>OY728119.1:214590965-219590965 GCA_963277665.1 Viscum album | reverse complement strand
GTCTCATATTTTATTCAAATCATAATAGAATAGATCAATGAGAGCAGTCACATTTGTAACACCCCGAGCTTCCACGATACGCTTCTCATTCAATAATGCAATAGCTTGCATTGTATGCAACTTCGAGTTCTAAAACACCGCGACTAATCAAAGAAGCCTTTATGAATAGTAATAACCACCTTTTAAAATTATAGAAATTTTATATTTCAAAATGGAATTCATTTTTGTATTCTTAATATCGAAATTATCCAAAGTTGAATTTTTTGTAATTTTCTGAGAACTTCCAATTTTTTATGAATAGTGAAAATTACTTAAAAACAACTTTTTTAATCAAAATAATTTATAGTAATAAATTATACTATTTAGTGGTTTTAAAGTATAATTAGAATATATTTTTACCATTTTATCCAAAGGTGGTCATTAGAATTAATTTAACATTGAAATTGGACATAAACAATTGCCAATCTTTTGATATAAATTGTTTCTTAAAAACACGCTATTTGTTCTGACAGCGGGAATTAATTATAAAATTAATTAATGCAACATATATGTTTGGAATTTTTTAAAATAGACATCATTTTTGAATTTGGAATATCAATTATAGCTTAGGGTGAAATTTTGGCATTATTCTGAAAAACTTCAATTTTTGATGAATAGTGAAACCACTAAGTGGTAGTTAAATAACTGATTTTTCGTTTAAATGAAATATTACCACTTCTGTGATTTGATTTTCAAAAATCCGACATACATGGTTGTCATTAAGAAGTAAAATGTGGTTCAATGAGATTAAAATAATTTTTGGTGAATAGTAACTTTTAAGTTCTTAATCGCGATTAGAGGTAATTAGTGTAGTTTAAGGTAAAAATAATGTTTTAATAATATGAGATGAGCTTGACACTTGTCCAAAGCCTATTGTATGAGGAGATTTCGAATCCTTATCACCTTAGCCTCGAATTATATAAGTGTGGGACCTTTAGAATCCGAAAATCATTGTGTAATAATGTAACATTTCAATCTTTCCAAAAGAGCCCCTCCTCTCCACTTATAAAAGGCCCCCACCTCTCCCACCTTATTCACACCTTCAAGACATTTGGCTCGGCCAACCTCTGCCCAAATACTCTCCCAAAATCCCTCTCTTACTCCTAGAAGCCTCACTTTGGGCAGAACTCTTCCCAAGGAATCCTTTGGCTCAAATCAAAAAGAGTTACCCGATTTTGAGGTAATGTCTTCTCTAATGTTGTTTTGTTTTATTTTTCTTCTCCAACCCCTAAACTCTTTTCATTCATTTCTTTTGTAACAACACCAGTATCCTCAATATACTAGGATGTTTTTATAAGAAGTATTCGAGCTACACTTACACACACCTACATCTAATGGTTAAAGAACATACGGTTTCTGTGGATGGCGAATTTCTACCTCACGAAACGATGATTGTTCAACACTCATATAACACCTTCAAAGGTGGCCATTAAGATGTCAATATTTTTATATATGATATATAATATGTTTATGTTTTAATTATGCTTCTGTATTTCTCATTTATGGCATACTTTATGATTTCCATTATGGGTAAAACGCGATAATTTTATTTTAGGAAGTGCGGACTACCGCCCCCTCAAAGTGATTTGAATCGTTAATGCCATATGTGGGATGTATAAAGGATGGAGTAAATGGTATTATACACTATATTATACTGGAATTATATTATACATTTATATCATTATGATTTCGTTCCATTAAATATGAAATTGAAATGAAAGTAGCGTTCATGCGTACGTACGGCTTACCGTCTCCATGAACGGTGCATTTCATTTCTTACCTCTAAATGTTATGTAATATTATAAATGAATGTATATAATGTATATATAAGATATATATGACATATAAATCATGAATATAATTCTAGAGATAATGGATATTCTACCACATAAACAACTCGTAATTAAAAGAAGTTTATTGTTGACTCAAGTACCAAAGATCGACAAAACGACCGTTATTAACTTAAATAATTACATAATGTTCATATCATTGTAATAAGTGATATAATAAGGATAATGAAATTGAAAATGGTTCTTAATAAGGTATATATTAACTCTAGTTTATTATTCAGGAGGTTAAAGAACGGTTGAGTCAAGTCAGACACGAGGTAAGGGAATTTCTTAACCCAACTTCCATTCTTTGGGTTAATCTCCTACTTTCAAATTATGTCATGATATTATTATGTCCTATATTGTATTTTTACATTATTTATGTGTACTTATAGTGATTACACATTATATATGTACTTTATTTAAAAAAATGATCTTTTTAAGGACTTCGTCTCAATCCCCTTTCATTGAGGCATATTTGGTTTTATACACAACTTTCTTTTATACGGTGTATAAAACCCTTTGACTTTTACGTTTATTCAAAAGGAATATTTTTTATACGAAGCGTTTTACTAAATGAAAAAAGGAATGTTTTTGTCGTACGTATGCGGCGACAATGACTTCTCCGCCACCGTGACCATTATTTGAGTTTCGGATTCCTCTACAAGCCATCATTTTTTCAATGAAAAATAAATACAAAGTTATAACTTTCTTTTATTTTGGTATTGAAAATGGTTTTGAAAGCGTTTTTATTATATCAATGTGTTGTATTGATATCTTGTGATTGAAATGTGGAAATGTTATGTTTCCTTTATGCATGTTTTATGTGATACGATTATGTTATGGTTTATGATATGTTTAAACCTATTCATATGAGGAATGTATTGGACTTAATAAGTGACGGGTGGAGCCCGCTATAGCTCCTCGATGCATCGGTAGGTCTCATGAGACAACTAGACGTGGAATTGGCCGAGGCCCTTTCCCAATTTGATTTATGGTTTTGGACGAAGCCTTAATCATTTTAGACGTCTTGGCCGAGGCCTTGACAAAATGTTTCAGAATGTCTGGCATTATACATTCCCTCATTATGAAAGTGGTTATTGATATTGCATGTGATTATTCGACCAGTAGAATATCCATGTGAAGAAGTGAATGACATTATCTCATTTTACTTTTGCCATATTATGTTGAAGTTCATGTTTAAAAGGCTTTTGTTTTGGTTATACATTGCCTTAAATGTTTATGTCTATTGATGAAAGCTTCCGCTATATTGTTATCCTTACTGAGCATCTGAGCTCACCCCTTTCAATGTTTTAATATTTTCCAGGACGTGAAGAAGTATTTTATGAATGACCTGCAGGGATAGTCTGAAGAGGATAGAAGTGTGGACTATGGAGACTATGTTATTATAGTTTTTCACTTTGTGATGTAATGTAACATTTATGAATGTATCTAGTGTTTCCAAGGCTACTAAACTAATCGGTCTTTCGAGACTTGATCTTTTGTGATCATGCCAATGTTACGAAGTAATGCACCGACTCTGGGTAGCTAGGGTCGTGGCGTTACAACATTCCTAAGTCATATGGTCCTATCAAAATATGGACGATTCCCATCATGGACTACCTTCAGGATGAAATGATCCCACTGGAAAAAGTTGGAAGAGATCATATCTAGTGGTGAAAATCCTATTTTACTCTTTATAATATCCCAAATCACCAGAAAGGTCTCTAAAAATGAGTATTTGATGGAGTCCTTACCAGATGTGTTGATGTAGAAGAGACTACTACTGTTATGGATGAAGTATATACAGGATAATGTGGTTCCCACCAATCAGCATACAAACCTTCTGATCAAATTTGAAGGCATGGATACTTCTGGCCTATGATGACACAAGATTATGCAAAACTCAATAACAAATTTCATAATTTCCAAGTGCATTCCAACTTCATCCAACAACCCCCAGAGTTGATACATACAACCAAAGACTCATTGGCCATCGCCACATGGGGAATGGATATTGTTGGACCATATCCTATAGCTACAACTAACCAGTTCAAGTACATCCTTACTTTTATCAATTTTCTTTCTAAATGGGATGAGGAAATTCCTCTCAATGAATTTGGGGATAAAAGCATCATTATCTTATTCAAAGATAACATCATTTATAGATTTTATGTCCCTCATACCATATTGATGGACAATGTAACCAATTTCTATCCAGATGAGGTTGAGAAGCTATATGAGGAATACAATATCAAATCCAACAACTCATCCCACTATCATGCAGCGACCAATGGAAAAATATAGGATTTTAAAAAGACCCTATAAAAATACTCCATAACATGGTGGATAAAGATAAGAAGTATTTTCCTGATAAAATATTTCATGCCTTATGGTATTACCAGAATATGACTCGTACTGCTATGTGAGTGACTCTGTATTCACTAGTATACAGAACAGAAGCATTACTACCCATTGGGGTTTAGTTTCCACCACTTAAAGTTTCCATATATGATCAACTATCCACATATGAACAATCCCAGAAATTATTGGGTGAATTAGAGAAACAGGAAAAAAGATATTGAATACCTTTCCTCACTTTGAAGCCTATCAGAATCGGATAACAAAAGCTTCTAAAAATAAAGTGCACCTTCATTCATTCCTCCATGTAGAATTGGTATTGGTCAATTTGAATTTGATGATTCTAGGAAATAAGCCTCAAAATCTTGATCAAAAGTGAGAGGTAACTTAATCCATATACAAGGTCCACTATAATAGAGATTATTTCTTGATCTGAATGGATGGAGAGCTCAATATGACTCCAACCAATGAAAAAGTACTTTTTGTATTTGCAGAAAATTATTCATAGTAGTAGGATGTTAAACTGAATAACATCGTGTACATATACTCTGGATGATGTTAAAATACATAGCTTTACCGTTATCATCACACAACGATAAATGGAATGAAACAAGGTCCTAGTCTCATGACCTAAACCTAAGAAACACCATTCTTCCTTACCGCATGAAATTAAATTGCATGTAACTCACAACATCTAACATCCTAAAAGATGTTATGGCCCCATGGTTCAAGATCTATGAGCTAACACTTAGATCCCTATAATCCTACATGATGTTAAAATGCACCTTCATTCCTTACTATGTGATGTTAAACTACACGAGATTTCAAGAACTACATATGGCTTGATTCTCACCTCTATGAGATATGTAGTGATTCTTGGATCTCTAATCTTGGGTATAGCCACAACCACAAAGAAATACCCATCTTTAATTGTGTAGGAACCAAATATATACAGAGGTTTTCTTTCTTTCTAGAACATATATTTTATTACAACAAGATGCGTGGTGATACCTAGCCTCATGTTTTGGGCACAATGATTAATCTGGAAAGTATTCAGAGCCCCTATCCCCATATCATGACTCAGTTGGTGTGGGAAACCTTCTCCAAGAACTAAATATGGCTTGATTCTCATCCTAATAATATACGTAGTGACACCTGGATCCTACACCTTGGTTCAGCCACAACAGTTCCATCTTTTCATATCGGTTCATCTTTATCCTTATTGTATGACGTTAAACTTCATTGGATTACAAGAACTAAATATGGTTTGATTCTTCCCCCAATAGGATACATAGTGATGCCCAGATCTCCTATCTTAGGTCCAAATATAATTAAAAATCCCCCACTCCCTATGTATAGATTAGACTTGTACGAGGAATTTTATCAAGAACTACATATGTCTTGATTCTCATCCTAATGAGATATGTAGTGATGCATGGATCCTATATCCTGGATCCTCCACCACATGATCTACATTTCCATATCCTTCACTTATGTACCACTTGATCTATAAAATAAACCTTTTCCATGAATTTTTTATCACACTGTTCATATCTCACATGGTATTAAGAGTTTGGTAAAGGATTTCCCTACATGCGTAAGGTATATCTATTCATATTGGGGTTATCATGGTCCTGGATGATAGACCTTAAAATTAACACCAGATGTCCTTTAGGCATGAAATCAAACTACATAGTCCTTGAAGAACTACCTGTGGCTTTATTATCACCCCATGAGATATGTAGTGATTCCCAGATCATCAATCCTAGGCCCTGCCACAACACAACATGGAAAACTCTCTACTCTCCCTGTGAATGAGTCAAATATACAAAAAAAGATTCATTAGAGGTTCTGACTTTACTTGTGAACCTGTATCTAGTGGAACTACGTGTGTCTGGATTCTTTCATAGAAAATATATGTTGTGATGCTTGGGACCTATGTCTTGGTTTAGCCACATTATCATATTTCTCTTCAAATCGAGACACAATTTTCCTTACCGTATGACATTAAATTGCATGGGTAATGTCCTTTCATCATGACTTTAAACTACACAGTACCTAGAGAACTACATATGGCTTCATTCTCATCCCATTGAGATATATAGTAAAGAATAGGTCATAGATACTAGTCCCAACCATGGTGTAAATAAAAACTCATCTTATCCTACATATAATAAAAAAATCTATTCTAGAGGTTTTATTTTGGGTATCCTCATTAGAAAGCCAACCAAGGAAACAAGAGATGTCCCCCCTTCTACATATGAGCCAGATATATGAAGGTGACTCCATATTCCTGTCCAGTATCGATCCAAATTCTCCCCTTATGGATTTTAAAATCCCCCTTTTCACATGTTACACTTATAGTATTGAATACTTTCAAATCTTCATAATATTTCCTTGGATTCTTGTGGCAGAATGTCTGATACCCGAGAGCCCCTTTTCTTGACTATGCAGTATGCACCCCAGTTATCCTTGCATAAGTTTCCCCATAATGGTTTGGTCAACCAAAGGATTCCACTATTTAGATATGTAGTATGTGTCCTAGTTGTCCTTGCATAGAACAGCCCCTATAATATGTTTGTCAAATAATGGCAATTTTTACCTTGGGAGAAGCCTCTTCTATCCCTTTAAGATTTGATGACGCTATACCAGAACTCGCAATTCAAATTCAGCAGTCATCCCTTGAATATTTTTTATATTCCCCTTCTCCCAACCTAAATTTCTCCAAGACCATGTTCTAATTTTACCCCGACATATGTTCAAAGCATACTGGAATATCATTTGGTCATTTGACTACATATCATCTATCATTTACATAATATTATGGTCCTAGTTATATGAAGTAAAACTGCCAGCACCATACATCCGACATTTGGGTTAGACCTTCATAGAGAGTCTATTCCCCTGATTATTTGGAAATTATTTCTTGAAATACCCCTTCTTTATTCATTCATTTTTTCTCCACAAACCCAACTCTGTTCTTGGGGATATTTGAATCTCCATAAACTTTCATTAGGTTTTAGCAATAGAATGTAATAATTCTTGAGGGATCCTTTACCTGAATATACAGTACACACCCCAGTTGGCCTAACATAAGTTCCCCTCCATAAAGGATCTATCAACCAAATGATTCCCCTATAAAAAATACAGTACGTTCCCTATATGGCCTTACATAAAATAGCCCCCAAAACAGGTTTACCAACTAGTGGTAACTTCATTTTAAGGAGTTACCTCCTCTAAGACCATAATCCCTTCTTCCCATATAATTTATTAGATCCATAGATCCCTATGTTATTAATTAAAAAATTCTCCTTCCATACTTGAATATAGTAGCACATTTTTAGAAAAATTATCAAGAATATGAAATCAATCAAACCTCCAGTCGAAGCTACATACCTTAAATTAAATCCCTTTTATGCCCATGATATATGACTTTAAACTGCATAACTTGATGTCCATGCTGCATGAATTTAAACTACATAGCATAATGTCCGTGATTCATGACTTTAACATGTATGAAGTGATGTCCGTACAACATGAATTTAAACTGCATAGTGTAATGTCTGTGCTTCATGACTTTAAACTGCATAACATAATGTTTGTACTGCATGACTTTAAGCTACATAGTGTGATGTCCATGCTGAATAACTTTAAACTACACAACATAATGTCTGTACTGCATGACATTAAACTGCATATCATAATGTCCTTTTGGTATGAATTTAATCTACATAGAATCATGTCCTTTCCAAAAGAAGTTAAACTACACGGTTAATGTATTAGTTTCTTGAAATTAAACTACACAATGCTTTCATCCTTTGTTAGAAATGGGGCATCTCCCATGATATTAGTTACTTAACAAAGTGTACCCTCATTCACACTCCAAATTCATATAAGAGCATTTTTCTATTTATGTCCTATACTGACCTAGATATTCACTTCATTTTCAAACATATATCCTTGGAAACACCACCCACTATAGTCTTGAGACATCCAAATCTTAAAATTACATTTTCCATCAGTAATAGAATGTCAAAATTACAGATAAATAATTTAACTGACTTTGTATTTCTCTCCATAGTTTCCCTTGAATAAGTTTCCCACATAATGAGTTTGTCAGCCTAAGGATTCTTCTATTTGACTATGTAGTACATTCCCCAGTTTTCCTTACATAAAACATCCCTCATAACAGTTTTTTTCAACCAGTGGTAACTTCGTTCTTATGAGATACCTCCTCTATTATCTAATACCATGTTTTATATTCAAAAACAAAAAAATTGTGTCTCAAGATTCCCATTGGAGTTATTTGAATAATGTCAAAAAATTCTTAACTAGAAATCCTTGATTGGGTCATTATTTCAAATGTTATGGTCAATGTAGTTTGACATAAAACACTGACCTCATTAGTCTGACTCACATGACTTTAAACTGACCATACAAAAAGAGACAAAATACCCACCAGGTTTAAAATCGATAAAGGTAACTCTAAAAAAAAGTCAAGTCTCAGCTCCCTAGACCTACACTCTATACAGTTTCAGTAATATAGAGTGATAAAAATTGAAAATGAACAAAACTTGTTAGGATGAAAACCCAAAATGGGTGGCCTAAGAAAAATAAAAGTCTCACCTACTAATTATCCTCCATATAGAGCTTTGAAAAAATTTAGGGTGATGGAATAAAAAGACATAAGGTTTTTAGGGTTGTTCATATAACCCTAGAGACATTAAAACTACACCCACTTGGATTCTGGTATTAGATAAAAAAATTAGAGTGCCCACATCCCTATCATTCTAATTTTCATTTGATGGTATGAATATTTCATGCTATGAAAATTAGTTTCAACATTATGATTACAATAAAAAGTTAGGGATGAAGACATAGATGATTAGAAGTTAAATTATTTTCATTTATAAGAAAAAAACCCTCAAAGGAACATCCACATAATAGAGTATCTCTTTCATATATTACAGGAGACATTCAATATAACACTTTATATATTGAACAACCTATAGAGCCCCATCATCAACTTGTTAAAGATTATTTTGTCGACCAACTTCAACATCCTCAGCCTGAAGAAGTGTAACACCCCGAGCTTCCACGATACGCTTCTCTTTAAATAATGCAATAGCTTGCATTGTACGCTAGTTCGAGATTCTAACACACCGCGACCAATCAAAATAGCCATTATGAATAGTAATACCCACTTTTTGAAATTATATATATTTTATATTTCAAAATGGACTTCATTTTTGGATTCAGAATATCAAAATTAGCCTATGTTGATTTTTTGGTATTTTTCTGAGAACTTCCAATTTTTTATGAATAGTGAAAAATACTTAAAAATAACTTTTTTAATCAAAATAATTTGTATTGATAAATTATACTATTGAATGGTTTTAAAGTATAATTAGAATATATTTTTACCATTTTATCCAATGGTGGTCATTAGAATTAATTTCACTTTGAAATTGGACATAAACAATTGTCAATCTTTTGATATATATTGTTTCTTAAAAACACGCTATTTGTTGTGACATCGGTAATTAATTATAAAATTAATTAATGAAACTTATATGTTTGGAATTTTTTAAAATATACATCATTTTTGAATTTTTAATATCAATTATAGCTTAGGGTGAAATTTTGGCACTGTTCTGAAAAACAGCAATTTTTGATGAATAGTGAAACCACTAAGTGGTAGTTAAAAAACTGATTTTTCGTTTAAATGAAACATTACCACTTCTATGATTTGATTTTCAAAAATCCGACATACATGGTTGGCATTAGGAAGTAAAATGTGGTTCAATGGGATTAAAATAATTTTATGGTGAATAGTAACTTTTAAGTTTAATTAATCGCGATTAAAGGTAATTATTAAAATATAAGGTCAAAATGATATTATAAAAAATATGAAAATACCCTTACACTTGTACTACCCTTATTGGATGAGTAATGGCCGACCACGAAAACCCATGGGTCAACTTGGGGACCCCATGGAGCCACTTGGTTAAGAAAATGACATTAATAACTTTTTTTAAAGTAAAAATAAAATTGTCACAAACATGTGTTGTTTTACTAAAACAATTATTACATGGGGTTATATAAGTTAAATTTTTGACTATAAATATTCATTAGAATTATAAAACTATTTCCTACATCATGATATTTTTTTATAATTTTTAGTCATTAAATGAATTAAATTTTTTATGACACCATGATGATGCAGCGATTATCTCATTAATTAATGATTTAAATAAAATGAAAAGATAATGTAAAATATAAGACTTACATTTGTAAAAAAACTATTGGATGAGTATATTTAGAACCCTTATCACCTTATCCTCGAAATATATAATTGTCGGACCTTTAAAATCCGAAACTCATTATATAATAAATTAACATTTCAATCATTCCAAGAGTGCCCCTCCTCTCTCTTATAAAATGACCCCACCTCTACCACCTTATTCACACCTTCCAAGACATTTGTATCGGCAAACCTCTGCCCAAATACTCTCTCAACTTTCCTATATTACTCCTAGAAGCCTCACTTTGGGCATAATTCTTCTCAAGGAAGCCTTTGTCTCAAATCAAAAAGAGTTACCCAATTTTAAGGTAATGTCTTCTCTTAAGTTATTTTGTTTTATTTTGATTCTCCAACCCATTAAACTCTTTTTATTCCTTTCTTTTGTAACAAAAACAGTATCTTTAATATACTATGATGTTGGTATGAGAAGTATTTTATTTACACTTACACACACCTTCGTCTAATGGTTAAAGAACATACTGTTTCTGTGGTTGGTGAATTTCTGCCTCACGAAACGATGATTGTTCAATCTTCTTTTAACACCTCTCATGGTGGCCATTAAGATGTAACTACATTTATATATGATATATAGTATGGTTATGTTTTACTTATTCTTCTTTATTTCTCATTTATGGCATACCTTTATGATTTCCATTATGGGTAAACGCGATAATTTCATTTTAGGAAGTGCGGACTACCGCCCCCTCAAAGTGATTTGAATCGTTAATGCCATATGTGGGATGTATAAAGGATGGAGTAAATAATATTATATATGATATTATACTGGAATTATAATATAACTTTATATAATTACGATTTCATTCCATTAAATATGAAATAAAAATGAAAGTAGCGTTCATGCGTACGTATGGCTTACCGTCTCCATGAACGGTGCATTTCATTTCTTACCTCTAAATGTTACGTAGTATTATAAATGAATGTATATACTGGATATATATGATATATATGATATATACATCACGAATATAATTCTGGAGATAATGGATATTCTACCACATAAAAAACCTGTAATTATAAGAAGTTTATTGTTGACTCAAGTACCAAAGATCGACAAAACGACCGTTATTAACTTAAATGACTACATAATTTTTGTAACATTATAATAAGTGATATAAAAGGGATAATGAACTTGAAAAAGGTTCTTAAGAAAGTAGAGATTAACTCTAGTTTATTATTCAGGATATTAAAGAACGGTCGAGTGAAGTCGGACACGAGGTAAGAGAACTTCTTAACCCAGTTTCTGTTCTTTGGGTTAATCTCCTACTTTCAAATTATGTCATGATATTATTATGTCATATCTTGTATTTGTAATTTTTTATGTGTACTTATAGTGAATACACATAATAGATCTATTTTATTTAGAAAAATGATCTTTGTAAGGGACTTCGTCTCAATCTCCTTTCATTGAGGCATATTTTGTTTTATACACAACTTTCTTTTATACGGTGTATAAACCCCTTTGACTTTTACATTTATTCAAAAGGAATCTTTTTTATACGAAGCGTTTTACTAAATGAAAAAATGGAATGTTTTTTTGTCGTACGTATGCGGCGACAATGACTTCTCTACTTCCATGACCATTATTCGAGTTTCGGCTTCCTCTACAAGCCATAACTTTTTTTAAATGAAAAATAAATACCAAGTTTTGCTTTTCTTTTATTTTGGTATCGAAAATGGTTTTGAAAGTGTTTTCATTATATCGATGTGTTTTATTGATATCTTGTGATTGAAATGTGGAAATGTTATGTTTCCTTTATGTGATACGATTATGTTATGGTTTATGATATGTTTAAACTTGTTCATATGAGGAAAACATTGGACTTAATAAGTGACGGGTGGAGCCCGCTATAGCTCCTCGATGCATCGGTATGTCTCAGGAGACAAACTAGTGTCTTGGCACGAGGCCTTGACAAAATATTATTTGTAGTCTTGGCACGAGGCCTTGGCTACATGGTTATGATAGTCTGTAATTATGCATTCCACCATTATGAAAGTTGTTATTGATATTTCATGTGATTATTCGACTAGTAGAATATCTATGTGAATAAGTAAATGGAATTATTTCATCATATTTTTTCCATATTATGCTGAAGTTCAAGTTTAAAAGGCTTTTGTTTTAGTTATACATTGCCTTAAATGTTAATGTTTATTTATTAAAGCTTCCGCAATATTGTTATCCTTACTGAGAATATGAGCTCACCCCTTTAAATGTTTTAATTTTTCTAGGATCTGAAGAAGTATTTTATGAATGAACTGAAGGGTTAATATGAGGGGATATGAAGACAAGATGTTGTTGTAGTTTTGTATTACATTATGATGTAATGTAAAAATTATGAATGTATCTAGTGTTTCCAAGGCTACTAAACTAGTCGGTCTTTCGAGACTTGATCTTTGTGATCATGCCAATGTTACGTAATAATGCACCGACTCTGGGTAACTGGGGTCGGGGAGTTACAGTTGATATCAGAGGCAGTTTAGTACTAACCCTAGAAGCTAGATTTAGATAAACTCTGATTAGAGCACATAGACCTAAGATAAAATTTGAGGATTAGTATAGAAGAACTTCATAAAATTTTGGTATTATATAGATTTTGTGAGTTTTCCGAGCAATACATCCATGTCTGGATACGAGCAGGTAGAGGCGGCTCTGGCACAAATGTACCTAGGGGTAAAACCCAAAAAAACCACTTTGAGCTAGACTCGAACAGGAACTGGTGCACGAAAACGGGCCTTGCTGCACTCTTGGTTACGACACTCCCGGGGGATATGCTTAGGATAATTTTCATTTTCTTTACAAACCACTATGAAGGTTTATGAGTATATACTTTCTCAAAGAAATTTTTTTAGGATTATGGATTACATCCATAAACCATTCAATTTACGTTATGTATTTTACAAGTTTGGAATTATTCATTGCAATTCATAAACTAACCTAGTTTATGCCATTGTATAGAAATGGCGCCCAGTAGAAGGAATGTGAACTCCAGCAATGCGTATGATCCAAAGAGAAAGAAAGATCATATCTTTCAGGGTATTAATCCAACATTTATAAGGTAAATAGTCTCCCATGTGTTCTCAACATATGAAGAAATAGTTTCATGTGTTAATAAGATAAGTAAAGAATTATTTGAGTCATATGGCTTTGAAGCGAAGAAACAGAAGAAAAGTATGGAAGAGAGAATGATGGATAAAGGGACGAGGGGAAAGAAGAATTTTCCAATATGTGATAACTGTGGGAAGAAACACCTTGGAAATTTCTTGAAGGGAATGGTAGTTTGTTATAAGTGTGAAGAAAAAGGACACCAAGTGCATGACTGCACGGGTAAGAAAAAGGCTTCAAATGTACAATGCTTTATCTGCAAGAAGTGGGGACACTATGCAAACCAATGTCCAAATCATCAGAGTATGCCCCAAATGATTTTATTGGATAATAATCAAGTTATGATACTACCACAGATGATGAGGAATGATTAGAGTTCTTATGTTGTTATTAAAGAATTATGTCATTTGAGTGTTGTATCAATGATGTACTGGTTATAATAATTATGGAGTATATAAGGATTGTGCTGCAGTACTATTTCATCAAGGACTTGCGATTATGTGGAACCAAGAAAAGTGACTCCCCAACAGTTTAAATTTTTGGAAAATATATGGTTGAGAGAAAGATAAACCATAATATGGTTCTGATACCGAGATAGTGATTTTGGAATAATACATGATTGATTTGTATAAATTATATTTGATATTCTTAACTTCCTTGAAACTGATTAATGATTTGTATAAAGTTTTGGATAGAAGGAGTATATATAGTATTCTATAAGGAATAAGGGATCATGAATGTAATCAATAAGGATTTATGGTAATTCAGGATGTTGCAGTGTTTTAAAAGAATACATGATGAAGGTATTAACATGTTGTTACGCGGAAAAAAGGATCTTCATTATGTTTACCTTCCTTATAAAATTTGGACTGTGAGTTGGACAGAAGTATTTTGGATAACTATAAAGGTTGGAATGGATTAAGTTGAAACTTGGATAGTATTGTTTAAGGTTAAAAAATTTCTGAATATTATTTTTGGAATATTATAATACTATAGTTTTAGGAAAAGGACAACCTGTAGGTCGGGGGATAACCCGTCGCGTCGGACAAAGCTGTAGGAATCGAACCCACAACCATAGTGAGACAGGCCTTTATCACCTACCACTAGCCTACAGGAAGTCCCTGGTTATTAAAAAATAGTTTTCCTAATCTAAATGGTATGTGTTAATATTTGGAACCTTGTAAGATTAGGATAAACATAATATTTTTGAGTTCTATTATCTTTTTGAGGGAAAGATGAGTTTGTGGTAGAAATTAGTTGAATGTTGAAACTGTAATTTTCAAATATATATATACCTCTCTCTTATTCTATGAATAAATTAATTCTTAAACTTTAGGAAAGGGAAATTAAAAAAAATGTGTTATCCTAATACCTTATGTTTTGTTGAACTGATGATATTTTAAATCACCATAGATTGAAGGCTTTGAGGCCCTCAATTTTACACTTGTTTGTGATTGATGACCTCAATCACTCCCTATAAATAGTTACATTTTCCCTCCAATTATTTTTCTCTAATTTCCACCAATGTTTTCCTAATCTAGATGATAATTTGGTGGTGAATTTTTCATTTCCTTTTCCCTCTTATTAAGGCTAAATTTTATTAACCTTATTTCCGATGTGGGTTTTCCACAAAGGTATTTTCTCTTTTCAACCTTTTATTTTCAAAGAAAAATTTCAAATTGCGAGGATGCAATTTATTGAAGGAGGGGAGAATATAACACCCCGAGCTTCCACGATACGCTTCTCTTTCAATAATGCAATAGCTTGCCTTGTACGCAAGTTTGAGATTCTAACACACTACGACCAATCAAAATAGACATTATGAATAGTAATACCCACTTTTTTAAATTATATATATTTTATATTTCAAAATGGACTTCATTTTTGGATTCAGAATATTGAAATTAGCCTATGTTGAATTTTTGGTATTTTTCTGAGAACTTCCAATTTCTTATGAATAGTGAAAAATACTAAAAAAAACATTTTTAATAAAAATAATTTATATTGACAAATTATAATATTGAGTAGTTTTATAGTAATATTAGAATATATTTTTACCATTTTATCCAATGGTGGTCAATAGAATTAATTTCACTTTGAAATTGGACATAAACAAGTGTCAATCATTTGATATATATTGTTTCTTAAAAACACGCTATTTGTTATGACAGCGGGAATTAATTAAAAATTAATTAATTAAAATTATATGTTTCGAATTTTTTAAAATATAAATCATTTTTTAATTCAGAATATCAATTATATCTTAGGGTGAAATTTTGGCATTGTTCTGAAAAACTTCAATTTTTGATGAATAGTGAAACCACTAAGTGGTAGTTAAAAAACTGATTTTTCGTTTAAATGAAACATTACCACTTTTGTGATTTTATTTTCAAAAATCCGACATACTTGGTTGTCATTAAGAAGTAAAATGTGGTTCAATGGGATTAAAATAATTATTTGGTGAATAGTAACTTTTAAGTTTAATTAATCGCGATTAAGGGTAATTAGTGAAATTTATGGTAAAAATGATATTATAAAAATATGAAAATACCCTTACACTTGTCCTACCCTTATTGGATGAGTCATGGACGACCCAGAAAACCCATGGGTCAACATTGGTACCCCATGGAGCCACTTGGGTAAGAAAATGACATTAATAACTTTTTATTTAAAGTAAAAATAAAATTATCACAAACATGTGTTGTTTTAATAAAACAATTATTACATGGGGTTATATAAGTTAAAATTTTGACTATAAATATTAATTGGAAATATAAAAAGATTTCATACATCATGATTATTTTTTTATAATTTTTAGACATTAAATAAATTAATGTTTTTATGACACCATGATGATGCAGCGATTACCTCATCAATTAAAGATTTAAATAAAATGAAAAGATAATGTAAAATCTAAACTTACACTTGTCAAAAACCTATTGTATGAGTATATTTCGAACCCTTATCACCTTATCCTTGAAATATATAAGTGTGGTACCTTTAAAATCCGAAACTCATTATATAATAAAGTAACATTTCAATCTTTCCAAGAGTGCCCCTCCTCTCCTCTTATAAAAGGCCCCCACCTCTACCACCTTATTCACACCTTCCAAGCCATTTGGCTTGGCCAAAATCTACCCAAATACTCTCTCAACATCCCTATATTACTCCTAGAATACTCAATTTGGGAATAATTCTTCCCAAGGAATCCTTTGTCTCAAATCAAAAAGAGTTACCCGATTTTAAGGCAATGTCTTCTCTTATGTTATTTTGTTTTATTTTGCTTCTCCAACCCCTTAAACACTTTTTATTCCTTTATTTTGTAACAAAACCAACATCTTCAATATACTAGTATGTTTTTATGAGAATTATTTTATTTAAACTTACACACACCTTCATCTAATGGTTAAAGAACATACTGTTTCTGTGGTTGGCGAATTTCTGCCTCACGAAATGATGTTTATTCAATCTTCTATTAACACCTCTCATGGTGGCCATTAAAATGTAACTACATTTATATATGATATATATTATGTTTATGTTTTCCTTATGCTTCTGTATTTCTCATTTATTTCATACCTTTATGATTTCCATTATGGGTAAATGCGATAATTTCATTTTAGGAAGTGCGGACTACCGCCCCCTCAAAGTGATTTGAATCGTTAATGCCATATGTGGGATGTATAAAGGATGGAGTAAATAATATTATATATGATATTATACTGGAATTATAATATAACTTTATATCCTTATGATTTTATTCCATTAAATACAAAATAAAAATGAAAGTTGCGTTCATGCGTACGTACGACTTACCGTCTCCCTGAACGGTGCATTTCATTTCTTACCTCTAAATGTTATGTAGTATTATAAATGAATGTATATACTGGATATATATGATATATATGATATCTAAATCATGAATATAATTCTGGAGATTATGGATATTCTACCACATAAGCAACATGTAATTATAATAAGTTTATTGTTGACTCAAGTACCAAAGATCAACAAGACGACCGTTATTAAATTAAATGACTACATAATTTTCGTAACGTTGTAATAAGTGATATAAAAGGGATAATGAACTTAAAAAAGGTTATTAAGTAAGTAGAGATTAACTCTAGTTTATTATTTAGGAGATTAAATAATGGTCGAGTGAAGTCGGACACAAGGTAATGGGACTTCTTAACCCAATTTCTGTTCTTTGGGTTAATCTCCTAATTTCAAATTATGTCATGATATTATTATTTAATATCTTGTAATTGTAATTTCATTCTGTGTACTTATATTGAATACACATAATAGATCTATTTTATTTAAAAAAATGCTCTTTGTAAGGGACTTCGTCTCAATCCCCTTTCATTGAGGCATATTTTGTTTTATACACAACTTTCTTTTATACGGTGTATAAAACCCTTTGACTTTTACATTTATTCAAAAGGAATATTTTTTATATGATGCGTTTTAATAAACGAAAAAAGGGAATGTTTTTTGTCATACGTATGTGGCGACAATGAATTCTTCGCTGCCGTGACCATTATTCGAGTTTCGGCTTCCTCTACAAGCCATAACTTTTTTTAAAATGAAAAATAAATCCCAAGTTTTACTTTTCTTTTATTTTGGTATTGAAAATGGTTTTGAAAGTGTTTTTATTATATCAATGTGTTGTATTGATATCTTGTGATTGAAATGTTGAAATGTTATGTTTCCTTTATGTGATACGATTATGTTATGGTTTAGGATATGTTTAAACCTGTTCATATGAGGAATGAATTGGACTTAATAAGTGACGGGTGGAGACTGCTATAGCTCCTCGATGCATCGGTAGGTCTCATGAGACAAACTAGTGTCTTGGCACGAGGACTTGACAAAATCTTATTTGTATTCTTGGCACGAGGCCTTGGATACGTGGTTATGATAGTCTGGCATTATGCATTCCATCATTATGAAAGTGGTTATTGATATTTCATATGATTATTATACTAGTAGAATATCCATGTGAATAAGTAAATGGCATTATTTCATTTTATTTTTTCCATATTATGCTGAAGTTCAAGTTTAAAAGGATTTTGTTTTAGTTATACATTTCCTTAAATGTTAATGTTTATTTATGAAAGATTCCGCAACATTGTTATCCTTATTGAGCATCTAAGCTCACCCCTTTCAATGTTTTAATTTTTCCAGGATGTGAAGAAGTATTTTATGAATGACCTGAAGGGTTAATATGAGGGGATATGAAGACAAGATGTTGTTATAGTTTTGTATTACTTTATGATGTAATGTAAAAGTTATGAATGTATCTAGTGTATCCAAGGCTACTAAACTAATCGGTCTTTCGAGACTTGATCTTTGTGATCATGCCAATGGTACGTAATAATGCACTGACTCTGGGTAACTGGGGTCGGGGTGTTACAATAAGCGCTTCCATCACAGTCACAATGGTAGTTGGTGCTTATGTTTGAGATTATCCTAATGAATGATAGAGTTGTTCAAGTTCTCCTTGAGTGGAATTTAACTCTTGATGGAGGTGCAAAAATTGAATATTCTTCTTCTTGATCTTATGGTTGAATTTCACCAATTTTTTTTATTATTGGCCTTTTTTTTGGAATAACATAGCTCAAAATTCATCAATGATAGTGAGAAGTTTAACATTTATTAGGTATTTAAAAATCGTATTCTCTCACTCCCGCCTATGTAAAGTATCCTTCATAGCAGTGTGGATCAGACGGTAATCAAACACACCAAATCCCCACATACCAAACAGAACTAGAAGCCATTGGATTTGAAAAGGCATGTCCTCAAGGGGTGTCTCATAGATTATATTCCATATATCCCACCAGGCCTTGTGACATGTAATGCGAAGATAACTCTATAATTTTGAATATGATTTAGAATTTCTGTCATAAGAAGAGATGTACTATAGGATCAGTTCACTCAAAGAAGTGCTATGCTATGCTCCCTCCTGAATAATGGTTGCCTCCCCTTTTATTTCTAGGTGAGTGGATGTAGAAGATTCTCCCTTGAACCTAACCATTGAAGTTGATAATCATAAATGATGAATTAGAATCATTTTTAGCTTCAAAAAACACTATTGGTTCACAATTACAACAATTTTTGACCTTTACCCAACATAAGGTCAAAATCATGGGGGGATTCTTCCCCAATATTCCAAACTTCAGCTGTTTGAATTGGAACCTCTTAATGAGGGGAACTTTCTTGGGTATTGCCAAGATCTTCCAAATGAGTCTCAAGAATACTTTTCATCTCAATGTCCACCTAACCTCCCCCCTCCATAGTGGGACTGGGTTGGATTTCAATGTCTTATCCATGCAACATCAACACAACATTTTCTATGGATGGAGTTGTGCGGTCCAACCAATCATGATCAGGTAATCAAGCATAAAAAAGGTTTATTGGATGGAAAATAAAGACTCATTCCCATTTGATTATTTATATAGTTCCCCAAATTCTATTAAATTAGTAGGAATATTAATATGTTCCATTATTTCATCAAAATACATGCCAAGATTTCTCATGGATTCTATTGACATCCCAAACCTCATGTTAATCTCAACTATGGGAACACATAGAGAATTTGGTTCATGAACCTACTACGATGGCTTGAGAACCCGAACAATCTATTATGTGAAATTCATTGGGTGAATATCAGTTGTCGTAGGATTATCCGGTGCATTATATGAACTTGAAATGTTACAAAAGTGAAAATCAGTCATTATCGTGTGAAATATTATGAAATATATCTGACGTACTATATTCATCCTCCTTATCCATGGTAGGAGTGATAGTGATAAGATAAGATAATTCCCCTCAACCCTCATTATCTCTTTAGTTAAGGGATCCATTTATTTTACAGGAGTCTATGCTTGGTCTAAAGCTCCCTCCTCATCCCTTAAAATCTCATTTGGAACTTCCCTAAGGGAAGAAACAGAAGGAGTTCCATAAATACCAAGAAGTTTAAACCCTTTCTCTGGATGATCCTGAAATTAATGATGCCGAGAAGACTTACCACTGCTGAAAAAGAGCATTGCCAATGATTTCACCCTTTAGAGTCCCTTATTCTACATATTATTCAATGGAGGGATAACATAAAACTCCTAAAAATAGGTATTATAGGTGGGAATTATCCCACCATCTCATCCTCTGTGGCCTGTTGTCAGGAAGATACCTCTCCTGATTTGAGGGGTGACCCAATAGCCCTGATCAGAGTACCATCGAGGCTATACCATAGTTATGGAACCTCAGTTGATTTTCCCTCATCCCACTGCAAATTAAGATGGTATTCTCCCAGATAAATAATTCTTTGGATGAAATATAAAGGAAAATAAGAAATGAGTATAAGAATAAGAGAACTTATGTTTTCTTGATTGCAAAAGTCACGCTATTCATCAGAAGATGAATGATCAATCCCTTCAACATCACCATATTTTATCATATCCTACACTCTCTGTGTGGAGATGACACCATCTTAGGATTCATAGATGAGCATATCTAGCAACCAGATATGAATTTACACTTTAGCCAGAAGATCCTCAAAGTGAATACCTGGTAGGGCTCAGAGATCTCTTATCCCCATAATATGCAACCCCACACGTAGGAGCACCCACATAATTTCAGTATCAAAAGACAAGTCCTTCAACATTTGGACTAACTCTAGTTGTATGTATTCTAAATACATTCCAACCATCCATGAGGAAAATATAACATCCCTAGAGTTTACTTGATTCCCAGCCCTTTTTTTCATAGATGTAGGAAAAGAAAATAGAACACAAGGATCCTCTTGGTAGTTTCAGATGGACCACCATGGTACAAAATCATTTGATGTGGCCCTTTTTAGTCTAACTACCAGGTTATACCTTTCACATGGTCATTTCAATGATCTTGGAACCTCAAAATCCTCACCCTATAACTCAAATGATGAAACTTCTGAAAGAGATGAAGCATATTCTAAATGAGGGGAAACCTTCACATTTTACCTCTTCATTCTAACTTGGGGAACATCATTAGACGACCCCCTTCGGTGTATGATACAATCTATGCCTTAGTATACGAGGAGGTAAACCTGCTATTTGAATTCATTAGAGGAAAGTTGATCACTGCCTCTGCCAACTCCATGGCTATGAGGAGCCATAGATATCAAGACACCATTAGATACCTTTCTAATTGGATGTGCACCGGAGGAAATACAATGGTTTTCTATAGAAATTTGAATTAGAGTGAAAACCGACAAGGATCATAAGTCTCTCATATGATCTCACCATTGATCCTGGTCACTAGTACATCATAAGTGAAGGCAGTCATGTATGACTTGAGCTTAATATTGGACTTCCCATCATCGATAAATCTCCATGTGGGAAGATTCCCGAATGGAATGAAGTTGACCTCCTTAAATAAACTAAACCTTTTTTGGATTTCATGGGGTTTTAATGAAAAGGGAAGAATACCATATACAACTTGGATATATGGTCGGAACTCTCTCTCGTTAACCTTGATCCAACATTAAACATAGTAGGCTTTTATGTGGACCATAATCTATCCCCACATAATATGGAATGGTCCCGAAATTCTGAAAGGATATTTCCCTATATGAATATGTAGTAGACACATGTTGAAATTTTCCAAAATAGGGGTGGCCAACCCCACAAGCTTCTTCTCATCCAGCTTGGCTGCTACAACGAATGTTCCTGGCCTTATACCAACCCTTTAATAAAAAACATGTAGTAAATAAACACCGATTCACATGGCCAAACATCCCCCAAGATGTGTCTTGATAGGATCTTTGGGACTGATTACATATCCCAATTTATCAAAATCTCCCTTTTCCAGTGTTGTCCAGAAGTTGTCGAGTACACTTCTCTTCACTACCTTGGGACGAGACTTTGGATGATTGAAAGTGTGGAATTCCCCCTTCTTCCTCAATAAAATGTCCATCCACATCTCCAGATGAATATCCCCTTTTAATTGGGGGTCAACCTTCATAATGTTGTGAGCCATTTTTAGTATCTCACACACTAAAGAAGGCATCATGTCAGTGTCACCCCACGTTTCCCTAGTTGGGATGAAATGATCACACATATATCCAAAGATTAGATCCCCTAAGATATTGTGAACATCCCAATAATTAATGCCAAATTCTCTATTCATCAGAAGGAAAGAATTTTTCTGTAGACTCCACCAACATGGTATCTCAGGAACAAACTCTTAATTCCAATATACATAGGTATTCCCTTCCCACACAGATTCATAAATTACAAAGTATTCCATATCATTTTTTAACTTTTAATAGGTTTGGTGCACCTAGTATTCTCAAATACATGCAGGCTTAACACCCCCTCCTAGAAAAAAGTCTTTACCTTTCTTACATCCATTCGATTGATCTATCTACGACTCTAGAAAGATGGACAAATAGTAATGAGACTTTAATTAAACCATGCTTGTTTTAAAATATATACTACATGGGATATGATGTAAAAAATAGATTGTGGATGATGTCTCAATATTGATGTAAGAACCTGTGCTGGAAATGTTGGCAGTTAAGAAATTTTTGTGGTATTCAAACCAAGATACCGATAGATAGTTATTTGGAGATGGTTTGAGAACCTCACATAGATGGACATCTCCATAAAGTAGTATACATGCACTCTCCAGAAATTCATGGTGAAATTTCTTCAAAGACCCCACCAAATCAGGAAGAGTAGTGTTAGAGACATCTTAATAGTCATTCCCCACAATTTTCAACATATCCTCAATACGTTTTCTAGCTTTTTCATTAGAAACTGAAATATTTTAAGTCACCATTGAACTTGAAAAAATCATCCTGTTTGTATCAAAGTAGGGTCATTTTGAATAAAGCCATGAAAGTATGAAATTATGGAAAAGTCATGAGTTCGATGAAGTGGATTTCTCAAGAGAGTCATGTACATTACCCATGCAAGAGAATAATTCATGATCCCCAAAAAAGTACCTCGGCCAAGACTATGCATCATGAAAACGGATACATACCATGTCCACGCAAATGAGACCGTCATCGAAAGAACTTGAGTAGAGGATCTGCATGGGAGACTATCCTAGTGAAACTTGAAAACATGGAGTCATGAGATTCTTTCACCAAAATTTATACCTTATTTATAGGAAAGAATTATTCCACTCATGAACCACATATGTGCTTTTCCTATGCGGCATACTTGAGCGAAAAATCAGTGAAGAAGGCTTGTATGAACAAATTGAATGAAAAATTAATGTGATTTATCCATTTGCCTCAGGATTGGACCCTCATTTGATTATATAAAATCGTTAGGGGGGGGATTTTGTTCAATCTCCCTTTTTTCAGTTGGAAGAAAATAAAAAAAAGGAAATACATTAGGGAAAAGAGAAGGAAAGAAGTGGAAATGGTCAAGATTTTAAAAGGCCCCAAAGGAAATCCATGCAAGACCTCCAAAAGTATCATTGGCACACAATCTACGTACGTAGAACCCTGCAGACCCAATCTACGGATAACACCTGTGAGAAATTACTCCTTTTCCCAGGGTGCTATATTTTCCTATAAACAGGACCCTATGGGACTACTTTTGTATGGACGAATTTTTATGAAGGCCGATTGCTACTTTGATCTCCCTAGTAATTTACTAAAGCACTCTAAAACCTTCTAGGTTTTTCTATAACACCTAAATAATAGGTAATTAAAGAGGCATGGTAGAAATTAATTCATACTGGGGTTTAAAATAAACAACACCTGCATGATGTATTTTACCAATCCCTAATTAATGAAGACTAGTATGATGTTCCCTTCCTTAACCAGGCACTTAGGTGACTTACCTTAGAGAAAACTTGTGGATACCCTTGAAGGCTTGAGTAAGGTCTATCCCATGTATGTTCTTTAAGGTGGTCCATCAACCAAGATTCTACCAATTCACCCATGCCTACCAACAAGGAGCACACCTTGCACGAGCCTCCTTTGTTCACCCTAATCTCTAGCTTGCGTGAGCCATTCATGAGACCTCCATTAAAGCTACTCATCATAGGCCCTATCCTTATTTGGATCCATTGTATGAAAGGGGCCAAGTTGAAACCTCCACCAATACCTCCTGATCTAAAAAACATTGAAGAAAATCACATCAATGTTTTTCCCATTTTGATTTCTATTTCTATGGTTAAAGGTTTCTTACACTAGTCCTAATAGAGGGTTAGGATCCTTGGGGATTATATATATTTTTATGTCTACTATCACATGGACCCTTAACCTAGGTACAATGTTAAGGAGCCCTTGGAATATAGGATTATCATTTGAACTATGTGCTTTCCTTCTCATATCTAAGATCTAGATCGTTCAGTTCCCAGTGGGGAGGATGAGGATTATACTTTCATTTTCCATTCAATATATAATCAGATAAGCATCCTATAATAGAACCAATTTTAGGGAATACCCCTTAGATTAATCCCCTATCCTTTTATTTAGGAGGTTACAATATTACTTCTATATAACACCGCATCCTTCACCTTCATTACTTCCTTGGGGTAAAGTGAAGAGAGAGAAGTGTTGTAACCCCAAACTCTTCCACTGTCGCCCCCTAATTTTCCACCGACAAAAGAGGAAAAGAGTTTGGATTTTAAAATTATCGATTTCCTCTGGTTTCTCACACTTTGAATGACTCGCATGGGCTTAGAGGTTAGCAATGATCATGACACCTGCATAATTCGTGTGAGACACTGAACTACAAGGACTATGATTCCTACTAACCAGGATACGTAGGAATCCTACCCAGGGCCAGAGCATAATGGTAATATTCTATAGGAATAATCCCCAATCACAATTCCCTTAAATATATACATCCTCATTAGGTTTTGGCCCCAATTTAATCCCTAAATTCACCATTATTTAAAACGTCTCTCACGGTCCTTTTACAGGGGAATCATCTTTAGGAATAAACCCCAACATAATCATCTTAAAGGGATATACTCCCATGTGATACATACCCTTGAGGGAATCTATATGAATTTTCCCTCATAACCAAACTACATGGGATTTGATTCCCATCCAAATGGGATACATAGGAATTCTACCTAATTTTCAAACCCAATACCCCAAACACACCTTATTCTTTCTGGGCCATATTCCTAGTAGAGTTCAATTGAATCTGGGAATCCACATCTCTCTTTGGTTTTCTAGGCCACTTCTATATAAGCCGCACACTAAATTTTTTCTAGAAACATTACTCCTATATTTCCTTTCCACATTATGTTAACATGTACGTTTGGGTCCTTATCACACGACCTTGAAAGGTATGATGTTCCCTGTTAAGCGACACCAAACTATGTGGGTTCTAATTCCTTTCATAAGGATACGTACGAAGCCCATATAGGGTTCGATCCAAAATCCAAAACAAATACCATATCCCTAGATGATGATAAACTCTAGAAATAATTCAGTCTCCCTATATGAATATAAACTTTAGAGTGCCTCACTGTATGGATAAAAACCTAGCATCATCTTAATAATGATCAAAGAATCTCCAAGTAGTACATAAGGGGACACCATTGTTGGAGAAACTTAGATACATATAAATATCTCCATCAATGAAGAATCTCAGATATATATAGATGATTATAAGATATATATATTCTAATAATTGAATACTAATATTAGGGTGAACCACTTCATACTTGGGAATTAATGAAGGATTCAAAAAAATTACTTAAATATATAAAAGAGTCCTGATCTAACGTCCTTGTTCTAGAAACCACCTAGAGGCGCCCCATACCTAGTTGGTCACATGGCCTCAAGCACATTATCCCAAATTACAGAGGCTGTTGACTAGCAGTGAGGGACTTGGGTGTGATAGTGGAGTAACTATTCCCCCAATGGCAGAGTAACACAGTGGGAGTAAAAAAAGTTGTAATAGAGGAATTAGTAAAACATAAAATAAGTAAACAATAAGAGTAATAAACAACTGGATCCCACATATATAAGTAAAACATGATACATATGTCTAGGAAATCAGCCAATCATGTCACAATGTCGGAAAATAGTAATAAACCAAAGTACAAAAGAAAACAGAAAATCACCAGCAGCATCGCAAGCCTCAGCTTGGTCCCATGCTCTCTAGCTCCCTAACAATCAAGTACCTAAAGTAGAAGGGCATTTGACTTTATCTATACCTACAACAAAATAATCTTTTTGGGCCTAAAAGCATGACCCAAATAGGGTGTGAGACTAATCTCAGTAGGCAACCACCCAAAGATCTGTGCCTAACAGTTAGTGAATATATATGGCAGGTGATATGCAAAAGGATGTAGTAAACAAGGAAGTACTCAAAAGTCAACAGTCCTATAGTTTTATTTACAAACACTACTTTTAAGCAATTAATCAACCAAAACAAAAACAACCAACCCTCTGGGTAGTTCTGATAGCCTAAACCCTCTAGTTTACCATACAAGGAGAGACATACAAAAGACTCTCTGAAGAAGCACTCACCATCAATTCCCCCTATATTTAAGTGTGATTAAAGACTCTTTGAGGAAGCACTCACCCTCAATTCTGCTTATAGTCTTTAAATGGTAAACTACATCCACTCTGAGGAAGAAATCAACATCAATTCCTCTTGTGGTCTCGTAACGTAACTATAAAAACTCTGAGGGAGCACTCAACGTCAATCCCTAATATGGTCTCATAGCGTGATAATTATAACAGACACTCTGGGAAATCCCTCAATGTCAATTTCCACTATGGTCTCAATACAACAGGTTTCCAAAGCCCCATGTAAAGAAATCATGCATAAACGATAATCATCAGCCAAAGTGAGCCTCTAGAACTTCTTGGATAAACAATCTACAACACATCATAGCATGTCAGATATAAATAATCACTCCATCCTACAACACTAGACATGGGAAAGGAACAATGAATCCTAACAAACAAAGCTAGACAAAACGGTCAAAAAAAAAAGAAAACATGGGAAAAACATTCATAGCTTATCAAAGATAACCCTAATGTCAACAATTAACCTATATCCAATCAAACTAGGAATGGAAGACAATAAAAGTGGTTAACACCATAAATACACAATACCCCATTCAAGGGTATTGGGAACTTTTTCCCATATAACTAAAAGACTATCTTTAGAAAGGAACAGACCACCTACCTCAGTGTTATAGGATTTTTACATGTGAATCCCAATACTCGAATCACACAAGAACACCGTAGATCTATAAAAATTCTAAAACACTCAACCAAGGATAACTTGTGAAAGAGGCGAAATATAGAAACAAGTCTCTAGAAGAAGAAAGAACTTACCGTGGTGATCCCGAAGAAATCAACAATGGTCTATTCAAAGAACAAATTGCGACTCAGGGGATTAGAGGAGATTCGTCAGCGTACATACGCTCCTGGGTGAGTTAGGTCGAGAAGAAGGGTATTCTATCTATCAGACATGACCCTAGTTTGTTTAATGAAAAAAATGAAGTACAATACATGTACTTTCCCTTACTAGGCCACACTTTAGGTGACCTCCAGGGCACCACACACGACTGTGTGCTCGACCATTACATGGTTAGCACACGAAAATGGGTGGAAACAGAGTACATGACCTGTACATATAAGTACACAGAGCGTACTTCAAAAATTTCTGGAAACTCCTCTTTTCCTCAAAAACACCATAAACAGTAATACAAAACTAAAAACAAGTTCCTTTTTCTTACAAACTTTCCCCCTTAAAGAAATTAATCCCTGAATTTTCTCAGCAAGGTGGCGCAGAAGGAGAAACCCCAAGCATCTCGGACAATTGTGAATGTACATCGGTCTCCCTCTCCGAAATCTCGTCTTGTACTCACCAGTGCTGCCATAAAATTCATACTAGAGGAACAAACTAGCCACAAAGAACCTTCTTACCTTGATCAAAAATCTGGATTGGATTCTCCTCGAACAAGGCATCCACCTCCAACTTAACCTCCTCGGGTTGAAAAACATGAGACGAGTATGGGAAGTAACGTCGAAGCTGAGAAACATGGAAGACGTCATGCATAGCCCAGTGCCTCTGAGATAACTACAAACGATAGGCAACCATCCCAACTCTCTCCAACACCTCAAATGGCCCAATGTACCTCATCGAAAGCTTACCTTGTCTACTAATCCCTCTGTGTCCATACTTCAGTGTTACATGCAAGAACACCTGATCTCCGACCTTGAACTGCAGAGGTTATCTCCGTTGATCAGCATAAGACTTCTGTCTTGACTATGCAGTAGACATCCTCTTCCAAATCAACTCTATCTACTCTGTGGTCTCCAAAACAAGACAAGGTCCCAACATAGCTACCTCCCCTACCTCCAGCTAGCATTAGGGTGATCGACATGGCCTACCGTAAAAAGAGTCATAAAGTGTCATCTGAATAGTTGCTTGAAATCTATTATTGTAGACAAACTCCACAAAGGGTATGTGTTTCTCTAAAGAACCTCCAAAATCTAGGATGCATGCTCGAAGCATGTCCTCAAGCACCTGAATCGTACAATCAGAATGGCCATCTATCTAGAGATGGTAAGTCCTACTCAATAGTACTTGTGTTCCCAAAGCCTTATATAGACTCTAACATACCTGAGAAGTTAAATGTGAATCTCTATCTGAAAAAATGATGTATGTAACTCTATGTAAATGTACAATCTCTCAGATGTACAATCTTCCAATCTCATCAACACCGATGGTCTCCTTGATCAACAAGAAGTGAGAAAACTTCGTGAGTTTGTCAATGACCACCCATAATGCATCATTTCCCCGAGGAAACCTCAAAAAACCTATCAAGAAGTCCATCGCGACATCATTCCACTTCTTCTCAAGAATGGGAAACTTCTTAATAAGACCTGTTGGTTGCTGATGCTCCACCTTCACCTGCTGATTGGTGGAACACCTCATGAAAAAACCATCAACATCTCTCTTCATACCTGGCCACCAATACTGACTGTGTAGATCATGATACATCTTGGTGACACCAGGAAGTACTTCCCAAACTAATGAATGAAAGTCTCACATCATCTCCTCGCGTATGTATGTTGGCACCCATACACGCCCATGAAAACACAAGATCTCATCCTTGCCTAATATCCATCCTGGAATAGGGTCCTCTCAAAATAAACTCTCCCATAGGACTAGGCCTTTAGAATCTGATAGCTGCCTCATTCACACTCGATCACGAAGAGTAGATGTAATAGCCTCAGAAGAAAGAAAAGTATTCCCCTCTCTGTCATGCACCTCCAACTGCATCTCAAAGAAAAGAGCCATAAGCTGCCACTGACTGTTGGCCTTCTGAACTGCCTGTATCTGAGTCCTACTACTCAGTACATCATCCACTGCATTGGATTTTCCAGGTGTATAGTCAAGCTCAAAGTCAAAGGACTGAAGGTACTCAACCCACCTTCACTATCTCTAATTTAGATCACACTGAGTGAAGATATACTTGAGACTCTTGTGGTCAGTGAAAACCACAAAATTCCATCCCAAAAGATAGTGCCTCCAACAGCGTAAAGCATGAAAAACAGTATCTAACTCTAGGTCATGTGTCAGGTAGTTCCTCTCAAGTGGCCTCAAATGCCGAGACCCGTAAGCAACGACTCTTTCCCCATATATAAAACAGCTCCTATCCCGATACCTGATGCATCACAGTACACAATATAGCTTTTACCCGGCTCTAGAAATACTAGTATCAGTGCTGAAGTCAACCTACCTTTCAGCTCTTGAAAGTCTAACTGAAAAGAATCTAACCACAAGAACTTTCACCCTTCTTAGTCAGACCCATCAGTGGCATTGCTAATCATGAAAAGTCTTGTCTGAAATGTCTGTAGTATCCTGCCAGCACAAGAAAACTCTGTACCTCAAAGACGTTCTTCAGATGCTCCTAGGAAACTGCTGCTCTCACTTTCTCTGGGTCTACTGATACTCCTATCCCCGAGATAACATGACCCAAGAAGTGAATATGGTCCATCCAAAAGTGGCATTTTGGGAGCTTGGTATATAAATGATGCTCTCTCAGGGTACTCAAAACAATCTCAAGATTAGTAGCATGGTCATGTCGAGTGTGAGAGTACACCAAGATATCATCCATGAAGACTACCACAGAAGAATCCAAGTATAGATGGAACACTTGGTTCATTAGTGCCATGAAAACTGCATGTGTGTTCGTGAGACCGAATGGCATAACCATATACTCATATAGACCATACTTGCTCCGAAAGGATATAAGAGGTATATCTGATGGTCTAACGTGCAACTGATGGTAACCAGACCTCATTTAATTCTTCGAGAACACCCAAGCTCGTCAAAGCTGATTAAAGAGATCAGCAATCCTTGACAAGGGATATCGGTTCTTGACTGTCAAATGGTTCAAATTCTGATAATCCACACAATGTCTAATGGTACCATTCACCATCTTCGCAAAAAGTAAAGTCGAACCCCAAAGAGAAGTACTGAGTTGGATTAATCCCTTTTCCTGTAACACCTCCAACTACTTCTTGAGCTACTTCAACTCTTGTGTAGCCATCCTATAAGGAGGAATGGACATCGGTTCCGCTCCGGGCAGAATCTTAATAGAAAAATCCACCTCTCACTCCAGATGAAAACCTAAAAGGTCCTCTGGAAAGACATCCATGAAACGATCCACCACTGGAAGAAAGTCTATCTATGAAGTCTCTGGGTCATCAAGATATAGACAAGAAATTTGGCCTGTAACTCCTCCAAACCCATGATGCTTGGGTCCCACTCTGCTCGCCTGGAAATCCCATTCGCCCTTATGAAGAAATGATCCACCCTTTAGTGAAGTGAAACTCACCCTATGGCGACAACAATCAACTAATACCTAGAAGGGAACTGACCATTCCATTCTGAGGATGACATCATATCCCATCATCTATAAGATATAGAGGTCCCGTAAGAAGTGACACCCACCAACATCAAGAGGTCACTCCTTGGACTGTCGTACACTGGCCGTTTTAATCCCCAAGGAAGTTTCTAACATCAAGATATAAGAAGAGGAAAAGATACAAAGCCCAAGGATGTCCACAACAGTAATAGATATAAATCTATGCGAAGATATGCTATCAAAAAGAGAAGAATCTAAAACTGAGGTAACAAGAATTGTACCTCGAACTGTAGAGGGTCCGAGATCTTACTCTGCTGGAAAAGTATGTCCAGTACTGCAGCCCTGCGACCCTACCAGACCACTCTGAGCTGGTCCACCCTACTATCGCTGAAGGCCTGATGACTGACTACCCCACCCATGACCTCCACCTCGGCCTAAACGGCTAGAAGAACTCCAATTTCCTGATTAAGGAGTAATTGGTGGTGCAGATCCTGAATGCGGAGTCATAGAAGAACCACTACCACTAGCCTTTGGTGATAATATTTGACAAAAGTGCTAAATCTGACCCATCTTTCCACAATATCGACACTCCACCAGATCCCTCGGGCAATGAGGCCTCATATGCCCAACATTTCTACCCTAATAGCATACTACATGGCTACTTGAATGTGCATCCCGCCTACTTGGATCTCCACATGTAGTCTCCCTATGGTGCTTCCTACTATCGGCCGAAGAATCACTAACTCTGGATCCTAAACCCCCTGGCCCATAACTCTAGAATCCCTCAGAGTGTATTCTGTGATCATCACCTTGTTTACTATAGAAGGGATAGAATTCAACTTGAAGATGTTCAACTAAGATCAGATAGACTGCCTGAGACCATCCTCAAACTTCCTTTCCAGGAATAACTTGTCACCTCCTAGAAAGGGTGTAAAGTGCTGCAACTCTATGAAGTGAGAATAATACCCCATAACAAAAAGATTACCCAACTCTAGACTCATGAACTCTTGGGATTGATCAGCCCTCGAGGTATCCAAGTAGAAGTAGTCATAGAAGGTGTCCTGAAACTCCTCCCAATCCATATTTTGATTACGTCCCACCCATGAGATCACATCCCACTATCTCTTGGAAGAATACCAAATCATATATGTAGAAAGCTTGACCCTCCTCTCTATAGAAGTCTCCAGATGCTTGAAGATATTTAGCATGGATTCTAGCCATGACTCTACAGCCTAGGGTGCTCCATCCCCTGATAAGGTGGGAGGATACTGCTCCTGAAATACCTGTGTCAATTCTTCCATCGAAAAGGCAGGAGACAGTGCTCCCTGGAAGGTCTAAATAATCCTCATAAAGCCCTATCTGATCTATGCATCATCACATGTGTCCGGAATGATGGATCGTGCCAAGACTGGCACAACTGGAGGATCTGTAGGTAGTCCTTGATCAGCCATTTTCTGTGTCTAATCACTGCCTTGCAATTCACATATAACCGGAGGACGTCTCAGTGGTATAACTCTATAAGGTCAAGTACACACCATAGATCAAGATTAACAGGGACTGAAACTTACAACTCTAAGAAGGTAACTTGAGAAAAAAATTATTCACGTTTTTTAAAACATGGATACATGGCGTGTATAATTCCTACATGGCGTGGTACCTTAAGCCTTCACATGGGCATGCACTTCTACCAACACAGGTCATGTAACACCCCATACAAATGGTGTGTTGTCCTGAAACATGACATGTAATTGAATCCACTTCCCCTGCCTGAGTTCTCTTACATGGCTAAGCCACACGGTTCTCCTAAAACAAGATTACACTGCGTGTTAATTCTAGATATGGAATGTAATTGATGAACTTCACCAGACCTTATTGTTAGTCACATGTCCGGTTACACGACTCACTCTACACGACGTGTTCTAGATGGACATGATGTTTATAATCTAAGACTTATCCATCAGTGTTGTTAGTCACATGGGTGGACACATGGTCTATGCAACATGGTGTGTACATATGGTACACAGCGTGTCCCACCAAAAATTTCTAAACCTATTATTTCTTCGCACACAGTCAGTAACATGGTTAGAGACTACATGGCGTGTACATACAGTTCATGGCATGTACATGAGAAAAACAGTTCCTTCCTGAACAGAAGTACACAGGGCGTGTATTCACCATTACACATTGTGTATTCTGGGTTTTTCTGGATAGAAAGCCCCAAAAACTACTCCAGAACCCAGAAAAACACTAAAAAAAATATTAAAGTCACAAATTATGATCCGTGAGGGCCCATACTCCCCACGAATCAAATCTTGGCATCATATAAATGTCATATACAAGGTAAGAAAGGCAATGATCCACCAAATTCCATTCCATAAAGGCCCATAACACCTCAAGAACTTATTTTTAGATTTCATTCAAACAAATCCTTTCACAATTTAATACCCTATCAAGTAGTAGATATTCTTATCAAAGAATCTATCACAGCAACATGCATATCAAGAACAACACCTATCACAAAAAATTAAATCATTAATTCACCCTAAATGGCATGGCAAGAATGCATGATATGTTATATCTAACAAGTTCCTATATGATGCATGAGATGGAATAACCTCACATAATTAGGTTTCAATAGAAATAGGACCTCAATAACATCAACAATAACAACACAAAACATTTGAATCAACCAATGGTGAAATCAAATCAACTGTAAAATTGGAAAATCAGAAAAAATTGCAACAAAAAGGTAGATTGGGTTTCCCCTGTACACAGGTAAGCTACTCCTAGGCACAACTCATTACCAAGTACCTATTTCTTCATATCCCTAGATATAGGCTCCAAACAGTAAGTCACGAAGAAAATAATTCCTCTGATACAACTTTGTAACCTCCTGTTTCCAGAAGCCACCTAGAGGCGCCCCGTACCCAATTGGTCACAAGGCCTCAAGCGCATTTCTTGAAACCCTATAGGCTATCGACTATCAATGAGGGCCTTAGGTGGGATTGTGGAGAAACTATGTGGTCATTGGTAGAGTAACACAGTGGGAGTAAAACATATAGTAATAGCGGAAGCAGTAAAACATGCAATAAGTAAACCGCGAGAGTAATAAACAACAGGAGCCCACATATATAAATGATGCATGATACATATGTCTAGGAAAGAATCCAAACAAGTCACAATGTCAGAAAATAGTAATAAACCAAAGAACAAAAGAAAAAAAAAATCTCTAACAGCATCGCAAGCCTCGGCTTGGTCCCATGCTCTCAAGCTCTTAGCAATCAAGTACCTGATGTAGAAGGGAATTTTACCTTATCTATACCTGTAGGAATATAATCTATTTGGGGAAAAAAGCACGACCCAAACAGGATGTGAGACTAATCCCATTAGGAAACCACCCAAAGATATGTGCCTAATAGTTAGTGAATATATATGGCAGGTGATAAGTAAAAGGAAGTAGTAAACACGGAAGCACTAAAAACTAAACAGTCCTACAGTTCCATTTACAAACATTACTTTTAAGAAATTAATCAACCAAAACAAAAACAAGTAACCCTCTGGGTAGTTCTTATAGCCTAACCCCTGTGGTTTTCCATACAAGGAAAAACATACAAAAGACTCTCTGAGGAAGCACTCACCATCAATCCACCTATATTCAAGTGTGATTAAAGACTCTACGAGGAAGGACTCATCATCAATTACCCCTATAGTCTTTTAACAGTAAACTACAGACACTCTGAGGAAGCACTCAACATCAATTCTTCCTGTGGTCTCGTAACGTAACTATTTCCACTCTGAGGGAGAACTCAACTTCATTGCCACCTATGGTCTCGCAACGTGATAATTATAACAGACACGTTGGGAAATCCTTCAACGTCAATTTCCCTTATGGTCCCACTACACCATGTTTCCGTAGCTCCGTGTAAAGTAATCCAGCATAAACAATAATCAGCAGCCAAAATAAACCTCTATAAATACTTGGATAAACAATATGTAGCACATAATAACATGTTATATATAAATAATCACTTTATCATACAATACTAGACATGGGAAATAAACAAATCAGCCTAACCAGCAAAGCTAGAACAAATGGTCAAAACAAGAAAACATGGTAAAAACATTCACATCTTAGCATAGATAACCCTAATATCATCAATTAACCTATATCCAATCAAAGTTGTCATAATAGGAATAAAGGGGGTTAAAACCATAAATATGCAATAAGTTGTACAAGGTTATTGGGAACTTTTGAACATATAACTCAAATATTGTCTACAGAAAGACACAAACCAACCACCTCAGTGTTGTAGTATCATTATATGTATACCTAAAGCCTTGAATCTCCCAAGAATGCCATAGATCTACAAAAACGCTAAAAAATCTCAACTGAGGATAACTTGTGAAAGAGGATAAATCCAGATACAAGGCTCTAGAAAAGGAAGAGATTACCGTGGAGATCCCGATGCAATCGGCGATGATCGATTTGGAGAACAGATGATGAATCAGGGGCTCAGAGGAGATTTGTTAGTGTATGGAAACTCCTGGATGAGTTAGGTCAAGAAGAAGAGCATTTTTTCTGTCATACGTGACCCATATTAATTTTATGAAAAAAAAGAGTGTACACGATGTGTACTTTTGAAGTACGTGGTGTGTACTTTCCCTTACCAGGATCTACTTTAGGAATCCTCCAGGTAACCACACATGGCTGAGCACTCGGCCATTATACGACCAATACATGACTACAGGCAGCAACCGAGTACAGGGCGTGTACAAATAAGTACACAACGTGTACTTCAAAAATTTCCAGAAATTCCTCTTTTACTCAAAAACACCAGAAAAAGGAAAACATACCTGAAAAGAAAATTCGGGTTCTTACACTAGAGTAGGAAATAATTTGCATAAAAAGGGTATGATGATCTTGACCTCCCATCCTATCAACCAATGAGAGTTTTTAAGCATCATATGTCAAAAAAATTTAATGAGCATCTTCCGTTGGAAAGCATGTCTCATTGCATATAGAACCATTGGGTGTTTTTGGTTCCATGAATAAACCTGTTAGAAACCATTCTGAAATAGTGTTTCCTAACCCAAACTCTCATTTCAGAGAGAATTAAGGTGAAACACATATAATACAATGAAAAATTATGAATAAAAAATCTTATAATCATTAGCTTGGTATCATTTGGAATATCTTCAAATCGCAAAAATATTTTCACATATCTCATACTGGTTTGTAATGAGAATCTAAATTAACTAATTTATATCCCTTAGGGTTATCTATATTGGTATAAATTATTAGATCCACTCATTATGAACTAGTGATAATCAAGTAAATAACAAATCCACCATTTTCAATGTTATTAACCCTATGTGAATTTGTACCATAGTTTCATCTAATTTATAGTATCATGTAAGGTACTTATTTTCTAAGAAACAAAAAATTCTCTGTATTAAAAAAACATAATGATATCATCTTATACACAGACTCATACATTGAGTTTATCAATGGATTATGTTCACTAATATATGTTATTATAAATCTGGGTCCCATGTTTTATATGAAACAGTCTTTGATAAAAACTATAAAAACCTCGAATTTAGTATACTAGAGTTGGTGGATACTTTATTACATTGGTACAAGATACACGAAATCAAATTATGATATATTTTTTCAGTTTATAAAACTTGTAATGTTAGATACATTATTTAATCTTACATTACATTTGTAAACATAAAATAAAACAAAGTATTTTCTTTGAGAAAAAAGATTCTATATATTATATCCCTGAATATCAATCACAGTAAACTTCCTGAAATTATTGGGAAGGGGATCATAAGAAAGTGGTTATCTTAAATGGTTAGTAAGGTAATGGATATAGATGAAGCTATCATAGAATAAATAAGGAAATAATAATATGGTTCGAACAAATAATTGTAAAATAATGATAAATAAAGTCACATGATCTTGAAACTTATCCACATATAAAATAACTATCTATATAATCACATGGACATTAAAGACAAATTTTATAACTATAGAATGCACAATTCTTAAAATCTTAAACATACCATTGATGCCTCATGCCATGAGATATTACTTAAATGGGTAAGGGCTTAGGCAAATACCCGGCTCAATTTATCTCATGAGACCAGCTAATACATTCATGGTATATGTATTTCCAAGGCCCACCCCTCACTTAATATGTCAAATGAATTCATAATATGAATAAAAAATATAATATAACTAATATTCCATAATAATCAATAACTATCAATATTGGAATAACTAGTATAAATAATGTTAATATTTTACTTGGTTAAAAAGATCATAATCTATAAAGATAAATATTATAGATGGACTCACTAGATTATATCATCAATAAAGAATAATATTCATAAAATAATTTTTACATAGATTAAAATACCATTAAATGATAATAGGAAGAAAATATATTCATCATTGTATGTTAAAATAATGATTTTATTCACACCTTAAAAAAATGCCTCATTCCGAAAATGATAAGAAGATTCATTTTAATTTTTTTATAAAAGATATTTTTTTAATAATGAAATTAATGAATCAAAAGATAATATTAAAAAATTATTGAAAACACATCAAATACAAATAGGACATGAAATAAAAATATACTTGAGTGAAAATAAACCAAGTCAATTTTCCCTAAAAACATTATCTTGAACTTTTGAATACATAGAGAGAGGAAAATGAAAAGAAAAAAATGTAATTAATAAAAATTATTAGAATATAATAAATACACATGGTCTATAAAATTAAAATATAATATAATTATTCTAACAATAATATAAACAAAAACATTCCTGAATAATGTTATGATTGTGTAAAAAACTAATACTTCATGTCTGACTTGATTTTTATGTTTGTTTAACCTCAAGTATAATAAATTTAAATTTATTATAATTTTATTCCTATGTAATATAGACTCTTATTATATAAAATTTGAACACTTTTATATTTCAATTCCCATTTATTAATAATTCGTTATTGAAAACTTTATCTCCATGTTTTAATTGTTTCATTTTTCATGTAGGTTCCAATTTAGTAGTTTTGACCAATGAATATTTCTCATTATAAAAGCATATGTGTAATGTTAATAATAATATAAATAGAACATATATTAACTATATACATATTTTCAATAATTTTCTAATGTTATATAGGAAAAATTAATCACAACACTTCATAGAGGTGGTAATCCACACGTACACATGAGCGACATTATCATTTTTAATAGGTTGAAGCATAAGAAGGTAAAGGATATATTATATTTACATAAGAATAATTAGGAAATATATTTTATATATATTCATTAGTTTCGTATTTAGAACAAATCAAGTTAAATTTTTGTGAAAAACAAATTACACCACTATATGGAGACAATAAGTCATACATACAGATGAGAAATGTTTTCACATTTCGTAGAATAAAAACGAGATGAAAAATGGTTTTCTAATAATAATAATAACTTCTTATCATTTTTATTACAATTTATTGATTATTTTAGTGTCGTTATAATTTATTTATAGGAAGTATAAAAATAAATACACAAGGAAGGGTCTGTAAAATGATTATCGCTTCTTTGAGATACCTCCTTTGACTGACACCTTGGGCCTGAAAATATTTTTCTTATAAGAACACAAGTGGTTATATTTCTATTTAAATAAATACAAGAAGGTATATATTTATTTATCAGTATATATAAAAGTATTGAACATTGTTAATAAGGGAGAAGAGGAGCATCCCTTTTATAAGTGATCATAGGATCACTTTAAGAATTACATAATGTATTAAAATAATATAAATAAATTTTTATATATAGAAAAAATTGAAATGTATATAATATAATATTATGATGAGTCATAATCCCCACATACAATAGAATTTATAAAAGCATAGTAGATATTTTAACCATTTTCTCTTAGTTTTAACCCCATGTTTTCCCTTTTGACAATTACCATTATATCAATGTTGTTTACTATATATTGGCTATGGAAGTTACTATAAAAGGACATCTACAACATAACTGGATAATGTTTTATAAAATTGAAAATACCCAATTAATCTAGATAAGGGTATGTTTTTTATGAATTTTAAATCATTTAATAAAATATTATCCAATAAAAGACACCATTAAGTTCATTTTAACACAATTCACCTAGTTTGACTTTAATGGAAATAAATATAGAAACGGAATTAAAATATAAACCTTTAACACATAAATAATATTTTATATTTGTCTAAAAAAATCATGGAACACAATTATACCCCAAAATTACATTACTTGTAATATTTTTAACATTATTTATTTGTTTTTTATTTTACTTGAGCATGCACTATGTCCATATTACATAAGTATTAAAGTTAATTATTATATCTCTAAATATTAAAAAAATTAAAATTATAACAAAATGAATTAAAATTATAAATAACCATTTAAATCATTACATAAACTTATTTTATCCCTATGAAATTTTAATTGAGATATTAAAAAAATATAATTCCATTTTGATTTATTATTTAATTAACATAATATTAAGGTCATTATCCAAGATAAGTGATTTTTTCCAAATAATGGAATATTAGATGAGTATGGTTGATAAAAATCCATCTAATAGAAATAATATAATAGTTATACATATTTTTAAATCCATATCACATTATTTTGAACTTTTAACACCCAATTTAGCCTTATCGAGGTGAAAAATATTTTTCACAGTTACTATTGATTGTTACAAAAAATAAATCTCACCACTTAACAAATTTTAAATTATTATTAAACATATATAATTCATTTTTTAAAATTAAATTTCTATAAGTTTTAGAAATTCATTTTAAAATAATTGTAAAAAATGATTAAAAACTTTTTTTTAGAAAAACTATTTTTAAGCATAAAACATGATTTATTATTATTCCATAGCTAGTAAAAACCATTAAAAGAACATTAAAACATCTTGATAAATATATAATCTATAAATTTCATTATAATTATTGATAAATAGAGATTAATATAATTTATTTATATAAAAACAAAATGTTCTCATAAAATATTTCCCTTAGAAAAACATCTCTATTTACATTCATATATTTTTATTTTCATTTATAACTAATTAACAAATGATGAATTCGGTTTATAGATTTATAAAAAAATATTTTTTTAATAATTTAAATTTTCGTATTCATACTTACCGATATATCATTGAAATGATAACTATCACATTAAATAATAATATTTTAACAGTATATGGTGGACTGTTTACACTCAATTCGTTGTGTAAATAAAGTTATCAAAGAAACTAAATTTATTTAAAGATAAATATTTCATAAATTAATGGGGTGTTACACCTAGGATAGCCCATGGCAGGGACCAAATGACATTCCTGAACCCCAAGGGTTAGAATGAAGTGTTAGTGAAGTACAACAAAGTCTAATAAAATTAAATTTTATAAGATAAATTTCATCTAATAAGAAGATAAATTTTATTAAGAATTTAGCAAGGGGAATCTATAAATTGATTGTACATACTTAATCCAAATATGTGTTTTTGAATATAAAACATAAGAAAACAAGGAATATCAAGATTTATAAATGAACTAAATTAAATAATTCAGTTCAAAATATTCACAATTCAATGATGGAAAAATAGATTAATACATCAAAGATATGAGTCGATAAATTATAATTAAATGACTCAATCCCTATATGAAAATATTTTACCATCGATCATATAAAATACACAAAATACACTATGAGTGATCCTAATGCAGAAATCGAAGCTTGAAAAAAAATCCACTCTGTCTACAGACAATGAGTTGTGTATGTATAGTGAGACCATAAACATCAAAATAGGTTTTTATATTAGATTACATGATTTTACATTTTTAAAAGAATATAGAAATAATTATTTGAAATATTTTATTATAATGTGTGATTTTTTTTAATTTTGGAATGTGAACTCTGAAATAGTTTCCAAAAAACATTTTAATACCAAAAAAATCTTGGGAAAATAGTAGAAACCATAATTAAATATTTCATTTAAATATAACATTAAAACCCATTTTTAAATTAATTTCCATAAAAAAAACATTCAATAGAATAAGGGAAAAATAAAATAAATAACCTAAATATAAATCTTCTATACAAATCTAGAAGTATAGTGTAAATGAAATCATATAATCCATTAATATAGATAATAAAGTAAGAAAAAGAATAAACAAGTAAAGCAAATAGGAAATAAATTTAATGTTTATATAATCTTGGGAATCCATTAAACATTTTTTGGATGATAATAGATATAATAGGGTGGAATCATCTATTGGACTATTGATTCATTCCTCATATATAACCAACCAATAAAACTCAACCAGAACCATTAATAGAACTCCCCCAAGACCAGGAAATATTTTATACCAAAGGAAAATAAATTCGGTCACATCACAAATAAATGGAAACTATCTTCCAATCTCTCAAAAACAAATGTCCAGGGCCCCCATGATACTATAAATATAGGGTTAGGAAATCATTGGACTTATAATAAACACACCAATAATAAATCTCAAGAGAAATAATGCCTATAATAATCCTCAACCAACCCAAAAACACCCTTGTAACTAAACCACTATTTGAACTTATATAAACAACGATAATAGTCATATACAAGAAAAAATCTAATTTTTACATAAATCCAGAGGATTTAATGCCAATATTATGGATCATTTGAGAGAATATATTAACACAATGTCCCAACTAGACCATGTTTTTTTAAAGTCATAATATGTTTTTGAAATATCCATTGAGGACCCATTTATATATCAACATCATATTTGAATTTATCTTTTCATGTTCATAATTACACTTTTCATTCTAAACTAATAACTATATATATATATATTTAGATTAGTAGTTATATATATATATATATATTATTTACATGTAAATGCATAATTGAAAATAAATTTGTGTGTGTATACATATAGATACCTTATTTCAAAACTAATCCAAAATCATGGGATATTGAAAATAATTTTATAAAAGAGGAGAAAACCACATAAAAAAATATTATGGAAACTATAAAATAATATTGAATAAAATTAGAAAATAACTACACAATATCCATAAAAATATAAATCATTAAATAATATATATAAAATTTGGAACACACAAATCATTCCATTTAAAGATAATTTCTATGAAAACAACTTTATAACCCATGAATATTCTCTTATAATTTAAGACATACCTTTTAAATTACTGATCACCATTTAAAATTACTCCCTTAAATTTTAACAAATATTTATCATATATAATTTATTTATAATTTCATTTTTGAAACCCAAAAATATCATGTCTTGAAAGGAAAAATAAGAGATTACGGAATCACCTACATGGAATAATTATAGATTATGTGATTTTTTCCTGAACAAAGGGTGAATGTCCAAAAGAGGATCACACACACCCTAGGAATCTAATAGATTTAATGTTAGAGGAAAAACCAACATGAGGTGTCATCAACACCAAAACATATAAATTTATGAATAAGAGAAAAGAATTAAATAATGGGTATTAGATAGATGAGGATAAATTCTTGAGAAACATACTAATAATTAACGGATAATGGAGATAAAATTCAAAAAAATAGGGATTTGGCTTATCTCTTAGGGATCCTTGGGCTGGATTCATATGAATGGGGTGGAAGTGAGGGTGAGGGGTAGTTTAATTTGAGAGCGGTAGCTTAGGATATTCAAATTATTAAAACATTGGGTATGTCAAATAGTTTGTTTAAATGATTTTGAAAACCATTCCTCAACTATATGCTATATTTTAGACACATCTAGAGACCTTGAAGGTTTGGTTACATAGTTTTATAAATAATTCACCGACCATAAAAAATTAAACTACTATTTTTAGTGAGTTTTCCTTTTTTTGAATTGTTATTACCATGAACCAAGCACTATTTTCCAAAAATTTCAAAAAATTCATGAAAATTTCACCTAACACATAGGGATAAGGTAAAGGAAAAATAAATACATAAAATTTCATGAAACACAATGGTCGAGGTGTGACAACATAGTGTGTGAAATTATAATCTATGATAGTTGGTCTGTGTAATAATAACGTCTCATGTATAAAACGTGTATAAGATTAACCTAAATAACTTAAGTTATCCAAAATTATGGAAGAAAATGAATAATAATAATAGATCACTATATACGAATGAATTAACACAAAATGATTTCAGATATTATGATAATCCTGGCATGAGTTTATCCCCTTAATTCCAATGATTTATTATGCTATGCATTATATTGTATTAATTATAGAATTCTATCTTTTTACAAATTAACCATTACCATAATATCATATGACATAACATATCATATCATTGAATAAATTAACAAATGATAGATTTATAGGGATTGAATATTATGATATCTCATATCATATGAAATATTGATATTATTATTTACAATAACATACAATAAAAAACACAAAACATTACGAATTATAAATCCTATTTTATGGTAGAAAATAGGAAATTAAAATGATATAATATTTTATTTATTTACATCATGATAGCAAGAATCAAATATCATAGTAAAGGTCTTAATAAACCACATGGAGTCCATGAATCATATAAAAATTATACAACACATGGGAATCAAATAGATACCTTAACACCTAAGTTCTACCAATCTTGATAAAATATAAGTGAGATAATATAAATGTTAAAAAATTTATACCCTTCAATGAAGAGTCTATGTATATTCTTTCAATTATATGGTTAATGAGAAACATTGAGATATAACACATAGGCTTCCTCCTCTATGGTGTACCCACAAGTTAGATAAAAATTCTCTGATACTCAGGAAATATATCCCTTTTACCCATGATGTGAAAAATAAATTTCCTTCATTATTAAACTCTTATTATAATTTAAATAATTCTTTCTAGTTTATATTTACAGCTTTTGAGGGGATCCAGACACCATGGAGCTATGATATTATTATATATAAAATAAAATTATATTTATAACTTGTGTGAATTCATATATGATATTAATGATTCTTAAAAAAATTGTTTGACATAAAGGGAAACCAATATCATGGTTTAGTATGAAACATGGGTTTTACACCAAGAATGGTATAATTTTTATTCTATTTAGAGACCCAAAGTTTTATGAATAATTGATTTATTATATTTTTTAGAAGAAAATTTATTACCCAATTAAAGGATCTTATTGTAAATTAAAATCCATTAAATCATACATTACTCTTATTTATAAATAAGTTTCAATAATATCTATGTTTATCCACACAACCTTAGGATTTGAGTGCCGTTATAGGAGAAAGTATGGTTTTTCTGTGGAGATTGAGGAGGATCCAATAAATAAAATTATTTTGATAATAATATCCATAGAATGATATGAATTTATTCTTACATATAAATCAATAAATTATTTAGCTAGATCATTGTTATTGTATAATTTTTCTCTATTATACATCTTATTTAAAGATGGAAAGATTTATTATTATTATTATTTTTCTTTACTTGTTGGCCCTACCAACAAATAATTCCCAACACATATTGTGTAATATATTTTACCCCTTAACCAACATTATTTTCTCTCCTATAATTGAAAGATGAGTTTTGAAAAACCATTATTTATATTCACATTGATGCTTATTGGGTTTTCCCCTCAATTCATCACTTATTAAACATTGGTATATGAATTAGTATTTGATTTGATTACCTTTTTCTACATAGATATGTGATCGAATCTAAGAAATACCATAAAATTATTTCGGAATGTATATGGTGTATGGTGTGAGAATATGATATTTTAGTTCTAGTGGTCATAATTCCATAAAAGTGAATATTATCCTATTAGTGTCAAAGAAAAGACATAATTCCTATCCAGATTTGTTTTAGCTGACCAATTTATGGAATTAATCCTTTGATGTTAGAAATAAATTAAGAGGGGCCCTAGACAAATGATTGAGTTTGATTTGAGGAATTCTTTGTTTTGATTATGAGATTATTAGAAGTCAGATGAATATTGGTAGAAAATACAATTGTATAACAAATACATAGTTAGAATAGAAGTCATGAATCATGGATATTGTGATGAATATGTATTCACCTTTTTTTTAAATATTACATGATGTTTGATTTATCATACAGTCCATATACCCTATTTTAGACTATGTTTCTGGTCCAATGAGAACCTCCCTTGTTAGTCATTTGGTTTTACAAACAAGGTTGGTTAGTACAAGACATTGTATGGTGGTGGAACATTACAAAAGTTTTGGTAGTTCACATTGTATACCCTATCGATATAACATGTAATTTAGTCTAATAATAATTCCTTTTTAGAGGATCATGAATTCCATGATGTGTTCCAATACATGGTCGAGATATAATATTTTTTCTACACTCCACATACTTTATAGCACAACCCATGTAATAATTACAGATTATGTGACCTATTTTATCTCCCTTAAAAAAACACATATTTGGGAATATTAATAGTCTACCATGAAGGATATTACTTATAGAATGTTATGGTGGAAATAATTCAATATTATATATGATAACCTAGGTGATCTGAGAATGTTGCAATGTTTAGATTCTGATATCCAAAGGTAGGGAATTACCCTATATTTTTAGTTATATTGTTGCTGGAAATCTCTTTGGGGAATAAATATGTCCCTCACATCCTTTTTAAAAATAGTATTAGTTGTCACCTACAGAAACATGGGGTGCGTGTCCTCTATCTATGGAGTTATTACTCCCCTATCTAAGTGGTCAATAGTAGTCTGGGTCCTCCATCTTGGTTAGTACTCTGAAAAACATTATGTATTCATATTTGATGTGCGAGTACCCCACTGTAGTTCTAGATAGGTTATGTGAGTTACTGACTAGGGTATTTTATATTTTTCAATCTACCTGGAGATATAACTTATAGGTGGATGTGATGAATGAGACCTCATTCCATTTTCCCTAGATATATCGATGGGAAATATCGGGGGGGGGGAATATTCTCTTTACAATAGATATTTTTATTATGATATAATTGATCTTTTTAAATATTATTAATGTTTTTGGTGCATCCTACTACTTATTTACTTACTCAAACCTACATTTGTTTCATTTATCAATCATATCATGCATTGTTGAGATTATAGGTAGTTTGGGGGTCTTGGATGACCATGAATTGTTGAATCATAATAGTATTTGGAGGTAATTTTAGAAAAATATGTAGAAATTTTATTTATAGGTGGGGATCCTACAATTTTTAGTTGTAGATTTTGGTTCCCCCTTTATATTGTTCTAGTATCTCTCCCATTACATTTTTATTTATGTATTTTTTTTCTTTCTTGTTGGTTTTTATAGTATATGAATTCATTTATTTTCATTTATTGATATTATGTTATGTTCATGTATTTGAGTGATGTGTATTTAGGTTTATGTTTCATATTGGTACATGAGGATAAGGCCTCACATATTTTATTTTTTGATTACATGATGTATTTACTAGGTCCTAGCATAATAGATGTGGGTATGGGGAGACACTTTTGGCCTATGACATCCTTAGAGGGGTCCTGGAGGGTCAGTTCTTGAAAAATTGAAATGAAATATATATTATCAATAGGAATGATTTGGATATAGTTTATAGTGTAGATTAGTTTAGGAAATTTAATGAATGAATGTTAAGGACTCTTGAGTTCAACTTTCAGGTTATGGAACCTAGTAATGATGTAGAGAGAAATAACCATTTACTTTGGACTCTAATAAAAAAATTATTTGATTAGGGAATTGAGAACCCTTTTGTGGTGGGGAAAAAATGGTATATCCATCATATATGATTGGGTGATTAATTTGTCTCATATCATTCTTCAGTTGGATCTATGGATATCATCTTTTGAGTTTGTTATATCTTATTGATGTTTATAATGACACTATAAAGATAACCATCTAGGATTATAAGGAAAGTATATCATGACCAAAAGTTGAGTAATGAGGATTTAATTCATGGTCATTATAATGAGGTGTTTTCACCATGTAGATAGACAGAGGTCCTCTCGCGCATTGAGTTGTGAGTAAAACCTCATCCAATGGTATTCTAGGTCATTTTTATACATTTATTGTAGAAAATTATCATTTAATATAATGTATAGAACAAATTTTTTTTGATAAAATAGAAAGAGTTTAAATATTAGATAATGTGATGGTTTTAGTGTGATCATGACCCATTAGAAACCAATTATTTTCAGGACTCCATAGTGAAAATATTGTGTCTTGTTTATAACCATCATGAAATGACATTGGATTTAGCAGTTCGTCTTGTTTAGAGAATAGTGAGTCCCTAGAGATTTTTCATCACCAGACTCATGATGAGGTAGTTATTAATTAGGATGATATTGAGGGCCTCCTACATGATGAATAATACCTAGGGAAATAGAGATCTATTTATATTCAGTAGAATATAAAGGTGCAGTAGGGTTTTATGATCATTCCCAAATACTATTATTGATTCATGGATCTCACATGGTACTCTCTTGATATGATCCATAATTAATTATTATAATAAAAAATTAGGGTTAGGCCATTACATAGGCATCCAGGATGGAGTAGTACCACTCTGTATCCTCACATATTCCATTATTCTAGAATTGGAATTTGTGATAAAGCATTTTTTTATTGAGTACTAGCATATTATAAGTCCATAACCATAAAGATTACATGATCTAATTTAATTTCATTCATATTGAAGATATTTACTAGTTTAGAGTTTTATCATATTATACCATAATTCATACATAACATACCACAATCATACAAAGTTTATACTAATAACACTATATCCATTTTTTAAACAATATTATAATTTTAAAAGTAAACATGATTTTGTTTTCTTGATAAAAATATTCATAACATTCATATTGACATCCTAATTTCTCTTACCCATCCTTATACCCCATGAAAAACATTGTAAAACTTTGGATGGGCACAAAAATCTCATTAAGGGATATAAAAGAAGGAAGGAAACCATTAGTCTATGAATATTTTAAACTTATGAAAACATTTCCACAAAATCATAATTTTCACCCATAAAACATAAACTCTTTAGATTACCTCAAGAAATAATAAGATTCATGTAAAACTCCATAGAAATCATAAATCATAAAGGTAACTTGTGGCTTATATATAATTCTTATATTGTAGCTTCCACATCTACATAGGGAGTAACTTTCATTATTACATTTGGAATACCCATCATAGTATATTACTTTAATCTCTTATGAAAAACCCAACTGTTTAGTTCCATCTCATTACCCAATGCAGTATAGTGTTATCACAAACTCACCCAACCAAGTTTTTCATAGAACTACCCACATTCATAAACAATAACCAAGAACCAAAACGTAATCATAACACATAAACAAAGTATAAATTGAAAATAACATTTCGACTTTGAAATCACATTTCATTTTTAAAAAGTTGTGCACTCATAAATGAAAAAGGTCATTTGAAAATAAAAAAGTGAAATTGTAAAGGAGTCATAAAAAAATTAAAGTGAAATAAAATTAGTAAAATACATTTATTTGATATAAGTAAAAAAGTAGTGTTTTGGATATTTTAAATGTTTTTTGAAATAGTAACTTTTAAAGGGGTTTTTAAAATAAAGTCCCTTACCTTGAGTCTGAATCATCTCGTACAATATTTATATTCCAGAATAATAAAATTTGGTTAATTATTTAATTAGTTAGAATACTTTTATGGTTTATTATTACTTTTATATGACTTATTATAATGTTATTAAAATTACTTAATTATTGATGTTAACATCAATCATTTTTTTGATATTCTGTACTTGAGTCAAAAATTTATTTGAAATGATGTTTATAAAAAATGTTAACAATTTCATAATTTCCAGAATAATATTGATGACATAATAATAACTTCTATTTATTATTTATACTTTTAAATCAAACCATTTATTTATGGTTATGAAAAATGAACAATGTTATAATCAAAGAAACGATAAGTCGTACGTACACATGTGTAACGTTTCCATTTTTCATTGATCATTATGTAAATAAGGTAATTATTATTATATATTTCCAGAATTATAATAATAATATTAAAATCATATTAATAATTTGAATATATATATATATATCGAACAAGTGATGTGGATAATAAAAATGAATCACATCATGTAGTGGAGGTGATAATTCACACGTACGCATGAACACCGTTATCATTTTTATACGCATGAAAAGTAATTAATTTATTGATATATTATTCACTTATAATGATAAATATTTCATTAATATCATATATAAAAATTAATTCTATCATTATAGCCATTCTTGAGAGATAGTAACTAAAAACAAACTATATCAGTTCGCGAGGCGGTAGTCTGCCTAACACAAGAATGAAAAGTCAATTTCACATTTGATGAAATCAGAGATGGCTTTAGGTGATGATATTAAAATGAAAACATATTAGTATATTTAGGATAATTTTTTGTTATTTATCATGGTTTAATAATGTTTCAATGAAGATTAATAAGAAACAAAATAGAAACACTTAATTAAAAACATTACCTTCTCTTCGGATGATCACCATTAATTAACACCTTAACATATCTAAGGAGGGTCTTATGCCTAAAATAATGACTCTATAAAGTGGGGAGATATTATAATAAGGTATTTGGTAAGATATTGCATGAAAAAATGTGGCTTTAAGTGTAAATAATAGATATGAATGAGTGACCTTTTATAGAAGCGGGGAGGAACACTCTCCGATTTATTAAAAGTATTTAATTAATATAAATTAATTTTATTTAAAAAATGGATGAAAAATAAATTATTTATAATAAAGGATATGTTTAGGTGGAAATAAGTTATCAAATTAAAATAATAAAAGTTTTAATTTTTTTAATCCATATCTTTTTGTTTTAACCCTGATTAATTCTTACTGTGACATTATGTAATTTACAATTTGTGAGTAAATATAATTACAATAAAATGAAAAACGACTAAAAATGAGTAATTAATGAAATTTTTAGACTTATACAAATAATTTTGAATAATTTTATATATTTTTTGAATTTTATATCATTTAATAAAATATTATTTAGTTTAAAATATCATAAATGTTTATTTTTTCAATATTCAATAACTGACTCTTTAAAAATATCAAAAAACTTGATCCCTTAAAAAAATTGTTTAAAGCATCCTTAACATGTCAAACTCATACATGAAATTTTTTTACGACATCAAATATTTCAAATTATATTTATATTAATATTATTAATCTGATTTATTTGATCATTCCTTTAATAAATCAATTACTACATCATCATATTCTCATAGTTAAATTTAATTATTTAATCTCTAAAAATTATAAAAAAATATAATTATACAGATAAATATTTTATATTTCAAATGAATATTTTAAATAGAATTTATATTCTATATAAATCTATATTAAATTTTTTTACTTTTTAAAAATTTGATTATGACATTCTTGACTTATCTTTAAATAATATGTAATAAATTTCATATTATTACCCAATGGATTTAAAGGTTATAATTTCAGAATAAGGTAGGTTTTTTTCAAAACCCAATCATACAATGTAATTAGGGCGAGTGCTGGGGTAATTTTACAATATTATAATACTATTTTTACCCTTATTTACCTGATTTACCATTAACCATGGTAAATAAAATACAAAGGTTACTGTTAAAAAAAGTTGATCTTATTAGACCAAAATTTTCATAATTATTAAATTTTTTTCTATTTTTTGAAATTAAATTCAAATAATTGGATAAATTAAATTTAACAATAATCCTGCAGATATGGCGAGATGGCGGGTTAAAAAGACGTTTAAAATTTCAATAAATGTTTTATATCTAATTTCAAAATAAATTTATTTCAATGACCTAAATTAGATTAGTAAATGTATTATTGACCTATTTTGACCTTAAAAACTAGTTTAATGTTTAATAATTAATAATATGAAAAATCAGTTTTTAACTACAACGTATTATTTTTTTACTATTCATTAAGAAATGAAAATTTTCAGAAAAACACCAAATATTCAAAAAAAAGTTAATTTTGATAATTCACTTCTAAATGAGAATTTTATTATTTTAAATATAATTTATAAAATTGAAAAAAGACTTGTTTTAAAATGGGTCCTCCATCAAAGGATGGAAAAACTACATTTTTAGAAGAAAAAACTCCTTTTATCTATAAAATTGAATTTATTATCATATAATGTCTAGAAAATACATAAGATGAATTTAAAAAATTAGATTAAATATATTTTATATATTTAATTAATTTAATTCAAGAAGATATATTTATTAGTTTATTGGTACAAAATACACTTGTGCACATTTAAATAGTTCTTCAAAAAAAAATTCATTATATTTTAAAAAGGGGTCTACATTCATTTATAATTAATTATTCACCAAATAATTAATTATATATGCATTTTTAAACCATATTTTCATAATTTAGTTTATACTGTTCATTCTCTCCATTCTAATAGTTAGGTTATAATCGTAACATTTAAACAACATTCTTTAATTGTTCATTTTAGATTGATGTGGCATATTATGGATATTGTTGATCATAGTATTTATTTTTAAAAACTTAGGATGTTACATTCTATACCCCTTTAATAAATTTCATCCTCAGGATTTGAACACGGAATAAAAAACTAGGGTTTTGAATTTTCAAAATACCTTTGTTGAAATATCACATCAGAAAAAGGATTAATAAGACATACACTTTCAAAGACAGAAAAGTAAGTATGATGGTCCCCTGGAATAACAAATACTTGGATTCCGTGTAGGAAAACCTGGATATAAAAGAGAAAACTAACAATGATGTTCTGATGGAGAGTGATGGAGATCATGTTCAGGACAAAGTTATTAATAAGAAGACCATAAATTTTTGATGCATTAAAAGGTCATTGATATTTTAGTAAGAAACCAAAATGAACAACATTTTTTTTTGGTTTTAAGATCCCTTTTATAGAGTTGAGGAATTATTTTACGAATTTTACTAAAAACATAAGGAAACATACTTATTTGAAAATTATATTTTCATCCTTTAACCAATTTCCACCACAAATGATTATTTTTATCCAAACTATGAGTATTTAAGATGATTTTTTCCTAAATGAAGAACCAGAATCATCTTTTAGAGAATCAGATAATACAAAAAAGACTAACTATATATTTCTCATGTATTAAAACACTAACCAAAACCAAATTGGTTTGTACAATATAAGATAGTTTCCCAAAATTTAATAAACTCATATGATGAAAAACTACTTCAATCTCTAAAATTTAACAGTAATACACAAAGTTTAAAATAGACCATTCAACAAATAACTATACTTAAAATTCATTAAAAATATTATAACTAAGATTAAAACCCAAGAAATCATACATATTTGATCACATATTCTTCCAAGATATATTGTAATAATTATCTCCAAATAAAATCATGTACTATTGAAGTCTCATTGAAAAATTAATTACCCTAATCACAAAATTTTCAAGTTAGATTAATCATTTACATAAATAAATTGAATCACCATAACTCCACAATAAAATCATATATTTCTCAAAAATATAATTTAACCATAACTTCTCATATAAAATACCATATTATTCATTTTATTTTAATCATATAAAGTTCCCAAAATAGTAAAAGTTTTCCAAAATAACATTAACCACTAAATCACCAAATAATTTTCCCATCAAGAGGTTATCTATTCGATAAAACTTGGGTTCCAAAAATCAAATTATTATTAATCCATAAAATAATTTAACTAAAAATAATGAATTTATAAAAACCGGGACTTCACATAGGCCAATGGTATGCAATGCAAACTTACCATCCTTCGGTTGTGGGTTCGATTCCTACGAACCTTCCAGACATGATGGTTTGTCACCCATCCTATGAGTTATTCTTTTTATAAATATATATAATTCATATAGCATTCTTAAAATATGATAAAGTTCTAATAAATTAAGATAACATGTTTTAACATCAAATATTGTCTCATATCTTTCATTTTTCATCCCAAATAGTAAGAACCCACAATTCCCTCAAAAATAAAGATCACATACACACTAATAGTAATCCATACCTTTATAATGATGTCCAAAATATACCATTCATCATCCTTAAATATACCATAACTCTTGAATACCTTATATGTAAACTTCTTAATCATTCGACATTCTTCATGATCCATTAAGCATGCTTTTCCATCTTATTCTATAGTACTTATTTCACACACAAAAAACATGAATCATGTCTTAATATTCAATAATTCCAAAACATGAGTCAAGAAATAATACATACCATTCATATGTCATTTTTAGTTTCCTCATCTTCAATTGTAATGGAATTATGTATTGATAAACATATATTTGTATGGTCTTTCTAATCCCATTCATGAATCTTCTTCATAAGACATTTATTTTCATAATGACCATACTCCCTACATTTAAAACATTCACTTGATAACTTGGGACAAACTACTTTCCCTTTCACAGTGGTAACCAAATTCTTCCTTTTTCCTTAGTAGATTATTTATTTATGACCTCCACTACCACATCTAAAACATCTTCCCATCCCTTTGAGACATTTTATTAGGTGTTTCTTTCCACATTCTTGACACATAAGTCATTGAATGTGTTTTTATTTATTATAATTGTTACATTAACTTCCATATGGATTCATTTCTCTCATATATGATGTATTATAAAACACACTAATGTTAAAGTGGTTAATCATGACTCCTGATAGTTGGTTTAGACTAACCACAAGAGTTCTCATTATAGCTCCCATTTCATTTGGTTTCTTTTTCATATAACCACCACATTTTCCTTCACATCCATTATTAATTTGGTGGCTACTAGATCTATCCATTTACTAAAACCAAAAAGGTTAGTGTGATTATACTAATAAAATCAACATATATATCTTTTGAGGAAGAAAAAAATTATGATATACTTATTCATGTTATATCAAAATCATTAAATTTATATAAAATAACTATGGATCTTTATAATATTCTAACCATTTTAGTTATATACAACTTTCCTCTTATTCTTAAATAGCTCCCTAACATCCAAATTTATCTAAACTAACATTTCATACCAACTATAAGTCTATGACTATAAACATTATGTGATCTTGAGTTTTAGTCAATAATTTAATTTATTTTATATTGAGGATATTTTAAGGTGTATAGTTTTAGATAATTAGTCCATAATTAATACATAACATCCCACAATCATTCAAAATTTTCAATAATAACACAATATCCATTTTTTTCAGAAATATAAATCTTTAAAAAGTAAACATGATATATTTTTCTTGATAAAAATATTCATAACATTCATTTTGACTTCCTACTTTCTCTTAACCATCCTTATACCCCATTGAAAACATTTTAAAATATGGGATGAGAACAAAAAGCTAAGAAAGGGACATAAAAGAAGGAATGAATCCAGTAGTCCATGAATATTTTAAACTCATGAAAACATTTTCACAAATTCATACTTTTCACCCACAAAACAAAAAATCATTAGCTTACAAAATGAAATCATAAGATTCCTATAAAACTACATAGAAATAATAAATCATAAATGTAACTTTTGGAATGAATATAATTCATAAATTATAACTTTAATGAGGACAAAGGGAGTAACCTTTAGGGTTAAATTTGGAATACCCATCATAGTATATTCCCTTAACCTATTAAAAGAAACCCTACCATTTATCTTCATATCATTACCCAATGAATTGAAGAGATATCAAAGTCTCAACTACCCTCGGTTTATAAAAAAAAACACCTGTATCCATAAAAAATTCCCAAGAACAAAAACATAATCATAACACATAAAAAAATAATAAAGGAAAAATTACATTTCCACCTTGAAATCATATTTCATTTTTTCAAAGCCACACACTCATAAATGAAAAAAAATCATTTGAAAATAAAATGCTGATCATTTAAACGAATAATAAAAACATGAAATTGACATAAAATCATGAAAATGTGTCCATGTCATATAAGTAAAAAAATTCTTTTTGGATTTTGTTAAAATAGTCGAAAGAGTATCTTTTAAAGAGGTTTTTAAAAAAACTATCTTACATAGAGTTCAGATCATCTTGTAAAATCTACATCTTCATAAATAATAAAATTTGGTTAATTATTTAATTTATTTAGAAAAATTTCAAAGTTAATTATTCATTTTATATGACTTATTATCATGTTATGACAATTAATTTATTATTTATGTTCACATCAGGGTGTTTGGTCAATATTCGGCACTCGAGCCATAAATGACTGTGAAATGATGTCTATAGTAAAAATATTCATAGTTACATCATCTAAAGAATAATATTCATGAAATGATAATCAATTTGAAACATTATTTATAATTCTAAATCAAATCATTTATTTATGGTTATGAAAAATAAATAATGTTATAATCATGGAGATGGTAGGCCGTATATACACATGAGTTACGTTTCCATTTTTAATTGATCATTATGGAAAAAGGTAATTATTATTTTATCTTTCCATAATAATAATAATATTATTAATATCATATTATTAATTTTAATATTCTTATATATATATCAAATAAGTGATGTGGATAATAAAAATGAATCACATCTATTTGTGGAGGTGATAGTTCACACATATGCACGAAGGACGTTATCATTTTTATGTTCATGGAAAATATGAAAATAATTGATATATTATTCTCTTATAATTATAAATATGTCATTAATATCATATATAAACATTAATTCCATTATTATTACCATTCTTGAGAGATGGTAATGAAAAAACGAACTATATCGGTTCGCAAGGCGGTAGTCCTCTGTACACACGAACAAAAAGTAAATTTCCCATTTGATGAAATTAGAAATGGATTTAGGTGATAATATTAGCATAATAAAATCTCATTATATTTAGGATAATGTAGTTATTATTTCATCATATTTGAATAATATTTTAATGAAGACGAAGAAGAAATAAAATAGAACCACTTAATTAAAAATGTTATCTTGAATTCGGATGATCACCTTTTATTAACATTTTATCACCCTTAAAGAGGGTGTTATACCTAAAATAATTTTTCTAGAAAGTGGGGAGGTATTATAGTAATGGGTTTGGTAAGATATTTTTTAAACCAAATGGGTTTTTAAGTGGAAGGAATAGAGACAAATAAGTGCCCGTTTATAGGAGAGGGGAGGGTCACTTTGGAATATTAATAACTATTAAATTAATATAAATTAATTTTTCATTAAAAATTGATCCAAACTAAATTATTAAGAATATAGGATGATTTTGGGTAAAAATAACTTCATAAAATTAAAATTATCAATTTTTTATATTTTTAAATCCTTGTCTTTTTTTAAATCTGTGTTAATTCTTACCATGACATTTTGTAATTTACACTTTGAGAGTAAATATAATTACTATAAAATGAAAAAACACCAAAAAATGAGTCTTTAATGACATTTTTAGACATACCCAAATATGTTTTCGGATTTTTATATTTCTTTTAATTTTATATCATTTAATAAAACATTATTTATTTTAAAATCTCATAAATGTCAATTTTGAGACTATTCAGTAATTAACTCTTTAAAAATATCATTATAAATAGAATAATTCAAAAACACCAATTTAAATAATCCCTATTATTTCAAAGGAATCCATAAAATTTGTGTATGACATTAAATATTTTAAATTATATTTATTTTAATATTATGAATACCATTTATTAGATTATTCATTTAATAAGTCAAATAATGCATCATCATTATGTCATAATTAAATATAATTATTTAATGGCTAAAAATTATAAATAAATTATCATGATTTAGGTAGAAATTTTAACTTTCCAATTACTATTTATAGTCGAATTTATCTTCTATATAACCCTATCCAAAAAATGAGTGACTTATTAAAAATATGAGTATGGAATTTTTAACTTATCTTTAAATAAAATATAATAAATGTAATATTCTTAACCAAGTGGCCTAAAATGGTTATAATTTAGTCATAAGGTTGATTTTGGTCAAAAAATGCTCATTCAATGAAATTAGGACAAGTGTTTGGGTAAATTTATTGTATTATAATATTATTTTTACCCATAATTACCTGATTTACCCTTAAACATGGTAAATAAAATACTAAAGTTACTATTCAACAAAAATTTATTTGATCCTATTAGAACAAAATATTTATATTTACTAAAACCATGTATGTACATTTTTAAAAATTCAATTCCCAAAAGTGGATAAATTAAGTATAACACTAATCCTATAAATGTGGCGAGAAGGCGGGTAAAAGAGATGTTCGAAATTTCAATAATTTTTTATAAATAATTTCGACATATAAATTATTCCAATGAAATAAATTGATTTAATACATGTATTATTGATCTAGTTTGACTTTAAAAACCAGTTTAATGTTTAATAATTATTTAAAATAAAAAATAGTTTTTAACTACAATGTAGTACCTTTCACTGTTCATCAAAAAATGAAACTTTTCAGAAAAATATCTAAAATTAAACCAAATTAAATTTTGATATTAATATAATAAATAAGAAGTTTAGTTTTTCAAATATAATTTATTAATGTGACAAAAACAAGTTTTAAAATGGGTTCACCATCAAAAGATGATAAAACTGCATTTTTAGAAAAATACTCATTTTATCTATAAAATTGAATTTGTTCTTATATAATGTATAGAAAACACATAAAAAGAATTTTAGAAATTATATTAAATATATTATATTTACATTTCATTAATATAATACAACAAGATATATTTATTAATTTATTAGTTCAAAACACAATTATGCACATTTAAACAGTTCTTCAGAAAAACATTTCCTTTTTTAAAAAAATGGGTTTACATTCATTTATAATTAATTTTTCACCAAATATTTATTTATATATACACGTGTAAACCATATTTTCATAATTAAGTTAATAACTTTCATTCCTTCCATTCTAACAGTTAGGTTATAATGGTAATATTTAAATAACATTATTTAATTGTTTGTTTAAGATTGATGTGGCTTATAATGTATGTTGTAGATCATATTATTTATTTTTTAAAACATAATAGGTTACTCATATAGCCTATAATATTAATATTAATCCCAAAGTAGGGTCATTAGCATCAACTAAAAGGCATCAAGAGTTATATTATCGATACATAAGGTGTTCATATATGCAGATGCAGGGAATGAATTGGATAGAGTATATATTAAGATGGGAGATAGATGTGGTTACTTATGTGTGGGGTGGGGTTTCCTGGTGTTTCACTTATTGAACTATCATGTAGAATAAGGTTTCTAAATAGTTTATAGACCCCCAATCTAGGAAAATGGTGTGACAATAGACCTAAAAATTGCGGAAATCTATCCCTTAGGGATGTACTATTTATAGATGAGATATAGTTTCACTAATAGGTGGATCTGGGCATGGATGGTGTTATAAACCACTTCTAAATACAAAACTCATAGTCATCCTTTCTAGATCCAAAGGGATAGTAGTCAGCTATTGGTGATTTAGGGACATTCTCTATCATTTCATGAAATGACATGAGCTACCAAATATTTTTTTACATGGACAAAAAGACACACATTAGAATATTATTCAACTAATATTTACTTTTTATACCATGTACTTGGGATCTTTAGTTTTTTAGGGAGTTGTAAGTCCCACCAATGTATATAGAGACTCCAATAAACAAATATGTCATGATCATGAATATCTATTATCAGTATAAGATCACAGTCTATTGAGAGAGGGTCATATGGGATTTTATTGTGGTTGTGATGAAGTAGTATGAATTCTTCCTTGGTATGGACTGAATATCTATATCTGATTGAAAGGGCGCTGTCATGGGTTCCCTCAAATGATTAGTGTGATTTTGGGGTACTTAGGTGCAACAGAGTGGATGACCAAGGTCGTATCTCAAAAGAGGAAGTAAATTAAAACAACTTTTAAAAGATATTATAAAAAGATAATAGAAATAAAACACTACTTAAAAGGATTGGGATTTTTTACAGTTTATAAATCTAGAATAATCTTTCTGGAAGAAGATTGCATTTTTTTGTTTTTAGTATTAAAATGAAGTTCGATTGAAATGGCACAATAAAAAGATGTTTTTTAAGAAATATTTAAAAGGACTAATCGATATAACTCTACCTATTCATTGAATTATTAATAATTATCATTAAAATCAATATCAACTTAATTATGATACCCTAATTTGTTAACCCTCTAACCCTACAAGAGTTAACTTAACCACAAAGATGGAATTACTTAAACCCTCAGCAAGATTCAGAACACGCAATCGCAGCACCCTGCTTTGATTGTTGTCCTAAGGTTAACATATGGTCAGTGGTTAATTACATCACATATACATTATGGAAATGAGGATGAATTGTGTTTAGGGATTATATTTGAACTCTAAAATTTATCTCATGTGGTCTTTCATTACCGATTAAGATCGCGCTCTAACAATTTACACAAAATCTCGACCTCGCGTGTTTTTGTGCTAATTATTCATTTGCTTTCTTAGTTTCATACAATTTAAAAACACAATTAATGGATCATATTAAATTAATTACAGTATCTCAATGTTTAAAATATAATTAAATGAATAGGGTATAAGATAGATCGATTACTAAAAGACTACTCTTCTATGGGTGGCGTAATCATCGTAGAAGCGTTTTGCATGTGCAAAGGTTTATAATGGGTATAAAACAATAATTCTTATACTCAATAATTATAGACCAAAGAGGAATATTAATATAAGAATAAATTTAAACAAAAAAGAAGAAAAGATAATAAATAAAAGAAGAACAAATAAGTTTAAAACACAAATGAAAATATTACAACATGAAGAAGAAGAAGGCTTCATAGAAGGGATCCTTGCTTCAAGAGCTACCCTTATTGAAATGTTGTAGAATTGGAGTGGATCCACTTCTACTCTTCCCTCAACTTTCCAATTCACGTCCCAACCCCACCAAATTAGAAAAAAACCAATTTATAGAGTGGTGGGGAGGCTAGGTACAAAGTGGTTTCAAGTATGAATGGGGAATCTCGGCAAATTATTTTATGCCAACTTTCACCGCCAATTTGACAACCAAAACGCATGAAGTGTCCGACCTTCCAGAAGGATCATTTGTGTGGATATTGTTCCTATATCTCCTCTCAAAATATGGGCTCCATCTAGGCCCATATGAAGGGGTTATGGACTAAATACAGAAGCTTTTCCATTCTGGCGTGTCCAGCCCACCTTTGTATTTATGGCCCAATTAATCTATACAAATTCATTCTTTAGCTCTAGAGTCCTGAATAAAAGTTGTAGAAAATTAAGTACTGAACACATTTACAAAATATTAAGTTCAAATAATTCAAATAAAAATAATTATTATTGAAATACTACATTGATTTTGAAAGGGTAAAACGGGAATTCTCATCAAATATTCAAATGAATGATCTAATCCCAAATACATTCTAATTAAACATATTTAACCCAATGTGAGGGAATTATATCCTTTATTATCAATAAAATATTCAATAAATAGTGTTTTATCACTGATGCATCAATAGAGTGTGTTCATTAGAGGGTGTACTGTATTTAAGTTGACTTATTATTATTTTCCATTGATGGTGAGAGGTGTTTATGTTATGATGAGTAGGACTCATGCATGGAAAGATGAATTTGATCACTCACCAGTCTACAGGTTTGACCCTTGGTGTAATAAACACTTTAGGTAGTTAGATCTTTATAGTGGTGAAATAACTGTTGGATTTCATTCCAAATTACATACCTCGATTACCTCAGCATATTGAATATGACAATAACATAAAATTTCCACCAAGATCGCACTGATATCTTCTATTTTCTATCATATAATCCTAAGTAAAATCCAAGGATTATGGGTATAGTTAGATGACCATCATAATTTTTTATCATATCCACTGTGTCTTGTAGGTTATCTCCGATGTTTATCACCAATAAATTGGATAATATTTTGATATTTTTCTTGGAATATCACCACATGAATCAGGTTATAGTTAAGAAAATTAACAATTTAATAAGGATATACAACCCCATTGACGAGATAAAGTGAGTAAAGGGGTTCCAAAAGATCAATTTTAGGTTGAGATATCATTAAATATGGAATTATATAAAGAATATTACAAATATGATAGTTAAATTTCACTAGTTCTACTATGATTTCTTGTTAATTACCTTCAGAGTGAATAAATACACAGTTTTGTTTATGTAATTTATGAAATAGATCTTTTAATACATCCTAGACCAATTTAATGACTTATTTATTAACGATAATCTAATTTTCAGCCTATGTATTGAATTTTTTATCAATAATTCAATATGTTTTTATTTTTAATCATTTTTTGGGAAAGGATTTAAGAAGTTAATTTAATAAGACCATATAGTTATTTCTTAAAGAATATTTGATAAAATCCATGAAATAATATATTATTCTATGAGGATATTGTTGTTTAGATTTATTTAGAATACCATGAAAAATATTTTATTTTTTCATAATGATATTGGATACGAAATTGGGATTGAAAAAAATATTTACTAATTATTTTTAATGAGAGTTTAGTAAAAAAACCATTCTATCCCAATGCAAGAAATGGGGACAGCTTAACTGCATACATGAGAGTAGAATTTACTAGGTGGAAGCTAGAATATATGGATATCCCATGGTGGTAGGGAGGTAGATCCTGTACATGCATGCATATAGGACCAGGAGAAAGCCCAAGTAGTTTATTTTTTGTCATTGTGTCAGTATGTGTTAAGTTGGTAAGAAACAGTGAATGAGAGGATTGAAGATGTTAATAAAAGAAGTCTATGAAATTCATGCCTGAGTAATTTCGGATGAATTCAATGCTATATTTTATTATTCTTTCAGGAGATTATTGGTGAGATCTATTAATATGGATATGACAAGATATTTTTTAAATGATGTTATTTGAGGTTAAATAAGGATTGTATAAAAAAATTCCTAACTTATTTTGAAAGTGTTTAGTAAAAACCTGGATAACCCCTATGAATAAAAATGGGGCAGATCAACCACATGTTTCATAGAAAATCTCACCATACATGGTCGAGAATGAATGACCAATCCGAGGTTTTAGAGAGGTAGAACCTGAACATGCTAAAACAAAGGAGTTGGAGTGTGTGCATAAAACATGTACATAGTAGTGATTAAAAGCCTATGTGTGGGTAACTAAAGAGGTTGATGATAATGTGTCTAAATAAGTACTAGATAATTATAACAAGTTTTTTTTTAGGATTTGATGTATATTATTAGGGAGTTGATGAAATAAAATTGTTCTGATGAGGTAAAAATGAATAAGATCTCACTATTCACCAGTAACTAAAAATACAGACATAACACTACTCCAAATGAGAATCCTCCCCATATACATATTCTACCATTAGACCTAGAGGGATCTATTTGATACAGAGTAAATGAATCAACCATATAAATTGTGAATAAAATCAATCATGTATATAAGATTCAATCAAGAGTATTAAATAATATAAAAATGAATGATATGTTCCTCATTCATGTGATATGAAATTAAATTAATGATTTATAGAATCTTGAAGCTATGTTTTTCATTAACAATTAAGCTTTATTTTTTCATGGGTGAGATAGAAATAAAAATATACAAATGAAGTTTCACTTTTATCTATATAAAAAAATTTATAAGTTAAAAAAGAATTATTTTCATCTCATTGAATAAAAACATGATATATGTCATACTCATGAATTTATATCATGCATAGACATTAATACATCTTATGATTAAGAAAAATCCATGTACTCATTTAACTCGAGTTGAAAATGGTGCATATATGTGTAAGGAAATGTGAATAATGTGTAAATTAGGTATACCTCATGGGATTATTCTATATAAATAATATAATTCATGTAATACAGAAATGAATAATTTTAAGTCATATAATGCATCATGTGTTACACATAATATGATAATGAATTCACTGGAGAATAAATGTATAGTTTCATGGTGCATTAAACATGAAATGATAAACATTATAATAATGAGGATTAATGGATTAAATTTGTTGATGTAATTAAGATAATCATACAATGATGTATATCACGATACAAGTATTAGGATTTAGGAATAATTTTATGTGGAAGCATTCTGTGATATTAAATATTAATTAATGTCCAAAATTTACGAGGAAATAATATAGATTTATTAATATAATTAAAAACAATAAAAAACACTAATTATTAATAATGATAATTAATATGAATATTATTCATGATATCATTTTTGTGAATATATATGAAATATATTAGTGATAAATAATTTTTTTCAGTTCTATGTTTATATGCATATATTGGGAATTTCTAAGAGTGATCGATATATAGTATCGAGGGGAGAGAAATAAAATCTTAGGCCGTGTCATATCCATGAACCTGACTATTTAAGGAGGTAAGGAAGATCTATATTTTCCATGATCATGATGATGCTTGAAGACCAATAGTGCTAATTATCTTAAGAAAGTACACATATAGATATTCTGATCTATCTTCTCATAGAGTAAGGTCATGTTTCCATGTATTATATAATCATCTAAGTAGAGGGAAAATATCATTTTTTCATTCATCCTCATAGTATAAGTGAAGTGTATCTTCGATAGGAATACAGAGGCCAGGAACAATGTGTGACTCTTTTTTAATCAGGCTTGGATTGTATATGGTTAGAAGAACTTTTTTGATAGTGAAGAATCATTATATGTTGGGATTTGGGGTCTTAACAATGTATCATGGAGTGGGTTAGTTTACCCAAGATATGACAATCGTGTCTGCTAATATCTCTCTTTTACTTCAGTACACTAATTGATGCAATGAGTTACTACAGAGGAGATTGTGAACCTTAATCTAGTATTTATTTTCTAAATTAAAGATAATATATTTTAAAAAAAGGCCACTGATTCACCCACCTTCTCAGAGGTCTATCATGCCTGGGGTACTTCAATTGGTATTATAGGGTTTTCTCCTCTAAATACCCAATAAGATTTTTGAGAGATGGATATTATTAATTTAGGTAATAGTCAAGGTGTTCCCATGTTTGATGTGAAAAATTATCAATATATAGAGGAATAAGAGGTTACCTTATATCCAATAAATTAACATTTAGGTAAAAGATCTAGATATTTTTAGGTTTCCTCTCATTTTCAAAGGTTTAGTTATAGCTTAAGATCATAGGATAAATATGGAGTAACATGATAAGTCTCAAAATTACATGTTAATGTATCAATAATAAAGGTGAAATAGTAAATCCATGGGTCTCCAAACAGTTCCTGAAATATTGAAAAAAATAAAAATAATTTATAAAGATAATTTAAATATTAATAATGTAAAACATTAGGTTTGTAGGTGCTTATTTCAAAGGATAATTATATTTTATGATGAAACTATCGATAACTATTTTACAAGGGTCAATGAGATTGTAAGAAACATTATAAAATTTGGTAAGAAGATAAAATATTCCAAAATTGTATAAAAATTAATGGGGAATTTTTAGAAGTGACTCAATTCAAAATATTTATACCTAGAATAAATAGAAGATTTACACTTGATGCATTACACATTATTCTCATTATTTACGTGTTAAGAAAAATTAAATTATTCGAGTTTAATGAAAACGATGAGATGAATTTTGAATCTATTAGAATAATTAAAATTAATGTGTTGGTTGATGAATTAGCTTATTTTGATAGTGATTAGGTTGATCAAAAATTTAATTAAATATCATCTCATCTATTAAAATGATTAAAAGGGAAACTGGATGCAAAAGTGGATGAAAACAATAAAATGTTACAAATTTGAGAAATCTAGTCATTTTTAAAAGAAAAATCTTTATGATAATGAGTAATAATTATAATTAGAAGAGGATGAGATGCCTCATAAACACAAAATAAGTAAGTATTAGAAGAAGAAAAAATGCATCAGTGTCGGGAAGTATACTTTTCTGATCAAGAAAATAAATGATTAATCACCACTTATTTTTTATTCTCCTGATTTGGGATTCATTACTCATTTTAATAAGGAATCTCATTCATAAATTACTGATGATGGTGGAGAATAATGGAAATAACCTAAGTTGTATCTATAATAAATATATGAATTTTGTGATGTTTGAATACTATACCTCAATAAAGAAAGATGTTGCTTGATAATAAAATCATAAAAATTACTTCTAATAAGGAAGAGTGTGTCAAGAAGTAAATTAAAAACATCATTGATATCATGAAAATAAATATTAGTAAATCTACATAAGAAAATATTACTGTAGATATGAAGGATGATTCAGCTACAAAAGAGGAAGAACTATTTTATAAACACACTATATGTGTCATTAATATACATGAATTGAACATTTCTTGAGAATATTTAAAGAAACCACTTAAAATTAAAATAAATTATTCATAATCTATTAAGGGCACAATACTAAAGGAACATATTAAAACATCACTTGATCTATTTGAAACAAATCTGTGTTATCTCTAAAAGTGATGATCATAAAAGAAATGATGTGGAGGTTTGAATCAAGGGGAATGATTAGAAAGAATATAATCCAAAGGATAGAATAATTGAGACAAGAAATCCACTACCCTCTAGAAAAATAGAGGATAAAAATACAATAGGACAAAAGCAAAATTTATCTAAACTGATATAGAACTAATACATATGAACCAAATTTAACGGAGTTTTCTAGTTCTATGGAATGTATAAAACGATATTTCTTTGGTTTAGTATTTAATTTCCAAAAAAGTAGAATCAATATAGGGGGATCTTTAGAGAGAATATGAGGACTAATTATAAAATAAGGAAATATGTGACCAGATCTATAACAACTCTGGACACCCTAAATAAGAATTACTATTCAATAGAAGTGTGGTGTACATGTGAACAATAGGGTCATAAAGTTGGGTTATGCCAGAAAAGATTATAAGGATAAATTTTATATGGTGTAAAATTGAATAATTATCCTACAAAAATAATATTCAACCATATATTTATAATAACTTATATTAGAATCTTAAATATTATAATTATGTCAAGCAATAGGGGTTGATAATTTGGCATGATTAATTGATTATTTCCATATAAAATAAGAAAGATAAGGTAAATCCTGAGGCTAAAGGAAAGAAAGTGGATTAAAAATATATGAAAAAAATTGGTGAGATGTTATCTATAATTTGAAATGTTAAAATTCAGAATTCATAGGTGGAAAAAATATCCCGCATGAAGGAGAATCTCAAGGGAAGAAAGAAAACAATAAATATACAGGGGATCTAAACAAAATTAAGAGTCTAAAAATTCATCCCATATAGATATTCGAATAAAAGAATTGCCTAGTTTGAGAAGAAGATCCCAGTCTAATTGTTTTCCCTAAGAAACTATGAGGTACCCCTTTATTCCCTACTATTTTATGTGTTTTTAATTAACATAGATATAATTTAAGGAGATGATTGAAGCTGTAAATTCTAGAGAAATAAGAAAAAATATTTGTTATTTATTGTATCATCTACCATGAAGAGAGGATGAGTGTATCCCATGAGGTGGAAAACACCTATGGAAGAAGTTTATTAAAATAAATTATTCCATTAAATATTAAATTATCAGAAGACGCATTGGAATTTAAATAATGAGGGTTTGAAATCACACATTCAACCCTTACTTTTGATTACATTAAATATAATATATACAAGGGGTGTGGGTTGAGAAAAAGGTGATATGTATGGGGAGTTAGAATCTATTTACATAAAATTTTTAATCTATTTTTAGATGTTTTCATGTTACAAAATACACCCTAATGATTTTTTATATATCCATTTTATGAAAAATATGAATCTTTTCAGCATGGTATCACTTATATGATTTTTATATATCACTTTAACATCCTTGTTTATATTTCTCTTGATTTCTATATCGGGTTAGTCTACATAGACATCGAGTTGAATAATTAAATACTTTATACTATGGAAATATATATTATTATCCCACAATTTAAAAATATTCAATCAAATCGGCTAAACTAAATAAGAAGGTATTTATGTAAAATAAATTTGGGAATACCCCATAAAATATCCACATCATTTTTTCAATAAATTAGGGAATGAAATGGGCACACATATTCGCTTTTACATCGTGTTTTGTTATATAAATCAAATTAAAAATGGGTTGGTTATAGACCCAAATTATTTCATTGGTTTTTAATAACTCAATATATTCGAACATGGTAAGCATTAGTGAAAGAGATGATTTAGGAAGTTGTTTTCAAAATTACATTCAATTATTGCATGAAACATATTTGAATATGGATTTGAAGTATTATATTTTTGAATGAGGAAATTTTTTTTATTTACTAAGATGTCAAAAAAATATTACATATTCCCATGAAGATATTTTAATTTCAATTTATATTGTTTGATTAATTTACTAATTATTTGAACATGATATATTAAAAAATTAGGTCAACCCTAACTATGAAAAGGGGTTATCTCAATAGTTTTTGTGGGTGTGGTGTTGACCTAGTAGAAGCCTACCAAGATGGAATTCACAAGGTGGTATAGTGGTAGAGCCTATAAAAAAGGAACATATGAGTAGTAGTGCATGGACATAGAGTCTACACATGGGTTGCAGAGTGACTCTATGTGAGGTGGCATAGAGATAACAGAGAAGGATCCCGAAATAGACCTAGACAACCTCTATTACATGGATGAGGAAGTGCTTAAAATTATTTTAATGTTGATGGATGACCACAATTTTTATTTAGTAAAAATTCACATATTATCATTGTTCATTTTTTCATAAAAAATATACATAATGTTGCATCGAATAAGGATCCACCACATTGACATAATTTATTTTTAGACATTGAGTGTTCTTGCCACTACACTATTGATAAATATACCATATGAATTTTGAATTAAATCAACCATAGATATAATTATTAACTATGAGTATGAGAAGAAGTATATTTTATGATCATGCATCTTCCATGAAAAAAAATCACAGCCCTTCGATGAGGTTTCTCTAAGAGGGTATATTCCTAACATAGTTCATGGATATTTTGTGCATATGGATCTTCTATGAATTTATATTTTCTACTTTATTTAGTTGAAAATATATCTTCCACGGGGAATGGATATTTTTACAGTATGAATTATATAGTTTAGTTAAGGTTTAATGTATTCTTCATGATGTATCATGATTTGTTAATGAGAATAAAGCTTCAATGAGATAATATTTTCAAAGATATTCAATGATATAATGAGTAGTGTCTATAAATCACAAACCTTCCTTGCATATGTGGATTTATCATTAAATGTTCTATATTCTTCATAACATAATCAATATACTTCCAATTGGAAAAAATAATGGATTCCTAATATGAGATATATCAATCAAGGGGAGTCTATGTTCCATGCTTGTGAGATGTGGTTCCATGTATGTTTTTTATAATATTGATGTTATTTTTTCTCCAATTAATTATATTTATCTTTTCATGGGTGGGATCAAATACTAATATACAAAGGCCATTTCACTTTCATGTATATGAATCATGCAAAAATTTAAATTCGTTAAATAATTTAGAATAATTTTGTTACTTGTTTTACTCAAGGATACCAGGTATATATATGAGGAGTGTAATGTAGTAAAGTTGTAATTTATGCATGTTGTATGATATTATATTTGGTGAGAAAAATAATTACTATGATGACGATATATTTATTTATGAGTGAAGTAAATAATCATTAATTCCAAAAATGTGGATGATGAATTCATGTAAAAATAATTGAGAAGTTATCATGGTTTATTAAACATGAAACAATACCTAAGATTATAATGAGGAGCTATATATTAAATTTAGTGATGAAAATAAGAGGAGCTATATATTAAATGCAGTGATGAAAATAATAGGAGCCTTCAATTATATATATCATGATAAATTTAGTGTGATTCATGAAGTAGCATATGAGGAACAATTCATGGATATGAAACCTTAATTATTTTTGATAATTAATATCGGACCATTTTAGATTCATTGACCAAAGTGAAAATGAGTAAAAATTACTACATTAATTAATGATAGTTAATGTGAATTTTATTCAGGAAGATATTATTGTGAATATAAATAAAAGAAATAGTTGATGAATAATTTGTTCCAGTTTTATGTGCCTACGAATATATTGAGAAATTTTGAGAGAGAGATAAGAAGAATAGTTTATTCCAATGCACATAAAGGAACTTGTTTATTTAATGAGGTCGGTAAGATCAATATTTCTAAATATCTTAAAGAAGTCTCAAGACCATTGGAGTTAAATATCTATATAAAGTATTTATGTATAGATACTAATAAATATACTCAAGGAGGAGGATTTCATTAACATTTAGTGTATAGAAACCCAGGATACGAAGAATATAATAATATCAGGGATTCGTATTTCATAAGAAAAGTGCATCTTGTGGTGGAATCTGGCTGTAGAGGATCACAAAGGGACTATTTTTTGATCAGACCATATTTTTCTATAGTTTTAAGCTGCTGTTTGATATTGAATAATCTTTTTTCAGGGGTCTAACCAATATTGGAATAAGTATGATATTTTCAAATAAACATGTAAATATTATATGATGGGATCAACCATTAATTTTTTCAAACAAAGTGAGTCTATATATTATTATTTAGTTCATTTTTAATCTTTATCAATCTAGGAGGTTGAATAAAAATTAAGAAATAAAAAATAAGTCCACTAATTCACCTCTAGTGGCCTGTCTGGCATAGGGAACATCCCCTCATTTATTTGACATTATAGGATGAATAATTGGAGAATATTCAGATAGTTTTGGACATACTTATGAATAATCATATATTCATAGTTATCATGAAGTGTTAGTTATATATTAGTGGGGTCCACTTACTATGTCATGTTATCTCAAAATATAAACTAGTTGTGGAATTTACGATGATCATGGTTTTGCTAGGTTATGAGCCACCAAAGAGAATATTTTTAAGGTGGAGTTTACATAGGTTGGATTATTATTATTAGATTTTAATTTAAGAAATATCTATGATCTTAGAAGACTTGGCTACACTAACATAGAATATGCGACCAACTATATAATCCAAGCAATGTTATAGGGCCTTTGAGATATAATGTAATGACTGAGTAGTTATCCAATCTTAAGACCCCCATTAGTGGGAGTTCAATTCATGGTGTTTTATGATGACTTTTTAGATTCTCTCAAGTTTACATTGATGAAGTGGCATTTGGTTATTTTTTATTTTCTTAGATAGCCTTGAATCAAATAGTATAATAATACAAACTCTTCCCTAGAATGGTTATGTTAGTGTTCTCCCTATAGACATGGCAATACTACCTTTTTGGTGGCCGATTTATAGAATAGTCATACCACTAGAGTCTATGTTATATCTTTAATAAATTAGATGGTTAAATGTGGTAGAGTAGTTAATTAGAGTTCACATAGAACTATGAATTTGAAATATTTTATACTTTAAGAAAGGGAAATATGGTGAAAAATGACCATAGTAGGACTTCTCACTATAATTTTCTCGGAGAAACATAAGAAATGTTAGCCTTATTGTGATTATCCTTGGTGTATGAGGAAATAGTGGGTCATATCCAATCTATGGAGAGGATACCTTTACTGATTTACTACATGAGTATTTCCTATATGATCGAAATTAATTTCAGGGTATTTAATAATAAGATATTATTAGGGGGTGCATCTGGTATATTTTTTGAAGGTGGGGAAAATGTATTCCTTTTGAAAAGATTGATGGAAGTACTGAAAACACTATATGTGTAGGTTCTAAGAGATTTCCATACTTCCCCTTATAAATATATAATTTATTGGAAAATATATATGATGTCCTTTGATTCAAATTTTTGTTGGCAGTAATAAAGTTGAATGATTCCAATTTACATTCTTGTTGCCTCACCTATCAGTTGGCGGTGTTAGAGCGTAAGATCCTAGAATTTTTGGCCCAACCAATTAAGGTTCTAGAGTTTATGTCGGATGGAGTATTAATTTATTTTTTTTATAAGGATTATATAAACATTTAGAAGTCATGAATCTTTATGGATGATTATTGATGTACTGAATAAGTTATCCCACTTCATATAATCCAAGAGTAGAGTTCAGTAGAGATATTGGGATGCTTATACCTACATGGGATCATATATCTCTTTAGGGTATCTGTGATGATAATTTATTATCATAATTATTCATTAAAATCACAATTATATTGATTTTATCAAGTGTAAATAAGAAAAATTTTATGTATTTTCATATAATTCTACTCCTTAATGGATGGCCAAAACATATGGGCTATTCAGGTTTATAAGTAAATCTTATAGTTTCTTTTTAGACTCCATCTGGGAATGGGTGGATCATTTCACTTACATAAATAAACAAAAAACAATAAAAACTATCACACTACTATTGGAATAGAACCATTTGTAACCCTATATCAGAGAACATGAATATCAAAGATGTGATAGATGGAGGTGGTATATTTTTAACGGATGCATCTAAAGCTAGTGTAGGAAATAATGGAAAAAGTTAATGATGGAAAAATTTTAGGTTATTTAGGAGTAGATAAAGTAACAATGGGTTATTATAATTATAATGATATCTATATATAAATACCTTTATACTATAAGTAAGAACACCATGTGTTACTAAAGGTCTGACTTTGGTGTGGTTTTTTGATATTTTGTTGAAGTGGTAATCTATCATTTAGAATTATCTACCAATTCTAGATTCTTATTAGGGTGGGTGAGGTTGTATAGAGCTTTGAATTAACCCTTCAATCGGATTAGGTGAATAATTCCATCTATGTTTTCTAGCTAAGATATATGTTATGAACCATCACACATCGTTTATGTGGGTTAGTTATAAATTGAAAATAGATCCCCCATTCTTGATATTATATAGTCTAATGGGGATGAATTATTGCGGAACAATAATTGATAAGCTATTCCATAGTTTGGATTCCTTTGGAAGATTGTTAACTTATAGTACATCTCATGTTGATAAATTGAGATCATTTGGTTTACCAGATGAAGTATAATAATGGGGAATTCATTATTCAAGTGTTGTATGTATATCGTATGATTTTGGTGATGACAACAATTCAAAAAATTGAGAAGCATGATTTTTGATGAATTTTAAAATTAATGATCTTGATGAAATAAATATGATTATGGGCATATGGATACTGCTGCAAATCATTTTTTCCATTTTCAGAAGCTGGTTTAAGGGTACTAGTAACCCACACCGGTTTAAGGAAAACCGGAAACCTCACAACACTTCCCGAGATTTCATCGCCATTCAAAATTCAAATTTCAAATTTCAAACCAAAAAAATTAAGCGCACACCATGTGTCTATCATCACGTCGGCCCATCATCACACATCGTCTCGAGCTGTGCAGCCACCGATCAACATCACCACCGACAATCCACGTGCTCCACCTCGATCTGCGAACCCGTAACCGCGTCACACGCCTCGAGCCACGCAACCAACTCAAAAAGAGAAAACCATCTCGCCATCAAACAAGCCACCGGTGAGGTTCACCGGACGAGCCAAGTACCCAGCGCATTATCCATATCCACATCACTGGATTTCCGGTGAGCATCACCGGTGACCTTCGTCACATCGTCACCCCAGCACACCGCCGAGGAATCAACAAAACATCATGGAGATGCCAATGCATTCCCACCATTCATTCCCATCACCGGATCGCCGATGAGCTACACCAGCGTCCGCCATCATCATCATCTCCACAAAGGATTCAATACAACATAAAACGAAAAACTCAAAACAACAGAAAAAATTCAAGGAGATGCGTCCAGAGTCGACGCTCCATATGAACAGCACGTTCACCGAAAGGTTCACCATGACACAGCGGAAGAAAAACCAAAATAAAGACCAAAAAATCTCGCCACCACCAGAAAGAACAACCGCATCAGACCCACCGAAACCCTAACATACTCACCTAAGAAGATGTAGAACCCCACAACCTCCAGCTCATGATCACAACCCCCAACCACGAAGAAAATCACCACAGGACAAAAACAAGCTGCAAGATCAGAACCGCGAGCGCTCCAAAGAGTGTGCCGTCAACAACCGGTCTTAAACCCACGAATCCGAGCCCACAACCGCAGAAGCCCGTAGAGCGTCTCCCCAGCCCGAGAGAAGACCACGAAGCCCTGCAGCAGAGAACCACCACCAACCCACCGATCACGAGAAGGAGTCGTCACACCATCCACAGCACTGGAGCTGGTGGCGGCGAGAGGAAACCCTAGGACGAGAGAAGCCCTTTACGGGCTCATTGAGTTGATCACTAAAAAATGGGCATATGGATACAATGAGATAAAAAGGTAATACATTTGGTTTTATGTTAGAAATAGTTTTATATAATGATGATAGAAAATTTATGATGACACAATGAAAAAATATTTTGACTCTAATTTTTAGAAATTAAAAATCTTAAATAAAAACTTCACTGAAAAAAGAATACGTGGAAAAGATAATGGCTAGAAATAAATACAAATTAGATGTAGGCTGTCTCTAGTACACCATGGTATTTAATTAATGAAATATTACTTGTATTGTGAGAGTGGTCAATACATTCCTATAAATTCTTGGAAATGAACATTGTGAATTTGTGAAGTGGATTATAATATAACCTAATATAAAAGTAAATGGATTCCATTTCTTTAGGGAAGATGATAAATTCGTGGTTTATGTTGATTCGGACTTAGTGGGTGACTAAGATACATAGTAAAGCACAATAGGGTTTGTTTTTAATATAATTAAAACTATAGTGATCCAGGTATTGTGGCCGAAACTGGTAATTTATCTCTCTGAAATGAAATAAGATTATGTGGAAGTATCAAAAGGAATCAAAGATATGGTTTGATTGAGGTGTCTAATTGAAAAGATAAAAAGATTCTAAGAAGGTTTGTTTATCTACTTTGATTGTTAGAGTGAAATACCTATGTCTACAAATTTTTGTGTTCTGTGCAAGGATGAATCATATAAACTTTAAGTAACATAGAACCCATATAATGATGGAGGATGAATATTTAGAGCTACGAAAGAGATATGGAATTGAGAATCATGTGGATATGTTTAGAAAGGTACCTTTCTAGAAGATTCTGAGGTAGCATTGAGCCTTAATTAGTCATAGATGAATTAAAGGGAAATGGATAATTGTTTTCATTTAGTTGAATTCGAGAGGGTGATGTTTTACAATATATTAGAGTATGATAAGGAAACCTTGAATTAGTCTTAATTTGGGATATTTTTAGGTTAAATTATATCTCTTCTAGAACCCAATTCAATTCAACTAGAGGAGACGATCTATAGAACCACTCTACCTTATCAGATGGAATGAAAAAATTTCTTTCATAGGTATCATGTTTGTTTTTATATGATGATGTATTTTGTGATGGGTGCTCGAAATGTGGTTAGTTCAATGGAATTTTGAAAAGAATTTACAGTACCAAAAATTTATAGTTTTCTCCCTTGAATCATACTTCTCATGGACATGGTGGGAAAATATCCATGTGGAGAACGTTATAGTTCTACTAGATATAATGAGACAGACCGGAAAGGTTATAAGGGAACTGTGGTCATACAATATATTGAATAGAATCCGATAATAAAAGAAATTAATGTTATCATATGACATAGTAGTATTATCTATAAATGGTGGGGGAGGTGTGGGATATCATTAATGAGGTGTCTTGGATTAATTTGTTATTGATATGCATTTATTTCTAGTCACAAGATATTTTAAACATTTTAACTTATAATATAATAAATAGTTATGATTTTCCCAATAGATATTAGATGAAATTATGAACCATTTAAAACTTTTTTTGATTTCATTAAATTCTATTATTTAATTTTATAGGTGTAGCTATTTTTTTTGATTTATAATCTATGGGTATTTATAAATAATTTATTACAATGATTTGGGAAAGGTTCATTTTCTTCAAAACATTGGTACATTGATATTTAGAGGGTTATATCTAGAGATCAATTTCAATTAGTGTGATATTATTAGGATGAATTCCATGAGTGTAGTGTTTTATGAAGTTATCAATAATTATACCATGGTGGTGGTATATTAAAATTCCAATAATGAAATAATAGAGGTATTTTAATAGGTGCGTTACTTTTTTGAAGACTAAAAATATCAAATATCCTTTGAGTAGGATTCACTATTTCATTCCTCGATCATTATCATGTCATGGTGATGTCATCCGAAATATATTATAAATTTGGTCATCCCTACTCTTTATTTTTTTTATAACCATCTTCTCTCAAACCCTAGGATACTATAGGATAGTTCATTTATAGTTTTTGTATAAGTGGTGGATCATTACCCTTTTTATGCACATGATCAATTCCTTATGATCCAAGGTGATTATATCTACCCTCTCTCCCATTCATTCTTGTTTTTCATACTGATGGTTTTTATGGTTAGGGATTGTACGTCAATTTTAATGTTTTTTGGTCCATTATTTTATTAGGATAATGTGTTATAGTTTATCAAATTATTCTCGTGTGATCATTATAATTCAATTGATAGTTTCTTTATCTTAATTCCATAGTATGGGTTGAATCTTTGACCGATGTAACTGATTCAAACCCTTTATTTTTTAATTTTATAAAATATGGAATTATAATTCATTAGTTTTGCATTATTAAATGATAGATATTTTCCATATATAAACAATAAAATATACACAAATAAAACATTCATGGATAATGTGTTGGAGTATGTTGTATTTATTTCTTTATTATGTTTTTTTTCTATTTAATGTTGTTGTCCATTTTTGGAAATAATATATTATTGTAATTTATTACTGAAGATGAATTGAACTTTTTGTAAATAGATATAAAAATTAAATATATTTTTAAAGAGAGTAAGGTAAAATTTGGTATTATATTGATATTTTTTTCACAAATTATTGGAAAACTAATGTTACCACATTACTACAATTATATTGATTTTATTATTACTATGATAAAAGATGTTAAAATTTTTTATGTAGTTAAATGAAAGTAATCGAATAAAAAGATAAAATATAGAATTATTTATTATTTTTTCTATCATGTGGTTGAATTTTAAATTAATCTATGAACCATGAATAATGTAAATGGTTATTGGTACTGGGATTATACTATTTTTATTATTGATATTATATTGTTTTTTATTATTCTGATGATCTGGTTGAAACCAAATGTTTGTAGTGTTTTGGTATGTTTTGTTTTTAATAGTGTAATAATGAATGATATTTTTTTCGATAATGGTGGTTTGATAATATTGATGTAATATCGTGTGGTTGTTATTGTGGAAGTGGGAGTGTAGATGTTATGGTTAATTGGAAATCTTATTGATGCTATGGTATTATGTGATTTTTGTGCCCTCATCTCTTATATATCATAATAACAATATCATATAAGCTTAAACCATAAGTAAATTCCATATCAATATACTGCATACCATAATAAAAAAAACACCTCTATCGTATGTTGTAATTCGAATAATATATGTCATGTAGGGCATTAATCTCCAATTGTCCTTCTAATAATTTCTTGACCCATAACACCACATCATTTCCTTATCAGCATGATGTAACCTATTGTTCATAAATTTAAGGCAAATCTATGTTATGAGGAGATATATGGGAAAGGTAGAATGCATCTATATATAAAGAAGACATCACAAATTTGGGAGAAACACTCGAAACCCAAAACAATAAATGGAAATTTGATGTGTTAGCAAACCTGAATGGACCGAAGGACTTCATTTTTATTGATTTTCAATAAACCCCCTTTCAAGGGATGAGGGGAACCCTTACAAGGCCCGTAGGCTTATTGATTATATACACATAGGCTTAGGAGACATTACAAGCCCTTAAAGTCTTAGGGAATTCAACCAGATTATAACTACAAGGAACTACCCCTCCTTAGAATCTATATTGTGATTGTAGCTCTCCACATTCACATGGTCATATAGATAGGCTTCTTGTGGAAGCACAAGCTGGTCCCGATGGTGTATCCATACCCTATCGTTCTTCCAAATCCATTGGTTCTTCTCTAGTGATTGCACCTTCTCTGAATCCTCCTATGAGGCTGCTTTTTTTTGTAGAGACTGTCTGAGGAAACTACATGTGGACCAAAGGCCTTAAGGAGGCCCAAATGACTTAAAGGTGGCTTGAAAGCCCTATTGACCCGAAGGCCTAGGTGGCCTAAATTCCTTCATGACTCCATGGCCAAACCAGTGTCCTAAGGTGAATTTTTATGGCAGTTACAGTACCGAATAGTACTGAACAGTACTTGCTACAGTACCTATTACAGTACTACTACAGTACTTGGGAATATGCCTCCTCCTGGTTTAAAACCTAGGTCTCGTCGATTCACATAAGGATACCTCACTAACTGGGCTAAGACACATGGGCTTTTATGTGTTAACTAAATCAGATAGTGGTTCATAAAAATTAAATAAAATTGGAATGAACATTATAAATAAAAAGGAAGAGAAACATAGAGTAAACTATCTAATTAAACTATGCTACAACAATAATAATATTATCACCATCTCCACCTCATAATTACAACTTAATTTACCTATCACCACATCACAAAACTTTATCAAAAACCACATAATACCCAAAAAACTATAGAACCACATTTAATAATTTATTACTACTTACACAATAATTTTCCATGAACTACATTATCACCTATAACCACTTATTACTTTACCATCCATAACAAAGTTATCTAATTTAATCATACTATAATATATAATTAATAAAATCTTAATAAAATAGTAATACTAAAATAATAATAAAATGATCAAGAATATATATGAAAAAGAAAAATATTTAAACAATTTCCACCACACTTCCCCATTAATTCATTTATGTTCAGTTTATATGGTTTATTAGTCAAATTAATACTCTCCACTCAAAAAAACGCTTAAAATTATAATTCCAAATAATAATAATAATAAATAAAAGTATTTATAATATATGTCAATTTATTTTTTGATAAGTAGAGTATAAGAACAATAAAAGGAAAATGAATAGTTAGCACTAAAATTCCAAGAGTAAACTTTACCAAACATCAATACATGGGAGGTTGTCTCCCTTATCTCTCTACTCTCCTCCTCTCATAATCAGATATTCCTTGGATTTCCTTATGAAACCCTTTTATTTAGAGTTGATGGAATATCTAAATGCCATCCTTCTTCCTATTCTTCTTCCACCCCCTCTTACCTTCTTCATCTTTATTCTTTCATCATGGATTATCTCTACTCTGGTTTTCCATCTGTTTCCATTCCATCTTTTTCCATGATATATTAGGGTCCCAATGATGGTTGTTTACAGTTTATTCCCTTATAAAATCTTTATATGGCCTTGACCTCTCGTTCCTCAGCACCGCTCTAGGTTATATTTGGAGTAGTGGTTCAAAGAGGTTTTGGGTTGTGTGATTTGAAGGTTGATGGGTCTCAAGGAACTTCAAGGGCCAGTTTTCTCCTACTTTGAATGTTCCTATTTTTATAACTCATCAATGTTACTATCATTCAGATCCCCCATCCACTCATACCACTTCTCTGAACTCACATTACACTTCTCCACTCCTAGTCGGATATGGAGCAGTGGTAACATTGATGTTTTGGGAGGTGTGGTTCACTAGCCGTCAATGTTCCTGGCATGCGTCCTTCATCGATGGATTTGGTATTTCATATTTCATTATTAGGATTTGGGTGAAGGTTTATTTATTTCTTATCAACTATAAATCTATTTATTGTTGTTAAAGGGTGTTTGATTCATCATTCTAGTTCTTTTTTATTCAATTTTGGTTATGGTGGTGGCCTTTGAGTTGCTCTCAATAGTACCATGTAACTATTTAATGCTTTTCATTGAGGTGATATTGCTTTATATGATGGTTTTGTTATTTCTTGTTTTTTGGGGGATGAAAAAAACATGGTGATATATGTTGTTTTGCGGCGGGTTTGATGGATTCCAAAGATCACTTGCGACAGTTTTTTTTATGGTGGTTGGATGGTGATGTTGATAGTGGTGATGGATAGAAATGGTGTCACATGATGCAGATGGTAGTTGGTTGGGTGATGTGGGTGATCTTCAATCACAATCTTCTCAAATGTTTTGTATTTTTTGAATTACAAACTTTGAAACTGGTTTAAATTGTTTTTTGATTCCCACCTGATGTGTAGGTTATCGTTAAAAGATAAAGAGGCTTTTGAGAATCATGTAAAAATAAAATTTCCAATAAGTCATTAACAAATTATCCCGATAGATATCATAAATACAATACAAAAAAACTCATTGTTAAATACCATAACATAAAATTATGGGAAGGAAGAAAAAGATAACAATAAATAAAGAGGAAATTTAATGGTACCTTGAGTTATAAATTGATCAATCATGTGGAGTAGATTTCTTAAGATCCATTAATATTAAATGTTTATAGAAAATATGAGTCCTTGGAAGATTAGGTTTTGAGATAGAGGGAGATAAAATAACTGAATACGTTTAGAGGATTATATAATTTTTTATTAAAATCTATATTACAACACTATGGAATGGTGAAGGCTAAACCACAACTTAGTGAAGCATGATAAAAGGATATCCAATATTAATGGACTTAAAACATCAATATTTTACCAATAAGATGTGCAACTATTTTACTATTGAAAATTTTCTTTTATCTATAACACATCATATTAAATACAACTATGGTAATTTTAATCTCAATATTAACTTGAAATATAAATCAACCAAGGAATAAAGCACATATTCCTCTTTATTTCATGTTACCTTCTTAACATTATCTCTGTTTTATGTTCTTATGAATATAAAATAATAGGCAAAAACCTATGAAAAATAATTTTTAACCATTTTCAAGAATCACATAAATTTCCCCATTGGTAAAATCAAATAAAAAGGACTTATATCATTCCACAAAAACCACCACAATATATATCTTCCCAAAATGAAAATTTACAACCCTATATACACAAATCCAACAAAACAACCACCCTAACAATCCCCAAAAGTTTCATATACCACTACTCAACTTCATTAAACTGTAGTGAATTCCATCATGCCTATTTTGACTCTTAATATGGAAAAAATTATATCCTTACCTCATAATAACCTTTGATCCTCACTGAATAACCTCCAATAAATAAACACAAAGTAAATGTATAGAAATATTTAGACCTCTAGATTATGTACCTCATAAGTGATTCCGTTCCCATAAATAAAACAAAGAAAACAAAAACCCAAATATTTTATGAGATAATTATAAAACATGAATCTAACCATCATAAAAAAATTAACATAAAGATGGAAGTACCGATTACACCATATCAGAAGAGTATCAATCTCGCCATATTAAAAAATCCAGACATGAAAAGTAAAATCGGAAATTGATCTCAAATATGAAACCTCTACCCCCACATAAAGTCCTATAAACAACTAGGCCACGAAAAGATAAAATTCGTTGAAGGAAGAGCTAAAATTATGATACCATGATGACATAGACAAATACCACAAATGTTTTGATAAAAAGATGGGATATATTACTCCCTTTACTAACCCTCTACTTCACCAGTCCTAGAAAACTCCTTATATTCACATAATTATACACATAAAACTATATAAGACACCTCATTTGATTAGTATAATATTTTTGATGGTCTTGAGTATCTTTTAACTAAATTAGAGTCAGAATAACCCTATGTTCTATGCTATACAAAAAATATATTTTATGAATTTTAATATCCCCAACTATGGTCTAACACAACTGAGATCTGCAATATCTCCCATATAGTTCATTAAATTGAGACACACCAATATAATAGTGAATACTATTTTTTAGGCCCAATAAACCAATGGTAAAAAACTAACAAAAAAACCTAAAAAATAGGAATCAAAATATATATTCTAGAATCCAGATATTTTTCAATGTCCTTACATATGTTTGAGAATAAGAAGAACTTATAATGTATATATTAGTTCCAATTTCAAACTATAAAATGTTTAACACCCTCTATGTAATATGATAATCATTATGAGAGGTAATTAATCTTGGAACCCCATGATACCATATAATTTCCATGTATAAAACTCCACCAAACTATCTACCACAATCTAATCTCTAACTATAAGGAAATAAAATGGATCTATCAACCAATCCAGAAAATTAAATGGATTAATAAACTCTGTAATCTCAAGATAGATTAGTAAAAAATAATTTAAAATTTCCTCCTAATTACATCGAAGAGAATATAATGGTTAAAATATATTGATAAGAAAATGATTCTCCACCATCACTTATTGGCATAATAAACATAGAGACATAAAATCATCCACTAATGTCATTTATATCCTAAAAATAATATTCAAAAAGAATCAATGGGGGTTTGGAGTGAATTGAGACCCTTAAATAATTTCTCAAATTTTTAACATGAATTTAAATTTTTAAATGCCATGATTTCCCATTATGTTAGTTAATGTAGTTGAAGAAAATTAATAAAAAACATTAAATTTTGTTATAGTTGTTATGTGATGCAAGAACATCCTCTAGTATACTTTAAAAACACTCAATCAAGTTTTTTTAATTTTATTCAAATCCTTTTTATACAAATATCACAATTGAGTATAAGAAGTTAACACATTTTAGAAGGATTTAAAGGTATTAAAATCATATTAACTTAGGCCTCAGAACAAGGAATACGTATTTGGAACATTGTCTACACAAGTATTTACAAGTCGGTGAAAATGCTCCAATATAAAAACCATCAATTCAAAACTGAGTATAATCCTTTGAAACATATAAAAAATAGATGAAATCGGTAAATGTAAAATGTCTTCATAAAATTTTTGTTTCCAAAATTGATATTAAATGAGACATATTCAAAAGAATAAAATAAATTATAACATGTAACCCTGAAAGAATATTTTTTAAGATCTTAAATAGATAATGAAAGTTGTAAATTATCATCAATAAAATAATGGTTTACTTCTATTGATACATACATTATTAATATTTTTCTTCATTTATAGTTCTAAAGTTGAATAAAAATAGTTAAAAAATAGTATTGTTGGTGAGTTTTTATTTTAATTCATCTCAATCTTCCAAAAACAAATGTATAAATAATACAATGAATAATATCTAGCGAATGAAATATTCTATCTCCTTGAAAATTCAAAAATTTATTAAGTGAACATGTACCATTATATTATTTATAAAAATTGAATAAATTGATAAATTATATCAAAAATAAATTAATTGCATCCTTGGTCAATATATAAAAAGGAAATATAATATAATATTAAATCATTAAAAAAATTATATTTTTTTAATTTAATACTCAATTCATCTATGAAACTATTCCTTAAAATTGGTATGGAAATATATTCATAATAATATTTATTTAAATATGCAATACCAATCAGTATTTAAGAATTAATATAATCCTGATATTCTTATGTACATCATCTTCAATAATTCAAAAATATGAATTTAATTTCTATTTTTTTTAATTATATTGTTTAAAAACAATTAGAAATCCTAATATCAGAAAATATGATATTATGATTTCAAAAATTATTGTAATCTAAATATCACATTAGGTACTCAATATCAAAAACATTTGTCAGTATTTATAAATTTATGTATCAATATAATTTCTTGCAATGAATATTGCAATTCTTTCCATGACCAGTCTTAAAATATCATTGAACCATTTAATGAAAATATCATTTTGTATTTGACGTCATTGAGATATTCTGTTTTGTGTAAATTCATTATTAAGGTTTAATTATGGAATGTATATAAACATTAAATAATCTATATGTTGTATCGTTTCATTATCTTCGCAATGGTGATGAATTATTTATGTTATGTTTTGTAATAATCCATTTGATATCATAAATTTCACCTTAAGACAATTTTTTTGAGGAAGATCTATAACTGTAAATATTATACATTCATTACATGTACACATCTATGTGTCTTAATATAAATTAGTGTGCGAGTGATTTTATCTATAGTAAATAGTTATTGGCCTCCAGTAAACTGAAGATTATATATAAATCAACCAAAATATTAAAATATGAAGACAAAGTATCACTCCTTTTAGTCCAATATGAATTATATCCATTTTTTATAAAATATTATCTTCTATATTATAAAATCATAAATCATATTAATCATTTAAGAGATTATTTTATCTCTTGTATCCACTATTCAATGGTGTTCTGTATGTAATGTGAAACTATTTTTATAGTTTGACCAATCTATCCTATAACACAACTCATAAATAATTTTTCATTTTCTCCCTCGAGTATCCTATTCAAACATCTTAAAATATCAATCAATACATATAATTTAGAATATATATACATAATAGTGGTTATATGGATGAATTTTCATTTCACCCATATGAAATATGAGTAAAAGATTCAACACTTAAAATTATATTTTTATATAAGAGTCTTCTCTAATTATGGTTTATATATATCCTTCTTCCAATTTTCAATATCCAAGATATAAGGGTAATAATTAATTTTCCAATATAATGTATTATCCATAATTTTTTTACAAATATCCAAACTTCACCAACATGTAAAAATAAGTTCCAAATTCCAAACTATATAGATAAAAGTCACATTCAAAAAATATTTCTTCAACATAAAATGAAAAAATAGATAGAATAATAATTGAAAATAAAATATAAATAAAAAATAAAAGTTTATAACAATGAAAAATATGAATAATAAATCAATAATAATATTATAAAAAAATGAATTAATATTAAATTATGATAGAATAATGAATAAAAATAAATTCTATTTTTTTGAAATATATAAAACAAAGTGTGTGTGATAAATTAAAACATGGAACACAAATAAATCAGTAATAAAATACTAAAAAGTCTCTGCTTTTTCGATAAATACAAATAATGAATACATAAAACATAATCCTTCATTTTTTGTAAGGATAAGAAAGGTAATACATGAAAGAGAAGCTCATATAAAAAAAATATTAAGCTGAACAGAAAGGTGAAAACATTCTCTAAATTTATCAAAAAACAAAGTATATCATTCAAATTCTCCCCCATTAAATAAATAAACATAAACAAACAAAACCCGCATGTTTGAAAAATAAATAATACCACTTACAGAATAAAAAATGTTTTCTAAATAGACATGTTCATTAGAAAATAATAACTCTTTTTAAACAGATAAAATAATAAAAAAATTCTTAAAAATATGAAAAATATAATATAAATTTCTCATAACATAGGCATCTAGAATAATCCTTAAATATAAGGATGATTGAAACATAATCAATAGAAATAATCCATGATAAGGATTTTTTAAATAAACTAAACCACTAAATATGTTAAAAATATGAATAGAATAGTGCAAAAATCTAAAACATTTTGAATAATAAATTAAATGTGAAGATTATATTGTAAAAAATATAATATCTATTTATATGCTAAATAAAAACGATAAAACTACCTTAAATGAAGAATAAATATTGAAAGGATATTCATGAAAATAAAAATAAAAATATTCAATGAATTAAATATAACAAAATATACACATTTCATGAATATTAAAAATAAACAATAATGCACATTACATGGAAAAAACATAATAGACTAAAGTAAACATTTTTTGAACACATCAAATACTAATTTTGTATATAAAATATGACTAATAATGATAAAAATACAAACAAATAATCAATAAAATATTTAATCTTTCAAATCAACTCATGGTAGCATAATAATAAATATAATTATAACATGTATTATTTCCCACAAAAAGTGAATAAAATTAATGAATTCAGTGAATAAAAAATCAGATAAACACATATAGGTGAAAATGAATAAAACAGTTACGAAATATTATACCTATTTATAAAACAGTCGATGTAATTCATGTTGTTGTTATAACTGTGATATAAGTGACCGAAATACTTCCATGACTGATATAAGGACACGTCTATTGAAAATAAATTAAAATTATATTATATAAATTATTCATATTTTTTTTTAACAAATATATATTTATGAAATGTCGAATTATTTATTTTTGATGATAATTTAGGGATAAAATATTAACCATTTTAGGTTTTATGGAGAATTTCTATAAATTACTAAAGTGTAATATATTTTTGATCACATATGTTTTTTAATCTTGGATTTTTATCTATAAGTGATTTTTTAAACTGAAAAAGTTTATTTCTTGATGAAAATCAATCATTTACTTTGAAGAGGTCATTCAAAATAATGGAATTATCAATTATAAGACATTTAGTGTTTTAAAGTAATATTCATGAGTACAACATAAAAACTTCCACAGTGAAAATAGGAACAATATTAATATTTTTATTTTTCACAACATGCATAAAATGTTTACTATAAATATTGGAATTTTCATATATTTTTTCTAACATCAAGTGTGACATTATTTACATTAACATTACCATGTATTTTTGTAACGTAATTCTTGTGACCTTAACACAACATAAATAAATATTACACCATTTTATATGAATATTCAACAGATATAACAATTATAAAATCATGATGACCATATTGGTTTATTATATTGGGAGGCTAGATACACAATCAAATTGTTTCTTAAAAAATACCCATCAACTACAGAAATTATCTTCATATTATTACCCTTCTAAACATATGAAACATAGAACTTTTCATCAAAACTGTGGGAATTAAAATTTAATAAAGGGTGTGATAATATAATCAGAAAGGGTAAACATGGGAGATATAATTCAATAGAGGGGATAAGATAATTGTATGGGTATGATAACATAATCGTGAGAATATTCTAATTGTAAAAGATTCATTCCCAGGAAGAATTATATCTTAGATTATAAAATCATGTCACATCCCAAAGCATGATTAACGAGGTTTTCAAAGTAGTTAACATCATTCAAGATTCATTACATAGGAATGTGGAATCATAAGAAATAATATTATAATCATGTGAAAATTTATATTCATGGCCATGTTCACACATATTCTTGGGAGCACATAGAGACACAATTGTACTCATGCATATAAATGTGAAAAAATTTATTCTCAGTAATGTCCATGAATAATCATTCTAGATGCAATCATAATCATGCATCAAATTATGAAAACAAATATTTTCAATCATTTCATTTCTTATCACCATCATCACATGGGATATAAATATATATATATATATATCACATTATTCACTTAATTTTTGGGATTTAATGGACCCAACCATAAAATATTCTTTTTTCACAAATATATATACAACAAATTGATGAAAACATATATCATTTAGTCATATCTTGACACATGAAAAATAAAACAGGTTTAACAGAGTTTTCATCATCATAATAAAAAACCATCCGTATATATAATAAGGATGGTATCATTGGATTTTTACCTTAGTTAATTATAAGTAATATAAAATTATGTTTTACACTTAAAAATACCTTTTAAATGATTAAAGGAACATTTCTTGAGGAAGATACACTTTTCATTTTGAAATTAGTTATCTAAATTCATAAAATATTCAATATTTTAGGGAAATTTGTTTATTTGAAATTAATAATTGAAACATGTAATGAGATATTCAAAGAAGTTAGTATTCATAACACCGGTAAAATCTATAATTATGATATATGTTAATGAAATGATTCCATTCACACCATTGATAAAAAGTTTCTCATTCATAAAATGAAAAGAATATTATTTTTAAACCTTTTTATTGAAAGTCAAATATTTTTCAACATTTAATTATCCACTTATTATAGAATATTTAAAACATTATTGAAAATATTTTTCTTGAAATTTTTATATGGATGAAAATCATTACAGAACAAAGAGGAAATAATGTTAACTTTTCTTAAAATCAATTTTTCAATCATTTTATATACCAATAAAAGGAGAATGAAGAAGAAAAAATAAAATTTCTCTTAATATTAATAGGAGAATAATATTTATGGGGTCTAAAAGAAGTTATTTCATAACCTCCCACAATTCATTTTTAATATAAACAATCTCTAAAATAAATGATATTGTAACATAAATCCCTTACCTTAAGTCTTGTATTGCTTCGTACACATTGAAACCTCATGTATAATAAACATTGAATTATTATACATATATTATATAGTGATATTCATATATAAAATACAATTTTTAATTTATTTATAAATCTAAATTAACATTTTGTTAAGAATTCTTCCTTAAAATGGATATTTTGATGAAAACAAGTTCATTTTACATGCATGTTTCAATTCAATGGTTTCAATTATTACACATTTTTAGGATTTAATCATATAAAAAATTTCATCATGATATGATTATGATATTAATCCATTTTATACAATTTTATAACTATTATATAATGTGTCAATAAATAAAAAATTACTTCAATTCGTGGAGATGGTAGTTTGTGCCTATGTATGAGATATGTTTCTGCATTGTGATGGATTTAAATAATGAATGGTAAATAGTAATTAATAATTGTAAAATAATAATTTTATAATTAATATAATATTTATTCAGTAAATATAATCATATTTACATCCATATAAAATGAAAATGACAAATAAAACACATTTTATAATGGGCGTGATACTTCACACGTACGCAAGAGCAATGTTATAATTTCCAAAGGATGATATGGTAAGATTTTAGATAAGATATAATAATTTAAAAAGAATAATTATTTCACTAATATAATATAAAATGATTTAATACATCATAATAATAATCCATGAATGATGGAGATGGAAAATTAATAATGTCCCTTTGTGGAGGCAGTGGTCTACACGTACACACGAGCAATAATATCATTTAACATTTGATGGAATGAAGGTTGGAAATGGTTGTCCCATAATAATAATAAAATCATAGTATATTTATGATTATATATTCATTATATTATGATAGATATGATAAATTTTTAATATGAATAACAACAATGAAACTTAAATAATATCATGGCGAACATACACCTCTTCACTAAGAATCCTCCTTTGAATATCCTTTTATTGACTCTTATATTTTTACTTCTAAGAATTAAGACACCTATAAAAATGTAAATTTATGTTTGGAAGATAAATTTTATTATATTTATCATGGTAAATTTCTCATGTGATGTGGATAATAGAGGATAGGGTTTCCCTATTATAATTGAGGGGAGTAGAATAGTAGCAATTCATATGAATATTAAAATATAATAATTCTGTTATCCAAGTAATGTGGCTCCAAATTGGATAAATATATATGAAAATATGATATATAACAAATATATTTTCATCCAATAGGATTTATACATTTTTTAGGTTTTTAAACTAATATGTCTTTAGTTTAACCCCTTATTAACCCCTTTTAAACTTTATCATAGAAATGAATTTATACCTATATTATAATTTTTAATGAAAAAAATCTGAACATAATAAAAAACTATAAATTAATCTTATTAAAATAAATTGAATCCACTATAGAAGGTGAAATTTCTACAAGTGACAGAAATTTATTGTAAATCAAGTGCAAAAATCACAATATAATCATTTTTTGTAAAATTCATTTTAAGTATAAAGATAAATTTACATTCATTATATTTCATGTAGAAAATATTAGATGGTCATTAGAATATTTTATTGAATATATTATCTAAATATTTAATAAAATTATTCCTTAATATATACTTTTTTAATTTATTTAGATAAATAATATCATACACATAAAAGAATTTTTTAGAAGAACATCTATTTTTTACATTAAAATGATTTTATATTTTATTATAACCAATTTATAAACAATGAATTATTTTATACATAAAAAATAACATTTTTCATAATTTTTCTATTCCTATTCATACTCCCTAATCCAATGAATAGTTGATAAGTGTAACATTAAATTATAATATTTTAATTCTATATCACGGTTTTCTAAAAGTAAGTGTTTCATGTATAGAAATTTATCAAAGAAATAAGATTTATTTAATGATAAGTATATTATAAAATATTGAGGTTTAATATTATACACCATTAAAATAATTTTGTTTAAATTAATTCTATTCACAAAAAAGATTATTATGCAGCATTAAATCCTCACGTTTCCATGCAGCTTCCTCCAATTTAGGGTTTTTCTAAAAAAATTTACCATGAGAGTGATATTGTTTCATAGAACATTATCTCATTGATCCATAATATCCCTAAATTGTTTTATCATAAGATAGATCATGTTCCAAGGGTATGAAAACTATGTTTAGTACTTATAAAGGATTATATATGTACTATCATAGAATAAATACATTGAATAGATCCTGTACTTGAGAGAGATTCAGTGAATGTTCATTATGATAACATACAATCATAATATGATACTTTTTTTTGAAAGATACTCTATATAGAGTAATCATAATTCCATTCTACATAGATATCATAGCCTTATTCCAAGGAGATATTCATATGAATACTATTTCAGTAACATCAAACTCAAGATCTCACATAAAATTACCTATATCACATTTCTATCGACTCTGAGATTCCCAAATGTTCTCTTAAATAGATATAAACTTTAATTCCCTTTCTTAAACTAGATTAGGTCCCAATGTATTACATTCTCCAAATTATTCCCATTACATTTTATTTCTTCACTTCTTTCCATAGAAGGATCCAAAAGGAGATCTCTGAATTATTGATTCTATGTTATTGTTTTACAAAAACTCAATTAGATAAAGGTGTTGAAACCAACCACCATTAAAATATATAGAACTAGATCTCGACATATAATATATCCCTTGAATGGTCTTATCAGATAAATCATATATTTGGGTATTATAAGTAGTGATAATTTTCAACAATACATTGAAATCATGTTAAATACTTTTCCAGAGCATCATTGTAAAACTCAAATCCCAATAATATACAATAGAATCTGTAAAACTCTAACCTTAACAATTCCTTATTGTATATCCTTGAAAGATGATCATGGGAAAAATAGTCTCTTATTAAAATGAAATATTATAAATTTTTATAAAATATGATTTTTTTTCCATATGGATGTTTTGGGGAGTCCAATAGAGAAATACGTGGTAATGTTTTTACATTTAAAATATTGAATTAGTAATGGTTGTAACATCCAAATATAATTATGTCTCTCTACCTTATCTTTCTAAAATACCATGAATCAAGATATATACTCTCGAATATCAATTTTCCTATTACCCACCATAAATACTCTATAGGATCTCTATATGTCTTCGTATATCTAGGATGAATAGAGAATGATGAACTATGAGATTCATCTAATAGCTCCTTCTTAAATCCTGGAATTGATGGAACACACATTTAGTTCCAAAACCACATCATTGAATTATAATCAAGGTTAGCCTCAGTAAAATTTCTCACATTCTTATATATTTTCACATATTAATTTTAAGTTTCTTTATTCCACACATGGATGAATGAATAAACATTAATCTAAAAAATATATGATCTATCCCCATTCCTCATGATTTAATGGTATATATTCAAGAAATCCATAAATACTAGATCCCTTTCAATCCACATCTTGTAAAATCACATGGTCCTTCCGACACATAGTACTAGCCACCTAGTTTTTCTTACAAGGGTGGTAGTGTATTGATTAGTTATAACTTTTAATCAATTATAATCATCTACATTAGAACATATTAAAATCTCTCTAGTTGAATATTTAATTCATGCTTTTATGATTAGTATATATATCTCATATTTCACTATCATAATAATACCTTTAGATTTTCATTTCAAAAATTCATTATTCTAACTCAATCTCATGAAATGGTTATATTTTTGTATCAATTTTCAATTGGTGTGCAGTACATGATATCACCATGCCAATCTACATGTTTATTCTTCCTAGTACAATATTTGATGCATTATTATAGACCAAAACCCTTGTCTACCATAGGGTTGTGTGATTATAGGTGTACTAACCAACAAACATTTAATTTCCTTGTAATTTTCATCACATTAATCTATCAATAGGATATTGGTTCCCTTTTATGTCAACATGGTTAGTGGTTTAGATTATAGTGATAAATCCCTCACAAAAATAAATAATACCCAAAAATCCCAAGAGAACTACAGATCCTTATTATAGTACTTGTTCTATAACATTGGTTAATAAATTATGTCTTTAAAGGATCTACTGATACACCCTTTCATGATATTATATTCCCCAAGAATGAATCTTTTTATCCATAATTCATAGTTTTTAAATTTTTCATACTTTATCTCATTACGTAAAATATTCAATATAATACTCAAATGATATTTATGATCTTCCATGATCTTTGAATATTTAAGAATATTAAGTATAACGACTATTATAAACTGATCAATGTAATCCTTAAAGAAACCATTCATTATGTCTAGGAAGGTAGTAGGATAACAGGTATGTCCAAATAGTATTATAATAAGTACATAGGGTCCATAACTCATACAAAAGGCCGTATTTTGTAGATCTTCCTTCATGAACAAGAATTGATGATATTTAAAATAAATAACTATAATCGAAAATTATTTTTCTCTGAATATTTTTTTTAAAAAGTAATCTAAATGTGTAAAAGGATACATGTTTTTTATATTGGTATTATTATATTATTAATATTAAATGAAAATATACATTAAGCCATCATTTATAATAATAAAAGGAATATGTGCACCCCATGGTGATGCACTCGATCATATAAATACTCCATAAAAATTTTCAAAGTGTTGCATCATAATTTTTTATATCCCAATTAACTAATATGCATATCTTCAATGTTGAGTTTCTCTGAATCCATTTGTGACAAGTAACACTTGGTAATAGTTATAAATTCTAATACATTGGATATAATTACATTTAAATATTAATGTTTATCCTCAAACCTATATACATTAATAGATTGATTTATAATATAAAACATGGCTTCCCATCCTCAAAAATTGATATGGAATTTTTATAGAGACATCTTATGAATTAAAAAATTCACATAAAATGAAAATAGGGGGAATAATAAGATAGATAAGGATTAAATTTCAAAAAACCTAGAGCAGAGAGGAGATATAAGAATGATATTATATAATCATAACATTTGGAGTGTTTACTACCAAAATAACACATAATTATCGAGGTGGTGATGTGATAATATTAGGAAATTCTTTAGATATGATAGAGTGGGTAGATCCAGAATCAAATAATACATTTACAATTATAGAGTGTATGATTACTATACCATTCAACTTGTCATTATCCTGACCCACATTAGTGATTATAGAAAAGGAAATGCATTTTTCATTTTTCTTAGGGGATGTTTATTCATTAAATCCTCATTAACTATTAGATTAGTAAATTTAATTCCATTATTACCAATATCCATTAATTAGATACAGTGACTGTCCTTAGATGAATCCTTCTCTAATTTATTTCATTTTTTTAATATTTTAATCCCCTATTAGAAATAACTCACTCGATGGATAACCACCCCATAATTGAATCATTTAATAGTTTCTTATAGAATATTTTATTTTTTTCTTTCCCATGAATGTTTTTTAATGTATGTTGTTGGAATTTATTTCTTCCATGCATTTTACCATTCAAGTTACATTGAATCATCATTTGACATTATTAAATGTGAAACCAAAATATTATTTAGAGTTCCCACTCAAAATTTTATCCTTTATATCAAAATGATTGATTTAATAGTAGTTACCATTGTTTATAATACACAAAAACTTTTGATGAAATAGATTCAAAAAACAAAATAATTGACCAATTTTTCTTATAGGGATGATTATAAAGAAATAATAAGAACTTGAATTTCATGTAATGTATTCTTACTATGTACTAAGAGACTTATAATAATTTTTTTAGATCTAGAAAATAAATTTCCATATTTGTATGAAGAGTTTAAGGAAATTATTTATTGAGAAATTACTTCTTAAAATCCTTATATTCCATCATGTTTTTTATTAATCTTTCCTCATGTCCTTGATAAGGGTCTTCCATTTTCCAATTTCTCCCTCCAAGTGATATACTACTAAATCATAATTCTCATGGTCTTGGAATTGACTAATGTAATATATATATATATACATATTCCATTATATTGACCAATTTCTTAAAAACTAGTGGACCATAAGTCCTACAAAAGGAGGGTGGATGTTTTCATATAAAATTCATAGTGGAATGTTTATCCTCTGGTGAATTAAAAAGACCAAAGTGGTTCAAAATTTTGTTTTTCAATTAACAAACTTGAGTGAAAATATCCATATGATATTTAATCACATATTCAAAGATATTTGTTTTCCCATGAAGGTGGTAATTTCATTTCTTTTCATATTTATTATTCATAAAATGTCGTCTACTTCCAAAAAAATAACTAAAACCATACACATTTAACATACGTTGACATGAACCAACCCTGGTCAACCCTGAACCGGTCTCCCGAGCCAGTCCACGACATGGCCCAAGAGGCGTTTCTGATCCTCCTGGGCTAGCGACAAGCACCGGGGCATCAAAAGAGAGTAGGGGAATGATTTCGCCCGATAAAATAAATAAATAAAGAAGCACAAGAGTATAATATTGTGAAGTAAATAAACAACACGAAAAGAAATAATGATCAAACACAACCAACTAACTTGACCACGAACACAACTCCTCGTGACTCCAAGAGTCACTCACCATTCCATACCCAACTCTTGCCCACAACGAGCAAACTTGATTCAAAACTGCAAAAGAAACTAAAAAAAGGAAAAAACTATAGGATTGAGTATTAAAACTCAGTAGGTGAGCCCAAAAAACTATTCCCAATGCACTACCTTTAAATAAAGAAATTTACTAATTCCAGGTTTGAACTAAATTATAAAAAAATATGGGTTTCCAGACACAATTTCATTTCTAAAACAAGTAACAGTCCATTGCCCTCTTTGATTTAAAAAAAAGATTAATTTTTGGGAGAAACATGTGCATTTCATTTTCAAAATCGTTTTTGCGAACCATTTAGAAACACAAATTTTAGTTGTTAGTAAGAAAAAGGGAAATCAAACAACACGCAACACACAGTAAGGGCAATGGAAAAAGTGGCACACAAGGGCCAGCTACCAAAGTAGGCCTCTCAATCGTCCACCACATACAAATAAACATTAAAGGAAACATGGGTCAAACCTAGGATCCCGTGAACAATTCAGAACGTAAAATACATGTGACTCATCCTGAAGGCATGCCTACTCTCGATGATGTCATAACACGCTAACGCCCGGTGTTTCCCTACATGGTTTAACTGAGGGGCCCAATCCCCTAGCAGAGTGTCATCTGTACCAGGGGCCACTATCCAGTGCGTAATCTAAACTAGTGCAACAATCGTTCTTAGAAGATTCACTTACTATTCCATGTTCTCATGTCAACATTTATAATAAATAGGAATGGGGTGAGTCAACAAAGTCAATCAAGTATCACAACCATCACACACAAATCATGTAGTCAACGTACACCAAATATCACCCCTGAGTCACCCCAAAGAGGGTTTTCCAAAATAGTTTATTTTATTAAAGTGCCAAATGGGTCTTCAACAATTTTAACAGAAACCCTCATTTCTCAAGTGAACAAAAAGAATTGTTCACGCTTAAAAATAAATCATTTGTTGATAAACCAGAACTACATTTTAAATTCTGCGAGTTATGTTTAAAGGCCAACCATGCATTATTTCACTACTAGGTGTCCGCTCATCAAGAAAATATTTCAAGTGTCGTATATAAAATAAATGTCTCTTTTTACACCAAATAATCATTTTAAAATTAATTATCTTATATTATTTCTCATTTATTAAAATTAATAAAATATCAAGCAATTAATAAATTTTGAATTTAAATGCGAGTGAATTGGGGGACCTACCTTGGCTCGCTGTCCCAAACAAAATGGAACGTCACGCCTCGCACAGACACACAAACAAGCACAATCTGACAACCGTAGTATCGTGAGTTTTCCTCGCCAACACGCTACAACAATCGCACAACTAAAATGCATAAACACGGACTTAAAACAATTGTAATGAACAAACAGCGTAAAAAACACCTCGACATGTTTTTCCACTATTCAAACAATTTTCAATTTCAATCCAAATGTGAAAAACAAGGAAACATAGCCAAAGTGACTCATTTTTCTTTGAAAATCACCATCTAAATATACACACACCTAGAAGACTTTAAAAACACATTTCACACCAACCAAACAACCCAAAAAATCCTTCTAACCCTGTTTCACATCCAAAACACCACTTAAATAAGCCATTTCTCAATTATAAAATGAAAAAAGAAATACCAACCACATGCCACAATGCCTAACTTCAAAGTACACAAGTTTTTACCTAAAAACCATTTTAAATTCACTCGCACATCCCAACCCTTCTAAAACCTCATTCGTACCCCCAGAAACAATTGTTTAAACATTATTAGAAATTACCACAATAAGACCAAAATGAAAGGTGCAACCATTTCAAAAAGAAAATGAAATCTCATCACACACACATGTCAAAGTATTTATCAAGCATTCTTCACACAACCAATAAAGCACTACAAAGATGCAATGAGAGTTTATATAAAAAAAGATTCCAATTCATGTAAACATGGTGCTTAAAAACTAAACGCACATCCTGACGTTTTCAAAATATATTCCACATAACAACACAATCTAATAAATTATTTAAAAGATTGCAAAACAAAGCCGACATGAACTAAATAATTAGATAATCATTGGAAATACACACTTAAGCATACACAACTCAAATACCCTTTAAATCATAGTGTGCTTCACCCAAACAACCCCTAACACCAATTTTGAAAATATTTCACCAAAACAACACCAAAAATTTCCATTTTATTAAATCAGAAATTTATTTCAAACTAACCAACACACTAACCATTATAAAAATAGCATACGCACTGCAAAATGAAACCATGAAATACTTTTATAAATTCAACTAAGAAGATTAAGATTATCCAATAGTTCTATGGCATGGAACCACTTACCTGCATGTAGCAGCTTCCGAAAAAATAGCGCAAAACACACCCGCACCACATTCGCACCATGAAGAAGAAAAGAGGAAGCCTAACCAAGGAGATCGAACCCAAAACAAGCGGTTAAACCTCCAAATTAGATCCAAAAGCCGCTGAAAAAAAAACTCAAAGAGAGAAAAAAATGGAATAAAGAAGGGGATTCACCGGAGGAATCACACCCATGAGGGAAACATCGGCAAAAGAATAAATATCGCCCGGACAACCTCGAACAATAGAGGTTCGTGCAGAACATGGAAGAGGAGGAGTATAATTGCTGGTCGGAACAACCGGAGGGAAGTCGTGGAGCGGACGTGAGGGGAGCAGTGACTGTGAGGTCGCGGCTATGCGACGGGGCTGGCCGAGGCAAGGGGTGTGGCCATGCGATGGGACTAGCTGAGGTAGGGGGTGCGGCTATGCGACGGCAGACCGGGAGGTTCATAGACAAGGGAAGAGGTAAGTCGGGCCGATTGGAGAGGGGGAAAAACCAACGACGAGGTGCAGCGCGCAGGGGGTTCCAGGGGGTGACGGCATGAAATAGAGAGGGAAGGTTTCGGTCGAAACATGCAGTATGAGGGGGCGGTCGAGTGGCTCAAAGGGGGGGGGGGGTCGACGAAGCAGCCCGCAAATTGGGAGGGGAAAAGGAAAAAAACCCTAATGCCATAGAGCAATTAAAAAAATACATACAATAAGAAATCTTAACAAAATAATAGTAAAGAGAATAAAATTAATAATAATTATAATAATAATAACTAAAACAAGGATAACATTAATTTGTAAAATAACTTAATTATCATCACTAAAATAAATAATAATACTCCATTAATAATTAATTATATCATAAAATATTAAAACAACCCATTATATTTTGATCACTTCTTATTTTATTTTATTTTATTTTTATTCATCTTAAATTTTGTTTCTTTATTAATAAGTCATTTTATTTAATTAGTTGACCATCGAGAAGGGCATGAAGTGAACCGAGAAAGGCCATGCAGTGACACAGAAGAGGTTGCGCATCTTCGACAATGGCATGTTAAATGCTTTCAATTCCAAAACATGTGTTTTTAAAATAAGAACTCAAAAGTTAATGTCGTGCTTAAACCCGACCTACTCGACACAAAGAAAACTAATAAAATAATTAACTCATAGATGGTGGGTGTGACAATTCTCCCCACCATAAAGATTTATGTCCCCAGAAAGCCACATCTAAGGTTGAGACTCAATGCAGAAAACAGTCCCCCCTTAAAGTCCAAAGAGGATCCCCACAATCAACAATCGAAAAGAGGCAAACGCATTATTCTCAGAGAAAGTGACTTACATCACAACCTAAAGAAACCCATAAAAAGACATTTTGTTATGAATCACCCACCCCAAAGAGCTTGAACACCACCAGTTTATTGATCAAGGATATGAACTCTCGCACTCACGAGAGCTAAACAATACCCCACTGTTTGTCAGGAATGAACAAACAAGGTCAAGAACATCCAAGGAACACTCCAGTCACATACCACTAAGTCATCTCTAGGAACAGAGCTAAAAGGCCAACTCATGAAAAAACCATAGGGGCGCTCCACCATTTGAAACTTACTAACACCCGAGATGAGATTAGAAAACCAACACGGGGAGGCCTGGATGGGCTCCCCTCTATTATGAAGAAGGGCCAACCCGTTTCACTCCAGAGACATTTAAGCGAGACCCGTCGTTGGTCTCCCCACCATTATAACTAACGAGAGATACATGAACTTATAAAATCTTCCTGAACGTGACCAACCACCCCACCATAAGGGGTGGGGAGGGAGGGTCCTGACTACCGAGGCATCAAAAGAATGACCCAAGACAAACTCGCATATCCACATCCTTGGATGAGCCCTATTCATCTTTGATACTAATTTACCCAACATACCCATAAGGACCACTAAAGTGGTTAAATCCAGTGGGACGCAACCCCCATGACTTTAGGGAAACGAGAGGAACCTGCCTCCACATAGTCACATAAACCTTACACATCCAGAAAGTTCATTCATAACGGAACAACAATAGAAACAATTTAAACTACCTCTACTTCCAACACCGATGGAGGAAATAAAGTCGGGGTCCCATACACTCCCGGGGTTCCTGACCATTCGCCAGATTCACTCCGAAGCCTATGGCTGGAGCCCTGATCTTTGAAGCATCTCCTACCTCGCAGTCAGGTATTGAAGACTCCTGAATGGAGCTTCTCCTTTTTGGTGTCACACGCAACCACACTGAAACTGAGACAACACCAGCAAACACAACACATTACGACATCCAACTGATCATACACGGAACATTAAACAACACAAGATATGAAATGGTACATGTGCATCACACTTTGTCACACTGAAGGAGGACACGATACCAAAAATTGTCACCTGAACATGACCATTGCTGGTGAGAGGAACATTATACAGAGAGGGAATTCAAACTGAGTCTTAAACAACATGTGATTCCTGCAATCGGCCTTAGAATCTCCATGTGACTCGGTATGCCACACTAGTGGCCTAACATAGACCCTTAATTAAATGAAACCAATGAAGGATCAAAAGCCATTTAGAATAGTGGCCCGTATCGACAACTCCAGGCTGCTTCCACCTTTCTCCACTGGAATCTCCTTCACTGTTTCCAATCAGAACATTCAAATTAATGAGGTCAAACATCACCCTTGACTATAAAATGACTAAAGTAAACCCAAGTTTCATTCAACCCCTCTCACGTCACCCTCCCGATTGGAGATGATCTGCTTGATTATAAAGAGGGGTGGGTTCAATTCTAGAATTCAAGAAGAGAGTCTTATGATCAACTAGAGGGCTGGTCAACGACGAATTTTCTGTGACCACACTTTAATCGCATGCTAATGCTTCATGGGGGGGGGGTACACTAGTCAAGAAAGAAAACCATGTACCCAACCAAACTGGTCTAATGGTCAAGACATATCGCAAGCGAACACTAAGCGTGCATGGGGAACCACTGCAAGGGCTTCCCAAAGCACTTTTTAGAAGAACCCATTAACCTCACACTTGTACTCCAACTTACAAATAAAAAAAGTCAAACTTGAACACAATTTAGTCAAAAATGATTCTTGACTCAAAATGCCTCATATCCAACATGTCAAAATCACAAGGACACACCATGCAATCACCAGTTACAAAAACACCAAAATTTCATTAAACAAAACAATTTGAAAATAAGAAAAGCTTGTGGGTTGCACAAATACCAATTGTGTCCCATGGGCCTCACACATGCATGTTCTTATGCCACACCGGAACCCACCTCATGTCCATCCAGGCACTCATCCACTCATGCCATTAACCATTTCTTTTTACCAGATACATTAGTGTATGTGGTTTCCCATGAGGACACCAAGAATAAAAACCAAACCTTTCCATTTTTTTCAAAACCAAAACATTAATCGCACAGTTATCAAACCTTACACATCATCATTTTTTTTCACTACATTTCAAAAAAAAAATCAAGATCAAATCATTTTTTTCATAAAACCAAGATTTTCATGAATCCAAAACAAAGAGACTAGGAACAATGTAGGAGGAAACTAGTGTGAGCGGGTGACTGGAACATATGGTTGGTGGCCATATGCTAGTTCAGCCACTGCTACAGAGGGTATTCTAGGACAGCGTCTCCGACTCCACATGGCTTTCCAGACCCTGCAAGCTCACTAGGACCACTGACCCTACTCCCTTTCCATTTTCCCTAAACAAGACTAATCACAAGGACCAAAGAATCAACAGACCTCAACTTAATCTGGTAACTCGAGTCCCGCCACGAGGTGTGCTGGCCAGGAACATTTCTCGTAACCAAAACGTCGAGTTCTGACACCCTTAACCCCAATATACCGTGACTCTATCCCAAAAGAGAACAACACAAGAGAGAAAACCCCCTCTGATACCATTTTGTCACGAACCATCCCTGGTCAACCCTGAACCGGTCACCCGAGCCAGTCCGCGACATAGCCCGAGAGGCATTCCCGATCCTCCTGGGCTGGCGACAAGCACCAGGGCATCAAAAGAGAGCAAGAGGGAATGATTTTTCCTGATAAAATACATAAATAAAGTAGTAGAAGAGTATAATATCATGAAGTAAATATACAGCATGAAAATAAAGAACGATCAAACACAACCAACTAACCTGACCACGACCACAACTCCTCGTGACTCTGAGATCCGCTCACTAGTCCACACCCAACTCTCGCCCGCAGCGAGCAAGCTCGAGTCAAACCTGCAATAGAAACTAAAAACAGGAAAACACTATAGGTGTGAGTATTAAAACCTAGTAGGCGTTCCCAACAAACTATTCCCAATGAACTACCTTTAAATAAATAAATTTAATAATTCCAATTTTGAACTAAATTAAAAAAATTATGGGTTTCCACACACACTTTCATTTCTAAAACAAGTAATAGTCCGTTGCAGTTTTTAATTTAAAAACAAGTTTAATGTTTGGGAGAAACATGTGCATTGCATTTTCAAAATCGTTTTTGCGAACCATTTAGAAACCCAAATGTTAGTTGTTTGTAAAAAGAAGGGAAATCACACAACATGAAATACATACTAAGGGCAATGGAAAAGGTGGCACAGAAGGGCTAGCTACTGAAAAAGACCTCTCAATCATCCGACACATACAAATAAACACTTAAAGAAACATGGGTCGAACCTAGGAGCTCGTGAACAATACAGAACATACTATACATGTGACTCATCTTGAAGGCATGCCTACTATCGATGACGTCATAACGCCCTAACACACAGCGTTTCCCTACATGGCCTATCTAAGGGGCTAATCCCCTAGAAGAGTGTCATCCATACTAGGGGCCACTAGCTAGTGCGTAATCTAAACTAGTGCAGCAATCGTTCTCAGAAGATTCACTTAATATGACAAGTTCTCATGTCAACACATATAATAAACTGGAAAGGGGTGAGTCAACAAAGTCAATCATGTAGAACAACCGTCACACACAAATCATGCAGTCAACATACACCAAATATCACCCCTGAGTCACCCCAAAGAGGGTTTTACAAAATAGTTTATTTTATTAAAGTGCCAAATGGTCCATCACCAATTTTAATAGAAATCCTCATTTCTCAAGTGAACTAAAACACTTGTTCACGCTTCAAAATAAATCATTTATCAATAAACCAGAACTATATTTTAAACTCCATGAGTTGTGTTTAATGTCCAAACGGGCATTCTTTCACTACTAGGTGTCCACTCATCAAAAAAATAATTCAAGGGTCGTGTATAAAATAAACGGCTCTTTTTACACCGAATAATCATTTCAAAATTAATTATCTTATATTATTTCTCATTTATTAAAATTAATAAAATATCAAGCAATTAATAAATTCTGAATTTAAAGGCGAGTGCAGTGGGGGACCTACCTCGGCTCAATGTCCCAAACACAATGGCACGTCACGCCTCAAACAGACACACAAACAAGCACAAGCTGACAATTGCAATATCACAAGTTTTCCTTACCGACACGCTGCAACAATCGCACAACTAAAATGCATAAACACAAACTCAAAAACAATTATAACGAACAAATAGCATAAACACCACCTCGACATGTTTTTCCATTATTCAAACAATTTGCAATTTAAATCCAAATGTGCAAAACAAGGTAACACAACCAAAGTGACTCATTTTTCTTTAAAAATCACCATCTAAATATACACACACCTCGAAGACTTTAAAAACACATTTTTCACATACCAATCAACCCCAAAAATCCTTCCAACCATGTTTTGCATCCAAAACACCACTTAAATAAGCCATTTCTCAATTATAATAAGAAAAAAGAAATCTCAACCATATGCCACAAGGCCTAACGTCAAAGTACATATGTTTTTACCTTAAAAACCAATTTAAAGTCACTAGCACATCCCAACCCTTATAGAACCTCATTCGGACCCCCAGAAAAAAATGTTTAAACATTATCGGAAATTACCACAATAAGACCAAAATGAAAGGTGAAACCATCTCAAAAAGAAAATGAAATCTCATCAGACACACATGTCAAAATATTTATCAAGCACACTTCAGACAACCAATAAAGCACTACCAAGATGCAATGAGAGTTTATATCAAAAAACTTTCCCCAATTCATGTAAACATGGTGCTTAAAAACCAAATGCACATCCAAACGTTTTCAAAATATATTCCGCATAACAACACCTTATAATAAATTCTTTACAAGATTTCAAAACAAAGCCGACATGCACAAAATAATTTGATAATCGTTGGAAATCCAAACTTAATAATACACAACTCAAATACCTTTGAAATCATAGCTTGCTTTACCCAAACAACCCCTAAAACCCGTTTTGAAAATATTTCACCAAAACAACACCAAACATTGTCATTTTCTTAAATCAGAAATTTATTTCTAACTTACCAACACACTAATCATTTTAAAAATAGCATAAGCACCACAAAATGAAACCAAGAAACACATTTATAAATTCATCTAAGCAGATTAAGATTATCTAACAGTGCTATGGCAAGGAACCACTTACCGGCATATATCAGCTTCTTAAAAAATGTCACAAAACACACTCACACCACATTTGCACCACGAAGAAGACAAGGGAAAGCCTAACCAAGGAGATCGAACCCAAAAAAAGCAGTTAAACCTTAGAATTGGACCCAAAAGCCGCTGAAAAAAAACTCAAAGAGAGAGAAAAATGGAATAAATAAGGGGTTTCACCAGAGGAATCACACCCGTAAGGGGAGCGTCGTCAGGAGAAAATGTGTTGCTTAGATAACATCGAACAGCAGGGGTTTCTGCGGAACATGGTATAGGAGGAGGATAAGTGCTGGTCAGAACAACCAGAGGGAAGTCACGGAGCGGCCGTGATGGGAGCGACGGCTGTGAGGTCGCGGCTGTGCGACAGGGCTGGCCGAGGCAGGGGGTGTGTTCGTGCGATGGGGCTGAATGTGGTAGGGGGCGTGGCTATGCAATGGCTAGATGGGAGGTTCTCGGACAAGGGAAGAGGAAGCTCAGGTTGGGTGGAGAGGGGGGAAAACCAGCGATGAGGTGCATCGCGCATGGGGTTCCAGGTGGGTGACGACGCGAAATGGGGAGGGAGGGTTTCAATCGAAACATGCAGGAGGAGGGGGCGGTCGAGCGGCTCAAAGGGGTGGGCGTGATGAAGCAGCCTGAAAATTGGGAGGGGGAAAGGAAAAAAACCTAATTCCATAGAGGAATTAAAAAAATACAATCAAAAATGAAACTAAAAAAACAATATTAAAAAGAATAACATTAATAATAATTATAATAACAATAACAAAAACAAGAATAATATTAATTTGTAAAATAAATTAACTATCATCACTAATATAAATAATAATACTCCCTTAATAATTAATAATATCATCAAATATTAAAACAACCCATTATATTTTTATCATTTCTTATTTTATTTTATTTTCAATTTATTCCACTTAAACTTTGTTTCTTTATTAATAAGTAATTTTATTTAATTAGTTGACCATCGAGCAGGGCATAAAGTGAACCGAACGAGGCTATGCGGTGACACAGGTGGGGCTGCGTGGCTTCGACAATGGTGTGATGAATTCTCTCAAGGCCAAACCACGCGTTTTTAAAATAAGAACTAAAAAGTTTATGTCAGGCTTAAAACCAGCCTACTCGATGCAAAGAAAACTAATAAAATAATTAACTCATAGACGGTGGGAGTGACATATGTATTGAGGGAAGACAAAAAAAGAAAAAAAAGAAAATCATTCTAGATATGTCCTATGTTATTAAATATTATTATCAACCTATGGAACATTAGGTTCATCCTATATCACTTCTGGTTCACCAAATATTTTCATGGGTTCTATGTTTATATTTTCAATAACATAATATTGAAAAATAACTATTTTTTATAACAATTTAGGTAACCTGAGAATAACATACATAAAAATTTTATCCTTTTAGAATAATATTCAGTATATATAAAAATTATCCATTCCCAATGACCATTAAGGTTTAGTGTCATTAGACTCTAGATATATAAACAATATCATTCATAAAAAATCATCAAAATCAAAAATATATTTATATTAGTACCTTTTTTGACATATAATCCATATATAAACCCATAAAAAACTAAGAATGAAAACATAATTAACGGTGAGCTCATATGATCAGTAAGAGTAATTATGGGAGATATCAATCATAAGTGAGGAAAATATAATCATAATTTTATAATGAAGTAATCAAGTGGATTTTCTCAACAAAAATGATTCATACCTAAAAAACTATATATCATAAACTCCAAAATAAATTTATATACAAATGTATTATTAATAAGGGTGTCAAATATGTAATCATCATTCGAGTCTCATAACATAGGCATGTGGAATAATGATCATATGAAATCATAATAGAGTGAACATAACTATTCAAAATCATTTACATACAATCTTTTGTGGGGATGTCCAGAATAAATTATACTCACACATCAAAATGTCGAAAAAGCTATTCACAATCACATCTATATAGAATCTTTTGAGCATATCATGAATCAATAAAAATAAAACACAAGAATGTTTAAATAGTTATTAGAAACAACTTCCATACTTATCTTTATTATCTCATGACATATATATATCACACTACCCAATAAATTGGATGGATGTAACATATCCAATATGCACATAATAAAAATATATTCATATATTTTCTAGAATGTTCTCAAAATATTTATCATTTTATCATTTAATAACATGTGTAAAAGAAATCAAGTTTCATCAAGATCTCATATTCATAATTAATAACCATCTAAATAAATAATAAGGTTTTTTATATGTGGATATTCTTCCCACTAAAGAGTAAGTAACATTAAAGGGTGTTTTCTTAGATAATAATACCTTAAAAAGACAACTGAAACATTACATGAGAAAAAATACCCTTTCATTAGGTAATTACAAATTTAAAATCTAATTATTTTTATAATTTTGAAGAAAAAATTAATTTTAAACAAACCATAGGAACTTGTAAAGTAAAAATAGAAGAAAATTGTATTCATGGTGGTAGAAAATGTTTTTTCATGTGGTATACATTTACGTAATTATTCCATTCACATGCTGTAAAAAATTACCTAATTAATAAAATGATAAGATTTTTTTAAAACATTTTATATAATGTTAATTATAGTCAAAAATTAAATTAATAAATCATTTGAGAATATTAGAATCATTTATGATAACTTTTTAAAAGAAAATATATACATGGATAACCTTTATTCTAGACCCAAGATAAAGTAATGTATACTTTTACTAAAAAACTTTTCTCAATAATTTTGTGTACCAAATAACGAAAAATGAAATTAAAAACATGAAAAACGCCAAAATAACAAGGGGTTAAGAAAATATTTTATGTTTAAAGGATAAGACTAATTTAATTTCAATCAAGGGAAATTTACCATAAACAATCTTAAAAGAAATGAGATTGTAACAAAAATCCCTTGAAAAAAGTGTTTTCTTTATCCATACACGTTCAATCATCATTGATTATAAATTTATATTTAGTATATTCCTATTATTGATACATATTAACATATAAAATACTATTTACCATTCCTTTATAATTTCAATTATCCATTTTTAAGAAATATTTCTTAAAATATATATTTGGTTGAAATTTCCCTATTTTCCATGCATTTTTTGGTTTGATGGTTTTGGTACTTGCCACTTGGTCATGTTTAACCAAATCTATAATCTTAATTAGGAAATAATTATTATTTTTATACATTTTATACACTTTTATTAAAATTTATATAAATTAGTGATGAAAGATAAATTACATCTCTTTAAGGAGAAGGTAGTGTGTACTTATGAAAAAAGTGACGGTTCCACTTTTTAATGGATTGAATGGAAGAAATGAAAATAATAAATCACCAAAATAAAATCAATATTATATAATAAATATCATATATTATCATTAAATATATCTCTATTTAAATCTATGTAAAAATAAAAATTAAAAATGAATCACACTACTTCATGGAGGTGGTAGTCCACACGAACACACACGCGATGTTATCATCTTCCGTCAGATATGAAGGTAAAATGGTAGATAGTAAATTATAATTATATAATAATATTTATATAAAAAAATCAAATATTTTATTATTATATATATCTTATTAATTAACCATGAATGGTGGTGATGTAAAATGAAGTATATCGCAACATTGAGGTTATAGTCAATATATTCTCATGAGTGATAATTTTATTTCCCATTTGATAGAATAAAAGTGGTAAACAGTTATCCCATAATCATAATCACATATTATTTTATTGATTTAATTTGATATTTTTTTAGGATATATATAATTTATATATAGGAATTACACAATGAATAAATCTTGAAAAGGATAAATAATAACATATACCTCTTCTTTGAGAATTCTTATTTGAATATACTCTTAAAGACTACTTGGTTAGTAATTTAAGAAGGGAAAACACTATAAAATATATATAATGATTTCTATAATAGATTTGGGTATTTATTGGTTGACCTATAAGGATAAGGTTTTTTGTGGGAGAGAAGAGAGGGGTTCCCTTTTATAAGTGAGTGGAGTTCCACAATTATCATTATTAAGAATATTAAAAAATAAAAAGTGACTCTTAGGGGAATGTGAATCCAAATTGTAATATTGTAATATATAGGATGATATATAATTAATATCCATTCATCCAAAAGGATATTGAAAAATATACATTTCATTTTTACCAATATATCCTTAGTTTAATATCTCATTAACACCTTTTAATATTTTCCAGCATAATGACTTTTCTTACCTTGGTTTCGCTACATAATAATAAAAAATCAGGTAGAATTTTATACATAATATTAATTATTCTGATTCCAAATATGGAACCATTTTATACAGTTCAGTTTCTATAAGCTGAAGAAATATATTTTATTATTAGTTCAAAAAACAAAAGAAAACATTGTTTAGAAAAATTAAATTTAAGCATAAAACTGATTTTACCTTCACCCTTGATATATAAAATATGGTAAAATAATATTATAATATATTATTAAAAATATAATCTACACACATAATTTAAATCATTCATAAATTTAGAAAAATATTATTTACTTACATAAAAATATATTATAGGCATAAAGTAAAGTTTATTTTAGAAAAACATATCATTAACCTACAGATTTTTATATTAATTTCACAACAAAAAACCCACGAATTAATAAATATGTAAACAAAAATTATCCATAATTTATTTAGATCCATTTATAAACTAAAATAGAATGTCTAGAAGAAAATATTTATATTATATAATAATATTTCATTATTACAACGCAGTCCGTTTATACTCAGTGTTACGTTTAAAGTATGGTATAAAAGAAATAAAATTTTATTAAAGATAAATATATCATAAAATCACGCAGTGTTACAGAAAATCTCCCATTTATTAAGAAAATGATAACCAATTTTGGTAAAGATACATCAATTGATAAATTATTAATTCTACTACCATGAAAGGAAAAAAGAAGATTCAATCTAATCATCTTTGGACATTAATTATAAAATATATCTTGAAGAAGAATCTTTATCGATTGTAATAGTATAATTTTTTTATTTACATTTTATTAATTTGTATTATTATATTTATCTTCAATAATGAAAAAAACCTTCCAATAAAATAAAAAATATTATTCTTTTTTATTTTGAAATAAATTGCATCTCTCTAGTCTATTCAATAAGACATAAATTTACATTTTAATTTTCATGATAATTTTTTTAGTCAAAATGATTTATCTCTAGAATCATACATATAACTCTATGTAGATTTATTAACTATCATTCCATTATAACAAATATTTATATATATATATATGATAATTAGTAGCATTAAGAGAAACTCTATTGTATTCCTTTTGTCCCAATCTAGAACTGATAGATTTCATAGCCTTTGAATTCAAATAAAAATTAAATTCTTATATAGAATTACATATCCGATGTATACTAGAAAGTGTATTATGAGTTTTCAGAAAATTCATATATTTTTTCAATCCTTTATTCCTTAATTATATCAATAATTGTCAACACTGAATCATAGATCAGTAATAACTGTTATACCTTCTCTAGGATCAGGAAACCGAATATAATATTTTAATCAAATCTTTCTCCCCTAATTATTAAGGATTTAAAAATATAATTATCCAAAGAAAAATACATTATGAAATATTGTATCATTTATGTTGTATAAAAAGACATAAAAGTTTTGTGGAAAATTTTATCCTTTAAATAATGTCACTAATTTCAAGAATCTATCAAAACGTTTATATGTATGTACTTATGTTTTAATAAATTGATGAAAAAAATAAATAAATAATGTAAAGAGAAATAAACACAATAATTTTAATTTCATTTAGGGAAACATTAACATCCTCTAGTTTAAACCACTAACACTAAATCCTTTCTTATTGATTTTATTTGGATTCTCATTATAAGGATCACACAGCTGAATGTAATCATTTTTAACATAGTAAAAGTCTTTCCAATCTTCCAATTATTTTTACTGAGAATATCACTTCTATGTTTAGGTATTTTAAATTTTTTTATTTTACTAAGTACAAGTAGTTGAAATAATAACCACAACTGATTAAATTGATAAAAAATTAATCTAAAACATAGTATAAGTAGTTGATGTGATAACCTGATATTTTGAAATATATTTTTCTAGAAATTGATATTATAGTTGTTAATTTTTTGACAGAAAAAAAATGAATGTAAACAAGACGTGTAATATTGTAGGAGTACTTGTAATAAAATTTATGAATAATAAAATCATTATTAAAAAAATATGTTAATCGATTAAAAATTCATAAAACTTAAGATTAAGAATACTTAAGGTTTTTAAATTGAATTTACAATAAAATCATTTTACTTATATTCTTTTTCAATCTAGAATATACATTTTTAAATTGAATAATTTAATTTTTTAAAATTATATTTACTTTAGAATAATTATTTTAATACTATTTTACATTAATTCTTAGATATTTATTTTATAATAATTGACTTATAAGCAAATAGATAAAAAATACCAACTTTTTTAATATTGTCACATTTATGACAATATCAAAAACTAAGAACGCATTAAATGTTTTGGATTTTTTCCCTATATATATATATAGAAAAAATAAATAAATTTTAAATACTATGATGAATTTATAAAAACTATTTCTAATGTTTAGCAAACATTAGTAATATTTTACTCACAATAAATTTTTTTTTCTTCTATTAAAAATTAATTTCCATCACTTATTAAAATTAAATATTAAATATTATATTTTTTATTATAGATCAAAATTTTAATACTATAATTATATTTTCAATTTATTATTAGCCATAAAATTATGATTTCTAAAATTAAATTTAATGACCATGATAATGGTAAAAGGTTAATTTTTAATGATTTTTTTATTAATGTTCTATAATTTTTTATTTATTAAACGAAACTGATAATTTTTTTTATACTAACATTGATATTATTTTTACTCATATAAAATAATATATTATCAAAAATTAAATTAGTAATCAATACATAATAATATAAAGAACGCTTAATTATGAAAACCATATTTTTCTACACAAGTGTTTTTCATCTATTCTAAATGATTTAAATTAAAAAATATTCTCTGATTTAGAAATTGAATCAGATTATATGGATATTAAATTTAGTTTCATAACATTAAAATATTTTTATAATGGTGACCTTATATTTTTAATATAATATAATTTTATAGGTTAAAAACATATTTCCAAGTTAAAAACCAAAGTGGTAAAATGTAAAAATACAGTGGTAAAAGACAAAAAAAATATATTAAAAACCCTTTTGAAAATTAGTTATAGAGGATTTTATGGCATGTGAAACCCACACTATATTATTTAAATATTTTGAAACATTTTACCTTTTAATAGAGACATTCTGTTATTTGAATGTAATGTGTCGTTTTGAAATTTCCCTTCACATCACTTATGAATGGGTGTAACTTACACCACATCATGATAAGTATATCCATTTTAATTTCATTAAAACACTATAATTTTACTACTCCTATAATATAATCTCATATTAATAATACTATGGTCATAATTTATTTTCATATTTAATTATTTTACATGAATATGTCAAAATGAAATCTCAATCTATAAACATGTTTATAGCACGTTTGACTAAGAAAGATTTATGGTAAGGGGATATTTGACTAAAATTTAATTTAATTAGATATTATTCTTATTATTCACCATAATATCATTAAATTTGAGTGATTACATAAAAATATATCACTTTTAATGTAATTCATGGGTTTTGAAGAGATATATCATATTTATTATTTAAATATATTTTGATTCAAAGGATATGAAGGATGTCTTAGTATTTTTGCATCTCAATTTTTCTTTATTGCGATTTGATGAAAATTAAACTATTGGTTTAATTTTTAGAGTATATACATTGATGATAAATTTATTAATCATCATATTTCCTGAACCAAAGAGATTTAAAAACCCATCCAGAGATATAATTTCAAGGGGGTGTTAATTCAAGTGTTATTAAATCCATAAGAAATAATGATAACACAAATATCCTTTATTTAAGTTATAATGCCTATTCATAAAATTTAATCTTCTATATTTGGGTTATTCCACCATAATATTATATATATATATATGTATTCCATTTTACTTTTTTATATAGGAAAAATAACACTTCTGATTCAGAACCTCTTCCTTTATTATTTGTGTCCCTATAAAGTATGGCATTATAATGAATAATTACCCTCATTCCCACGGAATCACATTGTCTTCCATTATATTTAAAAAAAGATTTAAAAATTATTCTCTCTCCTGATGATATTGAAAATAAAAAAAATTCATATATTTTTCAATATTAAATTTTTTATTTTCAAAATTGATTATATATTTTAGAATGGATTTTGAATTCTTGGGTTTTAATAATGTTTCTTTCAATAATTTTTATATCTTTTTGTTGAATAATTATGAAATCATAATTGTAATATATTATTTCCTTTCGGATGTCCATATTTTTGGTTTTAAGCAATAATTTTTAAATTCTTAATGAAAAAAAATAATTCATTTTATGGAAAATATTTTTAAGGAGTTATAAAGCCTTTCAAAGGTGGTATTCCCACTTATTTTTCAAGTGATTTTTCCAAATATCTTAAAATGATATTTTTCATCTATTACAACCTAATTAATGCTATTTATATTAAATTGTGAATATTTTTATTCCCCCATTGAACATTATTCTTTGGATGTCTTATGTAATGTTTGAGGAATTTTTGTTAGGATAATCATTTTCTTCTATTGATTAGTTAGGTAATTTTCAATATATGAATGTTTTCATGTTAGAATAAAACATATATTTTTGGATGATTATTATGTGACAGGTGGGGTCCTATATCAGCATCCAATTAATCATTTAAGAATTTGTATCTCATGATATAAGAATATTAATCAGGATGTGATGCCAGCTGCACTGTGTTATTAGAATTAAGAAATGGTGATTGCTCTACTATGCTATCAGAATAAATAATTATGTTCAGATCCAAAATTTTACAAGACACAAGTAGATATCCTTTCTTCAATTTGTTTATGGGAATCATATAATGGTTCCTTCTCCACTATTGGAATGAGAAATAGATTATTTCATTACCATGTTTATGGGAATTATGTAGTGATTCTTTCTCCATCATGTTATGGAAAAAGGTAGTTATTCCCACATAAATATTTTATAAATTCTACACACATTGTACAATTAAATATTACTTTAATTATTAATTTATAGGGAATTCCATATCTTAATGAATATTATTATTCTCTATGATTCATGTTTATTGTCTCTTGTTTTCATTCTCTCATAACATTGAAGTTGTTCTCTCATATGAGATTACATGTCTTGTTATCATTGTAATGACACAGGATTTTATAAAATAAATTTACATAAAATAATAATTTCACAAAAAAAAATACATCACATGGATTACCCTAAAAAAATTAATAATAAAAAATGTTTAATTATACCTAAGTCAATAATTAAACCAATAAGAATGAAAAATATTATAACATGACAATAAATAGAAAATAAGATAAAAAGAATGGGAAAATTTTGATATTCTTGATCCATAGGAATGAACTCAATCATGAAAGAATATAGAAATAACCCATAATGTTAGTAATAAAATAATAATTTTGAAGATAAATGTATATATATAACCTTAAGAAAAAATAAATATAGATGAAGAATTAATGAAATAATTTGTATTTATAAATATTAATATACCTATATGACTATTATAAATTTGAAAATTAGAAATAGTAATCTTTCCATTAGAATAGTAGCCTTTGTGATGAAAGTATGGAATAAAATATTGGTATATTATAAATAAAAAATTGATATATATTTATACAATGGTTTCAGTAAATATCCATTTTAAAAATGACAAATTGGGTGTTGGTATTTTGCAAAATTTAGATGTTTTTTTTATAATTTTATAATTACTATAATGATTTAAAATAAAATTTTATTTTATAAAATATATTCATGAATTAATATTATGTTTTATTATAATCATAAGATAATTTTATGTGACCTTAATTGATTTTTAAAGGGTCAAAAAAATATATTATAATATTAAAATCAGATATTTGGAATAAATGGTGATATTATTTAGAAATTAAATTTCTCATTTTTAGAAAATTATTTTCCTAAAATGAATTCTATTTTTTAAATCTACACATCAAAAAACATTATGGGTGAATTTTTTGTATTTTTAAAAAACAGTTGAATTTTAGGTGAATAGTAAAATATATTAATTCACAGAATTTAACATTTTAAGAAAAATACATAAATTTTTAAGTCATTGATGACATAAAAACTCATTTTTTTGAAATATCCAAAACCATTTATTGTATTTAGTCAAAAAATAAACACTTTTCTTGTATTGAGTCTAATAATTAACTAATGAATATAATAATGGAAAACACCACTCTCCCCCTATAAGTACCACCCATCACCACCGCTTCTCCTAAAATATTTTAAGCATTTTAGTATTAAAATATTCTCCCAATTCATTTACCAATAGTCTAACATATGTCCACTTTCTAATGGTCTCAAAAAAATACAAATTCCATATTCCTTAAAGGGTCCATCCAGGAGGAGATATTCAAGATGTAACTTTCTCAAACCATAGCTTTTAATTTAATTTATTTTTCTACCTTATCCTAAACTAATTAATACATAAAATCAAAATAAATATATTATAATGTATATACTATAATGTTATATTACTAATGTAATATCTTTTATATGAATTTTACTCATCTCCTTTAATTCAATGAAACGAAACTATTGTCGAAATTATGAAGGTTTACCGTCTCCATGGATAATAATTTCTTATTTTCCATTACCATCTTCAAGGATAGTCATAAAACCATTTTTATGGTAAAATAATATTATAATATGTAAATTATAACGTATTCATGTCATGTAGACATTAAATAAAAGTAATATTAAATAAAATGATACTCATTTGTGACGGTCGTAAAAACCGCCAAAATATACTAAACATTTTTCGGTAATGTTTTATAAAATGAATAATCCTCATAAAAAATGAAAAATGATATATGGGAAAATTTATAAAATATTATTGAATTAATATCATATAATTTCACTTTTTAAGTATTATTCCAATTTAAAATAACATCCATAAATATACAGAAGTTAACTGACCATGAAACTGTGGAAAGAACGCTCTTGAAATGAAAAAATTAAACATTATAACTCATCAAAATGGAAATAATTGAACTTAATAAAAAAAAATACATGTATAATATGTTATGAATGAATGAATTAATTAATTAATCTAATTTTATTATACATAATGTTAATTGAATACATATAATTCATTTAGGCATAATGTAAGGCATATCTCTGAACCTCTATTTTTTCTATTAGGATACACTTTCTATCTCTTTACAAAAAATTAATTATTCATTATTATTATATAATTATCATAAATTCAATTCATATGTTCCTAGCATGTGTATATATAACAATTAAACTTTTTATAATATGTCAATACAAGTTTTTTGATGTTCGCATCTCAATTAATTTCGATAAGCAAGTCTAATTAAAGGGAACTTCTCTGTTTCTTAACCAATTTCATGTACACTCTATAAAATGTTTTAAGATGACATTTTTTTCTAAAATATGTAATTTTATCATTAAAAACTTTTCTATATCATTTTTGGGTTTATACAAACAAACATTACTTTTCCCCCTTAAATACCTGTTAATATTTTCCCTTAAACAACATTAAAGTGTTTCATTTCTACAGTCTCCTAAACACACTTTTTCATGTAATCACTTCAGTTGGACATAATTATTCACAATATATTATTATTTTTTCATTATTATTGTTAAAATATTATTTAATACCTTCTTTCAAGGATACCTTTTTAATATACCTTTTTCTTAAGCCTTATGACATGATTACAGTGCTCATTTATTTCCATGGGTAACCCTCATGATTATTCATTATGATTGATTTATTTATGTGGAACACATATGATTGTACATTTCATGATTTGTGTGGACATACATCACTCCAACCCATTGGGTAATATTTTTTTCTCATGAGGCATTATACATGGGATTAGGGAGTAAATATAATGTGATATAGTCTTGGATTCTAGCCTTGAATCATGTTTTTGTCATGTTATATATTTCTCCCATATTCAAGTATTTCCATGATCATAATATTTCATTATATATATATATTATTATTCCATACGTTTACCCACAATAACTGCTTTTATGTTATCATGTTATGTCTTCCAAATAATGTTTTATGCTTTTATTCTAATGTTTTTCCCGTAATTTGTTTTTTAGTTCATGCCTTGGCCTATGTATTCCCCCAGTTATCCTATATAGTTGCAAAATCTTAAAGGAAGTCTGAAACTCATTATGGATATTAATAAAATATTTTTTCTTTAAGTTTCATGTTTTATAGTTATGTACCTTGTCATCTAAAGACTCTAAAATTTTCGATCTTTGGATTGTATTTAAAGGAAAATTGATCTTAAATTATGTAATATTATGTGTAAAAGGACAGGGTTGATATAGTTGGTATCATAGTATAATTTATTTATTTTTGGGGTCTAGTAAAAAAAAAATTATAACCCTAGAGACAATTCTATAACCATGAATATCCTATATTGAATTTTAGGGAATCATAAGATAGGACATACTTTTCATTTACAATTTGTTCCTTCCAAGTTTATGGTTGCCTTTTATTATTCTCATTAGATAAGTATTAAATAAAATTTATTGTATTATTTTTATCTTTTCTATGTTAATGAAAGGAAATAGGAGAACCCATGATAATAACCAATTGGATTTGACATGTGATGAATTCCCCAATTAAATATCAAATATGATGCAAACAGGAGCTTAAAATTTTATGATAATACTATATAAACTAGAAATAGTTATGAATAATTACATTAATTGTGTGGAACAACATCCTTCTCCTTAGAAAGAGAATTTTGTGGTTGAATATTTTATTTCACAATTACCTCCTATCATTAGCTGAGCATCTTATCCCCTCATCATGGAATAATGGATTAACTCTATTGAGAAAATATTCACTATTCTTAAATACTCAGAAGAAGGGAAAATGATACTGGTGGTCTATAATTTTTATGGGGAAGATGATCAGTGGTGGATATTGGTCAAAAACAAAATTAATGAGAAGTAAATTGATTCCATGGATTGGGAAGGACTCAGAAATATATTTTTTCAATAAATATGTTCCCCTAACTCTCCATCTTAAGATGAAGAGGGAGTTCTTCAAACTAAAGAAAAAATAATAATAATCTATTGGGTAATATGAGGAAAACATTATATGGAAAGAATGATACACTTAAATATTTATCATGAACCTTGAAAGTAAGGTAGATTTATTTTTTAGTGGATTAAAACTGAGTTTATGAAAAGCCTTTCAGATTTTATACATTGACAACTATGAGTATATTTTATGATTTTCCCTAAAGGTTTATATGGATATTGGTAACTTTCAGTTGTCTCATGGAATAAAAGATAAAAAGAGAAAAATTGAGTATAATATGGGAGGATCAATAGATAAATCCCATGAAGGAATGAAAACCTAGCATCCCACATCAAAAGTGTGGGAAGAATAATCATTAAAACAATCTAAAGGGAAAATAGAGATACTTATAATGTGAAATAGTGGGGTAGCCAGATAATTATTTCCAAAGGGATTTGAAGAATCCCACCAATGTGGAAGAATAGAAAAATGTTCAGATCAACACTCAACCTATAGTGTAGTGTTTCAACAACACGAAATATGGGTATTATGTGATTCAATGTCATAATACAAGGGTTTTTAGAGAAAATTAACAACAAAAACAACCTCCAAGAATGAAATAAAGGTCATATTCTATCACTACTACTGAGGTGGATCATGATAATGATGTGGTGACATGTATTATAGTTATTCATTCCAGAATAGAGAACTTACTATTTGATTTTAGTTCTATACATTCATTAATATATTTCATGTTTATTAGAACTATTCAGATGCCACCTCAGAATATGAAGGTTGTGTTATCTATGAGAACATCTAATCGGAAAATTATTAAATCTAAAGTATATAACTCGTCCTATATTAATGTTTGTGGAATAAACCTCCTAAAAAATATGGTCTTACTTATTTTGGTGGATTTTGATTATATATTAGGCATGAATTGGCTATCTTTATAAAAATACAACATCAACAGTAGGGAAATAGAGATCACTCATCACATCTTGAGGCATCCCACAATTATTTAAAAGTGTAAAGAGGAGGATTAATCTCCTTCATAATCATCATCATAATTGTGGAAATTATTTCCTTAATATAAATCATATCTGGATCAAATGATTGAGACAAAAGAGTGGATCATTCTAAAAGACATTACCATTGTGAGAGACTACACTAATGTGTTATATAAATAATTTCCAAGTATTTCTCTTGATAGAGAGGTTGATTTCTCAATTGATATCTTACCTATATCTATTCCCTTGTTAAATACTCCTTACAGGATTGCCATAAATGTGTTAGATAAACTAAAGAAGTTATTACAATAGAATCTATAAAAGGCTTTTATATGCTAGAGTCCTTAACTATGGGGTGCGACAGTCATCGTTTTCAAGAAAAATGATGGATCAGTGCACTTCTACATTGATTATTGTGATCTCAACAAAACAAAAATAATGAATAATTACCCCCAACCATAGATACATCACTAGTTCAATCAGCTATGCATGGAGAAGTATTTCTCTAAGGTGGACCCTCAATCGGGATATCACCAATTAAAGGTTTATAAGGAAGATATTACCAAGATTTCCTTTAAACAATATATGGACACTATGAGTTTATAATGATTCCCTCAAAACTGATTAATTCTCCTACAATTTTCATAGATTTAATGAATAAAGTCTTTTAAGATTACCTCATCTAATTTTTGGTAATCATTATAGAATATATTTTGATATACTCTAAGGGAAAGTAGTAAGACAAGGATAATTTGAATATTGTGCTGAAGTCATTGAGAAGGGAGAAACTATATACAATGTATATTAAATGTGTGTTTTTATGGAGGCTTTTTCGTTATTAGAGAATGTTTCCACCATAAAAGGAATATCTATGGACCCTTCTAAAAAAAGGAACTTGAGGAGTATCCCATACTAGCATATTTAACAGATATATATAGTTTTATTGGAAAACTGGGTATTACTAATGATTTTTGAGGAACTTCTCACAATTATCAAACCTACTAAAATAGTTGAATCCGAAGGTAGAAAAGTTATTATGGACCAGTAAATTTGAATACCACATCAAAGAGTTAAAAAAGAGTCTTATAACTTCCCCAGTAGTTATATTAATGATATGTGGGGAAATATTTGTGGTATATGATGATGCATCACAGAAGGGATTTAGCTATTTACTTATGAATAATGACAAAGTAATATCCAATTCCTTAAGAAAATAGAATGTTTATGAGAAAAACTATCCCATGCAAGATCCAGAGTTAGAGGTTGTGATCCTCACATTGAAAATATGGCTACATTATATCTATGAGGAGAAGTTTGAGATATATAATAATCACTAGAGATTCAAATATATATCCACCTAGAAGGGTCTTAATATGAACCAAGGTAGATGGTTATATATTATCAAGTATTATGACTGTTCAATTCACTACCATCCTACAAAATCACATAAAGGGGGAGATGATCTATATTGAAAGGACCCTATAACATTTTCAAAGATGGACATTGAGAATTAAAAAATCATATTATACTTATGAAGGATGAAAATGTGAATAAAAAAGAAAGTAATATCATATTTCCTTTTACATATTATTGCTCAACCATCCCTTTATTTAAGAAAAAGCATGCTCAAAGAAATTATTTGGAATTTTAGATAAAGGTGGAAGCTATTAGAAATTTGAAACCCTTATTGTTCCAAATTAATGAAGAAGGAGTAGTATGATATGGGTCACAACTATGTGTACCATAAAATTACGTGATAAAGAGAGATATTTTTAATGATTCACATAGTTCAACCTTCTCCAATCACCTAGGGAGTAGAGTGAAAAGATGTATCGAGATATCCTTGAGAACTATTTGGAGGGACAATATGTATTAGTAGATCACAGAATCTACATAAAAAATGTCTTGTATGTATGCAAGTTATGGTTGAAAGACAATATTCTAAGGGGATACTACAAACCATTGCCCATACCTATATGGAAATGGTAAAACATCACTATATAATTTTCCACTGTAATTATGAAGGCATATAGAGTACATAATGATATATGGATCATTGTGTATTGTCTTACAAATACTTATCACACTATAGAGATTTGATAGGACTTCTCACTCAACCAAATTTCATAGATATATATATCGTAGTGGTTGTGAGGTTACATGAGTACCATTTTTGAATATATGTGATCATAATATAAGATTTAACTCCATCTCCTAGAAAAGTCTACAACATTCTATAAATGTTAAGTTGGACTATAGTATGGATTATCACATCCAAAATGATTCCCAATCTAAGCAGACTATTTTTACAGTAGAATATATGATGAGAGCATGCTCAATGGACATTAAATGAGGATGGTATCAATATCTTCCCCTGGTTGAGTTCACTTACAATTATAGATTACACTCAAACATCCAAATGGCTTACTATGAATCCCTTTATGGGATGTGAAAATTTGTAGAACACCTACATGAAGGGATGAAGTCGGTGAATGTAAGTTATTGGGATGTAAAATTTTCAATGAAATTGAGGAAATGGTGAAGAATATCTATCCAAATATCAAAACTTCCCAAAGTCGAAAGAATATATAAGAAGATAATCATCAATAGGGGTTGAGTTTGAAGTTGTTGAAAGGTATTCCTCTGTACGTCTCTATGAAAGGGGTTCATGATATTTGGGGAGAAATGAAAGCTAAGTCCTAGGTACATCACCCATTTTGATATTCTTGATCAGGTCAGAGATGTGTCTTATCAATTAGAACTTTCACCAATGATGTATCATATACATGATATATTCCAAATATCCTTCCCAAGGAAGTACATACCAAATCCCTCACATGTACTAAACTCAAAGGTAGTACAACTGAAAAATGATCTCTCTTATGAAGAGTAATCGATGAAGAGTTTGGACTGTAGAGACAAGGTTCTATGCAACAAGACCAATCACCTAGTCAAGGTACTATGAAGAAACCATAAGTATTAATATTTGACATGGGAACTAGATGAAGTAATGAAGGGGAAATACTGTAACATGTTTTCACCTTAGTATGTAAAACAAATTTGTAAGGGTGGAATTTCATAAGGGGTGAAGAATATAATGACCTGGAATTTTATCAATGAGGATTCCTTATTATAATTTTTTTTTGTAAAACACAAAAATCACATAGATAACCTAGTAAAAAAATAATTCTCATAAATTAAGAGTTATACATTAGTCATCAAATAAACCAATAATGATGTCAAATGTTACAACGGTACAATAAATAGAAAATAAAATTACAATAATGGGAAGATTTGGATATTCTCAATCAATTAGATTAATCACAGTCATAAAAAAAGATATAGAATTAAAACATAATATTAATAATAAAATATGAATTTTTATGATGAAAGTATATATATAACCATAAGAGAAAATATGAGTGAATGAATAATTAATGGAATAAATGGTATTTATAAAAATTAAATAACATATTTGATCATTATAAATTTGACCATCAAGAATATTAATCTGGCCGTTAGAGTACTAAACTCACCTGTGAAAGTGTAAAATAAAATTTATGTATCTTATAAATAAAAAATGATTTATTTAAGTCATGGTATAAGTAAATAAATGATTTAAAAACGGTAAATTAAGTGTTTTTATTTTTGTAAAACATAAATGTTTGTTTATAATATTATATTTAATATAATGATTTAAATGAAAATTAAATTTCTTAAAATATATTCTTAAAATAAAATTATTTTATAATATAATTATAAGATAATTTTGTTTGACCTTAATTAATTTTTCAAAGTGTCGATAATGTTGGAGTTGGTTCCCTATAACCAACTTCTATGTACTTTTTGATAACATATATTCATTATTTTGAAAATTAATAAACTAATTATCACATCATGATTCTTTTTCTATTTGACATAATATGTGATAATGTCCTAAGTTTAGCTATCATGATAAAAGGTCATAGTAGTTCCCCACTATGACGAGAACCCGAAAGTGATATGACATTATTCTTTGATATATGTTCTATATCTGAATGATATAATTTAAGGAAAAATGATATATACAATCAGGGGTAGAGACTCACAGGACATTGAGGCACCTTCTCATGGTGTGATTCATTAGTAATATCTAAAAGGATATTATGATAATGGTACCCTCCATTAATAAATCCACATTTCTATGTGTCATTGGATATTTCTATTTGCAGATGTGTATATTGATGCTTAGAATTTAAGATTATTTTTAATGAATATTCTGAGTTACATACTTTGATGTATTGATGAAAACCATTATGACATATGTTCGTGTCAAGATAGGACATGTTGGGTGCATCATGAGTAATATTTCGTTAATGAATAATTCATGAAAGTATTTGTACCTTCTATTTTAACAAATGTTTATATCTCAAGACCATTATATAATTGATATAGCCTAAATAAATCCATGGCCATGGTGTTCCATAGGTAAGTTTGTTTTCCGATAAATCCAAGAAAGTGACATTGAGAACTTTGGATGATGGCACCAATATGTAACCTACATGATTAGAGATATTATGGTAAAGATATTATACTACACAGTAAGCATCTGTATGAGGTAACATGTCATTGTGACAGTAAATTATTTCTCTATGGGCTCCTTGGCATGTTTCTAGACACAATCATTGGACTTTAGGCTGCTTCACCTAATTCCACAGAGAAAGAGTTATAGAGGGTCACACACTAAGTGTATCCATAATCTTCGTTAAATAATAATATATTATTTATTATTTATTAAGTTGAATAAATATTATTATCACATGTGGTTTAATAATTATTCATGTTTGTTTGATCGTATATACTATGTCAATAATGATTCAAGAGAATATAATGGGAGCGGAATATTTAATAAATATTTATTTTCTATTTAGTGAATATAATATTTTTTATTTATTAGTGATTAATATAGTGATATTTATTTAATAAATAAATATCCATTATTCAATACCCGATAAATATTGCGGAGGAATAGAGAACCAGGTATAAAAGGTATGATGAGAAAAAAATTATTTAATATTATTTGATTAAATAATATTTAATTTTAATTCACAAGTTAAGCGCTTGTTGAGAAATAATAATAATAATATTATTATTAGAAATGAGGTCTTCGTTCAGATAAAATAAATAATTAAGGGCACTTGTGAAATTATTTTATTTTAACCCTAGAAGTATATAAACCAATTTATGTTATTTTTCTCAATAGATCAATTTATTTATTTTGATTTGTGTATAATAGAATTGGAGAATTCTATCAAGCCCAAGAGATCTATCTTCTCCAAGATCACTCCCAAGGATGAGGAGCAATATTCCATTATGAGATCAAGGAGAACTCTTTGGAAGAAATTCTCGTAGAGATCAAAGGTGGATGATGCAACTGCAATGATCTACCATGTTAGTACCTGAATATTCTTTTAGATACATTTGGAGATCTGTGGAACCCATGTGGATCATCGTTAGAGGGAATCTGTACTTGATTCCTAAAAAAAATATGGTGCATTGTAGATCTGTTACCATATCCATAAACAAAGATATAATTTCATAAAGGTAATTAGTATTTAATTAAATTAATTATAAATAATATTTGATGATCCTCTCTCTCTAGTTAGGTCATGAGTCACGTTTTCTGTCTTTCTTGATTCAATTCTATTGAACATGAAATTTATCTTCTTTAGATCTCATATTGATCATTGATCATGTTAAAAACAATGATTGGAACCACCCACTACATTTTTCCACTTCTCCTAAGACCTAAAATTAGTATCGAAGAGGTCACATAATTATCTATAATTATTTAATGATTGTTGGTGATTTACACATTTTAATTTAGTTTTTTAATTCATGTTTAATGGTTATTTTAATCTTATTTGCGAGATCTACTTATTCATTCGTTGTTTATCATATATCTAATAGAAATGATTAATTTTATGATTAAAATAAAATTTAGGAACTCATACAGAGGTTCCAAGGATTCTGTTCGACCACACATGTGTATGTGCTGTGTAACAGGAGTTACATGATGTGTACTTGTGTTCAATACACCACGAGTTAATTGAAAAATTACTCAATCAGTGTGCATTGATGATACATGGTGTTGTTAAATCATACACCGTGTGTTGACCAGGTTATCCTAGAACATGATCAGCTGGATTACATGCCCTATAGCCTACATACACCACATGTAGTCCCATTGAGTCAAAGATGGGATGTGTATTTAAAAACATGGCCAGCCTGACTGGTGGCCATGTAATTCGGAGATAACACGACATTTATCCCATTGGAAACGTCATGTACTCCAATTTATATGGTACGATTTACATGATGTGTCCCTAGTAATGTACCTCATATAGGGGGTGAGAGATTTACATGCCGTGTAGCTCAATTATATACACCATGTTCTTATAACAAATTATCCAGATTTCAAATTTATTTATTATATTATTTAAAACATGAGATATGTTCTTGCATGTGGTTATTAAGTTGATTGGACACACCATGTGATGGGTTTTAATATATATATATATATGTATATAAATGTTTAATTAATATCTTCGTAATGTTTAGATCTACATATTAGGTATGAGTTGTAATACAGCTATTACACAACGTGCATTGAATCATAACACATGAAAAAAATCATGTAATCCATGTAATCATTAAGATGATAGTACACACCATGAAAGTATGTGATAAGTCCAGTATTCGATTTGTAACAATAGTAAACAGTATAAAAGTATAATATATGTTGGGTAGAATCAGTCGAGTATTCACCATATTGCCTCCAAGGTAAATTCTTGTACATAGTTAATTTTAAATAAATTTATTTAATTTGTTTAAGATTATAATGGATGAAAATATTAAGGAAATTTGGATGAGAATTCAGATAAAATAATTGATTAATTATGGATAATAATTAATTAATTTGAGCACGATTTATCTTAAATAAGAAAAATTATTAATTGAAAGATATTTTTATTAAATACTTATTTAATTTCATGAAATTGGAAGATCATGAGAATAGATCGGACCTTTGTATGTGATTTTTTTCATTTAATTTATTGTTAAATTATTATTTTTGGCATATGTACCTTCTCTCCTATTATTATGTAGGGCCTACGTACCCATGGTTTCTTCTATGTAAACCCTTTTCCCTCACCTATGTATTAGTAAAAGCTTATGTAATGGATGGTTCTCCCAATATAGTGAAGGTGGTTCAAGTTTGGAGCTGAGGAGAAACCAATATAAGAGTGACACAAAGGTGTAAAAGTTGAAGGCCAAAATATGATCCTTAATTTGTTCAAGGTGTTTTTCCCCTAGGTCAGTGGTTAGTTTACCAAACACTAGATATAAAAACCGTTAATATAAGATCATGATCATGAAACTTTATTATTTTATTTCTATCATGTTTCATTGTTATTTCATTATGGTTGTTTTTCAGTGATCACATAATTTAATGAAATTAACGAGCATGCAAGATTGAACCGAAATAAATTGTCTTATGCATAAATATTATATAATACATGGTTAATCACTTAATTAAATATATTTAATATTAATAATAATATGATAAAGATAATAATTGTAAATTTATGAATATAGGATAAAATACCACAATTATAGATATAGTAAGTATAGACTTCCACTATATTAGTTAAAATCAAACCATAGTTCAAATTTATTGATCAGCCAATGTTGGGGTGCTTTTAATTATTGAGGAATTACAACTTGACATTTTGGGTTGAATAAACATATCTTACATCAATGGTTGAATTCTAAAGTATGACCTAGTGTAACAAAGAGGAAAAAGTTAAAGAATTCCAATTTAAGTATTTCAAGATAGGGGAGTCCATTCAATAGATCAAGAACCTGTGAGTTAATGTAGTTGGAATTTATAATGCCTACCTAAGACCATTTTAGTTTCTGGACCAACCATAGTTGGGGTAATGAGAAAGGAAATATGGATCCTTTCCACTAGAATATCCAAGAAACTAGATATTCTAAAGCCAATGGTGATGTCTATTGGGTTTTTATAAAATAGTGGTAAACTAATAAATAAAATATTTATTTGTCTAAAATCTATCAGATAAAGTACTAAAAATCTTCTTATATTATTTTTGGAAACAAAAATAAATATTACATAAGAAAATCATTACAATACAAACATGATAAAGAAAACCTTCTAACTATTTTTTTTTTCAAGAATGGAAAAGGTGATTACGTTTCACCCTTCTCCATGAAAGGGAATTATACGTGTGGGAAGAAACTTTTCCCAAAGCACTTGGTGATGAGGCAAGTGTTGAAGAGCTATATATCTAAGAGAAACATCTAAATGATGTTAAAAATGTTCAAGTTTTCATGCTACCATCAAAATCCAATGATATTTTAAAGAAACATGAGGATATGGATTCCTATAGTATGATGTCTCACCTTCAGGATCACTATCAATAGAAGCCGAGACAACAAAGCTACAAGATCTCCAATGCTTTTTCAAAAATAATATTAGAGAGTCTACACCTGTTAATCCTCATGTAGAAAAAATTATTAGATACATTAAATGGTTAGAAATATTTGGTATTAAATTACTAGATTACTTTCATATATATCTCATACTTTCATAACTTCCCAAGACATTCTCAAATTTTATTGTTAATTATAACTTGAGCAGTAATGAGAAGCGACTTTTGGAAGATCTTAATTGGATTCACTAAGTGGATAAGGAAATGTGGTGTGACAAACTCATAGTTCGTATGGTAAATATGAAAATGAAGAACAAGGAAAACGGGACCAAGACTTATAATTAGTCTAATTCTCCCAAATAGCATACTTAAAAGAAGAAGAAGATCCAGAGTAAGGGAAATGAAAAGGAGGAAATATGTTTTTTATGTGTAAATCCAGGCCACTAGAAGAGGAAATACACCTAGAAGCTAGTGGAAGGTAAAGGTGAGTTCATTATTGTGTGTAATCTTTCCATATATACACATTTGGTATGAGATACAACTTTTGGTGCTCATATCATTATCCAAATTTAAGAACCAAGTAGATTTAAAAAGATTTATAGAGGAGAGGTGGATGTGTGACCTGCTAATGGTGTGAGGATGGGTGCTCTAGCCATTTGAGATTACAAACTTTCATTTCAAATTATAATTATTTTCATTTTAAAATATTGCTATTAGGTATCTATGGCTACCAAGAACACAATTTATGTATCATTCCTAGATGAAGATGAATTTATTTTCATGTTTGGAAATAAAATATATCTCTTTTATAAGGACAACATATTTTATGTTATGGAACATTTAAATAATTGTATTTATGTATTAAATTATGAAAACCAAGTCGGGAAAATTGATAATGAATCATGTTCACATGACTCATATAACACCCAGCTTTTTCATCACAATCTTTTTCGTTAAAATGATAAGTGTTTGAAAAAGCTCTGTCAAGATGGTTATTTAGACTCGTCTAATATAAAACTACTTGAAATATGTAATTATTGTTTACAAGTAAAAATGACCATGCCAGAATTTAGTGGATAGGGTGAAAGGGAAACATAGATTCTAGTATTGGTACACACTGATGTGTTTAGACCATTTATAGTAGAAGCTATATGTGAATATTCTTACTTCATAACTTTTTTACCGATGACCTGAGTTTATATGTATATGTGTAATTAATGAGGTATAAGTCCGAGTACTTTTAGAAACTAAAGTAATTAATGAATGATGCAGATAATAAGATTGGTAAGAAGATAAAAAATCATTGATTGGATCAAGGTGGTGGATATCTTAGCCAAGAGTTCGTCACCTTTCTATGGGAGTTTGGGATTTTATCTTATCACACTCCACCATACACACCATAGTGGAGTGGTGTTAGTGAAAGGAGGAATCATATATTGTTATAAATGGTAAGGTTGATGATGAGTCATGCATATCTTCCATTATCCTTATGGGGATATGAAGTAAAAAAATATGGCATTCACATTAAACTGAGTACCAACTAAAGTGGAAAATGGAATTCCCTTTGAGAAATTGAGTGGAAAGAAACCCATTTTATCGCATACATGTGTATTGGAATGTGAGATGTTTATTAGGCCTTATCAAGAAACAAATAGCATAATAGGGCACAAAGTGTATCTTTATAGGGTATCATAAGTAAAAAAATGGATAATACCTTTAAAATCCCTCATACATGAAAGTGATTGTATCCAGACAAGTCATCTTTCTCGAGAGGGAGAACGTCATAAAAAAATAGTGGGAGAATGATTGGATTCATTGACGTTTTTGATCAAGATACACAAGATTTTGTATAAGAATAGGTTCCACATGTTCCTATGGAATATATAGTTCCTAAAATAGAAGCACCATGTAGGATTACAAGAGAGGTAAGAAAATCATAAAAATATGGTTTTCTAAACAATGATGATGGTGACTCATTATTGGTTGAAAATGAAGAACCTGTATCTAAAAAGGAGGTAGTAGATAGCTCAGAAGATGCATGATTGAAAGAATCCATAAATTCTGAAATGGATTCCATGTATCAGAACCATGTTTGGGTATTAGTCGATGCACCAATTGATGCAAATCCCATTGGGTGCAATTGGGTACTCAAGAGAAAACTGGACATGGAAGGTAAAATAAATACCTATAAAGAAAGGATAGTGGATAAAGGCTTTAAAAATAATCAAGGAATTTATTATGATGAAACCTTTTCACTTTTTTCCATGTTTAAATCCATCATAATTTTACTTACCACAGTATCTTACCATGACTATGAGATTTTGTAGATGGATATCAGAACTGCATTCCTTAATGCTTACCTTCATGAAGATGTATATATGAAACAACCAGAAGGGTTTCTGACTCTAGGTGATGATAAAAGTATTTTCAAGTTGCAGAAATCCATTTATGGATTAAAGAAAGCATCCAGGTCATGGAACATTCAATTCGATCAATCCATAACAGAATTTGGTTTCATTAATAATGAATGATAGCCATTTGTTTACAAGAGGTTTAGTGGGAATGCATACATTATCCTAGTAGTATATATTAATGAAATATTACTTATTGTAAATACATACCAAACTTATAGTTTGTTAAGTACTAGTTAAAAAAATGTTTCTCCATGATATAATTAGGTGAAACAACCGAAATTCTAGGGATCAAGATCATTCGTGGTAGATTCAAGAGGATCCTTGAACTAATTCAAAGTATAAATATTTTCCATAAACTAAAGAGATTTAGTATGGAAAAATCTAAGAGGGGAATTGTTTTCAGTGTCACATGGTTTAAATATTTCTAGGAAAATGTATCCCCAAACACAATAGGATAAATAGAGAATGAGTAAGATACAATACTCTTCAACGATGGCATCAATCATGTATTCCATGTTATTTACTAGGAATGATGTTGCCTATCAATTGAGAATGGTATCTAGATATCAAAAAGATCTAGGAGAACAAAAATTTTCTACTGTTAAGGTATCCTTAATTATCTAGGGATATCTAAGGATATGTGATTGTACCACGATTCCCTGTGTCATTTTTAACCTTACACCATTGCATTAAACAGAATTTTTATTGTAAATTCCAAAAATAATAACAAATTTAATTCCATGTTTGAATCATTTATTTTGTTTTAATATATATTAGAAAGTCCAATGTTACTTGTCTTGAAAATTTCATTGAAGGTGAAGGTGATTTGGAGGGCCCATGATGATGTCCAAGAAAAATGGGCCAAACTGCGCAGGATCCAAGCACACCAGTGGATTGCTCCGCACACTTATACTAGACCGTGCATTCAATTGGGCTGAAATTTTGTGGCCTGGTCCAAAACCCATTGGTATACATTTTATATGAAGAAACTCAAGACTCATTCTGCCATCTGATGGCATTTCCGAACTGATCTATCTAGCACACCAAATCTGCATGGATTCAAAAGTGGTGTGATGTGATCTGTCCATATCTCAGGATATAGATGTCCAAATTGTGCCAAAAATTCGGTGGAGAAATACAATAGGTTGGGATACAACATTTTTATTTTCTCCAAATAGAGATAAAGGTGTATGGAGGTCTAAACACCTATGAAAAGTTGTTTTAATAATTATGTGTTCTAAAAATCACCATCCCATTTTTCTATAAAATGGCACCTTGGGCTCCTCATTTGCAAGTTCGGCCAGGAGGAAAAGCTCTAGTATTATGGAGACCCAAAGGATTTCTATCCTCATACTTTATGTTCTGGAGACCCATATCTTCATACGGGAATCATGGATGAAGAGGGAGTTCCACCCGAGCCTCCTCCTCCTCTCTATGGCGAGCTAAACGGTGGACGATCATTTCGAGGGATCTACACATACCTGGGAGGGAGTTCTGACACTTGGTACTCTACTTTTTTTGTTTAATTTTTGTGTGTATTATTTCACTTATGTCTTATATAAATATTTTTTTTCCTCTGAGTTCATTTTTTTGGGTTTAATTAAGTGAACCACTTTTCATTTCAACACCGATTAGGTTGAAATTTCAAGTTGGAAACATGAGTTGTTCTAATTGGGAAACAAAAGGATCCTCTTTCTATCACACATAAAAAAGATATTTTTATGCTTTGGTAGCCTTTAATATGTTCTTGAAGTCCAAAACTTGACAACACGACTGTTTATTCAAGGGTTGGTACTTTGTGCAACGTTTAGAGAGGCAAGAGGGGAATCAAGATCTTAACAACCCTCAACCAAAGAATTAAACAAAACCATGTGAAATTTTTAGAAAAATGAACTATCCAAGATGTGTAGTGAACTTGAAGTGATCTCTTTATCTCATAATTCTTAATCCTCCACCTTATTATATCAACTATTAAACTCTTTAAGTTAAGATATTTTCTTAAAACTGTTTTCAAAATCACCCCTTCTTTTAGTAATATTTATTAAAAATACACACTATAAGACACCAAAGCTCCTTGAGAGATGACCTAGGTTCTTAACTAAACTATAAATCAACTTTCAAAACATAATCAATTTGACGTGTCACGACAACGCGGTCAATGTGTTCATAGTGTATGGAGGAGATAAGTAGTTGGCCATCAGGGGTTATACTGATGCAAGTTTTCAGAAATATCAGAATGATTCAATGTCATAATCAAGATATTTTTTCTACATCAATGGAGGAGCTATGAGTTGGATGATTTCAAAGTAACAATCTATCACTGATTCTGCAGTGGTGTATTAGTATATAGAGGCTTCTTATGTATCCAAGAAATCCATTTATATTTATAAATTTTCCCAAGATATTGATGTGGTACCAAGTACTAAATATCCCACCACATTTTTTTGTGGTAATATAGCATCTTTGTCTCTTGTAAAAGAGATAAGTTCACACCAACAAATAGATAATATACTCCCAAAGTATCACCTCTTGAGGGATTTTTATTATAGAGGTGAATTTTCAATAACTAGAATACCCATATAAGAGAATGTGGTGGACCCCTTCACTAAAGGCCTATCTCTACAAAAGCATGAGTATCATGTGAGAGCTAGTTGACTGAAGTTTGTTAGTAGTTGGATCTAGTGCAAGTGGGAGTCTATTGGAGTTAGTGACTTAGAACCAACTTTTATGTACTTTAGGATAACATGTATTCATCGTTTTTAATATTAATAAACTACTTATCACATCATGATTATTATTCCACTATACATAGTATATGATAATGTCATAAGAATAGTTGTTGCACTAAAAGGTCATTGTAGTTCCCCACTATAATGAGAACCCAGAAGTGCTATGACATTATTCTTGAATATATGTTTTACAGATGGATGAAAAATTTTGAGGGACACAAATGATAAAAGATATCAGGGGTGGAGACACATACAACTTTGAGGAACCTTCTCATCATTTAAGCCCTTGGAAATATCTTGTAGGATATTAAGAGAACGAGATACTCCAGTATAAAATCCACTTTCAATGTGTTATTGGATATTCTTATAAGAAAATTTGTGTATTCATACATAGACTTTAAGATTATTATTAATGAATATTATAAGTCATGTACTTTAATGTGTTGATGAAAACCACGATGACATATGTTTGTGGCGAGGTAGGATACATTAGTTGCATCACAAGTAATATTTCATTAATGAATAACAAGAGAAACGATTTGTACCTTCTTTTTTTGACGAAATTTTATATCTTAGGAACTTTTATGGAAATGATATAGCCAAAATAAATCTATGTCCATGGTGTTCCATAGGAAAGTTCATTTTCCACGAAATCAAAGAAAGAGACATCGAGAACTTTTGTTCATGGCACTGACATGCAACCTGCTAGATTAAAGACATCATGATAAATGGATTTTATTAAAAAATAAGTGTTCATATGCGGTAACATGTTTTTGGGACGTTAAATTCTTTCTCTATGGGTTCATTGGAATGTTTATTTATGTTAACTTTAGGCTTTATTCTGGTTTTCCTAATGCTAATGAGAAAGAGTCTTAGATGGATACACACTAAGTGTATCCAGAATCTCAGTTAAAGAATATATTATTATTTATTATTTAATAAGTTTAATAAATATTGTTATCATATGTTGTTTAATAATTATTCATGTTTTAATGATCACATATATTCTGTCACCAGTTATTCTAGAGAATATAATGTGAGTGGAAAATTTAATAAATATTTATTTTTTATTTAGTGAATATAATATTAAATAATTTATTGGATAATAATGGAGTGATATTTATTTAATAATTAAATAGACATTATAAAATTCTAGATAAATATTTAGTGGGAATGGAAGATTGAGTTTTAGAGGTCTGTTGAGAAAAATAATAAATATTGAATATTATTTTATTAAATAATATTTAATTTTAATTCGCAAGATAAGAGAATGTTAAATAATAATAATATTATTATTATTATTTATGGGGTTGTTTCTAGGATTTAATAAATAATTAAAGGAACTTGTTAAATTAATTTATTTTAACCTTAGAAATATATAATCTTATTAATGTTATTTTTCTTAATAAAACAAATCAATTGTTTTGAGTTGTGCACAACATAATTGGGGAATTCTCTCACGCCCTGGAGATCTCTCTTCTCCAAGATCTCTGCAAAGAATGGAGTTTAATATTCCTACACCTGATCAAGGAAAATGATTTGTAATTAATTATCAAAGCAATCAAAGGTGGATGACAAAAGTGAAAGGATTCTTTATGCTAGAACTCAAATATTATATTTGCGATGTCTGAAGATTCATGAAACACATGTGGATTACCTATAGAGGAAATTTTCACTTCATTCCTATAACACTATAATGATTCATTGTATATCTGTCACAAGATCAATCACTGAATTTATAATCCCATAAAGGTAATTATTATTAAATTAAATTAATTATAAATAATATGTGATGATCCTCTCTCTGGTTCTAGTGTGATTCATGTTGTCTATCTTATTTTATTCAATTCCATTGAACATGACATTTATCATTTTCTGGATCTCAGATTGATCATCGATCATGACAAAAGACAAGTTGGGAACTTCCAATTGAACACTTTTTCTACATTCTAAACTTACAAAGAAATCAATTATAATATTATTATCCGTATTTTTAAAACAAATGATGATTTTATTTAAAAAAAATTAAATTATCATTTTTGGAAAATTATTTTCATAAAATGGATTCCATTTTTGAAATCTATACATTGATAAATCATTATGGTGAATTTTTTTGGACTTATCAAAAAATATTTTATTTTTTTGTATATTAAAATATAGTAATTTATACTATTTAACCTTATAAGACAAATACATTAATTTTTAAGTCATGGCTAATGTATTCATTCATTGGTTTGAACCCTCTTGAAAAATTCTCCCTTATCCTCACATCCATCATCCATAAAATAATAATAACATAATTATAATGTATATACTAAAAATTTATATAGTTATGGTAATATATTCTTTCCTCATCTTTTATAATCTTCTATTATTTAAATAAGTGAAACCCTTTTCCAAATTATTTCTGTTTACCATATTAATGTATAATGATTTTTATTTTTCAAATACCACCATCAAGGTTTGTCATCAAACTAGTATTTGGGTTAGATAATATTATAATATGTATATTTTAACTTATTTCAGGTTTTGGAACAAATATATAAACATAATATTAAATAAAATGGTACTACTTTGTGATGGACATAAAAACACCCAAAATAAGCTAAATATTTTTCATTAATGTTTTTTTCTAATGAATAAACTTTATACGAGAATGAAAAATGATATATAAGACCATTTAAACTTATATATGTTCATTAATACCATATAATTTAACTTTTGTATTACTATTTCCATTTGACAAGAATATCTATAAATGTACACAAGTTAACCGACTATGAAACTATGAAACGAACTCCCCCGAAATAACAAAATTAAACTTTATAACTAACCAAAATCGATATAAATGATCTTTATAAAAATATAAAAAATTAAATACAGGTAGAATATTATCATAATTATTTAATTAATAAATCTAATTTTATTATCCATGTCATTAAGTGTAAGTGCGAATGAATTCAGATATAAGGCAAGGGATATATCTGAAAATCCTTTTTTCTTTTGGGTTACTCTTTATCTCTATTTAACATAATTTATTTATTCATTATTATTATTTATTTCCACTAAATTATTTTTATTTGTTCTATACATGTGTTTATATCTCAATTCATCTTTAACTAATAGGTAAAATACAAGTCTTAATAGGTTCCCTTATAAATTCCTTTTGAGAGGCAAGCCTAATTAAAGGGAACATCTCTGTTTCAGACTCATTTTCAAGTACACTCCATAAAATATTTTAATCCACCAATAATTTTCTAAAATATATCATTTTATCATGAAAAAATATTTCAGTTCATTTATTTTTTATAAAAAAAATATTCCTTGGTCCTCTTTAAAAACACGTTAATATTTTCCCTTAAATCGTACTAAATTGGAACATTTTTAATGTTTCTTAAACAATATTTTTCTTGAAACCACTTCAGCTGTAAATCAAAATTCATAGTATATTATTATTTTTACCAGATAATTGTTCAAAAATGATTTAATACCTTCTTTCATGGATACCATTTTGATAAACCCTTTAGTTATGCCTTATGACATGATTACGAAACCCATTTCATTCCATGGGTAACCATTATGATTATTCCTTATGATTAATTTATTTATGTGGCACACATAATCATGTATATGTTATGATATATGTTACCGTATAGTACTAAACTAATTTGGGTAATGTTTTGTCTCATGATACATTATGTATGGGATTGGGGAGTAAACCAAATCCATTATGGGACTTTGTCCACCATGTGATATAGTCTTGGAATTTATCATTGAATCATGTTTATATCATGTTATATGTTGCCTCCAAATTATAATATTGGCATGATCATATGATTAGAACTTCTATATGTTATTCTCTTATATGTTTATTCATGATATATGACTTTTATGATATCATGTTATGTATTTTAACTCATTTGTTATGATTTCATTTCAACGTTTTTTACCTTACTCAGATTTTTAGCTCATGCCTTCTATATATTTATTCACTAGGTTATCCTATGAAGTGGTAGGGTATTAAAGAAAGTTATGATCACATTATTGATATTAATAAAATATGTTTTATTCTAGTTTCATGTTTTCTAATTATATATATAGTCTTATAAAGACATAACCCATTTTGATCCTTGGTTTTTATTTAATGGATAATTATTTCATAAAATTAAGTAATATTAAGTGAGAAGTCTAGGGTGACTCTAATCCTAAATATAGGTAAATCTTATTGTTTCATGTTATTTTTAATATAATGTTTACCCGCTTATTTTGTTTTCCACTTTCTTATGATCTAACCCTTAATGAAATGTTGATGGGTTTTTCATTAATGATCATACATGATCACAATATTTTATGTTTCCATTGCATAGGTTATAAGGATGGGTATAACTTATGGTATGTCTAGAATGGATTAGAGTATGAAAATATTATAGATAAATATTTTTTAGTGTTTAAATATTAGTTTATTATCTACATATTACTCCAAGACACTAAATATTTTCACTTTTGGGATTGTGAAATTATTATAAGATGTTATTTTTAACTTATGGTAATGAGCTAAAGTAAATATTTTTTCATCTCACTTTGTATCAAGATTTTATGAGAAGAATTAATTTCTATCACCATATATAGGATTACGGGTATATAGTCCCCAATTAACACGTAGTATAAGTATATTATATATAAAAATATAAAATAATATATTTGTATTTGTAACTAATAGTAGATGATTATTCGTCCATGGAGTAGAAATATTTTCTAGGTGAAACTCCAAAATGGGATTTATCAAGATTATTAGTTTAACTTAATAGTATCCATTGATCATCATGATAGCTCAACCAAACTTTTTCTCCTTTATTCATTCAAAATATTATTATACCCCCTAGTCAAATGATAAAAAATAGTAATATAATATTATAGTTTTGATGATTTATATATTACTCATCATAATCCTTTGATAACACACACTCACACATATATATTACAAAGATTTATTTTTATCCATAGAAAACATCAATCTCTTTGATTACTAAAAACCAACTAAGTCAAAATGATCCTTAAAATTTTCAATGAAAATAAAAGACGTTATAGATATTACTTTGAAATAAATATGAATAAATCATTAGCATAAGTTATTTAAATCATATAAAATATATTATTAAATATTTGTAACTATTAGAAACATATTTAAATCTAAACTCAATTCTTTTATGAAATTCACTATTAAGATCTACGTGATATTGCCTCTTTAAAAATTAATATTTAACAAATTTATAAAAATATGTATTTCAATCATTATATAATACTAGTAATCACATGGAAAATAAAATTAATTATATAATATTTTGAATTTGAATACTAAATAACATTTCTTAATAATCGTATTAAAAAAAATACTAATTTGAAATACTACTATGGTAACATCTATTATTATATTGTTATAAAATACTTTAATACATATAGTCAATCAGATTAATAATCAACTATCCACTTGGAAAGGAAAATCCTTATCGATCGTGGGCCAGATTTACCTTTTCAAATACACCATTGTTTCTAAAATGGTTTACTCCATGATGGTAATAAATGGAAGATTGAATTAACTAAAAATATTAACATTAGAATAAAAAAAAATTTAGAGTGGAAGTGCTCTTGTGAGAAAACTTTTCATTATCCCTTGGAATAACTATTGTAAACCCCTTGATCATTGTGGACTTGGTATTAAGAACCTTTTCCTCTTTAATGAATCTCTTCAAGATAAAATCATGTGGAACCTTATAAACAATAATTCTTCAGCCATGAGATTCATTAAGGGACGATTTTATAACAATATATGGAAAGGTAAAAATTTGAACATGGACTCTTCTATCCATCCTTCCATCAAGAACTCATTTTATAAAATAATGAATCACTCTAGATGGATTGTTAATAAAGAATATTCTTTGAAATTTTGGTTGGATAACTGGAATGAGTTCCCTCTATCCTCTATGACTAATTCCATGAACTTATTTACTGATATTAGTATCTCTATAAATTATTTCCTTCACTCTTCAAATACAAATTTACCTAATGAGTTCGACACCATTATTACCAATTACCCTTTTTTCAACACTAATGATTTGTTTGGTTTGGTAATTGTCTTATAATGGTGTTCTAAATTCTAAAATTTACAACAATCATAATTTTAGAAATACAATCTAATATTTTTCTTGGATAAAAAAAATTAACATGCCATGGGTTATATCCTTATGATTTCCCATGGTATAGATAATAGCCCTTAAAAGAGGCCCCACTAATTTATATCTTTAGTTATTTGGTATTCAAATCTATTCAATGTGTTGTATGTGTAATCAACATAAGGAGGATACTAACCACCTGGTGTTATCTTTTTCTACTTCTTCAACATTATGGAAATAAATATTTGACATTTTTTATCTCATAAGGATGGATTTGGACTCCATTCGGATTTATCTTCAAAGATGCACTACTTTGGATACCTCTCCTCAAATTGAATAGATTATTATTGTTGTTGTTACCAAACTGATACATGTCATCAGGTATGAAGGGAATTCTATCATTTAAAATAATAATACTATCAATCTTCATGCAGCTAGGGTGAAGATCTTCATTGCAATTAAGGAACTTAGAAGGATGCAAACAGGTACCTGGCACAACATCATCAGGGATTTTATTGTTCTTTGTCGGATCAGAATCAAGGAAAGTTTCAGCCTGATAAAAGGGATGCTAGAAGTCTTATGGAAAGCCCCTCTCCCTAGCTAGTTCAAAATAAATGTGTATGGAGCCTTAGAAGGAAACCCATTCCCCACGGTCTATGGAGTGGTGTACATGAATCATAATAGAAAATTTTTGGGATTCTTCTTTGGTTTATGTGGGTTTTCCTCCTTTTTAGAATCTAATATAAAAAATGTCATTATCATTGTCAGTCAAATCAAGAAAAAAGTAAGGAATGACATATTTATTGAAATTGACTCCACTACCATCATTCAAGATCTTCTACATGGGGCGGATCACCTAGAATGGCCCCTCACAACAAGATGAATGGACTCCCTCTAACATATGATATATATCAACCATATTATCACCCATGATTACTGTGAGGCGAACATGGTGGAATATGGTCATTCCAAAAAACGAGTTAGCAATGATATTGAGTGGATGAATGACCTTCCAGTAGATCTCATCCTGCTCTATGAAAAGGATTTTAATAAATTTCCTTCTTTCATAATTTTGTAATATTGATTTTTCATCTTTATATATTTTAGTACTTTGTTCTTTTCACTAAGGAACCATCATTAGAAAAATATATCACAACACATTCTCATTATTGAGATAAAGATACTATATATATATATATATCATTTTATGTATTAGTATAAATAATTTAAAATCTATTAAATATTATTTCTATTACAATAATAAGGAAAAAATCTAAACTATTTGTTATATATTTCAGTCTTACTATTTTTTGATGTTGAAAATATGAATATATAGAATTGAGAATGCCATAATAGAAATATAATAGAAGAAAAATGCATTGGAGAATATTTTTATGAAATGGTAAAGTGTTTACATAACATAGTATTGTGTAACCATGCTTTTCCCCCAACAGCCATGTGGGGTTCAAATGAATTTTTGTGGTGGCTATGGAATAAACCTTAATGTCATACACATATTCCCACATCCTTTCTAAGAGTTTTTCCCTATTTTTTGAAACTGTAAACACCCAATAATTCCCATATTCTAGTTTTTTCTTGAAGCCACTTTCCAAAGGCCGATGGTCATTACGAAATGCCTCAAACAATGCTTGGGGACTCACATTTTTCAAAGGGCTAGGTAGTCAAGATCATCACACCTTTTTGGGGGAATTATTTCCTTCAATGGGACTCTTTTATATATTTATGACATATTTAGGAATCCTTTATGAGATTCAATAAATGGATATGGTCACCCTTAAATTAACAAATGATCATTATCATGTATTGAATTTATAACCATTAGTATGTATCCAAGGTTATTCATCGATAAGGTTATCTATACATATGCGAGGTTCTCTATTGATTGTACCATTTGGAAATTGATTAGAGATTCATATATCATTTATTGACATGACCATTATTTAAGACACATAGTGGGGAACTCTATAATTTATTGTTATCTAAGAAGGCATGAGATTTCATGGTGTTGGGATCAGGACTATGAGATGGGATTCTTATGTATCCTTGTCAAATAAAAAAGAACCAAAATAATAGGCAATATTATTCCTTTTAATGTCATATGATGAGGACCAAAATAGTTAGTTTAACATCATACAACAAGGTCATCTAAGAAAATAATGGCTAGAAAAATCTAGTGTGGGAATTACGCCAAATTAGCCTAAGGGAAATGAAAGGGATGTATCTTATCATGATGGATATAAAACTATCGGGGATATGACATAGAAAAGGACAGGGTGAATCTAAGGTGTTGGAATTTATCCTTGAAGAGGCTTCCTGCACATCCTATTTGGATTGGAATCAAATACAACATAGTATATAATGGTAGGGATTAAACCTATGGAGGAGTCTCATTACTGCCTCATTGGTAATACCTCCCTTTGAAAGTTGGTATCATAGGGAATATGGATCTTATAGAGGATGGTGAAATGGTTTTTGGGATTACGCTATAGAGGATGACCTCCTGGATCGCTCATTGAGAATATTTCCATTTGGGGTAGTGATGACAAGGTTTTGGGGTATAAACCTAGTAGGAGGCCCATGGGAAAGAGAGAGGAAGATTCAGAAAATTATTTCCCTCCTGATATAATAATTTCATCATGAATATGTTATGATCCTCACTAACCTATAAGAGCACATGAGTCATGATCATTGTGAGAAAAGAGAGAAAGTGGAAGATCCTGAAAACAAAACAATATCCTTCCTCCACCCCTGGAAGAGGGATTCGATACATCCCATATGAAAGAATACGGGCTTACTATAGGAGTGATACCTTAGGGTTACATTTACACTTCATCTTCTGGTAGATGATGGTGATGTCATTGTAGGGGATTTAGTGAGAGAGATGGGGATTTGATATACCAGTATCCTGTCTAGATTTCAAACACAGGGTCCTATCATTATCCATTAGGTTGAGATCCTAATTACCATATGTAGTTATAATCAAGAAAACTCTTAGGATCCCACCAATTTTGTAAGATAAATGCAGGAAATCTATTTCCATTAGAATGTATAGTCAAGAGCATATACTGATGTTCCCTCTTCTTTGATCAGACATACATGGAGGATTTCGGGGAGGTCTAAGAATGGTCCACCTCAGAAAAGAGATCCAAGGATTGATGTGCCCTACTATAAATGTAATAAAATAGGTATAAAAGGTTCCTCACACTAGTGAATCATAATAAAACTATTGGTTTCTTGAGTAGGTGTTTCTTGGGTGAGCTGAAGGTGGCTCACCTAGGGGAGGAATAGGGGAGACAAAAGTTATTTATATAGGTGGGACATGGTTGTGGTGAATATGAATTTGGATGATGAACAACATGGGAAACAACACTTGGGTGAGGCCTTTCTCTAGGCTCCATGGGTATTCTCAAGTGTCTTTGGATGACTGATGATCACGTTTTGATCGGTAAAAGGGTTCTTCTACCTAGCAGTTTTTTTGATGGGGTGTTTCGATGCAAGATTCATAGTATTATAGTCCTTGAGGGACCCCCATACATTATTCACTAATAATTTCTCCTTACGTTTTAGTATTAGATTACTACCTAAGGATTTGGAGGACTTGTGAGATATGTATGGGTGATAAAAGATTCAATTAGTCTCTACATCAATCATTCGTGCCAAATGAGGTTCCTGAGGGGCATAGTTTTATGAAAAATTGGTATCATGGATGGAATAGGAAACTCGAATAGTTCTATTTTTCATGTGACTCATGTAAGGTCCTCATGTAGGTGTGGATGCTTTTACTAGGCCATATATGCAAGGCGTGCATGAGCCTCATAACATGTAAGTGGGAAATGAGTAGATTTTATTAGTAGGAATCGTTAAATACCCTTTAATACTTTACTACATGATGTATTTTCTATAAAATATTTTCATCACTCTATAAAAATTTATTTTAAAACCCCTCACCTCTTAGGATTGAATCTAAACAAAAGAAAAAGTTTTGATCTAGATGTAAAGAAAAATATGGATGATGATAAATCCATCACTGATAGATTTCCATGTCATTTAATATCAAGAGGTTCTATTAAAACATTTCTACATTTTTTTGTGAATTATTGAGATGTAAGATCAAGTATATATGTCCACTTTGCATGCCCGACACACATGAAAACCATACAGTTCAACTGCATTGGACCATGATGCAGGCCAGTAGTGCAGGTCAATCATGCTGGTCCATTACACAGGTCAGCCGCACATGAGACCTTGAGTCTACAAATAGGTTCACATATCCTAAGGGATTATACTCACCACTCATTTTTCTATCATCACATAAGTAATTCACACAACATTACTCATGTTGATTGTTCACACTACTCTTCTCACATACTTTTAGTATGTATGATAAACTCTTTATAGACTGACCTATGTGAGGCCACTTGAGTGAGTGACCTATGCAATTCCACTTGAGAGAGTGAGCTTCATGAGGGAACTAGAGTGAGTTACATATGTTATTACACTTGAGTGAGTGGTCTGTGTGAGTCCAATTTATTAACTTGTGTGAGGCCACATGAGAGAGTGGACTATGTGAGGTGTCTCCATTGTACAATTTTAACTATTTAAAGAAAACACCAAAATAATCACATAACACTACTGAACATCCATGTGACTTATTTTTATATTTCCAATGGAAACTCAATGTGTTTATTAAGATAAATATGCTACTCATGTTAAGGAGATACTCAAAACTATGAAACTTGATTATTAAGACACCTCTAACTTCACCATTCTAGAAATAGAAAAATATTTTAAGAAGTATAAGTGTGAGTACCCACCAAGTGATAAATTACCACTTTATGGACTTGTTCTTATAAGAGATTAATTCATTATAAAGTAGTAGAGTTATTTTCTGAAGTTCATGTTTTAGGAGTACACTAATTTTCCCACTATCAACATCTTCTCAATAGGAACATTTATCACTAAGGAGTAGTACCCTTTTCATGAATTATGCATTATAGCATGCACACCTCATATTTCAGGCCTTACATCCAAGAATGAGAACCTCATTGCTACAAGTTGATATAACATCCTTCTATGATAAAAAACATGAAAGGCTATTAGGTGGATTAGTACTTCCATTTTGGATAGTGGGTCAAGCCTGAGTTGTAGTGGGAGAACTTCACACACTAAACATGTATAGAATTTAAGGCTGATGTGAAAGTGCTCAGGATTTATGAATATATCTTGGTGGCCCATATGTATGTATTTAATAATCAATACATTATCCTTGATCTTTTATGATGGTGGATCCCATAAATGAACCCTATCAATTTAACACATGGTAATGTAGGCATTATCTTATGGGATGTTTATAAGATCTCGAGAGAATTCATCCTCAGGGATATGTATGATTAATTAATCATACCAAAAGAATCATGGGATGAAATTTAAAGGTCATCGACTTTGGCCAATGAGTTATTGAAGTTGTCCCAAATAATCAAGAAGGATGACCCTCACCCAAGGGGTGATTTCCATTTAAAATCATGGATAAATTCCTTCCTCATGTAAAGAGGATATAGTCCTAACTTCCATATCCCAACCAGTTTCCCTTCAAAGGAGAAGTAGATAATACATGGTACATTTTGGACTATGTTGTGGAAAATATAATATGATTGATGGGGGTATGCAATCAAATATAAATTTCCTCTGAGTAACTAATTGGACGAATTTTTAGTAATATGGTTGAAAACCTATCTGTTAATGGTTAGTGAATATAATTGTGGTGTGTGGGAAATAACTGTCACGCCCCATCTCCTGAGTACCAGGAGCCAGTGCCATACAGAGGATTGAATTCGATTCGGGCTCTGAGAAACCAACTCCTACTGAAATGTTTCTTATGCTAAAAGCTGATACCTGAAAAAGTTATTTCAAAAACATAGTGTGAGAATGTGAATGCCTAGTAAGGGGTTCTAAAATAACATACTATACCAAAATACGACTATTTTAAAACATTCTTTAAAACCTTCCATAAAATATTTATCTTTAAGAAAAGTTATAACACATGTAACACATTACAAAATTGCTCAATTAAAACATGCTAACAGAATTATAAGGATGCATGATTAAACTATAGGAATTATCATTTGGAGTAATAAGTAAAACACATTCTAAACATGTATGAAATATGCATATGAGAGCAAAAATTAAATATTCAAGAGTAGTGAATAACCAGAGTTGCGCATAAAGGTAATAACTTCAATTTCATACATCAAATACTAAATCACGGAGGGCTATACAAATGTCATTCTATAAGATTTTATTTTTCTAATAATCATAAGTACTGGATCTTAACCATGGATATTCTACTAGTAAAATATCTATTTGGTTAATTAATTATCATACACATAACGAGGGAAATGAATATGCCAGACATTTTGAAGCATTTTGTCAAGGCCTTGGCCAAGACGTCTAATGATTAGGGCCTCATCCAAAATCCATAAGCTCTTTAACCAAAATATTCTACTAGTATAATATTTTCTTAGTTAATTAAATTAGATAATATTAATGAGGAAAGTGCATATGCCGGACTGTGTTAAGGCCTCGGCCAAGACCGAGGGGCTAACTGTAACCGAACCCAAACCTGGAGAGCCTCTATAACTGGGATCCTACCCGGAGAGCCTCTGTAACCAGACACCAACCCTGAGTGCCTCTGTAACCGGACACTAACGTCGAGGGTCTGCTATAACCAGACCCCAACCCGAAGGTCTTACTTTTACCGGTCCCCAACCTGGAACATACTAGTCCAATGCATTCCTCATATCTCTAAATCAAAGTGCACATACAACTTTGATTTACTAAATCACTTATTATTCCCAGTACACATATTACTTGGTTTCTTAATTCAAATTTTTCAGTGTCCCATACCACCTTGAATAATTAAATGTTTATCTCATAAATTATTAATAACAATAAATTGTTTGATTATCCCATAAAATAATAACTTTACAACTCTTCCATAGTAATATACTTTTAATGCATTAAAATACATGTTTATTGTTCACGCTCAATTCATGAACTGATAAAAGGCATTGGAAACAGACTAGATCATAATATGCCAATTATTAGTTCTACAACTAGTTTCTAAACAACATGAATAAATTAGTATACATTAATTGTGCATGTGATAATGATTTAAAGCACACAAGTAATGATCGGATGGGGTTGCCACAAGAAATGATAGTTCCATAATTTTCAAAATCCTCAGTTCATGGAAATGGACATTTATAGTTTAAAATGAATATGTTTGAATTAAGACAAAAGTAATTTGTACACAAAGCATGTGCTGATAAACGATCACATCTTATTAAGAGGCCATACCTTATGTTGTATAGCATATAAGGCCAATTTATTTGCAGCACATCATTTGTTTTATGTAATGCCTGTATTAAATTAAACATATCAAAAACATACTTTAACCACAAAAGTTTATTTAGGGCCATGTTAATTCAGAATATGATTAAAACTTATTGGTGAATACATATATCCATATGTATATATATATATAATATGCACATGTCTCACCCAAGTCTTTATTTAAATATTGTAAATCATCTTTAATAACATAAAATAGAAATATGTTGAATTATGTATATATGTCCGAATATACCCTATGTTTATAACAGAAAATAATTATAAATTAAAATACCCTTAACTTATCTACACATAAAATAATAAGTTATATAAGTGTACATATATATATATATAACACAAACATATAACTACCGTAATTTGATCAAATTAATTAAACTCTTACAAAGCATACATTTAATGGAAAATGTTAAAACATAACCCATACAAGTCATAAGATTATAAAATAAATATTCGAGACAAATTATAATGAACCCTTATATAAATGACTCCATGAATTTTACAGTTCTTCTTTAACTTTTGAAACTCAAGTTTTTTGTAAAACTTAATTCCGGACATACAGTTTTATAAAAAACCATATGGTTGTGCATATTATACTTATATATTTTCATTTATATATGTATATATATAACTAATTATGTATTTAAGGCATAAAATGAATTTTCCTGAGGTGTCCATTATTAGGGACAATTAATACCCTGTAACTCAAGATCTTGCAACTCTTAAAGAAAGAATTAACCTCAAACCGTAAGATTATTTATACTTATATTACAAGTGTATATGTATTTATATATACAAACAACTTAAAACCCAACAAGCAAGAATAATATCAATCACCTACAAACATAACGTCGTAAATCAAATAAACAATCAAGACAAATTACAATGAGCCATTACACGACCTTAAATGAGACATGAATTGTATAAATTAAAATAAATAAGATAAATTTGATAATTCTAATCTCATTCCCAATTTTAAAATCAAATACTGTAATTGGAAATAATTTCCACCCATCTCATTCGAAAACATCATTGAAAATCATCACCTAGAAGATTTAGAACCAGGTGAAATAAAATTATATAAATGTATATATGATATATATACCTGTGTATATTCATGTTTGCAAAAGAAATAAAAAGTATATTAAACCCTAACGGTAGATCAAATTCAAAAATTATTTTAAAGAAAATAAATATATATACCATCGAAATTAATACCATATGAAAATGGGGTTCACAACTCAATATAAGTTTCAAAACACTAACTTTTGAGGATCGTAAGTGTATAACCGAAAGTAAATATAAATTAAAAACCACCCTTACCAGAATCGATCCACAGGTGGAGTGATATAGTGTTGGGCACACGCTCCACTAGACTAACAAACCGAGTTGCATATCCAAATTGTACAAAGGAATAAGCCATTTATAGACACAATAAGAAAGTGCTTGCAGTGTAAGCTGGAAAACAGTACTAGATGTTAAAAAATAATAATAAATAAAAACATGGTACAGTGTAGTCAAATATTCAATTAGAATACAAAGATTTCCATTAGTTCGAAGAAAAACCAGATATACGAGACTTGCATTGAGGGCCAAAAAAAAATTGAGATCTTGTTTATAGTCTAAAAGTAATTTGGACAAGGACAAGGAAAACAACAAACATGTCAATTATGAACTAAGAGCATCAATGATCAAAACAACCGAGCTGAAACCCTAACATAGTCGGACTCGTCTTCTTCCCTTAGACAGAACCCGATCACAACGCAACCCCTAGACATCGACCTTGAAACATCATAGCTCCTTCGGTACTTCTCTACCCGAATTTGTGACCAAAAAACAACATCGGCGGACGTGAAAACATCTGAGAACCTCGGCTTCTCGAAAAAATCCTCAAGGAAAATCGTAGACCTCACACGACTCCACCACCAAGCTCTCCCTATACTGCTTGAGACCCCCAGCGCTGGACCCCACACAAGCATCACTCCAGATCTCCCTCGGTATCGCCTCATGCTACCCCAACCTGCTGAAACCCTAAAGCGCAAAACCCAAACTGTACTCCCCTATAGCGTGACACTCTTACCTCACGGACCTTCTAATCCCTTCACAGATGATTAGTTTGTTTTTTTTCTGATTTCCCCTCTTTTTTATTGTTTTTTTATTTTTAATTTATTTATTTTTTGGTCCGTTTGGCACCTAAATCCTAATCCGGGTTCCCAAAAATCGGGACTCTCCCCTCTTCACAGACCTCCACTATTCCCTTACTAGATTCCACCTATTATTATTATCTTTTGTTATTTTTATACTATATTATTATTATTGTATCTCAATAATTACCTTAACTCATAAAGAAGGAAAAAATTTATATACTAAACTAACAACCCATTAAAATTATCTAATAATCTATTAAAATTATTTAATCATTCACCTTTTTTCTTCATTAAGATTTCATTTCCATTTACTTTAGTAAATCATGTTTTCCATTTGTTTGTTTTACATGTAAAGATTTTCTTATTTTATTATATAAGTCATCATTGCATTTTTTTATATTATAACATATTGTTACATATTATCATTCATCCATCTTTTAGCATCCAAGTTTAAACCGTTTTTATGGTAAAATTATATATATACTTAAAACAAAAATGTTATAAATTAAATGGATAATTTATTAAAATAATAATTATTCTAATTTTTACCATATATCTGTAATTTTGAAACTTTAGAAAAATGTTATTATTACCCACATATATATATATATGATTCAAGATAACAATAATTTTTATCAAATGATCATTCATATATGTACAAATTTTAACCAATCTATTAAGATAATTTTATTATATATTCAAAATGTTAATAATATTATGAAACATTAATCCAATTTATAATATAATAATTTTCAAATTTTGTATATATATAAAACCCATATAATTATTCATATAATAGTTTAAGTAACAATCTGCTTAGTTAAAATAGTGTAAAATGATGTCATTAAAATATTTTAAAAACAACAATTTTCAATGTTATGTGCAACCGCAATTATAATTTTATAATAGTATTTTCATTAAAATTTAATATACAAATATATATATATATATATATTTCATATTTTTGTAAAACAACCCAATTAGTTATATTTTTATTGTTATTTTTTAAAATATTCTATTAAATAATTATTCGATAAGAATAAATTATGTTCGACAATAATAGTTATTTTTTTATTCTTTAAATTAAGTATGATAATATTTACAATGATGTTTATACTTTGTTCAGATAACAAAATAAAACATCAATATTACTATTACTCGAGAAACAAGTTTTTGGGGCACTACATTATTCCCCCCTAAAAAAAATTGCATCCCCACAATTCTAAAAGGCTTTTCCACAATCCAAAACAACACCAGAAACACGTCATTCCCGAAGTCCATTTATCGGGAACACCATCAATGGTAGGGTGTTAACAACCTCAGGTGGATCCCTACGGTAGTATTAAGATTCTCGATTTCCTTGGCCCAGACACACTGTGAACAGTTGGGGTCATACCTGTGCCTAAAAGACTTAGCCTTCCATAAAGAGGCATGAGAAGTGTGGAGGAAAGAAAGTTCAGAGTGGACTAAATCCCTATAATTCCCACGTACCACATCATTCTTGAAAAAATTGATGTCATAGAGTTCCCCGTACATATTAAAACTCAGGACCTTGAGTAGGTAGGCCACTCGATGGTCCCCATCAAAAGAAGATTCTAGAAATTTAAATACATCTTGGTAGTTATCCGCCAAAGTGAAACATGGAAAAAGAGATTAATAAAACTTTCCACTTTTCTTATATGCTGAAAATTTTGCAAATAGAATATGATAATAGACAAGATTGCTTCCTTAGTAAAGATGGAGGATGTTTGGATGGTTCTACACTTGATGTAGTTGTTTCTAGGACAACCTAAGGTTTTCAAAAGTCTCGTAGTCCCCTGAACATGACTTTGCCACTATGGTTTCTACTATCTCTGTCGGGAGAGATAGAAGGTGTGATGTATCAGCCATCTATAATTTTAAGAAAACTGCCATTTAGTAACACATAACCGTGTTTTTACTATTTTTATTATTTTATCGGATGTCTTTGAAGAGACATAAAACTGGTATTTTTTTGTTTTCCAAAAAACATCATACTTATAAATGCTTAAATAAATTTTTCTTTATTCATTTTTGGTTTCCCAGAGTCATTTAAACAGAATCCTCTGATACCAACTATCATGCCCCAGCTCCCAAGTACACGGAGCCAGTTCCATACAAAGGATTGAATTCAGTTCGGGCTTTGAGAAATGAGCTACTACTGAAATGTTTCTTCTACTAAAAGATGATAATTGAAAATTTTATTTCAAAAACATAGGGTGAGCATGTGAATTCCTAGTAAGGGGTTTTAAAATAACACACTATAGAAAAATATAACTTTTTAAAACACTCTTTAAAACCTTCCATAAAATATATCGCTTCAAGAAAATTTATAACACATGTAACACATTACAAAAGTGCTCAATTAAAACATGCTAACAGAATTATAAGGATGCATGATTCAACTATATGCATGCTCATTTGGAGTAATAAGTAAAAGAAGTTCTAAACATGTATGACATATGCATATGAGAGCATAAATTAAATATTAAAGAGTAGTAAATAATACGAGTTGTACATAAAGGTAATAAATTAAATTTCATACATAGAAAACCAAATCACAGAGTTTTATACAAATGTCATGCTATAAGATTTTATTTTTCTAATACTCATAAGTACTGGCTCTTAACCATGGATATTCTACTAGCCGAATATCCATTTGGTTAATTAATTATCATACACATAATGAGGGAAATGAATATGACGTACATTTTAAAACCATTTTTTAAGGACTTGGCCAAGACGTCTAATGATTAAGGCCTCAGCCAAAATCCATAAGCTCTTTAACCAAAATATTCTACTAGCTGAATATTTTCCTGGTTAATTAAATTAGATAATCTTAATGAGGAAAGTGCATATGACGAACTGCGTCTAGGCCTCGTCCAAGACCAAGGGGTTAACTATAACCGGACCCAAACCCAGAGATCCTCTGTAACTAGACTCTAACCCAGAGTGCCTAGGTAACTGGACACCAACCCAGAGTGCCTCTATAACCGGACACTAACCCGGAGGGTCCACTATAACCAGACCCCAACCCGAAGTGATTACTTTTACCATTCCCCAACCCGGAACATACTAATCCAATGTATTCCTCATATATCTAAATCAAAGTGCACATACCACTTTGATTTATTAAATCACTTATCATTCTCAGTACACATATTACTTGGTATCTTAATTCAAATGATTCAAAGTGTCTTATTCCTCCTTGAATAATTAAATTCTTATCTCATAAATTATTAATAACAATAAATTGTTTGATTATCACATAAAATAATAACTTTACAACTCTTCTATAGTAATGAACTTTTAATTCATTAAAATACATGTTTATTGTTCACACTCAATTCATGCACTGATAAAAGGTATTGGAAACAGACTAAATCATAATATGCCAATTATTAGTTTGATAACTAGTTTCTCAACAACATGTATAAATTAGTATACATTCATTGTGCATGTGATACTGATTTAAAGCACACAAGTAATTATTTGATGGGGTGACCACATGAAATGATAGTTCCTTAATTTTCAAAATCCTTGGTTCATGGAAATGAACATTTATAGTTTAAAATGACTATGTTTGAATTAAGACAGAATTAATTTGTACACAAATCATGTGATGATAAACGGTCACATCTTATTAAATAGCCATGCCTTATGTTTCATAGCATATAAGGCTAATTGATTTGCAACACATCATTTGTTTTATGTAATTCATGTATTAAATTAAACATATAAAAACATACTTTAACCATCGAAGTTTATTTAGGGCCAAGTTAATTCGGACTATGATTAAAACTTCTAGGTGCATACATATATCCATATGTATGTATGTATATATAAATATATATAATATATACGTGTCACACCCAAGTCTTTATTTAAAGATTTTAAATCATCTTTAATATCATAAAATTAAAATAGATTGAATTATGTGTGTATGTCCGAATATACCATAAGTATATAACGAAAAACAATTATAAATTAAAATACCATTAACTTATGTACACATAAAATAATAAGTTATATAAGTGTACATATACATATATATACACACATATAACTACTGTAATTTGATCAAATTAATTAAACTCTTACAAAGTATAAATTTAATAGAAAATGTTAAATCATAACCCATACAAGTCATAAGATCATAAAATAAATATTCGAGACAAATTATAATGAACCCTTACAAAAATGACTCCATGCATTTTATAGTTCTTCGTTAACTTTTGAAACTGAAGTTTTTAGTAAAACTTAATTATGGACTTACATTTTTATGGAAAACCATAGGGATGTGCATATTATACTTATATATTTCCATTTACATATGTATATATATATAACTGATTATGTATTTATAGCATAAAATGAATTTTCATGAGGTGTCCATTCTTAGGGACTATTAATACCGTATAACTTAATATCTTGCAACTCTTAAAGAAAGAATTAACCTCAAACCATAAGATGATGTAAACTTATATTACAAGTGTATATGTATTTACCTATATACACAACTTAAAACCTAACAAGAAAGGCAAAGATCAATCCCCTTCAAACATAACGTCGCAAATCAAATAAACATTCGAGAAAAAGTATAATGAGACATTACACCACCTTAAATGAGACATGAATTGTATAAATTAAAATAAATAAGATAAATTTGATAATTCTCAACTCATTCCCAATTTGAAAATCAAATACCGTAATTGAAAATAATTTCCAACCATCTCAATCGAAAACATCATTGCAAGTCATCACCTAGATGATTTAGAACCGGGTGAAATAAAACTATATAAATATATAAATGATATATATACCTGTGTATATTCATGTTTTCAAAATAAAGACAAAGTATATTAAACCCTTAGAATAGATCAAATTAAAACATTGTTTTAATGAAAATAAATATATATACAATAGAAAATAATACCTTATGAAAATGTGTTTCACAACTCAATATAAGTTTTAAAACACTAACTTTTGAGGATCATAAGTGTATAATCGAAAGTAATTATAAATTAAAAACCACTCTTACTAGAATCGAACCACACCCGAAGTGATATAGTGTTGGGAACATGCTCCACTAGACTGACAAACTGAGTTGCATATCCAAATTGCACAAAGGCAGAAGCCTTTTATAGACACAATGAGAAAGTGCTTGCAGTGCAAGCTGGAAAACAGTACCAGATGGTAAAAATAATAATAAATAAATACATGGTAAAATATAGTCACATATTCAATTAGAATACAAAGATTTCCATGAGTTCTAAGAAAAACTAGATATACGAGACTTGCATTGTGGACCAAAAAAATTGAGTTTCTGTTTAGAGTTTAAAAGTAATTAAGACTAGGAAAAAGGAAAAAAACAAACAGGTCAACTATGATCCGAGAGCATCAATGTTTGAAACATCCAAGCTGAATCCCTAATTCAGTCGAACTCATCTTCTTCCCTCAGACGAAACCCGATCATGGCGCAACCCCAAGAGCTTGACCTCAAAACATCATAGCTCCTATGGTACAACTCTAAATGATTCCGTGACCAAAAAATGACATCGGCCGATGTGAAAACATCCAAGAACCTCAGCTTCTTGAACAAAGCCTCAAGGAAGATCACAGAACTCGCACGACTTCACCACCATGCTCTTCCCATTCTTCTTGAGACCCCCATCGCCAAACCCCGCTCAAGCATCACTCCAGATCTCCCTTGGCATCGCCTCATGCTCGCCCGACCTACTGAAACCCAAAAGCGCAAAACCCAAACTGTACTCCCCTACGGCGTGACACTCTTACTTCACAGACCTTCTAATCCCTTCACACGTGATTAGTTTTTTTATTTTTTATTTTCTGATTTTCCCCTTTTTTTATTGTTGTTTTATTTTTCATTTATATTTTTTCGGTCCGTTTGGCACCTAAACCCTAATCTGGGTTTCCAAAAATCGGGACTCTCCCCTCTTCACAAACCTCCACTTTTCCCTTACGAGATTCCCCATATTAATATTATCTTTTGTTATTTTAATACAATATTATTGTTATTGTATCTCAATTATTACATTAACTCATAAATAAGTCATTAAGTTATATACTAAACTAATAATTCATTAAAATTAACTAATAATATATTAAAATTATTTAATCAATCACCTTTTTTCTTCTTTAAAATTTCTTTTTCATTTACTTTAGTAAATCATTTTTTCCATTTGTTTGTTTTACATGTCAAGATTTTCGTATTTTATTATATAAATCATCATTGCATTTTTTTTATATTATAACATATTGTTTCATATTATCATTAATCCATATTTTAGCATCCAAGTTTAAACTATTTTTATGGTAAAATTATATATATACTTAAAACAAAAAACGTTATAAATTAAATTGATAATTTATAAAAATAATAATTATTCTAATTTGTACTGTATATTTGTAATTTTGAAACATTAGAAAAATGTTAATATTACCCACATATATATATATATGACTCAAGATAACAATAATTTTTATCAAAAGATCATTCATATATGTAAAAATTTTAATCAATCTATTAAAATAATTTTATTATATATTCAAAATGTTAATAATATTATGAAACATTAATTCATTTTATAATATAATAATTTTCATATTCTCGTATATATATAAAACCCCTATAATTATTCATATAATAGTTTAAGTAACTACCTGCTTAGTTAAAATTTTCCAAAATGATGTCATTAAAATATTTTAAAAACAACAATTTTTAATGTTATGTACAACCACAATTATAATTTTATAATAGTATTTTCATTCAAATCTTATATACTAATATATATATATATTTCATATTTTTGGAAAACAACCCAATTAGTTATATTTTTATAGTTATTATTTAAAATATTATATTAAATAATTATTCTATAAGAATAAATTATGTTCGACAATAATAGTTATTTTTTTTATTCGTTAAACAAAGTGAGATAATATTTACATTGAAGTTTTTACTTTGTTTGGATAACAAAATAAAACCTCAATATTGTTGTTACACGAGAAACAAGTTTTTGGGGCATTACAATAACTTTTTAAAATCATCCAAACTAAAAAAAGGGAAGTATATATTTTTGGATTCCCTAATCCCAGAAATGTTTTACCTGTTGTAATTGCACATATACATTAGTATTCCCCCTACTGAATTTAAGGACCATTTCACGTCTTGTGGTCATAGTTTACATCCCAATTTAGTAACAATGTTGTGATGAGTTTTTTTGAAGTACCTGAAGTATTGTTTCATCCATTGATTTGGGTTGTTTATAGTATTCATCCTTTATATCAGAAATATGGTCAATCTATGAAGAATATAAGCATACTATGAGTGTATAACTTCTTCCCTTATGGTGGTCTACCGATTGGGAAGTTCATTTAAAATGGACATGTTGAGGATGATCTGAGGTAATATTTTATTTTTTCAAATATATTTTGCTGAAAAACCAGATTGAAAATTAGAACATTTGTTAATCCTATGAACCATATATATTTCCCCACCAGTTCAAGTGGCTACAATAGATGAATTTCTATCCACTAGAACATGTTCATTTTTAGAAGCACCCATCGGTGGACGAACAATTCTCAATCCTCATTGAATTGGAGGTATCCTAAGTGTTGATCAAGCTACCTCCATCAGATTAACACATTGTTTATTATACAAGTATTCCAACACCAAATTTATTCATACCCTCAAGAAGCATTAACCACAAGAATCCCCTGATTCGAGCCCATAATGACTGTTGGATGTGGTATGAATAGTAGAAAGGCTCAACCCATGGGTGATGATACAAAAGCTCTAAAATATTTAAAATGGTCTCAGACATAGTGTAAGGGGAAAGAGAGGGTTGAAAAGACCATATATTATAATTCGACATGGTCTAGTCATCATCACTAAGAGGAAACCCAAGATCCAATTTCCCAACCACTTTCCCAATTAGAGAGGCTCAAAGGAAATTAAATCTAAAAGATGGCGGGTCTTCCACATAGCCAAAAAAATCAACAATAGATTATTTTTAGCCAATGGATGTCCTAGAATGGAAAGGTGATATGCATTACATCATAGGTTTATAAGTATTTCTCCATTTTTCAATAAGTATCTTGCATCTTGGGGATATTTGACCACCATCAGATCTTCCCCCAGATTCAAATTTTACTAATCTATGGAAATATATATTGGAGTTGGATATATTGGTATATAAAAATGATGATTGGATCCTAGACAAAAAGTGGGTAACTTATATTCTGGATCGACATGCCACTAAGGTAATAACTGACAAATCTAATGATGAATGAGAGAAATTAATTGATACTTGTGATGTAATATTATTTAATTTTTCCTTTGAATCCACAATAATTTCTTGATGTAGAGGATCTGATAATAAGAAGACACTTTGACATACAAAAGGGGGATTCGATAGAACCATCTTCCCTGTAATAAACTTAAGTGGGAACCCAGATTAGGGTTGAGGGATATAATCATGGGCCAATAATGTTATCTCCACGTAAGAGGTTAAGGTAAAAGGAGATGGGGGGAGGGGGTATTTCCACCTTTGGTTCCTGTATTTGATAAGATTATCATTGTCCCTTCACCATCTAAGGTGAAGAGACCAAAAAGTTAAAATATAATGGCTAGGCGTATGCACCATAGTAAGTCCCCATAATTTAATTCATCAATTTAGTTAACCTAACATACACATATGATATTTCATTTCCATTGTTGGACCTGCATAATATTCCTCCCTCAAGGGGTCTAGCACCGATCCTTGAAGGACCAAGGGGTAAATTCGATATGAGGGACGTACATACACTGGTGAGTCCATTACTTTAATGGGATAAGTGGTAAGATAAAATCTCCTGACTGTTCCCCTTACTATTAAGAGGGACTACAGTCCAAGTAATTACATATTCATATAAAAAAGATCTATGTACAGATCACTAACATCAGTTCCTTATGATATTTTAGATTTCTTGGATACACTGGAGGACCCTATGGAGACTAAAAATGACCATGATTTTGTCTTATATAATAGTGATTATGGCATTTGGTAATCATTGGAGGATGTTCCAATGGGTCATAAACCCAATGTACTACATTTCCCTACCTGTGAGGCTAGCATGGGGATTGGGGATTTAATTCATGAGATGATTAATCATGATATGGAAATAAAATACATTCTTGCACATATTAATATACCCAAATCTTTATAAGAGTTTGAGCAATTCAATTAAGAACTGCATGGATGCGAGTCTATATTTTCCCAAAAACAAACCTTATACTTGTTGTTATAAAAATGGATACTTGACTCATGTATATTTTTTGATGGAAATAATTTACAAGATGATACATGACCAAGGAATCAAAATCCATCATACTCTCATTGTTGGGGGAACAATAGTTGAGGGTACAATAGTTAAGGGACCCAAAGTGGGACATTCTTGAGATCCTTCTTTTGTGGTTTCTAAGAGAACTCAAGAGGATGTTCCTCTTCATGGGATCCTCACTCAATGGTTGAGTACTATTAAATACTATGATTTTCTATATCGACTTTCTATTTTTTGACATAAATGTTGAAAATGTTCCCCATAAGTTATATGATTCCATAGACTTTAGAGGATGAGCTTGAGGGAGGAGCCTCTATTCCCATTATTCGAATAGTAGAATCTAAATCTGATATAGCTTCATAGGGAATAGAATAAGGTGCCTCATTGAGAACATTAATCATAGATTTCATATCTCCCTCTGAAATTGTCCCAAGTCATACTTGGAGGTACATGATTCTGGTTTTCAATCTTGAATATTCCACTCGATGATCTTGAATCTCAATTTCACCAACTCCAAACCATGTTTTACGATTTGAGGTTTAGTTGATTTGATAACCAAATGATCCACTATTCCGTGAGGTCAATCATTCAAAAACCAAAAGAGGATAAATTATCATTGATGTATGAGGCCCAACTATTTTTCACGTCTTATGATATTAGAGATATTATTTCCCTAGAGAAGATTAGACATTCCAAAAAAGTGTAGGAGAATCAGTGAAAGATAAATGAAAACTATCTATAGACGGTATGCATTCAGGAATAATTCAATGATGTGAAGGAAGAGATTTTCCAACTCCACCAATCCTTGAAGAGAGGCTTGGCACAATGAAAAGATTTTGTTACTTCAGATAATGAGATTCTATGTCATGCTGAGGAGGCATTCGCCACACAACTAGATGGCCTTTGAAAAACTATAAATAAGGAATGAGCTGCACTCCAATTAATCAAATCCTATGTTTAGGAACACACATTAAACATAGTATAGAGACTCAAATATGTGGAATCTACTTTTAATTTCAATACATTAATGAATACAATTTTATTCTGAACCATCTATTTCAATGTTCCTGTCTATATTGTAACCATAAAATAACACTAAAATTTTATCCTTGATTGATTGCTGATATATCTATGTGTTGTAATTAGAAATATAGGAATACAAGGTGGATTAAATTTTTTTTAGTTCTTTGGAAATAGTGATCATAGTTCAATGATTACTAGACTTTCATAAAATATCCTATAAACTTTTCAGTATTTTCACCAATACCATAATTTATTTCCTAACTCTAATAGAAAGTAGACATAGAGAATGAGAAATGAATTTTTCTTATGATTAAATTTTAGGGATTTCATTATAAAAAGTTTTATTCCTCATTCATTTCATTTCCCAATTATTTTTTAATCCAAGTTAAGTTCACATCTAGTGAGTTGAAACTCAACTTTTTCCTAGTGTTCTATTTTGTGGGTTTGCAACCTAGCGAGTATTGGGTATCTTTTTTGGGTAGTTTATTTTCTTTCAATACATACTAATGATTTTTTTTAGTTTGAACATATATGAACCTGATTTATGTGAGAAACAACTCTAGTGTGGTTTGATGTATGAAAATTTTATAACATTATTTAGGTACATTGAGGGAGGTTTTAATTCATGATTCTGTGTTTTTTTGGATATGAAGGGATAATTTGTGACAAGAACATGAGGAATGAACAAATAAAATGTTTAAAAAGTGGTTTACATCATGATTTTTAGGGAATATAGATATAGAAAAGATTTATCTCGAGGAAGAAATTTCCTCTAGTGGGAAGGCCTTTTGTGGTGACTTATATAAAGTCGGAATGGAGCATATCAATGATTAGTAAAAAAGGTATCATATGGTACAGTAAAATCTATTACTGATTGTTAGGGAATGATTATATGTAATCCATGAGTAACTACACACCTCATTGAGGTGACAATCAATCCATATGTGGTTCATCATGATGGTGTGGTAGACAACCATTATCAGAAAGGAAGGATCCTCCTAGATGAGGGTTGAAACACTACGTAGTTTAATATTGGGTGACCAGGAAGTTGATCGTGTATTTTAACATCTTATGAAAAGGACATTGAAGGATAAAATTTATAGTTTTTTATCTTTGACCAAAATATAAACGATTCTCCATTTCATAGTGATTTGACTAAGAATGTTCCATAATATTCAGGTGTGATAACCGAAATATGTAAGCTAAAATATGTAGATGGTATAAGTTTTCCTATAGTGACTATGGACCATTCTTGAAAAAAAAATTCAATCTTGATTTGTTCAGGGCTTACATAAATAGAATAGGTTTCCCCTAAGGAAGAAGGTTCCACTAGCTCATAAGCCTTCTGTGGGACACTGATGGAAATCTATACTGGGAAATATCAATGCATAATAAAGTAATGTTGTCCTTTAAAATTATATATCCCTTTACCAATGGCTAGGGAAAATTTATGAAGATCTATATTTACCCAAAGAGATAGTTTTATTTTGTTATAGAAGGTTCCTGGGTATGGAAGGAGCATTTCATGATGAAATCAACAAATAATAGGGAGAAATGGTTTCTCTGTAGGTATGAACCAAACATAGGGGGAGATTTTTATACTAAATTTGGGCCCATGATAGAGGATTATAGAATTTTTGTATATATAGTCAAGGGGTGAATCAAGACACCCACATTACTAATGTATATTCCCCACACTAATCAAATTCTTGCATTGAAAGGGGGTATTTTTCTTTGAATACAGGCTCACTAGTAGGGTGGGAACCTTTAATGGACAAACCTATGTATATTTGGATCATTCACATGTTAGTGGGGGTATTTTTATATTGCATGTAGGCCAGGATATTGAATCCAAGTATTACTGTGTATCTCATCAATGTGATGATGAAGCCACATGTAGTTCTTGTATAAAGGGGTGGTAGGATACCAACACCCAGGACAGTGGTCCTCTCAGTAAAGTGCTATAATAATGAAAGATTTTACATCATAAAGGAGACATAAACCATGTAGATTAACATCATCCATTGAATATAATTTCTGTTCCATTTAAGGCCTTCCATTGAGGACCATTGTAACCCTGATACAAACTGATATGTCTCGATCTTGTGGGGATCCCTTACCAAAACCTGTAATCCCACATGAGCTATGATCTATGTGATAAATAGGGAATAAAATATGAATATTTTAACACATGAAGGTGATTTAAAATAATGGATAATGGAATATTAATAATGTAGTGTCCAAATAAGGAAGAAAGAATCGAGAGTCACTAGGTATCTCATAGATGTGAGAATCAAACAATACATTGTCATAGGAGCATATTAACACTAAAAAAGAAGGATGTTATCCATTCATTTTAGCATCATACATTATGGATGAATGGTGTCCTATAGTTTTATGTCACATGACTTGGACCATAAACAATGAGGTGAATAATGACATCGGTCTTACATGGATAACGATGTTCTGAAATTATTTTCAAATGAAGAAGGTAAATTTGAACTATGATCTTGGGGATTTTCAGATTAGGAAAAGTGATATGGGACATGTACAGAAGGAGCTACCAAAGGTCATGTTCAAAATCATTTTGCATCATGATTTTGTTTGGGATTATAGAGATGTAAAAGGTCTCCACTAAGGGAAAATTTTCCTCTAGATGACAAGAATTTTCGGGGTAACTTATGAAAATATATATAGAGGAATATCAACACATTGTACAAAAAAGGCTCTCCCAGTATTAGACATTCTATTATCGATGGATTGGAAAATATTATTGTGATACATATTTTCCTAGGAAAATGTGTATGATGTGTAGATGTAATGTTCCTGATTATAAGGGAATCATTTGGATTGGCATTGGCCATGTACTGTGAAAATCACTACATATATCTAGATCATTTGTAGGGAAGGGGGTATTTTTTTCTCCATGATAGACCCATGAATGAGATAACTAGAAGTAAGATCTCCTGTATGGATTAATGTTGTATGTGAAAGGAAAAAATCACATTATCCCCCGGCTTTTTTACTATGATTTGGCCTAGGATATGGAATATGGTGATAATATGTTTTTGGTATGGACAAAAATCAATCCAAAAATAGTTCTTGAATGTATTCTAGAGCGATAAAAGTTTCCTTAATTTGTTGATGGGACCATTACATAAGATTTTAGTTTTACTACAAATCCAATTGAGATGATAATAAATCTGCACATAATTCTAGAATGTAGGTGTGGTGGGAGACTATATCCAAGGATTTTGATCAACTCATGCATTGACCGAAATGTGATATAGTTTAACATTACAAAACAAGGACACAAACCGTGCAACTTTATGTCATATGGAAAGGAAATTTTCAAGTAGTTTAACTTATCATGACCAATGAATTAGGTTATATAGTTTAATGTCTTATAGATCAGATTATGGTGTCTTATAGGTTTAGTTCGTATGACAAGGACCACATGTCATGCCTAAGGGCATGTTATCAAGACCACAGATTGATTACATAAAATATTTCCTAAGAATCCTTACATTAGTAGTGGATATAACAAGGTATTAATCCATTGAAAATAAGTAATAAGATCTGTTAGAGTATACCTTCTTCATGCAACATGTTCCCTCTCAAATCTACTCAAGATTTGGAATTTTATTCCCTAGTATCATTAGTGTCATAAAGACCAGTAGACGTTATCCTTAGAGAAAAAAGTGGAGGTATAATTTGTTGTTAAAAGCCCGTGCTATCCAGTTTTTTCATACCTCCAATTGATACACAGTATGATGTATTGTGTCATAAAGTGACTCTAATTCATGCTGCTATTTTTGGGATTTATCATCTATGGATATATTTCCAAAGATAGAAATGATGAGTGAGGAGAATTGGACCTCAATGTGAAAGACTACTTTTATCCCATATACTAGTGAATGTAATGTCACCCTTTTGGGGGTGAAATTTTTAGTTTGGTAAGCCCACATGGCATGTAAGAGATTGTTGGGGCAAGACATTTTGTCTATATCCACCATCATATGGAGTATGTTTGATAAGGTCTTGTTGATGAACTCTATTTTTAAATTATCCACTTTATGTTTATGAGATGAATGGTTAGATTTGATATTGTAATATTGATACAACTTCTCCAACTCTTCATAATAAAAATTGGTGCCATTGTGAGCTAGTATCATATACGGGATACAAAATATAGTAATGGTGATGGATTTCATGAATCTAATAATTATTTTTTTCACGACTTATTTAATAGGTATTTCTTCATCACATTTAGGGAATAAGTTGGAAACATTGAGAATGTATTCAATTTGTCGATCATAACTAGAGGATATGACCATTCAATATCGATTCCCCATATAGAAAATGGAAAAAATTATTTGAATATATATTAAAACTCTAGGGATTGTTGGATGAATTTTGAATGTACTTAGTCAGAATGACACATTTTGTTTTTCATTTTTTTCAATCATGTCTCTTTTAATACAAGAAGTATCCATGCCCCATATTTTTTTGAAAGCCTAAATATTGACTACTGGGAATTGCAGGCCCCAATGTGTACTTATTTCATGACAACAATATGAGATGGAAACATCCAAAATCCTATTTATCAACAATTTTTTGTTGATTTCAGTTTTCAAAAAGAGTAAAGTTGGAAACTTGTTATTTGGTTTTCCCATTTCCATATTTTCCCAATGGGAGCACTCAATCTTGATAGCATTGAATTATGGGAATAATCAAACTAGTTTCAGAGTTTTTTAGTTTTGGGATGGAATTATCCTCGTTAATTTATTCCAGTTCAACAAAAATAAAATCTGATACAATTAAGTGGTGTGTAATGATGATGAGTATTTCCTCCCGATAATAGTCTTTCAATTTCATAGATGCACATAGAAATGCATCTGACTTGGAATTTGGTGAACATGGGTAATGAGTAAATTTTGGCTCCGAGGAGAATTATACCATTAGTCATCAGACATAGTCAAGAAAGGGGATTAGTTCATCCTTTATAATGGAATAATCTCCATTTATATGATTGATTAAAAAATATAAATCATGTTTTATCTTCAATTATCTAATGGAATTTGAAGTTTTAGTTATAGACCTATGAATAGGGATTTATACTCTACCTCATTATTTGTACAGACTTGAAACAATAGGAATAAGTAAGGTAAGATAACTTTTGTAGGGGATATGGAAATGAATCCCTACCAAAATTTATTAAGCTTGTGGTATTATACTCTCTTCCATATCATTATTATAAACGTGATGTAAAAATACCTCTCCCATAAATGGGGCCCTCTTGAATAGATAATATCTCTTCATTAGGAAGTTTAGTATTCAGTGATGTTATTTCAATAGATGGATATTCTACAATGAATTAATCCAATGCTGATCCCTTTATCACCTTCAGAGGAATGGACCGAATGTCCAAAATATACAAGATAACTACCCACTATTCCAAAAGACCATTCAATATTGTATGAACGGGGATGTATTTTATTATGTTGATACGAGAGAAAAAATGAAACTCATGGTGATACAGGTAGTATCATAGTTTCAGAACCACAAATATTAGCACTAGAAAGCTCAACTTGATATCTGAATAACGAGTCTCAGTGTCATGAATGTTTTAACTAAGATAAAAGGGGATATTTTCTTTCCATGCATCATAATTTTGTGTGATGAAATTCCCTAGTGATCATTCATGGGCTTCCACATTCATGATGAGTGGATTACCCTCAACAAGTGGCTTCAACACTGGTGGATTAAAAATATATGTATTGAGACTATCCAATAAATCCTGATAGTTCATAGTCCACTAATATATTCACCATTTTTATTAAATGTTTTGAAGGTAAAACACATTTCTTTGATGTTTTCTATAAATATATTAATATAATAAAGTCATCCTTGTAATCCCCATAACAAATTATGGTTTATAAGAGGTTACAAATCTATGGTATCCTTTTCCTTCTCAGGATTAACTTCGACGCCACGATGGAATACTGTGATGCTAAGAGACTTTCATGAGTTAACTAATAAATTAGTTTTCAAGGGTTTTATATATAGTGTATCCTATCTTAGTTTATTGAATATGGTCTAAAAAAATAGCCATGTGGTGAGAATGTTTTCAAGACATAACTACCCAATCAACAACATAACACCTGATGGACTTTACCAAAAAGAGATTGAAGATGCAAAGAATGACAGGTTGGTATGTAGTTCACACATTTCTCAAATGAAAGGGGATTACCAAAAATTAATATACCCCTTGGGGTGATATGAAAGAGGTGGATACCTCATATTAAGGGGGCATCCGTATTTAGTTGTACAATGAATAACCATCCTTTAAGGAAGGTTCATGAAACCTGGTTGTGGATTAAATAAGTAGTTATTTGATCAGAACTAGGAAATAATCTTTCAGATAATAATGGTTGAGATATATAATGTTGAAAAAGACCTTGATTTCTCCATTATTCTACATTATTTGGATGATATCTGCTATCCATTTCAGGTACTAGACTTCTTAAATGAAGTTTTCCTGGATAATCATGTAAATATTATCCTTAACAATGGATTCATGGGTGAGGTGCATCCTTCGGGCTGGCTATTTTTATCCCTAGTGATTTTCAAGAAAACCTAGGTGGTGATTCACCACCTAGGGATTGATGTTCGACATTTCTATGTAATTTTAGGAAAACACATCTCGATGTTTCATTATAAAGGAAGTATATGCCTCTCTTTCTTCAGGTGACATGTCTACACTAATCAAAGTGGTCCATGGGTTCTCTTAGGAACCCATGTTTATTTTTATGAGTATATTTGTAGTGTTAGAGACACATTCATCAAATATTGGAGGTGAGTCTATGAAGTCCTCCTCCTCTTCCCCTTCCTCTTCCTATTCATATTCCTCTTTATTTTCCCCTTATACCTTAATCTTAGGGGAAGTAGGTAATGAAAGAAAATTTATATATTTCGAATACTAGTAAAAATTTTGAAATATGGAAGGTGATATAGATTTTAATGAACTGACTGATGACGTGGGGTTTCTTTGGAGATCTGATGAGATAGATGAGGGATAGTGAATAAGTATCCCCAATCATTCCATATTCCATGATTTCATTATCAGATTCAACTAATGCGGTAGTGACCTATTAAATCTCATGGGATAGAATAAGGTAATTTTCACACAATATTTTGAAACTGTTTGGAGGGTTAATGTATGTTTTAGAATTGATGTGATCATTCATCCTGATCAATATCATGAAGGTTATTGAATTTGCATCCAAATTTAGACCCATATCTTCGATCTAATTGATGAATAAAACAAACATTCACTGGTCTATTTTAAGGGATTGGTTGAGGTCATTTCAAGACCATTCTGGGTAGTGAGCTAGTAAACACCACTAGTCATTGGTTTTTTTCCTTCTGTATGGCAGAATCCTTTATAATGTGTTGAAATTCACATGATTCTAAGGGAGATTTATCACCATGAAACATCCCATTTTTCCATTAATGTAATGCTTGAGGCATTGGTGGTATGATGTGTGGAAAACCACATGATCATGAAAAAAATTCATTAAAAAAAGTAAAGGGGTACCTTTCTAAATAAATAGAAATTGTGAGTTAGTTTTGAGGTCACCAAAATGATACTTGAGGTTAATTATACGAAGGGGTTTTTAATCACTTTTGGCATTACCCGACAGTGTTAAAGTAGAAGGGGAAAAGTGGGACTCAATATAATCTAGTCAAAAAAGTATTTTGAATTGAATGAGGATGAATCGTGAGATATTCTCATTAAAATACCACAAAATATCAACATCATTTATCCAACAAGACACATACAAGGGTGCAACGTGTCCCTATATAGGGGCCTCTTTGTATTTCTATTTGACTGAGATGATAATGTGGAATTATAAAGGATATATCTATATATAGAATATTTTCCTAGTTCAAATCACAGATTAAAACACCCAAGGTCTTTCAAAATCCATTATGTGTGCTTCAAGGAGGTCTTTCGATAGACATAGAGCATCTAAGATAAAAAACCAGACGGGAACCATGGCTATTTTATTTAATGATTCATACATACAAGATAAATTTATATTCTTACCATCAGGAATATTCAATTTTAAATGTGATTTAAGGGCTACATTACTTGATTCAATCAGATCATCCCTTGGAATAGATTTTGAACGCGCTCCATTCCTCAGTGGGTTCAGTCAAACAACTCCTCTTGACTACTAAGGTCAATCAGATAATTTCTCCCACTTTAATTGATCTTCTAAGACAATAATATTAGTAAAAAACATTTAATGTGTGGGTAATGTTCCTTCTCCTTCTATTCCCTCTAGATAAATTTCCCATGAGTTTTAGCAGTATAAATAGTCTGAGGTGGGATGTGGATAGATTATTGAGTCCTTTCATGACACCAACTTCCCCTATACCATTGGATCTAAAGATCAATTCCTTTGGTTACCCAATTTCATATAGGTAACTTGGTTTCATGTCCATATTCATCATTAGATAATACATCCATTATGTGAATGTAATTAATTGAACTGAAGATTAATTATATTTCTGATGAGGATTTTAGCTCTTGGGACACCACTTGTGGTACCATATGGTGTGATGGTTTCTATACTCTTAGGACTGTAGGAATATAGTCTGATAGAGTGAAAGATAAATTTGGACTTGGTACATTTTTTTATTATTTAATTTTTGTATACTCTTATGGAAATGTTGTTTTTTAGAAGGCTGTCCTTTAGTGGGATAAAGTAATGATTGAGTCGGTTGTTCCATATTATAGGTGACTGGGGGCACAATTGGTTGTTTTGTCTCTACACGGAGGGTATCATGATCCTGATTGAGTTTTTTATAGTAATCCAATCACATAAATTCCCTCAATTCTTGTTGGGAACTTCCTTCCATTCACCATCTTCTATCAGGGTGTTGGTGAAAATACATTCTACCAGTGTTGGTGGATTTCTGAGCTTCATGTCCCCAAAATCAACCTTCATTTGAAGGGAATATTTAAAAAAGAAAATATATCGGATGGTTTGACCAAATATTAAATGAGATGTTAAATAATTTGGGTGTTCATCAAGGCCATCTTAGTTAGGCATTTTGGGTTCTATAAGGGTTAAAAAGTTTCTTTCCAAGGATTCTAAGAAGTAGATAGTTACCTTCTCATAGTAGGAGTAGATTTTATTCTTCTAGTATCCAAATTGGGAGAATCTACTATATTTCATTTCAACCCAGTGGGGATATTGTTAATGATGATTCAATCTAAGAGGAGGTACCACATAAGGGGGTGTGGAAATTAAGTTTGGAGCTTCATAGAGTCCAGTTTCAACATAATCATTGTGGCTTCCACCCTATCCGTCATCTTCCATTGAGATTTTGGCACAAGATGGGAGTTATCCTTGGTTCAAAAAAATATAATATTTGAACACTTTTTTCACGACCCCCTCCCCACAAATATTACCCCTCCTAGGCCGGTAATGTAAAAAGGGAGATAATGACCCCCGAGTCCCGCCTCCAGTAGGCCCCGGGTTGGCGACTAGCACCGAGGGTATAATAAACACATAGATGGGAGGCATTACCCTCTAAGAGAACACATGCGGAAGAGAGAGATAAGATAGATACCAACCAACTCCAACTCAGAACTGAAATATAAAAGAAACCCATGTAAATATATGAAATGTCAGGAAAAAGTACTTCAACTGAAAGGAAAAACTACAAGTACCCAAAATAAAGTAAAACGGCGCCGACCGCAAGCCCGAACAACTCCTCCAACCACAAGCTCGTAGTAACCAGCTTGATCTCCAACCTGCTCCAAGTGACTTGAAAACAGTTTATATATGTGTAGGATGAGTATAACAGTATACTCAGTAGAATCCTCCCCGAAGCATCTCGTGCAAAAGTAAAGAAAGCATGCTAAAGCACAGTGAACAATAGTGAAACTAACTCGTCCCCTAAGTAGGTATACTATGTTCCCAACCTCACCATGACTACACTCACCAAGTAATGCATAAAAGAATATATCATATAGAAAAGGATATCAAGGGTACCCCACTACTACTTCTCCACTAGTTTTCGGCTTTTCCCCAACGCCATATGTCCTGTGCATCTCTCTCCAAAGGCTTTCCCATATACACTTGAGATAAGCTTCACAATCTGCACCACGTGCACCACAAAGGCTTGCCCGCAGACACCTGGGTGAAGCTCCACACCATCCTCACAACCAAAAGTAACCAGGTAGTTTCCGGGATCCATGACAACTCGCATAACGTGTATCATATGTCGGTTATTATACCTCAAGCCATTACAACCCATACACCGAGTAAGGATCCTCAAGCCATCATAGCCTATACATGTTACTCCTATAGTATTCCATGGGATGCTATATCCAGAATATATGTGTGTGAATAACCACAAGCCATTATAGCCCTCTACACACATATATGGGGGAAACTAACCGTTCTGCCCAATGGAACTAGTATATACCAAGACAAGAGAGTGGGGTCAAAGGGGGTAGTCACCCATTCACCCTCCCATCAAAATGTTGGGGAAAACACACCCCCACAGGGATCAGAATCCCCGGGGTGCCAGTTTCCCTTACTGATAGGGTGGAATAGCGTATAGAAACACAAAAAAGTACAGAATATATAACTCACAACCACACTATGGGCATAACCTAGTCTTAGTCTCAACTACAGCTAACGTCTCTCGGACTCTGGGATGCTATTTCTAAGACTAGGTATCCTATAAGCACAAAACCAATTAAAGAACTTCATTAGGTTACTTCATTACATTTTTCATAAGTTCCAGTTTATGTTAATTAATTCTTTGCACATTAATTAACCATGAACACAACCACATTAAACTTCATTGGAATAACATTCAAAAACAACTATTCCGTTAAAGATTCAACATCACCTTTAAATTCTAGCATCTCCATCCTTGTGAATCATCACCATTTAATCAATCATTTATTACAAAAATTACTTTCCCATATTCCCAGGCATTCTAGAAAAGCAACCTATGCTACTAAACACAAGGGGGGACAGCACGGAGAGTAGATGTACTACCCATCAAGTCTTTTCCGCCTATAGCAAGAGCGTAGACCCATCCTCCCTCGAGAAGATAGACACGGAAAGCATGTGGCATACCCCTCGCGTCTTCGCCTCCTTCAGAATAAGGGTAAGAAAGACCATATACCTTGAGCAGTGGGGAAAAGTAAAGCATATAAACATTCAATCAAAGTCACTACACATCCAATAAACACATCTATCCCATTCCATCATCACTTGTGTCCTCCCTAACACCCACATGCATAAACCGATGCATATCGCCACTCTAGGCATCATCCGCTGCCATAACCACAAGGCCTCCCTGCCTCCACATACCACAACACCCCTCCAGGGTAACATCAAAGCACAAGAAGCAAGAAAACAAGCATCACATCAAATGGGATCTTGGCCCATTAACAAGGTATCCGACCTTCATACATAATGAGCACTCATGGCTATAAAGCACAAGGCACTCGGCCTTACGAACAAGAGGGTAACTAAGAAACCTAACAGGCATTATCTTTTATCAACCAACCAGTTCATTAATACCTCTTGAATTAACAGATTCAATTCGTAGGATCCAATTCCATGAAACCTAATCAGTAAGCTATCACAAAAGATTTAACATGCTTACTAAGCCAATTTGATTAACATCAAATTAGAACAACTACAACAATGACAACAACCAGATTCATTTACATGCCTCTTTATCTTTAGCCAATTGATTATCAATTAATTCTGGCTTTAAATTATTTATCAATTTCCATCAAGAATGAACAACTGAACAAAGCAAGCATAGATATCACTCTATCTAGAAAAACATGAGGCAAACCGTTTTCACAGTACAAAGCAACAACAACAAGCGATCAAACCAATTCTTTTAATCCGGTTCAAGTATTTAATTAGGTAAATTCCATTATGATCCAAAGGGATAAATCATGCTAACTCTACGATTGCACATAAACAATTAGAGAATCCATGAATCCCCTACCTCAATGGTTTTTGAGGAAACCCACAACGGTCGAAGAACGCCCAAGCAGACCGGGCTGATTCACCGAGGATCCTCTCTATATCTCCTCTCCTAACACAACCAAGACCAAAGATAATCACAAACTTCATCCACACACTTAGATCTACCCATAACGGGCGTAGATCTAAGATCTTAAGAGGAGAGGAGGAGTAGATCTAGGTAGATCTAAGAAACCAAACAAAAAGGATCACTTACATCAAAAAATCGACTTCGATTTGCGAAGAGAAGCCTCCAGATCGCCTCCAAAGCACTTGGGAGAAGTTCTTCCACCTCCAAGTAAGGGTAATCCCGAGTTATGGCCGCTTAGGGTCTTAAAAAATGTTATTGAAGGCAAAAAAAGTTAGATCCAAAATTTTAGGATCTAACTTTAAGTGCCCACATGGTTAGTTCACATGGTTAACAAACTATGCGCTAACCGTGCGTTAGCTTCTGCCTCGACAACCCCTCCTCGCACGGTTAGTCCGCATGGTTAGCCAAACCATGCACTAACCATACGTTAGCCACTGCCCCCAAGACCAGCCTTGCATGGTTTGGCCGCACAGTTTAGGCAAACCATGCTCCAAACGTGCGAAATCTATTACCCTTTAACGTTCCTCAAAATTCCACCCAAACACACCCCCAAGTCACCTTGACTTCTCAGAACACCTCTACTACCGCATTTTCACAAAGGAATGGACCGGAGAGGTCCGGGCCATTACATCAGATACCTATAAAAACATTCTCATCCTCAAGAATCCAAAACCCACCTATAGAGAAAATGAAATAGGGTCTGAACCACCACCCACTGAGATACCTCTCAAAAGAGAGAAAGCCACCAAAGCAACGTAAGGAGTCATCTCATAAACATGAAGGTTCCATAAACACATTAGGAATCATCATTACATGAAAGATTTAATCATTAAAAAACCCTGGGTACTGAGCACATATCTGTGACTCATGTTCCCATGTACTCTCCTCCATGTGACCGTGTTGCCACAAGACATGAACTAAGGGGATGGAATGCCCGCGCAACACCTTCTCCTTGCGATCTTGGATCTCCACAGGTATCTCCTCAAAGGTGGAATCATCATCAACATCGATCTATCCCCAGTTAATGATGTGGGAGTCTTCATGAAGATAATGGTGTAGCTGTGATACATGGAAAACATCAAGTATCTGACTCATCTGAGGGGGAAGTGCTACTCGATACGCCACAACTCCAACACGAGCTAACACCTCGAAAGGCCCAACAAAGAGTGGAGAAAGCTTACTCCCATGACCAAACCTTTGCTTCCCACGATGGGGAGTCACATTCAGAAACACAAGATCCACAACATTAAACTCTAAGGGTCTCTTTCTTTGATCGGCATAGGATTTCTGATGATCTTGCGCTGCCTTCATCCTCTCACGAATCACCTAAACCATCTCTGTTGTATTCTGCACTAGTTCCGGTCCGAGAATTGCTGACTCTTCGACCCCAGTCCAGCACAACGGAGAATGGAAAGGCTGACCATACAAGGCTTCAAACGACGCCATACCGATGGTGGAGTGGAAAATATTATTGTAATAAAAATCCACCAAGTTTAAGTACCTCATCCATGAACCTCCAAATTCAAGAACACAAGAGCGTAACATGTCTTCAAGAGTCTAGATGGTTCGCTCTGTCTGACCATCTGTTTGAGGATGAAATGTAGTGTTAAGGCATAGTTGAGAACAAAAAGCATGTTGGAGACCTCTCCACATCCTAGAGGTAAAACGAGGATCTAGATCATAAATGTTCGTCCTTGGGACTCCATGAAGTCTCACCACCTCCTCCAGATACTGCCTCAATAAAACTTCCACTGAGCTCAACTACTTGATCGCTATGAAGTGGGACGATTTTGTTAAATGATCCACTACCACCCAAATAGCATCATGTCCTCCTAGAGATCGAGGTAAAACTGTAACAAAGTCCATTGATATGTCCTCCCACTTCCACTGAGGAATCTCTAATGGATGTAGAAGACCACTAGGAACACAGTGTTCGGCCTTCACCGTCTGACAGACTAAATATCGAGACCCAAACTCCGCAACTGCACGCTTCAGCCCTGGCCACCAAAAATGACTCCTCAAGGATCGGTGCATCTTTGTCACACCAGGATGTACTGCTAAAGGCGAACTGTGGAACTCTCTAAGAACCATCTCGAGCATCGCCAAGGGAACAAAAAGCCTTCCATGATACAACACTCTGTGTTGTTCATCCTCAGACCAACCATCAGGGGCCTCATCACAAACGGCTCGGTCTCTCCAGACCTCCACCTCATTGATCCCCCAACTGGGACCCTTCCACCTTCTACACCAGGGATGAATGTACCATAATTTGAAAAAGACAACCTCTACCTCCGACATCTCCCATATCAAGATGCAATGCTGACAGTTCATCCATTACTCTCCAGGAATCACCATATTCATGCACAGTATCACTACGTGACTTGCAGATCAGCGCATCAGCTACAAAATTTCCCTTTCTAGGTGTATACGATATTTCGAAGTCGTATTCCTGCAATAAATCCATCCACCAACGATGTCGTATGTTCAAGTCATGCTAGGAGAAAACATACCACAATCTCTAATGATCGGTGAAAACCACAAAGCGCTCACCAATGAGGTAATGTCTCCACAACTTCAGAGCAAACACCACGGCTGCCAACTCGATATCATGGGTGTCATAGTTGTGTTAATGGGGACATAACTATCGAGATCCATAAGAAACAACTGACCTCTACTACATAAGAACAGAACCTAACCCTCGACGTGAAGCATCACAGAAAATATCAAACTGATCTTCTTTAGCTAGAAGACAAAGGACTGGAGCACTTACTAACTTCTCGTTTAGATACTCGAAAGCTTCCTGAAACTGATCAATCCATATGAATGGCTGATCCTTCTTGGTCAAAGATGTCAGAGGAGTCGCAACCCGTGAGAAATTGGCCACGAACCGCCTGTAGTAGCCTTTGAGTCCAAGGAAACTTCGCACCTCTGAAACTGTCCTAGGGGCTGCCCAACACACAACTTCTTCTATCTTCGATGGATCCACAACTACTCCCTGTTGGAACACAACATGCCCCATGAAACTAACTTCTCGAGCCCAAAACTCACACTTCGAAAACTTCCCGAAGAGCTGATGTCGACGAAGAACCCCCAAAACGGATCGTAGATGCTCTGCATGATCCTCTTCAGATGTGGAGTACACAAGGATGTAATTGATAAAGACAACCACAAACTTGTCTAGGAACTCATGATACACAACATTCATCAATCCCATGAACACAGTTAGAGCATTCGTCATGCCGAACGACATTACAACGAACACATAATGCCCATGATGACAACAGAAAGCAGTCTTCATAATATCCTCATCCTTCACATGCATATGATGATATCCTGACCGTAAGTTGATCATTGAGAACCAACTTTCACCCTTCAGTTGATCGAATAAATCATCAATCTAAAGAAGAGGATAGCGATTCTTTATTGTCACTTTGTTTAAGCGACGATAATCGATACACAACCGCAAACTGTCATCAACTTTCTTTACAAACAGAACTGGTGCACCCCTTGGGGACACACTTGGTCGAAAAAAACTGCACTGCAACAGACCATCAAGATGTATACGTAGCTCTAGTAACTCAGAAGGGGCCATCCTATATGGATACATAGAGATAGAATACGCTCCTGGCTGTACCTCAATCCCAAAATCGATCTCTCGTCGAGGGGGTAATGCTACAAACACTTCTGGAAAGACATCAGGGTACTCATCTACGACCCTAGGAAATGCTAACTGCCGAACCTCTGAATAACTCAACATCATCTCAGACACCATGGACGATAAGGATGGAACACGCTTATGACCCATCAGAGGATCTCTCTCACCAACAAACACCACCTGCTCTCTATCCGCACCGATGAAGATGACCTTATTCCTGAAGCAATCCACTATAGCCTACAACGAATACAACCAATCCATGCTGAGGATGAGATCATATGGTTGTATCCATAAACATAGGAAATCTCCCCAAGAGCGGTGTTGCCCCAACACTAGCTCATAGTATCTACATACTTCAAACAAGTCACCTCGACCTCCAACTGGTGTAGTCAACGCCAAGGGCACTGGAAGCCTCTCTACCTCATGTCCCAAAGTATGGACAAGGGTAGGTGATATGAAGGAGTGTGTCACTCCTAAATCAAACAAGGCATACACCAAGTTAGAAAACAAACAGAGGGTACCTCAAATGACATCTGGCTCGCCTGATGCTGGCAACGCTAGAGTATGAAGCTGACCATGACCTCCTCCAAAGCCTCTCTGACCTTAATGACGACCACCACCATGTCATCGCTCTTCTCTTTGAGGATGGGGAGCATCATGGAGCTGTCCTCTGCCTGCCCCATCTCACCTTTGGTGATCTAAAGCTAGTGCAACTAGCTGCTACTGCCTCAGCGGAAACTACCTCAACAGAGGAACTTGGAGCGTAGTACCTGCAAAATAACAAACAATTAGACGTCCTATGCCTGGAATATGGAAGACGCAACAATAATTAATTAATTTTTTTCTTTCATTCGTTTTAGGTTAACCTATCCCAAAGTCTACCCATTCACACACATGCACAAAGAAAAATTATGCATGATCTTTTCCTAGGTCTCTACCCTACAACTAGTATCACCTTGTTTAGTAGCCATGATAAACTTAATGGTCTGTACATTAGATCATATGGGGCCCTAAAAACCTATGTCTTAGCCGGTTTCCAGTGTTTACCGCACTTGATAAACATGAATTACATCGTTTCCCTACCACCCTCATGTGTGCCTAACTCCAAACTACATCCTATCCCTCAACTTGCCTCTAATACCACTCTGTCACGACCCCCTCCCCACAAAGTGTACCCCTCCTTGGCTAGAAATGTGAAAAGGGAGATAATTACCCCTGAGTCCCACCTCCATTAGGCCCCGGGTTGGCAACTAGCACCGAGGGTATAATAGACACATAGATGGGAGGCATTACCCTCTAGGAGAACACATGCAGAAGAGAGAGATAAGATAGATACCAACCAACTCCAACTCAGAACTGAAATATAAACGAAACCCATGTAAATATATGAAATTTCATGCAAAAGTACTTCAACTGAAAGGGAAATCTACAAGTACCCAAAAGAAAGTAAAACGGTAGTGACCGCAAGCCCAAACAGCTCCTCCAACCACAAGCTAGTAGTAACCAGCTTGATCTCCAACCTGCTCCAAGTGACCTGAAAAACAATTTATATATGCGTAGGGTGATTATAACAGTATACTCAGTAGGATCCTCCCCGAAGCCTCTCGTGCAAAAGTAAAGAAAGCATGCTAAAGCACAGTGAAAAACAGTGAAACTGACTCATCCCCTAAGAAGGTATACTATGTTCCCAACCTCACCATGGCTACTCTCACCAAGTAACGCATAAAAGAATATATCATATAGAAAAGGATATCAAGGGTACCCCACTACTACTTCCCCATTGGTTTGACACTTTTCCCCAACGACATACGTCCTCTGCATCTCACTCCATAGGCTTGCCCGTATACACCTGGGCTAAGCTCCACAATCTGCACCACGTATACCAAAAAGGCTTGCCTGCAGACACCTGGGCGAAGCTCCACACCATCCTCACAACCAAAAGGAACCAAGTAGTTTCTGGGAGCCACCACAGATCGTATAATGTGTATCATACGTTGGGTATTATACCTCAATCTATTATAGCCCATACACCGAGTAAGGTTCCTCAAGCCATCACAGCCTATACACGTTACACATATAGTAGTCCATTGGATACAATATCCAGAATATATGTGTGTGAATAACCAGAAGCCATTACAACCCTCTAAACACATATATAGGGGAAACTAACTGATGTGCCCAATGACACTAGTATCTACCAAGAGATGAGAGTGGGGTCAAAGGGGGTAGTCATCCATTCACCATCCCATAGGAATGTTGGGGAAAACATACCCCCTAGGGCTCAGAATCCCGGAGGTGCCAGTTTCCCTTACTGATAGTGTGGAGTAGCGTATAGAAATACAAAAAAGTACAGAATATATAACTGCAAACCACACTATGGGCATAACTTAGTCTTAATATCAACTACAACTAACATCTCTCGGACTCCGGGCTGCTATTTCTAAGACTAGGTATCCTATAAGCACACAACCAATTAAATAGCTTCATTAAGTTACTTCATTCCCTTTTTCATCAGTTCTACTTTATGTTAATTAATTATTTGCACATTAATTAACCGTCAACACAACCACATTAAACTTCATTAGAATCACATACAAAAACAAGTGTTCCTTTAATGATTCAATATCACCTTTAAATTCCAGCATCTCTATCTCCATGGATCATCACCATTTAATCAATATTTCATTACAGAAATTACTTTCCCATATTCCCAGGCATTCTAGAAAAGAAACCTATGAAACTAAACACAAGGGGGATCAACACGGTGAGTAGATGTACTACCCATCGAGTCTTTGTCTCCTATATCAAGAGCGTAAACCCATCCTCCCTCAAGAATATAGACACGGAAAGCACGTGGCATACCCCACGCGTCTTCGCCTCCTTCAGAAGAAGGGTAAGCAAGACTAGGTGCCTTGATCAGTGGGGAAAAGTAAAGTAGATAAAAATTCAATCAAATTCACCATGCATCCAACAAACACATCCATCCCATTCCATCATCACTTGTGTCCTCCCTGATACCAACATGCATAAACCGATGCATCTCGCCACTCTAGGCGTCATCCGCTGCCACAACCACAAGGCCTCCCTCCCTCAACATACCAAAACACCCCTACAGGGTAACATCACATCACAAGCAGCTGGAAAACAAGTATCACATCAAATGGCCTCTTGGCCCTTTAACAAGGCATCTATCCTTCATATGTAATGAGCACTCAAGGCTCTAATGCACAAGGCACTCGGACTTACGAACAAGAGGGCAACTAAGAACCCTACCAGGCATTATTTTTTATCAACCAACCAGTTCTTTAATCCCTCTTGAATTAATAGATTCAATTCGTAAGTTCCAATTATGGGAAACCTAATCAGTAAGCTATCACAAAAGATTTAACATGCTTACTATGCCAATTTGATTAACATCAAATTAGAACAACTGCAACAACAGAAATAACCATATTCATTTACGTGCCTCATTATCTTTAGACAATTGATTATCAATTAATTCTGGATTTACGTTCATTATCAATTACCATCAAGAATGAACAAATGAACAAAGCAAGAACAGATAACACTCTATCTAGAAAAACATGAGGCCAACCGTTATCACAGTACAAAGCAACAACAATAAGCGATCAAACCAATTCTTTTAATCCGGTTTAAGTATTTAATTAGGTTAATTCCACTGTGATCCAAAGGGAAAAATCATGCTAACTATACGATTTCACATAAACAATTAGAGAAGCCACGAATCCCCTACCTCAAAGGTTTTCGGGGAAACCCACAATGGTCGAAGAACGCCCAAGGAGACCGGGATGATTCACCAAGGATCCTCACTATATCTCCTATCCTAACACAACCAAGACAAAATATCATCACAAACGTCATCCATACACTTAGATATACCCATAACGGGCATAGATCTAAGATCCCGAGAGGAAAGGAGGAGTAGATCTAGGAATATCTAAGAAACCAAACAAAAAAGATCACTTACCTTGAGAAACCAGCTTCGATTCACAAAGAGAAGCCTCCGGATCACCTCCAAAATTCTTGGGAGAGGTTCTTACACCTCCAAGGAAGGTTAATCCTGAGTTATGGCAGCTTAGGGGCTTAACTGAGGTGATTAAAGGCAAAACTAGTTAGATCCACAATTTTAGGATCTAACTTTAAGTGCCCGCACAGTTAGTTCGCATGATTAAAAAACTGTGCGCTAACTGTGTGTTAGATTCTACCTCAATAACCCCTCCTTGCATGGTTAGTCTACACGGTTAGGCAAACTATGTGCTAACCGTGTGTTAGCCACTTCCCTCAAGACCAACCTTGCACGGTTTGGCCGCACGGTTTAGGAAAACCGTGCGCCAACCCTGCGAAAGCTATTACCCTTTAACTTTCAACAAAATTCCACCCAAATGCACCCCCAAGTCACCTTGACTTACCGGAGCACCTCTAGTGCCACTTTTTTACAAATGAATGGACCGGAGAGGTCCGGGACATTACAAATTTTTTATACTATTCTAAGTTCTTGAAATACACCTAGATATTTTAGTGGTATAAGAGTTTTTCGTAGTTTATCATGAAGATTCTCATTGAAATATCCCAGAAACTATTCTTGAGGGAGCTGTATGTTCAAGGAATAAGCCAAAATCTTCCCCTAAAAATGAATTATGACACACTATTATTTTCTAATTATTGAAATTTTGAGAGATCGTGTACTATCCTATTATTGAATATATTTTTTAATTGATAGATGATTTTCTAGCGACAATATTACCATCCTTGGATTCACTTACCTAGTAGACTCGTATACCAGGTGAAGGTTAGTCCTTATAAATTTTGTACCAAAATATGTGCTTATGCACATCCTTCTATTTGAGGGTCCCCATCAAGGGGACACACATAGAAAAAAAGTGTTATAGTTCTTGTTTCAGATCCCCTAAACCATTTAATGTTTTAAATATATGATTCCCTTTGTTTGGTGGGGGAAATAGTTTTACCCACCCATTCATTGCAAGGATTTATCTCTAGCTATATTGGAACACTTGGTCATTCAATATCTTATAATCAATCTACTTGTGTTTCGACAGGGTCGACGAGTTTGGGAGGAATGGCCAACTAGGAAGGAGCTTAAGCATGGGGATTAACAGGTTTTTCTATTTGTGGAAATTATGCTTATACTCATGAGGGGTATCCTATAGGGTATGGTCTAAAAGGACATGTCTGATCTATATCTGGTCATGTACCTAGTGGAGGGAATCTATAATATTCTTTTAATTTTGGGAATAAATATATTTCTTATAGAAACCCCACATTGAGATGATTTTCTATCTCAATTTATGTTGATGTGATGAACTCCCTTGGTTGAGGGACTCTGGTTGGGAGAATGAGTCTGACCTCTACTTGTAGGACATATCCTGTAGGGATTTTTTTCCTTGGATTAGTTCCACATTTATATTTCTAGAATTTTCCATCTCTTCTACCTGCTAAGAAAATCATTCCTCAATAGTGAGGAGTTCAACCTCTTAGGGCATTGGGTGAGTTATAGCCATAACTTTTCCATTTTTTTGTGGATTCTCACTAATAATCTAGTATTAGAGGAGTTGAGAGAATCCCAAAATTCATAGCAAGTTAATCATTTCAATTAATAACACTATATTTAATCATTTCGATGTAGACCGTATTACATACAAAAACCTCCTCCTTATGTTCCTATATATTGGGCTCATATTCTGTAGCATCATCAGGGGTGGTGAAAACGAAATGAACTAATACATAACACATGAAGAATAGCACATTAAAATTGGAGTGATAATAGGGCCAGTTCTCTGAGGGATATTTGATAGCAGATTGTGATTTCCTAGATTAGTCATACCCTTAAGAGATTGATTTTTTATACCCCTCATGGGGCCTCATCCTCTCCATTGGTGATCATTTTGTAATCTTTATATAAAGTAGGATTCGAGGGTAATCTCTACATAATTTTTTCATGTGCGGTCCATGTGAGGAAATCAGTAAATAGGGTAGGATGATCTAGGAGTATCTATTTTATATCATTCCCCCCCCAGAGAGAAATGAATGGATTCCGTTGAGGTGGAGGTTATGGTAAACAATCCCCCATCCCTATGTATTGGGAATAATCCTATTTTATTTTCACAATATTTCATTTTGGTTGGTTTTCCACAAATATATTGTTAAAAATCACCCAATCCTACAAGCTAGAGATATTACTTAATTTCCATGGTTGCTACAGCAATGACTGTTCTCTTGATTTTACAGAGTTTTTTTCCAACACAGGCTGGGTTCACTATATGATTTCTACCTGATCTAATTTAATTAGAACATATTTTTTCTACAAAAATATTGGTTTCCCTCAAGTGAGAAGCTCACTAATTATTTAAGTATTATTGATGCAGGAGTATTTTGATGGATCACTCTCTTTTGGACCAAAATATTCAAGAGTCATTCAAGGATGGTTTTTCTTTACCATAACATCTTTTTAATATATTTCATTCATCAAATTTGTATTTAGGATATAAAATTACATGCTGAAACCTTTAGATATATTTTTTATCTAGGAAGTGTGGTGAAATTAAATGCCCAGTGTTTCCACATCCTTAGATATGGACACTACATGGGGTGTCAATGATGAGATAATGTAACTATTTCAATGCATTGAGACATTCACAATAAAGTCATCCTTATCATTTTACTAATTTTGGGTTTCATTCTTAAAGTAGGGATTCCAATTTAATTTTACAGTTTGTACCTTATATAACCTTAATATTATTTGGATATTCATCATACGGAAAGATTTTTTTCTTGAAGAAGAGTAGTCTATAAATTCACGTGGGTACTGTGATAAAATACACAGGTAACACCATTAGAATTTAATATGGTACAATGTTTAAAAGTTAGAAAATAACATGTATATTGTATTTATCCAAGTATGTCCTCATTAAAAATATTTCTTATTTGTTCTTGGTAAGAGGTTCCTCAACCCAATCTGAACAAAGTGGACATTTCCCTATTTATTTATTGTAAGAAGCATGGATGGAAGGGATTTCCGCTCAAATATTTAAATATTGGAACCCAATGGTGGTTTATAAAATTACCATTTCGTTAGGTTATTTTCTGATTGACAAAGAATGAAAATTTTCCTTGAAAATGAATCAAGAATTACTGGCCCCATTTTTCCATGTGCCTCACTATATGAGGGATTTCTCAAAGATGAATGGACAAGGGGAGGACCCCAATGAAGAAATTATTTTTCACTACATGAATGAATTTTTTAGTGAATTCCATAATTTTTAAGAATACCATCACTACTTATCATCAGACAGTAGGTGAACTTCTTACAACATTTACACTAGGGAGAAGATTCCGGGTGAACAATAAAGGGGGGGGGGGCTTCTTACTCTTTCATCTTCTGGTCATGAGTAGGGTTTTCAAAATAGTCATCATGATTTAGACTCTCATGATTAATCATATTGTGGGAATGATATATTCCTTCATGGTCATATGTCCAAGGAGTACCTCTGGAATTGTAATCAGAAAAGTTTTAGGGGGGACCATCATAATTGAAACTACTATTTATATAATTAGTAATGTTTGAGTAAGATCCAAAGACTTCATAGATAGGGATAAGAGGGATTAAAAACACCACCATTAAGTAGAGTAGGATTTTATACTGAATCATAATTTTACCCTCACTAGTGAATAGGTTGTATTTTGGATTCTCTCCTATGAAAGACTAGGGTCATTTGCTGTGGATAACATATTTGATATATATGGGCCTATTTGAGTAGCTCCATGATCATATCCAGAATTTTATGATTGTTTTTTAGAATCTCGGAAGGGATATATACCTGCCCTGAGTTGGTTTTCCATTTATCATGGGAATTGGCCCACAACCCTCTTGGATGGGCGCATGGATATGTGTCTACTATGATGTGACTATCATTTTATGTTCATGAGTCACCCTGATTGGGGGGATAGAGTTTTTTGTCTTCCCATTAACTAATACCATTTACATTATTATATCTTGATATATTTTTAGTATGTGGGATGATGTTTTAGTCTACCCTTTCAACATTTTCAGGATATACTGAGTGATTTTAGTGGCCAAAATGGGGATATATATCCATTTCGTAGTTTTATAAGGGATGAACGCCTACTTTTATCTAACATTTATTGCCAGTATATACAGTATAATTCATTTGTGGTGTGAGGATATTATTTTACACCTATTAATTTCCAAGATTTCATGGCTATCTCTACAAATACAACCAAACTAATCTATCTAGTTTGGTGGATGCAAGATGGTGTATGTGCTTGCACTCTATTTTATTCCATATTTGACTGAAGGGATTCTCTGGGGGATATAGGTATTTTAATATTCCCTGTTAATTAGTATCTACCCCATTGGGATGCCCTATTTTCTTAGGTCTGAGTGACATGGGCGGGACTTCCAAGGGTAAAACCAACATCATATGGAGAGTTCATTATCATGCGATGTTGGGGGAAGTGGAAACTATTTGGTTCCCCTTAGAAGGAATCCTATTTTATTTGAATGAGTATGTAAGTGACCTTTTGATCTTCATCCCTAAGATATTAGAGGAACATTTTACTATGTTTCATGGATATAAACTTGAAATGGTTTGAAACAGAATTAAGTGTCATCAAATTCGAAGACAACAAATATTTTTGAAGGATGAATTAGTGGGGATTTTTGAGTTAGAGGGATTATCGTGAAGTCTCTATATTTGGGGTAGTACCATTTTGGTTTTACGCCCTAATCATCTTATTTGATACCAAGTGTTGAAGTTAATTGGCTGGTGGGAATATCCTCTGATTGGATGAGCATCCCACCTATACAATAATTAAAGGATATATCTGGTAAAATTGGTAACACACCATTTTTATTGAAGGAATTTATAGTGAATAAACCTATATATATAGAACAAACAGAAATATAAATTATGCATTGAGTAAGTATCTCAATAAATGTACACATGCGTAATCAATTTCTTTAGATTAATGTTTTAGCTACTTCTCTATTGTGATAATGAGAAAGGGGCATGACATGTGTGTGAAATAGTAATTTGGGTTAAAGAAACACACCAAGTTTACCATCTATGTTCCATACCGAAATACCTTGTGGGGTTTGAATGGTGTTTTGTGGTTGGGGTGGCCCAAAACTTCATATAAGACACTTATTGTAAAGACCCCAAGACCAGTAGCCCGTAGATGATGTCATACTTTATTACATTGAAGTATTAAACTAGAAAGTCACATCCAAAAAGAACATATATTTTAATATCTTTGAGAAAAAAATACAAATAGAGGTAATAAACTACAAATTTAAATAAAATAGAACATAGAAACTCCATTGGAAACACCCATAAAAACCTAGATTATCATTGCATGTCATTCATAATATAAATCTTCACATCCTAGGAAAAAATGAAAGATAACAAAGTGGTGATCTAAGATGCTTAGTAAGGGTAATAAAAACAATAGAATCTATCATAAATGAAAATAAACAATAATACAAGGTGAATAACTAAAACACATTCCATTAAAAAAATAATTTTTAGGATAACATAGAAAGAATAGAAATTGATTAAATAATTCCATATAGATAATCATATGAGAATGAAACCTGACCATGGATATTATACTAGTTAAACGATAACATGTATTATTAATTAAAAATATCATAATTATGGAATGAAAAATATTGGACATCTGAAACATACCTTCGAGGCCCCAGTCCAGACATCTAAAAATAAATGGTTAAGGCGTCAGCTAAATCCATATATGAAAATAAATTTGCAAGGCCTCCTCAAAGTCCATATCTATTTTGTCTCATGATACCTATTGATGATCAAGGGGATATAATGGTCCCTGAACATCACTTAAAATTTCTAATTCATTCCTTATATGAATGGGGTGAAATAGAAACAACATGTACATATGAAATGTAGATAAATTTCCCAATCATTAAGCATAATCACCAACCATTACGAGTAATATGGTTAATGGTATCACGATAGAACATCCATATTCAAATTTATTATAAACTGTTTAATAAAATATTTTAGATGATATCATAAAATCACAATCCAATTAATCATAAGATTCAATATAGTGTGCTGAAATAGATGAAAATACTCTAATAAAATCATCGAGGAAATCTTTAGAGAAATAACCTTTTATTACTTGGGAAGGAAGAGTTATTTTGAAAAATAATTTTTATAAAATAATATTGTAGTCATGTTAATGTCATAACGTATAATTAATGGAAAATAAACTATATTTAAGGAATAAATGATGTCCAAATTAAGTGAAAATAAGTAAAAAGGTTTTTTATAAATGAACCGCTTTAGTGCGGTTTAAGAGAAAATATAAAAGTGTATTTAAAGTGGACAAGGATTAATTTTTTTTGAATAAAACCAGAAAGAAAATAAACTGTTTTTATGATAAAAAGAGTGATTTTATAAAAATATTGTTCACTTATAAGATATTAGAGAGTGTATTGAAAATGGGTAAGAAATTGGGTAGTTCATTTTAATTAGGCTTGCTTATTGGGATGAATTGAAAAAGGAACATTATAAAACACGTATTTCCCTATCAAAGAAAGATGAAATAATCTAGATAAATTATTTTTTAATAGATAAAAAAATTTATAAGAAGTATATGAAGTATATAAAAATAAAGAAGAATTAAATTAGTGTAAAGACAGAGAAAGTGTAAATCAAATGAAAATGGAGGTTTAGGTAGAAACCCCTACCTTATGTTCGAAAGTGTTCCTTGCTTCTGGTTAAAATACTAGATAATGAAATTAGATTCATTAATAATTAAATTTAAAACCTAATAAATATTTATTTTTATTATTATAATTTTAATAATTTCATTTATGGTCTTTCGGAAGAGTTATAAGATTCAATTTCTTCGTTCAGAAGTGTTCATTTCTTTAGTTTTCATGATAGGTTCACTTCAATACAAGTACGAAAGATGATGTCAAATGAGAATGGTTATAAAAAAGTTAAATTATTTGCTATTAAATAACAAACATAATATTTTATAGTCTTATATATCATTTTTAATATATTATTATGATTCATTAGTTAAAATGTTAATGATAATAGTTTAGATAATTTTGGTATTTTTTCGATCATCCGACACTAGTTTTGTCTTATGATTTAATATTATGTATATATAATAGCTCAAAAACATTAAATAAGTTTTATTACATATCTCAATGTCTTGTTTAACCAAAAAATTGGTTTTAGGTCCATCCCTGAAGTTGTTATTAGAAAAAAAATAATCATCATCCATGAAGGTGGTGAATCGACACCTCCCAGATGACATTTTCATTTTTAGAGAAAAAGGGGAAGAAAAAAAGAATTGATGGTGGAAATTACATAATCATAATAAAATTACTAGTATATATAAGATACTGGAGTTATATGTCTTGTTTTCATAGATGATTTAAGGAAATTATAGAAAAAATAAATTGAAGTAAAATTAAAAGAACGAAAGGGGATTTTTACCTCCTAAATTCCTATCCTTGAGAACCTCCTTAAGGAACTTTGAAATGGTGTTATGGAGATACCATAAAGGCCAAAATGTGTAGGATTGGTTTTTTAAAGGAAATGGTAAGAATATAAGAATGATTAATGGCATTGGAGTTGTGAAGAGAATAGGTGGTGAGGGGTGGTATTTATAGTGGAGGAGTGTGGTGTTTTTTGAATATTTTATTCATTGTCTTAATATTTTAGCTAAAGAAACGAAATAACGATGATTACATGACCAAATAAAATAAATAGAGAAGGATAGTTCTATATTTTATTCCTACATAGGTGGTGACCGATGAAATAGGGTATTTAACATATAATGAATGTATATCGTAAATTATCATATTTCACTATTCAACAATAATTCAAGTATTTTAGAAAAATCAAAAAAATTCACTCAAACCATTTTTTTATGTGTAAAATTAAAAAATGGTCTCCATTTTATGAAAATAATTTTCTAAATATGGACATTTAATTTGTAAATAAAATCATTATTTACTAAAAAAATACTGATTTTAATATTATAACTGTTTTTTGACACATTGAAAAATTAATTAAGGTCTCCTAAATTTATCTTATAATTACAAGAAAACATAATACTAATTAGTTAATATATTTTTGAAATTTAATTTTTAATAATTATATTAATTATAAAATTGTAAACAAACATTTACGTTTTACAAAAATACCAACACTTAATTTATCATTTTTAAAACATTTATTTACTTATTACATGATATAAATATACCATATTCTCATTTATAAGACACATAAATTTTATTTATACTTTTATAGGTGAATTTACTATTATTGTATTCATAATTGTATTCCTAATAGTCACATTAATACTCCAATAGAATATTAATGTTTTAAACTTAGTGTTCCATGAAGCATAAACTATAAAAGATGTTAAATTTCAAAAGAGATGTACTATAAAATTTTGGGGTGTTACATTCTCCTCTCATTAAAAAACTTTCTTCTTAAAAATTTCCAAAATGTATCCTCATAAAAATATTTCGGTGGTTGTTCTTTATAAATTCTTCCAGTTCCCATTTTCCACTTCAATTTTAAGATTTTTCTAAAGTACCTTTACTAGACGAGTTTTATGATTCCTCAAAACCTACTCTCTATTATCCAGAATCTGGATATCCTCATCATAGTAAGATAAATAATGTTACAATTATATTCATTCAAAACTTAGGACATGCATTAGTTCTGGAATTTACTTCTTTAATAAATATATGTGGAACACATTGTGTACTTTAGAAATTCTAGGTGACATCGCCAAACGATAAGACACAAATCCAACTCTCTTTAGGATTTTAGAATGACCAATATACATGGGGATTAGTTTAAATTTATTTATAAATCTTATAACACCCTTATATTGAAGTAATTTCAAGAAAAAATGATTTCCCACTTGATGTTCCAAATCTTTATATCGATTATCAACATAGCTTTTTTCCTTACTTTGAGCTTCACTGATATGGGGTTTAATAGTTTTTAGCCTTTATGTTGTCTCCTCTATAAGATCTAATCTTCAAAGCTTACTTTCATCAACTTAATCCCAATAAGTTGGTGTATAATATCTCCTTCTATAAAATGATTCTTATGGTACTATTCGAATACGTGAATGGAAAATATTATTTTAGGAAAACCCTACCAAAGGTAAATAATGATCCTATAAACCTATTAGGTCAAGTGAGAATGATCTCAACATTTATTCTAATGTTTGATTTGTCCTTTCACATTACCCATCAGTTCTAGGTTGATAAGCTGTGCTAAGAAAAGCTCAGTATCCAATTATTTTTGAAGACTTTTTCAAAATTTTGATGTAAATCATGGATCACGATTAAGATCAATTGAACTATGTTCACCATGAAGTCTTATAAAATCATTAATACAGAGTCTTGAAAAAAAATCCAATGGAAAATACTTTCTTGTAGTGGGAAAATGTGAATATTTTTTAAGAGGAACAACAATTACCCATGTTGCATCATTCTTTCTTAGAGTTTTTTTAATCTAATGAAAAAATCCAAAATGATGTCATTACATTTCCATGTAGGAATAGGTAGAGGTTTAATGACTCCTCTAGGATATTGTCTTTCATCCTTTACGAATTGATGGACTAAACATCTTGATACAAAATTAGCAATTTACCGCTTCATATTATCCCACCAGAAATGTTCCTTCAAATATCCATACATTTTAGTGAAACCAAGGTATATAGAGAAATTTGAGATATAGGAATTATCCAATAACTCCCATTTTAGCTCGGGTATAGATGGAAAACAAAGAATCTTCCCAAATTTTAGACTTTCATCCCCATACATGAATTCTTCCATCTTCCCATCATTTATAGCTTTAATTTAACTATGAGAATTCTCATCTTTATATTGAGAAAATTTAGCCCTTTCTAATAAATATGGTAGGTCATCCAATTGAAAAATTAATGATGTTTCTCCTTCCTTTATAATTTCCATATCAATATTTTCTAGTCTTATATACACAAGATCCTTATCAATCCTCATTTTGTTCTTAACTCCATTATCTTTCTGGCTTAATGTATATTCTACATTATTCAACTTCCCCATGTGGTAGTGTATTGAAAAATCATAATCCTTTAGTATCTTGATCCATCTCAATTTCCTCATGTTGAGATCTTTATATGAGAATATATATTTAAAACTCTTGTGATATATATATATATATCTTACATATTTCATTATAGATATAGTTTCTATATATCATTAGAGAAAATATTAGAGATACTAACTCAAGATCATGATTTTGATAGTTCTATTCATGAGTTTTTAACCACCTTTATGAATAGGTAATAAATCTATCATTTTTCATAAGGATACAACCATGTCCTTTCTTTTATACATCACTATAAATCACAAATGTACAATTTTTTACGGGTAGAGTCAATATCGTAGAATTCACTAATATTCTCTTCAATTATTCATAAAAATATTCACATTGTTTTTTCCATATGAACTTAAATCATTTACGAATATTCTTGGTTAATGGGTTAGATAATTAGGATTTTTTTGAATGAAATGTTGATAGTAACTTGATAAACCAATGAATCTATGTAGCTTGGTTATGTTCATTGGTGTAGGTCATTTCTAGACTGACTTTTTCTTCAGAGGATCAATAGAGATTAATCCTTAGAGACAATATGGCTATGAAAATATACTATTTGAACCTAAAACTAACACTTTCTAAACATCCCATATAATAATTTTCTTATAAAAGACTAAAAATAGCTTGAATGTGGTTCTCATGGTACTCATATATTTTGTAATAAATAAAGATATCATCAATAAATACCAAATAAATTCATCAATATATACCTTGAACACTATATTCATCAGATCCGTAAAAATAGAGGGTTCATTAGTCAGTCCAAATGGAATTACTTTAAAATATTATTGTCCATACCTGGTTTGAAATGTTGTCTTTGGAATATATTTATTCCTAACACATAATTAATGATATCCAGATCGAAGGTCAATCTTTAAAAATTTTATAGCTCCATAAAGTTTGTGAAATAAATCATCAATGTTAGGTAGAGAATACTTGTTATTTATAATAATATCATTAATTTATATATCATCAATGAACAACCTCATGGATCCATATTTATTCTTGAAAAAGTGAACAGGGGATCCCCATGGAGAACCAATAGGGAGATTAAATCACTTGTCACTCAATTCATCTAGTTAATTAATTAGCTCTAAAAATTACACTATGGCCATTCCATAAGGAGTATTTGATATAGGTTTTACAATAGTAATTAAATAAATAGATAACTCAACTTCCCACTCTAAATGAGGTCTAGGAAAATCCTATATAAATACATCATTTTAATCTTTCATAATAGGTACATATTCAATTTTAATATTTCTTTAATCATCTATACATGATTTTTTCTCTTCCTCCCAAAGAATTTAATTTAAAAGAGTTACTGTAGGTGGATCCAGATATGTCTTAGATGATGATGTCACCTATATAAAGATTAGAATATACATACCTTCTTCACGAATCATAATTTCATTCTTATTATACTAAATTTCTTCATTATATTTTGAAATCCAATATAAACCAAGGATTATATCAAAATTAACAATTGGTATGATGATAGAATCGACAATTATAGCATGCTTACGTGTCACAATTGGAACTTCTCGACACATCTTTTTTGCGATAAGGTTTCCATTATTATTCTTAACTAACAATTCCCAAGTTATGGTTAATTAATAATATCTAATTTCTAAAGAAAAATCAGAAGATATAAATGAATGTGGTGATCCATAATTGAGTAAAGATTTAGATAAATTTGAGGTGAGGAATAAGGTACCTGCCACCACATCATTGGGAACTTCAACCACAGTTTTTGTGACCGTATAATCATATCCTTGTTACCTTGTCCTTTTTTGGGAAAAGATTACTAGAAATTTAGGAAAATAATTTACATAGCATCTCATATATTTATAATTATAACACAGAACATTGGTAGCTTCTTTCTTCCCCTCGTAATCGCGAGCTTGGTGGACTTTTTCTCCACACATGTAATAAACTCCCATACCCAATAGGAATGTTACATGATGTTTTTTCACATTTATTATAGGATAGAAAGCTAAATCTTCCCATATAACCCTTTTCCTTTTTACCATTTCTATATTTTTCAACATCCATCTTGTTCTCTTCATATTCTTTAAAGTCATAAAAACTATAGAATTCTTTATCTATTTTGGTAGCACATGAGACTATATCTTTATATGATGATAATTTCTAGGAGACCAGTTCCCTTCATTGGAATGGTTTTAACCCATCAAAAATTTGAGAAATATTTCTCTTTGTATTATGTATGTAATACATAACATTCCTTGATAACATTGTAAAGATGGATTCTTACCTATAAACATTATCATCCTCTTATTTCTTATATTAAATAATTTCCTCTCCATATCCTCTTGCTATTCGCGAGAGAAATAGTTTTCTATGAAAATTTCATTAAAATCCTTCCATTCCATCTTTTCAAATTCAACTTTCTCCTTTGTGTTTTGAATTAATAAACACTATTGGTCTACATCTCCCGATAGAAGATAAATTGCTATGATAACCTTCTCCATTTCATTTATTTCAATAGAAAGAAATATATCTTATTTAAGGAACTTATCCACTTATCATCTACAAAGGGTTTTGTAGTTCAATTGAATGATAGAGTTTGTTGTCTCATAAAGTGGTTTAACATTGTTACATCGTATTGTGGATCAGGCTACTCCATGTGAGTAATATTATCACTCATAACTTGAGTCAGTTCACCCAATATAACTATAATTTGTTCATCTATTGTTTTAGCTCCACATATAACATCATTATCTTGTATATTAGGGAAATACTTACATAGGATACACATGTTGATCTGGTCTCCATTCCTTCCACTAGGTGCTATTAATAAACAATAATAATTCATAATTTCTAATTAGTAACACTAAACATATATTTAAAACCATATTCATAACTAATCTCATAATAATAAACATGGTTTCATTTGTGGATATATTTAATTTAAATCCTTCATAATGGGTTTTAATGAAAATTTGAATTATGATAAGCATTTCCCTTGGGAGTGTCAAACCAGGTTCACAATAAGGCACATTGTCATGTACCAGGTTATGTTGAGTCAGGAGTGATGCATATTTTCCATGTTTTTACACCTAGGTACATATGTTCCAGAACCACATCCACTTATAATATCCAAATATGGATATATTTCTATGAAGAACCACATAATTTAAACCTTACTAAAATTCTGGTATATTCTTCTATGATTATCCTCGAAGTCGATATTATGGGTAGATTCCATAATCTCTTTTTTTCTAAATCGAGGTTACATGGTTTCTAAATAAACTTTATATGATACCAATAATAAGGGTCTCAAGCCTAGGCATTAGTATCCAATGCCATACATTATTACACTGGTATAATAAATAAGGAAGTAACATCATAAATGATTGAATAATTTAGTATCTTTGATATAATATATACGAATAGAAGTATTACATTACAAATTGAAATGAAATTAAATATATAAAATTCATTGGAAACACCCATAAACTCATATATTATCCATACTAGTCATTTATTATATACATATTCGCATCCTAGGGAAAAATAAAACATAAGAAAGAGCTGATATTAGATGCTCAGTAATGGAATAAAATATAGAAAAAACTATCATAAATGAAACTAAAAAATATGTCAATTTGAATAACTAAAATCACATTCCATTAAAAAATAATCTTGAGAATAATATGGAAGGAATGAAAATTAATTAAATAATTATATATGAATAATCATATGAGAAATAAATCTGACCCAGGATATTCTACTAGTAAAATAATCCCATGTATTATCAAATCAAAATATCATAATGATGGAATGCATAATGTTGGACAACTAAAACATACTATCGAGGCCTTGTACAAGATATTTGAAAATAAATGGTTAAGGCCTCACCTAAATCCGTATTAAAAAATAAATGTACATGGCCTCATCTAAGTTCAAATCTGTTTTGTCTCATGAGATATACCAATGCTTTGAGGGACTATAGTTGTCCCTTATTGTCACTTAATAATTTCAAATCATAATTAATATTAATGGGGTGATACAAAAACAAAATATAAATATTAAATGTAAATAACTTTCCCCAATTATTAAACATAATCACTAAACATTCTATGTAATATGGTGAATGATATCAAGATAGAACATCCAAAATCAAATTGATCATAAAACATTTAATAAAATATGTTATATTTATTATAAAATAACAATCCCAATTAATCAAATTATTCAAAAGATGGTGATGAAATATATGAAAATGCTCTAATAAAATCATTCAGCAATTCTTGATAGAAATACATTTTTGTGTTGGAAAGAAGAGTTGTTTTGGGAAAATAATGTGTATAAAATCATATTTTAATCATGTTAATCCCATAAAATAACATTTATTGTAAAATAAATTATAGTTAAGGCATAAATTATGTCTAACTAAATTGAAAACATGTAAAATTATACTTTCAAAATGATCCACTTTAGTGAATTTTTAGAGAAAATGTTAAAGAGGCTTTAAAGTGGAAAAGGCTTAATTATTTGCATAAAACTAGAAAAAAACCAAAATAGTTTTTCATGATAAAAATGTTTTTTTAATAAAATATTGGTTTCATATAATATATTATGGAGTGTACTTGAAAATAAGAAATAAATTGGTAAGTACCCTTTAATCGAGCTTGTTTATCGGGAGGAATTGATAAGGAAGCCTTATAAAACATGTATTTTCCATAAAATAAAGATGAAATGATCTAAATAAATTATTTTAGAAAATATTAGAATCATTTGGATTAATTTTCTAAAAATAAATAATAATTACATTGGGTTAAAAATATAGAAAGTGTAACATGAATGAAAAATGTAGGTTCATGTAGAAACCCTTACCTTATGTCTGAAAGTGTTCGGCATTTGCACTATTGTATGGGATAATGAGATTAGATTCATTAATAATTATATTTAGAACCTATTAAAAAATTATTTATTTTATTAAAATTTTATTAAGTTTATTTATGTTCTTTTTTGTGACTTATAAGATTCAATTTCGTTGTTAGGAAGTGTTCGTTTCATTGATTTTCATGATTGGTTTACCTGTATACATGTATGAAAGATCATGTGAAATGAGAATATTTTTCCATAATTGAAATTATTTTTCATTAATTATCTTACATAATTTATAATGGTATTATATATAATTTTTCCCACTTATGGGGATGATTCATTAGATAAAATGTTAATGGTAATCATTTAGATTAATATGGTGTTTTTTTGATCATTACACATTAGTTATGTCTTATGAATTAATATTATGAATATATACTAGTTCCCAAACATTAAATAAGTTTTATTAAAAATATTATATACATTTGTTACCATAAAAATGGTTTTATGACCAGCCTTGAAGTCAATATTAGAAAACTAAAGAATCATCATCCACGACGGTATTGAATCGACCCCTCACAGTGGACGATTTAATTTTTAGAACAATAAAAGGGAAGAGAAAAGAATTGATGGTGGATATCACATAATAATAATAAAATTATTTTATATATAATATACTATAGTTATAATTAATGTTTGGATATAAGAGATAAGTTAATGATAAGAAAATAAAATAAATTAAAGAAAATTAAAAGAACAAAAGGGGATTTTTACCTCTTGAATTCCTCTCCTTGAGAAACTCCTTAAGAAACATTGAAATGGTATTTTGGTGATACCATAAAGAACATAACATGGGGGAGAGGGTTGGGATAAGAATTGGGATGAATATATGTAGGCTTCAAGGATATGAAGGTGTGAGGATAATAAGTGGTATTTATAGTGGAGGAGATGAGTGTTTTTTTAATATTTTATTCATTAGTTTGATATTTTGGGTCAAGGCAAGAAATTATATTTTTACATGACTAAATAAAGAAAATATATAATGATATTTAGATATTATGGTTCTTAAATCAATGATGACTCAAGGAATAGTGTATTTAACTTATAAAGAAAAGCATATTTCACTATTCACCAATAATTCAAGTATTTTAGAAAACTCCAAAAAATTCATCCTAACCAGTTTTCAACATGTAGAATTCAAAAATTGACTCTAATTTATGAAACTAATTTTCTAAATATGAGAAATTTAGTTTTTAAATAACATCATCTTTTACTAAAAAAATACTAATTTTAATGTTATAATTGTTTTTATGGAACATTGAAAAATTAATTAAGGACTCCATAAATTATCATATAATTATAAGATAAAAAATCTATTTATGAATCTACATTTTGAATTTTATTTTAAATAATTATATTAATTATAAAAATGTAAATAAATATTTATGTTTCACAAAAATACGAACACTTAATTTTTCATTTTCAAAATATTTATTTACTTATTCTATATTATAAATATACCATATTTTATTTTATAAGATACCTAAGTTCTATTTATACTTTTATAAGTGAAGTTAAAATTATTTGGGTAATATTTATATTCCTAGTGGTCACACTACTATTCCAATAGTATATTACAGTTTTTAACTTAGTGTTTTGTGATGCATAAACCATAGAAGATGTTAAATTTTTAAAGAGACATAAAATAAAATCCTAGGGTGTTACACATATTTCTATGTCATTTCCAAGAGGTTAATAATGGTTTTTTTGATGTAAATGAGAACAACCAATGATTTCTGTATTTGAGATATTTCATAAACATGAATTTGAAAGGAAATTAATCATTAGTAAATGGATCCAACAATGTTTGGGGAATAAAATTTTCTGAGATGATGGAAGGTCAAGTTTATCACACCTTTATGTGGAGAATTATTTTATACATGAGGAAAATATCATAGATTTAGGAAATATTCCATAATCCTTTGTTAAATCCTAAACATATACATGATCAAACATAAATTAACAATCGATAATTAGCATGTGTTTGATTTTGAATAGTCTATATGTATCCTAAGTTTTCCATAGTTGGGGATATCTATATGCATATGAGGTTTTCCATCGATCAAACCATTTGGAAATAGATTAGAAATTACTATGATTTTGTATTATCATGATGTCGGTTTTAAGCCGCAGCGTGGGGCACTCTAGAATTTATCATTATCCATGAAGATGGGAGTTTTATTTATGTTGAGATCAAGACCATGATATAGGATTCCTATGTACCCTTTTTAATGGAATTGGAGCCCATGTAGTTCAGTTCCACTTAACGGGACACATCATACCATTTAATATCATGTGTTGAGAACTAAATTATTCAGTTTAAAGTCATGTAACATGGATATTAAGGGAAAAAGTTCTTATCTAAGGCTGGTGAGGTACATATAATAAAGCATAATAGGGGAACTAAAAGGGATTTATCCTCCTATTTCATATATAACTCTATATGGGATATGACCCAAAAAAGTCAAGGTGAATTGGGGGTATTGGGTTTGAAACTCAAGGGGGCTTTCTATGCATCATGATTGGATTGGAATCAAAGACCATGTAGTTAGGAATGTTTGGGAATACACCTATTCAGGAATCTCATTACTACTTCATTGGGAATATAGTCCTATGGAGGATGGTCTTGTTGGTAATATGTCCCTAATAGTGGATGGTGACATGGGTTTGGGTCTTGGACCAAATAGGAGGATCTTTTGGTTGCCTCATTAGGGGTATGGACCATTGAGGTGGTTATACAATGGTTTTGGCGATTACACCATGTATTAGGACCATGAGAAGGTTATATTGAGATTTAGATAATTATTCCCATAAACAAGATATGTATTTGATCGTGCATATTTCATGATCGTCACTAACCTATATTAACACATGATCCATGATCAGTGTGAGAAACAAGTGGAAGTGGAATATGTAGAAAACCACCCATTATTATTCAACCACTATTGGAATCGGTATGTGATATATACCACATTATATAATCAAGTATTACACTAGGATGGATTCTTTAGGGTGACATTTACTACTCATCTAGTTATAAATTAGGGTGAAGTCCTAGAGAAGGACACATGAAGAGATATTGGGCATTGATGCACCCATCTCCTCAATTAATCTCAACCTCTAGGTCCCATCATTATCCCTATGGTTGAGATCGTAGTTACCATGGAAATTTATAATTTATAACACATTTAGTATCCAACATATTATGTGGGATAATTGTGGGACCTCTATTTCCATGGGAATTTATAATTTGGGGGATATGTCGAAATGCCCATTGCTCTAATCATACATATATGGAGGATTTGGGGGATGACTTGGATTGGTCCCCCATATATGATGGATTAAAGGAAAGATATTACCTCCATCAATGGTATGAATGAGAGATCAAATTGTGGCTCAAGCAAGTGAAGCCAATATGGACTGATGGTGGATCATTTAGGTGGGGCCTAGGCAAGCTGAAGGTGGCCTAGGCAAGTTAGGTTTAGGTGAGACCAAAGTTATTTGCATAAGTGATACAAATATTATCTAATGAATCCTTTGTGAAATATACAACATAGAAAATAACACTTGGGTGAGGCCTTCTTCTTGGCCCCCTGGGTCTCCTCAGGTCTCTCTAGATGATCAACACTGATGTTTTGATCTATAGAAGGGTTCTTTGCCCTTGTAATTTTAACTATTAATGTTTCATATCAATATTAAATGTAATATTGACCTTGAGTGACCCTAATAAACTTATTTATATTAATATTAAATTAATTTTTATTCTTATATCACTACTAGAGGGTTTGGAGGACTTGGGTGAGAGGCTTGGGTGAGTAGAGTTTCAAGTAGTCTCTCTGCCATTTACTCAATCCAAATAAAATCATGCTGGTCCTATTTGTAGGAAACCTAGGTACCCTATGAGATGGAGTCCATTTGTGTAGGTCTATATCATGTTTTTCTTTCATAGGGTCTACATGAAGGTGTTTCTTACCTTGTTGGGCCGCATATATATGTCTTGTGAGAGACTCTTAGTGCGCATGTGGGGTGCACACATGTTCAATTGGGCGAGTTTATGAACTAACATGTTCTCCATTAATACATGATGTATTTTATATTAAATAGTTTCAAACCCATGTAAACTTTAGTGTAAAAAACCCCCATAATTACATTCACCACAAAATTCCAATTTTTTATGCATACTTTATTCGTCCTTGAAATAAAAAATCACAAAAATTTCTTAAAACTCTCAATCGCATGAATATATTACAAAAATAACTATGAATGACTAAATTTTTTCTATTACACAATATTTTTTCATGATTTAACATTTGTCAATCAAAAAATAATATAAAATCCCCCTTACACCCCATTTTGGGTTATGACCCTATGAAAATAGGAATGGGGGATTTCAACTCTTATAACTCCTTCCATGAATCTCCAAAACAAGAGATCATTATGGACCCTCATATGTAAGAAACTTATGTAAATGGTATAACCTAATTTCATAAAATAATATAATTATACTTGAGATTCATTCTCTATACTCCTTTCAATGTAGAACACAATTCACACTATAGATATAATTATCACAAAATACTTTGTCTACTAAAACAGTCAACTTGCATTAAACCCTCACCATGCATAGTCATGCCAAAAAACATAATATATACCCATATACTTAACAACTCCGAGATTTATGAAACACATTACACTCATGATCACCACCTAAAAGACCACCCATGTGATTACTCATTTAACTAAACATAGTTTATTTAATTTTGAGTGAAAATGAGACATGAAACCACCTGATATAGGATCAACTTTCCTAAATAAATATAAAAATGAAAATTATTGAATTCCATGACTGAGAATTTTTCATCAATAATGGGTTATATAACAAAATGTTAGTTTCTCCTCAATAAAGGATGGGTATTATCCAAGGCCTTTAGTCTCCATACAAAACATGTGTAATCCCCATTCATGTTACCCCACCTCCTAAGAAGTACTATGGGACTACTGTTGGACTTAATCCATACTAAAGGAATTGTTAAGATAAAAAACAATAGTCCACCCAATGTCCTATTATTCCCATGGGAATATTTTTATGTAATACCAAATCTACCATTAATTTATTCCCTTTTCAAAACACTGGTTTCATTAGCATAAGATGTTAAACTATAGGTTACCCTATGTGATGAACATAAAATGATCTATGTGATAAGTCCAAGAAACCCCATGTTATAGGAATGAGATTACTCATAGGGAGATCATGTGAAAACTCCATATTATGAGAATAACATGTTTAATTCCCACACTATCACATTTTTTTTCATTTCTTTCATGATGTAAGAATACTTACAACATAATCTCAAACTTATTGGTATGATATTATCACATGAATTTAAACCATGTATGTAGATCTGATTGTGGTTTAATTCCTAGAAGTGAGGGTGACATTATAGTCATGTTGGGAACCCCTATATGAGAAAAATATTTGGTTGAGTTATGGGCTCTCGTTGAACTATCTCACTGAAAAGAGGCAACACAATCTTTTTTCAACATCATCATGCAGAAGAAGCTTGTATAACCACCATAGGACACCACCTCATTGTACGGAATGATGTATTGAATATTTGATCTCTCATTTGAGGGTCAACACAAGTTAAGGTCTACCTCACTCCCCTCAAAATCCCTTAAGATTTATGTAATACCCCAGGGTGACCAAGAGAAAGGAAACCTTCATATATTTAGTGGGATAATGATGAGTATTTAAAAATCATGGACACCAGATAGTTACTAGACATGTTTTAGACACCTAAAGACCCATATTCTTCTATAATAGACCCAAAAAGAAAAATCATAAATGTGATTAATATAAGATAAAATCACACTATGTGCCATATTATTCTGCAACCCCATATTATTTTTTACTAGTCATGTTACTAGTCATGTTTTTACCCAATTTCAAAAAATCACACTACATTCCTTTGGATGAATCGGTGGAAAATTTTAACCAATATCAAGGCTATTAATTGAAATTCTATGACACATTTTAAAACCTATATTCCATGAATATCAGTTATCAATGTATAAACTTGTTGTGTTTCCAATGGGTTTCTATATTGATTTATTTGGGTCTCTAGAGCTTCCATCAGGATAGTACTAAATTACTTTGAGTGTTGTGTCAGATTATTAGATTTGAATATCCTAATATTCATATTAAGGTTTATTAATATTATATCACTATATAGTTTACTCCACTCCTACAGAATTTTTAGTCAATTTAGTTTTTTAGAAGATAGTGTCATCAATCATTCACCTCTAATGGCCTCCAAAGGTGAATATCATCACTATTTATCCCCCATTGAGTAGGAGAATGACACCAGTGGTGGTAAAAATTAAGAGGATGTTCCCTGAGAATATCTAAAGTTATTGGTTTACAATTTTGAATGAGTTCAATCCCATAATAAATGATATTATATAATCCTAGAATCTACTATTTATTAACCACTTTGGAGCACAATTTTACAATCCCTTGATTTGGGAAAAGGAGTTACTGAAACCTCTGTTGCTTCTGAGACCATGCAAGAAATCAAAGTGGATACCACTCTCACTATTTTTCTCCATGATATTGGTGAAAAAAGGTAATATAATATATAATACCATAAAATGATTGTCCTATTTTGATAAATCATGACCAATGTAGGTAGTTCTATTCATCCAATTTGGAAAAAAGCTAGTGGAACTATCCACATAAATAAAACCCATATATTTCCCATGGTTCCTTATTGGTCGGATCAATGTTCCTTCACAATAATAGATCATATCCCCTTTTCTTCATGATATATTCATCTAGTCATGGGGAACACACATAAGTATTCCCCCCATGATGATCTGATTAGTGCTATCATCACTATCCAAAAACATTTAGATGGTTGGTGAACCTCAATAAAACCTAAAAGAAATATATAATTAGAATTGGAGGACTATGTTAACCTATATCTAGATTTTTGGTTACAGAAGATTCACCATAATTAATTGTGTAGGTAGCCTAGAGTAACAACTTTCCCACGTCGTCTCTTGGTGTAGCCTGATGGTAAATAACCTAGAGTAGCTAGAGGTCACCAATATTCAATGAATTTAATATTCATTGGAAGGTATTACATTTATAGGGAATATCTAACAGGAACTAACCACCAACACAAGATCCACGAATCTATGTCAAAAAATAATCTTTAAGTATAGATTCATTTTATGTGGGATGAGCATCATTGAACTACCCATGTTCATAAAATGAGGAAATGAGTGTTTTGCTAATGTCATTAAACAATGTAATAGATTAAACTAATTCCCCAATGTGAAAATTACAAATGAAAATCTATTTTGGATATGTTTTGAAAACAACTATGATGATCAAATCATTACCCTCACATCCCCAATGTATCCAAAAAAATATTTTTAATTTTCCAACTTGGACCAATGCATTAAGATATCCATGTAGAGAAATAAGAGAGGTTCTCTCCCATTACCTTCATATCTTGCATGAATGTTATGAAATTTTGAATCATTTTTTATCATGTAAACTCCAGTCTCTCTACCAATCCATATCAAGTAAGCCCCAAGTAATAGGCTTTTTTAGACACAAAAATACACTGAGAATATTTTCAAGGGCCTTTATCAAGGGCATGTAACAAAAATAACATTTTCATACAATGGAATAGGGTTTATTCCATTAAGTATGATAAGGTATTTAATTTATTCATTTATTCCATAAAGAAGAGCACTATCAAGCTTTCGTAGATCAAAACTCAAAAGTGGTTGAGTTCAATAACAAAACTATATATTTCACCAATTATATATTCAATTTAATCTACCTAAAAGAAAAAATTATATTTAAATATTGGATTTAATTCATAGTAGATCATGGGGTGGATTAAATGGAAAAAAATTTGGCCCATCTCACATGCATCTTTTAGGCTGCTAGTGATAATTAATATTCTAGGGAATGTAAGTAGTTTCATAATACGAGATCTATAAATTTTAATGAATGGATGGATTAATGGTTGATCAATTGAGCCCATATAATTGTTCATGCATGGTAGAACCATCTAATATTATATATGGTTATCTTTTTACCTTCAATTGAGTAATTTTCATAGTATCCCCTCACGGCTTGAATGAGTTGGGACTACTAACACAATGAAAAAAGAGAATCTATTACAGTTTTGAGTATAGTGTTTAATCACATAGAACTATTTCTCCCCCACATTCACAGGAAGTCATGCATCTCAACCCAAATTGGGTGAATCCACTAACATAGGGTATTTTTATTCCTTTATCAATTCTAAAATATTTATGGATAGATTCAAAAAACATAGTGAAATTTTTTGCAAATTAGTTCATTCAGTCACTCATTAATGTTCTTGAGGTAAGGGAAAACTCCCCTCTAGTGAGGATAATTTCAGTGGCCTTATCCATTAATTTTTTTTCTCCCAAGACTGGAATGAATTATTTCATTGTGTCTCAACAATATAATTCCTTTATGGACACATCCCCAAGTGCACCTCCATGTCCCAACCACCCAATTAAAAATTTAGATCAGTAATAACCACCCAATGTTTAATCACAATCTTAAAATAGACTAAAGAATATAGAATTTAATAGAAAATAACCATCCAATAAACAATATATAAATTCTACAATTCCTATAATTGAGTATCCATTTGGTGGAAAATTAATTTCTCTATATTGAATTTATGACACGATAATGCACTTATATACCATCAAACTGAGACTCTCAATCCTTGATCCGATCCACCTATTAAGGGTTCATTATGATGACTTAATTGAGAAAAAAAATACCCCTCTTGATTTTTTGATTGATTTTTCCTCTGATGAATTCTATTATACATATGTATATGAGAATTAGGATCTCAAAGGAAAAAATTTCATTCTCAAGAGATACTAAAGGTGCGATCATACATGGGAACGTTCAACCAATTTCTGACTCAGGGAATATCAATGATATTTTCATCCAACTGTTTTTAGGGGACATTTTCATTAGGAACAATACCATATTGACTCAAATTATCTAATGAAAGGATATATTTAGACTGATTTTTTATTTTCCAACATGAAAATTTATAGATTTGAAAAGAGCTATCATGGGCTTCTTGGAATTATTCATCTAAATATCTAGTATATAAATGTGGTATCAAATAAAAATTTAATTGTTTTCATGGAAGGAACTAACTTAAACACCTTAATATGATGTTCTTATATCCACGTACATTCAACCATCCCCTCATCATATCACTAGGGCCTTAAATACCCCATAAATGTCCATGTAAAGGTGATCTATGATGATGTTTACCGATTTTACTCATGTCATGACTAATGTCATAATGTATTCTATTACTAAATGAAGAGGAATAAAATTTAGGTTGAGGTGGATAAGAATGAAATGTATCCTAATGATTTGAAATATAACTCTATATATTTCTGGGAGAAGCTGAAGATATGATTCATCATACCTATCCAATACCTGAAGAGAATAACTCTCGACATTTGGAACCATTTCATCATTCGAAAAGAAACGAATTACATAAGACCACGTAATTTTAATATAATTTTAATTTTGTGTTTATTGTATTTAAATAACACTCCCAATTTATACTATAGGTACATTCTAATGGATGAAAATTAACATCTCAAATTTGTTTATGAAGGGTGGGACTTACCCATTAGATGTTGAAAAATTCACAATATTTTGACATCCAAAGTAAACAACACCAATGTAGAACACATAGTATATGAGTAATAACCTAAAAAATTATGGTATATGTGGTCTAAAAAGGACATGATTTCATTTCTAAGGATCTTCCCCTCACACAAGAAGATGATTCCAAAATAGTGATTCATATGACTACAAATTCGTGTCCTCCCTCAAGTCCTCATTATTTTGAAAAAGAGGACACACATGAAACCCATCCTACATTTGAAGAAGTTTAAACCATATTCAATGAGTTAAAATCGGTGATCCTTAGTTCCTAGAAAATACCCTTCTTTTATTGATCAATTTCATTTTTTTATGTTAATTAAAATGAATATAATTATGTGTTCTTGACATAGAACCATGGAATGTTTTAATGAAACTATAAAAAGATGCTAGTGTATGATCCATATGTTATTGTCTACATTAATACAATTATCATTTTCCTTATTGGATTAAATGAGAAACCCATAAAAATGAAATCATCCCATGGTTCCATTGTCTAAGAAAAATTTATTAAGATAATTAAAGACAACTTCATTAGGGAAGTTCACTAACCAAAAAGGTTTTGCAACATCATCTGACTGTGGATAAAGAATGGTAAGGTCAGAGTCTATATTGACCTACTAGAAGAAACCCACCAATGAAAAAAATATAAATTTCATGACCTTGTTATAGAGTTGTTTATTAATGTAACTGCTGGATTCCAAGACCTCTTTTTTATGATTGGGTACTCTATATATAATAAAATCAAGATGGATCCCAAAGCTGAAGAGGCCACCCTATTCACGATACTATAGAGAACCTATTTTTACTGAGAAGTTTAATTTTTATTAAAAAAACTAGATAAAATTACTTGTATTCAATGAAACATATCTTATTTCCCCACAATGAGATAATATATGAATGCCATGTTGAAAAAATATTTGTAAAAAACCTCTTCTATTAGGACTACCAAAATGATATTTTAAATATATTTAGCATTCTCTACACACACCACCCAAATATTAACCACTTTAAACAGACATTCAAGTTCACCATTGGTAATTTCTTCAGAATTTTTTTGTTACATTGGAATCCGTATTTTCTTATAAAATATGAAAGGAATAAATAGATTTACTCCTCTACAAAATTCATGGGATATGTGAGGCCTTCAGTTCTATATGGAATACATACAATGGGTTTTCACAAAATTGTGATAAAATGTAATTACTTTTTTGATTATAGTGTTGAATGGTGTCATCTAGAAATATGAAGAATAATTATAGAACATTCTCAATGACATCAAGTAGTATCTGTTGCAATGCCTCATTTTTATAACCCCAATTCTGGGAAAGACTTTGGTCCTTTATGAGATATTCTTAAAATTATCCCTTTATGTACTTTAATACTAGCGTTGTAATGATAGAAATGTTAAGATTAATAAAAATTATATTCACATGGTGATAAATAATAATAATATATATTCTCTTATTGGGAATAATTTCTAGACCCTATTCTTAATAGTTTAGATGTTACATCAGTAACTTGAGCATTAGGAGGTCAAGTTGATTTTTTGTATCGACTCACTAAAGTACATCCTCAAATATATCATGATTAATAGAAAATTGGATTGGTGGAAATTTATCCTTCAATAATTTGACATATGTATCATTCCCTAGAAGGTTATAAAGGGACTATGATCATTTAATTTCATTGTTGTTCACCCAAGATCAAATTAGGTTCCCCTGTATAGTGACTTCATAGATGAGGAAATTGTATCTGTTGACCAAACAATGATGTGTAGGTAGATACACTTCAAAAGTGCTTCTAGGATCCCAATTTGAACATGAATCAATAACCCTATTATTAATTGGGTCGTCCTTATTGTATTTTTTATCATTCCCTAAAAGGATATCAATACATACCCATTATTATATTAATAGTAATGAATAAAAAATGAGTATGTGTATCAAGACCTCATCACTAGCCATATCATATTAAATAAAATTTTAGTTCCATAATTTCATGATAAACGAATCTCTATGTTGGCCATATAGAAAAACAATGGTTGTTAAACTATAAAGAAACAAGAGATCCTTCGTTTCATTGAACACACTAGCTAAATGATTGATCAATTGTCCACATAGTAAAAGGTGAATGATGGTCTATTTTCAAAGAATAATTAAGGATATACTTTTTAAATGTTTGAAATAGCCCTTTTTGAGTCAAATCAGGATAGCTAAGTCATCCATGTTATACATCAGAATGTAATTACCCACATTGGCCATGATAACAATGGTCAACAGGTGAATCAAATTTATTCCTTCCCTTCTAAAGAGATACCATAAAAAACTCCCACAATAATGGAATAATATTATTTTATGTCACTTTTGATCAATTAAATCCAATATAGAGTGATGTTGTTTGATTAAGATGCGTTGAAAAATATCCACCGGTGTATGGTAAAATTAATTCTATACAACCACCCAAATTCATAGTAGGTCATCTATAAACAAAAATTTGGGATTCCTTTATATTTTATGCACTAAAAGGAGATAACATAAGTCTTACAAGAGGATCAAGTCAAGTCATATGGGGATCAGTAGTAGGGATTGAATCTCTACCAGGAAATCCATATATTATGCTAATTTTGGTTCACCATGGTTCATCATTAAGATACTATTCAATATGAAGTTTACTTTATTATAAATTTATTGAAACTCAATATATCATCCATTACTGATTCGTTATTCTATCAAATATTCAAGTCCATCTACTTTTTGGTTACTTGAATTCATGGAACTCTACCCACCATTAATAGAAAAAAATTATAGGTTCATCCTTTATACCATTGAATTCTATTCGAAGTGAGATAAGAACATTCCCTTAATGGTGTTAAAAACCATATATAGGATTAAGATTGTGAAATATGACATCATTCATTTTTTCTGAATCCCTTATACGAATCCTATAGAAAACATAGCCAAATTTTGTTCTTCTGAGTCGAATATGTCATTCACCAAGTACAAAATTCTTTCCAACCATATGAACCAATATTAGGGATGGTTGAATGGATATATTGAGAAGTTAAATAAAACCATCCCTAAATTTCTATAGATAATGGTTTAATTTAACAATATAATATGGCCTAATAATATATCCAATAAACTATGAGAATATCAAATGATGAATTTTAGTTCCAACCCTTAAACTCTCTACTATATAGTTTTTGGGATTAAAGTAGAATTGTATCTTGAGGATTAACTGTCATTTGAACCAAGACCAATCTATCATTAGTTTATAGTCGAAACAATATTCCATATTTGATTCAACAAACTATAAGCACTCAATGAGGAAATGCTCTGAGCACTGTAAACCCTTGAGATCCATCAAAATAATATTCCATAGGAATTTAAATATATGTTTCATATTGCATCCATTCTACAAGGTGACTTGGTATTTTAATTGAGAACACTATTGATATAGAGAGTTAAATTATAAAATCTAGAACTTGCATGGAAAGGCCCCTTCAAAATTAACATAGTTTAGTATAATGATGTGTTTATATTGATTACCATGGATGGGGATCACATAAAAATTCACACAAATGCATGGTTATTCCAGAATTACTTTTCATAACTAGTATATTAGTTCAAAATGTATAAGATTCATGATGTTAAACATTATTGACTAGTCCTAGATAATTGACTTAAAATAGTATGAGCTATTTATTTAATACCACATTATTTTAACCACCATAATCAATATACAAGATGAATAACAATAAAAATAAAAATAATTTTCCACATTTTGTAGAATTAAATTATGTTTATAACATCCTAACTGTATATTATCGAACTATATTGTCTCTGTTCTGGAAGCATGATGTTAAACTGTGTAACCCCTCAATCACCTTTTGAGTGCATATTTGTGTCAATAATATTTTTGTTTACATAATATTGCACTATGTACTTTTTATAAAATATAAAATTTCAACCATTCATGTCTTATATGGATGAATTTAATCTATATAGAATCACTTATACACCACATATTTTTAATATTTATTTTTTTAATTTACTTTATTGTCTTATGATAAAAAAATGGAAAATTACCGATTGTATGACTTAAAATAGTGTGATAAATTGGATCCTATATTGAGAGGATCCCCCCTTATTTGTTGGTTAACTACTATAAAACCTTTTAGAATGAATTTTGAATTCATTCCCATCTCATTGGATATATAAGGATGCATATATCATCATATAATAAATTTATCCATTTATATTTTACTTGGAAATACTAATATAAATGTTCATATAACTTTTATTGGGTTATATCTCATAATATAAAATTTAGATGATTCCCATCTCTAGAGATTGGTTTATCCATTTCTTGTACTAATACACCCCCATGATGTACTCCACACATAATGGTGTTGAACTAAAAGTGTTTAAATCTTGATGAAAATCATTTTTCCTCCATCTTGACTTAGGTCATTCTCAAATTAGAACAACATCAATTGTTCCTATAAAAATAGACTATGCTACAATGACATCAAAACTCTCCAAGGTCACACTTCCTATTTAAAAAAGAGTTATAGAATAGTTCCGTATAAAATCATGATATGTATAATGTTTCCAGGACATGTTTCGTAATTGAAACTAATTTTTACCCCATACATAGGGATGTTTTAGTGGATTGTATGTTTTGAATACATAGTTAGAAGTTATCCTCCACCACATTTATCAACCCTTTTAAAAATTTAGATCGCAAAATTCATGATTTACTCTTTATTAACCCTCAATATTTATTGAAATATTTCAATTCACTTATAGTTAACTCTCTTGTGAATTCACCTACATCAGTAAATCATGTAAATTTTATATATACTTTTCTGAATCATATCCCACTTTATTTGAGTAAAATTAAATTTTTAGTGTTTCATTTTGGACCTAAACCATTTTACCCAGTTATTAACTTTCTTATGGAAAGGGTGATCCTCATATGACCCATGTTTTTCTTACAAATTGTAGACCATGTGGGATTAGGGGTTCTAGTATATTATTATCCTATGTGATCGAGACACACAATGTTTATGAACAAGGATTCCCCTATACCCCAATATCCATGAGAATAACCTACATAATCTCTATTATGGTCCAAAATTTACGATTATTTGTCAAGTAAACACCCTTCTTAAATTTTTATAGTAGAACTGGTCTCCCAATTAATGAAGGGAATTTATTTTTTATTCATTCTACTTGGACTATAACACTTATCTAGTAAAATCATCATTAAAGTATACATTATAATAACCTTATCATAATTTCCAAATGGAATTAGACTACTTATTCAATTTCTTTTACACATATCAGTAATATTAATTCCATAATCAGAATCACATAACCTAAATCATTGTGATACTTTGGATCCTCACTAGAGAGGATACCCCCCTTGACAGTGTTTCCCTACCAGGACAACTACTATAACTACATGAGAAATGATTATCATCTTATGGTCTACATATTTTCATCTGGGCCTCTAATTATTTGACTACCCATGGACACCATGTACATTCCCCCATTTCTTAGGGTGATGATACTTTTACCAATTCTTCTAAATTTTTCACAAAAATATTTCAAAAGAGCACACAATCCTAAACCCCATATTATTTATTTGAGTGAAATTAATGAATACATATTCTTCCCTTAGAAATAAGTATAGATTCATTTTTATTAAATTTATAAAATAGTAAGACATGGATACCCTCTCTAGTCCCAGTCACTATTCTTCCATTTACTCTACTTTTTCTAGCCACATAAAACTCCTTCTCCGAGTAAAATTTAATTCTTATTAGTTAAGGTGGGGTTATACCTAAATAGATGTGGTCTAGGGTTCATGGCCATAAAATTCAAGCTCTTCATTTTCCTATACGTCATGAATTTAATCTATGATCTTTTTTATTCTATGGTTTTCTATATCCACATTAGATATTCTAATTTTTATTGTCTTTCCCTTATCATCAATCATCTAGGCCACCTCACCCACGTTATGTGCATCGTGATATTAAATTATACATATCCCTGAAAAAATTTATTTATTCTATCATGTGGGATCTCCAATTAACATTAGGATTACCTCAACCATACTCCTATAATGAAACCAAAAATGATTCATGGATCTTGACTGTAGACTATGTACATTCATAACTGAGATAGTTATTAATTGGGCTCAGCCTGCCCAAGCACATTGGTTTCTCCTTGGTATGGACTAATTCATAGGCCATCATAGATTCTCTAGATAGAGTCATATAAAATTGATCTGGAAAATTCCTTGGTCAATGTTTTATGACCATAAATAATTGAAATCCTTTGGATCCAATTGCTTCACCATAGACTAGGAGATATTTCATTATTCGTCTTTCTAATATGAGAATGTTAACACTCATTGAGGTTTGGTATTCAAATAGATCTTACAAGATGTACCACCTAACCCTTAGTAAAATAATTTAAACCTTAAACTCTAAAAATTTATATTTTAAATGGGTATAACCAAAAATACTATCTCTTAATAGCCTAAATGGAATGACATTAAACTACCCAAGGAAAGAGGCATGAAGGAACATCCAGATTAAATCACATAAAAGGTGACCATGGATAATGTAAATTTTTTTCTCATGAATAATTTCCCTTTCATGAAATTTTAATAAGTTAGAATGTAAAATTAATAAGTCACAATGCTTTTAGATCCAACCATTTAGTCCTAGAAAAATCAGGAATATGCTCGATGGACCTGTTCCTCCATGGAAATGGTATGAAAAATCCTCTTCATTTCTATTTATTCCTAGCCAAAACAATTTGAATGAAATATCTTTGTATCCTTTTCATATGATGTTTAACTACATTTTCTAGGTTCTATTAGCATTACATTATATGGATTCCCCTACCATACAATCAGCATGACCACCAACTATTTTTATTTTGATTAGGATATTTTTATAATGGGAATAGATATCCAATTAACATCTGAATTCCTCCCTCATTTTCCATATATAAAACCACAATATATACCTATGAATTGTGACTGCAAACTTCCAAAATATATTTGAAAACAATTCATATTAGAATTGGTAATCCTAAATCACATTATGGTTTTTTGATCCATCCAGGTAAAAAATATTCAACATGTGTCCAAAAACCATGGCCTTAAAATATATTCCTTTTTCCCCATGAGATTTTAAGTATCAATATTCAGACCTATAATTCAATTATGGATTTCTATCTATCTAGTGCAATATATTCAACATCAACTCTATTCCAATATCCACCACTAAATAATGTATCATTCTATGTAATTTTTAAATAACATTAAACTTTGTAACATCAGAGAACAACAACTTTCTACCGAAGGTACTATTAAATATATTATTATATGTATTGGAGGATTGGAACTCCATCAAGCCCAATATACATCATCAATATGAACAAGGTGTAAAAAGGATTCCCAAATACACTCTGAACTTAACTTTATATTTTTCCCTTTACCAATAATTTTTTTTCTGGAGATGTGAAATTACCCCGTCATTCATTAATATCCGAATGGAAAAAATTATGGTTGTAGAAGAATTATATAATTTTATGGTTCTTATCTAAGGAACATGTCCAAAAGAACTATTGGAAGAAATTTGAATGGGACAATGTTTTGATGATATAGTTAGTGGTCAACATTTCGTTGTTTCCCTCTACTCATGAATACATGGGAGAAGAATTCATGATTCAAATTTTGGAAATGGTCATTCATGGCCTATCCATCACTTCCCTTAAGACTCTAAATCTCTATGACACAATTTATATGCATCTACATCTCTTTTCTCATGAATAATCATAACACCATTAGGTTTACTAAATTATATCTTTTTTTATATTTTTAGGGTGAACATTCTCTCTTGTATTATACTTTACTAACCAACCAATTTTTAAATATTCTTCTTGTTTTCGATGTATCCTTTTGTCCTCTATCCATCCATTATTGGTAGACACTCTCATACAATTTGAGTATCCATCTATTTACACTTGTTTCTCATACCATGTATGAATCATGTGACAATTAGATATTTCAATCTTTAATTTAATATTGTGATTGTGATACCCCTTATAATCCTCATCATATGATGTTACACCATGTGATCAAATTCAAGGATGTATGATATTAAACTGAAAAGTTCCATTATAATCAAATTAATAAAAACTAAGTCATATCATGGCCCTCACTCATGAGTACAAATACTATATGTTTTTTCTCTCTAAAAAAATACCCACCCTTAATTAATGTTATCCACTTCACCCATAGGATAACTATGTGTGTCTTGGATCATTCTATGAAAAATCTATAGTGAAACCTATAAAAATTTTCTTAATCATAACCATGAAGTTCTCCCTCATTATATTTAGATAATTAGAATTATTTTTTGACACCATTAAATCCCTATACATTTAAAATCATTAGTATAACCCCCCTTTATCAATTCATAGTTGGTAATATTATCTTCTCAAACACTTATGGTAGTATTCTATCATATTCTTATCACATCATAATTGATATGATATACCATTGACAATATAGTCGACATAAGGTTAGTTGTTTCGTTTTATTTGAAAAAATATCTCTTGGATGCTGTAATGGGTGATTTGAAATATATATATGACTCACCATTAATATTAATTTTACTCTAATAAATTAATTTATGTATATAAGGAATTTTTTTGGGGGATAACATTTAATCCACAATTCAGATAAATTTCTTTGATAAGATGATCTCTATCAGGACAGCTTAGAGATTCCCCTATCTTTACAAAATGCACTCATTTTTTTCCCTTACAATTTATAAAATTTATTAAAATTATTTCATAAAGTAAAGGAAGTTTCCTTTAGCTTTATAATAGTTCACATGGACATGTTGAACCAATTATAAAATCATTATGGTGTACCTTTATATATAAAAGAATAATTATCTAAAACATGATAAGTAGTTTTTAATATCTAATAACTTAGAACTATTGAGACTAAAAATGAATTTAAGGGAATAAAAAAGCAAACTGCATTAAATTTTATTTCAGAAAGTATTATTTTTCTTTAATTAGGTAATATTATTATAGTTCATATTCATCATTCATTACAATGGATATAAGTGATTCAATAGTTCCTAAAATAATGGTTTAGTATTTAAAGTACCATAACAACATTTATTCCAAATGTCAATTAATTACTCATTTTTATTGCTAGTTACTAAGATAAAAGTGTCCGTCAGACTTATTATAAGTGTGAATCAAATCATTAATAAATGAGAAGTAGCGAGTATCCCTTGGCTGACATAATAATAACACATTCTCAGCTCCTTTTGAGTTTACTTTATCACCATTCCATTATTTCCCATTTACTATATTCATATACATGTATTTTTTAGTCATATTGGATGTAATAAATAATTTATGAATAGAAACTTGATGAATATACCTGAATTGAATGTAACTTCTCGATTCCTGAATTTTTTTCAATTTATTTTCCAATGTCCAAGATTTCCACATGAGAAGAAAATAGCCACATGTTCATTCTATTTCCCTCAAATAATTTGTATATTTTATGGATATTGTGAAGGATCATTTCATTTTATACTAGACATAGGATCTTCAACCTTATAAGTTAAATCTTTCACCAAAATGGGAGGAGAAACTAGTTTTAAACAATATTTATCTCCTCAGTGAAGTACGGAAAAATGTTTCCTCAGTGACTTGTCCATTTTTTTATCTTAGCTTATAAAAATAAGGACCATCATGGTGGTAAGGATAATAAAATAATATTAATGGATAATTTATTATCCAAGTTGAAGCACATTTTTTAAACATTTATCATTATACCCTAGAAATTTGAAATCATGATAAGTAGCAAGATTTCATTCTTCCAGTTTACAATGATATAGTGAAATAAAAATCTTATTTAATCTAGGACTTTTTTCTTTTTATCTGGATAATAGAGATGTGTTATCATCTAATAAGAATACATATATTTATGTTGTATCATAACCTCTATAATAGTATATCTCTAGTAGGAATCCCTTTTACTATTTCTCACCTGCTGGTGTTGAAGAAAAAGAACATGTGATTCCAATAATGAATACAAACATTCCGATAATAGAGAATATAATAAATGATTATACCACATCTGAAAATTTTTATTTTTAAATACATACACTATTTTAGGTAATTATTTCACTACATTTGTGGGTTTGCATTACATTTTACACAATAATTAGAATAGATTAATAATATTTTACTCGATTAAAAATTATGTGAGAAATAATAATAATGTAATTTTATTAAATCTCCCAATGTTTTATCAAGTCTAAAAAAGTGATAATATTTTTTCTTGAAATGTAATTCTTCTCGGATAATTTAGTTTCACGGATCTATATTCCCCTTCCCATATCACTAATGTGGGTTGGTCAAGCTACTTGAATCTATTAAGTTAAAGAGGTCTTTTACAACTACACACTTATAGCTCTATGATATATTGAGTAGACACTCCTATCCTAAAATACCAACTTGTATTTCCTTGAAAATTACCTCCAATTTACCAAAATTATTGTGAGGGCTACTTATCTTGATGTAATATTGTTAATTCAACCCATTACATTTATAAGAACTCCACATTAAAAGTAAGTGTCTCAACGAGGGTTGGTCAAACACTTGGTTACATGGCCTTCATTACTAATCAAGTAATGTAAGGATATGTTTGACATAATATTTAATTGAGATAATTTATTTAATTATGCATAATTTTTTATCTTTTATTAACCATTAAATGTCCTTTTAATATTAATTGGATGTTATTTAATTAACTAACCATGATGGAAAATAATTTTACAAACAATTCATTTATTTAATTTCCATATTTTTAATATTAATTCATTTATTTTTTGTCAATTTCTATGAAACAATAAAACAAATAATTTCATAAATATAAATAAATAAATAATTAAAAAACTCATTCAGAATATTTATCTGATTGTTTTTTTAATGAGAGGAAATTACATCAAACTTTGACCAAGGGGAAATAACATTTATTGGGGGTCTTGAAAATAGTTATAGAATTCCACATATCCACCTATTTATCACTCGATATGGAATCATAATTGTTCTTTCTTGAACAAACTCCATGTTCCTTGGGATACCTCATTAATTATTTTTATTTATGACTCACACATAGGATAGTGGAACCAAAAGATTGATTTAAAGGGGTTTACATAAATATCCTTGTACATGTATGTCCATCATAATAATTTGTAGAGGGATGAAACATTGGCCATCATATTTAATATAATAATGAATAATTACAAACACATGTAATATATTGAATTAAAACACGAAACAAAGAGAAAGTTCTTAGTCAAGATCATAAACAATCATACATGAAACAAATATGAAAAAGTAACCATCTAGAATTTATTTATTTATTTTTTAATTATTATTAAGATTAATGTGATTGTATTTATTAATTGACTAATGAACTAATTATTTCCCTTTCAAATTAATGAACATCCAAACATAATTGGAGATACCCATAAATAATGAAATTCATGGAAAATAAATAGCAGAATAAATAATTATATATTTAATATAAAAATTTAACAATAATATTAAAATTATTTAAAAATATTATTAAATTTTCAAACAAAAAATACTATTTGAATAAATAAAACAAGGGTTTAACTATTAAATTTTTCAATTCATTGTAGTTTTTAATTATATCCTTTAATGGGAGATTACACAACATGTACATCTAACTACACACTATGTATCTTGATTTTCAGGGATCTAAGGTACACACCTTGGTTTGTGGTGTGTACCTCAGCTAGAATACCTGACATTTATAAACCAAATACATTCCATGTCTTCTACTTTACATGTGTCTTGGATACATTTCTTGGTCTTTAGTAAGTGTCTCGGCATACATAATGGTGTGTATAATCCATCTATAAGCTATGTCTCCCTTTGAGATGTGCAAATTTATTCTCACCAAATGGCTTGGTGTATTATTTGAATGTGGGAATTTATGAACAAGACATAGTGTATAGAGTATAAATTCCTTACATATCATAAATACTCGAGGTTATCAGTCTCACATGGTTTTGACTATCTATAATAACAACATGGATTGTGCGATTTATAATGCTAACCCATGTAGACTACACGACATGCACACCAATACATGCCGTGTAACTGAAAACCATGTTTCAGGTTGGTCAGTCAACATGCAGTGTACACCATGTATAATTACAATGTTGTGTGCAAGGTATTCCTTATTACATCCACATGCAATTCACTCAGGTACACAATGTGTACTTCTAAGTACACTCTACGTAACCCTATATTTCTATCCTAAAATTTTCAGTTACCCAATGTCATATTCAGTCATTTATTTCATTTCTTAAACCTTAATGAAAATGTAAAAATTAATTAATCATGATTAACATTTATAATCATGTTAATTTAAATCAATTTAAATAATGAGTAACATGAAATAATAGTCTACCCATAATTGAGCATTGATCAATATTCAAATAAAACTTATAAATTTAAATGTGTCCCATTTAATACCACTGGTATGTCCCAAGCATATCAGAAGCATTCAGTGTTGGGTGATATATTATAATTTCTTTTAATTACCATTTTTAAAACCTTGAGTGAGTACCTTACATGTTTAATTTAAAGTAAATTCATTTAAAATGTGAATAAATAAATACCTTTTATTTAGATTTTTCTTCATTGATGAATATTGATCATCCATAAAGACACTTTTGGATTTCCTATAATGTTCTTTTGAGGATCCAAGGATATGATCCATCTAGTAGTGATCCATTCATTTTCCTATAATCTCCAAGCAATTCCACATGATCTTAGGATGCTAGAATGATAAATGGAATGTTTTTTGTTTTTCGTTCTTGGTTGATAGTTCTTTGGTCATGAAGAAATCACTCTTTTATTTCTTATTATTGATAGGGAGAGAGAAGGATTAGTCGAGAGATAATTTTTCATTCTTATGAATTCCCTATTTCAATTGTACCAATAGATACCCTACATAATAGATATAACCATCTATTTATAGAGATATGGTTTGGGTTAAAATAATTATTTAATTGCATACTAGCCATTACAAATATAATATCCTCTAATTAACCCCATTTAACATAATAAAATAGTAACATTATTATTTATGGGTGATCACCAACTTTCCCAATACTAAAGATTATTTAACCTACTTTTTAATTAATATTTTTCACCAGAATTGGTCTTGGTATTCTTTTACAGCTCAATAAATTATTAAATACCAGAATAAATTATTTTATTCTATGAAATATATATTTCATTCAAAAACTAGTAAATAAATATTTATTAAATATAAAATTTAATAAATAAATATTTTTATTTAAAATCAGGTGAATAAACATTTATTCAATTTATGTGATCAATAAAACAAGAGTTAAACTATTCCTCGGTCCTAAGAATAAAATTTATTCATTTAGTTAAGATGAAATATAATTTAAACTAGATAAACTTAAAAATATTGTGTGTGGATATATAGGATTTATTCTCATTGTAATTAGGTGACCTTGGATAAAGTCAAATATTACTATCTTGCAATGGGTTGAGGCACCCAAGAGAAAGAACTTAATTGTCACAATGATGATAACCACATACGAACACTCATTGTGTAATATAATACCATTATCACAATATATCATTAAGTAGTTCTCACATTCATGTAAAAAATATATATTATTGATACACATTTATTTGAATATATTTAATAAACATTATGTTACACCATATTAATGGAATTTAGTGTGACTTTTCATTCCAATTATTGTGCCAAGATATCATCCTCCATAAATATCAAAGGGAAAAATACATCCTCAATTTATCCATTAATGACATGTCAATCCTAATTCACCCAATGTACACTAAATCACTACAACCATATATCTCCATGGGTTTCTTCAGAAAATCTAAGTGTGTGAGTCCTAAAATTCATTTATTATAACATTAATGTATAAGGACCCTTATATAGTCTTGTAGATATGAATACCTAATGTCACAAAAACAAGAAAAATATCTACATGTGGATATTCTATCATAATATCCCACCATAGAGATTACCAATTGAAAACCAAATGATAAGAAGCATCATCTTCTTACAATAACTCCCATTTTAAGGTTTACATACCATTTGTCCTATCATTGTTTGTCATCCAACCGTAGAACTATTTTTAAGAGATATCGTTGTATCATCACAAGGTTCTCATCATAGTGGGGAACTACTATGACCTTATCAATGTGACATATAGTATATGAAATTTCCACTTCAATGTTATATAAAATATAAATCAATATCTTACAATATATCCATATTAATATTAACTTCTTTTAATATAGAAGTAATCTAATGTACAAAGTGGTCAGTTGTTGGGCACCAAATCCAAAAAAAACCATTCCTATTCTCCAAGATATTTAATAATTAATAATTAATTAATTTAAAATTAATTCAGTCACACATTATCATTCAGTAATATACTATGAATAGAGTATTTAATTGAGATTATCACTTTACTATTTAATCTAGAACAAGGGGTTTTTTCAAGGAAATACATAATCTCATGTTGGGAGTTGGGGTCGAGTCGGTCCCCCTTTCGCATTTCAATTAATTTCATCTTTTTTAATAAATGTTTTATTCTATTTAACATGGATTATTTCTTATCCCCCATTTGAGTATTAACCTTCACCTGATTGAGAGAGAAAAATGGAGAGGAATAGAGTGATATTTAGATAAGAAGGGAGGTGTCATCACGTATCATGGGAGGAGCAAGATCATTATGTGGTTGGAGTGGAACAAGAATTAGTGTGAAGATTCAATAGATTTTTCCCAAAGTTATTTTGTTCTATATTTATATAGTAAATCTATATAGATTTACATTTTTTTATCTTTGGAAACCTTTTATGACTATTTAGGACCTCTTGGGGGATTATATATATATATATTGTTTTGAAAATCATGGGGTGCAGCCCTAAATAAGTGTTTCCCATTCTAAAACCTTGATCACACAATGTGTATTCTAGTAACACACATTGTGTCTTATTACAATTCAGAGAAGATGAATTTTTAGATGTATATTCTATATAATATTGGTAAATGCCATGTACTAGTGCTATTCAATATAGTTGAGAACCTAGTCGGACTGCCTGTGTAGGGAAAATTTTCCATGTAGAGTACACAACTATAACCACATGCGGGATACCTGTCATTTAAAAGAACAAAACCATGAAAAGATACATGGACATGGCATGTGTGGTACACAGGTAGGTACCCCACGTAGGGTCCAAACTATGTACCTGCTATCCACAACATGTAGAAGTGATTTACAAGACATGTCCTGCTAAAGAACATGACCAATTGGATATGTGAGATTACATGTTGTGTACTAGGGTATAAACACTATGCAATCCTTTCTTATTGCCACTTTTTAGGTTTTTTCATAATTTTACACATTGGACATACAATTTTAGACATGATTAGTTTAGTTTAATACTTTTCCATGTAGATTGTGGTGGTACAACCCTTGGTTTTATTTGAGAAATCCTAAAATCTATTTTATTGAAAATTTGACATAATAGAGAGGTGATTCCTCCAACAATTTTATTCAATTATCTTTTAAGATTGAGATATATTGTTTTTGTGTTCTAATGAATATATAAAAAGGCCTTGATCTTAGATATTCTATGATCCATATCCCATAATTGAAGAGTATATTGATTTTACAACAAGGAAATATCTCTTGTGAGATGTTCCCTTCCGCCTTGGAGGTCATGAGATATTAGAAACATGGTAGTGGAATTTGGTTAACCTAAGAGCTTCATTGAGTATGGGGATCCTATGTATGATGCATCCAATTTTTTAATTATTTTTTAGGATCCCGTGTAGTATGTATCTATTTACTACTTCTTGGGATCCCATGTAGGATACCTCTACTTACCCATTGTGAGGATTCCAAGTAGGATACCTCTACTTATGTGATAAAATATAGGTTCCCAAGTGATATTTCTTCACTTCTATATGAACATTAAGGATCCCATGTAGGATTCCTCCCTAGTGTTTTGACATTAGGGACCTATGGGTTTCCTAAAATTTGACTAACCTTATGGTAGTTCATAGAGGGTTTTTGTAGAGATATTAAAGGGCATCACCTTAGAACTATTACCAAAACTTTGATCCATGAGGCTGTGGTGGTAGTGGTGGTTTTAGAATTTGACCACCATCCCCATTTTATTTATGTATTTACATTATTACTATCAATGAAGCAATTATTTCTAGAGGATATTCTTGTTTTGTGGATGATGTGCTTCATGTGATGCAATATGGGTTGGGTATTCTAGGATGTACTTCCTAGGATCTGGCTATTGATCCTACTTATTTTTTAGGATGCATATATGTAGTTACTGGGATGAGACATATGATCCTTTCTTAGCAAAGGTTTTGGACATGGGGCTCCTCACAATATATTTTAGATACCATTAAGGATGAATATTCTCTTTCAAGCTATGCCTATTATTATCCATAGGGTTGGGTGGGTGTACCATTACTAAACACTTCAGAATTTCCTAGTTGTGGGGTGTTTATCAATTCATATTAATGGATGTTGATCATGTACTTTGAAATTGAGAAAATTATGTATATAAATCTCCTGAGGGTCATCCCCAATGAGGGATTATTCAAGTGACAATGTTGTAACCACCTATGGAGTGGGAATTAGGGCGCATACATCAGAAAATATTTACATGGATTGAGTGATATGGAATCCATCTTAAAGACCATTTACATGATGTTTATTTATTATCTATAATCATTCATTATAGTGATTGGAGGTGAGTATGGATGAACCTATGGTTAGAACATTTATCCCCCTATTGTGATGTAGATTTTTTATAGGCATTTTGACAATGGGCAAAGTAGGTATCATCTATTGGAATTAAAAACTTTTTATAAAATTAATTATACATGTCTTGGATGGTATGAAATAAAGATCATTGTCTCATTCATAGGATTTTCATAAGATTTGGGTTGTAGAACCAAGGATCAATTGAGTTTTGTTTCACTTTATTAGTTTCCTTATTTATGTATATGTATTTAAAGACACAAAAACAAAAAAAACATATATATATATATATAAAGATATATAAAATTATATATATAATTTTATATGTATATAAATAATGAAACTCAATCATAGACATTCCATCTTTTTTCAAAGTAGGTATCATCGATCGGGATCATGGACCCAAGGACCGAGTAAGGATTTATTTTATTTATCTTTTCCTGTGGTGTCTCAACTAGGTAAATAATATCTCATGAGCATGAAATTATTATATAATATTATAGGTCCATCATTGGGGTGTCCATGGAGATTTATTTGTCACACCCTGTACATGAACCTCATTGTAGGTGCAGACCACATGTCTTCTTTCATATTGAGCACATATGCGTGATTGATAATGTCGAGGCCTAGGATTTCATGATCGAGATAGATTGTCGCAGCAGTGTAATGGTGAATTGGTATGAATTTTATTGTTTTTAGTAGTAGAGCCTTGTTATTTTATTCAATTAATTTTATTAACTATTGTATGTGAGGTAAGCCCATGGGGAGATCAATGCGGTTTGTATGACATGGACGTTCAATCCTTTACTGTATTGTAGTTTATTAAAACCTTGTTTATATTTAATAATTCCAAAAATGTTTTATCTTGAAGTATGGGTGATGTTTATTTATTTTATCTAGTTTCTTATTCTAATATGGTGTAATTTTATCCCCATAGAGACACAGATATCCCTCACTGCTAGTCAGATTCCTCTAACGTATAGGGAGGCGCACTTCAGGCATAGTCGAGAACTAGATAGGGGCACTATTTTAGTGGACTCTGAGTTGGGATGTTTTAAATGTTTTATCAAATAAGATTTATTACTATTATATTACTATTTTTTATATGTTAGAGTGGATTATTAGGAATATTTTCGAACCTATGACAGATATCAGATTGGTTTTATGAGAACACTTGTTCTAGTAGGAATTGCCAGTTTCTAGTGTTATTTGATTATTATTCTTGATATGTGATGTTATATTTTTATATGAATTTCACCTTTAGATACATATATTGTGTGTGAAGTTATGATTTATTATGGATTTAGGGCTCTCATACCATGGGATATAAGCATGTGGTTGATTTTAAATATTGGATAGAAAAGTAAAAAAGGTATCTCGTTCATCATATTTGGCATCAACAGTCTGTATATTTTAGGCATTACAGTGTGTGATGTTTCAGATGAATAGGTCCAATTTTTTAAAGTTTATTCAACCAAAAAAATCGTGTTTTATCATATAAGTTCTTGGAAGAATTAAACTAAATTTCCCTAACCAGTATAAATATTTTCTTCTAATGGTGGGTCATGTGGATCTACAATGAGGAGTCACATAATGAGGCTGATGCCTCACTCCTCATTCATAGTAGGGGTAGCGGCCCTAGTAGGTAGATAGGGAACATGATTCCCATTTGATAGCCCCCTTTTAAGAATATTTTTGTTAGATTCATTTATTTAATGTGTTAATGATAACCAATATTATGTTTTCCATATAAATTTGAATGACCTTTTAATTAAATAGTATTGTTTATGGTTATCTAGTCAGATTATCCAGTGAAATTCTAATTAGTGACTCAAAGATTCATTCAATGAAGATCTTTATGGGGTAATAACATATATGTATTCCTAATGAGGATCAATTAATTATCATTTCTATGTTAATAATAGAATACTCTATTGTGTAGTTCCTTAGGAGGATGCATGTAGAAGAACACGAGCCTAGTATCTTAATGCTTTTTAAGTGCATACCTTACAATATTTTCATTAATATAGTTTTTTATAAATGGGACCCAATTAAATGGGTTTAAAATTAAATATGATAGTTTTATTTCCCTTATATAATGGTAGTTTAAAAACTATAAAATTAAATATTTGTTGATAGTTAGACCCTCTTTGATCTATTTTGTTCCTTACCTCACTTATAATGGTTTGATAGGTGAGTAATATTACTTTCATTGAGATTGGTGCATGGATGATTCCCCATGTGATGTCACCTTTGAAAGAGATTTTTCATATGGGAAAGGTGGTAGGACCTAGTTACCCTATGAATTGATTACTATGGCTCTCTAGGAGACCTAGAGGCCAGTAGTTTTGAATCAGACCCTTATAGGTTGACATTTAGTTTTGGTCAAGGGAAACCTATGAATGGGGATGTAATGGGTTGATAAATTACCTTTTAGGATGTGATATTGGTTTTACCCACTTGTTGAGGACAATTAATGATATGTGATAAATATTTTCAATATAGGATAGTTGATTTCTTAGGTTTCTGAGGAATCACCTAGTGTGATTCTATTTTCAGAAAGGATTTTATGGATAGTGCATGTCCTTGTTTACAATTGATTGTGAATTTTTCACTTTAATTTCATAAGATAAATTTTTTTAATGGGTGGTTGTGGAATAAATTTAGAAATTAATATAGGTGCTCAATGTTTAAGGAGAGTTCCAAGGGGACTCTGGATTACTGAGACCTACATTTAGTGTTGCGTGGTTACCTTAATTTCATTAACACATGACTCTTGGGAGAACTGGTTGGGTGATGAACGAGTGGTATGGGTTTTTACACACTTTGTGTTATGAAAAATAGAAAAGGATATACACCAGATGTCTATAGTAGTGTTTAAATCTTCAATCATAGGGTGGTGATGTGTGAGTCATGCAAAAGAAATTTAGTTCAATTTTATGGGATAGATTAGTCTGGTTTTCTGATAAAAAGATAAAAATTCCCTCCTAGTTTCGAGAGACATTGAGAATTAAATGTGTTTTATGAGGTTGTTAAACTGTGGTAGGACCTTTACATGGATTTTAAGGATACAAGGTGTCAGGTGTTACTTAAAGAAAAGTATATCAAATTTTTATATGAGTGTGTCTCAGAGAGAGAAGTACATTCCTATTGATGGAATTTTAGTGTGCCTCGATTTTAAAGGATATCAGTCTCTATATCTTGATATCATCCTACCTATGATGAGAGGGTATCATTTATAAACATGGCTTATTTTCCATTTAAATATTTTTCAAAGACTAATGAAGGTTCCTGATGAGGTTTCAATCAAGGAATAGAATAAGATAAGCTATATAGTGGTAACAGAACCATTTACTCTGTAAGGGTAGTGGCCCTTATTTTCATTTGAAATACGGTATTTTCTATGGAATCCATTATCAATATATGATAAGTGTAAGGTTTTATTTTTTCTATTTTGTAACTTTATATGAGTTGTTTTGGCAATGCTAGTCATTGTGTATGGTGATGAATAGAGCATGGGCCTCTGAGTATCATCTCAAATGAGATTCCATGATAATAACAATAATATGGTTGGGAGTATCAGATTATTTGTAGGAATCTATGATTTTCTATCCCATTACATTGTAGTTTGGGTAGTTAGAGGTGCTTAGAGGAGGTTTAGAGGGATCAGAGAAGCTAGATCTATTGAAGTACTGTAGGTGGTGGTTCACTATGTGAACTATATTCATGTTCTGATATAGTGATTCACGACATGTGAGGATGGAATAATAACTACTTTTATGAAGGGTAATGTGGATTGAATAAAATTAATTCATGTTAGGAACTTTATACATGACCTTTAATTAAATTAGGGTGAGTTTAATCATTTTTCAGTGGAAACTACAAATATAGAAAAATCCATGCAATGGACAACATGAAAGTAGTACATGACATGAAACTCATGGGATCATGGTTGTAAAAGGGTTAAATTACCAATCACTATTTACTAAACCATACCCTCTTTCTCATTTATGAAAAAACCTATGTGATTTTGGAGGATCTTCTAGTCCTCCTTCTCCCACTTCGATCTTTCAGTTGTGTTGGATTCTAGTTGGCATTCCATGATGAATTATCATACATTTCCCATTTTTTTCATTATTTTCTTCTCTATAGATCTGATGTGACTGTTCTATTTTGGTTTTAGGTTTGATTTGGGTTTCTTTTTTTATAACAATTGATGCAGTGTACATTGATTCATGGGTTTTGCATACAATTTTGGTTTTTGGGAGTTTCTTCTTCACCCTACAGTGCACAATGAGTTGGGAAAGCTTATTTGGGGTAGAGAATCCATATTTTATTTATTTCATGTATCATTCATGAAGGTTTTGTTCTTATTCATCCTTTGGAATATTTGTTTAACTATATTACTAAAAATAATTAACATAATTAATTGAAAATTTAGAGGAATAATGTTTATTCGCATGAATTTACAACTTTGATAGTATTGTGATGTTATGTTTGGATGAATTGAGTTACCCACTATTAATTATGGATTTTTTGGGATTTTTGTCCTGATATGGAATGATTTGTGGAACCTTTTATTGTTTTATTCTATTAAAGTCACCCAAAAATGAAAATTAGTTAACAACACGTATTTGGTTAACAAAATTGTTACCCTAGGATTGTGGGATATGTTAGAATTCACTAAATAATGAAGTGGAATGTGAAAAACTTCCCATTGATATATATTTAAAATTTTCTACGATGTGATGTAATGTGTGGTCATGCTATGAGAGGACGATGTGTGGTTTTGGTTCTTGGGAACAATGAGTTATCTGAGGCCATGTTGTGGGTTTGTGATGTGGGCACTGGTAGGGTCAGTTCGTGGTTGTGGTGTGAGGTGACAATGTGTGGTTGTGATGTGTAGTTGGTATGAGGTTGGGATATTGGTCAGTTATTTTTTATGTATGAGGCTATTCAGTGGGTTGGTGATGTGAGGTTGTGCTATGTGGAGGGTGATACAATTGGGTTTGTGCTGTATTGGATTCTCGGGTAGTGATGGAAAAAATAATTTATATTATTTTAAATGGACTGTGTTTATTGGTTAAATGGGAGAGAAATGATAAACAATAAAATAAATAATGGGTTATCTGGCTATATTTTTCTGATAAATATTGAATTGAGTGGGTTGTTTAAATGAAAATTTTTTATCTTGAAAAGAAACATGGGATGTGTATTGTGTATTTTTTTTGTTAAGTGGATCTATACATTTAAAGTTTGAAGATAAAGTGGGGATATTGTGAGTTTATTAGTTCTTATTTTGGACCCATAGGTTATGAATGTGTATGTGGATACATACACACACACACACACAGATATATATATATATATATATGTATATTTTATGTTCATCTAAATTTCTATATTCACCCTACACACATCGTCCACTATGTGTCGAAACTCATAAATTTATATGGTGGATTTTCATAACATACCATTGATGAGGTTGTATTGATGGGTACCCACTCTTTTCCACCCTTGTGTATAAGTGAGTATATATTTAAAGGTTATGATGTCTGGAGGACTGATAGTTCACTAAGTGATGGCCTGGGTGTCTTTAGGTGACATGAGATGTGACCGTGTTATGGGATGATGGCCCATGTGTCTTCAGGTGGGTTTTATGTGACCATGATATGTGATAATACATGGTGGGGGTCATGCATAGTTGGAGGAGGGAATTAGGTTGATTTTCTTTATTTTCATGATACAATACTAGTATGGTTGTGGTTGTGATGTGATGTACAATTTTTCTTTGGAAAATATGTGATGTGACCATGTTTTTCAGTAGTGGACCAGGTTTCTACTGTCTTGATGTGGGTTGTATGTGCTATATAAGAGATGAAGGTTACAGGACGTATGAATTTGGGGTGAGAGATATTAAAATAAATGGGAAAGAGGTTTGAGGTACCCTTTTTAGATAGGATTTATATTATGTTATTATAAAAGGCTTGTGTTATTTGGTGAGCATGCCATGGTGGGGATGATCTTGGTTAGTTGACCTATTTAGGTTCTATTTGGTTATGTTATTTTCATAGAGTTTTATTAGTATTCTTCTTTCACATGTTCATAGGAGCCTTTGGTTTCCTACATAGTATACCTGTATTCTCACACTAAATTTATAAAAAAATTAGAGTTCCATAAAGATTACATGAACCATAATGCACATTACTAGCTTGGACCATATGACAATTTCCATGTCATGAAAATATATTTTCTTTTTGGTGTTTACATTCGAGACCTATCTTTATCAGTTTTATTTATTCATGAATAGTGGTATGGTTTTGTTTATTTTTATATTATTCCATGAATTTTCATGTGGTTTTTTCATTTTATCTTATGGTATTATATTATTATTTAGTGTAATTCCTCCCATTTCATGATATTTCCATTCCCTACAATTTTAGTCTCTATCTCGGGGCCTGCTAGAGGTGGGACACGAGGGAAATTATCTCTCTCCCTAAATCGTAGTTTCTTTTATGGGAGGGGGTCATGGAAGAGTTGTATCAAAGTTAATTGTTAAGAGATATGATGTGGCTTAGAGTTATTCATAGTGAGTATTTCATGGGTTTGTATAGAAACAATGAAATTTGACTTTCTTGTATGAAATAGATTCAGGTGACCAACTAGAAAAAATGATTTGATGCCACCCCCTCACTATTTAGTGCACAAGATCTAAGAATAATTAATAAGTAAGTGAAGAGGACCTGTTTGTAGTGTGAATACCTAAGAGAGGTAATTTCATTATAATGAATTGTGTTTTTATTTTAATTGGGTGGTATATGGAAGTTAGAAAATAAATTAATCTAAATTATAAATAATTTAGTGAATCTTAATAAAATTTCATACTAAATGTGCTTAGTAAACATTTTATTTATTTTTAGCTTTGTATCATATTCATCAAGAGCTTATGGTTCACGTAGTGGAGATTTAATAGGTTGATCGCAATGATTACCATATTGGTGATCTAATTTACGACGATTATTTGTGGTGGAGTATGTTGTGAGATTTTTAGTGTAAGTATTTGGGGTTGTATAAGGGTAGAGTTTTATATGTATAAATAAATATATATATATTTTGGAATTCAATATTACATTCATTTGGACTAGGGCCCTCATGGAGTACCGAGTTCCTTTGGAAATTAATCAAATGTGAAGAAATTTATGACAGTGAAGGAAACTCTTTCATGGTGAGTGGAAAGAGGTAGATTTTTATTTGGTTAAATTCTAAAAAGCGTTTAGGGAAGAGTTTCTTTCATCATCCTTTAAGTAAGTGAAGAGGAAATAGTGTCATTCTCTTTAGCTAGGGAGTTTTTCTGTGTGGGAGATGGGAATAAAGTTTAAGGACCTTCTGTATTTTCCAAATATCCTTTCGAAGATAAGGTGTCTAGTACAAGATGTATTGAGGTGGAAACCCATCCTTAGATCCATTATGTAGTTACTCCATATAAGTTTCTGATACCCCACAGGGTGTCATTAGTTCCCTAAGGTACTATGCAAAAACAAATATAAAAAATTCAAACTATTATACTCAATTAAATAAAATGTAGTATTAAGAAATTTCGTGTTTGAATCCATAGAGATAGTGAAATTACTTTAATTAGGTTTTTAATTGATTTTAATATATTAATTTAATGAAAAATATGAGAAAAGATGATTTTTTTTGGTTTTGTGAAATGAAAGAAGAAATTAAATCAGGAAAATTTTATTTGTTTTGAAAAATATTTTAAAAGCATCCCTGGGTAATGTAATATCAGGGATCAAGTGGAATTGGATCTTAGAATATAGATATATTGATTTATTATTGGTGCTGGATTTGAGGTAAGGTAGATCCAATGGTCATGGTATCTCCTCCTAAACACATTAATATCCTATTTCCTTTGGTCCGTTAATATAATATTTCAATGAATCAAGTTTGTGTCGATAACACATTTAAACATGATTTCCCCCAATGTTTAAAATGGTCATGCCTCATTTAGCATTATCATTTGTACTATTTTAATGTTCCTTTAAATTTAATTATCAATGGTCATGATAATGTAAAAAAGAAATTGATTAAAAGTTGATGAATAAATTACACAAACCAAATACTTGAGTAATTAAAATAAAGAAATATAATGTTCCTTACCCCTTATATTTACATCACCCTATAATAAGGAAGGGTTACCGTCTCATCCTAGCATAGAGAGAGTAATAGGTAGAGAGAAAATAAAAGAAATTTATAAAGAAATAAATAATTCAAAGAGGGTGTTGTTGCTTCGCTCTAGGATTTGGTCTCCATCAGAATCTGAATACATTTTTAATAGTAGAAAGCACCTCTATTTATAGGATTCCATTAGGCATTCAAAACACATTACAAAACTTGTAATGATGTTACACATCATGTAATCCAAATCAGAAGTTGGTTCCTTGATTTTTGGATCTATTCAAATCTCATATGCAGCATTGATTCTTTGACACATGCCACGACACGTACTGGGGAATCACGTCATGTAATCAAATTTCACAGGATGTCTTCATGTCACAACTTGTCATGGAGGCACAATTTCCTTTTGAACATGTAATGATGTGTAATGGTAGTACACTGTGTATAATCATTTTGTTCCATTTTCTAGCTCCTCTTCGCCTTCAAAAACCCATTGTCTCACCGCTTTGCTTCACTCATGGCATGAAATTTCATTAAGCTCATATTACCTCACATTTTCATTCATTTTTCAAATATATGATGTTTCCTGACATAAATAATAATACAATCCAATCCATTCAAAAATTGGAAAGATTATTCAATTAAAAAAAATCAATACATAAAACACTATTAAAATATATGAATGAAATACACTTATCAGTTTACATCTCATCTGGAGGTTAATAAGAAGGTGGATATGATAGAGAATATAAACTCATGAGGAGGTTACCGATGATAATATAGTTAGTATGGTTCCCCAAAATGTAGAGTTGTTAGTGATAGGTCTTAGGTTCTAGGAGAAGTAGGGTTTTGACTAGAATGGATTCGAACTTAGAATACACCTTTCTAATATTCTGGGTCAGTGGTTTTCATGATTTTCCTTGGGGATTGGGGATAGAATGTTTTCTATATGGGGTTTGGGGACATTACCCAAAATAGTTCCTAGTGGTTCTTTAGGCTCAGTTTGGTGTAAGTGGAAAATATTGGAGCTATCCACAATAAATGTTTCTATTGAGACCATTTTAGAGGTAGGGGATGTAGGGTTATGCCTCACCAAGGATATCTTATTTTAAGACATAATCTCCTTTTATAATTAGAATATTCCAAAAGTAACACATTTATAACTATGGCTGTCATATATTTGTAAAATTATAGAAAATAGAGGGAACTGCGTAAATGATGTGTAAAACAAACAATTAAATGAAATCCTTTCTAACTCGATGGAATATATAATGAAAAAATCACGAAGATGGTGATTCAACCATATTGAGTTATGAATAATTACATGAATCATGTTAAGCGACTAGATTCACCTCGAAGGGAACGATATGTCGTTGAGCCCTTCATGAGCTAACAAGCACCTTCTTTTAGTTGATCAATTGATGCAATGATTTCTAAATTGTGGAATACCTCTATAGAAAATATATTTTATTTTTGTGTGCTCTTTAGAGATAAGGACAGTCACCTAGGCAATTTACATGGAGAATATTTTTAGTGGGTAAATATAATTAAAAACACAAACCCAAGATATGAAATTGATAATATGGGGTGGGAAGTGTTATCAGATCATTTTAAATAAATATTTTCTCTATTTGATGATAAAAAATGGATAATAAATAATTAATGTTTAAATTGAAGGAAAATAAATCAGTTTAAGTCTATGGAATGAACATTACATGACATGCTCGATAAACCTCTAGCATTATTTTGGATCCTAACAAAAATATTGATAGATTCCTCGAAGAACTGATACCAAATATGTGGAATAATTTTAAAAATTAAAATAATGAATGCTACTAGGATAGAGTGTGGAGTATTATGAAGGTTTAATTGAAGTTTTGAGAGATATAGTGAAAAAATAGGTCGAATGAAATAAAGAGTGTAGTAGAGCTAAAATCCATGATGAATTTTTTCATAGATGAGGTGCAAAAATTTTGAAACATCCCACGTGGATAAAATATGAGAATAAGTATATGCAGAATTAATTTTAGGGGAGTGGAAGGTACTATAAGAGTGAGTGAGATGGTTTTATATCTCTTAACACTTATAGTGAGGTGAGGCCTCAAATTATAAATATTAATGAAAAAGGGAAGATTGTGTAGACCTAGCTTGATATTCATTGTTTAATGAGTGAAAATATTGTGATCTTTTCCAATCAATGAACAAATTTGAAGATAATATAGGGAAACCTCCATCATCCTCATCATAGGACAACACAACATAATCAATAAATTCTAACAATGATAGAATATGTAGATTTTTAAATGATATGGTGGAAGGTACAATTGTTGTTCTCTCAAAGATATCAAGTATTTTGTTTGATTCAGGTTCAATGAATTGCTTTATTTCATAAATGTTTTCAAAGAATGTATAATATATACATGATATTCTAGATGTATAGCTATTAATCAGGACTCTTATAAGAATTATCTTTGGTTAAATAATATATAGATACTCTAGTATTATACTTTCTGAGTACAATCTCATCCCAAATATAGTAGTCATTCCCATGGTAGAATTCAAAACTATATTAGGGATGGACATTCTGTCAATGTATAATTCTATGATCAAAGGAATATGCAAGTAAATTTCAATATCATCGAATGGAAAACCTATAGTTATTTTGAAAGGATAGTATCCCGACATGAGATTTGTCAACTAGAAGCTCCTATAACCTTATTTTTGGAGATGATATGTAAAAAAGGAAATAGAAATGAAATTATAAATATAGAAAATTTCAATATTTCATAGGAATACATTGATATATTTTAAAAAGACTTACATGGACCCCACTAAGAAGAGATAAAGATTTATCCATTGAACTCATATCTCTATCAAAACCAATATCAAAGACATTGTATAGAATGGGAAATGTGGAGTTAGTGGAATTAAAGAAAAAATTTTAAGAAATTTTGGAGAATGGATTTATCCGACCAAGAGTGTATTCTTAGAAAGAACCTATTTATTTTTAAAGAAAAAGGATGGGCCAATTTCGGATATTCATTGAATATAGAGAACATAATGGGATAACCATGAAGAATAAATACCTTATCTTAAGGAATAATGGTTTATTTGACTAGCATCATGGGGCTCAATTCTTCTCCAAGATAGATATCTGATATGGGTATCATCAATTGAGGGTTAATAAATAATATCTTATAAAGACTTGCATTCTAACAAGATATGATCATTATGAGTTTGTTGTTAATAATTTAATCTTCACTAATGATCCATATATATTATGGATTGGATGAATAGAGTTTTTAAGGAATTCCTTGAAAATCCATGGTAGTTTTTATTTTTTATATTCAGATATATTCCAAAATTCATGAGGATCATATAGGGGTTATACAAAAAACTATGTGGAAGGATAACATTTTTGGAAAGGTTAAAAATGTTAGTTTTTTTACAAAAACATCCATTATTGGGGAACACTGTAACCAATTAAGGAATATCGGTTGACCCATCCCAAAAAAAATGTTTCTGAGGAGTGGAATCATCCTACAATAGTAAATAAGATTTTTAGTTTCCCTGCTTTAGGAATATATTATAGAAGTTTTGTGAAGAAAATTTCTTGAATTTAAAATACACCAATCGATTTAAATTAAAAAAGAGTATAGTTATTTAGAAAAAAGGTGTGTGAATAGGGTTTCCATGAATTGAATAATTGAATGGTTTCTGCACCAATTTTTACTCCACCCCTATTAGAGAAGTATTTTTTATCAATTGTGATGCATCTCTAAAAATTATTGGTTATGTCATTATTAAAAATAAAAAGGATGCCTTTTTTCATCAAAATAGTTAAAGCCTCATGGGAAGAATTATCCTACCCATGGTCTAGAGTTAACTACAATCATTTTTTTCCTGAAGATATGGAGGCACTATCTCATTGGGAGAAATGTGATATATATGTTGATCTCCAAATTTTGATGTATATGTTCATGCAAAAGTAATTGAACATGAGACAAAGGATACTGTTGGAGCTTCAAAAATACTATAACAATTCAATTCATTATCACCCTATAAGAGAAAACATAGTCACTAATGCATAATGTTGGAATGTTCCCATTATACTAGAAATGACTATGATTTAAGGAGATCCATTGGTTGAAGACCTAGTACCATTGGAAATGGGAATCATAAGGGAAGGTACATCATCAATCCTATGCCAAATGATTTCTCAAACATTATTACTAGATAATATCTATAAGAATCAATTACATAATCCTTTGATACAAAAAGGATGGAGGTTGTGAGGAATGGTAAGATCCTCATGTTCGATATTGATCAAGAAGGTGCACTAAAATTATTTACAAGGATATGTGTCCCATCTATCCCAGGGATATAGAGGGAGTTTATGGGTGAAGCACATAACAGTACATTATCTGTACATCTCAGAATCACTATAATTTATTAGGACCATCAAGATCATTATTGGTGGGATAATATGAAAATAGATATTTCTAACTACACTGTAATATTCTTGGTGTGTCAAGATGTAATGGAAGAGAATAAATTCTTAATGGGGTATTGCGACAACTACCCTTACTAATATGGAAGTTAGAAAATATCACTATGGACTTCGTTAATATTTTCCCATGTAAATCAAACAGAAACAATGTGATATAGGTTATAGTGGAGCGACTCACCAAGACTTACCATTTCGTCACAATTCTAGAAGATTTCCCTCTTGACCTACGTGAAAAGATATACATAAAAATAGTGGTGATACTACATCGGTTTCCATGTTCAGTCATATATGACTAAGATACAAGGTTAACATCTAAATTCTAAAGACGTCTTCAATATTCTCTAAATTATGGATTGAATTTCAATATTGAATATCACTATAAAAATGATATAAAATATAAAAGGAATATTCAGAAACATGAGAATATGATACGGGCATGGACAATGTAACTTAAAGGTGGATGGGATGAACACCTCCCATTAGTTGAGTTCTCATACAAAAAAAGCTTTCAATAGAGTATTCAAATGAAAAAAATATGATGCTATATACAGGTACTGATGTAGAAATCATACTTTTTGGGATGAATATGGTGAGTGAATGCTACTTCAAACTAATATTGTGTAAGAGAATACAAAACAGTTTCAAGCAATCCATAAACAAATAAAATCTCCATTGATATTTCAGAATATCTATACTTACAACTATTGAAGGGACTTCGTGTTGGATATTAGAGATAATTTTTTCCTTCAGATATCACTATGGAATAAAGTCATGGTATTTGGAATGAAATGGAATCTTTTCCCTGGGTATATAGTCCACTTTGAACTCCTTGATCACAAAAGAGAAGTGGAATATCAGTTATCACTTCCAAAAAATCTGGCTTACATTCCTGATGTATTCAATTTATATAACTTATATAATTACACACCTAATCCCTCACATGTACTGAACCTGGAGGTGGTAAAAATGAAACATGTCCTCTCTTATGTGGAGAATACAGTAGTGATCCTAGACCATAAAGAGTGTGTACTATGTAAAAAATTCAACTCTCCATGTAAAATTATTGTGGAAGCACTATAAATATGAAGAAGATACTTGAGAAATAAAATAGATAACAATACATAAGAACCCAACCTTTTTTAACAAAGATAATGAGTTGAATTTTGAGGATTAAATACCTTAAAGGAAAAAGAATATAACATCCCAAAAATTCTTTCAATGATTCATCAAATAACTTATTCTCATTTTATATTTTTCCCTTGTAATGGAAGTACATTGAAATACTATTACAAAAGAAATATTACACATCAAGTATTGATACAAATTACTATAGATAAAAATTGTACAATAATATAAAAACAAATTAATATCAACCACCCAAAGGTATACTTCATAGGTTTGAACTCTGAAAATATGATTAAACCTTCCCTGAATACTTTTAATTGAAAAAGACACATTAATAATATAACTGAAATTATTGGATGAATTTTAATAAAATTTGGGATTATTGTAATAAAATTTGATGAATAGTGATGTATATATAGGGTATAAAGGTAAATGTGACCATTATTATTTGACCGTTATATGAACATTGGTCAAATATGAATGTTTTTAAATATAACTATCGGTCAATTTAAAAATTTGAAACTATACCCATTTCAAATAATATTACCATTATAATGAGTGTTTATAAGAAATAATGACAAATGATAGTAGATTCATAAAGTGTAAATGATTGCCTTAACCATTATAGTCATTACTTTTGAAACCCATTTGTCAGAATTTGGGAGGGAATTAGGATCATAGGGGTTCACCCTTTACCATGACCAAGATGGGATTCAACAAGTGATGCTTGAATGAAACTGCCTATGACATATATTATATTTAGTAGATATTACCACTCAGTCAATGTTAGCTGATCCAACCCACAAAACTATTATAATTACACACCATAACCTTAGGGAATAAATGGGTGTAATAAGGGGTTACATTGAGAGTCCATAATTTATTATAGTGTAATTTTTATTGAATATGTAAAATTTGTATTTAATAAATCCCATTTTTAGAATTAATTTTTTTAATAAAATATATTTTTAAATGAGAATAATTTTATAAATATATTTTTAGAGAAATTCAACATAATTTTACATTTAGAAAATTTATAAACTTTTATTAAAAATGTATTCAAAATAATATTTTGTTATAAAATATTCTTTTAAACATGCTTATTTAAATAAATATGATAAAATAATTTTATAATGGGCATATAAAATTTTAAAAATGTAAGAAATTTTACAGTTTAATAAAAACAATTATTTATCAATAAATAACTATTTTTAAATTTAAAATTTAAAATTATCTTATTTAAAGAATTATTTATAAATTATATTTTATATTTGAAATTAGAACATCAAAATTATGTTAGGGTGAGTTTTGGATAATTTTCTAAAACACTTTGTTATTCAATAAATAGTAAAAGTATATTCTTGGGTTTTCAATTTGTTTTATTACCCAATATTTATATCATAATTATGTAATACATAATTATACACAATTAGAAACCTATAATATTTTTATTTTATTAATATTATGTATTTTAATAGATTTCAGTCAATTTCCAAAACTATATGTGACTTTCCAATGTCTAAAATGGATAATTTAATTTTGAAAACATTATTTTGTAGAAAATATAAGTTTACATATAAAAATTATTAAAAAAATGGTGTTTATTTCTAATGGATTAAAATATCATAAAACATGACTCAAAGGTCCTAAAACGAGGGGAAAACTCATGTTTAAGCCAATGGATTTTTATTTTCCCCAACCTAGATTTCCATGACGTATATTTTAAATTTTTTTAAAAATTCCTCCATTTTCTCAATAAATACCCACACATTTCCCATTCATAATAACTTGAAATCCATCCTCCAATATGTTATAGTCATTATTACTCCCAATAATCCCCCCAAGTCATCCTTATGTCACCAAGGTTCCATTAACAAGTTATATGAGAAAATTTTCAAGGTAAGAGAATCCTCCACTTCTTTTTTCCATTGAAGTCATCTTCTGTACGATATGTTTTCTAATTTTTAATCCACATTCTTTTCAACAAAATTATATTACCCCATTAATATAAAAATATTCATTTATCAATGGGATACCTTTGTTTCCTATCATTTTCTAATTTTATTAGACCACTTTTTATACCTCCCATGTTGTTGAATTCGTTTCATGAGTATTTTTTTCATTAGAAATTATTGTATCATGGTTAACCAAGTATATACTTTTTAAAGGGTATTTACCAGGATATTAAAATAATTTATTAATTATTAAATTTACATATAAAAACCCATATTCATTTTATTTCAATTTATAATGAATTATCGGTAATTCCTTTAAGAAAATATGTACGCAATGCTTTTATATGAATCCTATACTTTATCCTCCCGAGGTTATTGATGAAATTAATTATGATAATAAATTTTTATCACATGAATTAATATATATGATTGGTGTCACTATATAATTATCCAATTCATTTGTTAAATAATTTAATCTATATATATGACATGTTTTATGATAACTTGGTGAATAACCTGGGTAATTTTCAATTATGAAACCTTGTTGAACAACCATGGTTATATGTTTATGAGTGTATCATTTTAATGTTGTTTCCACCTTTACTTGAGATGATTACTTTTATTTTTAATATAATATGCATCATGTTCTATTTTTTCATGATATATGTTTTTGCTTCCTGTTTATTATTCACATGCCTCATGATCACTTTCAAATTACCTACATATTTATTCCATTATTAGGCTTTATTTCCATCCATTTACTTTGATGTATATCTTGAAGATATGATATTGAGTAGTATTAAATTATTTTTAACCCATGAGGGAAAATTTCAAGGGGATTATATGAATGTTTTATGTTTCAATGAATTATGTTCCTAATCTCCAAGATACTAAACTTTAAAATATCCTATATTATGTTTCATGTAATGAAATATTTATGTAATAAAATTGTGTAAATCTATAAATCTCGCTATGGGTTTTCCATATAATGAGATAAAGAGAGAAAAAAAAAGTTTTGGAGAGAGAGAGAGATAATGAGGAAGGGAGGTGTGGATATAGAGTTAGGCAGGAGCTGGGTCGTTCTGCAGTAGTGGTGGAATGTGAATCGATGAGAAGATTTGGTGGATTCCACAAAAAGGTAGGACCTTTTAATTCTTATGTTATAAATCCCTATATATTTTTACCCTTATAGTTTTAAACCCATTTTATGACTACAAAAAATTTATTTAGAATCGATCTATAGATTTTATGGGGAAAAAAATTTTCTGGGCAGTTCTCAAGGGTTTCCAATTCGAAAATACTAATCCCTCATTGTTTAGTTTATGAAGATATGTTGTGAGTTTTTTAATCATGGGAAGATGGATTTTTAGAATTACATGCAATGTACTTGTAGTAAACACCATGTACTAGTGCATGGACATGTCGATAATAACTTGGATAGACAGTCCATATAGGGGCACCTAGTGCTGTAGTGTACAAGGCAACACACCCATGTGGGATATACACTATATAAAAGTAAACGAATAGGAAAAGAAACATGGATAGACCATGCAAGGTAAAGAAGAATGTAAAAAATACAAGGTACAAACAATATACTTGTTATAAATGTGATCAACATGTGTTTTAAATTCCATGAAGGGCTAAAGTACACTGACAAGTAGAGATGCGATAATAGACTTCATGTACTAGGGTATACACACCACATAATCCTTTATTACTTGGTATTTTTAAGTTTTACCATGATTTTATGACCCAAAGTCAGAGTTGGAAACATGAGTAGTGAATTTAGATATTATTTACACATATCTCAGGATGGTCAAATCCATGGGGTTACATTAGGATTTTGAGAAGGGGTTTTAGGTTTAAAGGAATATAAAGGAGAAGTACTTCCTCCAATAATTGGATTTGGATATCTATTGAGAGTGAGAGATCTTGGATGGATGTTTGGAAAACTGAGATTGAGTCCTTGATCTCATATGGTCCATGAACTATCTATTGTGACTAATGAATAGACATATTTTCCTCTGAGGAAGTCACCCTTGAGATATGTTCCCTTTTTGGCTAAGAGGTTATGAGTTTTTAGATACAGTATATTAGAATTTGGTTTCTTCAAGAGCGTAACTATAAAATGGGACATCATACAGGATGCACCTAATTATAAATTTCATGGAACCCTTTTAGTATACTTATTATTACTCTTTATGAGAATTTCATGTAGGATGCCTCCACTTATGTGAAAACATATAGGATCCTAATTACGATTCCTTCACTTATTTTTGAACATTGAAGATCCTAAGTAGGATTACTCTCTAGGGTTTTGACATGAGGGACCCATAGGGTTTCCAAATGTTTTACCAACCCTAAAATAGTGAATTGGGAGTTTTGGTAATGATTGTAACATGTGTCACCTTAAAACTCATACAAAACTTTTGATTCGGGTGATAGTAGTAGTTGTGGTGGATTAAAGTGTTTGGCCACCCTCACTCTAATATTTATGCATTCTCCTAATTACTATTGATGAATCAATGATTACCATAGGTTCTTCCAAGGTTGTGTTCTATGTTAATGGTGTAATAAAATGTAGATTGGGGATGAACAAATTTAGTTCTGAAGTTCTATCTTTCCTTCTTATTGTTTTTGATATGATTAGGATGTCTAGATAAACATCACAGGATCCGACAGTTTATCCTATATGTTTATTGGGAAACCTAGATGTACTTCCTAGGATCTAGATATGAGGCCTAATTTTTTATCAGGATGCTCAGTTTTACTTATGAGGATATGACTTATGAGCCTTACTTAGATGCGATGATGGAAACGACAATCCTCACTATTGATTTGAGATACACCCAAAGATGATTATGCTATCTTAAATGACACCTATTATTTTCCCTAAGGTTGGGTGGATACACCTTTACTGAGCTAGGAATACATACATTGGAGTGGGATATTGATCCATTCATATGAAATTTTGTTTATCATATACTTGGATCCAGATAGAATTTCCTTTAGAGAACACCTAAGGGTCATCACCCTTAGGGATTATCTGATTCTCAATGGCATGACCACATATAGACCAAGAACTAGAGCCAAAAAATCAAACTAGATATACATGTATTGAGTGCTATGGAATCTAGACCAGATACTATTTATAGTATTTCCAATTATTGCATATAATCCTTCCCTATAGTGTTTGGATATGAGTATGAGTGGTCCAAGGACTAGGATATGTATCTCTGTTTGGTGGCATAGCTTTCTGAGAGACATTTTGAATGAAGGTGAGAGAAGGTATCATTGATTGATTTTATTGACCTAGGGATTGATGTAATTATATATGTATTGAGTGTCACAAAATCTAGATCAAGGACTTATTCAGGATTTCTAAATGATTATGGTTATAGACCCACATATTGGATGGGGGTCGGTTCATGTATCTTGTAGCCTTAATTATGTATATACACACACACTCATACAATCACACATATATATACATTTATTTGGATATATCTCTATATATATGTATAATTTCACTTTCTTATAGACATTTCATCTTTTTCAAAAGCAGGTATTATCGATCCGGATCACAAACTCAAGGATCAACTGGTGTTTTACTTTTTTTTAATTTCTAGTTGTGTCTTTAATGGGATAATCATATTTCAAGAGAATAAACATATAGAAATAGACTTTAGGTTCACCATTGGGGGTGGAATACCAATATTTATTTATCACCCCCTATATATGAACATCTGTGTGAAAACCGACCTTACGTTTTCGTTCCAATTGTACACAAATGTGTGATGGATAAGACTGAGGCCCAGGGCTGCATTTCCATGTTGGAGTACATTGGAAGTGTCATTCAGATTGGGTACGTGATTTTAATTTGAATTAGTAATATATCCATGAAATTTTATACAAGTAATTGTATTTATTATTATATATGAAATTGACCTACTAGATGATCAGTTCTGAATGTATGAAATGACTATTTAGGTTTTTAATGCATTACATTTTATAAATCAATGATTATATTTAAAACTTATACACTACATTTACCTACTACTATACATTTTTTTAGTTATTCCCATTTGATTATTACTCTAATATAAGGGAATATTCTCCCCACAAACACACCCAAATCCCTCAGTACTAGTCTAAAATCCCAAGCAAATGGGGCCCAGTGGTGAACCAGCATGAGGAATCATTTTAGTGGCCTTTGGGTTATAAATTTACATTATATTTTATTATAATTCACATATTATCATAAATATAATCATTAAATATTGGTTCAATTTGTATTACTAACTACTTGAAATATTCTTTCACTATATGCCCATATCCTCATTTCATGGATGAATGCATGGATCACTCATGTCATACATGATAAGTATTTTTTTGACTTCTATAAACCATGTATTCTATGAACATCAAACAACACATAATAATATCAATTAAATTATTGTAACATTTTGTTCATATATGTTGTATAATTTATTTCTCATATAATAATATTGAATAAATTTTTAGATAATAAATATTTATCTACACGTAATGGCCTCTATTATATCTGATACAATGTTTTCTGAAGTTTTTTAATGGGGTGTGAAACTTGTTTTATAGGTTGGAAAATTTATCTAGGAGGACAATTCATAATAAAATTATATATTTACCCTTGAGTATCCTTTTTATACTTCTGAAAAAATCACTCAATACATGAATGTGAGAATATGGATGAATAAGATTTGTTGATAAATATTTCACTTATCCATTATTATATAAGACTAAATGAATGAATGCATAGAAGTATAATTTTTTACCTATAAGGATCTTCCAAATATGGTTTATATGTAAAATTATAAACCTTTTACAAATTCATTCATTATATTTATAACAGTAATAACCCATCTTTAAATATATTACATTTATAACATCCCTTTTCGAAATTTCCAAACATCCCCAATATGTAAATTTTTTTCCACCTCCCAAACTATGTACATAAAAGATCCCGAATTATATAATTTATTTCAGCTTACAATGAGAGAAAACATACTTTAATAATACATGACAATAAATAAATAAATAATAATGTATAAAAAATATAATGAATTTTAATAATAAATATAAAATAATAATAAAACATGTAAAGACTAATTTATAAATGATGAAAACAAGGATAAAATAATAATAATAATAATAATAATATAAAAACTAGTTAAAAAGAATCTTGAGGGATAAAATTATTAAAAAACATAAATAAAGAGAAAAAATCCACAAAAAATATTTATCCCTAACTATAAAAACTATCTATCCAAAGAATAATATATCATGGTAGTACCGGGGTACACTGAAAAATGAGATCTATAGAACTCATTGAGAACCAACACTAGCTTCAACAATGTATCTAGAAGATTCCAATGAATTTAAAAATCATCTAGACCATCCCTTAAACATACAAAAGAATCATCGCCACATACAACATTATATCACCACAGATTCACTTCATGAAATCCCAACTAAGATTACAATGAAAGCTACCATAATATAGAACACGCTATCAAATTATATAGGGTTACTCAATCAATGAATTCAACCACATTGATATGTCAATTTTTATACTCTTAGATCATACAAAATTCATCCTTATACTCTCAAGAAAAAACATCATAGTACTATATACTCAGTCAAACAGCCAAAAGAATCCCTTTCCCTTTAGTTTATAGTATATTAAAGTTAAGATCTTATAGTTACTTCAACAAAATCCACAACTATAGATTAAAATTAAATAATGATAAGTTTTAAAACATGATTTTATAATTGTTTAAGATATGACTGTGGTAATAATGAAATAATAACACCAAATTTTTATAATAAATGGCTCCATTGAAGGATCGAGATCATTGGTTGAATAGATAAGATAATGAATCCATAGCTTCTATGACCGATGCGGTATAAACACCCACAAATGTATCAAAATAAATCCAATACTAAAACCAAAATCATCATACGAGGTGTATAAAAATTCATTCTTCTGGTAAATATTGAAATAAAAAATTGATCTACCTCTCCTTCAAGAAATAAAAAACATGCTAATATTAATTTTCCAATATATATCCCTATCAATCCTTGTTAAAGCATGAAAATGATATTCAATATAAATAAATCAAATGCAATATAAAAATGATATTATGTATTTTCATTTAAACTATAGACCTATGAAACACTATTGGGATCCACCTATGAAATATCATCATTAATCATCGATGGATTGATATATACACCCTCTTATGAAATGACATTTCTAATAGAATGTACTTTATATGCCGACAATTTATATAGAGATAGTTTCCCATGAAATGAATTTGGGTGAATAACTCCCAAAACCACTTATAGTTAAGCAACATGATAATCCTATGTTAGGTCCACTAGGCTGGATACCCTGAGAGGGGGGGTGAATCAGGGTATGACTAATTAAAAATTAATGCCCATTCTGATCTTGTTTCGCTGTTAAGAAAAACACTCTTCTCTCTTTTTCCTGCTGCACGATATAAATAGAAAGTAAACCAAGCACAGGACACAGAAATTTTACTTGGTTCACCGCTAAGGGCTACGTCCAAGGAGCATACGCCGACAGGTTACCGGTCGTACCAAATTCCACTAATCTTCACTAGATGTGGATTACAAGGTTCGGGCTAGATCACTTCTAATCCCAGGCTCACTGCCTTTACAATGTTTAGGGTCAGCTCACTGCTTTCCCAAGGGTCACTACCTGTTTCTCTCTCTCTGGCTCACTGCCGGTGGAGAGGATCACCTTCTTCCTCTTCCTAAGCTCACTGATCTTGGAAGGAATCCACTCACAGTTTATAGACCTGTAGGTCTCTTCATTTGCATGAATGAATGCATCTTACTCTTTGTGTAGATGCTCTGTTGAAGTACAACTTTCACCCGTAGATGAATATCTCTTTGCACCGAAGATATCAGGCAACGTACCAACTTACACGCAGTCCGAGAAGCACCGCTGGAACAAAACCTTACTTGGCGCGCAAGTCAATCTTGGCGCGCAAGTATCAGCGCGCAAGTCACAACGGGCGCACAAGTCCTCCTCAGACACTTGCGCGACTCAAGCTTCTTCAACTCCAAACTTGCGCGACTCTCTTCATTTTACGCCCAAACCAATATTGGCGTGCAACTGCCAACCGACGCGCAACTTCTAACACCGGCGCACAACTTCAACCTCTGGCGCGCAAGTCCCACCTGCGCGACCACACACACCACTTCGCGACCACCACACCTGCGCGACGGGAGCTCTGATTTCTCAAAGATTTGAACTCCGATAAAGAATGAGGAGGGGTGGTCCAGTATTTATAGGCAATCTGACCACCCTGTGCGACGGCGCGCAAGTCACCTGCGCGACCCAGTTTCGGCGCGCAAGTCTTCTGTCCTTTTGGATACTTGCGCGACCAAATCCCAAACATGCGCGAACCTACTTCCTTTGCCATATTTTGATCTTCTGATCTTGAAAAACATATGGCGCGCAAGTTTCCTATTCTCCAAGTCCTCGGCGCGCAAGTCCCTTTTCCAAAAACACTTTTCTTCATTTTCCGATTTTCAGGCCCTAAAATTTGGCAAACACTGGAAAATGGCGCCACCTTGTATCTGTTCTTTTGTACCGCCTCCAGATCATCCATTCCTTTTATCGACGTTCTTGAATCAAACATGGATCGTTGAACTCAGCTCTTGAACTCGACATTCCACCATGAAATCCTCTTTGACAACAAAGTTGTATGTCATCGTTTTGCTTTGTTAACAATCACTACTCAGATGTCCACTTTGTCAACAAACACAATCACCTCAAAAAGGCTTCAATGATACCTTGAGGGATTTTTTCCCAACATCCTATGATCTCACATACCTGATGACATCATTTATAAACTGTAAAACCCATGTTTCAACGATACATTTCCCTTTGAATAATGCAATAACTTGTGTTGTACACAGATTTTAGTTTTAACACACCATGATCAATCAAACTAGCCATTATGAGTAGTAATCACACTTTTTAAAATTTTATAAATTTTATTTTTCAAAATGGACTTTATTTTTGGATTTATAATGTCAAAATTAGCTTAGGGTGAATTTTTGGTATTTTTCTGAAAACTTTAAATTTTTGATGAATAGTGACAAACACTGCATTATTGTTTAAAACCAAATTTTTATTTAAATAATTATTATTTTTATATAAATTTATGTTAATTCAAAGTATATAAATAATACCTATAATAGTTCAATGCAATTCATTGGAGTCATTTTATAAAAAATATAGATGTATAAAATTTTATTGAATTTTTTAACGTCTTTTACCCACCTTCTAGGCATGTTAGCAAATTTGCATAAAAAATAATTTTACCACTTCTATGAATTGAATTTAAAAAATATGAGAGACATAGTTGAAATCAGTAAGTAAATTTTTTTCAATTGGATTGAAACAATTTTTGGTGAATAATAACTTTTGACTTTTATTTACCATAACTAAAAGTAAATAGGGTAATTAAAGGTAAAAATAATAATATTATTAACCTAACACATGGAATAATTCTATTGGATAAGTATATTTCGACCAAAATTAACCTTAAGAATAAAATATGGTTCTTTTGGTTAGATTCTATTAAATTAGGACATTTATTATTATTTTATTTAAAGAATAGTTAAAAGTGTTAAATTCAAATATTCATAATTAAAATATTTTTAATATAGGGATTCAAATAAGATAAATTAAAATATAAATATTAAATTTAAAAATATAAAAAAATTTCATAAATAAGGGTATTTTATTTATAATTTTTAGATATTAAATAATTAAATTTATTTATTATTCAATGATGATGCAGTAATTACTTTATTAATGAAAGTTTAAAATAACGAAAATTATATATATCCAAATAAATGTAAATTGAGACTTTTGATGAATTATACGACTTTTATAGGTTCATATGACATGTTATAGTTGATGAATTGAATTTTTTTGAAGTAATAATGTTTTTATGACTTTCACAAGAACAAAATACCAAATAGTGTCAAAATTCACATAAATGAGTTTTTTAATCAAATACTATATTATAAATTAATATAATATTAATAAAAATATAAGGGTTGGAAAGAGGACTTATATAAGGTTATATATATCAATAATGAACCACTTGGGGTTCGCTTGTCTTCTTATATTAAGTTTATTAACCATTTATTATAAAAATAAATGAATACATGGAAAACGTTAAACTGTTTAAATAAGAGTTAAATCTAAAAGATAAGGTTAATATGGTGATATAAACCAGTCTAAAACCCAATGGTTGAGATTATTTCAACCCATACCCACCTTATACTAGAAATAAATTCTTTTAGATTGATTATAAACGAAATATGATTTTATAATAAAATAATATTTCAAGGTTTTCTTAAAGTGACCCTCACCTCTCTTATAAAAGGGTACATCCCCTTATCTTAATTTCACACCTCCAAAGCCATTTGGCTTTGCCAATCCCTAGTCAAATATCCTCCCAACTACCCTCAATTAAACCTAGAGGCCTTACATTTATCATAAATACATATTAAGGATCCCTTTGGATCAACTAAGAAGGAAACACCCGAAGAAGTTGTAATAATTTCACCACCTCTTTCAAAGTTGTTTTCTTCTTCAACTTCCTCTTTCATTGCTGTTTCGATACTAGAATAAAAACTCCTATGCCTTATACCTACTATAATGTTATTATTAATATGGTACAACCATATTCATTATTCTATTCATCCTATGAATGATAATTCACCATACATGCATATGTACGACTTACCGTCTCCACGTCGTGGTGTAGTTTGTTATTCAAATACATCATTATTTAGATAGGTATAATAATGATTATAATTGTTGTAAATAATAAATTCAACATTTTAATTATTCAGTATATATGATATGACATCCAATTATATACGATTACAGCATCAATAGAATGGTATTGTCGCTCGTACGTACGTACAGATTACCGTCTCCACAAACATGATGAGATTCATTCTCCATCGTAAACATTCAAGAATAAATATCATTTTATGATTAAAAAATAATTTTTAATAACATAATATCAATATTTATATGAATAAAATACTTCTTATCCATAAGAAACATGACTTAAATAACAAAATATATAAAGTAAAATGAAACTGTTAACACCCAAAACGACGATATTACTGAAATATTATTAACGAAGCAATATTAGAAGATCATATATGATATCATATTTATGTATGAAGTTCTTGTATAATTTAATAACAATTATTTATCTATTATAAAAGAGTTTAACATACCCTTGTCCAAGGAAACGTACAAGGAAAAGGTTAATTCTACAATCTCTTCACTATCCGAGGTTGTTTATACATGAGTATCTACAGGGACCTCTTTATCATCCACATCCGTGTTTCTTAAAAAAGTTTTTAAAAACATTATTACTATTTCATAGAATATTGGTTAAATTCATTTATACCATTTTTTGACTTTTTATAATATGTTTATAAATTAATCTTTTCATTGTTTTCCAAACCATTCCATTTATGACATTTTCGACAAAATTAAGGAAATAATGTTTTTTCAACTTATACGGCATGTGTGGTTATTTTCTGTCTTTATTACACCTTAAAAGCTTCCCTTACAAGCTTATAAGAATATTTTCGAAATAAATGTTTCTTTTAAAATTATGTGACTTTTAAATGATTTCAAAATAGAATGAGGTATTTCTTTCAAATAGTTTTCATTTCATTTATGTCAACATCCTTTAATGGATTTTAGACATGTTTGAAGTTGATTTATTATGATACAAATATTCAATATTGTATTGAAGGTTTTGTAACATGTTTGACTGTGAATGTGTTATTTTTATATCATTCATGGTTTATGGATAATGTATTGACATTTCGTATGCCAGTTTTAATACGAATGTTTTTGTTATGTTTAACCCTTTTCAGATGAGGAATGCATTGGACTTAGTAAGTGACGGGTGGAGCCCGCTATAGCTCGTAGATTTATTGGTAGGCCTCATGAGACAAAATAGTGTCTTAGAACAAGGCCTTGGAAAAATATTATTTATATTCTTGGCATGAGGCCTTTACTATGTGGTTATGATGTCTGGAATTATGAATTCCATCATTATGAAATTGGATATTGATATTACAAGTGATTATTCGACTAGTAGAATATACATGTGAATAAGTAAATGGAATTATTTTATTTATATTTTCCATATTATTCTAAAGATTAATTTTAAAAGACTTTTGTTTTAGTCTTATACATTACCTTAAATGCTTATGCTTCTTTATGAAAGTTTCTGCAATATTGTTATCCTTACTGAGCATCTGAGATCACCTCTTACTATGTTTTACTTTTCCTAGGATGTGAAAAAGTATATTATGACTGACCTATAGAGATAGTCTATGGAATAATAATTTGTTCAAAGGATACAATGTTGTTGTTTTTTTATTTTATAAGGAAATGTAAAACTTATGTATGTATCTAGTACGTCCAAGGCAACTAAACTGATCAGTCTTTCCATATTTGAACCCTTGCGATCATGACAATGTTATGTTATAATGCACTGACTCTAGGTAACTAGGGTTGGGGCATTATAGTTGTTATTAGAAGAAGTTTAGTAAAAACCTTGGAAGCTAGATTTAGAAAAACTCTGATTAGAGAACATTACACTAAGATAGACTTTGTGGATTAATATAGAATAAATTCCTTGTATTTTGTTAATGTAGAGATTTTGTGAGTTTTCCAATCAATAAATATCTGTCTAGAAATGAGTCGGTAAAGGCGGCTCTAGAATAGATGTATCTAGGAGTTAAAACTCTAATAAGGAGATTCAAGCATGACCCAGGGTATCCCGTTACACGACAAAGGGCCTTGATGCACTATTGGTTACGACACTCCCTGGGGATATGATTAGGATAATTCACACTTTATTTAAAAACCATTATAAAGGATTTCTATGTATATACCTCCTTAAAGAAATATTTTTATGATTATGGATTGTATCCATAAACTGTTCAATTTATGTTAAGTGTTTTGCAAGTTTGGAATTATGTATTGTGATTCATAAAATAATCTAGTGTATAACATTATTTAAAAATGGTTCCTAGAGGAAGGAATGGAAATTTGTATCAATGCACATAATCCATGTAGGGATTGTCCTCATACTCAGGATAATTACAGTGGAGTTGGTGATGAAACTGGCAATGATCAGCTTATCACCATATTGGGATAACTCGCTCAGGTTATTAATAATAACCATACTTGTATGGAGCACCCTGATCCACAACGCGGATGATCCATGCTAGAATAATTCATGATACAAAAACCAAAAACTTCCAATGGGACTACAAATAAATTTGTTGTTGAGAAATGGATAAGTTCCTTAGAGAAAATATTTCATGCTTTGGGGAGTAGCGAAAGGGAAAAACATTTCATGGCAGTTTATCGCCTCATGGGAGATGCTGATCAATTGTGGTTATTAATTCAAAACAAAAAGGAGGATAAAGAAGTATCAAATATTGATTGAAGGGGATTTAATGTGATTTTATTAAAAATATACTTCACTCATGACCATCGAGAATATATGGAAAGACAATTTATAATTCTGAGGAAAAAGGAGGATGCGAATGTAGAAAATTATGAGGATAACATTACAAGGTTAGCAAGGAATGCAACATATTATATACGTAACCCAATGATTAATATTGATAAATTATTTGATGGGTTAAAACCATTTCTCTATAGGGCATTAGTCTCACAATCCTTTTCATCGTATGAAGATATTTTCTCATGTGCTATCAAGACAGAAAAGGAATTCTCCAAGTCTTTCAACGTTAAAGCAAAGCAAGAGAAGAGAAGATCTACTAAACACTATTGAAATGGAAATAAGGGGAAGAAGGGAAAAAATGAATATCCACACTACAATAATTGTGGGAAGAAACACCCCGGTGCTTTCCAGAAGGGAATGGGAGTCTGTTACACTTTTGGTGAAAAAGGACACCAAGCTCGTGATTGTACGGGAAAGAAAGAGGTTGTCAATGTTGAATGCTACAATTTTAGAGAAATGTGGAATTTTGAAAATGAATTTCCTATGTTCCAAGGAAACTTACCTCAGAAAAGGCAAAGGGAGTAAGGGAAAGCTTATTCAATCACTATTGTTGAGGTTGAAGCTCCAAAAGACATGGTGGCAGGTAATTTAATGGTTTCCTCAAAATTAGCCAATTCTTTATTTGATTCTGGATCATTACATTTTTTCATATCTTCCCTATTTTCTAATAAAATTAGATATTTCCAATTTGATTTAACAAGGGATTTTTCAGTCAAAACGTCTAAGGGATGTATCATTGCAACCAAGTTTTGTGAATCAGTTCCCATTACGGCATATAAAATTTTTTTATCTGCTGATATCATCATCATACCCATGATTGAATTTGATATAATCCTCGGTAGGGATTGGCTTCTGGACCATGATGTGAAACATTATTGTAAGAATAAGGAGGTTATAATTTTCAATGATGATAAGGAGTACCTTATCTTTAGTGTAGAAACATCACCATCAGATTCTTATCTAGATCCACACCCAGTAGCTCTACTATATTCAATTATTGGAGAGGAAGAGTGTGAAATAACTATGGGTGAGGAAAGGAATGTTCAAATAGAGGATGAAACCATTGTTCAAGAATATGTTGATGTGTCTCTAGAGGATTTTTTTAAACATCCTCCAGAATGATAAATTAAGTTTTCCATTGATTTAATTCATGGTTCAATGCCCATATCGAAGACCCCTTATAGAATGGACACTTTGGAATTAGTGGAACTAAAGAAAAAACTAGAGGAATAGAGTAATAAGGGATTTATTCTCCTTAGAATTTCTCTATGGGGATCCCCTATTCTTTTTTTAATAATAAATATGGATCTTTGAGGTTGTGCATTGACTACAGGGAGATCAATTCTATAACAATAAAGAACAAGTACCCCCTACCCCACATTGATGATTTATTTGATCAACTTCATGGAGCTCAATATTTTTCAAAGATTGACCTTCAATATAGATATCATCAGTTTTGTGTGAAGAATGAAGATATTTTGAAAACAACATTTCAAACTAGGTATGGCCATTACAAATTTACATAATTGCCTTTTGGAATGACTAATGAACCCTCTATCTTCGTGGATCTAATGAAAAAAGTTTTCAAGGAATATCTTGATTATTTTTTAGTGGTATTTATTGATGATATCTTGGTATACTCCAAAAGCTAATAAGATCATGAAAATCAATTGTGCACTATTCTAATGACTCTTATATGAAAAGAATTATATGGGAAGTTCAACAAGTGCGAATTATAGATTTAAGAGATTTCAGTTCTTGTTCATATTATCTATAAGGATGGAATCTCTATTGATACTTCAAAGACCATGGAAATCCAAGAATGGCCAGAACTGGCAGGTATAACTGAGGTACGTAGTTTTATTAGTTTAGTAGATTCTTATCGGCATTTCGTCCAGAATTTTGCTTGATTGGATAACCCATTAACAAAGATCACACGTAAAGGGGTTAAATTTGTTTGGAAAAAAGAGTGTGAATAATGTTTTGATGAAATTAAGAGAAAATTAGTCAATGCTAATATATTGACTCTACCATCAGAGAATGATGGGTTTGTTAGTTATAGTGATCCTTCAAAGAAAGTAATTGGTTGTGTCCTTGTGCTAAATGATTGTGTTTTTTACTATGAATCACAGTAGCTAAAAATTCAAGATAAAAACTATCCCACTCATAATCTTCAGTTATCAGCTGTAATCATTGCTTTGAAGATATGGAGACACTATCTCTATGGTGAAAAATGTGAGATATATACCGATCAAAAGAGTTTGAAGTATTTTTTTCTCACAAAAAGAACTCAATATAAGGAAAAGTAGATGGCTTGAACTACTCAAGGATTATGATTGCACAATACACTACCACCCGGGGAAGGAAAATAAGGAGGAAAATGCTTTGAGCCAAATGGATCATGGAGTTTTAAACAAGATGAGAGTTGAAAGGGATCCTATGTTCATGGATCTAGTAAAAATGGATATGGGAATAATCATGGAAGGTGAAACATCAATACTTTTTCAAATGGTTTCCACACTATATTTAATAGAAATTATAAAAAGTTCCCAGACTCATGATGAGGAGTTTCAAAAGAAAATTAATGTTGTTAATGATGGGAGATTGATTGACTTTGTATATGAAGATGGAATTTTGAAATTTGGGAAGTGACTTTGTGTTCCTGATATACCTGATCTAAAAAGGGAATTGTGGGAAGATTCTCATAGCTCCAATTTCTCTATACACCCTCGTAGCACTAATATGTAAAGAGATTTGAAGGAAAAGTTTTAGTGGGACAACATAAAGAGGGAGATTTTTTATTATGTTTCAAGATGTATGGTTTTTCAAAAGGTGAAGGATGGAAGACAACAGCCTAGAGGATTCATGCAACCTCTTCCCATAACTGATTGAACATGAGATAATATTACAATCGACTTTATCATGGGGGTACCAAAGACTCCTATAAGGAACAATTCCATATGGGTCATTGTTGATATTCTTACCATGTCAGCACATTTTCTTACTATAAGAGAATATTATCCATTGGAACATTTACCAATACTATATATTAATGAAGTTTTAAGACTTCATGGAGTACCCCTATTGATTTTTTCTAATCACGATCCCTGTTTTAAATCAAGATTCTGGAAAAGTCTTCAGAAGGCCTTGGATACTAAACATCGTTTGATCCCTACCTACCACCTTCAAATTGATGGAAAATTACAATGGACTATTCAAACCTTAGAAGACATGTTGAGATCTTTCTAACTTGATTTTAAAGGTATGTGGGATCAATATTTACCTCTGGAAGAATTTTCCTATAACAATAGCATCTATTTATGTATTCATATTGCACCATATGAAGACTTATATGGAAAGATATGTCACACACCAACTTGTTGGGATGATTATGGTGAAAGAAAACTTGTAGGCACAGATCTTGTTGATGAATCAATAAAAAAGGTGAAGGTAATCCAAACCCACATCAAAGGAGCTCAAAGTAGGCAAACGAGATATACTGATAACCGAAAGAAGGATTTGGAATTTCATGTAGGTGATCATGTTCTCTTGAAGGTATCTCCATGGAAGGGTGTTATATGATTTGGTAAGATGGGTAAATTAAGTCCTAGGTACATCGGACCTTTCGAAATTCTAGAACAAATCAGAGTTGTAGCTTATTGTTTGGCAATGCCGCCAAGTCTCTCCAAAATTTCATGATGTGTTCCACGTATCACTGTTAAGAAAATACTAGCTTAACCCAATACATGTAATAACCTATGAGTAAATTGAACCGGAACATGATATGTCTTACTGTGAAGAGCCTTTCATGATTCTTGACACAAGGTAACAAGTGTTAAGATACTGGATGACTCATCTAGTAAAAGTTAAATGGAGAAATCATAAGATGGAGGAGGCAATGTGGGAACCTGAGGAACTTATGATGACGAACCACCTGAATATTTTTATGTAGTAATAGTCTAGAAGTTTTGAGGACGAAATTATTTGAAGGAGGGAAGAATGTAACACCCTAATATTCCATGATATGTTTCCCTTTCAATAATTCAATAACTTTCTTTGTACGCAAATTGGAGTTTTAGCACACCACGACCAATAAAACTTACCGTTATGAATAGTAATACCAACTTTTTGAAATTTTATAAATCTTATTTTTCAAAATGGACATCATTTTTGGATTTGGAATATCAATATTAACATAGGGTTAATTTTTTGTATTTTTCTAAAAACTTTCAATTTTTGATTAATAGTGAAAAACATTACGCTATTAATTAAAAATTTTTTTTATTAAAATAAGTATTTATTTTATTTAAATTTATTTTAAGTCAAAATAGATACATAATATATATACTAGATAAATTAAATTCATTAGAGTCGTTTTATAATAAAATTAGATGTACAAAATTTTATTGAGTTTTTAACGACTTTTACCCACCTTCTAGGGACATTAGAAAATTGGAATAAAACATAATTTTATCACTTCAATGAATTGAATTTAAAAAATCCTAGAGACACATTTGAAATCAGTAAGTAAAATTTGGTTCAATGGGATGAAAATATGTTTTTGGTGAATAGTACCTTATGACTTGTATTTACCACGGTTAAAAGTAAATAGGGTAATTAAAGGTACAAATGATATTATTATTACAATAACACATGTACTAATTCTATTGGATAAGTGTATTTCGACCAAATTAAACCTTAGGAATAAAATATGATTCTTTTGGTCCAGTTGGATTAGATTAAGACATTTATTATTATTTTATTTAAAGAAGAGTTAAAAGTGTTAAATTCAAATTTTCCAACATAAAACATTTTTAATATTGGAATAAACAAAAGATAAATTCTAGTAAAATTATTAATTATAATTCTAAAATTCTTTCCTAAATAATGGTATTTTATTTATAATTTTTAGACATTAAATAATTAAATATATTTATGAGACAATGATGATGCAGTAATTACCTTATTAATAAAAGATTAAAATAATTAATATTATAAATATATAAATAAATTTAAATTGATACTTTTTATGAATTATACTAATTTTATTGGCTAACATGACATGTTAGGGTTTATTAAATAATTTTGTTTCGAAGTAATAATGTTGGTATGACTTTTAAAAAAACAAAATACCAAATAGTGTCAAAATTGACATAAATGAGTTTTTTTAAAAGAAATATATTATTATTTGACATAATATTCTTAAAAATCTAACGTTTAGAAAAATGAATTAGATTAGGTTAGATATATCAATAATTAACCCCTTCGGGTTGTCTTGTCTTTTAATAGTAATTTTATTAACCATTTATTATAATAATACAAGAATACCTAGTAAAAGTTAAACTATTTTACTAAGAGTTAAATATAAAAGATAAGGTATATATGGTGACCTAAACCTTTATAAAACATATTTTTTTGAGATTTTTTAGACCCATATCCACCTTATCCTCTAAATAAATCTTATTAGAGCCATTATAAACCTAATATGATTTTATAATAGAATAATATTTCTAGATTTTCGTAAAGTGACCCTTACCTCTCTTATAAAAGGGTATTTCCCATTCACTCAAAATGACACATCCAAATCCATTTTCTTAGCCAAAACCTGCTCAAATATAATCCCAAATACCCTCACCTCAACTTAGAGGCCTTAATTTTATTATAAAGACAACTTATGGGGCCCTTATTATCAACTCAAAAGGAAACACCCGAAGAAGAGGTAATAATTTCACCACCTCTTCTAAAGTTATTTTCTTCTTCCACTACCTATTTCTTTGTTTTTCCCATAACAAAATAATAAATCCAGTACCTTATATATACTATGATGTTATTATAAATATGGTACAAATATATTCATTATTCTATCCATCCTATGAATGACAAGTCACCATACGTGCGTATGTACGGCTTACCATCTCCACGTCGTGGTGTAGTTTGTTATTTAAACACTTAATTATTTGGATGGGTATAATAATGAGTATAATTGATGTAAATAATAAATATAACATGTTAATTATCCTGTATATATGATATACCATTACATTACATACAATTCCACCATCAATAGAATGGTATTGTCACTCGTGCGTACGTACATATTACCGTCTCCACGAAAGCGATGAGATTCATTCTCAATCGTAACCATTAAGGAATTAATATCATTTTAGGATTAAAAAATAATGTGTAAGAACTTAATATAATTTTGGATATGAATCAAATATATCTTTATCCATAACAATCATGACTTACATAACAAGACATATAAAGGAAAATGAATTATTTAACACCCGAAACGATGATAATACTGAAATATTATTAACAATGAAATATTAGAAGATCATATATGATATCATATTTATGTATCTGGTTCTTGAATAATTTAATAATTTAACTATTATATATGAGTTTAACATACCCTCGACCAAGGAAAAGTACATGGTAAGGGTTAATTCTACAATCTCTTCATTATCCAAGGTTGTTTATATGTGAGTATCTACTGGGATCTCTTCATCTTCCACATCAGTGTTTCTTAAAAATGTATTTCAAAACATTTTTAATATTTCCTAGAATATGGGTTAAAGTCATTTATACCCTTGTTTGACTTTTTATAAGATGTTTATAAAGGAATATTTCCGTCATTTTCAAAACAAGGTCCTTCACGACCTTTTCGAAAAAATTAAGGAAAGAATGTTTTTTAACTTATACAGCGAGTGCAGCTATTTTCTTCCATTATAACATCTTCAAAGATTCCCTTAAAATCTTATAAGAAGATTTTAAAAATAATTTTTTTTTATAAATATGTGACTTTTAAATTATTTCAAAATTGAAAGAGTAATTTTTTCCAATAGTTTTCATTTCATCTATGTCAACATCCTTTGATGGATTTTAAACTGGTTTAAAGTTGATTTACTATGATATAAATATTCCATATTGTATTGAAGGTTTTGTGATATTTTTGACTATGGATATGTTATTTTTATACCATTCATGGTTTATGGATAAATTATTGACATTTCGTATGATAGTTTTAATATGAATGTTTATGTTATATTTAAACCTTTTCATATAAGGAATTCATTGGACGTAGTAAGTGACGGGTGGAGCCCGCTATAGCTCCTCGATGAATCAGTAGGTCTCACGAGACAAACTAGTTTCTTGGAACAAGGCCTTGAAAAAAATATTATTTTTAGTCATGGAATGAGGCCTTTGACTATGTGGTTATAGAGTCTTGCATTTTTCATTCCATCATTATGAAATTAGAGATTGATATTACATGTGATTATTCGACTAGTAGAATATCCATGTGAATAAGTGAATACAATTATTTGATTTATCTTTTCCATATTATGTAGAATTTTAATTTTAAGAGGCTCAGGTTTTAGTCTTATACATTTCCTTACATGTTTATGCTTATTTATGAATGTTTCCGCCATATTTTGATCCTTACTGAGCATCTGACCTCACCACATTCTATGTTTTATTTTTTCCAGGATGTGAAGAAGTAAATTGTGACTAACCTGTAGGGATGGTCTAAGGAATATGAATGTGTTCAAAGTAGAAAATGTTGTTGTCATTTTTCATATTATAATGTAATGTAAAAATTATGTATGTATCTAGTACTTCCAAGGCTACTTAACTGATCAGTCTTTTGGGATTTGATCCCTTGTGATTATGCCAATGTCATGTAATAACACACCGAATTTGGGTAATAAGGGTCGGGACATTACATAAACACTAATAAAATTAAATACAATAACTCATAGAATATTGATTTCATAAACCCCATTATAGAAATTTGGGTATTCAAGACATAAAATAGTTTTAAAATAAATAAAATGTGTTTATAAAAACTATGTATGAGGTCAACATGATATCTTACTACTTATCACCCACTAATAACATCAAGTAATCAGATATAAATTCATTAACTGACCATGTCCCATCAATTGGTTGAAAATTTTATTATTCTTAGAAGAGGATAACAAATCATCATCATTATATTATAAAAATAATGGTAATTGATACCTTACTGTAAAATACCATTATATTTTTCCACAAAAAAGCATTGGATCACCCCATGGGGGGCAAATATTTATAGATGAAACAATTATTCAATAGATCAGAAATTTTATTCCTTAACTCCAATAACATAGAAGGTTCCATATTAATATAAGACACATTAGAGAGACATAATGATGTAACTCTATTCTGAAATCGATATCACCCCATGGAGGATGTCCTAAAACATATTATTGAAAAAAATCAGAAACATTAATAAAAACTACTAGAAAAAAACTACATAAACATCCACTAATCTAATTATAAAATTAACTATTTATGAAAATAGTGACTTCTATACCTTTTGATCCATTAAATGCTCATACTCACTAATCTTCCATAAATACTCATATTCCACATTAAATAACACAATTTTCTTTGATTAAACTAGTTATATCCTTTATTGAATCAAATAAAGTTATATCCTTCAATGAATAAAACTAGTACACACAAAGTATGAACTTATATGTTTCTATTCACAATATGAGAAACTCAGTAATCAATTGATGATTATAAATTACCAGCTCACAACCCCAAGACACTTCAAACATTCAAGACTATCCTCTAATGAACACAATTTATTCCAAGGGTAGTGGAAGTCTCTCCAAATTATTTATCAATACACAAACTAATAATTGAATAATTATGAAATGAAAATATCATGAAATAAGAAAAATAATAAACTAATGTTGATGATTGATATATGGAACCATGAACAATAGTTGATCCATTAGGAGATTAAGACTCTACCAAACACATCAGACCATACCTAGATCTTCTACATTGTTTCCCCAACCATTTGTTGAATCCTCGTCTATATCAATACCTTGGTCCTCGAGGATGATGAATACCCTGGAGATGTATTTTTTCCTTATACATATCCTCTCTAAGGTTTAAATACAAATTTACTAATATTCTCATGTAAATAAGGCATTAGAGGAAACATCGACATCTTGAATGTGCCTCCTACCACATAAATACTACTATGGGTGTTCAAAAAAATGAATCTACCTATACCCATTCCCAGAAACACAACAAAACACCCTAGAACATCTAGTAGAGGTCCATGAATTTTTTTCTAATAAAATTGTAGATTAAACACTATCATTGACTACCCACTGTTCAAAACCATGAAAACCAGGTAATGATATTACTAAACATCACCTCAGACAATATAATCTATATAAAAAATATAGGGTTTTATGTTTTCATATAATGAGTATTATCCTCCTTTAAAATATTGAAAATCTTGTAGAATCATACCAATGACTTCGTATGTAAAAACTAGCACCATCATATTACTTATATTAAGAAACCATCACCCAAAATTATGAAGGATCACTAACCATGTTATTATAAATGTGTTTTAATATATTATCATAATGATATTGACAGAATGGTAATCCACAACCACATCCTCACTGAATTAGTCTTCCTCATTACATAACGAGATATGTGTTAGCACTACCATCCCTTTAATATCCACATAATCACATCAAAACAAAAATTTCAAACCCATAACTTTATGATGTATATGTTGGATTGAAACCATATCTCAACTAAATTTTACATTGAAAATGGGAATAAACAATAATGACATTAACTTTATTCCCTCTTCCCCAAGAATTAATTGGCCAAATTTCCACAACACTACCCCATCATTATAAAAAATAATAACCTCATTCTATTATCGAAAATATATCACTACCTTAGGAAATAAAAAATAATTTAAAATATATAGTAGAGAACAAGGAAGGGATGTTTGGATCCTTATATAGCACAAACATCTTGGATATTATAGAAAACACCCAAAATCCAAAACCACATATTGACAAGAGCCACATAACCAAAATTAGTTTATGGTTTATATGAAATTACTTAAATCTATAATGAATATATAATAGTACTTAATCCTAGCACAACTACCAAATTTATATTATACAACCATGACCAAAATGATTGTGTCACTATCACCACCTCATATCAACAAACACTTTCATATCAAGTCACTATGACCAACTACACATAACACATAAACAAAATCATCCCTATTTAAATATATTAGATATTTTCATTAATAATTAATTAACAACATTAATTATTCATGTAAAAATTTAATACCAATAGAGTTTCTTTACCGAAGGTTTACCACATCAAAATGTTCTCATTTAAAATAAAACATATTAATAAACATTGTAATTCAATATTTTCTATACAAAAATCATATCATGATGATATTTTCCCCATTTAACATCAATTAATCACATTTATTTAATTAAAATATTATAAATTAGCTATATTATTTCAATTATAAACACACCATTACCAACTCTTTGATATTCCACATATTACTATTCAAACTCAAACCATATCTAAAATAACTTCTAAATTCATTATTTAATTATTCATTATTCATTATTTCTACAACAACATGGAACCATCACTAACTAACCAAAATAACCCCATGGTACTACCACATCAAAACTAGACCAACACCCCCAAATTTCAAAATTACCATTTCCACGTCAATATCTACACAATAATATGTTATCCATGTCAAAACACTGTCATAAAAAAAATATCAACATCCTTTACTCTACCATATCAATCTAACCTTCCAAAAACACTATGAATTTTTTCCTATATATTCTAATAAAAAACAATATATTCCTATTGTAACTAAACAATTTCATTAATCATGATATATGATTTCAATATAAACTCATTATAATAATAAAAGTAATAATAAAAAAATCATTATTTATCTATTTATTCCATTACCATATTTAAATTAAATCCTTATAATAAAAACCATTTATACACCATCAGTAACTATAATGAAATTATAATAACTTAATAAAAACAAAAATTTAATAATTAAAACTAATAAGTATTATCCTTGAGTTTGGATTTAATAATCTTATAATTATTATAATATTTAATATATTTATCTAATTCCAAAATATTCAACACATTATCAATAATAAATTAAAACAACACATTATTTAACAATGTTACTAACAACATCAAAAATAATATGGATGAAAATAAAAAAGAATTCATTAAAGAAAGCTTAAATAGAATATCACCAAAAAATCTATTCACATGAGGTTTACTATTTATATTAGGTAAATTTATGCTCTTTATCCAAGGAGAAAATATTTACAATTAAAAATTTAACATAATTAATAGAGATATTATAAATCCTAAAATTCTATTTAAATGTTAATAGATAATACCCAAATAAGAGAATGAAACTAAAAAAATGAAAAACAAATCACATGAGAATCCATTTATAATATATAACTAAGCATATCCTATTAAACCCTAGACCAATACCCTCTTAAAATATTCCAAATTCATTTCACATGTCCCCCTCATTGAATAAGATGAAGAAATAATAAAAGAAATAGTTAATAAAATGGAACATTGGATGATAAGGGATCGATCATGTAAAGTTGAAGATATTAGATCTATTGTAGGAATAAAAAAATTAAAAAATGTGTATTTAATAACCATGATTTTGAGAGAGTAAGGATATAATAAACAAAAGAAGTGGGATTTCTAAATTTATAATAGAATACATTTTACATCACCTTGGTTTTCCGAAGGCCACACCACAACATAAAAAAGCCTAGTTAATGTAGATTAATGATCATTGGAATTTGAAATGGTCAAAACCATTTTAAATCATATTAAACACAATTATATAAGAATGAGAATTTTATCAACTATAATACATTGTTTAAATTATTAATTTCATTTCACTCTCATCTTTGATTCAAACCACTAAAAATAGTGACATTGCTCCCACCACCCTCACTATTTCTATCTTGTCTCTATAACTTGATCATGGCATACTGTTCCCATAAATATGGAATAATGAACCATTTTTATGAAATTTTCATTTCATTAATCCTTAAGGCTCATCGTTATATTATAAAGGTAACATGACGACTAAAATAGAAACTAATCTTCTATGGAACCGTACCACAAGATAACCCTCTCTAAAATGGCCACAAAGCATATTATCTTTCCAAACCTAGAAAAAATGCTTTTCTAATAATCCCACAACAAGACTATAACTAACCTTAGAGTCTAATAATTAATAGTAAAAAAACCACTAGATCAATGGGGATCTTTAAAATATCTATGGGCACCTAGTAACCTTTAAACTATCACAAAATTCAATTTCAACTCCCTCAACACCCCAATCCACAAGGAAGAGGACCAAAAAATCTCGGCCTATTAACCAATATCATATTAAATAACTATATTAACAATATTAACCTTGCTATCAATAATCAAAAATGACTTCATACAACTACAAAACATTTTTTATTCATCCACGAACAACCAAACATACAAGGTCCAAAAATATAATCATATCAATTAAATATATAAACTATCACCATGTTCCAACCATTTAGATATTAAAAATAAACTGCATATATAATAAATTTATTATTGGAATGGTAAAGACAAATAAATAAGGTATTTTTAGGCTAAAGGATAGAAACTTGTATACAATATCTATCCAGATACTCCAAAAGTAAGTTCCAATATAGTAGAGCTATCCAAATATAACAGAGATGTCTAAAAAATTACCAATAAGGTCTTATATCAATGTTCAGTTTACCAACTAGAATACTATATATGTGCAGAAAATAATAACTGTTGACACCAAAATATGTGTTTCATAAGAATGTTCAAGGAAATTAACAACAAGTTTGGGTACAATCTGAGAAAAAATGGCCCAAAAATACCTCTAAGGAATCTTCTTCATGAAGCCATAATCCTTAATGAATGCACTGAGATCATGAAGCTTTTGGCCAACAAGTTCCAATTTTTGAAACATGCTTCTATTCACGAGCTATTATTTTTTGAAATGATTATTAAACCAATATATTTTCTATATGCTATGATATGATGGAATTTTTATAATACCCATTTTATTTCATGGGTTATGAAATGATTTTTGTAAAACCCAAATCATTTTCAAGGGCATGATATGATGTTTGTTTATGATCTTGTGGAACACATATTTATGATTTTATTATGTGACTGGTGAGACCTCTATATCTTTCGAATACATTGGGTAATTATTTATATCTAATGAGATAGTTATGGGAATCAAGTCGATGGGCATAATCTAATATGAATGATTGGGAATATCGATATTCAATGGTATGACATGGAACCTGATACACTACGTGAAGATGTTGAAAACTGATCCACTGTGGGAATATGGGGAGACCCGATCCACTATGGGAAGATGGGGAAATCCAATACATTATAAGGATGGGTCTGCAACTGGGGATGATGGTGTGTCCCGCCCAGTAGGTGTAGTCCCAATGAACTAGCCTTATAAATTTTGGCAATGCTCCATGACTTATAGGTAAAGATATTAAATGTTTATGTGGATCCCACAATTCATTATCTTATCAATATGTTATTCATTCATGTATTATGACATTGGTTATCCTAGGATTTATTTCATATGGTTTGACAATATTTATTCCATGATTCGTGTTTATGTTCTTTGATATGAAGGATATGATATTCCAAATTTATGATCATTTTCTTATACCCTTATGATTATAACTATGTTTATATATCTCATTTCTTATCCCTTTTTGAGCAAATATGATCACCCATATTTATGTTTCCTCTCTCTAGGTTATGAAGATACATATTTTTTATGATGTTTCTAATAATGGTTCTATAAATGAATAACCTAGTGGGAGATAATGTATCTCTCCTATGTACTAGTGTTAATGTTTCTGTGTTTCCAAATGAACTAATATAATACGGTTTTTGGTCATCAGTTTGAATAATGTATTATGTATTCTATAAAAATGATATAATATAATTTTTTTAAGATAAGATATCTATAAATAATGTATCAGTGAGATTGTCATGGAACCCATTTATTTTCCACTGGTTAACAATGTTTCCAAGAGATTATTTTAGAACAAGTTTATTTTCTATGTTTCAATCATTAATCAAAGTGCTTTTTATGGAACCCATTTATTTTCCACATTTTAACCATGTTTCATAGAGATATCTTCATAACTTATTTATTTTCCATAGCTTAATCATCTACCAAAGATATTTTCATGGGACACAATTATTATTGATGGGTTTACCATGTATCAAATATATTTTTATGGAACCAGGTTCATTTCGATTCGTTAATCATTTTATGAAAAGAATAAAGGTTGTTTCAATGAGTTTTGAAAAATTTCTATGTATTCAATTGTTGAACATTATAAATGATGAGTGTTCCTAGATACTGTTGGGTGAGCTTGTTATAGATTACCTGATGAGTGCGCTCAGATAGTGTTAGGTGAGCCAATTATATCATATATGATGGTTTCACCTAGATAGCACTTTGATTCATTAGGCACCCTAGAGATAGAAGTCAACCATATTGGTTATTCCATTTTATGGGTTTTATAAGGGTTATATAAGGGTTTTGTATGGGTTATATGTGATGATGTTCTAAGATAAAAATAATTTTTATCAATGACCGCTATGGGTTTTTAATGTTTATTTTTATTGGTATTGATATCGAATAGATCATGATTAATGATTCTTTTGACTATTTCCTTTAATAAAGACTCATTAAAAGATTTCATTTTTGATTATAGAGGTATTGATGGGTATGAATATTCTTACTTTATATAGATGATTTTTGATAATGTCATCATACTCTTATTCTCTACTTATTCTCACTAATGACATTCATTTGTTAATTATTTAATTTTTCCTTATTGATAAATTGAGCTCTACCTTCTTATATTTCCTTTCCGTGGGTCATAAAGAAAGATATTTAAAGATTTTTTTCTATAAATTATTTCTCAATGATTATTTTGATGACCCAATATGAAATAATAAAAGATCATTTAAATTATTGAAATTCTCATTTAAAATGTTTTGAATTGTTTATATAAGAGTTTAACCTAATTCTCTAAATCTACAAACCTAAAAGAACCAATAGAATGTAAGTGATCCATTTTTTCTAGTGATGTTTTATATTTTGATGAAAAAATGGGTTAAAATTTTCAGTATCAATGATAGAAATTTAATGTTAAGGATTTCATCATAGGATTATAGAGTGTGGGTCACAAGCTATTACAGTTGGTATCAAAGGTCTATTTAGATAAAATTGTAGACTATGATGTTTTAATATGCGTTTATCTTATGAGTTATAGAAACCGTTATAATACTATAAACGTATGGAAAATCAAAAGTAAAAATTCATATACACCCCATTTTAGGTTTTTGTGATGTAAAAATGTATATGTTATCAGTGGAATTTATGAGATGTTTTATTATGTTTAAATTTATGCAAAAAATTATTTTAATGTGATTTATTGTTTTAATTTTTGTGGAAATAATTTTTAAGTTATTGATAACCATTAGGGTTTATATGATCTTGTATAATTAGGTAATTATGTGAACACAAGTATTATTGAATATAAAACCACATGATTGGAAAGTACATTTGTGACTAAGTGAAAAATGTAACTTCAAAAGAATATCACTATAATTTGGACCTAAAATTAAGATATTATAAGATAATACTATATACTAAAACAATCTTTAATTGTTATGTTGTTGAGGTAATTTGAGATATAAGGTTATATAATGTTTTATTTTCATCATCGGGAAGTACCATTGAAATTTAAAGATTATTTTATAAAGGTTTATTCATTTCTATAATTATTGAACCATATGATAACCATTTTGAGTTTGGTTAAGGACTCAAGATAGGTGGAAAAACTGGAAAATCAGTTTTCGGGCATCAGGGTATTTGAAAGTTGATTTTATTGATTTATTAATTAAAAATTCATCTCGAATACTAAACATTTTCAGAAAAAGATAAGATTTGATGGAAATTTATCAAAGGATGAAATACTACTCATCTATTAAGTTTATTTATTATTTTCATCTTGTTGTTGATGGTGTGATGATTCTTTAACTCTAGAAAAAATATTTTAAAGACAATATATTATCCTAGTAACATTAATTCTAAAGAACCTATGGTATTTTCAATCATCAAATATTTTTTTAATGCCCTTAATATTCCATTTAACATTCACTTGTTTGTGATCAATTACCTCAATCACTCCTTATAATTATTTACTCATTTCATTCATTCCACCCATATGCTCTTTATTTGGAATCATAGTAATGTGTAACATCCAATGACCTTTATGTTTCAAAATTTTCTGTTTATGTTATTTTTTATTTATATAATTTGTATGATTTATGATTCAATAAATTAATTATTAAAGTGCTAATCCTTTGATAAAAAAGATTTATTTCAAGGGAAAAATTCATTTTAAGGGGGGTTGGATGTAACATCGAGAAATTTTATGACATATATTCAATAAAACCAATTTACTTTTATTAATATATTTTTACATAAAATTAACATTTTATCTTTCGTTATATTCAACACCACATTTATCTTGTTTTGAACATAGTATAGAGTTTCTCCAATAACATGTCTTACAGACAAAGTCAAGTCTCGCCAGAAAATAATAATAGTTTGACATTGTATTTATCACCTAGCCGTTTGAATGAGAAAAATTAATATGATTAATTGAATAGTGAAACAATGGTTTATACATGTTTTTATAATTAATCTTTTATGACCAATTATTTATAAATTAATATAAAAACCTGCACATGAGCCTCAGCCCAGTTGGTGAGGACTCCTTAAGTGCATCCACAAGACCTGAGATCAAATCTAATCAGAGGCTAATTTCCAGGGGGTACTGTACCGGCATTGTGGCAGGTACTGTAGTAGGCAACGTTTGTCACTGTAGCAGCCAGGAACATTCCCCCGTTTGGGCCTTCGGGCCACCGATTTAGTCCCCAAGTCCTTTAAGGCCTTCAGGTCACCCAGACCTTCGGGTCAGTAAGGCTTTAGGGCTACCTCAAGGCTTTTGGACAACATTATGTGCGGATGCAAACCAGAAAACCTATAAGGAACAAACATCAAAGGAGGAGAAGCAAGGAGGATTCACCATAGTAAAAGCTAAACGGATTGCAATAATGAGAGGGTATGGCACCTACCATTGGGACAAGCCTGTGCATGCACGGTAAAGCCTAGCCGAACAGCCATGCGAAGGTGGAGAGCTGATTTCATAATGAAGATGCTGCAGAGGAGTAGTTCCAAGTAGTTAGTCTGGGTTATATGTAATGTTTGAAGCCTACGGGAATTGAATTCATCTGAGACCTATGAGCCATGTAATACTTACACCTACGGGCCTTTTAAGGGTTCCACATCACCCATTGAAAGGTGGATTATCAAAATCAATAAAAAATGAAGTCCTTAGGGCCATTGGAGGAATATAAAAACCAATTGAATAGAAAATATGTGTTTTTATATAAAATCAATTTTATTCCAATAAAGTCTATTTAATGAAATAAATTAAATAAATCTGTTTTATAGAATGATTTTAATGAAATTTATATTTTATATACTCAATAAAAATATTTATGAATTCATTGAATATGTTTTATATGTATAAAATAAAAACAAAATCAAATTCTAATCATAAAAAGAAATATTTTTCAAAAAGTTAGTTTTGTCAATTTTTAATAGTAACATTATATTGAAACTAATTTTTAAAAATATTATAACTTTTAATTCATAATATATATTTAATTTTTTAAATATAAATATCTATATTTACTCACATTTTTTTTTGTTTTTTTAAGAACTTTCTAATTTCGATAAATAGTGGAGGACAGTGAATTTTGATTGAAAACATATTTTTCATCCATAAACATTACGGTGTTAAATTATATTTTTATTAATTTTTAAGAATAATTAGATCAATTTTACATCATATAATTAAATTTAGTTAATTTTAATCAATTTAATATTAAAATAGAATATAAATACATTTTAATCTTATGAATGTTTGTCTTTAAAAACTAGTTGTCTCGTCCTATATGTGGGATTAATTTTAATTTAATTTATACCACTTATATTATTATAATTTGAAAAAATGGATTCCATATTTTCAATCATAAAAATATATAATTTTTGTAAAATTAAACATAGTTTTTGACTAGCACTGTTAATGAAGAAATTAAAATTAATTACAACGATTAATGTATAAATGAGTTCACTTGGTGGTTAAACATTAATCTTAAGGGACCAAATGACCTATAAACATGTCAAAACATCAATGACTGGAACATTTTCGACCATATCACCACCTTAATATAATATTGTACATTATTTGAGGGACATTTTGTAAGGGATACCTCCCAATATCTTTTTACCTTTTTATATTTATAAGAATTCCACTCCCCCACATCTATAAAAGAAGAACTCACCCCCGAATTTCTTCAAACCTCTCAAGAGATTTGGATAGTCCATAACCTAACCAAATAAGCTCCCAAAATCCCTACTATCATAAAATAATACTTAATTTAGGTATAAATAAGACCATTAAATTCCTTTGGTTTAAAACAAAATAGTGTTACTCGAAGAAGACGTAACATTCTTTAATGAGAAATTTTAATTTATTTCATTCTCCACACCTATGATTCTTATTATTAAAAGATTATATAATAAAATATGCATCATAAATATACTGATATGTTTCTATGGTATGTTTTATTCCTACATCTACACAAAAATATATCAAATTGGTAATGATCACTTTTATTAGGTAAATTCTTCTCACTTTTAACGTATGTGTGATAAATGTCATATTTTCCACTTAATTACTTTTTTTAGTGATTCTACTATCCATTTTGATGTATAATATGATAAATAATTTTATTATAATGTTATTTAAATGTTTCATTAGATAACTATTAATTTTGGGGCTTACAATTCAGATTTTCTTCATTGTTGTAAAGGGACTTTTAGTCTCACTTTTATTTCTACAAGAATTACTCCAAATTCACCACACTTTGCTTTTGTGTGGTGTATATTATTCCCTATGAAATGTTATATCATGAATCCCCATATGTTTATGAGACATAATGTTTCATTTAATGATACTCATTCACAAGGATGGTGATTCTAATATTTCAATGTGGTATGAGACACTTTGGAATGTGTAATTATTATTTTCATCAAATATGTCTTTAATGAGACATTAATGGTATTTCCAATCATCAATGTAAAATAACCGTGTTTTTCCACAACCTCCACTGGATATATTTTTTATTGATACTATCCTCAATATTTATCTTGAGGTATAATTATCATTTCTAATACATTGTTTTGGAACCCATTTCTTTTTCTTGGGTTAATAATGTTTTCAATGTGATTTTTTAGAACCAATTTATATTCCATGGGTTGACCATGTATCAAAGAGATTTTTATGGAACCTTTTCATTTTACACATGTTAACCAATATTCAAATATATATATTTTAATACATTTCTTTTTCATGGGGTAATCATGTATCAAATATATTATTATGAAACCTGTTTGTTTCCCATATGTTAAAAAAGATTCAAAGAGATAATTTTCAAAACCATTTATTATCACTAGTTTAATCATTTTTCAAATAGATTGTTATGAAAATAATTTATTTTTCATGGGTTAACCATGTCTCAAATATATTTTTTATGGAATAATATTCCTTTATATGGGGAAATAATATTATAAAAAGAATAAATGTTGTTACTATGGTTTTTAATGAGTTATCTATGTATTGGGATCTTGGAAATTAAAAATGATATATTCACCCAGATAGATTCAGGTGATCCCATTACAACTTATACAATGGGTACACCCAAATTATTTTAGGTGATCCCATTTTATCTTATACGATGGGTCTTCTAAGACAATGCTCGGAAGCATTGGGTACTTTGGAGGTGGAAGTGGATCATATTGTTTATTCAATTTTCAAGGGAACTGTAAGGGTTCAGTTTGGGTTCTCTAAGGGTAGTATGATATGATATTCTAGGATCAAAATATATATTTTCTATTCTTGTAATGTGTTTGTGATGTTTCTTTTAACTAGTATTGAAATCACATGGCTTGAGATTATTGATTATCATGACCAATTACTTTGTTAGCGATTTATGTAATGTTTTCAATTTTGATGATCTAGATAATGACGTGTTTGAATTTTATATTTTTATACTCATGTTTTTTGATTATGTCCTAATACTATTCTGATATTCTTATCTGCACTGATGAAATTCATTTATCAATGCTTACCTTTTCCCTTACAAATCATTTGAGATTATCCTTATTATATTTCAATTTACCTAGGTTAGAAAGAAAAATATCGAAAAATTTATGATTATAAAGGATTTTACAAGTATGATGTTGATGAATGAATATAAAATAATAATATATTGCGAAGATGGTAGAAGTATTCATTTAACAATTTGATTACTATTGGGGTAGGGGTTTCTTGAAACCCTCTAAAACTATAAACCAAAAATGTCATCTAGAATGTAAGTAATACATTCTTTAATTTTATGTATTAAGGTTTCACAAATTAATTTGGGATACAATAATCTGACTAAAATCTAGAAATTTAATTTTCTGTATTTCAACATTGGATTTGGGTGTGCGGGTCCAGGGCTATTAAAGTTGGTACCAAAGTGGGTTTAGATAACATTAGAGATTAGGAAGTTTTCATATGAGGTTATCTTAATTTTTAATGATAATATTATAAACTTATATGCATAATGTTGGTCAAAAGGTGAAATTATTAGACACCCCATTTGATGTTTTTAAGTATTAAAAATTGTGAGGTTATCAATTACATTTTGGAAGACATTTAAATGGGTTTATGTATATTTAAAACATCATTTTAATGTCATGTATTCCTTTAATTTTTGCGGAAATAATTTTTAATGAATTTATAACCATTAGGGTTTATGTGATATTGGATATATAGATAATTATTGGAACATAATTATTATCAAATAGATAACCACATTATTGAAAAATAATTTAGTGAAAAAGTGACTAATGATTCCTGAAATAAATTGTTTTCCAAAATTTGGGCTTGAAATATAGAAGGTATGAGATAACCATTGAGGTTGAAACAATCATTGAGGTTATTGAGGTTATTTTTGATATAGGGTTATGGAATGATTTAGTTTTATCATTGGGTATTACTATTATATTTTTAAGATTAATTTTTGAATGTTTATTTATTTTTGGAATTATATTACAATATTCAAACCTTTTTTTGATTTTGTTAATGGATAAAGACATTTTTCATAGATTGAATATACCATATATGGTTATTTGGTCTTTAAAATTTGATTTTAGTTCTTCAATAATTAAAAATACATCTTTAATACTCACAATTTATAAAAAATATTATATTTTAGTGGAAATTGATTAGAAGATAAAATTATTTTAATCAAGTAATTATATTTATTTTTAATCTTTTTCTAGATTTCATGTAAATTATTTAACTCTTGGAGAGGATTTTTAAATAAAATTATTATCCTAGTACATTAAATTATAATGAAATTATGGTATTTGTTATTATTATAGATTTTTGTTTTTTAGAAAAATAACCATCCTTTAATAATTCACATGTTTGTGATCCATGAACTCAATCACACCCTATAATTATTTACACTTTTCCTCTATTCCCACAAATGTCTCTAGGTGTTGAATCCTAGTAACTCATTTCTTATAGTGACCTCTATATTTTGAACTTCTATTTTAATGGATGTTTTATTATTTCATTTATATGATGTATGTTTCGATAATGTAATTATAAAAGTGTTAATCCTTTGATAACCAATTTGAATTTCGAGTGATAAATTCATTTTCAAGTGGGGTAGGATATAGAAAACAAAATTTTATATAAATAAAAATTTTAAAATTAATTTAAATTATTTGATAACTTGTGATACAAAAAATGCACAGTTTACCTTGTTTTATATGTGTCACAAAGTTTGTATTGTGTTCCACATTCCATCAAATTTCTCTGATAACTTTTCTTGGTGACTAAGTCGAGTCTTAAAGGACAATAATATTATATTAATATTTTTATTTAACATTATAATTATCATTTAGCCATTGGAGTGGTGTAAATGAATGGGATTAACTAAATTGTAAAAATATGTCTTACAGATGTTTATAATAATCCCAATAATGGCCCATTATTTAAAAATGAAAATAAAAACTAACTGAAAATAAAGGATGTGTTTTAATGAAAACACATTTTTAGGCCCACAAAAATGTTTTTTTTGTAATAAATTAAATTAATCAATATTAGGAAAATATATCATCAAAATTTATATATTATATATTAAATAAAAAATTCAATTCATTAAATATATTTTATGTCATAAAATAAGAACAAAATCCTATTTTAAGTATAAAAGATGTATTTTTTAAAAGTATGTTTATGTTTCTTTTCTAGAAATATTTTTTTATAAAACAATTTTTGAAACATTCATAAATATCAACTGAAAAAATAAACAACATTTTTTAATTGGAATATAAAAATTCACTATGTGTGAATTATTTGTAATTTTATGAGAATTTTCATATTTTGTTGAATATTGAATGACATCAAATTTTAATTGAAAACAAGGTATTTGTATAAATACTTTATAGTGTTAAATAATTTTTTAATTATTTTGAAGAATAATTAGATAAATTTTATATCATTTAATTCAATTTATTTCATTGGAATCAATTCCAAATTTAAATGGGATATAAAAAAATTTCAAACTTTTGAAATTTTCTTTTTAAAAAATAAATGTCTCATCCAATTTATGTGATTAATTTTAAATTAATTTATGCCATATCTATTATTAAAATTTTGAAAAATTGATTCCATATTTGGAATCAGAATACCATATTGTAAAGACCCGGAATTTTCATGTATTTTTTTTCAAATAAATGAAAATTTTATGAGTCCGCAAAAATTGACGACACATAATTCCAAGGCCCGGAGTGCCGAGAATGAATTTCTGAACTTTATTTCGGGTACGTTCAGTAAATGTGTGAGTGGGTTTTTCTAACTTTTGAATCAGTGCTCAGAATTAAAATGTTAGGGCGCTGTTGAACTCACATTGCATGTATTCGCTTAAGGAGACCTTCACCTCAACCGCAACAGGTCGGGGGTGGAAGTTATCTTTTCACACATTCATGAAAGAATAAAATAAAAATAAAATTGTGTGGATTTTATTTTTATTTTTTTTCATGTGGATGTTGAGAAGTGGGGACCACCATACCTAAACCTCCCATGAGAGGTTATGATGATGGGGACCACGCAAACTAACCTCCCATGAGAGGTTATAGTAGTGGGGACCACCCGAGGTATAAACCCCACTGAACACCCCTGGTCTCGCCCAAATTTACCCATGTTTTAAGGGTCAAGCGGTCGCTTGTAGTGTAGCTTGGGTTGTCGAATCCTCAGAGACCTAAGAAGAACCTTTAGACACTTAATAAAAAGAGATGGATTTTTGGCTATGAAGTGGCCAACTTGGGTTGATTTTAGATTGTTTTTAAAGAGCACTAAAAGATCTATGTGAATTCAAATTATGAGAAAATGAGTTGATCCTAGGTTATTGCTCGGGGTGGATTGAATGAATTCATTTTTTTATGATTTTAATATCATTAACTCGAGAATGATTCATGCAATGAATTCAAACTAACCTCATAACTTACTGATTAAACACCTTCAAAACATATGATAATCACCTATACACTTGTAGGATCATTTTCATGAGCACTCCAAGGTAAAGGATGTAATTAGCACATGAAAGTGGGGTGAATAAATTCAATAAGGAAGAGGAAGAATAAAAATCATTGAATGAAAGAAACTAAATTAAAAGAAATTAATAACATTTAGGGCATGAGAAATAACATTCAATCCAGCCCCTTGCTACTCCCTTGGATCAACCCATAAAAGAGATAGCCCTCCATTGATGACAAGTTCTCAACGGAAGCGGAAAGTAGACTTATGAGGGTGGAATTGAAGAAGTAAAAACAACAAAAATAATGATCACTCCACCGTTGTGTGAACAAAATCACAAGGTTTGGTGTGAATAAATTCACTCCTTGAGGCAACGGTATCAAGGTGATAAGGATAAGAACAGAACAAGAGAAGAGAAAGAACTTTTATTGAAGACTATGGTGACTCGAACAACTTACATGAGAAGGGAGAACATTACAAAAACAAATTGGCATAATAACATTACAATGAAAAGAAAGCACCCAACCTCCCTAAATCCACCACCACTCCTGCCTTAAATAGGAAAAAATGAATCCTTGGCCGAGCCCCCAACATCCCATGTGCCTTTAATTAATTATGTTGGGGAAAGGTGGGTGGAACATTAATGATGAGAGACTTTTCCACTTCTTGCCCCGAAGTTGCAGCCAGCTTGCATCCACCGGAAAGACGCGCCTAAAGGACCTTCTATAAGGCCGAATTGGAGTGGGCCCTAGAAGACTTAAATGAAGCCCCGGATGTCCCCTAACATCATGTAAACTTTCATCCTACAATACATTGTGTTTCGGGAGATATGATTGAAATAGTGGGATGTTTGTCTGGGCCATAGACTCTGGCCCAAAATTAAATCTTCAACTTGGACCGCCTTAGTCACCACCATTTAGGACGAATTAGCACTGGATCCAGAAGACGTATTTGTTACCCTATATGTCTTCTATCGTTCCATAAAGTTTGGGCTTCATTGGGCTTGTATGGTGGTCCCCTTAGTCCGATCAGTGGGATGATATACAATCTTCCTTCTCCAGAATTCTTTTCTTTAATCGCCAAATATCTCCATCATAATTTATTAATAATCCATTGATCCCTGAATAAAAAATGTTCATAATTAAGTGAATATCCATTTAAAAAAATATCAAATTAAAACATAGATAGTTACATTTTTTAAAATCAGATGAAACATTGGGCCTAAATTGGTGCACATTAGGCATGAAGTGCACAAATGACGAGAATGAGTGTTCAAAATGTAAAATGCACTAAAATGGTATTTATGAATATCAAGGCACATGAAAACTAAATATATTAGAAATGAATATTAGCCTCTTACAGTGGCTAATCACACCCCCCAGCTTGAGTTTTGCTAGTCCCGAGCAAAATATATCTCACAAAAATGATATTCAAATGACCTTTTCCAAAAACATTTTAATACACATTTCTCACCCAAAGATCACATACCAAAAAATTATCAAACCCATCAAAATCATTTAAAACAAGCTATGTCCATAGGCATATCTCAATCCCAAGCCCATTCCTTTGTTCAAATTCATTTCCATATTTCATCCAAATTCAATTAATCATGATGAAGTGTTGTGTGTCACAATAGACATGGGGGTTCATTTTCATTCGAGGGAGAAAAGATGGAAGCGCTAGGAGCAATCAAATTTTAATAATAAGATGAGTATTCATTTTTTATTTTATTTTATTTTATTTTTTTTTGCAATTTTTCCCTGGTAATTGAAATTGAACTCAATCGAGTCAACCCATGTAGCAAGACTTTGCCGATGACTCCCAGGCTCAAAGACCTTAGGGCACCAAGTGAAGCTCACATACTCGAGCATCATCTTGAGTAAACTCAATCAAAAACAAATTCAAATTACCCCAAATAGAGATAAAATGCCCAACTCTGGGCCATAAAACTATGGAGTCGCGATCCCCAAGTGCCGAAAGCCACACATTAGGTCAATTCATTTCTCTATGCGCAAATTATTATTTTTTGGAATACTCATGTTAAAATTAAAATGATCCCCAATCCTATGCTATTTATTATAGGTCCCCAAGAACTCAAACTAAGACCCCAAAATCTAGAGGACGTGCATTGTGTTTTTTTTATTAAATGGATGAAAATATAACAGTGAAAAATCACATCGGACAACCAGACTTTCCAATAACTATGCACATGAACATAAACTTGCATTAAAATCAGAATCAAGGTATGCAAAATTATTTGATATCCAATTTCAAAGTTTGGAATGTGTGTTATCATGTTCAAGGTTAATGGCATTTTTCCTTCCACACATTTTCATCTCCCCCCCAACTTGGAATACACTGTCCCCAGTGTTTAAAGAATTGAAACATAGAAGTGGCAGGATAGAAGTTCAACGAAGACATTGAAAATGAAAATTATGGAATGAAGTCACCTGGTGGTTGATGTTGAAAATGCATTCCCATGTCTCCCTTCAGTTCTGGTTTATCTCCCAATGGCTTGGACGGTTGTGACCAGCTTTTCCCAATGACCTATGACATGCCTTAAAATTTTTATATATATATATATTTTTTGTATTTTTTTTAACCTAAAAAAAAGTATAAATAACATAAACTGATGATACATTGTCTTCTTTATATTTTCTGGGTAAGGTATTACTCAGGGATCACACCGCGTGACACGGATGAATACGGTGCTCCCCTTTCATACCCATCCTTACTCATAAAAGAAGAACATGTCAACAATCTATTTTTTTTAAATACCAATAAAAATATAAAATAAAAATAAAATAAACTGATGATACATTGTCTTCTTTATATTTTCTGGGTAATGTATTACTCAGGGATCACACCGCGTGACACGGATGAATACGGTGCTCCCCTTTCATACCCATCCTTATTCATAAAAGAAGAACAAGTCAACAATCTATTTTTTTTAAATACCAACAACAATATAAAATAAAAATAAAATAAACTGATGATACATTGCCTTCTTTATATTTTATGGGTAAGGTATTACTCAGGGATCACACCGCGTGACACGGATGAATACGGTGCTCCCCTTTAATACCCATCCTTACTCATAAAAGAAGAACAGGTCAACAGTCTATATATATATATAATTTTTTTTAAAATAACAAAATTAAGAAGAAGGAAATAAAGAAGAAGAAAAAAAAATGAGTCACAAAGATTAGAAACATGAAGACCACGGGTTGCCTCCCGTGTAGTGCTTTTGTTTAACATCGTTAGCCCGACATGGCTCCTAAATCTATCAATTTTTTCATGGTTCATAGGTTGGCTCTGTTAACTCTACCTCTATTTCTTGTTTATTGAATGATTCAATGAATGGTTTTAACCTATGACCATTGACCTTAAAAATGTTACCACTTGTGGGATCCTCAATCTCTACTGCCCCATGGGGGTACACATGATGCACTATGAAAGGACCTGACCATCTAGACCTTAACTTTCCTGGGTGTCAATGAAGTTTTGAACTATACAAGAGCACATGTTTTCCCAGTTCAAATTGTTTGACTTTCACATTCCTAGATTGGTAGGCTTGAACTCTAGCTTTATTTATCCTTGAATTTTCATACGCCTCCATCCTAAGTTCCTCAAGTTCATTAAGATCTAACTTCCTCTTTTTGTCGGCTAAAGAAATGTCAAAATACATTTTCTTGATTGCCCAAAATGACTTATGCTCAATTTCAACAGGTTAATGGCATGCTTTTCCATAAACCAACCTATATGGTGACATTCCTAGGATGGTTTTGAATGCTGTACGATATGCCCAAAGAGAATCCAAGAGTTTCTCAGACCAATCTTTCCTAGTGGGGTTGACAGTTTTTTCAAGAATTTGCTTAATCTCCCTATTTGCTAACTCAGCTTGACCATTGGTTTGAGGATGGTATGCAGTGGAAACATTATGAGAAATTCCATACTTAGACATGAGTGAAGAGAATGGGCGATTACAGAAATGGGTTCCACGATCACTGATTATAGCCCTCGGAATTCCAAATCTAGAAAATATATGCTCTTTTAGGAATCAGATCAGAACTTGATGATCATTAGTCTTGGTGGGAATGGCCTCAACCCATTTTGAGACGTAATCAATAGCTAAGAGGATGTAGAGGTATCCCTTAGAGTTTGGAAAGGGTCCCATGAAATCAATTCCCCAACAATCAAAGATTTCAACGACTAGAATGGGAGTGAGGGGAATTTGATTTCTTTTGGAAATGGATCCTAATTGCTGACACTGAGGACAACTTTTGCAGTATTTGAAGGAATCCTTAGTGAGGTTTGGCCAGTATAAACCACTTTGGAGGACCTTTGTAGTGGTTTTCTTTGTAGAAAAGTGGCCTCCACATGCCTCTCCATGACAAAATTTTAGAATGGACTCTTGCTCAGACTTGGGAACACATCTCCTGATGATTTGATCAGGACAAAACTTGAAGAGGTAAGGATCATCAAACACGTAGTGTTTGACATCAGAAAGGAATTTCCTCTTAGATTGGGTCCCCAGGAATTTGGTAATGTCACCCGTCACCAAATGGTTTGCTATGTCAGCATACCAAGGGCAATCACTCACTGAATAGAGGTGCCCATCGGGAAATGAATCAGACACAGAGAGGTGGTGTGAGTTGTCTTTGAATTCCATCCTAGAGAGGTGATCAGCTACAACATTTTCAACAACCTTTTTATCCTTAATGGTTAAATCAAACTCTTGAAGAAGAAGGACCCACCTAATTAATCTAGCCTTGGCATCTTGTTTTTGGAAAAGGTATTTTAGGGCTGAATGGTCAGTGAAGACAATGATGGGTGATCCTAAGAGATAAGACCTGAATTTCTCTAAAGCAAAGACAACAGCAAGTAGCTCTTTCTCAGTGGTGGTGTAGTTTATTTGTGCATCATTTAAATATTTACTTGCATAAGCAATGACACATGGAGTTTTCTCACACCGTTGTCCTAAGACTGCTCCTACATCGAAGTCACTTGCATCACACATGAGCTCGAAAGGAAGTTTCCAATTTGGAGATTGCATGATAGGTGGAGATATAAGAGTTGACTTGAGTGTAGAGAATGATTCCTCACAGCTTTCTGTCCATAAAAATGGAGCATCTTTTACCAATAGAGCACAAAGTGGTCGAGAAATAGAGCTAAAATTCCTAATGAACCTTCTATAAAAACCAGCATGTCCTAAGAAGGACCTCACATCCTTAACAGTTTTAGGAGAGGGAAGGTGACGAATGATGTCAACCTTAGCTTTATCAACTTCAATCCCTCTACCAGATAATAGATGACCTAGAACATGTCCTTCCCTTACCATGAAATGGCATTTTTCCCAATTTAGTATGAGATTCTTATCCTCACACCTTGACAAAACCTTTTCAACATTTAGAAGGCATCCCTCAAAAGTATCCCCAAATATGGAGAAATCAACCATGAAGACCTCTAAAAAATCCCCCACCATGTCCGAGAAGATTCCCATCATGCACCGCTGGAAGGTACCAGGGGCATTACATAACCCAAAGGGCATTCGCTTGAAGGAAAAAGTGCGGAATGGACAAGTGAAGGTCGTTTTTCCTTGATCCTCTAAAGAGACTTCGATTTGATTATACTCTGAGAATCCATCTAGGAAGCAGTAGAATTGATGACCCGCCACTCGCTCGAGGACTTGATCAATAAAGGGAAAGGGGAAATGGTCTTTCTTGGTACAAGAGTTGAGCTTCCTATAGTCCATACAGATTCTCCATCCACTACTAACCCTTGTTGGAAGCATCTCTCCATCATTATTGGTTATTATTGTGATTCCAGCCTTCTTTGGAACCACATGGATTGGGCTAACCCACTCACTCTCATCTATTGGATAGATGATACCAGCTTTTAACAATTTCAAAAGTTCTTTTCTCACTACTTCCATGATATTAGGATTGAGTCGTCGCTGAGGTTGACGACATGGCTTTGAATCGGATTCTAGAACAATTCTATGAGTCCCGATAAGTGGGCTAATCCCAGGAATATCTGATAGAGTCCATCCAATGGCTTTCTTGTGTCTCCTAAGGACATCTAGAAGCATCATCTCATGATTGGATTCAAGAGAGGAAGAAATGACAACAGGAAAGTATTGATTGTCCCCTAAGAACGCATACTTGAGTGATGAGGGTAAAACCTTAAATTCAAGATCAGAGTGGTTATCACTTTCCAAGAAATAATGAGACTTAGTATTGAACTCAGTTTCTTTTTTTACATTTCTTGACAATATTGGTTCCTTGTGAAGAGAATTTTCATCCACTAAATTAGCTAGAGTAGTTTCATGAAGGGATATGGATTCGATGTTATTGATTTCACCCATGGTATCATTGATTGGTGATTCTATAAAATCATCAATAGAGCAATCTGAAAGAAATTCAATCCAAGGAGACAAATTTCCCTCATGTGAACAAAGAAAATCAATATCTTCTTGACTTAAACATCCTTCGGTAATTCCTTGATGTTCCTTGAGTTCACTATCAACACTACCTATCCAATTAACCTCATGTATCTCTTCATCATCCCCAATTTGAGAGTTTGCATTGTAGATGTTCAAGTCTAGACTCATTTTTCCAAAGGTGATGGTCATGTTCCCATTTCGGACTCGGATAACAGAGTTGATTGTTGCAAGGAAGGGACGACCAAGGATGATTGGGGTTTTCCCCCTAGGACCTAAGCTTGGGTGATTTTCTAGAACAATGAAGTCAGCTGGGTAAATGAAATTTTCAACTTTCACCAAAACATCCTTTAAGATCCCCTTTGGAACTCGAATACTACGATCAGCAAGTTAAAGAGTGACAGATGTGGGTTGGAGTTCTTCGAGCCCTAACTGAAAATACATAGCATAATGAATGAGGTTCACACTGGCTCCTAGATCACACAATGCTTTGACAACTTTTTTCTCTCCTAGTTCAACATTTATGTAAGGGCATCCCGGGTCTTTCATCTTTGGAGGAAGGGTTCCTTGGATTGTTGTGCTAACATTTGCTGCCAAAAGGACTTTGTTCTTATGTGAGTATTTCCATTTAAATGTACAGAGGTCCTTAAGGTATTTTGAGTATGCAGGAATGGTTTGAATGGCATCGAGGAGTGGAATGTTCAACTTGACTTGTGAGAATATTTCCCTCAATGTTTCACTCAATTCAGGCTTGGTTTTCCCCCTCATGCGTTGAGGAAATGGGGCAGGTTGTGGGGTTGTTTTTTGAAGAGTTTTTTCATTCAAATTTTTATTAGTATCTTTAGTTTGTTCATGTGCTTCAATTGAATTTTCATTAGAGTTTGAATCTTAAGGTGGGTTTTGAACTATTTGTTCAGGTTTCTCAATTGATTTCCCACTTCTCAAAACTGTCACAACCTTTAGTTGTTCATGAGTTGTTTGAGTGCAACTTGTCTCCCCCCTTGATGTTTGTTGTGGAATGGCCTGTGTGGGCATGGGTGCCTTTCCAGTTTTGATGGTTTGAAGTTCCTGTTTAAGGGACGAGACTTCTGAGTTCATCCTTTCCATTTGTTTGCACAGTTGTTCAAGGATTGGGAGAGGGACAGATTGGGAAGGGGTTTGTGTTGGTTGGGTTATCCCAGGGGGATACTTTGGTTGTTGGATAGGTTGTTGGTATTGGACTGGAGGATGTTGGTATTGGACTGGTTGTGGTTGGAATTGGTTATGGTTTTGAAAATTTTGTGTAGGGTAGGGGTTTGGTCCTTGTGGTTGGCTAGGTTGTTGGTTATCCTTCCATCGGAAGCCTGGATGGTCATTATACCTTGGGTTGAATGTGTTTGGGTATTGAGGCTTTTGAAAGTTTAGGGCATTGACTTCAGCAGGTGGTCCTCCTAAAAGAACATCCTTGATGGATGGAATGGTTGGGAAGTTGTCCGTTTTGTGGTCATGTTTGTCACAGATTGTGCAAACAAGGTCTACCGTTTGGATTTCATTGATTTTTCTATGGTCTATCTCTTCAACCTTCCTAGAGAGTGCTGCAAGTTTCTCCCTAAGGCTTTCCTCTTCCCTAAGTGTATGCATTCCAGTAGTTCTTTGAGGCTTTTCAGAATAAGGTGATGTTCCACATGTTTGGTTTTGTTCAGCAAGGATTTCTAGATACTCATAAGCATCATTTGGGGATTTGTTTTTAAAGGTCCCATTACACATCATGTCAATGAATTGTTTGTTCCCCGGGCTAAAACCTTCATAGAAAATTCTTACTTGTTCAGGAATAGAAAAACCCTGGTGTGGAACCATGTTTAGGGTGTCTTTGAACCTCTCCCATGTTTCATAAAATGACTCTCCCTCTTTTTCAAAAAAGTTTTGGATGCTCTTTTTAAGTGCAATTTATTTGTGATGAGGGAAGTATTTTTTGTAGAATTCTCTTTGCAGTTGGTCCCAAGAGTGGATTGATGCAGGTCTCAAGTTGTTTAGCTAATTTTTAGCTTGATCCTTTAATGAAAAAGGAAAGAGCCTCATCTTAGCAAATTCTAATTGATGTGGGGGACACATAGTTTCAACAATGTCGTTGAACTCTTTGACATGAAGGTATGGAATTTCTGACTCCATCCCATGAAAGGTTGGAAGGTGGTTTAGGACATGGGGTTTGAATATGTAGTTGGTGTCTCCTATGGAATTTTGTCTAATTCATGAGGGGGCATTGGTCCAAGCAGGAGTGAGGTAGTCGTTCATGGTTTGATCAACTACATTCCCCAAGTTTGGAGCTTCTTGGTTTTGTTTTCCCATTTGATTCCCCCCCGGGGTTTACAATTTGATTTTGTGGATGACCCTCCATTGGACTTGTTTCAAGTTCTGACTTTGGGGTTTCAAGAATATTTGGATCTAATTTAAACAATCCCCTAGGTACACTTGACTCCTCTATCCTAGGACTATCCACCCTAACTAGTCTGTTTGAGAAATCGCGGGTGTAGGCGGACATGCGCCAAAAAAAAGCGAGAAAGGGACAAGATAAGAGATCTTGGGTGAGAGTAGAAGAAAGGAGGTGAGGAAAGAAGATTTTTTTTGAATCTAAAGTACTTATTTGGTCCCCGGAAACGGCGCCAAAATTTGGCCTCGCCCAAATTTACCCAAGTTTTAAGGGTCAAGCGGTCGCTTGTAGTGTAGCTTGGGTTGTCGAATCCTCAGAGACCTAAGAAGAACCTTTATACACTTAATAAAAAGAGATGGATTTTTGTCTATGAAGTGGCCAACTTGGGTTGATTTTAGATTGTTTTGAAAGATCACTAAAAGATCTATGTGAATTCAAATTATGAGAAAATGAGTTGATCCTCGGTTATTGCTCGGGGTGGATTGAATGAATTCATTTTTTTTACGATTTTAATTTCATTAACTCGAGAAAGATTCATGCAATGAATTCAAACTAACCTCATCACTTACTGATTAAACACCATCAAAACATATGATAATCACCTATACACTTGTAGGATCATTTTCATTAGCACTCCAAGGTAAAGGATGTAATTAGCACATGAAAGTGGGGTGAATAAATTAAATAAGGAAGAGGAAGAATAAAAATCATTGAATGAAAGAAACTCAATTAAAAGAAATTAATAACATTTAGGGCATGAGAAATAATATTCAATCCAGCCCCTTTCTACTCCCTTGGATCAACCCATAAAAGAGCTAGCCCTCCATTGATGACATGTTCTCAACGGAAGCGGAAAGTAGACTTATGAGGGTGGAATTGAAGAAGTAAAACAACAAAAATAACGATCACTCCACCGTTGTGTGAAAACAATCACAAGGTTTGGTGTGAATAAATTCAAACCTTGAGGAAACGGTATCAAGGTGATAATGATAAGAACATAACAAGATATGAGAAAGAACTTTTATTGAAGACTAAGTTGATTCGAACAACTTACATGAGAAGGGAGAAAATTACAAAGGCAAATTGGCATAATAACATTACAATGAAAAGAAAGCACCCAACCCCCCTAAATCCACCACCACTCCTGTCTTAAATAGGAAAATATAAAGCCTTGGCCGAGCCCCCCAACATCCCACGTGCCTTTAATTAATTATGTTGGGGAAAGGTGGGTGGAACATTAATGATGAGAGACTTTTCCACTTCTTTCCCTGAAGTTGCAGCCAGCTTGCATCCACCGGAAAGACGTGCCTAAAGGACCTTCTAGATGGCCGAATTGGAGTGGGCCCTAGAAGACCTAAATTAGGACCCCGGATTTCCCCTAACATCATGTAAAATTTCAGCCCAAAATACGTTGTGGGTCGGGAGATATGATTGAAATAATGGGCTGTTTTTCTGGGCCGCAGACTCTGGCCCAAAATTAAATCTTCAACTTGGGCCACCTTAATCACCACCATTAAGACGAATTAGCACTGGATCCAGAAGAATTATTTGTTCCCCTATATGGCTTCTATCCTTCCATAAATTTTGGGCTTCATTGGGCTTGTATTGTGGGCCCCTTAGTCCGATCAGTGGGATGATATACAATCTGCCTTCTCCAGAATTGTTTTCTTTAATCGCCAAATATCTCCATCATAATTTATTAATAATCCATTGATCCCTAAATAAACAATGTTCATAATTAAGTGAATATCCATTTACAAAAATATCAAATTAAAACATAGATAGTTACATTCTTTAAAATCATATGAAACATTGGGCCTAAATTGGTGCACATTAGGCATAAAGTGCAGAAATGATGAGAATGAGTGTTCAAAATGTAAAATGCACTAAAACGGTATTTATGAATATCAAGGAACATGAAAACTACATATATTATCAATGAATATTATCCTCTTACAATTTCTAATCAACCCCTTTAATTGGAAATCCTAAAACATTCTATTAAATGTGGGGGAGCCTCTAAAACTCCTCCAAAATTTATTATGGAAACTCAATTTAATTTAATTATTCTATTTTCAATTTTATAAAACAAACTAAATAATAGATATCATAATCTATTATCTTGGGATACCTTTTCATTTTGGTGGAATTAGAGAAAATGTTTGGAAAAGGATAGAGCATTGGTGAACTTGGGAGAAAGCTCTCCAACGAAGAACGCCAACAAAGAACGCCGACCTCGACTTCAAATTTCTTCCTCGGGACATCCTCCAACAAGGGGCGTCTTCAATAGACGATTGTCTTACTCTCCCCAATGATGTCTTCTCCTCCCTCGCAATCTCCGTCGACGAATCAAATGAGGTAGGGGTTTTGTTCCCATGTTCTTCACTTCTAAGTTTCTTTTGCGGGAATGAGATTAGTGGTTGACTAAGGTTTTGGGGATTGAAGTTCTTAAATATCATCCATACACGTTCTTGTTCTTGTTGAGCCACTTGCTACCTCTCTTATGTGGAGGGTACGGGCCAAAAAAACATGGCCCGACCCCTCCACCATTCTTCTTGAATGGTGTATCCTTCGCAATGGAAGAAGGAGACATTGGTGATGGAGACCAGTGCTGGTGGTTGGAACAAGTGGGACATGAGAACCAATGACAAAGGAATGGTGCCCCGCTACCCTGTAGCCACTGCGCCCCACGGTGCTCTGCCGTCCGCGGCACCCGCTGCCACGCGGCCTTCGCCACCCCGCGGCCATCGCCACCCCATGGCCAGCACTGCCCCGCAGCCTCCAACACTCCACGTCGTCCGCAGCTAAGCCGACCCAAGTTTCCACCACCGTCCGAGCCGCCACCACCGGGCCGAGGGTCCGCCACCGTCCGGGCCGAGGTGCCACCGCTGTCTGAGCCACTTCCACCGTCTGGGCCGAGATGCCTCCTGAGACGCCACCAAGCTTCTGGCCAAACCTCCCCAGATGAGACACCATGCTTCCTCAAGCCTTCACGACACCCTCCATGGACGTGAGACACCCTCTACAGCCTTATGGCCACCCGCGGTCCTCCGTAGCCTCGTGGCCAGCTGTGACCATCTGTGGCCCCTCTCGGCCTTTGAGATACTTCTTTAGGGGACATCGTGGCAGTTGGAGAATCGACCAGTGGCGTGGGGAGCAGATGCTCTCGGAGATGAGAAAGCGTAGTGCAGAAACCTGGTAGCTGGTTGTGATGAGAAGAGTGCTCTCCTAGCGATCCTGTGAGGGCCAGCTCCTAGAAATCCTGTGTGGGTCAGCTCCTAGGGATCCTGTGTGGGTCAGCTCCTATGGAGAATGTGTGGGTCAGCTCTAGCAATCCTGTGTGGGTCAGCTCCTAGAAATCCGGTGTGGGTTGGCACCTAGCGATCCTCTGTGGGTTAGCTCTAGTGATCTAGTGTGGGTCAACTCTTAGTAATCTTGTGTGGGTCAGCTCCTAGCGATTCTGTGCAGGTCAGCAGCATAGCCTCTTAATGGAGTAAGATGATTCATTGGATATATCAAATTATCTCTACTACCGTACTTAATTTATACTTGGTGTGACCTGAGTCAGAACGTCTGTGTTTATTCATGTTTGAGATTGATTACTTGATAACTTATGTATATGTATGGGCATATACCTAAGTAGTGTTATATGTTATTTTCATACTTTTTGGTTTATCCTTTGTGGAATTTCTGGGACCTTGAGGGTCTCAAGGTCCCTGTTGAGTATTGTTATACTCACCCCTACGCGGGCTATGCCCGCACTTCATTATTTGTGTTGTAGACGACAGACAACACTGACTGAGGATGAGAGTACCAGGACAGGACGGTGCCCAGAGGTAGACCGTACGGCGTGTCAGTACGCAGAGGAGATGAGCGAACGTGGATTGCTGAAGAGGCGATCTGTACCTACCCTTCAGGTAGGAACCTCGGAGGATGATCCAATAGTTTTATTTTTCTTTCTTCAGTTGTATTGTATTTCAGTTGTACTTGTACCCTTACTATAGGGCTTGTATTCCGGCCCCTTTTACATTCAGCACTCTTTTTGGTATATAGTTTTCTTGTGTTCGTATCTTGCTGTGTTCTTGGTAACATGATTTTACAGGTTATAATGGCAATGAATTCCCAGTTTTAGGTAATACGACTTTCGGTGCTAGTCGCCAGCCCCTAGCCTATGGATGACGGGATTGGGGTAGTCATGGCATGGGTCTCGGGGGACGGGTGGTGACAAATTGGTATCAGAGGCAGTCGGTTATACCCTAGAACTTATGAATCTGATCCTTATTTTTAACAGAAATCGTGTTAAGTGTAGTGATTGTGGTCATTAGTTTAGGGAATTCAGTGTTGGTGTGGTAGCCAACGTATCCATACACCAGGACACTGACTTCTAATTTCTGACTCACTGCATGAAAATACTGATTGCAATAGTGTTTTCAAGAGTTTTCTTTGTGATCTCTTAAGTCCTCTCACTAGGTATAACTAATTGATCGTGGTGGACCTATTTGTTTCATCATTCCTCCACGCAGACAACCAGCTAGGGTTCCAAGAGTAGTACACACTGATAGCCCACAGAGCGATGAGGCTTCGGTGCATGGCCTTTTTCTAGTAGAGGCACCAGAGGAGGAACCCACATAACCATTCCCCATTGGGACACCAATGCCACCATCCCCAAAAGAAGATGGTACATGCCGTTTGAGCACGTTTCACAAGTTCTAGCGCCAGAGGCCACCTAGGCTTAGGGGAGAGACTGACCCACGGGCAGCTGAGGATTGGTCGGAGGCTGTAGTGAGTGTCTTCTGACTGGTAGGGACACTAGCCAATCTCATGGTGATCCTTACCACCAGCCTTCTGTATGGCGTAATGGGAAGATGGTGGAGCTTGATGCTCTAGGTTTATGATGAGGTGATTCTTCTCTAAGAATACTTGGAGAGCATGTTTCGGGAAGAGTTTTTCTCAGTGACTCTTCGCACAGTGCATATACATGAGCTTATTCATCTGTAGTGGGGCAGCATGACTGTAGCTCAGTACTCGACGAGGTTCACGGACCTCTCACGCTACTCCACTAATATGGTGTGGGACCCTTTCTTCAGGGCCTGAAACTTAATGAAAGGACTCAGGTGGGAGATCAGGGCTTCAATGATCTCACTCTGCATCTCGACGTAGGAGGGGGTGTTAAAGAGAGCCCTCTTAGTGGAGAGTTTCCTTGCTGATCAGTCACCAGTAGCGAAATCCACCTCTATTCAACACATAACTGAGTCTTCTATACCTCGCAGTAAATAGATGTCGCAGAGGTCCATGAGGACCAGACCTACAGGTGGACGACCACATGAATTAGGATCGATTATGTAGGGAATCCTAGGTAGAGCCAGTCATACATGAAGGGGGAAGTGTTACACATGCGGCGGGTAGGGTCATGTGGCTTGTGACCGTCTGACCCGTCGTACGGATGATCAGTAGACGGTTGAAGGACCGCCTAGGCAGAGACAGATGTTTGACAGAGGAGGTCTGTAGGGAGTAGGTGGATGTGGCAGAGGATCTGGTCGTGCAATTGGTGGTGGGTGATGATTCGATATGTTACACCACCACCACCAAGAGGTCCACCCCGACCACGGGGAGTAGGTGGATAGGGGTGATCTTAGCTCAAGGCAGCTGAGGCCTATGATCACGATGCTCCAGAGATAATATGAGGTACGATCTGTGTCTATTCCACCTTAGCTATAGTACTTATAGACATAGGTTCCATTCATTTTTCTATTTCCACTACCCTCGTTCAGAGCTCGGAGAATGCGATGAAGCCATTCGCTCGGTCCTTATGGCTAGAGACTCCTACAGGTGCAGATTCAAAAATTACGCTCTAGTTCTGATAGTGTGATCTTACTCTAGGAGGTAAGAGATTTGACTGGGATATCCTAGTAGTGGCGTCGAGGCCTTACAACGTCATCTTGGTTATGGACTAGTTATCTATTGTCTATGCTCTGATAGACTATATTAGGTGCAAAGTGTGGTGTGTCCGCAGAGATGAGACCGGGTTTACCCTAACCGATGAGAAGGTAGCCTTTGCAGCGCATGATGGACTTACCTAGAGGAGGGTGTATCCGAATACACATCAGTTAGATAGCCTTAACCTTAGAGCAGTTGATGTGGAGAATCCAAATTATCCTGTAGTGGTGGACCAGTACACAGATGTGTTCCCTGATGATGTTTCAGGTCTACCTCCTCACAGAGAGGTGAACTTTTACATTGACTTGTACCTTGGTATGGAACCTATATCTACACCCGAATATCAGATGGCTCCCACGGAGCTTCGTGAGCTTCGGGTATGAATTGAGGACTTTTAGGGGAAGGGATTCATTCGGCCCAGTGTTTCACCCTGGGCAGCCCCGATTTTATTCTCCAAGAAGGCTGATGGGAGCTTAAGTCTTTGTGTTGTCTATCGGCACCTGAATCAGGTGACTGAGAAGAACAAGTACCCACATCCTAGGATTTATTTCCACTTTGATCAGCCAAAAGGATCACAATGGTTCTCTAAGATAGACCTAGATCAGGTTATCACTAGCTCAGAGTATGAGATGAGGATGTGCAGAAGTCGACCTTCAGGTATCGGAATGAAAATTATGAGTTCTTGGTTATGACATTACATGTAACCAATGCTTCCTCATTGTTCATGGGACTCATGAAAAGGATCTTTAAGAAAAACGTGATCACTTTGTAGTATTTTTCATCAATGAAATTCTGATCTACTCAGCTACCGAGTAGAAGCTTGCCTGTCATTTGAAGATACTTCTGGACACACTCTGAGAGCACCAGCTTTATGGTAAGATCCCAAAGTTCCAGTTCTGGATCTGAGATGTTCACTTTCTAGGACATTTCATATCGGAGGCTGGAGTTTCAGTGGATCCAGTGAAGATTGAGGTGGTACTTGCTTGGGAGCCACCCTGGAGTGTGACTGAGGTACAAAGTTTCCTAGCATTGGCCAAATACTACCAGAGGTTTGTCCCAGACTTCTCCAGAGTTACATCACCACTATCAACATTCACGAAGAAGGGGCAACCATTCATTTGGTCAGAGAAATGCCATCAGAGTTTTCAGGAGTTGAGGTGGAGGCTGAGTAGTGCCCCTATATTGAGGCTTTTAGAGGAGGACGTAGGGTACGTAGTCTACTACGACACATTAGGGACCGAACTGGAATGCGTCCTGATGTAGGAGAGAGCAATTATTTCATATGTTTCTTGACATCTGAGATAGTATGAGCAGAACTACGCTACCCATGACCTAGAGTTAGTAGAAGTGTTCTTCGCCTTAAAGATGTGGCGACACTATCTGATGGGCGAACGTTTTACAGTCTACTGTGATCACAAGAGTCTCAGGTATATCTTCTCTCATAAGTACCTGAACCTGAGACATCGATGTTGGCTTGAGTTCCTCCAGGACTATAAATTTGAGATAGTCTATACTCCTAGGAAGGGGAATGTTGTAGTAGATGCACTTAGTATGAGGTCTGGTATACAGCTGCTAGGTGAGGCAACGAATAATTTTTCCACTTTGAAAATATCCTTCATAGAACGTGATGGAGTAGATTTACTTCAGTCTCTTACAGTCACTCCCCCAATTCTTCAGCGAGTTGGGGAGGCGCAGCATGGGGATGCTGACTGTGAGTCACGACCTGCTCAGATATCCACAGGACAGGCACCTGAAGAATTTTTTAAAGGTTAAGAGCACGTCATCATCTTCATAGGACATACCATGGAATGAGTGCCACATCATGAGGAAGTGTTGAGGGAGTTACAAAAATATCCTCTAGTGGTACATCCAGGAGTGGTGATGCTGTACCAGGATCTCTGAAGACAGCGCTGGTGGCCAGGGATGAAGAAATAAGTAGAAGAGTTTGTCTCTCAATTCCTCACTTGTCAGCAAGTGAAGGCAGAGCATCAGGTACTAACAGGCTTGGTTCAGCCTTTAGAGGTCCCAGAGTGGAAGTGGGATGGGATATCCGTGGACTTCGTGACAGTAAATCCACGTTCGTCCAGAAGTCATGAATCTATCTGGATGATTGTCGACCGACACACTAAGTCATCCCACTTTCTACTGATTAGAGAGAAGGGTTCATTAGAGTGCTTTGGATGTCTCTATGTGCAGGTGATTGTGCGGATACATGGAGTACCCTTGACTATTGTCTCCGATTGTGATGCACATTTTACTTTCCGGCTATGGAAGGGGTTGTATGAGGCTTTTGGGATGCAACATCATTTGAGAACCACCTTCTATCCTCAGAAAATTGTCCAGACTGAGCGAACCATTCAGACCCTCGAGGATATGCTGCGTGCTTGTGTCCTCGACTTCGGTCATAGCTGGGAGGATCACTTTCCTTTGGTGGAGTATGCATACAACAACAGTTATCACTCCACCATGGGAATGGTACCATTTGAGGAATTCTACGTGCAACCTTGCAGATCATCGTTGTGCCAGACTGACCCAGGGGAGTCAGCACTAGTGGGGCCAGAGTTGGTATGAGATACCACAGAGAAAGTGCAAATCATCCTAGAGTGGATGAAGACTACACAAATAAGGAAGAAGTCTTATGCCGACAAGAGACAGAGACATCTATAGTTTTAGGATGGAAAGCACGTCTTTCTATGGGTCTCACCTCGATGAGGTTTGTAGAGATTTGGTCGAGACAACAAGTATCTCCAAGGTTCATCAGACCATTGCAGGTCCGCAGCAGAGTTGGAGAGGTGGAAAACTCCTTAGCTCTTCCACCTCAATTGCACTGAGTAAATGGCGTCTTCTACATATCCCAGCCGATGAGATATGTGCACTACCCTTCCCACATCATTGACCATGTAGAGATCGACGTCGAGTATGGGGTGACATTTAAAAAGGTTCTAGTTGAGATTGAAGATTGAAAGGAGTGAGTCCATCGTGGACAGTCAATACCTCTGGTGCACGTTTTCTGGCAGCACGGGAACCTCTAGGAGAGAACATGGGAGTGGGAGGCTCAAATGCTTTCTCAGTTCCCCAACTTGTTTACCTAGTATGAGTTGTGGCTTACAAGGATGTGATGTCCCGAGGTTTGGAGAATGTAAAGACTCAAAATTCCCATGTAATTTTTTTTTTCAAATAAATGGGAATTTTACGAGTACACAAAAATTGACAGTGCACATTTCCAAGGCCCGGAGTTCCCGGAATGAATTTATGAACTTTATTTCGGGTACGTTTAGTAAAGGTGCGAGTGGGTTTTTCTAACTTTTTAAATGATGATCGTAATTGAAATCTGAGGGCACCGTTGAACTCACAGCGTCAGTATTTGCTTAATGAGACCTTCACGTCGACCGTAGTAGGTCAAGTGTGGAAGTTAGCTTTTCACATATTCGTGAAAGAATAAAATAAAAATAAAATTGTGTAGCTTTTATTTTTATTTATATTTCATGTGGATGTTGACAAGTGGGGACCACTAGAACTAAAACTCCAATGATAGGTTATGATGATGGGGACCACCCAAACTAACCTCCCATGAGAGGTTTTGGTAGTGGGGACTACCTGAGGTATAATCCCCCTTGAACTCCCCTTTAATTGGAAACCCTCAAACTACATATTAAATATTGGAGAGCCTCTACAACTCCTCCAAAATTTATTATGCCAACTCAATTTAATTAAATTAGGATATTTTGAATTTGTGCTGACAAACTATATAATAGATATAATAAGCTATTATCTTGGGCTACCTTTTCATTTTGGTGGAATTAGAGAAAAGGCTTGTCAAAAGAGAGAGCACTGGAGAACTTGGGAGAAAGCTCTCCAATGAAGAACACCAACGAAGAACGCCAACCTTGAATTTGACATTCTTCCTCAGGACATCCTCGAACATGGGATGTCTTCAATCGATGAACGTCATCCCCTCCCCAATGACGTCGTCTTCTCCCTCACGATCTCTGTCGATAAATCAAACAAGGTTGGGGTTTTGTTCCCATGTTCTTCACTTCGAAGTTTCTTCTGCGGGAATGGGATTTGTGATTGAGGAAGGTTGTGGGGATTGAAGTTCCTAAATATCTTCCATACATGTTCTTGTTCTTGTTGAGCTTCTTTATACTGCTCTTACGCAGAGGGTGCGGACCAAACAATCATGGCCCGACCCCTTTGTCGTTATTCTTGAATGGGGTATCCTTCACAATGGAAAAAGGCGACTTTGGTGATGGCGACCGGTGCCAGTGGTTGGCAACGGTGGGACTCGAGAACCGCCAACGAAGGCACGAAACCCCATTGCCCCGCGGCCACCATGCCCCGAGACCTCTATGCCCTGTGGCGCTCCGCTGTCTGTGAAGACCACCGCCCCGCGGCCATCGCCGCCCTATGGCCTCCGCCGCTTTGTGCCGTTCGCAGCCGAGCTGACTCGAGTCACCTTCGCCACCGTCCGGGCTGAGTCACCGCCGCCGCCACCGTCCGGGCTGAGTCACCGCCACCGTCCGAGCTTCCACTGCCGTCGGGGCCCAACCGCCGCTACCGTCTGGGCCGAGCCCCTACCGTCGTTCAGACCGAGGCACCACCACGGGGCCGAGCCGCCATCCGAGCCACCGTCGCTGTTCCAGCCGAGCCGCCGCTCTAGCCACCACTTCCCTTCTGGCCGAACTGACTTGGCCGAGTTTCCAAATGGCCTTACACCCTTGCGGCACCCTCTATGGCCTCATGGCCACCCACAGCCCTTCGCCGCCCCTCGCGGCCTGCTGGGATGGACCCAGCGGGCCGGGCCGAACCCAACGGCCTGAGCCAGACCCAGGGGGTCAGGTCAGGTTGACCTGCACTTGGTCGGCCCTGGCTGGGTTGGTCCAGGTCGATTTGACTAGGTCGGACAAGGCCTGGGCCCACTACGGCCCATTTACATTCTTTTGACCATAACTTTGGCACCGGACGTCCGTTTGACGAACCATCAGCGGTGCTCGAAATCTTGGTGTGAGACGGTACCTTTGAGTATACCCCAATAGAGGTTTGGGAAATGTTGAGGTACGTTTGGGTTGGATCGAGCACAAATCCAACCAAACCCTCGAGACTAAAAGGCTAATATCTCACAGACCGTACGTCCGATTGACGCACCGTCTGTTGCGTTGAAACTCCTATGACGAGATGGTCCTTTGAGATACTTCTTCAGGGGACATCATGGAATTTACAGAATCGACCAGTGTCATGGGGAGTGGACTCTCATGGAGACGAGTAAGCCTAGTGTGGAAACCCAGTAGCTGGCTGTGACATAAAGAGTTCTCTCCTTGCGATCCTGTGTAGGTCATATCCTAGCGATCCTATGTGGGTCAGCTCCAGTGATCCTGTGCGGGTCAGCTCCTAGAGATCCTCTGTGGGTCAGCTCCTAGCGATCTTGTGTGGGTCAAATCCAAGCGATCTTATGTGGGTCAGCTCTAGAGATCCTGTGTGGGTCAACTCCTAGAGATCCCATGTGGGTCAGCTCCTAGCGATTCTGTACAGGTCTGTAGCAGAGCCTCTTAATGGAGTAAGATGATTCATTGGATATAACTAATCATCTCTAAAACCATAACTATGTTATGCCTAGTGTGAGACGAGTCAGAACCTCCGTGTTTCTTCATGTTTGATAAGGATTACTTGATAAAATAGGTATATGTATAGGCAAATACCTAAGTAGGGTTATTTGTTATTTTCATACATTCTAGTTTATCCTTGTTGGGTTTTGTGAGACCTTTAGGGTCTCGGGGTCCCGACTGAGTATCGTTATACTCAGACCTACATGGGATACATCTAAACATCACTTTGTTTGGTGCAGACGAAGGACAAAGTTGACTAAGGATGAGAGTACCAGGACTGAATAGTGCCCAGAGGTGGACCATACAACATGTCGGAACGCAGAGGAGACGTCTAGATGTGGAGTTCTGAGGAGACGATATGTACCTACCCTTTAGGTAGGAACCTCAGAGGACGATCCAGTAACTGTATTTCTATTTCATAATTTATATTGTATTTCAGTTGTACTTGTACTGTTACAGTTGGTCTTGTATTTCAACCCCTTTTACATCCATCACTCTTTTGGGTAAACAGTTTTCTTATGTTCGTATCTTGCTGTGTGCTTGGTTATGTGAGTTTATAGGTTATAAAGGAAATACCTTCCCAGTTTTAGGGAATACGCCTTTCGGTGCTAATCGCCAGCCCCTGGGCTATGGAATGCGGGTTTCAGGTAGTCATAACACGGGCCCCGGGGGACAGGTCATGATAATACAATTTCTATTAAGGTAAACTTAGTTTTTGAACAAAAATATTAGACAAATAAATTAAAATCAATTACAACGATTAAGTTAAAAATGAGATTACATAGTGGTTAAACTTTTATATTAAGGGGAAAAATGAACTAGAAACATGTACATAACTCATAGATAGAAATACTTTGAAAGCGTCCCTAAATTGATTTAATTATTTCAATTATTAGAGGCATATTATGTTGGGATACCTTCAAATAGTGTTTTCTTTTTTATATTTTCAATAATTCCACTACCTATCTACTATAAAAAGAACTCATCCCATCACTTCATCACACCTCTTGATCCATTTGTATCATCAAAACCCTGAAAAAATAATCTCTAATCCCTCCTCAAATCTTGGAAGCCCCAATTTTGGCATAGTAAATACCAATGAAGTCCTTTTGTGTAAACCAAAATGATTTACTTGAAGAACATGAAGCATTCTTCACCAAGAAATTTTGATTTAGTTCATTATCCACCCCTTAAATTTTCATTATATTATGATTATATAATAAAAATATTATAATTAATATACTTGTATATTTTATGTTATAGTTTTGATCTAAACATGCACACACTTCTAATAATTGTTGCATACAACAAAAATATCCCCAATTTTGGGTAGTGTAAATATATGATTAGTGATAGGACTCTTTTTCAATGACTTGAAACTCAATACATATTAATTACTAAGGAAAATCATGAATCCATTCCATGTTATCTTGGTTTGAGGGTCTGAAAATCAAGATAAAATCCCCAAAAATCAATGATATTACCTAACAAATCCAAGGAAACTATGGATATATATATCACAGTTTATGGCCCCAAATAGAATTTAATTTTCTATATCATTGAAGGTTCTAAATATATCCCATTACATATTATAACAATCCACAAGAATGATAATTCCTTCAACCTTAACACTCATTTGACATAATTTCCACAAAATCTATCCTTTAGTATTATCTTTAGAATAATTATTGGATTCTCATCATGATATTATATTAATTTAGATTATGTTAGAATATAATCTTTAAAAAATACCAAAATATGGTGACTTAATCTCTATAGACTCAATTCATCAAGACCATAAATATTACTGGATCATAAATGAGTCTGAATGGAACTACTATGAAGTCATAGTGCGAGTAACATGTATATAATGTTGTCTTGGGTATATGATCCTTCCTCACCCTTACTTGATAATAACAAAACCATAGATCCACCCTGGAGAAGTATTGGGATCCATGTAGATGATTTAACAATTCATCAGTCCACATAAGTGGGAACATGTTCATCATCATGATCTTTTTGTGATCATAATAATTAATCCAAAGACACATCAATCCGTCCTTCCCGACGAAGAGGCTTTAGGCACCCCATGATAAAGAATTTGAAAATATGAACCTATAATCAATATTCTCCTCTAATATCTTCTTTAGATCCCCAATATTAACAATATCCATTTTATTCGGAGTCTTGTATATTATAAAAGACCGAGTTTTCAATTCAATCGAAAATTCAACTTCTTAGCAAGGAGAAGGACCAGGAAATTCATCTTGAAACTCATTAGTGTTTCCTCTCACAATAGGAATGTATTCAAAAATTATTTTATTCCATTCACATAATAATTGAATATAGATATTCATTATGTTATTGAAATAATATCTAGGATTGTGATTTTATTGGTAAAATAGATTCGTCCTCCTCCTTGTACTTTTATAGAATCTGATAACAAATTGCGATACAATGTGTCATTTTCTTCTCATAGAAATTTATATTGGATATTTTTATATAAATCAAATACATACCCATTATTTCTTCACATTACATTGAAGAGAGTATCCAATGTTTTTATAGGAAGCTCAACACCAATATTTTGACAAAGGACATGTTATATACTAGGGATAAAATAATTGACTCATTTCCCATTTTCACTGACCTATGCATCCATGATTTGTGGTGGTTTTTAAATAGTTCTAATAAAAATGTGTGATAAAAAATAATTCATAAAACAATGGATGATAATCATACAATTTAAATTTTTTAATTCTATTTTTAAACATTTAATTTATCAAAAAATAGACTTAGGGATGATAATTTTCAAACTATTAGACCCATAAATGGTATACTCGGATTATTAAGAAAATAACTCATAAATAACATATAATACATAACATATGAATTTATAGGCTTGATTTTATGTTATAAATGACTCAATTACTAGAATAATTCATGTTATTTTTTCGTTCCCTTAATAATTAATTATCACGAGGTTCTGAATTAATCAAAAAATATCACATGGAAGTATAAAAATATGTGTGATACAAGGCCTATTGGCAGACACCAGTTACTTATTAATTCTAGATCAATATAGATTTTTTGGGATCATTACCCCAATGTACATATTTTACCAAAAAAATCCAATTATAATATTTAGAAAATGATGTATTTTCATGTAATCTTATTACTTGATACATTAACAAAATTTAGGGATGTTTTATTATGTTTAGTATTGTCTTTATGGGTTTTTATAGTTTCCCAATATAAATCCAAAAATAGAGCTTCATTTGATACACACTATGAAAACACATGTCTTTATTTCACATTAATTCATAGTTTATTACATAATAATACACATAATACAATTTAGAATATTGATAAGTCTAGCATATTATTTTTTAATTTGATAAATTACATAAAAATATAAAACAAAGGGTACATCAGCATTATTGAAAACATCCATAATATGCTCAAATTAAGCCATAAATCCTAAAAATATATTGGATAATATAAGGAAATACATTAGAAAGGATGAGTTATAAAGACCGATAAGGGAATAAAAAAAATGGAATTACATGTAATATAATAGGAGTTTCAATGGAATATAAGTGGTGTGAGAATACTGAACATGAAAAATGTTACATGATACAACATGACAATATAATGGAAACATGGGAATGTGAAAAAACATCAAACATGGTATCATAAGTATAATAAAATGTTAATAAGCAAGATAACATTACATACTATTCTTAGGATGAATTTTCATTCAACATATATAGAATATCATGAGACTAAAACATTACCGGACACATTGGAGGTTTATTTCAGAGCACCCATAATAATCATATCATGTACTTTTTTAGTGTGACACATATATCATACACCATATGAATATATTTCTTCACATTTATTCCCATGATTAATGGTTTTTATATTACATAAATGGGATCCCCTAGTCAATAAAGAATTGGTATTAATAGGTGAATACCATTTAGTGGAAATTGGTATGGGTAAGCCACACAAAAATGTATGGAATAGATAATCATAATGACATTTCGATAGTATATTTATAGTACATAAATAATAATAAAATGGTTCAATGAGAGAAAAATGTGTATCTAATAAGTGGATGTAAAATATTATAGTATTAGGTATATATATAAAAACCTAATAAAACATGAAAACATTGGATTACAAGGAATAAGACAAGGAGAGTTCTTGAATAAAAACATGGCATGTAAAATCATAAGATAATTTCAGCAACACAATAGGGGAACATAATGAATCATGGTTGGGACTAATGAGATTGATAATGTCTAATAATCAATTTGAAATAATAAGGGAAGTATGTGAGATTTAGAAAATTGTATCACGTTAATAATAATTTTAATAATAATTTAATTATATAAATAAGGTTATTGAATAAAGGGGAGGATGAGAGGATCTTTTAACTTTTTACGGTGATACCAAAAGCATAGGAGGAGATTATTAAGATATTGGGGGAACCTCAAGAGGACTCTAGGAAGGGCATAGAAGAGTAAGGAAATTATCCAAGAATTATGAGTGAGTAGTAATGGGATGCTTTGAGTTTTTATATAAGAAAAAAGAGACGACTTCTTTATTATTTCTCAACCATAGATTTTGGATTCTCTACAATAAAATAATAAAATCCAAAAACCTTAACATTGAATTTTTCACATGGATTCTCCCAAAGAGGAGTTTAATTAATAATTTTTTATGACCAAGGGTATAAATAATTAAAATATTTCAATTTTTTTATGTGGAAGTGAGTCATGATCCTAAAGTAATTTTTTCGAAACCGCAAAATATAGTATAGTCTTTGGAGGACTCATAATGGCATTATAAAAATAATAAAATAATCTAAAAATCACTATATTCTAAAGGGGATCCTTTATTTTGTCATGGAATCCATTTATAGAATTTATTATATTAATATTGTTTCATTATGATATCATAATTAACATTTTATATTTATACCCTAATTATTCTTTTATCCCAAAATTTGATTGACTTATGAAATTATGAAAAATTCAATTTTTGAAAATTTAAACATGATAATTCCAAAATATTATATAATTTATCAAAATAATTTTTTAATTAGGTGAATTTTCCCTTTTAAAAAACATTAGTCATTTATTGAGAAATTATAGGCCTTAATAATAAAAGTTTTCAAACTCTTATAAAAGTTATTTTCAGGTACTTAAAATTATAAAATAACCTGTATTTAGAATATATTACATAATAATATTTTTTTAAAAATATACTTCATTTAAAAAATTAAATAATTCATCAAAATAAATTTCTTAATTATATTTTTAAGGACTAATTTTACACTTCATATTTTATTATATCAAAATCAAAATCTTTTATAAATTATCATCAATAAGAAGTAAATATAATCACTATTTATTTGAAAATAAAATATAAATTTTCATTTCATTAATTTCTTGATACATATCACATTGTTACCCTAGAAATCACCCAAATGGTAAGGTGAGTGATGATGATATTTTCATGTGTAGCAGGGGGGTCGACATACATGGTTTTATCATGATTTAGTTGTGCAATATCATCTTGATATTTGTACAGGGAAAATCCCAATGATGATATCTTCCTCATAAGCTCTCATAAATGGGATTCACATGGTATTCTCATGTTGGTTAATTTCATTTATTATTTTTTCCATGAAAATAGAGTTAATTCCTATTATTCTTTTATGTATGAACATATAAATTATTATAAAAAATATTTATACTAATCATATTATCACTATTAAATGGATGTTTATTTAAAAATTATGATTATTAACATCATTTTTAATATGTAAGGGTTTAATAAAACAAAATAAGTGCAGGTTTTCTATAATCATAATAGGGAATTTATATAAATAAAAAATTTAATTTTATTTATATTATTTTCAGTCATTACATATAATATCATATATGATCAATTTAATAAATTTTATCAGTCATTCATTGAAATTATTATCTTATTATCTTTATTTTGGGTCCTAACTACATTATTTTCTTAAATGGATTGATTTGGTTGTCCCGATCCATTTATCTTTTTCAATGTTCCATCATTTTTGGAATGTTATTCAAGATAAAAATATCATATACATTCAATATATATATATATATATTCATAAAAGGATAAGATTTTGAAATTAATCAAACCATTCATGGATATGGTTGGCCATATGTATTCATAAATATTTTTTTTCATTTTTTCATTATTTGAAAAGCATAATGTTAAACAACCATAAACTATTCCATTATTATTTTTATATTATATACATGTTATGTATTCATTAAATCTGTCCTTATTTACGTCTTTGTAAAGAAGAAATGAAAATAATGTATCACATCACTATGTAGAGGTGGTAGTCCACATGTGCCCATGATTGAAATAATTAATTTGTATTATATTTTAAAGTAAGAATGTAGATATTGGGTTTTAATTTTAGAAACAAAATTATTTCCAAAATATAATATAGGTTCTTCAGTTCTATTATTATAACTATCCATGAAATGTATGAATGAATCAAACAAATTACACCACTATGTGAAGGCTGTAACTCATATCTATGCATTATATATTCTTTTTATCAATATAAAATGGAAATTATATCTAAAATGGTTGTACCTTAATCATAATAACATATCAGTATATCTATTGTATTGGATTTATTTTTTATGGTGGCTACAAAACATTATGTTAAATGATAATAATAAATAAACCTAAAAGAGTTATTAAATACGAATAACTATTCATTTGTAGAATTATTTTAGAAATCCTTTTTCCACACACAATATCAAGTTTTATTGAACCATAATATACAGTTAATATTATCTTTTAAGAATGAAATTTATATACTATCCATTAAACATTGATAAATTAATGGGAACAACCACATTTTCAAAATTACATATAAATTTTTATAGAAAAATACTTATTTATAAAATTTTATTTATATTTTAGTGAATTGTTTTGAAGATTAATTTTTTCTATAAAATTGTTTTTTGATTTTTGAGAAAAAATAATACAAGTAATTCTTTCCGAAAATAGAAATTTTATTTTATAAAATTTAATTCATTTTTGAAATAAACCATTTCAAATTATGTTAGGGTTATATTTTTTAAATGAAATATTTTTAAATGAATAGTTAAATTTTTTTATTTTTCTTAGCACAAATTTCTTATTTAAATAATATTCAATATTATATTTTTTAGAATATTTTAAAAGTAAATTTTTTAAAATACATATATTATTAATCCAATTTTGTTCATTTAAATAAATGTCTTGTTGAATTGGTACATCAAAACATCTTATCCATATGAAATGTTTTTCTTTGGAAAACCTTTTTTTTCACCATGTATATTTGTTTAATTTTAAGTTAAATTCTACCACACCTAGTAATTGGTTCTGTAAAAATGGATTCCATATTTATTGTAAATTTAATTAACATTATATGTTCTTTTAATCATAATATTTGGTGATAATGAATAGTAAAAACTATCAAATTTAATTGTTTTTGTTTTGGTTAAAATTGGTTTAGTGGAGGCTAAACGAAACATTTAAGGATAAAATTAACATAAAAACATATATAGATCATTTTGGGTAGATATAATTCCATTTATATCATCCATATTTATTATTAGTATTTTTTTTTTGAATTTTGGAATGTTTAAAACTTGAGTATAACATATTATTTTAAAAAATTCCAATGGTGTCGTCTTCCAAAATTAAAAAATAGAACACCATCACTTCCATTATTTACACTCAAAAAGTATATTGGTTCACTTATTTCCATCCCATATCTATTAAATACTTTAATTCCCATATCATGGTGGCCTTATATTTCTTACAAGACCATCTGATGATGGTTTTTGTGTCAAACATAAAGATGTTGTCTAAAAAACATTTATCTTTCATAAATTAACATTTTTTATTTCTTATTTAAGCTCCATAAAATATTCATCAAAATTGATAATATATTAAGATAATAATATTCAATATTCATATATGTTAATATGTTAATTCAAAAACTTTTATACTTCTCCAATTCAATAAAAAGAGAAACAAAATCGTCGATTTTGTGTAAAGTGGACTACCACCACATGAACCGATGTAATTAGTTTTACATCACCACCTCCCATGGGATAATATAATGATGGATTAAAAGTTTATATTTTATATATATGAAATATTTATACTTTTATAATTATAATACATATTATATCTTCTTAAAATAATTATGTTGGAAAACCATAACAATGATCGTGCGTACGTGTGGACTACTACCTCCTCGAAGCAATATGATTCATTTTTCATTTTATTTTTTCGTGGATTGCAATAAATATAGATTTAAGGAATATATGTGATATTTATTTAAGAAAATTATTCTATAATGGTGATAAATTATTTACCATTCTTTTGTTTCATCCATCGAGAGAATGAAAAAGGTTCATGCTTATATATAGCCTACCATTGACAATAATGGTGTAATTCATTATCTTTATATTTATATTATATATATCTATAAATAAATATATAATAAATAAATTAAATAATTATCTTATTTTTAACATCATTTATATTATGGTATCATGATCAATGTTTATGGATTGTAAATAACACACCAAAACATACAGGAAAAATGAAGTAGGTTTTTCCTAAAACATGGTTTTAGCAAGGAAATTGTTAAAAAACAAGAAATAAAATGTCATAAGTAAATCTTGTATGGTATGATATAAATTAATATTCTTAATTAATCAATTTATAATAAAAATATATTTAAAATAATGGGGTTTTGAACCAATATGATGAAATTCAAAACTTTAGGTATGATATTTTTTCATTAATTTTATTTCCATGTAAAAAATACCATATTCACCACTTGTTTCCATTGATTGATGTATGTACTTACCATCAATGAATTTTACCATTATTATCATTAAAATTATTCTATATACAATAAATTTGAGGTTATTTCATTAATTTGGATTATGATTCAATCAGTACGAATGCGGTAAAGGTTTTGTATTACAACCTCGTTCTTTATTGAAATTATTTGTGATTTTTCTTCGAATGATGAAATATTTTTATCAATCTTCCAAGAAAATAGTTAATATTTTTTTAATATTTTTTTTAAAAAAAAATCATAGTTATCCTTCATTTTACTCTCTTTATATACTTAATATATAGGAAGAATGTTTTTTTATAAAAAATACATTACTTATCTCTTCGTTCGAAAATACTTATTCTTCCATTCCTAGGATTTATAAAAATGTTATAAAGAAATTTTTTTCAATTATCTAATCAATGTTTAAAGAAATTGTTCCCACATTATACAATATAATTGTTTTTAAGATTACTCTTCTGGTAAATTTTCAAATAAGGAATGTTTAAATTTTAACACGAAATGTGAATGGAATCTCTAATTTATATTATATGACATGAATTTTATTTTATACCATCAAAAACACTCAATTATTTATTTATTCCACTACATGTTTCCAATATTAATTTATAAGAATAAAATTTCTTTTATATTTTTTGAATTTTTGGTTTTTAAAAAATAGATTTCAAAATGTAATGGTTATTTTTTTAAATAAATGTTTTGGTAGATCTATAAAAATCATTTTCCATCCTGGATGTCATCCTAGGATATTAATTGCGCTTTACTAGGTATATAATAAAATAATATCATCCTTGTGAATTGTTATGGTTGTTTATGATTATGATGAAAATATGTTATAGAACCAATTCCTATCCCATGAGTTATGTTTATGAAACAAATTTCTTTTCCATGGGCTATGATATGATGACATGATGAAATATTTTTGAATCATGTTTCATTTTCACATGTTATGTTATGAAGATATATTTTTGAAACCCATTTAATTTATGTGGGTTATTATTTGATGAATATTTTATTTTCTTATGGAATGTATCTTTGTGATTTTCATTATATTATGGGTTGGATTGGGATTACATAGTTCTCTAATGTATTGGGTAATGCATAATGTTCTATGATATCAAAGGGAAAAATATGTTATGGAAAACACAAAACATGGAACATGAGAGGTTACCACAATCCCTATATATGGTATGAATGGCGTTATCTAAATCCTGAAATAGGGTACATGGGTGGTTATCCTAGGCCCAAAGAAGGTACAAAGGTGGTTATCCCATGCCTAACATGTTATGAATATCTTTGTGTGTATCCTTGACATAATATTTTATATAAATATATGTATGAAAAGATCTATGTCTTATGCCAATGTTATGCTATAATGGATTAGGTTAATTATTCTATTATGATTCAAATATTATGAAATACAATGATTTATTCCAGAAAACAATTTTATGATCTATCGTACACACAATATGGTTTTTGAATGTTATTTTAATGTCCTCATACCCTTATACTCATGTTATATTGATATCTACTTTGTTTATCCTAACTGAGCATCTGAGCTCACCCATTCTTATATTTCATTTCCCCATGTATGAAGAAAGGGATTATTTTTTATATGTCTAGGAATGGTTCTAATTATGATTATTAAAGTTGTAGATGATGTAGTTCACTTATGAAGTAGTTGTTAATATATCCTAGTTTCTAATGAAGCTAGACATTTAATAATATGGTATGCATAGTTATGTTATGTAATAAATATTAATCTATTATTATTTGATAAATTTGATGGAAAACCCCATATTTATATAATCTTGGTCAGTCATTTGATAATAATGACACATGCTAAATTTTTTAAGGCTTTTTTAAAGAGAAATGGGCAGGGGATGGTTGAGCAAGGATCATCAAGTTACTATAAAGAAACGAGATAATGGGATTCCTTTTAATAGTGAGGGGAGGGTCTATTGGAGCCCATAATTGTGTATGACACACTTTGTTCTTGGAAGTGATAATATTAGGCATATCATGTGATGGATAAGTGATATTTTGGGTAATCTTCAACCTAGCGATCAAATTCTATATTTCTTCCATGGGATATAAAATAGAACCATGAATAGATAATATAATTTCCATGAGAGGTGGTATAATATCCTTGAATTTTTTTAGGTATTTTTTATTTGTTGATGTCTTATTTTCATGAAACCACATTTCATTCGATGAACCAATAAATAGTATTCTATGAAACCTTGACCTAAAAACACCCACTTTCCTGATGCTGAATCATATATCCATAAACACATGGCATGTAAAAAGGATGAAAAGTGACTATCCCTAAAAATTTCCAAACTTCATGATAAGTTTAATCATTGACCATGTGATGTGACATAAGAAATAAGAGATATAGATGTGAAAAAAGAAAAAAAATCCATCGCAAGATCCCATATTGATCATGCAGTTACCTCACAAATATTTAGTGGGTGATGGGTAAAAAAAACTGATGTAAAATAAAAGGGAAAAAATATACAAAGGTGTGATCCTCTTGGGGTTGTAAGCATCATCAGAAATTCCCAATAAGTTTGCATGAAACAAAAAAGTCCAAAGAGGCAAGGCCTTATTGTCACAAAAGTACCGACTGACAAGTCACACTCATTAAATGAATGGATTTACACACATCTAAGAGGTATTGTTACCCCTAGAAATAAAAGGACCATTAGAATTTTTTTCACCTGATAATTATTATGAATCTCCATAAGACCCTTTTTTGGTAACAAAACACATCACCAATGAAAAGAGTGATTGTATTAAAAAATATTCAAACCACCTCATAAGATCCCCAACAATAGTAAAATAAATAATGGAAGTATAAAATGGGAAATATGGGATCCTATTTATGGAATAAAACTCATGATAAACACCAAGAAATGTATCTCAAGACCCCTTGAAAATCCTAATAGACCTTGAAAAATCCCATCGACAAGATGATCTGATCTCTTGAAAGACCCATGACGGGCTATCCTTTTTTGGAGAAAGGTCCTAGACAAGTTATCTCAGATCACTCAAAAGACTTTTAGCAGACTAAAATGTCCATAAACATGTTGTAATGAAAATATTGGAGACCCTCAACATGTATGTATGATCTGTAAGAACCCTATTAATGGTAAATAATCAAATAAATGAGGAATTGAATGTATTGTCATGAGGTCAATGACATTCATGTGATTCCCCTAGAATTAACTATATTTGGATATACTGAAATGCCTGACATCAAATCCATCCACTAGTCCTGGAATTAATTTTCACTAAATGAACCACCCAATGTTGAGAATAAAGAGGGTGGAGAGGACTCTAAATCTCCACCACGACATTATAAATAAGGATGAACTTAGACATAAGGACAAATAATTAGAAGATTGCACCGACACATACATGCATAAAAGTGGATTTTTTTGGAGTGAATGATCTCACGGTAAGGAATGTTTTCCAAGAGGTAGGATTAGATAAAAATATAGAGAGATCATGAAATATGCATAGGAAATTCACATTGGAACTCATATAAAAAACTAAGGACTTATGGTGGGTCACATGAAGAAAATCATGCATATCTTCTAGATCTCACAAGTCTTAAAACATGATAATGATTAAAAAATAAAAGTCATTTTCAATAAAAGGCTGAAAATTGACATAATATATTTGAAATTTTTGTAAATAAAATATTTGTTGATCCTCATGTACTTCGCATTAACCACCCAGGTCATACGACAACACTAGGAAATGTCGCCCAGATCTCACAATGCCTTGTTAGTAAACTATTTAGATCATGATAAGTCCTCTACACAAATCAAAATTGTCACATGGTTTCCCCTAGGTAGGCCACCGAGGTCTTCCTAATCCCTCCAGGTTCTCGATTAAAACCTTTCAGTGTCGTTCAAATATTTCGTGAAACTAATAACGTGGAATCGGTACTGGTCTTCTAAGTCTTGTGATAGAACCTGAGCATGTGAACTAGTTATAATAATGCCCTATATGAATGCTTGAAAAACCTCATGTTGTCCTTCGGAATGACAACATGGATCATGTTTCACCCTCCAAACATTTCACATTTTCTCTCATAACACCCTCAAAGCATGTCAAATAGATTTATTGATAAAAATAGGTCATGTTAGTCAGCTCATGTGATTCCCTTTAAACATGTCCAAAGGGATCATGTGATGGATTCCAGGACAAGATTTACATGTCTTGAAATGTCCTCTAGACAAGTCAACACTAATAATTTGACATCCTTCACGTTTGGAATCCATGTTATGTGACACATCTTAGAAAATTAAACTATATATTGCAATTTTATTTGGACATGTTCGGATGAAATCCTCTGACATGTAAAGTAGACAATCTTGGTATGTCAAGTAGAAAATCAACACATTTTAGGAAGGTGAGTTGGTCAAGACAATCAGAAATACCATGAATCAAAAACCCTGTCTGGATGTAGTGTTTGATCCCTAATCATAAGGGAAATGTTACTGTGTAAGCCCTAATTAAAGGAATTACAATAACTCTAATTCCTTCCCTAACTAGGATAGTTATTAATTCTTTATGAGGAAAAAGTTATATATTTTTAATCCAATGGGTAGTCCATTATATTCCCCGCATTCACAAGTAATGTGATAGGTTATTTTCCATCAAATAATTCCAACACCGATCATAGATCCTGTGGGTTTAGTTAGTTTCAACGATCATATGATTCATATAGGGAAGCCTCAGTGTGTAATCCTTGAACATAAATATAATATGATATGTACCACATATAAGGGAAACCTCAGAGTATAAGCCCTAACTCATTGAACTATGAGGTCTCTGATGTCTGCAATAACCAGGATATATAAGAAAACTTTCTAATACCAGAGCTCGAACTCAAATGGACATCCACTCCAGTGTAAGTCCCTTATGTCTCAGACACTTCAGCCATAGAGACCCAATCATTCCAATGGGATCATTATTCAACCACATCCATCAGTAGACCAAAAAACCAACTAAACTATGATGACATAGATTCCTTCCATAACCAGGATACGTTGGACACCATTTGAGGTTTAAACTCATATGGGTACACACTTTGGGGAAATTTACTTATGTATCAGACATTTAAACCACTTGTACCCAATCATTCCCATGGATCAATAATTCTATCTCATCCATTAGTGGATTGAGAATCCACATATTACTTGATAGATTTGATTCATTTAATAATCAAGATATGTATTATAATGATGTGAATCCCAAGCTCCATATTAAAACATCATATGTGTTGTCCTAGGAGAGAAGCCATTCATCCACATGTATTATGGTTTATTACTTTCTATCTTTTGTTTTTCAAGCCTTAAATAGATCACATGGGATTATATAGGTCCAATATTAATTTGATTCACATTGTGAATCTTCAACATCCTGGGAAATCTCATTATGTACGTCTTGGTGAGTGTCATGAAATAAACTCCACCCATATGAAGGAATCAACCATGAGTCCTATCCTAAAGGTGTGGTAGAACTATTATAACCCTTATTCTTCCTATAAACAGTATACGTATGAAGTATCCTTGAAAATAAAGCTCAAATATCATGTTTCTATGTTCTCACACATATTTCATTTCTACATGATGTTCAACTGAATAGGCTTAGCGAACTATGTGGTTTTTGTTTCCAATAATAAACAATATATGTAAGAAAACTCATATTTGATTAATCTCATCATGGGAATATTAACATCCTCCTTATGTGAATAATATTATGATGCGATTAGTTATGCAAGGTCAACATATAATTAGTTATTGATTACTTAGTAATGAATGAAAAACATGAGAACCATAATCATAGACTCACTAATGAGATACCTTTATCCTATGCATAAAAAGGGTTAACATATGATCATTTTTAAGGGTAACCAGTCTTGTATTGGGATTATGAAGTCATCCGTGAACATATAGTAAATCTATAAGAGAGTTAAATAATTTGAAAAAAATTCCCACAAAAGGGTGAGATTAGTCTGACCTCCCATCCTCTCGACCAATGTTAATACCTATGAATAATTGGGTCTGAATCCCCAACTAACCACATACATTTGGAAAGAAGGTTTGTACCAAGTTATGGATGTGGGAACCATTGGGAGTTTTCATTAAGAACAACAATGGAGACCTAATTTCAATGATGGTGAAAGAAATAAAACTCCAGTAATCAAACTATTATGCCCATGGTCAACTGTGTTTTTACAAAAAAATAAAAATGGTGAACCCAACGTGAACTTATTTAATAATAAAATATCATTCAAAAAAAATTATGGACTGCCCATTTCTTTTTGACCCATTTTTTCACCCAATATGGGAACTTGGTGGTCTCTTTTACATCAAAACAAGGTCCTTTTAGAATTTGGTAAATCATTGTGTTTATAAAAATAATTTATAATGTACAGATAGATATAAAATAAAATTATCATTAGATAACGTGATTATGAGACAATACCATATCATAAAATAAAATGTGAAAAGGTTTTGGATACGTTTCCACACTAATATATTGTCTTAAACTATTGTTAATCATTTTCACATTTAATTAAGTATTGAATTTTTTCTCAGTTTAGGGGTCACAAATGGTACCATAAGTGAAAAACTGACCCGTAAATGGACCATATATAATTTTTTTAACAATATTTTTTCACAAGACTGATAATATGATTTTATGAATTTTAAATAAATTAATAGTATATAATTTATTATAAAATATCATTACTTTAAATTTTGGAAATATTCATTTAATTTTACAGAAAATAGATCAATACAAAATTGAATATGGATATAACACATTCTAACATTCCTATATTGTAAAATTTATCTTCAATATATATGAAACACTATAATTAAAGGCCTCTTTATCGTGAAAGATCTCGCAATCATGTCACCCCCATTGTGCAATGGAATTCATACATGTCTAGGCGGTCTTTTTCCCCCTTGTGTTCCAAAGACAAATTGAAGAGTTTTTCTATGTTAATTCTCATTCTTTACTATAAGAAGCATTATTTTTTTTGTGGTGCACCACAAATGGATAGAGTGATTGACATTGATTATAGTAAACAACCACATGAGATCACAAGAATTTGTATAATAAACAAATGAATTGAAAAAGAGGAAGGATAAGAGAATAATTTGGTCAGATGACTCATGTGATTAACCATGCAAAGTATGGAATCCCACCTTCTAATTACACAACTATTTCATTAAATTTTACAAATAGATTATCATTGAAGTCTTATGTCCTAGAAATAAGGTACATGATACATGAAAACATATAAAACTATTTTATTAATCTTGAAATTATTCATTCAAATTTCATCCCGAGTATAATTACTACATATCATATCCTGGAGATATATATCAAAGGAAATATTGGGTAGATGGCCCAGTAAGGGAAACAAGTAAAATAGTGTACATGTGAACTTGGGAAATATCAACAAGAAAATGAGGAATATTGTAAAGGATAGATAAATAGGATTATCATGGAATCAATAACTTGAATAACATCATAAATTTTTTTCTACAACATTTAATATATACATTCATTATCATATCACCAAGTTTCATCAGTATGGTGTCATAAAAATTACCAAGGTTATTCCCCAATGTATCATAAATGTTTTCATCTCTAGATATTAATTTCTTTATCAAATGCATTGGAGCTCTAGAATAGAGCATAATTAATATGAATTTATTTTCATGTGATCCACATAGATCATAATAAAACATTTCATAATTAACCCAATGAGAATAAAAGAAATGGGTTTCATATCAAAATAGTGATGTTTTAAAAATGCTTTAAAACAAGGTGATTATGTTATCTATAATACATGAAAAGGGAAATCGGGTTTATGCATATTAATTCTCAAAATAAATATATCATTTTTATATATTGATGAATAAAATTAGAAAATAAATATATTCGGGTATTCAAAGATACAAAATAAGATAATTTCTTAAGAAAAAAGGTAGAGATTGAGACAAAAATTCTACAGCATAACGACTATACGACATGGTTTTAGAAAAATTTAAAAAGAGAGACTACAAGGGGCTCCGATAAATAAATTAATAACAATACAATATAGGGACATAATAAAATGGAAATAAGAAAATGGTATATAAACTTGATAGTTATACTACATAAAAGAGAATTTGATTGGAAAAAATGAAGTTGATAATTCCCTTAAGAAAATTTGGTAGCCTAATGACTTAGCTTAAAATTAAAAAAAATTGGTTGATGAGATTATAAAGGGTATATAACCCTTTGGAAATAAAATAAATGTAAATAAGGATATAAAAGAACAAACCCCAATATAATAAAATGGAAACTAAAATACATATCATAAAAAAAGTCTTGATTAAAAGAGTAGGGTGAAGGGCTCCCATACCATAAAGGGTAATGTCAAAAACACAAAGATTTGGACCTTTGGGCTCTTGAGAGAACCCAATATAGAATAATTATAAGGTAAAAATACTATGTCTTCATTGAGGGAGAATTATGGATGAATTTATTGAAGGAAAGGGTTGTTATTTATAACAAAATTGGGGAAATATTTTATTAATTTTCAAGGGACACCTCATTAGTGGTATTTGAAAACCATGGGCTTGACCATGGTATTTACCATGGTATTGGCCACTTGGGAAACCTAAATAAATATTTAATTCCAAAATATTCTACCAAAATTATTACATCATGGTTACATCATTAATAATAACTTTAAACACTCTGAAACTCAAAACTGTATTTTTAATATTCACAGAAAAACAAAACATTTTATAAAAATCTAATAAATTCACCCTAAACTAATATCGATGTTCTGAATTCAAAAATGAAATCCATTTTATGAAAATAATTTTAGAATTATGAGATATGTATTTTTTATGTAAAATCACTATTTACATGAAAAATACTAATACTCAACTAATAATTTCTAAAACAGTTATTTACTTATTCTATTATATCACAGTACCATTCAAGATGCCTAAATTTAATTTATACTTTCATAAGTCAGGTTAATATTCCATTTGTCACATTACTATTTATGAGGTTAATATTACTGTACACAATTTACTACACACCAAAAATTACGTTGATCTTATTAGACTTTATATTTCTTACTAATCATAACTGAATAAGACCATTTTTTAGAAAATCATTTCACATTATTAATAATTTATAGGATAAATAAATATTTTAAAATTCTGACTTTTTTTATTCACTAATAATAAGTATCTCTAAAAATTAATTCTATAGTTATTTTGACCTTTGAAATTACAAAAATTCTACCATACTATGATATACATATTATAACATGAAAAATTATTGTTGATTCCAATGGTCATATAATCTTCAGAACTAGATGGTTACATTTCAATTATAATTATATCGTTTTATTGATTATGACATAGTAGGAAAAGTATTTTTAGAGAAAAAATATTATTCAAAAGTTAGGGTCATTATATTCTTCCCCCCTTAAAAAATTTCATCCCTGAAATTTCAACTCGTTACCTTAGAAGAGAAAAGGTGTGGGTACTTGTACCTCATGGACTCCTCTAGTTCCCATGTGGCCTCCTCATATTTGTGGTTTCTCAAAAACACTATAACAAGGTGGGTAGACTTGTTGCATATAACCTTGTCTCTATGATCCAAGTTCTCAATCGTCTGTTCTTGATAAGAGAGGTCACGTTCTAGTTATACCACCTCTGGATTTAGTACATGTAAAGGGTCAAGTATGTACTTCCTCAAGAGGGATATGTGAAAGAAATCATTAACTTCTAATAGTTTTGGAAAAATTTAATACTGATAGGCCACTGCTCCGATGTGATCAAGGATTTCATAAGGGCCAATGTACATAGGGCTGAGCCTCTCTTTTCCCCATACCTCTTGACTCTCTTCCAAGGTGAAATTTGAAGAAATAATTTATCACAAAAATAATTCTCAATGTACCATCTACAGTTGTGGGAATAGATCTTTTACTCACTCTGAGCGGACTTAATGTGTTTTTGCGTGGAATGAACCATTTATAACATCTCTTTCACAAGATCAGGCCCAAGAATCATTCTATCATCAACTTTATACCAATATGTATAATTTCAACATCGTTTCCCATATAGAGCTTCAGAAGGTGCCATTCGAATGCTCAACTGTAAGCTGTTGTTGTAAGAGAACTCAACTAATGGGATATGTTGATCCCATCCGCCTTAAATTACATTGAACATGTTCTCACCATTTCCTCGAGTGTTTTAATAGTCATTTTATATCTTCCATAAATTTTTGGGTGATATGCCATACTAAAATTTAATTTAGTACTCAATGAATGTTAAATACTTCTCCAGAATATTGATGTGAGCATTGGATCATAATAAGATATGATATAAAGTGGAACTCCATGTAGCCTTACCCCTTCACATAAATCCTAGAATGCTGATTAAGATATAAATCTTTCCAAATAGAGATAAAATGGGCAGGCTTGATGAGACTGTCCACTATAACCCATATCACATTGTTTCCCTTGGATTTTATCCAGAGAAAAGTGAAAAAGTCCATAGGGATATTCTCACACATCCAAGCTGTTTTTGGTAGTGGTTGTAATACCCCTTTAGGAAGTTGTCTCTATGCCTTTACTTGATAACATACTATGAATATTGTAGTGTACTCGACAATCTCCCTTTTTATATTATCAAACCAAAAATTATCATTGAGGTCCCTATATATTTTCGTGCTTTCAAGATGTTTACAAAAATTTGTGATATGAGTTTCATCCATTAGCTCTTTCTTTATCTCAAGAAAAGATAGAACACATAGTCTAGTAAGGAATTTTAGTAGACCTTTTTGATCAATATTGAACTCAGGAAACATCCCATCCTTTACAGCCTCAAACAACTTTTGTAACGAAGGATCATCTTTATGATATTTCTTTATCTTCTCTATTAATGATGGTTGAGATATCATTTGGGTTATGGTTGATGATTTCCATTTGCTTATAATTCCACTATCTAGCTTTACTAGTTCATTGATCAAAGGATTTCTTTGAATCCTCATCATGGACATGACAACTATTTCTTTTCTACATAATGAATCAATGACATTGTTTGTTCTTCCAGGATCATAAAAACATGAACAATCATAATCTTTAAGAAGTTCTAACCATCTCCTCTATCTCATTTTCAATTCTTTTTTTGTGAAAATATAATTAAAAATTTGAAAGTATATCTATATATTACATTTCTTCCTATAAAGATAGTGCCTCTATATATTCCGAGAAAAAATGACGGCATCCATATCTAGATCATACGTAGGATATTTCTACTCATGAGTCTTCAATTGTAGAGATTCCTTTTTAATGATGACGCACCCAATCCCTTTCAAAGATTCATTGATAAAAATAATTAATCTTTCACTGCATGAGGGAAGAGATAACATTGTTGAAATAAACAATATCCTATTAAGATCATGAAAACATTCCTCACAATCCTTTTACTAGAAGAACTTGAACCCTTTTCCAGTTAACTGGGTTAATCAATTAGAAAGTTGTGAAATGTTTTTCACAAAACTCTATAATATCCATCAAATCCAAGGAAACTACGAATCTTAGTTATTGTTTATTGAGGACAATCCTCTATAACCTTTTTCTTTTTACGGTCAAATATGACTCCTTCATTGGTTAAAATGTTCCCCAAAAAGCAACTTGTTGCAATCATAATTCACATTTTCTCAACGTTCCAAAACTCCTCTTATTCTGTAGAGTTTGTAAAATAACTCTTATATGATCATCATGATCCTTGCAACATTTGGAATATATCATAATTTATTCAATAAAAAACTACCACAAATTTATCAAGGTAGTCCTTAAAGACCATGTCCATAAAATCCATAAAAATGGTAGGTAAATTAGTTAGTTTGAAGGGAATTACAACAAACTCATAATGACCATATCTAGATCAGAAGGTGGTTTTTGGAATATATTCTTTCTTTACCCTCAATTGGTGATAACCATATCAAAGATCAACCTTGGAGAAGAATTGAGCCCCATGACATTGGTCAAATAGTTTATCAATTATTGGAAGAGGGAATTTATTCTTCACTGTGATCTCGTTTAGTTCTCTATAATCAATGCATAACCGCATTGATCCATACTTATTCTTCAGAAAGATAACTTGTGCTTTACATGGGGACACACTTGATAAGATAAACCCCTTCTCTAGAAGATATTGGAATTGTTTCTTTAATTCTTCCAACTCCACATTTTCCATCCTGTACAGGGTCATTGATATCAAATGAGATCCATGTACGAGTTCCATGAAGAACTCTACCTATATTTCTGGGGGAGTTCCATGTCAATCCTTAAAAAGTATATCAATGTATTCATGGAAGATGTGAAAATTTTCTATCATTATACCCCCATTTAATTTTTTTCTTCATCAATCAACTCCATAATGAAGGATATAGGTGGTTCTTCTAGATAATGATCTAGTTGAGATATCTCTCCTTGGAAGATAACTGTAGGTTTTCTAATCTAGACTACTGAGATTTTCTTGATTATATATTAGATATTAGCATTATACATTTAGAGCCATCCCATACCTAGTATAATGTCTAATTCCATCATTGTAATGACTACTAAATTTGTGATAAGATTGTGATCACTAATGTAAAAACTAGAGTTTCTAAACACCGATGATGCTTAGATAATCCCACCAAGAGTCTTCACTAATATCTCTACTTTTAGAAATTCAGGGGTTGATTAAAAATTCTGTGAAAACATGGAGGAAATAAAGGAACGTGTATAACTATAATCAAACAAAGTACTTACTAGGATTGATAGACCAACAAGAGTACCTTCCACCACATTATTTGGATCTTTATCTTCAGCTGTTGTTATAGAAAAATCAAATCCTTTCTCCCTTGGCCTTTACTAGGGCTGATGGTGATTCCCCTCCACTACCCTCATATTTGGATAGTGGTTAGAAAGGTGACTAAGATGTCCAAAATTATATTATTGGACTTCAGGTAGGGCCTTTAACTTCTTCCCTTTAACTTTCGTGTTGGGATGTTGAGCCTTCACTTCACTATGAAAATTTCACATGATATGGTCATATATTCCACAATTGTATCACTTACCACTCCCAAAAATGAAGTTCTCTAAAAGCTTCATCCCACATTTATGACACATGGGACATTACACTTCATTTCACCTTATTCGCTGATAAAATATCCTCCCCAAACATGGCTCCATTGATCTATTCTTGTCATTGGATTTATGAGACCACTTCATCTCACCGAACTCTAGTTCAACTATCACAGCACTCCGCTTGATCTCCTCATAACTATCATATTATCACCTTCCTAGATTCTTCCATAGATGTTGTCTTAGTCCACCAAAAAATCTATCAGCCCTCCCATTAGGATCCCTGACAGAGCTTGAGGTGTGTTGGGAACGCCTTGTGAAGATCATCTCATAGCTTCCAATAGATTCATTCTCCATCTGCTTTAGCTCAAGAAGCTCCTTCTCCATTTTGTTCTCATCAAATTAGGGAAATACTTATTTAAGAATATCCCTATGAACTCTTCCCACTCCATAACTTCAACCTACACTCTTGGCATCATTTTTATGATTAGGTCCCACCACTAGACAACTTCTCCCTCTAAGAGGTATACAACTAGGGTGACCTTCTCCTGTTTCGAACAGTGGTGCACAAAAAAGATCTTTTTGAATGATATTATCGACTATACAGAAATAAATGGGTTGGTAGTGCCATTGAGCGTTAGTAGCCATTGATTCATAAAGGACTCTACAAAATTTTGTTCCCTTCATGGTGAAATAGGTATCTTAGATTGATTTAAGTGATTTCCCATAACATGAGTTATTTAGTACATCTTTCTCATGAATGGTTCCATTCCGACATCCATCGGACGGATCTTAGTGCAGAGTCTATTGTGGTCACCATTTTTACAGTTCCTCTAATTAGATTCCGTTTTTTAAAATAATAAAACCATGTTGAGAACCTTATCTCATTTACAAATCAATTATATATAATAGATTTTTATGTTTTAAAACATCATGATAAAACATATTATTCATTAACAACAATTACATTTCTCTATAAATTCGTAATAATTATTCATAAAAACCATGTTATTAACCAAACATATCCCCCATGAGTGTCAAATAAGGAGTGAAAAAAGGATTATTGTTGTACACTAGTTCTTGGATGAGTCTATCTCAAAGCAATGTTTTCGGGTTTTACCCCTAGATACATATGTGCTAGAGCCACATCCACTTATTTATATCTATACCGAGATTTATTTGTACAGAAGCCACTTACATAATATTTCATCAAAATACCAGAATGTTTTCTTATATTTAATCTTTTATATAGGGTTCTTCCTAAAATTTTAATAGCGTAATTTCCAAAAATAACTAAACATTCCTTTGATACCAACTATGGAATCTCTCCTTTTTATTACATAACTTTTCATTACATTTGAAAACATAGGATCCTAATAGTACAGTGTATTGGATATAAGGTACATGATACATGAAAAAAATATTACAATATTTTTATCCTATTTAATGTCTTGATGAATCATTAATCCTATGTATAATTACCGCATCTCATAATCTGGAGACATACATCAAAGGAAAGGGTGAGCAGAAGGCCTAGAAAGGAAAACAAGTGAAATACTTTACATGTGAACATTATCAATATCAATAAGAAAATAAAGAATATGACAATGGAATGATAAAGAGGCATAACATGGAAAAAATTAATTGAATCATATGTTGAATATTTTTCTAAAAAAATTAATTTAGACATTCAGGAGCATATCACAATGGTCTATCCCCAATGTGTCATAAAAATTACCAAGGTATCATAAAACATGTCAACTCTAGAAATTAATTTCTTTACCCAATGAATTGAATCGATACCAAGGAACAACCATAATATGTATTTATTTTCATTTTACTCACATAGATCATAATAAAAAAATTCATAATTAATCCATAGAGAATAAATGAAATGGGTTTTATATCAAAATCATGATGTTCTAAAAAGTGCTAAAAACAAGATCATTATGTCATTTATAACCCACGGAAAGGGAATGATGGTTTTATGTATGAAAATTATAGAATAAAATATATCATTTTATTTTCTTTATGAATACCCCTAGAAATAAATTAGGTTTGGGTATTCATATAAATAAAAAAAGTATTTCATGAGAAAAATAAATAGATTTTGAGATGAAAATTATGCAGCATAAAAGCTATAGGACATGGTTTTAGAAAAAATTAAAAAGATAGGGTATAAGGGTCTCCCATCCATAAATGAATCATAATACAGTAGAGGGATATAATAATAATGAAATAATAACATTTTATTGAAACTTTAATATTATACAACATAAAAGAGAACCTGAATGGAAAAAAGAGATGTTGATAATTCCCTTATGAAAATTGAGTAGCCTAACTACATCGTTTAAAAATTAAAAATATCCGTTTATGAGAGAGGAAAGGATCTATAATCATTTTTACATAAAATGGAAATAAATAAGTATTTATAATAACATACCATAACATAAAAAATGGAAACTAAATGACATAACCTAAAATAATCTTTATTAAAGGGGGAGGGTGAAAAGCTCCATTACCTTGAAGAGTAAATTCAAAAAATTGAATGTTGCAACCTTTTAGGGATTGAGGGACCCTTGTAAGGACTTCATCGGAGGTAGAAAAAACCACAGATTTGGTGAGTGGGAATTTTTAATGAATGTAATGAAGTAAATGGTTGGTATTTATAGCATAATTGGGGAAATATTTTATTAATTTCCAATGGACACCTCATTAGTGGTATTTGAAAACCATGGGCTTACCCATGGTATTTTACCTTGATATTGGACACCTGGGACACCTAATAAAATATTTTATTCTCCAAGATTAGACCAAGATTATTACATCATGGTAACATCATTAATGAAGTCATTAGACCCACCAAAACTGAAAATATTATTTTACTATTTAACGAAAAAACAGTTTAAAAAAGTCACATAAATTCACCAAAACCTAATATCAATGTTCTAAATAGAAAACTAATCTCCATTTAATGAAAATAATTTTATAATTATGAGATATTAAATTTCAATGTAAAATCCCTATCTACCCAAAAAATAGTAATACTTAACTAATAATTTCTTAAATAGTTATTTACTTATGCTATTATATCACATTACCATTCAAGATGGGTAAATTATATTTATAATTTCTTAAGTGATGTTTCTATTCCATTGGTTATAGTACTAACCATAAGGGTAATATTTATATTCATAATTTACTATTCATAAAAAATAATGTTGATCTTATTAGACTATATATTTCTAACTGATCACAACAATATACGACAATTTTTTTAAAAATCATTTCACATTATAAATAATTTAAAGTATAAAAAACATTTTACAGTGCTATTTTTTTATATTCATCAATAATATAAAATTCTAAAAATTCATCCTATATTTATTTTGATATTTTAAATTCAAAAATATTCCACACTATGAAATAACAATTACTACATAATTTTTTTTTCCAATGGTCATATAATTCTCAAAACATAATGGTTACATTGAAATTATACTTATATAGTATTATTGATTATGACATATTAAGACACACATTTTTAGGAAAAAAATATTATTCAAATGTTCAGGTCATTACACACACTCTTACAAGAACCCTTGAAATAACATCAAGACCTTTCAAATTTCTTTTAGCATGAAAACCTGATCACATGAAAGACCAAATAAAAAGCCATCATTGTCTTAAGAATGGTCCAAAACAAGTATACCCTGATCAGACAAAAGACTTTCTATAGGAATCCGGATCTCATGAAAAACCTTAGGCTTTTTTTCATGAAAATATGAAATACCATTGCCATGTTCATATGATTCCTCAATAACCCAATAATTAGAAATAATAATATGAATGAAGAATTGATGGGATGGTCTCACAGTTTCCTAAAATTATGTGATGCCCTTAAAATGAACTACAACATGATCTCACAAAACACTTGACATCAAAGCACCCCAATGAATCCATAATAGATTTTAATGAAACTCCAAATGAAAATAAGTTAATAACCAAGGTGTAGATCCCTATAATCCCCCCACCCTGATAGACAAAAACTTTGGACTACCATTGATGGATGCATGAATCTTTGGAACCTCACATCGATGCATCTGAGAATCAGATAAGTTCTCTCGGAGAAGTTGATCTCCAGATCGAGAAATCATTCCATCATGTTATATATTAATAATAACCTAAGTGGCCATAAAGTATTCATAGTAATTTCACATAATAATTCACATATCATGTGAAGTTCATAAGGTGGATCATGTGAAGAACATCCCTCATATTAGCAAGATTCCATGAGACATAAATTAAGATAACAATAAACAAATCTATGGAATTTAAAATAAAAGGATGGAACAAAGACTAAAAACAAGGGAGACATATGAGATGAACATATATATTAATCCTCATTCACTTCGTGTGATCTACCAAGGTCATGCGACAACACCATGACATGTCACCTATATCTCGTGATGCTCCATTGGTATACTATTTGGATCATACAATGTCTTATAGACATATCAAAACATGTCACATGGAACCCACAAAAAATTCCATCCATGTCTTTTGAATATCTCTATGATCATCGTCTAATCCTTGCAATGTCCTTCAGATATGTCACACAACTCATATGGAGGTACCATTACATGTCAGTTGAGTCTCGTGATAACACTCAATCATGTAAACTGAATCTCACAATTCCCTTTAGTAATGCCATCAAGGCCTCATGATGTACTCTAGGAATGTTATCATGGATCACACATAACCCTCCACACATTACACACTAATTATCATGACACCCTCTAAGCGTTCCATCAAACTTTCATGAAGAAACCAATACATGTTTTCTCGATCATGTGATTCCCTTTAAACCTGCCATTGAAGATCATATGATGGCTTCTCAAACAAGTCATTTTGGTTTTATAATGTCCTATGGAAAATAATTCATTGAACAAGTAACAATCGTCATATATTTCCTCCATGTTATTTGATTTCCCTTAGAATAGTCAACTAGATCATGTCATTGTCTTTAGCGAAGGCAGGAAGACAACATCTGACATGTTTAGAGGAGAATCAAGGTATGTAAAGTAGAAAATAAATTTATTTCAGGATGGTGAGTAGGCCATTACAATTAGGAAAGAAAGTAATAGATAACCTTATACATCCTAACAATGTAATCCCCAATCAAAAGGGCAGTGACATTGTGTAATCCCCAATCAAGGAAACTATGATGAATCTGATTCCATCCAAAACAATTATATGTAAGAAACCTCATAATGTAGTGAGATATATATTAAGAATATAAATGGAATTATAATGGAATATTTCCCACATTCACAAGTAATTAGAGTAGTTACATTCTATACCATGTTTCATACACTAATTATAGATCAAGAAGGTTTAGAGAGTTCTGATGATTATATCATTCATATATGGAATCCTCAATGTGTAATCCTTAATTCAGGGAATAATATGATATGACCCACACATTAGGAAAACCTCAGTGTACAATCCCCAACTCATTAAATATGGATGAATCCAATTCCATCCTTAACCAGTATACATAGGACTCTTTCCAGATGTCTGAGATGAAAGTCAAATGGACATCCAATTCGGAGTAAGTATCTTATGTATCTGACACTTTAGCCATTAGCACCCAATCATTCCTATTGGATGTTCATTGTACCTCATCTATCAGTAGACTAAGAATCCAAATGAACTGTGATGACTTTGATTGTGGTTATAACTAGGATACATTGGACACCTTCCAAAGGACTGAGCTCAAGCATAAACCCACTTTGAGGAACATATCTTATGTCTCCAAAATACTAAACATCATGACCCAATCATTCCCATGGTCCAATAATTCTACCACATACATTAGTGGACCAAGAATACAAATTATATATGATGACTTTGATTCCTTCCATAACCAAGATACATGGTATGTGTCACTATGGACCTAACTAAAAATTAAAGAATTAAAAGGGATGTATCATACCATAATCCCAATATCTACAAGGAGTGAGGCTGATTTTTTATGATCCCATGTTTCTCAAAATATGTATAAATCACATGTGCATAGGGACAATAAATAGTCACATAATTATCACTAATAATTTCAGCAATCTAGTAAAATCTCAGTATATATGCCTCGATGAGTTCTATGATATAAGCATCCTCCGTATGAGGGCATATAACTTATTGAAAATCCAAAAGGAATGATCAAACTAAAATAAATTTTATTCCTTATTTAACTATCATATGTTATACATTAAAAAAACTCAATCTTATATAACTGGTGTCTATTTTCCCACACATATGTACATTCTCTATAAGTATAATTTTATGTGTTTAACAAAGTGTGTGGGGTTTGATCCCTTCAATAAATAGGATACATAGAATTACACATAATAGATTAATTACCTCTGTAGAATATTAACTTCCCTCCATCTTGGAGGAATATTCCAATGTTCTTGGTTATGAAACACTATCATATAATTATCTATTCATTACAAGGAATCTAATGAAAAACCTCATATACAAACTGATGGATTCACTAATGAGATCCCCTTCTTTTACACAATAAAGGGGTTAACCAGTGATCATTTTGGTTTTGTAACCGATACTATATTGTGAATAGGATGAGATTCAGGAAAATTTATTGAATCTATAAGAGACTTTCGGAGTTTCAAAAAAATTCTCCCCAAAAGTGTGTGATAAGCCAAACCTCTCATCCTCTCGATGAATATCAATTCCTATGTGACATTGTGTTTGAAACCCAAATTGACTATCTGCTTCTTGAAAGTAGACATATACCCATTTATTGATGTTTGAACCATTGGTAATCTACATTAAGAATTATTATAGTGACATGATATCAATGATTATTTGGGAAATCAGACCCCCACTATAAAACCTTCATAAAAAGTCCATCAATATTTGTCTTGATGAAAAAAAATAGTGAAAAAAACATGATTTTTTTAATAACAATATCTATTTAACAATATAAAGTTGGTGGACATCCCATTAATCATGAATACAATTTTTCCCCAATGAGGGTTCTGAGTTCTCTATTTTCAGTCAAAATAGGGTTATTGTTGGAATTCCATAAAGTATTATATTAGAATAAATAATTTCTAATATAGATATCTATCTAAATTAAAATAATTAGAATATAATATGATATTAGTTGAAATAATCTCATAAAATAAATTGTATACCTGTTTTGGTTATATTTTCACCCTTATCATTCATTATATACCCCTATTAACCATTTTGGCAATTACTGTGGTATTAATGTTTTTAACCCTTTAAGAGTCATAAAAGTTAACATTTGTCAAAAAAAGACCCATAAATAGTCTCTATATATTGTCTGAAACCATATTATATTCACATAACTGAAGGTATGATTTTTATGAATTTCAAATCATTTATAAAATATTATTTATTATAAATAATCATTACATCCATTTTTGAAATAATTCATTTAATTTGACATTAAATATATCAATAGAAAATTGAATTTAAATTTAATACATTATAACATTCATATCATGTAATATGTACCTATGAAATTCATGGAACACTATAATTCATCTTTTTTATATTACTTTAAATATTTTTAATATCATTTATTATATTTTTCTATTAATTGAAAATATACTATTTCAACAGTGCATAATAAATTAGGATAATTATTAAATTACTAAAATTTTAAATTAAATAACAATGGGATAACTAATCATAAAATATTTAAAATGAACATTTATAACCAAACATATTTTTTATCACTTTCACCATATTTTATAGATATTAAAAGAAAGATAAATATTTTTTTACATTGTGCTTTACTTAAATATTTTAAATGAAAAAACATAATGATAAATAAAATACAAGGTCATATTTTTTAATTTGGGATTCTTATATTGAAAAAAACCATATAAGGAAATAAATTAATGTTTTGGATATATTTTTAATTCATTATCGACATATTTTCAGAAATAATTACATGAAATACACTTTATTGAGATGATAAATATTACAACATTAACTTTTCATAATGACCAATAATAAAATAAATCCATTAAATAAAAATTTTCCCACTTGATTAAAAATATAAAATCCATTTTATCAAATTAAATTGATATAATTAGAATAATTTAATTTATATTCAAACTTACAAAATGTAATGAAAATAGTTTTATAAAAATTACTCTTTAAGTCCAAATAAGAACATTTAGAAAAATTTGGTATCATAATGAATTAAATGTGATTTATTAGATTATTTATCAATAATGGAGGATCGTGCGATTTTAAAAATTAATTTATAATATTATTGTGATTTTATCAGTTAAATTAAATATCATTTTACAAAAATTTCTATTTTTCAATATTTACAAAAAAGTTAATCATTTTAAAAAATATGAATGTTTCAAACTATGATAATATGAACATGATAAATTAATTTTACTTTCAATTTTCCCATAATAATATTATAATAGGTTTTATTTTTTAATTTGAAATCAGTGCATTGTACAATGAAAGATATCAATGAAATTTATTTAATGGGGAATATATCATAAAATCTTAGGTTGTTACATTCATCCCCAATTATAAGAATATAATCCTAGAAATTACATGAGTTCAATAGAACCATATAATGATAATTTTTTCCTTATCACATACTTATGTTAATATGTAGCTTCCTCAATTTTTGTGACATCACTATAAGCCATTGACCAGATAAGTGGACCTATTTCATATCATAATTTCTCTATAATCCTGAATTTCTACTACTTCATCCTCAGAAGATTGATCTTACTAGTTGGTAAATCATATATGTTTAGTAAAAGTGAAGAATCATTTATATAATTCCTCAATATATATGCATGTAAAACATCATAAACATGATATATATTTGGTGAAAGCACTAAATGATATATTACCATCATGATATAATATATAATTTCAAAGGGAAAAAAATTTATATGGATATGATTTCCCTTATTTCCCATTCACATTACCTTATTCAAAGGAGATATATGTAACAATTAATTTTCACAAACTTTGAACATTATATCACACTAATTATTTTCAAATTTATGCTTGAATACTTCATAAGAAATCCTATAAGAGTATTATTATTTTGGGAAATCCAGAAATAGGCCTAACGAATGACCCATGCAAGTAAAAATTGAAATGTGTTGATAACTAAAAACATCCCTCTAATTTATACATAGTGCATAATCTAGTTGGTTATTTGAATTCATATAGAATCCCAAAAAACATAAATAATATATCAGGAAATGTATTAAAATAACTTCACCCAAAAATGATATTTTATTAGTAGTCCAAGGTGATAATATAACACCCAAATAAATGATTCTTTATTTGGGGTGCCGGTTCTTAATATCACCCCCATAAACAATTTTTCATTTAATGAGTGATGTAGTAATACAACTAACCCATATTTGTTTCTTTTATAGAATAATGTGGTAAAATTACAACCCCCAAAAATTATTTTTTATTTTCTCTATAAGGTAGTCATATAACTCACCAACCCCTACCCCATAGAGATGATAATCATTACCACTATGAGGTAGCTTCCCAACCACCCAATTAACCAAATCATTTTTAGTGGGATGTTGTGACTCAACAACCCTCATAAATAAAACATATTTACAATGTAAGATGAAAATTTTATTTCCCACAACACTTTCTGAGATATGATATGTGGCCAACCAATCATTTAATGAACATGTTATTCTAGAGAACTCAAAATAACTATTCTTTTGACTAATAAAGAGACACATAAGTGGACATGTGGGCTGTGAAGAAGTGATGCAAATACTACCACAAAAAAATATCGACAGGTAATTTTAATTCCACATAAGAGAATATAGACCCGTTAAAGGGAAACATATAAAATATCCCCCACCTCCAAAGGGAAATCATTTTCTATAAAAAGAATACCCTTGTCATCCAAAAACGCGGACACTCATTATTTCATAATGGAAACCCTCTTGGGATGAAATCTCTTTTTTGCATAAGAACCCATTTGTTATTACCCATATAACATTGTGATATTAGTATAGGGAATGGGGTATACTTAGGGTATTTTTCATTTAGTTATCACAACCCTCATTCCATATAGAGTTTGGTCTCATACCGAATTCATCATGAACTATAAAAATGGATCCCTCAATCTAATACTGAATAAATTGATTGACATTAATGAGACCTTCCCTATAGCCACCAGATTCATCCTCTATATATATATATATATATATTCTATATCAATGTTTACCTCTGATGATAAAGAAATATTTTGTTATAAAAAGTCCCTTATGTTATTTATTGAGTAGAAAGGGTCTTAAAAATCTTCACATCCATGCATTCTTGTAGTAACAGGGATACCACCCATAGGGATGGTGCAATCTGTCAATGAAGATGAATTAATTCTATATACTAACAAAAATATTATGATATCCAGGTCATATCCATATGAATATTTATATCCCTATCATAGGTTTTATAAGTAGTTTAGAATATTATAATGGATAATACATTAAATTCTCCATAACTAACCTTTCATGGCCTTGATATCACCTCAAGAAAAAGATAAAGTCTCACCCTCTAGTATCCCTATAAGAGTGAACCCCAAGCATTTATTATTAAATATCATAATTTTTCAACCTTCTATATCCCCACCCTTATCCACCAGTAGATGAGGAAGAAAATCCTACTTGGGGTTCCAATTTAGTAATATTTCCATTTCCAAACACAATTGTTCGACATGGATATCTTATAATATATCCTATTTATCAAAAAAAATATTGAATCACATGGGAATAATGATCATGGGTGGTTATATCCCAATAATTAACATATTACCCCAATGGTCCACCCTTTTAGGTGTAATTCCCCACATTTCCAATCTATATTGGATTTGATTCTAGTTATAATGAGATCTATAACGAGCCTCCTAGAGGTTAAGTCTCAAAACAATTAATCCACTATCAAACTTATTGGTCCATATTTATATTAAGAACATTATCCCAGTTTTGAGGCTATATTTTTTTTAGGTCATCTTCACCTCTTCTTTATTAGTATATATTCCTAGGGAGAGCTATATTTATAAGTCTAAATTCTATTTAAAATAAATCTATTCACATAAAATTATATTTCCAGATGGATCATACATAAAGAGTTTCTCACGATTAATTCACACTCCATCCTTTTTAAATAACAATTCATCTCGATGCCCTAATTGTATAATGTTAAAATTCTTTGTTCGAACTTCAGAAAAATACATTAAAAGGTATAATTCTCCCATTAAGTGGTACTAAACTGCATAGGATCTAATTACATTCAAAAGTATATGTATGATACCCTTATAATGGGGTAGATCCCAACAAAAAAATACAACCTCCTCCTTGGATGGAAGTAATCTATAGAGTTCCCATTTATGGGCCTTTAAACCATGATTCTTAAAAATAAATCATAAAAACTAATATAATATGATAAAATAGAGAAACATGGAAATATATTGATGGATAATTCAATGGATAACTTCAAATAAATTAATCTAGTTCTATTGATAGTAGAAATTAAATATATATACATGGTTACTCTCACATGAATGAATTATTTATTAAAAATTTGATAGGAGACCATCCTTATTTATAGAATTATAATGGATTCATGAATACAACATAAATAATTATAAGACTACTAGTTTAGTAAAAAAATAATCTCTAAAAAAATGTGATGACCATGACCATTTATCCTCTCATCTAATGTGAGTTTCTAAGAATAATCAATAAAATATATAGTGATCTCTTGCCTCTGTAAATATAGACTAAATAATAGATTCAGGAATATTTGGGTGTTTTCAGTTCCACAAAATAAACACATTAACAAATTACCTGAAAATGGAAATGAAATAAATTTTTTTTACCCAACATGAATCCTTTATGAAATGAAATAATTGTGTCCCGCACATGTGGGGATTTTTTATATATATATATTTACATTAACCAAAAAATGTTCCCAACATTGATCCATGAAAATAATAAATCAACATGAAATTATGTTCTTGTGTTTCTACTTTAAAGAGTTTAATTTCTTATCTCAGTTTAATCATAAAATGTAACATTCAACAAAACACAATTTTGATCCAAATTAGAATCATACTAATTATTAAATACTAATTCATTGGTTTTCATGTGAATAGGGTAATCATTATCTCAGAGGACAACATCACACACTCAACTCCTTCAGCATTGGGTGGAGAACACAATTATAATGTAGTACCACCTAAATGGTATTATAACAATATTGGAGGTTGAATGTGAAGAACAATTAGAAATGAAACCCACAAAACATCCACCCAATGTTGACTATGGTATAGTAAACAATTGGAACCCATCACCATTTCAAATTGTTTCAAGATCCATTGCTCAGAACACAAGGAAACGTTCGCCCCTGATATATGAGAGGTGAGTGAATATATAAACAGTTCTCCCATTACATAATAATAGGACTTTCCCAATGTATCCTACCATATATCACCAATGATAATGTTGTCTAGCATCATGTCCTTATGTTGATGAGGATGCTCCCCGCAGGGCTCTACTTCTACCATCCCAGTTCAGGTTCCTTAGATAGGCCATCAAGGGTGGAACAAATCAACTAAGATCATGAATAAAATCCTCTCCCCTCCATTTATTATTTAATATATATATATATATTCAACATATTAGCATACATATATACCTTCCTATACATATAAATCCTACAATAATGATCTAGAAACCTCTGGAAGAAGGTTATTGTCATATTCTAGTTAAAAATTATAACACCCTGATAATTAATGATTTTTTTTCAAATGAATATAATATTTTTGATATTTTTATTTATACAAAAAAATTATTATATATTTTGTTACATAAAACATTTTTTTAGTTTTACTAACATGAAACATTGTGCTTAGCTTACGTTACATACAACACCGATTTTAAATGAAGTATAACATACTATTAAAATATTATTATTTAATATGATCGTTATTACATTATTGTTGGAATGATAGGTATGAATAGGATTAAAAAACCTATTGAGATATATGTTTTATAAATTTATATAAAAATTTTTATATGGTTACTAATTAATTTAAAATGAATATAATAACAATTTGAAATTAAAGGAAATCATTTTCTTGAAAACTATTTTATATAAACAAATGAATTTTACATAAATAAATTAAACAAATTAAAATTTGTGAGTTATTTTAATAAACTTTATATATTATATATTAAATAAAAATTAGATCATTCATCTTATTTTTTATTGACAATTGATATGGATAAATAATATTTTACTAAAATACTGTGTTTTTTTCTCAAAAGCATTTATGTCACCTTTTACAAACCTATTTTAAAATTAAAATATTATACTATGATAAAACATATTTCAATAAAGGAAAATAATTAGTGAAATCATCATTCCAAATTATCTTATGGTGAATTTTTGTGAATTTCAGGAGAAAATAAATGTTTTGATGAATAAGGAATCATACGTGTTTTTTAATATTTTTAATTTAATTTAAATAATTTGAAAAAATCTAAATTATTTTAATATGGTTTTAAAATTAATATTAGTACAATTATACATATTAATGCAATTTATATCATTTAACCATTTATATATTTAATGATTTAATAAAAACATTCAAAAATATTTAACATTTTTTCATAGGAAAACAGTTTTTTCATCATGTCTATGAGATTAAATTTAAATTAAATAACTCAAATTATTTGTAAATAATTTTAAAAAATAAATTCCATATTTTAAATCAGAATATATTATATTATCTTATACAGTCATCTTATGTTTTTACCATATTGAATAATAATAATAATAGGGAAAAATATTTACCATGGTTTAGGTAAAAATTGTTTTTTCGAGGGGTTAAACTAAAATGATGATTGTTTAAAATGACCAAAAAACTTTAAAACACCAATTTTATGGTGATATATAGATCTTATCTCTTATATTTTCCTGAATGTTATACTTTGGAGCCTTGTGCCATGTGAAAAACATGCCCTATCACTTTTTATTTTTAAAAATTACAAGTTTTCCATTATGCTCAATTATAAAAGGACACCAAATCTAGTCAAAACCCTTTAGTTCAGACAAGAATATATAAATAAAGTTCTTTAATTCTGATTTATTTTCCTTAAAGCCTTAGTTTTATAAAAAACTCTAACCTATAATGTCTTTTAGTGCATAATATTATAATTTTTCCAAAGAAGATGAAACATCCTTAATCGATCATTTTAAATTATTTCTTCCACGACCCCCATAGATTATTTTTCAAAATCATTATACTATATCATAAGAATATTCTATATAATTATTTTTTGTTAATTTAATAACCTAAATATGTCACCTCTTCTATCAAACATGTCACTACATCATCATTCATGTGTACGGTGAACTTCTTCCTTGTAAACCAATGTAATTCGATTTCCATCACCACCTATCACAAATAGATATAATGATGTATTTATTATTTTTATAATATTAATGAAATTATTATTCTTATGTAATAATGATATTACATGGGACTTTTAACTATCTGTTTAATGGGAATACGATAATTTCATTCGTTTGTATGATAGACTACCACCTCGCAAAGTGATGTGATTATTTTAATCTTTAAATGGAAGTTAACAAGGATGTTTTAATAGAAATATCTAATATATATTAAATAAAAATTACCATTTAATGTTAATTAATTATTAAACTTTCATTATTGAGATTATATGAGGAAATGGACACAAAATTCTTGCATACGTACAACCAACTGTAATGCCCCGACCCCAGTTACCCAGAGTCGGTGCATTATTACATAAAATTGACATGATCACAAAAATATCATGTCTCCAAAGACCAATTAGTTTAGTAGCCTTGGAATCACTAGATACATTCATAAAGTTTAAATTACATCACAAAGTGAAAAATACAACAACATCTTGTCTCCACACTCATATCCCATTATACTATCCCTGCAGGTCATTCATAAAATACTTCTTCACATCCTGGGAAAAATAAAGCATAGAAAGGGGTGAGCTCAAATGCCCAGTAAGGATAACAATATAGTGGAAACATTCATAAATAAGCATAACCATTTAAGGAAATGTATAACTAAAACAAAATCCCTTTTAAATTTGAAATTTATCATAATATGGCAGAAATAAAATGAAATAATTACATTTACTTATTCACATGGATATTCTACTGGTCGAATAATCACATACAATATCAATAACCACTTTCATAATGATGGAATGCATAATGCCAGACTATCATAACCACATAGTCAAGGCCTTATGCCAAGACTACAAATAATATTTTTTCAAGGCCTTATTCCAAGACACTATTTTGTCTCATGAGACCTACCGATGCATCAAAGAGTTATAGTGGGCTCCACCCATCACTTATTAAGTCCATTGCCTTCCTCATATGAACATGTTTAAACATAACATAAACACTCGTATTAAAACTAGCATATGAAAGGTCAATAATTTCTCCAAAAACCATGAATGGTATAAAAATATCACATCCATAGTCAAACATATCACAAAACCATTAATACAATATAGAAGTTTTGTATCATAATAAATCAACTTCAAATAAGCTTAAAATCCATCAAAGGATGTTGAGATAGATGAAATCAAAACTATTTGAGAGAAATATCTCTCTTTTTTTGAAATCATTTAAAAGTCACATAATTATAAAATAAAAAATTTACTTTCAAAATAATCTTATATGCTTGTAAGGTAAGCTTTGATGATTTTATAATGGCAGAAAATACCCGCACCCACCATATAAGTAAGAAAAAGACATTCTTACCTTAATTCTGTTGAAAGGTTAAAAAGGACCTTGTTTGGAAAACGACGGAAATATTCCTTTATAAACTTCTTATAAAAAGTAAAAAAATGGTATAAATGACTTTAAACCATATTCTATAAAATAGTATGAATGAATTTAAATACATTTTAAAGAAACATGGATCTGGATGATAAAGAGTTCCCAGTAGATAATTACGTATAAACAACCTCAGATAATGAAGAGATTGTGAAATAAACCCTTACCTTATAATTTTCCTTGGTCAAGGGTAGTTTAACCTCTTTTATAATGGTGAAATAGTTGTTATTAAATTATACATGAATCATATACATTAATATGATATCATATATGATCTTTTAACATTGCTTTGTTTATAATACCTTAGTATTATCGCCGTTTTGAGTGTTAACTTACTCGTTTTATTTTATATGTTTTGTTACATACGCCTTTTTTGTTATGGATAGGTTGTATCCTATTAATATACAGAATGATATAAATTCTTTAAACATTTTTTTTAATCATCAAATGAGAATTATACTTGAATGGAAACTATGGGGAATGAATCTCATCCCGTTAATGGAGACGGTAGTCCATACGTACACACGAGCGACAATATCATTCTTTTGATATTGAAATAATATATAATTGGATGTTATATCATATATAAAGAATCATTATAATGTTATATTTATTATTTATATCAATTACACAACATTATCATACCCATCCAAATAATAATGTTTTGAATAACAATTACACCACGACGTGGCGACGGTAAACCGTACGTACGCACGTATGGTAACATGTCATAAAAGGATATATATAATACTGAATATGGTCTTACCATATTTATAATAACATCTCGTTATATAGAAGATACTGGAGTTATTATTTTAGAATGGAAATAACAATGAAAGAAGAAGTTGAAGAGGAATGGAACTTGAAAGAGGGTGGTGAAAACATTACCTCTTCTTCGGGTTCTTCCTTTTGATTTGATCAAAAGGGCTGCTTAGGTTGGATTTATAATCAAACTAAGGACTCTAGGTTAAAGTGAGGGAAGTGGAGAGAATATTTGGGCAGGGTTTGGCCGAGCCAAATGGCTTTGAAGGTGTGAATTAGTGAGAAGGGGGAGTGCCCTTTTATAAGAGGGGTGAGGGGTACCTTAGAAAAAACATAACATATTATTTTATAATAAATTAATATTAGGTTTATAATGGACACAAAGTGACTTATTTAGAGGATAAGGTAGGTATGGGTCGAAATACTTTCAACCAATAGATTTTAGACAGGTTTGGGTCACTAAATTAACCTTATCATTTATATGTAACTCTTAGTTAAATAGTTTGACATTTACCATGTCTCTTTTTATTTTTATATTATATGGTTAATAAACATACCCTATACATCCTAGAGAACCCCAAGTGGTTCATTAATGATACACCTATCATTATATAAGTCTCTTGGTTGAACCTTAGATTTTTAGGAATTTAATATCAATTAATAATATAATATTTGTTTTAAAATCGCTTTTAGTCAATTTTGACACTATTTGGTATTTGATTTTTGTGAAAATCATAACAGCATTATTACTTCTAAAAAAAATAATTAAATTAATACTAACATGTAATATTAACGTATAAAATTAGTGTAATTCATAAAGAGTCTCATATTACGTTTATTTGGATACTTATAATATCAATTATTTTAATATTTCATTAATTAGCTAATTACTGCATCCCCATTGTGTCATAAATAAATTAAATTATTTAATGTAAAAAAATTATAAATAAAATACCATTATGTATGAAATATTTTTATCTTTCTAATGAATATTTACAATCTAATTTATCTTATGTATAAATCTATATGAAAAATGTTTTAGTAATTAAATTTTGATTTTAAATCTTTTTACTCTTCTTTGAATTAAATAATAATAATTGTCGTAATATAATCCATGTGGACCTAAATGATAAACTTTTATTACTAAGGTAGGTTTTGGTCAAGATACACTTTTCCAATAGAATTATGACATGTGTGAGGGTAATATTAATATCATTTTTACCCTTAATTACCCAATTTACTTTTAACCGTGGTAAATAAAAGTAAAAAGGTACTATTCACCAAAAATTATTTCTTTCTTATTGAACCAAATTTTATTCCTTGATATTAATCATGTCTCTCGGATTTTTAAAATTCCACTCACAAAAGCGGTAAAATTATGTTTTATGTGAATTTCCAAATTCATCTAGGAGGTGGGTAAAAGACGGTGAAAAGTTCAATAAAATTTTTATATATCTAAAATTATTCTAAACTAACTTCAATGAATTATATTGAACATATAGAGGTATTATGTATCTATTTTGAACTTAATTAAATTTAAATAAAATAAATAATTATTTAAAAAAATTAATTTTTAATCTATAACTCAGTGTTTTTCACTATTCATAAAAAATTGAAAGTTTTCAGAAAAATACCAAAAATTCACCCTAAGCTAATTTCGATATTATGAATCCATAAATGAAGTCCATTTTGAAAGATAATATTTATCAAATTTCAAAAAGTGGGTATTACTATTCATAACGACTAGTTTTATTGGTTTTGGTGTGTGTTAGAACTTGAAGATGAGTACAACACACGCTATTGTATTATTCAAAGAGAAGCGTACTATGGAAGCTTGGGGTGTTACATTCTCCCCTCCTTCAAATAATCTTGTGCTCGAAATTTCTAGAATTCTACCATGTGAAAAGACTCGGGTGGTTCTTCATCATATGTTCTTCGGGTTCCCACGTTGCCTCTTCCAACTTATAGTTTCTCCATGGAACTTTTACCAGATGAGTCGTCCGGTTTCTCTGCACTTGTTCTCTCATATCAAGAATCTTGACAGGCTCTTCACAATAAGATAGATCGGGTTCCAGTTCTAATCCGTCATAGGTGAGTACATGCGTTGGGTCAAGTATGTATTTTCTTAACAGTGATACGTGAAACACATCGTGAACTTTGGAGAGACTTGGCGGCATTGCCAAATGGTAAGCTATAACCAAAATTCGTTATAGAATTTCAAATGGTCTGATGTACCTGGGACTCAATTTTCCCTTTATTACTGAAATGTATAACACCATTCCATAGATATACCTTCAAGAAAACATGATCTCCAACCGAAAATTCCAAATCCTTCCTTTGTTTTCAGCATAGCTCTTCTGCCTACTTTGAGCTTCTTTGATGTAGTTTTGGATTACCTTCACCTTTTCTGTCATTTCCTCCACCAGATCTGGGCCTACGAGTTTTCTTTCATCATCTTCATCCCAACAGGTTGGTGTGTGAAATCTATTTCCATATAACGCTTCATATGGTTCCATATGAATACTTGAATGGACGATATTGTTATTGGAAAATTCTACAAGAGGTAAATATTGATCCCACATACCCTGAATGTCAAGTGAGCAAGATCTCAACATGTCTTCTAAGGTTTGAGTAGTCCATTCTGATTGTCCATCTGTTTGAGGGTGGTAGGCAGTGCTTAAATGAAGTTCAGTATCCAAGACCATCTGAAGACTCTTTCAGAATCTTAAATTAAAATGGGGATCACGATCAAGAAACAATCTATAGGGGTATTCAATGAAGTCTCACAATTTCATTAGTATATAGTCTTGATAGATGTTCAAGTGGTAGATCTTCTATTATAGCATGAAAATACGCAGACTTGGTATGACGATCAACAATGACCCATATTGCATCGTTCCTTCTAGGAGTCTTTGGTAGTCCCATGACAAAGTCCATCATGATATTATCCCATTCCCACTCAGGTATGGGAAGAGGTTGCATGACTACTCTAGACTGTATCCTTCCATCATTCACTTGTTGACAAACCATACATCTTGACACAAAATAAGCAATATACCTCTTCAAGTTTTCCCACAAAAAATGTTCCTTCAAATCCCTATACATTTTGGTTCTCCCAGTGTGTATATACAAATTGGATCTATGACCATCGTCCAAAAATTCCCTTTTTAGATTAGGTATATCGAGAAAATAAAGTCTCCTCCCAAATTTAAAAATTCAATATTCATACACAAAGTCACTCAATCTCCCATCATTCACAGCTTTAATCTTCTTTTGAAACTCTTCATCATCGGTCTGAGAACTCTTTATCCTTTCTAGTAAAGATGGTTTGGAAACCAATTGAAAAATAATTGATGTTTCACCTTCCATGGTGATTCCCATATCCATCTTTACTAGATCCATATATGTAGGATCATTTTCAACCCTCATCTTGTTGAAAGCTCCATGATCCTTTCTACTCAAAGCATCTTCCACCTTATTTTGCTTCCCCGGGTGGTACTGTATCGTGAAATCATAATCCTTGAGTAATTCAAGCCATCTCCTTTTCCTCATGTTGAGTTCTTTCTGTTAGAAAATATACATCAAACTATTTTTATCAGTATAAATCTCACATTTCTCACCATATATATTGTGTCTCCAAATATTCAAAGCAAAGATTATAGCTTCTAACTCAAGATCATGAGTAGGATAGTTATACTCATGAATTTTCAGCTGTCATGATGCATAGGTAATAACCCAATCATTCGACATAATGACACAACTAAGTCCTTTCTTTGATGCATCACTATAAAGAACAAAGCCATCATTCCCTGATGGAAGAGTCAATATATGATCATTGACTAATCTTCTCATCACTTCTTCAAAACATTCTTCACACTCTTTTGTCCAAACAAATTTAACCCCTTTACATGTGAGCTTCGTTAATGGGTTAGCCAATCGAAAAAATTTATAGACAAAATGCAGATAATAACCTGCTAAACTAATAAAATTGCGTACCTCAGTTATACTCATCGGTGCTAGCTATTCTTGGATTGCCTTAGTCTTAGAAGGATCAATAGAGATTCCATCTTTGGAGACAATATCGCCAAGAAAAGAAATCTCATAAAGCCAAAATTGCACTTGCAAAACTTCCTATATAATTCATGTCTTTCAGATTCTTCGATATAATGCGAAAGTGATTTTCATGATCTTCATAGATTTTGGATTATACCAAGATATCATCAATAAACAACACTACAAATTCATCAAGATATTCCTTGAAAACTCTGTTCATTAGATCTATGAAAATAGAGGGTGCATTAGTTAGCCCAAAAGGCATTACTGTAAACTCATAATGCCCGTACCTGGTTTGAAATGATGTTTTTGGAATGTCATCCTTCTTGACACACAACTGATGGTATCCAGATCAATGTTCAATCTTTGAAAAGTATTGAGCTCCATGTAGTTGGTCAAATAAATCATCAATGCGAGGTAGGGGATACTTGTTCTTTATTGTTATAGCATTGATCTCCCTATAGTCGATACATAACCTCATAGATCCATCTTTATTCTTAATAAAAAGGACAGGGGATCCCCATGGAGAAACACTAGGGAAAATAAATCCCTTAATACTCAATTCCTCTAGTTTTTTCTTTAGTTCAACTAATTCCACAATTTCAATTATATAAGGGGTATTCGATATGGGCCTTTATCCAGGAATTAAATTAATGGAAAACTCAATTTCTTATTCTGGAGGATGTCCATGTAAATATTCCGGAAACACATCTACATATTCTTTCACAATAGGTACATCCCCTATTTTAACATTCCTTTCCCCACCCACAGTTATTTCATTCTCTTCCTCTCTAATAATTGAATATATTTGAGCTACTAAGGGTTGATCTAGATAAGAATTAAGTGGTGATGATTCTGCTCTAAAGATAAGGTGTTCCTTATCATCATCATCAAAAATCGGAACCTACTTCTTCTTACAATAAATCTTCTCATCATGCTCAGAAAGCCAATCCATACCAAGGATTATATCAAATTCAATCATGGGTATGACGATGAGATCAGTAGATAAAAAACATTTATATGACTTAATGGGGACAAATTTCCAGAACATTGTTGCAATGATACTTCCCTTAAGGGTTTTGACAGACAACTCCCTTGTTAAATAAAATTGGAAATATCTAATTTTCTTAGAAAATGGGGAAGATATGAAATAATGTGATGATCCAGAATCAAATAATGCATTTTCTAATCTTTGGGAAACCATTAAATTACCTACCACCACGTCTTACAGAGCTTCTACCTCAGCAGTAGTGATAGCATATGCTTGGCCTTGATCCCTTAGCCTTTTCTGAGGTAAGTTCCCCTGACACTTAGAACATTCATTTGAATAATGTCCCATATCCCTGCAGTTTTAGCATTGAACATCGGTAGCTTCTTTCTTCCCCTTGCAATTACGAGCTTGGTGGCCTTTTTCACCACACTTATAACAGACTCCCATTCCTTTCAAGCAAGTACCGGGGTGTTTCTTCCCACATTTAGTGTAGGATGGATAATCAACATTTCCCTTATTCCCTTTATTTCCATTTCCAGAGTGATTAGCAGATCTCTTCTTCTCTTTCTTTGCTTTAAAGTTGTAGGACTTAGAGAATTCTTTTTCTGTCTTGATAGCACATGATACAATATCTTCGTACTACGAAAAGGATTGTGACACTAATGATCGATGAAGAAATGTTTTTAACCCATTAAATAAACGATCAATCTTACTTCTTGGGTTACGTATATAATCTTCAGCATACCTTGCTAACCTTGTAAAGTTAGCCTCATACTTTGTGACATTCTCATCCTCCTTTTGTCTTAGACTCAGTAATTGCCTTTCCATATCTGCTCGATGGTCACAAGGAAAGTATTTTTCTAAGAAAAGATATTTGAACTCAATCCATTTCATATTTGATACTTCATCATCTTTCTTTGTGTTTTAAATCAATGACCACCATTGATCAACATCTCCAGTGAGACGATAAACTGCCATGATAAATTTTTCCCTTTCACTACTCCCCAAGGCATGAAATATTTTCTCTAAGAAATTTATCCATTGTTCAGCTACTAAGGGATTTGTACTCCCATTGAATGTTGGTGGTTGTTGCCTCATGAAGTGGTCAAACATTGATCTTCCACACTGCGGATCAGGGTGCTCCATATGGGTAAGGTTATTATTCATAACCTCAGTGAGTTCTCCGAGTATGGTGATTAGTTGATCAACACCAGTTGCATCACCAGCTCTACTATAATTATCTAGAGTAGAAGGGAAATCCCTACATGGAGTGCGTGCATTTATACAGTTTCCATTTCTTCCAATATCCGCCATTTCTAAATAGTGGAATACACTAGATTAGTTAATGAATCACAATACATAAATCCAAACTTGTAAAACACTTAACATAAATTTAACAGTTTATGGATATAATCCATTTCTGTAAAAAAAAATCCTTTGAGGAAGTGTATACTCATAAAACCTTCATAATGGTTTTAAAGAAAATGAGAATTGTCCAAAGCATATCCCCCAGGAGTGTCGTAACCAAGAGTGCAACAAGGCCCATTGTGGTGCACCAGTTCCCATTCGAGTCTATCTCAAAGCGGTGTTTTCGGGTTTTACCCCTAGGTACATCTGTTCCAGAGCCGACTCTACCTGATCGTGTCCAGACATACATGTATTGCTCAAAAAACTCAAAAAATCTCTACAATATGAAAATTCTAGGAAGTTCTTCTATACTAATCCTCAAAGTCCATCTTAGGTCTATGTGCTCTAATCAGAGTTTATCTAAATCTATCTTCCAAATTTTGTACTAAACTTCCTCCGATACCAACTGTAATGCCCCAACCCCATTTATCCAGAGTCGGTGCATTATTACATACATTGTCATGATCACAAAAGATCAAGTCTCAAAAGACCAATTAGTTTAGTATCCTTGGAATCACTATATACATTAATAAAGTATACATTACATCATAAAGTGAAAACTACAACAACATCTTGTCTACACACTCCAATCCCTTTATACTATCACTCCAAGTCATTCATAAAATACTTCTTCACATCCGGGGAAAAATAAAACATATAAATGGGTGAGCTCAATTGTCCAGTAAGGATAACAATATAGCAGAAACTTTCATAAATAAGAATAAACATTTAAGGAAATGTATAACTAAAACAAAATCTCTTTTAAACTTGAACTTCAGCATAATTTGGAAAAAATAAAATGAAATAATTCAATTTACTTATTCACAAGGATATTATACTAGTCAAATAATCACATGCAATATCAATAACCACTTTCATAATGATGGAATTCATAATTCCGGACTATAATAACCACATAGTCAGGCCTTGCGCCAAGAATAAAAATAATATTTTGTCACTTCCTTCTTCCAAGACACTAGTTTGTCTCATGAGACCTACTGATGCATCGAGGAGCTATAGCGGGCTCCACCTGTCACTTATTAAGTCTAATGCATTCCTCATATGAACAGGTTTAAAGATAACATAAACATTCATATTAAAACAACCATACGAAATGTCAATACTTTCTCCATAAACCATGAATGGTATAAAAAAACACATCCATAGTCAAACATATCACAAAACCTTCAATACAATATGGATGTTTTTTATCATAATAAATCAACTTCAAAGAAGCATAAAATCCATCAAAGGATGTTGACATAGATGAAATCAAAACTATTTGAGAGAAATATCTCTATTTTTTTGAAATCATTTAAAAGTAACATAAATACAAAATAAAACATTTACTTTCAAAATATTCTTATAAGAATTTAAGGGAAGCTTAGAAAATTTTATAATGGAGGAAAATAGCTGCACCCACCATATAAGTTAAAAAAATACATTCTTACCTTAATTCTGTCGAAAAGTTTAAAAAGGGTCTGGTTTGGAAAACGACGGAAAAATTACTTTATAAACTTCTTACAAAAGGTCAAAAAAGGGTATAAATGACTTTAAACCATATTCTGTAAAATAGTGAGAATTATTTTAAATACGTTTTTAAGAAACATGGATGTGGATGATAAAGGGGTCCCAGTAGATAATTACGTATAAACAACCTTTGATAATGAAGATATTGTGAAATAAACCCTGACCTTGTAATTTTCGTTGGTTGAGGGTTGTTTAACCTCCTGTATAATGGTGAAATAGTTTTTATTAAATTATACAAGAATCAGATACATTAATATGATATCATATATGATCTTTTAACATTGCTTTATTAATAATATCTTAGTATTATTGTCGCTTCGGTTGTTAACTAACTCATTTTATTTTATATGTTCTGTTACATACGCCATGTTTATTATGGATAGATTATATCTTAATCATATCTAGAATAATATAAATTACTTAAACATTCTTTTTAATGATCAAATAAGAATTATACTAGAATGGAAATGATGGGGAATGAATCTCATCGTGTTCGTAGAGACGGTAGTTCGTACGTACACATGAGCGATGATATCATTCTTTTGATATTAAAATAAAATATAATTGGATGTTATATCATATATACAGAATCATTATCATGTTATATTTATTATTTATATCAATTACACATAACTATCATACCCATCCAAATAATAATGTTTTAAATAACAATTACACCACCACATGGAAACGGTAAGCCGTACGTACACACGTATGGTAAAATGTCATTAAAAGGATTGATAGAATACATAATATGATTATACCATATTTATAATAACATCACAATATATATATGATACTGGAGTTATTATTTTATAGTGGATGTAACAAAGAAATAAGAAGTTGAAGAAGAAAGGAACTTGAAAGAGGGTGGTGAAAACATTACCTCTTCTTCAGGTTCTTTCTTATGATTTGATCAAAAGGAACCCTTAGGATGGCTTTCTAATCAAAATAATGCCTCTAGGTTGAACTGAGAGAAATTAAGAGAATATTTGGGATGGTGTTGGTAGAGACAAATGGCTTTTATGGTGTGAATTAGTGAGAAGGGGGTGTGACCTTTTATAAGAGGGGTGAGGGGAACCTTAGGAAAAACATAAAATGTTATTTTATAATAAATTAATATTCAGTTTATAATGGCTCCAAAGTGAATTATTTAGAGTATATGGTGGTGACGGGTCGAAATAATTTCAAAAAATATATTTTAGATAGGTTTGGGTCACTAAATTAACCTTATCATTTATATTTAACTCTTAGTTAAATAGTTTGACATTTCCATGTCTCTTTGTATTTTTATATTATATGGTTAATAAAATTACTATATACATCCATGTGAACCCAAAATGGTTCATTAATGACACACCAATCATTATATAAGTCTCTTGGCCGATCCGTGGATTTTTAAGAATTGAATATAAATTAATAATATAATATTTGTTTTAAAAACTCTTTTATGACAATTTTGACACAATTTGGTATTTATTTTTTTTTGAAAATCATAACTTCATGATTACTTAGAAAAAACATAATTAAATCAATAAAAACATGTCATATTAAGGTATAAAATTAGTGGAATTCATAAAAAGTCTCCAATTACATTAATTTGGATATTTATAATATCAATTATTTTAATATTTCATTAATTACGTAATTACTGCATCCCCATTGTGTCATAAATAAATTCCATTATTTAATGTTTAAAAATTATAAATAAATTAATATTATGTAGGAAAGTTTTTTATATTTCTAATTAATATTTACAATCGAATTTATCTTATGTATAACCCTATATTAAAAATGTTTTAGTAATTAAACGTTGATTTTAACACTTTTAACTCTTCTTTGAATGAAATAATAATACATGTCCTAATCTAATCCAAGTGGACCTAAATGATAATATTTTATTCCTAAGGTTGTTTTTGGTCGATATAAACTTGTAAAATAGAAATAGGACATGTGTTAGGGTAATATTAATATCATTTTTACCCTTAATTACCCTATTTACTTTTAACTGTGGTAAATAAAAGCAAAAAGATACTATTCACCAAAAAATATTTTTATCTTATTGAACCAGATTTTACTCCTTGATATTAACCGTGTCTATAGGATTTTCGAAATTACACTCACAGAAGCAATAAAATGATGTTTATGTGAATTTCCAAATTTTTCTTGGAGGTGGGTAAAAGACGGTGAAAAGTTCAATAAAATTTTTATTTATCTAAAAATATTCTAAACTAACTTTAATTAATTACATTGAACTTATATAGGTATTATGTATCTATTTTGAACTTAATTAAATTTAAATAAAATAAATAATTATTTAAATAAAAATTTGGTTTTAAACTATAACTCAGTGTTTTCACTATTCATTAAAAATTGAATGTTTTCAGAAAAATACCAAAAATTAACCCTAAGCTAATTTTGATATTCCGAATACAAAAATAAATTCCGTTTTGAAAGATAATATATATAAAATTTTAAAAAGTGGGCATTACTATTCATAACCGCTAGTTTTATTGGTTGTGGTGTGTGTTAGAACTCGAAGTTGCGTACAACACATGCTATTGTATTATTTAAAGAGAAGTGCACCGTAGAAGATTGAGGTGTTACACCAACTATCTCCTTGAATGACATATTTAATTTTCAATCTCTAAAATTTATAAAAAATATAAATAAATATCTAATGAATATATCTTATAATTATATCATGGTAATATTTATTGAGGTTATTTAACCGTGATATATGTAATTGGATAGAAAAAATACATCAAAAAAGAATTTATTTCCTAAAATATGATTTTAACACGAAATTGTTAATGAACAGATAATAAAAGGCCATAAGTGAATCATTGATATTATGAAATATTTAATTATTTTTATTTTATATATCTATATCAAACATATTTTAATTATATAAGATGTTTTAATATGTAATATGGATTTCGAGACATAAGGTATGGTATTTTCTTCTCACATATAATTTTTTGTGAGAGAAATTCCATATTCACCAGGTGTTTCTTTTACCTAGTGTATATACAACCCAAGATTTTATTTTATAATGATTATCCTTATTTTTGTTGTTTTTTATATAATTTTACGATATCTATTTCATGGGGTTTACAATTGAAAATTTACCAAAATGTTAATAAATTATTTTGTATCAAATTGGATTTCTGGGACATAAGGTATGTTATACACATATCTTCGTCTAAGATGTGTATATAATACCCATTCAACATGTTATACTTTGAATTTATTTATTTTTATTATATTATATGTTAATTTTAATTTTACAATTTAATATGGATTATGATTCAATTTCACCTAAGTGGTTTAAATTTAATGCTACACTCATTGTTTTAATGGGTAATTTATGATTATACTTTTAATGATGAAGTACTATGATATATATCTCCTTAAACTCTTGGGGATTATTACCATATAATTATATCATGAGAATATATTTTTCTTTCATTTTCCTCTCTTTATATACTCAATAGTTCATATGGTTGTCTTTAATAAACGTTGTCATTATTCATCTATTTGGTCAAAAACCTTGTATACTTTTAAAAAAAAGTTTTCTAATATTGTTTTCAAATTCTTTTAAAAAAATTTAAAAATATTTATTAATAAAATTTATACCTTTGTTTTACTTTTTACAAAATAATTGTGAAGGAATCTTCATCTCATTTTAAAAAAATGGAAATTTATCTTTTAGTGAAAATGTGAAAGAAGACTTTTTAAAATTTGTATTGTATGAATGTAATTTACTTCCACCCTGAACATTATATTTTATGAAGCCTACTTGATATTTTTTCAGTGTTATTTTCAATGAAAATAATTTTAAAAATATTTTATGTTCTAAAAGGTATATTTTAATAATGAAATTATATTTTCCTCTAAAAATGTTTTACATGATTCTAAAATATTCCTTTATAATTTTTAGGGTATTTTTTATGGGAATAATTTTGAGTAATTTTTATTTTTTTAGATGTGTTTTTAATTTTGTTATGGATATATTTTCACAAAAAAACTTTCAAGGAATTTTTTTCAATATAAGATAACATCCCTGGATGTCACTTATTTTTTACTGCGGAAATTATCTAAGGATATTATTATAATTGTTTCTCTGGATGTCATATTTTTAGGATAAATATATTTTATAGAATATTTTTATTTTGAAATGGTTATACCATGATTAAATTCAATTGAATATACTTATTTATAAAAATGATATTATTTAATAAAATAATTAAATTTTTATGATTTATTTTTATTTTTAATAGGTTATGTTATGATGAAATGTTTATGAAACCCATTTTTTCATGGGTTATGATATAATTAATGTTTGACGACCATATGGAACACATTTGTCTGATTTAAATTATTCCACTATTGTGACATTATAAACAATTTGGAGGGTAATTTCATAAATATAATAGGTGGTAAATATTTATCTATCGAATTCATTGTGTAAATATTGAAATCTCATGATAAAGAAGCACTAAAATAGAGATTGACCCCTATTTAGTAAAACACTTTTTCCAATATGATAGTCTAGAGAGTGATCCTTTGAAACTTTGATAGTTTTGGGAGTAAACCCATTCTACTATGATATTTATGGAAATTATCCTTGACTAAAAAAGAATTTTTGTTTTATTCTTATGTATATGCCAAATATCTATGTCATATGAAAATGTTATCCTCTAATAGATCATGTTATTTTATTTACCTTTGATTCATGTCTTTTGATCTGCCAATAATAATTCTATGAGTCAATATTATTATATTTTATATGTAGTGTATATTTTTGATATGTGGTTCTAATGTTTTCTTACACATATGGTCACATTATGTTTATATATCTTCTCTTGTTTACCCTTACTTGGCATTTTTGCACACCCTTTACTATGTTTTCTTACCCAATGATATGAATAATGGGTATAAATAGGATATTTCTTTGAATAAAACTAATTGGGAAGATTTTTGTGGAAATCATTGATGGCCATTCACTAAATATTAATATTTTCTTTGTAGTATCTAAAGGAATTATACCATTATGATTTTAATGCATGTGTTTGTGTAATGTAATGAATATTCATATAAGAAGATATAATATATATGTAAGAGAAGAATGGGTAACTATAGTTGGTATAATAGGAATTGATTAGTTATTATATAGAAAATAGGATATGAAAACATTAGTGAGATCCCTTAGGACATGTTAAGGGTTATTTTTATAGATAATTCTATAGATGTGTCAAACTATAGGAAAATTTCCTCGAAGTTTTGTAATCAAGGGAGTGAGTTCATTCTATGAAATTACACATCTTTTAAGATAAAAAACATTATTTATTTCTATCAATGAGATAACAATGGGTAATAACTATAGAAAGTGCTCGTTGAGATAGACATGATCATCACATGATGCATGACAAAGGGCCTTACTACACACCTGATTTGACTCTCCCAGGAAATACTATTTGGAATTTAACAAACTCATTAGGAAAAATCATGAATAATTTTAACAGATGATGACTATTAATGTACTATTATAGACCTATTATAGAACTAATGTTTCGTTGATTATAAATATAGTGTCATTATTTAGACATGATGTTTTTTATTATTATGTGTATTTACAATGTGGATATTTTTATCACATTTGGGGTTATGGTTTTAGTTAATGTAGGGTATTATAAGAAACTCAAGTAACAATGAATGTGAATGAAAATAAGGTAAGGAGAAACCATATAGTAATATGAATAGAATGAGGGATATTGTAATTATACATAATAAGGTACTAGAAAATCATATTATCAACCTGAACATTAACCAACTATTTGACTCACCACTGAAGAGAAGGGTATAATTTATTGAAATTTTTGTTTGTGGAGACCATGGAGTAAAGATGAAACACTATACTATATGTCATTAATGTGGGAATAAGAACCCTAGGGAATTTCTCAATAGAATGAGAAGATATTTTTATGTGTGGATAAGGAAACATAGGACGAAATTACTTTTAGAAAATTAAATTTTTAGTTACTGAAATATATCAGAAAAATGGTTTCCCTAAACAATAATCAATGATTGAATGATATAAATAAAAAAATTATAGGTATTATAAAAATAAATATCCTTATGGGAAATCATATGGATAGGGTTAGGAAGTTGGTAAAAGTAATGGTTTTGTTGTTGATGATTAATAAACTAAAAATGAGACATGTAAAGAAATATTTATTAAGGAATAAGATGATGAAGTCTATTTAATAATTTAATAATAAAGTCTAATTATTAATTTATTTATGTATTTTAATTCAAGAATTATGAAATATATAATGGGTATTCAGTATTTTTTTTATATGGATTTGTAGGATCATGTTGGATGGTGCTGATGACATGGAAAACTGATTTAATGGAAATGTGATATTTTTTAAAAAACACCTAATTAAGGGAATATTAATTATTAATATGTTATGAATGTTAAGAAAATTATGATGGGATAAATATATGATTGATAAGAACAATTGTAATTATAAATAACTAATTACCTTGGAACAAATTGATGATTTGTAGAAAAAGAATTTTATTATATAATTGTTAGTGTTTACAACATTTTTTGTATTTAAGGAATATATCTAATAATTTTTTTTATTTTAGGTACATAGAAAATTTTATTTTTTCTTTAATGTATTTTTATAATCTATATTATTACAACTATTCAATAGAATATATGATGAATGTATTTAAATGTATGGTATGAGACAATTATGAGCTAATTCATGTTGTTTGAAGGATTAATGATATATTTACATAAAAAAATTTAGTGACCTCATTTCTATTTTTTGGATTATAATCTTTTGGAATGGTCATAAGTTAAACCATTTATGAAATGATGCATGTTTAAAATTGGATGAGGTTTTAAAGATAAATTTGTTACATCACAATTTCATGATTTATAAATATTGGATATTTAGTGATAAATATTTTATTATAACTAGAGATAGAAAGAAAAAATTAAAATTCTATTATGGATCATGTGATCTATTAGTTCTTTAGGTATAAAAATTAATTACACTTTTTTTGGATTAATACATGGAGAGAAAATTGATTTAATCACAACCAAAGGATGAAATTGTTCTTGTGATATAAGGAATGATAGTAACTAGATATATTGGTTAGTTTATTTTTTTTATCATATCATGATGCTATCCTATTGATTATCCCTTTAACCAGTGCTCTCTCAAGTGTAAATTTTTTATTTATATTCCTAATTAAAATTTACATATCGGATCTATCATATGTATTGATCTCAGAGGTTGTATCACTAGAGAATGATATTTCATATGGGAAAACCTGGAAAAGAGTTTTGATTGAATAGAACAATTTATATAAAATAAGACTAATCATGAGGTAAATATTTTATGGCAAAACCACTAGCTTGGGGAAGAAATGTGGGAACCTGAGGATGTAATGTGGTAGAAATATACATAGTTGATGGTTCTAAAGTAATGTTTTTCAGAAAAAAAATTCATTTCAAGGGGAAGAATGTAGCACACTTTGATTGTGTGAAATATATATTTTTAAATAAATTTAATATTTTTGATATTTTTAATAACACACAACACTATGTTTATATTTCATTAAAAACAACGAGTTTAAATAACATTACACACAACACCAAGTTTAGTTTCTTTTACATGAAAAAATATTTTCTTTGAAAACATGAGATACTATTAGAATATTTTTATTTAATATGACATTTATCTCATATCGATTGAAATTGAAGGTATCAATAGAATTAACAAAACTCAATTAAAAAAACCATTCATCAAAATTACATTACACGCAACACCATGTTCACCTTGTTCTTCAAAAAACAAATAATTTTATTGAAAACATGAAATACTATTAAAATATTGTTATTTAATATGATTGTGATTGCATATCTGTTGGAATGGAATGTATGAATAGAATTAAATAAATTATAAAATATCATTGTTTAAACATTTATATGAAATGAATTATTTATTGAACAAATGATTATAAATGAAAATAAAATCTATTTGAAACTAATTAATTTTTTTGAAAAACTATTGTGATGATAACGAACAAATTTATCGAAAATAAATTAAAAAATAATTTTTTTGAATTATTAATATAAGTCATATATTATGTATTCAACCAAAATTTTAACATTCATCTTAGGTATTTTATAGTTAATAAAAAATAATTAATCAATTTTTCCACTGAAAATATTATTTTTTCAAAAAATATGTTTTATCGGCTTTCAAACACCTATATTAAAATTAATTTTTTCTATTTTAAAAAATTTAATTTGAAAAAATGATATGAATTTTTTAAATATAAATGTGAAAATTATATTCAGGTTAATTTATTTAAATTTTATAAGAATAATAATGCTTCAATTAATATCAAAAAATTCTAGTTTTTATTATGATTCAGAATTTCATTAAATGAATTTAAAACATAAGAATAGTTTAAAAAGATTTAAAAGTTAACGAAATTTCAACTATATATATATTTATATTATTAATATAATATATCTATTTTAAGTCAATTTTATATATAAATTTTATATAAAAACATATTTATATGCTAATCATTTTCTATTAGGAAATTTATTTTCTATCACATTCATTGGGTTAATTGAAAATGGATGTTGTCAACTTCTATGAATAGAAATTTAAAAAACATATTAAATATTTTTAATATAAATAATTTATATAATATAATAATTTCATTGTATTTTTTTACTATATTGAATAATTGTGACACCGAAAATATTTACAAGTGTAATGGTAAAAATTGTTTTACCACGAGTCAAACTAAATAGATAATGGTTTAAAATGACTCAAAAATTTCCTAACATCCATCTTCTAGAAATATTTCAAGAAGATATATTATTTTATATATAATGGAACATTTTTCATAATTTTTTAATGTGAAAAACATCAACACACATTTTTTCTTTTGAAAATTTATAAGTGTGCCACTTAACTCTCTTTTAAAAGGACACCCCTCTCATCACCTCTTCACAGCTAAAAACACCATTGGGAAAGAGAATACCCAAAAAAATCACATAATGTCTTCCCTAATCTCATCGTAAAAGTATTATTTTGGTTAGAAATAGAACCTATAATTCCTTTTGGTGGAAACCAAAAGAAGTTCATCTAAAAATAGGAATTGTAACAAATCGATAATTTTATATTATTTCATCTCACACCTCCTTCAATTATTATTAAACCACGATGATATAATTTCCCCAGTATCTAACCTATTATAATATTTTATTATGTTAATGTAATGATATAAATCCTTCTCCACTTTCATCAAATGGGTCATACAATCATCATTTGTGTCTATAATAGATGACCACCTTACGAAATGATGTTATTCGTTTTCCACCACCACCTCTCACAAATGGATATATTGATATTTTTTGTTTATTATGATATTAGTGAAATTATTATTCATTTTTAATAATTACATAATGTGTTCTTTCTTACTTTTCCTTCATTGGGAATATGAAAACTTCTTTAATGTATATGATGGTCTACTACCTCATGAAGGGATGTGACTAAATCACACTTTACATGGAAGGTAATAAAGATGAAGTTAATTAGTATTTTTGATATATGTGACATAAAAATTATTGTTCAATATTAATATATTATTTACCTTTATTTATTTCAATCTATCTACAGTATTTAAATCTCATTCATGCCTACATACAACCTACCATCTTCATAAACTTTGTATTTTATTTTATATCTCTACTATTTATGGACTACTATGCCTAGTTAAATGATAAATGTAATTGATATTTATATTAGGGGTAATTTGATTTACATATTGAAATTATTATCAATGTATGAAGTCATAAAATAAAAAATCATGACATCCCGGGATAAAACAAAGAATGTTATTTTCTGAATCATGACTTTCTCCTTGAATTTACAATGAAATATTATTAAAAATCAATAATTAAACAATATAATGAATGATACCTATATGTATGGTTATATAATAGATGTATAATTAAATTATATTTATTAAATCATTGGTTCAAATGTATATGATGGAAGTTGAGACATAACATTATGGATTTCCACATTAGTTAATTGTTTCTGTGAGACATATAGCATAATCGCCAAATGATTCATTTATATAGTGTATATACTTCCCATGAATTTTTATTAATTCAATAATCCTTTTATTTTTTTTATTTACATATCCATTTTATAATGTCTATTTCATAAGGTTTATATTTTATAATTTACCAACATTTTAAGGGATTATTTTTCTATTTATTTTCTACATTGGGATATATGTTTTGTGAGGTTGCAATCTTATTCAACTATGTGCATATAATTACTATTTGAATTGTTAAATCATGAAAATATTTACTTTAATTATTCTATATTTTTTAAATAATATTATTAGTTATTGGCGATTACAATTCAATGATACCAATGTTGTAAGATTTTTATGTTACAATCCCATCATTTTTTGAGGATTGTTAATTATTAATCTTACAATGATGAAATATTAAATTAAATCTCTCACAAAACTCACTATTTTTATTATCATCTAGTAATTTCATCTGAATAATACTTTCCCATTCATTTTAATCTCTTCATGCACTCATGATTTGAGATGATTAATTTTAAGGAAATTTATATTTATTTCTCTAATTATTCAAAAGCATTATTCCATATAAATTATTTTTTAAAATGATATAATTTTTAAATTATTCAAATAATTTATTATATAATTATTTAACCATGTTTGACATAAATTCATTTAAGGGAATCTACCTGTTTTTTTCTAAAAAAATATCCATTTTCATTTTACTAATATTGTTAAATGAATATTTGTTTTAACATGAATTACATGAACATAATTTCCCACCATCTTAACCATTATTTTATTTTAATATTCCATACAATTTTTAAAATTTTATTTTAGAATAAATCATTTTTCCAAATTTATTATCTTTTTTAATGTTTTTTAAATGATGAAATTATATATTTCTAAAAAATATTTCAATTATTTGTAAATATATCTTTATAATTATCTAGATATTATTTAGGAACTGGATTTTTTATTTTTTTTAATTTTTAAAAATTTGTCTATAAATTATAAATTCTATTTTTTTCAATAAAATTCCTATATGATATTCAAATATAATTATCAGTCTATGACTACCTCATTTGATGTCACTTATGCTTTACTGGGTATATAATTTATAGATATCATTATTTTTCTTTATCTGAATTGTTTTTTATGAGAAAAACATGTTGATGAAACTAATTTCTCTTCAAGGAGTTATAAAATGAAAAAATTTACTATGAAACATGCTTCATTATCAGTGGGTTATACTTTGATGAAATGGTGAAATGATTTTGAAACATGTTTCATATCCATTTGTTTTGTTATGACGTATTTATAATGATGTGAATTTATTTTAATGGGTTATTATATGATGAATGTTTTATGATATTGTCAAAAAATATGTATGATTTTCATTTTTTCATGGTAGTTACATTATAACCAAAATGGGCGGGACCTATATATCTATGCAATGTATTGGGAAATGATTAAAATGTCAGAAGAAAAATTGGACTAGAATGTGTACTGAACCCATTTATATAAGTAATGTGGTACACTATGATAGTATTCTATGTGAACCTTGAATATTGTTGTGGATTGAAGAGTGAAACCATTCCATTATGATATCCTGACAATAATACATGACTAATAGTTAAGTGTTGTCTAATTTATATTTGTGTGCCAAAAATATATATCTTATATCATTGCTATGATCTCATAGATCATGTCTATGGATTTATTTATCATTCATGCCTTATTAAAAACCAATCCATATGAAGTAAGTCATGATTTTGATCTTTTATATGTTGATTATGGTATTAATATGTAATTCCCAAATTCTTATACCCCTATGATCACATTATATTTAGATTGATTCCCTTTTTTACCCTTATTAAGGATCTATCCTTACTCATTATTATATATCCATTCCCTAGGTAAGGAATACTGTTTTTTTGATGGGTATGTATATGAATATAACTAAATGGGATGATCATTATGTGAATCATTGTATATCCTCCACTAATAAAAATTTCAAGTACCTAGTCAAAAATAAAACTATAAAATTATTATCCTCTAGAGTTTTTTGTATAATATAATAAATAATCACCTAAAAATATGTAATATATATGTAAGAGAAACTTATTTTGATCCATAAATGGGAGAGCTAATGCTTCTACCTTAGCATAAGACACTTTACAACATATTAATGAATGAATTTGAGGAAAGAAGTATGCTCATATATCTAGTCCAACCATAGAATGGGAATATATTGCCTTTTGATCAATAATTTCACTCAGTATAAATTATAGGAAATGGAAGGGTTAAAATCCATCCCATTGCATATGCTATTAGCATACCAAGACCAAATGATGAATGCAGCGATGGATTAGGGGAGGTAACTAAATCCAACAGCCATAAATGGGTTATCTTCTCGACACAATGAGAAGGTTACTCATGAGTGGTAACATACTCATTATCATATATAGAAGGATCATTAAAACATTTCCATGATAAATGGCCAATAACATTAGGCCCACATAACCATTTTGATTTTATATTATCAATTTGTCTCAATGACCATTCTAGGTTAGACACATATTCATTCCATAACCCGTGGAGATTGTCCGTATATTGTAGAATCAATTTTACAGTTACTTGGGTGGGATACTACATATAAAATTAAATTTACACCATAATTGTATCTAACCACCTGATATAGAATATCTAAAATTAATTCTTTCATTTGGAGATTTGATATCTAGAAGCCGGTCCACAACCCTTCAATACCTAATGTTGGTGTCATTGATGCCCTAAAAATATCAATAGAGGATCAAGATCTTGTTTATTTATCACCAATTCAATGAATAAGAATTCTAATTTTTTAAGATTCCCAGAAAATCATTTCTAAAAGTAGGTTTGAAGGCCCTCATTAGAGTATTACCTATAATGATCTACTTTGTGGAACACTACGATCGATGATAATAGATTTTCTATTGATGTTTACCCCTAAAACCCTCCTCTTGGTTGGAAGATAAAATGGTAAAAATGTCATACCCTTTCCATTGTCCATATTGAAGGTCCTCCCCATGTTATATTACACAGATCCCATGGAACTACATAATTCCACAATGTTGTCATTCCCCATGATGATGTTCACTGTGGCGGTACACCCAACAGTAGAGTTTTCTTTTGAAAAGAAGGTCATCCCATTTCTATATCATTTGTTAGCTATCCCACATATCATGATCCATATGGTAATATAAGTCTAGTCATTCTTTATGACCTTAAAATTAAATGAGATATTATTTCTCAATCAAAATAAAGCATGAGGAAATGATCATTCTCTAAATAACCATTGGTTCACATGTCTTATATCACTGAAATTGGGATTCCTACCAATTCTACCGCTTATAAGAATATTTTTGGTAAATTTTGACATTAGTCAAATAAAATGGGGGAGTCTCTTAAGAAATATGTAGATAATATACTGCTCATGAGGAAACATCACTCTAATGAAAATGTACCATTCAGATTTTGGACAATGAGAAACCCTCAGTGCGATACTATGGAAACATTGTCATAGCATTTCATTCATAAAATTTGGTTGAGCCTATGAATAATGTTTACCATCAAGATACAATCATTTTTTATGATAGATATTGTGACTATGTTAAGGAAATATTAGACCACTATTTTAATGTGGTATTAGTATCCCTTTCATCTCTACAAAACAAAAAAATTCAAAGATCATCACAAGTTATCATAATGTTAATGAATTTAATGATTTACATGATCTACTAATCGATCACTGAAACACCTTTTGGTGTCTGAATAAAATCATTGGATGAACACATAACACTGAAATTGACATCACTATCTTCCGAGTGAAGCCCACTAGTAGTTGTTTTTTTTAAATTTTATTACTTTATGTTATCTCATAGAAGTATAATTTTCATACAACATAGGTAATGTTTGGTAAGAGTTTCTCATGAATAAATCTCAGAATAATGGGGCTTAGTGAGAGAAGGCCATTGGTAATAAATTATATGAGGCATATTAAAAGACTGTTCATGCCTCTTACATGAGAAAATACATTAATCCATTAAAAATGATGTATTTGGGAACATGTAAATAATGTGTAGATAATACATTACACCCAACTCATGTTTGAATAAAGAATAAAAAATCTAGAGTATGCTTGATAGCCCCAACCATTATGAGATTGGGGAAACCCATTTTCCCTACGATAGGGGAATTTTTTCCTTAATATCCTCTCTCATGATTGATAAATCCAGTTCTACATTATACAAAGGGGATCATGGAAAATCCAAGACCATATAGATAGAAGAATCTATATACCAATTGCCTCATCCATATAGGATAGTATTCTCATCGTTAGAAGACATGTAATATACCTATCCATCATAGTGTGAATCAACTGGTACCCCAAGAATCTCAGTTATTATGTGTATAATGAAGATCTATGTGGATTATCTATGGGCCACACTTCATAATATGGCCTCTAGAGAATCCTCAAAACAAAAAAATTAGTCCCCAAAAATCATCAAGATGAAGTAATATTCGATTGGAGAAAAAAATGGAAGATCATGGAATCTCCTATGGTTGTCACAAATGAAAAAAGAACTCTGATTGTCCAAGGGGAGAGAAAACACACCCAATGCATTTAACATTAGTAAATGACATTAGTAATGACCCTATGAACCATATTAAGCATTTATAAAATAAAATTTAACTTTAGGTAGAATTTTTTATTTAAAAAATTGTTCAAAAAAAATTCTTGAGAAACATGTGCATACTAGAAATAAAATAATTCTGAAAAATTAAGTGAAACCCATTGATTCCCCCACTACTATCCACACATAATGCTTTAGCCAATTAAATTGGTAATGGAATATCCACATACATACCTTTTCTGGAAGAAGAATTACTACTAACACTTGAGGAATCATTTACTGAATATGAGCCCATAATAATGGAGTTAAAGAGACATAGTGAAGAACTAACTATAAGATATATCTCCACTGGGTATGTCCATATCAGAGAAATTCACCTTATTATATTAGCTATCATCCCTCCATAAAAATATATTTTCATGCTATTGAATGTATGGAATGAACATCCCCTCATCCTAGGGAATAAGAAAATAATTCATATGGAATTAATTATTGTGGAATTCAGGGAGTTCTTTCCATGCGGGAAACAACCAAACCTAAATCAAGTTGATTATCATAGACCAACCCATATAAGTTGTTAGCTATAAGAATAAGTGGATGAAACACATCAAGAAACATCCCTTCTCTATCCATGTCTAGGTTTGTTTTCAACCTACCATCCCCATTGATCTCATTGAATCTATTTAGTTCTTGATAACTCTATTGGAAGCCATAAAATGAAGGTGTTCACTGGTACCGTTGGAGAGAATACCTCACCCTGAATAAGTATATTTGACTCTTCCTTAACCCATTTTGAAAATCATTGAAATCCAACATTTATTTGTTTAAGGGATCCATTCAATATTGGAACAATTTTTTATCCCTCTTATGGTCCCTTTATGGGAACCATTGAAAAAAAGAATCAACCAAATTAAGGTGATTTTTGAAAATCATGGATGATCTAGATTATATATGGTACACCAATTATCAAAACAATTGATTAAAGTATGGAAAGATCTCCATCATCATTTTTTCTATCAATTCTACTCAATGATGTGGAATATTATTATCATCTAACTCTAAAATTAAAAAGTGTAATAAAACAAGTGAGTATTAGATTTCATTGACAGATGTAAGGTTGTGAGAAACTATATAAACATACAACATCCACCAGATGATTTGTGTGTCAATTTACAAAATATTTAAAGAATATATTGTGTGAACTAAATCCATTGATCAACCTACCATTATAGATTAGGGAATGAGAATGATTAATGTGGAAAATATGATTGTTACTCTAAGCCTAGGTCCTATATTTTCTCCAATTTAGAGACTCCAAATTTTTTCTCATTGAACCACCTCTCAAATGATGGCCATAATGGAATAAATTTATGGCTAATAAAATAGAATATAGAAAAAAATCAGTTTGATTATTTAATTAGTAATGTTTGTTCCTCTTCAATATGAAAAATATACCGTCTAAAATATAGAATCCATCGAACAAACATGTTGGAATTTCTAGACGCTATGAGGCCTGATCATGTTGGACTTGATGATCACATAATATATTTCCCATTTAACTACATGTTTTTCAATTCCATTTGGTGTTTCATTTTTTAAATAGATTATCCAAATTATGGTTGACTCTAGGATGTTAAAATCAGTTAATCCAACCTCATAATATTTATGTGTTTCTATTAGCGTTAGCGAGTAAGATGAGGAATGGAAATAGGTTTCAAGAAATTGTACAAAAAAGGTCATGGATTAGATATATAATAAGAAGATTATCTAGAATCATGACATACTGAAGAAAAATTTCAATATACCAATAGTACCCCCAGTATTCTCTAAAATTGTGCACCTAACATCAATGGAACCATAATCATCTATGCGATGATCATATATGAAATGATTAAATTGGAGAAATTGAATCCATTTATTTGAGAATGATCTTGTACAAATTCCAAATTCATTCTAGGATCTCTCATACTTCAGGCCTCGAATCTCAAGGGAAGAGGAAACATCCCATCAAATGGTGCTACGAACTCTACCTCACCAAATAAATTCCTAGTTAAAAAAAGAATTAATATTTATTTCCAATAAATTCATTCATAAACTGACCTCCTCTATAATGATTAGTATTTATATGATGTTTTTTTTTCTAATTCATGATCCCAGAATCAGAGGATATGGTTATAGAAATCATGGACGTAGGGGAAGGTGTAGTCATGGTCAACCCCAATATTTTTACCGCTTCCCCACCAAAGCTATTTATGTTCTTGAAACTAAAAGGAAACGACTTCAATGAGAATATAAGGATTAGAAATATTATCCCACATCTAATAATAATCCTCTAGATTTTATTATCATGAAAGACATGTTGAAGTTATTATAGTAGTCTAATTAGTCCAAAAGTGTATGGAGTCTATGTCGGCCTAATAAACCATTAAAGGATGTCACTTCTACTTCTGTTATAAGGAACATGATACTGAACTCAAGTGATTTATCCCTAAAAGATCATTCTATGGAACAAACTAATACTAGTAAATTAATCCCATTGGCTTAAATGTACAAAATATAGAAGCAATTATCCATAGTCCCATATAATATGTCAATCCTAAATCCTCTAAATTTATCAAAATGCCTCTATGATGCTCTCATATAGGATTTCATGATCCTTCAAGTGTATAAAGATAATGGTAAAATTTTATAATATTACTATTAAAACACTAATTTAGAAGAATTTCACAGGATTATATCTTTCATCGAAGAGGAAAAGTGAGTAATTATATATGGAAACATCAATACATTGTATATGTATCAAATATTTGATGATTTCAACATTTTAAAATATTTTATTAAAAATGGATTTCGAGTCGACCTCATTCCATCATCTATTCTTCATTTATTAATATATAAAAATGATGAGTTTTCATAAATCATCCTGACACGTCATTGTTAGGATAAGAGAGAAAAACACTCCTTGTACAAAGGAAGCTATTATTTAACTCTTGGACATCGTATCTAACTCATAATTCCTATCCATTTATAAGGATACCACATTCAATGTCCTATTTGGAAGGCCATTAGGGCATCAAAAAGTGACAATCCCTTTATCATACCTCAAATGTCTCAAATATTTTATCAACAGATAGATCAAAATAATATGTAGTAACAAATCACCATTTGAGTCTTACAAATATCAATATGTAGATATAGTAGTTTACTGGAGAAGTGGGAAATAACCCATGATTAATTATGTTGCTCTGGTTACTACCCCAAATGGTCTTCAAATGACCTTGGATAACCCCTAGAGAGATATTAGTGTGGAATATGTATTTCCCATTAACCAAATTGAAAGTGATAGATCAAAATTCGGTATATGGGAACTAACTCCGATGATATAAATTTCCTTAACTATGCTATATTTTATTAGAGAAGTCAGAAACCCCCATAATAAAAACAAAAACTTGCTACAATTTACTTTGTTTTACACTAGATAATTAGAATACCCCAATAAAATTATTTATATCCTAAAAAAATTTATTTCATTTATGGGGAATAAGAACAGCCTTACACCATCATCGAGATTTTGAAATAAATTGTTTTATCTTGGATCTGAATATTTCCATTCATCACCCATTCTCTCTAGGAATGGCATGATGGAAGAAGAGTAAAAAGAAGAAGAGGACCTCAATGACTCCCCTCCATCATTACTGGAAGGTTATTCTAACACCATTGATAAACTCTAATATATATATTTAGGTATATACGAAGATTTGTGACCTACAATGATTAGTAAAGCAATATAGCCGAATAAACCAAAGGAGTACACCTCTTTTATATAGTTGATATAGGATGTGTTCTCCTAAAAAAATATAGATATTTTAAACCTTGATCTTTATGTAGCCACAAATAACATGGGTTTTCTGAAATATCCTCATGGATACATGTAAAAATCCCAGAGAATGAAACCCAGTCATGTTGTCAAAGTCTATGGTGACGTTGATAAACTGATCATATAAAATATCATTCAAAAATATAGTACCCATTATATCTAGCCAATATTATCCTAGTGAAAAATAAAAAAGCTGTGATCATGGTCTTCATTAACCCTAAAGATCTCAAATGAAAATGTCTAAAATTGGATTTCCCTGTTTAATTATAAAACTCTTGATTGATGCGACCTTCAACCATCAATATATCTCTTTTATGGATGGATATTATGATAATACCAAATACATATTTACTATATAGTTCATGATCCTAGTGATTTAAATTAATCCCTTGAAATTTATTATTATTAGGTGATGTATTTCATTTTTACAAATGACTATTAAATATGCCAATGTGTTATTGACCATATTTTCAACAACTTATTGTTATTGTCCATCGAATTCTATGTCAATGATTTTTTTAGTGAAATGAAGAAATTACTGAAATCATATCACTGATCTTGGTATCATTGTTAGGAAGATAACACATCATAGAATAAAATTGAATCACTTGAAATGTACTTTCAGTGATTCATCAGTAATGTTTCTCATGATAGTAATATGTCAAGGCTATCCTCAACATGCAACCTCATGATAACATAAAGGATTTTGGAGGACTATAGTTGTTCTTATCCTACATCAGTCACATTATAGAGAATTTTTATGTAAATTAATAACTTTAATAAAACTGAAGAATGGATTCACATATCAGTTGATCAATTACTATCTAGAATAATTTTATATTCTCAAGAAGATTCAATTCGGTCTACCAATGATAATGCCCCCTATCAATAGAACACCACTTATTTTTTATGTGAATGAATTAGATTTATCATTTGGATATTTCATTAAATATATTAAAGAAACAGAATGAGATAATATCCTATTAACTTCATAAAACCATGCTTGATAATGAGACTAAGTATTCATAAATCAAGAAGAGTCTATTCGCACAAATTTTTTCATTTTACAAAATGATACACTAACTGTATCATCATGAGATCCATTTGATATCCCAAGAAAACCCAATGAAATACATTATAAATCACCCTATACTAATAGTATTATTGGAATGATAGGAAGTCATATCATATCAATTTGAAATTCATATTGCATCACTGATGGGGATAAAAGACCAAAATCTAGAACATTGCATTGTTGAACACCCCTTAGTTCAAATAATTTTATTGAATACTGAATTACTTATGGATGATTTATTCCCTTTTCCCAGTGTCCCTAAAAAATGGGAGATTTATTACGATTGTGTTTCTAGAAGCCCCTTATAAATAATATCGGAAAAATAAAAGAATAAATAAATTTATATTGGTAGTCTTTATAATCTATATAGAAAAGGTTGTTCAACCATATTTATTTAAATAATCAGATGGTTGCATCAATAACGAGGAAGAATAGTTGGCCCTTATTGTAGAATTAAAACATTCCATGAAAATACCTATTTAATACCTAAGGTTAAATGTTTATTTAGAGTTGGGGATCAAGAAGATCAGTGGTGATAATATTATAAAAAATGAAGAGTGTCTCCCCTGATATAGATATGTGTAGGAGTGGATGCAAGAATTCTTTCTGAGACTATATTAACTAATTTATGATGCTCACTTAATTCCTAAGTATATGTGTTTGAAAAGGTGGATAATAGTTTCATAGATCTAGACAGGAGGAAAACATGCATTATCATTGTGCACCAGAGAATGGTATCTCCATTTGTTCATGATATGATGAAAGAGAATAATGAGGTTAGTTCCATTCTTGAATAAGAAGGATCTACAAGTGGTCGAATGAGACCCATAATAGAATCCATCCAAAATATGGTACTTCCTTAAAAAATGGTATGAATATAAAATTTATCATGGAGAATTCCATATCATTGTTTATGGAACCTAAAATCATTATAAGATCCACTATAAATAGAGCATTGATGGATTATTCCTCAGATGAATTTACATAAAAGGCACTGTTATTGTTATACATAAAGTACATACTAGTGACTATGGTTCCCACCAACAATATATCAACAGTTCATATCAAATAATATGAATTGTATATTTTTGGACATTAAAGATGTGTGATTTTATGAAATTTACCAAGATGTTCCATTCATGAGAAATACAAGCCAACCTCATCCATCAAACTTGGATTTTTTTCACTCTTCCATATACTCTTGTCTATTCAACATATGAAGAATGAGTGTTTTGGGAATATACACTCAAATTATAGATTGATTTTCAAATACATGCTTTATACCATAGACTTATATTCCAAATGGGATGACGAGATACCTCTCAAGGAAATTGGTTCAAAAAGTATAATCTATTTCATGAAGTCCAATATCATCACAAGGTTTGGTGTCCCTCATAAAAAATGATAGACAACACCAAAAATTTTATATATTCTAAATTGAAAAGTTTATGCCACGAGTATAACATTGATTCAAATCATACATCTCACGATCATGAGGTGGTGAACAGATAGATAATAGATTTCAATAAAACTATATCAAAAGTACTATAGAAAATGGTTGAAAAAGCTATTATATAATAGTTTTAAAAAATTCTATATGTATTGTGGTATTACCATGATAAAACTCAAATTGATATGGAAGTAAACATGTATTCACTAATATATAAGACACAAGCAGTTCTTCCTAGTATAGGTCCAATTTAATTCACTTCATATTTTGATTTTCGATCAATTAACCACAAAATATAAATATAACAAGAAATTATATTGTATAAAAAGTTTAGATGTGAATAGTTTTAAAACCGTGAATCGTTTAGAGGTACATAAAAACTGATTTAATATTGAATTTAAAAATGAAATTATACATCATTAATTTCTCAAGGAAGAATTATTTTTTTTCTTATGGCCAAAATGATATATGGAATGAAACCTCTAATAATGGAACATGATTGAGAAGGAAATTACATTATTCATATGGTATATTCCTATTGTTGATACTCATTGATAAATAATGATTGTAAGTGATTCAAACCTCCCACCAATGCTAGGATCCTTAATTGTAACTTTTCATGAACTTTTTGTCTAATATGTATGACTTTAAATTACAAAGCCTAATATCCAAAGAAAATAACATTAAACTATAACATTATCACGTGTGATAAATGTAATATCCCTCATAAAAAAAATATGAGATGATAAAAATCAGAAACCCTATTTTCATATAGTTAAATTATATGACAACATCAATTTAAAAATAAATTTACTATAATACCCCTCTTCCATGCGTTATGATTTCAAACTACTTGGTTAACATCCCTTTATCATGATGTAAAATGGTGATTCATTGTGATCCTCTCTTGAGAGGATTTATGCTCCTAGTATTAGTATCTCACTAAACATACTAATAAAAAGTTTAAATAAATTTGGATTGATTCTCATATTAGTCCTTCTTGATTTCCTAGCCACAACATGAAAAATAAATGTCTCCCTCAACCGTGGTTTACCGTAATCCTTATTAGAGATTCTAATACATTTTCCCTCATTAAAAATATCATGAATGAGAAAAAAATTACCTTCCACATATAATAGTTAGATCTACGAAATGATAATTACTTCTATTAAAGGTCAATTTAGTTTCAAATTCTTTATTTATACTCAAATTTCTTCCATTCCCAAGTCATATAATGTGTATTGTGAAAATCAGATCCACATAAATTTACCTAGATATCAACAATAAATGTTTTTAACTCTGAAGGAAAATAATTAATTTAAATATTCATGTCACACACTATATTATTATGCATAATGTGTTCCCCTAACATGTCCCATTAACTAGATTCATTATAATTATCATGACAAAAAGTATTATCTTCGTATGAGGTGAAAAAATACTAGTAAAATATTCCTTTTGAACATGGTTCTCCTTCACTATAAAAATTTATAATTTCATTATCTCAAATCGAAGTGACCGAAGATCGCCTCTCACATCTTTCCATATTCATTACCATAGAATTTCAGTGCATGCATTGTAGGATCACCATGAAATGGAAAATCATGTGGTAGAAATCAGAAATAACCCATGATAGGGGTTTTATCTAAAATTTTTATAACTACCTAAATTATATTGTCTCCACATCATGAAATACTCAAATGGTCATAGATATTTTTTGTGATTATTAAAATTTAAATGGTTTAGTCTATGATGATAAACAATAAATGGAACACAATTGGTATAGACTTGAAGACCATAAAATCTATCCACCAATTTGTCTAAGCACCACAATAATAAATGTATTGTACATATCTATGAGATATCTTAAATTATAAATTGTGATCTTTTTTAAAATTAGGTGTTTCCTCATTTACCTTTCTATATAGGTTGCCTCACCAAACAATTTTTCTCAATGATACTCATACATAAATTTTAGCATTATTTTTTTCAAGTCACCTAATGATAAATTGAAAGACAAAATCCATTCCAGAAGATGTTAAACCAAATAGCACCTCATCCTCACTTAATGATGTTATATTTATTATCCAACAACCTCCCCAAATTCAATTAAATTAAATGGTTCATATAATTATCAAATGATATAAATCAATGGGATACATTGAAACTCACTAAAAATTTCCGTACTTTTGCTGATAGTATCTGAAATAAACATTTTTCATCTAAAAAAATAATGTTCCATGATTCCCATCTCAACAGAAGACACAGTGATACCCAAACCCTTTAAACTGGAACAGTAAAATATATGATAAAAGGCCATTTTATCATATGAAAATATATTCAGTCCACGTTAAATCTACCCAAAACTCTATGTGGATTCATTGTTACACTAAAAATATACACATGGATTACAATATCTTTAATTATAGCCCAAAATGAAGAAAAATTTCAAAAAACCCATCTCATTCAAATATTTTTATCTAGTACATGAGATTCCAACATGTGTTTATTTTTTAACTCATGATTGATGAAAATTATTATTCTTTATATATGATTCAGAACTTTGTTTCACGTTTATCATCCATAACAATACCCAATCCAAATTACCCCTTCATATTCAATGGATACTTCCCTTTCTGAAACCACAATCAATATATGATGAAAATCATATTCTAAAAACAATTACTAACTATCATAAATAAGAACATTTTCCTCAAAGGACACCATTTTTTTACTATGCATACTCTGCCCAATATCGATCTATATAATTTTTCCCTTAATGTTGAATGTCAATAGGAGGCATCACCATCTTCATGGGAAAGACATTTTTTCGTCATAATCTATGAATACATCATAATTGAATCCCATATTTGAACATGTGGTAGGAACATTCCATGCATACTTAGCCTATATCATTATCACATATTCAAGAGCCCAAAGATCATGGATTTCTATCTCCCATCCTCATGTCTTGAAGATGATAATATATAAAAAACTAGGAAACATCCCCATCAGGGGACAACAAATCCCATGGGATTTTAAACAAAATTAAATTATTGGAACTCGTAGAATGATCTAGATAATCCTCCAATTGCCTACTATTTCTCACATCAATCATGATTCACATGTACACGGAGATATCAAGTGATTATTAAAATACATATAATACACCATATTCACCATTCTATGTAGAAATCATTCCATCCTATAAGTCCTTAAACTGCTTATAGTAGTCTTCATATCCTAGACTATCCACTATTACATATGATCCAAATAAATGAATGTAATTTTATTATAACTATATATTGATTGATTCTCACTCTGACAAGATACATAGTGAATCCAAGATCTTTCACCCTGTTTTAACCAAAATGAAATTAAAATTCCCCTATTACCTTTCATTTGATACTGAATCACACATGGAAATCTTCTTGTGAACCCTGAAAATATATTATCATAATTCCAATAGGATTATAGAAAAAACCTAACAGTATGATCTAGTATAAATTATCACATAAATATTTCAGAATACCATTTTTTCAAAAATTAAAATTATATTTTATTTGAAACACATATCCTCACAACCCTTCCTCAATTATTGGAAATAATACCCTCTGAATTTAAGGTACACTATTTATTACTTTGCATACTATCCCCAATATAACTCTGAAGAATGTTTTAGCCCAAGGTGGCCTATCAATCAGTATCATATTCATCCTAAGTTGAACGTTCCATTTTTCAAATATGCCCCAAGATAATCATAATGGTAGCCATATTTTATTTTATGGAAAATGTTGAATACTTATGTACATTTGAAATGTCACTATATAATATCCATGAACCCCAAAATAATGATTTACAATGATTCTAATATACACTCAAAATATTATATAAGTATATTTTCTTAGTGATTTCACCAGGTATCAGGCTATGAAAATCATCAGGAAAAAATTGAAAAGAAAAATATTTTTTGGGTCTACATGATGTCCGTAGGAATACTTAAGTAATTCTCATTAGGCCCCACATCCTAGGTAAAAGAAAGATCAGAACATATGTTCATTCCAAACATTTCATTTCTGATATTCAAATAATAATACATGTGAATGAATGACTTTAGATTATTCATTCCAATAGAACAAAATTGGTGTTTTGTGATGGTTATTATACAAAATACCCATTATTGAGGAAAACATGATGAGAAAATAATTTACACTCAAGTATTAACAATTGAAATTAGGAATTTAATTTAGTAACAAGATGATATATAGTTTATCAAGTTCACATCTTAAATAATAAAATGTTTTAATGATATGAAATTATAGGTTGTGATGAATAAGACATAGTTGATGATAATTAGTTTCCATACATTCATCAAAATGGGATAAAAGTGTAACATCCAAAATTTTTAGTCTCTTAACACCAACAAAACAACGTGGATACAAATTTCCGTCATTGGATTTCAAGAGTTCAATTATTTTTTGATCAGAATCTTTAACATTTTTTAATAACTCATATAGCATTATAATATATAACTCTGCAATGAACTATAGTTGTTATTTTATCTCAAGGGAATCTATCCTTCCATATTTACCACATGTACCATTTTTTTCCATGTCAACTATATGTTCAATATGATCCAGTTCATACTTGAGATGATAAAACTCATGGTGACCTTAATCTAACTCATGATGAAGCTATTCCCCCAAATTTATCAACTATAAAAAATTCCATTGGTGTCTTTTTGTGACTCTATATTTTGTAGTGTCTTCCTCGAATACGATATTCTTAGTTATAAAAAAATTGGGCTTGGTCTTTTTAGTCGAAAGAAAGGATTCAAGAACACCCACCTTCTCTTGATTAGTAACAATCACATTAAACATTTCATGTATATAGTGGAGGTCATATATCTTAATCTGAGAAAACAGGACACGTGACAACACTAGGGAATTTATTGTAATAAAACTGAAATGTGGTTATGATAATTCAGTTTCCATGTGTCTCTATATATCATTTTCTGAACAATGTGATTTTTTTTATAATTTTAAGATTTCTTCAAAGTCAATTTCATAAGAAAGGACATATTCTAGAACCAGGATGAGTAGAGAATATCTAGAATATGAATTTTCATAACAATCATGCATTATACTAGAAACTTTTATGTAAGCCTCCGATGATGGAATGTTTGAAAGCTACATAATTTTACATTTACATGCCAATATAACTAAAAATATATTCTAAGATAGAAATTACTATTAATGAAATGGATGATATAGTCATGGCGATGAATTTATCACTTTCACTTACGAGGGTGATAACTTCTAGGAATGTTGCATCTTAAATGGTTAAAAAAGGTGCTATATCTTAAACTAGAGAGAAAATAATAGAAGAAACCCATGATTTTAAAAATCTTATCACCATTAAGATAATCATAATTAAGATGGAAATAATTAAATATGGAGAGGGTCTCTTATAAAATTCTAGAGTAACTAACCAACTTCTACGGATGTTTGTGTGATATTTTCATACTCACATACATTAGTATCCTCTATGAGTAAACTCACAAAAATTGAACCCATGAGAATGAAACATAACAAATTTGGAGAGATTGTTAGGATGAAATGTGTTTAGAACTATGTAGGTGTTACCTCTATGGATATAACTTCTGTGGGAATGTGTTTAGTGTGATTGGAGGAGATACCTACCCTCTCAAACCCCCATTGTAACATGATATAGTTCTTTTGACATTGATGAGATGACACCATGTGACATAGAATATCTATGAATTAACAAGTTGGGTTGAATCCCCATATAACCCAGGCCTCTCAATAACCACCATTCACTTTGTATCCATTTCTATATAAGAAGGTTCCACATTCTATTAAATATTTTCTACCTAATGGCTTGTATAACCTTTGTAAAACCCTATTCTATTTAAATAACTAATATAATGGAATACATCTAACTCCCTTACCCTAGAAGTGTAGATATTATAAATTATTTTAATACATTGGAATTATTAGAAGGAATCATTCCTGAAAGTACCGACCAGTTTACTAGTCTTGGAAAATGATTACCAATATGAACTTTACATTAAACATTATAACATAAAACAAATCATAGATAATCCTTTGATAATTCTATTATCCCCCTAGCATAACCCTTCATATCAATCACAAAACACTTGTTGGAATAATAGGAAAATAAAATATATGAAATTGGCGAGATCATATAATCATTAAGGATAAACAATATAGAGGAAGCTATCATAAATATGCATAAAAATTTATGTTATGTTTTAAAACTAAAACATCGTACATTTAAATATAAACTTAAGTATAATATGGAAAGAATAAATCAGATAATTTCATTTAAAATTTCACATGGATATTCTACTAGTAGAATAATCACATGAAATATCAAGAACTAATCTTATCTTGATGGAATGCATAATACTGGACATCTGAAACAAACCGTCGAGGTCACGACTAAGACATTTAAAAATAAATGGTTATGGAATCATCCAAATCCATATCTGAAAATAAATGGGAAATTACCTTCCCAATACCAAAATTATTTTTTCTCATGTGACCTATTGATTCATAGAGGGGCCATCATGGGCCCCACCCATCATATGCTATGTTCAATGCATTCATCATATGAAAAGGGTGAACCATGAAATAAAAATTCATCTTAAAACTAGCTTACGAACCAATACTTTAACCATTAATTATGAATGGTATAAAAATAGCACATCCACAGTCAGAAATATCAAAACTCATTCAATAAATATATGGATGATTGTATTATAATAAATCATCCTTAGGAAAGAATAATATCCAATAAAGGATGTTGACATAGTTAAAAATAATCAGTAAAAATATTTGAGTGAAATATCCATTTTTCTGGGAATCCTCTAAGAGTCACACAATTTATAAAAGAAGTCATTTAAAAGATATTTTTGAATTAATGTGTCTCATAACAATTTTAAACTTATTAAAGGAATTAAAATTTTAAATCAATCATGTTCATATAAATAAATCCTAAATATCATTTTAAAAACATGGACATTAATTAAAAATAAATTGGAAAATAAATATTTAATACATTTAAATTGATGATATAATAAAAGACTACCTTCCATAAAACCATAAAATATTTCTTTTGAAAACAGTTTTAGGAAACTGGGACCTGTTTGATAAATATTTCCCAGTAAATACTTACACATAATCAATCTTAGATAATAATGAGATTCAGGAATCAACCTTTACCTTAGTTCTGATACAATCTGTACATGTGTGAAACACCAGTATAATGTTTTTAAACAGATTATTAACATATATAAGAATAATAACAATATTTATTATATGATATATGAATAAATTATGACTTTATATTATAGATTTATTAACTATTCCATGTTAATGCAACATTTCGTGTCATAATCGCTTTGTTTGTTGTACATGTTTTAACTTGTTATTCTTGATAAAATTACTTAGATCATGATTTACTTAATTACAGAAGGTATAATTTAATTTATATATTATATATATTTATAATATAAATATATATAATAGATAGATATATGAAATGGAATACACCTTTCATGGAGATGGTGGGTCGTAAGTACGCATGAACGTTGTTTCCGTTTTCTTATCGTCTTAAATGGAAGTAAGTTAATGAAATATTTGTACATTGAAATATATATATATATATATATATATTATTCCACTATACGTATGATGACATATATTTCAAAATTATGCGTAATATATATTTTTTATAATCATTCTTGGATGGTGAACATGGAAGATGAGTCTCACCGTGTCATGGAGATAGTAAGTTGTATGTATGCACGAGCGATGATATCATATACTTAATAGATTAATGGTATGAAATTGGATAGAATATGAATTTTAATGAAATAATGTCTTGTTATATTTATTATTTAATCCATTTATATTCATCATTATACCTGTCGAAAGAAAGTATAGATAAATAATAGTTTAGACCATGACATGGAGACTGTAAGCCATACGTACACATACATGGTGGTATTGTTTTTCATAGGACGGTAAAAAGATGAATATGGTATTCCCATAATCATAACAACATAACAACATATATTATATTATAGAGTTTTTATTTTAGTATGGTAACAAAATATGAAAAGTAGAAGATGAAAAAAAACTTTGAAATAAGGGATAAAATGATTACCTCTTCTTCAGGTGTCTACTTTTTATTTACACAAAACAATACTTAATTTATTTTTCATCCCAATGTGTTGCCTCTAGGATGAATTTAGTGAATATGCTTGGCCAATAAAATAGGCTTTGTAGTTGTGAATTTAAGAAAAGTAGAAATTCTATTTTATAAGAAAATTGAGGGGCACTTTAGGAAAAACATGAAATATAAATATATTATAAATTTATTTTTTGTTTATAATAGATCCAAAGTGATTTTTTAGAGTATAAGATTACTAAGGGTATAAATAATCTTATAAAATTATTTTTATAAACGTTTAGGTCATGTCATTAACCTTATCTTTTGGGATTGACCATTAGTTAAAAGTTTAACACTCTTCATGTTTTATTTTATTTTTATACTATAGGGTTAATATATTTACTATAAAATGTAAAAATAACCTCAAGTGTATCATTAATGACAATTAATTAATTTTATATTTCCTCAGGAAAAATTATATCTTTTTAGGATTTTTATATCATTTAATAGACAAGTTTTTAAAAAAACTCATTTATATCAAATTTGACTGTATTTAGTAATTGATTTTCTTAATGTCATACCAACTTGTTTACTTCAAATAAATTTTATTAAATCAATGTTAACATGACACAATCATACATAATTTTTTTAGATTGAATAAAAAATTTCAAATTAAATTTATTTTAATATTTATAATATCATTCATTTGATTCATTGATTAATAAGGGAAATACATCATCATTATTATGTCATAAAAAAATTAATTATTTAATATCTAAAAATTAAAAATAAAATACCACGATGTAGAAATGGTTTTTTTCTAAATTAAAATTTATATTTAAATATATAACTTATATAACTCTAATTAAAATTGATTCAGTATAAGATGCATGTTTATGTTATATTTACCTCACTAGAGAAAAATTGAAATTTCTCAGTGGTTATTTTTGGATATGGTGGTGGTTTAAACCACCTCCATATGTTTCTGTAGTGGTTTCCAAAAAACAACCACTAAATTGCGTTTGAAAAACCTATTTGTGGTAGTTAAATTAGTTTAGTGGTGGTTTATGGGAACCTTTGAAGTTTGAGAATTTTCATGGTGGTTATATTGTTTTCCACGGTGGATTTTCTAAGCAGGGGATTAATTTTTTTAGTGGCAGTTAAAACCACAGCTAAAAAAAGTAATGGCCTACTAGGAAAAACTTTCATGACAAACAATATAACAACAGTGAAAAAAGCGCGAAATATGGGCCACTATAGCGGCCGTTAGAACTGCCACTATATTTAAGACAGTAGTGGCAGTGAACACCATCGCTAATAGAAAAATATCGATATTTAGCAGTGGTTAGAACTGCCCCTATAGAGTAGATTTAAAAAAAGAAACAATTTCTAGAGACCCTATACTAGTGCCCTAAGAAAATCCATTCCAAGAATACCAAAACACCAATAGAATATATACTACAGTCAATATAAAAGGAGGTGCTTAGCTAAGCACAACCAAATGCAACATTCAACGAGTAAAGAAATGCAGATAAACAAATCACATGGCATAATCCTAGTATCTAATAAAATGTAGTAGTGAATTTACATTTTTACCCATATCCTATTCTTATACCAATTTAACTTTTCTATTTTATCATTTATTTTTTTTGAATTCTTTAACCTCATTAATAACACAATATTTTTTAGCATAAGTTCATCCATATCTCTATAATTAGGCACCCAATTCCTGATCCGAAGGAAGCGATGAATAGCTCAATGTAAAGAAAACCCCACTCATACATCCTATTTTAGTTTCCCATTGGATCTTTTGTTTTGTATAGGCATAAGAACATTTTCTATACTATCATGTAACTGAACCACTTCTCATATTTCTCAAAAAAATCATGAAATATGAAGCTGATGTCAGGAGAGGCATCATCTATGACCTTTAGGTTGGTAGTCACATTGTTTTCCCTTTGGGGTTCGATGTTTTGTAATTAAGCCACTATTTCTCACACCATATTTAGTCACACATCTCAATTTATGTGATTTATGTAATTAAAATTGTCCATTGCAAACTCATATGTACTAGTTAATCTTTGATTGAAAGTTCACATGTTTTTTGCAACTTATATGGTCACACATTTTGTGATCGAGGTAAAATGGGACATTATGATTTTTTATGAAATGTTGGGTATCCCACATATCTTTTGGAATTGTTAAAGAATGTAATATCCCTTTATATATGATTATTTTATTGAACCCAAGACATCCCTTAGGTTTTTATACCACTTATAGTTGGAATTTCTATGGTGGAAAATTTCCTAGATTAACATGTCACACTCTATGTGACTCCATTGAGATTATATATGGGTTATCCATGTTTTCATGGATTGAATGAGTTAAATGTAACTGATAATGTGAAATGGATAATTAATGATGGGTTTCCTTTCTTAAAATAAATCAATTGGTTTTAAATTGAATGACCCCAAGTAATTTTATTTTCATGCTATTGATTTGTGCTTTATAAAATGATTCATACAAATTGTAATATTTTAAATGGGAATTGAAAATTTATAAAGACACGAATAAGAGGTTATTCCTTATATATTATGGCACAAATGATTATGTTGTTATTATGTATATGGTTTATACTGAATAGATGGATGTGAGTTAATTCCCCTTTTTAGTTATATTTAATATATTCCTTTATAGAGGTTGTGGTATGATGGTATGATATTTTTGAGCAAGGAGATATCACAATTCATTACATCAGGTGTTGACCATGGTGTATCACAAAAATGTTACTATATAAGTATTGTGATCTACTCACCACATTCCATGAATAGAATTTTTACCTGATGGTGCACTCAACATCCCATGTGTTGTTTCATGGCGTCTCTCACTCTATTGGGATATAGGTCATGTACCCAATTATATGAGCACATAGGCTCATTTGACTGGTTAGGGATGTTTGAGTTATGCCATGGTCTATTAATCAGTATTATTATAAGTATATGGCTACATACATATTCACATTCCTTGGAAATATAGGAGGAAACAATATATATAAACCACATATACTACTTCCATATATATAGTAACTATTTAGATTTCTATTCCATCTATGTGTCGATAAATTTAAACCCTCATACAGTCCTTTAGAAACATGATTGGTTGGTTATTTATTTATTCCTTTGTTACTCAAAAGATGAGGGGTGTAGTATGTTGGTGGTAGACCCTTTATCATGGGAATAATGATGTGGTAATATTTTCATGGGATTAATTTATGTTTGTGTTCCATGTGGAGTTATTATTAATGAATAATAACATAGGAATTGGGTAAAATCATCTCTTTCATGGATTATTCCATGTGGAATTATTGAACTCGACACTATAGATAGAAAAAAGGTAAAATAATATCTCCCATGGATAAGGGTTCTTAATTTTTTAAGAGTGATGGATCATGTTCAAGTATCATATTTTTTTCACTCATGTGATTTCTTTGGAAAATGACTTTTTAGTGCGGTTTCCTTAGATGGAATAGAATCTGGCTGCTAATATATTGTCACGGCCATTATGTATCCTAGTTATTTTGATCTGTGGAATATAATAGATGTGATCGGACACATTACTTCAAAGGGAAGAGTGTCTCTTGAAGGGGGTTGATATATTCTATCATGGAATATGGATTCTTATAATAAATTATTTGTGATAGGGTAGTTGATGTTATGAATGGTATGTAACTGATCACGTAGTCTATTTAACATTTTTTTAGGGTAGGGGGTTCTAGAGAATCTACTAGGAGTTTCCCATAAACATGTCATGCCTACTGAGATAATGGACACTGTCATTCACACTGCCTGACTACTCTTGGAGGCTACTTTGGAAATGGTGAGAAAACCCCATTTCAATTAGTGTACCTAAATTTCCCCTAATCTCATATCAGTATATATGGATCCCAACTATTTTTTTGAAATTTTGGATACTAGGATTATGTTTCACTAAAGGGTGATGTATCTTAAACATGTCATGGTGACACACATTCTTATCCCAAGGGATTAATACAAGAGCATAACTAGGAATTACTTCTTAGAAATGGAAATGATGTGGTAAATGAATTGGGATAGAAAATATAGGATAAGTTATTATAATGAAAAATGAATTTAGGAAAAATAAATCATAAAAAATGAATCATCACAATAAAGAGTCAATATATATGGTACATACCACACTCGAGAAATCAAGACATAAAAGAAAACATCATAAATCAATAAAATACATAAAAGGAAACATGAGAAATCTAGAAAATGTTAGGTCATGAAAATGATGGGAGGAAACTATGTGCCACACATGATACATATACAAACCAACTATTACAATATTTTTCCACATATCAACAATACTACTAATCACTATCCGATGATGAAAAGATATCGTCACCCTCTCCAACTCCATCTCCACTTCATGCTACCACCTGTAAAAATATTATATTGAAAATTAAATAGTGTTTCATATTTATATTTAAACATAAAACCAATAAAAGTTTGAAAACCTAATGATTTTTAATTCTTGTGAATTAACTGCTCACCACCTGTCAATGTAATACTACCAGCGGGATATCTGCTTATCTACTAATGTATATCTGTCAACACTTTTTTCAAAGAGGATATCAGAGCCCCCTAGTCTTGAATTATTTTTTGTAGAGAAAAAATCTCTCTATGAGAATCTCTAGGTATGGACTGAATATAATAATGAGTAGATGTAGCTACAATCCTTGATGGCTTCCCAAAGACCTCAGATGGTACGGGTCCCAAACCCATCCCACACACTCTAGCAGGATTCTCCTTCCTAAGGACTTTTGCAACCGGGACATCATAGGATACTGGGTGGGACTTCCCTGGATTGGAATTCCATATTTAATTATTTTTTACCTATAAATAAAATTTTAATATATATTAACATAGTTAAAATTGATAATAAGTTATTATAATGAAAAAACGAGTTCGTACACTAACTTCTTTGGCAGGCTCATTTACAAAACTTCCATCAATTTTTTTTGTGAACATCCAACCACACATCAGTTCGAGATGCTTCGTACCCCAAACTCTTTGAATTCATTAAAAAAAGATAAATAATAAGTTTAATATATTAAATATATAATATTTTCTTGTGAATATTTAAACTAATGAGAAGATTACATGAGTCAATCAGCTTCTAGAAAAGCTTTTTTACCTCGTAGTGTAAGGGATGACTTTTTTAGCCTAGCTTGATGCATTCTTTCTTGAGAGATCCTATAATAAATAAAATTGAATTTAATAGTAATGTATTCAATGTAATCTCCTCTTCATATACATGTATAAATGAAAAATGAGGTTAATATAATAATATATATTTAGATACCATCTGCTTCTCATCATGATGTCTGTCAACAAAAAATTTCCACTGTTATTTGGGAACCCCATTGGGTAGTTTCTCATACATTTGTTGGATGTTCAACAATGTATTGTTGACATCACTCCACAATCTCCATTTGAAGTCTTTCCATTTCTTACCAAGATTTTTAAATGTCCACTTTTTTGCTACCACTTCAACAACTGTAAAGTGGAAAAATATCTATATACAAAAATTCATTTTTAACATATTAATAACATGACATTCAATTACACCATAATATATTAAAATTACCATTATTTTGGAATCAAAAAATTCATTTTCCAGCTTGGAGGCATATGTCTCTAATTATCATAATAAATAGGAAGGGAAATGGGCTCTACTGCTAGCTGGCCATGAATTTGGCCAAGTAATCCCGCGACATCATCCATAGGGACCCCATATGAAACAAATGGGAAAACTATCTTCTATCCATTAATATTTCACATGTTTGAAATTTTTATATTTTTCTCAACAGTCCCATTTTTTCATCTTTAATTAAAAAATAATTAGTATAAAAAAGTGCAATAAATTTATTTATATTAAAATTTGTACCTATAACAGTGACCCACTAGTATACCCGTGATGAACTAGATGCGGCACACCGCCGCCCCACTACTGAGGTTGATGAAGGGGGAGTCAACGAATTAGCTTATAAAGGGATGATCACAGAGTGTGTTAGAGATGGTGTAGGGGGAGATGGTGTAGGGGGCAGGTAGTTGGTGGCTCAGATGCTGTAGGGAGGGAGACAGATGGATCTTCATCTTTCACAGTAGTGGATGAAATAGTGTATCGCTTTCTCCTGGGCATTCATATCATCTAATGAAATAAAATTATGTTCAAGAAACATATTTCGAATAAAATTCAGAAAAAAATTTAAAAATGATAATATATGCTCAGTACTAACAAAAAATATATAAATAATAATGATAATGAATTACTATACAAATGAAATAAGTGGTTGTAGAATGAATAAATAACTGTACATACAACCATTTCCTCTTCAATCAGGTCGTTTTCATACTCCATTACTTCATCCACTTCATTCATCCTTGCTAGAATAATATTTTCAATATCATGATGGACAAATAATTCTGATTCTTGTTGTTGATGAGATTCAATTTCAGAGGTCAAATGTGTCACTTCATCACCCATATCATACAAATATCTTTGTATTATGTGAGGAAATACACTCCAATTTTCATTGACAACATCATTCATATAATAAACCATTTTTTCATGAGATGATAAGATATATGGATCATGCAGTTCATGATCACCAACATCCATCAAGCGGGAGGATTTCACAGATTTAAATTGAAAGGAATCTTTTTTAACACCTCTAATAATATAGACCTAATTTCATCTGAATAAAAAAAATGAAAAATTCATGTGGTAGTTTAATTCAATAATTTAATTTATCTTTCCAAAGTATCCCACTTAAGAAAATGTTAATATACCACTATTCTATGTTTTAAACCTCTTTCTCGACTGACTTTATGAAATCTAATTCCATTAATGTTGTATATGTCGAACTTTCAAACTCTTTTTATTGCACCTCGAGAGAGAAACATAAGATGTTATAAAAACTCTTCTAGAGTATCAGTATTCATGATCTAAAAAAAGAAATATAGTTAATTAAATTTACAAAATATATGTATCAAACTAATATTCGTATTTATTTCAATATTTTTAAAATTACACGTCGTGAAAACAATTCTACAAGATATTTATTAACATCTATTGTTATATCTTTCTCATTTCATGTTTGGATTCTCATTATTCTCTTTGTTTGTATATTAAACTCTTAAATAAATAGATATTCAATTTCACTATTCAACTACACATATCTATGTGCCTGTAATAATTATAATTCATTCATTGTCACATTTGTGGTCCTCCCAACTGATCGGGAAATAACATGATATATATTTGATTTCTAATGTATTTGAGATTGATTTGACATGTCATCAACATGTCCAACTTGATTAAATATTGTCTCAATATTATCCAAGTATCAAGAACAAATGTTAAGACACTCCTCATCCAAATAGTCTTTAGCCATAGAGCCTTCGGGTTGAGCTTTATTTCTCACGTATGTTTTCAAGTGCCCAAGATATATGTGAAATAAAATAAATATAATTACTCATTTAATTATGTTCCATAAATTGTTTACATAACTAAAAAACATATTAATAATGTTCCTCTTAATTGGATACATCCATCGATAATGAACGGGGCCTCCTAATTTAGATTCCATAACCAAATGCACAGTTAAATGCATCATGACAATAAAAAATGATGGAGGAAAGATCATATCCATTGCACAAGGGGTCAATAAAAACCACTCCTAAAGGACATCAAGCTAAAATGGATGTAGATATTTCTCACATAGTTGTATAAAAATGTGCAGAAGTGACGTATAACAACATTAACTTTTTCAGGTAATAATGTACACAATTACAATGGTAGTGACTTTTGTAACAAAATATGTGAATCATGACTTTTCAATCCATGCAACTTATGATTATTCAAGTCTACACACCTCGATAGGTTAATTGAATTCCCATCGTATACCTTCACATTTTTTAAAAACAGAAGGAATGTATCTTTATCCCTATTTTTCATTGAAAAAATCTTTTGAGAAAACTTTTCATTTTCATCTGGCCAGAGATCACATTTATGTTCATTACTTGTAAGTCTTTGCAAGCGTTGAGATGATCCTGAGACTTTACATGCACATTAAGTAATGTAAAAATCAAATTTTCATACACATTATTCTCAATATGCATCATATCAATATTAATCCGAAACAAATTAAATTCCCAATAAGGAATTTTGAAGAATATACTTTTTTCTTCAGTTGTTGAATTTTGATTCTACTTGACGATGCACTTCCAACCCCTTTCTTGCTATCATTAAAATTATGAACCTTCTCAAATTATATTTCTACATTTTCACGTTGTTTCAATATTTTAGAACCTGTTAACAACTTTGGAGGTGGTCTATGATCAATGAAACCGTTAAATTTTGATGTTTTTAGCAGAAATCTATGAGATGCATCGAGAAATCTTCGATGGCACAAGCAACACCATTTTCTTCTATGAGGTAGCCATTTGGGCTCAACATCCAAGTTACAAATAGGACAAGCCAAGCCCGTGTAAAATTTTCAACCAGATAAATTCCCAAGCCCAGGGAAGTCACTAATGGTCCACATTAGAGCAGCATATATATTAAACATTATTTTAGAAGAAACATAAAATGTCTCAACACCGTTGCTCCATAACTCCTATAATTATTCAATAAAAGGCTGAGAGTATACATCAATATCTTTTCCACAAATTTGGTTTCCAGGAATATTCATCAAAATGATATAATATGTTTGTTGCATACACATCCATGTAGGTAGAATGTAAAGGATCAAAACAACTGGCCTAATGCTATAAATAGTACCCAAAGTCCCAAATGGGTTGATAAATCGACAAAAAATCCCAATCAAACATTAATAGGATCACCTATGAAATCAGGATGTAATGAATCAATTGTCTTCCACAATTGTGAATCTTGTGGACGTATCATTAACCCATCATTGTTATTATCTAAAAAATGCCACTTAATGCGTTCAGTGATTTTTGATGACACGAATAATCTTTACAATTGAGGCTTTAAAGGAAAGCAAAACAAAATATTTGTTGGTGTGTTTCCTTTCTTATTCTACATGAAATATTGTTGATTCAGACTTCCAACATCATCCATTGACTGCCATCTAGAAGATGAACATTTTTTTCAATTCTGTATATTTGAATCCTCTCACCAATAAAGAATATAATCATTGGGACACACATGTATTTTTGTATAATTCAGTCCAAGACTGTTTAATTTTTTTTCATATCATAAAAAGACATGGGGATTTTTGCTTCAGGAATTGTATCAAGAAACAATTCCAATATCATAGACATTGTCTTATTTGTAATTCTTCATAGACATTTGATATGGTACAACTTTAGCAAAAATGAAAGAAGTGAATATTTCAATCATCTTCTTTTAAACTCTTGATTTCCATTATCAACTAAATCAAGAAAAATATCTTCCTTAGAGAAGTTTTCTCTTACATTTTCCTCCATAGAATCACAAATAGGATCCAATGATATGTTACAATCTTGATCTGGTTGTGTTATAGTTTTAAAAACATCACTTTTCATGTTGCAATTTCTAGAACCCTCATCTAGTTGTTCTGTTATGTTTTTATGTTGATAGTGGTGTCATACAGTGCCAAATGCATCATTTGTGAGATTTTTCACTTCATTTTCCATTGTTGATGTAGTTGGGATCTCATTCTATGGATTGACAACAGTGCTCAACCATTATATAACGTTCGATTCCCCATGCCAAATCCAACAAAAAATCTAACTAGAGAATTTAGTTAGTATTAAATGTTCATAAACACTATCTCTCTTAAAAAATATTTTAAATTTTCATTTAGGACATGGACATCTTATTATCCCTTCAACAGATCGAATGGAAATTGAAAAATATAAAAAATACTTCAAACCCTTAACATACTGAGGTGTGTTTCTCAGTAATGTGATCTAGCTTTTATGCATGTATATCACAATGTACCTACACAGTATTAAAATAATTAAAACACATAGTTACTACTAAATAGGGAAAGAGATTCATATATACCAGTTGAAAAAATATATAAATATGTTACATAAGGTTTTCCTATATAAATACATATGGTAAATCACCCACTAGAAAACAAAAGTACATATGTGCATGCATGTGTATTCTTATACACATGTGATTATAAAATCACTTTAAGAAACAAGAAGATAGTGAGTATTTTTTTAGGCAATATAAATTTTTAGAAGATAGTAAGTATTTTCAGATATATTTGAGCAAGATCAGTATTAGTAAAAAAGTTAAGATTTAGGTTGATGCATTATATTAGAAGTCAAATTGTATAGGATTGAGATATTTTCAAGTTGATCATTCTGATATAGCTGTTAGTTGAATTGGATGTGTTATCTTCTACAATTTATGAGAGTATACTAAACCAACTTTCATGAAAAGTTATAATATATATTCAGTGTAAGTCATTGACTTTTATTCCTCTTATAAGAGGAATGATAATTTCTCGTTTGAGAATAATATTGAAAAATAGGATTTTACATTAACATGATATATAAATAAATTAAATATAAAACATGAACATTATAAATGAAAAAAATTTATAAAACATGCTATAAAGTTGTTTTTCCTAAACCTATTCCAATTCAAAACTCATTCATCTATCCTTAAAACAACACAACTTTTATAAAAAGTCCTTTACATGTTTTAAAAATATATCAATGGAATTTCTAATAAGGGCTAGAAAATTTTAAAAAATTACCCTCACTTGAAAGCATTAACACAACAAAATCAAAGTAAGTAAGAAAACAAGGATAAATATGAAGAAATGTTCCCTATAGAACGTCGTAAAGTATGCTAATAAACAAGTGGAATAACGTTAATCAATATTAGTACAAAATCATTGTAGGATCAATGCATAAATGAAATTCCATTCAAGTAAAAAATCAACAAACAAGATAATAAATAATTAAAGGTATAATACATGATAAAAATCATGAGGAAACACATTAGGAACTAATGGGAAAAGTATAATACATGAAAATATGGACCTAATTCCATCAGGTTAATGGTCACACAACCATAAAACAAATCAATCTAAACCGAATCGTAGCTGTGACACACCACAAGCTTGATATTTTTTACAAATAGTGGTAACAAGAAAGTGTGTAATCTCAATGTGCCTAGAAACATTCCATGATTTTCCACTTACTATCCTAGGGTTCCCTATATAATAACTAAAGGAGGTTATACACTTTTAAAGTGAATGTCATACAATGAAAATAATAATAGCCAAAGGCTAGCATAATAATGAAATCTTTCCCACATTCCACATTTATCTTATAATGAACCCCCACCCATAAGAAAATCATGAATCACATCACAAACAACCATCACATGGATACACATGGCATCCAACATAAATGAAAATGGGATCAACAAGGAAGAAACGAACCAATCAACTCAAATATTACATCATAAATTGTTATCCAAGACTTTAAATTACCACATATAATATATAAATTTGTAAATCCCATTTTAAAATGTTTTGGATTCCAAACACCAATAGAAGTTAAATATTAATAATTTCCAAATCACAACCAACATAACCCAAATTAATCACAATTCCATTTCATAAAACAACATGTCTCTTTAAAACATGGAAACCATTTAACACACAAAGGGTAACTCACTTTGAAAAACCAATTTCCCTTAAAATCGAATGACCATGTGTTTCTCTTATATAAACCATTCTTTTAAAATGGCGAACCATTTGGAAGATGTTATTGGAGAAGATCCTAAGGCCGAGGTATGGTTAATGCATTGGAGTCTCTACAGGGAAGAAAACAATAATAGGCTAAAGCTATGTTTTGGTAACATATCTTTTTCCTATGAGGCCTCACCCCCGGTCTGATTTGGGAAGGGCAGGTTGGACCCCCTCATCGGGCTGGAGCACTCCACCATTTCCTTTGCAGGTCACTTGGAATATGGCTGTTTTGGAGGGATGGCAACATCGGGAGGGACCATGCTTGCATGGGATCGCCGAGTGTCCAGCTTAGGGATGGCAGTTGTTGTTGTTGCGTGTATGTGGTAGTTCCTGTTCCTTCCGGTCTTTGATTGGGTTTGTTTGGTTATTTTGTTGGACCTTCTGGGTTTCTCACTTTTTTCCATAAAAGTGTTTCCTTAATAAAAAATATATTTCCGGTAGAATGTATAAAATACAAATTTACATAAAACATGCATTTAAAAATGAAATTAAAACCATTAAGCCACATGAAAACCATGTTAAGTTATATAAAACCATTATAAACCAAACCAACATAACCCACAAACTAATTATCTGGATTAGAAATTAATTTATAAATCCAAGCACACATAAATATCTTAAATAAATTTTAAATAAATTGAAACACTTACCTAAATAAAATTCACCGAAGATAGGGATGAGAGATATGGTTTGTGGTTCACAGGGGTTGGGGGAAGAAGGTAGGGTAGCGGGGGTAAGGGGGGAAGTGGGGTCGGGGTCGGGTGTTTGGGGGAAGCAGCGCGGATGGTTGGCAGGAGGCGGGGAGGTAAGCAGGGGTTCGGGGATCACTTGTGGGGGTCTAAGGGAGAATGGGGGTCGGGTTCGGGGGGAAGTGTCACCGCAGAAAAAATGGGGTTCATCGGTGGTCTTTAATAAACCTCTGCTTAACCCTTTTAAAAAACGGTTTTGCAGTGGTTTACAAAACCGCCCATAAAAGACCACCGCTAAAGGTGATTTATGTTTTAGTGCCTTTATATTAAATTAATTACTATAACATGTGATTTTCACACCCAAGTGGCTCTAAGGGGTCTTAAAATAGATTTATGTATGCCCATGGTTATCCATATATCATCTGATAAGATCAGAACACATGTTAATGTTTTTTTATACTGTTATAATACTATTTTTTACACTTATTTACCAAATTTACCCTTTAACCATTGTAAATATTAATAATTGATGACTTTACTATTCATAATATTCAAAAATAAAAGGAACCTATTTCAACAATTTTTACCTTATGATTCCAAATATAGATTCCCTTTTCAAAATATAAAATACAAAATTGGTAGAAAAATAACTTAAAATTATTTCCCGTTGTCAAAACTAGAAAGAAGGTTTTTAAGAAGTAAAAATTATCCAAATATTGACATGTGTTTATGCCTAATTTCATTGTTAAATTACATAAAAATACCAAAATGGGTTTAACTGATAAAACATTAAAATAAAACATTAAAACCAACTAAAATGATAATCTATCTATATTACTAATTTATATGAAAATGTAGTTTTGAATTAAAATTAAATATTTTTTACTATTAATTTAAATTATTAATTTATTAGAAAACACCAACAATTTATCCAAACAAATGTTTTATTTCTCTTATCTAATTAAAATTTAATTTCTTCAAATTTAATATATAAATGTGTAACATGTTGGATTTAAAAATGGTTCCCCAGTAAAAGGTGAAAAAACTTCATTTTTTGAAGAATACATATTTTATATTAAAAATAAAAATTTTCTATATATTATGTTTAAGAGACACATGATATGAACTTTAAAATTATAGGGAATATATATAAAATATAAAAAGTGGTTAATAATTTTCATAATTTATTTTAAAATGGCTATTTTTATAGGTCATGGTTCTCTCTAACTCAGTGTTTCTTGTAGCCTAACCTATTTAGTTATTAAGAAGAAGTGTACCATGTAAGCATGGGGTGTTACGTTATCCCATACTTCAATAAATTGAATCTTCGTAATTTAATTTTAGGATTGAAAACTAGGGGTTTTACCTTTTATAACATCTTAGTTGAAATCCCACATCAAAAAAATGGATTAATGAGACCTATATTTTAAAATAAGGAATGATATATTTTAATCCTACCAAAAATTACACATATTGGGGTTCCATGTAGGAATATATAGTCATGAAAGAAATATATAACCATCAGGTTTTGATGGAGACCAATAGAGAATATTATTATGTGAAATTTAACAATATGAATTCCCTAAATCTATGATAATCCAAGGGACCATTTGATTCATCACAAAAGAAAGTACTAGGGAATGTTTTATTTGTTTTTCAAGATCCTTTCCCTAAAGATTAAGAATATAAGAAGAAATATTTACCTAATTTAATTACAATCTCACCATTTTTCATGACTTGATCTATTTCCACTTCATCTCTTATTCATGGAAATGAAGTTCAATTTTCCATTCCCAATGTGTTGTAAGATCATGTGATCCGTAAATAGAATGATAGGTCATTACAAATTTCACAATAGAAATTTTAGTGCAAGTCATCACATATGCATAACCCAATAATTGTTTAACCAATGTTATAACGAGATAAAACATTAATCTAAAAACATCAACTAGAGTATAACTTATACTACCCATTAATGAATAACATTATATTCCATTCAAAAATTGAAAATCTACAACTTTAGAGAGAGGTGAACCAAATTGGATTATCATTTATCTCCCATATCTCATAAGGCAGTTCTTGGTTGTCACATTCCAAACATGTGAACACCTTCATCATTTATTCTCTTGAGTCACAGTAACAAACTGAATTATCAGATATCCTTATTTAAAATATGCATGTTTCCTTATTCCAAAGAAAAGGGTATTATTTCTTAAGTCTCGAATGTTGTATACTTCATCCATGATAGCATAACCCTCTTGTAGACAAATCTTTAAGTGGCCCTCAAGAAACTAGAATTATCCTATTTACTTATAATAATTCAACCTATCCTTGTCCAAACATCATTATCAAAACATAATAAACTTATTAATGGTTATATTTACCTTAATAATATGTTCAACAAAGATAATATTAACCTTAAATTAATTTTTTTATCTATTATAACTATTCAACATATTCTTGGAAATCCATAGTGAAAAACATAAACTGAATACTCATTATATAAATCATTATTCAAAATTCTTGGTCAAAATACATAAATACTTCAATCCTTCCAATTTAATGGTTGGAATGGAATAGGTCCTTCCATGGTTTAGTGGTATATTAATAGGGTTGAGCATTGAGTTGGGTAATGCCCATGATTTTCACAGATAAGACATTGAACTTCATAACAATTGGTCACTCAATTTCCCTTTTTTCTTTTATAGATAACATCTTATCCTCCATTTGAGGTATTCTTCAATGTTATTATCCCTTTCCTCTTGACACTTAGTAATCCAAATCAACATTCTTCTATGATTCGTAAAATTGGAACAGCTATAAGCATTCGTCATCCAGTTATGCAATATGTTAGAAAAGTCATCAAATGTAAAAACAATAATCATATATCATTATAAATGATTTAGTATAATCAAAATATCTTTTTCTTCAATCAATATACAATTTTTTTTCTCAAAATAATAGGGTTTTCAACCAAAATCCTTGTTAGTCTAATTCTATTGTGTCCCTCCATTAACATAGACAAGAAATCACATTGTGATAAAAACATATCATTAATGAAAACCACATAGTCAATGGAAGGTTCTTTCAATCTACAACATCTTAGGTTTAATCATAGGTTCTGAATGATCATTATCAAAATTCTAGGGGGTTATTCTATAAATATACTCAAAGCATGTCATAGTGTTATGATCCATAATTTAAGTTTCTAAATCAATTTTCATGGTTGTTTCTAAATTTATTTTGATACCAACTGTAATGCCATATACCTAGAATCCCGGAGACAATGCATTATTTTAATAAATTGTCTTGATTACAAGGAATCAAGTCCCAAATGACTGATCTGTTTAGAAGTCTTATAAAATAGATTACATAAATGATCATTAAATTAACATTTCTATCATTGAACACATCATAGATAATCATTTGAGAACACCATTATTTGACTAGATTAACTTTTTATATCAATTATAAAAATGTTGTTGAAAACATAGTAAACTAAAACATAATAAATTGGTGGGCTCATATGCTCAGTATGGGTAAACAATACATAAGAATCTATCATAAATAAGCGTAAACATATTTGTCAAGGAATAAAACTGAAACAGAAGAATTTTAAACATCATATTCAGTATAATATGGAAAGAATGAATCAAATAAACTCATTTAAAATATCACATGAATATTATACTAGTCTAATAATCACATGTAACATCAATAACTAATATCATAATGAGGTAATGCATAATTCTGGACTTCTGAAACATACCATCGAGGCCTCGGCGAAGACATACAATAGTAAATGGTTATGACCTCGGCCAAATCCATATATAAATATATATGGGAAATGTATAGGCCAATTCCAAATATAGTTTTTCTTATGAGACACACCAATCCATCAAGGGGATATAGCAGGCATCAAACATCACTTACTAAGTCCAATACATTCCTTATATGAAAAGGGTGAACCATAACATAAACATTAATATTAAAATTATATTAACAAATGCCAATAAATTAACCAAAAACCATGAATGTTATAAAAATATAACATCCATAGTAAAACATATCAAAACTCATTTAATACAATATGGATGATTGTATTATAATAAATCAACCTCAATCAAGAATAATATCTAATATAGGATTTTGAAATTATTGGAAATATTTAGTAAAACTCTTAGAGAGAAATATCCATTTTTCATGAAATCATTTTAGAGTCATAGAATTTATAAAGGAAAATATTTAAAAGATATTATTGGATCAAAGTGTTCCATTACAATTTGAAACTATTTCACAAAATTAAAATTAAAAAAAATCATGTCCATATAAATAAATCCTTATAATCATTTTGAAAACATGAACATTAATTAAATTGATTTAGAAAGATAAATATTTAAAACATTTAAAATGATGATCGAGTAAAAGTGTAACTTTTATAAATACATTAAAAGTTCATTTTGAAATTATTTTTATGAATCACGGAAATGGATGATAAATATGTCCCAGTAAATACTTACACACAATCAATTCTGGATAATAATGAGATTGAGGAATTAACCCTTACCTTATGTCTGATACTCTCTGTACATGTCCGAAACTCTGGTATAATGTTTTAAAACCTATTATTTCCTAATGTTAGAATCACAATAATATTTATGATATCATATATGATTATTTTTTGACTTTATATTACCTTTTTATTATTAATTCAATGTTAAATCAACATTTAGGGTCATAATCAATTTGATTATCATTCGTGTTTTGAGTTGTTATTCTTGATCATATTACATAGATAATGATCGAAATACTTATAAAAAATATAATATGATTTATATATCATATTTATTAATTTTATAAATATATATAATATATAGGTATATAAATTGAAATACACCATTCATGGAGGCGGTAGGATGTACGTATGCATGAACGTTGTTTCTGTTTTCATATCTTATTGAATGGAAGTAAGTGAATGACATATATGCACACACACAAACACACAAATATATTTATATATATTATTCCAATAGCCTTATTATTTAATATATTTCATAATTATTCATTATATATATTTTTATAATCATTATTTCATGGTGAACGTGTAAGGTGAGTTTCATTGGGTCGTGCAGACGGTAAGTCATACGTACACACAAGTGATAATATCATTTCCTTAATGGTATAATGGTATGGAATTGTATAGAATATGAATTTTATTGAAATAATATTATGTAATATTTATTATTTAAGTCATTTATATTAATCATTATACTTGTCGAAATAAAATATAGATGAAAAAATATTTACACCACGGCGTGGGGACGGTAAGTCGTACGTACACATGAATGGTGGTATTTTTTTTAATAGGATGGGTAAAAAGCGAAACATGGTCATACCATAATTATAAAAAAAAAATAATATATTATATTACATGGTCATTATTATTGTATCATAACAATTTAGTAAGAGGATGTATAAGAAGAAAACAACTTTTAAGGTAGTTATAAAACAATTACCGCTTCTTCGGGTGTCTCCTTTTGATTTTCTGAAGAGAACTCATTAATTTGGTTTTCTTCCCAATGTATTTCCTATAAGAATAATAAAGGGAAGTTATAAAGATATTTGGGATAGGGTTTTTCCAGGCCAATTTGATTTTGAGGTGTGAATTAAAGAGAAGGAGAAATTCCCTTTTACAAGAGAGGTGAGGGGTACTTTTGGAAAATCCTAAAATAATAATTTATTATAAATTTATTTTTAGTTTCTAATATCTCCAACACGATTTATTTTGAGTATAAGATGATTATGGGTCTAAAACACCTTATAAATTTATTTTAGAGAAGTTTAGGTCATGAAAGGAACCATATCATTTGGGATTAACCCCTAGTTAAATAGTGTACCATTCAACATGTTCTCTTGTATTTTTAAACCATAGGGTTAATATAGTTACTATAAAATACCAATATAATCTTAATTGAATCACTAATGACATAGGTATCATTAAATAAGTCAGTTTTTCTAATATTAGTTTTTTTATAATTTTTATATCATTTAATAAAATAATATTTGTTTCAAAACTCATTTATTTTAATTTTGACACTATTTAGTAAATGATTTTTTGATGTCATAAAAACATTTTTCCTTCTAAACATGAATTAAATATAATTTAAAATGTCTTAGTAATCTGAAAAATTATTTTATGGATTAAAAAAGTTCAATTTATATTTTTTTAATATTTATAATATCATTTATTTTATTTTTTCAATATTAAGGAAAATACTGCATTATTATTGTGTCATAAATAAATTTAATTATTTTATGTCTAAAAATTACAAAAAATACCATTATATAGGTAATATTATTATATTTATATAGACTATTTGTAGTTTAATAAGTCACATATATAACTCAAATTAATGTTTTTAGTAATAAGATACAAGTCTATATTATTTTTCCCTTTACTTTATATTAATTATTATAACATGTCCTTTTCACACCCGAGTGGCACCATGGGGTCCTACAATCGACCTATGTATTCTCATATTCATAAATATATCATAAAATTTTATTAATACATTTGTTAGGGTAGTTTTATATTATTATAATATTATATTTTACCATTATTTACCTAATTTACTCTTTAACCATGGTAAATAAAAATAATTATTGAATTTACTATTCATAATGTATAAAAATAAAAGGTACCTATTTACATAATTTGGTCCCTATAATTAGAATTATATAATCCCTTTTTCCAAATTCAAAACAAAAAAATGGTGAAATTAATTTATAATTAATTCTTATTCTAAAAAAAAAAGTTGGTTTTGAAGATAAAAACCATCAAAATATTATCATGTGTTTATGTCCAATTTCAATGTGAAATTACGTAAAGTGTCCAAAATTGGACAAAATTACAAAATAATAATCCAATTACACTTTAAAAACAATTAGAAATATAATATAACAATATAAATTACTTATATGAATAAATAGTTTTGAATTAAAATGTTGTATTTTTCACTATTCATTAAAATGTAAAAGTTATCAGAAAAACACCAAAACTTTTTACAAATCAATTTTTTAGGTAAATATTATAAATAATAATTTAATTTAATCAAATTTAATATATTAATGTTTCAAATCATTTATTTAACAATGGTTTTTATTTAGAGGAGGAAAAATGAATTTTTTGAAAAATAAAACTTTTATTTGATAAATTAAATTTGTTCTTATATTATGTATTAGAAAAACATAAGATTAATGTCAAAATAATATTGTACCTATTAAAAATTAAAATTTTAATTAATATTATTCATAATATCTATTTTAAATGTCTATTTGGAAAGGTCATGCTGCACTCGAACTCGATGCCTCATGTAGCGTAAGCTATTGAATTATTAAGAAGAAGCGTGTCATGGAAGCTTGGATTGTTACAATAAACATCATGGAAATTAGGTTATGTAATAAAATTATAACTTGTTTTCTATCTTCAGATGTTCATTTCAAATTTTATTTCTAGTATATACATTATAGTTTGCAATGATTATAATATCCCAGGGAAAGCAGCATGTGGAGGTGGGGGTGGAAATAATCTTGTTGGATCTAGAAGAATTAATTTCTTGTGTTTGGCCACCCTAGAAGAGATTTATTATAGAACACTATAATAAACAGTATCTTATAACCCAATAATTGTTTAACCAATGTTATATTCTGTGAAATGAATGCATGAAAAATCATCACCGACCTATTTAAAAAAATTAAGAAGATATATTATTATAATTATAGGGAAAGGGAGAGTTGATATGAGGACTATACAACACCCCAAATTGGGTTCCACTCAATGGTTTCTGGAACTAGAGGGCCACATGACCTCATGAATGCCTCCCTATAATCTAGATGGTACATACTAGTAATCAGGGCCTAGGTTTTTTTTGTGAGGAGAACATGCTCTCTCGTCAAAGTAGAACAACAATATAATCAATATATAAATATAAGGATCATATAAATAATAGATAACATATGGGAATATTTTATAACAATCCATGAAATAAATATTCATCAAACACATTAATCAAAATCATATTATAAAATGATTTGATCAGGTCTCTAAAAACAAGGAAAACCTATATACATGGAATAGGAAATCAATACAATACATAATATACCAAAGGAACAAACAATTAAAAATCTATCCAAGAATACTAATATCCAATACATTCATCTTCTAACGTGATCGTATCCTACATCATGCATCAATTCAGGCATCCCTAAGTGTATGTTTCCCTATATCTACACCTCCAAGAAAAAAATATTCCCGGGTTCCATCGATAACTACAATCAATTGTGAGATAAACACATTAGGCCTGCACCAATAGTGTCTATGAATATCCAGTCAGTGTATATAATATGAATATATTTAGGTAGTAATTTATTTAATTATGTAAAACTATAAAGTATTGGGTCTGGTTCCATATGGACACCATGATAAAAATTCATGCTTTAGCCGGATATAGATAGTCTCTAAATAATTTATTTGATATATGCACATATATGGACTGTATACATAGTGAATTGTATATCTTTTTTTGGATACCAAAACAATTCTATACATGAGTAGGAACTCATACATATATAAGCTACAACATGAGTATCACAAGTTTCATGAGACACCATGCCCAATATTAAATGTATAGAGGACCCTATGCCTAGTATCCTAGTAGTAGGGGTCTCCATACCCTATATCATAAACATAAATACACCATTCCCAATATCAAAACCATATAGATTCCATGACTAATAGAACAATAGTAGGGAAACCTTTCTTGTATCTCATGTATCATAAGGGAATTCATTCTTATTCATTATTATTCATAAGGGTCACCATGAACCGGTGCCATTTTAGTGGGTCTCTATGCATGTATCATATTATATAGACTCTATGAATGTAATATAATAGTAGTATAAGGGAAACCATGCTCATATCATAATTTATAAGGGTCTCTATGCCCATTTATGCTAATTTAAAAGGGTCCAAATTCATATAACATATAACCTGAGGGTCTGTATTCTCATTCTATAATAAAACGGTCAACATGACGAATTATATCAATTATACATGGTATGTATGGGGGAGGGGAACATAGGAAAGAAAATCTACAGACACAGAGGCACGAAACTAGGACCTCCTCAACTCACCACCATAGGTACAACAGGGGCGGAACCACTAAACTGCACCCTATGAGGCCGAATTATATCAATTATAAATATTCAAGGAATTAGTAAGAGATAATAAGTAATTAATAACTCATTAAAATTCAATAATTATATAGGAGTAACCATTTTTTAATTTTGTTATGTGAAGTGTTCATACCACTCACATCTATTAATTTTATTTTTAAATTAATATGTGTGTTATACATAATACATCTCAAAATTTTTGGATTTCATTTTATGGTATCATAAAATGATGTCTTTCTGAAACCATAAATACAATATTTTTTCCATTTATAAATTTATAATAATAATGGAATTCTTTTTGAGACACCTCATGGGGTGGAAAATATTATTGGGGGCCTAGTAGAATCACCATCTTCTAAATAAGTCAACTAATTTGTGTAATTTTCCATCTAGGGAAATGCTATGTGAAACAGACATATAGAACATAACGAATATTATAAAACATCCCAATAATGATAGATAAATACTATGAATACTACCTTATTTATGTAGAGGAGAACATGATCAATATCATCATTTGATTTGGTCCATATTAGAATAAAATATCAAAATAGGTAAATGCCCTAAATGTAGGGCATATTAGCCTACACTTAAATAACTCCATCAAGAGGAAGAAAAATAACTAACATAGAAAAATGAATGAATATATTATTTGTGTGCATCCTATGAGATCAATAGTGGTTGAAAAGGAATCTGAATCAGAAACTATCCATGTCCATAGCTTGAGGGAGGATTAAACTCAAAATGGAAGGAAGAAGGGTCTCCTAGACACTATAAGTGAAATGAGTGGACAAAGGTGAGTTAAATTGATTTAAAAAAATAGTATTTTTTTCTAAAATATATGGGTCACAAGATTTGGAAACATGGTTGGGAAAATCATGCATTAACCGTGATCCTCACAATCACTAATGACATACCCCTCATGGATTAGCCACATGATTTGGGAAAATTTGTGCCAAAAATGATACACAACTCTACTAAAAAATACAGACCAACTACATGGGTGTATTTCCTATAATGAACAAAAATTCTATCAATTATATTTAACTTCTTATAATTTTTTCATATACTATAAATCACAATAATTTTTATAGTATAATTTTATGAGACCTTAACTTTTTTTCAAAGTGTTATAAATCCATTATAAATTTAAAATTAGTATTTTCCAAATAAATAATGATTTAAATTAAAAATTAAATGTTTCATATTTATAAAATTATTTTCATAAAATGGAGTCCATTTTTTATCTATAGTTTTCATAAAATGGTTAGGATTAATTTTTGGGAGTTATCTATAAATGTTGATTTTTTAGGAATAGTATAATATGGTCATTTATGGTATAAGATATAAACATGAATTGTTATGTCATTTTTGATGTATATATGATGTAATAACTATTTTATATAACTCACATTCACTATTTACTTTAAATAGTTATAATAATACACACTAATGATAAATTAGGGCCAAAATAATAAAATAAAAAATAAAAATACAAAAAACTCTGATGTCCACCACTATAAATAACACCTCTTACCACCTCTTTTCCTCACACCTATAAAGTCCTTAAGATTGTACAGATTCTTCCCAAACCACTTTTGAAGTCTCTCCACCACTTCAAATATCCTTCTTTCTAAATAAAATATCATACTCATGTTCCTTAATGAGGTTCTCAAGGAAAAAATTCAAGAGGCTAAAACCTCATACTTTTTCTTATTATTTCATTTATTTTTTTTTCATTTCAATTTCCTTGCTAACCACCCCTCATACGAGTGTCATGAAAACTCCATTATGTTTTATATACTATAATTTTATTTTGTTAATGGAACAAACCATCAGCAATTATATTCCCCTCTTCATTTTTCTGAAAATGACAACATCATATGTGATATGTTGAATTATCCCATTCAAAGATTACATGTTTTCAATTTCCACTACCACCTTCAATATTGTCCATAAAACAATTTATAATGGTTAAAACAGATTATAATATATTTATTACATCTTATTTAATGTTCTTGAACTAGTATATCTACGTAATATTTATTAATAAAACAAAATAGATTAAGGTGATAAAAAAAAACAAATAGTTATCACTAATATTTTATCTATTTACTAATCCTAAAATCTGAAAAAAGATATATAAGACCATATAATATTATTTAATTTCATTAATTACATATAATTTTTGTGCTAGAATTTTTTTTTTCATTTTACATGTTTTTTCCTACACATATACAAGTTAAACAATTGTGAAAACCATGGAAATGAACATTCCTAAATGATGAAATTGTATTTTATATATCATCAAAAAGGACATAAATAAACTTAATAAAATATTAATAAATAATATACATGTAGAATAGATAAATAATTAATTAATTAATTGATTTAATTTGATTGTATAAGACATTATTCTCATGTGTATAACACTTTTAGACATAAAGAAAAGGATTCTCTCTAAACCATAATTTTTTCCTTTAGGTTACTCTTTTTCTCCCATTACCCCAATATAATTGTTAATAATCCTTATTTACTGAACCTAAATTATGTTTTTATGTTCCAAAAACATTTAACAATCTCAATTCTCGTTTATTTGATGGGAAATACATGTTTTATAAGTTTCCCTTATTAATTCTTCTGTATAAAAAATGCAATTAAATGGAACTTCTTAATTTCTTACCCATTTTCAAGTGAACTCCATTATATGTTTTAAGATAAAATATTTTTATAAAATAACTCATTTTATAATGAATCAATATATTGTTTCATTTCTAGTTTTATAAAAAAACAACTATTCCTATATTTAAAGAATCATTAATATTATCCTTAATGTGTAGTAAAATGTTTTATTTTTAAAGTTTCTTAAAATTTATTTTTATAATTTTTCACATTAGTTTGACATAAAATTTAATTATATATGACTATTTTTACTTATTAATGTTTATGTATAATTTAATTCAAATCTTTCATAGAAAACATTATGATATTCCCTTTTTAATGATTTTTGACATGATTATGATAGATAATTTTTTCCATGGGTAACCCTTAGCCTTATCATTAATTCCTTTTGTATGATTCTTCATGTATCAAACTTATTCATGAACATGTTATTATATGTGTTCCTATATATTTATCCAATTATTTGGGTAATTTTTATTCACATGAGATTTTATCTACAATGGTATTTGTGTTTAGCCTTAACTCATTCTCATCCATGTGAAAAAGTCTTTGTGTTTAGAATTGAATCATGCTCATACAAGTGAAATGGTCTTTGTAGTTATCCTTGAATAATTCTAATGTCATGTTTTTTGGTTTTCTAAAATTCAATGATTACTTTATTAGATGATCCTATGATATATATGTTATACTTTCATATGTTTATGTAGGTTTCATTCTCTTTTCATGTCATTGGGTTATTCCCTCTAACCCATGTGATATTATTTATTGATATACTTATTTCCTTACTGAGATTTTAATCTCATCCATTTTTTCATGCACTCACAATGTTATCCTATATAGATGTAAGGGATCAAATGAAGTTAATATTTCATTATTAATATTAAATAAAATATAGTTTTATATGTGTTCTATTTTTTAATTTTTACGTACCTAATCTTCCAAAGACACTAGAAATTACTATCCATGGTTTTTAATTGAATTATATTTATACATAAAATCATGTAATAATATGTGTTAAAAGTATAGTTCCATTATATTTAGTAGAAGAGAGTGTTCTAGTTATATTGGATATTAAGACTACAAACCATTAGTAATAACCCTATTGATAATTTTATCACCATGTATAACCTAGATTAAAAAATAGGGAATTAAAATCTTGGATATTATTTTCAATTTAAATGTTTACAATATATGGTCAATTTGTGGGTTTTATATGATTATTAACTAATTATTTAACATCCCAAATTGTAATTTATTTTTCCTAATTAATGAATCTAGGTAGTAGAACTTCTGTCAACAATCAATGTAATAAGAAATGTGAAAATTTACCAAATGAAATTCCAAACCCGATGCGAATGGGTGGTCAAAATATTATGATTGTACATGAAAAAAATATCAAGTTATGCATAATAACTTGACTCATTTCTAACTCCCTCCTTCTCTTAAGAAAGAGCTAGTTGCAATTGTATCCCTTATGCAGAAATTTCATTCCCTGTTTAGTAGATCTTCTAATCCCATCCTTATAGAACAATGTATTAACTTCATTGAGAAGATATTATTATTTATCCAGTTTCCAATATTAGAGAATTATTTCCTAGAATTCTATAATTTTGATGGGGTATATGATCAGTTGTGGAATCTAAACAAGAACTCAAATTATAAGGATGAAATTGATTCCCTAGATTGGGAGGAATTCAAGAAAAATATTTTTCAATAAATATTTTTCCCAAACCCTCCTTCTAAAGTTGGAAATGAAATTATTCAGGCTAAAATAGATTTTAGAATACTATAATAGGTTGTATGTAGAAAACTTCAAAATTCATTGATGACACACCTCTAGATTTGTCATAAACATAGAACAAATGGTCAATCACTTCTTTAAAAGACTATAGTTGAGTCTATGAAATGATTTAGCTATTTGTGAATTTGATAACTACAATAATATTGACTGTGGTTCCATTGTGGTTGAAATGGAGAGTGGAAACTCTCAACCATATCATGGGGATTTAGATACAAAGGGGAAATGGAGATTAATATGGTAGGATCAGAAGGTAAATCCCCTGACATAATGAAAACCCAACATCCCACATGTTAGAATTTTGGGAAGAAGCATCCAAGGAAATGTCTAAAGTGAACTAGGAAATGCATCAAATGTGGAAGAATGGGTAATAGTTCTAAAATCTGCTGAAGGTATAGGTTGAACCCCACTAATTGGGATGAATAAAGGAAGGTTCATAGTAATACTTAGCTTGTAGTGAAGTGTTTGAACTATAAGAAACTTGGGTATTATTAGAACAATTTTCTTTAAGAAAAGGGTTGTTGAAGGTAATCAATAACAACAACCTCCATGGTAGTAAGGGAATATGATTTCACAACAACTTATGTGGATACTTACAGTGATTTGGTGATAGGTATGATATATATTTATTCCTGAATATTGAAAATTCTATTTGATTATGGTTCTATTAATTCTTCATATCTTACATGTTTGTATAATTATTCAAACTTCACGAAACAATATGGAATTTGAGTTATATTTGAGAATAAAGATTGGGGAATTTATTGAATCCAAAGTAAATAACTCCCCATAGTTTATGTTTGAGTATAAAACTCAAAGAATATATTATCTTACATCTCTGGTGGTGTTTGATACTATGTTGTGCATGAATTGCCTATCTTCATAAAAATACAACATCGAATATCATTAAAAGAGGATCACACTTCACATCTAGACGTATCCTCTAATTATGTACAAGTGTAAAGAGTGGGATTAATCTACATTAGAATAATTGTATCAATTAGGGAAATTATTTCTACATGAGAAAGCATATCTACCTCAAATGATTGATTCATTGGATAGAATAATGCTCGATGACATGCCCATTGTGAGGGACCAAGATGATGTGTTCCAAAAAGAGTTTTAGGGTTTAACTCATGACTAAGAAGTTGAGTTCAAAATTGAACTTATTCCTAGGACGTTTTCTACATTAAAGACACCATATAAAATGGCCACCAGTAAGCTAGAATAATGGAAGAAGTAGTTACATATTACTATGGACAAGGGTTGTATACGTTTAAGTGATTCAATATGCAGTACGAAAGTCCTCTTTTTCAAGAAAAAGGATAGATCAATGCCCCTATGAATTCATTATCATGAGCACAGTAAAACAATGATAAAGAACAAGTATACCCTACAATGGATAGATGTCTTTTTAAATCAACTATGTGGGGAGAAGCATAAGGACCTAGCCTTAAACCTTACATAATATTGTATTAAATGAATAATTCACATTGAGGGTCTTTTTAGGTTTAGAGTTTTAGAGAATTCGGACATTACTATTACATCTCAAAATATTTAAAAGTATACACTTCTACCCAGTATCCATTTTATTCATAAAATAAAAACTCTTAAAAAAAAGAGTCACGTCTAGGTCCATATTTAAGACATCATGACTTTTCCTTGATCCCATCCTTGACCCTATTCCACATTACGACCTGGGAAAAAAATTTAAAAAACTTGGGATGAGCCTAAAAAGCTCAGTAAGGGATACACAAAGAAGGAAAACAGTTAGTTTTTCAAAATAATAAGTCAACCATGAATATTTTAACATAAGTAATACTTTTTACATTTATGATGTACTAAATACTCTTCACTGAATAAAAGATCACTACCTACACTTTTGTATCCAAAAGGTTACCATAAAACACATATAAAAAACACATAACATATAAAGGTAACATGGGACATAAAAATACTTAAATGTAATAACCATACGGTCTACTTGCACACATATAACTAAATGGAATAACCGTGTGATCGACTTCCATTCCCAATGCATTGGAGGTTATAACATAACCACCCGTCCTGGTTTATCACGTCACCACCCGTCATATGGTTTATCATGTAACCACCCATAAAATGTCCAAGTACCATCATTATACATAAAATATTGAAAATATAAACATTTGAATAACAAAATTTCATTTAAAATCATACGAAATAATTTCAAGATATTGAAATAATCAATCCATTTTCAAAAACCATTAAAAATTAGATTTTTGAATCAAAGTGTCCCATACCACTTTGAAGATTTTAAAATAATTATCATTTTACAACATTAATGTATATATAAATAAATCCTTAAAAACATTTTCAAAACATAGACATTAAAGAGAAATATTTAGATTAATAAATCTTTAAAAAATTTAGAACTATATTTTTGTTAAAGAGTTTCTAACAAAATGAGACACTCTTGAATAAAAATAACTGAGGAGTAACATATAATCAGAACATTATAATATCATTAGAATAAATAGATTCATGATATAATATGTCAAAGGATAGTATATAAACCATATAAAGGTGAATTGGTGCTTAACAATAAATAATCCTCAATGGAATGTAAATTGAGACAAAGTCCCTTACAAAGATAGTATCCTTAAATTAAGGATAAATAAATCAGATAATTATGTGTGAAAAATATATATACACCCAATATAAGTGGATATTAAGTGTAAAACAATCAGAGGTCATTAACACATATTCATAGGATGACATAAATAAGAAAGAGAAGATCAACCCAAAGAATGGGAATTGGGTTAAGAATTTCCCTTACCGATTTGGTAACTTTCATAACATATGCCACATGAAAGAAGGATCATCCAATGAAGATGTAAATACTCATAAATTAAAGTATATTACACAAAGATTACAATAATGGGCAGTACATACACCACACAGAAGGAGATAGTGGAAAATATAGCATGAATCTCATGAGAATAAAAACAAGTGAGATGAAGACCCGTTACCAAGTTTTAATTCAATCGAGTTGTATGACCAAAAGTTAATAACCACAAAAATAATCACATAATACCATGAATATAAAGATAATAATGATATGATATATCAAATGGCATTACAAAATACACCACATGCAGTAAATAGGTGGTGAATAATAAAAATCTCACGGAATTAAAAGTGAGATAAGAAAATCCCTTACCTCATTGTCTGAATTGACCCGTTCATTATTTAATATCCTGAATAATAAAATAGTGTTAATTTATACTTGCTTAAGAACCTTTTTAAAGTTTATTATTCCTTTTATATTACTTATTACTATGTTATAATCATTATGTAATCGTTTTAGTTAATAACGGTCATTTTGATGATATTTTGTGCTTGAGTAAAAAAATGGACACCATATAATTACAAGTTGTTCATGTGGTAAGATATCCATTATCTTTAGAATGATATTAATGATATCGTATATATCATATATATCCATTATATACATGTATTTATAATAGTACATAACATTTAGAGGTAAGAAATGAAATACACCGTTGATGGAGACGGTAAGCCGTACATACGCATGAACGCTACTTCAATTTATATTTATTATTTTAATGGAATTAAAAACATAATCATATATAGTTATATTATAATTATAGTATAATATCATATACAATATTATTAACTCCATCTTTTATACATCCCACTTAAGGCTTTAAAGAGTCATATCACTTTGAGGGGGCGGTAGTCCGCACTTTCTCTAATGAGATTATAGTGTTTACCCATAATGGAAACAATAAAGGAATTCTATAAATGGAAATTATAGAAGAATAAAGGAAACATAAAAATTATATATATCATATATAAATAGAGTGTCAATCATAATGGCCACCATGAGAGGTAGTTGGAGATATTTGAACTTTCATCGTTTCGTGAGGCGTTAGTTTTCCATCCACAGAAACATTATGTTCTTCATCCATTAGATGGAGGTGTGTGTAAGTGTATTAAGAATACTTCTCATAAAAACATCCTAGTATATTGAGAATACTGTTTTTGTTACAAAATAAAGGAATAAAAAGAGTTTTGGGGTTGGAGAAGTAAAATAAAATAAAACAATTTAATAAAACCTGTTACCATTAATTTGGTTAACTTTCTTTGGTTTGAACCAATGGACTTATTGAAGTGCCTTCTGCCTAAGGTAAGTCTTCTAGGAGGAGGAGAGGGAGGTTGGGATATTAATTGGTCAGTGTTTGGACGAGACAAATGTATTGAGAGGTTTGAGGAATTGGGTATAAGTGGTCTTCATTTATAAGGGGGAGGAGGGGCTCTTTTGGAAATTGTGAAAATATTAGTTTATTATATAATGATATTCGATTTCAAAAGGTCCAAAAATCATTAAAGTCGATGATACGATGACTCATGGTTGAAATGAAATCATCCCATAAGAATTTAATAGGTTTTTTATAATATTTTAATCATTATAATCTTATTTATTTAAATCATTTATTAATGAGGTACATACATCATCGTTATTGTGTCATAAATAATTTAATTTATTTGATGTCTAAAAATTATAAAAAAATACAATGATCCAAGAAATATTTTTAGATTTCCAATGGATATTTATAGTCAAAAGGATTACTTATATAACACCAAATAAAAATTAATTACTAAAACATTTGTGTTCATGTCTATTTTGCCTTTAATTTAAATTAATTAACCCAAATTGTCATTACCACTCCCAAGTGGCTCAATGGGGTCCCAAAATTGACCCAATAATGTCCATGGTGTAAATAACTCAACCATTAAGTTGTGGACAAGTGTTAATGTGATTTTTAATTATTATAATATTATTTTTACCTTGAATTACCTTATTTACCTTTAACCACAGTAAATATGTCAATAGTTACTATTCACCAAAAAATATTTTCATCTTATTGAACCAAATTTTACTTCTTGATAACAACCATATATTTCAGATTTTAAAAATTCAATTCAAAGAAGTGGTAAAATTTCATATAAATGAAAAGTCAGTTTTTTTAACTACTACTAAGTGGTTTCACTATTCATCAAAAATTGAAGTTTTTCAGAAAAATACCGAAAATTCAGCCTAATCTATATTTGATATTCCGAATAAAAAAATGATGTCTATTTTACCGAATTCTAAACATAGAAGTGGAATTAATTAATTTTAAAATTAATTCTTGTTATCAAAACAAATAGCCTATTTTTAAGAAACAATAACTATCGAAAGATTGATACTCGTTTATGTCAAATTTCAAAGTAAAATTTATCCCAATGACCAAAATTGGATTAAATGGTAAAACTATATTATAATTAAACTTTAAAACAAATTAAAAAGATAGTATAACCACATAAATAAATTATATTAAAAGTGAATTTTGAATTAAAATACAATATTTTTCACTATTCATTAAAAAATGAAGTTTATCAGAAAAATTCCAAAAAATTTCCCAAAGTAAAATTTGATATACTAAAGATGTATTTTATTTGTTCAATTAGAATGTAGTAAAGTGACCAAAACTATATTTAATGAGGGTTCTCCATTAAGAGGCTATAAATTGTCATTTTAATGTAAATTATGCTTAAAATTATATTCATTCACATTTTAAGCCTCTAACTTATATTGGATAAATGTAAATACATTTAACAAACATGTATAATCATATTTTAGTTAGATGTTTTCATTCCTACCAATAGAACAGCTAGGAGTTAACTACCATTTAAAATAATATTATTATATTATTAGTGTGCAACGTAAGATTTCAAAAAAAACCATTGTTGCGTATCAGGTACGCTATCGATCATAGAAACTCATTTAAAGTAAAATAAATATTTAATTCACAAATATTAATAAATATAAAAATGTCATATTCTTCATTTATCCAGGATGTTACATCCTTCCACCATTTTTGGAATTACGTCATCACAATTTTAAAATTGGGTTCGAGAACTTCATTGAAAACCCCACATCGAAAAAAAGTCAATAATACTATCACATTGAAATAAAGGAAGAGAAGTAAAAAGGATACCTAAGACAAAAGATACTAGGATTCCATGAAAACATGGATATTGAGGAGAAAACAAACAACCAAGTTCTGATAGAGAGTGATAGAAAACATGTTTAGGAGAAAGTTAACCACCAGAAAATCACAAACTTGTGATGGGTTAAACAGTATTTGATTCCCTAGCAGGAAAAGTTAACATACAAGGTTTTTTTAAGTTACTTTTCATTGAGGAATTTATTTAGGAGCTTAACTAAAAACATAAGGAAATATACTTACTTGTGTTGTAGCTATTCATCTTTTACTAGATTTCTAACACAAACTCATATTTTCTCCAAATGATGAGTATTGATGATGACTTCGTTTCACATTAAGAGTTCTATAATTAACCTCGAGAGAATCGAAAAATCCATAAAATATGAACAATATATTTCCCCTATCTTTAGACCTTAACCAAAACCAAAATGTTTAGCACTAGATCATATAATCCCCAAAAAGGATTATCTTTTACAAACAGAAAAACTACTCTAAATCTCCAAAATTTGTCAAAAAAACTCAAAGTTCAACAAATACCATTCAATAAATAGTTGTCCATAAAATTCTTCAAAGTAATACAAACTAATATTGAAACCCAAATTTCAAAAGGATCTAATCACATAGTCTTCCATGATAAATCTTAACATTTATCTCCAAACAACATCTGTTACTCTTAAAGTCTCATATTGAAAAGTAATTAACTTACTCACATATCCTCCATGATAGGTTAATCATTTCCGGAGATAACCAAAAATAGAATTATTATTGATTCATAAAATCATATAACTAAAAAGAAATAGTCATACAAACTAGGGACTTCACGTAGTCCAGTGGTAAGTGATAAATACCAGTCGCACTTTGGTTGTGGGTTCGATTCCGGCAGCTTTGTCCGACGTGACGGGTTGTCACACGGTCTGCGTGTTTTCCTTTCTTTAAAATTTATATAATTTTATAGCTTTCCCATAAAGAGATAAATTTATCAAAAATTACCATAAAATATTTTAACCACGAAGGTTTTCTAATAAATTTCATTTTGTATCTCAAAAATTTATTAACCTATAATTTCCTCAAATTTAAGGATCATATAAACTGAAATGTTTTTTTATAACTATATCCACAAAAGAAATGATAATTATTCCTTGAATAAAATTTTCATATATCAAACTTCAGGGTTACACATACTATAAAAAGTCTTCTAATATAATTCCCATCATCAAAATATCCTTAATAATTTTAATCATTTCACCTGTCTAACATCTACCATAACTCTTGAATCCTTTATATATTGACTTCTTACACATTCAACTTTCATCATGATCCATTAACCATTCCATTTAAACTTATTCTGAAATACTTTTTTCCTATAAACAGAATCATGAATCATATCATAAGATTCAATAATATCAAAACATATGTTAAGAAATAATCCATTCCTTTCATTGGTCGTTTTCAGTTTCTTCATCCTCAATCAGAATGGCATTAGGTATTGGTAAACAAATATTTTTATGATCCTAGTAATCCCATTCCCAAAACATCTTCGTAGGACATGTGTTTGTATAATGACCATGCACACCACATTTAAAACATTTAATTGATCCCTCAAAAATAACTTCTTTCCCTTTCCTAGAGTCAACTGGATGTTCCCTTTTTCCATGGAAGGTTCTTGCTTTATGACCTTCATTTCCACATCTATAGAATCATCCTCTCCCTTTGAAACATTTTCCTAGGTGTTTATTTCCATATCCTTGACACATAGGTTTTTGAACATATATAACTTTATGATTATTACCTGAAATTCCATGGGGATTTGTTTCTCGCATATACCATGCCTTATAAAAATCACCATGGTTCATGTGGTCATTCATGAATGTAGATAGTTTGTTGAGAATAACCATAAGAGTTCTCAGTGCAGCTCTCATTTCATTCAATTTCACATTCTGAAAACCATAATAGTTTTCTTCATGTCCATTGTTTCTTTGATTCTTGCTAGATCCAACCATTGACTAAAAAGAGAAAGGTAAGTGTGAGTATATCGGTAAGATCATCATATAATATCTTATGAGGAAGGTAAATACTAAAATATAATTATTCGTGTTATCATAAACACATTCACTTTATCTTAAAAAACTATGACTCTTTCTGATATCCTAACCATTTTGTTAATGTCACTTATGCTTAAAGAATACCCTAACCTCTAATTTTATCTAAACCGACCCCTGATACCAACTATAAGTACGTAGCCTTAAACCATACATAATATTGAATTAAATGAACAATTCACATTGTGGATATTTTCAGGTTTAGAGTTTTAGAGAATTAGGACATTACTATTACATCTCAAAAGATTACAATGTAGACACTTCTACCCAGTATCTATTTTTATCATAAAGAAACACTTAAAAAAGAGTCATGTCTACTTCCATATTTAATACAACATGAATTTTTCTTGATCCCATTCTTGACCCTATTCCACATTATGACCCATGAAAAACATTTCAAAAACTTGGGATGAGCATAAAAATCTTAGTAAGGGATACAAAAAGAAGGAAAACTATTAGTTTTCCAAAACAATAAGTCAAACATGATTACTTTAACTTAAGTAATAATTTTTACCTTTATGAAGTAGTAAATACTCTTCACTGAATAAAAGATCACTACTTTCCCTTTTGTAACAAAAAGGTTACCATAAAACCCATATAAAGAACACATAACATATAAAGGTAACTTGGGACATAAACAGACTTAAATGGAATAACCATAAAGTCTACTTCCACACATATCACTAAATGGAATAGCCATACAGCCGACTTCCATACCCAATGCATTGGAGGTTATAACATAACCAGCCGTCCTGGTTTATCACGACACCACCCGTCATATGGTTTATCATGTAACAACCCTTCAAATGTCCAAGTACCATCATTACACATAAAATATTTCAAATATAGACATTTCAATTACATCATTTCATTTGAAATCATAAGAAAAAATTTCATGATATTTAAATAATCAATCCATTTTTAAAAACCATTTAAAAAATAGATTTTTGAACCAAAGTGTCCCATACCACTTTGAAGCTTTTAAAAGAATTATAATTTTAAAACATTAATGTCCATATAAATAAATTCTTAAAAACCATTTTCAAAACATGGACATTAAAGAGAAATATTTAGAATAATAAATCATTAATACATTTAAAACTATATTTTAGTTAAAGAGTTTTTAACAAAATGAGAGTCTCCTGAATACAAATAATTAAGGAGTAACATATAATTAGAAATTGAAAATATCAGAAGAATAAAGGGATTCATTATATAATATGTCAAAGGACAGTATATAAACCATATAAAGGTGAATTGGTGCATAAAAATAAATAAGCTTCAATGGAATGTAAATTGAGACAAAGTCCCTTACAAAGATGGTATCCTTAAATTAAGGATAAATCAATCAGATAATTATGTGTGAAAAATATAAATACACCCAATATAAGTGGATATTATGTGTAAAAAAATCAGAGTTCATTCACACATATTCATAGGAGGACATAAATAAGAAAGAGAAGATCAACCCAAAGAATGGGAATTGGGTTAAGAAGTTCCCTTACCGATTTGGTAACTTACCTAACATATGCCACATGAAAGAAGGATCATCCAATGAAGATGTAAATACTAATAAATGAAATATATTACAAAAAGTGTAAAACTATGGGTAGTAAATACACCACAAAAAAGGAGATAGTGGCAAATATAGCATGAATCTCATGGGAATAAAAATAAGTGAGATGAAGACCCCTTACCGTGTTGTAATTCAATCAAGTCGAATGAAAAAAAGTTAATAACCACCAAAATAATCACATAATACCATGAATATAAATATAATCATGATAGTATATATAAAATGTCATTACACAATACACCACATGAAATAAATAGGTGGCGAGTAATAAAAATCTCACAGAATTAAAAGTGAGATAAGAAAATCCCTTACCTCATTGTCCGACTTGACATGTTCATTCATTAATCTCCCGAATAATAAACTAATTTTAATTTATACTTGCATAATAACCTTTTTTAAATTTTATTATTCCTTTTATATTAATTATTACCATGTTATAAATATTATGTAATCATTTCAGTTAATAACGGTCATTTTGTCGATATTGGTCACTTGAGTTAAAAAATGAACAGCTTATAATTACAAGTTGTTCATGTGGTAAGATATCCATTATCTTCAAAATGATATTAATGATTTAGATATCATATATATCATATATATCCACTATATACATGTATTTAAAATAGAACATAACATTTAGAGGTAAGAAATGAAATGCACCATTGATGGAGATGGTAAGTCGTACGTACGCATGAACGCTACTTCCATTTCTATTTCTTATTTTAATGGAATTAAAAACATAATTATACATAGTTATATTATAATTATATTATAATATCAAATAAAATATTATTATCTCCATCCTTTATATGTCCCAAATAATTCATTAACGAGTCATATCACTTTGAGGGGGCGGTAGTCCACACTTTCCGTAATGAGATTATTGTGTTTACCCATAATGGAAACCATAATGGCATGCTATAAATGGAAATTACAGAAGAATAAAAGAAACATAAAAAAATATATATCATATATAAATATATATCCATCATAATGGCCACCATGAGAGGCAGTTAGAGATATTTGAACAATCATCATTACGTGAGGCATTGGTTTTCCATCCACAGAAACATTATATTCTTCATCCATTATATGGAGGTGTGTGTAAATTTAGTTCAAATACTTATCATAACAACATCCTATTATATTGAGTATACTGGTGTTGTTACAAAATAAAGGAATAAAAAGAGTTTAGGGGTTGGATAAGTAAAATAAAAGAAAATAATTTAAGAAAAACCGTTACCTTTATTTTAGGTAACTCCCTTTGTTTGAACAAGAGGACTTCTTGAAGTAACTTATGTCTACGGTAAGGTTTCATGGAGGAGGATAGGGATGTAGGGAGATTAATTGGGAAGATTTTGGATGAGCCAAATGTCTTGATAGGTGTGAGGAAATGGTTAGAAGTGGTATCCTTTTATAAGGGGGTGGAGGGGCTCTTTAGGAAAGTGTGAAAATATTATTTTATTATATAATGATATTCTATTTCAAAATGTCCAAAAATCATTAGAGTCAAAGAAAAGATAACTCATGTTTGAAATAAAATTATCCAATAATAATTGGATAGGTTTTGGATAATATTTTAATCATTATAATCTTATTTATTTGAATCATTTATTAATGAGGTAAATAGAGCATCATTATTATGTCATAAATAATTTAAATAATTTGATGTCTAAAAATTATAAAAAAATTACCATGATGTAGGAAATATTTTTATATTTAAAATGAATATTTATAGTAAAAATTATTACTTATATAACACCATATAAAAATTAATTACTAAAAGATTTTTGTTTATGTCTATTTTACCTTTACTTTAAATTAATTAATTCAAATTGTCATTATCACTCCCAAGTGTCTCAATGGGGTCCCAAAATCGAAACAAATATGCCCATGGTCGTAAATGACTCAACCAATAAGTCTTGGAAAATTGTTAAGGTAATTTTGAATTATTATAAAATTCTTTTTGCCTTAAATTACATTATTTACCTTTAACCGCGGTAAATAAAAGTCAAAAGATACTATTCACCAAAAATTATTTTCATCTTATTGAACCAAATTTTACTTCTTGATAAAAAACATGTATGTTTTATTTTCGAAATTCAATTCATAGAAGCTGTAAAATTTCATATAAATGAAAATGTCAGTTTTTTTAACTACTCCTAAGTTGTTTCACTATTCATCAAAATTGATGTTTTTCAGAAAAATAACAAAAATTCAGCCTAAGCTATATTTGATATTCCAAATTCAAAAATGATGTATATTTTATCAAATTCTAAACATAGATGTTTAATTAATTAATTTTAAAATTAATTTCTATTTTCAAAACAAATAGCGTGTTTTTAAGAAACAATAAATATCGAAAGATTGATACTTGTTTTTGTCAAATTTCAAAGTGAAATTAATTCCAATGACCAAAATTGGATTAAATGGTAAAAATATATTCTAATTACACTTTAAAAACAATTTAAGAGATAATATGACCATATAAAAATAATTATATTAAAATCGAATTTTGAATTAAAATTCAATATTTTTCACTATTCATTAAAAAATGAACTTTATCAGAAAAATGCCAAAAAATTACCCAAAGTTAAATTTGATGTCCCAATTCTAAAGAAGTACTTTATTCGGTCAATTATAATGTATTAAAGTGACCAAAACTATATTTAAAGAGGGTTCTCCATTAAAAGGTGGTAAATTGACCATTTAATGTAAGTTATGCTTTAAATTAGATTCATTCACTTTTTATGTCTCTAACTTATATTGGATAAATGTAAATACATTTAAAAAACATGTATAATAATATTTTAGTTCGTTTTTTTCATTCATTACAATACAATGGCTAAGATTTAACGACTATTTTAAATAATAATATTATATTATTAGTGTGCAACGTAAGATTTCAAAGAAACCCATTGTTGCGTATCGAGTACGCTATCGATCATAGAAACTCCTTTAAAGTAAAATTAATATTTAATTTACAGATATTAATAAATATGAAAATGTTATATTCTTCATTTATTCGGGATGTTACAATAAGTATTTCTATAATTTTTTTCTTCAGTCAGGATAACACCAATTAAATTTAAATAAAGAACATATTCCCAAGACTACAATTAAAACAATGTATGGACACTATAAGCTAATAGTGATTCACTTCTAATGCAATAATGCTTCAGTTTTGTTCAAATACATAATGAATAGAGTCTTTATATATTACATTGACAAATTTGAGGAAGAAATTATTGATGATATTCTGATATACTCTTAGAACATGGAGGTACACAAAGAGAATTTTAATACTTTTCTAAAGACGTTTTATAGGTTAAAACATTATGAAAAATAAAGTAAATTTGAGTTGTGGATGTAGTAAGTATCAATAATGGGTCACGTTATCACCAATAATAAAATACCTGTGGACCTTTCCAAGATAATAGAAATTTAAGTGAATCATAAGAAAACATCTATAATAGAGATATATAGTTTTATTGGTCATAATAGGTATCATTGATGATTTATGAATAGATTATCATGATTTTCAAACCCAATAAACGATATGAATCTAAATGGAATATAGCTTTTCTAAACAAGTTAATGTGTAGACTACATCAACCAGTTGAAAAATTGGCTTATCACTGCATTGGTACTCACACTTCTAACAAATGTGGAGTTATTTGTTGTGTAAAGAGATTATTAAATGAAATTATAGGCTACATACGGATGAATATTTATAATTTCATAGCTTACCCCTCAAGGTTGTAAAAAATTAATGATAAAAACTATGCCACGTATAATCTGGAGTTGGCAGCTAGAATATTTTTGTTCGAAACATGATATATTTTCCACATTGGGGGAAGAATGAGACATACAATAATCATAATTTCCTAAAATATATATTTACACAAAATGTGTATAATATGTGCATGTGAATATGGTTACATCTCATTGAAGATTATGACTTCTCAATCCATTGTTATCCTCATAAAACAAATAAGGTGGAAGATTCTTTAAGTACAAAGGATCCTATATTTTTATCAATGATGATAATTGAGAAGGATCCATACTTCTTATTCCTGCAAAGGATGTACATGGTAATCATTAAGGTAGAAACATCATCAATTTCCTTCTCAAATTATAGGTCAACCGACCCTTATAGAGAAAATAATATATTCTAAAATAAATGAGGACTAAATTAAGAATATGGTGGACAATATTAGATATGGGAAATCCTCATATTTCAATATGGATGAATAAGGAGTCATGAGATTTGGGTCACGATTTGTGTACCATTAGATAGAAATATAAGGAAAGAGTTTATGAATGAACTCATAGATCACCATTTTCTATTCACCTAGGACCACGATGTTCTATCAAGATATTTAATATAACTATTAGTGGGACAATATGATGAAATATATTGTAGGGAATACATGAATGTGTCTAGTATATCAGCAAGTGAAGGATAAAAGTAAAAATTCTAAGGGGATGATGAAACCATTACCCATACCAACATGTAAGTGGGAAAACATCACCATAGATTTTTTCAAATAACTTATAAAGTAATATACAGGAAATTATTATATATTGGTTTTTGTGGATTTTCTTACAAAGACAAATCACTTTATTTCAATTTGAGAGGACTTATCAATCATATAACATGCGCCGATATACCTTAATGAAGTGGTGATGCTTCATAGAGTACCACTATCTATTGTATCCAATAGAGATTTGAGATTTACCTCCATGTTCTAGATAAGTCTAAAAAATTCTATAAAAACTAATTTGAATGTCAGTATGGAATATCATGCTCAAACGAATGGCCCATTTGAGTGCACTGTTCAGACACTAGAATCCATGTTGAGAGATTTTTTATGGACTTCAAAGGATGATGAGAACAACATATAACTTTATTCGAGATCTTTCACAAAAATAGTTTCCAATCAATCATCCAAATAGATCCATATGATTTCCTTTATGGGAGAAGCTACAAAAACTATACATTATGGGATGAAAGCGATGAATTCATGATTCTAGGATATGAAATAGTCAATGAAATGGTTGAAAAGGTGATAACCATTCGACACCACATCAAGGTTGCCAAATGTCGATAGAAGATATATATAGAAAATATTCGATGGGACCCGATGTTTACGTTTGGAGACATGGTACTCCTCTACATATATCTGGGGAAGATAATCCTAATATTTGAGATGAAAAGAATGTTGTGTATTAGGTACATCATCACCTTTAAATCCTTTACCATTTTGGACATTGGGCATGTGGACTGACACTTCCATCTATCCTATCTCAAGTACACAATGTATTCCATGTATCCTTCTCAAGGATTTACATACATGACCCCTTACAAATTAAAACTTCAAAGCTGGTATAGGTGGAAATTTATATCTCTTACAAGGAGCAGCCAGTGAAGATCATGAGTCAGAAAGATAATTTTTAATGCAACAAGACAACTCACCATGTCAAAGTATTATGGAAGAACCACAAATATAAAGAAGAAATATGTGAACTATGACAATAAATGAAGGATAAGTACCATCACATGATTTCCCCTATGTTTTTAAAATGAAATTTGGGGGGGGGGGGGGGGATTTCAAAAGGGGGGAAGAATGTAATGAACTATATTTAAAAAAATGAAATTTCCCTTCTTATAATTATTCAATATTGCATAAATCTTATAAAATTTCTTTGATAACAAAATAAAAACATTATAATCAATAAATTAATAAAATAATTTATATTTATTAATGTTAAGGAACGTAAAAAAATGTAACAGTAACTTGACATTTAGTATAGTAATTTGAAACCCAGGAATTGTAACATAGACAATAGAATATTATCCTAACATAAGAAAGTATTGATAAAATATATTTATCTTATAAATGAAAAAATGATATAATTAAATCATATTATAAAAAAATAAATGTTTTTAAAATGATGAAATATGTGTTGGTATTTTTATAAAACATAATTGTTTATTCAAAATTTTAAGATTAAAATAATGATTTTAAAATTTCCATATAACAGATCCATACATTAATATATTTTTTCTTGTGATTATAAGATTATTTTATATCTTAATGAATTTTATAACGTGTTATAAAAAAAATCATAATTTTAAAATAGGTATCTTTTGAATTAATGATAGTTTTATTTAAAATTAAATTAAATATATTTAGAAGATTAAATTAAAAAAACAAATTCTATTTCTTAATTCTACATGGAGAAAAATTCTTAGGGTGAATTTTTGGGATTTTTCTAAAATGATTATTTTTTTGTGAATAATGATATGCAGTAATTTATTGTGTAAGGTAAATACAAGAATTAGAGTCTTCTATGATGTATGTATGATTTAATAACTTTTTTTCTAACTCACATGAATTATTTACTCTACAAAGAAATAGTAATCTACACTATTGATATTCTCAAACCAAAATAATAAAATAATATATAAAATAATAAAGAAACCCTCTCCACCACTATAAATACCATTCCTCACTACCACTTTTATCACACCTCTAAAGCCTTCAATCTTGACAAAATTCTACATAATCCTCCTTCCAATTATCTCCCCATATCTATGATACTTGTGTCTTAATAAAATACCTAATTCAATTTCCACATGGAGGTTCTCAAGGACATGAATTCAAGATGTAAAAACCACTTTATTTTTTTTCCTTTAATTTAATTTAAATCTATTTTATTTTATTTTCATCTCCAAACATCCCTATATCCAGGAGAAATTATAAATCCAATATATTTTATATACTATAATTTTATTTCATTGATGGAAAAAACCTTCATCAATTCTCTTCCCTTGTCATTTTGTTATAAAAATGAAAACATTAGTCATGATATGTTGATTTATCACATTCACAAACAATGAGCTACCAGTTTATATTACTTCATTCAAGGATGGTCAAAAAACAATTTATAATGGTTTAAAAATATTATAATATATTTTTACTTGTTATTTATTTTTTTATAAATAATATAAATAATATTAATTAATAACACTAAACTAGTTTTTTATGATCGAAAAAACCCAAATAATATTGACAGTTATCATTAACATTTATTGTATTGAATCGTCATAAAATAAAAAAATAAAATGATAAATAAGACCACATAAAGTTATTTATTTTCATTAATAAAAAATAATTTCAATTCCTAACAACTATTATCATTTAACATGATTTTATATACACATATACATGTGAACTGATAATGAAAATAATGGATATTAACACTTCAAAACTATATAATTTTATTTTATAACTCATTAAAGTAGACATCAAAGAACTTAATAAAATTATATTAAATAAAATAAATATATAAATGGTAATTAATTATTTAATTAATGGATATAAATTGATTTTACTGGACATTATGTTCAAGTGCATAAAACTTTTAGACATACAGAAATGGATTCTCTCCAAACCCTAAATTGATTTTCAGGTTATGGTTTATATCTCTTTACCCTAATTTAATTATTATTTCTTATTATATAATCCTCCTAAATTATATTTATATGTTCCAAAAAAATTACATAGCTCGTTTCTTCTTTATTTGATGGAGAATATATGTTTTATATGTTTAAAATTTCAATTACTACCGATAGGAATGCACGATTAAAGATAACTTCCTGATTTCTTCTCCGTTTTCAATTTCACTCCATAATTTGTTTTAAGAAACCATATTTTTTCTAAGACCAATAATTTTATCATGAAAAAAATATTGTTCCATTTTTTGTTTTCGAAAATTATTATTCCTTCTCTATTTTAGAGAATCTTTCATATTTTTCTTAAACATTAATAATTTTTTTATTTCAAATGTTTCTTAAAAACTTATTTTTACTTGTTTAACATGAATTAAACATAACTTATCAGGATATATCCCTATTTTTTATGAGTTTCCGTGTATTATTGTAATTAATTCTTTTATGGAAACCATTAAGATATTCCCTTTTTTCATTCCTTTTCACATGCATGTGATACCAAATTCCTTTTATGGGTAACCCATATTCTAATTTTTTATTTTTTATGTACGATTCTTCATGTGGAACATATATTCTTGTATAATATATTATGTCTTCACCTATATAATACTCAATTTCATATGGTAATGTTTATTCTCATGAGATGTTATGTGCAATGGTCTTGGTGGTTAGCCATAACTCATGCTTCTCCATGTGTAGTGGTCCTGGTAGTTATCCTAGAATCATGATATTCTATTTGAAATGGACTTGGTGGTTATCGTTGATTAATACATATTTCATGTTTTATGTTGTTTCCATATTTATATGATTCCATGATTGCATAACCCATGTTATATGTGTTATGCTTCAAAATAATCATTTATGTTCCATGATGTTTTAATGTCATCATATTATATATTATAATGCATGCTCTATGCTTTATTAATATTTTTATTCCCATATGAGGAATTTTATCTCATTCCTTTGTACATGTAATCCCCATGTTACCCTTTTCAGATGTATAGTCTTGAAGAATGTTAGAAGTGCATTAGTAATATTTAATATTAGTTGTTTTATTTGGTTCTCTGTTTTAAATTTTATATTCCTATTCTCAAAAAGACATTATAACTTATGATCCTTGAACTGTATTTGAAGGAATGTTATGCTTAAAATAATTTAATAATATTTTTAAATATTTAGAGCCATTATATGGCCTCCGGCGTATGGTTAGGGAAAACTATTCACCCATCATTACCCTCTGAAGCACTCCACATGGTTAGGGTAAACCATGTGGACTGGAACGTAAAACTTCTAATATCCATTTATAGCAATTCATTTTTAATCTTATTAGGGTTCCAAGCTCTAGAAAGGACCCCAAAACTCCAAAAAATTCCATTAACTCATTATGAATTTATAATTATAAATGGAAAGAAATTAAATAATAATGTAAAGTGTCAATACCTCATAGAAAAACTAGATTTTTATAGTCTTCTCCAATTAAAATTTTCCCCAAAATTTCTTTTCCATGGGTGGTGAAATACTATCAAATAATAACTATAGCCATTGAACACATATGTTGTCCTCCTACTCCACAGTCTCATCATTTACGTAGCCATGAAACCACAACACCCATACTGAATGAAAAAATCAGCCTCAAGGATCCAACATTATCTAGTCAACAATGATGAGGGGATATACCTAAAATGATGAATCATCATCCATGTCAACAACCTCGAGGTCAATAGTGGGAGATAGGTCAACATGGTTACGGTGAAGCTATGAAACATAGAATAATTTCTGCATTTAATGGTACCCAGTAGGTAATAGAAACATATAGGCTATAGGATCAACTCTATCGAATATATCAAACATCCCAATATAATGATGCTACATCTTCCCTTACTTCTATATCTATTTATTCCCATTTTTGGGTGATAACCAAATGAAAACATTATCCCTAACCTCAAACTCTAGAGGTCATCAATGGTTATTAGAGTAAGATTTCATTCTATAATAAGTGGTATAAATCCATTTTATAATAACCTAGATTATCTATGAAATCTCCTTGATGAGAAGAGGACCAAGTAGTGTTCCCTCTCCTTCCTCTACCAAGAACATGGGTAAATAGCATGAACTACCATATAGGGCCTCATTGGTAGCCATCTAAATCATCACCTGAAAACTATTATTATTGTAATACATGATGAGAAGGATAATTTTATCCAAAAACTAATGAAATCATGGATTTATACTAAGAGGAATTACTCCAACACCTATAAGTCCATTTTGGGTAGCAATGAGTCTGAGGGTGAAATATTGCGCTTTGAAGAACCTATACACTAATAGCTCTCTATAAACCCAATTAAATCATTGCTGTAAAACAAGATTCCATATATAAATGAATAATTTGATTGACCCCATGTATCCTCATAATCTCACATATACACATGCTTCCCATATCATCAACAGATAATGTGTCTTGGATGAAGGAAGTTGGATTCTTTTTTAGTCAATCCATGACTACCCAAACGAAATCACTAAATTGAGGAGACCTGAATAAGGTGATGAAATAATAAATGGGAAAATCTTTCCCTTTCCATTTTTAGACCGATAATGGTTGTAGCCAGATATCTTGTTAATGGTGATATTCATTCATAAACATATAGGTGGAAGAACTATTGGTAAAACCTACCATCTGAAGCTTTATCCATCGACACTAATATTATCATTGCATATCATGATACATTTTGGAGATACCTAGGTTGAATTCTTGTGAGAATCATATGAATATCACATTATCTCGTATATCTTGTCCTTCTGATTGCAGATATTCACACGTATAAGATGAATATTTCATCATCGATAGGATAATTTTTAGGCGGGTACTTAATAGAATTACCCCATTATAGGAATAATCCTTAAGGATCTGAAAACTACCTCATCTTAACGTTATTAAGAATTGATGATGTTACCAATATTGATTCATGTACATACTATACATGATAGTTTTCCACCTCTATATGCATCTAAAAAAATAGGTCCATGATCTTCTACTCACTACTGGCCACCTAAACACCCTACATTTCCTTCCTTATTCTTAGATAATTGGAAAAATCATTTCTTTTCCCTAGAATATAGTAAATATCTAATTTAAAGTGTATAATATATTCAACAAAACTTCATTTCCTGAGATTCATTTAACACTTCACAAAAATATTAGATAGACTTCTGTTTCTTAGGAACACCTAAAAATGATCTCCCATGACGTAGTGAATCCAACAATGCATGGTTTAAACAATGACTTCCAACTTGAGATAATGCATCGGGTAACTCCACTCATGTAACATTATCAGCTGAGCCTTATACACATTGAATCCATCCACCTGCACCAAAATAGTTCCTATACAGAAACATAATGCTTCATAATGTGCTTTATAGCTTATTCCCAGCTCTGGAAGAATCAGGATTGTTGCTGAATTCAATATCACTTTTATATCCTAAAAATATATCATATAGGATTCATACCGGGTAAAGTTAACACCATTCTTAGTCAATCAATTAAGAGGAGATTATAAGTTGATAAATTTTTTATAAAATTCTTATAATAACTAGCATGTCCAATTTTTTTTTTAAATTTTCGGGCTGAAGCCTCAATTTTTTATTAAAGGAAAGACCTCTTTAGAATGGGTAGAGGGAGACCCATTAAATAGACCGAAGGACCAAGGCCAGGTGTCCTGAAACAAGGATTGAAAGCCCATTTTTTAGTCCAAAGGACCCCATAGTGAATAGTACTACTACAGTACCGTGTAGCTACAGTGCCTGCTACAGTACATCCACCGCTACATTACCATCCACAGTTCTTCCCGCTGCTACAGTACCACCGTTGCTACAGCCCGACACTATTACTGTCCTACTATAGTTCCCCTGCTACAGTTCTTCTACAGAAATGCAATAGTACCCAGAAATTCATCCTTCCCTGGATTTGATCCTGGGTCTTTCGGAGGCCAAGTAGGAGCATGTAACACTTCGGTACAATCTCAATGGCTTAACCAGTATGTCCAATAAAACATCATATATCAATGAATTTTTTGGGATGCTCCAAGGTGACAATAGATCTCATATTATCTAGGTAAACTAAAACTCCTTTCGCTGATATAATATGACCACAAAAGGTTTCCTTATTAATCAAATAGTGACATTTAATGATATTATCATATAGATGGTGAACTTCTAGTCTATTCAAAATGAAATAAATATCAATGGCATGGTCACTGAATGTATGAAAATATAGTAATATTTAATTTATGAATACTTCTATAGAGTAATATGGATAGGGATAGAAAACCCTACTCATAAAATTTGTAAATTTGGAAGGATCATTTTTATGACTAAACGACATAAAAAGATACTCATATAAGATATATTACTAAAAAAAATAATATTTTGAATATATTGAAACCTAAATAGAACATGATGATAGCCCAATATTAGGTCAATATTCAATAATACCCTCTCTCATTAGAGCTAGTTGAAGAGATCATCAATGTGAGTTAATAGACCCCCTTTTTCCAAAGGTAGATGATTCATATTCTGGTAATCCATAAAATTAATGATGGTTATACCCACCTTCTTGGAGAAATGGACTGGTTGACCTCTAAAAGATGTGGTAGGTCATATGATACCCTTGTACTCTAAGACATCTACCAACTTCTTGTGCTTCTTCAACTTAGTAGTATCCATCTTGTAAGAAGGAATAGATACATATGCATATATCAGAACATTGCATGATAATAATCAATACATATCTCTCTGAAGGTAAAACATAAATGTGACGCCCCAGGTTTTATGAACTAGTTCAAGTAAGAAATGTTATGCCTTTAATGATGTCTCTTGCTTTTTTTGTTGTTCTAAGAAGGAATTTGAAATAAAATAAAACATGGAGAAGAAGGTAAACTGATATATATTAAAACATTACATTACAACGAGACCCAACTAGTTGAAAATACCATGCACAAGACCTAACACAGATAGCAAGACTACTAAGAACCACAACTCGAGTAATTGGATAGTCCTCATCTTCAGAGTCCATCAACGTGAAAAATATAACTGCCAGGGCCACAACACACATGATCAACACCAATGGTATGAGGAGAGCCATCTTTTCTGGTTCAAGTGTTTTGTTCTTGTAAAATACCCCTGCATTTATAATGGTCCTATGAATATTGACCGTTGGAAGATAACCATTGGATTTTTTTCGAAATAACCTTTGTGTTTCCACTGATAAAGTTTATTTTTATATAAAAACATGTTTTTAACGTTCTTGTAATTTTATAATAATATGTCTAAAGTATGTTTCACAAAAAGAATCATAGTTTTAAAATTTAATGTGTGTTCTCGGGAATAAATCCTCTTGTTTTCAAAATTCCGATGGATACTTATATTGAAGACTAGGTATTCTTTTTATAAAAGATATATTTAAAGGGTATCAATAATAATATCTTTTGAGCTCTAAATTATGAATTTTTGAATTAACTAGTAGTCTTTCAGAATTTCTTTAAAGACCCGAATAATTATAGTGGTTTTGTATGAAAAGTATATCTATTAAAAGATTTATAAATAATTTGGTAAAGGGATTTAAATTTTAAAACTACTTTGTTGTTATAGTATGTTGACTCATTTTGTGAAAGTATATATATTTTTGAACTAAGAATACTTAAATTTTTTATTTCAGAAGTCTAGATAAATTTCCTTTTTATAAATAAATTATGTTAATATGAAATATATTACATAAACTAGTAATAGGATTTATATTTTTTAACTAAAACAAATTATCTTTATTTAATGAACCCCCTTTTTTATAAATATTTATACTATACTTCATTTTGAAAATTAGTATACTTATGCTGATTGTTTTATAAATTTAAAATAAGTTTTTAATAAAAAAGAAAAACAAATAGGATGGGGCTCGGCCAAGTCGAGGGCATCCCTTAAGTGAGAATCCCTCTAGGCCGAGACCAAGCCCCAAGGGACCCGAGGTGCCGACCTTCGGGGTCCCCCAAGCGCTCAGTGGGTGTCCAACCGCGTCCAAGCCGTGCGCATAGGTCTCTCAGGTCACGTGCAGGCCGCGTGTATGGCCGTGGTGCGCAGTGCATAGGGGTGGGCTGAAGCCCGCATGGGGCCCGTGTATAAGGCCCCTGAGTGTGTGTTCGTGTTATTGCACCGGGGGCAGCGGAGCTTGTTTGTTAAACTGCGCCCCAACCACGCTCTGTTTTGATGTGGGAACGAGATTTTTCTGCGAGACGCGATCGTGACCATCGGATGCATCTCGCGCGATCTGAGCCGTCTGATTCCTCCCTCGATCTCTTTAAATTTTTCCATGCTCCTCTAGCCGTTCGATCTTCACCGAGATCTAATCTCGGCCGTCCCTTCCTTTACCTCGTCGACCCCCACCGTCTTCTTCCTCGAGGCGGCTTTCGACCAGTAGGCCTGCTCAAAGGACACCTTGACCTCTCCTTCCCCGCACTGCTCCCTTGACTTCCGAACACCCCCTCCTAGGTCCCTGTTTTCCCATCTTCCCCATGTCAGTCTACGCATGGGTCGAGTCACCCTTTGTGCACCAAATCCCTACTTAAACCCCCCCCCCCCGCTTCTTGAAGTCCTGGTGGCTTCTTCTTCTTCCTCCTTCCTCTCCCGCGAACTTCCAGCAAGATCAGCGTGGTGCACCTGGTCCGAGATCCTCCTCAAGCTATGTAAGGGTCCCTACATGCTTGTCTCCTTTTAAAGTAACCTTCGGCATATACACAACTTACATTTATATATATATATATATACTTGATATATATATACCCCTCGGAAGGTATCTCCTTCAAGGAATCGGCCTCTGTGTTTTCAGTAGGGTGCATGTGTAAGCATGGTTCCTGGTTTTGTTTTCCTTTGAAGAAACCCATATCGACTTACTCTCGGTATATATATATATAGTTTTTATATGTGCATACTTGAATATACACCCCACGGGTGGTGATGTTTTCAAAAAGGATTTTATTTCCTAAAGTTTAATACAACAGTGACAAGGGAAAATAGTTATCTTACTTCGTTTTAAACCAACCCTTAAGAATATGTTTTGTATATATATATGGGTTATTTTTTATATATATACATATATATACACATGGATGGTATTTCCTTTCCCTTTCTTTTTTTTATTTTGGACAGGGCATTTGGATGTTATGTTCTAATTTTACTCTTTCGGTTTTAGTTCATAAAACCTATATAGATACAAATATATAGCTTTCTATATATATATACATATATTTATAACCAAAACTCTATCTATCTTTCGGATTTCAAAATGATCCAACCTGTAATGCTATGCATTTTATATTAATGAGGGTTGATTGAAACTGTTTTACCAGGAAAACCCATCATTACAAACTTAGTATCTATATATATTTATGTACACATAAACATGTAGACTAATAGAAATCGAATTTATGATTTCAAGGGGTGGGTACCAACCTTTAAGTGAATCCTTATTTTATGCGAACTATGTTTTATAAAAAAACATGTTGGGCATCGCTCATGATGCATTTTACCATGAAGGGTGTAATTTGGTTTGTTTTACGATGTATTAGAGGATTTAAGATTTGATGGATCATGATATCATGTTGTATTCATGTATTATCTTAAGACATAATGAACCTACCTTGTTGAATGTATTAATTAATCAAGTCATGATGTAATCCATTTACAAGATCAAGGGCCTATTTATCACCATAACTAATTTCAAGTGTTTTCCTTAAACATTCCCTTTTTATGTGGATTTATAATGGCAAAGATTCATTATTTAGTATATCATTATGTCATATGATTTAGTGAAAAGGATGTCTTACTATGCTATGTATTCCTTTGATGAGTGTTGACACATTTTTGCAAGTTATCTATAATACCTTGTATTAGCAAAATTTGTGGTGGTTTTTTTATTTATTATTGTACATAATGCATTCTTATGACATATCACTAAATGAACTAAGGCATTTGGATTACCCAAAGTGGTATGGGACACCTTGGGTAAAAATGAAAATGAATGAGATATTCAAGGCGGTATGGGACATCTTGAATATACATAACCATTTAAGTAAAGCATGAACGATGTGGCTCACATGATGATAAAGACAAATTTAAGGGTGCGCCCTGATAGCGCTCCAATGCATTGGGTAAAGACTTAATCTATAGAGATGACTTTTTATACTGATACCTTGGTGAATAACCTTGGTAATTTTTAATGATACCTTGGGGATGGACCTTGGTGATATGTTCATGATTGTCTAAGTTAAATGTTGATGCCACATAACTCAAGTTATGTAAACAAGTTCCTTCCAAGATAAAGTTCATTCACGAATGATGCCTTTAAAGTTTTCATAAAGTTCTAATTTCACTGGTATAAGTTTGAAGCATGATTGGTGATTATTACTTAATAGAATGGTAATCAGCATGTGAAAATTTATTTGTTTCCTTTATGCGCAACTCTGATTATGTATTAATTTTAACGGTTTAATTTATGCTTAAGTAAGAAACATGTTGTACTTGCTTATGATAACCATTGTTATTCCTTCAACAATTAACATCACTGTTCAATGTTCTTATTGAAAACCTTGATTGAGCATTGTTATGTTATGTGTTACAATCTTTCTTAGTGAATGTTCAAATTATTTTAAAAGGATGTTTTCAAATGTTATAGTGTTTTAATTTCTTTTCAAAAACCCCTTACTGAGTATTTTAATGCTCACCCTACGTTTTGATTTAAAATTTTCAGGTATCAGCTTTTGAAAGATGAATTGTTTCAGAAGTTGCCGGTTTCCCAGAACCCGAACCGCACATGATCCTATGTATGGGACATGATGTGTTGTTAACAAAGTGTATTTTATTTAAAGATAACACATCATGTTCAGAAGGCACCGACTCCTGAGTTTCTGGGGTCGGGGTCTCTACAGTTGGTATCAGAGGGAGGTTTGGATAACTCTGGAAAGCCAGAAACTGAAATATATATATATATATATATATATATATATGTATATGTATTTCAGTTTTATTAAAAATTGGATTTTCTTAAATTTCAGATGGAAAACGAAGGCACAAATCTCTTATCTCTCCCCACAGAGGCCCTAGAGACCATTGTGTCTTTAGCTATCCGTAAGGACTTTCTAAACTATGCTCATATCCGCATGACATTCAAACACCTTTACGACGTATACAATTCACCATTGGTGCTTCAGCTACACCAAGGGGTAGGAATAGATTACCTCCTCATGATAATAACCCAGTTTCCCTCCTATGTACGTCGAGGAAAGTACTATGAGGGACTTTTCTGGATTTTCACGGTGGGTGAGAGCTTTGGCACCATGATTGATAACCCTTTTCAAGAAGCTGCTGCTGACGGAGACCTCCAAGCGGGCTACCTTTGTCAGATTCTAAACTATGGATTCTGGGGTCAGTTGTTGGACTTCATAAGGTTAGAAGACGAGTCCACCCAACTGTCTTGCCGACAAAAAGTGTATGAAGATGTCTCTCAACTTCATACCCCTCATGCTAGACTCATAAGACGTCATAGGTGCCCTTAGAAGTTTTGCCCTGAATGCTCGGTCTGTGTTTGGTTCGAGGAGTTATGGATTTTTTCTTCTCTATGTGGAGTTCGTTTACTCAATGAGTAAGGGAAACTCAAGGACTAATAATAATGAACGTATGTTTATTGAAATGTTGTCTTTCCCCTTCCTTGTATTTACTTTAATTTTTGTCCTCGAATGATTTTCAAGTGTTTGAACTCATATCTTAAAACTTTTAGATGGAAGGACAAACCCACCTGTTATCTCTTCCCACTGAGATTTTGGAAATCATTGCGATCAAAACGTGTGAGGACGAGTATGACCCCTTCGAAAATTTGCGAAGAACGTGAAAGCAATGGTTTGAGATAACAAACAGTCCGGAGATTCTCTGCACCTGCCAGGGGAATGCCTCCATCTATTACCGCATTGGCTCTGCACAGCTAGTCGGACGTGAACGACGAGGAAGTTACCACGAAGGGCTTTTTCTATGTTCCACCCTAGGCCGAAACTATACGGCCAGAGTGAAATTTCAGGAGGCTTCGTTAGAGGGAAATATTTATGCGGCTTATATGATCCAAATTCTCAGCTTTAGCCTGTTTGACCGTATCTATGGCTTCAATGTCCTCGACCGAGACATAATTAGGCGAGTCCTTCGTACTTTGGTCTGTGAAGAAATTTCAGAACATTGTACTGTTCGAGATTCCCTTTGGAGGCCTGATGGCCCGGAACATATGTGCAACCCCTCCTGTCTTGGGTGTATGTGGATTAGGGAGCTGGAAGAGGTGAGATTTTCTACGGGGATCCCTCTAAATGCACCTGTTGACCCTATTCGTTGGTGGAGGTGGTAAGAACATTGCTGAACCTTGTAGTGTTGTGAAATAAATTGAGATGACGCAATTTTCAAAAGGGGGGATAATGTGACGCCCCAGGTTTTATGAACTAGTTCAAGTAAGAAATATTATGCCTCTAATGATGACTCTTTCTTTCTTTGTTGTGCTAAGAAGGAATTTGAAATAAAATAAAACATGGAGAAGAAGGTAAACTAATATATATTAAAACATTACATTACAACAAGACCCAACTAGTTGAAAATACCATGCACAAGACCTAACATAGCCACACCAAGACTACTAAGAACCACAACTCGATTAATTGGATAGTCCTCGTCTTCAGAGTCCATCAGCGTGTAAAATATAACAACCAGGGCCAAAGCACACATGCTCAACGCCAATGGTATGAGGAGAGCCATCCTTTCTGGTTCAAGTGTTTTGTTATTGTAAAATACCCCTGCTTTTATAATGGTCCTGTGAATATTGACCGTTGGAAGATAGTCGTTGTATTTCTATCAAAATAACCTTTGGGTTTCCATTGATAATGTTTATCTTTATATTAAAACATGTTTATAACGTTTTTGTAATTTTATAATAATATGTCTAAAGTATGTTTCACAAAAATAATCATAGTTTTAAAATTTAAAGAGTGTTCTCGGGAATAAATCCTCTTGTTTTCAAAATTCCGATGGATACTTATATTGAAGACTAGGTATTCTTTTTATAAAAGATATGTTTAAAGGGTATCAATAATAATATATTTTGATCACTAAATTAAGAATTTTTGAATTAACTAGTACTATTTCAGAATTTCTTTAAAGACCCGAATAATTATAGTGGTTTTGTATGAAAAGTATATCTCTTAAAAGATTTATAAATAATTTGGTAAAGGGGTTTAAATTTTAAAACTAATTTTTTGTTATAGTTGTTTCGGTGCGGATGTGCGTCGGGTTACGCTGTTCCGCCAGGACGCGTTCGCGCGTGCACCCGTCGACCCGAGGGGATGGGCGCGCGCGGCTCGTGGTCCCGCAGTCCCGCTTTCCAAGGGTGGGCGGCATCCGTCCCTTATTCATGGGCGTCTGCTCCTTGATCGAAACCGGGATGATGGGATGTCGGCTCCTCCTTCCGTGGATGTCTCCTCGGAACTCGTCACCTAATCCGGGTCTCCCTCATAGATTTAAGAATGTTCGTGAATCTCGTTCCCGGCGCCATATCTTCATGGACACCGGTTAATTACGCTGCTTCCGCCCGGACGCTCCAAGGAGTCTGGTCGGGGCAGCAACCTGCGGTGAGGAGACCGGGTGGCTCCGGGTGTCGGGGGCGTGTCTTAACACTGTGCCTCTGCATGTCTGCCTTCCGTCCCTAATAGGGCTTCTCGAAGGCGTGATGGCCTGAGGCATCACGCACTTGGCGCGGGGAACTGTGTTACCTGAGGTTTTCCTCAGCTTCCCATGTTTAACACGGGGTATGCCGCGAGTTTAACGTCCAGCGGGGACGGCATCGGACTGATCAACACGAAGAGTGGATCAGATGACAGAACCCCTTGCGGGGAACCTCCGACGCTGGGGCCAGCACATGGGCGGCTTCCCGAGTGAAGTGGAGTGGAATGAAATGGCATGACCCCACCGGGATGTGGCGGCCCGGGTAAGGATCAGGGTGGATGATGGAGTGAAGAGCCTGGACCCCGTAGGGGCTTCCTACGTACCGTGCGTTAGCGCGGATCAAAGTCAGCGTAGTTCGGGTATACAGTTTAACGTCATGCTGGACGTCGGCAAGCCGACTCACAAAGAGATCGAGGCTGCCGGGCGGAGGGTTGAACCGAACCACCTCGCATAGAGGGGGATGGAACGGCCGGGTGGATCACAGTTTTACGGCATGCTGGACGTTAGCAAGCCGACTCACGAAGAGATTGAGGCCGCCGGGCGGAGGATTGAACCGAACCACCTCGCACAGAGGGGGATGGAACGGCCGGGTGGATCACAGTTTTACGTCATGCTGGACGTTAGCAAGCCGACTCACGAAGAGATCGAGGCAGTGGGGAAGCACAATGGAGATACACACGTGCAGTCCCCCACAGAGGCGGATTCATAGGTGAATCAATGCAAGTGTGAACCCGGGAGGGGTTCACTGATGGACGAACCGACGTAAATACGACCGGGACGACCAGGTGGCGGGCTTGAACCTCGGAGAGGCTTCCTACGTACCCTTTTTAGAAGACAGGGATCAAAGTCCACGTAGTTCGTTCTGTTTGTAACACTCTACCCCCGTGGGCGAAGGCCACTCCATGAATCATCCCTAAAGAGGGGCAACCCCGTCATCCCTGCAGAGACGAGCGGGTGGGGGCCACATCCAAACCGGGGGGACCCTGCGTGCGGGGCACGGGATCGGGTGATGCGGACGGTTTAACGTCTTGCCGGACGAAATACAGTTTAACGTCATGTGTTGAGGACGAAGCGGACGGTTTAACGTCTTGCCGGACGAAGTACAGTTTAACGTCGTGTGTTGAAGACGAAGATGCTTGGCAGTTTAACGTCTTGCAGCGCAGACGATGTGGGCTAGGCAGTTTAACGTCATGCAGCTTGGACGCATGCAGTTTAACGTCGTGCAGGACGTGGTGCAGTTTAGAGTCATGCAGGACGAATTACAGTTTAACGTCGTGCAGGACGTTGAAGCCGCCGATAGGTTCGTGTCACTTCGCGCAAGCCTAGGGGGGCCGCACGGGAAGACGACGCACGGTGCGGGCACCCGGGATGAGGGTCATCGGGCGCCACGCAGGCGGGTACCCAAAGGGGGTCAAAGGGGGCGACCCTGGCGGTTTGCGCGCAAAAGAGGAGCTTTGCGCGCAATACCGCGGGTCGGCGCGCAAATGGGCGGGCTGGCGCGCAATTGGGCCAGCACTTTGCGTGCGGATGATCGAGATTGCGCGCACCGGGCTTCGGATAGCGCACGGGGGCAACGGCTCATTCTTTAATGAATGGCCACGTTGGAAATGGGGGGGTGCGCGCAATCGGGCTGGATTGCGCGCACCCTGGGGCAATTGCGCGCAAGAGGCTTCTTTTGCGCGCAAATGCCTTTGAGTGAAGGGTTATTCAAGGGAAAGGAGCCGAAGGGATTCCGCGCGAAGGCGAACCCCGAGGCTTTCTTGCGCGAAAGAAAAGAGGTTACCTGAAGATCGACATTGCGCGCGGAAGGGGTTGGATTGCGCGCACGAGAGACCTTTCGAATTCCGGCAACCTTCAAAACGTTGGGGGTCGCCTTATATTTATAGGCAACCCCGGGCGCGGAATTCTCATCGCGGGCGCGGAATTCCCTTCGCGGGCGCCGAATCAGGACCCGGCGCGCAAGGGAGTCGCGGGAGCTCGGGGTGCGCAAAATTGCGCGCCGGCCAGGCGGATTGTGCGCATCCCGGGAGGATTGCGCGCCGCGACTCAAATTTGCGCGCGGGACTCTAAAATTTCGCGCACACCCTCCGGGCTCTCCGGAACAGGCGTCTGACTCCAAATATCACTTCGATTTCCGCATCCGGAACTTCGTTTTGGGATCAACGGACTTTTCCGGCGTCTACAAAAGCCCCCCCTCGGAATCTGATCGGCGAGAGGTCGCAACGATCGGGTTCCGAGGGAGACTCCGGATTGCCGAAGTCCTGGGCGGCGCGGGACTTAGGCGCGCAAAAAGGGGCGCCGGGCGCGCAATTCGCCGCCGTGGTCGCGCAATCGGGCATTCCGCGCGGCGCGGGATCCCGGCCGCGTCTATAAATAGGGGTCCGGGGCTCCTCGTTCCGTACACAGGCCTTCCGCGCGATAAGCTTCAAAGCTCTCATGCGCGAAATTGCCTTTTCCGGCGCGAAATTCGCCCGATCGGCGCGCAAAACCATCCGGATTTCGCCATGTCTTTACGCAAAAACCCGGAACATTACGCGACATTCTTCCCGATTGCGCGCCGTCCACTTGGATTTCGCGCCAACCTTCAAACTTTTCTACCAGCCTCGTCCGATCCCGCACGCTTCATCCCTTTACCCTCACGACTCCCGGAGCTTCTGAGATGGCCGCGAATCAAGGAAATGAGGGGGATGCCGCCACTCGCAGAGCTGAGATGGCGACGAACGAGGAGGGGCGGGACTTAGCGATCCCTGAGGCTGGACCCGAGTCGAAATTCCCGGGCGTTCCTACGTACTCCATCAGGCTGGAGATCAAGCCATACGTAGTTCTGCGAGTGCAGTTTAACGTCATGCAGGACGCAGAACCCCGTTTGGGGAGATCTTAGTTTAAGGTCGTCGAACTTGGACCATAAGGGTAGATCTTAGTTTAAGGTCTTAGAGCTCGGACCATAGGGGTAGATCTTAGTTTAAGGTCTTAGAGCTCGGACCATAAGAGTAGATCTTAGTTTAAGGTCTTAGAGCTCGGACCATAAGGGTAGATCTTAGTTTAAGGTCTTAGAGCTCGCACCATAAGAGCCTCAAAGTACGCCGCATCTTGGTCCCATCCCCTGGATATGCGAAGATGCACTGAGGGATAGTGTCAAGAGTGTCGAGATTTTGCCTGGTCAGAATGGGAGGTGGAAAATGTGATGTGAATCATGCGGCCATTCACTCAAGGACTGGGGGCACCGGCGTAACGATATGGGAGTACTGCCGACCGTGGCGGAAAAGCAGCATCAATATCGCACTAACCGTTGATGGAACGAGGCAGCAAACGAGCATCGACCGCTCAATCGCAGGATTCATATCGATTCGCTGCCCGAGGCCATTGGGGGCACCAGCCCGAGTCGGTGGGAGAGCACTGAGGCATTGTGTCCAAACCGTTCACGGGGGCTCCACCCAGGGCGTAGGCGATGGGTCCGAATGAAAGGGATCACGAAGCCTGAAAATGGAAGGAACCTGACCAAGCTGAACCTGACCCTCCTGGCCATAAACCAGAGTACCCTTGACACCAGTGGACCACTGCAAGGGGTCGAGGGACACGCCTTGAGGGTGGCCTGAAGGCGGCGGATTCCCCAGAGAAGGGGGAATCTCTAAGAGGTGGGGGCTGGACCCGAAGTTTCAAACATCCGGGCGTTCCTACGTATCCCATAAGGATGGGAATCAAGCCACACGTAGTTCTTGAAGCGCGGCGCAACACAATCGGGCACCAGCGCGGGGAAGGGTGCGGGTCTGACCCTCGCACACAGAAGAAGCGGTATTTGATATTTCTTGTTTGTCCTTAAGGATGGATGGTTTTTCTTTGTGCAGCGACATGCCTGTGATTAAGGAATCCCTGGCGTCGCCACAATAATCAAGCCATGAAAGGCATTGATGAATGGCGTGGTTATTCAACAGCGCCCAACGTGAGTGTCCCCTGAGGAGAACATCACGATGCAGTGCCATTTCTCGTCGGGCGGCCAAGACGATCACAGTTTACAGTCGTGTGGTAGGACCAGACAACACAGTTTAAGGTCGTGTGGTTCGGACCATGGAGGAATCCGCTTATCGCGATACGGCGGACTCAGCGGAGGTGGGAACATACCCAGCCCTGCGGTCACGCACGATTCCAGAAAAAGGATCCTGGGATAGGGGCCCGCGCATGTCCATCACCCGAAGGGTAGGGATGCTAGCCTCCAGCTATACTGGGCCCATAACGTGATTGTTCGGGCGACTCCTTCCTCCTTATGGGGACGAGGGTCCAGCTACACATGGCCCTTAGGGAGGACATCCGCATATATCCTTGGTGCTCAGATCGTGGAAGCCTCGACAGACACCATTACCCTGGTTGGCCTGCCTAACGTGTAAAGGTGTACTGAAGGTCAGTATGAAGAGAGTGTCGAGATTCCACTACAACGCACAAAGGCGGAGTGTGATGAGGACCGCGCAACCAATGTTCGGAGCCTAAAAGAGCCGACATGGCGATCAAGGATGTCGCTGACCATATTCGCAACACAACATCCGATCGCGTCAGCCTAGAACGGGGCAAGCAAACGAGCATCAACCGCTCAATCGCATGATTCATATCGATTTGCCGCCCAGGACCCGCCGGTAAATCGACCCGGAGCGGTAGGAGAGCACTGAGGCATCGTACCCAAACCGCTAACGAGGATCCCTTTGAGTGAAGGCTCGAACAAGAGGAAGTGCGCGGCACGACAAGAAACATAGGACTTGCCGGGATTGCATCCGACACTACGGGTCATAGACCAAAGTACCCAAAACATGTTAACAGATCACCGGAAAGGGTCGGAGGACTCACCCTGAGAGCAACCAAAAGACAGCAGGTCCCCGTGATCGACCAAGAGACGGGGCTGGACCTGAAACACAAGCGTCCAGGCGGTCCTACGTATCCCATAAGGATGGGAATCAAGCCATACGTAGTTCTTGAGAGGCAGTTTAACGTTATGCCGGACGATGAGGGGTGTGAGGTAGTCCCACACACGGGGGAGGCGTACGGCACGGCCAGTAGACCGACGTGAATGAGGACATAATCCCCGCTCACGCGATACACCTCACACAAAAAGGAGGGGAACATGGGCCAGAGGCCCAACGCGGGATAGAGATTCCCGGGAAATGGGGATGGGCCTGAAACTTGAATGTCCAGGCGGTCCTACGTATCCCATAAGGATGGGAATCATGCCGCACGTAGTTCTTGAGAGGCAGTTTAACGTCATGCAGGACGATGAGGGAAGAAGGGGGAAACGGAAGGCATCCCCAAACGTGGGGGGCGTACAGCGTGGCGAGAAAACCGACGTGAATAAGGACATAGCCCCGCGTTCACACCATACGCCACATAACCAGAGGCAACTGGGCCAAGGGCCCGAGGTGGGATGGAAATTCCCGAAGGATGGGGCTAGGCCTGAAACATGAATGTTCAGGCGGTCCTACGTATCCCATAAAGATGGGAATCAAGCCGCACGTAGTTCTTGAGGTGCAGTTTTAGCGTCATGCAGGACGAATGCTGAACAGTTTAACGTCTTGTAGCTCGGACGTGGTGCAGTTTAGCGTCATGCGGGACGATGTACAGTTTAACGTCATGTTGGACGAAGCACTTGGCAGTTTAACGTCTTGCAGCGCGGACGATATGCTAGGCAGTTTAACGTCGTGCAGCCTGGACGTAGTACAGTTTAACGTCATGTTGGACGAGTGCTAAACAGTTTAACGTCTTGTAGCTTGGACGAAGGTGCTGGGCAGTTTAACGTCGTGCAGCTTGGACGTAGTACAGTTTAACGTCATGTTGGATGAGTGCTAACCAGTTTAACGTCTTGTAGCTTGGACGAAGGTGCTGGGCAGTTTAACGTCGTGCAGCTTGGACGTTATGCCCTCAGACAATGTACTGCTTGAGGAACCTAGCGTTGGTGGGAGGAGTGACACGCTCACCATCCATAGTCGCTAGGGAGTACGCGCCATTGGGATAGACCTTGTGGATGACAAAAGGTCCCTCCCACTTGGGCTCCAACTTGGGCGGCTTCCTGCCGGGGATCATCGGTGCTCTTAGGGATAACACTAGGTCACCCTGTAGGAAGGAGCGGAGGCGAACCTTCTTATTGAAAGCTCGAGCCATTCTGCTCTGATGCCTCTCCAAGTTGTGCAAAGCGCGAAGCCTATTCTCATCCAGTGCTTCCAACTCGACTAGACGGGCTTCAACAGCTCTGTCCGGCGCTTGCTGGTCGTAGACCGCAGTGCGCAAGGACGGTAACTGGATCTCGATGGGCAGGACGGCCTCAGCTCCATACACCAGGGAATAAGGGGTCATCTGGGTGGAATTGCGAGTCGTCATCTGATAAGCCCAGAGGGCGTTGGGGAGCTTGTCCGGCCAACTCTTCTTGTTCTGACCAACCATTTTTTGCAGAATGTTAGAGAGGGTTTTGTTAAACGCCTCTATCTGTCTATTCGCCTGCGCATGATAGCGAGATGTATGGTTCGAGCGAATGTTGTACTTGGCGTACAACTTCTTCAACTCGGCTGCTCGGAAATTGGCTCTGTTATCCGTGAGGATAGCGTGAGGCACTCCAAATCGGTGAATGATGTTGGAGGTCACGAAGTCAGCGATCGAACGGGATTTGACCTCTCTGAGCGGAATCGCCTCTGCCCATTTGGAGAAGAAGTCCGTGGCGGTCAGAATGAACCGGCACTGGCGAGCCGTCGCCGGCGGGTAAGGTCCCACAACATCCATCCCCCAGACTGCAAAGGGCTAAGAATACCTGGTGGTATGGAGAGGCTCCGGCGGCCGATGCACAAAGTTCGCATGAACCTGGCACGCATGGCACCTCCTGGCATACTCGATGCAGTCATGGATCATGGAGGGCCAGAAGTATCCCAACCTCCGAATCTGGTGGGACAGCTTCGGCCCAGTCTGATGGGCACCGCATGAACCAGCATGAACCTCTTGCATGACTCGTGGGATCTCAACTCCCTGAAGGCAACGGAGGAGAACACCATCGAATCCGCGTTTATAGAGGATCTGCTCCAGGCCGGGACTGCTCTGGATGACAAACTGTGATGCACGGCATCGAACTCGCTCGCGCTCGGCCCGATCCGGCGGGAGAATGCCATGTTGGAGGTACTCAACCAAAGGCGTCCTCCAATCAGGGGCTGGTTCGACTGCCATATATGGGGTACTCGGGGCTCCGGGCACAGGGGAAACCGTGGTGAGATTACTTACCGACGGGCCGCGATCTCCCTCCGGGATAACGGGAGCGATGAGCCTGCGGCGCGTCACGCGGACGATCAGGTTATCCTGTTCAGGCTCTGCAAGTGACGCAGCAAGGCTGGCCAAAGCATCTGCTCGACCGTTCTGCGACCGGGGAATATGGACAATTTCTGGCCGAGAAGGGAACTGGGCCATCAGAAGGAGGGTGCACTCCAGCAATGGCACAAGTTCCGGCTTCCTGACAACATAGTCGCCATTGATCTTCTTAACGACCAGCTCGGAGTCCCCTTTCACGCACAGATGGGGCACGTCGATCTCGAGAGCTAACTCGAGGCTGGTGATGAGGGCATGGTATTCCGCCTCATTGTTGGTACAGCCCTATGACAACAGGAAAGAGTATGGCAGTACAGCTTGCTCCGGGGTAATGAAGACGATACCCAAGACCACTTTGTTGAGCTTAGGATTATCGAGTCTTCTACCGGTGGGGCTCCGGGAGGCACCGTCAAAGTGCATCTGCCAGCATGGACCGGCTCGATCGACCGAGAGGATGGCCTCATCAGGAAAGCCTAGATCCAGCGGCTGATCCGCGGAGGTTGGGTGAGCAGCCAGAATGTCTGCCAATGCTTGCCCTTTGATGGCCTTCTGAGACACATACCTGATGTCGAACTGCTGGAGAACCACAGCCCACCGCGCTAGACGGCCAGTCAACATAGGCCGGCTCAGGATATATTTCAACGGGTCTACCCGAGAAACCAACTGTACCTCATGGTGCTGCAAGTAGTGCCATAATTTCTGTACGGCAAATACGAGCGCCAGGCAGCTCTTCTCGACGGGGGAATACCTGACTCCCGCATCGAGGAGCATGCGACTGAGGTAATAGAGGCTATTCTCTGTTCCCTCGTTGTTCTTCTGGGCGAGAAGGGCACCCAGGGACCGTTCCAGGGCGGTCACATAGAGGACCAGCGGCTTCCCGGATACAGGCGGCATCAGAACCGGAGGTTGCAGCAGGTACTACTTGATTTCCTCGAAAGAGGTCTGACACTCTTTATCCCATACATATGTGGCACCTTTCTTCATGAGCTGAGAAAAGGGCTTACACTTGCCGGCCAGATTCGCGATGAATCGGCGTATATAGGCTAAGTGGCCTTGGAACCCTTGCAGTTCCCGGATGTTACCTGGGGGAGGCATCTGGCTAATCGCCCTGATCTTCTCTGGGTCGATCTCAATACCCCGGTATCTTACCACAAATCCAAGGAACTTTCCGGAGGTGACCCCGAAGGCACACTTCAATGGGTTCATCTTCAGGCAGCGAGACCGGAGGAAGCCGAACACTTTCTCAAGATCTTTGAGATGGTCCTGATGCTGGCGCGATTTGACCACCAAGCCGTCGACGTAGCATTACACCAGTGTGCCAAGGATTGGCTTGAATATGCGGTGCATCGCCCGTTGATAGGTGGCACCTGCATTCTTCAGGCCGAAGGGCATGACCCGGTAACAGAAGGTACCTTGGGGGGCCCTGAAGGCAGTGAACTCCTCATCCTCAGGGGCCATCCGAATTTGGTTGTATCCGGAGTATCCATCCATAAAGGAGAGGGCTTGGAACCCTGCCGTGGCGTCAATCAACAGCTCTGTCACTGGAAGGGGAAAATCATCCTTTGGACAGTGGCGGTTGAGATCGCGGAAGTCGATGCAGACTCTGATCTGCCCATTCTTCTTCCTGACCGGCACAATGTTGGCCATCCATTTGGGGTACTGGACTTCCATCATGAAGTTGGATTTCATAATCTTGTCATCTTCGGCCTCAACCATGGCACCGTGGAGTGGGTGCATCTTCCTGGGAGGCTGCTTGAACCCGCGATGGTTCGCCGGGAGACCAAGGCGGTGGACGGCTACCTGAGGATCTAGCCCCGACATCTCGTCATAGCCCCAAGCGAACACATCACGGTGCTGCCTGAGAAAGTCCACGTACTGCTGCCACTCCTCAGAGGGCATGGCGGCACTGACCAATGTGGGTCTCGGATCTGCTTCGGTTCCAAGGTTCACTGGTACTAACTCATCGACTGTGGCGGAGACGCCCTCCTCAAAGGCTGGGGGTGCATCTTCCACGTCCTCTCCACTCGGGGAGGGATCGTCCACGGGAGAGACTGCGTTGGAAACTGCATTGGGGCTACCAGATCCTGCTGGGCCGCTGGTGCTGGCACGGGCGGTCGCGGTCATCTCATCAGGAGACTCACAGGCCGTCGAGACCATGGCTACGTCCAACCGTTGAATCAGGAGGACGTAAGCGTCATCCAAACTTGCCCAGGGATCCCTTGCAACAGCGACAGGCTCGACCTCACCTGCCAAGATCTGCTTATCCTTGCTCTTGTAATAGTCCGCGTCTAGATAGCGGGCTTCACATGAGCCAAAAGGAGAGGCATCTCCCTGAAGCACGCCTACTCTACCATTAAGGGAGTATTTGAGGCATTGGTGGTATGACGAGGGAACCGCCGCATGAAGGTGGAGCCATGGCCTGCCCATCAATGCGTTGTACGCAGTGTCTTGAGAGACTACCATGAATTCGGTGTTGGCAACCAAGTCACCGAACTGGGTCTTCAAGCGTATCTTGCCGACCGGAGTTTGCTCGGTGCGGTCGTACCCCTGGATCCTGAGGTCGGAGGGAATCAAGTCATCCTCAGACAACCCCAATCTCCGGAGCGTCTGAGTTGGAATCAGGATAATCCCGGACCCCGTGTCGACAAGACAGCGTCGGACTTCAAGGCCATTGAACTGGCCGGTAACATACAGCGGACGAATGTGCCCCTGTATAAGAGGGTCTTCATCCTTACCGGAGAACGAGATAACCGCCTGGCATTCGGCGTCCTCAATCGTTTTGGCATTAAAGGCCTCTGCAGCCGTAACCTCTGTCTCAAACTGGAGGGGGATCTTCAGGGCTTCAGCGAGTGCCTCGCGCATCTCAGATGACATGCGCAGAGCCTCAAGTATGGAGAGTCTCGCTGGGATGTCGGCCAAGTGCTTCAGGACATCATACTTTTTGGCCAAGCGCGTGCCCCTGGTTGCAGGAGGTTGCTCCGCGGTTGGAGGCATGATGGGCCCTGCCGGTTGGACCGGTGGCCGGCTGGTACTTGGCGCATCTCGCTGTTCATTGGTTGAAGCCCGGGAAATGGTCACCGTACTGGGGTCAGGAGGCCGGGATGGACTCGTGGCAGGGCGGAGCTGATCGCGACGCGGCAGAGGCGGTTCTGCCTGATCCCACACCACAAACAGTGGCGGAGGCGAATCCGTCATCCCCGGATGGGGGGGCTGCGCGCGCTGAGCTCGATCTTGAGCCTGCTGCCTAGTCTCAGTGGCGTGCACGGCCTGGCTGGAGGTACCAACTGCTGTGCCCCGACGACCCCTGTTGTTGCGGCTCCTCCGACGGTGGCGACGACCGGGGACACTAGGGAGGTCCACCTGGCGTTCTTCAATGTCGGGAACCGAAAAGGGATTTACCAGCTCGACGGTATTAACCGAAGCGTACCCAATACTGTCATCGGACAAATCATTCACCACTGGGCGGATCCGAGGAGGGATCCCCATCTCCGAGGGCATGAAATCGCCAAGAATGTGGGATAGTGGCGGAACTGGCGGGGCACGCTCTTCCTTCTTGCGCCGCCGCCGTTTGCTCTTCTTGGAAGAGGCAGGCTGGGACGACGATGCCGAACCAGCACCCGCAGATTCTGGGGGCTCAGGCTGATTCAAGCGCGCACGGATGATTCCATGGGCGTGAATGATCGTCTTGCGGGCCATCCAGTTTTTATACTTCTGGGACCCGCGGTCGGAGACCAGCTGCCATTCGTCCTCATTGCCGCTATCGTCGTCTGATCCCATGAACACGCCCGCCACTTGTGTTGGAGCTGGGCCCAACCTGATTACATTGTTGTTAATCTGGTCTTGGAGCCAATCCTTAAACACATAGCACCGCTGGATGGTGTGCCCCAGGGCCCGATGGTAGGGGCAGTAGCGGGGGTTATCCGTGAGATGTGCCTCCTCTGGCCTCCAACACTCAGGCAGTCGCACAATCCTCTGCTCCAGGGCGCTCCGGAAATAACCGGGGACCTGATCCTCGTGAAATGAGTAGGTCAGGTATCGCGGGCCTCTGGGAGCGTGGTCTTGACGAGGGGCTGGAGGGGCCTGCCGAGGAGGTGGACCCTGATTATCTCTCCTGGGTTGCGGTGGTACATTACGCGGAGGGGCCGGCCGGTTCTGAGGCTGCCGCTGCTGGGCCGGGAACTGAGCCCGTGGAGGCGGATTCCTATGAGGCTGTGGAGCTGGTCTCACTGGCAGCAACTCCAACGGCCTGGGAGCCTCTATCTGGGCAACAGCAGCGGGCTCAGCCCTGCTGGCTCTCCTTGCAGGAATCATAGGTGGCAGCGGGTGTGCCTGGCTGGCCTGTTGCAGTGCTTCCTCAAGACGTTGAGCTTTGTCTGAGAAGTCCCTGAACCCTCCGGGGTAATTCTGAGTGATCAAGGAAGGGACCAGCTCGGTCTTGACGTTCCCGACGCACATTGTCAGCAACTGCTCCTGAGTCAATGGCATGTCAAGGGAATACGTGAGACCCTTCCATCGGGCGACGAAGTCCGCGACTCGCTCATCAGGCCTCTGCTTGCACTTGAAGAGGTCTGCGATACTCGTCTTCCGGGTCGTGGAACTGAACTGGTAGAGGAATTGTCTACGAAGGTCCTCCCAGCTAGTTATTGACCCGACGGGGAGTTGGCTGTACCAGACAAATGCTGGCCCTTCCAACGTCTGGACAAAGTAGCGAAGCTTAGCGGCCTCTTGCTGCGCCGGAGTCCCCAAAATAGGCCCGCACCTCGAGTTGAAATGGGCCAAATGCTGTGGCGGATCTCCAGTCCCGTTGAAGGGGGCGAAAGTGGGATTCCCGAATCCCGGAGGTGCCAGCATGTCATCCACCCATGCTGGGTATGGCTTGCCGTCCAGTGGGATCGCCACTTTCCGAGTCTCCAAGGCCTCCAAGCGGGCGATGAGTGCCGCCATCGGATCGTCCGGACATGGGTTCCAGTCCTGGCGAGGATCTCTAACCACGAGCGCATTGCATGGCCCTTCAATCGGGTCGTCGACCGGGTCGTCGAACTCGGCAGCTCGTGGGATGGCGGGCGGAGCGGCCCTTGGGGCAGCGGGAGGAATCCGAGCGGGGTCTCTCAGGTAGTCACGCCGCTCGGGAGGGTGTGGTGAAACATACCACGCCCTCTTGCCATAGGCGATGGCCTCTCTCCTGTCGGCAAACACGGCATAATCACGGTTGCCCGAGAGAGCCTCACCGAGGGGTGGTTGTTCCTGTCCCTACTGTCCTGGCCTAGGATCACCGTAGTCAGGCCGCTGCTCTGCAGCGCCCTCGGCGAGGAGCTGGTCAACCAGCTTCTTCTGCTCGGCAAGCTGTTGACGTAGCGTAGCCTTCTCGGGATCCTCGTCTGCCCTCTGCATGGAGGTGGATGGGTCGGCGGGCTTTATAGCCCCGCCGTGCTCTTTACCTTTGCTGACGTTTCGGCTCAACATCAGTGCTTCAGTGGGTGCGGGGAGTCCCAGGAGGTTCCTCTGATGACGATTAACTCTCACCGATGGATCCAACGACGGCTTTTCTTCGGGGGAAGAGCCCCCGTCGAGAAGTTCCAAGTTGTTCCCCTCTCCCGACAGGTCAGCCATATTGACCGTTTCCATCCCTGGGGATATACCCTCAGGGCCACCCAGTGAATCGGGCTGTCGGCGAATCGCACTGAAGCGTAGGGCAGCGTACTGCCCCCATCCACAGATATACATGTGGGGAGTGGCTTCCTTGATAACCTTGCGGAGTACTTGAAAACACTCAACGCATCGTTGTTGGGGGGCCTCGTGGTGCCCAAATGACCCGGGGTGCCGAACCGCGGGGAGCGTGGCCAGGTCAATTTGACGGCACTGCTCACCAATATCCTCCAGGTGCACTTGACTCCCGGGATATGGCATTTGTAGGCGGTGAAGACGGGAGTGAGTCTCCCGGAGAGTTCAGCGGAAGCATTCGAACTCATCCGGGGTGAGCGATTCGGGTGCATCAAATTCCGGTCCTGCGACTGGCCAAAACTTCTCAGGGAAGTGGCCCTCTGCAAGGACGGTCCAGAAGCTCCACGACTCAAACTCGGGACCCAGGTCTCCTTGGTCCTCTTCAACGACTGGGAATGGACGGGGAACGGGTAGTGGTGCCGAGGCGGGCCGCCTGGCCGACGGGCTGGCCGGCGGTGAATACGGCGAGCAGGCCGATTGGCCTCCATATCCCGGGCCGCCCTCTGAGGGTGGCGGTGCCCCAGCTACCACATCACGATAGGACGGGCCGGCGAGCGAACATCCTGCTGTAGCGTCGGTGCTAGCAGAGGGTGCACTAGATCGTGGTTCGACCGTCGGTCCCCAGAAAAAGTCTCCGGCTTCTCCGATCGAGGAAGAAGGTGCTTCCGGAGGGGCCGGTACCAACCGCAAGCTTGATCCTTGGGGGTCTACCAGGCCCTCGCTACTCCGGATATACCTTCGAAGAGAAGCGGGGATCATATCGATCTCGCTCTCGGGAAGTACGAGGCTGACGTGCCGCATTCCTACCCCTGCCCTTGACTGGCGGGATTGGGGGGAGGGCTCTGTCGCCGAATCATACTCCGCCTCTGTATCAGAGAAATGAACCGGTCAGATCTCTGTCCGGAATTCCGTAACATTCTTCCCTCGGCGTCGACGCCTCGCCCTCCTGCCCCTGGGTGGTTCTTCGGGGCATGGCTGATCTCTATCCTGGCGTCCTCCGGCCGCACTGGTGCTGGGGCCAAGAGGACTGGAAACCAAGGTGCGAGGAGCACCGGGACAGATATCAAAGGGGACGCGGGGAGAGATGATTCCGAGCCAGCCTCCGGGCCGGGATCGGAAGGCGGGGTGACCCATGCCTCTTGGATCGGCCACACGGAGTAGACCCTGTTGGTGAATAGCGCTACCGCGAGGTGGTCCGTGGTGGCCATTGCCTGTACCAGCAACCGGGAGAGTCAACCCAACCAGCCTTTGGGGAGGTCGGGGCCTCGATCCGGGTCGGGCATAGAAGTGCTCCTGCTCAGGATGCGTAGGGGCCCGGTGACTGGAGCCAGCAGTGGCTTGAGCCAACGCGGCCGCTGTTTCTAGGGCCCCAAGGTGGGCATCCTCTTCCGCTCGAGCCCGACGTTGGCGTCGGGACAAACGAGTCGGGATGAGCGGCGCGGGCAGGTGGAGAGCCTGTCCTCGACTTGAGAGGCCTGGCGGCGATATCGTCGTGGCCTGACATGAGCCCTCATCGCGGATCCCTGGAGCGAATCTCGGATAGGGTAGTCCCGGGCATCTTCCACCTCATCCGCATAGGGGAAGGAGTTGTCGGAGCGCTCCGGGGATAAACTCCCAAAGCGGTTGGACGTCGAGGTAGGCAGCGGCGCCTCCCTGCACGGCCCTCGGGGGCGGCGTTGGTGGCGAGGTGCAGCTCCCTCGAGGTCTAGGCGAGCCATGTCCCTGGTGGGGATGACTCCCTCTTCCTTATATCTCCGCACCAAGTTGTTGATCACCTTTCTCTGGATGACCTCCGAGGGGGAGAGAGGGCGTGGTTGCCCCGCAGCTGCGGCTGCTGGGACGGCTGCGGAACGGGCGGGACCGCGCGGAGTAGCCGCGTCGGTGTTTCCCCTACCCCTGCGCCAGTGGGCGGGTGGCGATCGGGCACTGGATTGGGCGACCTGATTTCTGAAAGCAAGGAGAAAAACCCATTAACACTGACAGGAAAAGGAATCGACAACCAACCATTAGTGCCACGATGCCTTCCGTGGGGGGGACCCAGGCCATCGACGTCGCGAGACGGAGTGGCCGATTTCCCTTCCCCTGCCCCTGGCGGGTAAGACTGAATGCTCGGTCGAGCAGCATGCTGGTCTTCCAACACCTCTGAAAGCCATCGGTCTTCGTATTGAGGAGAAGAGATTCACGTCGGGTTCACCATTTTTCTGTTTCGGTGCGGATGTGCGTCGGGTTACGCTGTTCCGCCAGGACGCGTTCGCGCGTGCACCCGTCGACCCGAGGGGATGGGCACGCGCGGCTCGTGGTCCCGCAGTCCCTCTTCCCAAGGGCGGGCGGCATCCGTCCCTTATTCAGGGGCGTCTGCTCCTTGATCGAAACCGGGATGATGGGATGTCGGCTCCTCCTTCCGTGGACGTCTCCTCGGAACTCGTCGCCTAATCCGGGTCTCCCTCATAGATTTAAGAATGTTCGTGAATCTCGTTCCCGGCGCCATATCTTCATGGACACCGGTTAATTACGCTGCTTCCGTCTGGACGCTCCAAGGAGTCTGGTCGGGGCAGCAACCTGCGGTGAGGAGACCGGGTGGCTCCGGGTGTCGGGGGCGTGTCTTAACATTGCGCCTCTGCATGTCTTCCTTCCGTCCCTAATAGGGCTTCTCGAAGGCGTGATGGCCTGAGGCATCCCGCACTTGGCGCGGGGAACTGTGTTACCTGAGGTTTTCCTCAGCTTCCCATGTTTAACACGGGGTATGCTGCGAGTTTAACGTCCAGCGGGGACGGCATCGGACTGATCAACACGAAGAGTGGATCAGATGACAGAACCCCTTGCGGGGAACCTCCGACGCTGGGGCCAGCACATGGGCGGCTTCCCGAGTGAAGTGGAGTGGAATGAAATGGCATGACCCCACCGGGATGTGGCGGCCCGGGTAAGGATCAAGGTGGATGATGGAGTGAAGAGCTTGGACCCCGTAGGGGCTTCCTACGTATCGTGCGTTAGCGCAGATCAAAGTCAGCGTAGTTCGGGTATACAGTTTAACGTCATGCTGGACGTCGGCAAGCCGACTCACAAAGAGATCGAGGCTGCCGGGCGGAGGGTTGAACCGAACCACCTCGCACAGAGGGGGATTGAACGGCCGGGTGGATCACATTTTTACGTCATGCTGGACGATAGCAAGCCGACTCACGAAGAGATCGAGGCCACCGGGCGGAGGATTGAACCGAACCACCTCGCACAGAGGGGGATGGAACGGCCGGGTGGATCACAGTTTTACGTCATGCTGGACGTTAGCAAGCCGACTCACGAAGAGATCGAGGTGGTGGGGAAGCACAATGGAGATACATACGTGCAGTCCCCCACAGAGGCGGATTCATAGGTGAATCAACGCAAGTGTGAACCCGGGAGGGGTTCACTGATGGACGAACCGACGTAAATACGACCGGGACGTCCAGGTGGCGGGCTTGAACCTCGGAGAGGCTTCCTACGTACCCTGTTTAGAAGACAGAGATCAAAGTCCACGTAGTTCATTCTGTTTGTAACACTCTACCCCCGTGGGCGAAGGCCACTCCATGAATCATCCCTAAATTGGGGCAACCCCGTCATCCCTGCAGAGACGAGCGGGTGGGGGCCACATCCAAACCGGGGGACCCTGCGTGCGGGGCACGGGATCGGGTGATGCGGACGGTTTAACGTCTTGCCGGACGAAATACAGTTTAACGTCATGTGTTGAGGACGAAGCGGACGGTTTAACGTCTTGCCGGACGAAGTACAGTTTAACGTCGTGTGTTGAAGACGAAGATGCTTGGCAGTTTAACGTCTTGCAGCGCGGACGATGTGGGCTAGGCAGTTTAACGTCATGCAGCTTGGACGCATGCAGTTTAACGTCGTGCAGGACGTGGTGCAGTTTAGCGTCATGCAGGACGAATTACAGTTTAACGTCGTGCAGGACGTTGAAGCCGCCGATAGGTTCGTGTCACTTCGCGCAAGCCTAGGGGGGCCGCACGGGAAGACGACACACGGTGCGGGCACCCGGGATGAGGGTCATCGGGCGCCACGCAGGCGGGTACCCAAAGGGGGTCAAAGGGGGCGACCCTGGCGGTTTGCGCGCAAAAGAGGAGCTTTGCGCGCAATACCGCGGGTCGGCGCGCAAATGGGCGGGCTGGCGCGCAATTGGGCCAGCACTTTGCGCGCGGATGATCGAGATTTCACGCACCGGGCTTCGGATAGCACACGGGGGCAACAACTCATTCTTTAATGAATGGCCACTTTGGAAATGGGGGGGTGCGCGCAATCGGGCTGGATTGCGCGCACCCTGGGGCAATTGCGCGCAAGAGGCTTCTTTTGCGCGCAAATGCCTTTGAGTGAAGGGTTATTCAAGGGAAAGGAGCCGAAGGGATTCCGCGCGAAGGCGAACCCCGAGGCTTTCTTGTGCGAAAGAAAATAGGTTACCTGAAGATCGGCATTGCCCGCGGAAGGGGTTGGATTGCGCGCACGAGAGACCTTTCGAATTCCAGCAACCTTCAAAACGTCGGGGGTCGCCTTATATTTATAGGCAACCCCGGGCGCGGAATTCTCATCGCGGGCACGGAATTCCCTTCGCGGGCGCCGAATCAGGACCCGGCGCGCAAGGGAGTCGCGGGAGCTCGGGGCGCGCAAAATTGCGCGCCGGCCCGGCAGATTGTGCGCATCCCGGGAGGATTGCGCACCGCGACTCAACTTTGCACGCGGGACTCTAAAATTTCGCGCACGCCCTCCGGGCTCTCCGGAACAGGCGTCTGACTCCAAATATCACTTCGCTTTCCGCATCCGGAACTTCGTTTGGGGATCAACGGACTTTTCCGGCGTCTACAATAGTATGTTGACTCATTTTGTGCAAGTATTTATATTTTTGAACTAAGCATACTTAAACTTGTTATTTCAAAAGTCTAGATAAATTTCCTTTTTATAAATAAATTATGTTAACATGAAATATATTACATAAGCTAGTAAAATGATTTAGATTTTTTTAACTAAAACTAATTATCTTTATTGAATGAACCCCCTTTTTTTATAAATATTTATACTATACTTCATTTTGAAAATAAGTATACTTATGATGATTGTTTTATAAATTTAAAATAAGTTTTTAATAAAAAAAATAGGATGGGGCTCGGCCAAGCCGAGGGCATCCCTTAAGGGACAAGCCCTCTAGGCCGAGACCAAGACCCAAGGGACCCGAGGTGCCGACCTTCGGGGTCCCCCAAGCACTTAGTGGGTGTCCAACCGCATCCCAATCTGTGTGCATAGGTCTCTCAGGTCGCGCGCAGGTCGCGTGTAAGGCCGCGGTGCGCTGTGCGTAGGGGTGGGCCGAAGCCGGCATGGGGCCCATGTATAAGGCCCCTGAGTGTGTGTTCGTGTTATTGCACCGGGGGCAGCAGAGCTTTTTTGTTAAACTACGCCCCAACCGCGCTCTAGTTCGATGTGGGAACGAGATTTTTCTACGAGACGCTATCGTGACCATCGGATGCATCTCACGCGATCTGAGCCGTCCGATTCCTCGCTCGATCTCTTTAAATTTTGCCGCGCTCCTCCAGCCATTCGATCTTCGCCGAGATCTAATCCCGGCTATCCCTTACTTTACCTCGTCAACCCCCACCATCTTCTTCCTCGAGTCGTCTCCCGACCAGTAGGCCTGCTCAAAGGACACCTCGACCTCTCCTTCCCCACACTGCTCCCTTGACTTCCGAACACCCCCTCATAGGTCCATGTTTTCCCGTCTTCCCCATGTCGGTCTACTTCTGGGTCGAGTCACCCTTTATGCACCAAATACCTACTTAAACCCCCCTGCTTCTTGAAGTCCCGACGGCTTCTTCTTCTTCCTCCTTCCTCTCCCGCGAACTTCCATCAAGATCAGTGTGGTCCACCTGGTCCGAGCTCCTTCTCAAGCTATGTAAGGGTCCCTGCATGCTTGTCTCCATTTAAAGGAACCTTCGGCATATACACAGCTTACATTTATATATATATACTTGATAAATATATACCCCTCAAAAGGTATCTCCTTCAAGGAATCGGCCTTCGTGTTTTCAGTAGGGTGCATGTGTAAGCATGGTTCCTAGTTTTGTTTTCCTTTGAAGAAAACCATATCAACTTACTCTCAGTATATATATATATAGTTTTTATATGTGCATACTTGAATATACACCCCTCGGGTGGTGATGTTTTCAAAAAGGATTTTGTTTCCTAACGTTTAATACAATGGTGACAAGGGAAAATAGTTATCTTACTTCGTTTTAAACCAACCCTTAAGAATATGTTTTGTATATATATATGGGTTACCTTTTTATATATATACATATATATACACATGGATGGTATTTCCTTTCCCTTTCTTTTTTTATTTTGGACAGAGCATTTGGATGTTAAGTTCTAATTGTACTCTTTCGGTTTTAGTTCATAAAACCTATATAGATACAAATATACAGCTTTCTATATATATATATATACACAGATATTTATAACCAAAACTCTATCTATATTTCGGATTTCAAAATGATCCAACATGTAATGCTATGCATTATATATTAATGAGGGATGATTGAAACTGTTTTACCAGGAAAACGCATCATTTCAAACTTAGTATCAATATATATTTATGTACACATAAACATGTAGACTAATACAAATCGAATTTATGATTTCAAGGGGTGGGTACCAACCTTTAAGTAAATCCTTATTTTATGCGAACTATGTTTTATAAAAAAACATGCTGGGCATCGCTCATGATACATTTTACCATGAAGGGTGTAATTTGGTTTGTTTTAAGATGTATTAGAGGATTTAAGATTTGATGGATCATGATATCATGTTGTATTCATGCATTATCTTAAGACATAATGAACCTACCATGTTGAATGTATTAATTAATCAATTCATGATGTAATCTATTTACAAGATCAAGGGCCTATTTATCACCATAACTAATTTCAAATGTTTTCCTTAAACATTCCCTTTTTCCATGGATTTATAATGGCAAAGATTCGTCATTTAGTATATCATTATGTTATATGCGTTAGTGAAAAGGATGTCTTACTAAGCTATGCATGCCTTTGATGAGTATTGACACATTTTTGCAAGTTATCTATCATACCTTGTATTATCAAAATTTGTGGTGGTTTTTTTATTTATTATTGTACATAATGCATGCTTATGACATATCACTAAATGAACTAAGGCATTTGGATAACCCGAAGAGGTATGGGACACCTTGGGTAAAAATGAAAATGAATGAGATATTCAAGGTGGTATGTGACATCTTGAATATATATAACCATTTATGTAAAGCATGAACGATGTGGCTCACATGATGATAAAGACAATTTTAAGGGTGCGCCCTGATAGAGCTCCAATGCCTTGGGTAAAGACTTAATCTCTAGAGATGACTTTATAGACTGATACCTTGGTGAATAACCTTGTAATTTTTAATGACACCTTTGGGATGGACCTTGGTGATATGTTCATGATTGTCTAAGTTAAATTTTGATGCCACATAATTCAAGTTATGTAAACAAGTTCTTTCCAAGATAAAGAACATTCATGAATGATGCCTTTAAAGTTTTCATAAAAGTTCTTATTTCACTGGTATAAGTTTGAAGCATGATTGGTGATTATTACTTAATAGAATGCTAATCAGCATGTGAAAATTTACCCGTTTCCATTATGCGTAACTCTGTTTATGTATTAATTTTAACCTTTTAATTTATGATTAAGTAAGACACATGTCACACTTGCTTATGATAACCATTGTTATTCCTTCAAGAATTAACATCAATGTTCCATGTTCATATCAAAAACCTTGATTGAGCATTGTTATGTTATGTGTTACAATCTTTCTTATTGAATGTTCAAATCCTTTTAAAAGGATGTTTTCAAATGTTACAGTGTTTTAATTTTTTTTAAAAACCCCTTACTGAGTATTTTAATGCTCACCCTACGTTTTGATTTAAAATTTTCAGGTATCAGCTTTTGAAAGATGATTTGTTTCAGAAGGTGCCGGTTTCCCATAACTCGAACCGCACACGATCCTCTGTATGGGACATGATGTGTTGTTAACAAAGTGTATTTTATTTTAAGATAACACATCATGTTCAGAAGGCACCGACTCCTGGGTTTCTGGGGTCGGGGTCTCTACAATAAAAGTCTTTACGAAAAACATCACTAAATCAAATGACAACAGGAAAGATCTTAGTTTGACTTAGTTGTTAGTCATCCTTATAAATTCCAGTAGTCTATGTTGTCACTCCATGTATCCCAAGATTTCTTGGCCCAATTATATCATCATAGACTTATCACTCACTCTAATAAATATATGTAGAAATATATGGAGGTTTAAACGACACGCTCGATAATAAAAATAAACATAGGCATGATAGGGGTAAAACTACTTCATCTTAAAATGATATTGAACATTATTATCCAAAGGAGGAAGTGGTCAAATATAAAATGGTAGTTTCCTATCTTAATTTGAAACAGCTTTCATTTTCATACACTCTATGAATTTATACCAAAAGGAGTATCAAGTGTCTTAATTCTATAGGAGTACTCATAATGAATTTTATGGCACTCCAAAATAGCCACAAAGATGAAGGAATAAAATGATCCTAAACTAAATAAGGTAGTTGAAATAATAGAGTCTACTCGAATAACACCTCAAATAGTAGATGGCTTGACACCGTACTCCTTTAGTATATACATCACTAAATAAACACGGAATGATCCCCAACACTATGATACAACCTGACTAACTAGAGATGGTTTTATCTATAGATGTATTATATTTGAATTTTGGTAACCAAGACCCCAATCTCCTCATTTTCTTATATATCAAGTCGTACTCTAGATAATTTTCTAGTGAGGTTTTTGTGATCATGTTCTTGATAGTGGAGTAGGCACAAACCCTCTCCTAGTCACAATATAATGAACCAAAATTTATATTCATGTATATAAAATCATATTTGAAGAATACAAAAAACACCCCCAAAGACTGTATTAGTGTAGTGTCATTGGGAAATAGGAAACATAAAGACCTAATTTATAAAACATATACACCATATCAATCTTATTTCTTCATAACTAAAGCCCCTTTTAAATCATCTTACTTAATAACCTTTTTTATAACCACTGTAAAATGAACATTAAAAAGTGTGATATCGTATGCTCAGTAAGGGTAAAAAAAGGAGGTATCAATCACACCATAAAAATTATAGTAAATGAACATGTACCAAGTTTTTTTAAATTATATCCTAAATATCAATGATCATAATCTATAGTAATGAAAATTCATAAGACATAAATCATAAAAGAATAAATTTGACATAAATCATGGAATATTTATAAACAAATATGAATAGAAAATAATTTCCATATTATTCAAGGGTCATTACCAGGAAGATCATAGTGGACAATGTCCTTTACTGAACCGAGTTCTCTCCTCATTTCGTCTCTGTGTTTCGGAACTAATATTATTTCCCATTACAACCCTATATTACTAAACAGAGATCATTTAATCTTCTATTAAAACCAATATCATGAGATATAATTATTTACCCAATTAATTTGAGGGATATATAGGTACCCCCATCACATATAATGGAAAATATTCATATGTGTTATACAAGAATATATATCATTCATCATATTAGAACACATGAAAAGATATATGTTTCATAAAAATCATTCAATCATAACATAACCCATGTAATGAAATGGGTTTCATAAATATAATTACATTAAAAAAATAAACAAACCATTGTAATAGTTTGTATATAATCCTTGAAGCATATCCCAATTAAATCATAATTAACATTTGTGATATAAAATTAGAGTAATTCTTGAAAAAAAATAACATTTCTTCTTTGAAAATAGTTTCTTTTCATAAAATCTCATGCAATTTTAAAATAAAACATTTCCTTTGAAAATAAACTTTTATTATTTTATAGTAATATTTATGGTATGAAAGAATCATGAAATCATAAAAATCCATTCATTCTATATAAGTTGAATACACTCTTCTAATTCTTTTATTGGAAAAGCCAAAACGTACCACATTATGAAAATGATAAAAATATACATTTAGAACTGTTTAGAAAATATATATAAATGGGTAAAAATAACATTAACAATTGTATAAGAATATTAAAAATATTTAGGAATTTTTTTAAGAAACAATGATTTGGAAGATAAATATACCCCCATAAATATTGAGGTATAAACAATCTTAGATAATAATGAGATTGTGAAATTTACCCTTACCATAGTTCTGATTTCCATTATCCCTTTCTAAAATAACATTATACTTGTTTAAATAATCTTATTAATATAAACTAAAACTATATTTATATTTATGATATCATATATGATAATCTGGTTTCCCTTTTTTTATTAATATTTCATTATTACCCTTTCTTGGGTGTTAACAGTTTCATATTTCAATGCATGTATTTTCATATAAGTGCCATTTATTGTGCATAGGATACAATTACATAACCTAAAAATCATATTAATAATATATATATCATATTTATTGATTATATTCATTTATGTAATCAATCTCAAATGGAGATATTAGAGAGTGAATCTCGTCGTGTCGTGGAGAGGGTAGGCCGTATATACACACAACCAATGATATCATTCCCTTAATGGTGAAATGATATGTAACTGGATAGAATATTTTTTTTATATAATCAATATCATGGTATAATTATCATATATATTTATATACTATCTACATCATTATATAAATACATGTAAAGTGGTTATGAAAAATATAGTAGACTACATCATGGAGAAGGTTAGTCATACGTCCACATGTGTGGTACGTTCCATTTTCATAAGATTGATAAAAGGTGATATTTTGTTTTTCCATAATCATAAGAACATATCAAAATATATTTTATACTAGAATTGTTACATTATAATGTGAACAAAACATTACGAGAAAGTAGAAACAGAAATAAATTTTAAAATAATTGGTGAAGGATATTACCTCTTCTTCGGCAAATTCCCTCTAAATATCTTCTTAGGGAAACTAGAGTTGGTATTTTTAGAAAAATAAAACCTATAGAATGATAGTAACAAATTTTACAAGGGTAATTGTTTTTGTATGTTCAATCTAAAATCCTTAAAGGGACATGAAAATGTGATGTAGGAGGTGGACATTAATAATTGATGTGATGGGATAATTTGGAATTTCTAAAAATATTAATTTTTAATAACTTCAATGTGAAAATAGTTACCTCTAAAAAGAAATTTATTCTAAATCATTAGGATATAATGTTTTCATATCAGCGAAGAATATATTTTTGACATGTTTTTGTTATATATTTATACCTTTTCATTTTAATTAGCCCAAAGTTAACATATTATAATTTTACCTAAGCTAATAACATTTCAATATTAAAAGAGTGTAAATATTAATTATTTTATGTCAATTTGTACATAAATGAAAATTTACAACATTTTAAACTATATTATAGTTATTTTTTATTTTAGAGAATTATTTATGATTTTTTAAAAAATTAAATAAAACATTAATTTGATAAAATATAATGTGTCAATTTGAAACTATTAAATTATTGGGTTTTTAAAAATATAGAGAAAAAAGATACTATAAAATAAATTATTTATATATATATATATTATGTCAAGGTCATATAGACAATTCACTTGATATATTTATTATCTAATACAATTTTAATTGTATCATTTTTAAATTCATTAATTTTATTTATTCATCAATAAAATAACAAATGAATCATTATTGTGAATGCCATTATGGTAATTATTTGTTCCCTAAAAACTAAAAAAAATATTCTAGGAAGAATATAAATTTTTTATATTTATAATAATTTTTCATTTTTGGGAAAATATATTTGGGAACCATATATCGAAATAGTATACTAATTAAAAATTATAGTGTAAAAAACATGACTTCCTTTGGATTAAAATAATTTAGGGGTATTATTCATATCCATGTGGATCCAGAATGTCATTAATTAGATCCATGAGAAAAATGGAAAATATATAAACAACCAGGAAGATTTATCCATCTTTTAGGTTCATTTATGGGTTCTAATAATTTTAATTAAAAACAATTTATTTATTTTTCTTCTACTGGTGCATGCATTACATGAACATTGAATAAAAATTAAGGTTAATTACTTCAAATATAAAAAATAAAAATAATTTAATATGATGAAGATAAATATTATAGATTTTATAAGTATATTATAAGTAGAAAATATCTTTTCGGAAACCCTATATTAAAATTTATATATTATTGAAATCATGAATCCGACATCTTTAAATGTTTATTATATAAAATAATTTAAATACAATAACTTCATCCAAGAAGAAAAATACATCAAAAATGATATTTTATCATTAAAATATATTTCTTATTATATCTATTTGAATTAATAATAGTTCATAATAGAAATGTGTCCCCGTGTGAAAAAATTAGAGGAAATAAAGGCAATGAAAATGAAATTTTGTATCTTTTATGATATAAATATTATATATCTCATTTTCATGGGAAATTTTCCATTAAATGTATTAATTTAGATCATTAGGTTTTAATGGTATAGTTTTATTGATCCAATAAAATTTGGTCATGTTTTAGTTTAATTTTATAGTCTTTGTAATTTTTTATCCTAAACTACATAATTTACCCTTTTTTTGGGTAACAAAATTTACCAAGGTAACTATTCGTATTGGAACAATAAAAAAAGATACATGATCAAGGAAAACCCATTCCTAAAAAATTAATTACAAAAAATGAGAAAGTAACAGTACAAGGGGGTTTACAAAGACAAGAGTAAGAAACCCTACACATATCTGAATCGACAAAATGAGAACAAAATTGAGGGGAAATAAAATACCATTTAGAGGAGGCCACAACAATTTCCCTATTTAAAAGTGAATCTAAAAACTGATTGGACTCCTGATAGACATGGGTTACATCAAGCTATATGTGCTCAAGCATCCCCAGATAGTTGATCGAGGAAGGAATCATTTTCCATGGTATTGATCTGGAGAGATTTTTTAGGATGTGAACCACAATGGTTGAGTTAGATTCCACCCAAAGGTGCTTCCATCCAAAATGAGTGGAATTACTTATTTATTTTATCACATCCCAAATCCATGTTTCAATTACCATTCCATTTCCAATATAGTGGTGAAGAAATAGTTTAAATCTAGAAACTAATTTTAAACATTCAAATCACATAATTTTTAGATTTAATTTAAAATAGATATGGTAAACTTCTATGAAAAATAGTTTTCAGAAAAATTTCCCTTTAAAGCATAAAATGTTTTCACAATACCAAAATGTATAAAATCATATTTAGAAACCATAATTATATTATTTATAATTAAAATGAAATAATTAATACATAAAAAAATTAAAAACACAAGTGGACCATGTAAATAGTTTAAAATAAAAAACAATTTCTTTAACAAATATATGTGTTTCACTATTCATCAAAATGAGAAACTTACAAAAAATATAAACAATTATTCCAAAGTAAATATTTATATCCCTATTTAATTGAAGAAATTTAATTTTTTCATATAAAGATTATAAATTTGTGAAAAATAATATTTAAAAAGGGTTCTACTTTAAAAGGTGTTAAAATTATCCTTTCGAAAAATATATATTTTTATTCATAGAATTATATTTATTATTATCTAATTCATATAAAATATATTGGATTAATAAAGAAAATATTTGATTGAATATATGACATATTTTTTATGTTATAATCATTCATTAATTTTAAATATTTAAATTATAAAATTAGACATATTGCCATGATATTCCATTGGTATGTTATTTCATTTTTATTTAATTAGGAAATAATTAATATATCATAAAAACCATATATTTTCATAAGTTAGTTAATACTATTCATAACCACTAATTGTACACCTATGTTATTATTTTATTTAAATAATTATAAAATTATGTTTCTTATAAACTATATGTTGTGTGTAACACAAGATAAACTAATTTTTCAGGTAATGAAATATATCAAAGAAATAAAATGTCTTTAAAAAATATATATTTCATAAAAATCATAGGGTGTAACATGTTATGCCTCATAAAATTAATTCCAAACTCAAAATTCATATGGGTTTTCAAAGTATTATTAACTGATAGATGTATTCATAGAAACCCACATTGTAAAAACAAATACTAAAATAGACTTCCAACAAGTAAAGTTAGAAACATAATGGTTACCAAATATAACTCATAACTATGTTCAATCATAGGAGAACATAGTTGGAAATTGAAAACATCGAAATTGAAGAGAAATCAATCCATCCTGATCTGATGGAGAGTGATAGAGACCATGTTCTGGAGAAATTTAACATTCACAATGCCACAAAACCACGATGATATAAGGGGTCATTTGATTGCTTAGAAAATAAGATACTTGGATAAAATTTTTGGTTTCTATTTATTTTCCCTATAGTTGAATAATTTTTCATTAGAATAAATATTTACCTGATTAATCCTAAAATCATCCTTTCGTTGTTCCATGATCTAATTCTATATCATCTCTTATTTCAATAAAGGACGGTGAACATTTCATTCCATAAGCATTATAGAATCATGAAATCTAAGGAATCATAGGTTAAAATCACAAAATAAGTTATTCATAGGTTATATAAGATTCTTAAATCATCATACGGAAGCATAATACTTTAATCTCTTAAACATCAAACAGTTTTATAAATGGTTATAATGATGATCCTTCTAAAATAATAAAATCAAAAAAATTTGAAAGAAGGTATCTAAAGTTTCATGTTCAATTTATCATTAGTCCTCTAAAAAACATGACATAGATTTTAATGGTCACACAAAACAAATTTGAAAACTATTATCACATATTCTCTTGAAATGTGGTAATAACATAAATTACTATGGAAACTTAATGAAAACATGAAGGCTTTTAAAAATAATCTCTTTCCACTTAAAAAAATTATGTAAACTCAATCCATGATACCATAAATCAAATTTTCATAATATCAGTCCTAAAGTCATTACTTCTATAAAATATATCTTTATTTCATTATTCAAACATTATGCACATATTAAGGTTTATCCTTAATCATGTGTTTTCCAAAAACAGATCAACCACATATCATTGTTACCTATAGCATTCAGTATACGATCTAAAATGCATATGTAAAAACAAGGTGAACTGATACATAAATATTTGAATATTCTATAATACCATAAAAGCGATTCTAAAACATTATTATGGAATCCCAGAAACACACAATAATTCCACAACTATGTTTTTATACTCTATATCAGCAATAGTGATCGCCTGATAATTTCATTTTTCATTGGACTTAAGAGGATATTGTTATCGATCATCTTTGAGAACTCATAGGGTAGGATATTGGTTAACATAATTCCCAATTTTCTTTCTCTTAATACATTGAAGTATGAGAGGTGCATTATGTGTATCATTTTCTCTATTCATATCATTAGATAACTTTTTCCGATCACATTAGTAGTCAGTTTTTAAAGATTTTCATTATCGAAATTGACCCATTTACTATTCCTCTTAAGACAGCCCTGACAATTCTTTCTTCCATGATTTGAGTATAAAGACACACTCATCTTCTTGTCACCATTTCTTTTATAAATTTTCATAAACACTATCTTCTTTTTATTTTCAAAACCATGAGATTTATATATAATCCATTTGTATATTGATATCACAATGCACAATATCTTAATAGATACTAAAGTATCTTATGGGAAATTACCTACAAAGGCTTAGTTATAATCCACTGAACAATTGATCAATATTTATTTCAGGATGGATGATAATTCCTGAAGCGTAACTTGGATGCCTTCTAAAAGTTTCCTTATATGTACCAATAGATTCATTATCATTTTTGATAATCACAATAAACTCCTTTTACATATTCATAATAATAATAAGAGGAAATAACATATTAAAAAATATGTTCCTGAAATTGTACCATTCCATGGATTCAATTCTCTCTGGATTCCTCATATTCTTTATCAGAGTCCACTATAGGTCGAATTCAACTTCTAAACAAGAAATAAAAAATTATATTTTTAATGATCTCAATAGTGAAAAGAAGGAAAATATAATTTCAGTGGTACAGATCCATTATCCAATTGTATGTGGATCAAAACACCCACTCAAATAAGGTATATGTTTCCTCATAGAGGACACAACATATTTTTTCCCCTTCCTTATTCATCTAGATGTCCATAAGGATTCATATATTCTGTATGTATAGAAATAATATTTTTAATTACATATCCCATAACATCTGGTTATTCAACTGGACATTCACTGCATTACCCACTGCATTCATAATTATCACAGTACCTTCATGTTTTATAAATAATGTAAAAAAGAACAGTGTGAGCGGAAATAGTCTGACTAAAGAAAACCACATAATCAGAACAATATACATTCAATATCTAAAATCATAGTTTTAATAATCATTTTTCCCTAATAATTACCAAAATTCAATTACTGTTACATATAATTAGACTAATCCTTTAGAAAATCCTTGGATATATCTTTAAAATTATCTATAGGGATCTCGCTAAATTTTTATCATCCTAGTCTCCAATGATCAATTAAACCATCATTACGATTCTAATTATAACAACCCAATCTTGACTGACATGGATATTATATTATATTTAAAAAAATAAGAAAAATCACTAAGAAAGACTATATTAGAGTAATGACTTTGGAAACTAGGAAACATAAAAAAAATTCTAAAAACATATACACCATCTCCCGCTTATTCCACCATAACTGAAACCCTTTTTGAGAAATCTAACTTAATATCCTTATTCATAACATGGGAAAAATAATCATAATAATGGGTGATATCATATGAATCCTAAGGCTAAAAAATGATATATAACTAATAATGTAATGATAAGGGTATATAATATGAATATAAAATTTGTAAATTATACCACATTCATCAAAGATCATAACCTTGAGTTAAGAAAATTCGTGAGACAGAAATCACAATTAAATAAATTTTACAAAATTCATATAATTATATTAAACTAGTAAACAGAAAAAATTATTTACATATTATTTAAGGCTTATTTATAAGACCATCACAGGTATAGAGGACATTATTGAACCATGTTCTCTATTTGTTCCTACCTTGTGTTACTAAACTATGTTTATTTCTCATTCCAGCCCTGTATTATTGAATTGAGATCATTTAATATTCTTTTCAAGTTAATATCATGAGATATAAATCTTTACCCAATTCCTTGGAAGGTGATACAGTTCCCACCCCTCACATAATTAGAACTATAGATATTTTTTTTCTATAATAACAAAAATCACACATCATATTATAACACATGAATAAATGGGTTTCTTAACCATTATTTAATCATAACATAACAAATGGAAATAAATGAGTTTCATAAATGTCATCCCATCATACAAATAATCCAACAATATTAATAATAGTAATACAAAACTTGAAACATATCCCCATTAAATGATAGGAAACATTTGGAATATCACATGAAAAATATTCTTTATTAAAATAACCTTTCATCATTGAAGAAGATTTATTTTCATAAAATGTTGGGAAATTTTAAAAGAAATTTTATTTTATTTGAAAATAAACTTATAATATGGTAAGATAAGATTCATGGTATTAAGGCTTCATGAAATAATAATCATTTTTATGCTATATAAGTTAAGGAAAACCCAATTCATATATTATATTTAGAAATTTCAAAAGTACCTTATTATGAATACGATAAAATTTTTTATGTCAAATAGTTTAGTAAAAAATAAAAAAGGGTAATAATTTCTTTCACAATTTTATAATAATAATAATAATATTTGGTAAAACATTTTTAAGGATAATGTATGTGGAATATAAACATACCATAGAAAATACTGATGTATAAGAAATCTTATATAATAATGAGATTGTCTAAATAACCCTTACCTTAATTTTTATTTCTTTTGTACGTATATGAAACTCCAATATAACAGTTTCCAAAATGTTACAAATTTATGCCATAAATATATTTATATTTATTATATCCTACAATATTATCTTATTAAACTTTTTTTATTAATATTTATTTATTTCCCTTCTTTAGGGTGATAACTGCTTCATTTTATTATACATATTCTATCATATACATCCCTATTATTGTGTATAAGATATAGTTCCATCACTTAAATAAGGATATTATTATAATATATATCGTATTTATTCAATATATAAATTTATTTAATCATTATTTTATTTTTATCTTGGATAATGAATCGCCTCACGTCGTATAGACTGTAGACCATATGTATACACGAGCGATGATTTTATTACCTTAATGGAGAAATAATGTCGAAGTGTATGGGATATTTTTAAAAAACTTACTATCATAATTATCATATATATTTATTATTTCCATTATAATACCCACCCAAGTAATGTGGTTACAAAAAATAGATTACACCATGGTGTGGAGATGATAAGTCGTATGTATGCATGCACAAAACATTCATTTTTCATAAGATAGAAAAAAGGTGTAAATTGGCTGTCCCATAACCATAATACCATCTTATAATATATTTTGAACAATATTTATTACTCTATAATGGTAACAACACATGAAAAGATGGTAGAATATGAAATAATCTTAAAGGTCTTGGGGATTGATATTACCTCTTCTGCGGCGAGTTCCCTCTAGATCTCCTCATAGGGACACTATATATGTTCTTTTTCGAAGACCATAACCTATATAATGTGACTAATGATGTTTAAAAGTAAAATGGTAAGGTTATATAATATCTTAAAGGTTCAATAGAATGTGAATAAGTGAGGGAGTAGGTGCCTTTTTAGAATTGATGTTAGGGGGACTTTCAAAACATTTGAAACTATTAATTTATAATAATATCAATATCACTCAAAACACCCCAAAAGTAAATTTATTTGAATATAAGATGATATAATTAAATTATATCATAAGAAAATAAATTTCATAAATTCTTTGAGTATAATTTAAATATTTTTATTTTTATTAACCCTTAATTAATCGATTTTAACGTTAACTAAGGTAATAAATTTTTGAATATTAAAATAGTGTAAATTTTAAATATTTTATCTAAATAAAACCATAAACTATCTATATATAAATCCATTATTTATATAATAGTTATTTTTAAATTTTAATAATTTTTTAGTATTTTAATTTAATTTAATAAATTAATATTTTGATAAAATTTTAGTAGTGTCAATTTGACGTTAATTATTTCATGGGTTTCAAAAGAATCAATATGGAAAGTTACCATAAAAAAATAAATTTAATTATATCCCTAAAATGTCAAGGTCAGATATAAAATTCTATTTATTTGATAATTATCTTCAATTATATTGATATTATTATTTTGAATATGAATTATTTGATTTATTTAGTAATTAAATAATTAATCCATCATTGTGGTGAATGATATGAAGGTAATTATTATTTCCATAAAAATTAAAATTAAATATATATGATGAATATAAATTGACTATATTTCCAATAAAACCCATTTTAAAATCATATATTAAAATATGATACTAATAAAAAACTATTGTGTGAACTACATGACTTCGTTTATAAATAAAATACTATTAGGGTATGATTCATATCCATCTGGCATGAAATAGTAATTCATTCAACCCTTGGGTAAAAATGACCAAGATATAAACAACATAAAATATATATCCATCTCTTATAGTCATTTATGGGTTATTATAATTTTAATTTATAATATTTTAGTATTTGTTTTCTCCTTTCGATTGCACTGCATCTACATTGCATAAGCATTAAAGATAATTCATTCATATATAAAAATTAATAAAAAATTAATATTTTGAATATAAATATTTTATATCTTATACAAATATTTTTACTCAAATATATATTTTTGGTAACATTATTTTAAAAATGATATATTATTAAAAATATGAATGTCACATCTATAATTTTTTTTCAAAAAAATATTTTAAATATTGTAAGTTCATCATAGTATCCCATAATGTCAAAAAATATATTTTTTCATAAAAATACATTTATTAAGATACAAATTTTTATTTATATTCATTCATGAAAATATTTTATCCCCTTGTGGACACATAAGTGAAAATAAAGGTAATGAAAATGTCATTTTGTCTCTTTCATTGATTTAATTATTATATATTTCATTTTCATGGAAAAGAGTCAATAAAATGATTTAAGTTATATAATAAGGTGTTAATGGTATAATTTTATTCGTCCATTAAAACTTTGTCATGTGTTAGGGTAATTTTACAACCATTATAATCTTATTGTTAACCTGAATTACCTAATTTAACTTTTACAGTGGTAACAAAATTTAACATAGTTACTCTTCTTATTGGAAAAAAATAAATTTGACCTATATATAATATTTGGATCATACAAATATAAATTTTCTATCCATTTTTCAATATTAGAAACAAATAGGTTTCATATTTAATTTAAAATAAAATCTATAAAATGCCATGAAAAGTAGTTTTTCAGAAAAAATCCCTTTAAAACATAATATTTTTATAATAAAATTATGAATAATATCAATTTTAATAAATCATAATTGTAATATTTTAAATTTCTATTAAATATAATTTATTTAAAATTAATTGAAAACATAATTTTACCTTGTAAATACTTTAGTGGAAAATATTTTTTCTTTAATGAAAATCTTCATTACACTCTTCATCAGAAGATAAAACATACCGGAAAAATAAAAAAAAATTAACCAAAGTAAATTTTGATATCCCACATTCAATGAATAATTTTACTTTTACATACAAAAATTATAAATATGTGAAAAATATATTTATAAATGGTTCACCACTAAAAGGTGATAAAATTAGCCTTTTAAATAATATAACATTTTTATTTTAAGAATAAGAATTATTATTATCTTATTCCTAAAAAATATATTGGGTGAATATAAAAAATATTTTATTAAATATGTTAAAATTTTATTTCATTATTATAATTCACTAGTTATATTTAATATAATTTATAAAAAATAAATATATTTTTTTATATTCAATTGGTATGTATTTTCTTTTCTAAGTTAATTAAAAATAATAAATTCATCATAAAAACCATATATTTTCATTAGTTCGTTAATACAATTCCCAACCACTAATTTAATGGCTTGGTTATTATTTATTTAAATAATAATAATATTATATTTCATTGAATCATTATGTTACATATAACTCAATCTAAACCAATATTTCATGTATTGTAAGAAATTAAAGAAATTATTTTTTTAAAATATATTTTATAAAAATATCCTGAGGTCACACATAATAGATGTAATGTTATTATAATAATGTTGGAGGTGACCAAATCTTCCAGATCCTTGGTTCCTGCTGGGGTCTCTAGGACACCAAAGATTCTTATTCACAGGCTTACCACACTACTAAAACCCCCCTAAATGTCTATGGGTGTTACTTTTCATCCACTTCTCATGTGTAGAATCTCAATGCTTCTATTCTAACTGCTAGTTTAACCAATATTGTGTCCATGTTTTTTACGACCATTTATAACAAGGTCTTCTTCCCCCAGAATCTACTTGGTGATAAGTTCATGGGTCACAATATCAGATATGGTAATCAATTGGAAAAATGTTACCTGATATCAAAAAGGATTCCAATGGCCATCCACAAATAGTCTATATTTTCTTGGTTCTTAGCCGTATAGATGGTCACAATGTGGTGAAGCTTTGTAAAATGAGAGGCATAGTCCTTATCTATCATACAACTCCCTTATAGGTTCATGAACTCCCTAGCATGTACAATCCTCATGGACTCAGGGAAGAAAAATACATAGAAGATCGACTAACAATACATCCATGTAATTTATTGATACTAACATGCATGAATCAGAATATACCACCAATGTTTATCATCTCATAAAATCATATATGTATCATGTTTCATCCTAATTTATCGTGGTGTCTCTAGATGCTATAAAAGAGACATAACTACTTCAATCCATTACTCTGCATCATATTGTACACTATCCCTCGAAAACTAGGTGAATTATACTATCAAGACTCTCAGTTCAACACTCTTATATATGGGGTTGAGTGTGGAGATACCTGTATAGTGTGAATCAGCAATGTAAAATATTCTATAGAATGGGAATCAATTCTTTCATCAGGAATAAGAAGAGGTTCTACAAGTGGCACTATTAGAGGTATAACTAGGGATTCAGGGCCCGCCACCCCTGGAGCATGGTCGTCACCACCCATTAGGAAAATGATGGGAGAATGTTTTAGAGGATCATACCTACGAATTCTATGTACAAAACTAATACAGTATTAAACAATTATGAAATAAAAAAAATTGATAGGAACAATAAATCCTATGTAATAGTGTCACCCCTCTTCCAACTCACTGAGCTATGTATGGAAGATAGGAACATTTATATATAACAAAAGATAGGATAAATAAAACATACTAATATGGTCAAGTTTGGGTCAAGATATCTGTTTTTGTGATTGGGTTTCGGTATACATATTCTCAATTGAAATTTATTGAAGAAAACACCGTTTAAATATAAAATTGAATCACTATTTAATGAATCCATTTCATTTTAAAATTTATTTTAATATCAAATTTGATTCCCATTTTTAACATTCATCTTTAATTGTTGAACTATATGGAAAACTAAGTCAAATTTATATGGGACCATACAACTACTATATTTATGTGTTGATTCCATTTTAATAGAAACCTTTCACTTATTAACTTCCTGCTACAAATGTTATCCATTTTAATATTTATATCCCCAAAGTCACATAAAATAATATAATGTAGTCATGCAGTGCATCCTATGTGGCATGGAATAATAAAATGAAAATGAATTATAACATCTACCTAATTTGAAGTATGATGTGGCATGCCCTCAGCTCATCAATCCATGCTAATATAAAATCCTAAATCATAAAAATAATAATGTCACAATTAATGTTTTTCACCAATCGGTGGAAATAAATCAACTATAATAAAATGAATACAGAATAACAAGTCCAATCCCAATTAATTTAGCCATTACCTTTATGTGGGTTATATACTTATAGGAACAAGTAACTACCAAATACAAATATATTCATAATCTCTAGTATAATTTTCCTCAATAAACGACTAATTAATAGAATGATTCTTTGGAACCCATTTATGATGTCCTTACCTTGGTTCTAGTCAAATGTGCTTCGAACTGGTGTTCCGCCTGACCCCAACTTTGCATCCCTATACACCAATAGTAGCCAACTGAAAGTGAGTGCTTAGGGTGTGTCTCTAGGGAGAGTATGAAATCAGGTTAGAGTCATTTAACAATATAACCAATATATAAATAGAATAATAATATCAATAATACAAAGGAAAACATATTTATGTACAATCATCCAAGCACTAAATAATAAGAAAAAGTAATAATCTGAATCTTATACAAAAGATAATGAAGTATTGTCTGTACAAAATAGGGATAATATGTGTATATGGAAGCTTTCAATCAATACAATACATGATTTTCGAAAGGAACATAAGGTAAAAATCTATACATGGATATTGAGATCCATCTTTGTCATCTATTATCTATCTCCCATTCTAAATCAATGGTGAATCCATGAATCCTTAAGTTGATGTTTCCCCTTATATACACCTGAAAACATATAGTTTTCTGATTTACCACTGATGTCCAAGATAGGGTTTGAGATAAACTTAGTTGGACACCACTAAGGATATTTGTAAATATCCAATTAGTGTATATAATATGGTAGTGTGGAGGTAATAATGGAAATTAGAAAATTTAACCTTATGGGGTAGGCTCTGGTTCAAGACAGACACTAGGATGGAAGTACCATCTTTGACATAATTTGAATATTCTCTGAATAAGTAACGATATGTATACACATATATCGACTCTATATATAGTGACGTCTACCACACTATATCTTACTATTACCACATTCCTGGGATTGAGGTGTAACTCAAATATCCAGGAGATTTAACATGAGTATCACATGTTCCATGAGGAACTATACATATTATCACATATATTGGGGGCACGATGCCCAATACCATATTATTAAGGGTTACCATGCCCAATATTATACCCCTAGAGAGACCATGTCTGATATCACTGTAGTAGGGACACTTTAACCATATCTCATGTCTTATAATGGTCATTATGCCCATTCATTAATATTCATTAGGGTTTATATGCTCATGCATCTTTATAAATAGACTCCATTCCAATTTCATAGTATAGGGATACCATTCCCATATTATAACATAAATAGAAGGAAACCATTCCATTTGATAATACATAAGAGTCCCCATGACAATTTATCATTACTGGAATGGGTCACCATGCCCATAATATAATAGATGAGGGTCATCATGAAAGTTTTATTTTAGAAGGGTCATCATGCCAAACTATATATATTTCAATCCATCAAGGATTTAATAAGATCCACCTATTAATCCATAACTCATTAAAATTATATAACCAAAGGGAATAACCATTTTTCAATTTAATTTGGTGATGAAGTCTTACCACTCACCTACATTCATTTAATCATTAAATAAATATATGAGTTAGCCACAATACATCACAAAATTACCTGTTTCATTTATGATATCAAACCTTTAAGTCATTCCAAACCTATATAGAATATATTGTGTTCGTTTAGTTATTTAAAACCCTAATTTCAATGTGATCCAAACAAATTACGTTTTGAAGGTAATTATAGGGGACATAGGATATTTGACAGGTTCTTAATAAGTCATGTAATTGAAGGAAGATTCCATATAGTGGAACCACACAATGAATCCAACATGTAACACATAACACTAATTATAAAACATCTAATCACGGAGAGATAAAGACTAGAACACCTAAATTATTCCTATATAGGATCAATCATCTACTATCAACATTTGTTTTGGTTAATTAAGGAAGGAAAAAAACAAAACTGATAAAGGCCCTGAAAATAGAAAATATGAAGCTACAAAAAAAAATTCAATGATAGGAATAATAATGATAAAAGGTTCCAGATTCATAAAGGTCTTACTATCTCGCATTTAACAAGAAAAACAAAAGTTGAAAACAGGATCAAGAAATTTATCAAGGGGCCTCACTCGAGGGAGGATTAAACTCAGAAATGGAGGAGGAAGGGTATCTTGAATGATAGAAGAGAAATTAGAGGATAGAGGTTAGTTAAAATATACTTAATTGAAAATTATTAATTTATCCAAAATTTCTGTCTCACATGGTTTGGATTCAGGTTTAGACAAAATGTGAACCAACTGTTTTCCTCCCACTACCTCCAGAGGGACCTTGTATGGTTTGGCTACAATGTCTACAAAAATTTGTACCATCCATGAGACAAGGCTCTAAAAAAAACTGAAGACCAACCTCACAAGTGTGTGTCCCTGGGTGCTTCGTTAGGAAAAACTATAGGCCCATCACTCCCTTATAAAATTCCATGCACTCTTAAGGGAAACCATGTAGAATTACTCACATATTTTCCACAAACTATGGGACCAATTATTTTCTTAACATCCTAGGGATCTGATCTCAAAAAAATCCATATAATTTCCATAATATTTAATGAATTAATTATGAATTTATATTCCTTCAAAAAAAATAAAAATACATAAAGGGCTTGTACTAGATAAAAACCCAGGTTCTTATAGACTCTCTCTACATCTTAATCAAAATCAGTCACTTCATCCATTATAACTACCATTTCTCTTACTCATCTAGAGTAGTTGATCATACAATTTATGTAATGAATAGAAAAATACTTAATCTCAAGATATGTATTGACCTTGTCATGTTTATCTTAAAATGAGATATGATCTGGAGAAGGCATAAGTCTGAATCCAGGATTTTCAATCTCCTATACCTGAAGTACTCTAATGATTTCCTTGACTGATACATTGTACATAAAATAATATCAATCACTCCAAATCTCATTATACACAATCATGATAGAGATAGATAGTGATGAGGAAGACATACTTTTAGATGGGTTAGGATCAATTCACTACACTTGTTTCCTAATCATCTCAGGTATTATATCTCTCATCAAATTAGTGTGCATACAAGATCAAAATTGGAAGGAAGAAGGAATATCCCTATAATTTAATGTAATGGAGAATATTTCCCATAATTTTACTTTTATAAACTACCATTTTAATACCATTATTCGCCCTCAATTTCACGCAGCTTCTATATCCCATAAACTTACATTGAAAATATATACTTCAACTGATGTGAGTGATTGGATGTGTGGAGATCCTGAAGATAAGCTTCTACAGTCTCAAATAAATTCCCTATAAGAAATTTTTTGGTGTAAATATCAATCAATAACCTGTTAAAATGAAACCATTCCATAAGAGAATATTCCACATCCCATTAACATATATATATCTTTTCAATGTACATGAATCCCTCCAAGCCATTAGATACATATCCTCAGTGGTATGAACACCTAGTGATATAGTTCAGTTGTATTTGAAGGAGGTATGAAACCAATATTTTGATGATATAATCCCCATATATTTAAACTCTTTATTTTAATTAATGAAATAATAAGTTTTTATAGTGAAACCCCCTTTATAAGACTAACCACCTCAACCACACACTCCCCACCCTATCTTTGTTTATTCATTAGTATAGCCTTAATAATAGGTACTAATTATGTATGATATTTATTAGTGTATATGTGGATCAAATATTCTTCATAATATTTCACAATTTCTAAATTTTTTGTGGGGTGAATCTTAATTTCGGATCCCATATCCTCCAATGTAGGCATAGACAATATATGATGTGGTTCTATTAAATGTTTATCAATATTTTTACTATTGATAAATGCATGATCCCCCTTTTTAATATAACAAATCTCACTCTAAAAAATGTAATTTGAATACCATCACATATTAGTTTTCTATTGATACTTGTATCCATAACACCATCTTTTGGAGAAATGGGATTCACCTACATTGAATGAATGTAATATTTGTTGTTTGCAAAGTTACTGGAGGGATAAGACTAAAGATTATAAAACATTTTCTTTATTATTTCAACATTTTCATTAAATATATTGGCTCCAATGAAAATGTATTCACACCAATTGAAACCACAAGTAGGGTATAAATTGAGAATATATAATCTTTTGGTCACTGATAAATAGATAACACCCATTGTGAGATGCTATCTAACCTTAGTGAACTAAGAATTAGACCACGAGCCTTTGAGGAGGATTTCCCCTACTAATTTTTTCTAACTTATAATATGTTTTCTCAAATATCTGGAATACTAGATTGACAGATCTCCTAGTTTACAACTCATCTTCCACTAAAAAATATGTATTTATGACCAAAATGATTAAATCTTGTATTGGTGGAGGGAAAAAAATATGAAACATGCCTTACAAGGTGGAAAACTGAACCAACTATTCAACTCCTGGGATTATTTTCCATCTCTATCGACTAAAATGACCCTCATCAAGCGTTAGTTAAAAATAACGAAGCACACATCCATCCAACGGCCCGAAAGTCTTTATATATTTTTATTATTGATCAATCCCCCTTTTATGGGATGAAAGGGAAAACCCAAGGACTTCATAGACTTAGGAAATTCACAAATGAAGGACAGAAATTGTGAAAACCAGACTGAAAACTAGAACAACCCCTCCCAAGAAGAAAATTATGTTGAAGCACTCCAATGTTGCAAAGAAAATCGACAAGGAAGTGTCCTATGTCAAAGCATAGGCCCGATCTGATGGTTGACGTTATACCCTCTCAAACAACCAAGTCTGAAAAGCATTGTAAATAAAATCAAGCACAAATATGAGTACAATGATTCAATATTGTATAATAACTACATACATATGGATGTTTTACATTTCTCATGTGATAAAACTAAATCAAAATATAAAAGAAAATTTTATATATATGGTGATTATAAACCTCCATAAGATCTGGTTCTATGTCATGAAACATTTATGCAAGTGAGGGTGGTGGTTCTTCTCTATGTTGTCCCACACGAAAAATGGATGAAGTAATTTATCATAAATATCCCCATGATTTGTTCCAATATAATAATCCAATAAACCCAAAAGTTTATACGAACCACCCAATGAACCAAATTAAATGTGTTCATATTATGGGTCCATCTATATAGATAATGTGTAATAAATGACTTGTTCAAGTGGGATAAGGTTTGTGAAACCCATATGACGTCATAGAACCCTACAACCATAATCTTATTCTTTAATTACTCATATCTTTGGAAGATATAGAAAGGCCACCCCCAATATACACTGTAATGGGAATGGATATTTTAGAAATTGTTCTCTTTGAGGCCATTATTGATAATATCTTCTAAGAATTCATGATATAAGCTACTGTTGCATCATCAGACACCATTGATTATTTTGATAATAGAATTACACCATTAATCAGTAGTAGAAAAATGATTATTGGGTATTTTTTATCTGTCTTCAACTCAAGAGAATATAGAATTTTATTCTATGAAATTAATGAAAAAATTCAAAAAAGAACTAAATTATATACAATAGGTTAAAAAAACCACATTACGAGAAATGAAAACTATGTAACAATTGAAATTATAATTTATACATAAGGATTTATATGCATAAGTAATTATATTGTAAACTTTAATATTTAATTTATAGAAATAAAAAAATTTGGACCAAAACACTTCCCTACATAGAAAAGGTCGATCACAATGGGGAATACACTATCGAGGAAGGTTTGTAGGCTAAACATAGTAACAAAGAGGTTGTTGTCACTAAATATAAAAATGTGTTCACCAAAAAACCTTTTTATAGGTATAAAACCTCATTCAGGCCCATTACACATTGTAATGAAACGAACTAGGAAATGTTTTTTGCTTATAATAGACCTTTATTCATGAAGTTTATGCCCCACTTCAATGAGGGAATATTATTAGGCCTACAATGTACACATGTAATACATGAAAACTAGAATGATTTTTTTGAATGTAAAATCAATCCTAGTTAATGGTATATGGAGGTAAAATTTGTTTATAAAATGAAACTACAATGGATCTAGATCATAGAATAATGCCCACACTATTTGGGACCCTCCTCCTCTAATAGAAACCTAGAAAAATGATAATATTTGAGGGATGAGGTGGTATATATCCCCTATAAATGATTCTTCATTTATAGTGTGAGGTGGTAATGACACTCCCTGTAAACCATTAATCTTTTTTAGTACGTGGTGGGAATATAACACCTACAAAAAAATTTCATTTTTAGATAGGGCAGTAATATCACACCCCCTAAAAATGATTTTTTATTTGCAGTGCATGTTGAAAATATCAAGACCCAGCCCCAAAAATGATAATCAATTTCTATGTTATGAGTTCATCCTACCACACGACAAATGAATTTTTTTATGATTGGAGGTAGTGACTTGACCAACCCTACAAATAAAAATCATATATGGTGCGAGGTGACAGTTTTATTCCTATTATACAGTTTCAGGTAACCTATGTGACTGGCTAGCCATTTCTATAAAAAAGGTTTTTTTATACTCTATAAATACATGATGTTATCCTAAATGAAGAGACACACTAGCAAACACATGTACATTTTATTGGACAAAAGAAGAATAAAATGCGAGACTTGTGGTAGCTAATTTTATCATTGCATAACATAAAAGGATACCAATAAAGGGATCTATAGCTAAGATACATGTCCATCAAAAGGGTATACTTATTTTTGAAAAGGATCCACCTATAATTTTATAAAGGTCACACCTACTCATTCCCAAAGGAATCCCTTTTTTGAATAAATCAACATTTTCATATGAAAAACTTTTTGATTCCCCATTCTATATCGCATGAAAAGTATGAAAAATGGGGTATCTATAGGGAGTTTTCCCTTATTACCTAATTGAAATCATTTCTCAGAGTATGTTTCCTCATTTTGGACCCTTTTTGAATAATCAAAATTCCTTCCTCTATACAATTCTAAAAAACCAGGAATGATATAAAAGATTTATCCACCATGGTTGTCATCTCCCTCGAGCCTAGAGACATTACACATTCATGTTTACCTCTATGGATCATGCATTCCCTGATTAAATGTAGTCACTCATTTGACCTCCCCAGTACCTCCATTCCTCATAATCCTCACAATAATGCATTATAATTTTAGTGAGGATTAAATCTTTAGAAATAATAGAATCATCCCTTAGAACAATATTCATTCTACATGGAATCCAAAATTTTAATTAAGTTTGTCCATTTCCATATAGATACAAAATTCCCTGACTAGGGGTTTAGAAATATTTAGGAAGATAGTATGGTATAATCATTTCCATTCTATCTAAACTCCACACCATAACCACAGAATTGTCCATATGAAAATGAGGAGTAAGTATCTTTCTTGGAAATACCTCCTGGTGTAATCTTGATTCCTTTATTATAGGATTCCATACATCAACTACCTATATTATCCACACCCAAATCTACTAGAAGATGTTGAAGAAAATTATATATGGGATTACATGTTAGGTAAAAGTCCCTTCCCAAAAACGATTTTCTGATGTGCTGATCTTATACTATATTTTATTTCTCAAACTTATCATGGATCTAATGGTTTTAGAGATCCAAAATTATTATATATATAGCATTATCACAATACCCCAATGGGACTCTCCAAAAAGTACAAGACCCACCACTTTTAAACTATGTGATATTTCGTTCATGTATTCATGGGGCATATAGAAATCCTCCCTGATATTAAAACCCAAAACTGTCTATCCTCTATCATCCTTATTAGGTCATACTCTATGTAAGATCATTCCTCATCATTGGATGTTATATTCCTTCTAGATCCCCTTCCCCAAATTCTAATTAGTCTATATTATTTGTTACTGATATCTTTATAATTCCTAAATCTGTTTATGTCCAATCCATTATAATTAAAACATATTCCTTGATGAATAAACCACAAACGGTCTCTAATGTGTGAGTCCCATGATAAACATCTCTAGGATTTATCTTTCTAGGGTTCCTCACCACATGAATTTTAACTGGATGGTTTGGTTCTTGTTAGTTGACAATATATTGTATTGAATTTCCCATTGTGTATGAAAAAAATACATGGGATCTGAATCTAATAAAAATTAATTTTATTAGATCTTCTCACAAGACTAATCATACCCTCAAAATTATGACCTCCTCCAAGGATGGAAAGAATATCTAGAGTTCACAAGTATGTGTATTTATTCATGGTACTTGAAAACAAACAATGAAAAAGTGAATAACATGATTAAATAGAGAACCCATTATACATAGAAGTAACTCTCTCAATAGATAAAATCATATATATACAGATGGAACCATTTATAGTGATCATTTGACCAAAAAATGTTGTTACTCAATTATATATTCCGTATCGACTACTGATGTCAATAGTGACAATGTTTTATATTAGATTTTATAATTGATTCAGAAACATGACATAAATCATTTAGCGAGTCTTTTAGAGCAGAAAAATTCTACCGAAAAGGGTGTGACAAGCCAAACCTATCATCCTCTCAACCAAGGTAAATCACTTAGCATCATTGGAAAATTCTCAAAGATCACATGTGATAGTAAATCATTCCTATATAATAGATATGGGAACCAATGGATTTTTATGGATTTATTAAATTACCCCATTGTACAAAAAATTGAATATGGTAAAAACATATGTATTTATTTCACGTTTGATATGAGATTCCCTTATGTGTTGTTGAATTTATCTAACCTTATCTTTTATTTCCGTAACTATATTTGGTCACAATAACCTTCCTTCCCCAACTTCATTCCACAATGTCCAAATTATACACTTCCATATATAGATGAATTTTCAATGATCTATCTAAATTCTTGATTGAAAAATATTTTCTTATATAAATTCAACCAAATAATGGTGTTGATACCAACCAATATTAAAATACATAGAGGAAGTTCTCAACATGCCTTCTAGAGTTTGATTTTTCCACTTATGATGACCATATTCTTATGGACTATAGTTAGTGATGTAACTCAACTGTATGTCCACATTCTACTAAATGATTCTATAGAACATTGAGATAAACATTGGGTCATTATAAAAAAACATAAATGTTGTTCCATGAAATCCCACAACATCATTAATTTATAAATTAATAATCTGATAGAGGGGGAAATCATCAATAATATTAGTTAAATATATTGATTTCATTAGGTAATTGATTACAATTAAATTATAATTTCTCCATGTAGATGTTTAGGGGAGACTGATGCTAAAATCCATTGAATTCTTTTCACATTTCCATTTTGTTATGGGTAATGGTTATACCATCCCATATGAAATATGACATCATCCATAAGATGCCTTTATAACAGGTATCAATATAAATGATCTCCAATTTTTATTTTTATGTTATCCCAGAAGAAATGTTTTTTCAGATCACTATAAATCATTTTATATACAAGTGGAATTTTTAATGATGAACTATGGGATTCATATTACAGATACTTTAACATTTTTATTGACAAGACACATAATAATTTAATAAAACTTAACATTTTAACAAGATCATAGTTAAACATGAGAACATTATTTACATTATTTCTTCATACAACATCTTCTTTTTGTGCCTTACTAATCCTCTCATGGATGGATGATTGAAATTCTAACTGAAAAATATATGATCTAATTCCCTTACTCAATATATCAAGTTTTAAAATGGATAAATACATTAATATTGTATTTCTTTCAATCCTTTTAAAATAAAAACTATCACGATCTTTATGATATATGGAAAAAATGTATTTAGCAGTCACACTATTTTATCATCTCCAACGATTTTCTATGGTTCACATTCAAATAAATTCTTATAAATATATACCTAAATATTTGTTAATAAGTTTATATATCAAACCTTTTGACATATATTTAATACCTATATATCACTAATGCTATAATTACCATTCCATATTTGATTATTGATATTTATAATTGCTCTAATAAATTTTTAATTGGTTGGAGGCATAAACTATCACCATATCACTCTTCATGATGAAGCATACTGATCCCTTATATTATGCATAATTATATATCAAAAACCATTCTCCATTATTGTGAAGTGTAAAAATAGTTGATCTAATGATCCTTCTATTGAGTTTGTTGAAATTATCTTATCATTCATATAAACAAATGATCTAAACCCCCTTCTATGTCAAATGAAGAGTGGAATAAATTATAGTGAAAAATATCATACAAATTATCAGTAGCATCCATATATCCTAAGAAAATTTCTGATGTTGATTATTACGATTACTCTAAAAAATTACTTATATAACTTCTATCATTAAATGGCCCACTGATATACACTATCTTTAAATTATATATCAAAAGAATGAATATTTTTGTAGCCAAAACTCAAAATTGGTAAACAGGTAATATAACTTATCATTCCCTAGGGTCTTCATAAAAATATCATATGTTCTAATTTATCATCATTTCACATTGAATATATAAAAACATCATAAACAAAGGGTACCAAAATCTAATAATGGAAATCTATAAAGAATATTAAAAATGACCATAACTCATATGGAAGGATGTATTTGGAATATCCTCTTTCATAAATCTTAGCTAATAATATATAGATTGAGGATTAGTCATTAAAAAATATTAATCCTCTCACAGTTTATAAAATAGATCATTGTTATAATGAATATGATACTTATTCATAATATTGATTTTATAAAGTTATAAATAATAAATATAAAGACTCATTAACCCATATTTATTCTTATAAAAATGAAAGAGTACACCCCATTATAATGAAATAGGAAGAATGAATTTGTCATCTAGATTTTATTTGATTTTCTTCAAAAATTATTAAAACCCAGTCAGTGATATTCAATATGAATTTATTGGTATATATGTATCACAACAATAGAATTGTATTTAAGACTCAACATCATGATTCATGAAAAGAATAAGAAACAATTATTGAAAGACCTAAATGACCTCTCATAGGCATATACTTAATGATGATTTTCTCACCAAGCAGTAGAGATAAATATCCCTCGTGATTTGGTATTAAAACTTACATTAAAAAAGTAATCTAAATTTGTATTTAATGTTCATCCTCGAATCGAAATACTATTGAGATTGATTAATAATATTGAATATAAAATTACTTCCCGAACAATTGATATGGGAATTATAATAAGAGTGAAATATGGGAAAAAATGAAATCAAAATCAGGTGGAGGTAGATTAATAATATTTTTAGAAATAAAATTACCCTAAACATTTATACAATAATATATATAGAGTATATTTGATCAATACACTATTGCGAGTTTTTAATACTGTCTCCATATCTAATCATTTAGGTGCTGATGTGATTACATTAGATAATTCAACTCATATAAAAGAGTGTGTATAACTTTATTAAAATAACATAGTATCACACACACAAACCAATATATATATATATATGATGATAATTTTTACCATCTCCATGTTACTAAATGTTTTTACATAGGCTGTACTAAATCTGTATTCATGGTATTCTACCCATTATTTATTCTATGGTAATTTTTGTTGATAATTAGAGAATTAGTCTGAATAATGGTCCCACTCATTATAGTACATTAATATGATATAAGGTGAATAGTTTGTTTCCATGGAGTCATTATTAAGAAGACCCTTATATCTACACTTGATTTCAACTTCCATGGACATTGAGAATTACCAAGAAAGTTTCTTTCCACAATATTTTATTTTATGTAACACTTATTATTCTTTGATGTGTTCCATTTTTATTGGAACTATGCTCATCAAATATTCTCTTCACTTCCATTGCAAATATATTCTCTTGAAAATATATTCATCACCATATCAGACCATGATATTATGTTTTATTATAAATGATTTTTTTGAGAAAGTATTTACCCTCAAAGAATCAACATTAATACATGAAAGAAATAATCAATCATGCATTCCATTTTATATATTTATTGTCAAGTAATAATGGATAATTTGTTATTGTAATCCTCATACTCTTCCACAAGTTCTCATTCCATATACGTTAGAGTAGTGAACTTCATCTTTATTTGATAATGATGTTTATAAGGGAAATATTTATCAATGAATATCTTGTTGAATGTTATCCATTGCATGATTTATATTTCATTGAGATCTTTATTTTATTAGATCAATTACCACCATTAATATACATATCCATTCAAACAATAAACATCCATAATAACATTTTTTAAATTTAAAAACATTCAATGTAAGGAATGACTTAAAGAGAAAATTGATACATTTCTAAACTACCAAGGGATTTTTAGTTCCATTAAAATATATATGTCTCAGATTCATGATGTGATCAAACACATAAGAATATTTCAATAGAACAAAAAGTTTCTTTATTCGATAAATGAAAATAAGTATGAACTAAACATGATATCATAATATGGTCATGATACACATAGTTCCAATACAGTTTGCATTTTTTTTCTCTATAGGACAATCTATACATTGACTTTAGGTGTTGATTCCATTTACTCTAATTAGCGTCGTTATTGAATAAAGTAACACACTAATATAGAATTTAATCACTATGAATGTAGATACTCCAACCCTTGCATCCCAAATCGAGTTCCTATGTTAATTCCTTGGTATATGATATAAAAAATTGTATCCCGAATGGACAAATATTTTATTAGTCAGTTTAAATAAATATATATATTATTCCTATATTACATTTGAATACAAAAACTACAAACTGCATATTTTTATATAATACCATTATTACCTCAATGTTACTCTTCTATATCATTCATAGAACACTTCCTGGATTCCAATGAAATGAAAAAATTACAGTGTGTTAAAATCATCATTAAGGGTTAGGTACATCAAATGTTATAATTAATCAATAATAATAAACAATATGGAAAGGTAAATAACTAAACACACATGCCATTGAATCAATAAAATGAGATGAAAGAGAATCTAGAGATAATATCATTATTAAAATATCATGGATAATAATAAATATGTAATGTAAAATAATTGAAAACAAATTCTATTTATTCATTAAAATCACTATCATAATAGGATAATAAATAATCAATACGGAAATATAAATAATTGAAACCAAATTCAATTTAATCAATAACTGAGAATGAAATGAATCCATAGATAATATCATTGAAAAAAAATCATGTATAATAATTATAGAATTATGAATGAGGGAGATGATTAATAATTTAATTTCTTTTCAAAAGAACATGATACCTTTACATTCATGACCGTCCACAAGATAGTTTGAATCTTATGGGTAGAAACCCATATATCTAAGGCTATCAACATGTTTCTTCTCATGAGACTATTAATTTGATGATAAGATATCTATAAATAGGATTCAAACATTTATTACATTTTTAATGAATTTATCATATATAGAATATTATATTTATTTCAAGAACAATGTGTTTGATCTTGAAATATTCACATTGAGTAAAAAATACAGATTTGATATATTTCCACAGATAAGTAGATAACATTTAATGTATGACACCATATGTAGAAATGATATACAGTTTCAGTAATAAAACTTCCCATGATAATTAAAATGGATATGTAGTGGAAATATAATTTTTAATGATAACATGTATGTTAAAAATTTAATGGAATGGAAATGTCTACAAAAATGAATCCAGGATCTAAATGTCAATACTTTCCTTGGTCAAAATGTTCATAAAATATCTATATAAATAATAAGGTTATTTTTAATTCTAAATATACTAATTTGAATAATAATAAAGTGTTTCTTTATTTGATGAATATATATTTTATAAAATATCGATAAAAACATTATTATAGAAAATATCATGTTGATTTTAAAAATCAATTTTTAATACAAAAAAATGGTATAAAACCATTTTCATTAAAAATAACTATTAAAAATTAAGAATTTCTAGATAATTATGATATTTTTATTCATTAATAAAACATTTCAAACATTAATATGAAATTCAATTAAATTATGGTCATGTTTTTGGGTAATTTTGTACATGTCATACATGTTAAAAGAACACTAATTTTTCATTATTCAATGGGATGAAAATATTCTATCGTGGAAAGTAAAAATCACATTCCACTAGTTTTTATTAAAATAGAAAATAGTTAAACATTTTAATTAATACATAATTTGTAAAAGGTTAAATAAATGTTTGAAAATATTTTTAGAAAATATTATTTTTGAAGAAAATAGGTTTATAACAAAATAGATAAATGAAGATGAATTTTCTTAAAAAGATTTTATCCATTATTTTACAAATCCATGAGTGTAAATATATTAATATTATATGAAAATATCATGAATAAGCTTATGGGATGAAAATTAGGTTTATATATATATACAATGACTAATTAATTTTCATTAATTGAAATTAAAGAATATCCTATCATGATTAGTATGAAATTTTGAAATAAAACCTTATGATAATCATAACATTAAAGTGAAAAGAACAAAATGAATAAATTATATGTATCAATTATAAATTCAAAAAAATGTTTAAATAAATCATAAGATAATCCAAATTCATTATAATCATAATCATAGAATTCCAAAGTAAATAAAAGAGTAATATATCCTAATAAAAAATAATTTATTTGATAAATTATTTACCACATCATATTTTTTTGTCAAGTACCCATGGATGAAATAATTAAAATTTAACATTAAAATACCTTGTGTTAGGAATAAACCATGATATGTCGTTTAAATGGTTTGTTTATACACTATATAAAATATTTTTGGTGCATAACATTTCAATATACCTCAATGAAGGGGAATTGAATAATGTCCATTACCTCACATTAACTTTTGGTGAGATGTGATTTCAATTCATTTTTGGTGGTTTTAAAATCTTATTAACTTATAAAATTATCATATTAATAAATTCTAATATAGTATATGTTCTCTGTATATCTTTTCACCTATTTGTCAATAATATTTAATTTTCTTATTGTTTTGGTTAGTAGTTGCCTTGTTTTCTTATCCATGATAATTCATCAATGGTCTAGTTCATTCACATTTTTCCTAGTTTAATAATATTCATAATAATAATCTATTAAAAAATTTAATATTACTCATCAATTATACTTTTATGATCAATCATGAAAGATGGTATTGATAGATGAATTGTGTTATTATCTGTAATGGCCCTGACCTCTCAGGTCCATTAATTTGTGAAAAATTTGATGCTAAAGTTGTTCTGGGATGTGAGGGTGACTTGGGGGTGCATTTGGGTGGACTTTTTGGGGGAAATGAAGAGGAGTAGCCTTCTTACGGGGGGCGCACAGGTTGTATAAACCATGTGTCCAAACCATGCGAGGTTGGTGTTGGAGGTAGTGGCTAACGCAAGGTTAGTGAATGGTTTGTCTAACCGTGCGGACTAACCATGCGAGGAGGGGTTGTCGAGGAAGAAGCTAACACACTGTTGACACATAGTTTGTTAAACCGTGCGAACTAACCATGCAGGAACTTAATGTTAGATCCTAAAATTTATGATCTTGACCGTTTAGCCCTTATCTTGCTCTTTTAAGCCCCTAATCAGCCATAACATGGGATTACCCTTCCTTGGAGATAGAAGAACCTCTCCCAAGTATTTTGTAGGCAATTTGAAGGCATCCCTTGGCGGATCGAAGCCAGTTTCTTGAGGTATGTGGTCATTATTCCTCGTTCTTTTTTGGTTTCTTAGATATGATTAGATCTACTCCTCCTCTTCTCTCGTATTCTTAGATCTATGCCCATTATGGGTAGATCTAGGTATGTGGATGTCAAAAATGATGAGATTTGGTCTTGGTTGTGATAGGAGAGGAGATCTAAGGAGGATTTGTGGAGAATAGACCTGGTTTCTTGAGTGTTCCTTGACCGTTGAGGTAGGGGATTTGTGATTTCTCTAATTGTTTATGTGAAATTGTAGAGTTAGCCTGATTTATCCATTTGGATCACAATGGAATTGACCTAATTAAATATTTGATTCGGATTAAGAAATTGCATTGAACGTATGTTGTTGCCTCATGTTTTCTAGATAGTGTGATATCAATGCTTTACTTGTTAGAGTTTTGTTCTTGATGAATTGATAAAGAATGTAAAGCCGCTATTAATTGATAATTAATTGGCCAAAAATAAAAAGGCATGAAAAAGAATCTGGTTCTTCTTGTAATTTTATGTTGATTAAGTTGGAATGGTAAGCATGTTTAATCCTTGTGATAGCTTACTGTTTTAGTTCATTACGTTAGAACCAATGAATTGAAATTGTTAATGCAAGATGGATTAAATAACTTAATTGAGTTCCATGAAGGGTTCGGAGTTACCCTCTTGTTGTGAATTAGGGATAAAATCCCATTTGATGTGATTGTTGGTGTGTTTTGTTTGAAGGTCAGATGCCTCGTTAAAGGGAAAAGAGCCCATTTGTTGTAATGATTATTTTCCTACTGCTTGTGATGTGATATGACCCTGGAGGTGTGTTTTGATATGTGGAGGCAGGGAGGCCTTGTGGTTGTGGCAACAAATGACTCCTAGAGTGGCGAGATGCATCCATTTATGCATGTGGGTGTCAGAGAGGACACCAGGGATGATAGAATGGGATGGTTTTGATTTTTGGATGTTGATGATCCTTGGTTTTTATCTACTTTAGCTTTCCCCACTACTCAAGGCGGCTGGTTTTTCTTACCCTTCTTCCGAAAGGGGTGAAGACGCACAGGGTATGCCACATGCTTTCTGTGTTTAGCCTCTCGAGGGATAATGGGCCTATGCTCTTGCTATAGGCGGAAACGACTCGATGAGTAGTATATCTACTCACCGTGTTGATCCCCCTTGTGTTTAGTAGAATGGGATGCTTTTCTAGAATGCATGGGAATATGGGAAAGTAATTCTGAAATGAATGTATGATTAAATGGTGATAATCCATAGGGATGGAGAAGCTGGAATTTAATACTGATGTTGTAACTTTAAAGGAACAGTAAATATTGAATGTGATGCCAAGAAAGTTTAAATGTGGTTTTTGTTCATGGTTAATTAACATGCAAAGAATTAATTAACTTAAAATTTAATTGACAAAAAAGGGAAATATGTCACCTAATGAAGTTCTTTAACTAGTTGTGTGCTTATAGGATGCCTAGTCATAGAAATAGCAGCCCGGAGTCCGAGAGACGTTAGCTGCAGTTGAGGATAAGACTTGGTTATGCCCATAGTGTGGTTGTGAGTTATATATTTTTTGTACATTGTGTATTTCTATATGCTACTCCACCCTGTCGGTAAGGGAAACTGACACCCCAGGGATTTTGAGCCCTGGGGGTTGTTTTCCCCAACATTCCAATGTGAGGGTGAATGGATGACTACCCCATTTGTCCCCGCTCTCTTCTCTTGGTATATACTAGTGTCGTTGGCACATCAGTTAGTTTTCCCCATATATATGTGTAGAGGGATATAATGGCTTGTCGTTATTTCCATACATATATTCAGGATATAGTATCAAATGGACTACTATAGGTGTAACGTGTATAGTCTGTGATGGCTTGAGGATCCTTACGCGGTGTATCGACTATAATGGCTTGAGGTAAAATACCCTAAGTATGATACACGATATGCGGGCTGTGGTGGCTCCCAGAACCTACCAAGTTACTTTTGGTTGTGAGGATGGTGTGGAGCTTAGCCCAGGTGTCTGTGGGCAAGCCTTTGTGGTGCACGAGGTGCAGATTGTGGAGCTCAGTCCAAGTTTATACGGGCAAGCCTTTGGAGAGAGATGCACAAGAAGTATGTCTTTGGGGAAAAGCAACAAACCAGTGGGGAAGTAGTAGCGGGCTACCCTTGATATTCTTTACTATATACTATATTCTTTTGTGTGTTACTTGGTGAGAGTATCCATGGTGAGGTTGGGAAAATAGTATACCTGTTTAGGTGACGAGTTAGTTTCACTTATTGTTTATTTAGATTTAGCATACTTTCCTTACTTTTTCACGAGAGGATTTAGGGAGGATCCTACTGAGTATTTTGTTATACTCAACCTACGTATATATAAACTATTTTTTTTTCAGGTCACTTAGAGCAGGTTGGAGATCAGGCTGGTTACTACTAGATTGTGGTTGCAGGAGCTGTTCGGTCTTGTGATCGCTGCTATTTTACTATCTTTTGGGTACTTGTAGTTTCCCCTTTCAGTTGTTGTACTTTATTCATGACATTACATATATGCAATTGGGTTTTCTTTTACATTTAAGTTTTGAGTTGGAGTTGGTTGGTGTCTGCCTTATCTCTCTCTTCCGCATGTGTTCTCTTAGAGGGTAATGCCTCCCATTTGTGTGTTTACTATACACTCGGTGCTAGTCGCCAACCCAAGACCTACTGGAGGTGGGACTCGGGGGTCATTATCTCCCTTCTCACATTGCTGGCCCAGGAGGGGTACAATTTGTGGGGAGGGGGTCGTGACTGAGTGGTATCAGAGGTCTGGTTGAGGGATAGGATGGAGTTTGGATCTAGGCACATGTGAGGATGCATGGGTTGGTAGGGAAATAGTTTCATTCATATTTAGAACATGAGTTAAACACTGGAGACCGGCTGAGACATAGGTGTTTAGGGACCCATATGATATGATGTATGAAACTTTAAGTTTATAATGGATACTAAACAAGGTGACACTGGTGGCAGGGTAGAGACCAAGGAAAGGATCATGCATCATTCTTCTTTGTGCCTGTGTTTGAATGGGTAGACCTTGGGATAGGTTAACCTAAAACGACTGAAAGAAAACATTAAATTAATTAATGTTGAGTCTTCCATATTCCAGGCATAGTAGCTCTAACGGTTTGTTATTTTACAGGTATGGCTCTAGGTCGATGTCCTCGTCAGGTTTTTGTAGAAGATGTCCAGCAGGCTATCCCAGTAGATCATCGTAGGGTGGAGGTCGACGATGACGAAACTTGGAGGAAGACACTCCGAGAGTTCAGTACAAGAGTATGAAGAAGTATGAGGGATCCATTTCAGATGCAGTCATGGAATACTGGTTAGAGGAGTTCGAGATAGGCTTCAGTTGGATCCATGCTCGGAAGGAGCACTGGGTGTCCTTGGAAGTGATGATGCTGCATGGAGCAGTGAGGCATTGGTGGCTCCTGTTCCTCGGGGATCGTGAGGAGTCAGTGATCTCATGGGAGGAGTTTCGAGACAAGTTTAGAGTTGAGTTCTTTTCTTCTACTACGAAGGCGTCCAATCATCAAGAGATTCTTACCCTTCGGCAGGGGAGCTCCGATGTTCGAGAGTTTGGAATCCATGTCAGGAACCTTCTAGGATATGCTTTCGACCAGTTACCAGATGAGGGGGCAAGGGTGAGGCATTTCGAGGAGGCTTTGCGTCTAGAGAACCGGCGCCAGGTCACCCCATTTATGTTAAACACATATCATGAGGTGATGGAAAGGGAAGAGGATGTTGAGAGGACTTTTTCCAAGATCGGATCATCACGAGAGGGGAAACATCATGATCCCTCACGAAGCAAGGTTGTGGTCTAGGGTTCCCGGTTTTCTAGGAAGAAGAGTTTCAGTTCAGCCGGGGGTAGGTCCCAGCCCTTCACATCATGTTTCTCCAGAGGTAGCAACTCTCAGGACTATGCCAAGGGATCAGGAGCTTGTTTTTATTGTACTGGGTGTGGTCATCACCAGCGGGAGTTACCAACCTTTCAGGGTGGTCAGTGTGCACCGGGTGCTCCGCTCCAGGTTGCTTCGTTGAGGCATTTTTAGCCGAGGCAGCAGCAGCCAGTTGCACTAGCTTTCGATTAGGAGAGGGTAGATAGAGAAGGCAGAGGATAGACCCATGACGCTACTCATCCTCATAGAGCAGAGAGCGACCGTGTTAGTGGTCGTCATCAGGGTCAAAGAGGCTTCGGAGGAGGTCGTGGCTAGCTCCATGCTCTAGAATTTCCAGCACAAGACGAGCCAGATGTTGTTCGAGGTAACCTTTTCTTATTTTCTACCATGGTGTATACCATGTTTGATTCAAGAGCGAAACACACCTTCATATCACCTACCCTTATCCATGCATTGGGATTTGAGGTGGAGAGGCTTCCAGTGCCCTTGGCGTTGACTACGCCAGTTGGAGGTCGAGCTAGCTTGTTTGAAGTATGTAGAGATTTGAGCTATTGTAGGGGTAGCACCACTCTTGGGGAGATTTCGTATGTTTAAAAATAAAACCATATGATGTCATCCTCAGCATGGATTGGTTGTATTCGGTGTAGTTCATCATGGATTTCTTCAAGAAGAAGGTCATCTTCATTGGTGCGGATGGAGAGAAAGTGTGGTTTGTTGGTGAATGAGATCCTCGGATGGGTCACAGGTGAGTTCCAACCTTATCAACCATGGTGGCTGAGATGATTCTATGTTCTTCAGAGGTTTAGTAGTTGGCGATTCCTATGGTCGTAGAGGAGTACCCTGATGTTTTTCTAGAAGAGGTTGTATCCTTACCCCCTCAACGAGAGATCGAGTTTTGGATCGAGCTACAACCAGGAGCGTCTTCTATATCTATGTATCCATATAGGATGGCCCCTTCTGAGTTACGAGAGCTACGTATACAGCTTGATGGTCTATTGTAGTGTGGTTTTGTTTGACCAAGTGTGTCACCATGGGGTGCACCAGTTCTGTTCATGAAGAATTTCGATGTCAGTTTTCGGTTGTGTGTTGATTATTTTCACTTAAACAAAGTTACAATAATGAATCGCTATCCTCTTCTGCGGATTGATGACTTATTCAATCAACTAAAGGGTGCAAGTTGGTTCTCAAAGATCTATTTGCAGTCTGAATATCATCAGATGCATGTGAAGGATGAAGATATCTTGAATACTGCTTTCCATTGTCGTCATGGGAATTATGTGTTCATTGTAATTCCATTTGGTGTGAAGAATTCTCTAGTTGTGTTCATGGATTTGATGAATGATGTGTTTTGTGAGTTCGTGGACAAGTTTGTGGAAACTTTCATCGACGACATCCTTGTGTACTCCACATCTGAAGAAGAGCATGAAGAGCATCTGCGAGCCATCTTGGGAGTTCTTCGTCGACATCAGCTGTTTCAGAGTTTGTCGAAGTGTGAGTTTTGGGCTCGAGAATTCCGTTTCTTGGGGCATGTTGTGTCCTAATTGGGATTATCTATGGATCCATAGAAGATAGAAGCAGTTGTGTCTTGGGAAGCCCCCAAGACAGTGTCAGAGGTACGAAGTTTCCATGGTCTCGCAGGCTATTAAAGGAGCTTCGTAGCCAATTTCTCACGGGTTGCAACTCATCTAACAGATTTGACCAGTAAGGATCAGGCCTTCATATGGACTGATCAGTTCCAGGTAGCATTCGAGTATCTAAAAGAGAAGTTAGTAAGTGCTCAAGTTCTTTGTCTCCCAGCTGAGGGAGTTCAGTTTGAGGTTTTCTGCGACGCTTCGGATCTGGGGCTAGGCTGTGTTCTCATTCAAAAGAGGTCAGTTGTTTCTTATGGGTCTCGACAGTTGCGTCCCCCTGAATGCAACTATGCCACTCATGACCTTGAGTTGGCAGCTGTAGTGTTTGCTCTAAGGTTGTGGTGACATTACCTCATTGGTGAACTCTTTGTGGTTTTCACTGATCATAAGAGTTTGAGGTATGTTTTCTCCCTGCATGACTTGAACTTGCGATAGCATCGGTGGATGTAGTCTTTGCAGTAATATGACTTTGAAATATCATATACACCTGGAAAAGGGAATGTTGAGGCTGATTCACTGATCTAAAAGTCACATAGTGATGCTGTGCTTGAATCTGGTGATTCCTGGAGGGTAATGGAGGAAGTATCAGCTTTGCATCTTGACATGGGAGAAGTTGGGGGTAGAGGTTGTCTTTTTTAGATGATGGTGAAATCATCCCTGATGCAGAAGGTAGAAGAGTCCCAGTTGGGGGATCTTGAGGTGGAGGTCTGGAGAGACCGAATTGTTTGTGGTGAGGCCCCTGATGGTTGGTCTAAGGATGAACAACACCGAGTTTTGTATCAATGAAGGATTTTTGTTCCCTTGGTGATGCGCGAGACAGTTCTTAGAGAGATCCATAGTTCACCTCTAGAAATACATCTTGGTGTGAAAAATATGTACCGAGCTTTGAGGAGTCAGTTTTGGTGACCTGGGCTGAAGCGCGCTATTGCAGAGTTTCTGTCTCGATGTTTAGTCTGCCAGAAGGTGAAGGCCAAACACTATGTTCCTAGCGGTCTTCCCCAGCCATTAGAGATTCCTCAGTGGAAGTGGGAGTATATATCAATGGACTTTGTTACTGGTTTACCTCGAGATTTAGGAGGACACGATTCTATTTAGGTGGTAGTGGATCATTTAACAAAATAGGCCCACTTCATAGCGATCAAGGAGTCAAGCTCAGTGGAAGTTTGGTCGAGGCAGTATCTAGAGGAGGTGGTGAGACTTCATGGAGTCCCTAGGATGATTATTTTTGATCGAGATCCTCGGTTTACCTCCATGGTGTGGAAAGGTCTCCAACATGCTTTCGGTTCTTAGCTATTTCTTAACACTGCTTTTCATCCTCAAACGTATGGTCAGACAGAGCGAACCATCTAGACTCTTGAAGACATGTTACGCTATTTGGTTCTTGATTTTGGAGTCTCATGGGTGAGGCACTTAACCTTGGTGGAGTTCTCTTACAATAATAGTTTTCACTCCACCATTGGTATGGAGCCATTTGAAGGCTTGTATGGCCGACCTTCCCATTCTCCATTGTGTTGGACTGGGGTTGGAGAGTCAGCAATTCTCGGATCAGAACTAGTGAAGAATACAACAGAGATGGTTCAGGTGATTCCTGAGAGGATGAAGACAATGCAAGATCATTAGAAATCATATGCCGATCAAAGACGGAGACTCTTAGAGTTTGATGTTTGGGATCATGTGTTTCTGAAGGTGACTCCCCATCGTGGGCAGCGAAGGTTTGGTCATGGGAGTAAGATTTATCCCCTATTTGTTAGGCCTTTCGAGGTGTTAGCTCATGTTGGATCTGTGGGGTATCAAGTAGCACTTCCCCCATATATGAGTCGGATACATGATGTTTTCCATGTTTCACAACTCTGTCGTTATCTTCATGATGACTCTCACATCATTTATTAGGGGAGAGATCGATGTTGATGATGATGCAACTTTTGAGGAGCGACCTGTGGAGATCCAAGACCGCAAGGAGAAGGTGTTGTGAGGAGGTTCCTTTAGTTAGCATCTTATGGTGACACGATGGCGTGGAAGAGAGTACCTGGGAACGTGAGTCACATATACCTGCCCAGTACCCAGATCTGTTTGAAGTTTAACTCTTTTCATGTATCGTTTCAACTTATGTGGTTATGAGACTTTAATGTTTATGAGATGGCTCTTTTTGTTTCTCATGGTGGATTTCTCACTTTTGAGTGGTAACTCGGGGGGGGGGGGGGGGTTGTTCAGACCCGGTTTCATTTTTCTCTTTAGGTGGGTTTTGGATTCTCGAGGACGAGAATGTTTTTTGAGGTATCTGATGTAATGGCCCGAACCACTCTGGTCCATTACTTTGTGAAACATGTGTTTCTAAAGGTGTTTTGGGAGGTCAGGGTGACTTGGTGGTGCGTTTGGGTGATCTTTTAGGGGGAAATGAAGAGCGGTAGCCTTCGCACGGGGGGCACATGGGTTGTATAAACCGTGCGGCCAAACCGTGCGAGGTTGGTGTTGGAGACAGTGGCTAACGCATGGTTAGTGCACGATTTGTCTGGCCATGCAGACTAACCGTGTGAGGAGGGGTTGTCGAGGTAGAACCTAATGCACGGTTAGCGCACTGTTTGTTAAACTGTGTGAACTAACCGTGCGTTAACTTAAAGTTAGATCCTAAAATTTAGGATCTTCACCATTTAGCTTTTATCTTGCTCGTTTAATCCCTTAATCGGCCATAAATTGGCATTACTCTTCCTCGAAGATAGAAGAACCTCTCCCAAGCGTTTTGGAGGAAATCATAAGGCATCCCTTTGCAGATCGAAGGTGGTTTCTTGAGGTATGTGGTTGTTCTTCCTCGTTCTTGTTTGGTTTCTTAGATCTACTTAGATCTACTCCTCCTCTTCTCTCATTTTCTTAGATCTATGCCCATTATGGGTAGATCTAGGTATGTGGATGTAGAAAATGATGAGCTTTGGTCTTATTTGTGATAGTAGAGGAGATCTAAGGAGGATTTGTGGAGAATCGCCCCAGTTTCTTGATTGTTCCTTGACCGTTGAGGTAGGTGATTTGTGGCTTCTCTAATTTTTTATGTTCAATCATAGAGTTATCATGATTTGGCCCTTTGGATCACAAAGTAATTAATCTAATTAAATATTTTAACCGGATTAAGATATTGCATTGAACATATGTTGTTTCCTCATGTTTTCTAGATAGTGTGATATCTATGCATTACTTGTTAGAATGTTGTTCTTGATGAATTGATAAAGAATGTCAATACAGAATTAATTGATAATTAATTGGATAAAAATAAAGAGGCATGAAAAATAATCTGGTTCTTGTGGTAATTTGAAGTTGATTAAGTTGGCATGGTAAGTATGTTTAATCATTGTGATAGCTTACTGTTTTGGTTCATTATGTTGGAATCAATGAATTGAAATTGTTAATTCAAGATGGATTAAATAACTTAATTGAGCTCTATGAAGGGTTCGGAGTTACCCTATTGTTGTGAATTAGGGCTAAAATCCCATTGGATGTGATTGTTGGTGTTTTTTGTTTGAAGGACGGATGCCTTGTTAAAGGGCCAAGAGCCCATTTGTTGTAAGGATTGTTTTCCTGCTGCTAGTGATGTGATGTGACCCTGGAAGGGCGATGTGATATGTGGAGGTAGGGAGGCCTTGTGGTTGTGGCAGAAGATGACGCCTAGAGTGGCGAGATGCATCAGTTTATGCATGTGGGTGTCAGGGAGGACACCGGGGATGATGGAATGGGATGGTTGTGATTGTTGGATGTTTTTGATCCTTGGTTTTTATCTGATTTACTTTTACCCACTGCTCAAGGCGGCTGGTTTTGATTACCCTTCTTCCGAAAGGGACGAAGACACACGGGGTATGCCACGTGCTTTAGATGTTTATCCTCTTGAGGGATAATAGGCATACGCTCTTGCTATAGGCGACAAAGGCTCGACGGGTAGTATATCTACTCACCGTGTTCAGCCCCCTTGTGTTTAGAAGCATATGATGATTTTCTAGAATACCTGGGAATATGGGAAAGTAATTCTGAAATGAACGTTTGATTAAATGGTGATAATCCATGGGGATGGAGATGCAGGAATTTAATGGTGATTTTGTAACTTTAAAGGAATAGTAAATATTGAATGTGGTGCCAAGAAAGTTTAAATGTGGTTTTTGTTCATGGTTAATTAACGTCCAAAGAATTAATTAACATAAAGTGGAATTGATTAAAAAGGGAATGAAGCCACCTAATGAAGTTCTTTAACTGGTTGTGTGCTTATAGGATTCCTAGTCTTAGAAATAGTAGCCCGGAGTCCGAGAGATGTTAGCTGCAGTTGGGGCTAAGACTAGGTTATGCCCAGAGCGTGGTTGTGAGTTATGTATTTTTTTGTACTTTTTGTGTTTCTATATGCTAATCCACCATGATGATAAGGGAAACTGACACACAAGGGATTCTGAGCCCTAGGGGGTGTTTTTCAAAAAATCTTTATGGGAGGGTAAATGGATGACTACCCCCTTTGACCCCTCTCTCTTCTCTTGGTATATACTAGTGCCATTGGAAAAATGGTTAGTTTTCCCCATATATGTGTGTAGAGGGCTATAATGGCTTGTGGTTATTTCCACACATATATTCTGGATATAGTATCCTATGGAATACTATTGTTGTAATGTGTATAGGCTATGATGGCTTAAGGATCCTTACGTGGTGTATGGGCTGTAATAGCTTGAGGTATAATACCTGACGTACGGTACATGTTATGTGGGCTGGGGTGGCTCCCGGAACCTGCCTGGTTACTTTTGGTTGTGGGGATAGTGTGGAGCTTAGCCCAGGTGTCTGTGGGAAAGCCTTTGTGGTGCACGAGGTATAGATTGTGGAGCTTAGCCCAAGTTTATATAGGAAAGCCTTTAGAGAGAGGTCACATGACGTATGTCGTTGGGGAAAAGAGGAAAACCAGTGGGGAAGTAGTAGTGGGGTACCCTTGATATTCATTACTATATACTATATTCTTGTATGCATTACTTGGTGAGAGGAGCCATGGTGAGTTTGGTAACATTATATACCTGTTTAGGTGACGAGTTAGTTTCACTTGTTGTTTACTGTGCTTTAGCATGCTTTTTTTACTTTTGCACGATAGGCTTCAGGGAGGATCCTATTGAGTATACTATTATACTCACCCTATGTATATATAAACTATTTTTTTTTCAGGTCACATGGAGTAGTTTGGAGATCACGCTGGTTAGTAATAGCTTGTGGTTACAGGAGCTGTTCAGGGTTATGATCACTGTTGTTTTACTTTCTTTTGGGTACTTGTAGTTTCCCCTTTAAGTTGTTTTACTTTTTGCATGACATTACATATATTCACTTGGGTTTTCTTTTACATTTCAGTTCTAAGTTGGAGTTTGTTGGTGTCTTTCTTATCTCTCTCTTCCGCATGTGTTCTCTTAGAGGGTAATTCCTCCAATTTGTGTGTTTACTATACCCTCAGTGCTAGTCGCCAACCTGGGGCCTACTAGAGGCAGGACTCAGGGGTCATTATCTCCCTTCTCACATTGCCGGCCTAGGAGGGGTACACTTTGTGGGGAGGGGATCGTGACAGTATCAAATAGAGGAAATTCCATTAGTACACATGACTAACACTTACATTTCTCAAGGATCGTTATAGAAAGGTGGTAAGTAATATTTTATCATAAAATAATGATAACTATATCATGTATACCATGTTATTTATTTAAATAAACTTATATATATATCTTCCATTTGGTGTGTTTATGAAAATAGATTCACATTTCATTATGAAGGTACTAGTACACACATACACAAATTATGTTATCAACATTATCTAATTGAAATGGTAATAAAAAATTATATATTATCTTCATATAATGATAAATATTTAATTAGTATAATATATACATATTTTAAATCACATAGATTCTTTAAATTTATCCTTATCACATTCTATGTAAAGAGTTAGTGAAAGACAAATCACATCCCTTCACAAGGAAGTAGTCCGCCATACACAAGGAGATAGTTATAGATACCTTTTATAACATAAAAACATATACATGTATCAAATTTTATCTAGTTATTATATCATCATTTTTTAAGAATAATTTATTTATGTTGAGGAAGAAATAAATTTAAAATTCCTCTTGAAGAACATTACGTCTTCCTCTGGTATATTTCTTAGGTTTTCACAAAATTCATCCTAGGATGGATTTCTTCACAAACTGAGGATCCTAGGATAAGATTAAGTAATTATGGGTTTTATTTGGTCTAGTAATTGGTGAACCAAAAATTATTTTATGGATTGAATAAGAGTGGAAGGGGGTGACCTTTTATAAGTAAGATGAGTGACACACCAGTAATGTTTTTAACAAATTCAATGAGACCCATGTTTTTATCATTAAAAAATCCTAAAAATGGTCCATTATCGATCCAATAAGATATAATGTCAAAATATGGGTTTAAAAAGGGTTTTATAAATGTTTTATGGTCATTTTTAACTTATATTCTTAGTTACACCCCACAGTAAATACATTTTTTTTCATTTAGTGGTAATGAATATTTAATTTTTTTAAATTAATTTTGGTAAAAAATTATGTTGAAATTATTATAAATTAGAAATTATTATTATTATAAATATGGAATCCATCTTTCCAAAATTTAATTCACATAATTGGTAATATTTAATTTAAAACTTATTTCCTATACGTGATGAGAATATGGGTTTTGAAATAATTAATTTTCAAATGATATCCAAATATTTATATCAAAATTCAATATTTAAATTAATAAAATAAACTAAATTTGATTAATTTGGATACACTTGAACCAATTTTACAATGTAACCCATTATAAAAATAATATAACATTATACTTTATTTGAAAATTTTCTTTTTCCAATTAAAAATCTATATTTTTTACCATTCATAAAAAAATGAAATATTTTAGGAACATCAAAAATAATCATTAAGATAATTTTGATATATTGATTTAAAAAATGATGTTTATTTGGTCATGTAGACTCTCTGAAGAGGTAAAAATTAATTGGAAATAATGAGAAGAATGTGTGATTAAACCGTCTTCTAGAAAATCTTGCTTCTTGAGAAATCATTTCTATTTATTTAAAAAAAATTATTTTATTTATAATTAATAGATAACTATAACTTCTTATTTTATTTATTACAATACATAAATTTTAATTTAATGACAATGTTATAATGGTATACTATATTATGGTTTATTTATAATATGGGTTGCATGTTTCATAAGCTATCAAAAATGTAATGAAATATATTTCATTGTTTGTTTTTGTTCAATGTTGTGTGTCTCATAGGATATGAAACAAAATGTTCATATTTTAAAATATTGGGGTGTTACATTCTTACCAACTTAAATAAATTTCACTTCAGAAAATTAAAGTTAATCTTGGTGAGAAAGGATTTCATATTTGAAAATTACTTTATTCGAAACCCCACATCATAAAAAATAGTTAATTAAACATCCTCAAAATAAAAGAGAAAGGCAAGTAAAAAAGGTAATATGAAATAACACATAAATAGTATTCCAATAAGGGTAAAATAGGTGTATAGTGAATATATGAACTTGGAATAAAGGAATAAATAATTGTAGAGAGTGATTATGGTCATTTATCTAAAGTAAGTGAATGGTAAATTGATATTCAAGGGACCCAAAACCACTTATATATGATGATTTTATCATATAATTCATCAAGGTATTAATATAATATGTTGGATTTATTGTTTCAAGATCCTTTTATTAATGATGATAATTTCTTATAAATAAATTGAAATATATTTACATGATATATTTCTACTTCATATTAAAAATTTCAACGTGTGGTTTTGATTCACCCAATTTTCAATTTACCCCTTACTCTAATAAATGAATAGCTAAAAATTAATTATTTATGTTTGAAGAAATAGAGTTCAATTTTACTGGATTGTAATATCCATAAATTAGTGAGAATTATTTTAATTTGTCTCTAACCATTTATAAAAAATAATATAGTGAGCGAAAGTTATGTAATATAATAAATTATACTACAATCCTAAAAAGTAATAAAACTAGTTATTGATTAATTTTTATTTTAAAAAATGTTAATTTAAAACCTATGACATATTTACAAGGAAATTTTATAGGCTAGCGGTAGGTTTTAAACCATTCACGTCCTTCCGTCATGGGTTAATTCCCCATGACTTTTTTAGATTTGAAATGTTTTCACCCACCTTGCAGATTGTCTTATTTGTAAAATTATATAAATAAAATCCTAATAAAATTTCACAAATATATGATAGATATCTTTCAATTAACATTAATAATTAAATAATTTTTAACAACTATTTTTGATAATATTGTTTTACAAGTTCTTATAGTCTTATTTTCCTATTATTATAATTTCATTAATGATCATATTAACCGTAATGGTTATAAAAAAATTTAAGTTTATTTTTATAGAATATAATGGAATTATTCCTAAAATATATTTTCCATAAATCATATTTTCTCCATAATTTTATCTAAAAATATCCATAATCATGGTACACTCTCCAAACATAAAACTTTAAAAAGTTTTTCAAATAATTTAGACTTATTATTAATAAATAAACATAAACCCATATTGGTATCCTTGAATCTTATTATAATGAAGACAAATATGCTTTTAAACCTTTAAATAATCCATAAATGTATCAGGATTCTTATAACCAAAACACCATTGGTAAAATAATCATACAATTTAATTCTTGAATCATATTACATAAATACCTAAATACATCATACATTTTATTTCAAAGAAGATCATTCCTTAGTATAGGATTTATCCTTCAAGTGTTTTATTGAGTCCAATAATTTAGAGGTTCCCCAAATTTAATCTAATGAAATATAAATTGATCCCTAGGTTGATATTAATTCCATATGATATACTCTTCCTTCCTCCACAAAAATTCATTACTTTATTCCCTTATCTTCCACAAAGATCCCATTTTTTCATTCATTTGGGACACATTATTTTCAGTCTAATACACTTGTGGTTTATCCTAGATCATCCGTTATCATCATATATTCAAATCCTTTATAATGGTTTCTAATGAAAATGTGAATTACCATAAGAATATACCCTAAGAGTGTCAAACTTATTATACATTAAGCACCATTTTCATGCACTAGGTGATGATCGAGTCATGCCCAATGTTACCATTTTGGAGTTATTACCCCTAGGTACATATGTGCCAAATCCATGTCCAATTGTAGTTTCTAGTCATGGATGTACTACAAAGAAAAAACACATAATATATTCTTTATAAAAACATTAGGAGGTTCTTCAACACTTATCCTTGAATTATATCATAGGATTTTATTCCATAATATTTTTTACTTAATCAGTTTCCCATGGTTTATGTATTGTCCCAGTTCCCAAAGCCGCCCAGAGGTGCCCCGTACCTGGTTGGTCACATGGCCCCAAGCGCATCTCCCTGAATGCCAGAGGCTGCCGACTAGCCATGAGGGACTTGGGTGTGATATTGGGGAAACCATGCCCTCATTGGCTGGGCACACAACGAAAGTAAACAATATACAATAGTGGAAGTAATAATAACCCATAGAGAAATAAACAGCAGAATACTGAAAGAAGAAAAACGGAGCACACATATATAATAATGACGTATGATACATATGTCTAGGAAAGTAGCCAAAAAATTCACAATGTTGAATACAATACTAAATCAAGTAAAAAAGAAAAACAGGTAAAGTTCTCAGCATCAAAATCCATAGCATGGTCTCATGCTCTCTAGCTCCCCTGTAAGTGAAGTACTTTATGTATAAGGGTGATTTCCCTTATCTGTACCTGCAACAACATAATCTGTTTAGGCCAAAATGCATGACCCAAACAGGGTGTGAGACAAGGTCCCATTAGGAAATCACCCAAAGATCTGTGCCAAACAGTCAATGAATATATGGCAAGTAAAGTACAGTAAGCAGTAAATAGTAAGCAGTAATGAGGATAAAACACACCAGTGACAATCCACAGTTTCTAGAATATAATCTACAAACAAGAAACAACCACTAAAGCATGTAGAGAAAAAAGGTAACCTCTGGGTAGTTCTCACAGCCTATCCCCTAAGGTTCAACATTCAAGTACTAACAACCCTCTGGGAGGCACACACAGTCTCAACCCTCTGGTTCAGTTAAAGAATAGACTCTCTGAGGAAGCACTCACCGTCAATTCCCCCTATAGTATTGTATCATACTAAAGGCTCTTTGGGGAAGCACTCAACGTCTATTCCCCCTGTCCCGTGTCAAGGAACTACAGACTCTCTGAGGAAGCACTCAATGTCAATCCCCCCTGTGGTATCACATCGTAAATTAAAGACACTCTAGAAAAGCCCTTATGTCCATTCTCCATATGGTCCACTACAATAGGTTCTCACAGCCCTTTGTAAAATAAACATGCATAGCACACGCATCGGCCCAAGTAAACCTCAAGAACTACTTGGCTATCATTCTAAGGCACACCAACATAACTGTTCAGCTGTTCCACTATCCTAAAACTAGGAATTGCAACTGGAAAAATGCCTAACAAGAAAAACATGCATGGAAAACATCCAAAACACAGTAAAAGAATTACCCTACACACAAGAAATTACCTCTACTCAAGAATTCAAGAAAAATAGGAAAACAACAGGGGAAAAACACAAAACACACAATACCCCATTCAAGGTTATTGGTGGAATTTGCACAAAATATTCACAGACATTCTACGTAAAGTCACAGAACACCTACCTCGATGCTAGGAGAATGATATACGTGAACCACGATGATTGATTCTCCTTAGAATGTCAAGGATCTGAGAAAACGTCAAAAACACTCAACCAATGATAACTTGAGAAAGAGGATGAATTGGAAAATAAAGCTCTAGGAGAAGAGAGATCATACTACTACAGTTCCAACGCAATTGACGGAGGCTGAAATGGAGATCAGATGGAGGCTCAGAAATACGGAGAAGATCTGCGTCCGTACGGCTTCTCTCGGACAAAATAAACATAGAAAAAAGGTGTTCTGTCCGTCAGGCGCGACCCCAGTGCGTTTAATGAAAAAAAAAATTACCCAGCATGTACTTCTGGGGTACAGAGCGTGTAATCTGTTTTTCTATACTCCACTTTAAGTGGCCTCCACATCACCCCTACACCCTGTGTGTGTGGGCCGGACACGACCATCACACGGTTTGTCGCGACAAGGGAGTACAAGGCGTGTACTCAGAAAGTACACGTCGTGTACATCAAAAATTTCCAGAAACCCCTATTTTCTCAAAAATTCCAGGAAAAAGGAAAACATACCTGAAACAAAATTCCGGGTTCTTACAAACATCCCCCTTAAAGAAATTCGTCCTCAAATTCCCATAATGAGGCGGAGAAGAAGAAACCCCGAACATCTCCGACCACTACGATTGTACATCGGCCTCCCTTTCCCAGGTCTTGTCCTATACTCACCCGTGATGCCATAACACACGTACTAGAGGAACAAACTGCCCACAAATAACCTTCGTAATGCGATCGACAATCCGTAGAGGATTCTCCTCAGACGATGCATCCGCTTCAAGCTCAAACTCCTCGGGATGAAAGACATGGGACGGGTCTGACAAGTAACATCGAAGCTAGGAAACGTGGAAGACGTCGTGCACGTAACAGTACCTTTAAGGTAACTACATCCTATAGGAAACCCTCCCAACTCTCTCCAATACCTCAAACAGCCAGATGTACCTTGGTGAATGCTTACCCTGTCTCTGAATCTTCTTGTGTCCCATCCTCGGTGCGACAAGCAAGAAAACCTAATCCCCGACCTTGAATTCCAGAGGTCGTCTCCATTGATCAGCATAAGAATTATGTCGAGACTGTGCTGTATCCATCTTCTTTCGAATCAACTCTATCTATTCTGTGGTCTCATGAACAAGATGAGGTCCCAGTAAAGCTGCCTCTCCTGTCTCCATCCAGCATAAGGGTGACCGGCATGGCCAACCATAAAAAGACTCGTAAGGTGCCATATGAATAGTTTCCCGGAAACTGTTGTTATAGGAAAACTCCACTAGAGGAATATGCTTCTAGCAAGAACCACCAAAGTCTAGAATGCATGGTCAGAGCATATCCTCAAGCACCTGGATCGTACGCTCAGACTAGCCATTAGTCTGGGGATGGTATGCTGTACTCAAAAGTACCTGTGTACCCAAAGTCCTATGAAGTCCCTACCTGAATCGAGAAGTAAAGAGTGAATCCCTATCTGAGATAATGGAATGTGGAACTCCATGCAGACGTACTATCTCTCTGATGTACAATCGTCCCATATCATCAACACTGAAGGTCTCCTTGATTGGTAAGAAGTGAGAAACCTTCGTAAGACTGTCGACGACAACCCAAAGAGCATCATTACCTCGGGTCGACCTCGGAAATCTAGTCACAAAGTCCATCGTGACATTGTTTCACTTCCACTCCGGAATGGGTAACTGCTGCAAAACGCATGTCGGTCGCTGATGCTCCACCTTCACCTGCTGACAAGTGGAACACCTCAAGACAAAATTAGCAACATCTCTCTTCATACCTGTCCACTAGTACTGGCGATGATGATTTTGATACATCTTGGTGATGCCAGGATGAACTGCCCAAACTGAGAAATGAAAATCTTGCATCAACTCCTCGTGTATGTCTGTTGGCACCCATACGCATCCCTGGAAATGCAAGATCTCATCCTTGCCAACTATCCATCTAAGAAGAGGGTCTTTTCCTAACACACTCTCCTGTAGTACTAAGCCTTCTGAGTCTGATAGCTACCTCATCTGTACCTGATCAAAAAGTGTAGAGGTAACAGCTACAGAAGATAGGTAAGTTTGTCCCTATCTGTCGTGCACCTCCAGATGCATCTCAAAGAATAGAGCCATAAGCTTCCACTCACTACTGGCCTCTTGAACTGCCTGAATCTGAGTTCTCCAGCTTAACACATCTACCACTACATTTCCCTTTCCCGGCGTATAGGAAAGCTCGAAATCAAAAGACTGAAGATACTCTTCCCACCTGCGCTATCTCAGATTCAGATCATGTTGAGTGAATATGTACATGAGACTCTTGTGGTTAGTGAAAACCTAAAAGTTATCTCCCAGAAGGTAATGTCTCCAAAAGCGTAAAGAATGAACAACAGCTGCCAACTCTAGATCGTGCGTTTGGTAGTTCCTCTCATGTGGCCTCAACTATCGAGACCCGTATGCAACGAATCCATCACCCTGCATAAGCACAACGCCAATCCTTATACCTGAAGAATCAAAATATACAGTATAGATCTTTCCTGGCACTGGCAAGACTAGTATCGGTGCTGACGTCAACCTTCCCTTCAACTCATGAAAGGCTAACTCACAAGAATCTGACCATAAAAACTTCGCCCCCTTCTTGGTCTGACCTGTCAAAGGTGCTGCAAGGTGTGAAAAGTCTTGAATGAAGTGTCTGTAGTATCCAGCCAGCCCTAGAAAAATCGGTACCTCAAAAAAGTTCTTCGGTTGCTCCCAGGAAACTACAGCTCTCACTTTCTCTAGGTCCATGGATACTCCTTCCTCGGAGATAACATGACCTATAAAGTGAATCTGATCTATCCAGAAGTGAATCTTCTAGAGTTTAGCATAAAGTTGATGCTCTCATAGTGTACTCAGAACGATCTCAATATGGGTATCATGGTCGTGTCGAGTGTAAGAGTACACCAAGATATCATCCATGAAGACCACGATGAAGGAATCCAAGTAAGGATGGAACACTTGGTTCATCAGTGCCATGAAAATGTTGGCACATTCGTGAGGCCGAAAGGCATAAAATTATACTCGTAGAGACCATACCTACTCCTGAAGTCTGTCAGAGTTATATCTGATAGTCTTACGCACAACTGATGATTACCGGTCCTCAAATCGATCTTCGAGAACATGTGGGCTCCTTGAAGCTGATCTAAGTGATCATCAATCCTCGACAAGGGATATCTGTTCTTGATCATCAACTGGTTCAACTTTTGATAATCCACAAAGAGCCTAAGGGTACCATCTTCCTTCTTCGCAAACAAGACAGGTGAATCCCAAGGAGAAGTATTGGGTCAGATGAAACCATTTGCCTGAAACTCCACCAAATACTTCTTGAGCTCCTGCAACTCAAGTGTATCCATCCTATTAGGAGGAATGGACACCAGTGATTCTCTTATCACGAGGTCAATCAATAATTCTACCTCATGCTCCGGAGGAAAACCTGAAAAGTCCTCTAGAAGGACGTCTCTGAAACGATCCACGATTGGAGGAAAGTCCAACTGTGAAGTCCCCTGGTCATCCAGATAAATACTATAAATCTGGTCTATAACCCTTCCTATCCCATGATGCTCGAGTCTTGCTCGACTCGCTTGGACATCCCATTCGCCTCTATGAAGAAAAGATTCACCCTTTGGTGAAATGAAAATCACCCTGTTGAGATAATAGTCAACAACTGCCTGGAAGGGAACCAACCTGTCCATCCTGAGAATGACATCGTAGCCTGTTATCTCTAGGACAATGATATCCCATAAGAAATGATACCCTACAATGCCGAGAGGGCACTCTCTGCACTGACATACACTATATGTCCTCTCCCCTAATGGTGTTTCTAGTATCAACATGTTGGCAGAAGAACAGGCGTAGAGATCAAGGATATCCACAACAGCAATAGAGATAAATCTATGCATAGAACCATTATCAAAAATAGATAATGATAAAATTGAGGTTACTAAAATCATACCTCGAATGGTAGATGGTCTGGGATCCTACTCTTGATAGGTATGCTCCACCACAAAAGTATGTCCTACCCCGTGGCCCTATGACCCAGCCTGACCACTATGAGCTGATCCTCCTTGCTGACACTGAAGGACTGGTGACTGGCTTCCACGACCGCAACCTCCACCTCGGCCCGAATGGCCGGAAGAACTCCAGTTCCCTGACTAATGAGAAACCGGTGGTGCTACTCTCGAATGAGGAGTCATGGAAGAACCCCCATCACCAGCTATTGGTATGAAAACCTGGCAGAAACGCTGAAGGTGACCCATCTTGCCACAAGATCAGCACTCAACTGGGTCTCTCTGGCACTACGGCCTCGTGTGCCCTGCCCTTCCACACTGGTAGCATACAACCTGGCTACCTGAAGATTTATCTCACCTCCTTAGATCACCACATGTAGACTCCCTACGGAGCTTGCTTCTATCAACTAGAGGAACACTAGCTTTAGGAGCAGAACTGCCCTGTCTCGCAGCTCAGGAGTATCTCAGATTGCGCTCTGCAATCAGCGCCTAGTTGATGATGGAAGTGATTGAAGTCTACTAGAAGATATTCACCTGCGACTAGATCTCCTGGCTAAGACCATCCTCGAAAATCCGTGCTAAGAACACCCCACTCCCATACCGATGGGGTGTGAAGCATTGCAGCTCGGTGAAACGAGAGGAATACTCCATAACAGAAAGAGTTCCCTGCTCCAGGTTAATGAACTCCTGGGCTCAATCGGCCCTAAGGGTATCCGGGTAGAAGTAGTCGTAAAACATGCTCTGGAACTCCTCCCAACCCATAACCTACTAATGGCCCACCTGTGAGACCACGTACCACCACCTCTTGGTAGAGTCACGTAGGATATAGGTAGCGAGCATGAATTTCCTCTCTGAAGGTGTTTCCAGATGCTCAAAGATAGTCAGCATTAATTCCAGCCGTGACTCCGCAACCTGTGGTCCTCCTTCCCCAGAAAAAGTAGGAGGATGCTGCTGCTGGAAAACCCACGTCAAGTCTTCCATAGTCATGACAGGATTCGGTTCTCCCTAAAAGGTTTGCATCATCCTCATAAATATTTCCCTGAACTGCGAATCAGTGCCTACAACTGGTATAACAACTGGTGCCAAGGCTGTCCTGACTAGAGGATCCGCAGGAAGTCCCTGATCAGCCATATCTGGCGTCTGATCACTGCCTGAAAACTGACGTACAACCAGAGGATGTCTCAGAGGAATAGCTCTGAAAGATCAAAAGCATACCTTAGATCAGGAAAACAAGGACAGAGAAATAAGAAGTACAAAATGGAAAGAGGATAAGTAAACACTAAAGATTTATAAAATGAGACTACACGGCGTGTATAAACTCTACACATCATGTACTTAACTCTACTACCATGCCGGTGTCTCCTTGCATAGCTAACTCACATGGACTTCTTAAACAGAGACTACACAGCATTTTACCTATGGACACGGCGTGTAGTAGACAAGGTTTCACAACCCGTGTTGTTAGTTACATGGTCATCTAAACGGATGAGACTAAACGGTGTGTTCCGAACAAACACGGTGTGCACTTGAAGATTTATCTCGACCCGTGTTGTTGGCGACACGGACAAGTACATGGATGAACCTTACACGGTGTGTTCAGATAGAACACGTCGTGTATAGAAAGATAGGACACCAATCCGTATTGTTCGTGACATGGTCGGGTACTGAGAACAAGAATACACTGTGTGTTCATACACAATATGGTGTGTATTACATGAGCTTCCCCAACCTGTGTTGTTAGTGACACGGCCGGGTACACAGCTTACTACTACATGGTGTGTACCTACCGTACACGGCGTGTTCCTGGAGATTTTTTAAAACCTATGTTACTTCTCACACAGTCAGTGACATGGTTTAAAACTACATCGGTGCGTGTATATATAATTTAGACGCCGTGTATTCTAGGTTTTTCTGGGCAGTAGCTCTGAAACTGTACCGAAGCCCAGAAAACAACGAAAAAGATCATGAAGGTGCCAAATTCCGATCCGTGATGGCCCATACTCCCCACGAATCAAAGCATGGCTCTAAAACAGTCATATGTAAGGTAAACAGGTCAATGATTCACCAATTTCCAATTCAAGATGTCCCATAACACCTCGAGAACAACAATTTGGCATTCATTTATGCAAAGTACAAAACAAACAACCTTTCTATCAAACTGCAGAGATTATATCAAGAACCCATCACAACAGCATGCATAATCTATACAAAGTATATCACAACAACATGAAATCTCTAATGCACCCTAGATGTCATGGCAAGAATGCATGACATGTGATTTCTAACAAGTTCCTATATGATGCATGAGATGGCATACCCTCATCTCATCGGGTTGCGATAGAAATAGAACCACAATATCAATAAAAATAACAACACAAATCATGTAAATCACTCTAGGTGAAATCATATAACTCGTAAAATCTGAAAACCATAAAACTGAAATAATAGAGGTAGTATGTCCTTTTTCTGTACACGGGTTACCTACTCCTGAACACAGCTTAATACCAAGGACCAAATCCATCATATCCATGGATAACTACTCCAAACAGTAAATCAAGAGAAAATAACTCATCTGATACCACTTTGTAACATCCCGGTTCTGGAAGCCGCACAGAGGCTCCCCGTACCCGGTTGGTCACATGTCCTCAAGCGCATTTCCCCGAATTCCAGAGGATGCCGACTAGAAACAAGGTACTTCGGTGTGATAGTGGGGAAACTATGCCCCCATAGGTAGGGTACACAATGGAATTAAACAACATATAACAGAGGAAGTAATAATATGCCACATAGAAATAAACAACCGAACATTGAAAGAAGAAAAACAGGGCACACATATATAATAATGTTGTATGATACATATGTCTAGGAAAGCAGCCAAACAATTCAAAATGATGAATACAATACTAAATCAAGTACCAAAGAAAAACAGGTAAACTCCTCACTATATCAAGCCATAGCTTGGTCCCATGCTCTCCAGATTTATAGCAAGTCAAGTACCTGCAGTAGAAGGGCGCTTGCCCTTATCTATACCCGGAACAACATAATCTGTTTTGGGCCCAAAAGAATGTCCCAAACAGGGTGTGAGACAAGGTCCCAATTGGAAATTACCCAAAGATCTATGACTAACAGTCAGTGAATATATGGTAGGTAAAGTACAGTAAGCAGTAAACAGTAAGTAGTAAATAGGATAAAACACAGCAGTGGCAATCCACAGTTTCTAGCATATAATCTACAAACAAGAAATAGCCATTCAAGTAAGTAGAGAAAAATGGTAACCTCTGGGTATTTCTCATAGCCTAACCCCTAAGTATTAACCTACAAGTACTAGCAACCCTTTGGGAGGCACACACAGTCTCACCCCTCTGGTTCAGCTAAGGAATAGACTCTATGAGGAAACACTCACTGTCAATTTCTCCTATAGTCTCGTCTCGTACTAAAGTCTCTCTGGGGAAGCACTCAATGTCTATTCCCCCTATGGCCCACGTCAAGGAACTACATACTCTCTGAGGAAGCACTCAACGTCAATTCCCCATGTGGTCTCGCATCGTAAATTAAAGACACTCTGGAGAATCCCTTGTGTCCATTATCCCTATGGTCCACTACACTAGGTTCTCACAGCCCTTTGTAAAATAAACATGGATAGCGCATGCATCGGCCCAAGTAAACCTCAAGAACAACTTGGGTATCATTATAAGGCACAAAAACATAACAGTTCAATAGATCCACTATCCTAAAACTAGGCATGGCAACTAGAAAAATGCATAACAGGAAAAACATGCATGGAAAACATCCAAAGAATAGTAAAATAATTACCATACACACATGTAATTACCTCTTCTCAAGCATTCAAGCAATGCAGGAAAACAACAGGGGAAAACTGAAAACATGCAATACCCCATTCAAGGGTATTGGTGGAATTTGCACAAAATATTCACAGACTTCCTACGGAAAGGAACAAACTACCTACCTCAATGCTAGGAGAACGATATACGTGAACCACAATGATTGATTCTCCTTAGAACGTCCAAGATCTGAGAAAATGTCAAAAATCCTCAACCAAAAATAACTTGATAAAGAGGAGAAATTGGAAAATGAAGCTATAGGAGAACAGAGAGCTTACCTCTGCGGTTCCAATGCAATCAACGGTGGCTGAAACGGGGATCAGATGGAGGCTTGGAAATCCAGAGAAAATCGTGGTCGTACGGCTTCTCCCAGATGAACGAAACCTAGACAAAAGGTGTTCTGTCCGTCAGGCGCGACCCCGGTGCATTTAATAAAAAAAATACACGGTGTGTACTTCTGGGGTACATGACGTGTACTCTGTTTTAATGTAATCTGCTTTAAGCGGCATCCACATCACCCCTATACCCCGTTTGTGTGGGCCAGGCACAGCCAGCACATTGCTTGGCTCGACAAGGGAGTACACAGCGTGTAGTTAATAAATTTCTAAACCCCCCCCCCCCCATTTCTCAAAAACTCCAGGAAAAAGGAAAACATGCCTGAAATGAAGATCTGGGTTCTTACAGTTTATACTAAACATCCTCTATTATGGAAAATAGAGGAACCAACCCCAGTACCTCAGAACAATTTACTAATTTAATACACTATCATAAGATGGATGAAGTCACATTCTGAAACACTAAATATTTTAGTATTCTTGGTAAACAAAAATATTTAGATGATCTAAATATTACATTAAAAAAAATAAAAAAATAACATTTATTTTGAGATTATCATTATTTAATCTATCATATTCTCTTATACCATTCATAGTAAACATCTTTTTTTTCAAAGGAAAGGAATCAAAATAAGGGTGAGCTCAAATTTTTATTAAGGGTTAAGTACAATGGAAGCTATCATGAACCAATAAGAATAATTATTATAAAATGGTAAATAACTAAACACACATACCATAAAATCAATAAACTAAAGAGGAAGTGAATCTAGAGATAATATAAATGAAAAACAGTATTGGATAAAAATCTGTAATGAACGAAAAATAACTAAAGAAAAATTCTATTTAATCGATAACATGACAATCATAATTGGATAGTGCATAATCAATACTGAACAATAAAAAACAAAAAGCACCTGAAATTTAATCAATAATCGAGAATAGAGTATGTCTATAGATCATATCCATGAAAATATATGATGGATAATAATATGTGAATTATTAATGATGATAATGTGTTATTCTTGGAAGTCATTTCTTAGGAATATACTACTCCTACCATCGAGACATTTCATTAGAAATATTAAAACATACGGGTCGAAACCAAATTAAAAATGTCCATAAAACTGTTTCATCGCATGAGACTACCAATTAATAGGGAAATTATCAATAACCAACCCTAATCCATGTCTTTCACATCCTGATAATTCCTCAAACCCCAAAAAATCGTTTTAATTAACAAAAAATGTGCCTTATCATCAAATATCTATATTGAGTAAAGAATTCAGATTTATCAATATTTCCCTAAATAAATAGATATTATTCATTATTAAAAACCATATATATAAATGAAATAAAATTTAAAAAATAAACATATCCATGATAAATTATATAGATTTATAGGGTAAATTTATTTCTAAATGATCAATGGAAACTGAATATTTCAAGGGAATGTTACTGACTGTAACTATCAAGGATGAATGTGAATGTCAATACTTCCCATGGTCAAAATGATCATAAAGCATCCATAAAAACAATAATTATAGTATCAATCCAAAATATACCCATATGAGTTATAATAACGATTCATTTTTATTAATGAATGGAAATAAAATAAAATGTGTTTAAAAACATTCTTGAAGGAAACACCTATTTCCTTTAAGAAAATTCAAAATAAAAAACATTCATTAAATCATATTCATTTAAAATATTTTTTTAAATAAATACCAGAATATTAGAAAAATATTTTCATTCAAAAAAACATGTAATCATTTTAATATTCAATGAAAAAATGGCTATATTAGTGGGTAGTTCCTAATTTTCCACAAATGATAACAAATATATCTACTATAATGGTATAAAGTAATATAATTTAAGTGTTAGGAAAAAGAAAAGAGGATTTCATTTAAGACATATTTTAAAAATAAAAATTTCATTAATAAATCATCATTAAAATATTATAAGTACTTTTGAAAGTATTTTTAGAAAACATGGATTCAAACTAAAAAATGTCCAACTAAAGACAGAAATGAAGTTGAATTTTCCTAATTTTTTTCAATTATTTCAAGTACCAATGAGTGGGAAAATGGTACTATTACATGAAAATTTCAGGAATAAAAAGTGAATATTAATAATAAATTTTTTTATTTATATAATGATAAAATATTTTCCTTCAATTTAAAATAAATAATAAATAATATAAATTATAAATAAATTGTAGAATAGTCCCTTATATTGATAATAAATTTGATGTGAGAATTAGTCAATGAATCAATTTTGTGTATCAATTCTAAATCCATGTAAAAAAGTGTAAATAAAACATTTGACAATAAGAGTTAATTATATTCATAATCATTGAATATAAAATTAAACAAAGAAGTAATATAAACCAAAGAAAAGAAACCGAGTTGTGAAATTCATTACCTCTTGAATTTTTTTGATTCAAGCCCACTTGGATGAAATAATTAAAATTGAAACATTAAATAAAATAAATTATGAATTAATAATGATATGAAATCTCACAGTGAAGTATATTCACCATATAAAATAAACTAGGTCAATACAATTACAATATTACTCAATGAAGGGAAATTGATATGAAGTCCCTTACCTCATAGTTCATTTCAGTCGGGCGCACATTAAAAAACTATATAGTGTATTTAAAAATATAACTAACTTGTAAAAGAACCATATTAATATTTATAATATCATATGTGATCCATTTATAACATCTTGTTTCTGATTTATAATAATCATAAATTATTTTAATTTTTTGGTGTTAATTTTCATGTTTTATCATGCATGTTTAGACATTAAATATTCCGTTCTTATTCATATTACATATTATTGTCATATTAAGAATAATAATAATGGGAATATTATTAAATTATAAATAAATTATAATTTTATGTTTAAACATTATTGATGGGTTTGAGAATTGAGTTATGTTATGATCATAGAGATGATATGTCTTATGTATATATGAGTGACATTTCCATTATTCAATGATTACTATTTAAATTAGCTAAATACCATTTTGTATTTCTTGAATGGTTATAATATCATAAATAATTTATTAATTCATTAAGTTTACTTATATATATTATCCATGTTCTGTGGAGATTAAAATATTGCCACATCACATCGTGAAGGTGGTAGTCCACACGTACACGAATGATGTTATCATCTTCATTTAAGTGAATAGGTAAGAAATAAAATGATATATTATCATTAATGAAACATTAATAAGTAATTTATATCATAATTATACAATTTATTTCACAAATATGAATTAAATTTATCCTTATCACCTTCTATTAAAGTGTTAGTGAAAGAAGAATGACATGCCTTCACGAGGCGGTAGTCCGTCATACACACAAGTGATGTTGTCATATCCACATTGAAATGAGATGTTAAAAGGATCCATATTGTATAATTATTCTAGAGGTACAATTATGTTAGAAATATAATAAAAATAATTTTTATTCATGATTAAACCAAGCTGTGAGAGGTGGTAATGGAAAAATGAATGAAATCGGTTCGCAAGGTGGTAGTCCACAACACACAAGAATGATGGTTTCATAACCCATTTGTTGTATGTGGAGATGGATTAAGGTCATGTATATAAAATAACATTATATCAGTAAATGGGATATATGGAGGTTACTATATCATCTTTTCATAAAATTGAATAAGGTGGATGAAGAAATAAAATAAAAACCCCATTGAAGAGCATTGCCTCTTCCTTGAGTACATTGTTCGGTTTTCACTAAATCCATACTAGGTTTACTTTATGCCAACGAAAAGGAATAAAGAACTAGTGGAATGTTGTTGGGGAGTTATTTGGGTAGGTAATTGGAAAAACAAAAGGGTCATTAGGTGTGAGGAAGAGATAATATGGTGCGGCCTTTAATAAGTGAGGTGAGTGGCACAAATGATTGTTTATAGAAAATTCAAACCTAACGAATTTAGAATCATGAATAATACTCAAAAATGAAAAATTAAAGAAAATATAAGTTATTATTTATAAATATGGATATTAAATGGGTGTTATACATATTGGTAGCTAATTTTTACACTTATATTCATAATTTAACCCCATGGTAAATACATTTTTACCTTAAATAATATAATTAATTTATATTGTTTTGACTAATAATTTTTTGTCAAGAAATTATTTTTATCTTATTTGAAATTATAAATTATTTTTATTCCATATATAGAATTGATTATTCCAAACTCAATTCACATAAGTTAAAAATTTTAATTTATTATTAATCTAGTAGACGTTTTGAGAAAGCAGTTTTAAGGAGAAAATGTACAAAAGATTAAACTATTTTATATCAAAATTCAATTTGTAAATTAATCCAATGACCTAAATTTTATTTTTTTATATAAAATTGATATAATAATTCCTTTAAATCAATGATAAATAAAATATAACATTATACATTGTTAAAATGAAAATGATGTTCTCAATTAAAGTTAAGTAGTTTTCACATTTCATCAAAATTGAAATATTTTATTAAAATACAATAAAATAACCCTATGGGAAATTTTATGTTATATTTCTCAAAAAATGAAGCTTACATTGGTAAATTGTTTTATAAAATTATAAGGAAATACTTTTAAATCTTTTTTAGACATCATGATTAAATCCTTATTTTAAAAAATCATGTTTTTGGGAAAACCATTCTTTTTCTATTAATTGTTTTTTATTTTATTTATAATAAAAATATAATCATAACTTTAATAGTTTAGTCAATAATATTCATACCTATATATTTAGTGTCTATTTTATGATAACATACCATATTACAGTTCTCTTAGACTTGGGTTTGTATGTTACACAAGCTTTTGAAAAATTAAATAAATATATTCTTTGGTTTGCTTAAGATCATTGTTATGTATTGAATACTCAATAGATTTTTTTTCTTATTTTTTCATTTTTTAGTTTAATGAGGAATATAAATCCAAAAAAATAAACATCCTTATAAGGATAAAATTTATTATATAATATAAGTTATTATTTTAATTTTCATGTTATCAATATTTATTTAAAATCTAGTTCTTATGATTTTTTTAGATTCCTTGGATGTCAATTGTAGAATCCCATACTTCAGTAAGACAATTACAGTGCCTAAATCAAAAAAAAAATTATAAGAAAAAAAATATTTATGGACCAATCAATTTTGTAGTCTTGAAAAACCAAATAATTTTATGATTCCCATATTTGATCAGAAATATAAAATACCTAACATAAAAACATTTAATCATGATCGATATTATTTATTATTACCTTATTAATATCCGTGGGAAAGTAAATCAAGGAATTATGGACCTCAGATTCATAGTAAGTGTTATGTATAGTAGATGTATCATGAGTAAAAAAGGCATCCTCAATATGGAATGGTAAATAACCGAAAAACAAACCATTTAATCAATAATATAAGAACGAAATGATTCCATGGATAATATTAGTGCAGTAATATCATATGTAATGATAAATAACTTCTTAATTATGTAAATTATTAATAATGGATTTCGTGATCTCATATATTATTCTTTCTATAAATAAAAATTATTTTGACCAGAGATTTTAATTGATGGTTTTTTATACATTATAAATAGAGTTAATTTGGCCAACTAATTTATCTCCAAAGACTTACCGATGTTAAAAATGGAAATAAAATTATGGAAGCCACCCATCATAGAATATATAATGAATCAATCATATATTAAATTACTAATTCAATTCATAAAAAATATACCTTATTAAAAAATATCTGTATTGATTAATGAATATATATTTATCAATTTTTCTCCTATCAATCAGAAGAATTTCATAATAAAACATCCTATAAAGAAATGATATAGTGTTTAAGCAACATGAATTTAAATTATTTATTTTTAAGGGAAATTTAATGTATAATGAAAAATGGTCACAGTAATTGAAATTATTCAAGAGAATTTCAATGCTGTAAAAATTAATATGAATAAAAGGATAACCTTTAAATCATTAGAAATATTGGTTTCATAATACATTAATGACTTCTGATGAATACAATAAAATGGAATATCAAAATTAAAATTATTTTTAATAAAATACTATTATTTTTGAAACCATATAATAAATATTGAATAAGACAAATATTATAAAATGGTTATAGAGGAAAGAAACACCATTAACCCCATATATGTTAAAAAATATTTGTTTTGGCCTTTGTAAATAATGTCATAAACAAACATTTTTGAAATAATTTGAAATAGTCCATTAAATCTCTTTAAAAATTCAATGATAACGAAAAATTTTCTTTGAGTAAAAAAATTGAAAAATATTTAGAATAGAAGAAAAACATAGCCAATAAAAATAGAAATAAGAATGTATTATCTTTTTTTTGATTGATTGGAGAGCTAAAGAATTGAAAAGTTGAAATAAAATATTGAAACTCAATTGATGATAAGAAATGATTTAAATCAATAATAATAATGAATAAATAGATAAATGTGTTAAATAATTAAAAATATTTTATATGCACTAAATAAAAATAAATAGGAATATAATACAAATTATGTCTCAATATAATAGAAATTGAGTTGAAATCTCATGCATCATGTAGAACATTACTTATAGGTGATCTAACCATTAGTAAAATAAATATAAATTTATTAAAATTTCAAAATATAGCTATAATAATATATATAATATCATATATGATCCATTTATTATATTTGGTCACCCGTTTATTATTAATTATTATTTAAGATTATTATTTTGGGTGATAACTATGAAGAAAAAAATGTAAAATACATTAATACTCCATCTTAGTAGATGGATATTTATTACATAATATAATGATTCATGAATTATTTTTTTTATAATGCCTTTAAAAACATGGAATCATAATTAGCCTGTCCATATGTGAGTTGTGTCATCTCAATCAATGTTGTTCATAAATTTCACCATTCATATACATATAACAGATCATACCGTTAGTCATAATATTGGGAAAAGAAACATTAAAATATTTGATATCGTATTCCTATTAAAGGTAAAAGAGTAAGATATAATCATCATTATCATAAGATCCTGAGAAAAAGAGAATAAAAATTGAAAACCATATCCTCCATGTCAAATATCATAAACACGAGTCAGGGAAAAAATCATGGTAGTCCATAAGATATGAATCATAATAGAATCAAGGTACATAATCCATGATAACATGTAGTTAGAATAAGAAATATATTTGGGTCTTTCACATAAGCATATAAAATCATTTCATTAGTAGTTCAAGTATTATTTCCACGACTATCATATTGTATTGGGTTCACTCCCAAAACCATTATAGATGTCAAGGTTCGCTCCCAAGTTTATCATAATGATTAGATTACCTTACTCAATTTGGATCAATTCCCATTCCAATACTATTTATCTCAAGAGATATTAATAATTTCATAATTAATTTGATGGGGATATAGGTCCCACCCATATTATAATGGAAATCATATAGATGTTTCCACAAGATCATAAAACATTAATCATATCAGAACCCATGAAAATAAATTAGAATCATAAAAATTTAATCATATCAAAACCCATTAAAATAAATGTAATTCAAAAAAAAATTCATCATATCATAACCTATAGGAAATAAATAGGTTTTATAATCTCCTCTTCCCATTAACATAGAAAAACCAATTGAAAAGGAATTTGGGTTTATAAAATTTTTATCATGGTATAACTCATCGAAGAGAAATGAGTTTTATATAAATATTTTCATAATAAATATTATCTCTAATGAGAAGTACTAATAATTTTATATTTAGATAATATCTCCAATAAATCATAATTAACATTAAAATATGGCATTAGATATGGAAAATGGTTCTAAAATATTATTTGGGACATTTCTTGGGGAAAATTGCATTTTCAGTATTATTATTTTTTAAAAAATTAATAATTATATTGTATAATAAACATTCAAACATATAATAGAGGGTTTAAAAATGAGTTGTTATTCAAGGTGGAAAATATATTTTATGTTTTACATTTTTAAAAAATTATTCCTTTCTCATCTTTGAAAAAATTTAATTGAACTTTATATTTTTAGAAAGAAATAATTTTTTCTGTTATAAAAATTTTAAAAGTGAAACATCGGTGAAAATATATTTTATAAATCTTTTTTATTTATTATAACATTTTTTGAAAAATTATTATTTAAGATTATTATAGAAGAAAACTATTTTTTGATTAATGTGAGAAATAATGAGGTTTTTTCATAGAAACATTTATTTTATCTATTTTATATTTTAAGAGAGGGAAAAAACATTTAGTAACTACAAATAGAAATGGTAGACAAAATTATTTAGTTTTTTGAGGTATGGATCAAAAAGATAAAACATAATAAGCATAAAAATAAACAATCTAGGTAAATAATGAGATTTCACCACAAAACCATTAATACTTTAGAAATAATGAATCATTAAATACATAAAGGAATGATAAATAATTAATACTAAATTTTCATAAGAACTAATGAATTAATGATATTAAATGTCACTGGGTCTTTCTATACACCTTATAAAATAATATAGGTACATAACAAGACATATGTCTCAATGAATTCAATTTTTGAAAAAAATTAATTATCGCTTTATTAATCCTTGGAATCATAATAACCTAAAAAATTACAAAAAATAAAACCATAAATATGATAAAATTTAGAATATTATTAATATATCATGTCATTAGGGATGTAAATACACCTACATAAAAAAAATTAATTTTATTGAATATGTATCTTGGAGATAAAAGATTGACTGGAATCACCATACCACATTAATAACATAGAAACCATCAACCCCATTAAATAGAGTTCAAAAATGGATATTTAAATACTCCAATGTCTCACCATACATTGTACACTTTAAAAAATCATGTATAATAAAAAATATATTATTTTAAATATATTTAATAAATATAATTATAAATATCATATCATATATTATTTTATTATGACTCGTTATTAACATTTATGATCAATTTCATGTTAAAGTCTTGTTTCAAGCAATAAAACATAGGTTTTTTTTATATGTTTTGATTTTTAAATTTTTCACAGACTAGATTCACCATAGTTTCATAATTATAAAATTATAACAATGATATAAATATGATATATATTAATTATATATGTATTTAGAGTATGGTACAATAGTTAGAGATAGAAAATGAAACACAACCTTCATGGAGATGGTAGGTCATACGTACGCATGAACGCCCTACCTATTTTCGCAAGGGATTGACATAAAGAAATATAAATAAAATATCTACATTAACATATAATTATAATTTCATATATATAACATATTATCATAAAACCAATATTTAATACCTTCAATGTAAATCATGAACGGATTCCATTGCTTCATGAAGCTGTAGTTTGTTGTACACAGGTGCGACGTTATCCAATTCCTATAGAATAGAATATAGTAAGGTATATGTGATATAATATTATATGATTTATAATAATTTCAAATTTATAATATATAATTTTCTAACACATCATTATACCCATCCATCATAGGTGGTGATGGAAAACGATTGACATCAGTTCGTGAAGAGGTAGCCCACCGTACACACTGATGATGATTTTATATAGAATTTCATGAAAGAGGATAATGACATTGGTTAATCCATTAAAATATTAAAATATTGGTATATTAATGTTATATATATTATTATATAATCATATTTTAATAACAATATAAGTATTTTGAGGATGAAATAAAATGGAACACTTGGTTAGGGCCATTACCTATTCTACATACATCATATTTTGATTTCAACCAAAAGGATTTATAAGTTGTCTTTATGACTAAAATAAGTCTTCTATGATGATATTGTAAAACTAATTATGTGAGTTTTGTAGGTATTTCATAAAGAATTGTTTCTGGAAATGCTAAGAGGAGGCGAGGGGGTCACATTTTATAATGATCTAAGTAGCACACTTTTATTTTTTGAAATGAAAAAGATGTACCCCATACATTCAAATTACAAAAGGATCCAAAATGGTAAATTATAAATCCTTATAGGTTATAAGGTTTAAAATAGTCATAAAATGTGTGTTTTCAACTTTATATTTGATGTTATATCATATTGTTTTAGTTTAATTCCCAATAATCCTATTTTCACTACAACTATTGTAATTAATTTTGTATTTTTCTTAATAATTACATTGGTTTAAAATTAAGTTTATTTTGTTATATAATATAAATTATTATGATTAAAATTATAAAATATATTTTAAAAAATTAAAAAAACACATTTGGAATATTTTAATATGAAATTAAACTATAAAACATAATGATAAAGTAGTTTTTCGATGTTAATATATTCAAAAGAATTAAAAGTTTTTATATAAAAATTCAATAAAATTAATTAAAACAACTTAAATTGGATTAATATATATATATATAAATATATTTTGTACAATTTATACTTTTAAATCCATATTAAACCAATTTGGATGTTTTATATTCATTAAGAGAAATGAAAATTCTTAATAAAAACATGTATTTTCACTATTTATCAAAAACATTATCATCTCATGAAATTATCATAAAATTAGCCTAATATAACTTTTACATTATTATTTCAAAAAAGAAATTATATTTTCAAAAAATAGATTAAATTAGTAAAAATTAGTACTAAAATAAATTAAAAAATACTACAAAAATACTTTTATAAAAATACGGTTTTCAATTATAAAATTATATTTATCCTTATCTACTATAAAAAAAACATATGATAAATGGTAAAAAAAATTATTGAATATAAAATATATAGATTTCATTATATTTATTAACTATAATTAATGTTTTAATTTATGTTTTTGCAACACGTTTGTGTGCATAAAAATTTGTCTTGTGTGAAATATTTCAATTATTTTTGAATAGTTTTGATTATCATTTATAATTATGTGGTCACCAAAGAAATAATTTTATGTACATGTATAAACTATAAATTTTTATAATTTTTTTAATTCTAACAATACAGTTTATTCCAATGGATTGAGAATAACTATTGTATTAAATAATAGAATTTTTAATGTTATGTCATGTTTATTTAAAACAGGGGGTTGTATGATATGCAATATACATAAGAAATTAAATTTATTAAAAAAACATATCTCATAAAACTTATAATTGTTACATTATACCCCTTGTAAAATGAATTTATCCTAGGAAATTCTATCACATTGGTAGAAAAAACAGTGGCATACCTTCTTTACTACATATTCCCACAAATATTCCTTGAAATGGGGGTTTCTTCACAAAACATTGAATAGGATTGTGTTATTTTTTCATAGAACATTCTCTATATGTTCTATAATACCTATTATTATCTCCTCATATAAAGCATCATACTCTAGTTGTATGAACTCTGATATTAGTACAAGTTATGGATCAAATATATACATCCTCAAGAGATATACATTAAGAACATCATGAAAATGAGAGTTGTAACACCCATAGTTTTTATGAACCATTTTTTTGAATAACATAAAATTTTTATTTATATTTTCCAATGTATTAAGTCAAACATTCCTTTCACACTAAACTAATTTTTCATATGTTACGCCCAACACCAAGTTGGTGTATGATACATGAAACACTAAGTATAAATTTTCTTAAATGTAGAAATAAACTATGTTTGGATTATGTTATAGGAAACACAAAAGTATTCTTTAACTACATGCAACACTAATATGGCTTGCGTTATATGCAAGAGAGACATTCCTCAATAACATGGATTATACGCAGTACTTATTTTCACTAAAAACAATATATTGTTAAAATATTATTATTTAATGGGATATAAACTAGAAGTTGTTAATATTATTGACCAAATTTTTAATTTTATGTAACAATAAAATTACTCTTGTTGACATGATATAAGAAAAAATTCATTTTTTCAGATAAAATATGTTTTTTTTCAGAAAATACAATTTACCACCTTTTAAAAATGCACCACTTTGAAATCGAGTTTATAACACTTTTATATATTTTATTTTACAAAATAAACTTTATATTTTTATGGGGGATAACAAAATTTACTTTGGTTTATAATTTTGGTAATTTTCTGATAAAAATCATATTTTAATGAATAGTGAAAAGTACAACATTTTAATTCAAAACATCCTTTTCATCTGACATATTTATATGGTTACATTATCTTTTTAATTTGTTTTAAAGTGTAATTGGTTTATGTATGTATCATTTTATACAATTATGGTAAATTTATGTTATTTAAAATTTAAACTGGACATAAACACATTTCAATATTTTGATAGATTTCACTTATTAAAAACCCACTTTTTTCATTTAAAATTGGAAATTAATTTTAATTTAATTAATGAAACGTTTTTTGAATTTCGAAAAATTTATTAAATAATTGGAATAAATGTTTCCAAATTGTGTATATAGGTACCTTTTATTTTTTTACATTATGATTAGTAACTTCAGTAGTTATTTTTATTTTCCATTGTAAAAGGGTAAATAAGGTAAATAAGGGTAACAAATAATAATATGATAATATAAAACTACCCTAACACATGTCATAATACTATTTTATGAGATATGATCGATCATGATCATCTTTGGGTGGATTTTTGGACCCCATGGTTCCACTTGGATGTGATAATGACCATTTATAATTTTTAATTTAAATAAAAGGAAAATATAACATAAACATGTATCTCCAAACAAAAACAATTTTAATTTGGTTTATATAAATTATTTCTTATAGTATAAACAGTCATTAAAAATCTCATAAGATTTATAAATAATTTTATTTCATTTATAATTTCTAAAAATTAAATAAAAAATTTATTTTTGAAACAATGATGATGCAATGATTTTCCTATTAATGAAATATTAAAATAAATGAAATTATAAATATTAAAATAAATGTAATTTGAAAATTTTGATACCATTTAAAAAATTTATATATCATTATTAAATTTTATCTTTGTGTTAATTTAGTTTCTTTAATTTATCAATTTTTTATATTTGTAACAAAAATCAATTGCTAAATAGTGTCAAAATTGACATTAATGATTTTTTTAAAAAAAATCTATTTTTAAAATGATTTAATTGATAAAAAATAACTGATTCTATGAATTGACTTATATAATGTTATAAATTTCACTAATGATACACTTGAGGATATCTTGATATTTTATACAAACTATATTAACTATATAGTATAAAAATACATGAAGACACAGTAAGAGTTAATTTATTTAACTAAGGGTTAAAGCTAAAAGATAAGGTTAAATTTTGAACTAAACATGTATAAAACGTATTTTTGATATTATTTCTAACTATCCTCATATTATCCTCAAGAAATATCACTTTTGCGATTTTAGAATTAGAAAATCAATTTATAGAAAATTAATATTTCAAGAGTTTCTTAAAGTTCCCATCTTCCACCTTATAAAAGGCCACCACATCTACCCAATTACTCACACCTATAAAGACCCCTGGATCATACAAGTTATACTAAAATAAGATCCCAATATACCTATATTACACCTAGAGGCCACACATTGGGTTGAAATCCATTATATGGATACTTTTTGTGCAAATCAAAATGAGATTCTCGAATAAGAGGTAACTGTTTTTATCACCTCCTTAAAAATTGTTTTCTTATTATACATCATCTCCATATGTTATTTCCATACTAAATTAATAAATCTAGTATCTTATAAATTCATAGAAATTATTATTTCTATGGTACAACCTTATACCTCATTTTATCCATCATGCGAATAATAATATCACCATGCGTGTGTACGTACGACTTATCATCTCCACTCTATGGTGTAATATGTAATTCCATAATACATAGTTTGGATGGGTTTAATAGTGATTATAATGGATGTAAATAATGAATATAACATGATAATTAATCTTTATAATTAATATACCATCGAATTACGTACCATTTAACCATAACATGAAGGATATAATCAGCCCTGCGTACGTACGACCTAACATATCCACGATGCTATGCGATTGATTCTATATGATCATCATTAAACCATGATTATATAAATTGATGGAATGAGTAAATATGATATATATTATAAAAATATAATTCTATAAATTATATTACTGTACCCTAATATGTGTACATTTATCTTATCTGACAAAACATGCATAGGAACATAAACCAGTTAATATCTGAAAAACGAGTGACAATTAAATGTAACTAAAAAATGGACGAAAATATAATAACATATGATATCATAAAAATTGTTTTTATTATAGAATAAGTTAATAAAATTATTTAAACCAGTATATTATAGGTTCAAATACATTGGAAGGATATCAGACCAAAGGTAAGATATAATTTTACAATCTCATTATTATTTGAGATTATTTATACGGAAGTATTTACTCAGGTATATTTATCATCCGTATCCTTGTTTCTAAAATATGTAATATTATTTTTATTGTTATAAAATTTTTAAAAATAATTTTGATCCATTTTTACATTTTTATTTAATGGCATGAATGGAATCTTTTGGCATTTTTTGATATGAGGTACTTTTTCACTTTTCTAATAAAATTACTAGAAGAATGTGTTTTTTTAACATACACGACATGAAAAAAAATTTATGTCTTTATAATACCTTATTTACATTGTAAATACTTTACACGATAACATGTTTATTTTAATATAAATTATTTTCATATAACAATTTGTGGAAATAGGAGAGAAGAAAATGTTTTTTGAAAAAGGAAGGATATTTTCCTCAAGAATTAAGTCCGGGTGTTTTTTCAATATTAATTTCCATCTAAGTTGATTCTCTTTAAATAGAGTTATGTTTATATCCCTATTATTACTATGATTTTATTATGTTAATAATGGAATTAATTTTTTATATGGATTATGTTATGATAAAATTAGGTTAAGGAAACCCATTTTATTTTTTGGGTTATCCTATGATGAATGATTTATGATTTTATAAAACATGTAGGAATGATTTCATTATGAGATGAGTGGGACTTATATATCCATAAAATTACTAGGGTAAATATTTATATCTCATGATATATAAATGACTCTAATGGTATGTAAATCTACTTCAGTAATACATGGATGGAACATTATGTAAATCCGGTTCAGTAATATATGGCTGGAATGGAAAGTTATCCCATTTCATTAATATATTTTGTCTATTATGATGGACTTTGAAGAAATTACTTAGCTACTTTGGAAACCATATTATATGATTATTGTTTTACACAATTCCATGATTTATTACAATTCTATTTTTTCATGGTTATTGTTCTTTTATGATCTATGTATTACGTTCTTCTAATATTTATTTCACGACTCAAGATTTTTATATTTAAACATTATGTTCATGTTTTTATGTTTTTATGATTATGGTTTGTTTTATGTTCCCCATGTTTACCTTTACTGATCATTTGAACTCACCATTTTTATGGTTTCTTATCCCTAGGATATAAAGAAAGGTTTTTGGTCGGAAAAAAAGGGGAAGATATTTATTGGAGATGTTGGCGATCGTTCACCAAGTAAGAAGATTAAGATCCATGTTTGTAAAGAAACAAAACTTATACAGTAATTTGGAATATATTTTTGTAATGTATGAAGTATTCCAAAAATAAATTTAATTTCCAAGTTTTTCAATCATGGTTCATTAATAGAGCGGTTCAGTGGAACCACCAATAGATAATATATAGTCATGATACAATTATAATTATTAAAGGGACTAATATACATAGGGTTCAACATTCATTTATATCATAAGGATAATTTCATACATTGGTCGTAGATTGATCAATTTCACCTTCATCACTTACTCAATGAAACGTGGATTAATTTTTTCCCTCAATAACTAACAGATCATATGATCCCAAATAGGATTATATGTCATCACATAAATTTCTAGTTATCATCACTACGAAATTGTTATCACATGATATAAAATATGAATAAATCATATTATAGTGAAGAAATATATTAATATCTTAATCCTCATCTAAAATTATACATAAAACATTACATAAATGGTTGTCCTAAAGGCCCTATTAAAAATCCAAATTTTGAAAAAATACCACTAAATTTAAAATAATCAACATAATCTTAATCTCTTGAAATATTATAATCCAGATCATAATTATAAAATACCTAAAATAAGAATACAATCATCTCATATTCTATTTAAACATTTTGATAACCTGAATTTAATTAAAACATTAATTAAAACATTCATACATCTTCAGTCCTTCAGTAACTCCAAAAATTATTAAAAATATTATATAGATACAATAATGTTGTAACTCTATTAGTGATAATATAAATCACTTTTCCAATAAATAATTTATCAGTTTTTTGTTCATAAATATTATTAAATTTAATTTTTCCATATCAATTTTCATGTTATAAAAATAAACACCATTTAATCAAAATTAGGAACATTTTATGGGTTACCCTCCCTTAATCACGTGTTCACATAAAATATTACTCTTTCATAAAATCTATTTTCTAGGTTATAAATACTATTCAACATGTTTGAAAAAATACTACTTAATGATAAACACTTTTAGAAGAATCCTTATATATTTCATAATAATCTTATTCTAATAAATAAACACATCAATAATTCTAATTCATTAATAAAAATTAATTAGGATTCATAATCAAATTATTTAATATCTCATTCTATTAAAATTTAATTTTCTATAATTTCGTCTTTAAATAAAAAACCACTATTTTTACCACATTGTTGATCCTATTCCTGAGCTTTACCCCTAGGACAAAAATTTTAATTTTTTTCCTTCATAATTTAAAATTTATAACATTCCACCATTAATGATTCCTTATAGAAACAACTAATCTCATCATTTATTTAACCTAAAAAATTCAATTTTTTTCTTGGTAATAACCTTGTATATTTATTATTTATATAAGAACCATCTTCTCATTACATCATTAAATTCCATAGAGTACTTATTCTAACATTATTGGCATATAATAAACTGAATCTTCCTTTCTATATGGTCTCTACTAACTAGAATCTGAACAATATATATATATATATATATATATTTAATTTGGGGAGTTAGTTTGTGGGATAAGGTGAATGTTTTTAATCATATATCATGATTTCCGATTTGGAAGAATAATGTTATCATTTAATTTAGTCATCATCCCATTTGGTTTTTCTTTTAAACATTTTATATGACATTTATTATTGATCCAATTCCATCAGGTTTTGATAATTGACTTAAACCAAATAGCATGGTGTGAGAAAAAATATTCATATTGGAAAAACACATGTTTTCGAAAAATCAGTAATAATATAATTAAATCATTACACAATATTTTAGGTTCATAAAACATTAGGATAATCCTAGGTCATTCATAGTCATCATCTATTTAAATTTTCACAGTGGTTCGTAACAGGTTTGTAAATCTTCTAATCATATCCCAGAAGAGTGTAAAACTAGGTTTTTATTAGTGTCCATTTTCATACAACCTGTGACAATTGAGTCAATCTCTATGATATATTTTTATTTTTATTACCCAAAGGTACCTCTTTGAGGATCCTGATCAACATGTAGTATCTTTAATGGAAATTAAAATTGAGTATTATAAAAAAAATATTTCATATAAGAATAATAATGAAATTAATGGGAATGATCCCTAATATCAAACATAGGAATTATAAATTTATTTTAATCCTATAAATAAGAATAAAAAATAATTCCTAAATAAGTTCAAGGATTATTTTGACTAATATCATAGTGGGATTTGTTTACCCCTACACAATATTAGTATTGAGGGTTCAATCCAATGACTAAGATTGCAGACAGAGTACCTTACGGAATGAGGTTCACTCCCTATTCCAATACTATTTATTTTAAGATATATACATCAGTACCCAATGCATAGGATGGATATATAGGACCCAACAAGGAATATTAAAAGGAATACATATATATCTTATACAAGAGAAAATAATTCATCAGATCACAACCCATGATAATAAATGGGATTCATGAAGTATTCATCGTATTAGAACCCTAGATAATAAATGCGTTTAAAAAAAATTAATTATAGATTAATCTATATAAAATAAATAGGATTCATAATCATTTTATCATTTTATAATAATGTAACCTATGGAAAAACAATATGGTTTTATAATAATTTTATAATTGTATAACACGTTGAAGAGAAATTGGTTTCATAAAATTATTCATAATAAACACAAGAAAACTAGAGAAAGATTAATAAATTTATCCATGAATCGTATCCCATGTAATGCCTAAGTAACATAAAATTATTCCATCATCAATTGACAATAATTTTGAAATATCACATGGTACATTTATTGTGGAAAATAATATTTCAACTATGAAAAGTACATTTAAAAAACAAAAAATATTATTAATTAATTTTCCATAAAAATAAGAATCCAAACTCATGAAGGTATAATTAAACCAATGACTTGATCATGATGGCATAAAATACCATATATATGTTATATGTTAAAACAAATATTTCTTTTATATCATTAGTAAAATCTTGAATATAATACTTATTTAAAACACCATGAAGATTATTTTAAAACACTTTTTAAAAGAAAAATGGGTTAATATTTACATAATAAGTACTTTAGAAAATGTAAATAAATTTTTTGAGATAATTTTTAGGAAACATGGTTATGGAAGAAAATTATTTTTTGACCATGGATGGAAATAAAGATGATTTTTAGTAAAGGAATTCTTTTGGTGTTTTTAATCATTTATGAAATAAAGATGAAATGAAAACATGTTTTTCTAGAAATAATCATAGTATAATAAAATTCATGATTTTATTAAGATATGGGTCATAATTTTTAATCATCAAAATCATAAACATAAAAAATCTCAATAAACGATGAGATTTTACCATTAAAACATTAAAAATTTGGAAAAAATGAATCCTAATTCCCATGAATGGATAAAATTAAATGAGACAATAAATATCACAAGAATAAATAAATTTAAGGCATTACATATCATTGGGGCTGTATATACACCTCATAAAATAAGATAGGTGGATAATATGAAATATATCTCAATGAAGGTAATTTCAAACAAAAATCCTTTACCTAATTAGTACTTGTTTGAATCATAATCCCTAGTAAATAATAGAATTAAATGAATAATTAAATGCCATTAAAATACAAAGATTGAAGATATATAATTTCAAATGTAAATCATATAAACCACAAAAATTAAATGAGTTTGTAATATAACAACCCATGACTTTTGTACATGGGTATTACAACAATTTTCTGTAATACTTAATACATCACACAAAATAATTCCAAAAAATCATATTAGTGTAGTTCATTTGAAAAAATGGAACACAAATATTTAGTCTGGTAAAATTTATTCATTGTTTCCAACTGATATCATTCCCTTTATTAAAGATACATAAAACCTTTTCTTATAACCTAGGGAAAGGAAACATATAAAATGGGTGAGATCAGATTCTCAGTAAGGGTAAACAAGGATGTTATGTAAGCATAATAAAGTATATAAGGGTATAAAAACCTATGAATATAATTTGAATATCGTATCCTAAATATTAAAAAATCATAAACATGAGTCATGTAATAAATATTGGTTGTTTAAAAGACATGAATCATATGAAAATAAAAAACCTGAGTCATAAAAGCATAACATAGGAATGAAACATGGAAATGTGGAAGACACATAATCATATTATAATGATTCTTATAGTAGTCAAGGAATCACTGACAAGGACATTTGTTTTGTACTGTTTCACTTCACAATCCATTTGGGTAGCTATGGTTCACCCCCATAACCATCTGGGTAGCCATGGTTCCCTCCCATAACCATATTGGTGGTCATAGTTCACTCCCAAAACTATCTTGGTCGAAAATTTCCTTTATGTATATCTCATGAGATTTAAATATTTACCCTATTAATTTGATGGAGATATAGTTCAGACCCATATCATTATTAAATCTTACATATATGTTTCACAATAACATAAATCAATTATAACCCAGGAAAGTAAATGGGTATCATAAAGCACTTCATCATATAATATCTCATGGAAAAGAAGTCAATAAATCTCCCATAATTCACTACATATATATTAGATCAGGTATATCAGGAACACAAAGTCTATTTCCAAATTTAAAAATTACATCATCAAATATGAAGTCAATCAATCTCACATTATTCACAACAATATTTTTCTTTTGAAACTCCTCATCATCAGTCTGAGAACTTTTTACCGTTTCATGTGAATATAGTTTTTCAACCATTTGAAAAAGTATTGATATTTCACCATCCATGATTAAACCAATATCCATTTATTAGATCCATGAACATAAGATCCCTTTCAACTCTCATCTTGTTAAAAAATCCATGATCCTTTCTCCTCAAAGCATCTACCACCTTATTTTCCTTCCTTGGATGGTTGTGTATCGTTCCATCATAATCCTTGAGTAGTTCAAGCCATCTACTTAGATTTATGTTGAGTTCATTCTGTGATAAAATATACTACAAAATCTTTTGATCGGTATATATCTCACATTTTTCACCATAGAGATAGTGTCTCTATATCTTTAAGGAAAATATTACAGCTTTTAAATCAAGATCATGAGTGGGATAGTTTTGCTTCTGAATTTTTAGTTGTTGTGATGCATAAGAAATGACTATATCATTTTGCATAAGGACCCAAACAAGTCCTTTCTTTGAAGCATCAGAATAAATAACAAACCCATCATTCCTCAACGGTATATTCAATATAGGATCATTGAGTAATAATCTATTCAGTTCTTCAAAATATCCTTAACACAATTTTTTCCAAAACAAATTTAACCCCTTTACATGTGAGATTGGTTATTGGGATGGCCAATTGGGAAAAATTCTGAATGAAATACCGATAATAACCTACTAAACCAATAAAACTGTGTACCTCAGTTATACTCATTGATGATGAAAATTTGTGGATTTCCTTGGTCTTTAACGGATCAACAAAGATTCCATTCTTAGAGATAATATGTCCATGAAATGACACTATTAAAGCCAGAATTCACACATTCTGAACTACCCATATAATTCATTTCTTCTAAGAGTCATTAGAATAGTGTGCATTTAATTTTCATGTTTTTCGTAGCATTTGGAGTATACTAAGATATCAAAAATAAATACCACTACCATGTCCTCAATAATTTCTTGGAAAACTCTATACATTAGATCTGTGAAGGCAATGGGAGCATTAGTCACTCCAAAATGAATTATTGTAAAATCGTAATACCCATACCTAGTACAAAATGTTGTCTTTAGAATATCATCCTTCTTCACAAACAACTGATGATATCCAGATCGAAGGTCAATCTCTGAAATATATTGAGCTACATGATGTTGATCTAATAAATGATCATTGAGAGGTTGGGGATACATGTTTGTTATTGTCATAGAATTGATCTCCCTATAGTCAATGAAAAACCTCATAGATCTATATTTCTTTGTAACAAAAATAATAGGGGCTCCCCATTGAGAAACACCTGGGAAAATAAATCTTTTATTACTCAATTCCTCTATTTTTTTCTTTAGTTCCACTAATTCCACTGTGTAAATTCTATAAGGGATCTACGATATGGGCCTTGAAGAAAGAATAAAATCAATGTAAAACTCAATTTCTCATTCTGGAGGATGTCTAGGTAAATCCTAGGGAAACACATCAACATATTCTTGAACAATAGGTACATCCTCTATTAGAACATTCCTTTCCTCACCCATAGTTATTTCACTATATTCTTGACCAATAATTGAATTTAGTATAGCTACTGGGGTGGACCTAGAGAAGAATCAGATGGTGATATTTCTACTGTAATGATAATGTACGACTTATCATCATCAAAAATTGTAACCTCCTTCTTCTTATAAATTTTTTTTGTATCACGGTACGAAAGCCAATCCATACCGATGATTATATCAAATTAAACCATGTGTATAATGATGAGATCAGCAGATAAATAAAGTTTATATGCCTTGATGGAAACTAATTCACAAAACATTTTTGCGATGATACTTACCTTAGAAGATTTTACTGACAAATCCATTGTTAAATAAAATTATAAATATCTAAATTTATCATCAAACTGGGAAGATATGAAATAATACAATTATTGAGAATCAAAATAAGCATTGACTAAATTTGAGGAAACCATTAAATTACAAGCCGCTACATCTTTCTAAGATTCATCCTCAGCAGTAGTGATCACATAATCTTGGCCTTGCTCCCATGGACTTTTCTAAGGTATGTTTCCTTGGAGATTAGGACATTTATTTGTACAATGCTCTAGTTCTCTAAAATTCTAGCATTCAACATTGATATCCTCTTTCTTTCCCTCGTAATCATGAGCTTGGTGCACTTTTTCAACACACTTGTAACAGACTACCATTCCAACCAGGAAAGTACCGGGATGTTTCATCCCACATTGACCATAGGATGGATATTCAACTTTTGCCTTCTTCCCTTTATTTCCATTTCTAGACTGTTCAGTAGATCTCTTCTTCTCTTGCTTTGCATTAAATTTGTAAGACTTAGAGAATTTCTTTTATGTCTTGATAGTACATGAGACAATCTGTTTGTACGATGAGAAGGATTGTGAGACTAATTCTCAATGGAGAAATGGTTTTAACCCATCATAGAATTGATTAATTTTACTACTTAGGTTATGCACATAATCTAATGCATACCTTGATAACCTTGTAAAGCTAGCCTCATATTTTACGACATTTTAATCCTCTTTTTGCCTCAGACTCTAAAATTGTCATTCCATATCTGCTCGATGGTCACAAGGATGATATTTTTCTATGAAAATATCTTTAAACTCCCTCCATTCGGTATTTTATACTTCTTCATACCCCTTTGTGTTTTGAATTAATTACCACCATTGATATGCGTCTCCCGTGATGTGATAAACTAACATGACAAATCTTTCCTTTTCGTTACTCCCCAATGCATGAAGTATTTATTCTAAGGAACCTACCCTTTGATAATCTATAAATGGATTTTTAGTCCCATTTAACATTGGTGGTTGTTTCATCATGAATCGGTCTATCATTTAACCTCAATGTTGTGGATCAGGGTGCTCCATACGGGTAAGGTTATTATTCATAACCTGAGTGGGTTGTCCCAGTATGGTGATAAGCTGATCAGCACCCGTTGCATCCCCATCTCAACTATTATTATCTTTATTATGACATAAATACCTACATGGATTATGTGTGTTCATACAATTTACACTCCTTTCACTAGGCTCCATTTATAAATAATGGCATACACTAGATTAGTTTATGAATCACAATACCCAATTCCAAACATGTAAAACACTTAAAATAAATTGAACAGTTTATGGATATAATCCATAATCATAAAAAGAATTCATTGAGTAAGTATATACTAATAAAACCTTCATAATGGTTTGTAATGAAAACGTAAATTATCGTAAGCATATCCCCCAGGAGTGTCTTAATCAAGAGTGCATCAAGGCCCGTTGTCATGTACCTTGATACCACGACTTAAGCCTGAAACTTATTTTCAGAGTTTTCACACCTAGTTACATATGTAACAAAGCCGCATCTACTTGTTCGTATGAAGACATGGATGTATTTCTTGGAAAACTCAAAAATCTCTACATTACCAAAATTCTAGGAAGTTCCTCTATCTTAATCCTCAAAGTCTATCTTAGGGTAATGTTTTATAATCAGTGTTTTTCTAAATATAGCTTCCATGTATTGTACTAAACTTCCTCTAATAACAACTATAATGTCCCAACTCTAGTTACCCAGATTTGGTGTATTACATGACATTATCATGATCACATGGGATCAAATATCGAAAGACCGATTAGTTTAGTAGCCATGGAAGTACTAGATACATATATAAGTTTATAATTACATTATAAAATGAAAAACAACAAAAAAAAATTTCCCATGAACACATTCATATTCCTTAGACTATCCCTACAGGTCAGTTATAATATACTTTTTCACATCATGGGAGAAATAAAACATAGAAAGGGGTGAGCTCAGATGCTCATTAAGGATAACAATATAGCAAAAACATTCATAAATGAACATAAAAATTTTAGGTAATGTTTAAGACTAAAACACAATCCTTTTAAACATAAACTTCATCATAATATGGGAAAGATAAATCAAATAATTCCATTTAATTATTCACATGGATATTCTACTAGTCTAATAATCACATGTAATATCAATATCCAATTTCATAAATACGGAATGCATAATTCCAGACTTCATAACAACATAGTCAATGCCTCGTTCCAAGACTAAAAATAAGATTTTTTCAAGGCCTTTTGAAAGACACTAGTTTGTCTCATGAGACTACCGATGCATCGAGGAGCTATAGCGGGCTCCACCAGTCACTTACAAAGTCCAATGCATTCCTAATATAAAACTTTTTAAACATAACATAAAAATTAGTACTAAAACCAGCATACGAAATGTCAATAATTTATCCATAAACCATGAATGTTATAAAAATAACACATCCACATTCAAACATATCACCAAACCTTCAATAAATATGGATGATTTGTATTATAATAAATCAACTACAAACAAGTTTAAAATCCATCAAAAGATGCTGACATATATGAAATAAAAAATATTTGAAAGTAATAACTCTTTATATTATGAAATCATTTAAAAGATAAATAATTGTAAAAGAAAACATTTAATTCAAAAATATTCTTATAAGCTTTTTAGAGATTCTCTGATGGTTTATAACAGTGTAAAGTAGATGAACCCGCCGTATAAGTTAATAAAAATATTCTTTCCTTAATTTTGTCCAAAATGTCATAAAGGACATTGTTTGGAAAATGATGGAAAGATCCCTGTATAAATATCTTATAAAAAGTAAAACAAGGGTATAAATGACTTTAACACAAAGTATAGAAAATAGTAAAAATGTTTTGAAATGCATTTTTTTGAAACCTAGATGTGGATGATAAAGAGGTCCTAGTAGATACTCACATATGAATAACCTCAGATAATGAATAGATTATAGAATTATTCCTTAACTTGTACTTTTCCTAGTTCAAGGGTACATAAAACTTTTGTATAATAGTTAAATAATAATTATTAAATTATAAAAAAAACAACACACAAAAATATGATATCATATATGATCTTTGAATATTTCTTTTTAAATAATATTTCATAAGTATCATCATCTCGGGTGTTAACTGATTCGTTTTCCTTTATATGTATTGTTACGTAAGTCCTAATTTTTATGAATAATATGTATTTTATTAATATATAGAGTGATATTAATTACATAAAAATTATTTTTCATTCATGAAATGATATTTATTCTTGAATGGTTATCATGGGGAATGAATCTCATCGCATTCGTGGAGACGGTAATCAATACGTACGCACGAGCAACAATACCATTCTATTGATGGTAGAACTGTATATAATTGGATGGTATATCATATATAAATAATCATTAACATTTTTTATTTATTATTAACATAAATTATTCTAATTATTATTCCCAACCAAATAATGAAGTGTTTGACTAACAAACTACACCACGACGTAGGGACTGTAAGTCATACGTACACACGTATGGTGAATTGTCATTCATAGGATGGAAATAATAATTAATATGTTTGTACCTTATTTATAATAACATCATGGTATGTATAAGGTATTGTATTTATTGTTTTGGTATGGAAAAAACAAATAAAGAGGATGTGGAAGAAGAAAACAACTTTGAAATAGGTGGTGAAATTATTACTTCTTCGGTTGTGTCCTTTTGACTTGATCAAAAGGGATCTTTAGGTTGGATTTTTGATCAAAGTAAGGTATATTGGTTGAATTGAGGGTATTTGGGAGGATATTTGAGAATTATTTGGCTGAGAAAATTGACTTTGATGAGCAAAATTAAGAGAATGGGAAGTACCCTTTTATAAGAGTGGTGATGGTCACTTTAGGAAAACCTTGAAATATTATTTTATTATACAATAATATTATGTTAAGAATATATAAGAGGATTTATTTTGAGGCTAAGGTGGGGATGGGTTTTAAACCTCTCAACAAATAGGTTTTAGATAGGTTTAGGTCACTATATTAACCTTATCATTTAGATTTAACTCTTAGTTAAATGGTTTAACTTTTACCATGTATTATTTTATTATTATAATAAACAGTTATCAAAATTACTATAAAAAGATAAGAGAAACCAAATTGGTTAATTATGGATATATATAACCTTATCTATGTCCTTTTCAGATCCTTATATTTTTAGGAATATTATATCAATTAATAATATAGTATTTGTTTAAAAACACATTTATGTAAATTTTTACACAATTTGGAATTTTATTTTCGTAAATTCATAAAAACATTATTAATTTGAAAAAAATTAATTTAATCAACTCCAACATGTCATATTAACCAATAAAATTAGTTTAATAAATAAAAATCATCAATTTACATTTATTTGGATATTTATAATAGCAATAATTTTAATCTTTCATTAACAAGATACGGGTGACTTATACGTGGAGGGAGGGGAGTAGGGTTGCGGACTACATGGAGTCCATGGGATGACCTTTTTTTGAATATTTTACAGCATAATCATCCTTTCAAGGCCGAGGGGGCTAATCTGATTAGAGGCGATGCCCCTGGTCTTCACTATTACAGGCCCCCCTAAGCATGTTGGGGTCTTCTTGTATGGATTGTTTTTAATAAAAAAATTGGCGTTGGATGGATTAATGAGGTAATTACTACATCATCATTGTCTAATAAATAAATCTAATTATCTAATATATAAAAATTAATAATAAAATACATTATTTAAGAAATATTTTTATCTTTATAATGAATATTTATAGTCGTATTTATCTTATGTGTAACCCTATATTAAAAATGTTTATTTATGAAAATTTGAATTTAACACTTTTAACTCATCTTTAAATAAAAATAATAATAAATGTCTTAATCTAATCTTAGTGGACCAAAAGGATCATATATTAATAGTAAGGTTGATTTTGGTCGAAATACACTTATCCAATAGAATTAGGACATGTGTTATGGTAATAATAATATAATTTTTACCTTTAATTACCCTATTATTTTTAAACGTGGTAAATAAAAGTCAAAAGTTATAATTTCCCAAAAATTATTTTCATCCCATTGAACCAAATTTTACTTACTAATGTCAACTATTTATCTTATATTTTTTAAATTAAATTCAGTGAAGTGGTAAAAATACATTTTACACAAATTTACTAACGTGCCTAGATGGTGGGTAAAAGACGTCAAAAAATTCTATAAAACTTTTTATATCTATTTTTATTATAAAATGAATCTAATGAATAGAATTGAACAAATATAAGATTTATTTATCTATTTTTAATTAAAATTAATTTAAATAAAATAAATAATTATTTAAAAAAATTATGTTTTGAACAATAACGCAGTGTTTTTAACTATTCAACAAAAATTGAATGTTTTCATAAAAATACAAAAAATTCACCCTAAGCTAATTTTGATATTTGAATCCAAAAATGAAGTCCATATTTAAAAATAAAATTCGTAAAATATCAAAAAGTGGGTATTACTATTCATAACGGCTATTTTGATTGGTCGTGGTGTGTTAAAACTCTATGTTGTGTAAAACGATAGATATTGCATTATTTAAAGGGAAACATATTGTGGAAGATTGGTGTGTTACATTATTCCCTCCTGAAAATAATATTTTCCTCAAAATTTCTAGAATATTACAGCATAACATGATTAGGGAGGTTTTTCATCATATGATCCTCGGGTTCCCAAGTTTCCTCTTCCATCTTATGATTTCTCTATAGAACTTTTACCAGACGAGTCGTATGGTTTCTCAAAATTTGTTCTATTATATTAATGAATCTTGACAGGCACTCCAAAATAAGACAGATCAGGTTCCAGTTCAATTTTTTCATAGGTGAGTACATGCTTTGGGTCAGGCATGTATTTTCTCAACAGTGATATGTGGAACACATCATGAATAATGGAGAGTCTTGGAGGCATTTCCAAACGATAAGCTACAACTCTAATTCATTCTAGAATTTCAGAAGGTGTGATTTACCTAGGAATTAATTTACCCTTATTACCAAATAGTATAACAAACTTCCATGGAGATACCTTCAAGAAATCATGATCACCTACCTGAAATTTCAAATCCTTCATTCAAATATCAGCATAGCTCGTTTTCCTAATTTGAGCCACTTTGATATGGGTATGGATAACCGTCACCTTTTCCATTGTCTCCTCAACAAGTTTTAGGTCTATAAGTTTTCTTTCACCAACATCATCCCAACAAGTTGGTGTGCGACATCTCTTTCCAATAATGCTTCATATAGTGACATTTGAATACTTGAATGAAAGCTATTGTTATAGGAAAATTCGACCCGAGTTTAATACTGATCCCACATATCGTGAAAATCATGTGATCAAGATCTCAACATGTCTTCGAAGGTTTGAATAGTCTATTCTGATTTTCCATCAGTTTGGGTGTGGTAGGCAGCGCTCAAACAATGTTCAGTTTCTAAGGCCTTCTGAAGAATCTTCCAAATTCTTGATGTAAAATGGGTATCACGATCATAAACAATCGATAGGGGTACTCCATGAATTCTTAAAACAACATTAATATATATTATTCTAAACGTTCAAGTGGTAAATATCCTCTTATAGCAAGAAAATGAGATTACTGGGTAAGACATTCAATAATGACCAATATTGCATCGTTCATTATAGGAGTCTTGGTTATCCCCATGACAAAGTCCATTGTAATATCATCCCATTACCACTTAGGTATGGGAAGAGGTTGCATGAATCCTCTAGGATGATTTCTTCCAGCCTTCAACTACTGAAAAACTACACATCTTGACACATAATTAGCAATCTCCATCTTTATTATATCCCACCAAAAATGTTTGTTCAAATCTCTATACATTATAGTGATACCAAGGTGTATAGTGAAATTAAAGATATGAGAATCATCCAAGAATTCAACTTTTTGATCAGGTATATCATGAACGCAAAGTCTTTTCCCAAATTTCAAAGTTCCATGTTCATATATGATGTGAATGAATCTCCCGTCATTCACAACATTAATTTTCTTTTGAAACTCCTCATCATCAGTTTTAGAACTTTTTATCCTTTCTATTAAATATGGTTTGGAAACCATTTGAAAAAGTATTCATGTTACACCTTCCCGGATTATTCCCATATCCATTTTTACTAGATCCTTGAACATGGGATCCTTTTCAACTCTCATCTTGTTCAAAATTCCATGATCCTTTCTGCTCAAATGATCAGCCACCTTATTTTCCTTTCATAGGTGGTAGTGTATAGTGGAATCATAATCCTTGAGTAGTTCAATCCATCTTGTTTTAATCATGTTGAGTTATTTCTGTGAGAAAATATACATCAATCTCTTTTCATTGGTATATATATTACATTTTATACCAGGGAGATAGTTTCTCCATATATTGAAAGAAAAGATTACATCTACTAACTCAAGATCATGAGTGGGATAGTTTTGATCATGAATTTTTAGCTGTCGTGATGCATAAGCAATAACACTATCATTCAGTATTAGAAAACAACCAAGTACTTTCTTTTATGCATTACTGTAAATAACAAAACCATCATTCCCCGATTTTAGAGTCAATATAAAAGAATTGACTAATATTCTCCTCAGTTTATCAGAACGTTATTCACACTTTTTTGTCCAAGAATTTTTATCCCATTTATGTGTGAGCTTGGTTAATGGTTTATCCAATTAGGATAAATTCCGGACAAAATTCCGATAATAACCTACTAAAACAATAAAACTGTGTACCTCAGTTACACTCATCAGTGCTGGACATTCTTGGAATACCTTGGAATTTGAGGGATCGACATAGATTCTATCCTTAGAGACAATATGGCTAAGAAATGAGATCTTATAAAGATATAATTCACACATGTTGAACTTCCCATATAATTTATTTCATCGACGAATTTTTAGAATATTCCACAAGTGATTTTCATGATATTAGTAGCTTTTAGAGTAGACCCAGATATCATTTATAAAAAAAACTACAAAGTCATCAAGATATTCCTTGAAAACACTTTTCATTAGATCAATAATGACTGGGATTGAAATGTTTAGTTAAAAAGTTATTAGTATAAACTCGTAATGCCCATACCTAGTACCAAATGTTTTCTTCGGAATATCTTCATTATTCACACACTATTGATGATATCCAGATCAAAGTTAAATCATTGAAAAATATTGAGCTCGCTGAAGTTGATTGAATAAATCATCAATGCAAGGTAGGGTATACTTTTTCTTTATTGTTAAATCATTGATCTCTCTATAGTCAATGCACAACCTCATAGATCAATATTCCTACATAACCAAAAGAACATGGGATCCCCATGGAGAAAAACTAGGGTGAGTAAATAAATTATTTGTAAATTCCTATAGATGCATCTTTAGTTCCACTAATTACATTGTTTCCATTCTATAAGGGGTCCTTGATATGGGTATTGAACCAAAAATTAAATGAATAGAAAACTCAATTTATCATTCTGGAGGATGTCCATGTAAATCCTCTAGAAACACATCTAAATATTCTTGAACAATTGGTACATACTCTATTTGAACATTTCTTTCCCCAACCATAGTTATTTCACTCTCTTCCTCCCAAATAATTGAATTTAGTAGAGCTACTAGGGGTGGATCTAGTAAAGAATCAGATGGTGATGTTTTGGATCTAAAGATAAGGTACTCTTTTTTCATCATCGAAAATTTGAAACTCCATCTTCTTACGATAAATTTCTATATCATGGCCCAAAATCAAATCTTTAAAATAGATTATATCAAATTTAATCCAAGGTATGATGATGAGATCAGCAAATAAATAATGAATATATGCTTAAATGGAAACTGATTCACAAAAGTTTGTTGCAATGATACTTCCCTCAGGAGTTTTTACTGAAAACACCATTGTTAAATCAAATTGTAAATAACTTTTTTCTTGAAAATGGGAAGGTATGAAACAATGCAATGATCTAGAATAAAAAAAATCATTGGCTAAATTTGAGGAAACCCTTAAATTACCTAACACCATGTCATTTAGAGCTTCAACCTCAGCAGTAGTGATCGCATAATCTTGGCCTTGATACCTTCACCTTTTCCGAGGTATGTTTCTTTGGTTCTTATGACATTCAATTGCATAATGCCCCATTTCTCTACAATTGTAGCATTCAGCACTAGTAGCCTCTTTCTTTCCCTTACCGTCATGATCTTGGGGGCCTTTTTCACAACACTTGTAACAGACCCTCATTCTCTTTAGGAATGTAACATAGTATTTCTTCCCACATTTACCAGAGGATGGATATTCAACTTTTCTCTTCTTCCCCTTATTTTCATTTCTAGAGTGTTCAATAGATCTCTTCTTCTCTTTAATTTCTTTAATGTAATAAGACTTAGAGAATTCTTTTTCTATCTTTATATTACATGAGACAATATCTTTTTACGATTAAAAGGATTGTGTGACTAATGCACGATAAAGAAATGGTTTTAACCCAAAAAATAATCGATCAATATTACTCCTGGGGTTACGTATATAATATACTACATTCCTTACTTACTATGTAATGTTATCCTCATACATTATGACATTATCATCCTCCGTTTTCTGGAGACTTAGAAATTATCTTTCCATATCTGCTCAATGGTCATGAGAAATGTATTTTTCTAAGAAAATATCATTAAATTTCCTCCATTCTATATTTGATACTTCTTTATCCTACTTTGGGTTTTTAATTAATGACCAACATGGATTTTCATCTCCTATGAGCCGATAAACTATCATGACAACCTTTTCCCTTTCACTACTCCCCAAGGCATGAAATATTTTCTCTATGAAACTTATCCTTTTGTCAACTACAAATGGATTTGTAGTCCCATTGAACTTTAGGATTTGTTTCCTCATGAATCGGTCTACCATTGATCCTCCGTGTTGTGTATTAGGGTGCTTCATATTGGTATGGATATTATTCATAACCTAAGTGAGTTGTCCCAGTATGGTGGTAATCTAAGCAGTACCAGTTGCATCACTGGCTCCAATATAATTATCTTGTGTAGGAGGGAAATACCTATATGGAATACATGCATTGATACAATTTCCATTCCTTCCACTAGGATCCATTTCTATACAATGGCATACACTCGATTATTTTATGAATCAAAATACATAATTACAAACTTGTATAACACTTAACATACAATGAACAGTTTATGGATATAATCCATAATCATAAAAATGATTTCATTGAAGAGGTATATACTCATAAATCCTTCATAATGGTTTGTTAAGAAAATGCGTATTATCCTAAGCATATCCCTCAGGAGTTTTGAATCTAGGATTGTAGCAAGGCCCATTGTAGTGAACTAGGATACCCTAGGTCATACCCAAAACTCCTTGTCAGAGTTTTCACTCCTTTGTACATCTATACCAGAGTCGCCTATACCTGCTCATTTCTAGACAGGGATGTATATCTTGGAAAACACACAAAATATCTACATTACCAAAATTTTAGGAAGTTCTTCTATACTAATCCTCAATGTATATCATAGGGTAATGTTATCTGATTAGAGTTTTTCGAAATCTAGGTTCATGGTTTGTACTACCCTTTCTTTGCTATGAATTGTCATAATCACAGGGGATCAAATCCATAAAGACTGATCAATTTAGTATCCTTGGAAGTACTAGATACATACATATGTTTTACATTATATTATAAAATGAAAAAAAACAACCAAATTTTCTCATTGGAATACATTGAAATTTTTTTGACTATCTATGGAGGTCAATAAAAATATACTTCTTCTCATACTAGGAAAAGTAAAACATAGAAAGGGATGAGCTCAAATGCTCAATATAGATAACAATATTGTTGAAACATTCATAAATAAGCATAAACATTTAAGTCAATGTATAAGACTAAAAAACAATCCTTTTAAGCTTAAACATAAGCATAATATGGAAAAAATAAATTGAATAATTCCATTTACTTATTCACATAGATATTCTACTAGTCGAATAATCACATGTAATATCAACATAAAATTTCATAATGATGGAATGCATAATTCCAGACTTTATAACCACATAGTCAATGCCTCGTGACAAGAATGAAAATAAGATTTTTTCAAGGGATTGTGCCAAGACACTAGTTTGCCTCATGAGACTTACCAATGCATCGTGGAGCTATAACGGGCTCCACCTATCACTTACTAAGTCCAATACATTTCTTATTTAAAAACGTTTAAACACAACATAAAAATTCATATTAAAACTGGCATATGAAATGTCAATACTTTTTTATATAAACCATTAATGGTATAAAAATAACACATCCACAGTCGAACATATCACAAAACCTTCAATACAATACAGATGATTTTTATCATAATAAATCAATACCAAATATGTTTATAATCCATCAAAGGATGTTGACATAGATGAAATGAATACTATTTGAATGAAATACCTCTTTTTATTTTGAAATAATTTAAAAGTCACATAATTATAAAAGAATACACTTATTTTGAAAATATTCTTATAATCTTGTAATGGAAGATTTGAAGGTGTTATAACATAGGAAAATAGCTGCACCTTCTGTATAAGTTAAACAAAAAAACATTCCTTAATTTTGTCAAAAAGGTTGTGAAGGACCTTGTTTGGAAAACAACGGAATGATTACTTTATAAACATCTTATAAAATGTAAAACAAGGGTTTAAATAAATTTAACCCATAGTCTATGAAATAGATTTTTTCTTTGAAATACATTTTTAAGAAACACAGATGTGGATGATAAAGAGGTCATAGTAGATACTCATGTATAAATAACCTCGAATAATGAAGAGATTGTAGAATTAACCCTTACATTGTACTTTTCCTTGGTTGAGGGTATGTTAAACTCCTTTATAATTCTGAAATAAATGTTTTAAAATTATTCAAGAACCACATACATAAATATGATATCATACATGATCTTCTAATATTTCTTTGTTAATAATATTTAAGTAGTATCATCGTTTCGAGTGTTAAATGATTTGTTTTCCTTTATCAGTTTTGTTACGTAATTAATGTTTGTTTTGGATATGATGTATTTCATTAATATCCAGAATGATATTATGTTATTAGACATTATTTTTTAATCATAAAATGATATTTATTCTTGAATGTTTATGATGGGGAATGAATCACATCGTGTTCGTGGAGACGGTAATCCGTACGTACGCACGAGCGACAGTACAATTCTATTGATTGGGGAATCATATGTAATTGGTTGTTATATAATATATACATAATCTATAACATTTTATATTTATTATTTACATCAATTATACTCATTATTATTCTCGTCCAAATAATGAAGTGTTTGAGTAACAAACTACGCCACGACGTGGAGACGGTAAGCCGTACATACGCACGTATGGTGACTTATCCTTAATAGGATGGATTGAATAATGAATATGGTTGTGACATATTTATAATAACATAAATGTAGTTATAAGGTACTAGGGTGTCACAACCCCCTCCCACCAAAGATTCCCCTCCTAAGATGGAAATGGTGAAAGGGGGATAATGACCGCCGAGTCCTGCCTTCAGTAGGCCCCGGGTTGGCGACTAGCACCAAGGGTATGAGTTTTCACAAATATGGGAGGCATTACCCTTTAATTATTTTAACATCGGGAAATAGGACAAGTCAACCACCAAAAATGAAAAGAACAAGTGTATATAAATAAACCCAAACCAAGCCCACATGCATGTTTAAGCAATTTTATAACAAGGTACAAGTACAAGAAAGTACAAAGTACAATACTAAAAGAAAAAGTACAACAACGGCAACAACTCCAACTGTCCGACTAGTAGGGTCCCGCACAGCCCTGGTATTCCTCCTGGAACCCTGAAAGTAAACATAGGGTGAGAATACAAGTATACTAAGAAGGTAAACCTAATTCTCTCGTGCACAAGTTGGGAGACATCCTAATGTCCCGTGAGAACAACAGAAGAAACCTAGCAAGGAATTCTATCCAAACAACCTCACCAGCCACACTCACTAAAAACACAATCACAACAGGTAGTAGCATATAAGAACAAGGGTATTGGGTACCCCACACCATTTCCCTTTAGTTATCTTCTCTTCCTAACAGAACACGTCCTGACGCTTCCACACTCCCCCCACCCGCACACACCTGGGCCTCACAACCATGTATCCCGCCCGCACAAACCTCGGCCTCATAACCACGTATCCCGCCCGCACACACCGGGGCCTCACAACCATGTATCCCGCTCGCACACACCTGGGCATCATCCCGAAGATTCTTGGGAAACAGTAGAACTTTCCCGAAGAGTCTTGGGCTAAAACCATCCCAATCAAAACCTACCCGAAGAGTCTTAGGTTTAAGGTCGCCTCAAGCCATCACAGCCTAGGGGAGAAGGAGCAGGAAGGAGGTAGTAACTAAAGGAAAACACCCTCTCCCCTGAAATGGGAGTGTTCGGCACTAAGTTCTCAACATGAGTGGTGTGTGATAAAACACAAAAGATACAGATATATATATACCAACCACACATCCCAACCTATGGCTTCTAAACAGAGAAACTGAGCACATGCCTTGGCACTGCTACTACGAAGCATGCATAAAACAAAGAACCCCAAACCAATTTAGGTTTTCACGTTTCAGCAGAATTGGTTTATTTATTTCCTTAACTACTAGGAAACTATCTAGAACCAACCACATCGGTCGTTCGTAAAACATATCCCTACCATCCACAAAACAAGTTAGGAAAACACATGCAACACAACCAAGCCCTTCTTATCAACCAACCAAACCCATTGATTATTAATCCCGTTCCATTACCATGCCCCACCATTCATTAACTCTTCTGCTTTTATTATTATTCACAACCCATAGTTCGTTCACATTCCAACCCATCCCTGCAGCCCTACTACCATCCACCATAACCCCAACCGCCCCGTACATCATTATCCCTTTAATACCATCTATCGCAGCCCCGCTGCCCGTTACCAACAAAACATTCACACCAACCCACAACCAAGTCAACCGCAGCCCCGCTGATCACCCAAACCACAACAACTCACAAAATAACCCCATCACATGCCACGTAACCAAGTCAACACCCACAAGTTCATTATTCCATTTTGTTCAACCGGGGTGATCACACAAGGGCTCCATATTTTTAAATATCCAACTTTACGTGATTAACCAATTTCCACATTCCACAAAGTTCCATCCACAAAAATGGTCTAGAAAGATAGGGAAACATTTAATTGTGCATGAAAAGTCCCCCAACGATCGTGATTTTCAATAGGCATAAGCCTATTCAATTCACAACATAATATCAAAGGATATATAGTAACAGCAATCAAAAACTTCCCAACCCCGTTCTTTAACCAATTATTATCTTCATTTAATGGTTCAACTGTTTCTCATGAAAACAAGAGGATACCCATCCCTCATGATGCAGAATTTAGAGAGACTAAGGTAAGATCTATACTTCAACAGGATCTGATCACAACGCTTCCTCAGATCAACCTTAGAAGACGTCCGTCGGTGTCCGTCACTTCTGTCAGGTCCTGGAAAAACCTCCTCGTGTGGAAGTTAGAAAGGAAAGCCCGAAGTAAAGATGATGGATCGAAGCTTGGATGTTCCGCCTCGTCGTTACGATCCCGTCGTCGCTGATGGATCGTAAATCGGAGCTCGGACGAAGAAGTTATGGAAGAAAAGGAGCCTTCGAGTCTCTTGGGAGAGATCTGCTCAGAGGAAATGGGAGGAGATGGGTGAGTTGAAAGGAGGAGGGGACCCCTCCTTTTATAGGTGAGTAAAGAAAAATTACACGACATGTACATTATGGTACACAGCGTGTACTCGGTTATTTCACACGGTCTCCACGCAGCTTCCAACATGGCTCCGCGGCCATTGACTGGTCAGCACATGGTTTGAGGGTAACACATACACGGGGAGGGACTACACTGAGTGTAGTTTGGACACACGGAGTGTACCCATTTATTTCACACGGCAAGGACACGGATCCAACGTGGCACACGACCATTGAATGGTAACGCGTACGCGGGGATGGACTACATGGAGTGTAGTACTGAACACACGGCGTGCACCCATTATTTCACACAACAAGGACATGACCTTCAACACGGGGTATACTCAGAAAGGGGGTACACGTCGTGTACTCAAACTACACGGCGTGTAGTTCCAAAATTCAAGAAAGTGTGGGAAAAGTCCATTTTACCCTCCAGAACACTTCTTGACCTTCTTTTTGACAACGGAATGGGCCTGAGAGGTCCGGTCCATTACATCAGATACCTCTTAAAACATTCTCATCCCTGATAATTTAAAAACCAACCTAGAGGGACCCAACAAGATACCTCTTAGGGTTCTCGTTATAACAGGAACCCAACCAACAACTCTAATCATATGTGTTAGGAATTTCATCTCCTATGTCAAGATATTTTCTTCTTTAGGCGGCACTGACTCACCTACACGGGTTTAATCACATCCTCATTAATGCGTCTCGATTAAGAATTGGGTCTTCCCACTCTCATACATTAGGATTTTTCAACTCGCACTACCCACAACACCACACAAGAAACACACTACCCGAACACGTTGTTTTGGGAAATTCCTTCTCCTATATCGAGATATTATATGCTTTAGACGGCACTGACTCACCCGCACAGGTTCAATCAGATCCTCATTAAGGAGTCTCGATTAAGGGTCAGGTTTTTCCTTTTCCCACACATCTAGAAATTTTACACATTACCAGTGAACAATGAACCAAAAGGTCTCACAATTGACAAGCCAAGCATTCCATATATCAAAGGTATAGAGTACAACATCAACACAAAGCTCAGAAGAACAAGGAAAACACAAGTCAAAATAACTCCGGGTACTGAGCGTGCATTTGGTTCTCCCACTCCCAAGTGCTCTCCTTGAGGCTGCCATGCCTCCACAACACATGAACCAAGGGAATGGTTCTTCCACGGAGAACCTTGTCTTTACGATCCTCGATTCTGACGGGTCTCTCCTCGAAGGTCGCGTCGTCTCCCATATCTAGCTCTCCCCATTCGATAACGACACTAACAGAAAACTACCAGTCGATGCCTAGGATGATATCGTATGGCTGCATCTGTAACAGAAGAAGGTCCCCACTAGATCAATGTGGTCCCAACGTTAGCCCACATCCCCGGCAAACACAAGATATGTTGGTCTGGCCTCCAACAAGGGTACTCAGTACCAGTGGTACAGAAAGTCTCTCTACATCTAGTCCCAACGTATGGGATGGACTAGGTGCAACAAAGGAGTGTGAAGCTCCCGAATCGAACAAAGTAGAAACCAGAGTTCTGAACAAACAAATTGTAACTCGCACCACCTCTGGTCCTCCCGGAGCTGTCAACTCTACTACGTGCAACTGTCCACGCCTAGTTCCTCTGCCTCTCGGATGTCATCCACCTCCCTGACCACACCCTGGTCGAGGTCCCTGAGGGTCACTCTGAGGTCGGCCTCCTCCTGAAAAGTCTACCCTCGGAGGAGCATGGTCCTGCTGCTACTGGAAGGGCCTCGCCGACAACTGGTGCTTCTGAGGTGGGCGCTGAACCTGCCCACCACCACCGTACTGAGCTCAGGTCGGGCACCGACTTTGAACATGCCCGAAACCTCCACAAGAAAAACACATCGGTTCTGGGCTCGTGCAAAAGGGACTTGGACCAGAATATCTGAACTGGAACTGCAGGGGCCTGCTCCCCACTGGCCTGAACCTGGAAGGTCCCATCGTAGGAGACCTTCTGCTGACTGCCTTCCACTTCGACGAGCCCGGATGGATCCCCTCTCCTGGTGCACCTCCCAGTGAGTTCATCCTCTCTACAACCTCTGCCTTCTTCCATACCGCCATGTACGTCGGAAGAGTGAAGGGGGTGACAGCATACTGGAGCGAAGGACGAAGCGCCTCCTCCAAATGTCTCGCCCGAGACTCCTCATTCGGAAAGAGATTCAGAGCAAAGCATATGAGATCCTTGGACATGATCCCCAACTGTTGTACTGACATACTCCCCTACTGAAGGGATAGTAACTCCTTCCGCTTCTCCGCCTTGATCATGGAAGAAAGGAATTCCTCTTGGAATTCCTTCTCAAATTCAGCCCATGGAACCTCTGCATCTATCCTCTATCCGAGGTAGAGTGTCCACCACTGTCGCGCCGCACCTCTCAGCTGACTAATGGTTAGGGGAACCAGGTACTCTCTTGGAGCACGGATCAAGGTAAAAGCGATCCCTAGCTCCTAAAGCCACCCCTCCATCTCCGTATCTGAATTACTACCCTCGTACTTCTTGAGGGTCTTCCACTGGAAAGAATAGAGAGTCTTCTGCCACTGGCTATCTTCCTCCTCTCGGTCAATCCTCAACTGATTGACCACCTGAATCTGCTGGGCCTCAGCCGTCTGAGCCACCTGGGGATGACGTCCAGGTGCGATAGATGTATGGTAAACAATGATCTCCCAAGCCCAAGTAGTAAAAAAAACTCAAGGTTTTATTTTATCATTTTATTTCAATTTCTTTCTCAGAACACCCAAATCAAGTAAAACATAATCATGATGATGCATGTAACTTCCCTAGGGTCTCTACCCTGCAATCAATGTAGTCTCACTTGGTCATTTGGTAGGCTCAGAGTCCTTGCATCAGATCATGGGGGCCCCTAAAATCTCATGTCATAGCCAGTCTTCCCTGGACTATGTCATGCACCAAGATTAACTAACATTGTCACCCTACCATCCCATGCAATCTTCACTGTGCCTAACTCCAGACTCCATCCTATCTCTCAACCATCACCTTTGATACCATTCTGTCATGACCCCCTCCCACCAAATATGCCCCTCATGAGTTGGAAATGGTGAAATGGAGATAATAAACCCCCCGAGACCCACCTCCTGTAGGCCCCGGGTTGGCGACTAGCACCAAGGGTATGTGTTTTCACAAATATGGGAGGAATTACCCTTTTATTATTTTATGATCGGGAAATAGGACAAGTCAACCACAAAAAAAAAAGAAAAAGAACAAGTGTATAAAAATAAACCCAAACCAAGCCCACATGCATGTTTAAACAATTTTATAACAAGGTACAAGTACAAGAAAGCTCAAAGTACAATACCAATAGAAAACATACAAAAACAGCAACAACTCCAACTGTCTGACTAGTAGGGTCCCACATGGCCCTGGTAGTCCTCCTGGAAACCTAAAAGTAAATGTTGGGTCAGAATACAAGTATACTCAGTAGGGAAACCTGAAGCTCTCATGCACAAGTGGGGGGACATCCTAATGTCCCTGTGAGAACAACAGAAGAAACCTAGCAAGGAATTCTATCCACCCAACCTCACAAGCCACACTCAGCAAAAACAAAATCACAATAGGTAGTAGCATATAAGAACAAGAGTATTGGGTACCCCGCACCATTTCCCTTTAGTTAGATGCTCTTCCTAACGGTGAACTTCCTGACACTGCCACACTCTCCCCGCCCGTAGACACCTGGGCCTCACAACCCCGTATCCCTCCCGCACACACCTGGGCCTCACAACCACGTATCCTGCCCGCACATACCTGGGCCTCACAACCACGTATCCCGCCCGCACACACCTGGGCCTCGTCATAAAGATTCTTGGGAAACAGTAGAACCTTCCCGAAGAGTCTTGGGCTAAAACAATCCCAATCGAACCTACCTGAAGAGTCTTAGGTGTAAGTTCACCTCAAGCCATCACAACTTAGGGGAGAAGGAGCAAGAAGGAGCTAGTAACTAAGGGAAAATACCCTCTACCATGAAATGGGAGTGTTCGGCACTAAGTGCTCAACATGAGTGGGGTGCGATAAAACACAAAAGATACAGATATATATATATACCAACCACACAGCCTAACCTATGGCTTATAAATAGAGAAACTGAGCACATGCCTCGGTACTGCTACTACGAAGCATGCATACAACAAAAAACCCCAACCCCATTTAGGTTTTCACATTTCAGCAGAATTCGTTTATTTAGTTCCTTAACTACTGGGAAACTATCCACAACCAACCACATCGATCATTTGTAAAACATATCTCTGCCAACCACAAAACAAGTTACGAAAACAGAAGCAACACAACCAAGCCCTTCTTATCAACCAACCAATCCCATTGATTATTAATCCCATTCTGTTACCACACCCCACCATTCATTAACTCTTCTGCTTTTATTATTATTCACAACCCATAGTTCGTTCACATTCCAACCCATACCTGCAGCCCTGCTGCCATCCACCATAACCACAACTGCACCGTACATCATTATCCCTTTAATACCATCTATCGCAGCCCCGCTGCCCGTTACCAACACAACATTCACACCAACCCACAACCAAGTCAACCGCCGCCCCACTGCTCACCCAAACCACAACAACCCACAAAACACCCCCATCACATGCCACGTAACCAAGCCAACACCCACATGTTCATTATTCCATTTTGTTCAACCGGGGTGATCACACAAGGGCTCCATATTTTTAAACAGCAAACTTTACGTGATTAACCAATTTCAACATTCCACAAAGTTCCATCCACAAAATCGGTCTAGAAAGATAGGTAAAATTTTAATTGCGCTAGAAAAGGCCCCCAACGACCTTGATTTTCAGTAGGAATAAGCCTATTCAATTAACAACATAATATCACAGGATATAAAGTAACAGTAATCACAATAATCCCAACCCCGTTCTTTAACCAGTTATTATCTTCATTTAATGGTTTAACTATTTCTCATGAAAACAAGAGGATACCCACCCTGCATGATGCACAATTTTGAGAGACGAAGGTAAGATCCCCACTTCAACAGGTTCTGATCGCAACGCTTCCCTAGATCAACCTTAGAAGACGTCCGTCGGCGTCCGTCACTTCTGTTGGGTCTCAGAAAAACCTCCTCGGGTGGAAGTTGGAAAGGAAAGGCTGAAGGAAAGACAATGGATCCATGCACGGAAGTTCCGCGCCGTCGTTACGATCCTGTCGCTGCTGAAGGATCGTAAATCGGAGCTCAGACGAAGAAGTTATGGAAGAAAAGGAGCCTTCGAGTCTCTTGGGAGATCTCTACTCAGAGGAATGGGGGTGAGAGGGGTGAGTTGAAAGGAGGAGGGGACCCCTCCATTTATAGGCAAAGAAAAGCAAAACTACACGGCGTGTACTTTATGGTACACGGTGTGTACTCGGTTATTTCACACAGTCTCCATGCGGCTTTCAACACATCTCCGCGGCCATTGAATGGTCAACACACGGTTTGAGGGTAACACGTATGTGGGGAGGGACTACACAGCGTGTAGTTTGGACACACGGCGTGTACTCATTTATTTTAGATGGCAAGGACACGGCTCCAACACGGCAGACGGCCATTGACTGGTAGTGTGTACGTGGGGATGGACTACACGACGTGTAGTACTGAACACATAGCGTGCACCCATTATTTCACATAGCAATGACACGGTCTTCAACACGGGTTATACACGGAAAGGGGGTACACGGCGTGTACTCAAACTACACGGCGTGTTGTTTCAAAATTATGAAAAGTGTGGGAAAAGACCATTTTACCCTCCAGAACACTTCTTGACCTTCTTTTTGAAAAAGGAATGGGCCAGAGAGGTCCAGGCCATTACATAGGGTTATTATGTTGGTATGAAGACAACAAATAAGGAGGATTTGGAAGAAGAAAAATAACTTTGAAAGAGGTGGTGAAATTATTACCTCTTCTTCAGGTGTTTCTTTTTGAGTTGATCAAAAGGGCTCCTTAGGTTGGTTTTATGATCCAATTAAAGCCTCTAGGTATAATTAAGGGTAGTTTGGAGGATATTTGAGTAGGGTATGGACAATCCAAATGGATTTGGAGGTGTGAAATTAATATAAGGGGATGTACACTTTTATAAGAGAAGTCAGTTTTACTTTAGAAAATCCTTGAAATATTATTTTATTATACAATAATATTCAAATTAGAATGGCCCCAAAAGGGTTTTATTTGGAGGCTAAATTGGGGATGGGTTGGAAAACTCTCAACAAATAGGTTTTAGATTGGTTTATGTTTCCATATTAACCTTATCTTTTAGATTTAACTCTTTGTTGAATAGTTTATCTTTTACCATGTATTCCTGTATTATATTAATAAATGGTTAATAAACTTACTATAAAAATCCTAGAGAACCCCAAGTGGTTAATTATTGATGTATATAACATTATCTAAGTCCTTTGGATGAAACTTTTATTTTTAGGAATAGTATATCAATTAAAAATATAGTATTTGTTTGAAAAAACTCATTTATGTCAATTTTGACACTATTTGGTATATTGTTCTTGTGAAAGTCATAAAAAAACATTTTTACTTAAAAAAAATTTATTTAATAAACTTTAAAATGTAATATTAACCTATAAAATGAGTTTAATTCTTCAAAAGTCTCAATTAACATTTATTTGGATATTTATAATATAAATTATTTTAATCTTTCATTAATAAGGTAATTACAGCATCATCATTGTCTCGTAAATAAATTTAATTATTTAGTGTCTAAAAATCATAAATAGATGACAATTACGTCGGAAATAGATTTATATTTCAAATGAATATTTATTTTCGAATTTATCATATATGTAACCATATATTAAAAATGTTTTAGTTATGAAAATTTGAATTTAACACTTTAAACTCTTCTTTAAATAAAATAATAATAAATGTATTAATATAATCCATGTGGACCAAAAGGATCATATTTTATTCATAAGGTTGATTTTGGTTGAAATAAACTTATCCAAAAGAATTAAGACATCTTTTAGGGTAATAATAATACCATTTTTACCTTTAATTTCACTATTTACTTTTAAACGTGGTAAATTAAACTGCAAATGTTACTATTCATCAAATATTATTTTCAACTAATCGAACCACATTTTACATAATGATATCAAACATGTCTCTCATATTTTAGAAATTTAATTCATTGAAGCATTAAAATTACGTTTTATGAAAATTTTCTAATGTGCCTAGAAGGTGGGTATGAGACATTAAAAAATTCAATACAAATGTATACATATTATTTTATTATAAAATGACTCCAATTAATTGAATAGAACTAATATAGGTATTATGTATATATTTTGACAGAAAATAAATTTAAATAAAATAAATAATTATTTATGAAAATTCGGTTTTAAACAATAACGCAGTGTTTTTCACTATTCATCAAAAATTGAAAGTTTTCAGAAAAATACCAAAAATAAATCCTATGATAGTTTTGATATTATGAATCTAAGAATGATGTCTATTTTGAAAAATAAAATTTCTAAAATTTCTAAAATTGGGTATTACTATTCATAATGGCTAGTTTGATTGGTCGTGGTCTCTTAAAACTCCAAGTTGCATACAACACAAGATATTACATTATTCAATGGGAAACATACCACGGAAGCATGGGGTGTTATATTGGTAAGGACAAAAGTACAGAAACACTATTCTGAGAGGCGATTAACAGACATTACTTGGGATTTTTTCTTAATGAATAATAGGATATGGGAAATGAAATTTATATGAGATATTACATAAGAAACATAAAAATATAGTGTATACATGTTTCAATAGTTATAATTCAATTATTTAGGAAGGAGGAGAGGATAATGAGAAAAGTAAAATAAATTATGATAGATACTTTGGGTAAATTACATCTTTAATATCACCTCCACGAGAGACCCTTGAGGTCCTTGGATTTGGTATTCTATAAGGACATAAGAACGTCGACATGAGGAGTGTGAGGAGGAGAGGTTTGGGTAAATATTTTATGACCTATTTGTATTTTTTGTCGAAATGGGGAAGTGTGGTGTGTTATTTATGCTTGAGGAGTGTTGGGTTTAAGTGATTTAATAATGAATATATTAAATTTAAAGTATACCATTTTTTAGAGGCATTAAATTAAAAAACATTGGTAGGAACTTAATATTGTGTAGGATATTTATGGACAATACATAACATAGAAAACTTTTAAATGTTTTAGTTCTTTGGAATTTTAATTCTTTTACAATTTTAGCTTTAAAATGTTTCATTTTTTACTTACACCATAGAAAATAATTTTTTTACTATGTAAAATTTTTATAATTATAAATTAAATAGAACATAAAACAAAATAAGGATCATTTATTCAAAAAATGGAATAAATTTTAACTAAATCAATTCCTATAATTGGAAAAAATATATTTGAATTTAATACCATTGACAAAACAAAGTGTGTTTTTAATGTGAATGTTCAAAAGATCAAAATTATTTTATACACAATTTCAATGTGAAATTTATTAAAATAACCTAAATTGTTTTTATAGACGTTTAACTAAACTAATTTTTGTTTAAAATCATTTTCAAATATAATACAACTATATAAATAAGATACAAGAAAATTTAATTTTGAAGTAAAATGTAGTATTTCACACTATTCATCAAAAAATGATGTTTCTTATAAAATACAATAAATTAATCTAAATAAAATTTTGAATATAAAAATTTCAAAGAATAAATTTATTTTTTCAAATAATAATTCTAAAAGTATCAAAATTTATATTTAAGATGTCATCTCTATTAAAAGATGCTAAAATTACAATTTTGAAAAATATAGGGTTTTCTACATTAAATTGGGTTTGTTCATAAATTATTCCTAAAAAATCTATTGGATCAATATAAAACCATTTTTATTGGATATATAACATATATATTTCATTAATATCAATCACCAATTTTTATTAATTCAATTTATTATGTCGAAATTACTTTAGGAGCACTAAACGAATTTCTTTATAACCATTCAATATAAATATTTTTATTTCTAATTAATTAGTAACCAATGAATTAATATTATAAACAAAATATTTTCATAAGTTAGTTAATAATATTTATAAAAACTATTTCTACATCTATATTATATTTATATTATATTAAGTAATAATATTTTAATAATATACTATTGTTTAGTAAAACCCCAGTCTTGTGTGGAATGGAAGATATCAAATGAACTCAATGTCATCTATAACACAAGACAAGAATATATTTGTGTATACCACATGCTAATATATGTTTTTTTAGCACAATGTTGACATGGAACTACATATTATTAAAGCCAAGCATATATTTTTTAATAAAAAATATATTTTTTATATTCTGAGAAATGAAAAATATCGAAAAGATTAAATTAATTTGAAAAATAATATTTTAGAAAATCTCAGGGTGTTACATTCTACCAACCATAAAATTAATTACAACTTTTAAATTTTATTAGGTAATTATTGGTTTAATAAGTGAATGTTCCATTCATAGTAACCCACAATGTAATTTTTTTTACTAAAACATCATTTTAAAAATTAAAAGGTGGAAAATAAAAGTTACCCAAAGTAAATCATAACTATGTTTATACATAATAAAACATAGGTGATGATTTTGGAATAGAGGAAAATAATAAGTAATCATAAATATTGATAAATATCCCTGATCACTTGATAATGGGTGATATAGAGAATGTTAAAAATCACAAAACCACTAACTAATGTAGTGTGAAAGAGGTCATTGATATCCTGAATTGAATGATTTTCCATGAGAATATATATTTATATGGTTCTTGGAGAACCTCTCCATTTTTTGTGACTTGATCAATTTCCAAATCATCTCTTATTCCAAGAAATAATGTTTAATTTTTCATTCTTAAAGCATGATAATATCACAAGATCCATAAATCCTCATATTTGATAAAGTTGAATTTTTGTTACTTGAATGATAGGTCTTTCAATCTTTCATTATAACAAGAAAAATGTTAGTATGAGTTATCAAATAAACATAAATCCTCATATAGAAAGATAATACTTTAATCTCTAAAACATTACATGATGTTTATCATAAACCATTCCATAAATGGTTAACCTTATAATCATTCCAAAAGAAAAAAAATAAAACATGAAAGAATTGTACCAAATAGTATTAACATTTATCTCCTATATATCATAAGGTGTCACTTGGTTCAAAAATTACAAAATGTAAATAACTTTATAATGTATTATCCTAGAACATTGTAATAACCTAAATTATAATAAATTTTTATTGAAAACAAGCACGTTTCCTTATTCTAATTTTTATTGGATACATTCCTTATGTAAAAACTTTTTATGTTTCATCCATGATAGCATATCCCTCTTGTCAAAAAATACATAATTAATTCCCATGAAGCATGTATCATCCAATTTTCTTTTTCATATCCAACACCTATTTATCCAAAAAATATTATCCTGACATAAGGGACATAATAAGGGCTATCTTTCCATTGATCATGTGTTCTCAAAATATATCACCTTACCATTAAATCACATTTAATTGAATTTAGAAATATTCAAAATATCCTATCCCATACATGATTAAAAACATATAATGAAAATAATTATATATTCATTATTTGTATAACATAGTAATTTAATTCAAAATCATACACACCTCAATCTTCAAACTTTATTCTTAAACCATTACTCAGGATTCATCATCTCAGTAATTCCTAAAATATGAAATATGAATCAGGTCATATCACTCCACAAGCATAATCTAACAATGCTTCTCATGTTTAATATAAAAAACAATGCTAGAACATATTATATCTTTCACATTTAATTTTATTCCTTTTTTATCATCAGATGTATAACCAATACTTTAACCACCATATCGATTATATTCATGATATTTCCATATAAGAAATCTATTTTCATGTTTCCCATAATTTATTCATCTGAAACATTCAACATTAACAAATTTCATTTTAGTCCCAAATATTGACTAAAAACATGGAATAAATGTTTGGGAGATATTTACCAAAATATAAAATCACATAATCAAGGAAAATAACTTATATCATCATAATAACTACATTTATATTTATGAGACATTATACTTAACCATAGATACATACCAAGATATATTGTTACAAATATCACTAGTGATCTTAGTATGTTTTTTCATCATAGTTTCTACATGTTTACTAAGCGTTTACTCTAATAATAACTACAATGAATCAAGATTTTTTGTACATTTTAATTACATAAATTTTACAGATTACATAATATATTACACAAATAAATGTCAAATGTCCTTATTATTTTTTCTTTTAGAACATTGGAACACAAATTCCTAGTTTGGTGAATGATAATTAATGTTTCCCACTAAGATAATTCAATTTAGTACTCTCAATTAAAACATTTCCTTATAACCGGGTGAAATGAAATGTAAGAAATGTGTGATATCAAATTCTCAACAAGGATATGAAATAATGATATTTAATCATAATAACAACATAAGTCCATAAAAATGTAACAATAACATTTGATGATTAGACACTACATATCAAAATATAAAATGGCTGAGTCATGGAATAAATATTTTCAGATCATTATAGTTTAATCATATAAAAATAAATAGCATCATATATGAAGTCAAAACAAAGAAGTAAAACCTGGAATTGTGGTAGACACATAACCATATAATAATGATTCTCATAGTAGTCAGAGAATCAATTCCATGCCATCTTGGTAGTATGGGTTTACTTACCATATCATCTTGGAAGCCATTGTTCACTCCCATAACCATATCAATAGTCATGGATAACTCATATAATAGTCTTGGTAGACATGGTTCACTCTTCTAACCATCTTGGTTGTTAGGGTTCACACCCATAACCATCTTAGTGGAAAATGTATATTAACTCTATCTCGTGAGATATAAATATTTTCCCAATTCATTGGGGGGGAGATATAGTTCCCACCAATATCATAATTAAATCATACATATGTGTTCCAATTGAACATAAATAACTTATTACCTGTGAAATGAAATGGGTTTCATAAGACACTTCATCATAGTATAACTCATGTGAAAGAAACAAAATTCGTAAGTACCAATAAATAATTAATTTAAAACATTAAACTAAATAATAATAATTGAATAATTTGTACATATCACTATTAAAACATAAGTTACATAAAATACATTTTTATTAGCAGGAAAATTATTTGTAAATAACTCTTGAAAACAATTCATGAGGAAAATATAATTTTCTCATTGAAAAACGCTTTTTAGAGTATAAAACATTTTTGAAAACACTGTTCCTAAAAAATAGATTTGAAAAATTGTAAAGGAATGTATTAAAAATACATTAGAACATAAAAAATTAATTCAAAATCCATTTCATTGGAAATTCATGTAATATATCTTTAAAAACATTTATTTTGAATATTAATCTTTAAATATTTCAACATGTTCTATACAACTGTAGATCACTTGAATCATAATCCATATTAAATAATAACATTTAAATAAGCATAGAATATAATTTTAAAAAATATATTACTGATGTAACATTTAAAATGGTATCATAAAAACCTTGTAAAAGAACATAGGTATATAACGAAACCTATGTCTTGAAGGAGACATAATGAGAAAAAACTATCTTACTCATGGGGTAACTTTTAAACCATAAAAATCCATGAAATATACATCAAAAGATAGATATGTAAATACCTGTTAATTAATTTTTATAAGTATTAAAATTAATTAATGGGTAATATGTACACCACAAAAAAGAAATGAGTGGTGAATAAGGAATTTATCTCATAGAAATAAAAAGTGAATAAAATTTTCCTTACAAAGTGTGAATTAGTGGATTAAAAATTTATCAATGGGGTGATTATGCATAGAAACAATATATCCACCAAACGTTAAGTGTAAATTATAACCTAAATAAATAAATAGTTATTTCACACATAATCATGAAATAATATAATCTACAAAGTATGTTTAAACCACAATGAGTGGAAATTTTGTTAAGAATCCCCTTACCTCACACTTCTCATTAGTGTGGCATTGTTTATCCTCATGTATAATTGTTTAAATTATGTTATTGATTTATAAAATAACTATATTAATATTTATTTTACATTATATGATACTTTTAAAAAATCATACAACCCATTCATTAATAATACCTTATTATTTTCATGGTCTGGGGAGTGTTCATTTTGTGGTTTAATGATCGGTTCATTTGAGTAAAATTAGGGATGTTACGTTAAAATGAGATTAAATATATATAAGTGGAATGAAATTTTATTAATTTACTTCCATAAGTATAAATTTTACCACATATCATTTTTAATTATTACATGATGATTATTCATAAATAAAATGTTAATGATAAACATTTAGTTTATTTTAGAGGTTTTTTTAACACCATGAACGAGTATCATTTTATTTAATTTTATGAGTATATATTAGTTAAAAATATTACATAGGTTATAATATAAATATTAAAATCTTATTTAACAATGTATATATTATTATTACCATCCATGAATGGGGTAATTAAAAAATAAAAAAAAATTATTCACAAAAGAGGTTAACTAGCATATCATAAACAATAATTTTGTTTTTAATAAGACTATAAGAGAATGAAAATTAATATAAAATATTCAACTAGGAAAATTGAAATAAAGTATATAAATTATTATATAGATATAATTAATTTATTTTTTATGGAGGTGATTATAAAGTATAAAATGATAAAAATTACGAGTGGTACGTTGGGAGAAATTATCTCATGAATATCACCTCATTCAGAGACTGTTAAGGACCATGGATTTGGCCTTTTGGTGAGATAATAAAAACTTTGAATTGAGGTGAGTGAACATTATAGGACTAGGTTGAGACCTTAGGACCTACAAGGCTTTTCTATTCGAAATGAGGTGGTGAGGGGTGATATTTATACTTGGGGAGTGGTCGGTTTACATGATTAAAGAATGAAAATTCTATTTTTAAAGATAACCATTTTGAAGGGGTATTAAATTTAGAGAATTTTGATAGAAAATAATAATTTTTAGTATTTATATTTTCAATAAAAACCACAAATAACATTTAAATGTTTTATTTTCTAGATATATTTAGTATTTAACATTTTAACTTTACAATGTTACATTTTTTAACTATATCATGGTAAATAAATTTTTTACCAAATAATTTTTTTATAACAATTAATGAAATTGAACATACAACCAATTATATAAATTTTCATCCTATAAATTTAATAAATTTTATCAAACTAAATTAACATAATTAGGAAAATTAGGTTTAAAATTAATATATTATATATAACAAAAAAACATGTTTTTAAAGTTAAAAGTTCAAAAGTATAAAATGTTTTATATGTAATTTCAGTGTGAAATTAACTAAAATGAATTATATTTTTTTTATTATTTAATAATTAAACTAATTATACTTTAAAACCAATTTAAAATATAATTTATCTTTATAAACAAAGTTGAAAAATTAAATCTTTGAACTGAAGTGCAATATCTTTCACCATTCATCAAAATATGATGTTTATCTGAAAAATTCCAAAAAATTATCCTAAGTAAATTTTTATATAAATCCTTTAAAGAAAATTTTTATTTTGACATATATAAATTCTAAATGTTTTAAAATTAATAATTAAAATGGTTTCTCTATTAAAATGTTGCAAAATTACCATTTTTAAAAATATAGGTTTTTATGAATAAAATTGGATTTTTTTTATTTAATGCAAATAAAATATTTTGGATGTACATTGAAAATATTTTATTGAATATATAAAATATATTTCATTGATATAATTCAATAATGGTAATTAAATCAATATATTCTGTTAAAATGACATTGGTTTATAAAACAATTTTTTTTATAATCAAATGGTATACATATTTTTATTTAAAATTAATTGATTAACAATGAATTCAAATTATAAACCCTATATTTTCATAAGTTGTTTAATACTATTTATAACCATTAGTTAAATAGATCAGTTATATCTTATAATATTAAATAATAATATTTTAATAATATACTATTGTTCAACAAAACTCGGTATTTAATGTAATGAATTCTATCCAAAAAACTCATTGGTGTGGGTAACATAGAGAATAATAGCAGGGTTTACGCCAAATTCTAATCTAAGTGTTACATGTAGAACAATATTGACTTAGATTTTCATATAATACAATCCAATTGTAGTATTTTTCATATAAAAACTATATTCATTATTGTGGGAAACTAAAAATATCTAAAAGATTAAATTCATTCAAAAATAGTAATTTCAAAAAACCTTGGGGTGTGAAATTTAATTTGAATATGTCTACCATAAATAAAAGGGATAATTGAAATACATTACATTATTGGTAACATTAAAAAAATAAACCCCAAGAAAGATAGATATTAAAATGGATATTTGAATCCACATAATTTTTAGGATAAGAATCATAAAATAAATTCATGATAAATATATTCCCCACTTCAATTATACTCATGAAGACTATGTAATGTGTCTTACAGAAAATAAATGTGATTGGAAAATCAATTACATTATATCTTGAACACCTCCATTAAAATTCAATCATCATGTATAATAAATATAATGTTATTATAAATCTATTAAATAACTTTAATAAAATATAACAAACCATATATTATTATTAACAATCTATTGTTACCCATTCATTAAAAATTCCTTGTTAAAGTCATGTTTCGGGCAATAAAAAATTGGGTTTTCATGTATGTTTTGATTTTACATATTTTTTCCCCTTACATTGATAATATTTCAATAATAAAAATTTCATTAATGAAGATATACATATTATATATTTTATGTATATATGTAATTAGTGTAATCTATAAAATTAATAATATAAAATGAAATACAACTTTCATGGAGAATATATATTGTACATTTGAATGAGCCTTGTTTTCATTTTCTTCACAGAATCAAATAAATAATGATAATAAAATATTTCCAATAAATAATTAATTCTATGTCTTATATATCCCATATTTTCATCAAAACCATCCTTATTACCTTCTATGTAAAGCGTGAATGAATCACGTATCTTCAATAGGAAATAGAATGCTTTACACATGACTGATGTTATCATATTCAAACTGAATTGAAGGTAAGAAGTTATATGTGATAAGATAGATTAATAAGTATAATAATATCATATATATAATAAATATAACAATTAAATATTTATTGTGTCATCATAGATACTATTGATAGGTGGTGATGGAAAATGAAGAACTTTGGTTCGCAAGGCTGCAGTCTGTCATACACACGAATGATGATTTCTTATTTCATGTGATAGAAAAAGATAAGGATTTATGTTATGAATTAAAGAAAAATATGATATAGATTTATTTTATCTATTTAGTTATTATATCATTTTTTTAGAAAAATAATTGAATATGGTGGAAGAAGAAATAAGTTGAATTTTTATATTCGGGACATTACATCTTATTCAGAAAGCTTCTTGTGGATTCCAGTAAAATGATTAATATGTAAGATATTTTATGAAATTATGGATACTAGTATGATAATATGGAATTAAGTAAGTGACTTCCCTAATTTTTTGATTAACTATCGGTTTTTGGAATTACTAATAGGTGAGAATATGGGGTGGCCTTTTATAAGTGAGGTAAGTGAATGGTTTTAATAATTAATAAAAGGTGTACCCATGATATTGAAACATACACAAGTAAAAAAGGTCTATTATCAATATATATGGAGACAAGGACTATATATTTCTATATAATGGATTTTTGGATAATTTTCAAGGTCATTTTAACACTTATCCTCTTTGGTTAAAACATCGATAACACAATTTTCACCATAATTATGGAAATTAAATTTTTATGTATTTATTATTTATCATGGTCAATAGTAAAGAAGAATTTATAAAATAATATAAATTATTTAGATGGAAAATATGGGATTAAATTTTCAAAATTCATTTCTTAAAGAGAGAAATATTAATTTAAAATTAAACGTCTAAACGCGATGAGAAAGCAGATTTCCCAAGAGAAAATGTTCAAAATTGTAATGTTACTTTAATATAAAAATTCAACATAAAATTTATTAAAAAAACCTAAAATGTTTTATTGGATAATAATTTTAATAATTTACCTTTTAAAAACATATTAAAATTATTTATATGTTTTTAAATTATATAAATGAAATGAAATTTCTTCAAAGAAAAAACCATTAATTTTCAATATTAATAAATAACATTATCTTAAGAAATTTCTCAAATTTATACCCCATTATAATATTGACATGATTGTCACAAAATTAAATTAAAATTTCTAAATAAATTTTCTAAAATAGGATAAAAATGATTTTAAATTAGTTCAAAAAAGAGAGAAAAAGATTTTTAGAAAAAAAAAATATTTTAACTATAAAATTGGATTTATTATTTTTTCACTTATATAAAACACATTATATGAATGTAAAAATATTTATTTAATATATAATATATATAAATTTCATTTAAATTATTCACTAGATGTGCTTTTTTTAATTTATTGAGGTAGGACTAAATGTGTGTATAGTTTTTGTTCATTAATAGATTCCCATTATATTCAAATAGTTTTTAGTTTCATTTATAATTATTTTTTTACAAAAACAAGTCATATTATATACATATGAAAACTATATATTTTGTAAATTATGTTATTCCAATTCATACCTTACATTCAAATGCCTTGGTTATAACTATAATATTAAATAATAGTATTTTAATAACATGTAACTTTACTTTAATACATGGTTTCAGGTGTAACCAGATCAATTAATGAAATTAAATTTCATTTTGAAACCTATTTTATAAAATAATGGTTTTCTACATTTACTAATTATGTTCATGTTTTTTTAATTCGGTAGCCTTGGTCCTTGAATCATTACAATGATTCCATCAGCTTCAAAATGTTACTAAATTTGTAAATATCATATATATTCTATATATATTGAAAATAATCTATAACTATTTCCCTTAGAATTTACATTCTTGGTAGGAATCACTATTTATGAATAGTTTCCAATAGATTTGTTTATTGATTTGAAAACAACCAAATGGTTCTATATCCAAGAGGTATCTAATTTAAAATGGAAGGAATTCATTAGTTTTGTTGACCTATGATAATTAAGAACTCGCATTAGTCTAGAGGATGGGAGGTCAGGCGCATCGCACCCTTTTGGGGGGAATTATTTCCTACTCTGGACCCTCATATATATTTTAGAAATGTTCATGAATAATTCATTAATTCCCAATCATGATATAGGTCATAATAATATTAGCATTCCATTTTTAACATTTATGGAATTTATAATCAGTCATATGTATTCATGGTTATTTATCAATGGTGATATCTGTGTGTATTCGGGGTTCTCCATTAATGGTATCTTCTAACATACTATATAGAGATTCTTTGGTCGTTATCATGATGATGATATTTTTTAAGCCACTCAGTGGGGAACTAAGGAGTTTATGGTCCTCCAGGTATATGGATGTCACTTGGTAATTTATCATCATCTAGGGAGATAGATGTATACTATAGATTTTATTATCATCCAGGTTGAGAAAGGTTACTCTTGAGTTTATCATCATCTAGGGAGATGAATTTTTTTTGATGTTGGGATTGATCCCACAGATGGTCTATATACATATCCTTGTAAATGAAATTAGATCCCAAGTAGTTTGGTTCCACTTAATAGGACACATCAAACAACATAAGGTCATGATTTAATGACCCAACCGTATCGTTTAACGTCATGTGTCAAGGAGATCTAAATGGAAGGTTCCTAGTCAGTTTTTTTCATGGTACTTATACTAAAGCATCCCCAAAACCTAGAAATGATATGAGTTTCCATGTTGGTTTATATAAATTTTTGAATGTGGCCCCAAGATAATAGAGTTTATTTGTGATTTTGGGTTTGAACCTCAGAGAGGCTTCCTATGTATCCCACTTGGATGGTAATAAAATCCATGTATTTTGGTAGGTATCATAGGGGGGTATTACCATTTGAGAGAAAGAGGTTGGGGATTTTTCCTAAAGGGGATTCCATATAATAGTTTCAAGGAGATATTTTTTAATCCATTTAGGTTTAGGGGAATTAATTTGGGGTTTAATCCTAAGAAGGATTCCCAGATTTAGGTAATTTGGATTGGGCTATTATTTTGAGGATTATTCCTTGATTAAGGGAGGTAATTTTTCATTTCATGGATGAGATAATATGAAGTTCAGGGCATAGGAAGGCTCCATGTGTATCCATGTTATGGTGGGAATCATATTTCTATTATTTAATTATGTCTCACAGGTTAGTATGGCCCTTTAATAGAAATAGTTTATTGATAACTCTTAATGATTATACCCTTGTAATAGGATTCATGATATATGTCTTAACTCGTGAAGGTTTAGGGGGATTAATTCAGGGCTTACTCCTAAAGACGATGCTCGAATTAAGGGAATTGTGATTGGTGTTTACTCTTGAGGAGGATCCCCTGATTAAGGAAGTAGAATATACCATTTCAGGGATGATATAATATAGAGCTTGGGACTAAGGAAGGATTTCCATGTATCATTGTTATGGTGGGAATTGGAGTTCTCGTAGTTCATTAAATCAGGTGGATTTTATGGGTATTGTGATAATTATAAATCTTGAAGCTAGAATAATTCATGGTGTGTGTGAGAAACAAGAGGATGTGAAAGACTCAACAAACCACACATTTCTATATTTCCACCAGTGGAAGAGGCTATGACTTCGATGGAAGATCCGTGTCTATGGTGGAAGAGGTCATAGTTAAGACGCTTCCCTCTTTTCAATTTATATTGGACAATAGTCTAATGTAAGTAAGGAATGAACACGAAGGGTGTAGAGAGATGAAAGACTAAAATTATATACACAAAAGGATTGGGGATTACCCTCCCTAATATGGACCAGAGGCTCCAAATATTAGAGGTGAAAAGGGTGGACATAGTCCTGTCCATGGAATCCCTGATTGGGAACTCCTTAATATTTTCCTTGGGGTAATGGTCTATTTGACCATATAAATCAAAATCTACAGACACCTAGTGGTTCCTTACTGCCTATTAGGAAAACTGTAGGGAACATTTGACCATAGATATCCAAATCCATATACAAGATATGAATATATTCCTTTCCTTATTTTTTTGTAAATTAGTGGGTCTTAGTGTATGTTTCAAAATTATCCCTTTAAGATAAGGGATCCAATGAAAGAAAAGTACTTCTATGAATGGATTTGAAGTAGGATTCTTGAAAGGATTGTGTAGGTTGAGAATGTGAGGTAAACCAACGAGTATAAAATTGGGTGGTGTACAATTTGGTGGCATGCATGTACGGTTGGGAGAACCTATTTTAACTTTGGTGATGAACAACCTGGATGACTACACTTGGCTGAGACGTGGCTCAAGAATTCAAGGGGCTTTGATGGTATTCCCAGAAGTGAGGTGTGAAATTTCTTATTTGAGGAAGGGTGATCATGCAAGTGTTATTAAATCCAGGTGTTGGGTGAATTGGGATCACAATTGTTGTTTATATTAACCCCTAAATATAATTATTCCTAAGAAAACCCAGTTAATTTCCTCTATTTAGGTTTTATGAAACTACTATGGAGGATTTGAAGGACTTAGATGAAGCACCAAGGTAATCAGAGAAGCAATCATCCACTGGGAAAATTTTTACATCCAAATGAAGACCTCAGGGGACTTTTTATAAGTAGATATGGTACCTTTGGTGATGGATACTTGTTGTGAAAGTGTAGAAGCACATAATTGTTTTCACACCAACGGTGATTTCGGCTACCTTGGGTGAACAAATTTTTGTGCCTTTGCAAATATTGATATTATCCATCTATTGTATTTCGTTTTTTTGAATGAATTTTCCTTTCTCACTTTTTCATCCATGTGATGAAATGATGTTTCAAACCCACATCCCCTAAGATTGGATCCAAAATTAAAAATATTGTTCAATATTGAGGTTAAAGTGATGAAAAAAGAAGATGGGCCAGGAATGATTCCATGTTTAGATGGTCTCACAGCTCTTTCATGCAAGCTCGTCATGTATGTAGGCTTCCTCATCTATATATAGTCCCTACACAATAGAAAAAAGATCTCATGACTTATAATTCTCATTTATCCTCTTAAAATTCTTTATGTGTAGATGCTCTTATAGAGGAGTTCAGTCTCGAAGACTCTATGTGTATTTGTATTACACGCCGCATGTTCAGGAACAGACTTGTGTACCACTGTTTCAGTTTCCCAACTTATTCCCTTTGTAAAACTAATTTATTTTAAAAAATATATTATAATGAATCCTAATCTGAAATGAAATTGATAATTTTTTGTAGGTACAATGTCTCTTAAGAGGGTCACAACTACTGATGAGCTAGATACAATTTGAACTGGAGAAATAATGATGATCATAGTGCATGATTACTACAACATCTATGAAATGACTCTTTCTGATCTTGTAGGGTATCTGAAGAAGTTTCACCATGATTATCTAAAGAGTAGTAATTTTTTACTTTATAATTATGACCATTTATGACATTCTCATTCCAGAAGAAAATAATTATACCTCAATTTCTTGGTTCCAATACAACATAAACATTTCATCTTCAAAAATTTGTGGTGTGGGAACATATATTAATGTTGGGAAAGTATCCACAACCTATGTTATGCATCATATCCCATGATCTCTAGATTTGAGACTACATATGATCAATCCTGGTTAATAGTGTTATTCTTCAATTTCAGGAGATTCATAAAGATATCAATCAATGGGGAGGAAGAAAATTTGGGACTTTCATCATCTAGGGGCTGTTAAGCCCATATGGATGTGTATGTACTAGGTATACAAAACATATACATAACTCAAACACATTCTAGATAGCGTCAGGATTTATGAAGCTATATGGGATGGGAAAACCAATGTGTATAAGAATAATGATTTCTTTTCTAGATATAATTATTTAGTGGAGTCTAATGATTAATTATAGCTATTTGATGAAGGGATAATTGGGTATCAGTTAGTGGGACATCTAAAAGGTCTCTACTGATCCAAACCAAGGAGATATGTGTGATGAATTCATCCCTCCAAAAACAACATGGAATAATTCTATTAGGACCCCATATTCGGCATGTGAGATACTGAAAATATCTCATAAAATAAAGAAGAAACTCTCCATGTAAAGGGGGTATTCATCCGATAAAGTGGATTCGAATTTTCTTGAAGGCTAGAGGTAAAGGCCTTAAATGTAAGCGTCCAATGACCTATCCAAAGGCGTTAAATAGAAGTGCACTAGACACTTTCTGGATGATTTTAGAAAAGTAAGAGTTTGAAAAGTGGTGATACGAGATCAACCCCCAAATTCCCTCCAAGACACATATCATGGTATTTATTTCTATGTGTCTCAATATTTATAAATTTATAGTCTGCAACTCCAATGGTGGTATAAGGAATGGAACATTTGTTGTTGCGGCTAAGCTGGTATAGTCTAAATTGGGGGGGGGGGGGGGTTGGCCACCCCTATTCTAGAAATAATACATATAACTTGTTTCACATTCATGGATGGATGGATCCTTCCCATATAAAAGTACTATTCTAGGATTATAGGACAATTCTAGGTTTTATGGGGATAGATCGTGACTCATTTCAGGAACTATGCCATGTAGAGTGGAAACCAGGTCCTCAAGAGTTAGTTCAGACCATTCATTCAAGATTTTCCTAGTATTATGACTCTATACTTAACACCATGTAGCCTTTAGATGAGGTTCAGTTTATTCAAGGAGTTCAACTTATATATGTATAGAAATCCTCCCCTGGGAAGGTCTGTTTTTGGTGGGATGGCCAACATAGCGCTGAGGTCATATATGATAGCTTATAGAGATGGTGTATTAGAAACCAGGATCGATGGAGAAATCATATGTTAGTCCTATTATCCTTATATATTTTCATTACAGTTTAAATTCTTGAAAAAATTATTGTATCCCCTTCAGTACACATTATACTAGAACAATATCCAATGGTGGATTGATATTTTTGGTTGCTAACGGCTACAGGAAAGACTAGGGCAGTGATAAATCTTCCTATTGTTGATGAAATAAGTAGATTGACTATCTGGTTTGATGACACATGGATTTTATCATACCTTAAAGGAGTTATAATTAATGGTGTTTCTTGGGTTGGAATAAACAGGTAGTGCATGACAAAACCATCTCATTTGGAAGGTGTTTCATCTCATATAGAGGCTGAGTCATTAGTGTTGGAGGGAGATGAGGAAGAGGATCCTATATCGCCAATGAAACCACGTGCAAGATACAGTCCACCTATAAGAATTAAATGGGATGCACCATTATCACCAACTAAGATGACACCTAGGAGGTCTAGTTGCCATCGCTATGTAGATAATCAGGTTCTATTCTATCATCCACCATCTGGGATAGCAGGAATTTTGAATCCCATCAGGTCTAAGGCTATAGGATCATCTTCAAATCAGGCTAGAATATATTCAAACTATATACAACTAGAGGCAGTTCAAATGTGGTAGATCTCATTTTGTGATGATGAAACAACATGGGAGATTCTACCTGAGGGGTTTCATATTCAAAGAATATGAGATCTTTGAGCCTAATCTAATATTCTCTTTGAGAATAATCTTGATGAAATATTAATTTATATTAGAGAGATAGAAAATCTAATATTTGAAATTCAATATTCAATCCCCACCAAAAAATGGTTGAATGAAATTATATATTCGGACACCGCTAATGGGATTGACCATTCATCTTTCGAGTAATGGCACAATTTTGTTGATATTAAAGTCATCAGTATCCTTGTTATCATATTCATATCTTCATTAACATTATATTTTAGTGAAAGTGTTATTTCTGAGGGGAAATAAAATTTAAATTTACATCTTATTAAAGGAAAATTATTGGGAATTCAATAAACATGCTATAACTATAGTAGTAGTGCACTTGGGGTTTCTACATCACCCCTCAAATTAGAAGAATTATCTCCAAGCCAACATGCCATGGAGGATAAGATTATATTATACTTTATGTACCTGATACATGTTTTTTGATAAGATGATTCTAGTACTCCTTTTTTGAAAATGAAGAAGATGATACACCTAATAAATAAATTTATTGATAAAACTTCATTAGTAGTGCTATGTCTTACTGACTGTTTCCTCACGGATTTCGGGGATGACCTCCTGGACGGGAGATTCAAACGTTCCGATCGGTTTCTAACGGGTTTGTTCGTAGAACCGGAAACATCCAATGATTCCACATCCGTTTGGACCTACTTTCCAAAGGTAGGCGCTCATTAGTTTGTGGACTAATGAGGCTTAGGAATTTGCATTGGTCGAGAGGATGGGAGGTCGGAATCATCACACCTTTTTGAGGGGAATTATTGTCTACTCCGGGACTCTCTTTATAGATTTAAGTTATGTTCGTGAATCCTTATTACATTACCAAGTATAAAATGAGCTTTCCTTAAGTTTTAACAATCAATGATTAAATATGCAAGAAATTTAGAGAATCTTTTATATGTATTCGAGGTTCTTCATCAATAGAGAATCATCTGTATCTATTTAGAGATTCTTGGTCAATGGTATCCTTCGAAACATTTATAAAAGTCTCTTGGTCATTATGATGATTGGGCTGGTTTTAAAGCCACTCAGTGAGGCACTTGAAGTTTATCGTCATTCAGAAAGACATGGATTATTTCAAATTTGGGATCGAACCCATAAATGGGCTACCTACGTATCCTTTGTTTTGGAAAAGGAATCAGAACCCACGTAGTTCGAGAAATAAAGTATGATGTTTATGATTGATGGCTCAAAGAAGAATGTCATAATTACTTTTACACTCTAAGCTCACGTGAGTCATGCTCGGTGTGAGAAACAATAGGTATTGGTAAAAATTAGACAATTGTTCCATGAATGATGCAATCATAAGAAATTGTTTGGGGCTTATGTATGTATGACTGCCCAAATAGATGAAGGTTTTAGGATTTATTTTTAGGGAGAAAATCCAGGAACAGGGTCCAGAAAGGTATATGTTTTTTATGGAGATTTGAATACTCTAATCTTGGGGCTTACTCCTAAGGAGGATGCCCAAATTATGAGGAGACTTATGATTGGTTTTTTACTCCTGAAAAAGAAACCCAAATAAAGGGTAAATTATGACTGGTTAAGAGAAATTTAAGGGGGGCTTGGGGCTTACTCCTAAAAAGGAAGCCCAAGATTATGACTGAGTCTTATTCCTGAGAAGGAGACCCAGGTTAGGGATTAAGGTTTGGGGCTTACTTCTGAGGAGGATGCCCATATTTGAGATTGGGGTTACTCCTAAGAAGGATGCACATGTTTGAGATTGGGGCTTACTCCTGAGGAAGATGCCCAGATTAAAGGATTTATAACTGGGGATTATTCCTGAAAAGGAGACCCAGGTTAGGATTCTCTCATCTTAAAGGATGAGGTTGAATGAATGAACTCTCTATATTTAGTGACATAAGGATATTTAAATCACTAGACTTTGAGAGATATTCCATATAATTCCTTTCAGATAAGGAAGTCAAATCAAGAAATCATGCCTTAAATGGATTTGAAGATTGTCTTGAAGACTGAATCTTGAAAAGGAAAGGTGTGATGGCTTAAGAGGGGTAAAATGGGCAAGATAGGCACCCAAAAAGGTAGGGGCGCGCAAGTCTTGAAAGGCGCACAAGTATTGCGGTGGCGCGCAAGTATTGGTGTGGCGCGCAAGTATTAGTCGCGCAAGTATACTTGCGCGACAGGAGGGGTACTTGCGCGATTCTCAAATACCATTAGAATATTTGAGCGACTCTTTATAAATCCCTTTAGAATCCTCTTGAGGTTCATCCAAAAAAGGGACGTGCAAGTATTATTGAAGGAATAAGGCGGCGCGCAAGTGTTGATGAGTTTCAACACTTAGGCCTTCCTTCTTCTCTTTAAATCTTCCGTTCTAGGTAAGAAATTACCTTAGAAGTGTTCCGGAAGCTTTGAGAAGAGACTTGGGCATCGGGAGCTTCAATTCGAGTTTCTGGAAAAAGATCCTCTCGAATGGGGGGCCCACAGGGTCTATTTATAGGCAAAAGAAGGCCCTGGGCGGTTACCGGGCAGTTACCACTTAGGTCGTGCAAGTCACTTGCGCGACCAATGTTGTCGCGCAAGTACACTTGCGCGACAGTTAGATAACTTGTGCGGTGAAGTTGCTGTTGATCCTTTCTTCCTGCCTTTGTTGATTTTTGATGTTTTCTTCAAAGGACGAATCACTTTGAGCTCGGATATTCCCTTTTCCGATCTTTAGATTTTGTGACGAAAGGAGTGTCAACAAAAGTCCCCCCTCAGAGTTGGATATGGAGAGAAATGAGGATTTGACTCTGAGGAAATCGAATCCCTCCAAAGGAAAATGGAGGCGCGCAAGTCTTCAGTGCACAGAGGGCGGCGCGCAAGTTTGCGTCGCGCAGGCCTTAAGCGCTCTGTGTATGGCGCGCAGATAGGCTTCCTGGCCTATAAATACACGGCCTCACCTCCGTACAAGTATCCGGATTTCTGGACTTCATACCTTCTCGAGCTCTCGCCGCGCAGGTCACCTAAGCCACACAAGTCTGCTCTGTTTTCCACTGTTTTCCTTGATTTCATGCTCCTGTAAAGGTATTCGTACTTGCGCGGTTTATACTTGCCCGTCAAAAACTAGCGCAGCACACGAATACTTGCGCGCCATGTTTAGACTTGCGCGCCTTAATGCCTTCGCCATTTTTTTCAAATTTCTTCACAAATTTATGAAAAATAAACCCATTTAAGAGTTAGTTTATTCATCTTTTGTGCAGATTCAGTGGTTCCCAAGGGAATTGGAATGGCTGATGAACTAGCTAGCAAGTGGATTGATGACATGACAAACATCATTGGCCATGATTACTATGATATCTGCAACAGCACTCTCCCACATTTGGATAAGTACTTGAAGAAATATCATCCTAATTTTCCACGGAGCATCCATCTGCCTCTGTGTGGTCATGTTCATCTGCAAGGAGTCAATGTTCCATATGCAAACAATTATACACCTGAGATGCAGTTGCACTGCTACTCCTCTATTTCGGTTATGTTGTGCATTAAGAGCAACAACAATGATGTGAACTATCAAGTTCTTTCTCTATACCATTTCCTTGCAGATATGAAAATGGAAAACCCATGGGCTGAAATTTTTTCCACTAATGATTGGTGGGGAGAAGACAAACACGATATTAGAGCATTATCTCAAAATATTACTCTCTCCAAATGGATCTTTACTTCCAATGCTCCATTCTCAAATCCATGTATCCATCTTTCAAACCTCTTGGACAAAAACAGAGTCACTGTTTGATCAGCAGGAAATTTTCTCAAACCGCACTCAAGAACATCTTTTTACAATTGTTCCAAGAAGAGCTGGTATCACTGCATCTCTTTTTGTATCCAGTTGAATGAATGAATTCCAGGTGGTTGCTGATGAAGCTCGGGATGCCGTAAATCAAATAAGTGTTATGTTGAAAGCCTCTTGTAATTCTTGAAAAAGAGAAGAGACTCCAGTCTGTGGATGTCCTTCTAACTCTTGTGTATCAATGAAAAACACTTTCATCTTCAATCATTTGTACCTGCATTCTTTCACTACTTGCTTCAAATTTACTTAATCCAATGGGCCTAATAAGCATAGTTTGATTTTTACTAGGATTATTACAAATAATCCTACAAACTTTGAATCTCTTAATTGCTCAATATTACCTAAATCATTAAAAAAATGTATATTTAGTGAGCTGGAACTTGACTTTTATTCAGAGTTCCTTTGTCTTTTGTGGGCAGTTTAAAGTCATGCATGCTGGACATAAAGGGGCTAATGTTTAAGGTCGAAATAGCTTTGACCGAAATGGATTAAAATTGATTCAATTCTTTGACAATTTATCTGAAAACATATTACCATACTCAAGTATGAGAGAAAAAATGTAAACCATGGCTTAAGAATATTTGAATCTGAGGAATGATATGAAAAAGAGCTAAAAAGGCATTAGAAGAAGTAGTTTCCAAGAATGAAGTTACTATTATTTAACAAAACCCGTTAGGGGGTTGAAATATGCAGGGCCACCTAAGGGCATTGGCTGCATGGTTAAATAAATAACATCTTTCGGCTGACAAGTCTGTTATGTGGACTGTTTATGCAAGGCCACCTATGGGCACGTGCTGCATAGTCAGGCAAAAGAACTCTCAGAAATTTACTTTCATAGTGCTAAAAGCCAGTGAAAGTTTATGGAGATTCAAATTTTCTAAAGTATAGAGTTTGTTGTATGGAAAGAGGTACTTGAATATGGAAAAGATATTTCCGAACAAGAATATCGAAGAACTGGATGAACATCACTCCTACGAAGGTCTGACCCAAACGTAGGGAAGAAGAATAAACCATAGACTTGAATACTTTCAGATCATGAAAAAGGATATGGGACAAATATGTTAAGGATGGCTATTTTTTGTGGATCCCTACATACTGTCGTTTAAGACAAATAAGGACAAAAGAGGCATTCTTCCCAGGAATGAAGTTACTATTATTTAACAAAACCCGTTAGGGGGTTGAAATATGCAGGGCCACCTAAGGGCATTGGCTGCATGGTCAAATAAATAGCATCTTTCGGCTGACAAGTCTGTTATGTGGACTGTTTATGCAAGGCCACCTATGGGCACGTGCTGCATAGTCAGGCAAAAGAATTCTCAGAAGTTTGACATTTTTGTGATTAGAAGTCATGAAAAGGGTTATGAAGATCTGAAAATATTTAAGGTTAGGATTATAACACATAAAGATGGGTATTGTCCAATGTATATAGAGATACATAGGTCAATGAAAACCATAATCATGTTGTGGCTGGGTCCTGAATTGAAATTTTGGACTTCACTACGTATCTCATAAGAATGAGAATCAAGCCATACGTAGTTCTTGAAATGCAGTTTAACGTCGTATAGGACGAAAGTATGAGAAATCTTAGTTTAGGGTCATAGAATTCGGACCATAATAATGAATACACAGTGTGTGTTTTCACGAGGACTTTTCAGCCAAGGGACTGAAATTGAAATTTGGGGTTAGGCCCAAAAGACTTGGGACTGGATTCGAGGGACACTAGAATGTTCCTACGTATCCCATAAGGATGGGAATCAAGACCACGTAGTTCTAGAACTACCCTTTGTACAAATTTGGTTCGTATATGTGAAGGGTGAAAGGGGACTTTAGTGAAATGATGGTTTAACCTAAGATAAAAAGTTTAGGCATTACCATGTATGCACGTAGTCTTTTGAAATGAAACATGATTGAAAAAATCAATGTCAATAATGGTTCCTTCTCAAAAGAGGAAATCAAAGAATATTGTAGTTTATTGTCGTACCGGACAAAAGTGTTGTATAGTTTAACGTCATATAACAAGGAAGAAAGTGAATCAATGTAAAGATATTGATTCCAGGGGCGGTTTCACGAATCAACATCATATGAGATGGTGGTGAACCGATGTGAAGAGATTGTTTTTTGGGCTTGAACCCTGGGAGGTTGCCTACATACCCATCCTGGAGGGAAAGGATCAAAGTCCGTGTAGTTCAATTAAAGAATGAATTAATGATCAAGTTGTTCTTGGGGACAACGATCTAATTAAAATGTTGTTGGGACTTACACATGGTTAGGGGCCCAAAGAGAGTGTTATGGTTGAGGTTTTCTCTAAGCTCACGTGAGTCATACTCGGTGTGAGAAACAAGAGGTAATAACAACCTTAACGATGCACAGTTTAATGTCATGTAGGACATAAAAAAGGGACTATGCAATTTAAAGTCTTGCAGTTAGGACTATTGGTGCTGCACAGTTTAGTGTCATGTAGCAGGGACAAAATAACAGTTTAATGTCATTTAGGACATATTAAGGACTTTCTGTACAGTTTAGCGTCATATAGTTAGGACGATGGGGACAATACAGTTTAACGTCATATTGGACGAAAGTGCGAATAGTTTAAGGTCATATTCATTGACCGTGGATGGTGAAGTTTAATGTCATGCTGGACCTTTGATGATTATATAGTTTAACGTCTTTTCGGACGTGAGGGACTTTTATACAGTTTAGCGTCATGTAGTTTAGGACGTCACAGTTTAACGTCTTGCTGGACATAAGGGATTTGCAAATAGTTTATGGTCATATACATGGACCAGGGATGATGCAGTTTAAGGTCATGCTGGACGGTTCATGGAACTTTTTCACAGTTTAATGTCATGTGGTACGAAGTTGCAGTTTAAAGTCATACTGGACCATTGTTGTATAGTTTTAACGTCATATAGCAAGGACGAACTGGTGCTGTACAGTTTAAAGTCATGTAGCTAGGACTAAGGTGAACAAATACGAGGATATCAGTTCTGGGGAATTTTTTACAGTTTATCGTCATGCTGGACGTTGGAAGTGCCACACAGTTTAATGTCATGTAGATAGGACATAATATAGTTTAATGTCATCTCGGACAAAATATAGTTTAATGTCATCTCGGAAAAAATACAGTTTAGTGTCATGTAGGACATAATACCATGAACCAATGAGATTGTTTTGGATCTGGGAACAATATTTTGTGTTTATACAAAATACTTCTTCAGAAATCTGGCATTAGTTGGAGTCGTGATGTGTTCTCCATCCATTGAGATTAGAGAATACGCTCCATTGGAGTAGACCTTATGTATTGAATAAGGTCCTTCCCATTTTGGTTCATGTTTGGGAGGCTTCTTTCCTGGTATCATTGGTGCTCTGAGAATCAATACCAATTCTCCCTGAATAAATGAAGGAAGACGAACTTTTTTGTTAAAATCTCGTGCTATTCGATTCTGATAGATTTCCAAGTGGTGCAAAGTGCACAATCTTTTCTCATCAAATTGTTCCAATTCATTCAACCGATTTTGGGATTGCTCATCTGTAGATAACTGATCACAAATGGCTATTCTGAGCGAGGGCAATTGAACTTCAATTGGCAAGACTGCTTCTGTTCCATATACCAACGAATATGGAGTTGACCGCGTTGCATTGCGAGTGGTAGTCCGATAAGCCCATAAATCATGAAAGAGTTTATCAGGCCATGACCTCTTATCTTTATCCACCATCTTTTGCAGTATATTTGAAAGAGTCTTGTTGAAGGCTTCTATCTGGCCATTAGCCGCTGCATGATATTGAGATGAATGGTTGGACTTAATGTTGTATTCTTGATACAATTTCTTTACCTCAGAAGAACAGAAGTTGGTGCCATTGTCCGTCAATATGGTATGAGGGACACCAAATCTAGTAATGATGTTAGACTTGATGAAGCTAACAATGCATTTAGAACTGACTTCTTTGAGAGGTAATGCCTCTGCCCATTTGGAAAAGAAATCAGTAGCAGTAAGAATGTACTTAAACTGCTTGGCCGTAGCTGAAGGGTAAGGTCCCACCACATCCATTCCCCATGTGGAAAATGGCCATGAGTATTTAGCTGTATGAAGCAACTCTGGAGGTTTATGAATAAAGTTGGCATATACTTGGCATGAATGAAACTTCGTTGTAAAATTAACACAATCTTGTATCATTGAAGGCCAAAAGTATCCAAGCCTTCGAATTTGATCAGATAGTCTATGTCCAGATTGGTGGGCACCACAGACTCCTGCATGCACTTCTTTTATGACAGCCATTGTCTTTTCACCATCAATACATCTAAAGAGAACTCCATCAAAACCACGTTTGTAGAGAATTTTCTCGAGGTGGTTTGGGCTATCATAAAGAGTAAAATTGACCACACGTCGCCGAATTTGTTCTTTCTCGGCTCTATCAGGTGGAAGTGTTCCATTTTGAAGGTATTCCCTGATAGGTGACATCCATCCTGCAGTATGACCATACGATTCAGGAATGGGACTAATTTCATTAATTTCCTCTGTTCTGACTTGAACATAAGGTGAAATTTCACGACGGTGGGCAATACAGATGGTTGTCTCGTCCCGATTTGGATCTGCTAAAGCTATAGCTATATTAGCCAGTGCATCAGCTTGAGCATTTTGTGATCTTGGGACATAAGAAAATGTCGGTTCTGAAGGGAATTCCGACATTAACTCTCTGACGTAATCATACAAAGGGATTAATTCTTCTTTTCTGATGGCATAATCCCCATTGACTTGTTTGATTACCAGGTCTGAATCACTGTTCACCTTTAAGTGATTCACTTGTGCTTGAAGCGCTAACTCCAAGCCTATAATTAGAGCTTGGTATTCAGCTTCATTATTGGTACCACCTTCCCACAACAAAAAGGAATAAGGTAACACTGCCTTATCTGGATAAATGAGCACAATTCCTAAACCAACTTTGTTAAATTTAGGATTTTCCATTTTCTTCCCTGTTGGAATTCTAGAAGCACCATCAAAATACATTTCCCATGTTTGAGGACTCTCTTGAATAGAGAAAACTTCCTTATCAGGGAGTTCGATATCTGAATACGTGTCTTCCACTGAAGGATGTTCAGCCAGGAAATCAGCCATAGCTTGGCCCTTAATTGCCTTTTGAGACACATACTGAATGTCAAATTGCTGTAGAATAACCACCCACCTTGCCAGACGTCCTGTAAGCATTGGACGACTAAGGATGAATTTGAGCGGATTATTACGAGATACCAATTGGACCTCATGATGTTGCAGGTAGTGTCTCAGTTTCTGAACTGCAAAGATTAATGCTAGGCAGCACTTTTCAATACTTGAATACCGGGTTTCTGCTTCAAGCATAGTTCTACTGAGATAGTAAAGACTATTTTCATTCCCAGCATCATTCTTTTGAGCGAGAAAGGCACCCAATGATCGCTCTAAAGCTGTCACATAGAGGATAAGTGGTCTACCCTCAATAGGTGGCATGAGTACTGGTGGACTCAAGAGGTATTTCTTGAGAACATCAAATGCTTCTTGACATTCTTCAGTCCACTGGTATGTGACTCCTTTCTTCAATAATTTGGTAAAGGGTAAACTTTTGCCTGCCAAATTGGCGATGAAACACCGAATATAGGCTAAGTGTCCTTGAAGTCCTCTTAATTCTTTCAAATTCTGAGGAGGTGACATACCAATGATTGATTTGGTCTTCTCAGGATAGACTTCAATACCACGATGGCGTACAACAAAGCCGAGGAATTTTCCTGAGGTTACCCCAAAAGCACATTTTAAGGGGTTCATCTTCAAATTATGTTGTCGAAGCTTGTGGAATATGACTTTCAAATCAGCCAAGTGATTAGAACGTTGTTTGTATTTAACCACCAAATCATCTACATAGCATTCAACAAACTTCCCTAAAATAGGTTTGAAGATACGATGCATGGCGCGTTGATATGTTGCACCTGCATTCTTTAAACCAAAGGGCATCACCCGGTAACAAAACACACCTTGAGGAGCTCTGAAGGCTTTATATTCCTCATCTTCTGGGGACATTCGGATCTGATTATATCCAGAATATCCATCCATGAAAGAAAGTACTTCATACCCAGCCGTCGCATCAATTAAGAGTTCTGTAATCGGAACTGGGAAATCATCTTTAGGACAATACCGATTAAGATCTCTGAAATCGATGAAAACCCTAATTTGTCCGTTCTTCTTCTTTACAGGGACAATATTAGACAACCACTTGGTATATTGAACTTCTGTGACGAAGTTGGCTTTGATCATCTTATCCACTTCAGCTTCAATTTTGGAAGAATAGGTTGGGTGTGTTCTTCTCACGGCTTGTTTAAAACCTCGATGTTCTTTTGGTAAACCCAAATGATGAGTAGCAACATCAGGATCAAGCCCAGGCATTTCTGTATAATTCCAAGCAAAAATATCTTTATTTTTCTTTAGAAAAGAAATATACATATCTTGCTCTTCAAGGGTCATGGCCGCACTAATTAAAGTGGGGCGTGGATCTTTCTCTGTACCCAGATTTACTTCTCTAAGTTCATCCACAGTGGTAGAGATACCCTCTTCAAATGCTGGAGGAGCATCTCTAAGATCTTCCTCTTCCTCTTCATCATGTGTTATTTCTTCCGTTTCTACTTGCAAAGTAGATGAAAAAACGAAATTCTCATGATCATAAGAGATGTCAAAATTTTCACATTTTGAAGAAGAAGCTTCCATTTCCGACCCTATTGATGATAAAGGGTCTTGTTTGGGAATCAAAGAGGAGATGATGGATCGAGAATCGACATCATTATTCATCTCTGGTGTTGCTATAACTTCTTCTGGCCTGATTAGCGAAGTATAGACTTGTTGGATTTCAGTAGATGAAATGAAAACGTCACCACTTATGCTTTCATCACTACTTGGTAAGTTACCAATTTCTCCCATGTTGTCTGGCTCGATTGCCATAAATGACATTATGGATCTTTCCATAAGAGTATTTTGATTTGGGCCTATTTTGTCAATTTGACTGATAGGTAACACATAATCTGTAATCACATGTGAAAATGGATTTATTGGAATTTTTTCCAAACCATATGGAGCATTAACTTTGGTAATTTCCTTCATTGTAGATTTTTCTCTTCCCTTCATGTGATAAAATTCCGCCTCAATGTATTGAGACTCACATGTCTTGAATGGGGCCTTATCACCATTCAATGTTCCAACTTGACCATCGAAACAGTATTTGAGACATTGATGGAATGATGACGGAATAGCTGCATGCTGATGTAGCCAGGGTCTTCCAAGCAAGATATTGAAAGCTGAGTCATGATCAACAATCATGAAATCCGAATTGGAAACAAGATCTCCAAACTGAGTTCTGAGTGTAACTTCTCCCAGTGCTTCCTGTTCATTTTTATCATATCCTTGTAACATCATGGTAGAAGGAGATAAATCAGATTTCGTGAGGCCCAATCGACGAAGTGTACGAATGGGCATGAGGTTGACTCCTGAACCATTGTCAATGAAAGCTCTTCGAACATCTACACCATTGACTTTGCCAGATAAGTACAAAGGTTATATGTGCCCATGAACAACATCATCTTCATCTTTATCAGTAAAAGATATCACTGCCTGGCATTCTGCATGATTATTCTCTATGTGATAGATTTCAGCTGCAGCAATTTCAGTTTCAAACTCCTGAGGACTTGACAAAGCTTCGATGAGTGCTTCCTGAAGATCTTTTGACAGATTCAAAGCATCCAAAATTGATAACTTGGCTGGTACTTGGGCCAAGTGTTTCAATATATCATACTTTTGATCTAGAGGTTTGCATTTCCCAATAGGAATATGCGGTTGAGCTGGTACCTTGGAAGCAGATGCTTTGGAAGCTGATGCATCTTGTATTGAAGTTGGCAACATCCTTGGTTTTGGAAGATTAGACTGATTAGATCCATTTACTTGCTGAGATAAAGAAGATAGAACCTTTAATTGGTCTTCCAAAATAACTGTGCCAAAACTGAGTTGGCCATTGGCAGAAGAACTTGCTTGTTCTTTTTGAGCTCGCTGAAGGGCTCTACCACGAGTTTCTGCTGCATATACAGTGCTAGTAGGGGTAAAATTAGAGTAGTGGCTTCGGAAAGATCCACGTCTTCCCCTGTATCCTGAACCTCTAGAACTTCCTCGGATTCCCTTATTTGATACAGGGAATTCAGGCTCATCAAGACTGGAATATGGATCTGTTAATTGAATCTTATTAACAGAACCAAAGATTAACTCTTCGTCTGATAAAGACTCTGCTTGGTTAGCCTGTTTAGGATGTGCCGTTTGGTGGGACGGTGCCCGTGCCTTTGAAGTAGATGGCATGAAATCTTCCAGAGTCAAAGACAATTTAGGCTTTGCTACATACTCATCTTCTCCTGATTCCTCTTTCTTCTTTGAATTGCGCTGCCCTTTTGAGGATTTGTCTTTTGATGGAGGCTTTACTGCAGCTTTTGTAGGAGACACAATTGGCTTCTTCAACTGTGTTTGAAAAATGGAATGGGTCCGATTGATTGTATTTCTGACCATCCAATCATCATATTTTTTCTCATTTTTGCTTTTGACTTCCTGCCACTCGCCTCCTTCCTTTGGATCTGTAGCGGTAATACACGCTACATGAGCTGAAGAACCCTTCAATTTGACTTGTCCCAAGTCGACCATATTTTGCAGGAGGTCTTTAAAGACAAAACACTCCTGGATGGGATGCCACAACATTTGATGAAAAGGACAATAATTGGGACGGTCTTCATCTCCTTCCTTGTTTGGCCTCTTGGGCACTGGTAATTGAACCAAATTATTTTCCAGAGCTGCAATGATGTAACCAGGAACTTGCACATTTCGGAAAGAGTATGTTTTACTCTTCATATCCTCAAATTGTTTTCTTCGTTGATCTCTTTGATCATTTGGACGAAACGGCCTTTGTTGTTGGCGTTCAGGAGGTGGAGTCCTTCGAGAAGATGAAGGTTTTGAAGTTGATATAGGTACAGGTGCTTGTTTAAGCATAACTGTAGCAGTTTCTGCTTTACCCATTCTTCTTCCTAGAGCTGATGGAATTATACGATATTTAACCTTAGCCTGTATAAGGGAATCTTCAATTTGTTGAGCGATTGAAGTAATGTCTCGAAACCCTCCTGTGTATTTCACAGGGATCAATGGCGTGCGTAATTCGTCACGCAAATTTTCCACACAGATTGGCAACAATTCCTCCTGAGGGAGTGCTAAACTCAAGGAATACGTTAATCCCTTCCAACGAGCAATGAAATCAGAGGCTCTTTCATTCTACCTTTGCTTGCAGTTTGTAAGATCGAAAACTATCGTTTTTGGCAAAGTTGAGCTAAACTGAAGAAGGAATTTTTGACGAAGATCCTCCCATCCGATGACTGATCGGGATTGCAAGCTTGTATACCAGACAAAAGCTGGTCCTTGCAAGGTTCGCACGAAGCATCTGTGTTTCACTGCTTCTTGCTGCTCTGGAGTTCCCATCATAGGATCACAACAAGACACGTAATGCGTCAAATGTTGTTCAGGGTCGCCTGATCCATTGAATGTTGGGAAAACAGGGTTTCCAAAACTTGATGGAGGAGAAATTGAATCTACCCATTCAAGGTAAACTTTCTTTTCAGGTTTAACTTGCGCCCGTTTCCCTTCCATAGTTTCTAACCGAGCTATTAATGACTCAATAGTAGTTATTAACTTTTTAGAAACATCAGGTTGAACTTGTTTTTGGGTAGGTTCATTGAATGGAGCTTGGACAGATGTGGTGGTTGGTGCTGAAACTGATGGTAGTGCTGCCAACCGTTGTTGCGTTTGACCCGTAGGATTAGACCTCTAATGGTGTACTGATAAAGGAGGATATTCCTGATCCATTTCAGTAGTTACAACAAATTCCTTTGGCTGTTGGACTTCAGCATTCTTAAGAAGAAGACTACTCTGAAGTAGTTCTGCATTCAATCTTCTTAATTATTTCATTTCATCCTCCTGTTGTGCAAACCTTTTCTCTAATGAGAGCGATTGACCTCCTTCAGAGGAAGGGTGAGAAGTAACCTGATTCTTTCCTTTCCCCTTATTGGATCCTTTTCGGAGAGGGGGAAGTGGGTTACTTGAAGGAATACCCAGATTTTGGGTAAGCCTTTGATTACGTGTGCGCACACCTTCTTCATTTAGGTCTGTGTGCGCAACTTCTTGAGCAGGAACCTCTTCGTTTGATCCCTCTGATTGAGCCTCATCTGGTGAATCAGCAGCAACGACATTGATGAAATTAATGGATGCATATTACATGGAATCCTTTCTAACAACATTTCTGTGATATTGTCTTCTTCCATGTCCATGATGAGACATGGCATTCCGTTGACTTGATCCCTCAGGAACTTCTTGGAGAACCGTCACTTGGAGAGAATCTCCTGATAGCTTGGCTCTTCGTTCCTCTTGAGTCTTATTCCCTAATCGAGAGAATACTGACTTTCTCTGAGGGAGGGATTGAGGATTTGAAAAAGTCCCCAGTCCGGTGGACTGGGGATGTTCCTGCTGCTTCCGCTCAACTCCTCGAATCCCATTTGTTGACTCTGAGGGTTGGGTTAGAGAAGTCCCCAGTCTGACAAGCTGGGGTGTCTCTTGACATGCTATGTCTGAGATCTTCTTAAAATCTCTCTTGATCTTGCGAATCTTAGTTCGGAAATTAGCTGGATGCATTAACCTATATCCACTTTTATCACCTGGTTCAACAGACCGTTGGATGATTTCCAAAACTTCTGTCATTTGATGACGTGTTTGCTCCAGACGAGAGGCTTGTGCAATATTCTCGCCTGCTTGATGTAGGAGCAATTCAACAACTTGTTCTCTATATACTTGATTTTGAGAGGAACTAGTTGAAGCCTGTTCTTGAGCAAGCTTTTGATTATGAACAAAGCCCATTGACTGTGGCCGGCCATGGGCAATAACATTGCATGAGACCATTTTCGGCGGGCTTTGCTGACCGGAAAGCACTGTGAAATGTAGTGCTCCATGAACAACCCATCCTCTTATATGAACATCAGATGGAGCATTGGCAATTAACTGACGCAATTTTCTTAGTGCGCCAAGGCATGAATGTTGAAGGGTTCTCTGTTGCTTTTCAGCCTTCGGATACCGAGAGACTGATAGAGATGCCAAATCAATCTGGCGTTGTAACCCTTCTATTATCTTAATATGATTTTAATTATCACCACAAGATAATACTTTCTTCTTCAATTGACAAAGAGTCTTCCATATGTTGAGAAGAATATCATGGATTCCATCATCCGTCAACATCTTTGGAATGTCGTACTATGAGTCAGCCAAAGGCCAAAACATGACTGGTACTTCACCTTTTGCCAGTTTTTTCCTCATGTTCAACATTTCTTCTTTATCATTAAATGAATATTCTTCTACCTGTTTGGACCAGAGTTGGTGTTTCCTTGTTGCTTCATCGGATTCAACAAGATTGGTAGAGAGATCACTATTCATGCTGGAAGATGAATGACCCAGGGATGGTTCGGAGAATAACCTGAACCCCAGGCTATCTTCTGATGGAGAAAGAGTTTCACCTGCCGATAGTAAAGCATCAGACATGACTGGTTTTACGTTTGCAAGTGCCTCGAGATAGAAGGGCTTTCTCGTCACTACATTGCTTTCTGAAGAATTTTCGAGACAACGTGAATCACTACTGCAGAGAGGACTTTCGCAGCGAAGTTCATCACCATAAGGAGGACCGTCATGATGGGTTACAGCAAAAGATGAAATCTCTTGCTCCTTGGTCTTCTGACCACACAGAGGGTTCTTGTGGCTCTCATCTGAAGAAGAAACTTCAAGATTGACCGAACTTTCATGAAGCAAGTCTTCATGAGGAAGTGTCTGTTGAAGACCTTCAGAATTAATGTTCCCGTTATTGGGAACTGAGGGAGAAGAATCTTGAATTCCGACAGATAAATGTCTGAGGGCTTCAAGAACTCGAGCATCGAGCAAGGCTTGGTTACAGATTTGCCTTTGATCTCCTGACTGTGCTGGGCGGATCTTTTTCTTAGATTCCTTCTTACTCGCTTTAGAAACCACTTGATGACGAAAGTGATTGCTCTGAGCAGGTGTATGTGCCTGATCAGGAAAGATGGTCAGGTTAGGCTGACGATCTCCACTCAAATCAGGTGTATGTGCCTGACTTGGTTGTCCGTATGATATGGGGGAGTATGCCCCATAACCCTCTTGGGCTGGAACAGATGTGTGTGTCTGTTCCGGAGTGAATCGTTGATGTGTCACTCCACTGCTAGGGATAGATTTATGTGTCTATCCCTGTGATGATGCTGAAGCTGTTATGATATCCTGGCAAGCATCCAGAATATGAGCAGGAATTTGCTTCTGCTCTTTCACCATTGACAAAATATGTTTGGTGACTCCAGCCGCCGGAACGGGGATATACGTCTATTCCGGGATTGGAGTAGGTGTATGTGCCTGCTCCTGTCCTCCTTTTCCTGTCAGTGAATCCTGATAGTACTCAAGTGTGGAGGCAGAGAGTTGAGTCTGCCTCCTGTTTGTCGTCGGGACTTTCCGACTGACTTCTTCGTGTGCTACCAAGCGAGACTGTTGGTAGGCTTCATTAGTATTAGCAGGTGTATGTGCCTGATTATTACACTTTGCCAAACAAGGTTGACGAGATCCATCATATGTAGTCAGACGAGCCTGCTGACTAACTGGTGATGTATAAGCAAGTGCATGTTCCTGCCTATAGTACTCCGCCGGAATTGCCTGGCGGGATTGGCGTAATGCTGCCAGACGAGTCTGCTGGACAGCGGAATTAAAACGGACAGGTGATTGTGCCTGCTCGTTATTTTCCACCAAGTTAGGTTGGTGGACTTCTCCGGAGATGGCAGGGATGATAACCTGCCTATTGTTAACCGGATTCCGTCTCTGGCGGTTCATCTTGCCTGCTCGGGTTCGAGGAACCTGAGCTGAATGCCTGGAATCGGTACCCTCATCATGTTGAGGGCGCACTACCGCACGAGTCTGGCGGCGATTGATGATGGGAGCCCTCGAGAATGACTCCTGTGTTTTTGAATTAAGGCCCTGTGGGACCTGCTCATTCACTTCCTCAGAGTAAGTTAATGAATGTAAATTGCGTTCCGGGGATAACGGCCCGAAACAGTTGGAGACGGTAGTCAGCACCGCCTGCTTCTTGATCACTGGCCGCTGTTGTCCGGACGACCAGGTAGAGTTGTTAACTTGGAGGGCTTGACGAGCGGCCTCCAGAGTTGGGATAGTACTGTTGCGATGGTACTCCTTAACCAGTGCATTAGAAACCCAGCGTTGAAGACACTGAGTTGGTGATGTCATCCTCAGAGTGGACGATGTTCCAGCAGGAGTAGCAGCATTGGTTTTCACAGCAGCAGACCTCACAGTAGAGGTGTTCACCGCAGCAGTATTCACAGGGGTGAATTTAAGGAAAGCCATTTTGCAGAAGATCTTGAGAAAAGAGTGCATGTTCCATATAACAGACAAAATCAAGATGAATCCGGCCACTGCATCTTTTGGATGAGCACATGTCAATGATTGATTTTTTTTTCCCAAGGGGCCTAACAAATAAGAAAAACATCATTTTAACTTGGTTAAGGATTCACGTCGGGTTCACCATTTTTGTTTCCTCACGGATTTCGGGGATGACCTCTTGGACGGGAGATTCAAACGTTCCGATCGGTTTCTAACGGGTTTGTTCATAGAACCGGAAACATCCAATGATTCCACATCCGTTTGGACCTACGTTCCAAAGGTAGGCGCTCATTAGTTTGTGGACTAATGAGGCTTAGGAATTTGCATTGGTCGAGAGGATGGGAGGTCGGACTCATCACACCTTTTTGAGGGGAATTATTGTCTACTCCGGGACTCTCTTTATAGATTTAAGTTATGTTCGTGAATCCTTATTACATTACCAAGTATAAAATGAGCTTTCCTTAAGTTTTAACAATCAATGATTAAATATGCAATAAATTTAGAGAATCTTTTATATGTATTAGAGGTTCTTCCTCAATAGAGAATCATCTGTATCTATTTAGAGATTCTTGGTCAATGGTATCCTTCGAAACATTTATAAAAGTCTCTTGGTCATTATGATGATCGGGCTGGTTTTAAATCCACTCAGTGAGGCACTTGAAGTTTATCGTCATTCAGAAAGACATGGATTATTTCAAAGTTGGGATCGAACCCATAAATGGGCTACCTACGTATCCTTTGTTTTGGAAAAGGAATCAGAACCCACATAGTTCGAGAAATGGAGTATGATGTTTATGATTGATGGCTCAAAGAAGAATGTCATAATTACTTTTACACTCTAAGCTCACGTGAGTCATGCTCGGTGTGAGAAACAAGAGGTATTGTTAAAAATTAGACAATTGTGCCATGAAAGATGCAATCATAAGAAATTGTTTGGGGCTTATGTATGTATGACTGCCCAAATAGATGAAGGTTTTAGGATTTATTTTTAGGGAGAAAATCTAGGAACATGGTCCATAAAGGTATATGTGCTTTATGGAGATTTGAATACTCTAATCTTGGGGCTTACTCCTAAGGAGGATGCCCAAATTAGGAGGAGACTTATGATTGGTTTTTTACTCCTGAAAAAGAAACCCAAATCAAGGGTAAATTATGACTGGTTAAGAGAAATTTAAGGGGGGCTTGGGGCTTACTCCTGAAAAGGAAGCCCAAGATTATGACCGAGTCTTATTCCTGAGAAGGAGACCCAGGTTAGGGATTAAGGTTTGGGGCTTACTCTTGAGGAGGATGCCCATATTTGAGATTGGGGCTTACTCCTAAGAATGATGCCCATGTTTGAGATTAGGGCTTACTCCTGAGGAAGATGCCCAGATTAAAGGATTTATAAATGGGGATTATTCCTGAAAAGGAGACCCAGGTTAGGATTCTCTCATCTTAAAGGATGAGGTTGAATGAATCAACTCTCCATATTTAGTGACATAAGGATATTTAAATCACTAGACTTTGAGAGATATTCCATAGAATTCCTTTCAGATAAGGAAGTCAAATCAAGAAATCATGCCATAAATGGCTTTGAAGAGTGTCTTGAAGACTGAATCTTGAAAAGGAAAGGTGTGATGGCTTAAGAGGGGTAAAATGGGCAAGATAGGCACCCAAAAAGGTAGGGGCATGCAAGCCTTGAAAGGCGTGCAAGTATTGCGGCGGCGCGCAAGTATTGGTGCGGCGCGCAAGTATTAGTCGCGCAAGTATACTTGCGTGACATGAGGGGTACTTGCACGATTCTCAAATACCATTAGAATATTTGAGCGACTCTTTATAAATCCCTTTAGAATACTCTTGAGGTTCATCCAAAAAAGGGACGCGCAAGTATTATTGAAGGAATAAGGCGGCGCGCAAGTGTTGATGAGTTTCAACACTTAGGCCTTCCTTATTCTCTTTAAATATTCCGTTCTAGGTAAGAAATTACCTTAGAAGTGTTCCGGAAGCTTTGAGAAGAGACTTGGGCGTCGGGAGCTTCAATTCGAGTTTCTGGAAAAAGATCCTCTCGAATGGGGGGCCCACAGGGACTATTTATAGGCAAAAGAAGGCCCTGGGCAGTTACCGGGCGGTTACCACTTAGGTCGCGCAAGTCACTTGCGCGACCAATATTGCCGCACAAGTAAACTTGCACGACAGTTAGATAACTTGTGCGGTGAAGTTGCTGTTGATCCTTTCTTCCTTCCTTTGTTGATTTTTGATGTTTTCTTCAAAGGATGAATCACTTTGTGCTCGGATATTCCCTTTTCTGATCTTTAGATTTTGTGACGAAAGGAGCGTCAACACTGACATCATCAATTTTGGACTCAACCAAAGAAAGTACTTATCATTCTTGGAATTGAAGGAACTTCTTTAGTTTCTTTCCTCAGGGAAGGTACAAATGAACCTCTGAGAACTATGGATCCCTTGATTAGGTGAATATCATAGCCAAATAAATGAACACTTTAGATGAAGAGGAATCCATGAACGATAAAACATTTTCTAATCCTTGTACCACTCCTATTATGGTTTTAGGGAGAGATAAGATGTGTGGTATATCATATGTTCTCCAAGAGAAGCTATATATCAACTAATGTCTTTCATTTCATTAATATTTCATGTTTATCACATGCACTCGAAAATCCTTAAATGACTGATTCTGAACTAGAGGCCATCACTAGGAGGTTGTTTAGGGTCTAAAGTCATCAAAGGATGTTCATGAACCAACTTATCCAAGTTTTACTAGGGGTGAGACTAACACGATTTTTGGTATTTCGTTTGAACTTATGAAAAATATAGGCATGTATTTTGATGAAGTACTGGAACATTTCAATATGCCAACGATATTAGAAGAATTTGATGCAGTATATAAAGAACCAAATGGATTCGTGTTTTTATTTTTCATCAAATCAATAATAATATGCCTAATTTCTTAATCGTGATTTTTTATAATGTAAATCATAATCTATTTAATTTACTATAGTGGTGGTTCCTGGAAGATACGTTGAAATAAATTTCAATCCCACTATTGAGGAAGAATTGGCTCAGGTGACGGTTGAGAAAGAAAATATTCTTAAGGTTCATCAAGATAACTCTAAGAAAACTGAATTAAGTAATCCTCTCCAAGTGGTTCCAACCAAAAATTCTATGGCTGAAATGTTTGGGGAGGAGACTTCTTAAGATGTCGACCTGCTGCTGGGTAAGGGTTACGAACCGTTGTGATTGGGCCCCACTCTTTACATTCCCTTGAAGCTAACCGTGATTATGATTTATCATGTAGGATTATTAGCCTATATGTAAAGGGACAAGGTTTACATCATGAAGTCCAGCATAAGGACTCAAGGAATCCATTGTTGTCAAGGTAGAATACCATGGAACATATTTAAGTGCATTGATTTCATTGTACACCCCCTTATGTTGGTGACTATATGTCTGATCTACATGTTCATAATGATCCCTATATTCCACATCACAAATCATGGTGAGCTATATAGAATCATATATTTTAGAAACCACTTGAGTACCTTCCTTTATGAATCCCTAGATTTTAGAATTATTCATCATGTTTTAATTCATTATTTCAGATTATCACGCTATCTACACAACAGTGATGAAAACTATTCAGAGGTGATAGAAATAGCATAAAATTCAGTAAGATCTAATCATGGCCAAAATTCTTATCATCATTGATGTTTTTCAAGCTATAGTATCCCAAGTGGAATCCATCCATAACAAAGTGTTGGTAGAATTTAACTGGAAAATCCCTGATAAGGCTTATCAAGTGTCATGCTATCAGCAAGAGTTGTATTCTACATAAGGGGAACATGAAAAACATCACTGCTCAAAAGGATATCCTCAATTGTAAGGGACCAATTCCCTTACTACTTCTAGGGAATCACTTTTTCAGGACATCGAGATTGCAGCTAGCTTACTAATAGAACTAAAATCAGCGACTGATGAGGCACAAAAGGATATTCAACAAATGAAATGTTATGTCAAGAGCATATTATGATATATGAAATAGAGTATCCATTTTGTAGATGTTCAATTAAGAGTTTTTATCCCCAAAATTAATATAAATTTTCTTTCTAATCATATATCTCGTCATCCATGCATGCTTCCTATAATCATAATGTTAAAGATAATTTTCATGAAATTAAACTTTTAAACCAGTTTACCATAATTACAATTATAGTTATTGGGGCACTCTATTTTTTTACCGAATATAATGGACCTAGTGAGAATATTTTGATTGTTAATGGAGTCATATGGAAAACCCTAAAAATACTATGCAATTTGCTTTATCACCTAAACTATTGCCTAAGCTTAATATGGTGGGGACATAGTGGGTGAAACCTGGATTATATTAAGGATTCCCCTTTTGGGTTTTCAACAAAACATGTTTTTCCTTTTATCATCTTTTGTCACTCGATATTTCATAAAACATATAGACTATAGGTCTATAGAGCTAAGACTAAACTTCTGTTCCAATTTTCCCTTGCAACATTTCATCCTGGTGAGTACTATGTATCTATTTATGTGATGTTTAATGTTATTCATGTCAGACTAATAAATCTAATGTTTTAGGTCGAATATATTTGACCATGAATTATAAAATTAGAACCCAATCAAGGAATTGATTCCTGGGAAGGTCCAAATATTATTTTAGATGATTCCATGGGCAATCTTGGGTCATGATTTTTATGGTCACCAAATCTCAAATTTGTATTATAAGAATAGATGAGGCCTCATCCATGAACTAAGCTACCATTATTTGATAAGAATTTTATGGGGATTTATTATGCATGGCTAACTAGGGAATATTCTATATAGTCAAATACTGGCATGGTTTAACGGATTGCCTCGTTATGTGAGAAACTGATACAAGGCCAATTGGGGGAACATAATGCATAGTTCGGTAATGGAGTTCCTATGAATTTTTACATTATATTACTTTTATACTAAGGTGGTATATCATTTGTATGTCTCAAGACCACAGTGGTTGGATTTTCCAAGTAATGGTGCCAAAGAATAAAAAGGTCCATCTGTGTTATTAAGAGCCATGAATGAAAAACCACATCTAAATAAAATTGTTTTGTCTAGGAGGGCTCATTTTTCAGAAAAGTGATTTTTGAGATTTTGGGGGATGTGTAGTTAAAATTCATGAAACAAGGACATTATTGGGGATGTGTAGTTAAAATAAATATTGCAAGGAAATTATGTTGTGAAATTTAAATACATGAAATAAGGAAAATATAGGGTTTGATTTAATGTCCATAGCTTTGACATAAAGCTTGATGACTCTCTAATTCCAAATAATCTATCTAGAAATATTCTACAATATTCAATTATGGAAGGATAAATTTATAAGTTATGATTTTTGGATTCTTGAATACGAAGAGTGATATGGAAAATGGAATTAACGGAATATGATGAGGTCTCTTCCAAGAAAGAAGTTACCTCTATTGGAAAGACCCTTCATGTGGGATGTATTATGCAGGGTGAACTAGGTAATATGATGAATAGAAATATTTTTTCTTCCTTTATATATCAATACTATTTATATGCGGATGATGTATGGACAACTACACGAACATATTATAGATTTAGGTAAAGGAGCTCTTAGGAATTCAGAAATTCTATTTCTATATGTCGAGGAATGTTTATGGATATTAAGATATACCCAAGAATAGAGTTTATTTTACGGATAAAGAATCCTAAAAATATAAATGGTATTTCATGTTATAATTTCTAAATAATTGTGGGAATATATTATCATTGAAGGTCTAACCCAAGCGTATGATGTATGGTTGATGTACATTTTGGTCATATGAATTTGACCAAAATAATATGGAAACAATGAATGATATTATGATCAAATGACCCATGTTTATTCCAATATTATTTGAAAAAATGACATGGTAAGATTTCAAACCATGGTCTTGGAGACTTTCAGGTCGATAGAACCGATATGGGAAAAATATGCAATGGACGACCTCTTTAAACTTCATGTTCCTATATACCATCATCAAATCATAGAGGGACAAAATGGGCTTCTCCCAATAATTATGTAACCATTATTTGAAAACTGTGTTATAGGGGCTCTATTATGCATGTCTATCTAGAGCATATGATGTATAGAGAAGCGGTTCTATCCATTGGCTGAAAATCCCTTTATGTAGGTGACATTATACAAGGACAATTAGGGGAATGTGCTGCATAGTCTGGGAAAAAGGATCTCAGGTATCAGATATTCTTCCACTAGAAACCGAAGGAATATTATGATGATCTAAAAGTACTGATTATTAGGAGTATGAAATTAAAAATGGATAATTTCTAATTCACAAGGGAATTATTCAGACTAATATTTTCTATGAATTTGGAGTCCTTACAATGATCTGAATGATATTTAATATGGGGAGATTTCTTGATTCCTCATTGTGATATCTAAAGAGAGGAACCAAACTAACATCTTCTACAAATATTTTTATTTTCATTTAAGAAAAGTGGAGTTGATTTATGTTGTGATGTGACTAGGACTAGGTTTGAATATTTGGACGTCACTAAATATCTCGCAAGGGTGAGAATCAAGCCATGCGTAGTTCATGAATAAAGATCTTCCACCCCTATTGAATTTCTGAGTGGATGATAATGATGGTTTCTTTGAATACAGATTCAAATATTAGATTAGAACTCATATTAAATCTACTCACATTGATGTGATTAATAAATAGGATGAATCATGCATTATTTTCATCACACTGTGATTGAGACCAAGATTGAATGTATGTACATCACTGCATATCTCATATGATTGAGAATCAAGCCACATTCTGTTCTAGAAATTGGTCTACTTACATAGGCTTAGTCCATACATATGGAGAGGTGGATTTTTTTTTGAATTGTGGCTAGATCAGGATGTAGGATCCAGTCATCACTACATATCATTATGGGAAAATATTCAAACCATATGTAGTTCATGAATTTCGATGTAGCTTAAACTCGTGTGATAATGATATAGGCGAACTGACATGATGTTATTGAAACATTGAAATTGGTCCTTAGATTAAATTTTGGGTGTCACAGCGTATCTCATATGAGTAAGAATCTGGACTCCCATAGTCCTTGACAGGCTCCCTATGTAGATCTGATTCATCCACTTGATGTAAAGGGTCTTAATGATTAATCATGACTAGACTCGGGATTGGAGATATGAGCATCAGTACATATCTTTCTAGGTTATGAATAAATCCACACATAGTTCTTAAATATTTCCCCCACATTAATTAGAAAATCATTTGGGAAAGGGGTATTTTAATAAATTATAGACTATTGTTTGGGAATAAATCATGATGTCTAGGTATCACTATGCATCCCATTGTAATTATAATCAAGGCATAAGTCTTGAAAATATTTTTTTTGAGAAAATTGGTTTCATGAATAGCGAATTGGAAAGGGAGTTTTTTTTCCCAAATCGTGGATGGACCCAGGATTAGAGATCTGGGCATCACTACATATCTCATTGTGATGATAATAAAGACACATGTAGTTCTTGAAGGTGCTCCCTATGAAATATTTATTCATACACAAAGGAGGTGAAGAGACCTTTAAATATTGTAGCATGTCCTAGGATTATAGGTCTAGGAATCCCTATCTATCTTGCTTGGGAAGGAATCAAGCCACAAGTAGTGCTTGAAATTCCATATAGATTTACATAATGTGGTAATGAAAAATTTGAAATGATAGAAATAGTGTTGGTGGACAAGGGGATAGGACCTCGGTGGCAATATGCATCTTTCTAGAGAAATAGTAACAGCACACATAGTTCTTAAGGATAGTTCGGCCCCATAAATGAATGTTTATGTGAGAAATATGGGATTTAATACATTACAAAATAATGGTTGGGCCCAAAGTAAAAAAAATGAAAATTTTTCCATATTTTCTGGAAGGGTTCCTAGTATATAATTGATGCATATACAAGCAGAACACGAATGTTTTTATGGTTGCATCTAGGCCCGATATAGGAGATATGGGTGTCTATACATCTCTCATTGGAATAAGAATCAAGACATATATAGTTCATGAGTAACTATGTTGTTTAACATCATATAGTGTGTATGATGGTGAAATTATATGAATGAAACATTATGGTTGGACCAGGCGATATGACCTAGGTGTCACTACGCATCCTATAAAAGAAAGAATCAAGCCACAAGTATTTATTGATGAAATATTCCCTATTAATACTTTATCCATACACAAAGGGAATGAAGTTGATTTTTGTATCATGGATAGTCCCAAGATTAGATAACTAGGCATCACTACATAAATCATTACAATGAGAATCAATCCACATGTGGTTCTTGGATATAGTTCCCCATGTGGGTCTAATCCAAACATATGGAAGAATTGGGACCAAATACCATTAGGGAGTTACAATGATGTGACTAAGGCTTATGCAAGTAATCTAATCATCATTTAAGGTACCCCATTGAATTTCAACTCACGTGACCATGAAGTATTTCTTAATTACAAATGAAGTATAAGTCAACTATACAGTTTAAAGTCATGTGGCAAAGAAAAATGGTATTTTGGAATTTTTGGTCATGTGACTAGGACCTCATGTTGTGCAGTTTATCCTCTTGTGACAAGGATGATGATTCAATGCAGTGTAACATCATGAAACATGGATTATTATTGTAAAAAATTGTATTTTTATACAACTAGGATGAAAATTATGTTACTATGCAAAGAAATTCTTCCGGAATCATACCTTGGTTGGAGTTGTAATGATTTCATCATTCATTAAGATTATGGAATATGCTCCACTAGAATAAAACTTATATATGGAATAAGGTGCTTCCAAATTTGGATCATGATTCATAGGCTTATGTCCTTGTATAATTAGAGTCTTTTGGACTCAAAAAAACACTCCTTGGTGGAATAAATGAAGGATAACCCTCTTTTTAAAGGCTCGTGAAATTAGGTTCTGATAGACTTCCATGTTATGAAATGTACTCAATATATTTTCATCTAGTCACACCAACTCATGTAGCCTTTTTTGGGATTTCTAATCAGTGGATAAGTGATAAAAAAATATCAACTATGAGTTATGGAAACTGAATTTCAATGGGATGATCTGCTTCGATCCCATATACCAATGATTCCGTAGATGACCAGGTTTCAGTATGGGTAGTAGTCATGTAATCACATAAAGAATTATAGAGTCTATCAAGACCTGATTTCATATCCTTATCCACAATTTTCTAGATTATTTCATACATGGTTTTCATGAAAGCCACTATCTTTCCAATTTTCACTTCATGATAGTGGGATGAATGGTTGGATATGATGTTGTATTCCTGATATATCTTCCCTAACTCGACCAGAAAGAAATTGGTGTCGTTTTCCGTCAATATGAAATTGGGGAAACCAAAAATTGTGATGATATTAGTTTGAAAATTCTAATAATAATTTTGGCCCAACATCCTTAAGAGGTATTTTCTCAACCCATTTGAAGAAGATGTTAGTATCAGTAATGATGTAATTGAACTACATAGCCATACCTGGAGGACAAGGTCCTACAAAATTCATTCCCTAAATAGAAAATGGCCTCGATTATTTGGTTGTATGTAGAAACTCCATTGGATGATGGTTGAAGTTGGCATTCACCTATCAGGGATGACACTTCATAGTGAAATATATGCAACCCTATGTCATCAATAGACAAAATTATACAATACTTATTATTTGATCAGAAAGCGTATACCCACACTGGTGGGACCACATGCTCTTACATGATCTTCTTCCATGACAACCATAGATTCTTCCCCATAAATGCATCTAAGGATAATTAATTGAAATAATCATCTATATAGAATCTACTAGTGATTTGGGCCATCGAAAGGAGTAAAATTAACAAATCGTCTCTAAATATAATATCTTCTAACTCTATTGTGTAGAAGTGCTCAATCTTGTAGATATTCTATGATAGGTGTTATCTATCCCATGGTAGGACAAACTAGTTTAGGAATATAAATAATTTCATTAATTTTTTATGTTCTGATTTAAACAAATGGTAAAACCATATGATAATGAGTAATTCTAATGATTGTTTTGTCCCAATTCGGATCTTCCATGGTTATAGTAGCATTTTCAAATGCATTATATTAGGAGTTTTGGGACCACAGGATAAAAGAAAAAGTTGATTGTAATAGAAATTATGCCATTAACCCTCAAATATAATCACATAGGGGAATTAGTTTTTCCTTTATAATTATGTAATCCCAATTAATCTATTTTGTTACTAACTCTAATTCACCCTTCACCTCCAGGTGGTTCACTAGAAATTTTAGTGAAAATTAAAACCCTATAATGACAACTTCATATTCTTCATCATTGTTGGTACCATACCCTAATAATATTATGGAGTAAGGAAGCACATGCTTTTCTGGGGAGTTAATAACAATTCCTAACCCAAATCTATTGATCCTAGGGTCTTCCATTATCTTCCTTGTTGGACCTCTTGAAGAACCATCAAGATACATCTCCCATCTCCATTGGATATCTTGAATAGAAAATATTTGTTCATCAGGTAGTCCAATATTTAAAGATGATTCTTCTAAAGATGGGTGTTTGGTAAGGAAGTCTACCATGGATTAGCCTTTTAGTGCTTTCTATGGAACAAACTGTATATCAAAATGATATAGAATAACTCCCCACTGTCCTAGACATCCTTTTAACATAGGACGGTTGTGGAATAATTTTAGTGGTTATTGCGAGAGACCAAGTGGACGTCTTATTGCTATAGGTAATTCCTATTCATCTGAACTATAAATATTAATGCTATAAAAATTCTCTCAATATCAGAATATCGAATCTTCACATCAATAATGGTTTTACATAGATATTAAAGGCTATTTTAATTCCCCAAATCAGTTTTTTGTGAAAGTAAGGAGCCCAATGATCACCCAAATTTTGTCACATAATGAATGACCAGTTTTCCTTTAATTTGTGACATCAATATGGGTGGACTCAAGATGTAATTTTTGAGGTTATCAAATGCCTCTTGGAAATTACTGTTCCACTAATAAGTGACCCCCTTGTTCATCAATTTGGTGAAGGGAAACCTATTTCCTTCTATATAATCTATGAAGTGATATATGTAGTCCAAGTTTCATTGAATTCCTCTTAACTCTTCCATTGTTTTAAGGAGGTGGCATTCCAAGGATACCTTTAGTCTTCATCATATCAACCTTGATGACGTGATGAAAAACAAAAAAGCCCAGATATGTTCTCAAGGTGACCCCCAAATCACATTTTAATGGGTTTGTATTTATATAATGTTGTCTATGTTTGATGAATATGGTCTCTGGGTCAATTAGGTATTTAAAATTATTCATAGATTTAACCACTAGATAATCAACATAAAATTCATAAACTTTCACAAAAAAGGGTTTGAAGATATGGTGCATTACACGTTCAAATATCACACCATCATTCTTCAATCCAAAGGTTATTACCTGATAGAAATATAGTTATTGTGGGGATTTAAATCCAATATATTCCTCATCATCTGGGAATATTCATATATGGTTATACCCAGAGTATCCATCCAATAAGGAATGGTCCTAGTAACCAGTTGTTGCATCAATTAGGAGTCTCTTTTATCATGAATTAGAAGTCATCTTTGGGAAAATCCAAGTTGAGATCTATTAAATCATTAAAAAAATTGATTTTCATGTTCTTGGTTTTTAATGGGTAAATATTTTCTAAACACATTGGATATTTTACCTCTGGGATGAATTTAGATTTGATAAACTCTTTGACATCAGCCTTAATTTTGGAGTGGTGAGTTAGGTGTGTTTTTATTGCACACTTGTATCCTAGATTCTCTTTTGAAAAACACAAATGATGGGTGTATAACTTAGTATCAAGACATAAAATGTCTGTATAATTCCATGACAACCCATTTCGAAGATACTTTTTAAAGAGAGTATATACCACATTATAATTAGAAATCATGGTTTCCCTAATCAGAGTGGGGAACAGATCTTCCTATGTACCCATATTTATTTCTCTGAGTTTATCAACAATGGTAGAGATACCTTCCTATAATGTTGGAGGGGGTGTCCTTGAGGTCTTATTATTCTTCCTCTTCTTAATGTGTTACTTATTCTACGTCTTCTTAGAGGGTAGGTGATGAATAAATAATTTCAATGCTAGGGGAGGAGTCAGTATTTGGCCATCCTGAAGAGGAGGCAACCACATCCGTTTCAACTGATTATGAAGGTTATTTTCGATGTTATAAAGGAATGATTACGAGATGATAATACACATCACTTCCTTTTTCCATAATTTAAAAAAAATTATTTTCTCCTGGATGATGAAGTAGAGACTTTCTGAATCTTTTTGGATGGAATGAAGAAATCTCCATTTATAATTTCATCAATGCTTGGTGAGTCAATGATATCTCTTATGATGTCAGGGTTAATAGCATCAACTGAAATTATGGAATCCATTAAATGAGTTCTTGGATTTTGGGACTACCACTTAAAGTAGATTAATGGGAAGAATTTAATATACACTGAGATTTTTGAATGGGTTAGCTAGGATCTTTTCCAGCCCATTTAGAGCATTTATTCTTATAACATTACTTTCCATGAAATATTTCCCCTGCTGTGATAGAACTCTGAATCAATGTACTAAGATTCAAAAGTTTTTAATAGGGCATTATCACCTTGAAATGTCTCATTTTGACCACTGACACATTATTTTTGTCATTAGTGGTATGATGAAGGATTGGCCATATGCTGATGTGGTTAAGGCCTTCCCAATTGAATATTGAAAGATGTGTCCTTCTAGAAAACCATGAACTTTGAATCAGATATGAGATCTCCAAACTATGTTCTGATTGTAATCTCACAAAGAGGTTCTATCTCATTCATGTCATAACCCTATACCATCAAAGTAGAGGGAGACAAGAGGAATTTAGTGTGGCCCAATTAGTGAATTTTTCAAATGGGAATGTCGTTGACTTATAATCCATTATCAATGACACATCATCATATGTCAATTTCATTAATCATTACAGATCGGTACAAGGGTATAATGTGTTCATGTACAACATCATACTCATCTTGGTATATGAATGATATAACTGCATGGAATTATACTGGATCATTATCTATATGATAAACTTCTAGGGAAACGACCTCAAATTCAAACTCTTTAGGGCATGACAAAGCCTTAATGAGTTCTTCCTAGAGATCCTTTGATAATATTCGAGAATACATGATCGATAACCTAGATGGTACCTAGTCCATTTGTTTAAACACATTATAATTTTAATCGAATGGTAAATGTTTTCCAAGGTGGAGATTCGTTTTTTAAGATGCCTTAGAATCTGATCTTTCTGATGTGGATGGAACCTCTTTTGGGGAAGAATCTGGAAGTACCCCTTCTATTGGTGGATTAGGACAACTAAGTCTTCCCACTCACTAAAAAGGCGGTGACAAAGCCACTAACCAGTCTTCTCAGATGACTATGTTAAAGAAGACCCTTTCATGTGTGGGAGAATTCCCTTGTTCCTTCTAGGCCCATTGGAGGAATCTACCATGAGTTTATACTACAATAATAGTATGAGAAGGGTTTTATTAGAGTAGAAATTTATAGAACAATCACATTCTTCTATTCAAGTTTTTTCATTGAGGATTTACCTTCAGAAGACTAGAATTTTGATGAAGATAACTTTATTTTAATGTTAGAAACATGAGACATAGTCTAAAGATTACAAAACGTTTGTAGAATAGCATGAGTTTGATTGAATGTCTTCCTAAACATCCAATATTCGAACATCCATGAATATTTAGTTTTCACTTCCTTCCAATCGTTATATTTCTCTAGATCAGTAGTAGTAACCCATGCTACATGGCCTAGTAAAATTTTCTACTTCATATTCCTAGGGTCACCATCTTTTATAGGAGGTCCATAAAAACAAAACACACATGGCTAGGGTGCACAAACATTTTATGGAAGTCGCAATTGATTGGTAGGTCCTCATCTCCCTCTTTGTTAGGTTTCTTTGGACATTGAAACTGAACTATGTTATTTTACAATGTTCGATGAAGTATCTCGGGACATGGTCATTTGGAAAAGAATAGACCTTTTTTTGTCAACTCTTTAAAATTTATCTATTTTTAATCTCTTTGATCATCATGATGAGGCAGTCATTAGTGATGAGCCTCAGGAGGTGGATCCCTTCGATGTGATGAGGGAATTGATGTAGGATATGGTAAAAATGATTACTTATGTGTAACTATAATAGCATCTATATTTAAAACTCTTCTTCCTAAAGATGATGGGATTACTCTGGATTTAGTTATAGTCACTACTGTGTATTTTTTTTACCTGTTGTGAAATTGAGGATAGATCCCAAAAGCCTCTGGTGTATTTCATAGGGATTAATTGTGTGCACAACTCATCATGGGTATTTGGTGCAAAAATGGGTAGAAACTCTTCTTGGGGGTTTAGTTTATTCAAGTAATATGTTAATACTTTCCAATAAGCAATGAAATATGAATCTCTATTATTCTCCCTTTTCTTGAAATTTTTGAGATCAAAGACTATTGTATTCTACGATCTTGAGATAAACATAAAGGGGAATTTTGTAAGAGATCTCCCCATCGAGTAATCTATTAAGACTAAAATATCATTTACTATAAAAAGGTAGGGCCCTGTAATATTTGTAATAATCATCTGAGTTTGACTAATTTATATTTTCAAGGGGTCCCCATAATGGGATCATAGTGGGAGAGGAAATGTTTTACGTACTCATCTAGATATCCTAATCCATTGAATATTGGAAATATAGGATTCCCATAGTTTGGTGGAGGAGGAGTCTGATCTACCAATTTGGGATAAGCCTTTTTTCTAGATGAACCAGTGTGGTTTGACATTCATTGGTGGCCAATCGAGTTATTAATGAATAAAGAGTGTTCATAGAAATTATTCAAATATATTAATTATCCAAGAGTAAATATGTTTTGTGTTTGGATCTTGAATATGAGTGATGACTGGAAAGACAACTAGTGGTGGTGCTATTGGTATTTTCCTTGGATAACCCACAGAGATAGTTCTATAAGAATGTTCCTTACCCTGCTCTAGTTGTACTTGCAATGGGGGGAATTCATTACTCTCATCTTTAGTTTCGACAAACAATCTTTTCTATGGTTCTCCTATTGGATGTGAAAGATGAGGATCTTCTTGTAGAGTATATTTGGTAGGGAGACTGCCTCAGAGTAACCCTATATTGATTCTTCTCAGCTTCACAATATCATCCTATTACTGAGAATTTTTTTTCCTTAATTGAAAGGGATTGGTCATGTCTATGGGAAATGTGAGACATGTTCTAACCATTAACATTTCCATTTCAAGTGCCTTTCTAAGAAGTGTAAGTTGATTATTCAAGGGGATTCCAAAATTTTGGGTAATTCATTGATTTCCGAAACACACACCTCGTTTATTTTTTTTCAGTTTGGACAACATTATGAATAAAAAATTCATTGTACGACTCCCCTAAAATGGATTCATTTTTCATAGGATCTTCTATGATGACATTGGTGACATTCACTGACACATAATGCATTGATGGAATTATTTTTGTATCTTTGTGAGATCAACATCTTCTTCACCCTTTATTAGACTTTGTACTTATATTTTTTGGATCCATGGGAACTATTTGGAAGATAGTGACTTGAATAGTATCCTCAAATAATTTAGTTGTGAATTTAGTTTTTTCGGAATCTTCCCTAATTTTTAGATAACTGACTTCCACTAAGGAGAGGATTTTAAATGTGAAAAATTCTTTATAATTTCCGGATGGGACTATTCATGTTTTTTTCTAAACCCTTCAGGCTCTATTTTTTCTACTCTGAGGGTTATGTTAAAAATACAACATCCATTCTAGATGGGGTGGATCTTGAACTGATATGGATAATATCAGTTCAATTGCTATTTTGATTTTATAAATTCTAGTTTGAACGTTGGTTGGGTGAATTACCTTTCACTCACATAAATCACCTACATCACAAGAATGTTGATCTATTTTAGACATTTTGGAAAACTAACACTCGACATCCCTTAAGTGGGAGGCCTACTCAATTTTCTCAAATTGTTGATGCAAATGTATCTCAATAGTTAGCTCTATTAGGGCCTGACTTTGGTAGAATCCATCAAAGACTATTATTTTTTAGCATATTTTTTATAATGTATAGAATTAATTTTTATAGCCATTACAGGGAAATGGAAATGTGTGATACCACTTTTGGTGGGATTTTCTATCTTTGGATCACAGTTAAATTCAATGCTACATGATACCCCAACCTCTAATGTGAACACCAAGAGGGATATTTCTGACCAATGGTCACAATATCATTCATGCATTAAGGTATGTACATTGAAGGGATCCATGATTCTTCTCAATTTTTAGATGTCAAGAATCCAAGAGAGATGCTAAGTCAATTTGATGATGAAGCCCTTCTATTTTTTTTGTATGACTTTGATATTCATCAAACCATAAATCTTTAGCTTTTAAATGATGAAGAAACTTCCATATGTTGATGCATATATCATAAATACAATATTTTCCCAGCATCTCATGAATGTGGTATTGAGAGGTGTCCAAAGTCTAGAACATGACTGGTATTTCACCCATAGCCAGCTTTTTTCTCATGTTCAACATATCCTCTTTATCCTTTCCTATAGATATCTCTACCTGATCGGTCCAAAGTTTCTATTATCCTACCACTTTATTAGAATCAATATAATTATTTGATACTTCCTCTCTTTTATGGGAATATAAATGTCTAAATTATGGAATATAGAATGACATTCACATTAGGCTATCTTCTAGTTGAGAAATAATTTTACCTAACAGTGAGAAGGTATCACACATGACATGCCTTGTGTTTGTATGTTCCTCTAGATAAGATGGATTTTATGTCACTACATTTTCAATTGATGAATTATCTTGAAAATTAAAATAAGTAATTTGGAGAGAGCATTCGATGTGAATTCCATCCTCGAAAGGACAATAATTATAGATTATAGTAAGGTAAAGATCCTATTACTCTTTGGTCTTCATTCTACATGGATGATTACCATAGAACCCATCAAAAGATAGGATCTCAATATTGACGAAATTATCATGATGAATTCCTACATGAAGAAGTGTCTGATGAGGTCCTTAAAAGTTACTACAACTACTCTATAATTTGGTAATGGGAGGCTAGGATCTTGAGTTGCTGTAGATAAATGTTAGAGGGATTCAAAAACACCATCATTGAGCGGAGCCACATCACAAATTGGATCATGATTTTCTAACTGGGATTGATAAAAATTATATTGGGATGCCTCCTTAAAATATTTTGCATATATTTTCATAGAAAAGTTTTTATCACGGGAAGGTATATGTTCCTTACTTAGAGTGAATGTCAGAATAAGGAAATTATCTCGAGTTGATGCAAGTGTGTATTCTCGATACAGTTATCTGTATGATATGGGTGAGTATGCCCCATGACCCTCCTGGACAAGAAAGGATATATGTATCTTCTCAATGGTGACATTTTGATGACCCACCATGCTTGTGGGGATAGTTTTATGCTTCTACCCCTCATGTATTACTTTTACCACCAGAATTATGTCGTGGAAGGTCTTTAGGATATGAGAAAGTATTTGTGACTTTCCTTTCACCATTTAAAAGATGTTCTTGGCTAATTAAATGGAAATAATGATAATATACACCCATTCCATATCTAGAGTAGGAGAATACCTACTCCTTTCCTCCCTTTCCTAATACTGGATACTAACAGTACTCGTGTGTGGGGAAATTGAGTTGATTATGTCTTCTTCTTTTCATCAAAACTTTCAAAATGAATTCTCCATACACTTCTTGGCAAGGATTCTCGAAGGATTTATTGATGCAGGTAGGTGCATGATCTTTATTATGACACTCCACTATATTATAATGGTGTAATTCATTGGATGACACAAGACGAGTCTTCTAGTTAGTTGATTTATAGTGAACATGTGTATATGAACAAACATTATTTTCCACCAAACTGGTTGGTGGGCTTCTCCAAAGGGGAAAAGGTAGGATATTACACCCTGTTATCTGGATGTTTCCCCAGGAGGTCCATCTTTCATGCTTTGGTCTAAGGGGACTTTTCTAGATAGATGAAGGTAATACCTTCTTCATGTCAAGTGTTTATTTTTTACTTGGCGTTGGTGGTGGCGATTGTTGCCTGGAGCCTTGGGAAAAAACCCCTGTGGCTTCAGAATGATGTTTTAGGTGACATATTACTCATCCTCCATGGAATATGGGAGGGATTAATGATTAAATTATGGGGAAGTGCTCCCAAAATGGTTGAGGATGGTGATTGGCACTGTCTTCTTCTAGACCACTATTCATTGATGACTTGGAGATAAAGGGTTATTATTTATTTAGAGGGCCTATCGGGTAGCCTCCACGGTTGGAATGGTAAATTATTGATGGTACTCTCAAACTAGTGCGATAGAGTTTCTGCATTGAAGATGTTGAGTTGAATATGTCTTCCTTTTTGCTGATAGGGCTCCTACCTGAGCAGTAGTTGGGGTGATCACAGGTGTAAACATGAAGGAATCCATTTAGATTTCCATGATTTCTTGTAAAATTCTATTTTATATATGGAAAATACAAACAATGAACTCTAACGTCTCATTCAACCAAAAAAATCCTGATTGAATGCCTTGTCTAGCATGGGAAACACTATCATCTTGGTTATGGATTCACATAAGGTTCACCCGTTTTTCCCTCAGAACATGTGTTCCAATTAGGAATAACTATTTCTGAATAGTTTTTAAGGGATTGGTTTATGGAATCGAAAACCCCAAATAGTTCTGTATCCAAAAGGAACTAACATTCCTAATGCATGAATTCATTAGTTTTGTTGAAATACGTTACATAATAACTCATATTAGTCAAGAGGATGGGAGGTCAGGGTCATCAAACCATATTGGGATGAATTATTTCCTACTATGTGAGTCTATTATAGATTTATGATATTTTAATGAATCCATCATTAATTCTCTAGAATGATTTGGGTTGTCGAATTATTAGAAATAAATTTTTAGCATGAATGGAATTCATAATTATGTGTATGTATTCGAGGTTATTCATCAATAAAGATATCTTTGTGTATCTAGTGTTACCCATAAATGGTATCCTCTTATATACTAATTAGATATTCAATAGTCATTATCAAGATGATGTTGGGTTTTAATCCACTCATTGGGGAACTCTAGAGTTTATTGTCCTCTATGTCGATAAATGTCACTTTATAATTTATCATCATCTAGGGAGACAAATTATTACTCTAGATTTTATTGTCATCTAGGTAGAAAAAGGTTACTCTGGATTTTATCATCATCCAGGGATAAAGAAGTTTGTTTTATGTCTGGATCAAACCCATTTATGGGCTACCTACAAATCCTTATAATAGGAATCATAACCCATGTAGTTTGGTGCTGCTTAATGAGACATGTCATTTTTTATGGTTATGTTATAAGGGATGAGCTATATAGTTTAACATCATGTTGTAAGGACCTCTAGGAATAAGGTACCTAGTCAATGTTTGGGTCATGACATATACTGAAGCATCCCAAGGTACATGGAAAGGATATGAGTTTCCAAGTAGGATTAGACCCTACTGGGAATGAGGCCAATTGTGAATATAGTTGATTTGGGGTGTTTGGTTTGAACCTCAGGGAGGATTCATACCTATCCCACATAAGTGAGAATAAAATCCCACATAGTTTTCTAATCCTCATAGGGGACTATGACCCTTTGATAGAAATTGGTTAGGGAATACTCTTAATGAGGAATCCCTTGTAAAATGGACCATGAAAGATGTCTCAAATCATGGAGGTTTAGGTGGCTTAATTCAACACTTACTCTTAAATAGTATTTCTATATTAAGGGAATTATGATAGTGGATTACTATTGATAAGTAAGCCGTGATTCAGGGATTGTAATTTCTCATTTCGTGGATGAGATAATATGGAGATCTGGAAATAAGAAGGATTAGTACATATCCCAGTTATGGTGGGTATCATATTTCTCATAGTTCATTAATTCTCACAGGGTAGTATGGTTCTTTGAGAGAAATAGGTTGGGGCTCAATCCTAAAGAGGATTACCTAGCAACATTGTCCATGAGATATTACATAACTCATGGAGGTTTAAGGGGATAAAATTGTGGGTTACTAGTAAGGGTGTTTCCTAGATTATGGGAATCAGGTTTGGGGCCTACTCCTAATGAAGATTCACTAATTAAGTAAGTATAATTTCTCATTTCATGGATGAGATAATATGAAGATCGGGCCACATGAAGGCTTTATACATATCCCAGTTATGGTGGGAATCATATTTCTTCTAGTTCATTACATCATGTGGATTGTATAGGAATTTTTATCATCACAATTATCTAATCCCCCTTGAGTCATGTTCAATGATGAAAACAAACGGATGTAATGGATTCCACAGACCACATACTTCCCTTCCTACACTGGTGAAAGAGGTTGTGGCCATGTAGGAAGTGGTTGTAGCTATTGTGGAAGAGGCCATGGAAACAACAAATAACTCTCTTCAATTTATGTTGGATGAGAGTCTAAGGTATTGGATGAATTAATGTGAAGTATGTTTAGATTAGCAAGACTGCAACCTCCTACATGAAATTCTTTGGACTTACACCAAAATTGGTTCACTAATAATTTGTCTTCGGAGAGGAGGGGGAAATTTCCTTTGTCAAAGGGAAATGAAAGTGTGATCATTAGCCTCCATACCAGGGACCTGGGCACCAGATATAAAAGTTGAAAATTGGTAGATAGTGTGATATCCCTAGAATCCAATATCAGGTACACCTTAACACTATCCATATGGTAAGGGTATGTGTGACCATAAATATCCAAATCAACAAACACCTTAAGGATCCTTACCCCTAGTAGGATGAGTGTTGAAAACCTCTGATCATAGATATCCAAATCTAAATGGGAGACACATAGATATTACTTTCTCTAATTTTTTTTAAATCAAGAGGCCTTGGTGGAGTTTTAAAAAATGACCTCTTTCCGACACGGCAACCAGGGAATTAGAAGATCTACCATAAATGGCTTTGAAGGAGGGTTTATGAAAGGGTCACGTAGGTTGAGAAGGATAGTTGAACCAAGAAGCATGGAATTGTTTGGTGAGAATGTGTGTGGAACACAAGTAGTCTTGGATGAATATGTTTCACCTTTGGTGAAGAACAACCTAGATTACTACACTTGGGAGGGAATTTACTCAATCCTTCAAGGGTCTTCATAGGTATTAACAGAAGTGAGGTGTGAAAATTCTTGTTAGGGAAAGGAAGACCGTTAAAGAGTTATTAAATCAAGGGGTTGGGAAAACTAGTTGTGAAAGTGTTATTTACTTTAAATACTAAATGGATAAGGGTCACACTATCCCCTTTTAATTACCTCACATAAGGTGTTATGAAACATCCTTGGAGGTTTTGAAGGACTTTGAAGAAGAACTAGTTATATAAAAGTAGTAATCTGTATGTTGGAAAATACATCTTCCCAAATGAAGTCCCCAAGAGTTTTTTTTATTTGAAGATATGGTACCCTCGGTGAAGGATACTAGTCATTAAAGTGGGGTGGTGTGCAAGTACTTGTGCGCTGTGAGTGATTTAGGATACCTTGGATGAACCACCTTTTGAGCCTTTACAAATATTGATATTCTACATCTATTTTCTCATATTTTTTATAATGGATTTACGAAATTCAATTTTTCTTCTATGTTATAAAACAAAGTTTCAACAATAACAAATAGAAAATGGATGATGAATTACATCATTGATAGAAATGGTCAGTCAAATATACACTAGAATGTTGTTAGAAATGTTAGAAGGATGGGAAAAATAGAAGGTATATAATAATTAACCTTAAAAAAACCATTTTATATCATATATATCATAAATATTAATTAATACCATCATTATTAACATTCTTTTAAAAAGGAATGGATAAATCTTGATCACACTGCTTTGTGGAGATGGTAGTCCACACCTATGCAAGAGTGATGCTAACAATTTCTCACAGATATGAAATTATGAAGGTAGATATGATATAATAATTTTAGAATTATTATTATATATGAATTATTATCTATATTCAATTAATACATATTTATAACAATACAATAAATATGGTGATTGAATAAATTACACTTCTATGTGAAGACGATAAGATGTAAATTATCATGAGTAATGTTTTTTATTTTCATAGGAAAGAAAAGAGATTGAAAATTTTTATAGTAGAATAATAATTAAATAAAAATATATTGATGACATTGCACTTATTATTTTAAAATTGTTACCACAAATTAATAGGAATCATATGAATAAATAATCATGAACGATTCAGTAATGTCGATTTTCACTTCTTCAACAGACATCATATGCATCTCCTCTTGCAGGACTTATAATTAATCTTTTCGAATGATCAAAACATCTTTTAATTTTCAAAGGATTATGAGAAGATAAATTTTCTTTGATCTAGGATTCTAAATGTGTTGTAATGAAAATAGATCATCTGTGTAGTTTTATTTGTGAGGGGATGGACATTTTGGGAGTTTCATAAATTATTAAATTAATATATTTTTTAATACAGAACTGATAGAATTCCATTATAAAATGATTATAATATGGAATCATTTCATAGAATACAACTTAATCAAATTTTTGTTATTATTTCACCTATATCATTATCTTTTACCCTCTACCTATTTACCCTTTTAACAATTATATACATATTAATTTTTTCAACCATATAAGGGTCTATACTTCTCTATAAGAGGAAATAAGACAATAAATAGACCATGATTAATATTTTAAAACATATTCAATTATATTAGATGAAGATATGGTTTCTCAATTTTGAATATTTTAATACATTATTATCTTTTATGAAATATTATTAATGTCATTTTGTGACACTGTTCATTTGAATTGACACTAAATGCATCCAAAAATAGATTAAATCTCAACGTAATCCCTTAAAACATCCAAAAAATGTCATATATATATATTTATAAAGTTTTAAAACAATATTATTCATATAATTTATATTACATTTAATGTTTTTTAAATCATTTATCATATTTTTAAATAATTGAATATATACCATGTCGACATTGTGTATGACTTTAATCTAATTATACAATCAATCAAAATTTAATATAAATTACCATTTGAAAAAATATTTCATATGATTATTTAGAAATTATTATAAATTTTTTTATCATTAATATGAAATATTATTGATATTAAAAGAAATGGAATAACATTTTTGACTACATACTTGTATTTAATTATTTTAAAGGTCAAAACAATATAATAAAGGCATATAAGGTCTTATTTTTTTGATTTTATGTTTACAAACAAATTAGAATCAACGAATAAAATAAAAGAATGTGCATAATAAATTTAAAATGCCTTATCAAATTATTTTTAGCCATAATTAATTGATTTACCCTTTACTATGGTGATAAATTTTACCATTATAAAGGATCATAATGAAAAAACATTAAAGGGATTCATTTAGAAAGATTTACCATATGGGTTACCAATATGGGAATTTTTTTTCAAATTTAATGCTTTTAAGTGGTAGAAATTATTTTATCTATAATTACACAAAATAAATTGAAAAAAATTTTATGAAAAAAAAATTATGTCGGAAAATGAACATATACTAAAATTTGGTATGATAATTTTTTTATAACACATTGTGATTTTGTGAAATTTATCCTTAAATGGATTTAGCCTATTTATTTTTTATTAAAAAAATTATAATAGATTTCAATATATGAAAGACCATATTTTTTATGTTACACACAAAAATGAGTTTTATCAAAAGTATGCATGACACATGACACATACTTTCTGTGATCCATGAAATAATATTACATTAAATATGACCATTATAACCTATAAATCAAATTAGAAGGTTTGAATAGTATTAAATAATTTATAAGATAAACATATAATATTCCTACTAAATATACTTTTATTTATAAATTATTAGTAAATAATAAATCAATCTCTAAAAAAGTAATTATATACATCAAAAATATTTTTTAGTTGTAATTATTTTTCCTTTTTTGTGAATTAATGTTATAATTAATAAAAATAAAAATATATATTATCAAATTAATTTTTCATAAATAATACCAATTTTGAAATCAAAATATTGAAATCAAATTATCATCAAAATTGGGTGATTTTTTAGAAAATAAAGATTTTCATTGAATATTGAAAAACACATACTTTTTTTGAAACTATCATTTACATTCAAAATATTAAGTAACATAAATTCTGAATTAGGTTTTAAAATAACATAAATATTATATATAACTACCTAATCCACATACTATCTTTTTAATAAATATTATATTTTATTTTATTAGAAGTTTATTTTTTGGTTTAAAATTTTGTTTTTTCTGAAAATTGTTTTAACGTTTATAATTTTTCTTTGTTTTAATTAATTATAATAATACCTTATTATAAATTGGTTAAACTATATGTATATATTATATATAAACATATTTTATTTTATATTCATAAAATTACTATTATTATACATAGATTTGAAATATCTCATATTGTGCTTCAAAAATAAATATACTTCTCCAAAACCCATCTTTTCAGTGCATATGTGGGTTTTTATTGGAATTTATTTATATCCTATTTTAGAAACATTATTTAATAAAATAAAAATAATATTCAAATTTTCAAGAAAAAATTATATTGGAGGGAATTTTATAGAATTATATAAATATTTTATTTTTTTAATGACTAGTGAAAAATACTAAATTATAATTAAAATCTCTCATTTCATTTAAATTATATATAAATATAAATTATATTTAAAATTTGATAAAAAGTAAAATTATAGAAGTTATAAATAAATTATTACATTTTTGTTTTTTATAATCAATGTAATATTTTAATTGGATATAAAAATTTTGTAAAATTTTCAACATTTTCTCTTAAAATAGTGCATTCTCTTCTCGTATGTGGTAATTATTTTATGTTAATATTTTCCAATTATTTGAATTAATTTTAAAAAATGTATAAATTATTTTTATTTAGGTTAATTTTTATTTTATAAAAAGTCCAACTTAACTTTTTTCGAAAATGGATAATAACTACAATAAAAATTATTTACCACGGTTAAGGAAAAAATGGGATTACATGGTGGTTAATATAAAAAAGATAACTGCTAAAAATATCACAAAAGTTTTTCAAAAACCATTTTATGACTATATTTTGATATTTTCATTATATGATCTATAATTTTGAATTATTTAATGCTTGTGACATGGTGAAAACCTGGGTGGAATTGTTTCTTTCAAAAGATTACAAGTGTGATGATCACCTTACATAAAAAAGGACTAACCTTATCTTCTATTATTCACACCATCAAACCATTTTAGTTCATCCATTACATTACTAAATAACCTCCCAAATTACCTTCGATAATTTTAGAGGCCATATTAGGTATATAAATCTAAAAATTAAGGAATTTGGAGAAATACTAATGGGGATACATGAAAATAAGGTAATGATCACCAATGGAGGTTTTTTGTTTTATCTATTTATAAAACACATTAATGTTATATTATATCATTATAATAAAATGTAGTTAGTATCTTCCATATATGAATTTTTTATAAGGTAATGACCTAAAACCATCTCCACTTTTATAAAATGTGTTATGAAATCATCGTTAGTGTGTATGGTGAACTACAACCTCACAAACCTATGTTATTTGTTTTTCAATTACCACTTATCACAAAAGTAAATAGTGATAGAGTTATATTTCTTATATGATATTTATGATGTTATTATACTTATTGAATTATTATTTCACACATAAATTCATTCTTTACAGTTTGTGGGAATACGTAAATGTTTCTCGCATGTACGACATACTACCTCATTGTGAAGCGATGCAATTTATTCACACATTACATGGAAGGTAATAAGGATGGGTTTAATAAAAAAACATGATATATATGACATAAAATTTATTCTAAAAAGTTAATATATTTTTTAATTTTTTTAATTCAATATCATAAGAAAATGGAAACAATGTTCATGCGTATATACAACCTACCATATCGATAAACAATTTATTTCATTTTCCATCACAAAATTTTATGTATCACTTCAAATAAATTTATACAGAATATATATGATATATATATATACATATAATATTTTAAATTATTGAGATTATTAAATCAAGATCATTTCTTGAGAAATAAAAAAATAAAAATAAATATGAAAATATTGTTATTATACGAATCCTAACATTAAGATGGAATTATTAACAAAATAGTAATAGAAATTAAAACATAAATAATTTATGGCATGATATAATTAATTTATTATATATAATATATTTATAAAAATCTTTTTATCATTATAAAAGACGTTTGAACGTGTACCTTAGAAGTCAAGGCTTATGGTTAGGTATTTATAGTCTCTCAATTATTTCTGGGAGACTTATAAAAAGTCACCACTTATTTATTTTTCATGGTTTATATAATAATAATTTTATATGTTATATGATTAATATATTTATTTTTATGATATTCAATATTTCATTTTATTTATGCTCTATTGGGTCCTATAATTAATAATATTACAAAAGTAATAAGGGATTTGGTCACAATTCTCATTATTTGAGACCTATGTTATGCTGTGGATATATCTCCTTTGTGAGGTGAATATAAAACCCCTTTGATGTGTAATATAAATAAAATATTATTTTAAATGATATTAAAATATTAATTTAATGTTATTCTTTCACAGGGCTTATTATTTACTATTAACTGAGTGGTATGGTTTCTATGTTAAAATCACATCGTTTATCAAGATTACTCTTGATTGTGATTAAACTGATGAAATTATATGATCTATCACTCAAGAAACAAAGAAATTTTCATCTCCTATAGTTATTTAATGAGAATTCATATTTAAAATAATTTATATATCCTTATTTCTCAGTAGTTTAAAAGGGATGATTGTAATAAAAATAGACCTTCCAGTCAATACTAATTTTCAACTAAATAGATGCCTTCTAATTTTTTTTAAAAAATAATTTATATTTTATAGTGAATTGATCTATTTCTGAAATCATTTACAATGTTTTATATTTTAAATACTGTTTTTATAAGAATAGTCATGTTTTTTCAATAATAATTTATGTTTTCCTACTACATATAATGTGATTGGATATTTATTCAATGTATATGACATGATTGTAATTTCCCTCAATCAAAACCATTATTTTCATTAACTATTATTTTATATTTATTATAGATTATTTTAAAATAAAATTATCTTCATAATGTTTTAGTTGATAATAACTTTCATCAAATTGGAAAATATATTTTCCTCAATAATTATTCTAAATTATTTATAATCATACTAAATATGTTTTGAAGATTTTTTATTGAAATGTAAATTAAAAATGATTTATTGTTTAAAAATATTTTCTCAATGTTGAAAGGATATTTACCTCAAGAAATGTATTAAATTACTTCTAAATATTCCTCTATAAAATTTGAATCTTATTTCCAAGGAATTGTTTTTTCAAAATGTTTTATTTTTTAAAAATTATTTTTCTAATAATTTGGGGTTTTTGTTTTCAAGAAATGATTTAAATTATTTAAAATATTCCATTATATGTTTTTCGGTTTATTTTCAATTAAATGGATTTCTAGAATATTTTATAAATTTTATTTTTATAATTTTATAAACTGTGAAATTTTATTTTCCTCATGTAATGATCTATCTAAACCATAAAAATAATTCTCTATCTACGATGTTATCTTTTGCTAATACCTATGTTTTACTGAGGTTGTGATCTAAGGATACCATTATAATTCTCTATTTATATTAAATTTTTAAGAAACTCATTTACCTTCATTGGGTTATACCTTGATAACATTGTTATAAAACCTTCTTTATTTCATATGGTAAGAAATGAAGATATTATGAAATTATTTAGAATCCAATCTCTTTTAAACTATTTAGGATATAATTAAATGCTTAAATAGACCCATTTCATTTCATGTGTTTTGAAATATTTAACCTTTAGGAAATTTTTGAACACATTAATATGGATTTCATTGTGATATGGGTGGGAAATATATCTTCCTATAATGAATTTGTTAAAAAATTGCATCTCATGAGATTGGAAATATTAGAATGGGGATAGAACACAGTTTAGTTAAGTACTTTGTTCGATATGAGGGTCTTCGATTTGGACCAAAACTATTATGAAGTATTTGGCAGTGAACTTATGTCACAATTATAGTTTTAGAAACAATCCATGACTACTATAAAAATTATTTTCTATGTATATGTTTATGGTATAATTCCATGTCTTATTCCAATGTTTTTATCACATGGATCATGTTATTTGATTACCTTATAATTCATGATATAATAACAACAAATATTTATTCTATGAATCTAAATCATGATCATTAATATGAGGGGTGTGGTTTTCTAATATTATCATAAACTTATGTCCAATATATGATTAATATCTATGTATAATAACCTTACTTAGTATATAATCTGACCCATTCATATGTTTTATTTCCCCATGTTATGAATACATATATTATATATGATATATCTAAGAAGGTCTGTAGTGATGAATATCATAGCGGGAGATGATATAGCTAACCCATGTACTAGTTTTCTAAGTTTCCCTATTTTCGATGACATTAAACTATTATAGTCCACAACCATGAGTTTGTTTAATGTATTGAATATTCATCTAAAAATATATAATATCATTGTATGAGAAGAATTAGTTGGTATAATAGTTATTAGATGAAAGGTTTTGTTAGCCTTTTGAATCTAGGATGGGATAAAATTTGTTAGATCCATATGTATACTTCTAATAACAAGTCTAGGTAAGTCTCTATGGATAATCGTAAGGATGAGTGAATATTTTGGTAAATTTGAAGGAATTTTTTCAAAGTATAGAGTGAGATGTTTCCATGAAATTACATCCCTATTTAGAAACTACATGTTGATTTCGCTCTGTAAAATATGTAACTATGCATAATAACACTGAAAAAGGTTCATTTAGCTATACATTATCATCAAAAATTGCAATAAATCGATCCATGTTGTACCCATGGCTTGATAGTCATGGGGGATATGCATTAGAAATAACAATCACAGAATGAAAAATCCTGAAGTATTTAAATAGATGATGAATATAAATGAAAATTTATAAACATAATTATTTATTGATAAAAAATAAGTATTCCTAATTTAAACCACCCATTAGTGATTTTAATGATTATTTGGTTCACTGTTATTATTACCATTCCACAAACTATGTTTTTTGGTTTTAGTAAAAGGTAGGAACCCAAAGGAATAGGGTTAACAATGAATGTGACATAAAATATCAAAATGAGAATTAAAATGGAATGATAGCTTCAGTGATGGATATTGTGATGTTTCATATTAAACTACACGGAAACCTTATTAAAAACATGCATAATAACGAAATATTGATCTCACTATAGATGAAAAGTATATAATTCTAATATTGTGTGGGTTGTGGGACCATTTTGAAAAGAAGATGTAATTTCATTTACGTTGACAATGTGGGCAGAATCACTCAAGGGAAGGAATTAGAGGGAAAAGGTGTTGTTTTTTTGTAGAATATATTGACATAAATAATGTAGATGTGGGAGGAAATAAAATGGTTTCTTAACACAATTGATGATAATAATAGTCTCCCTAAGGTATCTTTAATGGTTGAATATTTATAATGTGGAAGGTAAGAATTATACAAATATATTCCCTAAAGGGAAATCACATGAATAATATAAGCAATTTTTTATGAGTAATGGTTATTTTTGTTTTGATAAAGAGACTACAAATGAATACTTAAAGGAAGAAATGTAAGCTAAAAAATGAGAAATATGGTTTAATAGTATATGAAAAATATGGGATGATTGATGTATTTATGTTTTGGAATAGATTTTTTTATATTTTTTCAGTGGAATTTTTGATATTATAATTATAAAACATCAAGGGATTATGACAAAATTGTTTTACGTTAACGGGATTAGAGAATATTTTAAATTGTAATTATGGAATAAAAAATTTATTTAATTTAATGTTGGTATTCCGATTCATGAAAAATAACCATTAATATGTTTCTAATAATGAGAAAATTGTGTCTAGTTTCCATAAAGAGATTATTGATACTAATAATGTAAATTTGAAAGTGTTGATGGCCTCAAAAATGATAACTTATTTCCTGAAAAATTTGTTTATGTTGTCATTGACGGAGTTTAAAATATTATTAGATCAATGTGATATATTATTCAATCTGTAATTTTATTAATTGAATAAGTACAAATGAGTATTTTATAGATATTCTATGGTACTTTTATTGATTACTAAATTTCAAGAAAATAAACGATTAAGGTATTCACTTGTTTAGAATATGGACATCAGTATATAATTTTTTCAAATGGGGGATTAATGTTAAATTTGTTTTTGAGATATTTATTGGTCTTATATTAATTTTTTAATTTTTGAAGGGATATAAAGTTAATCTTCAATGGAATGGAATGTGTTAAACAATGGAAGGGGTTTTATAGATTTACATTATACATCACCACATTGATATTTTACTATATTAGATAACCCGTTTCACCTTTTTTTACTATAGATTTATTCAATGACTTATCATTATATTATGGGTTTTATTTTGAGCATCATACCTAAAAAATATTATCTGTCAGAGGAAGAGGTAATGTTAAAATTTGTGTAGGCTCAACAAAAGGTTGAAATTGTGCATATAAAATAAAAAGATTTAAAGTGATTAAATATTTATATTTTCTTAACATAGATGGAGAATGAATTCCCTAATAATTGGAAAATGGTCTTGAAATAAAATATTGTCTTTTTATCATCAATTTTTAAGGATATAAAGTACCTTATTCATGCTTATGTTTTATTTAATTATGGTCATTAATCTTCTCTTGATCACCCACTCTCTTATGATTAGGGTTATCTATCACTATCCATTAGTATTTGGGTGTTAGTTGACCCTTCAATGTCCATGATTTTACTTCCCTCATAGGTTCTCTTATTTGGGAACCCAATATGTATTATTCCACATGACATTCACACATCACTTTATATTTATTAATATGGTGTTTTATTAACCCTTTTTTATACTTTGGGTTTCTATGAGTGAATTTTGTAATGTCAATCCTCTGATAACTGAGTATAAATTTTGATGGTGAAATTCATTTTTAGGCTGTAAAATGTAACACACAAAGGTTTTGAGAAATATTTTTTCCAAATAAATTTACTCTTTTGGATAATTTTTGATATACACAAAAAAGAGTATAGATTTAATAATATGTAACACCATGTTTATCTTGTGTTACACACAACAACGAGTTTTTTTGAATTCTTGTATGACATGCGACACCGAGCTTTAGTGAACCATGAAACAATATTACTATAAATATAACTATTATAACTAAGAAGTTAAATTGGTGGGTAGGATTGATCATGTTGTTGAGCACATCAAATTAGATGTTTATTTTTAACTAGAATTTATGCTGTATAGCAGCAACCCTAGGTCGTCTCTCGAAGGAGCCTTAGATAATTAATTCCAAAATTTGGTTCTAATTATGAAAATAAAAAGGGAAATGAGGTTTTATAATACTTGGGGTTGATTATTAATTAACATATATCAAAAGTAAATTACTACTTAGAGAAACTAGTTGGGGAAATTGTGATGAGCTCAGGTAAGTGTCCATTGATGCTCAATCTGTCATCACTCTCGTAGAAAAAAGAATAATAATTTATTTCTTGATTTTATCCATACTGAAACAAGTAATGGTATGTGAGTTCTTACAAGGTAAACACCTAGGATTTGATCCATCGGGGATATTGATTATCGGCAACCGCTCAAACTCAACAAAATGAATCAACATAAAAATGGAACTCAATCAAGGCCTCAAATCCAAAACATGATGAGATGAACATATTTGTGTCACTAATAAAAATATTTCACATGACAAGAAAATTCATATTCATAGGTTCATGATTATAGATTTTATCAACTGACACAATCCATTTTCACACTCATGAAAGGGAGGGGTGAGAAATGAGGCAACCTCACTCAAATTGTCAAAAGATCCGGGTTACGCATGGAGGCATGTGGATTATTTTTCCTTTGATTTTTATTTGATTGTACTAGAATAAACACAAATCTAGATGATAGGAATGAACAAAAATTGACAAAAAACTTGGAAATCAATTACGTTATGAATATTACAAGTGTGGAGCTTAGGATTACAACAAAGGATGCTCCCTAAATTGATCACAAAGAGGTTCAGAAGTACATGAGGGAGAATAGAAAGAAAATGGGTGAAGAGAGCTCTCTAATTCGATTAACCTTTAACCATGGTCGTGAAACATGATATATTGAGGGGCATGAGATATTGTATGGGAAAAAACATCACACTTTCCACAAAAGTGGTCAAGTGCCTAAGGGAATAGGTCACTATTTAGGACATAATTTTTAATTCTAATTTATCCAGAAGGTTGACTAACCAAAACAGGTTCAATTGTCATTAAATTTATTGGAGTGGTGAGAATTCAAGGTAGCTGTTCAATTGAGGTAGAATCAGCCCAATTGGATCTCCGATTCCCGTGTTGTTTCCCATGTATAGAATGGTGGTCCAATATGGTCCACCTAGAATTTCTTCACTTTGTGGGCCTATTTTGGGCCTCCGAATAGACGAATTGGGAAACATGATCTCGTAGAGAAATGTATCCCACATTTTCTTGAACACATACAATAATTTTTAGTCCAATAGGATTCATGGATTATCCGAAGTACAAATAATTTTCCACATGCATGCTTGGGCTCTCGTGCAGTTTGGCCCATTTTTCATGAATTCCATGACGAGCTCTCCAAATCCCCTCCTCCTATAATGTAAACACAAAAACAAGTAAAATTTACCTATTAAACATTGCTAAAAATTAATTAATTGATTCAATAATAAAGTGTAATTTATTATTATTTTTGTAATATTCATTCCAAAACCAGTTTAAAACAGCGGTGTAAGGGTAGATTTGAATAGTGAATCGCTATGCGATCACACCCCCACACCTAATCATTTTCACTACTGGGAAAAGACACATTTCAAAATAAAATTATTCAAGCATATATTCCCAAAATAATGAATATTTAGCATTTATGTATATTTAAATTCATTAAAGTAATGTGATCAATGCACAAACTAGATAATAGAGTTCTTCCTATTGAAAATAAAAAAGTTGTCTCACAAATCATATTGCAATGAAAATCAAAGAGAATCATGACACCAAATTGAGAAAAGAATTTAAATATAAACCATGACACTAACTATACATGTGTCTGTGTGTGAAAACCATTTCATGCTATTCTTTCCACATTTTATCCAGTAAATATAGGTTTTTTTAACATTATTAAGCTTATAAGATTTTGTTTATCGAACCCGACCTACATCCTTTGCAGTCATATTTCAAGAACCAGTCACTTAAGCATTACCTGAATTCAAATCATAATCTCCTGACATATATATCCCCATATGTTTCGAATTTCATCACTCCCCAAATTTATTATTCTAGTTTTTAAAAGTTTCCTTTGGAGAAATTCTCACACTCATATATCAAAGTGGCCCTCACAAAGCTGTATAGTATGCTCACTTGCATATGAATTATTCATATTACATTGTTTAACAACACAATATGCATGGTGTTGTACCTCCACCATGAGGTGAAAAGCCATTCCAAACACAATTCTATATGGTGACATTCTGATTAGGGTTTTAAAAGTTGTACAGTATGCCCAAAGTGCGTCATCCAAGCACAGAGTCCAATATTTCCTTTTGGGTTGTACCATTTTTTACAATATTATTTTAACTTACATATTTGAAATTTCTGTTTGTCTGTTAGTTTGGGGGTGATATGCAGTGGAGACTTTATGATCAACCCCATACTAACGAAGAAAATTTTTCATGTGGCTATTTAAAAAATGTGAACCCAGATCACTAATGATGAATCTTGGTAAACCAAAACTACTATAAATTTGAAACCTCACAAAATCAACAACCACACAAGAGTCATTAGTCATGGTTTACTTTGCTTCCATTCATTTAGATACATATTCAATGACCAATATGATGTATAAGAAGCCAAATGAATTTAAAAAAGGCCCAATGAAGTCAATGCCCCATGCATCAAAATTTTCACAGAATTACATGGGTTGTTGGGGGAATTTTATTCCTCTTAGAGATATTCCCTATGAATTGACAATGACAACATGACTTGAAAAATCAATGGGCATCCCTATAAAATGTTGTATAATAAAGTCCTAAGTCAAGGACATTTTAAAATATACGTTCAGAGCCAAAGTGGCCCTCACAAGCCAAAGTGTGGTAGAAGGTGAAAAAAAGGTGAACTCATGGTCAGGGATACACCAATGAACTACATGGTCCCCAAAAATTCTCCACAAACATGGGTCATCCCAAATATTCCACCGACAATCAAACTTAATTCTCTGAGACTGTGAAGTGCTGAAATCTATGGGGACCCTATATGTTACGTGAAAATTAACAATGTCCGGATACCATGGGGTAAGGTCCACAATATCATAGTGGTTCTCATGAAGGAATAATTCTCCAATGGGGAAGGGTGAGTCAACATGATGGTCCAATGGTGGAGAAATCCTACTAATGTGGCCAGCTAGAACATTTTCGACTTACCTCTTATCTCTATATCAATGTCAAACACTTAGAGGATGAGCATCCACCGTATGAGGTGGGGCTTAGCTTCAGGTTTCTTTAAGAGGAATTGAAGGGTAACATGGTCAGAAAACACAATCACTTTTACCCAGGAAGATATAAATGAAATTTTTCTTAGAATAACACTAAATAAAGGAGTTATTTTTCAGTGGTTGTGTAGTTTACCTGGGCAGGGTCAAGGGTATGTGAGGCATACATAACGACAGGAGGATCCTTCTTAACCATTGGTGATAAAACTACCCCAACCGCAACGTTAGAGGCATCACACATAAGCTCAAAGGGGAGATCCCACCATGGTGGTTAGATGATGAGTGGTGATTTGGGACTCTTTTTTAGTGAATTGAAGTCATCTTCAGAATTTTTATCAAACAAAAACTCAGAATATTTTGGCAATAATCGGGAAATTGGAAGTGCCATCTTACTAAAGTCTTTAATGAATCTGTGATAAACACCAGCATGACCCAAGAAAGATCACACCTCACGAACACATTTTGGATATGTAAGGGTTGAAATTAAATCAATTTTAAATTTAACAAATTGAATTACCTTATTCAAAATGACATACACAAAAATTATCCCCTGCTCAACCATAAAATAGAATTTCTCATAATTTAAAACAATATATTTTTCAATGAAGCGACGGAGGACAAAACATAGTTGTTCCAATCAATCATCAAAAGAAGAAATATATACCATAAAATAATCCATATGTACTTCCATACATCTCCCAAGGTACTCGGAAAATATACTAAGCATACATCGCTGAAAAGTACCAGGAGTATTACATAGACCTAATGGAATCCTTCTTTATGAAAATGTGCTGAATGGACAAGTACATTTTTTCTTTTCTTGATCTTCATGGGCTATATAGATTAAAAAATAACCCAAATATCCATCAAGGAAACAATAATGGGACTTACCAGCCAATCATTCCGACATTTGGTCAATGAAAGGTAGAGGAAATTGGTCCTTCCGTGTGGCTTGATCCAGTCAATGGTAGTCAATACAGACTCGTAAACTGTTTTCCACACGTGTTGGAACCAATTCATTCCATTCATTTGACAAAACTTTTATTCCTATTTTTTAGGAAGAATTTTCACTGGGATAACCAGTTTACAATCAAATATAGGATAAATGATCCCCGCAGTAAGTAATTTACTGACTTCCAATTTTACTACTTCAAGGAGAGTGGGATTCAACTGGAATTGAGATTGTGTCACATTCCTAGCCTCGTCATCCAAAATTATATGGTGTATACAAATAGATGTTATAATATAGGGAATATCAACCAATGTCCATCTAATTTCCTTTTTACACTGTCTCAAAATGTTGAGCAGTTTCGATTCCTGTTGTGGAGATAGGTTAGTAGAAATAATGATGAGAAATTGGTCAATACCCTTAAGTTGTGCATATTTTAAATTGGAATGGTGTTGTTTAAGTTCCAACATGAGTGGTTTCTGAATTGAGGGAGGGGATTTAGGGGTAGTGAGGCCAATAAAATTGTCTATCAGCTCATGTTTATTCCCTAAATATAGAGAATATATTGAAATTATATTTTCATAATCATCGACGATCACATGTACCTCAGAATGAACAAACTCATTAATTAAAGCACAAAATATACACATTTTAGGACCCACACAACACTGAAAACATGAATCAAAACTCAAATCATCCAAGGGTGAAGAAAATAAAAATGAATTAGATTTTGGGTTGAGTTTTAAATTTTGTGTGTGAGCATCGTTTGAGAGCACTTCCATAGAATAGAAAATAAGAGTGGAGTGCTCTTCGATGGGGTGTTTAATACTCTCATGGATGTTAAAACATAATTTTTCTTCTCCTAACTCCATGGATAGTGTACCATTGTGAACGTTGATGATCATCTTTGTTGTTTTGAGGAATTACCTCCCAAGTATGAGATGGGCATGTCCTTGGGTTCAGGTATCTTCCATCTCAAGGATATAGAAATAATCATGGAATATGAGATTCTTCAATCTTATAAGGACATCCTCAATAACACTTGTTGGATGCATAGTACTCTGATTTGGAAGTTGCACAATAATGCTTGTTGGTTGAAGCTCTTCATCTTGTAGAGAATTATAAATGGAGTGAGGTATTACATTAATGGAAGCGCATAAATCTAACATAACATATGAAAATAATTTCTCCCCTCTGGAACACAGTATTGTGAATGTTCCTGAATCCATGGATTTGGTTATAATTTCTAGTTGAATCAAGGATGAGACATTCCTTTCCAAGTTTACTCTCTCATTACCCTTTATCCTTCTTTTATGTGTGCAATGATCTTTAAGAAAAAATTGACATAATGGGGAATTATCTTGACTATATACAGTATAAGAATATTAACATGAACTTTTTTAATGTATCTATTATTTCAGTATCAACATCATTATCCAATTTTTTCATATATTTATAGAGTCTTTGGTGAAATGGAAGAGGAATGGATTGTTCATTTTAATCATCAATGATAACTCGATTAACAATTTTTTCTTTTTTTCATTACTTGAAATTTTTTAGGTTTGGGAAAGAGTGTTTACAAGTGGGGGGAATACCTGTTGTGCAAAATCAGAAGAAGGAGAGACGTATTTACCACTACGAAGTGTAACTGCATATACATTACCTTTGTACCTCAGATTGGAAATGGGTTGGGATAATAATTGTCCAGAACCTTGCATCTTAAGCTCACCTATGGTGTTTTCCAACTACCCCACTTGATTTCATAGGTATTTAATTGCTGATAGGATGTTCTATTGGAACTAGAGGTTCTGTGTTTCCATTTTCTTCACCATACCCTCGAGGCTTGGTTCAGATTTGGGAGGAGGAGGATGATTGTTTTGACAAGTTGATGTATATGAAGGTTTTATTCCTCGACCTTGTGGATTCCAATTCTTCTTGGGGTAGCTAGAGTTTTCTTCCTTGTTGGTAATGGGGATGAGATTTCCACCCACAGTTTAGATTTGGCCTAAATTGTTTCCGTTTGTAGGGAGGTTCTTGTTGGAATGGATGCCCAGGGAACAAGGCTGCACAAGAATCAGGTGAATGTTAATGTTGTGACACTGGTCAGACAAATGAGTATTGTCAGAACAAATACCACAATGTAATGGAACATGAGAACATTTAGAGTTACCTTGTTCTTGAGTGAATTTCCTTAAAATGGTATGCATCTCATCAAACTTGTTATCCACCTTTTGTTCTAGAGATGAATGACTTACCTCACGAAATCCTTGAGTCGGTGCAATAGACCTTGTACCAAATCGTTGTGAATTTTGAGCCATTTTGGATATTAAGTCACGAGCGTCGAAAGGTGTTTTATCAACCAATTCACCATCAGCTACTGCATCAATAATTCCACGATCCATGGGGATAAGTCCCTCATTTTTGTTTCAGATTAATAGTTATTCACTAATATGGTGGTGGGGGAAGTATGAGAAGAGTTTTTTGAATATCTCCCCGTATTTACGAAGGGTCTCACCATGTGATTGACTAATGCCAAAAATTTCATTCCTAATTGATGTTTTTCGGGAGGTAGGGAATAACTTCTCTAAAAATAGTCTTTTCAAGTCATTCTAGCTCCAAATTGTTGTAGGCAAATAGCATATCCAATTTTTTTCTACACAATCAATGGAGAAAGGGAAGGCACTAATCTTAATTAGGTCCTTAGACACATTTTGGGGATTCATGGTGGAGCAGACTATATGAAAATATTTGAGATGTTAGTGAGGGTCCTCAGCAGGAATACCATGAAATTTGGGAAGTAGGTGGAAGAACCCTGATCTTAGCTCAAAGTTTCCTGCTTTCTCTGGATATTGGATGTATACAGGTTGGCACTCCTCATCCGGGGTGGTCAGTTCTTTAAATGTTTGATTATTTACAGCCATGTTTTGTTGGGTTTGATTGGGTTAAATTTTGATTGTTTTATAAACAAATAAGGAACCAAAAGGGGTTTCTTAGTATTATGTTATTGACCTTCTCTAGATAACTTGATTTTTAAATGGAGTGTCTTTTCAATTTCAGGGTCAAATTGAAGCCGTTTTTCTTTTTCTGATCGGGTCATGCAAATAAGTTGTGAAGTTTATTTGTTTTTTATTTAATATGAATAAAATCACATAAGAAGGGTGAGATTAGAATAGAATGTTATAATATAGAATTATATAGAGATAGATGGTGAAGAATAAAAAGATAGAGAGAGAAAGAACACATAAAACAACCAAAAATAAAAAACCCCATAACAAAAACAATAAAATGATGTGGGATATTAAAAGGAGTACTAATTAGGAAGTAAAATAAATACATAAAAATAAAAACAATAATATGGGATCCCCAGAAATGGGTCCAAAATTTGATCCCATTGTCAAGCAGGTCAAATTAGATGTTTATTTTTAATGAGAATTTATGCCGTATAGTAGCAATCATAGGCCGTCTCTCCACAGATCCTTTGATCTTTATTTCTAAAATGTGGTTCTGATTAAAAAAGTACAAAAGGGAAATGGGGTTTTATAATACTTGGGTATGATGATTAAAGAACATAAATAGAATGCATATTATTACTTAGAGAAACTAGTTGGTGAAATTGTTATCAACCTGGGCAAGTGTCTCTTGATGCTCAATCTGTCATCGCTCTCAAGGGAAAGAGAAGGATCACTGATTCCTTGATTTTATACATACTGAAACCAGTAATGGTATGTGAATTATTACTGGGTTTCCACCTAGCATTTGATCAATCAATGATATTGAGTATAGGCAACCGCTCAAAATCAACAAATGAATCGACGAAAAAATGGAACTCAATCAATGGATCTAATAAACAACGTGATTAGATGACCATATTTGTGTCATTGATAAAAATATTAAATAGGACAAGAACATGCATTTTCGTAGGATCAAACTCTTTGATTTTATCAACCGACACAATCCATTTTCACACTCATGAAAGTGAGGGGTGAGAAAAGATGCAACCACACTCAAATCATCACAAGATCCGGGTTATGCATGGATGCATGTGGATTCATGTTCCTTTGATTTGTATTTGATCATACCAGAATGAAAAAAATTAAAATGTAGTAATAAAGATAAATTGAAAACAAAACAGGAAATCAATTACCTTATGATGTTTACAAGGGTGGAGCTCGGGATTACAATAAAGGACGTTCCCCAAATTGATCACTAAGAAGTTTAGAAGTACATGGCAAAGAAGAGAACGAAAATGGGTGAAAAGAGCTCTCAAATTCAACTAACCTTCACCCCTGGTCATGAAAAATGATATAATGTGGGTGAGGAGTGATTTTATGGACAAAAAACATCACACTTTGTACAAAAGAGGTCATGTTCCTAAGGGACTACGTCACAATTCAGGACAAAATTTTTAATCCTTATTTATCCAGCTGTTTGACTGACCAAAATGCGTCCAATGGTCTTGAAATTAGCTGTAGAGGTTAATCTTCGAGGTATCTGTCCAATGGAGGTCTAATCAGACCAATTTAATCTCCAAGGCCCGAGTTATGGTCCAAATAGAGAAAGGCGGTCCAATCTGGCCCACCTAGAATTTCATCACATTGTGGGCCTATTTTGGGCCTCCAATTAGATGAATTGGGCTTCATGATCTTCTAGAGAAATTTATCCCACATTTTTTTTCACTAAAACACCAATTTTTATCCCAATTTGAAGCGCAGATTATCCATAGAACAAATAATTGTCCACATGCATGCTTGGGCTCTCATGCAGTTTGGCCCATGTTGCATGAATTCCATCACGAGCTCTCCAAATCACCTCCTCCAACAATGTAAACACCAAAAAAAGTAAAATTTCCCTATAAAACAGTGATAAACATTAATTTATTGATTCAAAAAAAAAGATCAATATATTATTATTTTTGGAATATTAATTACAAAACTATTTTAAAAACAGTCGTGTAAGGGTGGATTTGAATAGTGAATCATTATGCGATCAAGGATTAGTATCAATTATCCTATGAAATATACATATGAATTTTATACTCAATATAAATATATTTAAAAATTCTTAGTAAATATTTAATCAATTTATAGTAATGTAATTTTATCGATAAAAATATATTTTCACCAAAACATATTTTTATTGTTTTTCTAAAAACGATTATAAAAAAATTAAAAATATTTCAAAAACATAATTTCATTAAATGAAATTAATTCTCCAAACCACCTAATTGATGTTAAATTATGATTAATTTTTTGGATTTTTCAAAAAATATTTTTTTTGTGAATAATGAAAAATATAGATTTGGTAAAACTACAATTTCAATTCGATAAATTTTCAATTTCAATTTAAATATTAATTTTTGAAGTAGAATATTAATTATTTTAAAATAATTGATCTAGCTACATATTTTTAAACAATATTTATAGTTTATTTTATAATAAATTCATTTTTGGAAATAAATATGGGTTTTTAAAAAAAACGATTGAAAGTGCATAACATTTTTCAAAATTAATAAAAACATTACATGAATATTAATGTTTTAAATTAAAATTATAGAATATATATCAAGAAATTTTAATTTATATTCATATAATTATTATTATTAGACATAGAGTCAGTATAAATTGTCTAGTTCTTGAATAAATACTGGTCTTGCAAACATCCCTTGTCAATAAAACAATGAGAATTGATTAAAAATTTATTTATTCCAATTTTAGTAAATTTATTTTTCAAAATTTTTAATTATTTTATAAATATTCCTTTCAAAAAAATTTAAAATGATTTTTTGATAATATTTTTAAAAGGCTAAATTTTTATGAAAAGTGAAAAATATAAAATTTAAATTGAAAACAAAACTTTTCTTTAATATTATTTATAAAGTAAAATTATATTTAAATTTCTTTTAATGTATAATTAATTAAATTATAAACATATTAATCTAATTTATATAATTATAATCAATTTAAAAATGAATTTTATATAAATACTTTCTAAACCATTGATCAATTTTCCTTGAAAAACTAGCTTTTACATAGTGTCTTCCAAATTAATTTTGAATTAAAATTAACCACTTCTCTAAATGGAATATAGAAAAATGAATTCCATATTTTTAATAATAATAATTTATATCAAACAATAAGATAAATAATATTTTTAACAAAAAATAATAGTTAAAATAGTAAAAGAAAATTACCACACTTATGGTAAAAACAGTTCTACCTTAGGTTAATCTAAAATAATAAGGGTTTAAAATATCCCATAATTGTACAAAACACATTAAATAAAAATATTTCTCCCTTATAGCTTCAATAATTTTTTATATTCTATTTTTTATCCTACTCACATAAATTTTTTTAGTGGAATTCATTCTTTTAAATAATTACATGTGTGCCACATACCTCACATATAAAAGGCCATCCCAAATCCTCCCCTCTTAAAACCATAAAAAAAATTTATCTGGAAATAATTATTAAAATGAGTTAAAAAAATTCTTCTTCTCATCCTTGAATAATTTTTTTCGAGATAAATATAACCAATTTAGTCATTTGGTGTAAAAAATAGGGGGATAATAGAAGAAGTGGCAATGTTCATCAATGATATTTTTGTTTTATTTGATCTTACCCCACTATAAATTATTTTTATTCATTAATGATATATTAAAAATATTATAGTAAATATAATAATTTATTTTTTATTATTTTAATGTCCTATAACCATATCCACTTACATAAAATGGGTTACAAAATCATTGTTCATGTGTACGGTGAACTACCCTCTCTCTCTCTCGAACTGATGTCATTTGTTTTTCTATTATCACCTATCATAATTGGACATAATAATGTTTTTTTGGGTTATATATTATATTTATGATTTAATTATTCTTCTATAATTATTATATCACACATAACTTATGGATTTCCATTTTCTAGGAATATGATGACATCGATCATGGGTTCGGAGGACTACCACCTCAAAAAACAATGTGATTCTTTAATGTCATACATGGATGGTATTAAGGATTAGTTAAATTAAAATATTTGTTATATATGAAATATAACTTATCCAATAATTTTTATATATAATGTAATATTTTCCATAAATATGATAATAAAATGAAATCGACATTCATATGTATATACATTACACCCTCTCCATGACTAGTTTATCTCATTTTTCATAGCTATTATTTAAGGATTAATATAAATAAATTTATAATTTATATAGATATGATATTTATATCATTATTAAAATTCAAGAAATTTTAAAATATTTATGAACGTAAGAGAACCCAATATAACAAATCAAAACATATATGAAAAACAAAGCAGATATTTCCCAAAATGAATCTTTAACACGGAATTTTTAATAAATTGGTTATAAAATGACATAAAAATAAAATTTGGTATGATATATATAAAATATATTATCTAATTTATGTTTAATAACATTATATAATTTCTAAATTATTTTTTAATGAATATTATTTAAGTCATGTCCTAAGTTAAGTGATTTCTTGTCTCACTTTTATTTTCAGGAAAGATTTAAAAATTCCCCACTTATTTACTTTTTATGGGGTATATACTCGAGATTGAAATGTTATATCAATAATATCCTTATTTTTCATTAGATTAATATTTTAATTTGATGTTATTATTTATTATTTCTTATAATTCTAAATATTATCATTGCAGAAAGAAATCATTTATCAACCATTTTATTCTTTGAGAAATATGTTATGTTGTGAAACTATATTACTTATGTGGTTTATAAAAATTTCTATATAATATCATGATATTATTTATCCCACTTATTATATGTTTTCCATTTTATTTTAATATTTTAATGGGGCTTATGATTTAAATTTTCCAATGTTATTTGGTTTTAATTTTATAATCTCACTGTTTATCCAGATTTCTCATCAATATGATTCCAATGATGAAATATAATGATAGATCAATATTGAAACTCAATAATTATCTAATGTTGTGAAATTTTAATGACAATAAATTTTCCATTAATTATCAACTTCATATAATCTGATGATTAAAAAATATTGTTTTTATAAAAAAAATATTTCTTTATTCCAAAACTATTTTTTCATCCAAACCAATGTTTTATAAAAAGTTTTCAAAAAAATTAACAAATTTAAAAAACTAATTTATTAAATATATTTTTATTTAGGATTTACTTTTTAAAAATTATTTTAAAAGATATTATCTTATCAAATTTAAAAAATAGTTCTCAATTTTTCTTTGACTAATAATATGAAAGGAATATTTTTTTAACGTGTATGACATGAATGGAAATTCCCCGTACAATGACAATTATATTCATTATATATTCATTAAAATATTTTCAATTATATTTTTAATGAAATTTTATTTGGAAATTGTTTATGTTTTAAAAATATTTTTTCAATGTGGAACAGACATTTCCCAAAATAAAGGTCTTAATTGTTTTATGCTTCCCGTTTATGTTTTCATGATTATTTTCAAAGAAATGATTTTAATTTTTTAATGTTTTATATTGTGGTTTTCATATTGCAAAATAATATTTTCCTAAATAATCTTTTTAAATGATTTCAATATTTTTTTGAAAAGAAAGTTTGTTAAAAAAATTTATTTTTTAAAGAGAATGTTTCAGAGAAGATATTTTATTTTACTCATGAAATATTTTAATTAAATTTTAATGATTCCTTCATAATTTTTAATTTTAGTATTTAAAATAATGGTATTTTCAAAATACTTTACAATTTTCTGATTTAAAAACGTGATTTTGATTAAGAATATATTTTTCTAATGAAACATTCTATATAATATCTCAAAATCACTCTCAATATATTATACAATCATTAGATGTTACGGATGATTTACTAGGGATATGATCTAAGGATACCATTTTTATTCATTCTATGAATGTATGATTAATATTAATCCCATTTCTCTTCTATGTGTTATATGATGATAATATTTCTATGAAATGAAATTCATGTTAAGGTTTATGATTTGATGAAATGATGAAATGATTATGAAATATGTCTCTTTTACAAAGGTTCTGATATGATAAAAGGTTTATAAAACCCATTTCATTTTATGGGTTATGATATATGTAATGTTTGTGAAATTAATGAACAAACAAATATGGTTTTCATTATGATTTTGGTGGGAATTATATCTCCCCCAAATGCATCAGTTAATGATGTACATCTCATGAGATAGAAATGACTAAAATGGGAAATGTAACTGATTTAGTAAGTGACATTTTCGTCTATGATAGTCCTAAGAGTGAACATTGAATACTATTGTGGAATTTAAAATGAACCCATTCCACTATGATCGATATGTAAACGATCATGGACTACTATAGAAATTATTTACTAGTAATATGTGTATTCCATAATTCCATGTCTCATTCCAATGTTATGATCTCATGGAAAAATTTCATTGTTTCTATTATCATTCATGTCTTATGAACATAAAATAATTAATCCATCACTTGATATTATGATATTTTATATTAATGTTATGATTTTCAAAATTATGTTCATGTTATCATACCTTTATGTTCTTTTTATGATTATTTATCTCCATTTGTTTCCCTTACTAAGCTTCTGAACTAACCAATTCATATTTTTTTATTCCCCAATTAATGATGAAATGTATTATGTATGATATATCAATGAATAGTGCTAGTTATTTTATCAAATTGGGAGATGATTTAGATTACCTATCCAAACATTGATTATGTTTCCATATATCTAAATACTCTAAATATTACAGTCTTTAAGAATGTGTTATTGTAATTTATTGAATATCCATCTAAAAATATAATATCAACATATGATAAGCATGGGTCTCTATAATTAAAATGTAATTAGTTATATTATCTTTAACTCAAGGAGTATTATGTTAATTTAATATTAAATTTCAAGTATAAGAGAGAAATTATGAATATAAATAAATACCATTTTCACAAAAATTGGAATTTTTTACAATTCAAAGGAAACTGAACATTAAAAAAGTCAGAAAAAAATCAACCTAAAATAACACAAACATGATTAGTTCAATAGTGATGTAATATTTATATAAAAATATTTTAATATGTTTTTACATTAAATTTAAACATGGTGTTCCGTGAAAAAAAAACAATTCCAAATATATATATTTAACGGGAATAATATCAATAAATATCAATCTATTACAGGTATGGTTTTAAACATCATAATTCATTAGCTATATATATATATATATAGAATAACTACCTATTTAACATATTTTTATATAATGTTTTGTAAAAAAAAAATTTAGTATCTATTACCTGGAAAATCCTCTTTTTAGTATTATTCGTCTACTACGCCTCTACTAAGAACTATGCTTTTCTTGATTCTCATCTCAATTGCTTATATATGGATTCAAATATCTAATATCCTATTTCTATCCATTTCCATCATTTCCATTTTCTCCTTACCATCCTTTCTTTTGTATTGCTGAACAATTTCATTCTCCTAGGTAATTATATTTCACTAGAAAAAAATAATAATACTCCCCTTAGTATATGATTTTGACACACATATATTTCAATAAAATAATTATATGATCTCAAGTGCATAGAGGTGTAAAATCTAGAGTGTTTAACCCTACATTAACATCCCACCAAGTCACCATTACCTTTTGTTTCATCATTGATGTTGAACCATTTCATTCTTCACTACTGAACAGTATCCCCAATAGTGATAGAACATGGCCAAAATATGCTAACTTACATTCTAAGGAATATGACTAAAAGGAATTTAAAAAATAATATGATGTGTCCCCTATTTTGAAAACAAATTAAGCATAAAATAATATTTCTTCTACCCCAAAATATGGTAGCGAGGTAATGAATCAATCATTTCAAATTAGGTTAGCATTCATCCCAAACATTCTTTAAACAAAACCTTTTATTTCCATGTCCAAGATATCTCAATTTACATCATATTCTTTTCTATTTTCTATATAGAATCCAATTCTGGTTTTGTTTCCCCACACATGCATTCACAATCATAAAAAATTAAATTTACCCTCAACAGTTCTCTCCTTAACTACTAACTCTGTTATTGTGTCACTCCTAATATTCAATGCGTTATTCCAAACAAGAACCTTTTCCCCCATTATTAAATATTTTATTTCAGGCATTTTTATGTTCTACACCATGTTTCGAATACAAAGAGTGGGTCATGTTGTCTTAGAACACATGATGTGTTATTATCCCATATTTTTGAGGTTCTCCATATCCATAGGAGAGGATAAAATATTCATCCTCAAAACATGAATTTAACCTATGTTAGTTTCTGTTGTCCCTAGAGAATGATAGTATACAATTAGTAATTACTTTTTATGGAATGATATTTACTAAAAGGGTTCTTTCTATGCCTCTTTCATATACTCTATTTATGTATGGTTTTTTCTTCTCTATCTCGATTGAATTTATGTTTTTATTTTTTTTAGAAATCATGATCATAATATATGTGCAAATCATTCTTTGTATTTTTATGGTACACATGGACTTATCTACCCAGCCAATACACAAGGTTCAAAAAACTAACATGTGCATTATGAACCTTATATTTTTCTATGTTCCATGAATATAAACTAGTCACTACATCATGGTTAATTCATCATAGTCATATAATATATACCACCACAATTGGTAAGATGATTTATGTTGACTGTGGGCCCTTATGGTTTCCTTAAGTAAGGATGGTTTTATTTGACCTTAGCAAAAAAAATTCTTATCCCCCATCCTTGTTTCATAATAATGATCATAAGATGCAATACCTTAAACTATAACCTCATAAAAACTTATAGAAATAGATATAAACTAACAAATATAAGAGGTATATGATCTTGTTGGATTTGAAACATATAATGTGAGGCCTGAGAAAGTGATTGGCCATAAGTCACTATGAATCCCATATGACTTAGAAAAAGTAAAGTTGCAAATGGAAAAGGTATAAAACCACTGAGACCCGTCATTAGTCTATAAGAAAAACCTCGATATAAGGAATTTTAATTTAACTTGACGTAAAATTGTGGGATATATTTATAATTTATCGAGAGAAAATATTTGTTATTATTTTTTAACACTACCATGTGAGACAATTAGTGATGCGCCTCAACCATAACTTGTTTAAAATTAAAGGTAGATTTATTCCCATTATATGGGACAAATAGTGATTCTTAATCCCACTATCTCAGGGTCAGCAATCAATCTTCCACAAGTGAGAGAATTTAATCAGGACAATGGGTCCTTAAAGAATTCATCCAATTTGTGGTCATTTTTTATGGAATGAAACATTATCTCACACCCTCCATTTGGTAATGGATAAATGAGAATACATGTAACACACCTTGTTAAATGTTATAGAACTATAAATTAAACAACCTATGATACCTATTATCCCCTCCATAGAGAATGGCCAGCCTTACTCTAGTGTCTCCCACCTAGTTAACATTTTACCCTTAATGGTTTACATGCATTCATCAGTTTGAAATTCTACCATTAATATTACCAATGTAGAGTTGTTTATCATTAAGATATATTTAACTATTAGTGATCATTAAGCTCTTATTTTGATATAATTTTGTCCATTTGATTTGGATTGGCATCCACTAATCATGTACAAATAGGATCCCCTTTAGTGACCGAACAATACTCTAAAATCTAGCCTCCCATATTTGGTACATGAACCTAAGGATCCATATTTATCTTCTCTGAATAGACACTAATATGGTGAAGGAACATTACTATATGTGAAAGGAATCAATCAAGTGAACACATCTTAGAGAAGACATTTTTACCAGAATGATCATGAAAACTATATTCAAAAAATGCTCAACATTTTCCACAACAAAAATATATCCCCTATTAATTAATAGATAATCATGGGTTAATACTTTTACCTAATAAAAATATACCATTACAATGTAGAATTTTAAATCCTTTGGTTCTTAACTCATATTCATTCTGAACATGGTTTAGGTATATCAATCCCCCTAAAACTCACCTACCTAGTTATCTAAAACATTTAGTCAAAAAATTGTTCAATTTTAGTCTAATCCTGATGCTTCACCCATTTAATAGTACAATTTTATAAATGATAACTTTTATATTAATCTCTTTTTTCTTAATCCAATAGTAATTCATGTGGGATTAGATAGTTTTTGTTTGTTTTCTTTTAATATGATAGACATGTAAAATAAAATACATCAAAATGAGAAAATTTAATTTTTAATTTTCTGTATGAGAACATCAATGATTGTTAAATACAAATATCAAATCCTCTAAATTATTACAAAAAACCCTTATGTATTGGCATAGGTAATATAATTCTATAGCTCATCCAACCTCTATTGGGTTTCCTCAATAACATGTTATTACATGTTCTTCACCACTATCTCTTTCTTTATCATAGGTGAAACTCATTGGAATTTACCTATAATCATCCGTATGGAATGATTCATTCTTAAAAAAATGAATCCACCATCTGTTCATTATCCATGACCACCTAAAATTGCATACTTAAATGGATAATGGTTTCATCCTTTTATGCGGTAAAGATGTGGTCCTAGTGCATGTGATCCACCCATTATTTGAAATATTATTTGACCAGATTATATTATTTGACACACAAAAATGAGTACACATATTGGGTTATGCCACAATATTTTTTATCCATAGTAACCCACATAGAAATAAATTATTAAGAGAATACTTATAGGCTGCAATAATCTACTTCCATAGACCCTTGTTTAATTAACCAATTGTGAATGGACTCCTTCCATCATACTAAATAATCCTATGTGATATAAATGAAAAGTTTCTGAATGACCCTCCATTCATTGCACCAAATTATAATGTTCTCTTCATAAATTGTGGACATGGAATCATTGAGGTATTCGGGAAGTGCATCCTAGTACTCGAGGAAGGATGCATCAATATCCATGACAAGATCCTCATTAGGAATCCCCTATAATAGGGTTCAGTCAATCTCAAGCGGATTTTAAAACATAATATACCTCTTTTCATAATTGTTTCTCTCCATCAAGTATCTTCACCAGTCCTTCATCATTTTTCACTGATTCAATGAGATACTATTCACAGACAAGGGTAATCCCCACTCTACTACAATACTCTATAGTGATCGGTCTAACCACTAAGACAAGCATGGGATACCTTGGACTATGTGAATTGTTTATCCCTAAAGGATATGAATCTATGTTTAATTTTTTTTAAAAATAATTTTTCTCAAATTTTCATGACATCTAGGATAAAAATATCTCTTGAGATAATTTGCATACATGATGCAATTGCTTGAAAAATCCAAAAACATCACTCATTTTACTACAATATAATGAATGGCCACTAACCAGCCCAAAGTAGTTAATATTTGGGATTCAGTGTTTAGGTAAACCACTTGGGATCCCACGTTTCTATTAATAACCTTCACTCCTATGATAGGTTCCTCAAGTGTTTCATACATGAGAGCACTATGAAGGGAGAATGCACAAGTCTTAATATAATACAATCATATATCTAGGAAAAAAGAAAAATATTTTCATCATATAATACTCAAAATATTGAGTATTTACATTCCAAATAGGATCTCAATCAAGTAATAATTAGCTGGATTCCCTATCCCCTATAGAGGGCTCATTTTACTCCCTTGAGGATTCTAACATGAACTAGAATATATAGTTTGAAATGATAAAAATATATTTATCATATCATATATGAAAGATTTAAGAGTTCCCTACCAAGGAGGACCTCAAACATGTAATAAATAGGAGTGAAATAAACATTCTCCTATGTTATTTTCTTTTTTAAATAGTTCATAAGAACCCTTTAACACTGTAGTCATGCGAATTATTTCCCCGATTCAAAACCTCTTGAGTTGGAACATCTGTAGAAGTTGCATCATTTGCTTATCAAATGGTTATAGCTACACCTTCTCAATAAAGGGGTCCCCCGCTATATTTTTTCTTCTTGGATAATCCTTCTCCATATGGTATTCAATCCACTCTAGGTTTTGGACTAGAGTGTCAATCTAGGTTAGCCTGACCTTTGGGAGAAAATTATATTGGTAATGAACCTCAACCATAGATTCTCCAACATTTAGGAAATCAGAAACATATTCCACACTTCCTAAAGTTTTGGGTGGATCTTTTCATCAAAATCATACAATATATAGTAAAACCACTTCCCATGTGCCTCAACATAACTACCCTATGAATCACAAAAGTTATCATCATGATCCAGTAATAGCTTTAGGGGGATCTCTGCAACACGTAATGAACTTTGTCCAGGGGCCGTGTCTAAAGGTTGTGGAATATGAAACCATTAATACACCTCCTCAGTTCAACTAACATATCATGATATATCTTTCTTTCCTAGTGATATCCATTTATGATAGCCAAACTCCTACCCATCGTATGTAGAGGTTCCAAAAAAAATTCCACCCAGCTAGCCCGGTTACACAAAATCCCATCAAAATATATAACCACCCATTTTTTTTGAAAATTTATATTTATTATTTTAAGTTTCATTGGCTAATGTATTTGTGACTTATTATATATATCCATCACTATAAACTCACCCCTGCCTCATAACAAGGGAATCAAAATAGGGACAATTTCGTCACAGATTACCATAAACGTCTGTGCCAACAACAATTGAATGATAGTGAATTAACTATAAAATCAAACATAGTTATATGAATCTCAAAAGATGTTGTAGTATATCTTTGTTTCCAATACCCTAACTTGATATGTTCACACGTATTATCTTATCATGATCATTTATTTCATGTTTTTGATCATCTCTTTTGATAGGGTCTGGAAACGTTAGATGTTGACATTACTGACATTTCAAATGTAGTCTATCACTATGGATTAACTGATTAACATTGTCCATACCTATACCATGTTCAATATGGTTAGTCTAATGTTGATTTTTTTAGGGGAATACAATTTCTGAAATTTTTATTTCCCCAAAAATATGCTACTAACCATCAATATAGAAACACGATAGTGGTTCTTATGATCTTGGGCATGTGTCCTATTACGATGTGTCCAAAATGATCATATAATATTGTAATAACTATGATTCCAATATTGATAATGTTTTTATATTCTAAAATTTACTTCGTCAATTGGTTTTCTAATTAAAAACATCCTATGAAAAAACAACCACCCAATCAATATGGTTTTTTGGAACACACCATTTCTGACCTTTGAGTACTAGTTCTACAAACTGTACACCACTCCCCATATCACCCTTCCACTAAGGTAAGACAATACAATCCCAAAAATACTTTGATGCCTGAAACCAAGTCCTTCATTATATGCACATATAATCCATTCAAAATTTATGTTGAACAAATTCCCAAAAATATCATGAATGGGTTATTAGGTTAGAGAGATTGTTGATTTCATAATATCTTAGTCAATTTATCCATAAAATATTCACTAACACTAGTGCCTTGTCTACATTCCCCCCCAGAAATCAAGTTTTTAGTGGAAATCTCTATATTAGAGTAATGCGAGATGGATCTTGCTGGTGTGGTAAATATACCAAATACTGGTCCCCACTTCATCATGATGATGAAAGGATGTTTCAATTTCTAGTGACCACATGATCAGAAGATCCATCAATAGATATGGGAGACAATTGAAAAGGAATTATAATATCCACATTGTCTCATAAAATTATATGTGGTTTATATCATCTCTATATTATATGAACATGTAGCACACCCTGTATTCACATGAAGATTATATCGTAAAATTTTGATCATATCAAATATCCAAATCCTCATGAAAGACCATCAAACATTATAAGATTCATGATTTCACAATAATGTAATAATGAGATAATAAAATATCCTCCATCGGCCAATCCCCGGTGATTATAATATTTCATTAGTTGAGCTTTTGAAAATTTGTGACATTTCATTCCATTAGTTGGAACCAATCAGTATTATGTTCCACTAAAGGAGCTCTACATTATGTTAAAATGAATGCCTCAATGTATAGACCTATACAGTTGGGATGAAAACACCATCAAGTAGACTGATGGTGCCAAGTGGTAATTAGTTTTTTATAGATTTCCACATCATGCATCTATCTATAGTCTTAGGGTTCTATAAATTTCTAAAACAAACCCATACACATTTTAATATTATGATTTCTATCAATTTCATCCCTCTATCTTTTAGTAGTATAAATTGATGCTTTGACATTATGATAATCTATTTAAAAAGAGTTTTTAATGTAAGTAAAGGTTGGGTCATGACAGTAGAGGTTGTCTTGTACATGTAATCCTATTTCATGAAATATTACCATACTTGTGCAAAGAGTCTTTAGTGAAACGACACTATTTATCTCATATAAGAAACATCATTAAAAATGTGTGTTCTATAATCATCATGTATTGAAATCTATAGAGCTTATGCAATGCTTATAGTTTCACAGATAAGAAGACTATTATATTGAAAAACATTCCACGATCTATTCATGGGACTATATAAAATGTTTATAGACCATAGATAGGTAGGATGGGATGAAAAATGAAATGGTGTTCTATATCAAAGACTAGAGTTATGAAAGATATAGGTAAATTATATATAACATTGTTATTTGTGTCACGACCCATCCTCGGGGCCCGTGCCGTGACTACCCCATGCCCGCCTTCCAAAGGCCAGGGGCTGGCGATTAGCACTAAAAGCATAAATCCCAAAATAAGGGAAGGCATTGCCTTAATGAAATAATATACACAACAGAGTACGCAATTGAAGTAAGAACTAAGTAAAACTAGGTACAAGGTAAATGTTGAAAAGTAAATGGGCTAGTATACAAACCCAACTGAAAGTACAGTAAAACTGAATGGAAAGTACAACAGCAGTAAGTAAAAACAGTAACACCGAGTCGTCCTCTGGAAATCCCACCTGAAGGTTGGGTACAGATAGTCTCCTCAGCTCCTCGAGTCCAGTCGCCCGCTCCGTGTATGTCCCATCAAGTGGTCCACCTCCGGGTACCGTCCAGCTCCACAAGCCTCCACCTCAATCAGTTATGTCCGTCATCTACATCCAACACAATGTAGTGCGGGCATAGCCCGTGTAAGGGTGAGTATATGATACTCAGTAGGGACCCCGAGTCCCCCGAAGGTCTCTCAGAATCCACAAAAGGATAAACCACAAAGGAAAGATACAATCATGAAGTATCAACAACACTACATAGGTATATTCTTATACATATACCTAAGTCATCAGTTATAGTTCATCTCCAACTCTTGAGCCCAAGCACCACGTAGTCCACAAAGGAAAGCACAACCCAGTCCAAAAAGGACAACACAACTCAGTCCACACAAGAAAAACACAACTCAGTCCACAGAGGAAAGCAATTCAATCACATCGATGAGAAAGATTGAGAATCAAGACTCAGCTCACACATGTATCCACTTCGTAAGGCGATAGAGATGATCAGATGTAGCCACTGATTCATCTATTCTTTCAGACCCACATAGGATACAAGACCAGCTAAGTTGTCAGACCCACAAAGGATACACGACCAACTACTCTGCTAGACCCACACAGGATACTAGTATAGAGGTCAATACTATCGGACCCAAATAGGATACAAGAATAGTATTCATCACTGTCAAACCCAAGGAGGATTCCAGTACGTTCTTCGTCGCTGCTGAACCCACGAAGGATCCATGTACAGACGTCCTCGCTGCCGAACCCACGGAGGATCCATGTGCAGTTGTCATCGTCGCAGTCGTAGCCAACTATAGGGTTCTCTCACACATCATGCTCAATTATAGGAGGGTTTTCTCCTCGATCAAAAGAGAGATGATACATCAACTGTAATGAAGTCCAGAACTAATGTATCCCAAAGTTCTGTCTCATCAGAAGAAACCCAAAGCAACAGACGGTGGGTCAATCGGACGCCCAGTCTGAGAGTTATTGGCTTTTCCGTCCCAGGGACCCGGTTGGTTTTTAAGAAAAAACCAATCTGACCATACTCCATCTACATAAAAACCTCATGCAAAGTAATCCAAAAGACCATCTCAACAAAAGGATCCCAACACAATGGATGAAACATCAATCAGATGTTCTGTCCTTAAGATATACGTGTTTCCGCTCCAAGGGGCCAGTTGGTTTCGGGTTCGAACCAACCCATCCATACACAACTTTTCCAAAACATCTATTTTAATGTTTTGAAATGACCGTCTCGATCCATGTTTTCCCATGCAACTGACTGTGTGTCGATCGGAGGTCCGTAGCTCAAGTTATGGGAAAAAGTCCTAAAATGGTCCAAAGTGGGGGGTCTAGGCCCGGCCCAACCCCCCTCGGTCGGCCTGAATTGTGTCGACCAATCCCAGCTCCGGGTCTAGCCCAGTAGGGAATGACCCAACCCGGATGGGCACGGCCTGGCCCGGTTGGGCATGGCCCAGCCCGGCTAGGCGCAGCCAGGCCAGGTCCACGCGACCTGAGCCGGCCCAGCAGGGGGGTGCGCTGGCTTGGCCAGTGGGCTGAGCAGGGGGGACGCGGTCCCCCCCCCCTTTGTTCCACAGATGGGGCAACCAATGCTGCATCTCCCCCAGATATCGTGCAGCCGAGGGATCCGATTCCCGACCGCCGTGGCTGATGCCGTAGAGGCTCCTGCTGGCGGCACACCGGCAGTATATTCCGTAGACCACCGGACGTGCTCCGGTTGGCTGATTTGCCCGTCGTCATTGCCAATGGATCTCTTGGGACCCGTACATTATTTTGATGGCCTCCAATCGCCAAATCGGTCCCATTTCTTCATCTCCAAGGATTCCATGCATCAAGAACAAAACAGCCCTGGGTTCGGAATTTTTCGTTAGTCTGCACCCACCGTTTTAGTGGTTCTAAACATCACCAACAATAAAGCACGCCATGCCGAGGGTATGAAAATCACATGAAGATATTTATACAAAAACCCCTACCTCAACAAGGAAGATGATTTCCGGCATCGCGTTATATGGAGTCATGGAGAAGAGGATCGTATGCGTCTTCGGGGTGCGCCGAGGAGGAAGCGACATCTACTCTCTTGATGCGGGGAAGAGGATTGGTTGCACGTCGCTGTTCTTCGTGGAACCGGCGTTCTTCGTCGTTCATCATTGAAGAATGGTTCGCCTGCCTTTTTAATTCTTTCTAAAGCCTTTCTCAAAAGTGATTTTCCAACCCCAAAATATTTAGGTGGCTCACAAATTAATAGAATTGTTAATCAATTCTTATTAATTCATCATGGTGCCAAATTATTTTACGCTGACATAAATTAATTGGTTGGAATTTTTAAAAGGATGAGGGAGGTAGGAAGGATCCACATAATCAATATGTGGAGTTACCAAAGAATTAAACAAGGGGTATTAATGGGGGAAAGGTCCAAGGAAACAGTATGGGAATAAATGAGGTCAGAGGAAATTAAATGATGGGGCTCGTGTGGCCCCCACCTCTCTATCCTGATTTATAAATAAAAATTTGTTCCTACAATTTTTATTTATTTCTTAAAAAAACCCCCAAAAATTATTTTCTCCTCTTTTGCGAACACAACTATGGTAAGAGTCCCCTTATGCAATTACCAGCGCTACGAGTTGATCAGTGCCCTCAGATTTTAATTCCAGGAACCGGTTAAAAATTTAGAAAAACATGCTCATTCGTTCACTGAATATACCCGAGCTAAACTTCGAAAATTGATTCAGGGCACACCGGGCGTCAAAATCAAGCGACATCAGAAGACACAGACTCGTAAAATTCAAAAGTATTTTAAAAAAAATCCTTGAAATTTATGGGTCTTTACATTACTCCAACCTCAGGGCTTTACGTTCCCGTAAAGCTACAACACAAACTAGGGGAAAAAATGAGGGTACTGAGCACACATCTGAGCCTCCCGCTCCCATGTGCTCTCCTGGAGGTTCAGGTGCTGCCAACAAATGTGCACCAGAGAAATTGACCGTCCACGTAGGACCCGCCCCTATTGATCCTCGATCTCCGCTGGGACCTCCGTAAAAGTCACCCTGTCATCGATGTCCATCTCCCCATGGTCGATGATATGCGTCGGGTCGTGCACGTATCTCCTCAACTAAGATACGTGGAAGATTTCGTGCACCCGGTGCGACTGTGGTGGAAGGGACAGGCAGTAAGACACCTCTTCTACCATACTGAGGACCTGAAAAGGCCCGATGAAGCGCGAAGATAACTTGCCGCCCCTGCCAAATATCCGCAATCCACATCGAGATGAGACCCGTAGGAAAACGTGGTCTCCATCCTCGAACTCTAGTGGCCTCCGCCTCCTATCAGCATAGGACTTTTGTCTGCTCTGTGCAGTCCTCATCCACTCCTGGATGACCAGTACCTTCTCTGTTGTAGTCCGAACCATCTCTGGTCCTACAAGTGCTGACTCCCCCGGGTTATTCCAACACAGAGGTGATCTGAATGGTCGGCCATAAAGGGCCTTATAAGGTGCCATCCCGATGGTGGAGTTGTAGCTGTTGTTGTACGCAAACTCCACCAAGGGTATGTGATCCTCCCAGCTACGACCACGGTCAAGGACACATGCACAGAGCATGTCCTCGAGTGTCTGAATGGTCTTCTCAGTCTGGCCATCCGTCTGATGGTGAAATGCAGTGCTTAGGTGTAGCTGCATCCCTAATGCCTCCAGCAACCCCTTCCAAAGCCGGGAAGTAAAGAGATATTCTCGATCAGAGATGATAGACAATGTCACACCATGAAGCCGTACGATCTCCTGAACGTAGAGGTGGTCCAATATCTCTACTGAGCCCTGCTCTCTAATCGGTAGAAAGTCGGATGACTTGGTGAGTCGGTCTACGATCACCTAGATTGTGTCATGTCCTCTGGAAGTACGTGGAATCCCCATCACGAAATCCATGGATAACCCATCCCAATTCCACTCCAAGACCTCTATGTGTTGTACCAAGCCTTCTTGTACCTGGTGCTCCTCCTTCACTTACTGACAAATGAGGTATCGAGAAACGAACTCTACCACAACCATCTTCATACCCAGCCACCGGTACTGTTTTCTGAGGTCCTGATACATCTTCTCTACTCCAGTATGTACCGCTAGAGGGTAAGTGTGGAACTACGTCAGCACCTCCTTTTGCAGTGTAACTGGTACCATGTTACATCCTCGGAAGAGGATGACCTGCTCCCCATCTTTAGAAAATCCATCGGGTGCTAGCCCTGGGGATATCTGAGCACGTCTCGCCTCATAGTCAACATCTCCACATTGTGCCTCTCTATCCTGCTGATGTAGTTGAGGAGTTACTATGAGGGACTATAGATAGGTTTCCCCATCTATATCCATGAAGGATATCTTCAAAGCGGCTAACTGCACCATCTCCTCTTCAAGTATCTGAATGTCTGATCTCCTGCTAAGAGCATGACCCACAATGTTCCCCTTCCCAGAAGTATAGACAATATCGAAGTCATAATCCTAGGGGAACTTGAGCCATCACTGCTGTCTCAGGTTCAGGTCCTTCTTCGACAAAATGTACCTGAGACTCTGGTGGTCAGAGTAGACTATAAAGCACTCACCCATGAGATCGTGCCACCACATCTTCAGGGAAAAGACCAGTCCTGCTAACTCCAGGTCAGGGGTAGCGTAGTTCTTTTCGTGTTTCCTTAAATTCTGTGAGCCGTAAGTGTTCCCTGATCACTCTTGCATCAGGACACACCTGAGTCCGGTCCCTTATGCGTTGCAGTAAACTACGTACCCTACGCCCTCCTCCAGTAGCCTCAAGATGGGCGCATTGGTCAATCTCCACATCAAATCCTGAAAGCCCTGCTAACATCTATCTGACCACATGAAGGGTTTCCCCTTCATCATCAAGGCTGTAAGTGGTGCTGTAACTCTGGAGAAGTCTGGAAAAAATCTTTAATAGTACCCAGCAAAACCTAGGAAACTCTGCACCTCTGTCACACTCTTGGGCGGCTCCCAAGAAAGTACCACCTCGACCTTCGCAGGATCCACTGCAAATCCCGCTTCTGAGATGACTTCCCCATGAAGTGAACCTTTTGAAGCCAGAACTGGCACTTCGAGAGCTTACCATAAAGTTGGTGCTCTCGGAGAGTATCCAGTACAACCTGTAAGTGGTAGGCGTGCTTCTCCTTGGTAGTCAAGTAAATCAGTTTGTCGTCAATGAAGACTACGAAAAGATGATCGAGGTAGGGCTAGAAGATCCTATTCATGAGACTCATGAACACTTCAAGAGCATTGTTTATACCAAAGGGCTGGACCACGAACTCATAGTGTCCATACCGACACCTAAAGGTTATCTTCTTCACATCCTCATCCTGAAGTCAGAGCTAATGATAGCATGACCTCAGGTCTATCTTAGAGAACCAACATGCTCCCTTGAGCTGATCAAAGAGGTCGTCAATCCTCGGAAGCGGTTCCTTGTTCCTCAAGGTCACCTGGTTCAGGAAATGGTAATCGACACATAGTCGCAAGCCCCCATCCACCTTCTTGGTGAATAATACTGGAGAAGTCGAGGGTGAAACACTGGGTCGGATGAAACCTTTCCCCAGTAAGTCCTCCAGCTGTACTAGTAGCTCATGAAGCTCGGAGGGAGCCATCAGATATGCTGGAGTGGATATCGGTGATATCTCGGGGTACAGGTCTATATGGAAATCTACCTCCCTATGAGGAGGTAGTCCTGTAACATCGTCAGGAAAAATGTCCGCATACTGATCCACCACTACAGGAAAACTTGGACTCTGCACGTCAACTACTCCGAGGATGAGACTAGCCAACGGATGTGTGATTGGCTGCCCTCTCCTCTGTGTGAGTCTATCCCATGTTGTGAAGGTTCCCTTCTCTCCGGTGAAGGTGAACCTGGTCCCATCCGTGTAGACACACTACACCTTGTGCCTAATATGGTCGATCTGAGAATGGACTGTTGATAACCAGTCTATACCCATGATGACATCATAAGGCCTCGAAATCACTACAAGAATATCCCAGCCGAAGATCTCGCCTCCTAGAGTAATCTCACATTTCCGGAACCAGTGCGTAATCGTCGAGTCTGCTCCCATAGGAGTCTCTAGCCGCAAGGATTGAGCCAACGGCTCCACCGGAATCTCCGAGCTCTGAACAAGTGCGGTGGAAATAAAATAATGACTCACACATGCATCTTTAAGAACTACAACAAGGGTAGAGTAGACACAGATAGTACCTCGAATCATCTCGGGTTAACCTTGGTCGTAATCCACTGCTGCCTGGAGTTGAGCCTGCCTCTTCCCGCCAGCTCCCTATGGTCGGGGTGGACCTCCTGGGGGTGGTGGTGGTAGAGCCTCGAACCGTCGTCCACCACCCACTGCTTGGCCCACTTCTCTGCCTCGTCCGCCTGCTCCCTGCGGACCGCCACGGTCGAACCTCTGCCTCTACTTGGGAGGTCCCTCCACTGTCTACTGCTCGTCTGCATGGTGGGTTGGTAAGTCATGAGCTATGTTGCCCTACCCGCCACATGAATAACACTGTATGCTCCTCATAAGGCTGGCTCTGTACCGTGTGCCCCGCAGAGCCGAAACCGTGTCCTATGGTCGTTAAATCTCACCGAGTACTGGGCTACGGACATGCTGCCCTACCGCAGCTATAGTAACTCCTGGATGCACACCGCACAGAGGGTGGCTGGAACATACTCCGAGCGGAAGAGGCTCTCGAAGTCCGTACAAAGTAGAAATGAATCGTTGTGCACTTAGAGCATTAGGCTCCACCATCTACCTACTTCTGCGTGCATGAGACTCACAGAAAGGATCCCCATGAGGTCTGCTAGAGTCCCTACCAATCTGATGACTCTGAAGACAGCCTCAAGACAATCCTCGGATGCCTGAGGATCTGTCTCTCCAGGGAACCTGGGCAACCTCTACCTCTGAAACTCGTGCAATGCGCTCAGGCGGCATGCACTCTCCCCTGCTGGGGCTGGTATCATCGGTGGCTTGGCGGGTAGAGGTACTGCCGGTGCCTCCGCTATAATGGGGTCCTGAACCGAGGCCTCGCCTCTCGGTGGGCTGTCATCCCGCACATAACTAGGAACCCTGGCTGGATTCCTTTGTGGGGACATCCTAAAAAGAAACAGGTGCACCACTATTAGATAGTATACCTGGTGATCTGACACAATGTAATCACAAAGAAAACATTTTAAAGGAAACACACACACAATCAGTGTTTTCGTGCACTGAGTCGAAAATCAGAGGTCAGGGTCCTGGTGTACGGATACGTCGGCCACCGCACCAACACTGGACTCCCTGGACTAAAAACCACACTCAACACTCTTAGCAGCATTTCTTCACAGAAAGGAAAGGTCAGAGTCTTGAGTCCTGCGGTAGAACCGACTGCTCTGATACCAATTTGTCACGACCCGTCCTCGGGGCCCTTGCCGTGACTACCCTAAGCCCGCCTTCCAAAGGCCAGGGGCTGGCCACTAGCACCAAATGCGTAAATCCAAAAATAAGGGAAGGCATTTCCTTAATGAAATAACATACAAAACAGAGTAGGCAAGTGAAGTAAGCACTAAGTAAAACTGGGTACAAGGTAAATGATGAAAAGTAATTGGGCCAGTATACAAACCCAACTGAACATACATAAAAATGAAATGAAAGTACAAGAGCAGTAAGTAAAAATAGCAACACCAAGATGTCCTCTGGAAATCCCACATGAAGGGTGGGTACATATAGTATCCTCAGCTTCTCGGGTCCAGTCACCCGCTCTGTGTACGTCCCGTCAAGTGTTCCACCTCCAGGTACTGTCGAGCTCCACAATCCTCCACCTCAATCAGTGATGTTCGTCTTCTCCATCCAACACAATGTAGTGCATGCATATCACGTGCAGGGGTGAGTATACTATACTCAGTAGGGACCCCGAGACCCCCAAAGGTCTCTCAGAATCCACAAAGGATAAACCAAAATGGAAAGATAAAATCATAAAGTATCAACAAAACTACATAGGTATATGACCATACATATACCTAAGTCATCAGTTACAGTTCGTCTCCAACTCTTGAGCCCAAGAACCACACAGTCCACAAAGGAAAGCACAACCCTGACAACAAAGTATAGCACAACTCAGTCCACATAGGAAAAACACAACTCAGTCCACACCGGAAAGCAAGTCAATCACATTGTTGATAAAGATTGGGAATCAAGACTCAGCTGACACAGGTATAAACTTTGTAAGGCGATAGAGATGATCAGATGTAGCCACTGATTCATCTAAGCTGTCAGACCCACATAGGATACAAGGCCAGCTAAGCTGTCGGACCCACAATGTATTAAATACCAGCTACTCTGCCAAACCCACATAGGATACAAGTACAGAGGTCAATACTGTCGGACCCATATAGGATACAAGAACAGTACTCATTGTCGTCGAACCCACGGAGGATTCTAGTACGGTCGTCGTCGCTGCGGAACCCACAGAGGATCCAAGTACAGTCGTCCTCACTACTGAACCCACGGAGGATCCAAGTGCAGTCGTCATCGTCGCAGTCGTCATCGTCGCAGTCACAGCCAGCTCTAGGGTTCCCTCACACAACATGCTCGATTCCGGGAGGGTCCGCTCCTCGAGAAAAAGAGAGCTGATAAATCAACTATCACAATTTCTAGAGTTGATGTATCCCAAATATTTATCTCATCAAAAGAAACCCAACGCAACAGACGGTGCGTTAATCGGATGCCCGGTCCGAGAGTTATTGGCTTTTCCGTCCTAGGCGCCCGGTTGGTTTTTAAGCTAAAACCAACCTAGCCATACTCCAACTACGTCCAAATCTCAAGCACAGTAAGCCAAAAGGACCATCTCAACAAAAGGATCCCAACACAGTTGACAGAACGTTAATCAGATGTCCAGTTCTTATGATATACGTGTTTCCGCTCCATGGGCCCGGTTTGTTTCTGGTTCGAAACAACCCGTCCGTACACAAAATTTGATGAATCCTCATGTGTAATATAACGAAATGACCAACCTGATCCTAGTATTACTACTCAATTGACGGTGCATCGATCGGAGGTCCATAGCTCATGTTATGGGAAAAACACCAAAAATAATCCGAAGTGGGGGGTCTGGGCTCGGCCCGACCCGGCCCAACACCCCTGGGTCGGCAGGAACCGGCTCGACCCGAACCGGGTCCGGGTCCGGCCTCATAGGGTGCAGCCCGACCTGGCTGGGTGTGGCCTGACCCTACTAGGCACGGCCCGGCCCGATCCGCGCGACCTGCCCCGACCCAACCGGGGGGTGCACTGGCTCAGCTAGCGGGTCGAGCATGGGGGACACAGTCCCCCCTTTGTTCCGCGGATGCGGCGACCAACGCCACATCTCCCTTGGATCCCACGCTGCCACGAGATCCGATTCCCTACTGTCACAGCTTCAGCTGTGGAGGCTCTTGCCGGCAGCGCGCCAGCAATATCTTCTGCGGACCACCGGATGCGCTCCGGTGGTCTGATTTGCCCGACGTCTGCGCCTATGGCTCTCCTGGGACCTATACATTTCTGTGACGGCCTTCAATCGCCAAATCGGTCCCATTTCATCGTTTCCACGGATTCCGATCATCATGAAAAAAACAACAGTGGGTTCGGACTTGTTCATTAGTCCACACCCACCGCGTTAGGGGTTCTAAACATCACCCAGAATAAAGCACACCATGCCGAGGCTATAAAAATAACATGAAGATATTTATACAAAAAACCCTACCTCAATAAGAAAGATGATCATAGGCATCGCGGTACATGGCGTCATGGGGAAGAGGATCGTAGGCGTCTTCAGGGCACGTCGAGGAGGACGTGTCGTCTCCTCTCTTGACGCGGGGAAGAGGATTGGTGGCAGGTCATTGTTCTTCGTGGAACCGGCGTTCTTCATCATTCTTTGTTGATGAACGGTTTTCCTCCCTTTTTAATTATTTCCAGATCCTTTCTCAAAAGTTCTTTGCCAACCCCAAAAGATTTGGGTTGCTTAAAAATTAAAAGAATTGTTAAGCAAATATTATTAATTCAACGTGGTTCCAAATTAATTTACACTGACATAAATTAATTGGTTGGCACGTTTAATAAGATGAGGGAGGTAGGAAGGCTCCACATAATAAATATGTGGAGTTACCAAAGAATTAAACAAGGGGTTTTAATGGGGGAAAAGTCCAAGGAAAAAGTAGGGGAATAAATTAGGTCAGGGGAAATTAAATGTTGGGGCTCGTGTGGCCCCCACCTCTCTAACCTCATTTAGAAAAAAAATTTGTTCCGACAATTATTATTTATTTCTTAAACAAACCCCCAAAAAAATTTTTCTCCACTTTTGTGAATGCAACTACAGTAAGTGTCCCCTTAAGAAATTATCGCCGCTGCGAGTTCATCGGTGCCCTCAAATTTTAATTCTGTGCACCGGTTCAAAAGTTAGAAAAACCCACTCGTTCGTTCACTGAACGTACCGAAGCTAAACTTCAAAAATTGATTCTGGGCACACTGGGCCTCGGAATCAAGCGCCTTCAGAAGCCACAGAATCGTAAAATTCCAAAGTATTTGAAAAAAATAAAATTTCGTTGAAATTTATGGGTCTTTACAATTTGTATATAATTAAACCCTACACTTTTTCATTGTCCTGAATTATAATGGGGTGGGGTGAATTTCTTGGAATCATAAACCTTTTATTGGGAAATGAAATTCATATTATTCATATAGGGAATAGAAAAGTAACCATGAATTTGTCTAGATCCAAGAGGGTACTTATGCACTAATTTGATGGCCTATTATCTACATAAAAATATATCACGAAACTAGTAGTTTGATAAAGGAAAAAATCAAATGTAAATGTTGGGAAGTTATCCCGGATGGCCTACATTGGATATGAAATAGATGTTCTGTAACCCTAAGCTGCATGGCACCAGCTTAAAACGAATGTGATGCCACTATCATGTACATTCTAGACAATGTTCTATGGATATGATATAGATAGGAAACATAGTTCATGCTATAGTATAAAATTTCTTCAAAAATACCATAAACCCACATTTTAAGGATATAACTTCGGATTTTTAAGAGGTATGCTCCTAGCTCATGAAACCCTCTTTACTGAAAATTCAGACAATCAGAGCCTCCTTTGGATTCAAAAAGACAATTTTTTATAAAACTATCAAATACATCTTAAAGAAAGTTTTATTATGTTAGATCTAATTTCGTAGAATTTACCATGATTATAATGGTGATATTTTTAAAAAAAATAATGAATTCAGAAAAAAATTTGCTTCGTGTAACATCCATTATTTCAAATATCTCCATCTTCCGAAGACATAGCTCATCCTTTTAATATATCACATAGTTTGAAAGAATATAATGATTCACATAAATCTAGAGTTTCATGACCCAATAACTAGGATCACGATCTTATTCAACTTACTTATAAACATTATTGTGAAAATTTTGTGTTCTCATTGGATTTGAATTCATTCAAATAGTTATTAATCATAAAAATCCTACAATAATGAAATGTATAATGGGCTATCAAGACTAATCCATTCAATCCATGAATGGTCTAGGTATACTCATTACCTTATTCTATAAAGAATAAGTATTATCATATTGGGACCCATGCATGCTGCTTGAAATTATTAGTGTCCTGAAATTTTACTCATCAGAAGCACGTTCATTGTTGTCACATAAACCATGTTCACAATAATATTATGTGAAATAGTCTATAATCTCCCTCATTTTGTGTAGGTAGGATGCATAGATCTATCACTCCTCTCACCCTAACTGGTTATGTGTACATTTAGATACAAGTCTCAACAACAGCTGAGCTATAAATCCATAAAGTATATAACATAATGGCCAATTTTCATGATAATAACCTACTAATAAATTTCCTAATAGAAAAAAATTAAAAAGTATCCATAAGCTATGTAATGAGAAAAATATTACTTATATGATTTTGAGATGACTATTCAGGTTATATACACTTTTTTTCATTAAATAAAGATTATATGATCACCCCATTCATATTGATGTTAATAATTGTCTTCCCATAGACCATTATTTATTTTCTCACCATCCAATAATTACATGTCCATACAAAATTACATTAAAATACATTATTTAGCCATACTAAATTTCATCAAAATGTATATTTAAACTATGTGGGTTTTGATTGTTTTCTCTAAATATGGTATATAACATTCCTCTTTGAGGTATAATCCAAACATCCTAATATGCCAACAATAGTCTCTATCACATTCACATATAGAAAATTGTAAGTGACTTTACCATCTAGAAAACAAAAATCAAATACCTATATCACCTCACTGTTGGGATCCAATAACATTATAGATAATTCATCATTCTTGAGTATATCAAACCTATATTATATCCAAATTCCCTAGGATATTAACTCCACCATTGGATAATATCCTCTACATGACCTTTTTATTGGTGGAAGTGTATATAAAGAATAATTCCTCCAAGATTTAAATATATAATTACTCCCACTAGATATTAATATGTGAGTTCCCTCACATGGATATTAAATACTTCTTATCCATGTTAAAGATTATATTATTAGGAAGGTACCCCACTGGTGTTCAAATCTTGGAGATCCTTCTCTTAGATGTAAAGATTATACCCCCTAATGCATCAAAACCCTATATGTAGCCGAAAATCATAGGGAACCCTATGTGACATGACTGAAAATACATTTTGATCTGAAGAAGATATATTCTTCCCATTTGAGTTTATTATCCCAAGGATATACCTAAATTAAATGCATGAGATGAATAGTAAGATGAGAATAAGATACCCATATGAGACAAGAATAAGATCTCTCACCTATCCCTTATATGATGAAGAAATTTTTTAATCATGTGTGATTACTAAGAGATTACCTACATGAAGAATCTAGGATGCCTTAATTAATTATCACCATTTTTTAGCATTATGAGAACCATATTCCTCACACGATTAATTTGACTCATCTTATGTGATCAGTATAGTATACCTGGCACTATAACCCTTGGATAACTTATATGGTGAGCTTAATTTTAATAATGGAGATAGTAAAATGAAATGGGGTTTTTGAATGAGTATATTTATGTCATGATAATAAAATTACATCATAATTATACATGCGAAGACTATTAATGTTTCCCAAAATGGTCAATTTCATTATCAACCTTAATCACATGTCACCGTCATGTCACAATAGTAAGAGGAATAAATAACTTTTGACTAATAAAATATGATTCCATGAATGAGAGACACTAAAATGTATTATATATATAATGGGTACCAAAACTAGGTGATTATATGAAAGAAAAAAATAGTGGATTGAAGAGCCAACATCCTATAATCCCATATTTTTAAAGCATTTGACACCATAAACCATGGTTGTGAAGGCCTCTCACATTGGGATTGATGGGATGGGGCATGAGGATATTAACTACAATATGGATTAATGTTTCAGTTTAAGAAAAGAACCCTAGTTTAAGGGTTATAAAATAGTTACCTTCAAACCATAGTATTACTTTTGATGAACCAAAAATATTTTTTCCATTAGATTTAAATTAAATTTATAATCCTAATATTCATGAACCATTTATTAAAATATAAATAATATTGTTAAAATAATCATATGACCCCATAAACATTTTTTAGTTTGGAAATTTTATTTTCAAAACTCTAAAGTAATCTTTCATCATGATTATTCCATAAAACATACAGTATTTCAAATATCGATATTTTCACTCTTCACCGAAACATAAATCATTTCAGAAAGAACCATGGAAATAATCTTAATATAATTTTTAAATTATATGTAAAAATTAATATAATATTATCTAATAAAATTTATAAAGGTTGTAGATTATATTTATAATGTCCATGCACAAAATTTGAAGAAAAAAAATTAGTGAAAAATATATTTTTTATGAATACATGTAGTTTATTCACATCCCATACATAGTTAGAACCATAAAATGGTTGTTAATTCATTTAATTGAAATTATTATCAATAAATTTATTCAAAGTAATTAATATATATTGATTAATATAATTTATTATGATAAAAAATTAGTTCGAACATAAAAATAGGTTTCTAAAAAGTATCACTTTTTTAAATTAAGTTAGTTTATCATTATTTATAATGAAAATTTAATCAATATAATAATTAATATTTAATTTTATAATGTATAAAAATAAGTTTTAAATAAATTTAATATTAAAAGATTAATTTTCCTTTTAAAAGAAACTTATAAAATATAATTTATACCTATTTGTTTAAAAAATAACACTTTTAAAATTTAACTATTCATAACTATATATTATTTAATTTTTCTCATTGAGTAATATTTTACGAGTAATTGACCAATATATTTATTTTAGTATTTTTTTTACTTTGATTAAAAAATTCAATTACTCATATTTATACTCACCAATCCAATAACCAAGTTGTAATTGATATAATTAAAGAACAATGCAGTTTTCCATTTATATATGGTGTTATATGTGTCAAATTATTTCAAAAATTGTTTTGATTTGGATTAATATAAAATAATATGATGGGTTGTTATGATAATTATATCTCATAATCCCATAGAATGAATGTCATCCATTACATGTATATTTCTATATATTCTTCAAAGATTGAATATCATATATCTGTGATGTGTACTTCCTTAATCGTGACTTTTGGATAACAAATTCAACCATAACCCAAAATAGAGGGTCTAACTTGATGTCCATCAAAACATGATATAAAATATAGTAAAGGAGATTGTTTCAATTAAATTGGTATATTACTAGAAATATAAATTTCATTATTAATATTTTAAACTCCTCTTAACTAATCTATTAAATACCATTTTTATGTCAACCATGAACATAATAAATTTTAAAATAACAAATTTTATCATATGAGAATCCCAGTCAATACAATTTATAAGTAAAGGAAAATTATTTTATTCATATCCTTACTGAAAATGTTATGGAATATTGATTAACACGAATCATTAATTAATTATTCCGCATCTTCTCATTATTTTTATTTTTTCTATAATTCATTTTCCTAACAAATTACCTATTCTTAAATTCCTGAATATCGTTATTAAAATTTATAAACATCTAATAAAATACTTGTATTAATTTTTTATAATATTTTCATATTCCTATGCACATATTATTATTTATAAAATAATATTAATAAATGAAATATAATGACATCTATTACCCCAAATTTTTTTTAACTTTTATAAATTCAAAGAATCATATTCAAAAAAATTAAATTAATTTAATTTATGAATATTATTTCCACATAAATTTTCATGATAAATTATTTTCACTGAATATTTTTATATTTATTCTATTATTTATTGATGATTATATATTATAATTTATATTATAATTATTTTAATGTTAAAGTTGACAATAAAAATAAAAAAAACCATAAACATTGTTATTATTATTATAACCATAAATAATATAATATCATGAAAAAATTATGTTTTAAGGGAAATATATTTCATTATTTCTTTTATGTATGATTTAAATATTATATGACTGAATAATATTTCAACATGATAAATTTTTTTGAAAATATACCAATGTAGAGAATTTATATATATAAGAAACATGGGGCCATATTAAGAAATAATTGATAGAGAATGAAAGAAAAATCTATTAAGGTGTAATTAAAATAATTATTGATGATGATAAATTTATGAATCAAATATTAATTTAAATGTAAATAATTTACATATTATAATAATTTTTTTCATATATAATTTATATACTATATAAATTATATTAAAATTAATGATTTCAAATATTTCTCTTCTATTTATATAAATACATGGATTTTTCTATAATAGGAATGTTACAATTTAATTTATTTTAGTAAGAAATGTTAATAAAAAATAAACTTTATTTCATTATAAAATACCAATAACATAAATGGTTCTTTTATAGGACATTATAGAAATCTAAATGTCTCTATTTTTCAAAAGTTAACATTTTATTAGATCCATATTCTATGATTAACAAAAAGTGAAAAATTTTATAAATAAGGGAAGGTGAACACATTTTTCTATGATTAATAATAAAGGGAGATTTAATGGTTTAGGTATTATATTTTTTTATAATTATATATGTTAGTTAATTTAATTATTTCATTACTTGATTTCTTATTTTCCTATGATTCGCCCGGTCATTGTTCATTATTTGATGAATTTTAATTTAATGCATGAACTAGAATCCTTCGTACTATGTTGATTGTATAATGATATCAAGTTATAATTTACAACAATTTATTATATCACCTAATTTTTTAATTAATCATTAAAAGTAACAATATAAAAATATGTGTTTTGTAGTTAGAGAACAATCTCCAAAACCAAGGAGTTTTTACATATAATTATGAAAATATGAGGATTATTTACTCAAAATATGTCGATATAAATAATTTTATGAATAAAGATTTATTATTATTATATTACTTTATTATATGTTCTTTTTTATTAGATTTAGTAACATTTTCTTTCACATTTAGATCTTGAGTTGTAACTATTTATAAATTCTTCTATCTAAAGATCACATGTCCTTATCTATTTGATCATGGAATGAAAAATTAATATTACTTTATATATAATGATTATATAGGGTATAATATAAATTATCACATTTTTTACTCTATGCATTTAATGATGTGTCATGGTAGGTCAATGTATTTATACCCATTCTCTTGTCAAAGGAAACATAGAATTAGATTTGGTTTAATGAATTATATAATTATTTTATTATAAATTTCTCATTTTTATATATTATTAATTTTTCTTTACACGGTGTTCTCTTAATTATTTATTAATGTTTGATGTTCTGGAGGAATGTATATTCAACTCTTAAGAATTTATTAAATTATAAAATAATCATTTCTAATGTTATTTTTAGACTTAGAAGTGCTTTAGAATGAATAATTAATGGGTAAACATGACCATATTTGAACATGTTCATGAATTTGAATGTACTGTAAAAGTGATACAACAAAGAAACATGACATTGATGGATTTTTGGTTGACATCATGTGTGGGGTACAATAAATCATCTATATGTCACCAGTTGGTGTAAAAAAACATCAAGACATAGATGATTAATATTAAAATGATTCGTAACTACATTAAAATTTTCAAACCATAACATAGAGATTTTATACATACCGGATAAGTGTTATTGATGATTGCAATACTTTTCTAATAAAATTTTAATTTTTTTATGTGTTATTTGGTTGTTTTTACAAATTTTCCTGGATTGAAAGGGCATATATAAGGATTAAAATCATGGAACCACATTTCATCATAAAATTTTTTTAGATCAAATTAATCTTATCAAAATGATTCTTTCACAAATGAAACTATAAATATCAACATAGAATTATTAATTTTAAACAATAACAATTATTGTCAAATTACAAAACATTTGATTGATTTAATGAGCTTTTAATAAATTCTCCCTTCATGTATATGATATATTGTTTGTCAATAAATATTATTTTTTTTCTCAAAGGGGTTGGTTGTTCTCCGATATACCTGCTATATTATATTTGATAATTTAGTTAAGGGAAAATATTATTATTATTTATATAATATATCCATAACTTTTGTTTAATTATGTTAAAAAGAAATATTATAAATTAAAATAGTTATAATAGTATATTATAATCGATAAATAACTTTTTAAATTGTTTTTTGGATAATGAAAATGAATATTGTGTTGAATATTCAACTATCCCAGGGAATGCACATAGAAAATATAATGTTTGTTGATTTTTAAACTCTGAAATGATTCTTAGGGAAAGAGTTGAGAAACAACTAATGATATAAAACATGATGATTTTTTCTAGGGTTACACTATTAACAAAAAGGCCTTTCAATTCAAATTAAAATATGTTTACTAGTGGATATCACTATAGTGAATTAGGTGAATCCATTCAAAAAAAATTAATCAGGATTATCTAAAACATGGATGGTATCTAGAATATGGTTTTATTTGGGGGGGGTGTGTTGAGAACAATAATGAACATCAGATTACCATTTTTGATCTTTCTTTAAAACTCCCAATGGTTCCCCCATCCACAGCTGGGTTCATAAGATCATTAAACTGGCAGGAAGCAATCTGTGTTTTCAATCCAATTGAATTTTGGGGACTCACACTAGTCAATAGAATAGAGGTTGGGCTCATAAAACCTTTTTTGGGGAAATTATTACCTACTCTGGGAGTCTTAAATATTTAAGATATGTTCAAAAATCTCTTTCTAATTATAATATGAGACTGGTTACCCAAAAAATGATGATTATTTATTTCCCTATTATGTGAAAAGACAAGGGCCTCTATAGTTAATCCATCTGAATGAATATGAGTTTCTCCACAATTTTCTTATAATATGAGGTTACTTATGTGTTTAATCCATATAACCAAGAACATCAATATTTGATTCCATGAAATTAGTGATTAATATTCTAACAGGGGGATTCGTCCTTTAGGAGGTGTCCTATGTATCTTAGTTATGGCATGAATAAAAACTCATGTAGTTTCTTGACCAAATGTAGTTTACCGTTATGTATAAAGGACTTGCATGGGTGTTTCAAGACACCAGTTATTCAAGATCTAGTCTTATAGGGACATCATACATATCTCAATTATGTGGATAATAGTTTTTTCAAAGTCCATTTGATCTCAGCATGCACACCAAGGTATCCCTAGTCATTGTATAAACTTATTATGCATGTTACATGGTCATTATAATTTACTAATCCCAAGAAAAATATGCTCGGTAGAGAAAAAAGGGATGTAAGATGATCATATTCAGTTATCATGTGATGATACTTGTTTGTTGGGACTTCTTTAAGAGGGCATATTACAGAACTCAGGCCTCATGGAGATGTATGACATATCCTGATTATGGAAGAAATCCGAGTCATTGAAGTTTAGTTTATATATCATTTTATTGATGATGATTAAGACTAATCATTCCATAATAATTATTGGGTCATGATGGTTGAAATCACATTTCTCTAAGAATTTTATGGAAGTGGATGCTTATTTGAGATTAATTCTTAGGAAGGAATAATTTTTTCCTTTTTATTGGAGGAGTTAGAGTTATGGTAATTTAGATTATATGGGCTTACAATCTATGGATTCCCATATAACCTAGGGGTTTATATTGTACATGATATGACAAATCAAACTCCCTAATCCCATATGATCCATTCTCATTGTGAGAAACAAGGGGTGTAAAGTTATTAATGTTGTTGCTTGTTGAGATAGGACTTATGTGTTGGGATCAACCTATATGACCAATATGGATCCCCATCCTTGATGAGGTGGCCTATTTAATCTCAATATTGCAGGAACCAGAGTTGTTAATGATCCATTTGTTGGGGATTACACTATAAGTTTTTCCTTATCTTCGAGGTTTATGGTTAATATGATATGATCATTGAAACTCCCTAATCCCGCATTATTTACGCTCAATGTGAGAAATAAGGGATTTAATGTAATGAATTTTTGTACTTATAGATATGGGACTTACTAGCTGGGATTGATCTGGATGATTAATATGGAGATAAAACCATGAAGAGGTGGCCTTCATATCATGAATGTTGTAGGAATCATATTCTTAATAGTTTATTTTTATATGGTCTTGAACACTGATGTTTCCCTTTTATTTGGGTCTTACACCCCAAGTATGGGTGAGCCTAAAAAATCCTAGGATACTATTGTATTCTGGATTAATTTTCTAGATTTTGTCTCATGGAATAGATAAATGGTCCAATGGTCATCGCAAGACCTAGATGGGTTGTCCTAGAATCCATAAATAATCCTAGATGACAAGTCTGGAGGGCGTCGAATGATCCTTTCTCTTGATCGCGTATTAAAGTAGGATCTTATTTACCCATCTGAAAATTTTTGTGAGAGTTAGTATTACATGTCTCAGAGGTTTTTACATGTGTTTTCTGACATCCCCAGAAGGAATCATGAGTCTTGGATAACATGTATGGAGGGTGTCATTAGTTTATATTTACCCACCCAGAGTGTATCAAGAGAGCTAATTTTACATGCATGGGTGACTGTGAGACATGGATGACATGATAAGGTTTCGTTATATGATTCATACTATGTATCTAAGGGATATTTCAAGGATTGGGTGACATGTCCATGAGGAAATCATGAAAAATAGGTGGAATTTCCAAGAGGATTGTATGACTATCTATGACATGTTTAGATGATTTCAGATGACCCAAATATTCTGTTGTAGTGTTTTCACGAGATCTGGGCATCATATCTTAGATATGTCACATGTCTGGTATGGTTCACACGAAGCACATGAGGATCAGATAACATTTATATGGATTATGTCATACACATTTAGTCATTTTTCTATCTCATATATTGTGAATTCCTTAGATTTATTCATATTCAATTTATTTAAATTCTCAAATGATCCAATAGACTTGAGGAATATTCTATTCAGGTCCCAATATAGGTACTTTGTGTGATCTATGAGTGATCATGCGATGTGATTTATGCATTCTTCTTGTTTACTCAGATAAATATTTTATGGTTCTTGGGTGCATAGATGCACATGAATGCGAAACACCCAGCCTTTGGGCTCGAGAGTCCAACCATTGTATAGTAGTGGTCAATTTTTCACACTGGGGTGGGGAGGTTATATGCCTTTCAATAACAACAATTCACTTTATTTCATATTTAGACATGATTTATTACATTAAAATGACCTTAATAAAATTTTGAAGATCCGTATATCTAATTTCTTTGTGGTTTAGGTACATTACATGACAACATAAGGAAAAAAACAACATATTTATTGAAAACCTCTTTTAAATAACCAGAATGTTGGTTCGTACTTATCATTGGATGGGATAACTGGAAGAAATATATAAGAAAATGGTGATCTATAAATCCCAGTAATGGAGTAAGTAAGTAATAACATTAACATCAAAATATATTTTAAGAAATAGGCATATCAATGTATAATAAGAGAAACATGAACATAAAGGCATGATATAGCATGATTATCATAAATAAAAATGTGGATGAAACATAAAACACCGAATCAGAAACATAATACAATCAGGTAACCCCTATCCCAACATCATGGAAAAATTTACTAAATGGAATTAGTTAAAACCATATACTAAAATGACGTATCATGATAAAAAACATTACCCAATGCATTGGAATGCTATATAATTATGGGCGCACCCCACACTTTCACATCATTATGATGCTTAAGTGTGTCACATAGATCATAAAACATAGACACATTACTCATCATAATTCATTACCTGATAAAGTAGTACAGAATAAATAATTGTAATTCATTAATAAAAAAGGTATATATTCTTAAAGGTGGATACAATTGATAGAGGAAGGGGAATGGTATTTAGTACATGACAATTTTGGCATGGAAAATCATGCTGCATTTTCGAAAGCATAACAGCGTGACATAGGAATTCATAAACAGAGTTAATGGGATAGAAAGGGGTAAATCATCATATATAAATGAAATTGGATGTAATAGTTTCATATAAATACATCTTACAACATAAAGAATTTGTAAATATAATTCTTAATATAATCAATAAACATGAAGAACTAGGAAGAATGAAATAACTCTTACGAATTTCTACATGGTAACGCGTGTAAACCAGAGAGATTAATGAGAGATAAAGGGGTCATTAATCATTCAAAAATAATAAGGGCTATATGGGGGAGGTTCAAATACATTTCCCATAATTTGTAATTGAAAATAAAAGGCTGTAACAATATAACAAAGCATAGATAAAAATGAGAAAGGAAAGAAACCCGTACATGAGTGTGTGACTCAAAAAGATTTAAGAGGGGATTCCTAAGGGATTGGGGAACCTTGGGGAGATTATATAGAAGAGATAATAGCATAGGGACGTTCTCCAAGGATTTTTATTGAATAGAAGTGGGAGCTTGGGTGGGTTTATATAGTAAATGGGTGGGGAATTGTTTAATATTTCATAAACATAGGTTTTGGAATCAATATAATTAAATATTCAAAACCCCAAACCATCTTATGGGTTATGACCATGTCTTTTCCTAATATAAGTGGAAAAAATTATATTATAAGGTCTTGGTATTATGATACTAAAATATTATCCCTGCTTGTTTGGAGGTGAGTCACATTATTAAAGAATTGATCTTAAAATCATAAAACATGTTATACATTTTGGAGGATTCACTAAGGAGATATAATATAATTCAAATAAATCTAGAATTATATTATTATAGATTTATAAATATATTTTACTAAAGATCCATTTTATTGTATCTATTACATCACTATTGGGACATTACGATGTCAAAAAACACACAATATATTTATATTTTATTTAATGTTTACCCAAAAATTCGATTATCTTAGAAAATTATGAAAACATTACCGTTGGATAATTTTGACACATTGATTAAAAAAATAATATTCATTTTATCTATATAATATTATAAATATGTGAATTTACACTTTTAAAAATTGAACTGGTATTTTTTGAAAATTTACGAGTTTTGGCATAAACAGTTCTTAAACCTTAATAAAAATTACATATTACTTCATTAAAATTATATACTCACTTATTATTAATAAAAGAAATTTGATATTAGTATTTTATTAAATAATTTATTATTTATTAATTCCTTAATTCCTTAAAATAAATTCATTAAAAATACATTTTCTATTTTATTGTATAAAAATATAGCATTTATCAAACTGATTATCAAATATTTTATAGATAAAAAACTAATATAATCATCATTTATAAGAATTATGTTAATAGAATTATTTTTTAATATAATAATTCATTATTTCTCTAAAGTACCATTTCTACTCGAAATATCAATATATGAAATTCATAATTTTTGTAAGAGTCACTATTATTATAAAGGAATTAATGGAATAAGAAATTTATTTCACTAACAATATTACAAAATAAGTAAATAATACCTCATTACATAACCCATTATAACATCCTCATAAAAACTAAGGGCAAGTTTCATGATTATGACAAACTATTGGGGAAGATTGGATAACATCACCCCGGTGGTAATATCAATTAAATTTAACATCTCCCATAGGTGATTTCATTAAACATTATCTTTTTTAATCTTAGCATGGGCTTGGTCAAGAGAGAAGCCTAGTGATGCTACCACCTTTCCAATATGCAAAAAATGAGCTTCTGATGGCCCCGGTATAACAGATGAGTCTATCATCTCCTTTTTCTATGTCAAAAGGATTTTCTAAGACCTTATATTGTATTAGTTGTGTAATAATTGTTCAAAGACTATATTATCAATGATAATGATACTTAAATGTCATTTAAACCTAATAATAATGATAATATACGTACATTTAATTTATATATCCACACGACATTAAAATAAAGGTAAATTTATCCATAAATGACCAGGTTGTTACAACCTTCGCCCCTTAATAAATTTTTCCCCCGAAATTTCCTTTTCCTACACTAAAATAAATGAGGGTAACTATACCTCATGAAATCCCCTAATTCCCATGTTGCTTCTTCGAACTTGTGGTTTCTCCAAAACACTTTAACGAGGGGCATTTTTTTTATTTCAAAGAATTTTTCCCCTATGGTCTAATTTCTTCACTGGAATCTCTTCATAAGAGAGGTCATTCTACAATGAAACTACCTATGGATGGAGTACATGTGATGGGTATGGTATGTACTTAAGAATTATTCATGGAACAAATCATATACTTGTTACAGGTTCAATGAGAGTGCTCGTCGATAGGCCACTGCTCTGATGCGATCAAGGATCTCAAAAGCTCTGATGTACCTTGGTCTAATCATTCTCTTCATCCCAAATCTATTATCTATCTTCCATTGTAAAATGTAGAGGAAAACCATATCTATAATTTTAAACACTATGTGTCATCTACGGTTGTCAACATAGCTATTTTGTCGAGTCTGAGCAGCTTTTATGGGCTACTCGATGGCCTTAAACTTCTACACCATTTCTTCAACCATATCTAGACCTATAATTTCTCGCTAACCAACTTCATCCCAACATTACAGTGTTCTTCAAATATTCATATAAAAGGATTCATAAGGATCCATTTGGATTCTTGTGTGGAAACTGTAATTGTAGGAGAAATAACCAGAAAAAGCTGTTGACCCCATCCTCCTTTGAATTATATTAAGCATGCTCTCAACATTTCCCCATGTGTTTGGATAATCTGTTCAGATTGGACATCAGTTTGATGATGATAAGACATATTGAAGTTCAAATTAGTATTCAGAGTGTGTTGGAGATAGTTCCCATTCATTAAGGTGAATATTGAATATCGATCAAATACAAACAATAGTAGTATACCGTGCAGCCTTACCACTTCTCTGATGTATATTTGTGCTATTTTACCCAAATATAAATCCTATTGAATCACAATTATGTGTGAAATATATGTCAGATGATCCACCACAACCTATATATCATTGATTCCTTTGGAATTCATTAAATGTCTTGTGAAAAATTCTATGTTGATGTTATCCGATTTATATTTAGGTATGGGTAATGGTTTCATCATCCCTTTAGACTTGTCCCTCTTAGCCTTTACTTACTAACATACCATGAACATTGATGTATATTCGGCTATACCCTTATTCATGTTATCCCTCAAATAATTCTCTTCGATATCCCAATACAACTTTGTTTTTCCTCTGTGAATAAAGAAATTCAAACTATATGAATCATCCAAAAGTTCCTTCTTTAACTCTGAATTTGATAAAAAACATATTATTTACCCAAATCTCATAATTCATTATTCATTAACATTGAACACCATGGATTTACCTTTTTTTATAGCTTCCACTTTCTTCTGAATTACCACATCTTAATTTTGAGCATCTCTTATCCTTTACAATAAAGATGGTTGGTCAATCATTTGTGAAAGGATTGATGATGTTCCATTCTTTTTTATTCCCATGTTTATATTCACAGCATCTAAGAAGATTGTATCCATTTTAAATAACGTAAATGATAGAATTTTTGGGTCCTTTCTACTTAGATTATCCTACACCTTGTTTTCATTCCCAAAGTGTTAATGGATTGAGAAGTTTTAATTCTTAATGAGCTCTAATAATGGTAATTGGTGCATGTTTCTCCTTTTATGTGTGAATATATATATGAGATTTTTTTGATCCGTATATATTTCACAGTTTTCCACAAAGAGATAATGAATATATCTTTTTAATGAATAGATCACTACTTCCAACTCCAGATCATGCATTGGATAGTTTTTCTCATGCATTTTCAACTCCCATGAGGCATTGGTGATGGCTTTTTCATTTGGATCATCACATAAACCATGCCCTTCTTCAAATAATCACTGTAGATTACAAAAAGATCCCCACATGTGTGTAATGAAAATACATGGGAAGTGATATGCCTCTTTTTCAAAACCATGAATCTTTCTTCAAATTAATCACTGTAAGAAAACATCACTCCCTTCAAAGTTATCTTGCTAAGAGGGTTTTACAAACGTGACAATTTTCTCATAAATCGGCGATAAAATCCAGGTAACTGAGGAAGCTATAGATATCCCTCACAGATTTTGGCCTCGTCTATCCCTCAATTTTTTTGAGAAGGATCCACATATATCCAACTGCTTGTGATGATATTCCATAATGATGTGACTTTCTTCAACTAGAACTCACACTTTCTATACATGGAATAAATATTATCCTCTCACTTGGTCTCTAGAAAAGTTCTAATATTCTGATCACTCTCTTCCATCATTTTTTATTATATTAAAATTTCATCTACAAAGGCTGTAAAGTATTTATTGAGGTAATCTCAAAAGATTCTATTCATCAAGTCCATGAATATCACTATAACGACCCATTCTTTACATACATTGTTATTGCTTCAAAATTTAAGCACACTTATTACAACATATAACAAAACCATGAAAGGACTGTATCATTATAGTGTCTTTAGAAACTGGGAAACATAAACAACTGATTCATAAAGTATCTACATTGTCTCCCATTTATTTCATCAAATCTAGATTCCCTTTTTGGCATATCTTACTTAATATCCTTCTTCCTGACATTGGGAAAAGAAAACATACAAAAGGGAGATCTCAAATGCTCAGTAAGGGTAAAAAAAAGAAATATAAATTACATCATAAGAACATATCTTTTTGGAAATCGTAACCTGAAAAAGATATCATAATTTCATAACAATGGATAAATCATTGTAGTGAAATGTAATCCCAATAATCATAACATAAAACATGAAACTTTGTGGAATACACAAATAATCATAGATAATCATTTCTTAGTAGTCAAGACTCATTGCCAAGACTATCTTAGCAGACAAAGTCCATTTCTGAACCAAGTTCACTCCTCATTTCAGTCCTGTATCACTGAACCGGATTCACCTGCCATTCCAAACATGTCTATCTCATGAGATATAAATCTTTACCCAATGCATTGGAGGGAAATATAGGTACCTCCCATCTCATAATTAAACCATTCTTATGTGTTCCAGAAGATCATAAATCATACATCATAGCATAACCCATGTCATAAAAATGGGATTCTTAAACATCATTCCATCATAACATAAATCATATAAGATAAAAGGACTTCATAAAAATAATTCCATCATAACATAATCAAATAAATGTAAAAATAGGGATAGAAACAGAAACCTATATTATCTTATATGGAAAATAATTTTTATATAACACTTGAACTCCATTCTTGAAGAAAATATCCTTTCTACTTCAAAAAAAACATTTTACTTTCTTAACATGTAATACAATTTTAAACTAAACGAATTTGATTAAAAATAATCTTGAAATCTTGTAAAGTAATCTTCATGGAAATAATTTTCTAGGAAATCATAAAAATCCATTCATGCCGTATAAGTTAAAAAAACATTCTTCTCGTACTTTGGCTGGAAAAGTCAAAAAGTACCTTGTACTAAAAACGACAAAAGATTCCTTTCATATATTTTACTAAAAACTCACCAATGGGTAAAATTGGATTTAAAAAATTGTAGGAGGATAGAAATAATATTAAATATTGATGAAACATGGACGTGGATGTTAAATATGCCCCAGTAATTACCGAAGTATAAACAATATCGGATAAAAATTGAGATTGAGAGATTTTCCCTTACCTTAGGTCCAATTTGCTTGGTATGTGTCCGAAACACTTGTATAATGATTTAAATAATGTTATTGACTTATTCCAGAATCGTACACATTGTTATGATATTATATATGGTGATATTTGTAGCTTTTTATTAGTAATATTTCATTGCTACTTGTTATTTGGGTGTTTATTGTATTTTTTGTTCTTATGCGTGTTTTGTCGAATAAATTATTATTATTCTTTTTAGGTTATAGATACCTCATTTACAGAATGGTATTAGTTTAATATATATTATATTTATTCATTCAATTCATTTATATAATCATTATGCATTGAAGATCAGGTAGAACGAGTCGCATCACATCATGGAGATGGCATGCCGTACGTATGCACGAGCGATGATATCATTCCCATGATCGTGGAATTTTATTGAAGTGTATGTATACTATTTAAGAATAAATATCACTTTAAAATAATCATATATAATTATTATTTACACCATTATACCAATCCATGTAAGGTGGTGGTGGAAAATATATTACACCACAGCATGGAGACGATATTTCGTACGTACGCACGCGCGGTGATTTCGTTTTCTATAGGATGGATAGAAGGTGAAACAGGGTTGTTTCATAATTATAATAACATATAAGTATATTATTTATACTGATTTTATTACTTCCTAATGAAATAACTAAATAAGAATAAGTAGAAGAAGAAATAAAGATGAATGAATCGGTAATGGACATTACCTCTTCTTTGAAGCGCCTCTTCTTAACCTCCTATTAGGGCACTAAAGATGGTCTTTGAAGAAGACCACGACCTCTAGGATGTTTCTAGGGAAGTTGAGAAGGTAAATTGGTAGGGTTTGGCCGAGCTTGAAGGCTCAAAGTTGTGTAAAGAGGAGAGGGAGGAGGTGCCCTTTTATAAGGGAGGAGAGGGACACTTTAGGAAAAACATAAAATATTATTTTATAATAAAGTCATATTCGGTTTTTAATATATTTAAATTGATTTATTTAAAAGATAAGGTGGTTATGGTTTTAAATCCTCTCAACCAATATATTTTAGACATGTTTAGGTTACTATTTTAACCTTATCATTTAGATTTAACTTTAAGTTAAATACTTTTACTTTTACCATGTCTTCTTGTTTTCTTACACTATATGGTTAATAAACTTACTATAACAACCCAAAAGAACCCCACGTGGTTCATTATTAATATATATAACCTTATCTAAGTCATTTTTCTGAACCATATATTTTTAAAAATAAAATAACAATTAATAATATAATATATGTTTTAAAAACTATTTTATGTCAATTTTGACACTATTTGGTACTCGATTTTTGTGAAAATAATAACATCCTTATTAGCTCAAAAAATGTTAATTAAACAATACTAATATATCATATTAACCTATAAAATTATTTTAATTCATGAAAAGTCTCAAATTACATTTATTTGGGCATTTATAATATCAATTATGTTAATATTTCCTTAATAAGGTAATTATTGCATCATCATTGTGTCATAAATAAATTAAATTATTTAAAGTCTAAAAATTATAAATAAATTACTATTATGTAGGAAATATTTTTCTCTCTCTAATGAATATTTATTTTCGAATTTATCTTATGTATATCTCTATATTAAAAGTGTTTTAGTTATTAAACATTGATTTTAACTATTTTAACTCTTCTTTAAATAAAATAATAATAAATGTCACAATCTAATCCAAGTGGACCTAAACGGTCAAAGTTTCTTCCTAAGGTTGTTTTTGGTCGAATTAAACCTATCCAATAGAATTAGGACATGTGTTAGGGTAATACTAATATCATTTTTACCCTTAATTACAAAATTTACTTTTAACCGTGGTAAAAAAAGTAAAAAGTTACTATTCACCAAAACTTATTTTTATCTTATTGAACCACATTTTACTCCTTGATATTTAACGTGTCTCTCGTATTTTTGAAATTCCACTCACAGAAGTGGTAAAATTATGTTTTATATAAATTTTCAAATTCTCCTAGGAGGTGGGTAAAAGACGGTGAAAAGTTCAATAAAACTTTTATATATCTAAAATTATTATAAAATGACTCAAATGAATTACCTTGAAATTATATAGGTATTAAATATAATTTTTTACCTAAAATAAATTTAAATAAAATAAATAATTATTTAAATAAAAAGTCAGTTTTTAAATAGTAACCCAGTTTTTTCACTATTGATCAAAAATTGAAAGTTTTCAGAAAAATACCAAAAATTTACCGTAGCCTAATTTTGATATTCTAAATCCAAAAATGAAGTCCATTTTGAAAGATAAAATTTTTAAAATTTCAAAAAGTGGGTATTTCTATTCATAACAGCTAGTTTTAATAATATTTTAATAGCATATCGTTGTTTAGTGAATCTCGGTATTGCGTACAGTGCAAACTATCGAGGAAGGTCGCGATTGCATGTAAAGAAAGCCAAGCTAGTGTTGGGTGTAGTAAAAGATTTCTATGATGATATATATAACATAAAAAAAATATTTCTCATAAAAATCTCGGGTGTTACAATCACTCAGCCATTAGTGGTTCTGAAAGGTATTGCTATGAATTCATAGTGCTCTTACCTTGTACGAAAATATATTTTTGGAATATCCTCTTTCATCACCCATACTTGGTAATATCCTAACCACAGATCCACCTTGGAGAAATATTGTAGTCCATGTAGCTGATCGCCCTTGTCATCAATTCATGGAAAATAAATCCTATTTTTATCTTGATTTTGTTGAGATGATGATAATCAATGCAAAGGCGCATTAACCCATACTTATTCTAGACAAAGAGAACCGGTGCACCCCATGTTGAAGTAAATGGGTGTATAAACCCTTTTTCAATATTCTCCAGAACATATTTCTTTAGGACCTCAAGCTCTACAATAACCATTTTATATAGTGTCTAGTATATTAGAAATTCCCCAAGTATAAGGTCAATTGATAATTCAACATCTCTTCAATTAGTAAGACAATGAAATTACTCAAGAAACACATCAGAAAATTCCCTCACAATAGTCATGTCTTCTAGGATTGTTCCTTCCAAATAATCTATAATCTAAGAAAGTAACATGTTCTCATTGGGAATTAATATAAAAACTCGTGAATATGGTGCTAAAGAAGATTTATCTTGGTCATTGCACTTGTATAGAATCGGGGGATGATTCATTATATGGAGAGTGGTTTCCCTCTCATTAAAATTTATGTTGTCTCTATATAAGGGATGATAATCCATTCCAATAATTGAATAAAATTCCACCAAGGAATTTCTGATAAGGTTGGCTGGGAATTTCAATCCAAAAAATTTGATAGGGGAGGAGTTATATTAATGGGATGAAATAATTTCCCTGTTTTTTGTTTTCACTGAAATTTCTACTTCTATTGTTTCAGGTGATGTTTTTATTGCTATAATAAACTTTCATGATATAAAAGAATGTGTATAACCAGTATAAAAAGGTGTGTTTGCTATTATTTAATGAATTACTAGAATACCAATCACCACATCATTGTCAGGATTTTCATCAGTGGTAGTGATGGAAAAAACTCTCCCCTGCAGCCTTGTAGGTTATTGGTTTCCTTTAAAAACCCTTAACTTAGGTCTTTGGTTCTAAAAGTGCACCATTTGATAGCATGTATAACAATGAACAAAGCATTGAAAATCGAATATAGGGTTCCTTTCCTCTTTCACAGTAGAGGGTTTTTCTTTCTAGCAATCGATGGCTAGGTGTCCTTCCATCCCATACCAAAATCCTTTCCTTATCCCCTTTAGATAATCTGTAAGGTACTTCTTTCCTCACTATTTGAAAGTGGGATTTTATAAATTTTATCACTATTGGATTTATCCATCGGACCACCAAGATTAATTTCAAATTTACTCTTCTTATCCCTATTATACCCATGAGATCCTCCAATCTCCATTTATACTTTTAGGGAACATTGATAAATCTCATCATATATGTCAATGTCATAGATCCCTATGTCTTTGTGTAGGATAGGTTTTATCCCACTAAACAAGTAGTCAACCTTGCATTCTGGGGTAAAGACAAAACCAGTGGCATATGGTGAATAATTGGTAAATTTTTCTTCATACTCCCCAATATATTCATCATCCTTTTTCTTTAGTTCCTGGAAATATCATTCCATATTATGACCGAGGGTGAGGGGAATATATTTATTGAAGAAAATTTTTCGAAAATCCTTATATCCCATGGCCTCGATCACTTCCTTAGGGTCTTTATTTTTTATCAATGCCCACCATTGATCAAGTCCACCCTCTATACTATAAGCATCCAAAAGAAGATTTTCTTACTTGGATCATTAATGGATGGAGAAGATCTTCTCAATAGACTTGATCCATCAATCGGAGATTGAGGGATCAGATGATCCATTGAATATAGGATCCCTTTGTCTCATAAAGCTCTAGATTGAGACTTATTATTTCTTGGGGGTTGGGGGGGTACAGTTCCTCATGACCCATTTTCTAATAAGAACTTGAGTTAACTGGGAGATTATCAGGAAATTGTTTGTGATTCCTTCAACCATAAGACTAATAATCTTATTAGAACATTAATAATATAGATCTTTGCCTAGTTTTTGAACCCGAGTCCTCCTATTACAGGACATTGGCTAGAATAAAATGAAAATTAGGGGTATGTATTTTAAACTATTAAACACATAAATTGGAATCGAACAAAAAAAGGGATAAATTATAAATTAAATTTATTTCTTTATAAATTTATTGGCCCCAATCTTATTTATATATTTCCTAAATTATATTCTTATGGGATTTTTGTTCTTGATACCCTAATAATGGTTCATACTATGATTATGAGATTACAAACTCATATCCCTCGGGAGTATCGAACCAAGAGTGCATCAAGGCCCATTGTCATGCAGCGATTCCCGTTCGAGTCTATTTAAAGCAGTGATTTTGGGGTTTACCCAAAATTACATCTGTTCGAGATCCCCATATAATTGTTCATATCTAGATGGGAATTTGTTTCTTGATAAACCACTTAATCTATAATCTCTAATATTTAGGGATGTTTTTCATATACATAGTCTTATCCCTAAGTAATTCAAAAGGTTTTTCTAATCCTAATCCCAAAAATAAGAAAACCTATCCATTTATTCCAACCATAACAACCATGTACTAGATTTCATATTTAGACATGATTTATTACATAAGCTTGAACTTAATAAAACATAGAAGATCAATAGTTCTAGTGTGTATGGGATATAGGAACATTACATGAAAAAATAATAAATAAATAAAACATCATTATTGAAAACAACTTTTCTGGCCACAACATTCCTTCATACATAGCATTGCATGGGATTACATGAGGACATATATAAGAAAAGGGTAAGCGACAAAGTCGATTAAGGGATAAAGAAATGTGCAATATGATGAATACAATACATGGTAGGTAATAGTAATATAAATATAGAATGAGAGAAACATGAACGTAAAGGAATGATATATCCTGATTATGATAATATGGAAATGTGGAACAATATAAAACACATCATCATAAATAAAAAAGAAATCAGTTAACCCATATCCCAAAATAGTTAAACAATTTTCTAAAATGAATCAGGTAAAACCATGTCCCAACAAGATGTCTCATGAAACTGAACATTACCTAATGCATTGGGGTGCTGTATAATTTCAGGTGCACCCATCACTTTCACTTTATTCTCATGCTAATGTGTGAGACATAGATCATAACACATGGATTCATTCATTATATTAATTCATTCTGTGATAATGGAGTGTAAATACATGTATGTACTCAATAAAAAGGTATATTTTAATAATGGTGAAAACCCTTGATAGATTAGTGGGTATGGTATTCAGTAAACAATAATTTGGGCATGGAAAATCATAGTGCAATTTTGGTAGCATAACAGTGTGACATAAAATTTCATAAAATTTTTTATGAGAGATAGAGGGGTCTCTCAACAGATATAACTGAAATAGAAATTAATGGTGTTATATAAATATATGTTCAAACATTTGGAATTTGTAAATATAAGGTGTAACATAATAAAGAATCTTGAAGAAAAAGGTTGAATGAAATAACTCCAATGGTATTCAGGCATGGTAACATGTGTACATGGGAAGGATTAATGAGATAGAAAGGGTTCTATAATCATTAAAACATAATAATGGATTTTTTGGGGAGGAGATAAAATATACCCTATCATTATTAATAGAAAATATATGGTTGTAACAATATAAGTAAACGTGGATAAAATGATAAAGGAAGGAAACCCTTAATTGAGTGAGTGACATCAAAAGCATGAATAGGGGATTCTTGAGAGCTTAAGGTTTTTGGGGGGATTATAGAGAGGTGAGGTCAGAGTATGGATGTTATCTAATGATTTTTAGTGAAGCAATGTGGGATCATGGGTTGGTTTATATTGGAAGTGAGTGGGGAATTCTTTAATATTTCAAAAACATAGGTTTTCAAATCTATATAATTATATATTCAAAACCACGAACCTTCCCATGGGTTTTCCCATAGTTTTCTCCATAGATAAATGGAAAGAAATTATTATATAAGGCAATGGGATGAAGATATTAAAACATTATGCACTCTTATGTGGAGTTGAGTCACATTATTAAAGAAATGAACTTTAAATCATAATATATGTTATACGTTTTGGAGGATTCACTAAGGAATTATAATATAAGTCAAATAAATCTAAAATATTATTATTTTTAATTTAAAACTTATATTTGGTCTATGAACACTTTTTTGGTATTTATTACATCACTATTGGGTCAATATGATGTCCTAAAACACACTATATATTTATATATTATTTATTTTTTACAAAAAAAATTGAATTTTTTCAAAACATTATGCAAAATCCACCATTGGATAATATCAACATCCTAATTCCAAAAATAATATTCAATTTATCTAAATAATGTTTTAAATATGTGTATTTGTTATTTTAAAATGAGAACCGATATTTAGTGAAAATTGACGGTTTTGGACAAAAACCGTTTTTAAACATTACTAAAAATTACATGTTACTTTATAAAAATTCAATAATCATATATCATTAAAAAAATTAATTTGATTATGAAATTTTATTAAAATATTAATTATTTAAAAATTTATTCTCCCTTAAAATAAATTCATTAAAAATACACTTTTTTTATCGTATAAAAATATAACTCTTATCAAAATAATTACCTAATAATTTAAAGATATGAAATTTATATAACCATCCATAATAATAAAGGTTTTTATAATAATAATTTTTAATATTATATTGCATATATTTCATTAAACTCCTATTTTTAACAGAAAACTCAAATTATAATGTTCAACATTAAAAAAACAAAATTCCCATAAAGTAATTGATGAAATAAGACATTTATTTATCTAAAGGGAATACAAAATAAATAACTAATAACTTGTTACGTAACCCCTTATAAAACCTGCATAAAACTTAAGTGTAATGTGTGTGATGGTGAACGACTCTTGGGGAGGCTCAGATAACACCACTGGGGTGGTAATCATTATTAACATGAACATCTCCTATAGGTAATTCCGTTCAAGAATAACCTATTGAAACTTGACTTGAGCTTGGTCAACAGTAAAGCCTAGTGAGGCTACCTCCTTTCTAAGCACTAACAAATGAGGTTTATATAGGACAAGTCTATTGGAAGAGGCCATCACCTCCATTTTCTATGTTGAAATGAATTTTTTAAAACCTTATATTTATATTAGTTGTGGGATAATTTTTTAATTTATATATTATCAATAGTAATGATACTTAAAATGAATTTAAACTCAATAATAATAATAATAATAATAACTGCTTATGTTTTCTATATCAATAAGACATTAAAATAAAGGTAATTTTATTACTAAATGAACATTCCATTACACTTTCTACCTTCATTGTTTACCATTTTTTGCGATGTATTTGGGATGGATATAGACATGAGTCAATGAAGTGGTATAGAAAGACATGTTTTCCTAAGCCTTTTGCATGGATCTCTCTGAGGGTGTCGACAATTTTTTCATGATCGCAAGTCATCCCCATCAACGTTTCCTTTATTGAATTATTTCCAATTAATTTAGACTTTGTTGATCATGTAGTTATGTCAATGGACTTCCATATTATAATATTAAAATTTTCAGGGGCCTTTTTGAGAACTATGTACCTGTTGAATGGTGTTTATGTGATTCTTGATGCCTTGATCAAAATATTTCACGAGGAAAGGATGGCTTGACAACGGGTCTCTTGAGACTGTGTTGTGAACATACTTATCAACTCATAAGTGTCTTAGGCTATGATATGTGTCCAACTCCACCTAATTTTATTTAAATTGTTTTATTTTCAAAAGGTCGAGGGTTATGAGCAATTTCACATGTAATGTGAAAGGAAAGTACGCAATATTTTAATGATGTATCGCGTGACCAATAGGGTTTTATGGAGGTGCACAAGTAGTGAAAGGAAAAAATCCATTATTTTGTCACCGAAAGGGAAGCGTGAGGTTTAATAAACATACCCATGCATATTCAGGTGATGAGGATGACAATCCAATGGGATTTCACAAGGAAATAAAAACATTTCATCAAAGTCTCGAAGTATCTCATGGATCCCTAGGGGTACACCGCATGTCTTTCAGTGACCAGAAGTGGGTTCTGCCTCCCAAATTTTTTTATAGAGATTCACGAGACATGTAGAATATCACGAGTAATGTTAATGTAAATTATGATATCTTTTAGGATGCATCACAAGACCATCATAGGTCACATTGAGGTGTGTGATTATTTCATGGACAAATCCATCCTATTGTCACCAAAGGGTAATTGCGAGGTTTCTTGGACATACCCATGAATATTCAAATGATGATGCTGAAAAATACTTATGGATATTAAAAGTGGAGGAAGACATGTCATCGAAGTCACACTGTGTCTCAGAAATCATCAAGGTAACACCACATGTCATTCGTGACTGCGAGTTGTATCTACCTCCACTCCTTTTATTTCCTTTTTTTTAATTTACAATGGTTAATTTTTTATGAAGATTTTCTCTAACATTGTCAAGGAAAGTCATCATTTCATTAGATGTTGTGCTGCATGATGTATATGACGTATAAGGTCCTCATCCCTAGGAAATAATTACCCCCCTTTTTAAAGGACACTAGGTGCTCACTGGTGAAAACCCAAGTGGCCTGGTAGAGCACATTTAGTTTCTACCACATGATAATTCTTTGTAAGAGGGTTCTTTATAAGAGGATAAGGACTTATCGAGAGGGGATTAATGAGACCTGTTATAGGTTATCTGCTACACCTGGTTACATTGTGTGTCCTTTTGATGATCACTTGATCGAAAGTCTCTTAGATACTCATGAGATCTCTGTGTTTGGTCCACATTTTTCTAACTTTTATTTTTCAAGGAAAATAATAACCATATTGAGGTATTATTTCCTTTTTTAATATTTACCAATGCTCATTAGAATTTGTTAACAAATAACCCCCCCCCCCAGGAGAAATGTCTACCGGGATAAGGCCTTAATTCCGAGGAAAGTAAATTCCCAACTATGTATTTGGTATTGTCTTGAATAAATGTTTTGGGTGATGTTTGGTCTACCAAGTTATGGTTGGTATTCCATGGTATTACTTAAATATATAGGGATAAAGGTAAGCTTTATCCACTAGGTACCATTCATCTAGTGCTCTGCCACTTTGCTTCCATCACATACCACCACCACACTACTATTCTATGAGTCCCAATCATCAGACCTAATCATGAGAAACCACTTCACAAGAAAATTCCCACAAGTCCAATTTTATTCTCACACCTATCCAATCCAATAATTATTGATAATGTGATAATTTATGGTACTTCGTCCATTAGTATTGTGATAGTCTTGAGGCTTTCACGAGATCCACTAGCACGATTATTCAATCATCTTATTATCATGTGACTGAAATTACCATATTTAGGTCACATGGCTATGATCCTATAAGGGGTATTCCTTTTGAGTGATGCCCTGTGGGATAATTATACAATGAGACTTTTGGGTATTAGGTGATTCTCAAACTCCTTATCTAGTTTATGAATCCTTTTCTAATTCATGTGATGGGAAAGATGATTCAGGCTTATAATGTGCTTTCTTTTAAGAAGATTTTATATTTTATTTGTATAACATATGCCACGTACTCTTATTCAAATGGATTTTGGCTTGCTTTGATATTCCTCACCTATATCTAATCAAAGGGCCATGATTGCTAAAAATCACGATTATGACCCCCTAATTTCATGTGATTAATAATATCGAGGGTCTGATGAGGTTCCATTCATTTTATTTTCCGGACAATCCTTTATCCCAATGAATTCTTATATATGGGTTTGGTCTCCTCAGGGATGTTCATATCCTCCCTCTAGAATCTAATCTACCATCTCACTAAGTTTCTGATTCTCTCATCTTTTTCCAAATGACAATTACATAAGATGGTTGACTAATCACCTCTCAGTATCATGGAATATCATATATATTAGAAAACTCTCCCTTAGGACATGATGAATGTGACTTTCCTCATCATCTTATTGATCACATATATTTGAGTTTATTTAAATCTTATATGAAAAATCCCATTTCGAGATGGAGTTCATGGTGGGATGTCCATCTATGCGATAATTTCTCTGGTGAGTGGGTATGAACCATCAACGATTAGGGAAAACTGGAAAGAGTTTACTAATAATCTATATAGGGTACCTCTTATTGATGATGTATGGATTTCAAATTGTATCATTTATCATCAACTCAATGTTCCTGAAGAGATTATTAGAAACTACTTTATATACACCAACACATTCCATATTCCCATGAATGAGTTGTGTATCAGATTATGAGATATCTACCATCTTGGTGGTATTCACCCTCTTGGAGAGATGAGTGATGAATTCCATACTATCAAAGACAACATTAATGATCCCTTGAAGACCCTAGTTTTGGTTAGGGAGATTATTATTATTGTGAATAAGAAATTAGGTAATGTTTTGACAATGAATTCACTCATTTCCTTCATGGAGTTGATTTGTATCTTTTTTACTGTAACAAAAATAGTCCAACTGTTATATACTATCCATGGTTTCTTTATCCTCAATTCTATGATTGAAGTTCCTCATATTGAACCACCATGAAACATATTGATTAAACCTCATGGGGATATAGATTGAATTTTTTGTTCTCTAACAACCATGGGTATGTAGGATTTATAGATATGTTTCTAAATTAGTGGCTTTTCCTAGTTGGGGATGCACATTCAAAAATATGAATTAGCACTTTGGTGATTCCAGTGTGACTTGTTGAATGATGGAACCTCAAAAAATAAGTACTAGTCCCCACACACCTTTATCAACTCCTTGTCAATACTCAATAAGGCATTACCCTGTATAGGATCAATGATCCTCTCTATGTTCTGTTTGGATGGATAGAAGAGAACATTAATTGTAAGGATATTATGATGCTACAAGGATCCCTAAGACTTCAACACATTCCAGACTGTAGAATATATCTAGGTTTGGTGTTATGTATCTATGTCTCACTGAGGATAATGATGTGTTGATCCAATCTAAAATATTTGATTTCATACTTTTTCATATGCCATCTTGACCAATTATTGATAATGTTAGTGTTTCCCTTAATGAAATGTCATATATGATCCCTCTCTAGGATTGGGAATCAATGATGAGTTAGACGATGTAGTCATTTGAGAAACCTATACATGTTATTTATTTATTTTCGTTAGTTTGGTTTCATTCAAAGGGTCTCCCCTCTTCCTTTGGTCAACGTATGAGGTGAGAGTAATCCTTGAGTTATTATCCAATTTTAGAAGATATTGGTATGTGAAGATTCTGAGTCTGAGATCATACATCCATTTGATGATGCTTCCATATTACTTACCCAGGATTATGCCCACCCTTGGGTACTATCTTACCTAGGTGGTGTGATAAACTATTTAGTTCATTATTTGAAAACTCCATTTTCCTGCCTGGCTCCATTATTATGTTGATGATGGGGATAATCGAATATTTGGGTGAGATGTCAAAAAAGTGACCTCATTCAAAAGATTACTATATTTATGGTGACATAGATTCTGTTAATGTAATTAATCCCTATTCCAACACCACAAAATATATTCTTATTTAGGTAATGGATTATTGGGATTCTTCTCCTAGCATTTAAATTGTTCATGTAGCTAGTCTTACTCATGTTGTGTCTACTCTGTCTGTCGAAGAGGCATATGAATTACATAGGCTGATCTTGCAACAGATTCATGCCTTGATCTCTAATACCCTCTTATATGCACTCCATGGAAATGTTAATTCCTTCACCAAATAGTTCGTGAATTGGAGGGAGATGGTTTTGACCAAAATCCTTAATTTGAAATTATAACAAAATCCATTTTTACATAGATAAGTTTATCCATAAATGAAAGATATTTTCAAAATATTATGGATGAGGCTCCTCTTTCTAGTAATACAAGGGAGACATCAGAGGAATTAGAGAAATGTCATCCATTGATATCTAAATTGTAGGTTCATATGAATTCTTAGTCTATGTAGATTTGTTGGCATGAGGATATTAAAACATATCTAAGGTATGATCCTTCAACATCATTATCTTCCTAGAAATATTACCATTAGAGGGTTGAAGAGTAGAAGGATTTGGTTGAGAATCATAATCCTGGGGTAGTAGTATAATAAGTGGTGAGAGATAAACTTCAATATTCCATTGATGTTTCCCGTTAAACCATTGCATTCCATGTCAGAACAGCTAATCAACTTTTATTTTAGTTGAACCCCTATAATGATTCTTGTTTTTAAATTTTGAAGATACTCCAAATTGATGATATTACACCTTCTGTTTAGAAACTATAAGTGGAGGAATTTTATGATCATTATATATCACTATCTATTATTCAATTATTCATGGAATTTATGATATTTTGTTACACTAATTTTATGATAATCGATGATGCTACCCGTATGTTCCATATCATCAAGTAAAAATGAATGTCTGGATTTGAATATTTAAATAATAAAAAATTCCATTTGAGAATTACTCATGAATACCCACCAACCTGAGTCTCCCAACTGATGATTTATTGTATCTATCTTGATATTACTTGATTTGAAAAAGGATAACTTTGGTAGGATTCATTCTATAGGCGTAGAGTTATCAATATTTTTCCCATGGTAATAGGTTTATATAGAGTAGATCGATTATGCTAAGGCCATGTAGTTCTATTACAAGATTATATATATTAAATAACTATCATGGTGTAGAATATGGTCTTTTTGGATTATATCTGATATCACTTTAGTTGAGGGTATTTTCATTTGGACCGGATTTTAATTTATTTTACAGTGTTTTATCTTGTACCTAATGTTGCATTAGTTTAGATTCATTTATCTAACACCTGATATATCTTTAGTTTAGGGTGTTTTATCTCAATATTAATATTTATTTATTCTAGGGACTTTTATCTCATAACTAATATTTATTTAGTTTGGGTTTTTTATTGTACATGATATCAATTTATTTTATGGTCTTTTAGATCAAACTTCTATTACTTCAGTTTAAGGTTTTTTTCTCCTACCTGATATCACATTAGATTAATGTATATTAGTTCAGAACAAAAGCTTTTTTATTTTATTTTTGTTTATCTCAAACATGATATATTATCATGGGATATCATTCATACAAGCCACGACATTGCTAAAATACAAATATATGTTCGGTTCTGACATGGTGTTGCAAGGGACAACAAGGATCCAAAATCCATTTTTACAGAGTGACTAATTTGGATGATGAACATATGGGAATATGTAGGATCAATAGACATGTTTTCATTGTCCAGAAAAGGTTACTTGAAGATGAATTTTTTTACCAGGGGATATAGAAGATTTATGGATGTAATATCAGTAGAGGTATAAATGTTAGGCATGATAGGTCCTCTATGATATTTGTAGCATGGATAATGTATGTCAAAACCCAAAACATTATGTCTGAGAATATGAGATGGGTAAAACAAACTAGGTATGACAAATAAATTTTTTGAGATGATTGGGTCCACTATTGTGTGGAAAGGGGTCACATGGTTTGAATCTTCAATTTGAAAATGATGGGATGACTTTAGTTGATGGGTCAGTGCCATTTTGTGTCGGTATCATGACAAAGATAACGATGATCCTCAATTATTTTCATGGGATATGAAAGAATTATGATGTCTCAAAAATCTATATTATCTGGTTGGGTATGGAACGAAAGCTATCCCATAAGGGTTCTGGAACCATAGGGAAATTTAACATCCAAAGTGATGTGTGAGCTCCACACCATGTGCTTTATAATCATGAGGTATTGGCCACCAATGGTTCGGGAATGGTGTGTCAAGTTCATGAATTGAGAAAGGGTGAAAAACACGATGACATAACATTGAGATTGTAGAAATAACTCTGATTTTTTGGTATGAAGACTATAAGTCATGATCCAAAGTTCCCAGATCAGGAGGATGATATGGGATATTCATACCAGGTGTAGTTCAGACACTCCGAGGTGTTGAGTTATTCTGTAGTGTTGTTTGGGCTCCTAGGGATCAAAATTCCCTTTTTAAGACTGAATCATTTGGTTGACAACCATAGGATCATATGTAGAAGTCGTAGGCTTTCAAGAATAGTCAATAAAAGGGTACTTAAAATGAGGTGTCTTTTTTATGTCCATGGAAGGTTATAGTGATCTAAGGAACCCAAATCCTAAAGTGATATTTGAGAGTAGTAAAATATCTGAGAAGGGTTTTACCACCCTAAAAGTCATGACACCATATATTGAACATATTCTCTCATAGAAGAGATGTGGGAAATCATTATGCTATCATTTTATGGGACTATGAGATCTAACTATCAAATCATGGATTTTACTAGGGATAGAAATTATATCCTATGAGATTTATGAATTATTTATTTATGCTCTAATTTATTCCTAAACACTAGTGATTAAGACGTTACTGAATAAAGACATGAATTATTCTCATGCCTCCAGTTTTGGGATTTCAACCTCACAAGTTTTGTGTCTATTTCGCTAGTAGTTTAATGTATTTTGATTTTGATCATCATAGTCTAGAGATTATGGTCCTACAGAGTTGACCATTGTATACATAGTTTATGTTCATGAATCATTTGGACTTAATAAGGGTGATGTTACACAAGATCTTAATTAAGAAATCATTTATTACAATCACTCCAATATCATTTAGAGTGGGAAGTTGAGATGTTTTAAATCATGGATCAAGGTTATCAGTCATGAGCAATGATATGGGGAAATCATATGTGTAATGTTTCAGACAAACTGTGATATTTAGTTCTTATGTAGTAATTTCAGGGCACATAATAATCAAAAAGTCCTTTTTTAGAGTGGTAGATTTGGTTGACATCCATATGAGAATATGCAGAGCCATTGGAATATATGAATAGTCTTGAAATAGGTCATTAAAGATGAATATCATTTCTAGGTTCCATGTAATATTTTCTACAACCCAAATAACACAAAAATGAAGTGTGGATCATAGATTTATGTGCTTTAAAAGATGAAATAATCACCCTTAAATCTGTTTGACCATGGTAATGCTTTTGTGGTCCCTTTATAGGTGTTAAAAAATTTGTGATGGAGTGAAAAATTTATCATCAAATAGTGGGGATGTTTTCCTTGTAATTTTAAATCACGCGTTATGGAAAATTGTTTTATAGTTTTTCATCATGATTTAAGGATGTATTTGTTATGCAGTTTTAATTTCATGTGAGCTTGATGTTTTCCTTATACTTTAACATAATTCAGTAAGGACTAACTCCCATGTTGTTGGTTTTCATGTTGTGAATACATGGGAATTGTCTTGAACGAATTGAAATTTCATGGTTGGGCCTAAGGGAGGATGTCTGGGCATCAGTATGTATCTCATGAAAATGAAAATAAAGAAACAAATAGTTCTAAATAGCAATCCATTTTAATGTCATCTGGTGAGGATGTGGATCCCTCGATGTGAAATGTTTGAATTGCGGTTGGTCCTAATGATAGAATTATCAGCTTTATTAACCATCCAAAGGTGATGAGAATTAAGACACATGTTTTTATTAATAACATTTCTTATGTAGGTCATACTAGTATATAAAGAGGGGAATTTTTATATTTTATTTTTTTGTAATTATGCCTGATGTAGGAAATTCAGGCATCACAACATATTGTGTGAGGGGATGAATCAAATCCCACATAGTTCATTAATGGGAAATACTCTACACAAGTCTAAACCATATGTTGTGGTGGGAATTGTTTCCATTAATTGTTACTGTTGGACCCAGGATTAGAGATCCAGGAATAACTATGTATCATGTGAAGATATGAATCAATCCACACGTACATGTTAAGAAACAATTTAGTTTAACGTCATGCGGCATGGATGAATATGGATGTATAAAAAAGTGGAAATTTTGGGGCTAGGCCCATGGACAGAATTCTGGACATCGCTATGTATATCATGAAAACTCAATTCATACCCCACAAAGCTCTTGAAGAACCGTTCATGATAACATCATGTTGAAAGGATGTGGGATCCCATTTTTGAAGAGGGATAGAGCTATTGGATGTGTGGTAGATGACTATCACAATCTATAGTAGTCCTCTCGAGTGAGTTAAACAAATGTTTACCATTTTATGTGATATTAGGGACATTAACTATGCATTTTAACATCATATGGTGAGGACTCTTGTTATTCATTTTGTGATCTTGAATTTAGTTCCAAGATGGGCCTACCAAATGTTTTCATTCCTTGTTTTTGTGAGTAATCCCATTTAATAAGACACCTAATCCCACTAGATCTATGGTTAGTTTGAGAAACATGGAACGTAAAGGGTCTTTTTCACCATGAAGAGAAATTTAAGAGAAAGATAGGGTTATGTTGTATCATGTGGTGGTCATAACATGATATAAGGTAAAGGAATCCCTATTTATCTCATTAGAAATGTTAATCAATCCATACATAGTTCATGAAGAACCGTGTGGTTTAAGTTCATTTGGAATGGGCGATGGTGTCTCTATGTGAATAGAGATGGATTTTATGGATCTGTACAGTTTTATGTCATGAGTTGAGGACATTATCTGTTTAGTCTAACATCTAGTGGTAAGGGAATGGATCTCTTGATGTAAAGGATAAGGATTTTTATAGGTTTTTGTAGTTTTAAATAACGCGACAAGGAAATTTACATTTATTTTTAGTATCATACGGTAAAGAAATTCGACAACCCAACCTGAAAGGGAATTAATACTTTTGGTGTGACCAAGAGTAGATGTTAATGCATCACTTTGTATCCTGTGATAAAAGGAATAAAGAAATATATATTTCTTAGAGAAACAAATTGTTTGACACCATCTGGCTAGGAAACAATCCATACAGTTTAATATCACGTGGTTAGGATAAGCACAATATAGTTTAAGATTATGTCATCAGGTTGATGTCCATAAAGTTTAACATCATGTGGTCAGGAAGATCTCGGTACAGTTTAATATCAGGTGGTCAAGAAAATCTCCACATAGTTTAATGTTATGTCTCTAGAATGATTAATAGGGATTACTCTGATGTGGATTCCCATGTGACGTTAGATGTGAAAGGCATTTCTTCAGATCATTCATTGGTCGGTGGTGTAATATGCTACCCATCCTTGGGGTCCAATGAATAGGATCCTTTATGAGAAACCATATGGGGAAAATAAGGTCCTTCCCACTTGGGTTATAGTTTTGGGGGATTGTTTCCCTATATCATATAAGTTATGATATCCATCAAATGTACTCCTTAATTGAATGAATAAAGATGATAAATGTTTTATTAACGGATAACATGATATGATTATAATGGAAATTGAGGTTGTGCAGTGTGAAAATTGGACCTCTAGTGGTAACACTACCTTGGTCCCACACACAAATGAGTATGGAATTTCATGTGTCTTAGTAAGCATGGTGATACTATAGGCCCATAAAGCATGGAGGATATTTTCGGGCCAAGACTTATTAACCATTTTCATCATCTTCAAGATTATATTTGATAGAGTTTTATTAAGGCCATATATATATATCCATTTTACACTTTATAAAATGGATTTGAGTGACTGGAATCAGCATTGTACTTCTTGTATAGGCTCTTCAATTCTGTTCAATGGGTGTTGGTGCCATTTTCATTCAAAATTGTATGAGGGACTCTAAACTTGTTAATGATATGGTATTTCATGATGTTGATGATATTATTAATCCCTACATCCAACAGGGGTATCTCCTCTTCCAATTTGTAAAATATGTCAGTATTATAAAGGATGTTCATAAACTACATAGATATGGATGGGGAATATGGACCCACAATATCCATGCCCAGAATGAAAATTTTCAGGAAAATTTAGCATTATGTCGTAATTTCAAGGGACGATGGATGATGTTTTCATGGATATGTAAATCAAGACATTTCATGGAAAATTACACATAGTAAAATAGCATGGTATTCTAATAAACCCAAAACTCTTGATTTGGTGGGATATCCAAGCCTTGAATCGATGGGTTCCATATGATCATTCATTAAGTTCTTCAATGATGACGGAAACTTCTCCTTTTACTATGAACCTAATGTTGATATTGTCAATTGTAACGCCCTGACCCCAGTTACCCAGAGTCGGTGCATTAATTACATAACATTGGCATGATCACAAGAAAGATCAAATCTCAAAATATCGATTGGTTTAGTAGCCTTGGAAACACTAGATATATTTCATAAGTTTTCCATTACATCATAAAATGAAAAACTACTACAACAACATAATGTTTCCACCGTCCACACTATAATCCCCTCATAATATCCCTGAAGGTCATTCATAACTTACTTCTTCACATCCTGGGAAAAATAAAACATAGAAAAGGGGTGAGCTCAAATGCCCAGTAAGGATAACAATATAGCGGAAACTTTCATAAATAAGAATAAACATTTAAGGCAATGTATAACTAAAACAAAATCCTTTCAAACATGAACATTCAACATGGTATGGCATAAATAAAATGAAATAATGCCATTTACTTATTCACATGGATATTCTACTAATCGAATAATCACATGCAAAAATCAATAACCACTTTCATAATGTTGGAATGCATAATGTCAAACGTTAATTTCATTGTCTAGGCCTCATCCCAAGACCTAGGGGTTACTTCTAACCGGAACCCAACCCGGAGTGCCTCTAATAACCGGACACCAACCCGGAGTGCCTCTAATAACCGGACACCAACCCGGAGTACCTCTAATAACCGGAGACCAAACCGGAGGGCTTACTTTTACCAGTCCCTAACCTGGAGGGCTTACTTTAACCAGTCCCCAACCTGGAGGGCTTACTTTTACCGGTCCCCAACCCGGAACATACTTTTTTTAGCACATTCATCTGAAGAAAAGTTTGAAATATAACATAAACATTCGGATTAAAACTACCATACGAAATGTCAATAGTTTCACCATAAACTATGAATGGTATAAAATAGCACATCCACAGTCAAACATATCACAAAACCTTCAATACAATATAGAAGTTTTGTATTATAATAAATCAACTTCAAATAATCTTAAAATCCATCAAAGGATGTTGACATAGATGAAATCAAAATTCTTTTAAAAGAAGTATCTCCTTTTATTTTGAAATCATTTAAGATCCATATAAAATAAAATATTTTCTTGGAAAATATTCTTATAAGCTTGTAAGGAAAGCTTCGACGATTTTATAACGGCGGAAAATAACCGCACCCTCCGTATAAGTTAAAAAAAACATTCTTACCTCAATTCTGTCGAAAAGGTTAAAAAGGACCTTGTTTTGAAAACGACAGAAAGATTCCTTTATAAACCTCTTACAAAAAGTCAAACAAGGGTATAAATTAATTTAACCCATATTCTTGTAAATAATAAATATGTTTTGAAATACATTTCGAAGAAACATGGATGTGGATGATAAAGAAATCCCAGTAGATTATTACGTATAAAAAACCTCGGATAATGAAGAGATTGTGAAATAACCCTTACCTTGTACTTTTCCTTGGTTGGGGTAGGTTAACCTCCTGTATAATATTGAAATAATTGTTACTAAATTATACAAGAATCATATACATTAATATGATATCATATATGATCTTTTAATATTGATTTGATAATAATATCTTAGTATTATCGCCGTTTCGGGTGTTAACTTACTCATTTTATTTATATGTTTTGTTACATAAGTCATGTTTGTTGTATATTATTCATATCCAGAATGATATCAAGTCCTTAAACATCATTTTTAAATCATTAAATGATAATTATACTTGAATGGATATGATGGAGGATGAATCCCATCGCGTTCGTGGAGACGGTAGTCCGTACGTACGCACGAACGCTACTTCCATTTAATTTTTATTTTAAAAGAATCGAATCCAAATGATACATAGGTATATTACTATTCCAGTATAATATAATATTTTATATATGTTACTTAAGTTCATTAACACCATCCTTTATACGTTCCATGTGTGGTATGAACGAGTCATATCATTTTAAGGGGGCGGTAGTCCGCACTTCCTCAAATGAAATTATCGTATGTATATACAACATGAAACGAATAATGGTATGAAATAAAATGGAATTAAAGAAGCTTATATATAAAATATATATCATTAATATCATATTTAATTACAGTTCCATCATAATGGCCACCATGAGAGGCGGTAAGATGTATTTGAACAATCATCGTTTCGTGAGGCGTTAGTTTGCCATCCACAGAAACATTATGTTCATCATCCATTAGATGGAGTTGTGTGTATGTGTAGTTTTAATCCTTCTTATAACAACATCCTAGTATATTGAGGATACTGGTGTTGTTACAAAAGAAAGGAAATAAAAAGAGTTTTGGGGTTGAAGAAGCAAAATAAATGAAAAAAATTTAAGAGAAATCGTTACCTTTAATTTAGGTAACTCACTTTGGTTGGAACCAAATGACTTCTTGAAATGATTTCTGCCTAAGGGGAAGCTTCAAGGAGGAGGAGAGGGATGTGGGGAGCTTATTTGGGCAGAGTTTGGACGAGCCAAGTGGCTTGAGAGGTGTGAGGAATGAGTAGAAGTGGTCTCCTTTTATAAGGAAGAGGAGGGGCTCTTTAGGAAAGAGTGAAAGTATTACTTTATAATATAATTATATTCGGTTTATAATGGTCCAAAAATCATTGTGGTCGAATATAAGATGACTCATATTCTAAATAACATCAACCAATAAGAATTGGACAGGTTTTAGATAATATTTTAATCATTATAATATTATTTATTTCAATGATTTATTAATGAGGTAAACATTTCATCATTATTGTGTCATTAATAATTTAACTTATTTGATGTCTACAAATTATAAATAAAATATAATTATTTAGGAAATCTTTTTAGCTTTCTAATGAATATTTATAATCGAAAATCCAACATGTATAACCCTATGTAAAAATTGTTCTTCTAAAAGATGTAAGTTTATGCCATTTTTATTTTTATTTTAACTTTATTAATATAATGTGTCATTATCACTTACAAGTGGATCCATGGGGTCCCAAAATAGACCCAAAGATGCCCATGGTCGACCATGTATCAACCAATAGGGTTAAGACACGTTTTAGGGTAATTTAGTATTATTATAATAATATTTTTTAACCCTTATTTACCGGATTTACCCTTAACCATGGTAAATAAAATATTTACCGCAGTAATTATTCAAAATGTCTAAAAATAAAAGTTACCTATTTACACAATTTGAACATCCTGATTCCAAATATGGAATCCATTTTTCTAAATTCAAAACACAGAAGTGGCAGAAATTAATTTAAAATTAATTCCCGCTGTCAAAACAAAAAGCGGGTTTTTAAGAGATAATAACTATCAAAAGATTGACACTTGTTTATGTTCGGTTTAATTGTAAAATTATGTCCAATGACAAACATTAAATTTAATGGTAAAAATATATTCTAAATATACTTTAAAACCACTCAAATTCATAATTTATCAATATTAATTATTTTGATTAAAAAAGTTGTTATTAATTAAAATTTAGTAATTTTCACTATTCATCAAAATACAAAAGTTATCCGAAAAGTACCAAAATTTCACCCTAAGCTATAATTGATATTCCGAATTCAAAAATGATGTCTATTTTACAAAATTCCAAACATATAAGTTGCATTAATTAATTTTATAATTAATTCCCGCTGTCAGAACAAATAGCGTGTTTTTAAGAAACAATTTATATCAAAAGATTGGCAATTGTTTATGTCCATTTTCAATGTTAAATTAATTCTAATGACCACCATTGGATAAAATGGTAAACATATGTTCTGATTATACTTTAAAACCGCTAAATAGTATAATTTATCACAATTAATTATTTTGATTATAAAAGTTGTTTTAAGTATTTTTTCACTATTCATAAAAAATTGGAAGTTCTCAGAAAGTTACAAAAATTCAACTTAGGATAATTTCGATATTACGAATACAAAAATGAAGTCCATTTGAAATATAAAATTTCTATAATTTTAAAAAGTGGTTATTACTATTCATAACAGCTACTTTGATTAGTCGCGGTGTTTTAGAACTCGAAGTTGCGTACAATGCAAGCTATTGCATTATTCAATGAGAAGCGTATCGTGGAAGCTCGGGGTGTTACATTCTCCCCTCCTTCAATAAATTGCGTCCTCGCAATTTGAAATTTTTCTTTGAAAATAAAATGTTGTAAATAGAAAATACCTTTGTGGAAAACCCACATCGGAAATAAGATTAATAAAAATATAACATTAAAAGAAAGAAAGAGAAGTACAAAGGTCATCCGAGATAGCCCATACTAGGGTTCTATGAAAATATGGATATGGAGGAAAAAAAAACTAGCATGGTCTGATGAAGAGTTCTAGAAAACAGGATTAGTAGAAAGTTAACAATAAGAAAATCACAAACTTGTGATTGGTTAAACTTCTATTGAATCCCCAGTTGGAAAAGTTAATCGACAACGTTTTTGTTTTAAGTAACCTTTCATAGAGGTGAGGAAATTATTTAAGAGATTTACTAAGAATGTGAGGAAATATACTTACTTATCATGTAGACTTTCATTAATAAATTTTTACCACAAACCATTTAGAATAGGAAAACTATTTTGTAATAACCAGGGACTCCCTGTAGGCTAGTGGTAGGAAATAAAGGCTTGTCGCACTATGGTTGTGGGTTCGATTCCTACAACTTTGTCGGACGCGACGGGTTATGCCCCACCCTACAGGTTGTCCTTTTCCTAAAACTATAGTATTATAATATTCCAAAAATAATCTTCATAAATGTTTTTAACCTTAAACAATACTATCCAAAGATCAACTTAATCCACTCCAACCTTTCTAGTTATCCAAAATACCTCTGTCCAGACTTTCTCTAAAAGGTTTCTTAATTCCAAAATCTATTTATCAGATTCCCCAAACGAAGTAAAGTTTCTCTTATTGTCACATACTAAAAATATAATTACCTTCATCATATTAAAACCTTACTGAAATCAACAAGTACTGCAGTACAATCCATATATATATCACATTATTCTTATAACCAGAATATAATCCTTGAGTCCAAAAGCACCAATACATTAATTATTCCGCTTCAACTGTAGTCACAACATAAGATTGGCCTTGATCCCTTGGCCTTTTCTGAGGTAAGTTTCCCTGACGCTTAGGACATTCATTTGCATAATGACCCATTTCTCTACAATTGTAGCATTCCACTTTGATAGCCTCTTTCTTTCCCTTGCAATCACGAGCCTGGTGACCCTTTTCTCCACATTTATAACAAACTCCCATTCCTTTTAGGCAAGTACCAGGGTGATTCTTCCCACAATTATCACATAATGGAAAATCCTTCTTTCCCTTTTTCCCTTTATCTGTCTCTTGTTCCACCGTTCTCTTATTCTCTTGCTTTACTTTGTTGTCATAAGACTTAGAGAATTCCTTTTCTGTCTTGATAGCACACGAGACAATATCCTCGTATGATGAGAAGGATTGTGATACCAAAGCTCGACGGAGAAATGGTTTTAACCCATCAAAGAAACGATCAATCTTACTTCTTGGGTTGCGAATATAATCACCAGCGTACCTCGCTAACCTTGTAAAGTTAGCCTCATACTTTGTGACATTCTCATCCTCCTTTTGTCTCAGACTCAGAAATTGCCTTTCCATATATGCTCGATGGTCACGAGGAAAGTATTTTTCTAAAAACAGATCTTTGAACTCCCTCCATTCCATATTTATACTTCATCATCTTCCTTCATGTTTTGAATTAATGACCACCATTGATCAGCATCTCCAGTGAGGCGGTAAACTGCCATGATAACTTTTTCCTTTTCACTGCTCCCCAAAGCCTGAAATATTTTCTCTAGGGAAAATATCCATTGCTCAGCTACTAAGGGATTTGTATTCCCGTTGAAAGTTGGTGGTTGTTGCCTCATGAATCGATCTAACATTGATCCTCCACGCTGCGGATCAGGGTGCTTCATACGGGTAAGGTTATTATTCATAACCTGAGTAAGTTGTCCCAGTATGGTGATTAGCTGATCGGCACCAGTTGCATCACCAGCCCCACTATAATTATCTTGAGCAGGAGGGCAATCCCTACATGGAGTGCGTGCATTGATACGGTTTCCATTTCTTCCACTAGGCGCCATTTCTAAACAATGGCATAAACTAGATCAGTTTATGAATCAAAATACATAATCCCATACTTATAAAACACTTAACGTAAATTGAACTATTTATGGATATAATCCATAATCATAAAAATGTTTTCTTTGAGGAAGTATATACTCATAAACCCTTCATAATGATTTGTAAAGAAAATGAGAGTTATCCTAAGCATATCCCCCGGGAGTGTCGTAACCAAGAGTGCAGCAAGGCCCGTTGTCGTGCACCAGTTCCCGTTCGAGTCTAGCTCAAAGCGGTGTTTTCGGGTTTTACCCCTAGGTACATCTGTGCCAGAGCCGCCTCTACCTGCTCGTATCCAGACAGGGATGTATTGCTCGGAAAACTCACAAAATCTCTACAATACCAAAATTCTAGGAAGTTCTTCTATACTAATCCTCAAAGTTCATCTTAGGTCTACGTGCTCTAATCAGAGTTTATCTAAATCTAGTTTCCAAGGTTTGTACTAAACTTCCTCTGATACCAACTGTAACGCCCCGACCCCAGTTACCCAGAGTCGGTGCATTAATTACATAACATTGGCATGATCACAAGAAAGATCAAATCTCGAAAGATCGATTGGTTTAGTAGCCTTGGAAACACTAGATATATTTCATAAGTTTTTCATTACATCATAAAATGAAAAACTACTACAACAACATAATGTTTCCACCGTCCACACTATAATCCCCTCATAATATCCCTGAAGGTCATTCATAACTTACTTCTTCACATCCTGGGAAAAATAAAACATAGAAAAGGGGTGAGCTCAAATTCCCAGTAAGGATAACAATATAGCGGAAACTTTCATAAATAAGAATAAACATTTAAGGCAATGTATAACTAAAACAAAATCCTTTCAAACATGAACTTTCAACATGGTATGGCATAAATAAAATGAAATAATGCCATTTACTTATTCACATGGATATTCTACTAATCGAATAATCACATGCAAAAATCAATAACCACTTTCATAATGTTGGAATGCATAATGTCAAACGTTAATTTCATTGTCTAGGCCTCATCCCAAGACCTAGGGGTTACTTCTAACCGGAACCCAACCCGGAGTGCCTCTAATAACCGAACACCAACCCGGAGTGCCTCTAATAACCGGACACCAACCCGGAGTACCTCTAATAACCGGAGACCAAACCGGAGGGCTTACTTTTACCAGTCCCTAACCTGGAGGGCTTACTTTAACCAGTCCCCAACCTGGAGGGCTTACTTTTACCGGTCCCCAACCCGGAACATACTTTTTTTAGCACATTCATCTGAAGAAAAGTTTGAAATATAACATAAACATTCGGATTAAAACTACCATACGAAATGTCAATAGTTTCACCATAAACTATGAATGGTATAAAATAGCACATCCACAGTCAAACATATCACAAAACTTTCAATACAATATAGAAGTTTTGTATTATAATAAATCAACTTCAAATAATCTTAAAATCCATCAAAGGATGTTGACATAGATGAAATCAAAATTTTTTTAAAAGAAGTACCTCCTTTTATTTTGAAATCATTTAAGATCCATATAAAATAAAACATTTTCTTGGAAAATATTCTTATAAGCTTGTAAGGAAAGCTTCGACGATTTTATAACGGCGGAAAATAACCGCACCCTCCGTATAAGTTAAAAAAAACATTCTTACCTCAATTCTGTCGAAAAGGTTAAAAAGGACCTTGTTTTGAAAACGACGGAAAGATTCCTTTATAAACCTCTTACAAAAAGTCAAACAAGGGTATAAATTAATTTAACCCATATTCTTGTAAATAATAAATATGTTTTGAAATACATTTCGAAGAAACATGGATGTGGATGATAAAGAAATCCCAGTAGATTATTACGTATAAACAACCTCGGATAATGAAGAGATTGTGAAATAACCCTTACCTTGTACTTTTCCTTGGTTGGGGTAGGTTAACCTCCTGTATAATATTGAAATAATTGTTACTAAATTATACAAGAATCATATACATTAATATGATATCATATATGATCTTTTAATATTGATTTGATAATAATATCTTAGTATTATCGCCGTTTCGGGTGTTAACTTACTCATTTTATTTATATGTTTTGTTACATAAGTCATGTTTGTTGTATCTTATTCATATCCAGAATGATATCAAGTCCTTAAACATCATTTTTAAATCATTAAATGATAATTATACTTGAATGGATATGATGGAGGATGAATCCCATCGCGTTCGTGGAGACGGTAGTCCGTACGTACGCACGAACGCTACTTCCATTTAATTTTTATTTTAAAAGAATCGAATCCAAATGATACATAGGTATATTACTATTCCAGTATAATATAATATTTTATATATGTTACTTAAGTTCATTAACACCATCCTTTATACGTTCCATGTGTGGTATGAACGAGTCATATCATTTTAAGGGGGCGGTAGTCCGCACTTCCTCAAATGAAATTATCGTATGTATATACAACATGAAACGAATAATGGTATGAAATAAAATGGAATTACAGAAGCTTATATATAAAATATATATCATTAATATCATATTTAATTACAGTGCCATCATAATGGCCACCATGAGAGGCGGTAAGATGTATTTGAACAATCATCGTTTCGTGAGGCGTTAGTTTGCCATCCACAGAAACATTATGTTCATCATCCATTAGATGGAGTTGTGTGTATGTGTAGTTTTAATCCTTCTTATAACAACATCCTAGTATATTGAGGATACTGGTGTTGTTACAAAAGAAAGGAAATAAAAAGATTTTGGGGGTTGAAGAAGCAAAATAAATGAAACTAATTTAAGAGAAATCGTTACCTTTAATTTAGGTAACTCACTTTGGTTGGAACCAAAGGACTTCTTGAAATGATTTCTGCCTAAGGGGAAGCTTCAAGGAGGAGGAGAGGGATGTGGGGAGCTTAGTTGGGCAGAGTTTGGACGAGCCAAGTCGCTTGAGAGGTGTGAGGAATGAGTAGAAGTGGTCTCCTTTTATAAGGAAGAGGAGGGGCTCTTTAGGAAAGAGTGAAAGTATTACTTTATAATATAATTATATTCGGTTTATAATGGTCCAAAAATCATTGTGGTCGAAGATAAGATGACTCACATTCTAAATAACATCAACCAATAAGAATTGGACAGGTTTTAGATATTATTTTAATCATTATAATATTATTTATTTCAATGATTTATTAATGAGGTAAACATTGCATCATTATTGTGTCATTAATAATTTAACTTATTTGATGTCTAAAAATTATAAATAAAATATCATTATGTAGGAAATCTTTTTAGCTTTCTAATTAATATTTATAATCGAAAATCCAACATGTATAACCCTATGTAAAAATTGTTCTTCTAAAAGATGTAAGTTTATGCCATTTTTATTTTTATTTTAACTTTATTAATATAATGTGTCATTATCACTTACAAGTGGATCCATGGGGTCCCAAAATAGACCCAAAGATGCCCATGGTCGACCATGTATCAACCAATAGGTTTAAGACACGTTTTAGGGTAATTTAGTACTATTATAATATTATTTTTAACCCTTATTTACCGGATTTACCCTTAACCATGGTAAATAAAATATTTACCGCAGTAATTATTCAAAATGTCTAAAAATAAAAGTTACCTATTTACACAATTTGAACATCCTGATTCCAAATATGGAATCCATTTTTCTAAATTCAAAACACAGAAGTGGCAGAAATTAATTTAAAATTAATTCCCGCTGTCAAAACAAAAAGCGTGTTTTTAAGAGATAATAACTATCAAAAGATTGACACTTGTTTATGTTCGGTTTAATTGTAAAATTATGTCCAATGACAAACATTAAATTTAATGGTAAAAATATATTCTAAATATACTTTAAAACCACTCTAATTCATAATTTATCAATATTAATTATTTTGATTAAAAAAGTTGTTTTTAATTAAAATTTAGTAATTTTCACTATTCATCAAAATACAAAAGTTATCCGAAAAGTACCAAAATTTCACCCTAAGATATAATTGATATTCCGAATTCAAAAATGATGTCTATTTTACAAAATTCCAAACATATAAGTTGCATTAATTAATTTTATAATTAATTCCCGCTGTCAGAACAAATAGCGTGTTTTTAAGAAACAATTTATATCAAAAGATTGGCAATTGTTTATGTCCATTTTCAATGTTAAATTAATTCTAATGACCACCATTGGATAAAATGCTAAACATATGTTCTGATTATACTTTAAAACCGCTAAATAGTATAATTTATCACAATTAATTATTTTGATTATAAAAGTTGTTTTAAGTATTTTTTCACTATTCATAAAAAATTGGAAGTTCTCAGAAAGTTACAAAAATTCAACTTAGGATAATTTCGATATTACGAATACAAAAATGAAGTCCATTTGAAATATAAAATTTCTATAATTTTAAAAAGTGGTTATTACTATTCATAACAGCTACTTTGATTAGTCGCAGTGTTTTAGAACTCGAAGTTGCGTACAATGCACGCTATTGCATTATTCAATGAGAAGCGTATCGTGGAAGCTCGGGGTGTTACATCAATAACTTATTCATAGAGATATTTTTATTCACATTGAGACCATCCTACATAGTGAAATTTGATTCACATAATTGAAACAGTTCCCTTACGGATCATTTTATCGGGTGGTCCCATTTTGGACATAACATACTATGGGGTCTATATATCCTAGGTTGGACATTAGATCATCACTCATTAGGCCAGTGATGGACTGGGGGATTTATTCCATCTCACATAAATTTATTTATGATATCATTATTTGATGTGTGATATGTAATATTATGTTCTCCTAACCTAGGATGGCTAGGGCGGTGGCTGCATTAGATAGTGCATCAGCGTGACTATGATCAGGGAACATGATGTAATAAGGGATCAAAGGAGAACTCTAACACCAATCACCTAACGTAGACAGTTATAGGTGCCAAATATTCCTTTTTAATGGAATATCATCCATTAATCTTCTTTATAACCAATTAGGAGTCCCCTTTGATTATCATGTATGATATGTGTAGCTGTAGGGATAATTCCAATTCAGCAATGGGGTATTGGTATTCAGCATCATAATTTGGGTATCCATCGAATAGTGAGAAAGTGTAGGGAAAAATGAATTTTCTAGAGAGGAAAATACAATCCATAGACCAACCTGATTGAACTTTAGATTTTACATTTTCATACAAACATGACTCTAAGAGGCTCCATTGAAGTACATGTCCCATGTCCAAGGTGTGTCAATGGAATAAAATACCTCTTCATATAGGATCTCATTATCTTCTGGTATATTTTCTATGGTTGGATGTGTTATGAGGAAATCATAAATGTCTTTACCTTTAACTGAATATTGGGATTTGAACTAAATGACATATTGATGTAGAATGACCACCCATTAGGCCATGTTCCTTGTCAATATGGGTTTTCCAATGGTGTACTTGAGAAGATCATTATGGGAGATGAGATGGACTTAATGGTTTGAAAATATTGAGTTATATTTTTCACTATGAATATTAGTACAAGGAAGTGATTCTCAACATCATAATATATAGTCTCAGTTCATAGAATCTTCAGGAAGAGGAAGTAGAGACTATATTTACACCCCAAATCATTTTTTTGTGAAATGAGGGAACTGAATGAGTATTCCATGGCACCCACATATAAGATGAGTTTCCACTATTCCACTAGATTCATTAAAAACGTTTGGTGAAATATGTACTTCTTGAGACTTTTAAAGGAATTTTAGTTATCATTGTCCCATTGATAGGGAATACTTTTCTTCATTAGCCTAGTAAAGGAGAGTGCATTGATAGAGAGGTAGAAAATGAACCACTGAATGTTGGAGAGGTTTCATTGGAGTCCCCTCGGTTCATTGACATTTGTATGGGGTGTCATTTATAAGATATAACCTCTCTTCTCTGGGACAACATTCATGTCACAGTGGCATACCACATAGAAAAGAAACATCCATGATGTTTCCCCGAAAGCACATTTCAATGGATTCATCTTCAGACTATGTTTTCAAAGCCTTTCAAAAATTGTTCAATGGTCTATGAATTGATATCATCATTTTCCAGATTTAACAACTGGTTCATCGAAAACAAATCCATCTATCATTCCCATGAATGGAATAAATTTGTGAGCTATGACACACTAATGTATAGAATTAGTTTTCTTTATTCCAAAATGAATGTCCTAAAAGAAAAAAAATCCCTGAGGCACTCTAAAGGTGGTGGCTTCTTCATCATTGGGGTCCATGATGATCTGATTTTACCCCAAATACCCACCCACAATGGAATGGGATTAAAAACTATGATTTCCATTAATCAAGAGTTATGTAATCAGCAATGTTATTTCATCCTTTGAGAAATAATGATTATGGTCTCTAAAGTCAATGTATAACCTAATTTGGTTATTATTCTTTCATGATAGGTATGATGTTATAAATCATTCATGGGTATTTCACTTCTCAAAAAAATTTACCTTTAATCAACTTATCATGTTCCATCTCTAAATTGGTGGAATCAGAGGGGTGCATCCTACTATATACCTATTTGAAGCCTCAATGCTCAATTTGAAGTCCAAAATGGTTCGTATCCTCTTATGGATTCAGTAGGGGAATTTTTGTATAGTTCCCGGGGATCACATGTTGATAATGCTTTAGAAATTAATGGTACAACTTTTTCTATTTGAGGTTCATGGTGTCCCTAATTAGAGTGGGATTTGATTCTTCTTTCATTCCCAGATATATTTGTTTGATCTCATTTCTGGTGATGGATACACCTTCCTTGAATGTTTTAGGGGAATTCATGATATCATCATTATCCCATTCCAATTATGAGTATGTAGATACATATTTAGATGATGTTGTCAGTCTGGGGGATTCTCTTTCACTATCAAGTGAGAGATGATATGGGAGGAGAAATTATAATATTCTGATCTTTGAGTCATTTTGGAGATGTTTTAGAGATAATTTTATTTTATATAGTCACTAAGGAATGGAGGGGTTGGACATCTAGGATTATATTTGTTACCTCAACTAGAGTTTTGGGGAGTACGTAGTAATATTTAAGAATAATATGTGGATTCATATGGGTAGTCCCCAATACATTGGGATATACAAATACTATATCATAATTTTCTATTAGTTTCATTACTAACTTATTCTAGATATCTTCTTCAGTATACATGGCTATATGATCGCATATCGATTCAATATTCATTTCACCCTTACACCACTATTTTTAAGTAGTTTTGAAATGAATTTTCGAAACATAATAATAAATTTCAATTCATTTTTTATTCAATTATTTAATTTTTTTCACTATTAAATAGATATATTTTACTTGTTTTAGTGTTTACATTGTAGTATGTGGTGATTTGGATATCCCATGATAGAATTCATGAAAAATAGTCTAAACTACACAATACCCCGAACACACATATGGAGTTAAATTTATAGTGTGGGTAATACGTGCATCCAATAGGGATATAAATTGGAGTATATGTGATAAAACTTGTGGGATACATTTCATAAGAAGACCATGTATCCAAATTCATCTATTTGGAGGCCCAAAATAGGCCCACATTATGATGAAATTCTGGGTGGGCCAGATTGGACCACCCTCTAGTATTTGGGTCATAACCCAGGATAGATTTGACCACCATTCTCATTCCCTTGATAGCGATGCCATATTGAGTATCAAGGGAAACTTACCCGAGTTCTTTATGATTTATCCATCCTATTTCTCTCATTTAGTAATATAATTTCAATTTTTATTTTAAAATAAAAAACCTCAAGTTTTATAAATTCCCATTCCCATGTTATATTCATATTCAAAACATTTTTTATTAGTGATCTAATCCTCCTACAAGAGATAACCTAGGGTTGCAGTTATACTATAGAAATTCTAGTTAAAAAAAAATATTTAATTTGATTTTCTCAGCAACACGATCAAACATTGGTGACATTTCCATGGATCCAATTTAATTATTTCCCTTTTACTCTTTTATTTTCTCTTTTACTCTTGTAAATACCCCCTTCCCATTTTATTTTTTGTTCTTGTTTTTATTTTTATTTATTTTTTTTTTCTTCCCCCTTTTCTCTTTCTCTACTCTCCCTCTCTTTAATTCAGTAAAATATCATTATATTTTATTTTATCCTTAATTATTCTTAAATATTCTTATTTTATGCATCGTCCATCATAAAAATAAAAAAATAAAAAAAACCAAAAAAAATTTCAAAAATTTATTTGCGTGACACATTTTGGAAAAGAAAATTAGATTGAAATAGAACCTGAAATTGAATATTTAAATAACTAATAACTTCAGTAATCCAATGTAGTACAATCAAGTAAAATATAGGAAATAATTTCTGAAACTCAATTGTCTCCAAACCAATAAAAAATTGATCAAAATCAAATCCATGAAGTCATGGTTGTAAATAATCAGACAATAAAAGAACTGACCTCCCTAGGTGTGGATTACCAAACTGCATACATTGAATATCCTGTGGAAGAAACCAAATTTGAGAAGAGATAATGCCTCATTCACCTCCTTCCAAAATTCCATTGTATTCCTGGTGAGGACCCTCACGAATATCTCAAAGAGTTTCAAATAGTGTGCTTCACTATGAAACCCCAATATTTTTCTGAGGACCTAATTATATTTAGGGCCACCTCTTTCTCCCTTGATGGTGTAGCCAATGACTAGATATACTATATTCCTACCAAAATTGGGGATTGTAGTGACCTTGAAAGACTCTTTTTAGATAATTTCTTACATACCTACTAAACATCATCAATTAGGAATGTAATATGTTGCATTAGGAATTCATATAAAAAGACCCTTCATGAATACTAAGAGAGACTCAAAAGACTCTTCTCATGCTGCCCCACCACCATATTAATGAAGAACGATTAATCTAATACTTCTATAAATGACATATTCACATAGATAGTGGATTGATTGATGTTGCAGATAGTGGTACCCTAGTTGATAAAATACCTTCCGCTGCTCGTGACATAAGATAAAGCATGGATAAAAATTCACAACAATTTGGCACACATGATGTTGCACCAGCGTAAGGAGTTCATGAGGTAAGTCACTCATACCTGGAATAAAAGTTAAATAATATACTTGATTATATGCATACTATTTTGAGGATATTGGATCAATTACATGGGAACTCACACTCTTCATCAGTTTCATTACATTGTGGTATTTTTCGAACAATACTCATTTTTTTGACCAGTACCCACAAATTCATGTTTAAACTGAGTATCATATAATAGTGTTCCCAGGGAACCCATTCAAAAAATCACCTTTACTCATGCATGAACCATTTAGGAAAAATCACAACCTCTATTAGAAAGCTCAACCAGAGTAACAACAATGAGGAAACTCAATCTACACCTAGTATAATTGGTATTAACAAGGTCAAGGTATGAAAACGTTTTATCCAAAAAGTTATAGAAATAATCAGGCTCCTCTTCCACCAAAATGTGAGCTAAACCTCAAGCATATGGTGAAGAAAATGCAAACCCAAAACCTCCAGAACCAATAGACCACACAATCGTAAATTCAAGTCCTAAGAAATCAAGTGTGTCATTTTTTGAACTCCATCAATGAGATAAAGATGCAAGGTTCTAAAAAATTACCTTACCAACCTGTTTCCAATCTAGAAGAAAAAGGTAATGTTTGTTCAATCACAGTTCATAGGGTTAAGAATGTATCTTCGTCCAATGATTCTATCAAACAAGTAAGTCCCGCTCTTGAAAAAACTATTTCTCAACCCATAAAAGATTCTAAGGAAGAAAAAAACAAAAAGTGTAGTCAAATTAATATTTATGAATCAAATGAAAAATCTATTCCTCTCCCTTTTCCCAAAAGTATCTCAAAATCTAAAAAAATTTGATAATGAGATTGATAATCAAATAATGGATTCATTTAAAATGGTTCAAGTTAAAATTTAATTATTGGATTTAGTAAAACAAATGCCCCAATATTACAAATTTATTGAAGAGATTTTCAACCATAAATGAATGTTTAAAGAGAATGAGAGCATCAGACTATGAAGGAATGTATCGGCCTTGATTCAACCACTAATTACAAAATAATTCAAGGATATTGGCACATTCATAATAACTTGTACCATACGGGAGACATTATTTTATGATTATATGTTTGATTTAGGTTCTTTTATTAATGTTATTTCTCACTCTATGCATACTTATCTAAAGGTTAGATAGCTTCAACTGACAGGCATTGACGTGAAACATTCCAACAGAGAACTATGCACCCAACATGAGTGATTGAGCATGTCCTAGTTGTATTTAAGACTCTCATCTTTCCCACTAATATCTAAATTATTTAGATGCAATATACCCAAACCTAAGTACATGATCCCATCATACTTGGTGGATATTCCATTAAATATAAAATATGATAATTATTGTTTAAAATGGTTTTCTTTCCATAGAGTTTTTGGGAGAAAGGTTATGTTTTAATATCTTTAATGTAATGAAAAACCCCGTTGAAGATAACTCCACTATTCTTATATATTAAATGTAAGTTTTATATAACAACACACAAACATTAAATTGTCTCCTCAACCGATACTATGACTCATTTTCATCTTTTTCACCCTTGGATGATTTGATTTTTTATTTATGATTTGACTGTTGTGTGGGTTCTGAAAAATGTAAATTTTGTTCTTTAATAGATGAGTCTATTCATTCTAAGGTTCCCAAGAAAATCGATTATTTATCAAATCTCATTTGAATAGATTCTATATCATTAGAAAATAAACACGAGTATATAGATAGTTTCATGGAAGTCACTCCCCTTAAATCTTTTCCCTTAATAAATAATCCACTAGTGTTAGAACTGAAACTACTTCCATTTGATTAAAATTTTGTAGATCTTGAGGGTATTGTCCCATTTCCCAACATTAGTGCCAATAAACTCTATCCGTAGCAGGAATCAAAACCTCTCTTCCACTTTGGAGAGTGTAAAAAGGAAATCAGAAAGACATTGGCTGATATTCCGATGATTTTCCCATCTATTTGTATGCACCATATAAATTTAGATAATGATGATAAACTTGTAAGACACTCTAAATGTTGGTTGAATCCCAATCTCCTTGAAGTAGTAAAATTAAATATAGGTAAATTAATTTTTCCTGGGATCATTTATCATATATCTGATAGTAAATCGGTTAGCTTAGTTAAAATTATACCTAAAAAATCTATAATAATATTAGTGTCAAAGAAAACAGATGAATTAGTACCAACACACATGCCAAATAGTAATAAAGACAGTATTTACTATCATCAATTCAATCATACCACACCAAAGGACGAATTTCATGAACTTTTCAATGACCATGTTATATAATTATTGGCTTGTAAGACCCATTATTGAATCATTGATAGAAATTCGGGTAATTTCCAAATCCACATAGCCCATGAGGATTTAGAAAAGACAACAATTACGTATCAATTTGGTATATTTCCATACAGAATAAAGACTTTCTCTATGAAATTATCCTAGTACTATTCAAGGATGTATGTTTTGTATTTTTTATGAGTACCTTGAGAATAGTATTGATGTGTTTATGGATAATTTCATAGAATATGGTTCTTCTTTTGATGACTGCTTGGAACACCTAGGGTTTGTCCTCTTCCGCTGCACTGAAAATGAGCTGGTATTAAATTATTCGAAATGTCATGTAATGGTTGAGTGGGGTATTATTCATGGGAATGTTATTTCAAATGAGGGAATTAAAGTGGAAAAATAAAAAATTGAATTATTTTGAACCCTTCTATATTCAGAATGTGTTCATGAGGTGAGATCATTCAAGGTTCATGATGGTTTTTACCACCGATTCCTTAACGACTTTAGTAAGATCGTAATTTCATTGTCTTAGTTATTATAAAGGGATTCTGAGTTTTTGTTTGATAAAAATTGTAAGGATGAATTCAATTCATTAAAAAGAGTCTCAAATCACCTATTTTTATCTAACCACCAAGGTCTCATTTCCCCTTTGAAGTTAAGTGTGATAACTCTTACATTGCATTTGGGGTAGTTTTTTCACAAAGGATTGAGAAGGATCCTCATGTCATTGTGTATTCCTCATGTACCATTGACTATACCAAAGTAAACTACATAACCAATAAAAACAACTCCTTTTTATTTTGTTTTTGTTGGAAAAATAACCTTTATAACTACTTTTGTCAAATCTCATTGTCTTTTTTGATCATACTACCCTTCGTTTTCTCCTATAGAAACCTAAAGCTATGCACCACCTTATACGATGTATGCTTCTTCTCCAGAAGTATTACCTTTAGATTAATGAAAATAAGGGATTGGAAAATGTTGTAGCTGGTCACATTAGTAGTTTTTTTCTACCATTAGACCACCATGATTACTCATCCTTCTCTATTTGGAAATTCTTCCTTCATGAGAACCTTTTTCATGTTGTAGACCTTACCCCTTGGCATATAGACATTGTGAAGTATCTAGCAAAATCTAGGTTCCCTACTAATTTTAGAACATCACAATCACATAGACTAAAGAAATATTCTAGGTGGTACATTTGGGATGAGACCTTTTTTTGGGGAATTTTTAATTACTAAGTAGTCCATATGTGTGTCCTTGACCCTGAGCTGACATCAGTTTTGACCTTTTACCACACATTGTCATATGGGGGCCAGTTTGGCTCTCAACATATAGCTCGAAAGTTCCTTGACTCAGGAATTTATTAGAATACATTTTATAGGGATGCCCATAATTTTTTTAATTCATGTATTCATTGAATATTCACAAGGAACATCTCCTAGAGGAATGAAATCCCCAAATAACCCATGTTATTCTATGAAATCTTTGATGCATGGGGCACATACTTTATATTTCCTCTTCCAAGTTCATTTGGATTCATGTACATATTTTTTTTATTGACTAAGTTTCCAAATGGGTGGAAAAATAGGATACTAAGTCCAATGACTCACGAGTTGCTGTTGATTTTTGTGAGGTCTCATATTTTTAGAAGGTTTGGATTTCCAAGATATGTCATCACAGATCTAGGCTCACATATTTTTATTTGTAAAAAGAAAAATTTTCCTTTTAATTATGTGGTTGTTCATAAAGTCTCCAATGCATACAACCCTAAAGTAATAAAAAAATCTCAAATAGGGAAATTAAGAGAATCATTGAAAAAATGGTACAACCTGATAGGAAATATTGGAGTTTGTGCTTGAATGATTCACCTCCAGATTCAATTTTAATTTTAAACCAGAAGACCCTTTTAAGGTAAAAGTGAGAAACCCCAAGAGAAAACAAAGTTATTAAAGGAAAACTTATGCTTATTAGCATGCTTATCCTTAAGGATATTCTAAGAGAGAGAGATTACCGGTGTTTCTGGATTATCCTACATAAGTTCTTCAAAGCGGTGTGCTAGTCTGTCCCATGCATGCATAAAATCCTCTTGGTTGATTTTCCCCGTGTTAAAGCCTCTAACCAAGATTAAATTCTTCTTGGCAATCCAGTCAGTCAGATCTTTATTAGTGGCCACCTGAATTTTCCTTAGCATCGTCTTGTCACCATCTTCATTGGAGGCATTAAGTACAAGGGAGTCCACCGCCATAACTTCTCCAGAGTGCAGAAGCAGCTCCAATGGTTGAACAACTTCCATGCCTGTCTTTTGTGGGACATTCCTATTGGGATCAGCCCTGGATACCGTAGTCTCAACACTAACAGCATTACTATTATAGTTGGGAAGACCTTACATCCGTTGGGCCTTAAAATTCCTGGAATATCGAGTCTTCATTGGGGAAGGAAAATAAGAATAGTCCTTTCGGCCTTTCTTGCCTATGCGTCGTCCCTTCCTTCTCCGCAGGCTGTAAACATCACTATCCTGGACTTCCTGAGCACTAACTACTGAAACGTGACTAGATAAGTCATCCCCAGACTCCTCCCATTGAATCCCCTGCTCCTTAATGAATATTTCCCCCCAGGCATGCCTCCTCAGCAGGCCCTTTGTTCTCTAGACTCTCAAAACGATTACTCAAATTCATAGTTGGCGCGACTCTTCTCGGTCTTGAAGTGTTCCTTGGAATTGGCTCGACCTGGGAGGCCTCGCATTGAGTGAAAACAATTCCTGTACATATTGCCTCCACATAAGAAGACTTACTACATGCAGGCCTTTGAGAAGATTCACATTGGGCCTACCGTTTATATTTTGAAACCCCTATTGGAATGTCACCATACATGATTATGTTTGGAAAGGATTTTGAATTACCAGTAGAGGAAGGAAACCATGAATACTGGGCCACTAAACATTTTAATATGAATATTTTAGATACAAGTTAGAATAAGAGGCTACAAATCCAAGAGATAGAAGACATTCGATGCGATGCATATGAGAAATCCCAAATATATAAATAGAAAACAAAGGCAATACATGATAAAATGATTCATGGGAGGAAGTTGCATATTTATGGAAAGGTCCTCATGTACAATTACAGTTTAAATCTCCAACTAGGTATACTTCATTCCCAATGGCTCAGTCCTTACACTATTACTAATGTTTATAATTTTGGTTCAATACAGTTTATGCCTGAGCAGAGTAGAAAAAGTATTACCATCAATAGGAATAATCATAAACACTTATATTAGGATTTTTCAATGAATCTAGGGGAGAAGATCCACCTTCTAGAAGAAACATACTCTTGAAACACACCAGGTTTTATCATTCATTCCCACATTCTCATTTATTATAGTGAGGACACAACATATTATAGGATTTCGAGGTGGATATAAACCTGTGTTCATTAAGGTTATCATCATCTTTTTCTTTCGTCTTTTTAAATCCTCCTTTATTGTATTTTAATATTTCCATGACTGGTTGATTTTATTAGTATTTTCATCATAATTCACATTTCTTCTCTTTTTCATCTTCTTTATGGTGTTTTCTCTTTTCCCCATCTTCTTCAGGTAATTAGGATTTTCATCATCTGTCTTTCTTCTTCTTTTTTTCTCTTTATTTATAATATTATCACTTTTCCCCATCTTGTTGAGTTCATTACCGTTTTCATCGTCATTATTCATTCTTCTCTTTTTTCCTTCATTAATGTATTTTTAATTCCCCCCCTTTGGTCACCAAATTATTAAACTTACTAAAACAGCATGTTGGAATTTTTGATTCCAGGTATTTTTAACATTTTATGAAAATTTGTCTCTATTAAAGAAGGATATTTGCATAAATTTAATATCAGGGAGTCATTTTTAATAAATTGGTTATCTTTCAACGATATAGATGGTTGTATCTCTATGAATCTTTTTATATCCTTGTGAGAGTTGTTTTTTGGAAAACATTTTCACTAATATCTCCACACATTTTTTCACCAAACCAAAAAGTGTGAATATTTATTACACAATAATAGTTAAATATATGTTAGGTTAATATTTATCGGCCCTCTAAAATGAATTTTCCATAAATTGTTTCCTTATATGATCTATTTATATTCTATACTAGATTGACCTAAGTGTGTGTACCTTATATCCAATTATTGAACGCCCTAAAAAACAAATAAAAAACAAAAAATGGTATTTGTCTTGGGAAACTCAAAATCCATTCCCCCTCAACCCTTTATATCTTTTTAACTATTACAATTAGTGTCATTAGGATATAAAATAAGGATTGGGAGATGAGTGTGAGATTTAATCCAACTGAAACTTTTGAAAAAAATAATAATAAATGAGGGGATTGATGAAATGTAAAAAATATGGGGATATCAAGATTGGGGATTAATTTTTGAGTTCTGTTAATTCATAAGTGAGTGGGTCTTAAAATATGATTGCAAAGGAAAAGGGTAGGTTCGGTGTAAAAAACTATTTAAGCTGAGAAATATTAAAATAATATTTATTTATTGAATAGAAAGTTGAATTAATAGCATGTAATGATTTTCAAACACACACTCATGGAGAGTTTGTGGGATGGTTGACTTTTTTAATCCTTTCTAAATTTGGTATCATAAATCTGATTGAATTTAATTGTGATATAATTTATGAGACATATTTTTTTTCATTTTTACTAAGAATAAATACTTAGTGTGGTTTGTTCTTTTGATCACATTACATTAATGAATTAAAATTTCATTTAATGTTAAATCTTCAAGAATTTTGGAATATATACATGCATATATTTTTTTGGATATGTGACATTTCCCCGAAGTGAAAATTTTTAGCTGTGGGGGTGTGATCACTTAGTGATTCACTACACATTTAAACCCTTAAACAAATGTTTGAAACTAGTTTTGAAAGGAATATTACAAATATAATAATAAATTTCACTTTTTGTTTGATTCAATGATTTAAGTATTATAAATTATATATTGAGAAATTATACATGTTTCAGTGTTTATATTGTAGGAGGAGGTGATATAGAGATCCCATAATAGAATTCAAGCCAAATGGGCCAAACTACGCAAGAGCCCAAACACACATATGGAGTTTAATTTCTACTGCAGATAATCTATTTATCCCATTAGTATATATATTGGTTTTCATGTTCAAAAGTGTCTGGTTATACTTCTCAAGGATACCCTAGAGCCAAATTCTTCCATTTGGAGTCCCAAAAGAGGTACACATTGTGAAGAAATTCTGGGTGGTCTAGATTTGAACACCTTTCTATAATAGGGTCAAAACTCAGGTCTCAGTCCTCTAATTCAAATTATTTGAGATAAAACAAACATATAACAAGATTTACTACCTCTCCACTAAATTTGAATTCATTATAATGTGTTTGGTATGTCATCAATCCAGATAAAGATGGAGTAAAAAATCATCCATAAATAGTCAGGTAGCCCCTTATATACTGGACAACTTTTTGTGGAAACATTGATGTAATTGTCTATAAAATCAATCCTACCCCTCATTAATATATGTTTTACAACTAGGGGTTAGGGTGAGTAAAACATGATAGATCTATTTGTTCATTTTAGGTCTCTTCTCCCTCATGTACTTTTAAGAATCTTAGTGATCAATTTGGGGGATATCCTTTATTGTAATCCCAAGCTCCATGCTTATAATCATCATAATGTAACTAAATTAATAGGTTTTCTGTCACTTTTTATTCATTTTTACATTCTTAATTTGTGTTTATTATGTTTTTATCAAACATAAATCAAGGTGACAAGGATCCTCATTCTTCCATGCATAACCTGGATCTTGGAATGATTTGAGTACAGTTTCCTCTTTTATCTCCCCTTCCATTTCATTAGTGTGTGGATGGATTATGTTGATTGATAAATTATAAGATCTTGAACCCATAAATATGCATGTTATTGTCTTGTGGAATAGTTTATCATTCATAAATATCTGCTCATCTCATAACATTATTGATGTGATGCCTTGATGGAGTTTCATTTTTACATCGATTCATGTTTGTTGATATTAAGTGGTCACTGATATTCAATATTCGGGATCGATCAAATCCTTCGTGGTAACATTGTATGGAATCACATACCATACTGGTTTTAATATTTATAAATCAATGAAAAAATGATCCTTCCCATTCTCTTGAGTGTGATGATGGATTTAACATCAAGAGATACTTACCCAGGATGATCATGATTTCTCCATCATGTTTCTCTCACTTAGTGATATAGTTTCAATTATTATTTTAAAATAAAAAAACTCCATGTTTTATAAATTATCATTTCCCTTTTATTTACATAATGAAAACCCTCTTTTTAATAATTAGCTAAGGCTCCATTGAGAGATTACCTAGGGTTGCTTCTATACTGTATACATTCTAGTTAAAAATAAATATATAATTTGACACCCTCGACAATGTGATCACTCCACAAGTCTCAAATGGGTAATTATCAACATGTAGTATTTTGAATTTCCCAAAAATGGGATACTTCAGTAACTAATTTATTATTGAAGGTAACATCAAGTGGCTATAGATCCACATCCTCTCATGAAGGTCATTATATGTGGTGACTTTCAGAATAACAATGAACTCATCAATAGTTGTGAGTTCACCAAACTGAGCTTCAAGATTGATCATTCAGAGAGTTCATTCATGACACATATCATGCCCTTGAATGGTTATACTAGTGATATATAGGTCTCCCTCACTATATCCCAAATGTTGGAGGGTTCCAACTACAATAAGATTGGTCCTAAAAACATTATCAATTAGTTACCTTTGGATGTTTACATTATTGATTCTGACCGAGACATATAATTGATTGATGATTCCTTGGATGGCCTCTTTCTAATCCTAGTTAGTGAAAGAGTTGGTGACATGAAATTATTTGTATATGATCTCCATTCGATAGACCTTGGCCATAGTCAATTCTGTATCGAGCTCTTGTGTGGTAAGGAGGGCTTAAACAACTTCCTCCTTGAGTTATTTTGAAAGGTAGTGTGCATCATGGATTGAGATCTTGACTGGGATTAAAAATAGTGATTTTTTAATGTCGTTTTTTTGTTCCAACGGTGTGTGATTCCTGATACACTACTAAAATAATACCCTATACCAACGGTTTGGAACCATTGGTATTGGCCTCCAAACCATTGGTATAGGCTATACCAATGGTTTGGAGAACAATTTCCAAGTAATCAGTGAGGATAGTTCTATACCAACGGTTTGGGGAAAACCATTTGTATAGACCTCTACCAATGGTTTTGAAAACCGTTGGTATATGTCATACGAAAATCTATAACAACGGTTCCATTAACCATTGCTATATGTAATTCAAAAAAATAACCTAGTTGGTTTTGATACCTGCACCTCTCGGTTGTGATTGAACGACCTAACCACTAACCTAACATACTTTTGTGAACATAATTTCATACATATATATGTATTATCATAATTACATAAAATTTTGATTTAATTAATGTCTGGTGTAAGAAGATTCCATTAAAAATACATGTACCTATACCAATAGTTTTGAGAACCCTTGGTATACGTACATTGATTTTGGGACCTATACCAATGGTTTTGGAAAAAACGGTGTTATAGGGAGGACCTATAACAACGGTTTGGACAAAACCATTGTTATAGGGTCTCTATAATGGACCTATACCACCAGTTTTGGCCAAACCAATGGTATTTGTCCATATTAGTGAACCTATACCAACGGTTTGGACAAACCATTGGTATAGGTCCCCACTATACCAACGGTTTGTCCAAAACTATTGGTATAGGTCCATATAAGTGACATATACCAATGGTTTGGGCCAAACCATTGCTATAGGTCCAAATTAATGAACTATACCAACAGTTTTCCCAAAACCATTAGTATAGATCATATTTACAGTAGTGATATGTGGATTCTCCTCAGAAAGTGGTTCAAGAGCTGAAGCATCTAAGGTATATGGGCATGGTTCTTATGTATATGTTTTGGGAATTTCTGATGCTAGTAGTACTGGTCGCCTTGACCACCTCTGTTTCATTGGTTGATCATATTGAACCCCCAATAGGTTGTTATATAATAAATTGGGTGAAGGTGGCTTATAGAGGTTTGAGAGGCTCCTCCATGCCACTTTTAGTCCTGCTAGATAACATTCCCATGAGTCAAAGCTCTATATATGTCCTACATGAAGACATGACCAGAATATTAGGTCCGGCCACATATGTGTTGTCCCATGTATCCAATTATTCAGTGTATGTGGCCTCCTTTTTCTTGATTATATGAATGGAACTCATATTCTGGGGAAAACTCATCATAGAAGAAGGGGTCTTCCACTTATATCACATTGAAAAAACCAATGATGATCTCTTCAGCTGTTGAGGATTCCATTTTGTGGGTCGGTTCTCATTAAGCGTATGTCTTAGCGAAGAAATACACAACATTTATGGATTGAATTAGAGCAGAATATGATTCATTCTATTCAATTTCTTATTACTTCCAATTATCATTCCTCCCATTGGAGGATTATTTTATGTTACCTATATAGTTGGTGGAACATTTACATGTATGCACAGATGAGATCCCTTTGTGGCATGAGCTCGATGAACATTTTTCTATGTCATCCAGTTGTTCAATTTTTTTCTCACACCCAGAATAAACTTTCTAACATCCATCTTATTCATTTGAATGGATGAATGTTATGCACTCCACCTTATCTAGAGAGATTTATAACACCACTAGTACAAAATTGATCATTCATTTAAGGACATAATTGAATATGAAGTAGTTATAGATGATATGAACCAGGAATCTATGGAATTTGAAGCAGTCGAGATGGATAGAGAGGATAAACTCATCAGGCCTTTTGGGTTATGGTAGTATTAGCAGAAAATTTTCCATGGATTATAAGAAAAAACCAAGAACTTGTTAATTTTATAAGGAGTATACTTTGTCAATTTTTTATTCAAATCTTGGGTGACCATAATTTCATTGTGCTTATAAATAAGGGTGATTTTTTGGTTATCTCCACTCATTAAGAGTAATTGGGTGGCTCAGAGCCTGCCTAGGTTCTTGGATGTGCACTACTGGTAACTTGATGGTGATAGCTACATGTTCTTCTCTACCTATAAATTTTCCTTTGTTCTATGGGAATGCGTCATTTTTAGCAATTATTTCCTTTTGTACCCCTTATGAGAGATGGGTGACAAGTGAATATGTTAATCCCTTTTATATGTCTATGGGGTATGAAAACCTTTCATTCTCACATTTTTGTTTTGTTTTAAGATTTTTTATCATCGTGTTCCTCAATGTGAAACAGAACTAAAAAAATAATTGGCGATGAAGTTCTTCACACTATGTGATTGATCCTGCTGGAAGATTATTTTACCAAACAAAGACCTGCCACATCAAAGTGTAAATGAAACACATCAAATTTTCTTCCTCTTATTGATCTCGAGGCCCCATAATCAATCTACATCATTATATGAAGTGTGTGAGATGTTTTCCAGGGTCACATACACCCTCAAAAGTGGATAACGTGGAATTTATGAAGTGGGGTGGACATACTATGTCACCCACCCTATCGGGATATTTCTTTGTCTCAAGATACATAGGTGCATGTTTCACTTCCATGGCTTTCATTCGAGTACATAGGGATATGACAATGTTTGTAAATTGTGGCGTACTATGGTTGGAGTTGTCTCTTATCCATGATGAGTGGTTGGGGATCAATGGGGTAGACCTAATTTCATCTCATGATGATTCTTGATTCATCCTAGGATTGAATGATTACCCTAAAGTGGGATAGGATTTCACTGTAATAGAGGGACGTCATGATCATTTCTGACATCCTTATTATTCTAGATTGTTTGTGTGGATCCAAATACATTATGATGCTTAGATGCTGCTCTTACTACAAGATATAACATAATAGAGAAAATATTATTCTATTCTGGAATATGATACTGAACTTTAATATTTACCCTATGTATATCCACATAGATTTGTCTACATTTTTGTATCTCACTCTCATATTGCGACAACAGTTCTTCCACGGAAGGAAATTTGACTCTTCTAGGTGCTGATCAGGATGTTGACAAACCTTTCCCCATTGAAATGTTTCATCATGGAGGTGGAGAGTCCATATTTGGATGTTCTATAGTTTGGAACCTTATTTGGTTCTCGGTGTGAACAAATTCATTTTGTGGATCCAAATAAGACTCTCCATGAGGTATATTTCCCATTTTTTGGACCTATGTATATTTATCATGGTCAATGTCTACCATGTTGATAGCAACAACATTCATATAATAATATTGGGAAATTGGGTTGTGTAATTACATTCAATGAAACGGGTTGAATCAGCCCTACATTCATAGGAGTTTTTATTTGAACACTTGAAGCTATTTTATCTTCTGAACCTAGTGGGGTCTGATCACCTTTGTTGTGCATTCCTCATTTCTTGGATGATGAGAAATGAACTTGATGGAGTTTATAGTCTTTATTTTCAAACTATATTGGACTAGCATAGGATTTAATTATGGTGTGAGGGATAGGTGGGACATCGACTATTTTTTCCCTATCCTAGTGAATAGTAATTCACTCTAGGTTGATGATGATGATAAAAATTCACCCATCCCATTACGGTGGGTGTCATCGAAGACTGAAATTGGCATTGATTGGTCTAGTTTTTTATACTACAATGACTCTACATAGGGATTCAATGAATCATGGGATGGAGATAATAATATAGGTTCCCCCATCCCAGTAGGATTGAGGTGATCTAGAATATCCACTAATTCTTTTAGGATCATATTTGACAATGACAAGCTCGGAGATGATTATTGAGATATATATTCTCCCACCCTAGTGGTCTAGTGTTCACTTGAAGCTACTGAGGATATGTCCTAAATCCTATCATGAATTAAATATTAGATGGGCATAGGCATTGGAAGATATTTACATCGATGAAGATATTAGTTTTTCTCCTAGATGGCTTCTATGGAAGCTGCTTCTACAACCCATTTGATGTGGTGCAATTGTGCTCACATGGGAACTAGGTGCGACAGAAGCTAGTGATGAGAATTATTCTTTACATGATGTTTTCTAGATGATCAAAACAACATTTTTTATGGTCAAAATGTGTTCTCATTTCTTTTAGGGGACCAATTTGATTACATATTGGCTATCCTCTCCTTCCTTTCATGATTTTTGAGAACTATTAAAGTGGGGGGGGGGTATATTTTATGGACCGACTATCCTAAGCATTAAATGGTCCCCTTATTTCAATAGAGGCTATAATATTACAAGACCTCAAACCAAAGGTGTTCGATTATTTTAGGGGTATAGAAAAGTTTAATGCTCCATACTATCTTCATCCTCAAATATGGATGCGTGTTGTGGCTTTAGAGATTAGCAGTCAAAGTGTAATAATGAAATGGTGGAAATCATGTTTTAGATTTGTGTTGTGATTTACATTTTATTGGATTCCTAGCCCTGGAGATAGGAGTGATGTCTAGATAAAAATAATGTATATTTATTCTCTGAAGGTGAAACTCGTATCATGAATAAAGGATGTGTTAATCCTTCAATCACCGATGAGTAAACCATATATTTTGACAAGGATAAAGCATGAAATATTTTCTGATATCATCTAGGATATTAGATTCTTTTGAAAGAAGGTAAAAACATGATGGGGATGATGCTTCGAACTAACTCTTTCATTATTTCAATGATGTCCTTTTCCTCATCAAACATACATTCCTCCATTTGGATAGAGAATAAAAGATGGATCTGATGGTTTCCTATTGATGGGAGTAGAGTGCTGCTTGAAGTTTATAGGAAACCATATATAGTAGAACCTGATGTTTCAAGAACCCCTCTATTTTAATGTGTTAATGTTTTGAACACCTCTCTATATAGATCTTGATGGGAATGGAGAGGATTCCTTCTCCATGGGTGATATTTTTGTAAGAAGGTTAACCATGGTTGATGTTAGGAATAGATTCCCTTCGATCCACATCCATACTAACATGAGGAGGAATATCATGGTAATGAACTTCCTATACATCATCTTCTATAATAGAGTTTGTGGACCATTTTGGAGTTTAAAATGTCCGTCGAACATCCTCAAGGACACTATAATTGAGAGGATTGGGAATATGTGACTTGATCTTCGTCATGGTTAGAATTTGCTAACCTCCCTTTTGGGATTATTTAGGGTTATGATCCATCTATATGAATGTTTCCATAATTTTTATATAACAATAGGTTGATGCAGGAGTATGATCCTACTACTGTGAAGTTGCCAGAATATAATGATGAGTTGTCTCACTATTGATAGGAATAAGAGTCTTTCCTGAGGAATTTTCCATTCTCAATTAGTGAGGCTCATACGATATGGTAGTATGATCCTGACCATGAACCTTTGGGATATCATTCTGGTCTTTCATAGTATGATTATGATCCTTTGTAGAGGCATTTTTCCCTCTCACTTGGGGAGACTTGATTGAAATAGAAATATTATCCTAGATTGAATATTCATTCCTCACAGAAATATGCCAATAGCCCTCCAAAATGGGTGATGGTGTATGTGTTTCCTCCAATATTTATGTGGAATGATGCTACCATAGTCATTCATCATTAGAAATAAGAATATGTTTTTGGATTTTATGATATGATGGAAATAATAAGAAAATTTACTGACATGATTAATGGCCTATCTTGAGGATTTTTATATTCTAACTTGTTCTGGCCCGAACAAAAGGGGGATATATTCTTGATCTTGGGCCTTTAGAGTATGCTTCTAGACTTCTTAGAAATGAATATGATACTATCCTGAGGCTTGTTCCCATCTCACATGGTGAGCCACAACCATAATGTGGATATGATGCCAATTATGAGCCTTCAAAATATATCCTCAGACATCTATGATAAGATTGTGACCCTATTCTAAGTCCTATTTCAATCTCACATGGTGATCCATGGTTTGAAATGGAGTATGATCCTTGTTTGACTCCTCATCCTTTATTAGAATATATTGATGATCCTCCTGGACGAGAGCTAGAATGCACACTTTCTCTGGTATAACCTCTTGTTTACGATGATATGAGTTTCAAGTTTCTATAGATGAAGAGAGAGGTGTATACACCTTTCACTTTATCTATAAGATTCCCAAAAAATTATAAATGTTTTCCTAAGCTATTGGTAAAATATATTTACATTTTAGCATAGTTTGTGCAGTGTTAGAAACCTACACATTTTTTGTCTCCATTATACACTGGAATATTTCTTTGATAGAATTATAAATATGTTTCCACTTATTTACTTCTTATTCCATTAGAATTTTGTGATGGGCCTCATGCACATTTGGAAGATATATGGGTCTCCCCCCTGTCTGATGTGGGAATATCCCTATAGGCATGTAATAAGTCAGAATAGATGTTATCCTTCTTAGTCATTCCTTCCAAAATATGTTGGCAGGAATCATCAGTACGATTGGGGATATGAGGCTTGTCCTAGATAACCAATACCTTCATCGTTCGATGAGTCTTCTTTGTTACATATTAATGGGAAATATTGGTGGAAACATAACAGATGTCTCACTCGATAGGTGATTGGTGGGTAAAGGTTCAATGGTGTTGGTGGTGGTGATTGATAGGTTCCCTCCTTAGTGTAACCTATGTCACAAACCGTTCCCCAGGGCCCCTTCCATGACTACCCCAAGCCCTCTTTCCCTAAAACTTGGAAGGAATTTCCTTTACAAACTGTAAACACACACAACAAGATAGAAAAACGAGTATACTGTATAACCACCTAGTGAGTACAATAAGTAATAGGGGGATAGAATACAATCCCAACTAGAAAGTACAAGTACAACTAAAAAACAAGTACAACTAAGGAAAATTGGAAAATAACTACTTGGTCGTCCTCTGGGTTCTTACGTGAAGGGTAGGTATAGATCGCCTCCTCAACACTTCTTGTCTGTCCATCTCCTTTATGTACCGACACGTTGTATGGTCCACCTCCAAGTACCGTCCAATCCTAGCACTCTTAACCTTGATCAGCACTATCTGTCGTCTACATCCAACACAATGAGGTGCGGGCATAGCCTGTGTGGGGGTGAGTATAACGACACTCAGTAGGGACCCCGAACCCTCATGGTCTCACAAAATTTATCAAGGATAAACAACAAAGTATTAAATCTACAGATAACCCCACATAGTTATATTCCCATAAATATACCTAAGTTATCAAGTAATCAATCTCAATCATGTGGAAAACACAGAAAAACTAACATAGCTCAACTAGGATTTTATTCACATTATCGAAACCTCTTTTGTTAGAGAACTCCTTCTCAATCGAGTACAGTGGGCCTGCCACATCACATAGAGGCTCTTCCAACTAACCTTGGACTAATGAGGTACTCCTCTTGTCGAGTACCGTGAGTTTGCCGCGTCGCACAGAGGAGCTCCCCACCATGGGTCTACCGCCACAACCAGGCGCTCCCCCTCATAGCCTGTAGAGGTACTCTCCTTTTGAGTACCATGGGTCTTCCATGTCACCAAGCGCACTCCTCCACCATGGGTTTGCTGCCACAAACAGGAGCTCCCCACTGGGCAAGTCGAGTCACTATGAGTCCAATGGTTAGTAGTCATCAAGCCTCAGCCAGCTACTAGGTTCCCGCAAAAAAGCTCACTTATATCTGAAATATCTACTCCACAAGCTACTAGTCAATGCTCCAACTATTCTGAAGTCCCACAAAGATGTATTTAAAAGGCCTGTCACATCATAGGGGTCTCAACGCAATAGACGTCACTTCAATCAGACACTTGGTCTGTGAGATATTATCCTTTTAGTCCAGGGGGTCCAGTTGGATTCGTGCACGATCCGACCTGATTGTATCTCAATTATACCCCAAACTCTAGTGGGGTATACTCAAAGGGACCGTCATACTCCAAGATTACCAGTGCCATAGATGGATCTTCAAGCGGACGTTTGGTGCCAAAGATATGGCCAAAACAAGGTAAATGCCCATAGTGGCCCCCGGTCTAGTCTGACCCAGCCCGAACCAGTTTGGGCCAACCCAATTCAGGTTGACCCAGCATGTTTGGCGGGCCATCTTGTTAGGTTCGTCCTGGCCCACTAGGCCCAGCCCAATAGGTCGCGAGTGACCGTGGAGATCCATGAGGCTGTGGACCGGTTGTGAGGGTGCGGACTGGCCGCAGGTTGGCACAAGGGCGGTTCGGTCCGAAGGGCATAGCGAGGGGTCGCTACTCGGGGTGGCTCGGCTGGGAAGACGGGGGAGGGGTGCCGTGAGGGGCCAACGGGCTGGCCTGGCTGGGGCGCCTCGAGAGGCCGGCGAGCTGGTTCGGCCAGCAGCAGCTCGGGGCACGCGGGGCACAAGGACGGCGGAGCCTCGGGGTGCGTGGGGCACGCAGGGTGCACAGAGTCGTGGGTTTAACAGGGCACATGGATGGTGAATCCGCGGGGTGTGCAGGGCGCGTGGAGCCGTGGGGTGCGCAGCGCCCATGGAGGTTTTGGGTGGCTTGGTCGGGGGCTACCGCGAGGGTGCGGGCGGCTCGGTCGGGGCTGCCACAAGGGTGAGGCGGGGCGGTGGTGCCACAAAGTCATGTTGTTGGCCATTTCCTTTGTCGCGGCTGGAAGTGGTGCCGACCGTCATTCTCTTTCTCCTCCACTTCAGTTGCCATCCTTCTCCATTACGAAGAACACCAAAGGAGATCATCGGAGAGGTCGAGTCATGTTAGTTTGGCCAGCACCCTCCGTGTTTAGAGTGGTAGCATTTGGATCACAAGAACGAATCACAACAAACCCTCCCACAATGATCAATCCCAAATACTGCAAAAAGAATCATATGTGGATCAACTATTTAGAAGTTGATCTGCATTCTTTGTTTTAGATGGAAAGAATCACAGGAATATAAGATCATTTAGAAAATCCCCTACCTTTTTTGTTTTTCGTCGACGTTGGCACGAGAAGGCAGACATCGATTCGTTGTAGATGAACACGTCCTACATCCAAGGAGGTTATGAGGAAGAAGGTTGAAGTTGAGGTCATTCTTCGTCGGTGGAGCGTTATTCATCAGGAGAGCGTTCTTCGTTGGAGAACATTATTTCTCCCAATCTCTCTCCTCTACCAAGTTCTTCCAAAATAAAAATGCCAAGACAAAATAATAGGTCAAGATATCTATTATTTAGTTGTTGACATAAATTTTAAAATGGTTATGTTGGATTATTTTAAAGTTAGAGGAGTTGGCACATTTAATGTCATGTGTGTGGGAAAATAATGGTGGAGGAGGTCAAGAGGATCTCCCTCATTTATGAGAGATTTGAGAGGTTTTCCTCTCTCACAATTATTAGGGGGGTTTAGTCCCAGGAGGTCGATAAACCATAACCTCTCATGGGAGGTTAGGTTACGGTGGGCCCCACCACCATAACTTCTCAAGGGAGGTTATGGTGTAGTGGTCTCCACCTCCAACATCCACATTGGTTGTTATAATAGATAAAATAAAATAAAAAATGTGATTATTTTATTTTATTATTTCCATGAAAAACCCAAAAACTAACTTCCACCCTCGACTATGTGTCGTCAAGCTGAATGTCTTCTTTAACGAATATCGGTGCTGTGAGCTCAACGGTTCCCTCATATTTCAATTCCAAGCACCGATTCAAAAGTTAGAAAAAACCACTCCAACATTTACTGAACGTACCCGAAAAAAACTTAAAAAATTGACTCCCAGTACACCGGGCCTCAGAATCACGTGCCATCAATTTTTGCTAACTAGTAAAATTCCCATTTAATTAAAAACAATTACCTGGAAATTCCAGGACATTACATTCTACCCACCTCAGGGATCTACCTCCCTATAAGCCACAACTCATACTAAGGGAAAAAGTGGGTGTACTAAGCACGCATCTGAGCATCCCGCTCCCATGTGCTATCATGGAGGTTCCCATGCTTCCAGCGAATGTGCACCAGAGGTATCGACTATCCATGGAAGACCTGCTCTTGTAGGTCCTCAATATCTAATGGAACCTATGAAAAAGTCTCCCCATCATTGATGTCCATCTCGCCATGGTCGATGTTGTGAGAAGGGTCATGCAAGTATCACCTCAGTTGGGATACATGGAAGACATCATTCACCAAATGCAACTAAGGTGGAAGAGATATGAAGTATGCCACCTCAGCAACCCTGATGAGGACCTGAAAAGGTCCGATGAATCTCCGAGATTAATTGTCACCTCAGCCAAATCTTTGTAGGCCTCGTCAAGGTGAGACTCGTAGAAAGAAGTGGTTGCCATCCTCGAACTCCATAGGTCTCCATCTACGGTTATCATACGGCTTATGCCTACTCTGTGTAGTCTCCATCTGCTCTGGGATGATCTGCACCTTCTCTGTGGTATCCCATATCATCTCTGGTCCCACTAGTGCTGACTCCCCTAGGTCAGTCCAGCACATGGGTGATCTGCAAGGCGCTCGTACACGCCTCAAAAGGTTCCTTCTCTATGGTGGAGTGATAGATGTTATTGTACGCAACCTCCACCAAAGGAATGTGATCCTCCCGGCTTCTACCGAAGTCGAGGACACAAGTGTACAACATGTCCTCGAGGGTCTGAATGGTCCACTTAGTCTGGCCATCTATATGAGGACGGAGGGTGGTTCTCAAACAAAGCTGCATCCTGAAAGCCTCCTGCAACCCCTTCCATAGATGGGAAGTAAAATGTCTGTCACGATCAAAGACAATCGTTGATGGTACTCCATGTACCCACATAATCTCCTACACCTAGAGGCATCCCAAGTTCTTTACTGAACCGTACTCTCTGATCAGTAGTAATTGGGCTGACTTGGTGAGTCGTTCGATGATCACCCAGATTATAGTGTCCCGCCTTTTTATCACATAAACGTTCATTACATTTTACAAAACCGAGGATCTTTAAGGTTTAGTGTCTTGGAAACCAGGAACTTTAAACATGAAAACATAAAAGATTCTTCTTTAACACTTGAAAGGATTCTCCTCATGTTCATCCTAGGTTCATTACTGTATCTCATAACCTGGGGACATACATCAAAAGAAAGGGTGAGCAGAAGGCCCAGTAAGGGAAACAAGAGAAACATTTTACATGTGAACTTGAGATACTTCAATAAGGTCATGAAAAGAACATTAAGGCATGAGAAAGAAATCATGAGGCATATCATAATAAAAATAACATTTTTCATAACTTAAAGATGTGGCTGCAACATCTAATATTTACAATCATGAACATATCACCAAGGTCCGTCCCCAAGGTGTCATTTGAAAATTACCAAGGTTATTAACCAAGATATCGTGAAAATTGTAATCTCTAGTGGTTACATCATTACCAAATGCATTGGAGCGCTATGAGGGTGAACCCTTAAATTTGTCTTCATTATCATGTGAGGCACATATATCATCATCAAACATTTCATAAATGACCCATATATCATAAAATAAATTGGTTTCATTTCATAATCATAACGTTTTAAAAACTGCTTTAAAGACATGATCTTTACGTCACTTTAAACCCACGAAAAAGGGAAAGCGGGTTTCATGTACGTAAATACAAGAATTTAAAATAGAAAATCTTGGTATATATGTGAATACCCATATAGAAGGTAGAGCTTTGAGTATTCAATTAATAAAATAAAATATCTTTAGAAAAAGAGAGATACATTTTGAGACGAAAATTCTGCAGCATAACGGCTATGTTACATGGTTTTTAGAAAACATTGAAAAGAGAGGGGAAATGGGTCAAAAATTCATAAATGACACATAAAACAGTAGAGGGATAGAATATAAGATATTTAAGAACATGTTAATGAAATTTGAAAATATACCATATGAAATGAAGAATATTAAAGGAAGACAAAAATAATATTTCTCTTATGAAAATTCGGCAGCCTAACAGCGTTACATAAACTTCAACCAAAAATGAATTGATGAGATCAAATAGGGTATCTCATAATATGAACATAAAATATCAGTATGATAGATATAGTGATCATACCCCAACATAATAAAAAGTAAATTTCAAGACTTGACATGGAATTAGAACTTTGAAAAGGAGAAGGGTGAAAGAATCCCTTAAAAATTCAGCAGCCTAACGACATCACTTAAACATCAAAAAAAAAATGAATTGATGAGATAAAATAGGGTCTCTCATCATATGAACATAAGAGTCCAGTTTGATAGATATAGAGATCATACCCCAACATAATAAAAAGGAACTTGAAATACTTTACATGAAAGTAGAACTTTGAAAAAGAGAAGGGTGAGAGAATCCCCTAAAAATTTGGCAGCCTAACGGCGTCACTTAAACTTCGAAAAAAAAATGAATTGATGAGATAAAATAGGTTCTCTCATCATATGAAAATAAGAGTCCAGTATGATAGATATAGAGATCATACCCCAACATAACAAAAAGTAACTTGAAAGAATTGACATGAAAGTAGAACGTCAAAACGAGAAGGGTGAAGAACCACTTAAAAATTCGGCAGCCTAACGGTGCCACTTAAAACATCAAAATACTGAATTGAAGAGATAAAATGGTGTCTCTCATCATATGATAATAAAAGATCAGTATGATAAATTTAGATATCATACCATAGCATAATAAAAAGGAACTTCAAATACTTTACATGATAATAGATCTTGAAAAATGAGAAGGGAGAAAGAATCAGTTACAAAAATTTCGGCAGCCTAACGACGCCACTTAAAACTTCATAAAATGAAATAATGATGTGAAAATTAAAAGGGAAGTAACAGGAGTATAAAAGAACACCCTTTAACATATGAATATGGAGCATAAAAGAAATTACATAAAAGATATTTCTTGAAAAGAAAGAGAGAGATCAGATCCCTTACCTTAAAACGTAACTCTTAAAACACAAAGGTTGGGACCTTGAGGTCTTGAGGGCACCTTGGGAGGACTCCTTGGGAGGTACTGAGACCAGAAATTCATTGGGGAAGAGTGGGGAGTCGAATGGATGAGAGGATGGCTTGGTATTTATAGGGAAAGTGAGGGGACAGGGCATTAATGGCCAAGGGACACCTCATTAGTGGTTTTGGAAAAACCATGGGCTTTCCCATGGTATTTGCCCATGGTATTGGCCACTTGGGACACCTAATACCTTATATTACTATTTATAAGTCGACCATATTTATTACATACTTAATACATCATTTAATGATGTCATTAAACACCCGTAACTTAAAAACTGTATTTTCACTATTCATCGAAAATTCAACTTTCTCAGAAATATCCCAAAATTTCACCTTAACCAAATATCAATACTCTGATTTCAAAAATGAACTCCATTTTATAAAAATAATTTTCTAAATATTTTTAATTTATTTTTTTAAAATAAATACAATATTCACCGAAAATTCATTTTTTTCAGAAAAAGCCCCAAAAATTACCATAACATAATATCGGTACTCTGAGTTCAAAAATGAAATCAATTTTAAAAAAATAATTTTTTAAATATTTTTAATTTAATTTTTAATTAAAAAACACTATTCACTCGAAAAAACTAATACATGAATAATAATTTATGAAATCATTATTTAACCATTTTATTGAATCACATTACTTAATGAAGATGCCTAGATTATATTAATACTTTCTTTAAATGAGATTACTAATCCATTTGGACACATTACTAATCCTAATCATAAAATCACTATTCATAATTACTATTGATCAAAAATTAAGTTGATCTTATTAGAATCTAAATTTCATACTGAGCATAATTGTAGAAGTCCATTTTTTGAATATCATTACACATTTTTAATTATTTGAGGTTTACATGAACATTTTTAAAATATCCTTTTTCTAAAATTCATCAAAAATATGCATACTATATTTATCCGGTCATTTGAAAATTCATAAACTTCATCATAAGAAGAAATACAAATTTTTATTTAAAACAAAGGATTACACAAGGCAGTTACGGTCTCCTTACATAGCCCCTTATCACACCAGCATAGGACCTAAGTGTAAGGTGTGCTAAGGTGAGAGAATCTGAGGGAGGCTCGGCTAACATCGCACGAGTTGTAATTTCTTTCAGTTTTAACTTCTCGCAAAGGTGATTCCGTTCTAGCTTCACACGATGAAGTTCGGCTTGGGTTTGGTCCAGAGCAAAGCCCAGTGGTGCTACCTCCTTCCCAAGTTCTGTTAGATGGGCTTTGATCGGTCCAAGACTACTGGGTGAGGCCATCGAATCTTCTTTCTCTAATAATTAACCAATATTACTTGTAATTAGAGACAAAAATCAAAACGTTTAGTTTCCAACGGTCATATTGACCAATGGTCATATAGTAGTCAAAACCCAACGGTCTCATTTTAATTATACTCATGTTATCAAATGAAACATTTTTGTTGAGTATAAAAAAACAAAACAAAATAACACATAAAATTAGGAAACAAGATTTATTCAAAATTTTGGGTTGTTACACAGATAGGGTTGTGACCCCTAGATGTATGTGGAATTCCTATCACGAATTCCATAGATATCCCATCCCACTTCCACTATTGGACCTCTAATGGCTGAACCAAGCCTTCTAGTACCTGATGCTCCGCCTTCACTTGCTGACAAGTGAGGCATCGAGAGACAAACTCTGCGACGTCTTTCTTCATTACCAGCCATCAGTGCTATCATCGGAGGTCCTAGTACATCTTTGCACTTCTGGATATACCTCTAGAGGGGATGTGTGGAACTCACTAACACTTCCTCCTAAAGTTACACCCGTACAATATTATGTCCTCTGAAGAGGATGACATCCTCTCCACCTTTAGAAAATTAATCGGGTTTCTGTCCTTTGGAAATATGAGCACGTTGTGTCTCGCAGTCAAAGTCCCCATGATGCGCCTCCCTGACTCACTAAAGAAGTGGAGGAGTGACTGTAAGAGACTAAAGGAAGGCTTACCCATATCTATCCACAAAGGATATCTGTAATGCAGCCAACTGCTCTATTGCCTCACCTAACAGTTGTATACCAGATCTCCTAATGAGTTCATCTACAACAATGATCCCCTTTCCAGGAGTATAAACTGTCTCGAAGTCATAGTCCTGGAGGAACTCAAGCCAACCTCACTGTTGCATGTTCATGACTTTCTGGGAGAAGATATATATGAGACTCTTGTGATTAGAGTACATGGTAAAATGCTCACCCATCAGATAGTGTCACCATATCTTAAAGTCAAAGACCACTACCGCTAACTTAAATTCATGGGTAGCGTAGTTCTGATCTTACTCTCTCAGCTGCCGAGAACCATAAATGTTCATTGTTTTCTCCTGCATCAGGTCACATCCGACTATAGTCCCTGATGCATCGTAGTATACTACGTACTATATGACTTCATATGGAAACATCAATGTGGGGGCACTAGTCAGCCTTTGCCTCTGTTCTTGAAAGCTCTGCAAGTATCTCTATGACCACACAAAGGGTAGCCCCCTCTTCATCAAGTATGATAGTGGTGCTGCAACTCTAGAGAAATCTGGCACAAATATCCGGTAGTATCCATCCAAACCCAGGAAACATCTTACATCCGTCACACTCATGGGTGGCTCCCAAGCAAGTACCACCTTAATCTTCACTGGATCCACTGCAACTCCAGCCTCCGAGATGACATGTCCCAGAAACTGAACCTCTCGGATCTAGAACTAGCACTTTGAGAGCATACCATAAAGCTGGTGCACTTGGAGTGTGTCCTGTACTACCTGCAAATGATAGGCATTCTCACCCTCAATAGTTGAGTATATCCGAATGTCATCAATGAAGAATACGAAACAGTGATCGAGGTATGGCTGAATGATCTGATTAATGGGTCACATGAACACTGCTATATCATTGGATACACCGAATGGCACAACCAAGAACTCATAATGGCCATACCGGCACCTGAAGGCCCTCTTCTGCACATCCTCATCTAGAACTCTGAGCTAGTGAGAGTCTGAACTGTGGTCAATATTTTAGAACCATTGTGCTCTCTTCACCTGATCAAATAGGTCATTAATCCTTGAGAGTGGGTACTTGTTCTTCATGGTCACCTGTTTCAGGCGCCGATAGTAAACACAAAGCCTCATGCTCCCATCCTCCTTCTTAGCGAACAGAACTGGGGCTACCCACGGAGAAAAAATGGGCCAGATGAATCCATTCCCATGCAAGTCCTCTAGCTGTACTCGCAGATCGCGAAGCTCCATAGGATCCATATGATATGTTAGTGTAGATATCAGTTCCATACTAAGGTACAAGTCGATGTAAAATAGTACCTCTCAGCGAGGGGGTAGACCTGGGACAACATCAGGGAAAACATCTATGTACTGGTCCACCACTATATGAAATCTCAGACTCTCCACATCAACAGCTCTGAGGGTAAGTCTAGCCAATTAACGAGTGATCGGCTACAGTCTCCTCCGAGAAAGTCCATCCTATACTGCAAAGGTTCCCTTCTCAATGGTGAAGGTAAACCTGGTCCCATCTGTGTGGACACACCGCACTTTGTGCCTAATACTTTTGATCTAAACATGGACTGTAGATGACTAGTCCATACCAAAGATGATGTCGTAAGGCCTCGATGCTGCTACTAGGAGATCCTAGCCGATGCTCTCGCCTCCTAGAGTAAGATCAATCTATCGTCACCAATGCGTAATTGTTGAATCTGCTCACGTAGGAGTATCTAGACGTAAGGATCGAGCCAACGTCTCTTTCGGAATCTCCGAGCTCTGAACGATGGTAGTGGAAATGAATGGGTGACTGGCACCTGTGTCTATAAGTACTGCAGCTATGATGCAATAGACACAGATCATACCTAAAATAATCTCTGGAGCGCCATGATCATATGCCTCAGATGCCTGGAGATGAGATCTCCCCTGTCCACCTACTCCCTGTGATCGGGGTGGACCTCCTGGTGGTGGTGGCAGTAACATCTTGAATCATTATCCATCTCCAACTACAAGGCCAGCTCCTCTGCCACGTCCACCTGCACCCTGCAGACCACCTTGATCAAATCACTATCACTCTCTGTGCGGTCCTTCAACTATTTGATGATCATCTGTAAAACAGGTCTGACAGTCATGAGCCGTGTGACCTTTCCCGACGTATGAGTAACATTTCCCGCTCCTAGAATGTATGTCTCCGCTTTGGGTGCCCCGCACAACTGATCCTGAGTCATATAGTTGTCCAACTATAGGTCTAGTCCACTTGGACCTCTGCAACATCTGTCTACTACCTGCTGTAGAAGACTCTGATACGTGTCGACTAGTGGTGGATCTCACTGCTGGAGACTGCTCAGCAAGGAAACTCTCCACCAAAAGGGTTCTATCTAACACCCCCTCCTGCGTCGGGATGCTGATTGAGACCATCATAGCTCTAATCTCCCATATGAGCCCCTGCTTGAAGGTCCGGGACTTGAAGAATAGGTCTTGAACCATATCGGTGGAGTAGCATGAGAGGTCTATGAACCTCACTGAGTACTGAACTACAGTCATGATGCCCTACTACAGATGAAGTAGCTCATGTATGCGCACTACACGAAGAGTCACTGGGACAAACTCTGCCCGAAACAGGCTGTCGAAGTTTTCCCAAAGAAGGGTCATCTCGTCATGAACCTTGAGCATCAAGATCCACCATCTACATGCTTCTGCCTATAGAAGGCTACCGACAAGGATCACCGTGAGGTCTGCTAGTGTCCCTATGAGTTTGAAAACTCTCACCACAGCCTCCAGCCAATCCCCTTCCACCTCTGGGTCTGTCCCTCCCCTGAACCCAGTTGGCCTCTTGCATTGGAACTCGTGTAATACGCTCTAGTGGGATGAATCATCTCCTATTGGGGCTGGTGGAATCAAGGGAATAATTGGGAGTGGTACCACTGGTGCCTCCGCTGTAAAAGGGCCTTGCACCGATGCCTCCTCACTCTGTGGGATATCAGTGCGTTCAACTCTCGGAACTCTAGTGGGCTATCTGCGTACATGCATACTGGAAAGAAATAGCTGCGCTACGGTTAAAAAAGTTATACTTGGTGACATGATATGGTTGATCTGACTTAAATAAAACTTTTTAAATCACACACCAAATTAGTGTTTTCATGCACTGAGTCGGATATCAGAATTCAGGGTCCTGGTGTATGGATACATCGGCAGCCGCACCAACACCGGACTCTTGGAATTGAGAACCACATTCATTACCCTTAACACTATTGATTCATTGAAAATAATGATCAATGTTCTGTGTTATGTGGTCGAATCGACTCCTCTGCTCCCAATTTTTCATGACCCGTTCCCCAGGGCCCGTGCAGTGACTACCCCAAGCCCACCTTTCATAGGCACGGGGATGGCGACTAGCACCAAAGGCGTATTTCCCTACAACTGGTAAGGCATTGCCTTTATAACCTATAAACACACAATGAAAGATTAAAAAATGAGTAAAATATATAACCAAGTAGTGAGTATAGTAAGTAAAAAGAGGCCAAAATACAAGCCCAACTAAAAAGTACAAGTACAACTGAAAAACTAGTAAAACTGAGGAAAAAGGAAAAATAGCTATTGGGTCGTCCTTCAAATTCCTACCTGAATGGTAGGTATAGATTGACTACTCAGCACTCCTCATCCATCCATCTTCTCCGTGTACCGAAACACAATATAGTGCACCTCTGGGTACCATCCAGTCCTGCTACTCTCAACCTTGATTAGCGATGTCCTTCATCTCCATCCAACACAACGAGGTGCGGGCATAGCCTGTGCAAGGGTGAGTATAAAAATACTTAGTAGGGACCCCGAGACCCTCAAGGTCTCACAAAATCCATCAAGGATAAACCAAAAAGTATGAAATTAACAGATAACCCCACTTAGGTATATGCACATACATATACCTAGGATATCTAGTAATCCATCTCAATCATGAGGAAAACACAGAAAAAATGACTTAGCTCAACTAGGATTTTATTCACATTATCAAAACCTCGACTGCTAGAGAACTCATTCACAATCGAGTATAATGGTTCTGCCGCGTCACATATAGGTGCTTCCCACTAACCTTGGACTACTGAGGTATTCCACCTGATGAGTATCATGGGTATGATGCTTCACATGGAGGCGCTCCCCACCATGGGTCTGCCGCCACACCCAGGCGCTCCCCCTCATAGCCTGTAGAGGCACTCCTCCTGTCGAGTACCGTGGGTCTACCATGTCACCAAGTGCGCTCCTCCACCATGGTTTTTCCACCACAACCAGGCACTCACCACTAGGCCAGTCGAGTCACTCTGATTCAAACAGTCAGTAGTCGTCAAGTTTCAGCATGCTACTAGGTTCCCGCACAAAAGATCACTCTTCTTTGGAAGATCCAATCCAAAATCTATTGGTCAATGCTCCAATAGTCCTAAAGTCCCACGAAGAAGTATCTCAATGGTCTTCCACATCATAGGGCTATCAATGCAACAGACGACACGTCAATTGGACGCCCAGTCTATGAGTTATTAGCCTGTTAGTTTCGGGGGCCTGGTTGGATTTGTGCACGATCCGACCTAACCGTATCTCAAATATACCCCAAACATCAGTGGGTTATACTCAAATAGAATGTCATACTCCCTGATTACTAGCGTCATAGATGGTTGGTCAAACAGACATGTGGTGCCAAAGATATTTCCAAAAGATGGTGAAGGGACATAGTGGGCCTTGGTCTAGTCCGACCCAGTCGGACAAACCCGACCGGACCCAGTCTGGGCTGACACGGTTAGGGTCAACCCAGCCCGTTTGGCGGGCCCACCCGTTAGGTGTTTCCCATCCCACTGGGCCCAGCCTAGTAGGCCATGAAGGGCCGCGAAGGGCCGTGAGGGGACGAACCGGTTGTTAGGTCACGGACCGGTCGCGGGTCAGCGCAAGGGCAGTTCGGTTAGGAGGGCACCACGAGGGGGCGATTCGGCCAAAAGGGCACCGAAATTGGAGGTTTGGACTGGAGGGTACCACGAGGGGGCCCGACATGGGGCGGCGCATCCCAGAGGATGGGGCCGGTTTAGCCGGGGCTCCACGAGGTGCTGGCGGGCTGGTGTGGCTGGGGCGGCTCGGGTGTCCGACGGGCCAGTTCAGTGAGCGGCAGCTCGGGGCGTGTGGGACGCGCAGACGGTGGATCCACGAGGTGCATGGGGCATGCGGGGCACATAGGGCATGCAGAGGATACGGGTGGCTTGGCTGGGTGCTACCTCGAGGTTGCAGGCGGCTCGGTTGGGGCTGCCGCGAGGTTGTGGTGGGACGTCGGGGTCGGGAGCCATTGTATTTGTCGCGGCCAGTAGTGGTGCATTCCGCTATTCTCATGCTCCTCCACATAGTGTGTCATCCTTACCCATCGCGAAGAACACCAAAGGAGATCGCAAAGGGGTCGGGTCATGTTAGTTTGGCCTACACCCTCAGTATTTAGAGTTGCAGAATTTGGCTCACAAGAACGAAGCACAACAAACCCTCTTACAATGATCATTCCCAAAACCAGCAAAAGGAGACATATGCGGATAAAATAGTTAGAAGTTGATCCTCATTCATTTCTTGAGAAGGAAAGAATCACGTGAATATAAAATCATTCAAAAAACTTCAGAAATTGATTCCGGGAACACCGGGCCACAGAATCGCACGCCGTCAATTTTCACAGACCCATAAAATTCCCATTTAATTAAAAACAAATTACATGGAAATTATGTTTCATTACAATATGATCCAAAATGGGTCCATATTTAGCATCCTTATCCACCTTCATTATAGGCTAAAGGTGGTAGTATTCACACTCTGGGGATAACCTCCCCAGGTGGTGGGTTTTAGCAAAAACAACTACAGTCTCAGAGGAAGTATTTCTTGGATAATACGGATTCGCCAGTTTTTGTGCTGGGAAAACTATACAGGTATCTTCCATGGTCTGGATCATACTATATCATAGGTACTCTAAAATGATCATGTTTTCCACCTAGAATTGAATCAATCGAGCGATGGAGATATCTTTACGTCAAACTGGGGTTGCATCTAAATATGATTTACTAGAGAGAATGATAAATGATAGAGACATTATCTAAAACGGGGATGCTAAATAGCAGTAGCTGTAGTTGTTCCAATTAAAATTAACAAGATTTCCAATTAGGAAAATATCATAGGCATAATATGCTCAATTATAAATTCATGATTAACACAATAGTTCTCTTATTTCTGTTTTATCCATTATCATCATTTGGAACTTTTTAAATGAGGACATACATATGAGAAGCCCATTTATGTAATGGCCCAGAACTCTCTGACCCATTTCCATTGTCAAAAAGAAGGTCGAGAAGCATTCTAGAGGGTAATATGGACTTTTCCCACACTTTCTAGAATTTTGAAACTACACGCCGTGTAGTTTTAGTACACACTGTGTACTCCCTTTCCGGGTATACCCTGTGTCACAGGCCATATCCTCACCATGTGAAGTAAATGAGTACACGCTGTGTAGTGTAACTACACACCGTGTACCACCTTGCCGGGTATACCCCGTGTTGAAGGTCGTGTCCTTACTGTGTGGAATAATGGGTGCACGCCGTGTGTCCTGTTCTACACGCTGTGTAGTCCTTCCCCGCGTACGCATTACTAGTCAACGGCCATGTACCGTGTTGGATCCATGTCCTTGCCGGGAGCAATAAATGAGGACATGTCGTGTGTCTAAACTACACGCCGTGTAGTCTTTCCCCGTGTATGCGTTACCCTGAAACCGTGTGTTGACCAATCAACGGCCGCAAAGCCGTGTTGGAAGCTGCGTGGAGACCGTGTAAAATAACTGAGAACACACCATGTACCATAAAGTACATGCTGTGTACTTTTCCTTTTATTTCTTATAAAAGGAGGGGCCCTCTCCTCCTTTCAACTAACCCCCTCTCCTCCCCTTCCCTCTGAGCAGAGCTCTCCCAAGAGACTCGATGGCTCTTTCTTGCATAACTTCTTCGTCCGATCTCCAATTTACGATCCGTCAGCGACCACGGGATCGTAACGACGAGGCGGAACTTCCAAGCTTGGATCCGTTGTCTTTCCTTTTTTCCTTTCATTTCCAACATCCACCAGAGGAGGTTTTTTCCGGGACCCGACAGAAGTGACGGACGCCGACGGACTTCTTCTAAAGTTGATCCGGGGGAGCGCTGTGATTAGAACCTATCGAAGTAGGTATCTTACCTTCGTCTCTCTAATTTTTTCATCATGAGGGGTGGGTGTTCTCTTGTTTATGTGAAAAACCTTTGAACCGGTTTAATAAAGATAATAACTGGATTATATAACAGGGATGGGAAGTTGTGATTGCAGTTACATTATATCCTATGATATTATGTTGTGAGTTGAATGAGATTCTACCTACTGAGAATCACGATCATTGGGGGCCTTTGATTATGCAATTAAAATTTTCCCTATCCTCTATTTTCTAATGGATGGAGACTTTGTGGTATGTGGAAATTTTGTTTAATCACATATAGTTGGCTGTTTAAAATCTAGAACCATTGTGTGATCACCCCAGTTAAACAAAAACGAAATAATGAACATGTGGGTGTTGTCTTGGATACGTGGCATGTTATAGGGGTGTATTGTGGGTTGTTGTAGATAGGGTGAGCAGTGGGGCTGCAGTTGACTTGGTTGTGGGTTGGTGTGAATGCTATGTTGGTGACGGGCAGCGGGGCTGCGATAAATGGTATTAAAGGGAAAATGATGTACGGTGTGGTTGTGGTCATGGTGGTTGGCAGCGGGGCTGTGGGGATGGGTTTTTTTGTGAATTAATAGTGGGTTGTGAATAATAAATTAAAGTGGAAGATTTAATGAATGTAGGGGTGTGGTAATCAAACGGAATTAACAATCAATGTGGTTGGTTGGTTGATAAGAAGGGCTTGGTTTTGTTGATTGTGTTTTCCTAAATTGATTTGTGGATGGCAGGGATACGTTTTACGAATGATTGATGTGGTTGGTTGTGGATAGTTTCCCAGTAGTTAAGGAACATATAAAAAAATTCCGCTGAAATGTGAAAACTTAAATGGGGTTGGTTGGTTGATAAGAAGGGCTTGGTTGTGTTGCTTGTGTTTTCCTAACTTGATTTGTGGATGGAAGGGATACGTTTTACGAATGATTGATGTGGTTGGTTGTGGATAGTTTCCCAGTAGTTAAGGAACTAATAAACTAATTCTGCTGAAATGTGAAAACCTAAATGGGGTTGGGGTTGTTTGTTGTATGCATGCTTCATAGTAGTAGTGTCGAGGCACATGCTCAGTTTCCCTGTTTAGAAGCCATAGTTTGGGTTGTGTGCTTGGTATATATGTATATCTGTATCTTTTGTGTCTTATCGCACCCCACCCATGTTGAGCACTTAGTGTCGAACACTCCCATTTCATGGGAGAGGGTGTTTTCCCCTAGTTACTATCTCCTTCCTGCTCCTTCTCCCCTAGGCTGTGATGGATTGAGGCGACCTTACACCTAAGACTCTTCGGGTAGGTTTCGATTGGGGTGGCTTTAGCCCAAGAATCTTCGGGCAGGTTCTACTTTTCCCCAAGAATCTTCGTGATGAGGCCCAGGTGTGTGTATGGGCAGGATACTTGGTTGTGAGGCCCAGGTGTGTGCAGGCGGGATACGCGGTTGTGAGGCCCAGTCGTGTGCGGGCGTGATACGCAGTTGTGAGGCCCAGGTGTGTGCGGGTGGGATATGCGGTTGTGAGGCCCAGGTGTGTGCGGGCGGGATACGTGGTTGTGAGGCCCAGGTGTGTGTGGGCAGGGAGAGTGTGGCAGCGTCAGGACATTCACCGTTAGGAAGAGCATCTAACTAAAGGGAAATGGTGCGGGGTACCCAATACTCTTGTTCCTATATACTACTACCTGTTGTGATTGTGTTTTTGGTGAGTGTGGCTGGTGAGGTTGGGTGGATAGAATTCCTGTTTAGGATTCTCATGTTTTTCTCACGGGACATTAGGATGTCTCCCCACTTGTGCATGAGAGCTTTAAGTTTCCCTACTGAGTATACTTGTATGCTCACCCTACGTTTACTTTTAGGTTTCCCGGAGGACTACCAGGGCCATGCGGGACCCTACTAGTCAGACAGTTGGAGTTGTTTTTGTTTCTGTACTCATGTTTTCTTTTAGTATTGTACTTTGAGCTTTCTTGTACTTGTACCTTGTTATAAAATTGTTTAAACATGCATGTGGGCTTGGTTTGGGTTTATTTATATACACTTGTTCTTTTCCTTTCGGTGGTTGACTTGTCCTATTTCTCGATCCTAACTAATAATAAAAAGGATAATGCCTCCCATATTTGTTAAAACTCATACCCTTGGTTCTATTCTCCAACCTCGGGCCTACTCGAGGCGGGACTCGGGGGTTATTATCTCCCTTTCACCATTTCCAGCTCAGGAGGGGCATCCTTGGTGGGAGGGGGTCATGACAGAATGGTATCAGAGGCTGATGGTTGAGAGATAAGATGGAGTCTGGAGTTAGGCACAGTGAGGATTGAATGGGATGGTAGGGAAACAATGTTAGTGAATCTTGGTGCGTGACATAGGCCAGGGAAGACCGGCTAGGACACGGGATTTTAGGGCCCCCCGTGATCCGATACAAGGACTCTGAGCCTACTGAACGACCAAGTGAGACTACATTTATTTCATGGTAGTGACCCTATGGAAGGTACATGCATCATCATGATTGAGTTTTACTTTATTTGGGTGTTGTGGGAAATAAATTGGAATAAAATGATAAAAATAAAACCTTAAGTTTTTCCTTACTACTTGGGCTTAGGAGATCCTTGTTTATCGTACAGCTATGGCACCTGGACGTCATCCTCGGGTGGCTCAGATGGCCGAGGCCCAGCAGATTCAGGCGGTCGATTAGTTGAGGATTGACTGAGAGGTGGAAGATAGACAGTGGGAGAAGACTCTCTTTTCTTTCAAGTGGCAGTCCCTCAATAAGTACGAGGGTAGTACTTCGGATACGGAGAGGGAGGGGTGGATTGAGGAGCTAGGGATCACTATTGCCTTGATCCGTGCTCCGAGGGAGTACTGGGTTCCCCTAGAAGTCAGTCAGCTGAGAGGTGCGGCGCGACAGTGGTTGACACTCTACCTCGGAGAGGGGATAGATTCAGAGGTTCCTTGGGATGACTTTGAGAAGGAATTCCGAGAGGAATTCCTTTCTTCCATGATCATGGCAGAGAAGCGACAGGAGTTACTCTCCCTTAATAAGGGGAGTATGTCAGTATGAGAGTTGGGGATCAAGTTCAAGGATCTCTTGCGCTTTGATCCAGATCTCTTTCTGGATGAGGAGTCTCGGCCGAGATGTTTGGAGGAGGCGCTTCATCCTTCACTCCAGTATGCTTTCACCCCCTTCACCCTTCCAACGTACTTGGTTGTACAGAAGAAGGAAGAGGTTGTAGAGGGTATGCCCTCGCTGGGAGGTGCACCATGTGAGGGGATCCAATAGGGTTCATCGAAGGGGGAGGCAGTCAGCAGCAGGTCTCCTGCGACTGGACATTCCTGTTTCAGGCCAGTGGGGAGCATACCCCCGCAGTTCCAATTCAGATCATTAGGTCCTCGTCCCTTTTCCATGAGCCGAGGACTGAGGTGTTTTTCATGTGGAGGTTTCGGGCATGTTCAGGGTCGGTGCCCGACCCAAGCTCAGTACGGTGGAGGTGGGCATGTTCATTGCCTGCCTCATCAACACTAGTCGCCGGGAGGACCCTTCCAGCAGCAATAGGCTCCAGTCCCTCTGAGGGGAGATGGAGCAGGTGGTGGCCAGCCACATGGAGTTCCTCAAGGATTCCAACCAGGATGTGGTCGAGGATTCGGAATTCAACAGAGAGGCAGAGGAGCTGGGCGCAGATAGTTGCATGTATCAAAGGCAACATCTCTAGAAGGACCAGGGATCGATAGAGTTGTGTTTGGGTTTTCTTGAATGATCTCCTTTCTGTTTTGTTTGGGAGCATCACACTCCATTTTTAGAACTCTTTTTTCTCATTCGTTGGGACTGGACCTTGTTTTTGTGAGTTATTAATGCTATGTTGTTTCCCCGCTTTTCTTTAAATGTACGTGAAGAACCCTATCATGTGGGGAGGGGAAGACCTAACCCCTAATCGAGATGTATTAATGTGGATGCGATTAAACAAGTGTAGGTGAGTCAGTGCCGCCTAAAGCGGATAATATCTCGACATGGGAGAAGGAATTCCCCAAGCCATGTGTTCGAGAAGTGTGTGGGTTGTATGGTGTTGGGAGAAATTTATGTTGGAAAATCCTAATGTATGGAAGTGGGAAGACCCAATTCTTAATCGAGACGCATTAATGAGGATGCGATTAAAACCGTGCAGGCGAGTCAGTGTCGCCTAAAGCGGATAATATCTCGACATAGGAGCATTAATTCCTAACACATATGATTAGGGTTGTTGGTTGGGTTCCTGTTATAACGAGAACCCTAAGAGGTATCTTGTTGGGTTTCCTCTGGGTTGGTTTTTGAATTCTCGGGGACGAGAATCTTTTAAGAGGTATCTGATGTAATGGCATGGGCCTCTCCGGCCCATTTCCTTTGTCAAAAAGAAGGTCAAGAAGTGTTATAGAGGGTAAGATGGACTTTTCCCACACTTTCCAGAATTTCGAAACTACACACCGTGTAGTTTTAGTACAAACCATGTACTCCCTTTCTGGGTATACCCCGTGTCGCAGGCTGTATCCTCGCCGTGTGAAGTAAATGAGTACATGTTGTGTAGTGTAACTACACGCCGTGTACCACCTTGCGGGGTATACCCCGTGTTGAAGTTCGTGCCCTTACAGTGTGGAATAATGGGTGCACGCCGTGTGTCCAGTTTTACATGCCGTGTAGTCCTTCCCTGCGTACGCGTTACCAGTCAATGGCTGTGTACCGTGTTGGAGCCGTGTCCTTGTCGTGTGCAATAATTGAGTACACGTTGTGTGTCTAAACTATATGCCATGTAGTCTTTCCTCGCGTATGTGTTACCCCCAAACCGTGTGTTGACCAGTCAACGACCGCAGAGCCGTGTTGGAAGCCGCGTGGAGACCGTGTAAAATAACTGAGTACACGTCGTGTACCATAAAGTACACACCGTGTACTTTTCCTTTTATCGCCTATAAAAGGAGGGGTCCTCTCCACCATTAAACTCACCCCCTCTCCTCCCCTTCCCTCTGAGCAGAGCTCTCCCAAGATACTCGAAGGCTCTTTCTTCCATAACTTCTTCATCCGATCTCCAATTTACGATCCATCAGCGGCCACAGGATCGTAACGACGAGGAAGAACTTCCAAGCTTGGATCCGTTTTCTTTACTTCGTCCTTTCCTTTCCGACATCCACCCGAGGAGGTTTTTCCGGGACCCGAAAGAAGTGAAGGACGCCGACAAACTTCTTCTAAAGTTGATCCGGGGGAGCGCTGTGATCAGAACCTGTCGAATTAGGGATCTTACCTTCATCTCTCTAATTTGTGAATCATGCGGGGTTGGTGTTCTCTTGTTTATTTGAAACACCTTTGAACCGGTTTAATACAGATAATAACTGGTTTATATAACGGGGATGGGAAGTTGTGATTTCTGTTACTTTATATCCTATGATATTATGTTGTGAATTGAATGAGATTCAACCTACTGAAAATCACGGTCGTTGGGGGCCTTTGCTTATGCAATTAAATGTTTCCCTCTCCTTCTGGATTTTATAATGGATGGAAACTTTCTGGTATGTGGAAATTTGATTTAATCATGTAACTTTGGCTATTTAAAATCTGGAACCCTTGTGTGATCACCCCGGTTAAGCAAAAACGGAATAATGAACATGTGGGTGTTATCTTGGATACGTGGCATGTGATAGGGGTGTTTTTTTGGGGTTTTTGTGGATAGGGTGAACAACAGGGCTACGGTTGACTTGGTTGTGGGTTGGTGTGAATGCTATGTTTGTGACGGGCAGCGGGGCTGCAATAAATGGTATTAAAGGGAAAATGATGTACGGTGTGGTTGTGGTTATAGTGGTTGGCAGCGGGGCTGCGGGGATGGGTTTGTTTGTGTATTAATAGTGGGTTGTGAATAATAAATTAATGTGGAGGAGTTAATGAATGGTGGGGAGTGGTTATGAAATGGAATTAATAATCAATGTTGTTGGTTGGTTGATAAGAAGGGCTTGGTTGTGTTGCTTGTGTTTTCCTAACTTGATTTGTGGATGACAGGGATACATTTTACGAACGATTGATGTGGTTGGTTGTGGATAGTTTCCCAGTAGTTAAGGAACTAATAAACTAATTCTGATGAAACGTGAAAACTTAAATGGGGTTGGTTGGTTGATAAGAAGGGCTTGGTTGTGTTGCTTGTGTTTTCTTAACTTGATTTGTGGATGACAGGGATACGTTTTAAGAACGATTGATGTGGTTGGTTGTGGATAGTTTCCCTATAGTTAAGGAACTAATAAACTAATTCTGCTGAAACGTGAAAACCTAAATGGGGTTGGTGTTGTTTGTTGTATGCATGCTTCATAGTAGCAGTGAAGAGGAATATAATCAGTTTCTCTGTTTAGAAGCCATAGGTTGGGATGTGTGGTTGGCATATATGTATATCTGTATCTTTTGTGTTTTATCGCACCCCACCCATGTTGAGCACTTAGTGTCGAACACTCCCATTTCATGGGAGAGGGTGTTTTTCCTTTAGTGACTAGCTCCTTCCTTATCCTTCTCCCCTAGGCTGTGATGGCTTGAGGTGACCGTACACCTAAGACTCTTCGGGTAGGTTTCGATTGGGGTGGATTTAGACCAAGACTCTTTAGGAAGGTTATACTTTTTCCCAATAATCTTCGGGATGAGGGTTAGGTGTGTGCGAGCGGGATATGTGGTTGTGAGGCCAAGGTGTGTGCGGGCGGGATACGTGGTTGTGAGGCCCATGTGTGTGTGGGTGGGATATGCAGTTGTGAGGCCCAGGTGTGTCCGGGCGGGATACGCGGTTGTGAGGACCAGGTGTGTGCGGACAGGGAGAGTGTGGCAGCGTCAGGACATTCACCGTTAGGAAGAGCAGCTAACTAAAGGGAAATGGTGCGGGGTACCCAATACTCTTATTCTTATATATTACTACCTGTTTTGATTGTGTTTTTGGTGAGTGTGGATAATGAGGTTGGGTGGGTAGAATTCCTTTCTAGGTTTCTTCTGTTGTTCTCACAGGACATTAGGATGTCTCCCCACTTGTGCGTGAGAGATTTAGGTTTCCCTAACGAGTATACTTGTATTCTCACCCTACGTTTAATTTCATGTTTCCAGGAGGACTACTGGGGCCGTGCGGGACCCTACTAGTCGGATAGTTGGAGTTGTTGCTATTTCTGTACTCTTGTGTTCTTTTGGTATTGTACTTTTAGCTTTCTTGTACTTGTACCTTGTTATAAAATTGTTTAAACATGCATGTGGGCTTGGTTTGGGTTTATTTCTATACACTTGTTCTTTTCGTTTTGGTGGCTGACTTGTCCTATTTCCCGATCCTAAATAATAAAAAAGGGTGATGCCTCCCATATTTGTGAAAACTCATACCCTTGTTGCTAGTCGCCAACCCGGGGCCTACTGGAGGCGGGACTCAGGGGTCATTATCTCCCTTTCACCATTGCCAGCTCAGGAGGGTCATCCTTGGTGGGAGGGGGTCGTGACAGGTTGCATATGATTATCTATAAGATTATGATGATCTTACTTCTTTTTTATAGGGTGTGCATAAAATAGTGGCCTTATTGATTCTTTTCAGGTCTGTTAGTTCTGTTTTCATATTGGGTGAAAACTAAAAAGATCTAGAGGATATTAACCGATCATTTTGTGGTTATATAGATTCATATCAGGTTCATTCTTTTTGTTCATTGGGATTCTTTGAGGCATGGATATGATTTACCTAACAATTTTATTATGGTGGAAGGGGGTTGTTGTACCCATTCATGAACATTGGATTACCATTTTGTCTCTTCCTAAAAATTCACAATGGTTCCCCAATCCATAATTAGGTACAAATATTTTTTCCAAATGTAAAAAATAATCTATGTTTTCAAGCCTAGTGATTCTTGGGGACTCTCATTGGTCAAGAGGATGGGATGTCGGGATCATCACACCCTTGGGGGGATCATTGAATACACAAGGACTCTTATATTGATTTAATAGAAGTTCATGAATCTCTTCAAAATCCTGATACGGGAACAGTTACCCCAACACAATTATTATGATTTAATTCTATTTTATGTGAAATTAATGGGGTCTATGTTTTGAATACATCATTATGTATATGAGGTTCTCCATCATTTTCCAATAATAGTATATTTCTCATGTGCTGAAGTCATATAACCAAGAACATAAAAATGTTCTACTATTCAAGGAGGGGATTAATATTTTGAAGAGGTGATTGAGAAATTATGGGGAATCCAACATATCCTAGTTATGGTATGAATCAAAACCAAATAGTTTGTTGAATCTGTGTAGTTTAACATCTTACAGAACAAACATATATGGGTGTTTCAAGACACCATGTAAAGAATTCAACTTTGATGATAGCACTGATGCAAAAAAATTACTGGAAAGGATTCTATCTATACCCTCAATCATGGGGAGAGAAAGACTTTGGGGGCTTGACCAAGGTAGGTCATGATTTATTTTTCTTCAAGACATGGAATGAAAACTCACTGAAATACATATAGAAAAGATAGGTAGGTTACTCTTGGTTGTGGAATTTTTTAATTTGGATTCATGTACTCTCTTGGACTCATTTCATTGACTTGTTTTTAATAAAAGAGGAACAACCTCCAAAAAATTTTCAATAGATAGTTCAATTGATATTTTCTTACACTCCATGTTTTACCTTGTCATTGTAGATCCTTCTAGTGCAGGTGAAATGATTACTGCACTTACCTAAGACCAAGTGTGCTGTACTAGCTGTGAGAAACCGGAGATGGAATATGATCATTTCCATTTATCATGATGTGGTAATTATGTACCAAGAATTCCCTGATAAGACTTATGAAATATCTTGGTCCACAAGGAGACATCCTATGTATCCTATTTATGGGAGGAATTGAAGACATCATAGTTCAGTTTATTTTTATGTCTACTAATGGATGGGGTTGATTGATCATAAAATTGGAATGATTGGGTCCATATAGTTGAAACTAAATTGACATAGGGATTACATTAAATTGGATATTTATTTATTCTTGGGCCATAGGAAGGTGTCCTCCTTATCGTATTTATTTTCTCAATCAGAGTTCTCAAATGTTAGTTAATCAAAGCTTACAATCTAGTGTTTCCCTTGTAACCTGTGGGTTTATTCTATAAATAAAATGAACAATAAAACTCTCTAGGACATCGTGATCCATTCATATTGTGATAAAGAAGATACAAAAATTGATAAATTTCATTTCTTATAGAGATGGGAATTTTATGTTGGTATCACTCAGGAAGATCAATATGAAGCTTGATCCTTGAACATTTGGTCTACATATGCTGAATATAGAATAATCAGAGTCATAATAGTTTCTTTTATTGGGGCTTACTCTCTGACATTTTCCCTATCTTGAAGGTTTATGGTGTAGAAGATATTATCATTTTAGTCCCTAATCCCACATGATCTATGCTCGTTGTTAAAAACAAGGGATAACAAGTATCCAATGTCATTAGTTGTTTATATGGGACATACATGTTTAGGTAACCCCAGATGGTTAATATGGATGTCAACCCAAGAAGAAATTTCCTACGTATGTTGAATATGGTTTGAATAAAAGTCATCATAGTTTATTTTTTTGTGCCTTACACACTGTATTTTCCCTTGTATTTGAGGCTTACACACCAAGAATGGATGAGGCTATGTAATCACGTGATTCCCTTCTATTCTTGCATGATTTCCTAGAGGGTGTCTCATGACCCAAATAACTTGTTACGAGGATTTCGTAAAACATTGATGTTTTGTCTAGGAATCTATCACATAACCTAGATGAAATATCTAGAGGGTTTATAATGATCGAGCTGACTTGTCCTTATATTAATGTAGTAGCTGGTTGACCCATATAAAAGGTTTCGTGAGAGTTAGTATGAAATGTCTTATAGGGTATTTCATGTCTTACTTGACATCCCTCGAGGGAATCATGAGTCCTTTCTTACATGCCCTAGAGGCGTCATAATTCTCAATTAACTATCCAATAGGATATTGTGAGATATGACTTTACATTCCCAGATGCAACTGCAAGAATTGGATGACATCCCCGTGTTCCATTATATATGTCAGGTGATGTATCTGAGGTACGTGGAAAGGATTGAGAGAAATTTCCAAGGGGACTTCACATGACTATAGTAGAATGGATAGGAAGGAAATATTACATGCTCTGACATATTCAGATGATATAATATGGCCGATATATTGGGTTAAATGAGCATTGGTAGATTTGGGAGACATTTCCTAGTGTTTTCACATGCCTTAAATGGTTCCTGTGAAGTGCATGAAGATCAGTGAACATGTTTTTGTTTTATGAATTCCACATTTATAAATTGTTCTAATTCTTGTATTTTTAATACATTTGAATTTTTCAGAATCATTTTATTTGGAGTCTCATGTGATTCAATAGTCATGCAAGATGTTCATTGCATGCCCTACTAGAAGTTATTAACGTGATATATGAGTGGTCACATGAGGTGATTTATTAATGGAGTATGATTACAAAATTTGTTTGATGGTATATTATATATTGGTGAACATTATTTTAGTGAGACTAGTTGCTTTGAGAAGTCTGATATGGTGCATGGGTGTGTCGATGCACATAGATGCAAAACATCCTACCATTGCGCTCGAGATTCTAACTATCGTATTGTATATCAGACTTTCTCATAATGGGTTATAAGAATTTATATTCTTCTCCACCCTGAATTGTCACCAGTTTTCATGGTGTATCTTGAATGGATCTAGGATCGAGTTGGCGGATAGTGATGGTGCCACATTTTTATGTGATTCTTTATTATACATCTCTCCAAGGGTGTCACCTGATCTTCAATAATTGAGTGTTTTTCCCACAAATTATTCCATTATTTAATTATTTCGAATTAATAAATTCCTAGTTGATCAGAAGTTATGGATAATGAATTCTATATTTTCATATTAACATGTCCATGGGCCTTCAGGAGATCTATGTTTCTATTTAATAGTGTCTGTGAGATGATTAATGTCATTCCCAAGACATTTCGTGAGACAAGGATGGCTTGTGTAGGGTTCTTGCAGGACCATGATGAGGACTTCCATAGTGTTTAGTATTTATTGTAAGATCACAAAAGACTTATTCATCATCCTTATTTTATTTCATTGGATTTATTTTCCAAATATTCAGGGTCATGTGAAATTTCAGGAGTAATGTCAAAGGCAATTAATCTATTTTTTGGGGACGCATTGTGCCACCAACATTGGTCATATAGATATGCACATGAATTTAATGGAAAAATCCATCTTTTTCCACCCAAGGGGAAGCACGATATTTCCTTGACATACCCATGTAATTTCTTATGATGAGGGTGAAAATAAAAAAGGATTTCACGAGATTTAGTAGACATGTCAATAGAGTCTGATGGTGTCTCACAGATCGTCATGGGTGCACCACATGTCTTTCAATGACCGCAAGTGGGTTCCACCTCCGCTAATATTATTTCATTTATTTTATTTTATTTTAGATCATGAGTCATGTGGAATTGAAGGAGTAATGGAAAAGGAAATTACTCTATTTTTTATGACGTGTTGAGTGACCAACAGAGGTCATATGGTGGTGCATGTGCATTGAGTATACAAATACATCTGTTTGTCACCAAAGTGGAAGAAAAATGATTTCTAGACCTACGTAATGAATTTCGTGTGATGAGGATATAAATCCTAAAGGATATTGAGAGATGAGGTGGACATTTCACTGGAGTCTCGTAGTGTCACACGAATCATCATGGGAATACTATATGTCATTCAGGGACTGTGAGTGGGTTCCACCTCCACTCCTTTTATATACATTGTTTTGTTTTAAAATGGTTGTGGTCTCATATGGATTTAACCAAAAAAATTCAATTGAAATCATCATTCCATTTTTTGATGAGCTTAATCATCTTTGATACTTCTAGGGTCCTCTGCTTATAGGAATTTTCCTCACAATTTCGAAGGATTTTTTGTTAGATTGTCAGACGCTTACCATTGAAAACACGATTGGCCGGAGTAAGCATATCAAGATGTCACCACATGATCCTTGAGTGTTCAAGGATACTTTTTCGGAGTAGAAGGACTTATATAGATGTTATTTGTAGGACCTACCACTAGAAATTTGATACATTGGAGTCCTTTGGATGACCCTATGATGGCCACACAATCACAAGTTTCTTGGAAGATATTGTGATCCATGAGTTTTGTCCATGTTATCATTTATTTTCATTTTCTAGGAAAATAATACCCATTTTATAGAATTACTTTTTTTATTTTTTACCATCTCAAATTTAGTGGGAATAAAAATTCCCCCCTCTCAAGATCAACGTTTGCAGGGAAAAGGTCTCGGTTTTGAGGAATGTAAATGCATGCCTGAGTCTTTGACTTTGATGAAAATCAATGCCTTGGGTGATGTTGGGTCTGCCAGGATATGTTTTTTATTTCATGGGAATACTTATATAGAGAGGGAAGGAGGGAATATTTATCTACAAGATACCATTCCATTAGATCTCTCCCACTTTTCAACTTTTAAATACCCCCACTGCAAGATCATTTCATGAGTCCAGATCATGAGACCTTGTCATGATACCTTGCTTCATGAGAACTTCCCCACATGTCTCATTTTTTGGTTACTTATCCAGTCCAAATCCATACCCTACTTCGATAATTTCTTAATCTTATTCCATGAGTATTATGACTATATTATGAGGTTTTTTGGGATCCATAGGCTCAATCATTTGATAATTTTATTATTATGTGACTCGTATAATGATGTTCAAGTCATGAGGTCACGAGTCTCTAAGGGTCCATGAGATGGCATGATTCCCAGGGGGATTTGTTCCATCAAAATATTCTGATGGGATTCATACATGGGGTAGTGATATTCACCTCCAATATAATTTATAAGGGAATATCCCCATAGAATTATTCGTATTTAGTAGGGATATGATACTAATTGCTGGTTCCTTCTGAAATATGGCGGTAGGCATCATAAACTTGAGTAGGGATATGAGACCTCTCTTAGATATCCAACAACTTATCCTTCTAGTGGGTCTTCCTTGTTGTATGTTCTTTGGAATTAGAGGTTGTATCATGTCAGATAGTACCCTCAGCAGGAGACTGGTGGGTACAGTTGAAATGGTGTTGGCGATATCGGTTGAGAGGTTCTGTCCTTAGTGGTACATGAAACAAAAGGGATCTGTATTGGAATACCGATCCGCATTCATTAGATATATGATGTTTCTGTTTTCATGATCTGAGGAAAATTTAAAAATCTACTAGTTGTAGGGACAAGGTCTTATATCCTAGCTACATTTTTTTCTGTATGATTCATACTCTCTAGTTTCTATGCTTAGGGGACCTCACTGATTGCCTCGATGGTCTGAATCGTACCACGTCGTTGGTACTCTCAGACCATCATATTTTCACATGTCATAAGAGCTATCATGTAAGTGATATAACTTTAAAACCCTTGGGGATTCATCCCACATATGATTTACTAGGGATAACACTGGATCTTGATGAAATTACCTCAAACAAGGATGCGTAATATCAATATCTACAATTGTGTAAAATGTAATTAACAATGTTACTGATTATTGAAATATTGTAGGCATAATATTCCCAATTATATATGCATTGTTAACATAATTTTTCATTTATTCCCAATTCATCCATTATACTCATTTGGACATGCCAAACGAGGATGGAATTATGATAACTCTAGTTACAAAGGATTATCATTACAAACATGTTTTTCTTATTTATTTATTTATACAGTGTATGAAAAACAATGTATCCTTAGAGATTCAAGTCAGTAATCTTAGTTCTGTGTGTATATTTGGTGAAAAAAAATAGTCTGATTGATATTAACTGATCAATTTGTTTTTATAGATATTCATGTTGGGTTCACCATTTTTGTTTCATCATGTTTCTTTGAGACATGGATTGGATCCACCTAAAAGTTTGATTATGAAGGGTTTGTGTTATGGAAAATCATGTACATCATATTACTATTTTCTCTATTCCTAGAAACTCATAATGGTTCCCCCATCTATAGCTGTGTACATACCAACTTTTAAAAGGCATGCTGTAATCTGTGTTTTTAGGTCCAATTACTCTTGGGGGATTTCATTGGTCGAGAGGATGAGAGTTATGGACCATCTCAACATTTGGGGGAGAAGTATTGGCTATTATGGGAATCTCTTATATATTTACGATAAGTTTGGGAATCATTTCCTAATCCTGATATGAGACCAATTACCCAAAAATTAATTGTGATTTAATTCAATTTTATGTTCATGTAATGGTGCATGTGTATTAAATCCATCTATATTTATCCAAGGTTCCCCATGATTTTCCAATAATAGGAAATATATTATGTGTAGATGAAGTATAACCATGAACTTTGAAATGTGCTTTAATGCCAAGAGGAGATTATTATTTTGAGGAGGTGATTGACCCACTATGAAGTGTACTACATATCTTGGTTATAGAAGGAATAAAACACATGTTGTTCGTTGAACCTATGTAGTTTAATGTGTTAAATAATGAACTTATGTGGGTGTTTCAAGACACTAACTATTCAAGATCGAGTCCTGTAGAGACATCCTATGTATCCTAATTATGGAGAGAATCAGAGTTATCATCTTTTTACAAATCTGGGCGTACACTTTGATTCTTCCCTTGTCATGGTAGATACTAATTGTGTAGGTACCATGATCACTATACTTTCCTTATCCCACATGATCTATTCTCAATGTGAGAAACTTCTAATGGAAGATGGTAATTTTAATTTCTCATGATGTGGGACTTATGTTATGGGACATCCCTAAGAGGTTTTATTATATAAATTATTCCTCAAGGAGATTTCCTACATATCCCAGTTATGGAAGGAACCAAAGTCATCGTAATTTATTTTATTTCTTGGTCTACTGATTGATGATGTAGAGTAAAAAACCATAGGGATGATTGAGTCCCGATGGTTGAAATGACATTGACATAAGTCTTATAATGAAATTGATGATTATTTGAGCTTGGGACCTAGTTAATCATCCTACGTGTCTTTGTAATTACTGAAATCAAAATTATTGTAGTTTAGTTTATCAAGGATCACAATTAGAGGTTTCCCTTGTAACATAGGAGTTTAGGGTGCAGAAATAATGACCAATGAAACTCCCCAAGACCACATGATCTGTGTTCATTTTAAGAAACAAGGGATGATAAGTGATCAGTGTCATTACTTTTATATATGGAAGTTATTTTATAAGATTCCCTTGGATGATCAAAATTCCACTCAATCCATGAATATATGGAATACATATCCTGAATATAGTACGAATTAGATTCTTCATAGTTCCCTATATCTCGGATCACACTATGAGGTTTCCCCTGTCTTAGATAATTATGGTGTAGATGATATCATCATTGAAACTACCGAAGACCACATGATCTATGATAAATTTGGAAAAAATGGATATTATGAAACTAATTTCATTTCTTTTTGTTATTGAACATACATGTTGGGATCACCCTAGATGATAAATATGGAGCATGGACCTTGAAGAGGTGGCATACATATCCTAAATATGGAAGGAATCATAGTCATAATAGTCACTTTTTATTAGGGATTAAAAACAAGTTTTCCCATTTATTTTGGATTTACACACCGAGGATTGGTGAGGATATCAAATAATGGGATTCACTTGTATTCAATAATGGAATCCTATAGGGTGTCTCATGACCTAACTGACCTATCTAATGTATATCGCAAGACCTAGATGATTTTTCCTATAAGTCGTCAGATAACCCAGGTGACATGTCTGGTGGGTGTCACATGATCTAGCTGAATTTTCTTTATTATCACAAGAGAAGGTTGACCCATATAGAAGGTGTTGGGAAAGCCATCACAACATGTCACGGAGTGTGTCACATGTCTTGGTTGACATCCCTATAGGAAATTGTGAGTCCTAACGAACATGTATGGGGGATATCACGAGTATCAATTTACATTCCTAGAGGGTGTATCATGAGCTGATTTGACACTCAATGATGCAACCATGAGACATGGATGTCAAGATCGTGTGTTGTTATATGATTCAAATAATGTATCTGAAATACATTACAAGGCATGGGTGAAATTACCATGTGGACTTTGGTAGACTAAGGTGAAACAAGTGATATAGTCGTATGACTTGATCTAACATATTCATATGATTACATGTGACCAAAATATTGTGTTGAAGGAGATTTTTATGATATGAGTGGCATGTCCTAATGTTGAAAAATGTCTTGGATGATACATGTGAATTGCATGGTGATCATCAAACATGTTTTGGTTTAATTCTTCAACCTATAGTTTATTTCTAGATATTATATTGAAAATTCATTATATTTATTCGACAATAATTTATTTCAAATCTCGTGTGATCTAACTGACATATGGGATATTCATTACATGTCATGCTAGAGTTTATTCACTTGATCTTTGAGTTATCACACAAGTGTATTATGCATGGAACATGATTAGTTGGGTTGTTCATTGGGATATTAATTGAAGGAAAAATTTCCATTTATGAGATCATCATCTCTGATAAATATGATCTAGTCTTTGGGTGTGTAAATGCAAATGGATGTGAAAAAGAAAAACATTTGTCAACAGTCCAAAAATCATATCGTAGAAGTGCATATTTCATGTTGGGTTGGGGAATATATAAGCCTCGAAACATGGATTTTTCACCAGCTCTCATAAAGTATCTAGAATAGATCCAAGCTAGTGTTGGGGTTGGGGGATGGAACCATAAATATTCATTATTCCTTTCCATGGATTTCTCTAAGGGCTCCATCTAATTTTTAGTGATCACTATTCATTCCCATCAACTCTTCATTTATTGGACTATTTTTAATTAATGAATAATTTTTTGATCAGGTGGTTATGCCAAAAGAATTCCATATTTTCCTATTGAAATTTCCATGGTATTTCATGGGATTTATGTTCCTATAGAATAGTTTCCGCAATATTCTCAATGCCTTGCCTATGACATTTTGTAATGCAATTATGGATTGGTTGGGGGTCTCGTGAGACTATGATAAAGAATTCATTAGTGTGTTGTAAATGTTTTTATGACCTCAAGTGGATTCTGACACCTGCCTATTTTATTTAATTTGTTTTATTTTCTATTGGGCATGGTTCATATAAAATTTCATGGGTATAGCGAAGGAAAATTAATATATTTTTATAATGTTTCTTGTGACCAATATGGGTCATATTGAGGTTCAAAAGAATTGTATGTAAAAAACCATCTATTTTTTCTATAGGGGGAGTGTGTGGTTATTTGGAAATACCCAGGGGCATTCAAATCATGATGCTGAGAAGCACAAAGGGCTTTTATTAGATGAGGTAGATGGGTCACTGATGTATAACTGTGTATCATGGATCATAAGGGGTGCATCACATGTTTTTTAGTGACCAAAAGTGTATTTTTACTCCCCTATATTTATTTCCATTATGGAAATTTACAACGTTTCAAGAGTTAAATAGAATTTCATGAGTAATGTAAAAAGAAATTAATCTATTTTTTGATGATGTGTTTTATGACCCGTAATTCTCATATAGTGGTGCATGAGAATTTTATAACAACCCTACTCTTTATTACACATTTAGACATGATTTATTACATAAACATGCATTTAATACAACCCTGAAGATTGATAGGTCTAGTTTCATTTGGTATTCGGAAAATTGAATATAAAATTAAGACATAAAATATAACATCTTTACTGAAAAAAATCTTTTACATGACCACAACATTCCTTTGTACTTACCATTGTATAGGATAACCGAAGGACATACATAAGAAAAGGGAGAGCAATAAAGCCCACTAAGGGAGTAAAAAAGGCATAACATGAAAAATAAAATAAAAGATTGGAAATAGGAATATCAATGGAGCAAAAGGGAAACATGAAATAAAGGGATGATATACCATGATTATCGTAACATGGAAATGTGGCGACATATTAAAAAACTATATCATTAACATAAAGGAACCACGTTAACACCTGTCCCAACATGATGAAAAAAGGTCCTATAAATAATTTTGTAAACCCCTATCTCATCATAGTATAAAATTTCCCAAAAACATATCATGTAAACCCCAATCCCTACATGACTTATAATGATATTAAACATTACCCAATGCATTGGAGCACTTTTGTGGAGCACCCTTCATGAACATTTTAATCTAATGCTTAAATGTGCTACATAGATCATATACCATGGATTCATTCAACATAATAATTTATTACATGATAAAGGAATGTGGAATAAATATATGTATGTTTAAAATAAATTTTTATATTTTCCCGAAAGTGAATAACCTTGATAGAGAAATGGACATGGAATTCACTACACTATGATTTTGGTATGGCAAATCACAGTGAAAGTTCAACAAAATAACGACATCACATGAGCATTCATAAAATGGGTTGATGAGATTGAAAAAGGATTTATCATAAATTAGACATGAAATAGATAGTGAGGGGGTCATGGGGAATATTATTATGAGATATGAAATTGAATTTTAGATGCATAATGTAAGATAAATTCATAAATGGAAATGATGAGAGAGAAATCTTTTAGAAAATTTCGGCATGGTAATAGGTGTACATGGGTGGTTTTAACAAGAGTGAAATGGGTATATCTTCATTTAAAAATAATAAGGGAAGTATGGGGGATGTGATAAAACATACCACAAATTTTTTATTTTAATTATAAAAGGGTATAACAATAAAAGGATACAGGGATGAAAATAAGAAAGGAAAGAAACTAAAGATCTCATACATGGATATGTGATCCCAAAGGTTCGAGAGTGTCTTCTTGCAAGCTTAGGGGAGCCTGGGTAGGACTTTAGGGAGTGGATATAATATCAAGGATGACATTCAAGGTGTTTTATAGATGGGGAACTAGTGCATGGGTGGGTTTATAAAGGAAAAGTTGGGGGAATTCTTTATTATTTTGGTTCTGGACCGTACACACCAAAATATTGAAAACCACAATCCATCCCATGGTTTGTGCCTATGATTTCATGCCAAGGAGAGTGGTATCCATTATTTAATAATTCATATGGCTGAATAAAATAATGTATTAGATATTATTATGTGGAGGTGGGTCACACCTTTAAGGAAATGAATTTAAAATCATAAAATATATTGTAAATGTTGCGGGATTCACTATTGAATTATAAAATAAGTCAAATAAATATAAAATCAAATTATTTTAAAATTAAAATGCATATTTGGAATATTATCACTTTTAAGGTTTTTATTATATCACTATTAGGTCATTATGATTTCATAAAACACACTATATATTTATATACTATTATTTTTTTAAACAAAAATTCAATTGTCTCTGAAAAGTATAAAAAATTCTATGTTAGATAATTCTAACTTCCTGGTTTCAAAAATAATATTCATTTTATTTAAGTAATTTTCTATATATGTTAATTTTTACATTTTAAATGAGAACTGACATTTATTGAAAAAATTATCGGTTTTGACAAAAGCAATTTTTCAACATTGATAAAAATTCCTCTTGACATAATAAAAATTATATAATAATATATTATTAATAAAAGTAATTTAATAAAAATATTTTGTTAAAATATTAATTATTTTAAATATTAAATAATTCCATAAAATAATTTATTTAATTAAAAAATTACAGATTCTATTTTATCATATAAAAATATATAACTCTTATTAAACTATTTTCCTAGTAATTTATAGATAAGTAATTTATATAATAATAATTGATAATTTTTTTTATAATATTATTAATAAATAATTAGTTTATTTATTTCTCAAAAGTCACATTTTTACCTGAAAAATTAATTTACCTCATTCATCGTTTTTTATGAAATACTTTTCTCTTAAAATAATTGATGGTATAAGAATTTTATTTATAGAAAGTATAAAAAATAAGTAACTAATACCTTATTACATAACCCCTTATAACACTTTCATAAGCCCTATTGGTATGGTGTGTGATTGTTAAATTCTCTTGGGGCGGATCAGATAACATCACCCTTGTGGTAATCTATATTTACTTGAAAATCTCCCATAGACAATTTTGTTCAAGCTTAATGCATTGAAGCTCAACTTGAGATTGGTCAAGAGTGAAGCCTAGTGATGCTACCTTTATTCTGAGATGTAATTAATGACCTTTGTACAACACGAGTCTACTGGATGAGTCTATTATTTCCATTTTCTGTGTCTAAAGTAATTGTTAAAACCTTATATTTATATTATTCATGTGATCACTATTCAATGGATATATCATCAATGTAATGGTACAAAAATTTCATTTAATTACAATAATAAAAATAGAGTGGGTTTGTTTTCTATATACATAAATCATAAAAATAAAAATATTTTTATTCATAAATCATAGGGTCTTTATAACCTCGCCCCATTAAGAAATCTCTCCCTCAAAAGTTTCATTTTCCCACACTAAAACAAATGAGGGTAACTCTATCTCATCACTTCCTTCATTTGTCATGTTTCTTCATCAAACTTGTGGTTTCTTTACATCACTTTGACGAGGGTCATCATGTTATTTAGTAGAAATTTTTCACTATGATAGAATATCATAAACAACTTATCTTCATAGGAAATGTCATTCCCCCATGGTACCACCTCTTGATTGAGTACATGAGATGGGTCAGGTATATACATTATCAAGATTGATACATGGATTACATCATGTACATGAGATAGTTTTAGTGGGATTGATAGTCGATATTCCAGTTCTTCTATGAGATCAGGGATCTCAAAAATGGATTATATACCATGGACTAAGATTTACCTTCTTCCCAAATCTCATCACTCTCCTCCATGGAGATATGCAGAGGAAAACAATATCTCCAACATCATACTATAGGTCTCATCAACGGTAGTTAGCATAGCTCTTTCTTCGACTCTGAGTAGATTTGATGATATGCTGGATGGTCTTAACCTTCCCCATCATTTCATTAACCATTTATATACCTATATGTTTTCTCTCCCCAAATTCATCCCAACATGTTGGTGTTCTACACCTCTTCTGATAAAGGGCTTTATAAGGAGACATTTGGATGCCTGAGTGGAAACTATTGTTATAAGATAACTCATCTAGAGGAAGATGATGGTCCCATATTCCATTGATGTCAATTGAGAATGATCTCAACATTTCATCCTATGTTTGTATAGTCCACATAGATTTTCCATCAGTTTGAGGATGATAATATGTACTAAAATTTAGATTAGTATTCTGAGTGTGTTGGAAACTCTTCCAAAACATATAGGTTAATCATGGATCTTGATCGGATACAATCGATTGTGGTACACCATGAATCCATACCACTTCATTGATGTATACCTGTTCCAATTTTTTCAATGAAAAATCCTCTCAAATTACAATGAATTGTGCAGTTTTTGTAAGAAGATAAAAAATAGACCAAATAACATTGTTTCTTTTGGATATCTTTGAATGTCCAGTGACAAGTCGATGGTGATGTTATTCCATTTCCATGTTGGTTTGGGTAATGGTTTCATTATCCCCAAAGTCTTTATAATCTTAGACTTTACTTGCTGAAATACCATGCACCATGATGTATATTAGGTGATCTCCTAATTCATGTTATCCCATCAATAATGTTCTCAATGTTCTTGATACATCTTTTTTGTTTCCTAGGTTAATGTAGAAATTTCATCTACATGAATCATCAAAAATTTATTTCTTTAACTCCAGATTTGATGGTATACATACTATTGACCAGAATATCACAATTCATTATTCAATAACAATGAACTCTGAGGATTCCCCTTTTCTGATAGTTTCCACTTTCATCTAAATTCCCACATCACCTTTTGATTCATCCAATAACCATTACCAAAGTGATGGTTGAGAAATAATTTGTGAAAGGATTGATGATGATACCTTAATTATTATTCCCATGTCAATCTTTATAAAATCTATGAAGATTTCATCCTTTTCAATTCTCATCAATGATAGAATTGCTGGGTCCTTTCTACATAGAGCTGTTGTAAACCTGTTCACTTTCCTAGGGTGGTAATGGATTGAGAAATCATAATCATTTATGAGCACTAACTATCTTTGTTGGTGTATGTTATTATCTTTCTCTGTGAATATATATTCGAGACTTTTTTAATCCATATATATTTCACACTTTTCCAAAAAAAAGAGAAATAGCCTCCATATTTTTGATGAATAGATCATAGCTTCTAACTCAAAATCGTGTGTGGGATAGATTATATAATTAATTTTAAACTAAATTAATGCATAGGTGATTACTTTGTGATTCTTCATCAACACACAACCCATTACCTTCTTCTAATCATCATTGATGATTATGAAAAGCTCTTCACTCATGGGTAGGGTGAACATAAGGGTATTGATAATCTCTTTCTTCCACTCCATGAATCATTCTTCACATTAATCATTCTAGGAAAACTTGAATTCTTTATGATTAAGTTGAGTAACAGGGACTGAAAATCATGATAAATTTCTCACAAATCAAAGATAATATCCAACTAACCCCTTAAAGCTATGAATATTTGTCACAGATGTCGGCCTCATACATCCCTCAGTTTATTTTGTTTTAGAAGGATCCATATTTATATACCAATTCTTATGTTGATATTATCTAATAATGAGACTTCATTTAACCAAAATTCACACTTTTTGTACTTTTAATGGATCTTATCCATTCACCAGGTCTCTAGTATAGTGCATAAATGCTCATCATGATCCTCCTTAGTTTTATAGTATTTTAGAATACCTCCGATAATGATTAGAAAGAATTTTTCATGTAAATCTCTAAGGACTATATTCACCAATTCCATTAACCTTTCACTAACATTAGTGAGTCCGAAAGGAATTACTATAAATTAATATTTCTCATACCTTGTATGAAAAACATACTTGGGGATAACCTCCATCACCCTTTCTTGGTAATATCCCGACCATAGAACCACCTTGGATAAGTATTTTCCTCCACGTAGCTGATCAAACAAGTCATAAATTCAAGGAAAAAGATACTTTTTCTTTATAGTGATTTTCTTGAACTCACTATAATTAAAGAAAAGCCTTATTGACCCATATGTCTTCTTGATGAAGAAGACTGGTGCACCCCATGGGGAAGCACTTGGGTTTATAAACCCTTTGTCCATATTCTTCTATAGTTGATTCTTTATCTCTTTATGTTTCACAATATCCATTATATATAGAGTCCTAGATATTTGAAATTTTATAGGTATACGATCAATATTGAATTCAACATCTCTTCCAGAAGGAATACTAGAAAATTCCTCGAGAAACACAACAATGAATTCACTTACAATAGACATGTCTTAGATGATGGTTTCATCCTTAGACTCAATTATCTAAGAATCATTAGAGTAATAATAGGGATGTAATGTCCATGCTTGAGATGAATGTGCTAAAAAAGCATCATCCTACTCATTGAATATGTACATAATCGAGGGCCGATTCAAAATATAGAGAGTGATTTTGATGTGGCTTTATTTTTTCATAGTTTTGCCACATCTATTTACTTAATTTATAATGATTTAATTAATTAATTAATCACTTTATGATAAATATTTGAACTTTTGTATTTTTATAATTAAATTTGTCAAATATTCATTTTTATAACATTTTATGTAATTATGGGCCCTTAAATAGTTGATTTATACCTTCTTTGTTGTTTAATATAATTAATTTTTAATTTGTTTATTTAACATATATTTGTTTATTTTATTTAATTTTTCATTATTAACAATTATTGATTTTTCTAATTAATTTACTTTTAATTTTTAAGTTTATACAACTTAGTTACGGCTTGCCAGACTACCGGTAGCTAAGCTACCGATAGCAGGGTTACATTTTCTCTACCAGTAGCTAGGTTAGCGATAATGTCTTTCAGTGACGTGCTTTCTTTTTGCTTACCGGTAGCTTGTTTTTAGATGTAACAGTAACCTTTGTCACCATTACCCTTTCCTACCGGTATCTCATCTTGTTAACTATAATGTTTTCCTTTATTTTCTACCAGTGAGCCCTTTAATTTTATCAGTAGCAGTGAGTATTTAATTTACATAATCCTTTTTAATTAACTTAGACTTTTTTTAATAATTAATCTTTGAACATAGTTACATTAGAATAGGTTAATTATATTAATTAGTTTGTTTAGACATCATTCTCATCATTTGAGTAAGTAAATTGTGTTGTTAAATTTAATAAAATGGTTCGACCTTAATTATTTGTGTGCAATTAGTTATTTAAATAATTAATTAATAGTTTTTGAACATTAATTATAATATTTTATGTATGCAGATTGAATTTTAATTCATTTTATTATTGTTTTAGTCTACTGGTGAGGTAGACAAGCTCTAACGGTGACCTTGCGCCACTGTCTTACCTCATCGAAACTCTTTTCTCACCGATACAACCCCTTCTATCGGTAGCCTTGCCACCGGTACGCACCTCACTGATACTTCTTTGTATCGGTATCCTGTGCTCTAATGGTGACCCTTTTCTGTAATGGTGAGCTCTAGAATTCAACCCTTTAATATTAATTCCTAACAGAACCTTGTAACACTTACTTTTTTCCAAACTCTAATTGCAATGATAAAAATTAGTTATTAATTTTATTTTATTTTCATCCATTAATATAAATTAACTTCATTAATTTAATAGTTTAGTTTTCTGCTTAATAGATTTAGGTTAGTTGCTAAAATAACATAATGTTCATTTTTAGTGATAAATAATTAATTAACTTTGTTTTTTTAAACTTTTAAAATAAATTAAGTGTTATGTAGTTTAATTTCTTATTTCAATTAATTTGTTTTCATTTTATTGTTTAAATTTATTCTTTAATTTTTTATTATATAATATTTCTAATAATTTAATTAGTTAATATTTTAGTTTGTTTTGCTTTTGTTGAAATTGTAATTGTTTTAAATAAATTAATGATTTGACCATTTAATTATTAGTATAATTAATTCTTTATTTAAATTTTATTTCAATTAATGCCCGATGGTGTTTTGTGTATTTTCAGCTACTGGTAGCTCAACTTTACTCTCATATTGCACCCTATCAGTAGCCTAGATACCAATAAATGACCCCACTACCTTTTCTTCCAACCTCACCGATACTTTTCCTCCTCACGCATCCATATCTCGCAGCTACCGATAGCCCTCTTTTATTTTCCCTCACCGATACCCCTTTTATCCTCCCTTATACGTCTTCGCATCGACATCATCCCCAACCACCGATTGCTTCTCCACCTGTGCAATTCCCGCCCCCTCACCATTGACAGAGCTGCCGCCATCGAACGCCCCCCCAGAAGCTCTTCCTCACCACTCCCTCTCACCACACCAATGTCGTGCTTCTGTATATCTAAGGAGGAGGTCCGCCGGACCAGCTGCTTCGAGGAAGTCCGCCGCGCCGCGCTGGAGCCAAGGAGAGGAGCCATCTCGCAGGAAGGACACCGAGCCCTGCCGCTGGAAGTCCTCTGAGCTGGTGCGAAGCTGCTGCTGGCCGGTGCCTTGAGCTGAAGCTGCTCCTTTCCACCGCTGAATTTGATTTTCCAATGAGAGCCGCCACTTCGGGGAGTTGCGTCGAGGGTTCGAGTAGAAGGTCGCACCACCCGCGAGGGCCAAAGCCGATGTCACTGGATCCCTTAGTCACTGCTGTCCGCTGCACCCCATGTCATCGGTGGAGCCATCTTTTGGAAGAATTCCAGAATCCCAAAACCTCCCCCTTGCACCAAAAATTGGGGGAAGAGAAGAGAAAGATAACACAAAAAAATGAAAATGACAAAAAAACATAATAATAAAAGTTAGTAAAGAAAAAGAAAATGTAAAACAAAAGCAAAATTATGTGAAAGTAAAAGTTACTTTAAAAAGTCAAAAAAAATATAAAATAATTTATAAAAGTTATAAATTTAAAAAATTTATATTTTTATTAAATCAATAAATTTTAAATTAAAATATTAAACTTAATTAATAATAAATGTAAATAATAAATTAATACATTATTAATTGTATAAATATATAATTAATAATAATTACATATAAACTATAAAATATACTTATTAAGTAAAAAATATTTAATTATTAAGTATTAATTCTAGTTTATTAAATTAAAAAAAAAATTAATAAATTCATTTTTACTTAAATTAACCTAAAAATTTAATTACTTAAATAGTAAATACAACAATAATAATTAATGTAGTAAATAAAATTAACTAATACAATCTAAGTTATAAATTGATTACTTCTTTAATTATGATATAAAATTTTAATAATTTTGTTAGAAATTATTGCTTAGTAACTATGACTATTAACATAATTTTATTAGTGGATAATTGTATAAATAATATAAAAGTATATAATTGTCAATTAACTTTAGTTAACTATTAATGAGTAAGAATAACACTTAACCTTAAAAAATAACCATTTTTTCATTATTTATGTTCGTTTTTATTTATTTCTCTTTTCTATCTTTGCAGGTTCATTCTGGGACTTAAACGCGTCCAGGTGCATTCAACTATCTCATCCAGAGCTAGTTATAATGGAAAAACTAGTGTGACGTGCCTGTCGCGGATGAAATGCACGTGTGCGTTGCTAAAGTGAAGAACTTTTTGGAGTCAGTGGTATCAACCAGTGACATGCAGTAGATGACAACAAGGTATTAAAACAAGAAAGCAGCCGAATTTTCGGGATTCATTCATTCACTCGGGGGGACTCTCATTCAACATTCCACGATCACACATTGGAGAGCAAAACTCCCGTGAGATGATAGAGTCAAACTGGAGATTAAAGAGCCTGAAGGAAGAGCAATATTTAGGGTGTATTTCTTTCTCTTTTCTTTAATTTTTGTACTCTATTTTTGGTTGTTTTCAATGATAGATTTCATTTTGAACATGAGTTGATTTTCCACCTCGAGAGCTTTAAGCTTTTTTGGTTTATCAGTTTAATTTATCACTTACTCTTCGATTTACATCAGAGTTAATCGGTGAGGTCAACTCTGATGTTAGGTCAAATTTTTCACAACTTTCTGCAAAAAAATTTATAGTTTCAAGTTCAATTGGAGAGATTGAACTTGATCATTATTATGTTGATTTATTAATGTCATGATAGTTTGAGTTTCATGGTGAGTTTAATTTCAACTATATTCTTTTTCAAACTTTTAAATGATGATGATATTTAGAGTGTAGAACTCTAAAAGTCATACCTCTGTTTGATGTATCTTCTGGCGAGGAAGATAAATCAACCAAATTCTAAGGTGTGATTCAATTAAAATTAGTGGAGAGTTATCCTTTCAACCATCAAGTTTGGAATTCCTGAGACAATAGTTGTTCTTAGCTCCTTGTCTTTGATGCTTAATGTTTGTTTGATATAATTCTTAGTTTAAGAGTAGTTAGTGTAATTTTACCTCCTTTGTAGAAAATCTTGTTTCCTCATCCTGATTTTATTTCATCAATAGAATAAAAAAAATAAAGAGTAAAAAGATGTTTTCCCCACTGTTGACAAAAGTGGGGGTTCAATGTTCAAAAACCTTAGAACACTCGTCTGCCTTCTCTGTGGATCAACCATGCGCTACTATACTAGTGTAGGAGTAATATATGTAATTTTGAGGGCCATGACGACCTCCGTCCAGTTCAAAATTTGGCGCCATTGCCGGGGAAGACACACACTAATATTCCAGGGTTTTAAAATTAATAAAAAGCAATAAAAAACATTTAATAAAAAACATTAAAAAATCTGATCTAAAAAACTGCTTTGAACTGTATCTTCTGCTTTTGTTGTTTTGAAAAAAAGCCTACTCAACTGTGAAACCTTGTGTGTTTAAACTCAGTTTTTATAGTTTTAAAAAATGGAACATCACCAAAACTGAAATCAATAGGGGCCTCATTGTGTTTGTTGTGGCTATTATGGGCATACAGCCTGGTAGTGTGTCAATAACCAGCCACAACAAGATGTTTACACAGATGAAAATGAACAATATGAGATTAGTCCTGACACCCTAGCTAAAATTGAACTAATTGATTCAAAATTAGAAGCTAGGATAGAACTAATTAACAACTAGTTAACTCAAACTCATGAAATTCAACTTAGAGATATTAATGATCTAGATCAAAGAATTAAATGATTGGAAAATATTCTCTTAGAATTAAAACAAAGGGTTAAAGAACAACAAGAATTTGAAGAAAAAGAAAAATAAAAAGTGTATAAAAGATTTGAAAATCAAATTGAAGAGGAGAGTGACTGTGAAATTGGTCAACAAAACTTCCATTTTGAAAAACCTGATTATGTTGAACATAATTTGGGAATAACTAGCTCACTGAATCAAGATAATAACATTTAAAACCACAAAAATAACTTTAATGCTGTTGAGTTGGAAAATTTTGAAACAAAATTAAAACAGATTGAAAAAGATAGCATAGTTCTTTTCAAAATTCCTACATTGGAGAAAAATCACTGTTTTAGGAGTTTTGAAAATTAAGTCACTCGGGTTGATGATTTACAGAGAAATGAAAATTTGAATGTTAACAATTCTTCAACCCAGATTTCTGAAATTCTGAATATTGAGCCTGAATTTGATATTGGGATCACTTTGGAAGGGAACCATAAGCTGAATATTATAGAATCTAAAATATTTGAACCTCAACTGAAAACTTCGTTTCCATATTTGGAATCTTTGAACCTAATTAATTTTGAATTGTTGTTGGATGATGAGGATGAGGGAATGACATTTGAAGAAAGACTAACTGATGAGTTCTCATTTCCCTATTCTCATAGTAATGAATTTTTTGAAATGCTAGGAAATGAACTGGAAATCAGTGTTGGCCAACTTGAGGAGAATTTTCTTAATTTGAACATTCTGCAAGCTGAATTTATTGAAACTGAATTGTACAATTCTTCTCCTAAAATTTAATTGCTACACTCAAATATAATGGCTTTAGATAGTGAGTTTTTTGAATTTGAACATAAAGTAGAGGTTGAACACACACTTGATCTAGGAATAAGTGATTTGTTAGAAGCAGTAGATGCTGAGTGTTCATTCACTGATGGGGAACTTTTGGATGAAATATATAGCATTGTTAGAGCTGAACCTGTTAGTGATAAAATAAATTCTCTTCACTGTTTGTCACCTTCATCCTCATCTGTGTAGGGTGCTGAGCCTTTTCATGATACTTATAGTAGTCCAGAGGGGGAATTACACTCGAGTTCCAATGTTCATAAATTTGTTCATCACTATATTGAATACCCTTTTGGACGAACTAATCAGGATTTACCCATTTCCATCCTCTATTGGGAACCTATTAGTGTTGGGGTTAATAGAGATAACTGTGAGGTCAATGTCACACCCTTTGAAGCATCTAGTATTATGTTTTCCCTTCTTGTGATCTCAAATATTGATAACTCTGAAACAAATCTAGAAGTGGACAACTCTATACTCACAACTGTTAAAGGGTGTTTCTTGGGGATTTTTCCAACTGATGAGAATTCAGTTTTTTTTGTGCTAAGCCTTGTTGCCCAAAAATTTCATATTTATGTTACAACTATTTGGGCCAAACATATATGGTGGTTCCTATTAATGAAACCAAATACACCTAGTGACTACAGTTAGTATCTAGGTGAGTCCAGCTGGGGACTATAAACCTAGTTCTAAAAGGGAGGCAACCCATGGTCTTCTCTTGTTAATAAATAAAAAATTGTAATTAAATAAATTCTAACTGAAGACTTTAAATTCAGTGATTCTTGGGAGTCTACGCATGTTATTTTATTTGTGTTTACTTTTGTCTTTATTCTTGTTTTACTTTGAATAATGTTCTGCTGTGATGCCTTCTATATACTCTGTCTCTATTGGATATTTGTTCCTGGCTAACATGATTTGTATTTTTAGTATGCTGCTGCTCTGACATTTAAGGAGTGGAATTCCCATACTGGAGGGAAATTAACAAACTTATTTAGGGAAGTACTCAAATCATAATTGATGCATTTATTTCTCTACTCCTTAATGTCCTAAAAATTTTTTCTCACTAAAAAGTTATGCATGTCTAAGAAATTCTGCTTTATGAGTATTGAAAATTCTGTTGCAAGATTTGAATTGTAAATGACGTGTGCTCTGTGTAATTGTTAATTAAAAATCTACATGTGCCTCTTTGCTGAAAAATTAAATTTCACTTTATTAAAATCATTCACTGCTTGAAATTAAGTGTGGGAGGGGGGGTACATGATACTGGTATGTCGAATCTGATTAATGTTGGGGTGTTTAGCATGAACTTTGTATGCTTTTCTGAATATCTAAATGAATTAATTTTGATAAACATGCTTACACCTAGTTCATTGTGCACTTCCAAGTTACTTGTCTTGTTTTAACTGTACTGGAAGATATTTTTCATTGGATTTAGTGTTAATGCAAATACTTTCTTATGAACATACTGGATATTTATTTATTGTGGAAAACAATATTTTTTAACTCCATTGAGTCCCCTTTAAACATGTCATAAATCTACTTAAATTGAATATCGCTTCTGAATTTTAATTGATTAATTGTTTTTCTCCATATTTAGAAGTCAACTTTGGGGACACAGTTGTGTTTTAAGTATGGTGGAGGGGTCAATTCTTGACTTGCTAAACTGTGCTTCATTGAAATCCCATCAATTCACACTGCAACTTCAATTTTTTTGTAAAAAATGGATAAACGTTTTCAAAATTCTTGCATAATTTTAAGCTTTACACTGTACTAAACTGGATCTTGCCTAAGGAAAAGTTCCAAGCTAGAAGTTAGGAATTGCTTTGAACTTGAAATTGATGATTTTGGATGATTGCTGAGTGATCTTACTTAGTGATTTTATGGTAATTCAGTTTAGGACCTATTTCTGAAAGTGATATGGGTTACATGTTTATGGAGTTATGATCATACCTTTGGAACTGGAAATTTGATTCTAATTCTAGGGGCCTCTTTATTTTATTTTAATTATTAAAATTAATTGCCTTATTGATCCAATGTAAATGAATTATATATAAATATGTTCAAACTGGAGTAATTTGGGCATTTGAGATCCCATGCTGAGTCTCTGAGACCCTAGACACTAGGTGCGTTTCTGTTAACTATTATCCCTCTGTACACTTTGAATAAGTGCTTTGAACAGTGCTTTGCACAATGATACATGGTTTGAGAAAAATTAAAAAAAGTGTCTAGGGTAAAAAATGAGCTCATTAAGGTGAGCGGAATGATGAACTCCAGATGAATAAGGGATCAATTGGTTTATATGGGAGTCATTTAGGTTGTATCATTTAGGTGATTCACAAAAAAATCAATTATTTTTGGAACCTATGTGAAAAATTCATAGTACAATGTTCCACGGTTAAGGTCTTAATTCCGTTGATATTTTATCTCATGTCATTCTTGGACTGAGAACCTGAGCCTGGATTGAAGTGATTCTCTATGTTGTATGACGTATGAGGCATGGCATTTTCATTTCATGATGACTCATAGATTTCTTAATTATCCTTGAGTATTTGTTATAGGCAAGATTCATATGAGTAAATCATTTCCTTAAAGCATTCTGTTATGTTTTGTCCTCTGTTTTGAGTGTTGGACACGGTACAATTTGAATCAATTCATTAATACTATACTTGTGTTTTTCAAGATTAATAAATCATGGGATTTTTTTAGGACAAAAAATGTTTAAGTGTGGAGGAATTTTATGTGTCTCTATTTTTGCATTGTTTTTGCACATCTTTTAACTTACTTTTTAATGATTTAATTAATTATTTAATCACATTATGCTAAATATTTGTACTTTTGTATTTTTATAAATAAATTTTTCAAATATTCATTTTTATAACATTTTATGTAATTATGGGCCCTTAAATAGTGGATTTATACCTTCTTTGTTTTATAATATAATTAATTTTCAATTTGTTTATTTAACCTATATTTGTTTATTTTATTTAATTTTTCATTATAAACAATTATTGAGTTTGCTAATTAATTTACTTTTAAATTTTAAGTTTATACGACTTAGTTACGGCTTGCCAGAATACCGGTAGCTAAGCTACCCATAGTAGGGATACATTTGCTCTACCAGTAGCCAGGTTACCTATACTTTCTAGCAGTGACCTGCTTTCTTTTTGCTTACCGGTATCCTGTTTTTAGATGTATCAGTGACCTTTGTCACCGTTACTCTTTCCTACCGGTAGCTCATCTTTTTAACTATAATGGTTGCCTTTAATTTCTACCAGTGGGACCTTTAATTTTATCATTAGTGGTGAGTATTTAATCTACATAATCCAATTTATTAACTTAGAATTTTTTTCAATAATTAATATTTCAACTTAGTTACAGTAGAATAGGTTAATTATATTAATTAATTTGTTTAGACGTCCTGCTCATCATTTAAGTAAGTAAATTGTGTAGTTAAATTTAATAAAATGGTTCACCCTTAATTATTTGTGTTAAATTAGGTATTTAAATAATTAATTAATAGTTTCTAAACATTAATTATATTATTTTATGTATTCATATTGAATTTTAATTCATTTTATTATTGTTTTATTCTATAAGTGAGGTAGATGAGCTCTAACGGTGACCCTGAACCACTGTCTTACCTCACCGATACTCTTTTCTCACCGATACAACCCCTTCTATCGGTAGCCTTGCTACCGGTCCGCACCTCAGGGATACTTATTTTTATCGGTAGCCTGTGCTCTAACGGTGACCCTTTACTATAACTGTGAGCTTTTGAATTCAACCCTTTTATATTTATTCCTAACAGTGACCTTGTCACTACTACTTTTTCCAAACTCTAATTTCAATGATAAAATTTAGTTATTAATTTAGTTTTATTTTCATCCATTAATATAAATTAACTTCATTAATTTAATAGTTTAGTTTTCTGCTTAAAAGATTTATGATAGTTGCTAAAATAACATAATGTTTATTCTTAGTGCTAAATAATTAATTAACATTGTTTTTTTAAACATTTAAATTAAATTATGTTTTATGCGGTTTAATTTCTTAATTTAATTAATTTTTTTTTAATTTTTTTGTTTAAATTCGTTCTTTAATTTTGTATTATTTAATCATTCTCATAATTTAATTAGTTAAAATTTCAGTTTGTTTTAGTTTTGTTTAACTTTTAATAGTTTTAAATAAATTAATGATTTAACCATTTAATTATTAGTCTAATTAATTCTTTATTAGAGTTTTAGTTCAATTAATGCCCGATGGTGTTTTGTATATTTGCAGCTACCGGTAGCTCAATGTTACTCTCTTGTTGCACCCTATCGGTAGCCTAGCAACTGATAAATTACCCCACTGCCTTTTCTTCCAACCTCACCGATACTTTTCCTTCTCATGCATCCATATCTCTCAGCTATCGATAGCCCTCTTTTATTTTTCTTCACTAATACCCCTTTTATCCTCACCGATATGTCCTCACATCGGCATCATCCCCTGCCACTGATATCATCTCAACCTCTGGAATTACCGCCCCCTCACTATCGACAGAGCCGCCGCCATCGAACGCCTCCTCCAGCAGCTCTTACTCACTGCTCCCTCTCACCCCACCTATGTCGCGCTACTGTATGTCTGAGGAGGAGGTCCGCCGAACTAGCTGCTTCGAGGGAGTCCACTGAGCTACGCTGGAGCCAAAGAGAGGAGCCGTTGCGCATGAAGGACACCGAGCCCTGCCGCTGGAAATGCTCCGAGCTAGTGCGAAGCTGCTATTGTCCGTCGCCTTGAGCTGAAGCTGCTCCTTTCCGCCACTGAAGTTGAGTTTCCAATGAGAGCCGCCACTATGGGGAGTTGGACCGAGGGTTCGAGCAGAAGGCTGCACCACCCACAAGGGCCAAAGCTGACGTCACTGGATCCCTTAGTCGCTACTGTCCGCTGCACCCCATGCCATCAGCAGAGCCTTCTTTTGGAAGAATTCCAGAATCCCTAAACCTCCCCCATGGGCCAAAAAATGGGGGAGGAGAAGAGAAAGATAACACACAAAAATGATAATGATAAAAAAGCATAATAATAAAAGTAATTAAAGGAAAATAAAAAGTAAAGAAAAATAAAAAGTAGGTTAAAGTAAAAGTAACATTAAAAATTTAAAAAAATATTAAATAATTTATAAAAGTTATAAATTTAAAACATTTATAATTTTATTAAATGGATAAATTGTAAATTAAAATATTAAACTAAATTAATAATCAATGTAAATAATAAATTAATACATTATTAATTGTATAAATATATAATTAATAATAATTATAAATAAACTATAAAATATACTTATTAAGAAAAAAATATTTAAAATTAAGCATTAATTATAGTGTATGAAATTAAAAAAAAGTAATTAATAAATTTATTTTTACTTAAACTAACCTAACAATTTAATTTCTTAAATAATATATACAAAAATAATAATTAATGTAGTAAATAAAAATAACTAATACAATCTAAGTTATAAATTGATTGCTTCTTTAATTATGATTTAAAATTTTAATAATTTAGTTAGAAATCATAGCTTAACAACTATGACTATTAACTTAATTTATTTAGTGGATAATTGTATAAATAATATAAAAGTAAATAATTGTCAATTAACTTTAGTTAACTATTAACGAGTAAGAGTAACACTTAACATTAAAAAATAATAATTTTTTCATTCGTTATGTTAGTTTATATTTAATTCTCTTTTCTAACTTTGCAGGTTCATTCAGGGACTTAAACGCGCCCAGGTGCATTCAAGAAACTCATCCAGAGTTAGTTACAAGGGTAAAACTAGTGAGACGTGCCTATCGCGGATGAAATGAACGTGTGTGTTGCTAAAGTGAAGAACTTTTTGGAGTCAGTGGTATCGAACAGTGACATGCAGTAGATGACAGTATGGTATTAAAACAAGCAAGAAGAAGAATTTTTGGGATTCATTCATTCACCCGGGGGGGGACTCTCATTCAACATTCCACGATCACACATTGGAGAGCAGAACACCCGAGAGATGATAGAGTCAAACCGGAGACTAAGGAGCCCGAAGGAAGAGCAATATTTAGGGAGTATTTCTTTCTCTTTTATTTAGGTCTTGTACTCTATTATTAGTTGTTTTCAATGCTAGATTTCATTATGAACATGATTTGATTTTCCATCTCGGGAGCTTTAAGCATTGTTGGTTTATCGGTTTAATTTTTCACTTACTCTTCGATTGACATCATAGTTAATCGGTGAGGTCCACTCTGATGTTAGGTCAAATTATTCACACCTTACTGCAAAAATTTCAAGGTTTCTTGTTCAATTGGTGGTATTGAACTTGATCATTATTACGTTGATGCATTAATGTCATGATAGTTGGAGTTTCACGGCGATTTTAATTTCAAGTATATTATTTTTCAAAATTTTAACAGATGATGATCTTTAGAGTGGCGAACTCTAAAAGTCATACCTCTGTTTGATGTGTCTTCTGGTGAGGAAGATATATCAACCAATTTCTAATATGTGATTCAATTAAATTTAGTGGAGAGTTATCCTTTTAACCATTATATTTGTAATTCTTGAGAAAATAGTTGTTCTTAGCTCCTTGTCTTTACTGCTTAATGTTATTTTGATATAATTCTTAGTTTAACAGTACATAGTGTAATTTTATCTTCTTTGTAGAAAATCTTTTTTAGTCATCCTATTTCCATTTCATCAATAGAATAAAAAAATAAAGAGTAAAAAGATGTTTTCCCCACTGCTGACAACAGTAGGGGTTTAATGTTCAAAAACCTTAGAACACTCGTCTTCTTCTCTATGGATCGACCCTGCACTACTATACCAGTGTAGGAGTAATAAATGTAATTTTTAGGGTCGTGATGACCTCCAGCTAGTTCAGATTTCATACTTTGAAATTTTTTGTTGGATCTATATAAGAGAATCAAATCCATGTCCCGAATTGCATCAAATTCTTCCACGAGAAGAGTGATGGGGTTCACCATAATGTTTTATGCACAAATTGTGATAGGGGAGGATTATATTCCTGGGATACAATTGTTTCCCCATTTTATATTTTCCTCAGCATATCTATATAACTTATTTGTGGTGATTATTTGATTGTTCTATTAAATATTGATGATATAAATAATTGAATAGAACTATAGAAGATTACCCTTACACTCAATTTTTTATTCTTGTTATGCATTATTCAATATATAATTAGGGTTGAGTACCTTCAAACTATAATACACATAAAAGGGGATTCCACTGACATTAAATGGCTAATATATAAATTATATTTACCCCTTTAACATATGAATTAATATGCTTCAATCTATGTTATCCATGATCTACTTCCTAACGTATATTATTATAGGGTTTTCCCTTAATAATGGTTTGTACTAATATTATGAATTTACAAAATCATATCCCATGGGAGTGTTTAACCAAGAGTGCAACAAGGCCCATTTTCATGCACCAGTTCTCATTTGATTCTATCTCAAATCATTTTTTTGAGAGTTACCTCTAGATAAATAAACACCAGATCCACCTCAACATGTTTGTATCTATATAGGGACGTATTTTATTGATAAATAACTTACTCTATACTCACCAAATTTTAGGTATTAATTTCTTATACCTATTATAATACCTAAGGATTTCACAAGGGTTTTCTAATCTTAATACTAGAAATAACTGATCATATACTATGATACCAACAATAAAAAAAACATTCTCTATATTACACATTTAGACCTAATTTATTACATATTCATGGACTTAATACAAAACATAATATTGATAGGTCTATTGTATTTGGGGATTAGGAACATTACATGATAACATAAGACATAGAATAAAACATCTTTATGGGAAATGTATTTTACATGACCAAAAACATCCTTCTTACTTAGAGCTGCATGTGATAACCTGAGGATATACATAAAAAAGGATGAGAAATAAAGAGCTATCAGGGAGTAAAAGGCATAAAATGAAGAATAAAATACATTATATTCAATAGGAATATCAATGTAGAACAACAGAAAAACGAAACAAAAATAATGACATAGCATGATTATCATAACATTGAAATGTGGCAATATCTTAAAACACTACGTCATTAACATAAATAAATCAAGTAAACACATATCCCAACATGATGGAAAAAAGTCCAATAATAGAATTAGAAAAACCCATGTCCTAACATGGTGGAAAAGTTTACTAAAATGAATCAAGTAAACCCATGTCCCAGTATGACAGCTCATGATACAAAACGTTTCCCAATGCATTAGAGCATTGTTAGGGTGCACCCTCTTTTATCATTTCAATATCATACATTATTGTGACACATAGATCAGATAACATGGATTTATTCAACATCATAATTTAATACAAGATAAAATAATATGAAATAAATTTATAAAACTATACAATCAATATCTATATGTGGAAAAAGGTGAATAACCATGATAGAGAAATGGAAATGGTATTCACTACATAATGATTTTAGTATGGAAAATAGTGGTACAATTTCGGAAACTTATTAACAAATCATGGGCATTCATAAAATGGGTTTATTAGAGAGAAATGGGTATCTCATTATTTATACATGAAATAGATTTTAAGGGGGTCATTGAGCATAATATCTCAACATATGAATTCTAGATTCATAATATAAGAGAAATTGTTGGATGGAAATGTGGAGAGAGAAATCTCTTAATGAATTTCATCATGGTAACTGGTGTACATGAATGAGATTAATGAGAGTTAATGGGGTATCTCATGATTAAAAAATAATAAGGGATGTATGGGAGGGTTGAAAGAACATACCCCATTATTTTTAATAGAAAAATAATAGGGTATTACTATATTATATAACATGGACAAAAATAAGAAAGGAAGGAATGGGAGGATCCCTTACTTGTATGTGTGATCCCAAAGGCCCGTGGAAGGCTTCTAAGGATCTTGGGGGAACTATGGGAGGAATCTACTTATTGGTTATCATATTATGGACGATATTAATGGAGTTTTTGTTCAGGGTAATGTGTGATTGGGTGGGTTTATATAGAAAAGGTGGGGGAATTCATTATTATTTTTTTCTGTTGGACCCTATATAAATTTTTTTCTAAAATAAAAAAAAAACAACCGGTGGGTTCTTCCCATGGTTTCATGAAAAGGGGAGTTGAAAAATTATTTTATAAGTAAAATGGTTGAAGAAATTAATAAATTATCCTTGTTTATATGGAGGTGAGTCACACCCTCAAGGAAATGAATTCTAAATCTTAAAATATATTATACATTTTGGAGGATTCAATAAGACACTATAAAATAAGTAAAATAAATCTAGAATCAGCTATATTTTTTTCTAATTTATTTATATGGTTGAATATACATTTTATGGTATTTATAAAAACACCATTGGGTCATTTTGATCTCATAAAACACAATATATATTTATATAATATTTAATTTTTACTCAAAATTCGATTGTCACCGAAAATGAAACAAAATTCACAATTTGATAACTTCAACATCCAAATTCTAAAAATAATATTCCTTTTAAGTAAATAACTTTTAAAATATTTAAATTATCACGTTTAATTTGACAACTTAGATTTAATAAAAATTGAAAGATTTTGATAAAAACTGTCTTTAAACGATAATTAAAATTACACTTGACTTCATAAAAATTATGTAATAATTTATTATTAATAAAAGTGATAATATAATAAAATTTTCATAAATTATTAATTATTTTCAAAATTCATTAATTCCATAAAATAAATTATTTAATAAAAAAATAAAACTCTTATCAAACTGATTTCATAATAATCTATATATAGGTAATTTATATAATAATTATATATACATATTGTAATTATAATATTATTAATAAAAACCTTAATGTATATATTTCAAAAAAGTACCATTTTCACATAAAACCCAAATTTATCACATTCTTCATTATTTAAGAAAGACTATTCCCCTAAAGTTTTGATGGAATACAATTTTTATTTATAATGAGGGATTGAAAAATAAGCAAACAATACCATATTACATAACATCTTATAACCCCTACATAAGACCTACGGGCATGGTGTGCCATGGTTACAGACTCTTAGGGCAGCTTGGATAACATCACTCGTGTGGTAATCTCTATTAACTTGAACTTCTCCCGTATGAGATTCCACTAAAGTTTAACGTATTGAGTCAAGGAATGGGTTTGTTGAAGAGTGATGACAAGTGACACTAACTCCTTTTCGAGATCAAAAAAATGAGCTTCATATGGCCTGAGTCTACTAAATGATGCCATCCTATCATTTTTTTTGAAAGGATTTGTTAAAACATTTTATTAAAATTAGTCATGTGAATACTATTCAATAGTTATATAATCTAGAGTAATTATACATAATGGTAATTTAAACCCAACAATAAAAGAGGTAATGAGTTTTCTATATACATAAGACATTAATAAAAGGGAATTTTAATCAAAAATTACATGGTCATTTAAAATATCATAGAAAAAACAATTATTTTGTCTCCAAAGGGGTAGAATGGGGTTTCCTAAACATTCCCATTGACTTTTGGGTGATAAAGATGACAATCCAAATGGATTTCATGAGATTTAGAAGACATGTTTGTCAGTGTCTTGTGGTGTCTTGTAGATTTTCAGGGGCACACCTCATGACTTTCAGCAACCTCTAGTGGGTTCAACCACCCTAACTTTCATTTACATTGTATTATTTTACAATGGTTCAGGATTTATTCATATTTTCATAATTATTATACAAGGGAATCAAACTTATCGTTGTTTATGAGCAGAAGTATCTTTGAAAGTACTAGGGGACTCCACCTTTGATTATATTTACTCCCATTTTTGATGAATATTTTCTTGGGTCATTGGGCACTAACAGCCAAAACCCCCATGGCCTGGTGGAGCAGATCGATTTTTCTCCACATGATGGTGGGGTGTTTCTGGGGCCTTTCTGAGAGTATAATGAATTTTAAAGGGGGGATTCATGGGAATTGCATTAGGCTATCCACTACCCCCAGTTTTTTCATGTGATCCTTTGATGGTCATGGGATCTCATATCCCTTAGAGGCTCATGCGATCCATGAGTTTTGGCCATATTATCCTTCCTTTTATTTTGTAGGTAAAATAATATCCATATTTTGGTATTCATTCTTTTATAAATCATTACAAATGCTCCTTTTGAAGTGGTCACCAAATATATAAATCATTCTCAAGTTTTAGAGTCTTTAACCCCTTAATGGTACTTGATGGTAAATTAATCCTAGTGAATTTACTCATAATGTTTTAATGATGGATTTATAGATCTCAAGATATTATATTTCCTATTGAGAAGGAATTTATTGAGAATCCAAAATGGTAAAATTTAATAAAAATATAATAATTATTTAATAAATTAATTATTATCACCAGTGTATGGGAACAAAAAATTTATAAATAGAACCATATGTTGAAATTATTAAAAAAAGGTTCTGCTATAGATAATAGGGATTTCCATTGAATTTTGTAACTTTTTTGAGTGTTTTGATCCCTTGGATGGTCTTGATTCTATAAATATATTTTTCTGCTATCAAATTTAATCCTATAATTTGAAATAACAGTCCTATAATTTGAAAAAAGTATTGTGAATCCTTTATTTACAAAACCATAGGTGATAAATATTAAAATATGAAATTTAATATTAGGTGGAGACATAGATATTCCTATACCGTGGATGAATAAACAATTAAATATTCATATATTACATACCAATGATTTAATTATTTATGTTTACATATATTTATTCATTTTTTATATTTCAATTTTTTCAAAAATATTGGTTCATTCACCCTCAGAAATTAATTTAATAATATTATACTCTATTCATTATGAATTTGATTCTATTCATCCATGAATGAATTTTCACCCACTGAATAATGTTAAGATAAATCACATTCACTATTAATCTATTCTCCCATTTTATAATAAACCTCAAAAGATATGTTCCATATGTTGTTTGTAATTATGGTTCTTATTATTCTAAATATCCATTTTAATTTTCTAACTTTTGGGGAATAGAACCTGTATTAGAGCTCTCAAATTATTTTTATAATTGTAGTAGAGGTGTGTTGTGGTATGGTAGTGATTAAATGCATTGAAGTTTTTAGGAAACAAAATTATTTTTGGTTTTGGTTATTGGATCGACATTGTTTGACCACATGTGTTGAGGAATAAAGTTGTTCATTTATTGGTTGTATGGTTGGTTAGTGAAAGTGGTTGGGACACATGACTGATGTAAGGTGATAATATATTATTTTACACTAATATAAATTATAATATAATATGTTTTTATGGCCATTAATTTTAATTTTTTTCTACTAAGAATATTTTTTTTCTTCTAAAATAAGTTTGTATAACATACTCAATGTGAATCTATTTTATAAGTTTTCCATGTACATTTTATAGGATGTTCACTACAAGTTATATATTTTATTTATAGAAATCTTTTATACATATTATATTCAATGTTTTAAATACTCAAAAATATCAGAAATATTATAATGTGAACATTATTACACAAATATTATGAACATAATGTTAGTATTATGTATAGAAATTTCCTAAAATACAAGATATTACATATGGGGTTATGTTCATAATTTAGTCTCATACTTTAAAAGTAAACTAAGTAATTAATATTATGTATAGGACATCACATAAATTTATTATTTCATATTTTTTAAATATTTTATTCTAATTGATACAACATAAAAAGGAATTAATATTTTATATATTATATTAATGATTTATTCAAAAAAATTAAAAATTGCATGATTGTGTTGAGAAAAAATTTGAACCTTTTTTAAAAATACTATTTATTAAACATTGACACTTTTTTAAGAATGTAATTATTATAAGAAGGATTCAAGAGTTTATTTATATGTATATTTAGTTGATGGTTTATGGATTTTCTAACAGATAGTTGTTACATTTTAGCATTGATTCATATAAAGATATATTTTGACTAAATTAATTTTAAATTTATAAATATATTAGTTTATTAAAGTAAAAAAATTCAAGGGTCACAAATATTAATTAAAAAAATATAAAAATTATTTAATACACATGAAATGATACATTACCCTTGTTATTTTTATCATTTATTTATGTGATTCTTTTATATTTTTTTTAAACGATACTAAAATAAGGAATGCATATAAAGGGGGAAGACCAGATACTCTTTTTTATTAAATATTTAATTTATTATTGGGACTATTTTAGGAGCTACACATTATAGATATAATTTTCATGAGTTGATTCATTATCTAAAAGATGTGTATTCAGAAAACCTTGGGTTTCTACCTTTAAAAAAAATATATATCTTTTTTATTCTATAGAGTTCACCATTCTTGTTATTTATATAGAGAGTCCATTTAAAATTTATTTAGCAGAGAGCCTAAGAATAATATTTTAAAATATAAATTATAAATTACATTAAAATAGATGTGATATCCATAAAAAGGATATAAATAAATCACCATACCTACATAGAGTGATATTGGATTAGATTCGAGGATGTTGGTTGAATCCCCCAAACACAATAAATTTTTATTTGTTCTATATATTTATTTAATTTACATTCTTCCAATAATTATTTTCTTGAGGAAAATATTAAATTTAATGAATTATTTGATATGAGATGTTGTTGTTTTTAAACATTTGAATTCCTAAACTCATTTCCCCATTCTCCTTGTTCTTCGTCCTAAAAAATTTGGGGAAAAACATGTAATAATAGACATTTTTCCTCATTTAATCTTTAAGATAAATACTATTTATTTATTTTTGGGTTATATAATAAATTATTTGGTAAAAAGTATGTCCCTATTTAGCGATCCTTATATAAAAGGAAACAATTATGCATTTTGGAAGCTATAATTGATAATCTACATTAGAAACTTATGTATGAATGTATTGGAGATTGTGTCAAACCCTTAAAAGAAATAATACTAGGAACATTGTCATTGGTGTACTATATAAAAAATTTAATAAAAAATTTATTCAAAATTCAAGAATTTAATTATATATGTTTTTTTGAGTGATGAATAAAATATTGTTTCTCATTTTTAAGCTACATAAATTTTTTTGGATTTTTTATAGTATTTAAAATATGAGACAAGTAAGATATAGCATAAAAGACTGTTTTAGGATATTTTATGGAGAATATATCAGTCATATTATTGGAAGACTTATAGAAATTGTCAAAAAAATGTGGTATTATAAAATTAAAGCTAAGGAATATGACTATAATATAAATTGAATGTATAATGATTCCCTTAAAAATTATATATCAATGAATAAAAGGAACATGGAAATGAAATATTTTCTGATTCATCTAATGATTTTGGACTTATTAGTATATATTCTTCCATATAATTTCATCAACTAGAATTAAGATTAAATAATATATATAAGGGAATAAAATTATTCATAATATCATTTAATATTTCTATAAATTCGAATAAAAATTCAAAAGAGGATAGGATATATGAATTTCAATTACATAGAAATATTTATCCTATCTTCCCATAACATTGAAAAATGATGAAATCGTAAATAATATTTTGGAGAATAACATTTAAAAAAATAAATGTATTAATGATAAAAAAAATATTGTTATATTGAATCCAATGAATCCAATGGTTTATCAAATTTTGAAATTGATTTTGTAAGTAAAAATTAAAATGATAATTTTCATTTTATAGGTAAGACTAAAAATATAATATCAATTATCATACCTATACCAGAAAGTGATGGTTATTTTTTTAATGTGCTTAATTAGAATTCTATTATATTTTATTAAAAAATAATTATTTTATTACTGCCGATAAATATTTTAAAAAATAGAATAATCTTTTGTGATAAATGACTGGTTTTTAATTATTCATTTATAGTTAATGAATGTGTTTTATAGATCGTAATTCACATTTTTTAACAATGAAACTATATTAATTGATTTGATATATATTATTAGTACTATAATGTTGGTTTTATGTAAGTTTGATCAACATTAGGTATTAATAATTCTGATACATGATAGAGAATATTATTCCAATGCTAAATAAAAAAGCAGATGAAGAGACCAAAATCTATGGATATATAGAAATAATATTGTTCCTGTATCTAATGGAAAAAATATCTACTAATTCTTTTTTCCACTATGTAATTGATATGTATTTTGATAATGATTATCGTTTAAAATTTATATTAATTAGTGATGTTATATATATATATATATATTTACAAGGATTTATACACTAGTAAATATGAAATTTATCAATAATGAAGGATGATTTTTATGCCAAAAACATTAGTTATCAACATAGCAAGTTGAAAAATTATATTCATACTAAAACATCTAAAATTATGTTATTTTTATATTATATGAGGAAACAATATTAATTATAAATTTTTATAGATTTTTTTCGTATGAGATTTAATTTGATACTGCCCAAATTTTGACTGCATATCAAATATTTTTATTAACACTATCACATATGATATAATGAAAAATGATGAATTATTTGAGTTTGATCTGATTAAGATCTAGGTTTTTTCTTTACCAACAAGGTTATATATATTAAAGGATTAAATAATAATATAATTAGCATCTATTAATTATGTGATAATGGTTATTTAGTATATTTTCCTGGAAATTAATATTTTTATAATAAATATAAAAATAGATTTATTGAACCTTCAGTTGGAGACACATTCACATTTGATATATATTTTTTATTTATAAATTATATAAAATATTTTAATGATAAAATTAATTAAATTTGTATCTAATAAATGTTTATTCATTTTTTATCTTTTAATAGAATATTTTTGAAATTTGATTTCATTCGAATATAGTTTGATATAAATTGTCTTAGTGATGCTTGTTAAATGGAAAAGAAACACTAATATTATTTAAAATAAATAAATTACATTACCACATTTTTTCCGTTTGAATATAAAGGAATTGATGTTTTTTACCTATAGTAAAAAAGAACAATTATTTGAATATAGTTTTTAGTTTTCCTTATTAAGTTTTCTATATTCACATCAGTTTGTTTTCTATGGTTTATATATATATTTCTATTATTTTCATTAATTACAAGAAATATTTTCAGTATGAAAAATATATATAAGAAATTACATTTTTTAGTTACAAGGGATGATTATTCGAATGTGATGATTTTAATTCATTTTATTCAAATCATAGTATCAAACACAAATTTTCACCCCTATAACAGAAAATGGAATAGGGTTTTTAATGGAATAATATGAAAATTCATGGAATTTCTATGACCATGTTATGTGAATATAATATATCAACTTATTTTGGTAGTAAGGTTATATTTTTTCTAAAATAAGAAATATTATTTATTTAGATAACCCCTTTTAAATTGGTTAGAGGGAAACTTTCATGAACCATTATTTTTATATGTTTGGTGGTAATACACATAAAACTACCATTTTATGGGATATGGGAGAACCCATACATATAAAATATCAAATGAATAAAATCCATATCTATGTGTACTATCAAAACTATTCTATCATGTATGAAATATAGTGAGCATGATAACTTTACCTTTATAGGAAACATGATTAGGATAAAAATTTAGAGGGTTGGGGTTAATGTGAATCAATAATAGAAAAAAAATAGCAGTATAAGAGATATCTAATTACACTAAGGACCATTTTTCATTGGAGCATGGCTAATGTGAGAGATAAAAAGGAGGATGAAAAATGTATAGGACCACCAATAAAGTACCATTTGGGGAGATTGGGGTTTATATTTATAGATCGTGAGATCATGAAACTACGGTACCACAATAAAAAGATAAACAACATCTAAATAAATCAAGAATTATGGTACCTGAGAATGAAATTGACATAAAAAATGGAATGAAAACCACAACACCCATGGAAATTGTTTCTTTTAAATAAGATCACATGTATAGACCATGATATCACATGAAAAAATATTGGTTAAAATACATTATCTTAAATAGTATATCAATATTTATAAAGGGGATACTAACAAGTTATATTATAGAATCATGGCATAGGGTCAATTGAAATAAAATTTATTATACATGAATAAGACAATAGGATAGATGTGTGGATGATATATGCATAAGGGATTATGATAAAAATGTAAGGCACTAATGATAACGAACTAGTTCAGGATAAGGTAAGACATGAATTGGGTGTTGGGTGAACATATTTATGGTTGGAACAAGACACTGGATATAGTGTGGTTGACTAATTATCATAATGATATAAAGAAATAGATAGCATTAATGTTAATCATTATTGTGAATATACATACAAAATAATTAGAGGCAATGAATCTAATTTATAGTGGTGTGAACATCACCTGCAGGATAAATCATTATTTGGTTATTCTTTGAAAGCCCCGAACACAATAATAAAATATATTTCAAGGTCATATTGTGTTTTAAATGTTGTATTATAAAAAAAATGTTTAAAATACAATGAAATAGATAATATATACTAATCTAATGAATATTAGTGATGAAATATCATCAAGGGGAGTAGTTGAATGTGAAAAGATATTGTATACATGGTCCATAAATGAATCAAAACCTCTTATCATTAATAAAGTTTTAAAAATTTTGGTTCTACAGTGAATTATTATTAATGATGAAACCCTAGAGATACATAAATGGGAAAAAAATCATAATATGACAACTGATATCCTAAGTAAGGATTAGATGAGAAAACTAGGAATATGAAAGGATTCTTTGAGAATGAACCATTTATCGTCAGAAGCTCTAACTAAAAGCATATCACCAAACCATATATTAATTTGGGATATAGTTGTTAATATAAAATTATTTAACCTGAAAATAATTTTAATATAGAATATTAAAAAACAATGATGAATTATTGAATTGGGGAAAAAATGAATTCAATAATGTGTTTCGATGTATGGCCTTTACCTTAAATAATGGAAAAAACAAGGAAACATTATTCTATTGGTGGATGAAAGAATCAGTCGTGGTTTTTCTAATATATCAAATTTAGATAGTGTTTTTAATATAAAATATAGGATAATTTAATTATTATTAAATTTAATGTATAATTTATGTAATTTTTTTTTTCAAAATTTAACAAATGTTGATTCTGTTGTTGATTCCTTTTATGAATTTTTTATTGGTAATCATTTTATGAAACAATGGTATTATTAGTAGGAATATATTCATGTAAAATCCTATCATGGATAGGGAAAAACTTATCCACCCTAGAATATAATACTTAGATATACATGAACTATAAAATGTAATAATTTGTATTTGTTATCCATGGATTGTATTAATGGGTTAGGACTACAATAAGTAGATGAAAGGTAGTTGTGTTCTACACTTTTATTTTCGGGCTGCAACATAAAACCACTGATGAGGCCTTCCTTATTTAATGTTGGGTTTTAACAATTAAAAAAATTTTAAAACTAATTCAAATAAAAAATGTATAAGAAATAGATAGGATACTATGAAATTATACCATTATAGTAACCAAATGGGTATTTAGGGAAATTCATGATTATGAATGTGTGATCACTAGGAATAATGCTCTGATAGAGGAAATATTTTATAATAAAGTGATTTAAATAGATTAAGAGGAGACACATGCACATATATCCTTATTAATTGTTATTATCACACTTCATTATTTGTTATCTCATATAAATTTTAATCATTTAGAGGGAGATGTTAAATATTCATTTAAAATTGTATTCTTAAATAGTGATTTTATTTTTAACAACCTAATAGTCTTAAAAACCTACACATTCCACAGTACTTTTTCTAGCATACCCATGTTTATATATTAGTATAAAAATAATTATATATTACCATGATGAACAAGTTTTTTTAAAATTTGTAATCTTTTTTCTATAGGGTTGGTAGAAGAAAATTATTTAAATAACACATTATATCTTGATATATTATAGGATCATATATATATATATATATTTCAGATATGATTTTAGTTTTAATAAAAAAAAATTATTAAATATTCCAAACTCATGAAATAAGAAAATGCATTGAGTCTGATGAGTGAGTTTCTATTTTTCCTTGGAAGTCAAAAAAAATCACATTTGGATTATTTTAAATCAATAATAGCACACACCCAATATACTAAAATATAATTAACATGAAAATAAAAGAAATTTATATAAAACTAATAGTATTTATATATAATATTATACAATATATGTATGAATATTGGAACTAGTTCATATCATGATGTATAAAGGAATGATTTCATTCTAGTTATATCATATTGGACTTATAAGAGATATCATGTTTTCACATGAATCATAAAGATTGAATTAAATTTAACCCTATAGAATTTCATATGAAGTATACCAAAATGATTTTAATGCATGGTAATGGTTCTATAATTTATAGTAATTTTTTTCAAAAAAAGTAATTGGCTTGATTTTATATTTATTGTATCGTTGTTTAGTTTTTAGAATAAATATAATGGGAATCTATTTTACACATAATTTCATGATGAAATATTTGTATAATTGGTTTAGTACTATAGAATACTAAATTTTCTTATCTACAACTTAATCAAAATATACCTTTTCTGATAGTAATGTGATAATATTATTATTATGATATAAATTAATACTATAATAAGTTTCAATATTAATCGTGTGCCTATAAAAAGTAATAAAACTATTACTTTTTAGATTTATAATAAAAAAACATACTATCTATTTTGTAACTAATAAAATTGATATCATGCCTCATTTTAGAAGTTATCAAACTAAAAAAGGTGATATATCTCCTAAGGTCATTAACACTGAACATTTGTTGGACTATATGACCAGTATTACACATCCATGAGATAGTTTTGACTTTATTACGAGGAATATGTGTTTGTTTGAATATAACTGATTTAAATAGTTTTTTATGTCCTTGGTTTCCAATATATTTATAATGTTTCTCAAGATACTGTGAATAATGTGATGTTTATTTTATATTTTTATTTAAATTAAATATATTTATTTTTTAATTCATATGTGTGGACATCATATTGTTTAATAAAATGAACCAGAATATTAATATTCCTTAAAATTTGATTATGTTTTTAATCAATTTATAGGTAATAATAAAATATTTTAAAATTTTAAAATTTTAATTTTTAATATTGTTATTCTTACATGAAAATATATTGCAATATACTAAATATTTTTTTTAATTTTAAATTATTTTAAAAAAGATTTCAAATATCCCCCTAAAAAATAAAATCGAATAGAAATGAATTTTTTTCCATTAAATGTATCCATATTTCCTCAATACTCAATCATATATATATAATTTAAATTTCAATAATGTTTGTAATTTATTTATTAATTTAGGAAATAGAATAAATAGATTTTAAATTCCTTAAGAATTATAATTCAACTTAGTAATGTCAGTTTACAGTATTTAATTAATTGTATGATTATTTTTAAAAAAAATTAATTTAGACTTAAAAAAAATATTGTTTATCATTAATTTTATATATACATTTTTTTGATATAGAGAAAATTGTTTACACTTTTATGAAATAGTTAACTAAATTTTTGGATTTAATGAATATTGGATTTATTATATGGTGAATGTAACTTTTTTTAATTATATTATTTTTTTGAACTCTTTCACTATGCACCTAAATTTAAATGTTTCCTAATTCAGTGACTAGTAAATATTAGATATGTTAAATATAAAAATGTTTTTATATTTTATATTCGAATAATAGTTACTGGTAATAAATTGATCTAGAATATGGATTCTAATAACAAATTTCATTCTAGATTTATTCTGACACTGATAACCGAAATATTTGATGAGAAGAATGTAAAACATCTTAGATATGGCCAATGGTATATGCATTATTGCAGTCAATAAATGATGATTTTTTATCCTTTTGGATGAATAGTAGTTCTTGTTTGTTGAAAAAATAGACGTTCTTGAAAATGTGTTGGAAGTTGTTAATATCATCACCATAATTTAATGAATGGTTTTGTTCAATAGAATACTTGTAAAAAATGTATTTCATCCATGAATACAAAGAAATTCATTAAGGAGGATGTTTACGACCATGATTAACCGGATAATGTAAATATAATTAATACTACCAAGGGAGTTCTTGTTAATGTATAATTTAAAATGGATATGTTTCTAGATGATAGCCTAGAATATGAATATGTTGTGATAGATTCGTTATAATATTTATAGTTGTTTCTTATGATATTTGGAAAAGAAGAAGATAATGTTATTATGATAAATGTTAAAAATTTATATATCAATGAAAACGTGAGTATAAAAGCTCATCTATATGTCTATACTGGTTTGAAAAAAGTTAAGAAAGAAATTGGTATTGAAGAAATATTTTATGTAGTAACTAATATTGAGAAATCATCCAAGGTTGTGAAATGTCAGTATAAATAATGTTTTTATGACTAGAGAAATATAGAAAATAGACATATTAGATAGACATGAAGTTAATAATGGTATTGAAAAAATTATAAATAAATTAAGAGAATTCGTTAAATAGGAAATTGATAATTATATTCATAATAATAACGTGGAAGGCATTTATTTGTGTTATGATATAATATAATAAAACTATGAAAAAAAATAATATATATTTTATAGGGAGAATCAAGCATCTAATACTAAATATTATGATAAAAAAATATTTGAGAATCGATGTCATCTAAAACTATTTTACATTATCCTTTTCATAGGATACAAAATGAGGTAAAATTTTTAAAATGCTTCACAAAAGATAAAAAAACTATTATTTAGGAATGAAATGAAAACATAGTTCCCAAACTAATTGTGATATGAAGAAATATCAATTGGTTTAATGTTTTGATTTCAATGAGTTTTATATATTATTTTTATTAAATATAAAAATTTAGGTATAAAAATATTTTGAGATCAGTGATACATATGTTGTTAGGGTGGAGAAAAAATATACTATATAAATGTAATAACAATAGTTTTGGTGTTATAGGTTTCTATAATTTTTGAGCTGATTATCCAACATAAATGTGATGACATCAAAGAAATGATTTGAAAAATTGGGGAGGAATGGATTACATGAGTAAAATAATTAAACACTATAGAATTAAATTATTAAAAAACTATTCTTATAATCAGATCTGATTGATAGTTTTTAAATTCCTTGTTGCATGTAAATAAGAATAGTAGTCAATATAATGGTTATTTAAATTATTTCAGCAAACAATATGGTAATTATTCCCTAATTTATATTTTCATGTGAATATCCTATTTAGGAATATTATTTATAACTGTATGATGATATTTTATACATCATGAAAAGGTATTTGATATTAATGATTTGATGTTTAAATACATTGTAATTTGTAATAGTTTTTAAAATTATATTCACAATACTCATAATCAAATTAAAGATGACGATAAAACAGAAACTAAACTTCTATATGTGATAAAGAATGTAAAAAATGAATGATATTGTTTTTTACATATGAATACTTTATACAAAACTAAAATATATTATAATTCAATATTTAGATATGTTGAAAAAATATTTGATGATATTAAAAAATATTTTATGATAATTGAAATATTTAAGAAATATATAATGTAATGTGTAAATACATTTAGCTCTATCAATATAATAGTGATAAATGTTTAAGATAATTTGAATGGTCATATGCATATCTTTTTTTGGTGATAAAAATAGAAAAAGTAATTATTTTCTCATATTTTTTTGTATTGATGGCATGAAATAAATTAAAAAATTATATGCCTTTTTTCAATGTAATAATATGAAGAATTTAACTAGTACAATAAGGATGGAATCAATTTAAAAAAAACTGAAATTTGGAAAATAATTTTATGAACGCAGAAGAAAAAATAACCTTCATAAAATACCCCTTAAGAAAATTACTTATTCAAAACTAAAATTGTAAAGGATTTTTACAACAATTTTTATTTTATATGGGGGATATAGATGTTAAAAAATTAAAAAATATTATAAAAGTTTCAAATGACTTATACACTACACCATATTATTTTGATGATTTATAAGACTCAGAATTATCCAAACTAAAATATATATCAAGTACATGTATACTATGTAATCCTATTATAATTATATTTCACAAACAAAAATATAATATGTAAAAAGTATTTTATGGTCTTAATTGGAATGTGGAATATTTTCACACCATCATGTAACTTTCAATAAAACATATAGATACTATATTTCATGGAGATAAATTAGGAGGTACTCAGAGGATATATCAAATTATTTATTATGGTTTTTCTCCTACTTCCCAGTACAACACAACTGATCCTAATAATAAATTTTTACAAATGTATCCCTCATAATCCTAATGAAGAGTAAAAATAATTTTTACTACATTCTAATTTTTTCATGGATATATTTCTAATAAGTTTTTTTTGTATATGTCAATGAAATATTCTATTTGATCATGATATCATATTTTTAAAAATTATGCGTCATTTTGAATTTTTTAATCTTCTCTATTCAATTTCACGGAATTTTAAAAATTTATTCAATAATGTATATATCAATAATAAAAATATTTACTCAATTGGTTCATTTTTATTTATATGTTAATTATTTGTCATTTATTTGACATTTTTTAATTTTTACTATTTATGTTTAAATATTATTGGTTTCTTCTGTAAAAAAAATGAATATTGTTGTTCTATGTTAGTAATATCCTAAAATCTCAATAACATCTAATGCCTTTGTACTAAAAATACTAGTTGTTTGATTTTGATGTAGTTTATTTAGATTGTGGAAAAATACATACACATTTCGTACATATATAGAAAAAATTAGTATGTATTCCGATCAATGTTATATCTAGATTTATATATCAAGATTCCAAAAAGTAATGTCCCTTATATAAATAAGGAAAAGTGAATATTATTTCTACGTATCATAATATTGAAAAGTAGAGGATACTACATACATTGTTATATTTTCATTTTACTCATATATATTGGAAATCATCTATGTAATTAATCTTTTGTATTAGAAAATGTTAAAATTTACTCTTATGTATCATCATATGTGATTATTTCTTATTTGGGGTAGATGATATTATGACATATTCCTTGTTACTAGAAATATATATTTAAATATGAAGTGAATTATTTTTTGGTATATATTCAAATATCAAAGATATTTTATATATATTTATTCAACAATGAAATGTTTTTCTAATAATGGCATGATTTAAAAAAAACTGGCTAGTGATTTAAATTTAACATTTATAGATGGTAAAACCAATTTCCAAAAAAAGGTATAAACTATATATAGTGCAGAGATTAAAAAAATATATTTTTAATAAATTAATTTTTTGTATATATTTTATCATGATAACAGAGAAATATTAATGGACGAAAAAAAGAAATATACATTTTAGATGTTATTTATATATTGATACCTCAAATTTAAAACTATATGTTCAATATTTGTTCTTTAAGTATGTTAATATTACTCTACATATAATATATCAAAATGAATGAATGATGAAGAATGATAATGTAATGCTTAAACTATTTGTTCTTATGCATTTCACTTAAACTTGTGAATCTCCTTAATGCTATATTATGGAGAAAATTTTTATGGAATATTTATCATCTTTTAATTGTGTCATGACATAGTTACATGTTACTTATTTTAAATAAATTAAATATCATTTTATTTTCAATAAATTAACACTACACTTTTTTATATTTTTTGGCCATGTAAGTTCATTTTGAGTGGTACCAATCAATCAATAAATAAATATGATTTAATTTTAAATGAATATTTCATACATCTAATAAGAATACACACCCAATATTTGTAACATTTTATTTTATTTTAAGAATATTTATATAATGAACTTATTTCATGGGTGATATAAAAAATCTATAAAAAATTTCAACCAAATTTTTATCCTTATTTGATATTCAGAATAAAAGAATTAATATATCTTGGGGAAATGGAAACATAAGAAAAGGTTAACTAAAATTCTTATTATGTGTAAAAATTCGAGATTTTAGTCAATGATATCAAGTGAGAAGACAAATAATATATTGGTATGGGATCTAATAATTACTTTTATGTCACATCTAATCAGTCAATGATAATTAATAATGAATGTTGGTAAAATTATTTTTTATAAAAAATTACGTAAGTCATAAGAGAGTGGAATCATAAATAATTAGTCATGAGCCTAGGTAATTTTTCATATGAAGAGAACATAATTATTTTGAATAAAAATTAGAATTGAAATTTATTTTATATTCATGGTTAACTTCTAAAACTCTAATATGATAAATTCACAATGTTGTATTAGTTTTTGATCCCATTCCTTAATTTCCTTACTTGGGTTTCACTCAGATGAATATCATAGTGGAGTGAGTCTATTATAGAAATGGGTTCAATCCCCACTGTATTACGTATTATCTCAAGAGATATCAATATTATCACAATTTACTGTAAGGATTTAATAAAACCACCCATCACTTATTTAATCTCATACTTATGTTTCACACAAGATCATGAGAACATTGATTAATAAATTAGAGAAAAAAACAAGGAAAATAAACATGATTTATAAATAATTCGACATCACATAATCATTAATCATGTAGATAAATAATATGGTTTGTATCATTATACCATATATCCATTGAATAATAAGAAACATCTAAATTTTATGATATAAAAAAACAATATCTTTAAAATAAAATTCAAAAATCTCTTTTGAAAAAACATCCTTATCATTTGAAAAAAAATTAAAATGAATATTCTTATAATTTTTAGAAAAATATTTTCTATAATAATATCCATGGAATAATTTAATGAATTATGCAATTTAAATAATTATAATCATGGAATGAAAAAATATTCACGTGTTAAATGTTAAATCAAATGATTCTTATACGTTATTTTATAAAAAATTTAAATAACCTATTCAGAAAACCTTATAAAAATTCATTGAAAATCTATTGAAGTTAATGTCAAATGTTTTTAGAAATAATGATAAGAAATAATATCATCATATTAATGAACAATGTGGAATTAAATTTTCAGAACATTGATATGGAATAATATGGTCACTATTCAAAGAGGAAATAATGTAACATTCCTGAAAAACATTTCCTTAATGATTTTAACTACCCAAGAGATGAGAATGAAATGAATTAATAAAAACACCATAAATAATAATATGAGGATTTAATATATGTTGTTTTAGAGATACAAAAACATAATTCCTCCCAAGTAGAATCATATATAGACAATCCTATTTAGAAATGATATTGTGACATAATTCATTACATTAAGTCATGAGTTTATTCATCTACATTCTTTAAAACGCGTGTAATAAATAAATATTTATTTAAAATATATACCAAAAAATAAAAATACTTATATTATAGGATAAAATTCCCATATAATTTTTAATTATCAATTTAATAACATTCCTTTTTTAAAATCATCATTTAGTTTGTTAATTGTTCTCATTTTCATGTGTGTTTTTGATTCACGATACTATTCCATTGAATGTATTGAAGACATCATAATGTATTGAATATTATTCCTATAATAGTTATAATACTAATTAATTGTAGAAAATTTCATAATTATTTATATATATAAGTAATAGAAAATGAATTACATAACTTTTTAGAGATAATATTCGGTATGTACACACAAGTAATGTTATCATTTTACAAAAAATAGAATCAATGAATGAAAAGTAATAATATATATTTATAAAGTAAAAATAATATCATATATATAAATTATATAAAAATTATTTCAATCCATACTACTAGATATTTATAAGGGATAAGAAATATTAATCACTAAACTTCTTGGAGGTGGTAGTCTACATATACACACGAATGATATTATAATTTCTAATAAGATGATATAGAAGTAAAAATGATTTTAAATTAAAAAAAACCCAATTGATAACTTATATTTATTTCATCTTGTAAGTATGATTATTTAAAATTATTGATATGATATAGAAGAAAAAATATGGAAATAGATCATTGATGTAAAATACATCTTCTTTTGGAAACATGCTTTAGAATAATTATTTGGCTTTTAATGATAGAATTTTTGGAATACCATAAGAACTAGGACATGGGTATTAAAAATAGGAATTTTTTTAATATTATATTTTTTGGGATATAGGGTTTGAACAATGTCATTATGTAGTGCGAGGTGGACCCATTTTACAAGTGATGTGGGCGGAAGTCTTTTAAATACATGAAAATATAAAATATAATAAAGTTATAATCTTGTTAATGTGGAACCATGGAGACCAAAATTGGAATAGAATATAATATTATGATTAAATCCATTAAACCATTCATATTTTTAATTTTTTTAGATATTTTATAATATATCATTATCTTCACCGCCACATTAATCCCATAAACCATAATGTGGTGATTTGTTTTCATAGTTATTATTCTTAAAGAATAAATTTAAAATAACTAAAAAATTATAAATTTTGATTAATAATTTGGATTCTATTTTAAGAAATTGTATTTCTAAATGTGGTAATAATTCATTTTAAATTATTCACAAATAGTATGTTAAAAACCATTCTTTTAAAAAGTAAATATAAGCACGTATAAAAATTAATCAAATCTCTTGCCATGTAAAAACTAATATATGAGTGTTCAAATATTATATTGACTATATTAAATAGAAATTTCTTTAAAATATTAAATAAATAATTATTAATATAATTTATTAAAATAAAAATATATTTTGGTAATAAAAGATTATTTTTAGGAAAACAACTTCTTTTTCTTTAACATTGATTTATTTTAATTTATATAAAATAAATTACCAATTTAATTAATTTATATATTAAAAAATAATGATTTCATTACTATATTACTATGAATTATTTTTTAAATAAAAAAATAATTTATAAAAACAATGCTTATTAATAAAATATTTCAAAATAGTTCGTTAGGAACTACAATATCTCCCAAATGAGTTAGAAAATATTTTTCTAAATTATGTTTCCAATAAATAACATATATTGTGATAAATTTAATAATTTAAAATAATGATTAAAATATGTTTCGTGTTTTATTGTTTAAAATATATTGAACATATTTATTTATTAGATAAAAATATATTCTAAAATCATAGGGTGTTAAATTTTGTAGCCTCAAAAGGGATTTTATAATTCATGAAGGGTTACCAAATTTGGAAATTTATAAACAAAAAAAAACTAAAATAAAAGGTAATATAGGATATGAATTTCTAAGTTTAATCTCATAGAGAGAGGCTTGTGGAGATTTTTAATTAAATAAAAATAATCTAAACTATTTTATAATGGAAACCTATACTAAATGATTGAATGAATATATGATTAATGATATGATTTTAAGAAAATAGAGAAACCATGTTCGATGATTATAAATCTTGGTTGATTATTGATAAGGGTATAAATTAATTATAAATAAATAAAAGGTTTCAGGATTATGTTAGTTGAATCCAATGATCATGGTATACTTCCCCAAGATCATCGACGTCCCCTTTTTACAATAGTTATATTACTTTGTATATTTGTTGACCTGGTAACACATAACCATATTTAATCATATAAAACAATTAACCCAATGATCATGGTGTGATACATTCTATATTTAATGATTTTAAATTGTCCCTCCCTCAATGATCAATGAATGGTCATAAATGATAGAATGAATAAGAAATTTTAGAAATTAGGGATTAGTGAAATACCCAAACAAATAGAATTAAAATATAAAGTAACTTATTACAATGAACCCCACTTCATTAAAATGTGTTTTGAAAATGTCTAACCCATAATTCTAGTCATGAGGGGGTAGGAAAATATAGATCATTTTAATGCAACACAATTGTACTGGTACATGAACCTGTCGTGAAAACTCCTGAATTAATGAATTATATAATGGCTTGGCCCCTTATTTATAGACTTAATTGGGGATCTATTATTAAGGAATTTCATTAATAAATATATCCAAGATAGTCCAAGGTGGGTCCCATTTCATAGATTCTGTCAAAAATCAAAGATACACTGAACCTATGAACTTAAAATTCATATGATAATTTACACGATTTTTAATTTTTTTACATGATGTGAAATATTTTTATTTCAATGCATTGTGAATTTCGGTGTATCTCTTCAATAAATAATCCTAAAAAATAGAATTCACATAAATGGGATAAAAGAAATTTAAATTGGTCTACTATAGTTCTCTAGCTCCTTTTTTTTTCTAAAACAATCTGCTGTCATTGAGCAATCAAAAATTATGGAATGAAGTGTGTTTTAGATAAAAATGTATAAAATTTTTGTCCCATTATTAAATATTAATTGTATACATCAAGAAAAAAACCCAATCAAGTTGTTAAAAAATGTAAATATTATTCATTTAAATATTTAATTCAACTCATTAAAGGAACTTAAAATATATATAAGAAATAAATATATTAAATACCCCCATACTTGAATTCAGACTTATCCTCTATGATATAATCTCAATATACTAGAATGCACTTTCATCTTACCATGATTGAAATTTAATTTACATAAAATAAATTTATCAAATGTAAATGTAATTTATTAATAATCATAGATATAAATTTAATTAATTCCATAATTTTCAAGGAAAAAATTCAACCATATATTTTACTATTCTTGTTTTGAAATATCCATAGTTCATCAATAATCCATTATCATTTTTGAATTAATTATTAATGTCAATAGAATTTTCAGTTAACCTAACATAAATTTTTCCCCTCATTATGATTCTATGAATGAATAGAGTGAAATACAGACCTCAAGAACATGTCACTTACCATAAGATTGAAAAGAATTCAACATCTCCATGGCGTAAAGATAGAAATAAAAATTACTCATGAAGTATTCACCATTTCAGATTATATGACTCTAAGGACTAGGGAAGGATGATAAATTATGTAAATAAAGTACAACTCAAAAAGTAGGTTCAACTCTAAATTATTTTTTATGATATCAAATAACAATCTAAATAATTATCTACCTTCACCGATGTCATTTCTCTCTCCACCACAATGTAAAAGTGAGCCCATGATTCATGTAAAAAAATGAATAGATCAACCTCTCTACCATTTTATTTTTCTTATTTTTTCTTTATTTTATGAAATTTATTCTTAAGAGAAATTTCATATCCACCACCTAACCACATATGATCAAAATATCATCAATTGGGAAAATGGTGATTTTTTATCGTCCCAAGACACAATCCATTTATTATTATTTTTCATTATTTTTTTCTCTTATTTCTATCTATATTTTCAAATGTTTTCTTAGAAAGTGACGTGAATAATAAAATAAAATGAAAATTTTCAGGGCCCCTCCAATTATAATAATGATAAAATCCCCCAAAAAATTATATAATGAATTATATCATGGTTCAACCTTTAAATTCCTTCCCACTAATTCATTTAAATATCATGAAACATTTAGAGGAGGGTAGTAATAGATAATATAAAATTGTTAGATGGGGCCTTTCCGATAATGGATTTTCATGGATTATTCACATTCAAAAATGGATTAATGTAGGGATGGTCTATTGATAATGTGATAAAAATAGGATCCCTCAATCATATTAAAAGTTATTCTGTTAAGATAGAGATTCTATAATATTAAAAGAACTTTATAAAATAAAACATTCCTCTGTTTCTCATGAAATTTATTGAAGAAATAATTTAAGATATCAGTTTAGTGGTTGCCTCATGAATGAGATGAATGATTAAGAATATTACTAATTGAAATTCATATGAATAGTTATATCAACTAATGATAATATAAACAATTCAAAACGTGGCCATATCAACATAAAAATTCCCTTTAAAATGATCAACATTCCCCCTTAAGTCATGATTTTTAAAATACTAATTCACATGATTTTCTCTAATAATTTTTTTTCACTATTTGTTGGATTCATATTTGTTGACAAATAAATCCAAATTTTAAGACCTGGTTATTATCCTTGGTAGATTATGTCTCCTATTTCGAGTGATTAATGAAATATTCAAGTTGTAGGAATATAATTTAGAAGATAAATCCTAAAAAAAAGTCAATATGCGGTATGTAGTAAAAAAATTATGAACTAAAAACCTTACTCCCCTTTCAAATTGATGCTTCAAAGTTTGTTTCAAATGTACTTAATACACAAGATTCATGACATGTTTATGTAAACATGACCTGTATTTTGAATTCATGTTGTGAATGGTGTAAATGATGTTAAATGGGCTTTCAAAATATTTTTCATTTTTCATGAATCTTATAACTTCCTTTTTTCTACCAATGCATTTGATGGAGATGAAAAATATATAAAAACAAGTGAATTCACATTCCATTATAATATTCTAAAAAATAATATGGTAATTGAAATTAAATTCAAACATAAAATTAAATCCTATTAAATAAATAAATCTAAATTCAATGAATGCTTTAAAAATATGGTTTCCTCTCAGAAGTTGCATTTTCAATGATCATTTAGATAAACTATACCTGAGGTGACTGATTATAGCGTGGATAATGATAACTATCTCATATTTACCCAATATTATCTTTGAAATCCTCTTATCCCAGCTAGAATTCTTCCCAATGGAATTGGAATTTAATTCAGATTTGGGATCTAGAGTCTAAACAGCATGAGTATAACCAAATCAAATATCAGCATCTGTCGAGACATGATAAAATATCAATTCTATAAAAAATGCTATCATTTTATGAGTTTCATCAATGGTCACTTCATGTTTAATATCTGTCTCCTCAATCTCTTATATTGATTCTTATTTTTTTTGTTCCTCTATGATGTTATCACATAGTGTAACAGTTTATTCTTCTTTTTTCATTTTCCTTTATCTATAGTCTGAGTTTTGTAAAAAATATTTTTAGTACCTCAACAGATGAGTTTCATTTGTTTTTTATTTTTTTCCTGATGCGTTTTTCAATATTTTTATTTTAACCACTCATGTTCTATATCAAGAACTCCCTCTTTATCATATTTCGAAACTAAAAAATCAAGGGCACCATATTTACCATGAGATTCATCTTCAGAAGTGGTATATACCTTTGAGTTTTAATCAATGATTCTTTGCTGCTAGTGCACCTTGTTAAATTTTTTCTCCATGCTATGGGTTGCTGTTAAATCAATCCTTAGGTACAATTTTTTCTTCTCACCCGATTTACTATTTACTAGTTTAAATTCATTGAGTAGTTCCTCTTTGTCATCAAAAAGGAAGGAGAACCTCCCTTTATTAGTCATCATGTTCTATAGCCCTACCAAATCATCATATAAATCCCAGTGTAGTAAAAATTATATTAATAAAAAAAATCTTTTGATAATATCAAGAAAAAGATAATATGGGAAAAGAGTTCGCCTAAATTATTCTATCAATAAATTCTCCTCTCCATTCACTACAATAGATGAAAAAATTGATATCCCCATGAGAGTCATTAATTCTTATAGGGATACCAAATTTAGAAATTTATAAACATGAAACAAAAAAACCACTATACAATAATTTAGAATTTGATATTAATGTTTGAGGGTGAACCTAGAGAGGTAGTTTTAGGGAAACTATTAACAAAATAATATAATCCTAAACTATTTTATGAAACAAAAATATACTAATTATTTAATATAATACATGAGGTGTGATTTTATTTTAATAAAAATGAAAAAAAATTGGTCAATAATTATATATATGTTTTCATGATTGAATAGGGTATAAAATAATTGGAAAACAATCATAGGTTTTATAAGTGAGTTAGTTGAATCCAATGGTCATGGTAGACAACCCCAAATTCATCAATACCCCCTTTTTGAAATGGTCATGTTACATTGGGTATTCATTAACCTTGTAAGTCAGAACCATTTTTAAACATATAAAATAATCCACCAAATGATCAACGTGTGAATCATTCTCTAGTAAATACATTTAAATTATTACCCCCTCACTGATCAAACAGTAGTGATGAATGCTCGAGCAGAGAAGATATTTGGGAAATAATGGTTTAGAAAAAAATACCCATATGAATTTCATTTAAAAATAAATTAACTTATTAAAATAAATCTCCCATCATTACATCTATTTTCATAAGGTTAACTGCTCAAGCTAGCCATGAGGGTATAGAAAAATAAAGATCCTCTTTGATGTATCACTGTAGTAGTGGTCAATGATCCTAATAAAAGAGGCTCCAAAATAAGTAAATTGAGTTCAGCCTTAGCCTCTAATTTTTAGACATCTGTGGGGCTCCAATATTAATTAATATCATTATTAATTGGAAAAAGGTGTTCTAGGGTGGGTCCCATGTTATATATTCTCCCCAAAATCAAAAATATTTTTAATTTGTGTACTTAAAATTTTTCTTAAAAATATACATGATGTTTAATTTGTTTACACAATGGGTAAAATTTTAATTTTCAACCATCATTAATTTTAGTGTATGTCTTGGAAAAATTATGCTGAAAATACTCACACCGTGTAAATGGGATGCACGACATGTACATGGGTCTTTTAAAATTTTCAATTATAGTTTGTTATTAAAAAATATTATGTCATGCTACATCACTTCATTCATGGGTCAAATTGTCTTTTAGATCCAAAATTATACACTTTACATAATTTTCCAATGATTCATTGTAACATTCCATAAAAAATAAGACCAAATCCTTAAAATTTAGAATGATTATTAATATAAATTTAGAAATCAATTCACTAAAGTACCACAAAATATATGTATAAAACAAAAATGTCAACATTCTTTGACCCTTATAACCATTTATAATATAAAATTATGCCACTCTGATTAAAATAATTGTGGATACCTCATTCCCATCAGATCCTCATTTTTTCACATTTCTTCTTAGTTCTTTTTATTCCTCTAAATAAACACAACAATTTTAGTAATCATATTGACTAGGACATCGTGTTTTTAATCCATGATTTCTAAAAGTATATCCTCATAAGAAATACTATGATCCAATGGTATGACTTATATGTTTAATATATGTGATGGATATTTTATATATATATTCCAAAATGTTTTCAATGAAACACATCATAAACATATATTATTTAAGAGGAAGTACCAATTGAAAGTTTATCATCTCTATGCGATCATCAATCACCTAGGGACCAATATATATGAGGCCTAAGGATCCATTTATTCAAAATCATATGACATTATCCAAAAGATATATCTATATTAACCTTTTATATAAAAATATTTAATTCTATATTTTATTGATGATTGTTAGTATATCTTTTTAGCTGACTCTGATATACTCTGATGTGTTTCTCAAAGTTTTTAACCCTCTCTATAACTTTATCATATATATCAGGTACCAATAGCTTTTTTTCCACTATATCGTCCAATTATGTGGGAGTAATATGATTTATTCCATAGAGTTCCTCAGAAAGAAGGTAACAAATTATCTAGAGAATGATATTTTGTAATAAATCTCTATCAAAGGAATTTTTGGTTCGCAAACACTAATAAAATCAATTGATCATTCTATTTCCAAATTATTAATGGTTTGAATGGAACTCTCTGATAGACCATCAAACTTAAGATTTTGTGTTTAGCTAATCCTATACACTATATTCAAATATTGAAAAATACATATCTAGAACATAGCAATGACTAAGATTGGTATTGTATAAAATAATATAACATCTTTAATTTATATCCATGTGAGTTGATTGGGGGATTAATATTCTACGATTATAATGAAATGCGTTGAATTCATAAGGTAATTCATTACACACAAAATATAATTATTTCCTTTATATTTTATTTTGAACACATAATGAAATACATTTTTTGGTTTATATATATATATATGTTTTTTAGTAATATTTATATCATCCATATGTTTTTATATTACTCAAATATAAATTTTTTTCATACAAAACACTTATGTAAATACATTTTAATATCTTTTATCATATTACACAACATGAAATTACTTCTTACATATCTATACAGATTTATAAATCACCAAAAAAATAAATAATTTTGACCCATAATAATCATCCAACAAATCCTTAATCAATTCTAGTATTGAGATGAATGATTCGTGGTTCTTGAATATAATCATTCCATCATGGTTAAGATATTACCTCATAATAATCATAACCTTTTTTATTGCTTCATATCCTCTATTTTCACCTCTTTAATCATCAAATAAATTAATAAATTATCATTTATCTAATAATTGGATATTTCTCCCTTCCATATAATTTGAAGGTACATCATCAAAATATTTGTAATCATTTAATCTATTTAAATAATAATGATGGATAAATTAGAACGATCATTATTACTCAAGGAATAAAATACATGTTTTCCTTCACAAAGTAGTAATTTATTAATTATTCATAATCTCAGTGAGATGTAACCATATTCTATTGAAATTACTTACATCTCTATTTTGGAATACATACTTAAATATTTCTTGATCAAAAGATTTTCCATACATTTCTCAAAAGTAGAATGCCTCCAAATCATCAAATAAAAGTTACTATCATTAGTTCCAAATCTCGATATGGGTAATTATTCGTATGATACTTCAATTGGAATGAGAAAACAGATACCACCATTTAATTATAAATAATATAAAATCACAATCTAATCATTAATCTATCATTATAATCCAGTCTCTATTATCCACAACAGGGTACTTTCCACAATAGTACACTGAACAACCATCTCCTTAATTACATTAAATTTTCTTTATATTAATTTTTCCAAAAAATGTATCTCATCTTTTCCAAAATAGTCAATATATTTGATATCAAAGATAAAATTTTCAAAATTAGTCAATAATATATATCGAATAAAAGATAACTCTTTATTTTGGTCACCATGTTGGCCTCATCCATGGTTCAATAACTTCCATCTTTTAGAGATATAATAAAATAACTTCATATGTAATTTATTACTTATAAATGACATATTTTTTTTATCAAGAATAAAAATTTTCAAAATTTATAAAATAGTGTCCCCTTAATCAGGTTCCTTAAATCAATACCAAAATGATCACAATGTATTACATAAAATATATGTATATAAGGATATCACCAACAAAAACTACAAAAAATATATCATTCTAATCTCTCAATACAAAATTAATAAGGTCCATGAGGAGAGTATTAGAATTAGTATTTAAAAAGTGAATCAATATAAATTAATAATGAATATAACTCATATGGAAGGTTATTTTGTAAATTTCTTAATTTTTAAACTTTCATTGATGATATCCATAATTGAGGTCTATTTTTTAAATTTATTTCATTAGTCATTGATGTTAAAACATATCATCAATATGGGGTAGATGATATAATTTTTTGATAATTATTTTTTATTTTATTGAAAATCAATGGAAATATTTATTGTATCATCTTTCTTCATTAAAAAGAGAACATGTTCTCCCCATATTGATATAATTTCCTAAATAAATAAATTTCTATGATTTATTAATAGTTTCTTCTTCAATTCAAGAAACTCAATCGAAGATATTCTATAAGGATTATTTAAAAAAAACATGATTATTTTTGGTAGATTTAGAAATCCTTGAGTAAATAAACAATATTTTTTCTCCCCTAATAGAAATATTTATAATGTTTACATTATCCAAAAATAGTTGAAATAAAAATCACTAATAAATATTTAATAATTCAAATGTAATGAATATAATTTCCAATGGACCTAAAACCACATCCTCACATAGAGTGACGATGATTTTTTATTTATAATTATAAATACATCTTGCATACCTCAATAATAGATATCAAATATATATAAATAATTCTAATGCACGTAAAAATTCAAATCGGATTCGACTAGAAAAAGAATAAAAATATTTATAGGAATCATATTCCAACAAACCTCAAATGGATATGAGTAATAGATATGCTATGTTATCATCAAAAAATTTGGTTTTTTTCAATATTAATTAAAAATCTAATCTGTTAGGATATTAATTAAAAGTTAAATGGTTATTTTGATATGAATTAATTATTAATTAGTGAGAGACTTTATATAATAAATAAAATAATTTCTGAGATCTCATAAATATTGGAATGTTCTTCTTAACATATTCCAATTGTATGTTCATCCTATATCACATTAAGATCATCATAGTTTTTCAAATGGTGTAGACTCATATTCTTAATATCTAAAACTCCAAAAATAACTCAATATTTTTTTTATTCTAATTTAGGTGACCTCAGATTTAAATACATAAATAGTACTTTATGTTAGATGAATATTTAATATATATCATAATAATACATTTTACAGAACCATGATGGTTTACTTCTTCTTAATAGTAAATACATAATAAAAATATTTTAGGAAACATCTTGAAAATTACAATAATTACTTTATACTTACTACACATCTTAAATAAACCCCACATAAAACCATTATTCATAACTCAGGTAAATAGAAACCAAATTAACAGTGATTTAAGATGATTAATAGGTGTAAATATAAGTAATATTAATCAAAATTTATAAGTGTGAATATGATTAGAATATATTTATAATACAATGATTGCAACTTATGAAATTGATGCCCATTCATTCAAATATAATTAATCATGAATAACTTAATATGTATATTTAAAAATAAAATATATAATCCATAGGGTTTTGGAGTGAATAATAATATATCAGAAATCCCTATATAATTATAATAAGAACAGGAAATAAATTTGTGGAATAAAAATATTAGTAGAAAATAATTTCTATAGTCACACCTTAGTTCAAAATATATTTTATTGGATAAATACCTATATTGTAATGGTTTCAATACCAATTTCATCATATCATTAGTCATGGTCTATAACCCAGACAATCAGAGTGGATAATATCCATTACTAATCTCAGTAGACACTTCATTACAATCATTATTAATTTATGTGATATCAATATTAACCTAATATATTTGTGGTATTTAATAAACCCACCCATAATATAATTATAATGATACGTATTTGTTTTGTAATATCATAAAAGCATTCATTAATTCATCATAGCTTAACCCGAGCACAATGAATGGGTTTCATGATTTTTTCTACATCCTATAATCATAGTCCATTTTGAGATATAACTTAGTTATTTCTATTAGACCATATCAAAAAATAATCATTTAAAACATCTGATTTTCTTAAAAATATATGATATATACCTCTAAAATACCATTTAGAACATACCATGAAAGAATAGAAAAAATAACTCTTTATTTTTTTAATTATTTAAATTAATATTAAAAGAATAATTAGATATCAATTTTCATTAAAAAATAATAATAAAAATATGTATAGGAATCTTCTACTAAATGAGTTGTTATAATGGTGGTATAAAAACCTTCACTTTAAATATTTTAAAATAAATATTCCTTTGTAACATTTGTTTAAAAATTTATAAACAACCGATTTAGAATACAATTTTAAAAATTAGCATTAGATAATCTAGAAAGATAGTAAAATATTTTATGATGTGAATTTAAGTAATTTTTATATCATACAATAGAACATTCACTATAATAAGTTAAATAAAATTTACATGTAAAAAAAAGTTCCCTGACCATACAATAAATATGGTTAACTTTTATTTAAATCATTTTATTAGTCGTTTTATGTACAAAAGGGAGAAAAATGAATATTAATTATATTAAAAACACCAATACCAAAAAATGGAAGAGAATAATCTAGTTTTTTATGTGATAAATGTAATATAATTTTTTTAAATATACTCAAGTATAAACAATATTGATAAAAATACTATTACAACAGAAACCCTAACCTTGAGTACCAACATTCAATTTTTGTGGTCCTGTACTCAGGAAAGATAAATTTATTTTTATTATATATCTATTTTCTTATAATATTTATATGTATAATTCTATATAAAAATCTCTAATAATTATTTACTATTAATTTATTTAATATTAATTATTAATTTTAAAATTTATGTTCTTAACTATTCTATTTCCTATTCATGTTTTTCTTAGGTATCAAGACATTTTACTTTGTTCATAGTTTCATTAGCTCAAAAATATTTATCTTGTTATTATCATCATATTTATTAATTATAATCACATTCATAACTATTAATATAAGAAGGAGTTATAAAATAAATTACATAAATTTGAGGATAGTTTATTTTGAATGGAGGAAGAAATAATGTTTTTATTTCCCAATTAATGAATAAAAACCAAGGTAAATGATAATATATCATTATATGATTCTAATAATATGAATATAAATATATCAAATCATTAAAAACATTATATTTCTAATTTTTATCATAGATATGAAAAAACAACTCATCATGGAGGTGGTTGTCTGAATGAACTTGTGAATTCCACTTTAATTTCTCATTGGATCGAAAGGTATAAAATGGTTATAATGATACGATATGAAATCATTCACTATATTAATGAAAAATATTTCATTACTATATTAATTTTTTTATATTTATAGTACATTAATGAGTAATAAACCTCAAAATAAATAGCTAGTATCAATTACCTCCACTTTGGGAAACATCCTTTGGATTACATTTTATGCTTTTAAAGGACTGAATTGTTGGGAGAACTGAAGAAATGCGATTTTTGGATGGAATATGGGAATATATTTTTTTATTTATTATATATATATATAATAATGTGTATGAATTCTTGGAGGAATGGGATTCTCTATTATATGTTAGGTGACTAGAACTCTAGTAAATACATAAGACAATAAAATGTTATAATGTAATATCAATGTTTAAGTGGAAATAAGGAAACACATTATCATAATAAAAAGATTTAAAAATATTTTTTTGTTTAAAAATATTTCTAAAGATAATTATAAATTATTTTAGACAATTATATTTAATTTAAATTAAATATAATATGCTTTATTATTTAATTTTATATCATTAATCTGATAGTTTTTGGGTTTCTTTCATCAAAAGCTGCTGAACACATTATGTTATCAAAAATTAATATATTTTTACCTTTAATAGTGATACTCATTATGTTATTGATATAAGAGAAAGCTATCTTATTTTGATAACAGAAAAGTTGAAAGAATAATTCACTCAAATGTGAGATCATAAATTAAATAATATATATTAAATTAACAAAATATTATTTGTTTTTTTTGGAGTGGATTATGAAAAGCTTCTTGAAGACCAAAAACGATAATAAAAAAAAATTGTCAATGTCATTATTATATATATATGAATCCAATACTTATTTATTAATGAAAAATAATAGATATAATGAATTAATGGAAGACAAGTGATAATTTTCTAAAATTAAATTTTCCATATCTCAATTCAACCCCATCATGAATAATGATAATAAAAAAATAAGGAAAAAATTGAATGATGATATAATGAGTGAACAAAGATGTACATAAATTTCTAGGGTTTTTATAAATAATGTTAGTGATAAATAGGTGTGTGAAATATATGACCATGAAGTTTCTCATATATATTGGTTTGTTTTATTTTTAAGTAGGTTAAAAATATCAAATTATTTGTAACATTATATAAATTTTCATTATTTTAAAGGTGACCATGTTAAATAATGTTCATGACCATGTTTTTTGTTGATCCTACCTTGCTTGTCAACTATAGGAACACACCATTTATAAGAAAATTACATGTCCCATGATATAAAAATAAATAATCTTTCACCCCATTTGATATAAATGGATTTTAGATGAAATAACATGTCATTTTTTTTATCAGACATAATAAAGGTTATGAATATTCACTATAGTGGTTTATGAGGCCTATACACTATATTAGATGTAGAAGAATGTTTCATATGATAAAATAAATTGAATAAACATTTTATGAAAAAAATGATCTCCTTTAAATGGATCAGATCAATTTACTAACATATAAAATTCCATATAAATTTCCATAGTTAAATATTTTCTAATTTTTCTAATCTAGGTGTAAAAATAATGCTTGTGAATAGTATATTCTATGAATTTTTCTTATATATTACAATGGTGGGGCCCTATTTTAAAAATAATAATTGCGATTTATTTTGCATATAAATTGGATCATGAATTTATAGTCATGATTTCACGAATTTGAATTGATGGTCGGAGTACACACACAAATCTATATTTGTTAAAGATGAGTCAATAATGTGGAATGGGTCCCCATTCATAATCGGATTTTTATTCATGTATTGGAGGCATTTTTCATATATTTTGTATCATTTTTAGATCTTGGGGACCGTTGAGTTGTTCTATATCTCATAAGAAGTAGTGAAAATTTTGATATAGTATTTTAGGTCATGACACCTCTGTTCACAATATGAGCTATTTGGAAAATATTTGGGAATATGATAGTATAGATTCTAGTAAATGTAACTCTTTGTTCATGGAATAAATAAAATATTCACACAAATAATTAGTTTAGGTTAAATAATTCAGACCATGAAAAACGATTCACCCATAAACCTATGTAGTCCTCTTATTAAAATGTGTCTTCCTTTTTTTATGTTAGTGTAATTTTACCATATTATTGAATCCTTTGTGAAAAATGAAAAACTAGAATCCTTTTTATCATACAAAATACATTCTCACTTAAACCTTGGAGTTATTTCTATTTGTATAATAACTATATATTCATTGGAGATCAGGGTAATGGGTTTCTCACACCTATAATATTTTTATCCCATCTCACTTCAATTTTCCAACCACTATAGAGCAATGGCTGCACAAGATTTATTGGATTTTTTATTTGTTAATGAGATTTTTTGTTTAGAGATTCATTTCATCTTCTAATTTTACTCCCTTATTTTAATATTTTTGTTCCCTCTATTTATAGTCTATTCAATGTTTCTATATTATCTCTTTTCATAAAAATTATCTTACATTTGTGTCATACTTGAACACTTGTTTTTAAAATGTTATAAAATTTTAAAGTCATTAATTTGACTTAATGATATCATTAATGAATATCAAAAATGAATTGTTGATTTTAATAATTTATTGTAATATTTTTACCCCTATTTTTCAGTTTTTTGTACAAAATTTATAAATCTATGTTTTGATTTATAAAATGACCCTTTAGAAAGATTTGAATTACGAAAATGGTGAAACTCGAGGGGATCCCGGGTATTATATGGGATTTATAGGCCAATAATCACTAGGAAATGTTGGCATCACTAGGGTTTTAAATGTATAACAACTCTAACTAGACACCATTATGGTTTGATGACACAAAATGGGTATATCCAATGAGTACATACATCATTATTTATTTACCTTACTGTCTTGAAGTGTTAGGATCGTAGCTATCTTTAATCCAATTTACAATTGGAAAAAATATCATAACAGTAAATTATATTTTTTTTGATCAATGTTTAGTTATTATTGTATCAACCCAATATTTTAAAATATCACTATGTTCAATGGTGTATACAACCTACAATATATAGATTAAACTAATTGTGGAGATTTATTAAAATATTATTACTTAAATACGATGGTTTTAACCTATCCATAAAAATAGAGGGTATAAATAGTATTATATAGTTTATTACATTCATATAAAGGTTCTAATAAATATAAATCTATATATAAATTCTTATTAAATAAGAAGTTGGATTTATATAAAAAAGTTATTTCAAAAATAATTTTAACTTTTTCTGTGAAAAAATATTATAACTATTTTTTGGTCTTTTAAAAATATTATTTTATTAAAATAATATCAAAATTTAAATCATCATATAAATATTAAATTTGGGTAAATTTTATGTATTTCCCTGAAATGATCTATTTTTTATTGAATAGTTAAAAATCTTGATTTTCATCCAACCATCTTTAATTTTAACATATTATGTAATTTAAAATAATAATAATTTATTTAATTTAAATTTAAAATAACATAATTATTATTTAGGTGTATCTATATAAATTAACTATATTTAATTGGTATTTATTTAGTATATTAGTATAATTTTATTTTTAAGATAAAAACACATTTTTAAACAATCATGAGGTGAATAATGTTTCTACAATTTAGTTAATTAAAATATCCGTTATTCAAGAATGATTTAAATTAATATTATACATTTTAAATATATACTGTTAAATTTAAATTCATATAATAATTATTTAAATTCATTTATTTATTATTTGACTATCTTATGTTTGAAAATTTATAATTTTTGGAAAACTGCTTTTCAACATGCTTGCTCGATTTATTTTAAATTAAATTCTAGAGATATGTGAATTTAATGTGATAAATTTTATTCTATATTTTGAGTCAAAAATTATTTACATTATATAGAAGTATAAATTTTTTTATTGTTGAAAATGAATATTTTAAATAGTTAAAAAAATAGTTATAAAGGGAAATAAATTAAAAAGATACGTGTGTGCAACATTAGAGGTAAAGAGGATAAAATGCTTAATGTATATATATAGTAGTATTTTTGTGGCTAAGACTTTTATCGCTTAAAGTAATTTAATTTCCAATTTTTGAGGCATGTGACTTGAGAGTGTCTTCAACATATTAAATAGTTTTGGGAATTAGAAATAATTCTACTCCCTATCAATAATAAAAGGGCACACCTCCCCTCACATATTTTCAACCCTCAAGTCATTGGTCTCTATAAAAACCAATAAAAATATCATCCAAAATCCTTTGAACCATTTTAGAGCATTGAATTACTATCCTTAGGGTTTTAATAAGAGATCTAAATAATTTTATTCTAAGAGAAGGTAATATTCCACTCTGAGATCCTCTTTGTTTACTTACACATTTTCCACATTCAATAATATATTAATAATTATAATAAAATAATTACATTACCACTTATATAATGAGATTTTATTACGTTTATAAAATAATATCAATCTATCTTTTATTCAATCAAATGAGAAAAAACCCATCATTCGTGTGTATGGAAGACTAAATTCACAAGAACTAGTGGAATTTTTTCCCTCATATTGTCTCAAGGTTTTCCATTGGGATGAATTTTTTGTTTATATATTATATTAATTTAATATTAATCATTTTTCAAAATAAATAAATCAAATTACTTTTTTCCCTTCCGTTAAAAAATGATCTTTTTATTAGATTGCAAGATAGACTACCTCCTCACAAAGAGATGTTATATATTTCTTTACAACAACACATATATTGTGTTTTTAAATTTATTTAACAAAAACATGATTTTTAAGATATTATTATCATTTTAGGAATATAAAATTACACTTTCTTTCTTTTGCACCATGATCATTCAAAATTTAAGTGTTATATAGACATACGTATGAACTACTTTGTCCAGAATTTTAATATAGTTCATTTTTCATAACCATAAATCTTATTTATTTTTATAAGTATAATTTATAAAAAAAATGAAAATTATTTAACTATTATTATTCAAGATATGATGGAATAATTACCCATTTGATCATCATCAACACTCAGATGTTGTTTTTAAATTATGAACTTTGTATCCTTAAAACACCTAAAGTGGACATAACTCATCATGTATGTAAAGACCCGGAAATTTCAAATAACTTTTTTTAAATACTTTGGAAATTTACGAGTCTGTGGGTTCTGAAAGCACTCGATTCCGAGGCTCAGGGTGCCCAGAAACAATTTCCAAAGTTTAGCTCGGGTACATTCAGTGAATGAACGAGTGGGGTTTTCTAACTTTTGAACCAGTGCACGAAATTAAAATCTGAAGTCACCGATGAACTCGCAGCGCCGATAATTGCTTAAGGGGACACATACCATAGTTGTGTTCGCAAAGTGGGAGAAGATAATTTTGGGGGTTTATTTAAGAAGTAAATAGAAAATTTTCGGAACAATTTTTATTTTATCAGGTGGTTATTCCCTCCCATGGGTAGTTAAGGGTGGGGCCCACAGCCACATAACTACCCAATTGTGGATGTTGTAGAGGAGGGGCCCGCATGAGCCCCACCAATTAATTTCCTGTAATCTCATTAAGAACCCCTCATTAAATTGGAAAACACCCCATTTAATTTCCAACATGTTTAATTAATGGGTACCTTCCCTCTCCCTTGCTTAATTAATTGTCAACATGTTTTATTAAATGTGGTTATTTAATTCTGGAAGTTTTTTTGCGTGTATAATTAAATAATAGGAGGAACCTATTATTTAATTTTGGGATGATATTTCGTTGTGCGGGAGAGATCGGGAGAGATTTTGAACTTTTGGAAGAATGCTGGTCTCTGAAGAAGAACGATGAAGAACGCCGGCCTCCGACGAAGAACACCGGATTCCTCGAAGATCGACGATGCGCCACCCTTACTCTTCTCCGTGGCAAGAGAGGAGATGTCGCTTCCTCCTCAGAACGCTCCGACGATTCCTATGATCCTTTTCCTCACGACGTCGATGTTCGACATCAATTGTTGAGGTAGGGGATTTTTTTATATATTTCATTATAGGATTTTACACCCTTGGCATGGCGTGCAAATCGTTTGGTGATGTTTAGAACCACTAATAAAGTGGGAGAGGATTAACGAACAAGTCTGAACCCATCACTATTTTGTTCTTGATGCGTGGGATATTTGGTGACGACGAAGCGGGACTGAAATGGCGATTGGAGGCCTTCGCAGTGATGTATGCATCCTGAGATGACCGTAGGCGCAGACGAGAGCAAAATCAGACCACCAGAATGACTCCGGTGGCCCGCGGAAGTCTCCGGTGGCCGGGTGCGGCAGTGACACCCCATCGCGCCACCAGCAGGAGCCCGCCGCAGTGGAAAGGGTTAGATCCCGCGGCCGCGCGGGATCCAGGGGGACGCGGCGGCAGGCGCACCGTCCACGGAACAAATAGTGATGGTCGCGTCCCCCCCCCCTCGTTCAACTCGCAGGCCAAGCCAGCGTGCTCCCTCTGCCGGGCCGGGGCGGGTCGCGCAGACCGGGGCGCGCCCAGCAGGGCCGGACCCGAGTCGGGTAGACCTGGTTCGGGCCGACCGAGGAGGGGTTGGGCTGGGTCGGACCGGGCCCAGACCCCCACGTCAGACCGTTTTCGTTATTTTTCCCATAACATGAGATACAGAACTCCGATTGATGCACCATCAGTTGCGTAGGAATACTTGGATCTGGAAGGTCATTTCAACATATTACACTAGAGGATTAAGCAATGTTTGTCTATGGCTAGTTTGGTTCGAACCCAAAACCAACCAGGCCCTTGGAGTGGAAACACTTATATCTTAAGGACCAGAAATCCGATTGACATTCCGTCAATTGAGTTGAAACCCTTTTGTTGATATGGTACTTTTGGATTACTCTGATTGAGGTTTTGATGAAACTGGAGTACGGTCGGGTTGGTTTTATCTTAAAAACCAACCAGACCCCTGGGACAGAAAATCCAATAACTCTCAGACCGACCGTCCGATTGACGCAACGTCTCTCTTGTTGGGTTTCTTTTAATGAGACGGAGCTTTGGGATACATCAAATCTGGACTTCGTGACAGTTGATGTATCAAATATCTTGCTCGAGGAGCGGACCCTCCCGGAATCGAGCATGCTGTGTGTGGGTACCCTAGAGATGGCTGCGACTGCGATGATGACGACTGCACTTGGATCCTCTGTGGGTTCGGCAGCCAGGATGCCTGTACTTGGATCCTCTGTGGGTTTGGCAGTGACAATGACTGTACATGGATCCTCCGTGGTTTTGGTAGAGATGGCGGCTGTACTGAGATCCTCTGTGGGTTCGACGATGATGACTACAGTTCTTGTATCCTATGTGGGTCCGGTAGTATTTGACCTCTGTACTTGTATCCTGAGTGGGTCTGGCAGAGTAGCTGGTCTTGTATCCAATGTGGGTCCGACAGCTTACCTGGACTTGTATCCTATGTGGTTCCGATAGCATAGATGAATCAGTGGCTACATCTGATCATCTCTATCGCATTACGAAGTGTATACCGATGTGATTTGAGTCTTGTTTCTCAATCATTATCATTTCTGTGATTGACTTGCTTTCCTGTGTGGAATGTGTTGTGTTTTCCTGGGTGGAATGGGCTGTAATTTCCTGTGTGGACTGGGTTGTGTTTTCCTATGTGGAATGGGTTGTGCTTGGGTTTGGGAGTTGGAGAAAAACTGTAACTGATGACATAGGTATATGTATGGGCATATACCTAAATGGAGTTGTTTGATAATTCGTGATTGTATCATTGCTTTGTGGTTTATCCTTCGTGGATTCTGAGAGACCTTCGGGTGTCTCGGGGTTCCCTACTGAGTATCGTATACTCACCCCTGCACGGGTTATGCATGTACTACGTGTGTTGGATGCAGACGATGGACAACACTGATTAAGTTGGAGGCTTGTGGAGCTAGACGGTACCTAGAGGTGGAAAACATGGCGGGACGTACACGGAGTGGACGGCTGGACCCGAGGAGCTGAGGAGACTCTCTGTACCAACCCTCTAGGTGGGATTTCTAGAGGACGACTTGATGTTGCTATTTTACTTACTGTTGTTGTACTTTCCTTTCAGTTGTACTGTACTTTCAGTTGGGTTTGTATACTGGCCCATTTGCTTTTCAGCACTTACCTTGTACCCAGTTTTACTTAGTGCTTAATTCACATGCATACTATATTGTGTTTGTTACTTCATAAAGGCAATGCCTTCCCTCCTTTTGGGATTTACACCTTTGGTGCTAGTCGTCAGCCCTTGGCCTATGGAAGGTGGGCTTGGGGTAGTCATGGAATGGGCCCTGAAGACGGTTCATGAAAAATTGGTATCAGAGGTGTCGGTTCTATAGCAGAACTCAGGACTCTAATCATTACTTTCTACGAAGAAGTATTATTAAGAGTATTGAGTGTGTTTTTTAGTCCAGGGAGTCAAGTGTTGGTGCGGCGGCCGACGTATCCGTACACCAGGACCCTAGCCTCTAATTTTTGACTCAGGGCACGAAAACACTGATTGCGTGTTTGTTTCCTTTCAAAAGTTTCCTTTTTGATTACTTTGTGTCATGTCACAAGGTATATTGTTTGACCGTGGCACACCTGTTTCTTTTCAGGATGGCCTCATGAAGGCAGCCAGCAAGGGTTCCTAGTTACATGCAGGATGTAAGCCTACCGAATGATGAGGCCTTGGTGTCGAGCCCCATTACAGCAGAGGCGCCAGTGGTACTACTGCCCACTGAGCCACTGATGCTACCAGCCCCAGCGGCGGAGAGTGCACGCCGACTGAGCGCGTTGCACGAGTTTCAGAGATAACGGTCGCCCAGGTTCTGCGGAGAGACAGATCCTCAGGCAGCCGAGGAATGGCTGGAGACTGTCGTCAGAGTCTTTAGACTGGCAGGGACACCGGCAGATCTCATGTTGATCTTCACCGTGAGTCTCCGGTACGCATCAGCGGGTAGATAGTGGAGCCTGATGCTCCAGGTGCATGATGAGGCATCTCCTCTTGGGACGGACTTCGAGAGCCTCTTCCACTCAGAGTTTGTTCTAGCCACCCTTCGTGCGGTGCACATCCAGGATTTACTACAGCTGCGGCAGGGCAGCATGCCAGTAGCCCAGTACTCGATGAGATTTACCGACCTCTCACTCTACTCCACAGACATAGTTCGGGACCCATGCTTCCAGGCCTAGACCTTTGAGCAAGGACTGAGGCATGAGATCTGAGCTTCGACGATTCCCCTCAGTATCCCAACGCAGGCGAGGGTGCTGGAGCGGTCCCTGATAGTAGAGAAATTTCTCGCCGAGTAGCCATTAGCAACGAGATCCCCCACAGGATGACACAGAGTGGAGTCTTCTATAGATAGCAGTCGAGATACGACACCAGGGTCCAAGCGGACCAGGCCGACAGTTGGGCGACCTCAAGATACAAGTTCGGCTGTGCGGGGCACAAGGCGCAGAGCCAGCCTTACGAGGATCAGACAGTGCTATGCATGCGGCGGTCAAGGTCACATGTATCGTGACTGCCTGACCCTCCATGCAGACAAGCATAAGATAGTGGAGGGACCTCCTAGGAAGAGGCATAGGTTCGAATATGGAGGTCCACAAGGAACAGGAGGACGAGGCAGAGGTGCTGGCTGAGCAGCGGGTGGTGGGTGACGCTTCGAGGCTCTACCACCACCACCCCCAAGAGGTCGACCCTAACCACAGGGAGCTAGCGGGAAGAGGGAGGCTCATCTCCAAGAAACAGAGGCTTACGACCATGGAACACCCGAGATGATTCAAGGTACTATCTGTGTCTACTCCACTCTTTCTATAGATCTTATAGACATAGGTGCGAGTCATTCTTTTATTGCCGCTGCCCTTGTTCGGAGCTCCGATATTCCGACAGAGCCGTTGGATCGATCCATTCTGCTAGAGACTCCTATGAGAGCAGACTAAATGATTACACACTGGTGCCGGCAGTGTGAGTTTACTCTGGGAGGTGAGAGCTTCGGTTGGGATATTCTTGTAGCGACATCGAGGCCTTACGACTTCATCTTGGGTATGGACTGGTTATCTACAATCCATGCTCAATTCGACTGTATTAGGTGCAAGGTACGGTGTGCCCGCACGAATTAGACAAGGTTCACCTTCACTGGTGAGAAGGGAACCTTCGCATCATATGATGGACTCACGCAGAGGAGAGGGAAGCCGATCACACATCAGTTGGCTAGTCTCATCCTTGGAGTAGTTGACGTGTGGAGTCTGAGTTTTCCTGTTGGGGTGGATCAGTATGCAAAAATTTTCCTTGACGATGTTCCAGGACTACCTCCTCGTAAAGGGGTAGATTTATATATAGACCTATACTCCGGGACATCACCGATATCTACTCCAGCATATTGGATGGCTCCCACCGAGCTTCGTGAGCTGCGGGTACAGCTGGAGGACTTACAGTAGAAAGGTTTCATCCGACCCAGTGTCTCACCCTGGGCTTCTCCGATTCTATTCAACAAGAAGGCGGATGGGAGCTTGAGGATGTGTGTTGACTACCTTCACCTGAACCAGGTGACCATGAAGAACAAGTATCCGCTTCCGAGGATTGACTACCTCTTTGATCAGCTAAAGGGAGCACGTTGGGTTTTCGAAGATAGACCTCGGGTCAGGCTATCATCAGCTCCGAGTTCAGGACGAGTATGTGCAGAAGACGACCTTCAGGTGTCGGGATAGCCACAATGAGTTCTTGGTCATGCCCTTCAGTGTGACCAATGCTCCATTAGTGTTCATGAGTCTCATAAACAGGATCTTCTAGCCCTACCTTGATTAGTTTGTTGTAGTCTTAATTGACGACATACTGATTTACTCGACGACCGAGGAGGAGCACGCCTACCACTTACGGGTTGTACTAGATACACTTCGAGAGAACCAGCTTTATTGTAAGCTATCGAAGTGCCAGTTATGGCTTCTAGAGGTTCACTTCTTGGGGCACATCATCTCATAGGCGGGAGTTTTTGTGGATACCGCGAAGGTTGAGGCGGTACATGCTTGGGAGCCACCCAGGGGCGTGGCGGAGGTGCGGAGTTTCCTAGGTCTTGTCGGGTACTATCGGATATTTGTGCAAGAATTATCCAGAGTTGCAGCACTGCTTACAGCTTTGAAGAAGAAGGGGAAACCCTTCACGTGGTCAGACAGAGGTCAGCATAGCTTCTAGGAGCTGAGGCAGAGATTTACCAGTGTGCCCATCTTGAGGCTAACAGAGGAGGGCGTAGGGTACGTAGTTTACTGTGACGCATCAGGGACTGGACTTGGGTGTGTCCTGATGCAGGAGTGAGTAGTGATCGCTTAATGTTCATGTTAGTTGAGGAACCACGAGCAGAACTATGCTACCCATGACCTGGACTTAGCAGTAGTGGTCTTCACCCTGAAGATGTGGCGACACTATCTGATTGGTGAGCGCTTTACAGTCTACTCTGAGCACCTGAGTCTCAGGTACATTTTCTTTTAGAAGTACCTAAACTTGAGACAACGGCGATGGCTTGAGTTCCTCCAGGATTATGACTTTGAGATATTCTATACTCCTGGGAAGGGGAACGTTGTGGCTGATGCTCTCAGCAGGTGATCTCGCATTCAGCTACTTGGAGAGGCGATAGAGTAGTTAGCCGCTTTGCAGATATCTTTCATGGATAGAGATGGGGCAGCCTATCTACAGTCACTCCTCCACTTCTTTAGTGGGTCCGAGAGGCATAGCATGGGGACATTGACTATGAGGCGCGAAATGCTCAGATATCCTCAGGGATAGCACCAGATGGATTTTTTGAAGGCGGGGAGCACATCAACCTCTTCAGGGGATGTACCATGGTACACGTTGCACTATATAAGTAGGTGATGAGGGAGTTCCACGCTTCCCCTCTAGCCGTACATCCTGGGGTAGTGAAGATGTATCAGGACCTCAGATGACAGTACTGGTGGCCGGGTATGAAGAAGGCTGTGGGAGAGTTCGTTTCTCGATGCCTCACTTGTCAGTAAGTGAAGGCTGAGAACCAGGTACCTGTAGGCTTGGTACAACCCTTAGAGGTCCCATAGTGGAAGTGGGATAGGATATCTAAGGATTTAGTGATGGGGCTCCCACGTACTTTTAGAGGACATGACTCCATTTGGGTGGTCGTAGATCGACTAACTATGTCGGCCCACTTCCTACGGATCAGAGAGCAGGGCTCAGTAGAGAGCATGGGATGCCTCTACGTTCAGGAGATCGTATGACTTCATGGTGTTCCATTTTCTATTGTATCCTATCGAGACACTCTCTTTACTTCCCGGGTTTGGAAGGGGTTGCAGGAGGATTTTGGGATGTAGCTACGCCTGAGCACTACCTTTCACCCTACGACGGATGGCTAGATAGAGAGGACCATTCAGACACTCGAGGACATGCTCCACGCATGTGTCCTTGACTTTGGTCACAGCTGGGAGGATCACCTACCATTGGTGGATTTTGAGTACAAAAATAGCTACCACTCCACCATCAGGATGGAACCATACAAGGCACTGTACGGCCGACCTTGCAGATCACCTCTGTGCTAGACTGACCCTCGGGAGTCAGCACATATAGGACTAGAGATGGTTCAGGCTACGACGGAGAAGGTGAAGATCATCTAATAGCGGATGAGGACTGCACAGAGCAGACAGAAGTCATATGCTGATAGGAGGCGGAGACCACTAGAGTTCGCGGATGGAGACCATGTTTTCTTATGGGTCTCACCTCGACGTGGAATTCTGAAATTTGGCTGGGGCAGAAAGTTATCTCCTCACTTCATCGGACCATTTCAGGTCCTCAACAGGATAGGCGAGGTGGCGTACCACCTGAACCTTCCATCATAGTTGCACCGGGTGCACGATTTCATCCATGTAACTCAGCTGAGGAGATACGTGCATGACCTGATGCATATCATCGACCATGGGGACCTGGACATAGATGATAGGGAGACTTTTGCGGAGGTCCTAGTGGAGATCGAGGATCGATAGGAGCTGGTCTTACATGGACGGTCGATTCATCCGGTGCACATTCGTTGGTAGCACAGGATCCTCTAGGAGAGTACATGAGAGCGGGAAGCTCAAATGCATGCTCAGTACCCCTATTTGTTTCCCTAGTTTATTTTGTATCTTTAAGGGGACATAAATCCTGGATGTGGGAGTGATGTAAAGACCCGGAAATTTCAAGGAAATATTTTTTTAATACTTTGGAATTTTACGAGTCTGTGGCTTCTAACAACACTAAATTCCGAGGCCCGGTGTGCCCGGAATCAATTTCTGAAATTTAGCATGGGTACATTCAGTGAACGAACGAGCGGGTTTTTCTAACATTTTAACCGGTGCTCGAAATTAAAATCCAAAGGCACCGATGAACTCGCAGCGCCAGTAATTGCTTAAGGGGAAATTTACAGTAGTTTCATTCACAAAGGAGGAGAAGATAATTTTGGGGGTTTATTTAAGAAGTAAATAAAAAAATTTCGGAACAATTTTGATTTTATCAGGTGGTTATTCCATCACATGGGTAGTTAAGGGTGGGACTGCAGCCACTTAACTACCCATGTGTGGATGTTGGAGAGGTGGGGCCCACATGAGCCCCACAATTTAATTTCCTCTAATCTCATTAAAAACACCTAATTAAATTGGAAAACACCCCATTTAATTGCCAACACATTTAATTAATGGGGACCTTCCCTCTCATTACCTTAATTAATTGTAAACATGTTTTATTAAATGAGGTGATTTAATTCTGGGAGGTTCTTTACGTGCATAATTAAATAATAGGAGGATCATATTATTTAATTTGGGGAAGAGCTTTCGTTGTGCGGGAGAGATCGAGAGATCTTTGGAGATTTTGGAAGAACGCCAGTCTCCGAAGATGAACGAAGAAGAATGCCAGCCTCCGATGAAGAATGACGAAGAACACCAGATTTCTCGAAGATCGACGATGCGCCACCCTTACTCTTCTCGGCACCAAGAGAGGAGATGCCTCTTCCTCCTCGTCATGCTCTGATGACGCCTACGATCCTTTTCCCCGTGATGTCGACGTTCGACATCAATTTTTGAGGTAGGGTATTTTTGTATATATTTCATTATATGCTTTTACACCCTCAGCATGGCGTGCAAATAATATGGTGATGTTTATAACCACTAACGTGGTGGGTGTGGACTAATGAACAAGTTCGAAACCACCGCTATTTTGTTCCTGATGCATGATATATTTGGCGATGATGAAGCAGGTCTGAAATGGAATTTGGAGGCCTTCACAATGATGTACGGGTCCCAAGACGACCATAGGCACAGGCGGGAGCAAAATCGGACAACTGGAACGACTCCGGAAGCCCGCAGAAGTCTCCGGCGGCGCGGGTCACTGGCACGGTGGCGCCGGTGGCCAGAGCCGATTGCTGGCACCAGCTGGCCGTCCAGAGGCAACGACGCCCTGGCGCGCCGCATGCAGGAGCCCACTGCGGCTGAAGCCGCGGCAGCGAGGGTAAGATCCCGTGGCCGTGCGAGATATAGGGGAGACGCGGAACCCAAAGGAGGGGCTGCCCCCCCCCCCCCCCCCGCTCGGCTCGCTGGCCGAGCCAGTGTGCCCCCCCGGCCAGGCCGGGCCGCGCCCTACTGGGCCGGACCCAGATCCGGGTCTGGTTGATGCGGTTAGGGCCGACCAAGGGGCAGTTGAGCCGGGTCGGACCGGGCCCAGACCCCCACTTCAGACCGTTTTCGGTCGTTTGCCCATAACTTCAGCTACGGACCTCCGATCGACGCACCATCAGTTGCATAGGAATCCTTTTATGGAGATTTTCATTTCAGTATATTACACTCAAGGATTCGGAAATGTTTGGGTACAGTGGGATTGGATCGATCCTGATAAAAATCGGTCCCTTGGAGCGGAAACGCTTATATCTTAAGGACCGGACATCCGATTGGCGTGCCGTCAATTTTTTTGAAACCCTATTGTTGAGACGGTCCTTTTGGATTACTCATATTGAGGTTTAGTTGCATTTGGATTATGTTTGGGTTGGTTTTATCTTAAAAACCAACCGGGGCCCTGGGACAGAAAAGCCAATAACTCTTAGACCGGGCATCCGATTGACACACCATCTATCGCATTGAGTTTCTTTTGACAAGACAGAGCTTTGGGATACATCAAAAATGTACTTTGTGACAGTTGATGTCTCAACTCTCTTGCTCGTGGAGCGGACCCTCCCAGAATCGAACATGGTGTGTGCGGGAACCCTAGAGCTGGCTGCGACTGCGACGATGCCGACTGCACTTAGATCCTCCGTGGGTTCGGCAGTGGGGAAAACTATACTTGGATCCTCTGTGGGTTCGGTAGTGACGACGACTCTACATGGATCCTCCATGGGTTCAGCAGTGATGACGGCCGTATTGGGATCTTCTGTTGGATCGATGACGATGACTACTATTCTTGTATCCTATGTGGGTCCGGTAGTATTTGACCTCTGTACTTGTATCCTGAGTGGGTCCAGCAAAGTAGCTAGTCTTGTATCCTATGTGGCTCAGACAGATTAGATGGTCCTATATCCTATGCGAGTCCGACAGCTTAGATGAATCAGTGGCTACATCTGGTAATCTCTATCACCTTACGAAGTTTGTACCTATGTGAGGTGAGTCTTGTTTCTCAATCATTATCATTGATGTTATTGACTTGCTTTCCTGTGTCGACTAGGTTGTGTTTTCCTTTTTGGACTAGGTTGTGTTTTCCTGTGTGGACTGGGTTGTGTTTTCCTATGTGGACTGGGTTGTTCTTTGGTTCAACAGATGGAGATGAACTGTAACTGATGACTTATGTTTATGTATGATAATATAACTAAGTGGAGTTGTTTGATACTTTTTGATTGTATATTTTCTTTGTGGTTTATCCTTCGTGGATTCTGAGAGACTTTCGGGGGTCTCGGGATCCCTACTGAGTATCGTATACTCACACCTGCGTGGACTATGCCCGCACTACGTATGTTGGATGCAGACGATAGACATAACTAATCGAGGTGTTTTCTTGTGGAGCTGGATGGTACCCGGAGGTGGACCACTTGGCGGGACGTACACGGAGCGGACGACCGGACCCGAGGAGCTGAGGAGACTATCTATACCCACCCTTCAGGTGGGATTTCTGGAGGATTACTCGATGTTGCTGTTTTACTTACTACTGTTGAATTTTCCATTCAATTGTCCGGAACTTTCAGTTGGGTTTGTATACTGGCCCATTTACTTTTCAGCAATTACCTTGTACCCAGTTTTACTTAGTGCTTAATTCACTTGTGTACTCTGTTGTGTTTTTTACTTCATAAAGGCAATTCCTTCCCTTCTTTTGGTATTTACACCTATGGTGCTAGTCGTCAGCCCCTGGCCTATAGAAGGCGGGCTTGGGGTAGTCATGGCATGAGCCCCAAGGACGGGTCGTGACAATGTAATTAAAAAAACAAAATAAATGAAGTAAATATTTTATTTATAATTTAATATAAATGGGAATTTTTATTAGTAATTTATTTTATAATAATTTACTATATATGAGTTTTTTTCACTCGGAATCCGGGGATGACCACCTCTATGGGAGGTTCAAGCATTCTGATCGGATTCTAACAGGTTTGTTCGTAGAACCAGAAACATCCAATTATTCCACATCCATTCGGACCTACTTTCCAAAGGTAGGTGCTCATTAGTTTGTGGATTGATGAGGCTTAGGAATTTGCATTGGTCGAGAGGATGGGAGGTCAGACTCATCACACCTTTTTAAGGGAATTATTGTATACTCCGGGTCTTTCTTTATAGATTTAAGTTATGTTCGTGAATCCTTATTACATTACAAAGTATAAAATGAGCTTTCCTTCAGATCTGACAATCAATGATCAAAAATGTAGGAAATTTAGATAATCTTTTATATGTATTCGAGGTTCTTCACCGATAGAGAATCATTTGTATTTATTAGAGATTTTTGGTCAATGATACCCTTCGACACATTTATATAGATGTCTCTTGGTCATTATGATGACCATGCTGGTTTTAAAGCCACTCAGTGGGGCACATGAAGTTTATTTTCATTCAGAAGGACATTGATTATTTTGGAGTTGGGATCGAACCTGTAGACGGGCTACCTACGTATCCTTTGTTTAGAAAAGGAATCAGAACCCACGTAGTTCGAGTAAGGGAGTATGATGTTTATGATTGATGGCTCAAATAAGGATGTCATAAATACTTTTACACTCTAAGCTCACTTGATTCATGATCGGTGTGAGAAACAAGAGGTATTGGTAAAAATTAGACAATTGGGCCATGAAAGATGCAATCATAAGAAATGATGTGGGACTTATGTATGTATGACTGCCCAGATAAATGAAGGTTAGGATTTACTTTAGGGAAGATATACAGGAATAGGGTCCATAAAGGTATACGTGCTTCATGGAGATTTTGAATACTCTAACTTGGGGCTTATTCCTGAAAAGGAGGCCCTAATTAGGAGAAGACTTATGATTGGGTTTTACTCCTGAAAAGGAATCCCAGATCAAAGGTAAATTAGGACTGGTTAAGAGAAATTAAGACTGGGGCTTACTCTTGAAAAGGAGGCCCATGTCAAGGATTAAGGTTTGGGGCTTACTCATGAGGAGGATGCCCAAATTAGGGGACTGGGGCTTACTCCTAAGGAGGATGCCCAGATTTGGGAACTTTAAGAATTGGGGCTTACTCCTAAAGAAGTTTCCCAAGTTAAGAATTATGACTAGGGATTAATCCTAAGTAGGATGCCCCGGTTAAGGGATTATGACTGGGGCTTATTCCTGAAAAAGTGGCCCAGGTTAAGGAATTAAGGTTTGGGGCTTACTCCTGAGGAGGATGCCCAGATTTGGGGACTGGGGCTTACCCCTAAGGAGGATGCCCAGATTTGGGAATTTTATGAATTGGGGCTTACTCCTAAGGAGGATGCCCAAGTTAAGAATTATGACTGGGACTTACTCCTGAAAAGGAGGCCCAAACCTGGGACTGGGGCTTACTCCTGAAAAGGAATCCCAGATCAATGGAATATTAGGACTGGTTAAGAGAATTTAAGACTGGGGATTACTCTTGAATAGGAGGCCTAGGTTAAGAGATTCTCTCATCTTAAAGGATGAGGTTAAATGAATGAAATCTCAATCTTTAGTGACATAAAGATTTTTAAATCACAAGGTTTTGAGAGATATTCCACAGAATTCCTTTCCGATAAGGAAGTCAAATCAAGAAATCATGCCATAAATGTCTTTGAAGAGTGTCTTGAAGACTGAATCATGAATAGGAAATGTGTCATGGAGGAAGAGGGGTGAAATGGGCCAGAAAGTCATCCAAAAAGGCAGGGGTGTGCAAGTCCTAGAAGGTGCGCAGGTACTGCGTGGGTGCGCAAGTCCTGGTCGCGCAGGTATACGCCTGCGTGAAATGTTTGGTACTTGCGCGGTGTTCAACCAACAGGGTAACACTTGAGCGAACTTTTTTTAAGGCGTTTAGAATCTTCTTGAGGTCATTCCAGCAGAGGGGCGGACAGGTTCTATTGAAGGAGTAAGGCGGCGCACAAGTGTGGCCATTTCCCTTAAGGGCTGGCCACCTAGGCGTGCAAGTGTTGATGAGTTTCAACACTTAGGCCTTCCTCCCCCTCTTTAGATCTTCCGTTCTAGGTATGAAATTACCTTAAGAGTGTTCCGAAAGCTTTGAGAAGAAACTAGGGCGCTGGGAGCTCAAATATGAGTTTCTGGAAAAATTCCTCTGTCGAATGGGGGGCCCACAGGGTCTATTTATAGGCAGGGAGAAGACCCCGGGTGGTTATCACTTAGTTCGCGCAAGTCACTTGCGCGACCGTAATGCGTCGCGCAAGTGGACTTGCGCGACTATGAGGAAACTTGCACTGTTTATGGGAAATCTTCTCCTTGTTCATCACTTTGCCGATTTTTGACATTTTCTTCAAAGGATGAATCACTCTGAGATCAGATATTCCCCTTTACATTCCTTTGGACTCTATGATGAAAAAGGAGCATCAACAAAAGTCCCCCCCTCAGAGTGGGATCTAGAGTGAAAAGAGGATTTGACTTTGGGGAGAGAGAAAAAGAAACCAGGGGTCTTTGTGGTTATTGGCAGTTTAAAGTCATGCATTTCAGACATAAAGAGGTTAATGCTTAAGGTCGAAATAGCATTGATTGAATGAAATAGAATTGACTCAATTCCATAACAACTCATCTGAAAACATAGTACCGTACTCATGTATGAGGGAAAATATGTAAACTATGACTTAAGAATATTTGAACTTGAGGAATGATATAAAAAAGAACTAAAAGGAATTAGAAGAAGTAGTTCCCAAGAATGAAGTTACCATTATTTTACAAACCCATTAGGGGGTTGAATTATGTAGGGCCACCTAAGGGCATTGGATGCATAGTCAAATAAAATAGTATCTTTTGGCTAACAAGTCTGTTATGTAGACTGTTTATGCAAGGCTTCCTATGGGCACGTACTGCATAGTCCGGCAAAATAACTCTCAGAAATTTACTTTTCTAGTGCTAAAAAGCCAGTGAAAGTTTAAGGTGATTCAAATCTTCCAAAGTATAGAGTTTTCTATATGGAAAGAGGTACTTGAATATGGAGAAGATATTTCCAAACAAGATTATCAAAGAACTGGATGAATATCACTCCTACGAAGGTATGACCCAAACGTACGGAAGGAGAATATAAGCCATAGACTTGAACACTTTTAGATCATGAAAATAGATATGGGACAAATATGTTAAGGCTGGCTATTTTTGCGGATCCCTACATACTGTCATTTAAGTCAAATAAGGACAAAAGAGGCATTCTTCCCAAGAATGAAGTTACCACTATCCGACAAACCCGTTAGGGGGTTGAATTATGCAGGGACACCTATGGGAATTGGCTGCATAGTCAAATAATAGTATCTTTTGGCTAACAAGTCTATTATGTAGACTATTTATGCAAGGCCGCCTATGGGCACGTGCTGCATAGTCAGGAAAAAGAACTCTCAGAAGTTTGACATTTTTATGACTAGAAGTCATGAAAAGGTTTATGAGGATCTAAAAATATTTAAGGTTAGGATTATGACACATAAATATGGATATTGTTCAATGTATATAGAGATACACATATCAATGCTAACCATAATCATGTTGTGGATGGGTCCTGAATTGAAATGTTGGACTTCACTACGTATCCTATAAGGATGATAATCAAGCCATAAGTAGTTCTTAAACTACAGTTTAACGTCGTGTGGGACAAATGTATTAGAGAACTTAGTTTAGGGTCATAGAGCATGGACCATTGTAAGAAATACACAGTGTGTGTTTTCATGGGGAATTTTCAGCTGAGGGACTGAAAATGGAATTTTGGGTTACGCCGAAAGACTTGGGGCTGAATTCGAGGGACACACGAACATTCCAACGTATCCCATAAGGATGGGAATCAAGCCCACATAGTTATAGATATACCCTCTTTACAAATTTGTTTCGTACATGTGAAGGCTGAAAAGGGACTTTAGTGCAATGATGGTTTAACACAAGATAAAAGGTTCGGGCCATGCCATGTATGCACGTAGTCTTTAAAATGAAACATGATTGAAAAATCAATGAAAATAATGGTTCCCTCTCAGGTGAGGGTATCAAAGAAATTTGTAGTTTGTTGTCATACTGGACAAAAGTGTTGTATAGTTTAACGTCATATAATTGGGAGGAAAGTGAACCAATGTAATGATATTGATTCTAAGGGTGGTTTCATGAATTAACATCATATGAGATGGAGGTGAACTGATGTGAAGAGATTTGTTTTGGGCTTTACCTTGGGAGGTTGCCTACATACCCAGCCTAGAAGGCAAGCATCAAATTACGTGTAGTTCAATTAAAGAATGAATTAATGATCAAGTTTTTCTTGGGGACAACGACCTAAAAAATGATGCTGGGACTTACACATGGTAAGTAGCACAGAGAGAGTGTTATGGTTGAGGTTTGCTCTAAGCTCACGTGAGTCATACTCGGTGTGAGAAACAAGAGGTAGCAACAACCTTAACAATACATAGTTTAACGTCATGTAGGGCCTATGAAGGGACTATGTAGTTTAATGTCTTGCAGTTAGGACTATTGGTGTTGTATAGTTTAGTGTCATGTAGCAGGGACAAAAGTATAGTTTAATGTTATGTAGGACGTATCACAGACTTTCTATACAGTTTAGCATCATGTAGTTAGGACGATGGGGACAATAGAGTTTAACGTCATGTTGGACGAAAGGGGGACTGTGCAGTTTAATGTCATGCAGTGAGGACAAAAGAGTAAACCATTTAACGTCATGTTGGATGCATTGGGGATTTTTTTCACAGTTTAACGTCATGTTGGACGAAAAAGGGATGATACAGTTTAGCGTCATGTTGGACGAAAGTGCGAATAGTTTAAGGTCATATGCATGGACCGTGGATGGTGCAGTTTAATGTCATGCTGGATGGTGGTGTAGTTTAAGGTCATACAATACCTTTGATGATTATGTAGTTTAACGTCTTTCTGGATGTAAGGGACTTTTATACAGTTTAGCGTCATGTAGTTAGGACGTCACAGTTTAACATCTTGCTGGACGTAAGGGACTTTCGAATAGTTTAAGGTCTTATGCATGGACCATTGATGATGCAGTTTAAGGGCATACAAGACCTAGTTGCAGTTTAAGGTCATACATGACCATTTGGGGAACTTTTTCACAGTTTAGCGTCGTGTGGGACGAAAGTAAAAATAGTTTAAGGTCATATGTATGGACCGTTGCTGTATTTTTTAACATCATATAGCAAGGATGCACTGGTGCTGCACAGTTTAGTTTCATGTTACAGGGAAATTCGTAATGCACTTTGTAGTTTATACAAAATACTTCTTCAAAAATCTTCCATTGGTTGGAGTAGTTATGAGTTCTCCATCCATCGAGATTAATGAACAAGCTCCATTGGAGTAGACCCTATGTATTGAATAAGGTACATCCCATTTTGGATCAATCTTTGGAGGTTTATTTCCTGGTATCATTGGAGTTCTGAGAACTAATACCAATTCTCCCTGAGTGAATGAATGAAGATGAAATTTTTTGTTAAAAGCTTGTGTTGTTCGATTCTGATAGATTTCCATGTGGTGCAAAGTGCACAATATTTTCTCATCTAACCATTCCAATTCATTCAATTTCTTTTGAGATTTCTCATATATAGATGACTGATCGCAAATGGCTACTCTGACCGAGGGTAGTTGAACTTCAATGGGCAAGACGACTTCCGTTCCATATACCAATAAATATGGTGTTGACCAAGTTGCATTGCGGGTGGTAGTCCGATAAGCCCATAAAGAATGAAAGAGTTTATCAGGCCATGACCTCTTATCTTTATCCACCATCTTTTGCAGTATATTTGAAAGAGTCTTGTTAAAGGATTCTATCTGGCCGTTAGCCACTGCATGATACTGAGATGAATGGTTGGATTTGATGTTGTATTCTTGATACAACTTCTTCACCTCAGATGAACAGAAGTTGGTGCCATTGCCCATTAATATGGTATGAGGTACACCAAATCTGGTAATGATGTTAGACTTGATGAAGCTAACAACACATTTAGAGCTGACTTCCTTGAGAGGTATTTACTCTACCCATTTGGAAAAGAAGTCAGTAGCAGTAAGATTGTACTTAAACTGCTTGGTCGTAGCCGAAGGGTAAGGCCCTACCACATCCATCCCCCATGTGGAAAATGGCCATGAGTAATTAGTTGTATGAAGCAACTATGGAGGTTGATGAATGAAGTTGGCATGTAATTGGAATGAATGACACTTCTTTGTGAAATCAACACAATCTCCTATCATTGAAGGCCAAAAGTGTCCAAGCCTTCGAATTTGATCAGACAATCTATGTCCATACTGGTGGGCACCACAGACTCCTACATGCACTTCTTTCATAACATCCATTGTCTCTTCACCATAAATGCATCTGAAGAGAACTCCATCAAAACCACGTTTGTATAGAATTTTCTCTAGGAGATCTCGGTTATCATAAAGAGTAAAATTAACCACACGTCTCCAGATTTGTTCTTTCTCAGCTCTATCCGGTGGAATTGTTCCATATTGAAGGTATTCCATGATAGGTGACATCCATCCTGTAGTTGGACCATACAGTCCAGGAATGGGACAAATTTCATTAATTTCCTCGGTTCTGATTCAAACAGAAGGTGAAATTGCACGATGGTGGGAAATACTAATGGTTGTCTCATCCCGATTTGGATCTGCCAGAGCTGTGGCTATATTAGCCAGCGTAGCAGCTTGAGCATTTTTTGATCTTGGGACATAAGAAAATATCGGTTCTGAAGGGAATTCCACCATTAACTCTCTGACGTAATCATACAAAGGGATTAGTTCTTCTTTTCTGATGGCATAATCCCCATTGACTTGTTTGATTACCATTTCTGAATCACCCTTCACCTTTAAGTGATTCACTTGTGCTTGAAGCGCTAATTTCAAGACTACGATAAGAGCTTGGTACTCGACTTCATTATTGGTACCACCTTCCCACAATAAGAAGGAATAAGGTAACACTGCCTTTTCTGGAGAAATGAGCACAATTCCTAAGCCAACTTTGTTGAATTTAGGATTTTCCATTTTCCTCCCTGTTGGACTTCTGGAAGCACCATCAAAATACATTTTCCATGCCTGAGGACTTTCTTGAATAGAGAAGACTTCCTCATCAGGGAGTTCAATATCTGAAGATGTGTCTTCCACTGAAGGTTGTTCAGCCAGGAAATCAGCCTGAGCTTGGCCCTTTATCGCCTTTTGAGACACATACTGAAGGTCGAATTGCTGCAAAATAACTGCCCACCTTTCTAGACGTCCTGTAAGAATTGGACGACTAAGGATGAATTTGAGAGGGTTATTACGAGATACCAATTGGACCTCGTGATGGTGCAGGTAGTGTCTCAACATCTGAACTGCAAAGATTAATGCTAGACAGCACTTCTCAATACTTGAATACCGGGTTTCTGCTTCAAGCATGGTTCGACTGAGATAGTAGAGGCTGTTTTTATTCCCAGCATCATTCTTTTGATCAAGAAAGGCACCCAATGAACTCTCTAGAGCTGTTACGTAGAGGATAAGTGGTCTTACTTCAACAGTTTGTATAAGTACCGGTGGACTCAAGAGGTATTTCTTGAGAATATCGAATGCTTCTTGACATTCTTCAGCCCACTGGTAAGTGACTCCCTTCTTCATCAATTTGGTAAAGGGTAAAATTTTGCCTGCCAAATTGGCGATGAAACTCCGAATATAGGCTAAGTGTCCTTGAATTCCTCTTAATTAGTTCAAATTTTTAGGAGGAGACATACCAAATATTGACTTGGTCTTCTCAGGATTGACTTCAATACCACGATTGCGTACAACAAAGCCCAGAAATTTTCTTGAGATTACCCCAAAAGAACATTTTAAGGGGTTCGTTTTCAAATTATGTTGTCGAAGCGTGCATAATATAACTTCCAAATCAGAAAATTGATTAGAACATTGTTTGGATTTAACTACCAAATCATCTACATAGCATTCAACGAACTTCCCTAAGAAGGGTTTTAAGATACGATGCATGGAACGCTGATAATTTTCACCTGCATTCTTTAATCTAAAGGGCATTACCCGGTAGGAAAACACACCTTGAGGGACTCTGAAGGATGTAGATTCCTCGTCTTCTAGGGCCATCCGGATCTGATTATATCCAGAATATCCATCCATGAAGGAAAGTGCTTCCTAGCCAGCTGTAGCATCAATTAGAAGTTCTATAATCAGAACTGGAAAATCATCCTTAGAAAAATGCCGATTAAGATCTCTGAAATCGATGCAGACTCTAATTTGTCAGTTCTTTTTCATTACAAGGAAAATATTATCAAACGATTTGGGATATTGAACTTCTCTGACGAATTTATCTTTGATAAGCTTATCCACTTCAGCTTTAATTTTGGAAGCATATGTTGGGTGTGTTCTTCTCGCGTCTTGCTTAAATCCTCGATGTTCTTCTGGTAAACCCAAATGATGAGTAGCAACATCAGGATCAAGTTTGGGCAATTCTGTAAAGTTCCAAGAAAAAATATCTATATTTTGATTTTAAAAAGAAATATACATCTCTGGCTCTTCAAGAGTCTTGGACGCACTGATTAAAGTGGGGCGTGGATCTTCTTTTGTACCCAGATTTATTTCTCCGAGTTCATCCACAGTGGTAGAGATACCCTCTTCAAATGCTGGAGGAGCATCTTTGAGATCTTCCTCTTCCGAAGAGATGTCGAAATTTGTATATCATGAAGAAGAAGCTTCCATTTCTGACCCGATTGATGATGAAGGGTCTTCTTTGGGTAATAAAGAGGAGATGATGGATTGAGAATCAACATCATTGTTCACCTCCGATGTTGCTATAACTTCTTCTAGCCTATTTGGCGTAGCATAGACTTGTTGGATTTCAGCAGATGAAATGAAGACGTCACCATTTATGCTTTCATCACTGTTTGGTAGATTACCAATTTCTACCGTGTTGTTTGGATTGATTTCCGTAATTGACATTATGGATATTTCAATAAGAGTATTTTAATTTGAGTATACATTGTCAATTTGACTGATAGGAAACACATAATCTATACACACATGTGTAAATGGATTTACTGGAACTTTTTCCAAACCATATGGAGCATTAACTTTGGTAATCTCCTTTGTTATGGATTTCTCCCTTTGCTTCATGTGATAAAATTCCACCTCAATGTATTGAGACTCACATGTATTGAATGGGGCATTATCACCATAAAATGTCCCAACTTGACCATCAAAACAATATTTGAGACATTGATTGTATGATGAAGGGATAGCCACATGATGATATAGCCAGGGTCTTCCAAGAAAGACGTTGAAAGCTGAGTCTTGATCAACAATCATGAAATATGAATTGGATACAAGATCTCCAAACTGAGTTCTGAGTGTAACTTTCCCCAGCGGTTCTTGTTCATTTTTATCATATCCTTGTAACATCATGGTAGAAGGAGATAAATCAAATTCCGTGAGGCCCAATCGACGAAGTGTACGAATGGGCATGAGGTTGACTTCTGAACCATTGTTAATGAAAGCTCTTCAGACGTCTACACCATTGACCTTGCCAGATAAATACAAATGTCTGATATGCCCATTCACAACATCATCTTCATCTTTATCAGAAAAAGATATTATTTCATGGCATTCTGCGAGATTATTCTCTATGTGATAGACTTCAGCTGCAACAATTTTAGTTTCAAACTCCCGAGGACTTGACAAAGCCTCGATGAGTGCTTCTCGAAGATCTTTTGACAGATTCAAAGCATCCAGAATTGATAACATGGCTGGTACTTGGGCCAAGTGTTTCAATACATCATACTTTTGATCCAGGGGTCTTCATTTCCCAACAGGGATATGTGGTTTAGTAGGTAATATTGAAGCAGATGCTTTAGAAGTTGATTCATCTTGTATTGGGATAGGAGTTGGAAACATTCCTGGTTTTGGAAGATTAGACCGATTAGATCCATTTACATGCTGAGAGGAAGAAGATAGAACCTTCAACCGGTCTTCCAAAATAACTGTGCCCGGACTGAATTTTCTATTGGTAGAAGAACTTGCTTGTTCTTACTGAGCTCGCTGATGGGCTATACCACGAGTTTCTGCTGCATACACAGTTCTAGTAGGGGTAGAATTGGAATAGTGGCTTCTGAAAGATCCACGTCTTCCCCTGTATCCTGAGCCCCTGGATTGTCCCATGATTCCTTCGTTTGATATAGGGAATTCAGGCTCATTGAAATTGAAACTGCGACTGGCATATGGATTTGTTAATTGAATCATATTAATAGAACCAAAGATTAACTCTTCGTCTGATGAATACTCTGACTGATTAGCCTGTTTAGGCTTTGCCGTTTGGTGGGGCGGTGCCCGTGTCTTTGAAGTAGATGGCATGAAGTCCACCAAAGTCAAAGAAGACTTAGTCTTTGACACATACTCATCCTCTTCTGATTCTTTTTATTTCTTTTAATCATGTCGTTTCTTTGAGGAATTTTCCTCTGACGAATAGGGTTTTGACGCAACATTCATGGCAGAAGACGCAATTGGTTTCTTTAATTGTGTTTGAAAAATAGCATGAGTTCGATTGATTATCTTTCTGACCATCCAATCATCATACTTTTGTGCATTTTTACTTTTAATTTCCTTCCATTCATCTTCCTCCTCTGGAACTATAGCAATTACACATGCTACCTGGGCTGAGGAGGCTTTCAATGTGACCTGTCCCGAGTCGAACATCTTTTGCAAGAGGTCTTTGAAGACAAAACACTCCTGGATGGGATGCCCATCATTTGATGAAAAGGGAAATAATTAGGACAGTCTTCATCTCCTTTATTGTTTGGCCTCTTGGGCTTTGGCAATTGAACCAAATTTTTTTCCAGAGCCAAAATTAAATAACCAAAAACTTGTTCATTTTGGAAAGAGTATGTTTTTCTCTTTAGATCCTCAAATTGTTTTCATCTTTGATCTTTTTGATCATATGGACGAAAATTCCTTTGTTGTTGGCGCTTAGAAGGTGGAGCCCTTCGAGAAGATGAAGGTTTTGAGGTAGTAATAGGTTCAGGTGCTTGTTTGATCATAACTGTAGTAGTTTCTACTTTACCTATTCTCCTTCCTAGAGCTGATGTAATTACCTGATATTTAGCCTTAGCCTGTATAATGGAATCATCAATCTGCCGAGTGATTGAAGTAAGGTCTCGAAACCCTCCTGGGTATTTCACAGGGATTAATGGCATGCGTAATTCATCACGCATATTTTCCACACAGATTGGAAACAATTCTTCTTGAGGGAGTGCTAAACTCAAGGAATATGATAATCCATTACAGTGAGCAATGAAATCAGATACTCTTTCATTCTCCCTCTGCTTACAGTTTGTAAGATCGAAAACTGTTGTCTTTGGAAATGTTGAGCGGAACTGAAGGAGGAATTTTTGGCGAAGATCCTCCCATCCAGTAATTGACCTGGATTGCAAGCTTGTATACCAAACAAAAGTTGGTCCTTGCATGGTTCACATGAAGCATGTGAGTTTCATTGATTCTTGCTGCTCTGGAGTTCCCATCATAGGATCGCAACAAGACACGTAATGAGTCAAATGTTGTTCAGAATCGCCTGATCCATTGAAAATAGGGAATACAGGGTTCCCAAAACTGGATGGAGGAGAAATTGAATCTACCCATTCAGGGTAAACTTTCTTTTCTGGTTGAACTTGCGCACGCTTCCCTTCCATAGTTTCTAACCATGCTGTTAATGACTCAATAGTAGTTATTAACTTTTGAGAAACATCCAGTTGAACTTGGACTTGGGTAGGTGCAATGACCGTAGCTTGGACATATGTGGTGATTGGTGCTGCAACTGATGGTAGCACTGCCAATCATTGTTGCACTTGACCCGTAGGATTAGACCTGTGAGGGTGTACTGATAGAGGAGGATATTCTTGATCCATCTCAATAGTTGAAACAAATTTCATTGGATAACTGACTCCATCATGCTTAAGATGAAGACTATTCTGAAGTAGTTCTGCATTCAACCTTCTTAATTCCTTCATTTCGTCCTCCTCTTGTGCAAACCTCTACTCTAGTGAAAGCAATTGACCTTCTCTAGAGGGAGGATATGTAACCTGGTTCTTTCCCTTCCCTTTGTTGGACCCTTTTTGTAGAGGGGTAAGTGGGTTACTCGAAGGATTACTTTAGTTCTGAGTAATCCTTTGACTTCGTGTACGCACACCTTCTTCATTTGTGCCGGTGCATGCATCTTCTTGAGCAGGAACCTCTTCATTTGAGTCCCCTGAGTGAGCCTCATCTGGTGGATCAACAACAATGGCATCGATGAAATTTATCGATGCATAACTCATTGCATCCCTTCTATCAGCATTTCTGTGATATTTTCTTCTTCCATGTATTTGATGATACATTGCCTTTTGTTGATTCAATACATCATAAACTTCTTGATGAATCGTAATTTAGAGGGAATCTCCTGATAATTTGGCTCTTCGTTCCTCTTGAGGTTTCTTCCCCAATCGAGAAAAGACTGACTTTCTCTAAGGAGGGGATTGATGATTTAAAAAAGTCCCCAGTCCAGTGGAATGGGGTTGTTCCTACTGTTCTTGCTCAACTCCCCGAATCCTTTTTGTTGATTTCGAGGGTTAGTTTAAAAGAGTCCCTAGTCTGGAAAGCCGAGGTGGTGTACATGCTATGTCTGAGACATTTTTTGAAAGTACTCTTGATCTTGCGAACCTTAGTTCGGAAATTATCTAGATGTAATACCATGTATCCGCTTTTATCACCAGGTTCAAAAGACCGTTGGATGATTTCCGACACTTCTGTCACTTGGTGACGTGCTTGCTCCAAACGAGAGGCCTGTTCAATATTCTCGTTTTCTTGATGCAAGAGTAATTCGATAACTTGTTCTCTGTATTCTTGATTTTGAGAGAAACTAGTTGAAACTTGTTCTTGGGCAAGCTTTTGATTACAAAAAAATCCCATTGACTGTGGCCGACCATGGGCAATAACATTGCATGAGACCATTTTCGGCGGGCTTTGTTGACTGGAGAGCACTATGAAATGCAGTGCTCTATGAACACCCCATCCTTTGACACAAATACCAGATGGGGCATTGGAATTTAATTGACGCAATATTCTTAGTGCGCCAAAGCATGAACATTTAAGGGATCTCTGCGGCTTTTCAGCCTTTGGATTTCGAGAGACTGATAGAGACGCCAAATCAATCTGACGTTGTAACCCTTCTATTATCTTAATATGATTTTCATATTCATCATAATATAATACTTTATTTTTTAACTGACAAAGTTTGTTCCATATGTTGAGACGAATATCATGAATTTCATCTTCCGTCAACATTTCTGTAATATTATACTATGAGTCATCCAAAGGCCAAAACATGACTGGCACTTCACCTTTCGCTAGTTGTTTTCTCATATTCAGCATTTCCTCTTTATCATTTGATGAAGATTATTCTACATGATTTGACCAGAGTTGGTGTTTCCTTGTTGCTTCATTGGATTCAACAGGAATGGTAGAAAAATTATTGATCAAACTAGAAGATGCATGACTTTGGGGTGGTTCGGAGAATGACCTAAACCCTAGGCTATCATCTGATTGAGAAAATATTTCACTTGTTAGCAATGAAGATTCATACATGACTAGTTTCACATTTTCAAGTGCCTCAAGATAAGAGGGATTTCTCGGCACTACATTGTCCACTAGAGCATTTTCCGGGCAATGCGCATCACTACTGCAGAGAGGACTTTCACAGCGAAATTCATCATCATGTGGAGGACCACCATAATGGGTTACAGCAAAAGATGAGATCTCTTGCTCCTTGGTCTTCTGACCACACAGAGGGTTCCGGTGGCACTCATCTAAAGATGAAACTTCGAGATCGACCGAATTGTCATGAAGCAATCCTTCACGAGGAAGTGTCTGTTAATGACCTTCGGAATTAATGTTCCCACTATTGGGAACTCAGGGAGTAGAATCTTGAATTCCAATAGATAATTGTCTGAGGGATTCAAGAACTACAGCATCGAGAAAGGCCTTGTTACTGATTGTCTCTTGATTTCCTGACTGTACTGGGCGGGTCTTTTTCTTAGATGTTTTCTTACTCACTTTGGAAACCACTTGTTGACGCAAGTGGCTGCTCTGAGCAGGTGTATGTGCATGATCAGGAATGATGGCCTGGTTAGGCTGATGATCTCCTCTCAAATCAGGTGTATGTACCTGACTTGGTTGTCCGTATGATATGGGGGAGTATGCCCCATAACCCTCTTGGACTGGAACAAATGTGTGTGTCTGTTCTGGAGTGAATTGTTGATGTAACACTCCACTGGTAGGGATAGATTTATGTGTCTTTCCCTAAGATTCCACTGAAGTTGTTATAATATCTTGGCAGGCATCCAGAATATGAGAATGTATTTTCTTCTGCTCTTTCACCATTGATAGAATATGCTTGGTGACTTCAGCTGCCGGAAGAGGAATATAAGCCCATTCCGGGCTTGGAGCAGGTGTATGTGCCTGCTCCAATCCTCCTTTTCCTGTCAGTGAATCCTGACAGTAATCAAGTGTGGGGGCAGAGAGATGAGTCTGCCTCCTATTTGTTTTTGGGGCTTTCCGAATAACTTCTCTGAATGCTACCAAGCGAGACTGTTGGTAGGCTTGATTAATACCAGCAGGTGTATGTGCCTACTGATTGCACTTCACCAAATGTGGTTGACGAGATCCATCATATGTAGTCAGACGAGCATGCTGACTAGCTGATGATGTATAAACAGGTGTATGTTCCTGCCTATATTACTCCGCCAGAATTGCCAGGCGGGATTGACGTGATGCTTCCAGAAGAGTCTACTGGACAACGGGTTTAAAACGGGCAGGGTATGTGCCTGCTCGTTGCTTGCCACCAAGTTAGGTTGGTGGACTTTTCCAGAGATGGCAGAGATGAGAACCTGCTCACTGTTGACCGGATTCTGCCTCTGGTGGTTCGTCTTGCTTTCTCGGGTTCAAGGAACCTGAGTCGAACGCCTGGAGTCGGTACCCTCATCATGTTGAGGGAGCACTGCCGTACGAGTCTGGTGGCGATTTTTGGTGGGAGCCCTTAGGATGGACTCCTGTCTGTTAGAATTAAGGTCCTGAGGGACCTGCTCATTCACCTCCCCGGAATAAGGGAGCGAATGGTGATTGCGTTCTAGGGATAACGACCCGAAACGGTTGGAGATGGTAGTCATCACCGCCTGCTTCTTGATCACTGGTCGTCGTTGTCCGGATGACTGATGTGAGTTGTTTACTTGGAGGGCTTGTCAGGGAGCCTCCAGAGTTGGGATGGTACCATGTTCACGGTACTACATAACCAGTGCATTTGATACCCAGCATTGAAGATGCTGAGTAGGTGATATCGTCCTAAGAGCGGATGAAGATCTAGAAGGAGTAGCAGTAGAGGCATTTGCAGCAGCAGTATTCACAGGTGTGAACTTGAGAGTAGCTATTCTAGAAATGCGGAAGATCTTGGGAAAAGAGTGCCTACTTGATATAACAGACATAATCAAGATTGATTCATCCACTACATCTTTTAGATGAGAACATATGTCAATGATTGTTTTTGTTGGCCCTCTCATTGAGTTATAAATAGGGGCTTAAAAATAGGTAAAACATCATTTTTACTTAGTTAATGATTCACGTTGAGTTCACCATTTTTGTTTCCCTCAGAATCTGGGGATGACTGCCTTGATGGGAGGTTCAAACATTCCGATTGGTTTCTAATGGGTTTGTTCGTAGAACCGGAATCATCCAATGATTCCACATCCATTCGGACCTACTTTCCAAAGGTAGGTGATCATTAGTTTGTGGACTGCTGAGGCTTAGGAATTTGCATTGGTCGAGAGGATGGGAGGTCGGACTCATCACACCTTTTTGAGGGGAATTATTGTCTACTCTAGGACTCTCTTTATAGATTTAAGTTATGTTTGTGAATCCTTATTACATTACCAAGTATAAAATGATCTTTCCTCTAGATCTGACAATCAATGATCAAATATGTAGGAAATTTAGATAATCTTTTATATGTATTTGAGGTTCTTCATCGATAGAGAATCATCTGTATTTATTAGAGTTTCTTGGTCAATGGTACCCTTCAACACATTTATATAGAAGTCTCTTGGTCATTATGATGACCATACTGGTTTTAAATCCACACAGTGGGGCACTTGAAGTTTATTTTCATTCAGAAGGACATGGATTAATTTAGAGTTGGGATTGAACCTATAGACGGGCTACCTACGTATCTTTTATTTAGAAAAGGAATCAGCACCCACATAGTTTGAGTAAGGGAGTATGATGTTTATAATTGATGGCTCAAGGAAGGATGTCACAATTACATTTACACTCTAAGATCATGTGAGTCATGCTTGGTATGAGAAACAAGAGGTATTGGTAAAAACTAGACAATTGGTCCATGAAAGATGCAATCATAAGAAATGATGTGGGAATTATGTATGTATGACTGCCTAGATAAATGAAGGTTAGGATTTACTTTAGGGAAGAAATCTAGAAACAGGTTCCATAAAGGTATATGTGCTTCATAGAGATTTTGAATACTCTAACTTGGGGCTTACTCCTGAAAAGGAGGCCCGAATTAGGAGAAGACTTATGATTGGGTTTTACTCCTAAAAAGGAATCCTAGATCAAAGGTAAATTAGGACTGGTTAAGAGAAATTAAGACTGGGACTTACTCCTGAAAAGGAGGCCCAGGTCAAGGATTAAGGTTTGGGGCTTACTCCTGAGGTGGATGCCCAAATTAGGGGACTGGAGCTTACTCCTAACGAGGATGCCCAAATTTTGGAACTTCAAGAACCGGGGCTTACTCCTAAGGAGGATGCCCAAACATGAGACTGGGGCTTACTCCTGAAAAGGAAGCCCAGGTTAGGGGATCTCGGGCTTACTCCTAAGAGGATGCCTAAAATTTAGAGGACTTATGACTGGGGATTATTCCTTAAAAGGAGACCCAGGTTAATGATTCTCTCATCTTAAAGGATGAGGTTAAATGAATGAAATCTCAATCTTTAGTGACATAAAGATGTGTAAATCACTAGGTTTTGAGAGATATTCCAAAGAATTACTTTCAGATAAGGAAGTAAAATCAAGAAATCATGCCATAAATGTCTTTGATGAGTGTCTTGAAGACTGAATCTTGAATAGGAAATGTGTAATGTCTTAAGAGGGGTGAAATGGGCAAGAAAGGCATCCAAAATGGCAGGGGCGCGCAAGTCCTGGCAGGCGAGCAGGTACTGTGTGGGCATGCATGTCCTGGTCGCGCAGGTATACGCCTGCGTGACACATTTGGTACTTGCACGGTGTTCAACCAGCAGGGTAATACTTGAGTGACTTTTGTTTAAGGCCTTTAGAATCCTCTTAAGGTTATTCCATCAGAGGGGCGCGCATGTTCTATTGAAGGAGTAAGGCGGCATGCAAGTGTGGCCATTTCCCTTAAGGGATGACCACCTAGGAGCGCAAGTGTTGATGAGTTTCAACACTTAGTCCTTACTCCCCATCATTAGATCTTCCGTTCTAGGTAAGAAATTACCTTATAAGTGTTCTGGAAGCTTTGAGAAGAGACTAGGGTGCCGGGAGCTCAAATCTGAGTTTCTGGAAAAAGTTCCTCTCTCAAATGCGGGACCCAAATAGTCTATTTATAGGCAGGGAGAAGACCCCGGGCGGTTATCACATAGGTCGCACAAGTCACTTGTGCGACCATAATGTGTCGCGCAAGTGGACTTGCGCGACTATGAGGAGACCTGCGCGATTTATGGGAAATCTTCTCCTTGTTCATCCCTTTGCCGATTTTTGACATTTTCTTCAAAGGAGGAATCACTTTGAGCTCAGATATTCCCCTTTACATTCCTTTGGACTCTGTGACGAAAAAGGATCATCAACAGAGCTAAATGACAAACATGACATTTATGGAATATAGGTAATGGTTTCATCTAAAAACATCTTTCTTTGATACACATGTTATATTATTTGAAAAGGTTTCTCTAATTGATGTATATTCTGAACCTTGACAAATTATACCATTAATCCTTCACACATCATTATATTTTAATTTAAAATTCACCTATATAATTCATCGGTGTTATGATTCAAAGTTTACCAAATTGGTAAGGGTTTGAGTTTCAATATAATTTTAATCGTGGATTATTTACACCTAAATTTCCATTTTTAGAAGTTATTTTATCATTTCCAATTAAATGTAATTAATATTATTTTAATTTGTTTATTCATTCAATTTTCATGCAATTGTATAATTTTCATCTATTTTTTAATTTTAATTTTTGAGAAATTGGTTTAAAAAAAGTTGTCTTTATTTCGAAATTTGGTAAAAATTTTATTTTATTAAATATCCATGTTTCTTAGATATACTTTCGAAAAAAATTCAATTTCAAAAAAATATTTATTGAAGAAATTTTTACCAAATTTATACATTTTATAAGATAATATGAAATTAATAATCTTTTCATTTTCAAAATGAGGAAAATATTTAACCTTATTAGAACATTGTGAAATGAATGTGTCTTTTAACTTATAATGCATCTATGGGATTAAATGTTGTTATTACTAGAAAACTCATTGACGATTCCTTTTAAATATTCCTGAATTATTTTTGTTAACAATACTTCAGACAAAATTTTCGATATTAATGATGTGATTTTAATGTCAACAGGGTATTTTTCACATCAAATATTCTATATAATATTTTAAAGACATTTTTATCTATAATGAAAACCATTGATGTTATGGATTTACTAATAAATATATATATAAATATATATATCCATGCAGAAAATCCTTTCTTATTCTCTATTAAATTGATGGAGAAAAACATTTTGTATGTTCATTTGTTAACTTCTATCATTATGAATCATATTTTGATTATGATATAAAAAATGATTACGATACCCATTTTCTTTTCTTGTGTAATTTTTAGGTATATTTATTATGACTAGTTTCTTTATTTGTAATAGGTATTCATATAAATGATATTAATTTAATGGGTGTAAAAATAATTACATATACCAATAATGAATTGTGTAATGTTTTATTATGATGAGACATCGTGTATGAGATTAATGAGTGAACCAAATCAATTATAGGGCTCAGTCCGCCATGTGATGTTATCTAGGTAGTCATCCTTGACTAATGTTTATATCATTTTTTATGTTTCTTAAAAAAATACTATGATTCCATGATCATATCATTCCATTGGATTGTTTTTTATTATCTGATGTGATTACTCACATGCCTTCTCTTTCATGAGATATTTGTATTTCCTTTTTCTCACATGATATGATTCCTTATCATGTTTATTCCAATTTTTTCGTTTTTGGATCATCCATTTTTATATGCATTACCTAGGTTAAACCATGTGGTTTAGATGGGTTAAAATGATTTAGGATATTAATATTTAAAATAAAATAAAGTTTCTAGCCTCAATTTATTTATTGTGAAACTATTCTTCCAATTACACTACGACTGATGTTTTTTGGAATTTAGTTAATATATTTTTATGTTAAAAACAATGTAATGATATGTATAAAATGCTTCGGTAACAACAGTTAGAATTAGATAATGTTATAAATATTCATGGGTTTAGGACTAGAATACATTAGTGATAAACCTATAGACATGTATAATTTTAAGTCTCAATATATAAAAATATCCTAGAATTTTGGTGAAGTTTAGAGAGAGCGGTTTCCAAAATATTTCATCCCTATTTGGATACTACAAGTGGTTGTGTATTTATAAAATTTTCACCAAGGTGTAATAACATGGAAATGGGTGAGTTTTTCCATGACTCTATCGTCAATTTGTTCATGAAAATGGGCCATAGTACACACCAACTTTGAATCTATTGGAATATATATATTTGGAAGTTAACAAACTCTTTATAAATAGTAAGTAACGACTTGAATAGATGATAATAATTGATGACATTGTTTAAACCTAAATATGCATGGGATTAAATGTATAGTGTTTATCATAATATTAATTTCATAAATAACCTTTTCCTGGATTTATTTTATTAAGGTTAATGACGATTAAGATTATTTGGGAGCCATTTTTTGTAATACATTCCATAGATTTAGTATGTTTTTAGTAAAAAGAAAGTTATTTGAGGATTAATATCTTCATATTTTTTGGACATCGGATAAAGATTTTTGGTAATATTTTGGGATTATCCTACTAAATTATTTTAAGGAAATAATATTCTATTCTGATTATTTAATTTTTTATGAAAAATAATATGAATTTAAAACATTCTTGGATATAAACTTACATGAATATTTATGCTATTTCGTTGATGTTCATAATAATTTCTGTAACGACCCGAAATTTTGGATAAATCTTATTTCCTAATTTTATGTGTTTTTATTTTATTTTTATACTCAACAAAAATGTTTCATTTGATAAAATGAGTATAATTAAAATTAGACTGTTGGGTTTTGACTATTATTTGACCATTGGTCAATATGACCGCTGGAAACTAAATGTTTTGATTACTATCTCTAAATACAGGCAATCTTGGTTAATTAATATAGAAAGAATATTCGATGGCCTCACCCAGTAGTCTTGGACCGATCGAAGCCCATCTAACAGAACTTGGGAAGGAGGTAGCACCACTGGGCTTTGCTCTGGACCAAACCCAATCTGAACTTCATCATGTGAAGCTAGAACGGGATCGCCTTTGTGAGAAGTTCAAACTGATAGAAATTACGACTCGTGCGATGTTGGCTGAGCCTCCCTCGGATTCTCTCACCTTAGCACACCTTACACTTAGGTCCTATGCTGGTGTGATAAGGGGCTATGTAAGGAGACCGTAATTGCCTTGTGTAATCCTTTTTTTTAAATAAAAATTTGGATTTCTTCTTATGATGAAGTTTATGAATTTCCAAATGTCCAGATAAATATAGTATGCATATTTTAGATGAATTTTAGAGAAAGGATATTTTAAAAATGATTATGTAAACCTTAAATAAATAAAAATGTGTAATGAATTTCAAGAAATGGTCTTCTACAATTATGTTCACTACGAAATTTCGAGTCTAATAAGATCAACTTGATTTTTGATGAATAGTAAATTATGAATAGTGATTTTATGATTAGGATTAATAATGTGTCCAAATGGATTAGTAATCTCACTTAAAGAAAGTATTAAAATAAGCTAGGCACTTTGATTAAGTAATGTGATTCAATAAAATGGTTAAATAACGGTTTCATAAATTATTATTCAAGTATTAGTTTTTTCGGATGAATAGTGTTTTTTAATTAAAAATTTAATTAAAAATATTTAGAAAATTATTTTAATAAAATGGACTTCATTTTTGAACTCAGAGCATCGATATTATGTTAAGGTAATTTTTGGGGAGTTTTCTGAAAAAAATAAATTTTCAATGAATAGTGTTTTTATTTAAAAACTAAATTAAAAATATTTAGAAAATTATTTTTATAAAATGGATTTCATTTTTAAAATCAGAGCATTGATATTTGGTTAAGGTGAAATTTTGGGATTATTCTGAGAAAGTTGAATTTTCGATGAATAGTGAAAATATAGTTTTTAAGTTACGGGTGTTTAGTGACATCATTAAATGATGTATTAAGTATATATTCAATATGGTCGAATTATGAATAGTAAGATAAGGTATGAGGTGTCCCAAGTGGCCAATACCATGGGCAAATACCATGGGCAAGCCCATGGTTTTTCCAAAACCACTAATGAGGTGTCCCTTGGCCATTAATGCCTTGTCCCCTCACTTTCCCTATAAATACCCACCCTTTCCTCCTTTAGTTTTCACTCCCAACTCTCCCCCAACGATGTTCTGGTCTACTTACCTCCCAAGGAGTCCTCCCAAGGTGCCCCAAGCCCTCAAGGTCCAAACCTTTGAGTTTTAAGAGTTACGTTTTAAGGTAAGGGATTCGACCTCTCTCTTTTATTTCAAGTAATCTCTTTTATGTCATTCCTTTTATGCTCCATGTTCTTATGTTGGAGGATGTTCTTTTATACTCCTCTCACTGCTCTTTTCATGTTCATATAATGAGAGATCCCCTCTTGCTCTCATTATTTCGTTTTATGAAGTTTTAAGTGGCGCCGTTAGGCTGCCGAAATTTTTGTAACGGATTCTTTCTCCCTTCTCAATTTTCAAGATCTGTTTTCATGTAAAGTATTTCAAGTTCCTTTTTATTATGTTGGGTTATAATCTCTAAATTTATCATACTGATATTTTATGATCATATGATGAGAGACCCCATTTGATCGCTTCAATTCAGTATTTTGATGTTTTAAGTGGCGCCGTTAGGCTGCCGAATTTTTAAGTGGTTCTTCACCCTTCTAGTTTTGAAGTTCTACTTTCATGTCAATTATTTCAAGTACCTTTTTGTTATGTTGGGGTATGATCTCTATATCTATCATACTGGAATCTTATGTTCATATGATGAGAGACCCCATTTGATCTATTCAATTCAGTATTTTGATGTTTTAAGTGGCGCTAGTAGGCTGCCGAATTTTTAAGTGGTTCTTCACCCTTCTCGTTTTGAAGTTATACTTTCATGTCAATTCTTTCAAGTTTATTTTTGTTATTTTGGGGTATGATCTATATATCTATCATACTGGACTCTTATGTTCATATGATTAGAGACCCCATTTGATCTCTTCAATTCAGTATTTTGAAATTTTAAGTGGCGCTGTTAGGCTGCTGAATTTTTAAGTGGTTCTTCACCCTTCTCGTTTTGAAGTTCTACTTTCATGTCAAGTATTTCAAGTTCCTTTTTAATTATGTTGGGGAATCATCTCTATATCTATTATAATGAACTCTTATGTTCACATGATTAGAGACCCTACTTGATCTTTTCAAATCATTTTTTGTTGAAGTTTAAGTAACGCCGTTAGGCTGCCGAACTTTCACAAGTGAAATCTAATTTTTGTCTTCCTTCCATGATTTTCTTTTCAAATGGTATGTCCTTTACATTTAGTTACCATGATCATTTATCCTTCTTATTATGTCTATATACTGTTTTATGGGTCATTTATGAATGTTTGACCCATTTTACCTCTCTTTTTAATGTCTTCTAAAACCTCGTAACATAGCCGTTATGCTGCAGAATTTCCATCTCAAAATGTCTCTCTCTTTTTCTAAAGTTCTTTTATATTATTATGTGAATACTCAAATCTCTTTCTTCTAAAGGGGTTTTCACATATATACCAAAATTGTTTATTTTAAATTCTGGGATTTACATACATGAGACCCACCTTCCTTTTCTGTGGGTTTTAAAGTGACGTAAAGATCATGTCTTTAAAGCAGTTTTTAAAAAGTTATGATTATGAAATGAAACCCATTTATTTTATGCTATATGGGTTATTTATGAAATGTTTGATGATGATATATGTGGATCACATGATAATAAAGGAAAATTTAAGGGTGCGCCCTGATAGCGCTCCAATGCATTGGGTAATGATGTAACCACTAGAGATTACAATTTTCACGATACCTTGGTGAATAACCTTGGTAATTTTCAAATGACACCTTGGGGATGGACCTTGGTGATATGTTCATGATTTTCTATATTAAATTATGTAGCCACATCTTCAAGTTATGAAAAAGTTTTATTTTTATTATGATATGCCTCATGATTTCATTTTCATGCCTTAAAGTTCTTTTCATGACTTTATTGATGTATCTCAAGTTCATATGTAAAATGTTTCACTAGTTTCCCTTGTTAGGCCTTCTACTCAACCTTCCTTTTGATGTATATCCCCAGGTTATGAGATGCAGTAATGAGCCTAGGGTGAACATGAGGAGAAGCCTTTCAAGTGTTTAAGAAGAATGTTTTTTGGTTTCATGTTTTATGTTCCTTGTTTCCAAGACACTAAACCTTAAAGATCCTCAGTTCCGTGTAATGGAATGAAAGTTATGTTATAAAAATACGGGATGCTATAGTTGGTATCAAAGGATGGTTTAGTTATTTGTGGAAATTAGGATATGAAAACTCTAGGAAGAACCCGACAGAAAATTTAAAAAAATAGGAAATCTTCCTGGTATTTTGGTGAGTATTGAGTAAGGGGTTGCCAAGAAAATACATCCATGTCTAGATACGAGCAGGTAGAGGTGGCTCTACCACAGATTTACATAGGGGTAAAACCCGAAAACACCGCTTTGAGCTAGAATCGAACGGGAACTGGTACACGACAACGGGCCTTGCTGCACTCTTGGTTAGGACACTCCCGGGGGATATGCTTTGGTAAATTCAAAACCTTAGTATGAACCATTGTTAAAGGAACAAAGATAAAATAAAATAAAGATTAACATAAGAATATATGATCATGGATAACCTAGATGGGAACCTAGGGGATCACAAGTTAGGGTATACTTTTCTTCTACAAGTTATCCTTATATGCTTTCAGTTCCTTTTCATGATTATTGGCTAAGTACTTAAGCCCCTAATTATGCTTTCTCTTCATAGTTAATGGTGGGAAATGGAAGTACATGTCCAAACAACCAATGTGATAGGAAATGCGACGATTGTCGTATTAATATGACAGGGATGATTAGGGGATTAAAATATGATTATTATTTTGGAAGATGTTCACTATTTTGGGGACCCTATATGATCATGGTAAATATATTACTACGGTATTTTCATTGAAGAGTAGGGTTGACTTATATTTTGAAGAACCGATGAATTTAAGGTGGAATAATAGTAATGGAAATTATTAACCTATCTAGGGGTAAATATGTTTAGGTTAGTTAATTTTTTTTATAAGATGTTAGGAGTGGTTGATGTTGTTTGGAGATGAATGATAAAGTTTACCTTGGAAGACTATGTTATCAAATCCTTCTTGTATTTGGGTTTCAATCTTAGTTTGGTTTATTTTGAGGATTTTTAAGGACAGTTATTTATGGAATGGGCTATGATGAACTTTGGGTAGTACCATGGAACTTTGAAGATTTAAAAGTAGTTTCCATTCCTATGGGATTATTTCTTTTTGAAGAGTTGTTTTACCTTACCCTTTCTGTTTTTGGGATAATGTTTAAAGATAGAAGAAATAGATAGTTAATCTTTTGTGGATTATGAAGATGATTCTTGTGTTTTGATGAGACCAAGCAGTTTTGAATGCTCATAATTTGGAGAAAAGATTAGTTTTGGGTAGAAACTTATTAAAGGATGAAACTCTACATGAAGATATGTATATTTTCTTAAGTTTTGTTTTATGTTGTAAATGAATTCCTAAAAATTATGAAAAGGAACGTGAAACAAAAACGTTTTTGGTTTACGTTTCCTACTTGGTAATCAAAGACCGTTTACATGCATCATAAGTTGGGGATTTTCTTATGGTTAACGTTCTCTTAATCATGTTCTCTATCACTCTCCCCCAGAAATTGACCCTTTGTTTTTCTTCCATGTCCATGTTTTCCTCCATGGAATCCTAGTATGGTTTAACTCGGATGACCTTTGTACTTCCCTTTCTTTCTTTTAATGTAATAGTTTTACTGACTCCTTTTCCGATGTGGGACTTTCAATGAAATTTCAAAACCCAATTTTAAAAATTGTGAGGACACAATTTCTTAAGGGGGGAAGATTGTAATGACCCGAAATTTTGAATAAATCTTATTTCCTAATTTTATGTGTTTTTATTTTATTTTTTATACTCAACAAAATTGTTTCATTTGATAACATGAGTATAATTAAAATGAGACTGTTGGGTTTTGACTATTATTTGACCATTAGTCAATATGACCGTTGGAAACTAAATGTTTTGATTACTGTCTCTAAATACAAGAAATCTTGGTTAATTAATATAGAAAGAAGATTTGATGGCCTCACCCAGTAGTCTTGGACCGATCGAAGCCCATCTAACGGAACTTGGGAAGGAGGTAGCACAACTGGGCTTTGCTCCGGACCAAACCCAAGCTGAACTTCATCGTGTGAAGCTAGAACGGGATCGCCTTCGCGAGAAGTTCAAACTAATAGAAATTACGACTCCTGCGATGTTGGCCGAGCCTCCCTCAAATTCTCTCACCTTAACACACCTTACACTTAGGTCCTATGCTGGTGTGATAAGGGGCTATGTAAGGAGACTGTAATTGCCTTGTGTAATCCTTTGTTTTAAATAAAAATTTGGATTTCTTCTTATGATGAAGTTTATGAATTTTCAAATGTCCAGATAAATATAGTATGCATATTTTTGATGAATTTTAGAGAAAGGATATTTTAAAAATGTTTATGTAAACCTTAAATAAATAAAAATGTGTAATGATTTTCAAAAAATGGTCTTCTACAATTATGTTCACTACGAAATTTCGAGTCTAATAAGATCAACATGATTTTTGATTAATAGTAAATTATTAATAGTGATTTTATGATTAGGATTAATAATGTGTCCAAAGGGATTAGTAATCTCACTTAAAGAAAGTATTAAAATAATCTAGGCACTTTGATTAAGTAATGTGATTAAATAAAATGGTTAAATAACGGTTTCATAAATTATTATTCAAGTATTAGTTTTTTCGAACGAATAGTGTTTTTTAATTAAAATTTTAATTAAAAATAGTTAGAAAATTATTTTAATAAAATGGACTTCATTTTTGAACTCAGAGCATCGATATTATGTTAAGGTAATTTTTGGGGATTTTTCTGAAAAAAATAAATTTTCAATGAATAGTGTTTTGATTTAAAAAGTAAATTAAAAATATTTAGAAAATTATTTTTATAAAATGGATTTCATTTTTTAAATCAGAGCATTGATATTTGGTTAAGGTGAAATTTTGGGATTATTCTGAGAAAGTTGAATTTTCGATGAATAGTGAAAATATAGTTTTTAAGTTACGAGTGTTTAGTGACATCATTAAATGATGTATTAAGTATATATTCAATATGGTCGAATTATGAATAGTAAGATAAGGTATGAGGTGTCCCAAGTGGCCAATACCATGGGAAAATACCATGGGCAAGCCCATGGTTTTGCCAAAACCACTAATGAGGTGTCCCTTGGCCATTAATGCCTTGTCCCCTCACTTTCCCTATAAATACCCACCCTTTCCTCCTTTAGTTTTCACTCCCAACTCTCCCCCAACGAAGTTTTGGTCTCCTTACCTCCCAAGGAGTCCTCCCAAGGAGTCCTACCAAGGTTCCCCCAAGCCCTCAAGGTCCAAACCTTTGAGTTTTAAGAGTTACGTTTTAAGGTAAGGGATCCGACCTCTCTCTTTCATTTCAAGTAATCTCTTTTATGTCATTACTTTTAAGCTCCATGTTCTTATGTTGGAGGATAATCTTTTATACTCCTCTTACTGCCCTTTTCATGTTCATTTAATGAGATATCCCCTCTTGCTCTCATTATTTCGTTTTATGAAGTTTTAAGTGGCGCCGTTAGGCTGCCGAAATTTTGTAACGGATTCTTTCTCCCTTCTCATTTTTCAAGATCTGTTTTCATGTAAAGTATTTCAAGTTCCTTTTTATTATGTTGGGGTATGATATCTAAATTTATCATACTGATCTTTTATGATCATATTATGAGAGACCCCATTTGATCGCTTCAATTCAGTATTTTGAAGTTTTAAGTGGCGCCGTTAGGCTGCCGAATTTTTAAGTGGTTCTTCACCCTTCTCGTTTTGAAGTTCTACATTCATGTCAGTTCTTTCAAGTTCCTTTTTGTTATGTTGGGGTATGATCTCTATATATATCATACTGGAATATTATGTTCATATGATGAGAGACCCCATTTGATCTCTTCAATTCAGTATTTTGAAGTTTTAAGTGGCGTCGGTAGGCTGCCGAATTTTTAAGTGGTTCTTCACCCTTCTCGTTTTGAAGTTATACTTTCATGTCAATTCTTTCAAGTTCCTTTTTGTTATGTTGGGGTATGATCTATATATCTATCATAATGGACTCTTATGTTCATATGATGAGAGACCCCATTTGATCTCTTCAATTCAGTATTTTGAAGTTTTAAGTGGCGCCGTTAGGCTGCTGAATTTTTAAGTGGTTCTTCACCCTTCTCGTTTTGAAGTTCTACATTCATGTCAAGTATTTCAAGTTCCTTTTTAATTATGTTGGGGAATAATCTCTATATCTATCATACTGAACTCTTATGTTCACATGATGAGAGACCCTACTTGATCTTTTCAAATCATTTTTTGTTGAAGTTTATGTAACGCCGTTGGCTGCCGAAATTTCACAAGTGAAATCTAATTTTTGTCTTCCTTCCATGTTTTTCATTTCAAATGGTATGTCCTTTACATTTCATTACCATGATCATTTATCCTTCTTATTATGTCCATATACTGTTTTATGGGTCATTTATGAATGTTTGACCCATTTTACCTCTCTTTTTAATGTCTTCTAAAACCTCGTAACATAGCCGTTATGCTGCAGACTTTCCGTCTCAAAATGTATCTCTCTTTTTCTAAAGTTCTTTTATATTATTATGTGAATACTCAAAGCTCTTTCTTCTAAAGGGGTTTTCACATATATACCAAAAAGTTTTATTTTAAATTCTGGGATTTACATACATGAGACCCACCTTCCTTTTCTGTGGGTTTTAAAGTGACGTAAAGATCATGTCTTTAAAGAAGTTTTTAAAACGTTATGATTATGAAATGAAACCCATTTATTTTATGCTATATGTGTTATTTATGAAATGTTTGATGATGATATATGTGGCTCACATGATAATAAAGGCAAATTTAAGGGGGCGCCCTGATAGCGCTCCAATGCATTGGGTAATGATGTAACCACTAGAGATTACAATTTTCACGATACCTTGGTTAATAACCTTGGTAATTTTCAAATGACACCTTGGGGATAGACCTTGGTGATATGTTCATGATTTTCTATGTTAAATGATGTAGCCACATATTTAAGTTATGAAAATGTTTTATTTTTATTATGATATGCCTCATGATTTCATTTTCATGCCTTAAAGTTCTTTTCATGACTTTATTGATGTATCTCAAGTTCATATGTAAAATGTTTCACTAGTTTCCCTTGCTGGGCCTTATGCTCACCCTTCCTTTTGATGTATATCCCCAGGTTAGGAGATGCAGTAATGAGCCTAGGGTGAACATGAGGAGAAGCCTTTCTAGTGTTTAAGAAGAATGTTTTTTTTGTTTCATGTTTTATGTTCCTTGTTTCCAAGACACTAAACCTTAAAGATCCTCAGTTCCGTTTAATGGAATGAATGTTATGTTATAAAAATACGGGATGCTATAATTTCTATATTTTGAAAGGAATTATATTTAAAAAAATAAAAAAAACCCTTTATTTATGTGAAAAATCATCATATATTTCAAGGTTACGTGTATTTAAACCACAACTAAAGGATTATAATAGTGAAATAGAAACTGATGGTCTATAAAATGTACAGGTTAGTACAAAATTGTGTTTAATTTAAGGGTTTGGTGGATAAATTTTATATTGATTTTTGAAAAAATAATATTTGAGAAAATACTTTTTAATTTTTGGGATATTTAGGTGATTAATAAGGTTTTGAAAAAAAAAATTATTAGGTAAATATATATGTAACCTTTAGTTTTATCATAACGTGTTATTTATAATAATTCTATTATTTTTTTCAAGATATATGTTGAAGGGTATGATATAATCATTTAGAAAAAAACATTCTTTTATATCGAGGTAACATAGGTTATTTGGGATATATGTTATTTTTTACGAAATGATCAATGTTAAACTTTTTCTTTTTTTCATAATTTTTATGAATTATATATTCAAATTTGTCTTAAGTATTATCATATATATTTTTAATCAGTTTGGATTTAAAATATATATGATGAATAACATGGCACTATTTATGGATGTTATGATCGTATAAAATTTTAATTTAGTTCATTGATAATTACTAAATATTTATTTGATTTTCATTCCTTTGAGTAAGAGGATATTTGAAAATAATTAGAATTATAACAAAAGGAAGAAATTGTGTTTTTGAAATAAATATAAATCATGTAAGTATATTTTTTTATGTTCACTATCATGATATTAATAAAATCCCTAATCTCTTAGAAAAACATTAAAAATGTTATACTATTACATTCACATTCAAAAAATCAAATATGTTTCCATTCATTAAATAATTTTTGTTTTTTGGTTCTTAACATTATTTTGATCATTTAAATTATTGAGATCAAACATTTTAATAAGTGTCTATAATTTTTTATTATTTTCTTCAATGTCCATATTTTCTTTTTGAACCAATTTTATACTTCATGGAATTCCAATCTTGTGTTATTATATATGACCTTATTATTTATCTTTCCCTCTTTTAAAAAGATTTTTATTAACAATTCATAGGATTTGGGTTTCTGATAAATGAAATAATCAAATGTAAATCCCATGAGAATAGATCTCAAATTCAAATTTCAAGGAATAAATTTATTTATGGAGGTCTAATGTAACACCCTGATATTTTAAGAGAACGATATGTTTGATATCCTATACAACACGCAACACCATGATTAAATGAACCATGAAATATTGTTAAAATATTATTTTAATAAATATGATCATCCCAATTTTTAATTTAAATTATTAGGTATGAATATGATTAACTACATTATGAAATATATAAAAATATAATAATAAATAAAAAAGAATTTATATTTTCCATTTAAAGAAGAACATCATTTATAAAAAACATTAATTTAAAAAAATATTGGTTTTCTCTGAGAAAATATTGTGACCAATTTTTGATATGTTAGAAGTGTTATTTTAAAAAATAAAATTAATTTGTAAAATCATCATATCTGAAATAATTTATGGAGAATTGTTTTGGACAAGATCTATTTAGCAATGAATGTTAAAAATAGATTTTTTCTAAATGTTTCATTTGTTTTAATGAATTTAGTAATTAAAAATATCAATTATTCATTTAACTAGACTTGAAACTAATATATTTATTTATTAGTAATATTTAAAAAAAATAATTGGTACTGATTTTTCTTTATATTGTATTTTATTATATGTTTATTATTAGGTTGAAAACTTATTTTTCCAAAAATTTATTCTAAACTTCACAATGATTCAACATTTGAATTAATTTAAATAACCACTAATGATGAAATTTTTAATTCGAATTTATATAATTAATATTTAAAATTGTGAATTGATGTTAATATAATGATTATTTCTATTCATTCATTTAATATAAGATAGTACATTCCAAAGAAAAATGCATTTTTTCTAAAATCCTATTTTCATCTGTCTTTCATGTTTTTTTTATAAATTAAACACTTAAATAATTGTTAATTGAATTAGATAAAATGGATTATATATTTTAGATATGAATAATTTATATTATATAATGAGTTTAACTTTATTTTTGTGCATAATTTATAGAAAAAATATAAATTAAAATAGTTATCGTGGTAAAAAATTGAAATGGTGAAAGTGAGTAAACATTGCATTGATGATGATAACATATTTAAAAAATATATTTTTTATATTATATGTGTGTAAAATCCTTATCTCAAATTGAATAATTTATTTTCATTATTGGAGGCACTTTTCTAGGGATTGACTTCCCTCTGTTGAAAAGTTTTCTTTATATAGAATAATTTCTCTCCTCGGTAATTATAAAATATAACACATCCCCAAACATCATCAAACATAAAAAGATATTTTGATCTATTCAAAACTAAAAACATATTTATAACATACAAAGTAAAATTATAAATCTTATGGTATTCCTAAAATACCTACCATTTGTTTTTTATAAGAGATTTAAAGGTGGTTCATCAAGGTGAAGGTAATCATCTTCACCAAGGACAATTCTTTTAGTTATTTTTATCCATGGTAAATTATGTATTAAATATTTTAATATAATATAAATACAATGAAATATTCATTAGGATTTTATTAGGTTAATTGCATAATTTTTAATTATTTCCTCTTTCATCAAATGGGAAACAAACCCATCTTTTTTGTGTATGGTGGACTACAACATCGCAAACAGATATAATTGGTTTCCAATAATCACCTCTTAAGGATGTTCATAGTAACATATTTAATTATAAAATTTTATATTATTGACATATTAAAGATTATTTAATATTATATATTCATTTACCTTTTTACCTTACCTTCCATTGGAAAGTTAAAATGATTTTCATGAGCATTGAAGACTAAAGTCACACTAAACGATTTGATTCACCGTTTTTATATCACCAAATGTATGGTATATGTATGTGTATTTAAAAATGTGGTATAATATAAATGATATTATTATCGATATATAAGGATTAATCAACACTTAAATTATTTATCTAACGATCATTGAAAAAATAAATATTACAGATGCACACATATGACATACAATCTCAATGATTGTAGTGCAATTCATTTTTCATAACCACGATTAATGGTTATTTTTAATGACTAATTAATATAAAAAAGGTTTATTATTTCAAGATTATTATTATATATATAATTCAATAATAAACCCTTTTATCATAGTCAACAAAAAACACTATTTTTAAATGATGAATCGTGTGTCCTTAAAACACATCAAGTTGACATAAGAGATTATGTAATTAAAAATGTCTTTAAAATAATTTTTTAAAAGGATTATGTATAATGAGATAAACATATAAAAGTTTATTTTGAATAAAATATTTTATACAAGTATATTATATATTAGATAAACTAGATTCTTATCATGTCTAAAGTCAAAGTAAGGGTTTTAACTCAAAAGACCATTCTTTGAGATACATCTTTTTGCCACACCTAATGTCCTTTAAATAGTATAAATAATGAAACATTGAATATTATATAATTAATATTTTATAATTCATGATTTTTTGAGTTATAATTATTCTTAATAATTCATGGGTGTTATGATTAAAATGTAAACAACTATATAAGGTTTTATATTTCAATATAATTTTTTACATGATTTTTTTGCTTAAAATTTTATCATAGGAAACTATTTAATCAATTTTAATTAAAACTTGTTTATTTTATAGTTATATGGTTATTAATGTTATTTTCATTTAATAGTACAATTTTCCTCACATTGGTAGACATTATAATTTATTTTGTTTAAGAAAAGACAACTTTATTTCTCTCTTCAATCCAAATGTTTTTTCTTTTATTATCCATGTTTTCAAAAGAAAATAAAAAAAAAATTAATTTTAGAATTTCCCAAAAAAATTATGAATGAAATTTAAAACCATGTTATATAAAAAATGAAATAAATATAACTTTAGTGTCAGTTTTAAAACAAATAAATTTATTAGAATTTTTACAACAGAATGGAAGGAATATTTTATTTAACTTATAATATATGTATAGAATTATGTACCATCATTATACTGAACTCATTGATGACTCATTTATATGATTCCATGGTTCTTCGTAACGAAAATAAATTCTATAATATTTTTTTATTTTTAAGATGTTATTATCAAGTTTAAAGGGTATTTTTCTTAAAAAATACTTAATGTATTCTTTTAAATACATTTTCATCAATGACAACAATCTATGATGTAATGGATTTTAGAAAAAATAGGTATATATGTATATCAACCATATACCTAGATTATTATACCTTTCTTTTATGGGGTATTACAATCCTTTTTTTCATTTCTCATATAAATTCCTTAAGAAATATTTTTGATTATTATTAGAGGAATTATAATTAATCACTTTTAGTCCCTATGGATAATTTTTAAAACCACAAGACTTTAAAATATATAATTTTTAGAATACCATTAATTTTTTTAGTAGCTTGTGATGCACGCAAGAGAAGGATTATACAAAAATATTCAATTAAAATAATATTTAAACATAACAATTGTAAATTTGACATTATCTTTTCAGGTTTGAATATTGGTACCTAAAATATGAAAATTATGATTATTTAGATAATTTAAATTAAATCAAAAATATTTAAATATAAAGGAAATATTTTTTGAAAAAAAAAATTTTAATCAATGTTTTAGTAATTCATTATGAGCATAATTTAAAAGTAATTTTAACCACATGTTGAATATTATTTTATAAAACAAGATTAATTTTTTTAATCATAATATCAAAATTATATAATGGGGAATCTTTGGGATATTTCTAAAATATTTCATTTTTGATTTACAGTAAAAATTTCTAAATTGAAATTAAAAACTAGCATTCTGTTTAAATAAAATATAAAGTAATATTATATTTTAAATGGTTTTAAATTTCAAATTAGTTCAATTATATATAAACTAATCATATTTATTCTATTAGAATAATTTTTATAATGAATTTTGACATAAAAACATTATAAATAGTTTTCATTCTCTCTTTCAAAATATGCTTTCTCATCATGTGTTCTTGATTAATTTTAGATTAAAAATTTTCAATTATATGAAATTTATTTATAACAATGGATTCCATATTTCAAATAATCAATATTTATATTTTCTAATAAGGTTAAGTTGTATTTTTAAAAAATAATTGTGATTATAGTAAAAATTATTTTTCAATTTTTAGGTAAAAATGGATTTATTGATGGGTTAAAATAAGACTATAAGGGTTAAAAATTACCTAAAAATATTTAAATGAACCGTTTTATTTACATATTCATATATTAAAACTTCTAAGTTCTATGATGGACTATATTGGAATATTTTTTCATGATAAAAAACAAGGATATAATTGAAACATTTCAAATAATTACAGTATCGATACTTACCCCAATTATAAAATTCCACATCTTATCCTCTTTTATTCACACTATAAAACCCTTTTTAGTTTTCCTAGTCCATCCCAAATAACTTTCCAACATCCCTACATTCATCCTTTATTCCTTATTTTGGGTTTAAATCCATATTAATATGGAATTTGATAAAAATACCATCTTGTGAACCGATGTCATTCATTTTTCCATAACCAAGTCAAACAGTAGTGTATGATGATTGATATAATTATTATATATGAGATTTATAAAATAACTCCACAAAATGTTTCATTATATTATATATACCAATATAAATTCCATTTCATAGGGGAAATGATAACATCACTTGTGTGTATGGCCGACTACCGCCTCACAAAGTGTTGTGATTCATTTTCACCAAGTCATTACGGTGAATCTAATTTGGCTAAATTAAAAGAATATAAGTGATATTAATTTGAAAATAATTATATCCATGAAATATTTTCCATTATTAAAAGGTAATATATCACTTTATTTCATACATTGAAATATGAAACATCACTCGTGTATGTGTGGACTACCGCCTTAATGAAGGGATGTGACTCTCCGTTCATCACCAAACCACATGAATGGTATATATAAGTATATTTAAATAATTAAATTGTATTTAGGATATTATGAAAATTATTTAATTAAAAACAATTAGTTACCACCTTTCTATAATGATCTCGAAAAATGGGAACGTTACTCGTTCGTACATACCACCTTCCATCTCAATGATCATTATGTACTTCATTTATCAAATAAATAATTATTTTGTGTCTTAAAATTATAATTGATTAATAAATATGATAATAATTTTAGTACTATTGTTATATATGTGAAAAATATAATTTTCACATGAATTGAAACATTCCAAGGAATGAATGAATGAGAAAACATGACAATTAACACAAAAAACAGTGAAAAAAATGAATGTTTTTTTGAAAAACAAGTTGATAACATGTTATAAGAGGGTAATATATTATATTAAAAATATTAATATGGTACATGTATAAGTTAATGTCTTGTTTAATACCACTAATTAGGTGTTTAAAGCACATCCAACCAAAAACTAATTACAATATAACGGATTTCACCTAAATATCCATGCATTTAGGTTTATTTTAATGTTATGATCCTTATTTATTTTATACAGTTTCTATAATAAATTATTTACATGTAATATCATGATTTATTAATATGTCATGGTATTTTGTGTTTTGATTTTAATTATTTCATCTATAGGCATTTGACATGAAAATTGACAATGGGTAAATGATATTGAATAGTCTCATTTTCTATTGTGATTGTTAACATTCTCTTGACACATTCACATTCATGTTACAATTTTGAATTGGTCGTTATATATTTATTAAATATATTTATTCTTATATATTTTATATCAATATATTATAAACATTAGATCATTGTAACATATTTGATTTTCCTTGAAACTTAATTGATTAACTAGGTAAATATTTATAAATCCATATACTTTACTCATATAGATATTCGATGATAAGGAAAAATTTTCATTAATTAAATTGATTATTCAATTTATGAGGATTGGTTTGTAAATGAATACATGGATGGTGTCTAGTTATATATATACCCTTGATGCATCAATATATCTGATGAGACGAAATACATTTCCAAATTAAGTAGGTTCATAGAAGTTGATTTAAAAAGGCCTGTGATAGGTCATTATAATGTATTTATCATGTTCCTGAGACATGAAATAAATTAATTAAGAATTTAATTCATTTATATTTCAGTTATTATTATTATTATTATATATGATTTTTTTCAATGATATTATCTAAGGATTAATTTCATTATCAGTTTTTTTATTAAATAGAATGTGTTGTCAGGTATTTACATTCCATATTGATTATTCTTCATATTACCATGATATTCATGTAATTAAAATGGAAAGTATGATTACTTATTTAATCATACATGTTGATTGTTCTTACTTATTAATGATAGCTTACACTGTACATAATCCTTATTTCTTATTTGAATTCACCCTTATTTTCCATCCTTTCCCCATGTTATGAAGATGAATCCTTTGAAATAGATTTCAAGGATGATGATTTTTCTTATTTTTTATGTATTATTTTATATTCCCAATATAAAATTGGTATCATGCGTGTAAATGGTTCTCCCAAATTACAAAAAACATTCTTTCATGATTGAACCCTTTGTATCTAAGATAATCAAATAATTTAGACATCAGCTCCGATATAATAGAGTCTAGGCATTATATTTAGTTTTAAATGATGTTATATAGAATCCTTGGGAACTATATCCATAAAGAACTATTTTGATGTACCTATGATAAACATTTAGTATCATATAGTAAAATATCCAAATGTTTTGGTAAGGAAAAAATAGGGTTTATTTTTTATCAATACATTCCCATCTAGATACTACAGATAAATGTGGTTCTGGGACACATATACGTAGGGGTAACAACTCTAAAAAGGGTGCATTGACCTTGAACTGATAATCACTTCATTCAAAATAGCCAGACTTAATACTCAATTGTACTAGAACTCCTGGTGGACATATATAATATAATTAATAATTTTTTAACAAAATAGTATGAAGGAATTGAATTTAACGATATCCCAAAAAAACATGTATCATGATTCAGGGATTAATTATCCATAAATTTTTATTTATATTAAGTGATAAAACATATATCTAATTGTAAATTCTGATTTATAATTCATATTTTTATGATATAATATAGTTTGCGCCATTGATAATAAATTGTGCCTTCATATAGGAAGGGTATCAATACTCATCACTATTGTAGACAATTCCTTACTATAGAATCCAATATAGCTGGTTTTGGAAATAAAAAAATTATGGCTACATTAGTGCAGATTAATTAGGGAATGAAAAATAACATTAAACTGATGGGGTTATCTATTACACGACAATATTCTCTTACGTTTCATAACTTAATTTGATATAATCACCTATTGTTGGGTGGGTTTACTAATCTAATTTCATCTAAACAATGGTCTATGTCTCTAGAGAATTTATTTAAGGACATAAGATGAGGTGAAAAAGAAATGGATATAATTTTAGTGTATTATCTTAAATGTAATGATTGTCCATGGTGATCGTTGATCCATAATACTATAGAAGAAGAAAAATTAGTACACGTGGAATGTAAATATTTAATTGATGCATTATTCAAAAAAATATCCCTCAAGAGTACAAAAATAAAATTAATAGAATGTTTCTCATATTAATGAAAAATAATTAATAACGTGTTTCTTATTATGAGGCTACCTTTACAATTTTACCCATGTGCTACACATTACATACACAATATGAAGTGTAAGAATTATCATTTCATGAATGTCTTAATCCATGTCCTTGAATGGAAACAGTCTCCCAAAAATTTTTATCATATGAACAAATAGTGTTATATGACATCATAATGGAGAATTATTTATGAATACCATACACATTTAAGAGAAACCATGAAAATAATTTTCCATATGAACAATATAAAAAGGGAATGTATCGAAGAATTATAAATGAATGAATCAATATCCTTCTTGTGAAAATTTGGAAAGAATTAACAATTGAAATGCATGAATGTATTGATATTTTTTTATTAGTGTGGTGATATTGGCTAGAAAAACATGTAATTTAAGGGGAAAAGAAAATCAATTATTCTAAGTATATCAGTTACAAATAAATGGGGAACTATGAAAATGAATTCCCCAAGAACAAAGGAAATCTACCAAAGAAGATGGAAAGGGAGGAATGTAAATATTCTGTGATCACTACAAATAAGGTGAAGTACACAATGATTCTTTTGTAGTTACAATAATAATATATTAATATTTATAAAATTATTTAATAGATTTATGATCCTCTCACACTTTTATATCTACATATTTTATGAATAAAATTAGAAATCTCCATTTTAATTTAAGAATGGATTTTTTTGACAAAAATCCTTGGGGAAATCTCACTACAACAAAGATATGTCAGAAAGACACCATTATGAAACCAAATCATGATTTATATTTTGGAATTATTACCATACTAATGATTGAATTAGATATAATCCTATGTATGGAATGGTTTTCAAAGTATGTTGTAAACAAATATTACAAGAATAATGTATTTATGATTTGTGATAAAGTTATAGAATTACATATCTTTAGAGAGGAGACATTATCATATGAAAAATATCTAGATCGACCCTAGTAGTTTTAGTGGATGATATTCTTAAGTAATAATTGAAAAAACAATACAGTGATGGATAATGTAGTCTTAAAATTAATGATCCACCTATATTACGAGAATATACTGATGTTTTTATGTAGAATTACCTGGAAATCACAAATAATGAGAGTTTTGATTTTATCATTGATTTCATTACTGATGATATACAAATATCAATGACTACCTAAAGAATATCCATTGTGGAATTAGTGGAGTCAACAAAATAATTAGTGGATTTGCGTGAAAATTTATTCATTCATTGAAGTATTTCACCATGGGGAGCCATTATTCTCTTTATAAAAATAAAATTTGGATATATAAGAGTACACATAGAATACTGGGAAATAAATTCCATTAAATTTAATTACAATTATATAATTCCTCTCATTATTTACAAATTTGATCGACATTAGGAATCACAATATTTTTCAATGTATATCTTTCATTATGGTTATCATAATTTATTATGGGAGATGAAATAAATCTCAAATCCAAATTGTTATATGAGGTATGTACTTTATGAGTTTATAGTAATTCCATTTTTATTGATTAATGCATCTTTTGTTTTTATGGTTCTAATGAAAAACTTATTTATGAAATATCATTATGATTTTTTTGTGGTATTAATTGATTATATTTTTTGTTTCATAAAATCAATGAGGACCATGGGAATCACTTAAAGATCATTCTTTAGATTCTTAGAAGAAAAAAGTTTATATTTGAAATTTAGAATGTGCGATATCAAGATTTAATAATTTCATTTTCTTAGACATATTGTATCACAAGTTAGAATATTTGTTCATCCAACAATGATAAAGGCATTCATAAAATATAATATTACAAAAAATATAACAACGGGAAGTATTTTTATTTCATAAAAAGTTTAGTATTACTGATTCATTAAAATGTTTTTCTGATTAGCTAATATGTTTACCAAGCTAACTTATACAATGGTCATTTTTATCATAGAAAGGAATGAGAAATTTTTTTTGATGAACTATCTTTGTGATTGGTTAGTGCTCTGATTTTAACTTTAACATCTATAAATGATTTGTTTATAATACAAAGTGATGAATTTATGGATTGTACTTTTTAAATAAAAATGATAAATTATAATTTCGTCACATATATATCAATTTTTTTGAAAATTATTAATTAAATTATCCAACACGTGATCTTGAGTTGGTAACTGCAACATTTTCATTAAATATTTCACAATATTTTCTCTATGGTGAATTATGTGAGATATTTATGGATCTTAAAAATCCAATAATACATATTTTCATAGAAATATTTGAATATGAGGAAAATAATATGGCTTGAGCAACTCAAGGATATTGATTTATCAATACACTACCACCTAGGGAATGAAAATAAGCTATTCATAGCATTAATTAGATAATATCATGGAATTATAACACACATAAGGATTGATAGGGATCCTTTTTTCATTATTATATTAATGATGGATATGGGAATTGTTATGGATGGTAATAAATTATTAATTTTTTAAATAAATTTCAAATACACTTTATTAGAAATGATAATATGTTATCAATATGATGATGAGAACATTCAGAATAAAATTAATGCAATGAATGATGGGAAATTAATATACTTTTATTATGAAGATGGTTTTATGAAATTGTGAGGGAGATTATGTGTTCCATATATACATGTTATAAAAATGGATTGTTGGATAACATGTATACCTTGAATTTATATATAAATCCTAGTAAATAAACATGTATAGGGATTTGAGGGAATATTTTTAGTTTGATTACATGAGGTGGGTAATTTTTGATTATGTTTAATAATGTTTGGTTTGAGAACAAGTGAAAGATATGAGACAAAATCTGTAATGATTCCTTGGAATTATGAAGAAAATACTGTGGACATTTCAATATGACTACTAAATAATTCTACAAAGAATTATGCAATATGGGTTATCATTGATCACCAAGAAAAATATTAACCAATCCCTTCTATAAAAGAATATTTACCTCTCAAATACCTTTAAATTCCATATATTAATGAAAATTTAAAGAATTATGGTGCACCTCTTTCAACTATTTCCAATCATGATAACCATTTTATCTCAAAATTCAAGAAATGTCTTCAGTTGGCTCTTGATATTGAGCTTCATTTTAGCACTACCTAACATCCTAAAATTAATATTTAGTCCAGAAGGAATATATAAAATATTATTGAAATGTTTATATAAATCTCACTTGAATTTGAAGACATGTGAGATAATTATTTATCTTTTACTGGCTTTTATTATAATAATAGATTCCATTAAAGTATTAAAATAACGTCGAATGAAGAATTATATGGAATTTAATGTCATACTCCATCATTCTGGAATGAATTTGGTGAAAGGAAACTCAAAGTACACAAACTATTTGAAGATAAAACAACAATGGTAATGGTTATATAGGATCACTTTAAAGAATCCCAATGTAGGGAAAAGTCATTTTCCATTAATTATATAAAGGATTTGAGTTCCTCCTAGGAGATCATGTTCCCATAAAATTATCTCTATGGAAGATTGTTATAATGTTTTGTAATTAAGGGGAACAAATCCCCAGTTACATTGAACCATTTATGTTCAATGAATGAAATGGAGTTGTCACTTATCATATAGCCATGCCACAATGTATCTCAAAATTACATAATTTCTTCATCATATCAAATTTAAGAAAGTACATAACACAAACAACACATGTGACACACTGTGATGAAATATAATTGAAACCTCATTTTTATTATTATGAATTAAGAAACATGGGAACAATAGGTTGTTATGATGAATAACTAACAAAATATCTTTATAAGGTAATATCAATTATATTTTGGGAGTGAATGTTTTGCAGGAAGGGATAATGTGACACCCTAAGACATTATAATTTATTTATATTATAATAAATTTACATTCTATTATAGCTTTCGATGCACAAAATTTTATGTTTAAAGGATAATACTCTATTAAAAATATATAGAAATTGGTGAATTTAAAGTAGTCCATATATTTTTGGGTTTCAATAGTATTAACTAGAAAATTAAAAATATATTTATCTAATTGAAACAAATAACATAAGAATAATGTTGGTATGAGTGATTATCTCAAGAGGGGGGGGGGTCAAACTAAGCACCCAATAAAAAATTCTACCAAAATATGTTTAAGTAAAATCATATACATTCTATAAAAATAGCATAGTTAATAAAAAAAGTAGATCAATATAGGTTTTCATACTTTAAAAGATATGTCAATATTGATTAAGTATCAACTAATATAATTATTAATAATACTTTAACACTTGAAACCAATTTATGTTATAAAAAATATATATAAACACTAATTAGGACTAACTATCAACTTAACATTATTTTTTGTATTAAAACATATACAGTTTAATGATTATAAATAAAAAACAAAAAACATAGTGGAATAATATACAAGTGTTATGGTCTCATGTTAAGACCATATCCACTTTACATGGAAATCACTCACTGCCAAGATGATTATATAAAATAATATATGATCCACAACCTAGACAGGGTATACCATAGAATATCTATCTAGACCACATAGGTACATCATCCCTAATAACTATTAGAATAAAATAAATTCAGGTCATGTAGGGACCTCTTACAAAACATGTGTGAATATAGGTTTATAGGGGGATTATCAAGATATCAATTATCTTCTAGACAAAGAACATGATACAATGTGTGAGTCAAATACTATGTAAGATAACACTTTTCATAATGTCAATTAAATGAAAAAAATAGAAAATAATATATTTATTTTTGTTGTATTGTTTTTCCTGATAATATTTGTATATTTTGACTCCTTGGGTGTAGATTAATGTAAATCTCACACCGTGGTTAGGAAAATCGAAGTAAAATGGAGTATCCAAAACAGATTTTGTTTTTTGACTATGGGAAGGAACTAACTGTAATAGAAGCTCCACTAATTCTCTATTTTTTGTAATAAATATGCAACATGTAATATCAATTTTTTTATATGTGGATGTATGTCACTATTTATTCACACTTAGTATTGTAGTGGTTGTGGTGTTTGTATCCACATGAGGGAGACTCTTCATTCTTATTTACAGTAGCATTCATGAGTTTCCATGCAGAGAACAGTCATCCATACATCATATATCCTTGTAAGAATGTATAACACATTTTTAAATTCATCAATGTAATATATTAAAAAGATATTTAAAAAAACTCAAAACACTAAATTCGATAATATAACTGCTAGAAATAGTTAATTAAAAATAAATAAAAATAAGTTGTGGTGACTCTTTTAAATAGTAGTACAATATATGGTAGTTAATTAGGATGACATTGAGTCATGCCAATGGTGACTAATTTCATAAGAATTTTATCTCAGTAGTTTTCCTAATTTTCATTCTGATGGAAGTACATCTTCAATGGTGACTCATGTCTAGTAGTAGGTATTTCCCAAACATACATGAATATCTATAGTTTATCTTTGATGTAAGTAGTTTTCTATATTTTTCCAAATTATTATTTTAGTGGAAAATCATCCCATGGAGGTGAGTCTTTCCCCTACTATTCACAAAATTCATTCTGGCAGTGAGAAATAGCTTATGGATTGTGTTTTTATACCTTTGCCATGTTTTCATTTTTGTGGTGAGATGCAACTAATGGTTTTTCATCCTTGGTGGTGAATAATCTTCATCAGTGAGTCATAAATTGCAAAATTTTAAATAAAATTATATTGAAAAATTATTATATAAAACACAAAATTAATTAATACCATAATAAACAGGAATTTTGGATCACTAAAAAAGGGTTCCAAAATGGACCCCATTTTATAATCATAAATAATGGAATTTTATAAACCATATCATCAAAGGTAATGAAGATAAATAGGGTATCAAAGGTAGTTTATTTAATTAAATTATGTAGTAAATATATATTTATATATTTGGTATGAAATTAATTAAATAAATATAAACATATAAAAAGAAATAAAAACCAAAATGTCTTATCCCCCTTTTAGTATTATCAAAATGTAAGAATAACAAAGGAAATGAACGGGGAACAAATTATGAATAACTAAAGGTCATTAATTAAGGTCATAAAAAATATACACAAAAAATTGATATAAAAAATAACCCCCTTTAATAAATAGAACGAATATAATCTCTTATCAGATTAGATTGAAGTTACCAAGGTTTCATTACCCTTCACTTTTTTTAAATAATAATGTTCTGAAACAAATCATTATTTTATTATTAGAATAGATGGAGTAATATATGCAATAGAATGAGGATATTTGAAAATGATTTGCAATATGTTCTGTAATTTTTAATAAAGAGAGTGTTAAAAGAACTAGAAACGAGCTGGAAAAAGATCATTGGGGTCTCTGGTAAGACCAACCCGAAAGAACTTTGGATCAATTATAGGAGGTGTTAGATGATATGTAACTAGAATGGAATTATGAGCCCAAATAGCAGTTCTAGACACATAATATGACAACACATACATTACATACATTGTTAATACTTCAGAATTGATGTATATGTGTTACACCATATAACAAAACCATGAAAGGACTATATAGGTATAGTGTCTTTAGAAACTGGGAAACATAAACAACTTGTTCATAAAGCATCCACGTTGTCTCCCTTTTATTTGATAATATCTAGACTTATTTTTAGAATATCATAGTTAATAACCATCTTAATGACATAGGGAAAAGAAACATACAAAATGGTGAGCTAAAATTCTCATTAAGGGTAAACAAATGAAATATCAATCATATAATATTCTTAAGATCATGCCATTTGAGAATCTTATCTTTCATAAGAGGTCATAATATAATGTCATGGGATAAATTATAGACATGAAAAGTAATCCCAATCATCATAAAATAAGACATGAAACTTTGTGGAATACAAACATAAGAAAAGAAAATAATTTCATATTAGTCATGGTTCATTTCCAAGACCATCGTAGCAGACAATATCCATTATAGAACCGAGTTCACACCTCGTTCCAGTCCTGTATCACTGAAATAGATTAATATGTTATTCCATCCATGTCAATCTAATGAGATAAAAATCATTAACCTATGATTGGAGGGGGATATAGGTCCCAACCATCTCATAATTAAACCATTCTTATGTGTGCCACAAAATCATAAATCATACATCATAGCATAACCCATGTAATGAAATGGGATTCTTAAACATCATGAAATTATAAGATAAAAAACAACATAAAATTAATTTCATCCCAACATAATGAAATCAATTTAATAATATGGATAATAACCTATCCCTCAACAATCATAGAGAGAGAATAATTTTGATAAAACACTTGAACTTAGTTCTTGAGGAAAATATCCTTTCTTTATAAAGACATTTTATTTTCTCAACATGTCACACAATTTTAGATTTAAAGAAGTTATTTGAAAATAAACATGAAAACCTGTAAAGGAATCTTAAATGTAAATAATTTCCTATGAAAGAATAAAAATACCTCAAGCTGTATAAGTTAAAAAACATTCATTCTCATAATTTGGCAGGAAGAGTAAAAAAGTATCACATATTGAAAGCGATAAATGATTATTTTCATTTTTTTTACAAAAAACTCATCGATAGGTAAAATTGGATTTAAACAACTATAGGAGGACAAAAATAATATTACATATTGAGGAAACATGAATTTGGATGATAAATATGCCCCAGTAAATACTGAAGAATAAACAATCTCAGATAAAAAAATGAGAATGCGATATTTTCCATTACCTTAGGTCCGATATTCTTTGTACATTTCCAAACCTCCTGTATAATGATTTATATAATTTCTTTGAATTATTCTGGAATCATATTCCTTGTTATGATATCATATATGGTTATATTCGTATCTATTTATTAGTAATATTTCATTGTTACTCGTTATTCGCATGCTAACTACTTTGTATTCTTTTGCATGTTTTGTCAAAATAATTCTTATTAATGATTTTCAGTTATAGATATATAATTTACAGAATTTAATTAGTATAATATATATCATATTTATTCATTAAATTCATTTATATAATCATTCTTTAATGAATATCATGTAGAACGAATCACATCACATTGTGGAGATGGTTGGTCGTACATACGCATGAGCGACGATATCATTCCCATGATTGTGGAATTGTATTAAAGTGTATGGTGTATAATATTTCAGAATCAATATCACTTTAAAATAATCATATATAGTGATTTCATCCATCATTATACCCATCGAAGTATGTTGGTGATGAAAAAAAGACTATACTACGGTGTGGAGACGGTATTGCGTACGTACGCACTCGTAGTGATTTCATTTTTTGTAGGATGGATAGAAGGTAAAATATGTTTGTTTCATATTTATAATAACATATCAGAATATTAGTGATCCCTTTTTTAGTACTTTACAATGAAACAACAAAAGAAGAGTATGTTGAGGAAAAAATAAATCTGAATGAATCAGTATAAGATATTACCTCTTCCTCAAAGTTCCTCCTTTAATCTTCCTCTTAGGGCACTAGAGTTGGCATTTTGAGAATACCATAACCACTATAATTTAACTAAAGAGGTTAAAATATAAATTTTCAGGGCTTGGACGAGCTTAAAGGCTCAAAATTGAGTGACTAGGAGAGGAAAGGGTGTGCCCTTTTATAAGAGAAGAGAGGGACACTTTTGGAAACCTCAAAAATATTAATTTATAATAAAAACCAACCCCACATAAAAACCTCCAAAATGACTCAAATTATAATATGGGATGATATAGTGTTATAATATCATCAACCAACAAAATTACGACATGTTTTGATTTTATTTTAAACCTTATCATTTTGATTTATCCTTATTTAATCTATATAATTTTATTTGTTGTAATAATGTTATAAAATATAAATAGTTATAAATAATTAATTATATGTTGTTAAATGTACATAATTGGATACTATATGACATGTTAGACCATATAAATTTAAATTTGTAATTTCTAAATATTTTTGTGATTTTTAAACAATTTAATAATATGTTATTTTCATAAAATATCAATAGTGTCAATTTTTACACAATTCGTTTATTTGATATTAAATAAAAGCCACACAGAATATATTTTCAAAAAAAAATATTCAATAGATTCCTAACAAGTCATATTAATCTATAAAATTGGTTTAGAACATTAATTAAATCATATAATATTTATTTTAATATTATTAAAACAATTTAAATGATATTTTTCTTGATAAAATAATTACTACAACATTTTTGTATAATTAGTTAATCTACTTATTTGTAGAATATAAACAAAAAATAAAATACCATGATGAAGTTAAATTTAATATATTTCATAATAAAACTTTTAGTCAATTTTATATTCTAAAAAATAACTTTTAAAATGTTATATTTTGTTAAATTATGAAGGTGAGAATTTAGACATTATTTAAAATAAGAAAAACATATAACTGTCATAATAACTTCTATAAGGCTCCAAATGGTCCACAAGTTGACCCTTAGAAGATTATAATTTATATATACTATACCAATAAGGTTTGGTCAAGTTTTTGGTCCTTTTAATGGGTATTATTATTTTAATAAAAACTATATTATTGATTTTTCACTAAATAAATAATTTCAGCATCATTAATGTATAAGCTATTAAGGTAATTATATATTTAATTAAAATTAAAAATAATTTAAAATGATAAATAAAAAAAATAATATTAAAAATCATTATTTATAATATAATTTATATTCTGTATAAACATATATTAAAAATAATTTAATTATTAATATTTTAGTGAGACATATTTCACTTTCTTTATATAAAATAAATTAATTGTCTCAATCTCCTCCAAGTGGGTTCCAATAGATACCATTTCGACCCAAGTATATTTTTGGATGAAATATAATCATCCAATTATATTAAGACACGTGATAGGGTAATTTTATTATATTATTTTTACCCTTAATTATCTGATTTACCTTCAACTGTGGTAAATAAAATTTACTGTAATTACTATTCATAATGCCCAAAAATAAAAGTATCCTATTAACATAATTTAAACCTAATGATTCCAAATATGGAATCCGTTTTTCCAAATTCAAGACACATAAGTTTCAGAAATTTAATTTAAAATTAAACCCATTGTCAAAAAATGGGTTTTTTATTAAAACATTTCAAAAGATTGAAATGATTTTACCTATGAATTTATTGTAAAATTAATGATAATTACATAAATTATATTAAATAGTAAAAATATGACTTATTTATACTTTAAAACCATTCAATATTTTAATTTAAACTTATAAATTATCTCGATGAAAAAAGATATTTTTAAATAAAATTTAGCGCATTTTTACTATTCATCAAATTATGAAGTTTATGAGAAAAATATCATAATTTTAACCGATGTAAATTTTTTATATCCTGCTTCCAAAGAAATTGTTTACATTTTAATATTAAAATTATTAATGTGCCTAAATCATAAATTAAAAAGGGTTTTCTATTAAAAGGAGGAAAAAATTCTTTTAATATCTACTTGATAAATATCAAAAATATCATTTTAATTATATAACATACATATATTATTAAATTCATTCACTCAAATAACTATTATGAAATATAATTGATTTACATTTATAATTGTTTTTTAAAAGTTAGTTATATTTATTCTCTTTAACATAACGAATAAGTTATAATGGAATTTTTATATTAAGGGCACCTCATAGTTTGTTTAAACTAACGATTACGTGCAAAAAAGCTACTGAATAATAAAAATTATTTAAATATTTCATAAAACACATGGGTGTTACACATAATAAATGACTTCATCATATTTATGTAATCCATTAGGAGTTTCCCACTAATTTATATGGAACTGAAGAAATCCTTCATTTCTTCAACAAAAATATTTATCACTGGAGCCATTACATATAACTGATTCACTTTCTGTTTAAATTATTGAGTCACCTGAGGCATCCCCATATTTTCATCAAGAAACATAACATGAGAATTCAACTCATGCTTGGTGTATATCCTTTAGAGATAATACATTTTGGACCTTTTAAGGTATCGCGATATGAATTTATGTCTTTCGTATAATCTATGAACATCATGAGTCCATGTTCTATATTATGCTCAAATTTCGCTAATTTTTTTATATGTACAGTAGGGACGTCCCCAGACAGACCAAAAATATCTTCTCTTATAACTGCCCTGATCAACTCAAGACCAATAATGGTTGGAGGAGGTTCACATGATGAAGAGGCCATTGAAGTAATCGTCTCTATCCTTTCTAGAAGAGTATACATAGAATTGGAAAAGGAAGATCTCATCTCCTCCAATGTAGATCTCAAAACATTCATCTCTCATTCAATAATTCTATTTGTTAATTCCATTTATCTAATATGGAGCATCATTTTTGGATGGGTATGATAAATTACAAGCCCTAAAAAATGACATTAATAATTATCACTGATCTTAGTATCCAAAGAAGATTTATTTTTCAATACTAAATCAAATTCTAAGAGGGTCCTTTCTTGGGAGGAATCCAAGTCACTTCTTGTGAAAAAACCAACTACTGTTGGAGTAAAAGTAGGTGATGTTATATAAAAAACCTCTTCAACTCGAAAACATAATGAATCTGGTCAACCAACAATCCCTCAGGATCCCTATCATCACAATGTCTAGGCCCACAAAGCATTTCTAGAAAACTATAGATATTATCCCATTCCTAACACATTGGATGCATTCAAATGACAGAATACTTACCATAAGTCTCACCAAATATATGATATGAAACCATAGAAATAACCATTATAGGTATAACACTCATATGCACACTACATCTATACACATCAACTATTTTATCAACAGTTATGGGATCAACTTCTATCTTCTTTGAAACTGATGGATCAATAACATTATACTCAACATCCTTCTTAATATCATTTATAGACATAATAAGATTAACAAATTGGGTGACTTTATAAAAATGGGTATTCCAAACCCTCAATTGATGCTTTATTTCTCTTCTGTAGTTCTTATATCCATATAACCACCTTTTTGAGTATTTTATCAGATCTATAATTACATAATAATAACAGAGAAGAAAGAAGAGCCTTAGGCATCTCAGTATCCTCAACTCTAATATGGCCATAAGGGAAATGATGGTATGATCCTCCATTATTGGTATCACTATCTACATCACCATTATCATTTCCATTTCAATTTCCATCATCTTCATCATCTTCTATTCCACCTTTATCTTTACATTCTTCATCCCCATCACAATTTTCATTCCCTTTATATAATTTGGAAGCACTCTAGAATTTTTCATCACCTAATATTTATATCTTATCCTCCTTACTTCCTTCTTTTAAGATTTTACCTATTATAGGAATAGACCATGATGGATAAGGAAAAAATATATATATATTTGGGGTATACCGACCTAGTATTAAAAAAAATTGACATTACATCATTTCTGTAGAACATTTCATAGAATAAAAAAAATACACCCACAGAGAGTATTAGTTTAGTTCCTTCGGAAACTTGGAAAAATAATCATTTAGGTTATAACACTTACACTTATCCTCATTCCTATTTGTTCATAACTATAACCGTTTTTTATAAGTTATAAATTATTCATTTATTCGTGTAATAGTGAAAACATAAAAAAGGGTGAGCTGAGAAGCTCATTAATGGTAAACAAGGGAGAGATAAATAATAACAAAATAATATAGAATATGTAAATAATAAAAACATTTGAAAATAATATCATGAATATAAAATATTTTGATACTGTGTCATGGATTAAATAATATAAGTTCATAAAAAATCAAAAAAAAATCTTTGAAATAAAAATATAATACATTAAATTATGTAATACACAAAATCATATATTATCATTTATATAATATTCAAATAATCAGTTATATGGTTGTATTAGTATTATGAGGTAACTCTTTATAAAATCTTGGTAATCATGGTTCACTCTAATGACCATCTTAGTAATGAAGGATCACTCCCAAAGAAATCATAGATGTTAAATTCATTTATTGAAACAAGTTCACTCCCAATTCAAACCACATATATCTCATTTGATATATATAATTATCTACTTAATTATAGGGACATATAGGTCCCAACCATCCCATAATATATACCACTCATATGTGTGCATTATAACATAAATCATTCATTATAATAGAACCCATATACTGAAATGTGTTTCAAAAAAATCATTCAATCAAAACAAAAACCATGAAAATGAAATGGGTATGATAAATATCATTACCTAATAAACATAATCCATTCATAGAAAGAATAAAAATTGTTCCACAGAATCATATAACTAGTAAAACATATACAATATATATTATTTTTCTCTTCGATGCAAAATAATATTTATAGATCACATGAATATAATTCTTTATAGAAATATATTTTCTTATTTAAAATAATTTTCATTCCATAAAATTCCATGCAATTTTGATATAAAATAATTTTATTGAAAATAATATTGGAATATTTTATAGGAATATTCAATGCATTAAGGTGTGATGATAAAGGGAAATTCATTTCATGCTATAAAATTTAATTCAACATTTATATAAAAAAAATTTGAAAAATTTCCCAAACTATGTCATTTGAAAAAAAGATGCTTATATAATCATTTATTAGAAATTAAAATATTGTTAAAATAACTTGAAATATTTATAGGATAATATTAATAAAATTTATGAAGAAATTTTTAGAAAACATTTTTTTGTAATATAAATATTCCCCAACGAATACTTTAAATGAAACAATACTGAATATTGAGGAGATTGCGATGTAAAAACTTAAAAAATTATAATCAGTTTAATTTTATTCCAATTGAAATAAAGGAAATTACATGGATTTTAGAATACCTTAATATTCATAATAATTCTCATATAATTCATTCATGGGTTTTATATGTCCCACATAAAATAATGAAGTAGTTTATAAGGGATATTCCCCCACAGAAATAAAACTCAGACAAAAATCCATTAGCTTTTGTCTTGAATGTCGTTGTACTTGTGAAAAATCAGGAATAATAAATATAAATTCATTATAAAACTATTAAAAAACATATTAAATTATATAATATCATATATTATTTACTTATGGACTTCTGTTAAGAATTTATGAATAATTCCATGTTAATTTTTCATTTCAGGTAATAACCGCTTTGTTTTTGGAATGCGATTTAATTTTTTATATTTTTTTATCATAATTATATAATGATTTTATAATATTTATAAAAATAAAAATTAAATAATTATTATGTACATTAATTATATATATACTGCTATTAATCTATATATTATATAAACAGAAAATTGAAGAGACTGTTCATGGAGACGGTAGGCCGTACGCATGGATAAACATTGTTTCCATATTCTTGTAGTATAGAAAGGAAGTAAGTCAATGAAATATATTAAAATATATAATATAATTCCAGTCGAATTATTATTATTTATTTAACATATAATATCAATAAAACCATATTTAACACAGTCCATGTAAAGTGTTAATGAGTCACATCGCTTTGAGAAGGCAGTAGTCTACATGTTCACAAATAAAGATATCATATTCAATCCCAATGGATGGAATGGAGGTTTGTTATATATATAAAAAATAGAAGTATAAATAAAAAAAATACCAAATATATTATATAAATTTTTTCCTACCATTATAAATCCCAACAATGAGATATGGTAATGTTAAAATGAACAACATCATTTCGTGAGGTGATAGTTCACTACACACACGAGCAGTAAGTTCGTTACCCATTTGATAGAAGTGTGTGTGAGTTTAGGTAAAAATAATTATATAAAAACATCTAATTATATTTATGATGCTTATATTGTTAAAAAAATGAAAAAAATAATTTTAGCGGTTTAAGGAAAAATTAAAACAACAATGTTCGTTGATGAGTGTTGCCTCTTCTTGGGGTATATCCTTTTGATTTTCCCAAAAGGACTACATTGGTTTATTTTACTAGAAATTATGTAATAAAGTATAAACTTATGGATGTTTAGAGGATATTTATTTAAATTTTTATAGATTAAAATACTTTTTCACATGTGTATAAACAGAATGAGAGGTGTCCTTTTATAAAAGAGGGGAGGGAACCTTTTGGAATATCTCAAAATATTAATTTATAAAAATTTAATTATCTATAAAAATAACTCCAAGAGGATCTTAATTATAAAATATTATGATATAAGGTTTCAATATAATCAAATAATTGGTTTTAGGCAAGGTTTGGTATCATTTTAAAACATATCATTCTGATTAACCATTATTTAATCCAATTTAATTTTAATAATGGTAACCATGTGTTTTATATTAATATGATGTAATTTCTACAAAAAGTTTAAATATAAGAAAAAATGTCCTAGGTGTAATATATTCTTCAATATCCAATTCCATTTCATTATTAAATATTTTTATGAGTTTTTAAATAATTTAACAATACGCTATTTTCATAAAATATCATAAGAGTGAATTTTGAAACTATTCATAACATTGACCATCAGAAATCCCATATGGAAATAATATATCAAAAAAATGATTTTAATACTCACCCAATATGTCATATTCACATAAAAATTCATGTTTTACATTAAACAAGTCAAATTATATTTCTTTTAATAATTATAATATCATTTAATTTAAAGTCTGATTAATTATGTAACTACTGCATTATTATTTTGTAATTATATATGAAAATTATTTTTTCATTATAAATTAAATAAATTCATTGATTTATATAAACATATAATCTTACATAATATTTTATATAATATATAATAGTTTCTAATTTATCCCATATTAAAAATATTATACATATTCAATGTAAGAGAATGTCATTTTATCATTTCCATTGATTTTAATAAAATTTAAGTCATTTTCAAGAACACGTTTCCATTATATTATTAAATTTTTATCCTTATGTGTTATTTGTAAATTAAACTTCATAAAAGAATATTTTCCAAAGTTTTATGGTTTTTTTGATATTTATAATATCTTTTATGCTTAATTATCAGATTTACAAATATTCATGATAATAAAAATTACTAAAGTTACTCTTTATGACGTCCAAACATAAAAGGGACCTTTTTAGTAATAATTTAAATTATTACTTCAAATATTTAATAAATGTTTCATTTATACAAATATAATTTTCATAAATTAATTTAAAATAAAGCTCCTAAATGGAAAAGGAAAACAATTTTTAAAGTGAAAATATCCAAAATGTTGACACATTTTTACATCCAAAATCAATGTGAATTTAATTCTAATGACCTAAGTTGGATAAAATGATAAAAATATGAAATATTTATACAGTAAGAACAATAAAAGTTATACTTTAATTCAATAAATTCTTTCGATGTAAAATTTATTTTTAAATTAAAATTAAATACATTTTTAATACAACAAAACATGAATATAATCAATAAAATAAAAACGATTAAGTAAAAGTAAATTTATATATCCCAATTTAAAATGATAAGTTTAATTTTTAAAATTAAAATTATTAACTTGTCAAAAATTAGATTGAAAATTGGTTCTCCATTAAAAATCTGCAAAAACTACCTTTTAAAATAATACATCCTTTATTTGTAAAAATGGATTTGTTCTTATATTATGTCTAGAAAGCACATAATAATGGCGTTAAAAAATAAATTGAAAAAATTACACACATATATATATATATATTTAATATAATTCAAAAATGATGAATTATTTATTTATCTGTATAAAATACCCCTCTGACTTTGTAAATAATTTTTTTCTGGAATTTTTTTTCCTTTTAATTTTTTTGGCATTCATTTATAATTCATTGGTTAATAAAAATGTGTAATACATAATTTCATAAATATGTTAATATTTTTCGTACCTTCAATTATAATGGATAGGTTATTATTTCATGGTTTTAAATATTTATAATAATTAAATTATTGTTCATAGAAACTTAGTGTTGCGTATAATTAATGTTAAGAGAGTGTTTCATATAATACAAGAAATAAAGGAATTAAAATTATTTAAAAATATATTTCTCAAATAAATAGCAGAGTGTTGATTTGAACCCAACATAAAATTAATTTATCCCTCAAAAAATTTTAGGTGTATAAAATGTTTAATATATGAAGGTTACTTTCCTGGAAACCCACGTCGTAAAAATAAATAATAAAAAATAATATTAGAAAGGTAATGTTTGAAGAGTAATGGTTATATAATGAAAATTAAAACTAGGTTCCCACATATAGATATATAGGTGTGAAATGAAAACAAAGAAGTGGAATAAAAATCTTACTATCATGTTCGAATATAGAATGAGAGAGAACATGGTCAGGAGAAAGTTATTAATCAAAAAGGCATAAATATGTGATAATCTATGTGGGTATTTGATTCATTAGAAAAGAAGGTACTAGGATAGAATTTTGAGTTTCAATATCCATTATCTAGATTCATAGAATTTTCATGAGAATTAATATTTACTTGGTTTTAAAAAATTTTATATGAATAATAATATCCTTTCACAATGCCTTGAACATTTTCAACCTGATATCATCTTTTATGAAATAAATGTGAATTTTTTATTCATGAAGAATTAGAATAGCACGAAATCAATATAATTAAATATTATTCCATATATTTTAATATCTCAACAAAAAGGTTAAAAACAATTATTCGATATGAATAAATCCTCATATAGAGAGATAATACATTAATCTCAATAACCTCATCTAATTTTCCTCTTAATAAATTTATCCAATGGGAACATTTATGATCCTTATAACATATTAAAATAAAAAATATTTGATTGAAGGTAACTAAAATTAAAAAATAATTAGTACTAGAAACAAATTGATATAGAAAATAATTTTCACAAACCAAATAGGTTAAGACCATTTTTCATGTACTCTCCTAAAACAAGGTTATATCATAAATTAATATAAAACCTTACTAAAAACATGTATTATTACAGAAGTTAAATAATTACTAAAAACATTAATCCATAAACATAATCCTTAAACCACATTGTCTTCATATAATGAAATATTTGAATGTTTATCAGTACTATCCCATTTAACTTATCAAATTAATCAAACTTATCTTTACACAATTATAGTCCTAGCATCATGCACATATACATGGTTACCCATCCCATAAACATGCATTCTATAAAAATAATTCCTCACCACCTCATTTACTTTTAAGGTCTACTAATACCATTCATCCAATGCTTTAAAATACTTCTATAAAATCAATAATAGACCAATAATTTGATATTTAATTATTCTTTAATAAAATAAAAGGATTTATACAACATTATTATTTATTTAAAATACATAAAAATTCAATCATTCCATCAAATTGTTGTAGTAATTCACATCGCTAATAGTGAACAAATTAAAATTACCATTATGATAATATTTAAGAGGTTTCGGATGTCTATCATCATCATTCACCCATATTTTTGGGAAATGATTATCACAATTCTCATTTTCATACACTTGAAGTAGTGAAGTGTGAGGGTTTCATTCTTTGTAGACTTCTCTCTATCTGCATCAGTATTTACCTTATTCCCATCACATTGACAGTATAATTCAGGATGATATTCTATTACAAATTTAAAGCATATATCATTCTCCTTATGTTAATTTCATCCATGTTTCTTTCCACACATTGAGTATAAAGTAAATATAATCTTCTTTTCTCCATGTTTTTTAGATTTTTCTTTGATCTCAACATTCTGTTTCTCAGAAAAACCATGAGATTGATATATAACTACAAAATGCATTTCATCATTCATAGAAAAACAAGTAATCACATCATATACACATATTTATCTTATGTCAAAAACAATTTAACGAATTTGTTTTAATCTACTAAAGAATATATAAACCATACATTTATGTTCAAAGATAATATGAGAAGTGTGCCTTACAGGTCTTTTAAAATTTTCCTCATTGGTACCAATTGACTCATCATCTCTTTTTTGAAATCAAAAAACTCATTCTCGAACATCATATGAAGAACAAGATAAATGTTATTTTTTAAGAATAAGTTCATCATCTCTTCTATGTCTATTGATTCAGTTTCATCTTGGTTCATTTTTCAGGATTACAGTCCACCACTTGTCCAATTTTACTTCTAGATGGTAAATATCTGAATTGAATATTTCATGTTCTGAACATTGATGTATGGTAAATAACGTTTCAGTGGTACCAATACATTATTTTAACAAAAAATGGATCAGAATACCCACTATAGTAAAGTGGAAATTTCCTCATGAAGGTTTCAAAAATAATTCTTCACACCTCTTCTCACTTGGATGTGCAGAACTATTCATAGAATATGTTATTATAGTGATGATATTTTTCATTCCATCTCCCATAACATTTTGTTTCTAAATAGTAGAATTATTTCATTACCCATATCATTGATAATTAACATTGTTTATTTGGTTTCATCAATTGAAAAATACCAGAAATCAAAGTGTGAGAAATAGTAACCATAATAGTAGAACCACATAATCAAGGGAAATTACTTATAATATTTTAATCTATGACTCCTTTGGATTAATCATAGGTTATTCAGGATTTTTACAAAATCTATAGTATTGTACACTATATAAAGATTTATCCTCTAAGACATCCCTCCACAAATCATTTATAATATATATACGGATTTCACTATAGATTTCTTATCCTTGTTTATATTCTTGACCAAACCATTACATTGATACCAACTATAACAACCTTTCCATAACATACATTGACAATATGCAATTTCTACAAAACATTTCAAACATTAAACAAACACATTCCAAAATACCGTATTAGTTTTCTATATTTGGAAACATTGAAACAAAAATAACTAGTTTATAACAACATCAACTTTTCTTAAAACTTAATCCTTCATAATTAAAACCCCTTTTCATATCAGACTTAATACATTTCTTCATATCCTAGGTAAACAAAGCAAAAGAAATTGTGATCATATATGCTTAGTAAAGGTAAATAAGTGAGATACCAGTGATAAAATAATCATAAAAAAGATGTATATTAAGAAAAAATTTGAAATAACATATCATTATATCAATGATCTTCATTTAATTTAATGGAATTATTCATATATTTGCATAAAAAATCAATGATCTAATTTTATTCGATCACAACATAATACATAGAATTATGACGTAAACAAAAGAATATAAAATTATTTTCATAGTAGTCAATGAATAATTTACAAGGATATATTTGTAGTATTAATTCACTCCACATACCATCTTGGTTTTAATGGTTCTCTCCCATGATTATCTTAGTAGATATGGTTTACTCCCAAAACCATCTTTGTAGAAAAATTCGTTCACAAAACTGACTTCACTACCCATTATAGTGATGTTTATCTAATTAGATATAAATTATTACCCAATTAATTTGAGTGAAATATAGGTCCCACACATATCATAATAAAACACATACATATTTTTACTTGAAGAACAAAAATCCTTCATCTTATAATAATATCATAAATTAAATGTGTTTTATAAACAACATTCAATCATAACATAGTATGTCAAAAATATATTATATGAATAAATATCATTCCATCATAATCATAAACCATTATTAGAATTAATAAATGGTAGAATTTAATCATTTTCCCACTAAAAAATTTGTAACACAAAATACGTTTATATTATATGGAAAAATATTTAAGATATCCATTGAAACCAATTATTGATGAAAATTTACATTCTTAATTGAAAATTTTTTCTTTTTTTAAAATGTTGCACAATATAAAAATAAAAAAAATTATTGGAAAATAAAATTTTAATATTGTATTATAATATTCATAAATTTAATTTTTCTTTACAGAGGAAAAATTTGATTATCCATATAAGTTAAAAAACATTCATTTCATGCTTTTCCTGAAAAAGTCACAAAGTACCTCGTTTGTTAAACAACGAAAACTATACCTCTAAAATAATTTACTAAAAGGTAAAAAATTATTAAAAATCTCTCTAAATATTATATGTATAATATTAAATTTTTTAAATTTTTTTATAATAAAAGGATGGGGATGATAAATATTCCCCAAGAGAGACTTAAAATGAAAAAATATCGAATACTGATGTGATTCTAAAATAAACACTTAAAGTATTATAATACTTAGTGACATTTTCTCCATGAATGAAATAAAATTATAAAGTTATTAAAATATCCTAAAATTGTTAATAGGAATCATGAAAAACAGTCATGGAATGTATATAAAACACAAATATGGAACGAGTAGTGTTTAAGTAACGTGTCCTAAGGAAAAAAAAGTGGGACAAATATCCATTATCATATGTATCGAATCTCATCATACTCATGAAAAAACAATGTATAATAAATATAAATTTATTATAAATGTATTATAGAACCATATTTAATTATATCATATCTTATGTTATTTACTTATGGCCTTATATTTACCCATTATCAACAAATCCATGTCAATGTTACTCTTCTGGTAATAACCACTTTGTTTTTCACATGTGTTTGGATTTATTATATTTTTGGTTATCATACTAATATCCTGATTCTGTAATTTTTATAACTATAATAATTACATAAATATTAAATATATTTATTATATATGTACTTTTAATAATATATAAAAGATCAAAATAGAAAATAAAATATACTTTTCGTGGTTACGGTTGGATATATATACACATGATAGTTTTTTACATTTTCATTTCATATTAAATGAAATAAATATAAAGAAATAGAAATATATAATATAATTACACTAGAATTATTATTTCATATATTTCATATACATTAACTAAACCCATCCTTAATACATTCTATGTAAAGTGTTAATGAATCACATCACCCTGAGGCGGCATGAGTCTACACATCAGTAAATGAAGTGATTTTGTTTCCAAAAAATAGAAATAATAAAGATATGTAATATATAATATTTAAATAAGTACAAATAAATCACTAATACCATATTTAAGATATAAAAAATAGAGTTTCAATAATAATTATCTATCATGAGTGGATGTAAAGGAACAACATACATCATCATTTCGTGAGGTTGTAGTTCTCCATATTGAAGAATATTATGTTTATAACCCATTAGATGGATGTATGTGTGGGAGAAGGTATAAACCATAATATAAAAAGATCTCAGTATATTTAAGATGCATCGGTTATTATATTAACATTAAATAAAAAAAATTAATTGGTTTAAGGATGAAATAAAACGATAACATTTATTGATGAACGTTACATCATCGTTGAATATTTCCTTATGATTTTTATAAAAGGACTCATTTGGTTGTCTTTATTCCCAATGAAAGGATTCTTGTATGAATTTAGGTTTGTTTGGAAGAAATTTAGATATATTTTGGATGAGATAAATACTTTTTGATGTGTGTAGATAATAAAAGGAGAGGTGTCCTTTTATAATATTGGGGATGTGAATTTTTGGAATATCACAAAATATTAATTGATAATAAATTCAATATCAATATAAATATATAAAAAAGTATAATAATTCATATTTAATATATAATAATGTATTTACATCAAAAAAAATATTTTATGCTTTTTTTGATCTCATTTTAATCCATATATTTTTATTAACCTATAGTTAACTGATTTTAATTTTAAAAATGGGAACAAGGTGTTTAATATTATGTGGATTTAATTATTTCATATAAAGGTTCCACTTGACAATAAATTTTGAAGATATTAAATATTAGACCATATAACATCCCCTTGTAATTATTTAATATTTTTATTAATTTTAAATAATTTAATACAATATTTTTTTTATAAAATATCACAAGTGTCAATATTGAAATTATTCATAACATTGAATTTATGAAAACCTATCCAGTAAGAATACATCAAACCAATTCATTTAAAACAAACTTAATACATAATGTTGACCAGAAAAAATCTTTTATCACCATATTTAGGTCAATTTATATTTCCTTTAATTTTTTAACATCATTTAACTGATTTTTTCATTAATTTTGCAATTACTGCATTATTATTTTGTAATTGTTTGTGATTATTTTTTATTCACTAGATATATAATAAATTATATTATGTAGAAAAAATATTATATTCTATAACACAACATATAGTCTATAATATTTTCTATATTACCCCATATTAAAAATATATTACATATTAAAAGTAAGAGTGCGATATTTTCTCACTCCCTTTATGTTTAGTATAATTTAAGTAATTCTCATAGAACTATTTCCATTAAATTATTATATGTAGATCCTTTTTTTAAGTATAGAATAAAATCTATAAAATAAAATTTCATCATGTGTTAGGTATGTTTTTTAATATTTATCATTTTATTCTTAACAGTAAATATCTGATTTACCCTCAACTGTGATAATAAAAATTACTAAATATATTTTTCATATTTTCAAAAATAAAAGGAAAATATATAAATAATTTTGAAATTATTATTCAACATATGGAAAAAATATTTTTTAATTGAAATAATATTATTTTTATAAATTATTTAGAAATTATTCTCATTAAAAGAACAAGAAAACAAGTTTTTAAAGTGAAAAATTCAAAAAGATTGGCTTGTTTTTAGATCCAAATTCAATTAAAATTTTGTTCAAATTACCTGAATTGGATTAAATAATAAAAATATTATCAATTTATACAATTTAACAAATCAAATATATAATTAAACACTATAAATTATGTCTGTTAAAAATGTTGTTTCAATTAAAATTCAGTAATTTTTACAATGCATCAAAGCATGAAACATATTTGAAAAATACAAAATATTGAAACAAAATAAATATTTATATCCCAATTTAAAAATAATAAGTTTATTTTTTTATATAAAAATTATCAATGCGTCAACAATTATATTAAAATTGGTTCTTTAGAAAAAGATAGAAAACAATATTTTTATAAAAAATACTTATTTTAAGGGTAAAAGTTGATATATTCTTATGTTGTGTATGGAAAACACATAAGATGAATGTTTAACAATAAATTGAATATATATATATATATATCAATATTATGAATTAAAAAAAATGTTTTATGAATTATTATTCAAAACACTTGTGCATATTTAAATAATGTTACAAAAAAATTCATTTTTTTAAAAAAATATTTTACATTCATGTTTTCCTCATGATATAGAAATCTTTACCCAATGCATTGGAGGGAGATATAGGTCCCACCCTTCTCATAATGAAACCATTCTTATGTGTGCCACAAAATCATAAATCATACATCATAGCATAACCCATGTAATGAAATGGGATTCTTAAACATCATGCCATCATAAGATAAAAGGAATTCATAAAAAAAATTCATTAGAACATAATGAAATCAATGTAATAATAGGTATAAAATCCTATCCCTATGTCATCATAGAGGAAAAATAATTTTGAAAAAACACTTGAACTTAGTTCTTGAAGAAAATATACTTTCATTATCAAAACATTTTCTTTTATCAACATATCACACAATTTTAAATTAGAAGAAGTTAATTGAAAATAAATGTGAAAAATTGTAAAGTAAGATTACATAGAAATAATCTCATTTGAAAGCATAAAAATCCACTCATGATGTACAATTTAAAAAAACATTATTCTCATACTTTGGCCGGAAAAGTCAAAAAGTAACTCGTACTAAAAAAGGCAAAATATATTTTCATTTATTTAACTAAAAACTCATTAATAGATAAAATTGGATTTAAAAAATTGTAGGAGGAAAAAAATAATATTAAATATTGATTAAACATGAATGTGGATGATAAAAACGCCCTTGTAAATACTGAAGTATAAACAATCTCGGATAAAAAAAAAAGAATGCCAGATTTTCCCTTACCTTAGGTCTGATATACTTGGTACGTATCCAAACCACCATTATAATGATTTAAATAATGTCATTAACTTATTCCAAAATCATATTCATTGTTATTATATCATATATGGTCATATTTTTATCTGTTTATTAGTAACATTTCATTGTTTCTTGTTATTCGAGTGTTAACTGCTTTATATTCTTATGCATGTTTTGTCAAATAAATTCTTATTCATCATTTTAAATTATAGATATATCATTTACATAATGGTAGTAGTATAATATATATCATATTTATTCATTCAATTCATTTATATAATCATTCTTAAATGAATATCATGCATAATGAATCACATCACATCGTGGAGACGGTAGGTCGTACGTACGCAGGAGGGATGATATCATTCCCATGATTGTGTACTTGTATTGAAGAGTATGGTGTATAATATTTCAGAATAAATATTACATTAAAATATTCATATATTGTAATTTTTTCAATCATTATACCCATCCAATTATGTTGGTGATGAAAAAAAGATTACCCCACGGCGTAGAGATGGTATTGCGTGCGTACGCACTCTCGGTGATTTCATTTTTCGTAGGATGGATAGATGGTGGAATAGGTTTATTTCATAATTATAATAACATATCAGTATATGAGTGATAATTATGCTATTACATTACAATGAAAAAACTAATGATGATGAAGTAGAAGAAGAAATAAATTTGAAAGAATCAGTAGAAGATATTATCTCTTCCTCGAAGTGCCTCCTTTAAACTTCCTCTTTGGGCACTAGGGTTGGCCTTTTGAGAAGACCATAAAATTTATAATTTAACTATATAGGTTTATAAGAGTAATTTTCAGGGGTTGGAGGAGCTTGAAGGCTCAATATTTAGTGAAGAGGAGAGGGGAGGGGGTGCACTTTTATAAGAGAGGAGAGGGGCACTTTTGGAAACCTCAAATATATTAATTTATAATAAAATCCAACCCCAAATAAAAACCTCCAAAATGACTCAACATTTATGATGAGATGAGATATGGATGTGATATAATCAACAAATAAAATTCATAAATGTTTTTATTTTATTTAAAACCTTATCATTTTGATTTATCCTTATTTAATCTATTTAATTTTATTTGTGGTAATAAAGTTATATATTTTTAATTGGTATAATACTTACTTATGTGTTGTTAATGGTACATAATAGGATACTTTACGACATGGTTAACCATATAAATTTTTATTTGTAATTTTTTAATATTTTTCTGATTTTTAAACAATTTAATAATATGTTATTTTCAAAAAATATCATAGTGTCAATTTTGACATAATTTGTTTATTTGAAATTAAATAAAACCTAGAAAGGAGATATTTTCAAAAAAAATATTTAATAGATTCTTAACATGTCATATTAATCATGAAAATTCGCGTAGGACATTAATTATATCATATAATATATTTCTTATATTTTTAAAACTATTTATTTGATATTTCTATTGATAAAATAATTAGTACAATATTTTTGTATAATTATTTAATCTACTTATTTGTTGCATAAAAATTAAAAATAAATTAATATGATGAATATAAATTTAATATATTTTATAATAATACTATTATTCGATTTTTTCTTTTAAAACCCCAACTTTTAAAATGTTATATTTATTAAATTATTAAGGTGACAATTTTGACAATATTTAAATATATATATGTGTGTGTGTGTGTGTGTGTCATAATCGCTTTAATAAGGCTCCAAATGGTCTAAAAGTCGACCCTTGGATGATTATGGTATCTACATACACTCCTAATAAGTTTTGGTCAAGTGTTTGGTCCATTTAATGAGTATTTTTATTTAATTAAAAACTATATTTTTGATTTTCCACTAAATAAATAAATTCTCCACCATTAATTTATAAGCTATTAAGGTAATTATATATTTTATAAAAATTACAAATAAATTACCATTATAAATAAAAAAAATTATATTTAAAATGTGTATTTATAATCTAATTTATATTCTGTATAAACGTATATTAAAAATAATTTAATTAATAATGTTTGAGTGAGACATATTTCACTTTCATTAAATAAAATAAATTAATTGTATCAATCTCATCCAAGTGGGTTCCAATAGATACCATTTAGACCCAAGTATGTTTTTGAATGAAATATAATCATCAAATTATATTAATACAAGTGTTATTATAAATTTGTTATATTATTTTTACCCTTAATTACCCGAATTACCTTTAACCGTGGTAAATAAAATTTACAGTAATTACTATTCATAACTCCAAAAAATAAAGGTGAATTATTAAAATAACATGAACCTAATTATTCCAAATATTGAATCCATTTTTCCAAATTCAAGACATATAATTTGTAGAAATTTTTATTAAATATAATCCTCTTGTCGAAAAATGGGTTTTTGTTTAAAACATTACAAAAGATTGAAATGATTTTACTTGTGAATTCATTGTAAAATTAATGATAATGACATAAATTATATTAAATAGTAATATTACATTATATTTATACTTTAAAACCATTCAATATTATAATTTAACCATATAAATTATCTTGATGAAAGAAAGTTGTTTTTAATTAAAAATTAGCATATTTTTAGTATTCATAAAATTATGAAGTTTATCAAAAAAATATCATAGTTTTAACTAAATTAAATTTTTATATCCCACATAAAAAGAAAAGGTTTTCATTGTAATATTAAAATCATTAATGTGCATAAATCTTAAATTAATAAAATTATTTCCATTAAAATGTTAAAAAACATTCTTTTAATATCTATTTGATAAATATCAAAAATATCATTTTAATTATATAACATACATATCTTATTAATTTCATTCAATAAAATAACTAATGTGACATATAACTGATTTAAATTTATCATAGATTTTAAAAAGTTAGTTATATATATTCCCGCTAAAATAACGGATTAGTTATAACGAAAATTTTATATTAAGGGAACCTCATAGTTTGTTTCAACTAGTGATTGCGTGCAGGACAAGCTACTGAAGAATAAATATTATTTAAATATTTCATATAACACATGTGCATTAAATTATATCCCCATTTAAATGAATTTCTCCCTCAAAATTCATTACAAGGAAGTAAACAGATGAGGATACCTCTCCCACATCATATTCTCAAGTTCCCATGTAAATTTCTCTAATTTGTGGTTCCTCTATAAAACATTAACCAATCGAGTGGTCTTGTTTCATAGAACTTTTTGGCTATGATCCAGAATCTCTATCAGTTGTTCTTCATAAGAAAGATCTTGCTCTAGCGGTATGACTTCTGAGCTTAGTACATGTAAAGGAACGGGAATGTACTTTCTCAGGAGGGATGCATGGAATGACACCATGAATAAGAGAAATATTCGATGGAAGCGCCAATTGATATGCTACCTTCCCAACAAGATCCAGAATCTCAAAAGGACTAATATACCTAGGTCTTAGCTCTCCCTTATTTCTAAATCTCATTACTCTCTTCCAGGGTGATATTCATAATAACACCATATCTCCCACTTCATACTCAAGCTATTTTCTTCAGTTGTCAGCATAACATTTTTGTCAACTCTATGATGCTCTTATATGTTGTTGAATAGATTTGACCTTTTCTGCCATTTCATCAACAAGGTTGGGTCCTAATAGATTTCTTTCCCCAACATCATCACTTCATGTTGGGGTTCTGCACTTATTTCTATAGAGGGCTTCATACGTAGCCATCTAAATACTAGAGTGAAAGCTATTGTTGTATGAAAATTACACCAATAGTATGTTTCGATCCCAACAAACTTTTAAATTTATAGAGCATGATCTCAACATGTCTTCTAGAGTTTTAATTTTCCTTTCCGACTAACCATCTGTCTGAGGATGATAAGAAATGCTGAAACTCAACTCTGTATCTAGAGCATGCTGAAGACTTTGACAGAACATCAATATAAACCTTGGATCCCGATCAGATATAATGGAATGTAGTACTCCATGCAATCTTACCACTTCATTTTCATATATTCTTTCAAGCTAATCAAGAGATAAATCCACTCCAATAGTAATGAAGTGTGCCAAATTTTTATGACGTGCAACTATAACCTAGATAGCATTGTTTCCATTGGATTTTTTGGAAGTCTAGTGATAAATTCTATATTGATGTTTTCCCATTTCTATTCTCATATGGGTAGTGGTTGCAACATCCCCTTATACTTATGTCTTTCAGCCATAACATTATAAAAACCAAGCATCAAAAGACATATTCAGCAACATTTCTTTTCATGCCATCCCACCAGAAGTACTATTTCATGTCCCTATGCATCTTCTTGCTTCCAAGGTGAATAGAGAATGAATAACTATGAGCCCACCCAATATTTCTTTATTTAATTCTGGTATGGGAGGAACACAAATCCGATTCCCGAACCTTATTATTTCATCATATTCAATGTTGAATTCAAGAACATTTCTCAACATCTTTTTTAACTCTACATCTTCCTTCTGTACCTCTTTAGTCTTCACAAGTATATATGGTTGAAAATTCATTTCAGAAAGATAATATTTTTACCCTTCCATTATAATTTCAAGATCCATCCTTGGAAAATCTATAAATATTGGATCTTTCATGATCCTTATGATGGATAATATGGCCTGGTCTTGTCTTCTTAATGCATCTGCCACCATGTTTTCTTTCCATAGGTGGTAAAGTATGGAGCAGTAGTAATCATTATTAAACTCTAACCATCTTATTTGGTGCATATTCATCTCCTTTTGTGTGAAAATATACTTTAAACTTTTGTGATCAGTATAAATATCACACTTTTCAACATAAAGATAATGCCTCCATATTTTTAATTCAAATATTACCGCAGATAACTCTAAATCATGAGTGGGGTAATTTTGCTCATGGATTTTCAACTATTGTGAGTCATAAGCAATTACCATATCATTTTTCATGAGAACACACCCCAATCCCTTCTTTAATGCATCACTGTAGATCACAAAGCTTTCTCCACTACAAGGTAGTGTGAGCACAGGTGCACTGGCTAACCTTCATTTTAAATCATTGAAATTCTTTTCACACTCCTCTGTCAAAATGAACATAACACCTTTTCGAGTCAAACTGGTGAGTGGATTAGATAATTGTGAAAAATCTTTCACAAAACATCGATAATATCCTGCCAAACCGAGAAGACTTCGGATCTTAGTTACTGTTCTTGGTCTCGACCATATTTCAATAACATCTATTTTTCTGTATCCATAGATATCCCCTCTCTTGAGATTATTTGACCCAAGAAATGAAACATTCTAAAGCCAAAATTCATAGTTGGTAATGTATTTATAAAGCTTATACTTTATTTGGGTATTCAATACAATTCTTAAGTGATCTTCATGTTATTCCTTACTCTTTGAATAGGCAAGAATATTGTCTATAAAGACTACCCCAAACTGGCCAATATAGTCTCTAAAGACTCTATTCATTAGATCTATGAATATATTAGGGGAATTTTTAATAAAAAATGGAATCAATATAAATTTATAGTGTCCGTACCTTATATGTAAAGTCTTCATTAGTATATCCTCCTTTTTATCCCTTAATTGATGATACCATGAATGAAGATCAATCTTGGAAAATTATTGAGCTCTACATAGTTGGTCAAATAAGGCATCAATGTGTGGGAGAGTATATTTTTTCTTGATAGTGATCTTGTTATGTTCTAGATAATCAATACAGAGACTCATTGATCAATCCTTCTTCTTAAAAAATAGAATAGGTTCTCTCCAAGGTGATGCACTAGGTCATATTAAAACCTTATCAAGATTATCTTGGAGTTGCTTCTTCAATTCTTGCAACTCAATTGGGGCCATTCTATAAGGTGTCATTGAAATGGGCATAGCACCCGATATGAGTTCTATTGAAAACTCAACTTCACGATTTGGTGGAAGAGATGGAAATTCTTCTAGAAAGACATCGTCAAACTCCCGTATAATGGGTATATTTTTAATTGTGAGTTTCTCACCAACAATTTGGGATAAATAACCTTTATTAATTGGAATCAAGACCCATTAGATGGAATAAATTTCCACTAGAAGGTTATATTCATCCTTGCATCGATAGATGATCAAAGATTGATCTAGAATATAAAATGTGGTTTCTCTTCATTGGATATTGATATGAGTTCCATATTTGGAAAGCCAGTACATTCCAAGAATCACAACAAATTCTACTATAGGAAGGATCACAATATTTGCAGGAAGAAATTTCCTACAAACATCAATTAGACAAGAATTATAAACTTTTGATGAAACCGTCTTTCCATTAGGATTTTTATAAGCTAACTCAACATCAAATAGTTGAGGTAGTACAACAATATACTTTAAAATTTTTTCATAAATAAAAGAGCGGGTGGATCTAGAATCAAATAAAACATTTTCTAATTCAGATTGGATGGTATGTGTACCTTTGCAAACATAGTTATCTTACTCTACATCCCCAATAGAAATTGAATACAACTTTCCATTGTCTTTGGCCTTAAGATTATGTTGATGTCGATCATCATCAACAACCCATGTATTAGGGGAATGATTATCATAATTCCCCATTTCCTTGCATTTGCAACATTGAAGTGTAGGAGGTGCATTCTGTGTATCCTTTTCTCTGTTCTCATCATTAGATATCTTTTTTATATCACTGCGAAATTCAATTTCCCAATAGCCATCTTTTCCACATTGAAAACTGTTACTTGTCCCTTTAAGAAAATTCCTTCCATGTTACTTTCCACACTTTGAGCATAAGGGATAACTCATCTTCTTTTCAGTGTGAACTTTATATTTCCATTTGAATTCCATTTTACTCTTCTTATCAAACCCATATGACTGATGGGTAACTCCAATTTCCTTCTCAACCTTGAGATCACATAAAAAACATTCCTTGTAGCTATTGAAGTCCCTTACGGCTAACACACTTGAGAGACGCGGTTTTAAGCCACTAAAGGATTGATCGATCTTACTCTTAGGTTGGATAATAATTCTGGAAGCGTACCTTACAAGACTTGTAAAATTTGCCTCGTAGGTACCAACAGAATCATCATCCTTTGGATTTAGTTCAATAAACTCCTTTTCCAACTTTTTTCAAAGTATACGATGGAATTAATTATTGAAAAATAAGTTATTGAAGTCGTGCCATTTCATGGATTCAATTTCATCACATTGCCTCATATTGTTGATAAGATCCCACCATTGATCATCCTCACCTTCTAAATGATATACTGGAAAGTTGAATTTATCAAGTTTAGAAAATTGTAGAAATGAAAATATCTTTTTAGTTGTACTGATCCATTGTTTATCCACAAATAAATCAGAAGACCCATTGAATTCAGGTGGACGCTGCCTCAAGAGGGATTCAATAGAATGTTGCCCCTTCGTTTTCTCATTTGGAAGCCCTGCATGATTCATATCTTGATAAAGTTGTGTGAACATGGCAACAAGATTTTTCATTCCAACTCATATAACGCTTGGTTTCTCAGGGGGACAATAATTTCATTTCCTGCCCCATTTGGCATTAACAGGGTTCCTTCAGGTTCAATCCATTGACTAAAACCAAGAAGCATAGTTTGAGCAACACTAATTACAAAAGGAAAACCACATAATCATGAATAAAATTTCACACTTTAGTTATTATCATAGGTTATTAATGGAAATTTTTAAAATAATAGGATTTTGTCCTATTCTTAGTCATATTCTCAGTGTTCTTACTAAGGCTTTAACATCCTCATTTCCAACGGTTAACTATACATTTCCTCTAATAACAAATATAACAACCCATACATTACATACATTGTTAATACTTAAAAATTGATGTATATGTATTACAAAATATAACCAAACCATTATAGGACCGTATATGTATAGTGCCTTTTGAAACTGGGAAACATAAACAACTAGTTCATAAAAAATCTATGTTGTCTCCCATTTATTTGATCATATCTAGAATCCTTTTGGGAATATCCTATTAAATACCCTTCTTCTTGACCTGGGGAGAAGGAAGATGAAAAGGGAGAGCTCAAATTCTTAGTAAAGGTAAACAAATGAAATATTAATCATATCATATTCTACAGATCATAATGATTGAAAATATTATCCTGCATAAGAGGTCATAATATCATGCCACGAGATAAATCATAGAACTACAATGCAATCCAAATCATCATAAAATTAGACATGAAACTTTGTAGAATACACACATTATCATAGAAAGTCATTTCATATTAGTCATGGCACATTTACAAGACTATCATATTGGACAATTTCTATTAATGAATCGAGATCACACCTTGATGTAGTCCTGTATCACTGAACCAGATTAACAAGCCATTCTATCCATTTCTATCTCATTAGATACAAATATTTACCCAATTCATTAGAGGGAGATGTAGGTTCCACCCATATCATAATGAAACCATTATTATGTGTGCCACAAAATCCTAAATCATACATCATAGCATAACCCTTGTAATGAAATGGGATTCTTAATCATCATGCCATCATAAGATAAAAGGACTTCATAAAAATTATTTCATCAGAAAATAATGAAATAAATGTAATAATAGGGATAAAAACCTATCCCTATATCATCATAGAAAAAAATTAATTTTGATAAAACACTTGACCTTAGTTCTTGGGGGAAATATCCTTTCTTTTTCAAAACCCTTTATTTCTCAACATGTCCCATGATTTTAAATTTAAATAAGTTAATTGAAAATAAACTTGAAAACTTTTAAAATAATATTACATGTAAATAATTTCCTATGAAATAATAAAAATCACTCATGACGTATAAGTTAAAAAAACATTCTTTCTCATATTTTCGCAGGAAAATTCAAATAGTATCTTGTACTAAAAACGACAAAATATTATTTTCATTTATTTTACTAAAAACAAATAAATAGGTAAAACTGGATTTAAACAATTATAGGAGGACAAAAATAATATTACATATTGATGAAATGAGAATGTGGATGAAAAATATGCCCCAGTAAATATTGATATATAAACAATCTCAGATAAAAAAATGAGAATGCGAGATTTTCCCTTACCTTAGGTATGATATGCTTTGTACGTATCCAATCCTCCTATATAATTATTTAAATAATTCTTTGAATTATTCCATAATTTTATTCATTATTATGATATCATATATGGTCATATTCTTATCTGTTTATTAGTAACATTTCATTGTTACTCGTTATTCGCATGTTAACTGCTTTATATTTTTATGCATGTTTTGTCAAATAAATTCTTATTCATATTTTTAGGTTATAGATATATCATTTATAGAATAGTATTAGTATAATATATATCATATTTTTAAATTCAATTCATTTATATAATCATTCTTCAGTGAATATCATGTAGAACTAATCACATCACATCGTGGAGATGGTTTTCCATATGTACACACTAGTGATGATATCATTCCCATGATTGTTGAATTGTATTGAAGTGTATGGTGTGTAATATTTCAGAATCAAAATCACAAGAAAATAATCATATATAGTATTTTCTTCCATCGTTATACCCATCCAAGTATGTTGGTGATGCAAAAAAATTACACCACGACGTGGAGACGGTATTACATACGCACGCACTAGTGGTGATTTCATTTTTCATAGGGTGGATAGAAGGTAGAATAGGGTTGTTTCATATTTATAATAAAATATCCATATATGAGTGATACTGATGTTATTACGTTACAGTGAAATAACTAAATAAGAGGAAGTAGAAGAAGAAATAAATTTGGAAGAATCAGTAGATGATATTACCTCTTCCTCAAAGTGCCTCCTTGAAACTTCATCTTAAGGCACTATAGTTGTCCTATTGAGAAGACCGTAACCTATATAATTTAACTATAGATGTTTATAAGAGTAATTTTAAGGTATTGGACGAGCTTGAAGCTGCAAAATGGAGTGAAGATGAGAGGGAAGGGGGTGCCCTTTTATAAGAGAGGAGAGGGGCACTTTTAGAAACCTCAAAAATATTAATTTATAATAAACACCAACCACATATAAAAACCTCCCAAATGACTCAAAATATAATATGAGATGAGATATGGTCGTAATATTATCAAAAAATAAAATTCAGAAAAGTTTTGATTTTATTTTAAACCTTATCATTTTGATTTATCCTTATTTAATCTATTTAATTTTATTTGTGGTAATAATGTTATAAATAATAAATGCATATAAATACTTACTTATGTGTTTTTAATTGTGCATAATTGTAAAATTTATGACATTGTTAACCATATAAATTTTAATTTGAAATTTTAAAATATTTTTGTGATTTTTAAACAATTTAATAATATGTTATTTTCATAAAATATCAATAGTGTCAATTTTGACACAATTTGTTTATTAGAAATTAAATAAAATCCACACATTAGATATTTTCAAAAAAAAAATATTTAATAGATTCCTAACAAATCATATTAATCTAGAAAATTCGTTTAGAACATTAATTATATCATATAATATTTATTTTAATATTTTTAAAACTATTTATTTGTTGTTTCTCTTGATAAAATAGTTACTAGAACATTTTTGTATAATTATTTAATCTACTTATATGTTGCATAAAAATTAAAAATAAAATACCATGATGAAGAAAACATTAATATATTTCATAATAATTCTTTTAGTCGATTATATCTTCTGAAGAAACAATATTTTAAAATGTTATATTTATTAAATTATGAAGGTGACAATTTTGACATTATTTAAAATAAAAACAATATAAGTGTCATAATCACTTTTATAGGGATCCGAATGGTCCAAAAGTTGACCCTTGGATGATTATGGTTTTTATATACTTGAAAAATAATTTTTGGTCAGGTTTTTAGTCCTTTTAATGAGTATTATTATTTTAATAAAAACAATATTATTGATTTTTCACTAAGTAAATAATTTCTGCATCATTAATGTATAAGCTATTAAGGTAATTATATATTTCATAAATATTAAAAATAAAAAACCATGATAAATAAAATCGTTTTATATTTGAAATGAGTATTTATAATATAATTTATATTCATTATAAACTTATATTAAAAATAATTTAATTATTAATGATTGAGTGAGACATATTTCACTTTCTCTTAAATAAAACAAATTAATTGTCTCAATCTCATCCAAGTGGGTTCCAATAGATACCATTCTGACCCAAGTACGTTTTTGGATGAAATATAATCATCCAATTATTTTAAGACAGGTGTTAAGGTAATTTTCTTATATTATTTTTACCCTAAATAACCCGATTTACATTTAAATGTGGTAAATAAAATTTTCCATGATTACTATTCATAATGCCCAACTAATTCCAAATATGGAATCCATTTTTATAAATTCAAGACACATAATTTGAATAAATTTAATTTAAAATTAATCCCATTTTCAAAAAAATGTGTTTTTGTTTAAAACAATGCAAAAGATTGAAATGATTTTACCTCTGAATTCATTGTAAAATTAATGATAATGACATAAATTATATTAAATAGTAAAATTACATTATATTGATACTTTAAAATGATTATATATTATAATTTAACCATATAAATTATCTCGATGAAAGAAAATTCTTTTAATTAAAATTTAGCGTATTTTTACTATTCATCAGATTATGAAGTTTATCAAAAAAATATCATAATTTTAACCAAATTAAATATTTTATATCCCGCATCCAATGAAAATTTTTAAATTGTAATATTAAAATTATTAATGTGTATAAATCTTAAATTAAAAATGGATTACCATTAAAAGACAGAAAAACATTCTTTTATTATCTATATGATGAATATCAAAAATATCATTTTAATTATATAACATACATATCTTATTAATTGAATTCACTTAAATAACTAATATGAAATATAATTTATTTACATTTATCATAGATTTTTAAAATTTAGTTATATTTATTCCCAATAACATAATGACTTAGTTATAACGGAAATTTTATATTAAGGGCACCTCACAGTTTGTTTAAACTAGTTATTTCATGTAAGACAAGCTATTGAAGAATAAAAATTATTTAAATATTTCATAAAACACAAGTGAATTACATTATATCCCTATTAAACTGAATTTATTCCTCAAAATAAATCACATGGAAATAAACAGATGAGGATACATCTCTCTCATCATATCCTGAAGTTCCCATGTAACTTCTTCTAATTTGTGGTTCCTCCATAAAACATTAACCAATTGAGTGGTCTTGTTTCATAAACTTTTTCTCTACAATCTATAATCTCTAACAGTTGTTCCTAAAAAGAAAGATCTTGCTTCAGCGATACTACTTCTGAGCTTAGTACATCTGAAGGAACGGGAATGTACTTTCTCAGGAAGGAAACATGGAACACATCATGAACACGAGAGAGATTCGGTGGAAGCGCCAATTAGTAAGATACCTTCCCAAAAAGATACAGAATCTCAAAAGGACCGATATACCTAGGTCTTAGCTTTCCCTTCATTCCAAATCTCATTACTCACTTCTAAGGAGATATTCGTAAAAACACCATATCTCCAACTTCAAACTCTAGGACTTTTCTTCGGTTGTCATCATATCTTCTCTGTCGACTCTATCCTTCTCTTATATGTTGTTGAATATATATATCCCTTTCTTCTATTTCATAAATAATATCTGGTCCAAATGGCTTTCTTTCCTGAACTTCATCCTAGCAAGTTGGGGTTCTGCACTTCTTTCTATATAGGGCTTCATAAGGAGCCATCTAAATACTAGAGTGAAAGCCATTGTTTTATGAAATTTACACCAACAGTAGGTGTCGATCCCAACAACCTTTTAAATCCATAGAGCAAGATCTCAACATGTCTTATAGATTTTGGATTGTCCTTTCGTACTGACCATCTTTCTGAGGATGATATGGAATGCTGAAACTCAACTATGTATATAGAGAATGCTGAAGACTTCTCCAGAACATCACGGTAAACCTCAGATCCTAATCCGATATAATGGAAAGTGGTACTCCATGCATTCTTACCACATATTTTACATATATCCTGGCTAGATAATCAAGAGATAAATTCTCTCAAACATTAATGAAGTGTGCCAAATTCATAATATTGTCAACTATAATTCAGATAACATTGTTTCCATTGGATGTTTTCGGATGTCTAGTGATAAATTCCATAGTGATGTTTTCCCATTTCCATTCTCGTAGGGGTAATGGTTGCAACATCCCCTTAGACTTATGTCATTCAGCCTTAACTTTCTGACAAACCAAGCATCGAGAGTCATATTCATCAACATCTCTTTTCATGTCATCCCACCAGAAGTACTCTTTCAGGAGCCTATACAACTTCATGCTTCCATGGTGAACCGAGAATTAAGAACTATGAGTGTCATCTAATATTTCCTTCTTTAATTCATATATGGAAGGAACACAAACCCGATTCCTAAACCTTATTATTTCATCACAATCAATGTTGAATTCAAGAACCTTTCTCACCCTCTTTTTTAACTCTACATCTTCCTTCTGTTCCTCTTTAGTCTTCACATGTATATATGGTTGAAATTTTATTTAAGAAAGATAATAATTTTCACCTTGTGTTATAATTTCAAGATCCATCCTTTTCAAATCTATAAATATTGCATCTTTCATGATCCTCATCTTGGATAATATGGCATGGTTTTATCGGTATAATGCATCTGCCACCTTGCTTGCTTTCCCTGGGTGGTAATGTATGCAAAAGTTGTAATCATTAATCAACTCTATCCATCTTTTTTGGTGCATATTCGTCTCCTTTAGTGTGAAAATATACTTTAAAATTTTATGATTAGTATAAATATCACACTTTTCACAAAAAATATAATGCCTCAATATTTTTAATGCAACGATTACCGCAACTAACTCCAAATCCTGAGTTGGGTAATTATGCACATGGATTTTCAACTGTCGTGAGGTATAAGCTATCACCATATCATTTTTCATGAGAACACACACCAATACCTTCTTGGATGCATCACTATAGATCACAATCCTTTATCCACTACAAGGAAGTATGAGCACAGATGCACTGACTAACCTTATTTTTAAATCCTTTAAATTTTCTTCACACTCCTCCATCCAATCAGAATTAACTACTTTTAGAGTCAACCTGGTGAGTGGATTAGATAATCATGAAAAATATTTCAAAAAACATCGATAATATCCTTCCAAAACAACAAATCATCAGATCTCAGTTACTATTGTCAATCTCTACCATTGTTCAATAACCTCTATTTTTTCTAGATCCGTAGATATAATGCCCCGGCCTTAAACATTCCTTAATCTTGAGTTATTAAAAGATTACACCTTGAGGATCTTTTCAGGTTTAGAGTTTTAGATAATTAGATCATAAAACATGCACTACATTCCACATTTAAACAAAGTGGTTACATAAAATATAGTATTCATTTTTACCATCAATGGAAACATATTTGAAATGAAACATGGATTCTTTCTTGACACTTCCTTGACACTATCATCATATCATGTACCTTTCCCTTGACCTGTGAAAAACATTTCAAAAACATGGGATGAGCATAAAATTCTAAGTAGGGGATATAAAAATATGGAATGGAAACATGAGTACATATATTCATACGAATGAAATCATAATTTACCCATAAAACATAATCAATTTAACATACCTCGTCTAATCATGAATAAATCATAGTAATCATAAGACATAATGGTAACTTGATGAATTCATAACATTCTTACATAGGGTGTAACCCTCTTGGTTACATTTGGAATACCCATCACATTATATTCCCTAAATCTCTTCGGAGAAACCTTAAAGTTTCACTCCTTCGCGTTACCCAATGCATTGGAGAGCTATATCAGGCTCACCCGCCCTTAGTTTATCACGGAACCACCCATCTTCATAATAATGCCCAAGAACCTCAACATAATCGTATCACATAAAACATGCATAAAGGAAACATAACATTTCCACCTTTCAATCACAAGATATCAATACACCACATTGATATAAAAATATTATGAAAACCATTTTCAATACCAAAATAAAAGAAAAGTAAATCATGGTATTTATTTTTCTTTTAAAAAAATGTACAGCTTGTAGAGGAAGCCGAAACTCAAATAATGGTCACGGCGGCAGAGAAATCGTTGTCGCCGCATACGTACGACAAAAACATTCCCTTTTGTCATTTAGTAAACATTTCGTATAAAGAAGATTCCTTTTGAATAAATGTAAAAGTCAAAGGGGTTTATACACCGTATAAAAGAAGGTTGTGTATAAAACAAAATATGCCTCAATGAAAGGAGATTGAGATTAAGTCCCATACCTCGGGTCCGACTTGACTTGGTCATTCTTTAATCTAATGAATAATAAACTTGAGTTAATTTATACTTCTTTAAGAACCTTTTTCAAGTTCATTATTCCTTTTATATCACTTATTTCCATGTCATGAACACTATGTAATTATTTAAGTTAATAACGGTCGTTTTAACGATCATTGGTACTTGAGTCAAAAATAAACCCTTTATAATTACAAGTTGTTAATGTATCCATTATATCCAGAATGGTATTCATGATGTAGATATCATATATATCATATATATCCAGTACATTCATTCATTTATAATATTATATTAGATTTAGAGGTAAGAAATGAAATGCATCGTTCATGGAGACGGTAAGCCGTACGTACGCATGAACGCTGCTTGCATTTCTATTTCGTATTTTATTAAATGGAATCATAATGATATAAAGGTATATTATAATTCCAGTGTAATATCATATATAATATCATAACTCCATCCTTTATACGTCCCACATATGGTATTAACGTATGAAATCACTTTGAGGGGGCGGTAGTCCGCACTTCCTTAAATGAAGATATCGCGATTACCCATAATGGAAAAAATAAAAGTATGCCCAAAATGTAAAATACAGAAGCTTAAGGAAAAAATAAACATATTATATATCATATATAAATATATTTTCATATTAATTTCCACCTTTGAAGGTGTTAAAATAATTTTGAACAATCATCGTTTCGGGAGGCCGAAATTCTCCATCCACGGAAGCAGTATGTTCATTAACCATTAGATGTAGGTGTGTGTAAATGTAGCTAGAATACTTATAATAAAAACATCCTAGTATATGTAAGATACTGGTTATGTTAAAAAAGAAATGAATAAAAAGAGTTTAGGGGGTTGGAGAAGCAAAATAAAACAAAAGAACACAAGTGAAGACATTACCTTAAAATCGGGTAACTCCCTTTGGTTTGAGCTCAAAGGCCTCCATGCGAAGACTTCTGCCCAAAGTGAGGCTTAACAGAGTAAGAGAGGGAAGTGGATAGACAAAATGGGTAGGGGTGGGCCGAGCCTAAGGCTTTGGAAGTGTGGGTAAAGAGGTGGAGGTGGGGGCCTTTTATAAGAGGAGAGGAGGGGCACACTTGGAAAGTAAAGAAATGTTACTATATTTTAAAATGATTTTCTGATTTAAAAGGTCCCACATTGATATAATTCGAGGGTAAGGTGATAAGGGTTCTAAATCCACCCATCAAATAGGTTTTGTACATGTGTAGGTCATATATTTTACATTATCTATTCATTTTATTTAAATCCATTATTAATGAGGTAATCACTGCATCATCATGATTCCATAACTAATTTACTTTATTTAATGTCTAAAAATTATAAAACAAATATCATGATATAGAAAATCTTTTTATCTTTCTAATGAATATTTATAGTCGAAAATCTGATTTGTATAACCCCATTTAAAAATTGTTTTAGTAAAACTACTCATGTTAGTGTCATTTTAATTTTAACATTAAATAAAAAGATATTAATGTCATTTTCCTACAAAAGTGGCTCCATGGGGTCCCCAAGTTGACCCATGGATTCTCTTGGTCGGACATGAAACATCCAATAAGGGTAGGACATGTGTCTAGGTATTTTCATTTAATTATAATATCATTTTTCCTTAAATTGCACTAATTACCTCTAATCGCGATTAAAAACATAAAAGTTACTATTCACCAAAAAATTATTTTAATCTCATTGAACCAAATTTTACTTCTTAATGACAACCATGTATTACAGATTTTTGAAAATAATATCACAGAAGTGGCAAAGTTTCATTTAAACAAAAAATCAGTTTCTTTAACTACCTCTTAGTGGTTTCACTATTCATCAAAAAATGAAGTTTTTCAGAAAAATACCAAAATATCACCCTAAGATATATTTGATATTATGAATTCGAAAATGATGTCTATTTTAAAAAATTCAAATAATATAAGTTACATTAATTAATTTAATAATTAATTCCCATTGTCATGACAAATAGCGTGTTTTTATGAAACAATAAGTATCAAAAGATTGACACAAGTTTAAGTCCAATTTAAAAGTGAAATTGATTGCAATGACCACCATTGGAATGAATGGTAAAAATATATTCTAACTTCAATTCAAAACAAATTCAAAAGATAATATAATCATATAAATAAATTAGATTAAAAAGAGGTTTTGAATTAAAATACAACATTTTGCACTATTCATTAAAAAAATGAACATTATTCGAAAAATACCAAAAATTCACACAATGTAAATTTTGATGTCCCAATCACAATGAATAAGTTTATTTTGACAAACATAAATTATAAAAGTGGAAAAAGATAGATTTAAAAATGGTTTTCCATCAAAAAGTAGTAAAACAATCTTTTAAAAATATTAGTGTATTCAATGCTTAAGATTGGATTTATTCTCATTGTAAGCCTCTAAAACACTATCTAATTCTCTTATAGAAATAGATAAAAATATCTATTATTCATTAATTATTTGGGATGTTACATCCTTCCCCCCTTCAGAAAATTGCGTCCCCGCAATTTATTTACTTATCGAATAAATGGGGGTACTTATCCCTCATTGCATTTTCAGATTCCCATGTTGCCTCTTCCATCATGTGGTTTTTTCAAAAAAAAACCTTTACCTGATTAATCACATTATTTTGTAACACTTTCTCCCTATGGTCAAGAATCTGGACCGGTTCTTCCTCATAAGATAGGTTCTCTTCCAGCTGAACTACCTTTGGACTCAAAACATGAGATGGATATGGAATGTACTTTCTCAGCATCGAAATATGAAAAACATTGTGTACCTGAGATAAACTCGGAGGTAAAGCCACCCGGTATGAAAATGATCCAACTCTCTCCAAAATTTTATTTGGTCCAATGAACCTTGGACTCAACATTCTTTTCTTAAGAAATTTCATCACACTTTTCCATGGTGAGACTTTGAGAAAAACATGATCACCTACCTCAAAAGATAGATCCTTCCTACTGTTGTCCGCATAACTCTTTTGCCTGCTCTGAGCTATTCTCATGTGTTTCTGTATCATCTGAACTTTTTCTACCAACTCTTCTACCAATTCTGGTCCCATCACCTTTCTTTCACCCACTTCATCCCAAAAAGCTGGAGTTAGACACTGTTTCCCATATAACGCCTCATATGGTGCGATCTATATACTGGAATGAAAACTATTATTATATGAAAATTCAACCAAAGAAAGATATTGGTCCCAACTTCCCTGATAATCCATAGAGCAAGAACGTATCATATCCTCCAATGTCCAAATTGTTCGTTCTGACTTCCCATCTGATTGAGGATGAAAAGCTATACTAAAATTTAATTCAGTACCCAACGACTTCTGAAGGCCTTTCCAAAAGTTAGAAGTGAACCTGGGATCACAGTCAGATACAATGGAGAGGGTAACTCCATGTAACCTGACTATCTCTTTAAGATACAAACGGGAAATTAGAACTATGGAAAAATTATCTCGTTTAGCAAGGAAATGAGCAGATTTAGTCAAGTGATCAACAATAACCCAGATTGCATTATTACCTCGAGGGGTCTTCGGCAATCCCACAACGATGTCCATGGATATATTATCCCATTTCCACTATGGCACTGGTAAAGGCTGAAGCATCCCTTTTGGTAACTGTCGCTCTGCTTTAACCTGTTGACATGTCAAACACTTCACAGTAAAATCAGCAATACCTGTTTTCATTCCATCCCACCAGTAATACTCCCATAGATCTCTATACATCTTAGTACTACCAGGATGAACTGGAAACAGAGAACTATGAGCTTCACACAACAACTCTCTCTTCAACTGTGAATCACAAGGATCACACAATCTCTTCCCATATCTCAAAACACAATCATTATCAATGTTAAATTCAGGAAGCTTACCTTTCTGAACCAGCTCTACCTTTTTCTGCAACTCACTGTCTTGCTTCTTTGCTTGCTTGATTCTATCTGATAGAGAAGATTTCACTGATACCTAAAACAAAACAGAAGAACATCCAGCACCAACAACTTCTATGCCAAAGTTCATCAAATCCTTAACTAAAGGATCACGTTCCAAACGCAACATTGCTAATGAAGCATTACTTTTTCGACTCAATGCATCAGCCACTTTATTTGCTTTTCCCGGATGGTAATGAATTTTACAATCATAATCCTTGATTAATTCTAGCCATCTCCTCTGTCTCATGTTCAATTCTTTCTGAGTGAATATATACATTAAACTTTTGTGATCGGTATATATTTCACACTATACTCCATAAAAATGATGCCTCCAAATTTTTAAAGAAAAAAACAACAGCAGCTAATTCCAAATCGTGTGTAGGATAATTTACCTCATGAGTTTTCAACTGTCGCGAACCATAAGCAATTACTTGATCATTCTGCATTAGGACGCAACCAATTCCTTTCAATGAAGCATCATTGTATTTAACAAACTCACCATTCCTGGAAGGTAGTGCCAAAACTAGAGCATTCACCAATATTTTTTTCAGTTCCTCAAAACAATCATCACATTCTTTTGTCCAAATAAACTTAACACCCTTCCAAGTTAGCTTAGTTCTTTGACTATATAACCGTGAAAAATTTCTAACAAACCATCAGTAATAGCCTACCAAACCAAGGAAGCTACGAATCTCAGTTACATTTGTGGGTCTTGGCCATTCTTCAACAACCATTGTTTTTTGTAAGATGAACGGTTATACCATCTTTAGAAACAATGTGACCAAGGAATGAAATTTTTTTCAACAAAAACTCACACCATCTGAATTTCCCATACAATTTAATTTCATTTAAGGTTTGCAAAATAACCCTTAAATGTCTTTCATGCTCTTCTTTACTTTTAGAAAACACCAAAATATAATCAATGAAAACCACCACATACTTATCCAAGAACTCATGGAAAATTCTATTCATTAAGTCCATGAATACAGCAGGTGCATTGGTTAGCCCAGAAGGAATTACCAAAAATTCATAATGGCCATATCTTGTACAAAACGCAGTCTTCGAAACATCTACTTCCTTTACCTTCAGCTGATGGTACCCTGATCTCAGGTCAATCATTGAAAAAATACTGAGCTCCCTGGAGCTGATCAAACAAATCCTCGATATGAGGCAAAGGATATTTGTTCTTAACAGTGATGTTATTCAAGGCTCTATAATCAATGCAAAGTCTCATAGAACCATATTTCTTATTAACAAATAAAACAGGAGCACCCCATAGTGATGTGCTGGGTGGAATGAAACCTTTCTCTAATTAATCTTCTAATTGCTCCTTAAACTCTAAAAGTTCAATTTGAGCCATTCGATAAGGGAGTTTTGAAATTGGCTTAGCATCAGGAACTAAGTCTATAGTAAACTCAACTTCCCGATCTGGTATTATTCCAGGCAACTCATCAGGAAAAACATCAGGATACTCATTTACCACTGGAACATCATTAATCAGAATAGTTCCTTTATTTTCAACGATGTGTGAAAGGTAACATTCATTTCCATGTTTTACAAGTTTCTCAGCCTCTTGATATTTTATCAACAGTAAGGGTTCATTCTTGTACAAAAACTGAAAGTCTTTCTTAAAAGAAACTTCTTTAGATCTACAATCAATCTTAGCATGGTAAATAGAGAGCCAATCCATACCAAGGATAACATAAAACTCTACTAGAGGTAAAACAATAAGGTTTTCAAGTAGGTTCTTTCCAGGGATAAGGATAGGAAGATTCATATAAATTATTTTTTCCTCAACATTTTCCCAAGGTGTTTTTACCACAAGTTCAAGAGTCATTTCTTGAGATGGTATTCCCAATTTACTAGAAACGTTTTCAGAGATAAAAGAATGTGTAGACACCGAATCAAACAACACACTGGCATAATCTGAAAAAAAAACAAACAAAGTACCTGATACAACATCATTTGTTGGCCCGACATCTGCTGAAGTAGTTGCAAAGGATTTCAACACCCCTTTCTTCTTGTAGTCTAGCTGCTTCCCATCACACATGCTCTTTGTCGGACACTCGTTTGCATAGTGACCCATATCATTGCACTTAAAACTTTTCACTAAATGTAAATCAAATTTGGATTTACCATCACCTTGATCTTTTTTAGTGCAATCATGATCCTTATGTCCCATCTTACCACATCGGTAGAACTTTCTAGAATTCATAAGACATTCCCCAGCATGCCTTTTACCACATTTATCACAAACTGGAAACTTAGTTTTCTTACCCTCAGACTTTTTTTGAAGAATTATTCCCTTTCTCCTACCACCTTGGTCTCTTCTTCTGCTGGTTGTTATAGAACACTTGATCATCGACAAACTACATTTCCACGTTCTCAGCACATCGAACAAGCTTTTCATAACTTTTAAACTCACGAGAAGCTAATGCCCTTCGATATTTTGGTTTTAATCCAGAGTAAAAATGATAGATTTTACTATCAAGGTCTCGGATAAAATTTGTAGCATACCTTGCCAATTGAGTGAACCTCTCTTCATAGGCAGCCACTGAGTCTTCCTCTTGACTCAATTCAAAGAATTGTTTTTCCATCCTAAGTTGAACATCGTTAGGAAAATATTTCTCAAGAAATATACCGTTGAATTTATCCCAGTCAAGAGCATCAATCTCATCAGCGTCCCTGATATTTTTATCCATCGACCACCACTGATCTGCCTCACCCTCCAAACGGTAAATAGAAAGACTAACCTTTTGATTGTATGAACACCCCATGACATCGAAAATCTCCTCCAGTGCTTTAATCCATCCTTCAGCTAAAACAGGGTCAGATGATACTCTAAATGATGGGAGATGTTGCCTCATGAAATGTTCCACCACTGACATGTTCCTCTGCGGTTGATCTGGCTGATCTCGTGCATGGATACCACCACCATTTATCGCTTGATTCAAATGCGCCATTACTACAACAAACTGTTCAGTTCCAATTCCGACCATCTCAGGATGCTGATTCGGAAGTTTATTTCCTTTTGTATGCCTTCCTAGCACTGCTTCCCTGTTTCCTCTGCGGAAAACCATTATGAACAAGCATGTATTAGATGAAGCAACATGGTAATCTTCAAATTCTATATCATTTCAAAAAATATATTTTTGGATAATCATTTAATAGAATTGTAACTCCTAAAGTTATCTAAACCTACCTCTGATACCAACTATAAGGCCCCGACATTAAATATTAATTAATATTGAGTTATTACAAGATTAAACCTTGAGGATCTTTTCAGGTTTAGAGTTTTAGAGAATTATATCATAAAGCATGCATTACATTCCAAATTTAAACAATGTGGTTACATAAAAGATAGTATTCATTTTTCCCATCATTGAAAACATATTTAAAATAAAACATGGATTCTTTCTTGACACTTCCTTGACACAATCATCATATCATGTACCTTTCCCTTGACCTGTGAAAAACATTTCAGAAACATGGGATGAGCAAAAAAACCTCAGTAGGGGATATAAAAATATGGAAAGGAAACATGAGTACATATATACATAAGAATGAAATCATAATTTACCCATAAAACATAAGCACTTTAACATACCTCGTCAAATCATGAATAAATCATAGAAATCATAAGACATAAAGGTAACTTTAGGCATTCATAACGTTCTTACATAGGGAGTAACCCTCTTGGTTACGTTTGGAATAACCATCACAGTATATTCCCTAAATCTCTTCAGAGAAACCTTAACGTTTCACTCCTTCATGTTACCCAAGGCATTGGAGAGCTATATCGGGATCACCCGCCCCTAGTTTTTCACGGAACCACCCGTCTTCATAATAATGCCCAAGTACCTCAACATAATCGTATCACATAATACATGCATAAAGGAAACAAAACATTTCCACCTTTCAATCACAAGATATCAATACAACACATTGATATAAAAACATTATGAAAATCATTTTCAATACCAAAATAAAAGAAAAGTAAAACATGGTATTTATTTTTCTTTAAAAAAATGTATGGCTTGTAAAGGAAGCTGAAACTCAAATAATGGTCACGGCGGCAGAGAAGTCGTTGTCACCGCATACGTACGACAAAAACATTCCCTTTTTTCGTGTAGTAAATGCTTCGTATAAAAAAGACTCCTTTTGAATAAACGTAAAAGTCAAATGGTTTTATACACCATATAAAATAATGTTGTGTATAAAACAAAATATGCCTTAATGAAAGGAGATTGAGATGAAGTCCCATACCTTGGGTTCGACTTGACTCGGCCATTCTTTAATCTCCTGAATAATAAACTTGAGTTAATTTCTACTTGTTTAAGAACCTTTTCATGTTCATTATTCCTTTTATATCACTTATTTCCATGTCATGAACACTATGTAATTATTTAAGTTAATAACGGTCGTTTTAACGATCATTGGTACTTGACTCAAAAATTAAACCTTTATAATTACAAGTTGGTCATGTATCCATTATATCCAGAATGGTATTAAAAATGTAGATATCATATATATCATATACATCTAGTACATTCATGCATTTATAATATTATATTACATCTAGAAGTTAGAAATGGAATGCACCGTTCATGGAGATGGTAAGCCGTACGTACGCATGAACGCTGCTTCCATTTCTATTTAGTATTTTATGGAATGGAATCATAATGATATAAAGGTATATTATATTTTCAGTGTAATATCATATATAATATCATAACTCCATCCTTTATACGTCCCACATATGGTATTAACGAATCAAATCACTTTGAGGGGGCGGTAGTTCGCACTTCCTTAAATGAAGATATCGCGTTTACCCATAATGGAAACCATAAAGGTATACCCAAAATGAAAAATACAGAAGCTTAAGGAAAACATAAAAATATTATATATCATATATAAATATAGTGTCATCTTAATGGCCACCTTTGAAGGTGTTAAAATAATGTTGAACAATCATCGTTTCGGGAGGCAGAAATTCGTCATCCATGGAAACAGTATGTTCTTTAACCATTAGATGTAGGTTTGTGTAAGTGTAGATCGAATCCATATTATAACAACATCCTAGTATATTGAAGATACTTTTTTGTTACAAAATAAATTAATAAAAAGAGTTTAGGGGGTTGGAGAAGAAAAATAAAACAAAAGAACACAAGTGAAGACATTATCTTAAAATCGGGTAACTCCCTTTGGTTTGAGCTCAAAGTCTTCCTTGGGAAGACTTCTGGCAATAGTGAGGCTTCAAGGAGTAAGAGAGGGAATTGGAGAGACAAAATGGGAAGGTTTTTGCCGAGCCAAAGGCTTTGTAAATGTGATTAAGGAGGTGGAGGTGGGGGCCTTTTATAAGAGGAGAGGAGGGGCACTCTTGGAAAGTAAAAAAATGTTACTTTATTTTAAAATGCGTTTCGAATTCAAAAGGTCCCACATTGATATAATTCTAGGTTAAGATAATAAGAGTTCTAGATACACCCATACAATAGGTTTTAGACATGTTTAGGTCATATATTTTACATTATCTTTTCATTTTATTTAAATCCTTTATTAATGAGGTAATCACCACATCATCATGATGTCATAAATAATTTAATTTATTTAATGTCTAAAAATTATAAAAAATTATAATGATATAGGAAATCTTTTTATCTTTCTAATTAATATTTATAGTCAAAAATCTGACTTGTATAACCCCATTTAAAAATTGTTTTAGTAAAACAACTCATGTTTGTGTCATTTTAATTTTAACATTAAATAAAACGATATTAATGTCATTTTCCTACCAAAGTGGCTCCATGGGGTCCCCAAGTTGACCCATGGACTGTCTTGGTCGGCCATGACACATCCAATAAGGGTAGGACATGTGTCTAGGTATTTTCATTTTATTATAATATCATTTTTTCCTTAAATTGCACTAATTACCTCTAATCGCGATTAAAAACTTAAAAGTTACTATTCACGAAAAAAATTATTTTAATCTCATTGAACCACAATTTAGTTCTTAATGACAACCATGTATGTCAGATTTTTGAAAATCAAATCACAGAAGTGGCAAAGTTTCATTTAAACGAAAAATCAGTTTCTTTAACTACCACTTAGTGGTTTCACTATTCATAAAAAATTGATGTTTTTCAGAAAAATACCAAACCTTCACCCTAATCTATATTTGATATTCTGAAGTCAAAAATGATGTATATTTTACAAAATTCAAATAATATAAGTTACATTAATTAATTTAATAATTAATTCCCGCTGTCATGACAAATAGCGTGTTTTTATGGAACAATAAGTATCAAAAGATTGACACCAGTTTAAGTCCAATTTCAAAGTGAAATTGATTTCAATTACCACCATTGGATTAAATGGTAAAAATATATTATAATTTCACTTCAAAACCAATTCAAAAGATAATCTAATCATATAAATAAATTAGATTAAAAACTGGGTTTGAATTAAAATACAACATTTTTCACCATTCATTAAAAAATGAACTTTATCGGGAAAATACCAAAAATTCCCACAAAGTAAATTTTGATGTCCCAATCATAAAGACTAAGGTTATTTTGAAAAACATATATTATAATATTGTCATAAGATAGATTTAAAAATGGTTTTCCATCAAAAGGCAGTAAGACAATCTTTTAAAAATATTAGTATATTTCATGCTTAAGATTGGATTTATTCTCATTTTAAGCCTCTAAAACAATATCTAATTGACTAATATACATAGATAAAAATATCTATTATTCATTACTTACTTGGGATGTTAAAATATATAACCCCTCTCTTGAGATTATGTGACCCAAAAAATGAAACTTTATGAAGTCAAAATTCACACTTTGTAAATTTCTCATAAATCTTCTCCTTTCATGGGGTCTTCAATACAATTATTAAGTGATTATAATGTTCTTCCCTCTTTGAATAGGAATTAATATCTTCAATAAAGACTACCACAAACTGCTCAATATATTATCTAAAGAATCTATTCATTAGATACATGAATATCGTAGGGTAATTAGTAAGACTAAATGGAATCACTATAAATTCATAGTGTTCATACCTTATACGGAAATCTGTCTTTGGTATATCCTCCTTTTTGACCCTTAATTGATGATCCCCTGAACAAAGGTCAATCGTGGAAAAGTATTGAGCTCTGCTTAGTTGGTCAAATAAGTCATCAATGCGTGGGAGAGTATATTTGTTCTTGAAAATGATCTTGTTATGATCTCAATAAGAAATGTAGAGACTCATTGATCAATCTTTCTTCTTAACAAACAGAAAAAGGGTTGTCCAAGGTGATGCACTAGGTCGTATAAAACCCATATCAAGATTCTCTTGGAGTTGCTTCTTCAATTCCTGCAACTCAATTGGGGCCATTCTATAAGGTGTCTTTGAAATGGGCATATCACCCGGTATGAGTTCTATTGAAAACTCAACTTCATGATTTGGTGGAAGACTTGTAAATTCCTCTACAAAGACATCATAAAAATCCCATACAATGTAAATATTATTAATCATGAGTTTCTCACAAACCATTTGAGATAAATAACCTTTATTTATTGGAATCAAGACTTGTAAGATGGAAGAAATTTCCACTGGAAGGTTATATTCCTCCTTGCATCGATAGATGATCATAGATTGACCTAGAATATGAAATTTGACATCCCTTCATTGGAAATTAATATGATTTCCATACAAGGAAAGCCAATCCATGCTATGAATCACATAAAATTCCACTATAGGAATGATCATAAGATTTGCAGGAAGCACTTTCCCACAAACATCAATTGGAGAATAATTATAAACTTTTGATGCAACTGTCGTGCCATTATAATTTGTCACATCTAACTCAATATCTAATTGTTGAGGTAGTACAAGACTTTCGGTAGAAAAGTTTTTATAAATAAAAGAGTGGGTGGATACAGAATCAAATAAAACATTTTCAACTTTAGAGTGGATGGTAAGTGTACCTTTCACCACTTCGTTATCTTACTCATCATCACCAATTGAAATTTCATGCAAAATTCCTTTTCCATTGGCCTTAAGAGTTTATTGACATCAATCATCATCAACAACCCCTGGATTAGATTATTTATTAGAATAATTCCCCATTTCCTTTCATTTGTAACATTGATGTGTATGAGGTGCATTCTATGTAGCCTTTTATCTGTTCGCATCATTAGATATCTTTTTACCATCACTACGGTGTTCAATTTCCTGATGACCATCTTTTCCACATTTAAAACATATAATTTTCCCTCTAAGAAATTTCCCTCCATGTTTCTTTACACACTTTGAACATAATGGAAAAATCATATTCTTTTTAGTGTGGTCTTTAGATTTCCCTTTGAATTCCATTTTCCTATTTTGATCAAACAAATATGACTGATGGGTTACTCTAATCTCCATATCAACCTTGAGAGCACATCAAACAATTTCCTTGTATCTATTTAAGTCCCTTATGTCTACTCGCTTCGGATACTTGGTTTTAATCCACTAAAGAATCAATCGATCTTACTCTCCAATTGTATAATAATTCTGGAAGCGTACCTTGCATGTCTTGTAAAATTTTCCTCATAGGTACTAATGGATTCAACATCCTTTTTCTTTAGTTCAAGAAACTCTTTCTCCAGCTTTGTTCGAAGAATACAAGGGAATCACTTATTGAAGAATAAGTAATTGAACTAGTCCCATTCAATGGATTCCATTTCATCACATTGCCACTTATTCTTGATAATATTCCACCACTGATCATCTTCACCTTCCAAACGATATACTGCTAAGATGAATTTATCATGATCAGAACATTGTAGAACTAAAAATATCTTTTTAGTGGTATTGATCCATTGTTCATACACTAATAGATAAGAAGACCCACTAAATGAAGGTGGATGCTGCCTCATGAAGGATTCAACAGAATGTTTCTCCTTCATTTACTCATTTGGAATTCCTGTATGATTCATAGCTTGAGAAAGTTGAATGATCATGGTTACAAGTTCTTTCATTACAACTACCATAATGTTTAGTTGCTTAGGGGGACAATCATTTCATTTCCCATCACATTCAGCATTAACATGCTTCCTTCAGGTTCCATGCATTGACTAAAACCAAGAATCATAGTGTGAGAAACACTAATTACAATAGGAAAACCACATAATCATGAAATTTTTTTGCACTGTATGTCTTATCCTAGGTTATTAATGGCCATTTCTAAAACATTATTATTGTGTCTTATGCTTAGACATATCCTTAGGGTTCTTACTAAGGAGTTCACATCCTAGTTTCCAATGGTTAATAATACATTTCCTCTAATAACAACTATAACAAAAAATACATTACATACATTGTTAATACTTCATAATTGATGTATATGTATTACAACATATAACAAAACCATTACATGACCGTATTGGTATAGTGTCTTTAAGAACTATGAAACATAAACAACTGGTTCATAAAGAATCTACGTTATTTCCCATTTATTTGATCATATCTAGACTCTTTTTTGGAATATCATATTTAATACCCTTATTCTTGACCTGGGGAGAAGAAACATACAAAATGGTGAGCTCAAATTCTTATTAAGGGTAAGAAAATGAAATATCAATCATATCATATTCTTAAGATCATAGCATTTGAAAATTTTATCCTACATAAGATGTCATAATATCATGTAATGAGATAAATCATAGAACAACAATGTAACCCCAATCATCATAAAATAAGACGTTAAACATTGTATCATACACACGTAAGCATAGAATTTCATTTCATATTAGTCATGGCTCTTTTCCAAGACCATCGTAGCGGACAATGTCCATTACTAAACCGATTTCACACCTCGTTCCAGTCATGTATCACTGAACCGAATTAACACGTCATTCCAACCATGTCTATCTCATGAGATAAAAATCATTACCCGATGCATTGGAGGGAGATATAGGTCCCACCAATCTCATAATGAAACAATTCTTATGTGTGCCACAAAATCTCAAATCAGACATCATAACATAACCCATGTAACGAAATGGGATTCTTAAACATCATGCCATCATAAGATAAAAGAACTTGATAAAAATAATTTCATTAGAACATAATGAAATCAATATAAAAATAGGGATAAGAACCTCTCCCTAAATCATCAGAGGGAAAATAATTTTGATAAAACACTTCAACATAGTTCTAAAGGAAAATATCCTTTATTTATCAAAACATTTTCATTTCTCAACATGTCAAACAATTAAAAATTTAAAGAAGTTATTTGAAAATAAACTTGAAAACTTGTAAAGGAAGCTTATATATAAATAATTTCCTATGAAAAGATAAAAAATACCACATGCTTTATAAGGTAAAAAAACATTTTTTCTCATACTTTGGTTGGAAAAGTCAAAAAGTATCTCATATGGAAAGTGACAAAATAATATTTTCAGTTTTTTACTAAAAACTCATCGATAGGTAAAATTGGATTTATACAATTGTAGGAGGAAAAAAATAATATTACGTATTGAGAAAACATGAATTTGGATGATAAATAAGCCCCATTAAATACTGATGTGTAAACAATCTCATATAAAAAAATTTGAATGCAAGATTTTCCCTTACCTTAGGTATGATATGCTTTGTACGTATCCAAAACTCATGTATAATGATTTAAATATTGTTTTTGACTTATTCCGGAATCATATTCATTGTTATGATATCATATATGGTAATATTCGTATCTATTTATTAGTAACATTTCATTGTTACTCGTTATTCGCGTGTTAACTGCTTTGTATTCTTATGCATGTTTTGTCAAATAAATTCTAATTCATCATTTTAGAATATAAATATATCATTTAAAGAATGGTATTAGTATAATATATATCATATCTATTTATTCAATTCATTTATATAATCATTTTTCTATGAATATCATGTAGAACGAATCGTATCACAATGTGGAGATGGTTGGTCGTATGTACACATGAGCGATGATATCGTTCCCATGATTGTGGAATTGTATTGAAGTGTATAGTGTATAATATTACAAAATCAATATCACATTAAAAAAATCATATAAATTAATTTCTTCCATCATTATACCCATCCAAGTATGTTGGTGATGAAAAAAAGACTACACCACGGTGTGGAAACGGTATTGCGTACATACGCACTCATAGTGATTTCATTTTTTGTATGATGGATAGAAGGTAAAATAGGGTTGTTTCATATTTATAATAACATATCAGTATATTTGTGATACTTGTTTTATTAAGTTACAATGAAACAACAAAAGAAGTGGAAGTTGAAGAAAAACTAAAACTGAAAGAATCAGTAGAAGATATTGCCTCTTCCTCAAAGTTCCTCCTTTAAACATCCTCTTAGGGCACTAGAGTTGGACTTTTGAGAAGGCCATAACCTCAATATTTTAACTAGAGAGTTTTAGAAGAGGCGCTTTCAGGGAAAGGACGATCATGAAGGCTCAAAATTGAGTGAAGAGGATAGGAAATAAGGTGCCCTTTTATAAGAGAGGAGAGGGGCACTTTTGGAAACCTAAAAAATATTAATTTATAATAAAAACCAACCCCACATAAAAACCTCCAAAATGACTAAACATATAATATGAGATGATATATGGTTATAATATCATCAACCAATAATATTCAGACATTTTTGATATTATTTTCAACCTTATCATTTTGATTTATCATTATTTAATCTATTTAATTTTATTTATAGTAATAATTTTATAAAATTTAAATGGTTATAAATACTTACTTATGTGTTGTTAATTGTACATAATTGGATAATTTATGACATTCTAGACCATATAAATTTATATTTGTAATTTATTAATATTTTTTGTGATTTTCGAACAATTTAATAATATGTTATTTTCATAAAATATCAATTGTGTCAATTTTGACACAATTGGTTTATTTAAAATTAAATAAAATCCACAAAGAATATATTTTCAAAAAATATATTTAATAGATTCCTAAAAAGTCATATTAATATAGAAAATTGGTTTATAACATTAATTAAATCATATAATATTTATTTTTATATTTTTAAAACTATTTATTTGATATTTCTCTTGATAAAATAATTACTACAACATTTTTGTATAATTATTTAATCTACTTATTTGTTGCATATAAACTAAAGATAAAATACTATGATGAAGATAAATTTAATAGATTTAATAATAATACTTTTAGTCAATTTTATATTTAAAAAAAACTAACTTTTAAAATGATATATCTTCTTAAATTATGAAGGTGTAAATTTTGACATTATTTAAAATAAAAAAACATATAAGTGTTATAATAACTTCTATAAGGATCCAAATGGTCCAAAAGTAAACCATAGGAAGATTATAATTTCTATATACTCGACCAATAGGGTTTGGTCAAGTGTTTGGTTCTTTTAATGGGTATTATTGTTTTAATAAAAACTATATTATTGACTTTTCACTAAATAAATAATTTTTGCATCATTAATGTATAAGCTATTAAGGTAATTATATATTTTATAAAAATTAAAAATAAGTTACCATGATAAATAAAAACGTGTTATCTTTAAAATGAGTATTAATAATCTAATTTATATTATATATATAAATATATTAAAAATAATTTAATTATTAAAGTTTTAGTGAGACATATTTTACTTTCCGTTAAATAAAATAAATTAATTGTCTCAATCTCATCCAAGTGGGTTCCAATATAAACCATTTTGACCCAATTATAATTTTGGATGAAATATAATCATCCAATTAAATTATGACACATGTTAGGGTAATTGTATTATATTATTTTTACACTTAATTATCCGATTTACCTTCAACTGTGGTAATAAAATTTACCGTAATTACTATTCATACTGCCCAAAAATAAAAGTAGCCTATTAACATAATTTATACCTAATGATTCCAAATATGGAATCCATTTTTCCAAATTCAAGACACAAAAGTTGCAGAAATTTAATTTAAAATTAATCCCATTGTCGAAAAAATGGGTTTTTGATTAAAACATTGCAAATGATTGAAATGATTTTACCTATGAATTCATTGTAAAATTAATGATAATTACATACATTATATTAAATAGTAAAAATATATTCTATTTATAATTTCAAACCATTCAATATTTTAATTTAACATTATAAATTATCTCGATGAAAAGAGATGTTTTTAATTAAAATTTAGCGTATTTTTACTATTCAACAAATTATGATGTTTATCAGAAAAATATCATAATTTAACCGAAGTAAATTTTTTATATCCTACCTCCAAATAAAATGTTCACATTGTAATATTAAACTTATTAATTTCCCTAAATATTAAATTAAAATGGGTTTTCCATTAAAAGGCATAAAACATTCTTTTAATATCTATTTGATGAATATCAAAATATCATTTTAATTATATAACATACATATCTTATTAAATTCATACACTCAAATAACTAATATGAAATATTATTGATTTAAATTTATCATATATTTTTAAAAGTTAGTTATATTTATTCTCGCTAACATAACAAATAGGTTATGACGAGATTTTTATATTAAGGGAACCTCACAGTTTGTTTAAACTAGCTATTGTGTGAAAAAAAAGCTACTGAAGAATGAAAATTATTTAAATATTTCCTAAAACACATGGGCATTACACATAAAAAATGACATCATCATATTTATGAAATCCATTGAGAGTTTCCCACTAATCTTTATGGAACTGAAGAAATCCTTCATTTCTTCAAAAAAAATATTTATCATGAGAGAAATTACATATAACTGATTCACTTTATATTTAAATTATTGAGTCACCTAAGGCATCCCCATATTTACGTCAAGAAACATAAAATGATAATTCAACTCATTCTTGGTCTATATCCTTTAAATATAATACATTTGTACTTTTTATTGTATCACTATATGAAATTATTTCTTTCGTATAATCTATGAACATCATGAGTCCATGGTCTCTTTTACACTCAAATTTCGCTAATGTTTCTATATGGAGGGTAGGGACGTCACCAGACAGACCATGAATATCTTCTCTTATAACTGCCCAGATCAACTCAAGAAAAATAGTGGTTGGAGGAGGTTCACATAATGAAGAGGACATTGATGTAATTGTCTCTATCCTTTCTAGAAGAGTATACATGGAATTGGAAAAGGAATATCTCATCTCCTCCAATATAGTTCTCAAAAAATTCATCTCTCATTCCAAAATTCTATTTTTTTAATTCCACTTATCTATTATAGAGAATCATTTTTGGATGGTTATTCTTAATTACATGCCCTAAAAATGACATTAATAATTATCACTGATCTTAGTAACCAAATAAGATTTATTTTTCAATACTAAATCAAATTCTAAGAGGGTCCTTTCTTGGGAGGAATCCAAGTCACTTATTATGAAAACATCAACTGGCATTGGATTAAAAATAGGTGATGTTATATAAAAAACCACTTCAACTCAAAAACATGATGAATCTGGTCAACCAACGATCCCTCAGGATCTATGGCCTCAGAATGTGTAGTCCCACAATGATTTTCTAGAAAACACTAAATATTATCCCATTCCTAAAACAATGAATCCATCCAACTAATAGAATACTTACCATAAGTATCACCAAATATACGATATGAAACCTTAGACATAACCATTGTAGGTATAACACTCATATGCACACTAGATCTATACGCATCAACTATTTTATCAACAGTTATGGGATCACCTTCTATCTTCTCTAAAACTGATTGATCAATAACATTATACTCAACATCCTTATGAATATCATTTATAGGCACAATAAGATCTAAAAAACAGGGCGACTTTATAAAAATGGGTATTCCAACCCCTCAATTGATGCTTTATTTCGCTTCTATAGTTCTTATATCCATATAACCACCTTTGTTCAGTCTTTTATCAGATACAGAATTACCTCATAATAATAGAGAAGAAAGAAGAGCCTAAGGAATCTTGGTATCCTCAACTCTAATATGGCCTATAGGAAAATTATTGTATGATCCTCCATTATTTTTATCACCATCTACATAACCATTATCATTTCCTTTTCAATTTCCATAATCTTCCTCATCTTATCTTCCACCTTTATCTTTACATTATTTATCCCCATTACCATTTTCATTCCCTTTATATAATTTGGAAGCACTCTAGAATTTTTCATCACCTAATATTTTTTATCTTATCCTCCTTACATATTTCTTTTAAGAGTTTACCTATTATATGAGTAGACCATGGTGGATGAGGAAAAACAAAAGATATTGTTGGGGAATAACGACCCAATATTAACATAAATTGACATTACATAATTTCTGTAGAACATTTCATAGAATACAAAAACATACACCCATAGAGAGTATTAGTTTATTTCCTTGAGAAACTTGGAAACATAATCACATAGGTTATAACACATTCACTTATCCTCCTTACAATTTTTTCATAACTATAACACTTTTTTATAAATCATAAATTATTCATTTATTCATATAATAGGGAAAACAAAATAAAGGGTGAGTTGAGAAGCTCAGTAAGGGTAAACAAGGGAGAGATAAATGATAAAATAATAATATAGAATATGTAAATAATAAAAATATTTGAATATAATATCATGAAGATAAAATATTTTGATACTGTGTGATAGAATTAATAATATAAGTTCATAAAAAAATCAAAAAACATAATCTATGAAATTAAAATATAATACATTAAATTATGTAATTTAAAAAATCATATATATTCATTTATAAAATATTCAAATAATCTTTTCTATGGTTGTATTAGTATTATGAGGTAACTCTTTATAAAATCTTGGTAATCATGGTTCTCTCTAATGACCATCTTAGTAATGAAGGATCACTCCCAAGACTATCATAGATGTTAAAGTCATTTATTGAAACAAGTTCACTCCCCATTCGATCCATATATAAATCATTAGATATAAATAATTATCTATTAAATTATAGGGACATATAGGTCCCAACCATCACATAATAAATACCACACATATGTGTGCATTATTACATAAATCATTCATCATAATAGAAACCATATATTGAAATGTGTTTCAAAAAAATCATTCAATCAAAACATTACCCATGAAAATGAAATAGGTATAATAAATATCATTACCTAATAAACATAATCCTTTCATAGAATGAATAAAAATGGTTCCACAGAATCATATCACTAGTAAAACATATACAACATAAATTATTTTTATCTTCGATGAAAAATAATTTTTATAGATCACATGAATATGGTTCTTTAAGAAAATATAATTTCTTATTTAAAATCATTTTCATTCCACAAAATTCCATGAAATTTTCAAATGAATAAATTTTAATAAAAATAATCATGGAATATTTTATAGGAATATTCAATGCATTATGGTGTGATGATAAAGAGAAATTCATTTCGTGTGGTAAAATTTAAATCAACATTCGTTTGATTTTTTTTGGAAAAAGTCCCAAATTACATCATTTGAAAAAAAAGAATCCTATATAATCATTTAGTAAATATTAAAAAATTATTAAAATAACATGAAATATTTATAGGATAACAGTAATAAAATTTCTAATTTTTTTTATAAAACATGGTTGTGGAATATAAATATTCCCCAGGGAAGACTTTGAATGGAACAATACTGAATATTGATGAGATTGAGATGTAAACACTTAAAAAATTATAACCAGTTTAATTTTATTCCAAATGAAATAAAGAAAAGTACATGGATTTTATAATACCTTAATATTAATAGTAATTATCATATAATACATTAATGGGTAGTATATACCCCCACATAAAATACTCAAGTAGGTTATAAGGGATGTTCCCCCACAGAAATAAAACTCAGACAAAAATCCATTACCTTTTGTCTTGAATCTCATTGTACTTGTGAAAAATCAGGAATTATAAACATAAATTCATTATAAAACTATTAACAAACATATTAAATTATATAATATCATATATGATTTACTTATGGCCTTTTCTTAAGCATTTATAAATATTCCATGTTAATGTTTCATTTCGGGTAATAACCGCTTTGTTTTTGGAATGTGATTTAATTTTTTATATATTTTATCATAATTATATCATGATTTCATAATACTTATAAAGATAAAAATTAAATAAATATCATATATATTAATTATATATATACTTCTATTTATCTATATATTATATAAATAGAAAATTGAAGAGACTATTCATGGAGATGGTTGGTCGTACGCATGGATAAACATTGTTTCCATATTCTTTTAGTATAGAAATTAAGTAAGTCAATGAAATATATTAAAATATATAATATAATTCCAGTAGAATTATTATTTCTTATTTAACATATAATTTCAGTAAAACCATCTTTAACACATTCCATGTAAATTGAGAATGAGTCACATCGCTTTGCGGAGGCAGTAGTCCACATGTTCTCAAATAAAGATATCATATTCAATCCCAATGGAAGGAATGGAGGTATGTTTCATATATAAAAAATAAAAGTATAAATAAACTATAAATACCAAATATAATATAAAAATATTTACCTTCCATCATAAATCCCAACAATGAGACGTGGTAAAGTAAGAATGAACAACATCGTTTTTTGAGGTGATAGTTTACCATACACACGAGCTCTGAGTTCGTTACCCATTTGATTGAAGTGTGTAAAAGTTTATGTAAACATATTTATATAAAAAATTCTAATTATATTTAGGATTCTTATATTATTAAATAAATATGAAAAAAATAATTATAGCGGTTTAAGGAAAAATTAAAACAGCAATGTTCGTTGATGAGTGTTGCCTCTTCTTTGGGTATATCCTTTTGATTTTCCCAAAAGGACTACATTGGTTTATTTCACTAGAAATTATGTATTCAAGGATAAATTTAGGGATATTTAAAGGATAATTATATATATTTTTATAGATTAAAATACATTTTCACATGTGTATAGAACAGAAGGAGGGGATTCCTTTTATAAAAGAGGGGAGGGAACCTTTTGGAATTTCTCGAAAGATTAATTTATAATAATTTAATTATTTATAAAAATAACCCCAAGAGGAAATTAATTATAAAATATTATTATATAAGGTTTTAATATAATAAAATAATTGGTTTTAGCCAAGGTTTGGTATCATTTTAAAACATATCATTTTGATTATCCTTTATTTAATCCAATTTCATTTTAATAATGGTAACCTTGTGTTTAATATTAATATGATGTAATTTTAAATAATGTGTAAATATAACCAAAAATGTCCTAGGTGTAATATATTCTTCCATATAAAATTCCATTTCATTATTAAATATTTTTATGATTTTTTAAATAATTTAATAATACGCTATTTTCATAAAATATCATAAGTGTCAAATTTGAAACTATTCATAACATTGACCATAAGAAACCCCATATGGAAATAAATTTTCAAAAAAATATTTTAATACTCACCAAATATGTAATATTCACACAAAAATTCATTTTTTACATCAAACTAGTCAAATTATATATGTTTTAATAATTCTAATATCATTTAATTTATTGTCTCATTAATTATGTAACTATAACATTATTATTTTGTAATTATATATGAAAATTATTTCTTTATTATAAATTAAAAAAAATTCATCGATTTATATAAACATATAATCTTCCATAATATTTTATATAATCTATAATAGATTCTAATTTATCCCATATTAAAAATTTTATACATATTCAATGTAAGAGAACGTCATTTTATCATTTTTGTTGATTTTAAAAAAAATTAAGTCATTTTCAAGAACACGTTTCCATTAAATTATTAAATTTGTATCCTTATGTGTTATATTGAAAATGGGTTCTCTATTAAAAAGTAGCAAAAACTACCTTTTTAGAATAATACATCATTTATGTGTAAAAATGGATTTGTTCTTATATCTTGCCTAGAAAGAAAATACTAATTATGATAAACAATAAACTTAGAATATTATATATATATATAATTAATATAATTCAAAAAGGATGAATTGTTTATTTATTTGTATAAAACAACCCTATGAATTTATAAAAAAAATCGGGAATTTTTTTTCCTTTTAATTTTTTGGAATTGATTTATAATTAATTGGTTAATAAAAATGTGTAAGCCATAATTTAATAAATATGTTAATATTGTTTGTAATATCCATTATAATGTCTATGTTATTATTTTTTAGTTCTAAATATTTATAATAATTAAATTATTTTTCATAGAAACTCAGTGTTGCGTATAAATAATGTAAAGAAAGTCATTCATGTAATACAAGAAATAAAGGAATTAAAAGTATTTAAAAATATATATCTCAAATAAAGAGAATTGTGTTGATTTCAACCCTCCATAAAATTAATTTGTCCCTAAAAAATTTTCGGGTTTATAAAATGTTTAATAAAAGAATCTTACTTTCATGGAAACCAACATTGTAAAAATAAGTAATAAAAAATTATATTAAAAATGTAATTTTTGAAGAGAAATGGTTATATAATGAAAATAAAAACTAGGTTTCCACATATGGAAATATAGGTGGGAAGTGAAAACATGGAAGTGGAATAAAAATCGTACTATAATGTTCGAATATAGAGTGAGAGAGAACATGGTCAGGAGAAAGTTATTAATCAAAAAGGCATAAATATGTGACAATCTAAGGGGATATTTGATTCATCAGAAAAGAAGTTACTAGGATAAAATTTTGAGTTTCAATATACTATACCTAGATTCATACAATTTTAATGAGAATTAATATTTTCATGATTTTAAAAAATTTCATAAGAATAATAACATCTTTTCACAATGCCTTGAACATTTTCAACTTGATATCATATTTTATAAAATAAATGCGAATTTTTAATTCATGAAGAATTATAATATCACAAAATCCATAGAATTAAATATTATTCCATCTATTTTAATATCTCAACAAAAATATTAACAAAAATTATTTGATATGAATAAATCATCATATAGAGAGATAATACAATAATCTCAATAACCTCATCTAAATTACACCTTAATCAATTTAACCAATGGGAAGAAATATGATCCTTATAATATATTAAAATAGAAAACATTTCAGAGAAGGTAACTAAAATTCAAAAATCATTAGTACTAGAAACAAATTGATATAGAAAATAATTTTCCTAAAACAAATAGGTTAAGACTATTTTTCATGTACTCTCCTAAAGCATGGTTATATCTTTAATTAATATAAAACCTTACTGAAAACATGTATTATTACAGAAGTTAAATCATTCCTAAAAAAATTAATCCATAAACATAATCCTTAATCCACCTTGTCACCATATAATGAAATATTTGAATGTTTATCAATACTATCCCATTTAACATATCAAATTAATCAATCTTCTATTTACCCAATTATAGTCCCAAAATGATGCACATATACATGGTTACCCAACCCATAAACATGTATTCTCTAAAAAAAATTCCTTACCTGCTCATTTAATTTTAAGGGGAACTAATACCATTCATCATATGTTTTAAAATACTTCTATAAAAACAATAATAGACCAATACTTATATATTTAATTATTCTTTAATAAAATAAATGGATTTATAAAACATTATTATTTATTTACAATACATAAAAATTCAATCATTCCACCACATTGTTGTAGTACTTCACATCGCCAATAGTGATCAAATGAATGTTACCATTATCATATAATTTAAGAGGTTTCTGATGTCTATCATCATCATTCACCCGTAGATTTGGGAACTGATTATCACAATTCTCATTTTCATACACTTGAAGTAGTGAAGTTTATGGGTTGACTTTTTTGTAGCCTTCTCTCTATTTGCATCAGCAGTTACCTTATTCCCATCACATTGATAGTCTAATTTATGATGATATTTTATTACAAATTTAAAGCATATATCATTCCCCTAAAGATAATTTCATCCATGGTTCTTTCCACACATTGAGTATAAAGTAAAAATCATCTTCTTTTCAACATGTTTTTTAGATTTTTCTATGATATCAACTTTCTGTTTCACATCAAAACCATGAGATTGATATATAACTACATCCTACATTTCATTATTAATAGCAAAATAAACAATCACTTTATAGATACTGATTTATCTTATGTCAAACACAATTTAACGAATTGGTCTTAATCTACTAAAGAATATATAAACCATACATTCAAGTTGGAAGATAATATTAGAATTGTACCTTACATGTCTTCTAAAATTTTCCTCATAGGTACCAATTGACTCGTCATCTATTTTTTTAAATCAAAAAAATCTTTCTCCAACATTGTATAAAGAACAAGAGAAAAGTTCTTTTTTAAGAATAAGTTCTTCATCTATTCTATGTCTATTGATTCAGTTTCATCTAGGTTCCTTTTTCAGGATTACAGTCCACCACTAGTCCAAATTTACTTTTAGATGGTAAATATCTGAATTGAATTTTTTATGTTATGAACACTGATGGATGGAAAATAACGTTTCAGTGGTACCAATAGATTATTTTAAAAAAAATCGGATCAGATGACCCACTAAAGTAAGGTAGAAATTTCCTCATGGAGTGTTCAAAAAATATTCTTCCCACCACTTATCACTTGGATGTGTAGAACTATTCATATCATATGTTATTATAGTGATGATATTTTTCATTCCATCTCCCATAAAAATTGGTTTCTCAAGAGTAGAATTATTTCATTACCCATATCATTGATAATTAATATTGTTTATTTGGTTTCAACAATTGAATAATACCAAAAATCAAATTGTGATAAACAATAACCATAATAGTAGAACCACATAATCATGGGAAATTACTTATAATATTTTAATATATGACCCCTTAGGATTAATCATAGTCTATTCAGGATTATTACAAAAACTATAGTATTGTACACGATATATATAGTTATCCATAGAGATATCCCTCCACAAATCATTTAAAATATATATAGGGATTTCACTATAGATTTCATATCTGAGTTTCTGTGGTTGACCAACCCATTTCATTGATACAAACCGTAACAACATTTCCATAACATGCATTAAAAATATGAAATTCTACAAAACATTTCATACATTACAAAAACACATTCCAAAATACCGTATTAGTTTGCTGTATTTGGGAACATTGAAACATAAATAACTAGTTTATAATAACATCCACTTTTCTTAAAACTTAATTCTTCATAATTAAAACCCTTTTTTCATATCAGAATTAATACATTTCCTCATATCTTAGGTAAACAAAAAAATAAATTGTGATCTTATATGCTTATTAAAGGTAAATAAGTGGGATACCAGGGATAAAATAATCATAAAAAATATGTACATTAAGAAAAAATTTGAAATAACATATCATTATATCAATGATCGTCATTTATTTTAATGGAATTAATCATTTGTGTGCATAAAAAATCAATGATATAATTTTATTAGATCACAACATAATGCGTAGAATTACGGAATATACAAAAGAATATAAAATGATTTCTATAGTATTCAAGGAATCATTTACAATGATATATTTGTAGTATGAATTCACTCCACATACCATATTGGTTTTCATGGTTCTCTCCCATGAATAACATAGTAGATATGGTTCACTCCTAAAACCATCTTTGTAGAAACATTCTTTCACAAAACCGACTTCTCTCCCCATTCTAGCTATGTTTATCTAATTAGATATAAATTATTACCCAATTAATTTTTGTGAAATATAGGTCCAATAAATAACATAATAAAACACATACATATTTTCTCCTGAAGAACTTAAATCCTTCATCTTATAATAATATCTGAAATTTAATGGGTTTTATGAACATCATTCAATCATAACATAGTCTGTAAAAAATAAATTTTATGAATAAATATCATTCCATTATAATCATAAACCATTATAAGAATTAATAAATGTTGGAATTTAATCTTATGACCACTAAAAAATATGTAACACAAAATAATTTTATATTATATGGAAAAAAATATTAAGATATCTAATGAAAACAATTTTTGATGAAAATTTACATTCTTAATTGAAAATGTTTTTATTTTTTAAAATGTTGCACAATATCAAATTAAAAAAATTTATTTGAAAATAAAATTTTAATTTTGTGTTATAATGTTCTAAAATAAAATTTTTCTTAAAGGAGGAAAACTATGCTTATCCATATAAGTTAAAAGACATTCATTTCATACGTTTTCCTGATAAAGTCACAAAGTACCTCATTAGTAAAACAACAAAAAATATTCTTCTAAAATAATTTACTAAAAAGTAAATAATTATTAAAAATTCATTTAAATATTATATTTATAATATAATTTTTTTTAAAAAATATTTTTTTTAAAATGGAAGCGTATGATAAATATTCCCCAAGAGAGACTTAAAATGAAAAAATATCGAATATTGATGTGATTCTGAAATAAACCCTTAAATCATTATAATAATTAGTGCCATTTTTCCCAGGAATGAAATAAAATTATAAGGATATTAAAGTATCATAAAATTCATAATAGTAATCATGAAATACATTCATGGAATGTATATACAACACAAAGATGGAATGAGTAGTATTTAAATATTGTGTGCTAAAGAAAAAAAGTGGGACAAATATCTATTATCATATGTATCGAATATCATCATACTCATGAAAAACCAAGGTAAAATAAATATAAATTTATTATAAATGTATTATAGAAACATATTTAATCATATCATATCCTATATTATTTACTTATGGGATTATATTACCCCTTTATCAACAATTTCATGCCAATGTTACTCTTCCGGTAAAAATGAATTTTTTTTCAGATGTGTTTGGATTTATTATATTTTTGGTTCTCATACTAATATCCTGATTCTATAATTTTTATAACTATAATAATTACATATATATCATATATATTAATTATATATGTACTTATAATAATATATAAAATATCAAAATAGAAAATAAAATATACTTTTCATGGTTATGGTTGGATGTATATACATTTGATGGTTGTTTACATTTTAATTTCACATTAAAATAAATAAATAAAAAGAAATAGAAATATATCATGTAATTTCAATAGAATTATTATTTCATATATATCATATACATTAACTAAACCCATCCTTAATACATTCTATGTAAAGTGTTAAAGAATCACATCACCTTAAGGAGGCAGGAGTCTACACATCAGCAAACAAAGTGATTTTATTTCCACAAAATTGAAAGAATAAAGATATTTTATATATAATATTTAAATAAGTATAAATAAATCATCAATACGATATTTACCATATAAAAAGAGAGTTTAAATAATAATTTTATATCATGAGTGGATGTAAAGGAACAACACACATCATCGTTTCGTGTGGTTGTAGTTCTCCATATAGAAGAATATTATGTTTGTAACCCATTAGATGGAAGTATGTGTGGTAGAATGTATACTCTATAATAAAAAAAATATCAGTATATTTACGATACATCGGTTTTTATATTAATATTAAATACAAATAATTTAATGGGTTTAAGGATGAAATAAAACGACAACATTTATTGATGAACGTTACGTCTTCTTTGAATATTTCCTTATGATTTTCATAAAAGGACTCATTTGGTTGTCTTTATTCCCAATTAAAGGATTGTAGGATATAGTTAGGTATGTTTGGAGGAAATTTAGATAGATTTTGGATGAGATAAATAGTTTTTGAAGTGTGTGGATAATAAAAGGAGAGGTGTCCTTTTAAAATATCTGGGATGTGAATTTTTGGAATATCTCATAATATTAATTGATAATAAATTCAATATAAATACTAATACATAAAAAAATATTTGGTCATATATAATATGTAATAATGTAGTTACATCAGAAAAAAATATATTTTATGATTGTTTTGATCTCATCTTAAACTATATCTTTTTATTAACCTATAGTTATCCAATTTTAATTTTAAAAATAGTAACAAGGTATTTAATATTTTTGGATGAAATTTTTTCAAATAAAGTATCCACTTGAAAATAAATTTTGAAGATATTACATATTATAACATATATCATCCGCTTGTAATTATTTAATATTTTTATTAATTTTAAAAAATTTAATACAATATTTGTTTTATAAAATATCATAAGTGTCAATTTTGAAACTATTCATAACATTGAAAATATGAAAATCTATCCAGTAATCTTACATCAAAGAAATTTATTTAATACAAACTTAATACATAATATTGATCAATAAAATACTTTTATCACTATATTTTTGTCAAATTATATTTCCTTAAACTTTTTAACATCATTTCACTGATTTTTTCCTTAATTTTGTAATTATTGCATCATTATTTTGTAATTGTTTTTGATTATTTTTTATTCAACAGATATAAGATAAATTATATTATATAGAAAAAAATATTATATTCTATAATACAACATATAGTCTATGATATTTTCTACATTACACCATATTAAAAATATAGTACATATTAAAAGTAAGAGTACGATATTTTGTTACTCTCTTTATGTTTAGTAGAATTTAAGTCATTATCATAGAACAATTTCCATTAAATTATTATATGTAGATACTTTTTTAAGGATAGAATAAAATCTATAAAATAAAATTTCATCATGTTTTAGGTATGTTTTTTAATATTTATAATTTTATTTTTAACATTAAATATCTGATTTACCCTCAACTGTGATAATGAAAATTACTAGATATTATTCATATTTTACAAAAATAAAATGGAAATATGTAAATAATTTGTAAATTATTATTCAAATTGTTTAATAAATATTATTAATTGAAATAATATTATTTTTATAAATTATTTAGATATTATTCTCATTAAAAGAAAAAGAAATCAAGTTATTAAAGTGAAAACTTGAAATCGATTAGCTTGTTTTTACATCCAAATTGAATTAAAATTTTGTTCAAATGACCTTAATTGGATTAAATAATAAAAATATTATCAATTAATACATTTTATCAAATCAAATATATAATTAAACACTATAAATTATGTTTATTAAAAATATTGTTTCAATTAAAATTCAGTAATTATTTCTATGCATCAAAGCATGAAACATATTTGAAAAATACACAATATTGAAACAAAATAAATATTTGTATCCCAATTTAAAAATAATAAGATTATTTTTATATATTAAAATTATAATAATGTCAAAAATTATTTTAAAATTGGTTCTTCAAAAAAAGAGAGAAAACAACATTTTTAGAAAAAATACTTCTTTTAAGTGTAAAAGTTGATTTATTCTTATATTATGTATGGAAAACACATAAGATGAATGTTTAACATTAAATTGAATATATATATATATCAATATTATAAATTAAATGGTAAATTGTTTATGAATTATTATTCAAAACACTTCTGTATATTTAAAAAATGTTACAAACACATTTCCCTATTATTTTCAAAAAAAATTACATTCATTTATAATTAATTTCTAAATGAATTATGTTTAAAACATAATATCATTTTTATTTTAATCCTATTCATATCATCCATTCCCATGGATAATTTATAAATGTATTTTTTAATCAAGTATTGTAATTAAATGAGTTTTCATTAAATCATAGTGTTGTGTATAACACAAGCTAATAAAAGTTTTAGTTTAATGAATGAAATAAAAGAATTATATTTTTTAATATATATATATATCACCCAAATATTAGTGTTTTACATTCGGAGATCCGTGGTAAATAATATTTACTACATTCTTCCACAGAAAATTCCATTTCATTGCAATTAGTGTGAGTAACCCCGAAATCCTCTTCTTCGAAATAATCCAAATTATTATATGGATATAAGCTAGGGTCAACAAATTTCTTTGTATAAAAGGATAGTCCACTATATTGAAGTCAAAATATAGCATTTCACCATCAATATAATGAAAAAATCATTTATCAATGGAATTTATCCCTTCTTATGATAATTTCATACAGTATATGTCAAATAAAATCACATAAATAAGACAATAGAAACATTATATATTAACAATTAATTCATTAAGATATATTTATATAAATTATAGAACATATAATCATAGAATAGTAGCTCGAACATTGTAATAGTAACAGAACCATTATGAATAATAATCCGTAAAATAGAATAGAAACCCCCCCTTTTAAAGAAAAAATAAAATCTATGTGTCTTATGAATGAAAATATAATATATATATATATATATCATCAGATAATTAAATAAAAATTTAAAAAATGATAAATTATTTATTGGTGTTTTTTAAGTCAAAATATTTATTTACCATTTTATAACAAATATAATGATTAAAAATAAATTTTTTTATCAAATAAAATCATAAATTAATATTTTCATTCCATATTATTATAATATAATTTTATGAGACCATATTTTCTTCAATGTGTCATAAAATTAGTTATAATATCAATATGGGTATTTTAAAAATAAATTATGATTTTAATTAAAAATGAAATTCATCTTTTTTATAATTTTTTTCATTAAACTAGTGATCATTCCAAAATTATACACATCAAGAAATGGTTTGGGTGAATTTTTGGGATTGTTATGAAGTGCATTATTTTTTGTAGAAGATTGAAATTTGATAATTTATGATATAAGATAAATACATTAATTATTGAGTCATCAATAATGTGTATGGATAATTTAAACCTGGAATATAAAACTCTCTTTCTCTCATTAATGTATTCAGTCATTGGAATCAAACCTAATAATAATTTTGAGAATAAATAACAAAAAATTGAATTAAATAATCTGAAAACACCCATATAAATATCACCCCTCACCACACCTATCGGGATTGGAGACATTCCCAAATTCTACTAATATCAATTCCCCATACCCATACCCATGTAAATGTGGTTCTGGTCTAAATAAAAAAACAGACCTATGTGCCTTAAAGAGGTTCGCAGAAAATAATTCAAGAGGTAAAATCCACTTTTTTCTATTAATTACATTTAATTTATTTTTCTTTTCTTATTATCTCGTCACCTAATCTAAAACAATGTTCATGATTACACTATTATATTTTATATACTGTAATTATATCTTGTTAATGGATGATCCATCATCAAATCTTTTCCTTTTTCTCTATTATTCCAAAAATGAACTCATCATATGTGATGTGTCAATTTACCGACATCAAGAAAAATGAACTTTTGTTTTCCTTTAACAACATCCTAGATTCTCATAAAACCACTATTAATGTTGTATCATACATTAATATTCTTGTAATAAACCTTATTACATTCTAGAACTAACATATAAACTCAAAAATAAATAATGGACAAAAACTAGTTTGTGATGTTCAAAAGACCACAATAAAAATAAATTATTATCACTAAACTTCTATCAAATGATTCAACCTAATACTATTTGACCAAATTATATATATAACCATTTAATCCTATATAGTTTCATTAATAATATATAATTATAATCTTGGAGAATTATACCCATTTTATATAAACATCCATACTCATAATCCAGTGAATCTATCATGAAAACCAACAAAATGAACACTCCCAAATGATGAAATTAAACTATATAAATAAAAAAAGGATAAAATTAAACATAATAAAATTAAAACAAATAAAATAAATGTATACAGGGTGTTAGATTTTTTAATTACTAGATTTAATTTTAATCTCTATTATATTAATGAAAATAATGTGTTCGAACATAAGATAATGGGATTCATGAACCCGACTATATTTCTTTGGGTATACCTCTTTCACTCAATTATCATTATATATGTTCCTATAATTTTACTTAAAAAAAATTGATTTTTGTTTGCTTTTATTTTCTAGGATATAGATTCCCAAAATCTAATTTTATGACAGAAGAAAATATGTTTACAAAATAACACTTCCTTCTAAAAACACATGTCGTACTTCTATTGATATTGTTTCTGGTTCACTCGAGATTGATGGTTATTATACCATGATTGTTATTCCATTTTTATTTTTTGATCCCCAATGTTTATTCATGAAGGTATTCTTTATGACACCCATTTCAATTCCAGGGGTTATTTTATAAACAATATTGATATATGTTATTGGTTTCACGCATGATAATGAAAATGTTATAATGTGAAGAGTGAACCCATAATTATATAGTGCATATAAATGTTATGTTTTGATGGTTTAACCCATAATTATATATTTTTACAATGAATTTTGTAATTTTATGAATCTAATTCGATAATGTAAAATATGTGTGAATATTGTGCTATATTGTTTTACAAGTATGTGTGGTAGTTGAACATAAGAAATTATGATTCATTTTTATGAATTTCGACATTACATGTGTTATTATAATGTTTCCTATAATTATTATTATAATGATACTTTTCTTATTTTATGATGTTGATTATTATTCTCATCTCTGTTTCATTTATCTTATTCATCACCTTAGTAGGATATTATCTCACCCCTTCTTTTGATGTGTATACTCAGGTGAATACTTGTACTAGGATGAAAATGATGGTTAATAGGAATATATATTAAAGGTAATTAAGCAAATGTTTATGTATTATTATGTAAAATATATGTACAGTCCTATTTTTTCCAAGAGAGTGACCGTTTGGATCCTGTTTTTTTAATTGTTTTATGGTGTTTTTATTTAATATGATGTAATATGTTTTTCAAGAAAATTTGGGTCTCTATAGTTTTTATAAGATAATTTTTTAGTTAATTTTAGAAATAGTATTAGATAACCATAGTGAAAAACAACAGTATAAGACTAAAAAAATGAAATAACTAAAGAATAATTTCTTTAGAAAAATGTTATACATAAGGATCCCACAATATAAGTATTTGTAGTTAATTTCATAAATGAATAAATTATTTATTTATTACCTGTTAACTTATGTTTTGTTCTAAAATTCTGTATTTATGAAAATAGTGGGATCCAAGAGGAAGTAGACCAACAACCTGTACATGATATAATGTAGTGATTTCCCAAAAGACACCCCCAATGCCTTAGATGGTGTAGTGTAAAATTTCATTGTGATTCTTACCAAACTATATTAGGATATGAACAGTAAATTGACCAATCTGAAATATACTCTTTCACATAAGAGGGATAAAATGTCTATCAGGTACTTTATTTAATAATGACTACCAATATTTAGTATATCTAAGGATCCATTAGTCACACAATATTAGGTCAACTCAATGAAGAGTATATTTTGTTGCAATCCCTATTCTGAGATGGATATGGAAAATTTTGTGATTTATCATCTAGATGTAGTAGATGACCAATGGTGGTCACTGATCAAAAACAACAAGCCAATGTATGAAATAGAAGACATATAGTGGGAATAATTTATGAAAGTAATTCATAACAATTTTTTCCATTGAACTGCTCAAACAAAAATGGATAGAGAATTCATATAAGTTAAGAAAAAATAAAGGTGAATCTATCATGACCTATAAAGAATATTTCCAAATGAGTTCATGGTATTCTTATGGGTTTGTTATCGAAAATGATCCAAAAATTGATATATTCATATTTAGTTCAAAAACAGACATTCAGAAGGCTCTATAAATTTAAGACTTTAGGAGTTATAAAAATGTTGTTCAATGTTCTATCAATGTGGAGATTTAGTTTGGATAATGGTGCCATGGATTTGGTTATAAGAAATAATATATTGAGTTTCAAGATTAAGGATCTCATGAAAAAGGTACGAAGAAATCATATCCAATCACATGTCAACAATTCTGGAAGAAGAATATTGGGAACTACCTCAAAGGGAAATTAAAATTCTATAGGTGTGGGAGGGAAGGCCCTCAAGACCATGAATTTCAAAGAGACAGAAAGAACCTGGAATATACAATTGAAAAAAGGAGAGAACCACCCATGGTCCAATGCTACAACTATAGAGAGAAAGGGAACTATAAAATCTAGTGCATGAATATATCAGTCCTCCAGGGTAATCAGCATCATCATCCATGAAAACCAAAGAAGAAGGGAAAGCATATTTCATCACTACCACATAATTGTAGTATGAAAATGAATTCATACAAGGTACACATATTATTAACTTAAGAATGGAATATGTCTTATTTGATTATTCTCATATGTATTCCTTTATTTCTAGCATGTTTTATTAAATTATTGAATCAATTCCCAAAATATTGATGTAGTGATATTTGTAAAAACACCTAGTAGTGTGTTTATTGAATCATTAGTTTTGGAATCTTCTCCTATCATCATATATGAGAATATTCTGATAGTAAATATTATGATAATTCCCTCAGTGGAATTTGACATTGTGTAAGGGATGGGTTGACACTCATTATATAGATTACACTTCAAAATTCATAAAAAGGGAATATTTTTCATATTTCATCCCATCCCATGCTCCTATAAAAATTCATGGATGATCATGAATATCCATTTGAAAATTCTCAAACAGTGTGGGTGTTTAATCATTGTGAACAAGCATACCTCGCTCAAATGGTTGAGTCAAAGGAAGGTATCAACCAAGTGTGAATGCCCGCTATTGGGGAATACATTGATGTATTTCCCAAAGAGCTTCCTAGACTTCCCCCATATCATGAGGCATTGTTATCAGTAGAACTCCAAGATAGAGGTACTCCTATTGAAAGATTCCCTTACATGATAGCCCTAATCAAACTAGGGGAGTAAAATAAGTATCTATAAACCAATTTTTATAATGGGATCATCATCCCTAGTGAATCTCCTTAGGGTGAAAAAATTCTCCTTGTAAATTAAAAGGATAAATTTATGAAGCTATGAATTGAAAAATGATATCTCAATAATATATCCATAATGAACAAGTATCATATTCCATGGATTTATGACATGATCAGTCAACAATGAGGATATTATTACTTCTCATAGGGGGATCATCATTCTGGATATCATCACTTGAAGGGGAATAAGGATGATAATAAAATGACTACCTTTCATGCATGGTATGTGATCTATCATTTTCTATTAATTCCCTTCAGACATATTAATGCCCATGCAATATTCATTGATTTGATTAATAGTGTATTTAGACATTACCTAGAAAATTTAGTGGTAGTGTTTATCAATGATATCATAATATACTTAATGAGAAATGAGAATCATGAAGAACATATAAGTCTTGTGTTGGTGACATTATGTAATGAGATGTTATACACCATGTTCAGAATGTTTGACTTCTAGATGAATCAATTCACATTATTGGGACACATGATCATAGGTGAGGGGATTTCTTCGGACCTTTAAAAAATACCGTTGTAGAATTTCCCAACCCCTCTAGTGTCATGGAAATTAATAGTTTTCATAGTATAGAATGGTACTATTGATGTTTTTTGAAAAATTGCTCATGAATTTCTAGACTTATATCAATATTTAAAAGGAATTTATTATAGTACTTATCAATGGAATAATGCGATTAATGCTTCGAGGTGCTAAAGAGGAGTCTGAAAACCACACTTGTAGTCATATTACTGAAAAGTGATGAATCGTTTGTGATATAAATTAACTTTTAAAATGATGTAATGGATTTTTTACTAATTAAAAATGATGAAATTATATCCTAAACCTCATGAAAGATGATGATACAGATGAAAAACTAACCAACACATGATTTTCATCTTGAATCTGTGAGTTTTTCCTTGAAAATTTGTTAGCACTACCTCTATTGTAATAAGTGTGACATATAAATTGATCATAAGATCCTAAATTATATATTCAGTCAAATGGATCTCAACATGTGTCAATGTATATCGTTAGAGTTAGTCAAGGATTTTTATTTCTTTATAAACTATCATCTAGAGAAGGGGAATAAGGTAGTTGATTCCCCTAACAGAAAAGAAGTAGCTACTCTATCCATGTTGTGGATTGAGAAAGGCTCTCTCCTCATGGATATGAAAATGAGGTATTTATAAATCATGAAGGAATGGAATAAATCATACCTTTCCCAAATTATTTCCCAACCATATATCCAATATATGATTAAGGAGTCACTAAGGGATGATCTATAGTAACAAAAGAAGGTGAATACAATAATATAAGAGAAGCTACCAGAGCTCCATATTGATGATGAAGGTGTGATTTGGTTTGGAATTATGCTTTGTGTTCTTTAATCACTTGGTATAAATTTGTGGATATTGGATAATTCATATATCTCAACATCCTATATCAATTGTGGGAGTACAACAAATTATTATTATTTTTAGAACACTTCTGGTGAGATAACATGAAGAAGGAGATTTCATAATATATCTCAATGTCTGTGATATGTCACCATGTTATAATAGAGTGACCTATGTAAAATGGGATGATAAATCTAGTGACTATACCCTTGAGGAAATTGGATAATTTCACTATGTATGTTTTCACTAGTCTCCCATATACATCCAAAAGAAAACAATGTGTTGTTGTTTATGGTGGACCAATACACGAGGACTGCCCACTTTATAACTATTTAAAGAGATATATCACATGAACAATATAATAAGATACATGTTCATTAAGTGGTGAGATGTTATGTGTAAAGACCCAAAAATTTCAAGTAATTTTTTTTTCTTAAATTCTTTGTAATTTTACGAGTTCGCATTTTCTGACGGCGCCTGATTCCGAGGCCCGGAGTGCTCGGAATTATCCGTTGAAGTTTTATTAAGCTTAAATTAACGCGTGTGAGTAGTTTTATTGAAAAAGTGGAAGAACTCTTAAACGGTTACTCAGATCAGAAATCTGAGGGCACCGTTGCACTCAAGATGGTGGGTTTACCCTAGGTGCGACTTAAGCTTAGACGGTGTGGGCCTCCTTTGAGAAATACCAAAAATGGCTTAATCGTAAATAAAATAATTAAATAAATTATTTTATTTTTCAAATACATATAACTCAAAAATAGAAACCCGGATTAAAAATCTGAGACCACCGTTGAACTTGTGAGGGTAGGATTTATTTATGAAGATACTAACTTGGTTCGCTGAGGGCCACCAGAGAAAATTAGTTTTTGGCCGCAAAAAAATAATTAAGTGCCAATTAATTTATTGTAAAATTCATAACTTTTAAACAGTAACTTGGATTGGGAATCCGAGGGTACCTTTGGGTTCTTTGGGGTGTGTTTTACTTAGGTCGAGCCTAACCTCTACCGACGTAGGTCGAGGGTGACTGATAATAATTTTCAGAACTTTTTTTCACGTATGTTTAGTAAACGCGTGAGTGGTGCTTTATAACTTTTGAACCGGTACTCAGAATTGAAATATGAGGGCACCATTGAACTCACAGTGCCAGTGAATGCTTAGTGAGTCCTTCACCATAATTGCATTCTAACATGGATGAAAGATAGTTTTTTGTGTTTTAATTTTAGTTGGATAAAAATAAAGTGATAACATTATTTTTATTGGTGGTGGTTAAAACCACCAAGTGGTGGTTGGTGGTGGGGGCCAACACACCATAACCTCCCATGAGAGGTTCTGGTGGTGGGGACCACCCTTACATAAATTCCCTTGGGAGGATAATTTTGGCAGGGACCACCCGAGCATAACCACTCCATTAAATTGTAGGGGTGGGGACCACCCGATCCCTATTAATGGAGGGGGATAACAACCTTATCAACTCCCCATTAAATGTGGAGAAACTCTTCAAATCCTCCACATAAAATTTTCCAAACATTTATGTGGAGCGACTTGAATCCCTCCCCAATTAATGTGACACCACAGAAGAATTAAATTGGTGGAGCCGGGTTTTAATTCTCTCTTTTGAATTTTTGGACCAATATTAAAATAATAAGTAACTCTTATTATTTCATTGGCATAATTCTTTTTTGTGGGTACTTATTTTTTGGTGAGCTAGATAGAGGAAAAGATCCCAATGAAGAACCGTTCTTCCAGTGAAGAACACGATGAACACTCCTTCCAACGAAGATCTACGCCAACTCCTTCTTTCTTCAATCGAGGCAAAGGAAGGGGAGACACTGACTGCGAAGAACATCACCAACGACAACGTAAACACCTCCCATCATTGACAAAGTGGCACCACCATACTCTGACTTCAACAAACGACGCCGATTACAAGGTAGTGGGTTTTATTTTGTGAAGATGTTATACTTTTTCTTATCCCTTTCATCGTATAGAAAGGGTTTGTTGCGGGTGTGTTTTTGATCAACTACTTATCTCGTTGAGCCTTTTTTCCTCCTCTAAACGTGGAGGATGTGGCCCAACCTAACATGGATCGACATCCTCCATCGTTATTATTTTTTGTGACGTCCTACAGCACGATGACAAAAGTGAAAACAACAAAGGCCGCGCTACCCGCGGCCTCTGCAAATCGCGCTGCTCCCTCGGCATACCGATGCCCCGGGATGAGCACCGCTGCACTACCCCAGTGCCCCCGGCGCCCTTCCACGCTGGCCAGCGCACCTCGGTGCCCTTCCTGCGCTACTCGGCGCCCCCGCGACACCTTTCCAATGCTGCCCAGCGCACCCCGGCACCCGCGGGGCACCCAGCCCGCGCTGCCTGGTGCAAAGTGGCACCCCCAGTGCCTTGCCGCGTGGCCAGGCGCATCCCAGCGCCCTACCCGCCCTAACTGGTGCACCCTGGCACCCCCAGCACACTATCACGCTTCCCGACATGCCCTCGCATGCTGCCCAGCACCCTGGCACCCTACCCGCACCACGCGGCGCCCTCCCGCCTAGACCGGCACCCCCGGCGCGCTGCCCGGCATGCCTGCGCCCCCGGCGCGCTGCCCAGCCATCCCTACACCCTCACACGCTTCCTGGAGCCCTTGACGGGGCCTTCCCGGCACCCATGCTCCTTGCCCTCGTGCACCCGCGCCTTGCCCGGTGCACCCGGAGCCTTCCGGTGACCTGTCGACCGGACCGCGCCTCTCTCGGCCTCTCTGCTGGCCTCCCGGCCACCGGCCTCCAGAGCCGACCCACGGCATCCCCCACTATATCACTGGCTGAACCATCCTGGTATCCCAGGCCAAGTTAAAAGGCCACTTACGTGGCGACTATCTGGCCTAACCGCCCTCGTGGTCCGCTGGGCCAGGCCCATCGGACCGGGTCAAAACATAGCAGGCTGACCTACCCAATGGGCCGGGTAAGACCCAACAAGTCTGACCGGGTTGGCCCAGATGGGGTTGGCCTAGACTGGTTTGAGCCGAGTTAGTCTGACCGGGTGGGACCAGACCCGGGCCTATTACTGACCCATTACCTTCTTGGGCCATATCTTTGGCACCAGACATCCGTTTGACAAACTGTCAGCGGCACCAATATTTTTGGAGCATACCAGTCCCTTTGAGTATACACCATAAGAGTTTAGGGTATATTTGAGTCACGATCAGGTTGGTTCATACACGAATCCAACCGGGCCCCTAGGTCTAAAATGATAATAACTCACAGACCGAGCATCTGATTGACGCACAGTCTATTGTGGTGAGACCTCTATGATGTGGATGTCCTTTGAGATACTTCCACTTGAGACATCATGACACTTGGTGTATCGTATAGTAGCTCGTGAATAGGATCCCCCTAGAGATGAGCAGATGGAGTGTAGAGACCTAGTAGCTGTAGACCTGACGGCTACATAACCGATTCGACTCGGAGTGATTCGACTAGCCCAGTGGTCAGAGCGCCCGGTTTGGTGGCAGACCCATTGCAGACGGAGCTCCTGGTTTGGAATTAGACCCACGGTCCTCAACAGGAGGAGTAACTCTAACGACTATTAGGGGGAGCGCTCGGTTCGGCGGCAGACCCATAGCAGTGGAGTGCCCTGTTTGGCAGCAGACCCACATTACTCAACAGGAGGAGTACCTCAGCAGTCTTAGGTTAGTGAGTAGTGTCTCGGAGTCACAACAGGGACACTATACTAGACATAGGAGGATTTCTCCAGCAGTCATGGTTTCGATAATAAAAATCATGGTTCGAGCTAAGTCAATGACCTTTTTGTTTTCCTCATGATTGTGATGGGTTACTTGATAACTTAGGTATATGTATGGTCACATACCTAAGTAATGTTTATCCATTGAAATCATACTTTTTGGTCTATCCTTGTTGGATTTTGTGAGAGCTTGAGGGTATCGGGGTCCCTACTGAGTATCATTGTACTCACCCCTACACGGGCTATGCCCTCATCCCGTTGTGTTGGATGTAGATGACAGACATTACTAACGGAGGCCGAGAGTGCCAGGACTGGATGGTACCTATATGAGGACCTTTCGACATATCAGTACATGGTGGAGTCAGACGGACGTGGAGTGCTGAGGAGGACATCTATACCTACCCTTCAGGTAGTAACCCCGGAGGATGATCCAGGAGCTACTTTCACCTTTCATCAGTTTGTCCCCTTTTTAGTTTTACTTTCTTTTAGTTGTATTTGTACTTTATTGTTGTGATTTTATTCTGTCCCCCTTTCCTTTCAGTACACTTTTTATACAGCTTTTACTTAGTGTTTGCTTCCTCTTGTACTCTGGTTGTGTGTGTTTGAGAATTATAATGGAAACTCTTTCCCAATTAAGGGAAATTATGCCTTTGGTGCTAGTCTCCAGACCCTGGCATACGGAATGCAGGTTTGGTGTAGTCATGATTTGGGCCTCGGGGGACGGGTCATGAGAAATTGGTATCAGAGGATTCAGTTCTACAGCATAACATAGGACTCTAATATTTCTCTTCTGTAAAGCAATTGTGTTAATTGTACAATTTGTGGTTTTCAGTCCAGAGATTCCAGTGTTGGTACGGGTGGCTGACGTATCCATACCCCAAGACCCTGACTTGTGATTTCCGACTCAGTGCATGGAAACATTTATTGCATTAGTGTTTTCAAAAGTTTTCTTTATGTCAGCTCAAACCAGGTCAGCTCACTAGGTATAGTCTTTTGACCATGTCACATATTTTTCTTTTAGGATTCCTCCCAATGGACGACCAGTTAGACCCCTGAGAGTCGTACGTACTGACAGCCCGCCAAGTGACGGGGCCTTAGTGCAGGGCCCCATCACAGTGGAGGCACCAACTGTAATATTACGTACTGGGCTACGGTTACCACCGTCCCCAGCAGTAGAGGGTGCGCGCCACATGAACGCGTTTCATGGGTTCCTGCGATAGTGTCCTACTAAGTTTCAAGGCGAGACGGATTTACAGATGGCTGTGTACAGGCTGGAGTTTGTAGCTCATGTTTTCCACACTTTTGGGACACCCACAGACATGATGGTTCACCTAGTTGTTAGTCTCTTTCAGGGAGCATATAAGAGGTGGTGGACTCTAATGATCCATTTTTAGGATGAGGAGACCCTCACCTAGGGTAACATTAATGGACTTTTCAGGACAGAGTTTATACCAGCGAATCTACACTCTATGCATGCTCAGGAGCTGCTGCTCTTGCCGCATGGATTTCCATCAGTAGTCGAGTCATCTGTAGTAGGCAGTAGCAAAATTACATAGGGGGAACGAGCAGGTTAGACCTACTAATAGATGACCCCAAGATGTGGAAACGGGGGTGTGGGGCACCTGAGGCCGAGGGAGACCTATACAAAAAATATTTTATTATTCATGTAGGGAATGGGGTCACAGAGCGCGTGACTGTCTGACTCCCCGCACAATTGATCAGCAGGCGTTGGAGGAGCCACCGAGATAGAGGCAGTGAAAGGAGATTGAGCATCAGTTGAGCAGTGGATGAGGTAGTGGAGCAGGTCCTTCAGCGGATGGTGGTCAGAGTCATCAATCACTACTACTCCCACCCCGAGATGGTTCACCTCGAGCTCTGGAAGTAGGTGGAAAGGAGCAGGACTAGCTCCTGGTATAGAGGCCTTTGTTCCTGATAATTCTATCTTCGCTGATGTCTTTGTTTTTGGTTTCTTTTTGTCTTTGTACTTTGAGCTGCTCTAATAAAAGACACTTGTCCTTGTGACATTTTCTTTTCTGCCTTTTTGTGTGGATAATACTAAGAGGTTCCAGATAAAACCGTTGAATTGACCCTCACATTCATGATTTCTACTGGAGGAGATGCAGTGACCACACACTGATGCTGATAGTGTGACTCGACCCTTGGAGGCGAGAGTAACGGTTGGATATCTTGGTAGTAGCGTCGAGGCCTTACGACGTCATCCATTACATGAATTGTACCGTTCATATCAGGATTGACTGTATTAGGAAAAAGACGTGTTTCATCCAGGGGATGAGACCGGATTTCCCTTTTCATCAAAGGGGAAATCTTAGCCGCTCCTGCAGAATGTAGGTGAAGAAGGGTGAAGTAGAGTTCTTACAATTGGCTAGTCTCACCCATAGTTCGTTGAGAGAACAGTTTATGGTTTACACTAAACTCAATAGCCTCGGGTGTGTCTTCTTGCAGAAGGACCTGAACCTAAGACTGTGGCAATGGCTTGAGTTCCTCCAGGACCATGACTTCGAGATAGTCTATACCCCTGATAAGGGGAACGTTATAACGGATGCGCTCAGCTGGAGGACTGATATGCAGCTGCTAGGAGAGGTGACAGAGCAGCTGGCTGCCTTACATATATCCATTGTGGATAGAGATGGTGCAGCCTATCTACAGTCTCTTACAGTCACTGCTCCACTTCTTCAGCAGAGTAGGTGAGGTGGCTTACCACCTGGCCCTTCCACCTCAGTTGCAATGGGTTCACGACGTCTTCCACGTATCTCAACTGAGGCGATGCGTGCATGACCTATCCCACATCATCAACCACGGGGAGCTGGACATCGATGATGGGGAAACTTTCACGATGGTTCCAATGGAGATTGTGGATCAACAGGAGTGGGTCCTGTGTGGATGGTCGATTCCTCTAGTTCACGTTTTCTGTCAACACGGGAACCTCTAGGAGAGAACATTGGAACGGGAGGCTCCGATTCGTGCTCAATACCCCCTTTTGTTTCCCTAGTGTGTTTTGTAGCTTTATGGGGATGTATTGTCTTGAGGTGGGGGTAATGTAAAGACCCATAAATTTCGAGGATATTTTTTTCATAAATTCTGTGGAATTTTTGGAGTCCTAATTTTCAAACGGCGCCTGATTCTGAGGCCCAGAGTGCCCAGAATGATCCGTCGAAGTTTTTTTAAGCTTAAATTAACATGCGTGAGCAGTTTTCCTGAAAAATTGGAATAAATCTTTAACGGTTACTCGGATCATAAATCTGAGGGCACAGTTGCACTCAAGATAGTGGTTTTACCCTAGGCATGACTTAAGTTTAGTCGGTGTGGGCCTCCTGTGAGAAATCTAAAAAATGGCATAACTGTCAATAAAAAAATTAAATAAATTATTTTATTTTTCAAATGCTTATAACTCAAAAACGTTTATTCGGATTAAAAATCCAAGACCACCACTGAACTCTTGTGGGTAGGATTTCTTTAAGCAGATACTAACATGGGCCAGCAAGGGCCACCAGAGAAAAGTTAGTTTTTGGCTGCAAATAAAATAATTAAGTGCCAATTATTTTATTGTAAAATTAACAACTATCAAAAGGTCACTCGGATTGGAAATATGAGGGTACTGTTGGGTTCATTGGGGGATTGTTTGACCTAGGCAAAGCCTAACCTTGACTGGTGCAGGTTGAGCATGATTTATAATAATTTTCCAAACTTTTTTTAGGGTACTATCAGTAAACGCACGAGCGACATTTTATAACTTTTTAACCATTGCTAGAAATTGAAATCTGAGGGCACCATTGGACTGGCAGCTCTAGTGAATTCCAAGTGAGACCTTCACCGCAGTTGGGTGTTTGACATGGATAAAAGATAGTTTTCGGGGTTTTAATTTTAGTTGGATAAAAATAAAGTGATAACTTTGTTTTTATTGGGGGTGGGGCCCACCACACCATAACCTCCCATGAGTGGTTCTGGTGGTGGGGCCCACCTTCAAAAAACCTCCCTTGGGAGGATAATTGTGGTGGGGACCACCCAGGCATAACCTCTCCATTAAATTGCAGGGGTGGGGACCACCTGACCCCTATTAATGGAGGAGGATAAAAACCTTCTCAACTCCCCATTAAATGTGGAGAAACTACTCAACTCCTCAACTTAAATTTTTCCAAACATTTATGGGGAGCCTCTTGACTTCCTTCCCAGTTAATGTGACACCACACAATAATTAAATTGGTGGAGCCGAGTTTTAATTCTCACTTTTTAATTTTCGTGCTAACATTAAAATAATAAGAAACTCTTATTATCTCTTTGGAATAATTCTATTTGGTGGGTACTTCTTTTCTGGTGAGCTAGAGAGAGGAAAATCTCCCAACGAAGAACCGTTCTTCTAGAGATGAATACGAACAACGCTCCTTCCAATAAAGATCGATGCCAGCTCCTTCTTTCTTCAATCAAGGCAAAGTAATGGGAGACGCCGCCCATGAAGAACATCGCCAACGACAACGTCAACTCCTCCCGACGTTGACGAAGCGATGCCACCATCCCGCGACATCGTCAGACGACACCAATTACAAGGTAGGGGGTTTTATTTCGGGAAGATGTTATACTTTTTCTAATCCCCTTCATCGGATAGAAAGGGTTTGTTGCAGGCATGTTTTGGATCAACTGCTTATCTCGTGTAGCCTTTTTTCTCCTCTAAATGCTAAGGATGCGGGCCAACCAACCATGGCTCGACATCATCCGTAGTTCTTCTTTCTTGTGACGTCCTACGTCCTGATGAAAAAAGTGACAGCAACGGAGGCCGCGCTACCCACGCCCTCTGTGAATCGTGCCACACCAGCGGCGTACCGATGCCCCTGGCTGAGCACCATCACATTACCACGACGCACCCCGGTGCCTCCGGCGCCCTACCGCGGTTCCCGGTGCACCCCGGCACCCTTCCCGCACAGCTCGACGCACCGCGGCGCCCTGCAGCGCTGCCTAGCGCACTCTGATGACCATCCCGACGCCCACTGGTGCCCTACCGTGATGTCTCACACACCTCGGTGCCCCCGCGGTGCCATGTTGGCTCTGATCGGTGCACCACGGCACCCCCCGACGCACCGCCATTCTTTCCAGTGCGCCCCTGTGGGATGACCGACATACGGACACCCAGATCGGCACCTCACGATGCACTGCCACTAAGAACGCGCCCCTCGGCGCGCTGGCTAGCCAACCCGGAACCCTCACGCGCTGCCCGGTGCCCCTGTCGTGGCCTGCCCGGAACCCTCGCACGCTGGCTAGCCAACCCAGAACCCTCTGCGCCCTGCCCATTGCGCCCAGAGCCTGCTGGTGACCAGTCGGCTAGCCCGCGCCCCACGCGGCCTCCCTGCTAGCCTCTTGGCCACCGGCCTCCTGAGATGACTCGCGACATCCCCCGCATAGTCGCTAGCCAAACCGGCCCGGTATCTCAGACCGAGTTACCGAGCCGCCTACGTGGTGACTATCGGGCCGAACCGCCCTCGCGGTCCGCTGGGACAGGCCCATCGGACCGGGTCAAAGCTTTGGGGGATGACCTACACAATGGGCCGGGTTAGACCTAGTGAGTCTGACCGGGTCGACCCAGACCAGGTCGGCCCAGATGAGGTTGGGACGAGCCGGTCTGACAAGGTCAGACCGGACCTAGGCCCATTACTGACCCGTTACTTTGTTGGGCCATATCTTTGGCACCCAACGTCCATTTGACAATCTGTCAGCGGAACCGGTATTCCTGGAGAATAACCGTCCCTTGGGATATACCCCACTGGAGTTCAGGGTGTAGTTGAGTCATGGTCGGGTTGGTTCGTTCACGAATCCAACCGGGCCCATGGGACTAAAATGCTAATAAATCATAGACTACGCCTCCGACTGACGTGCCATCTATTGTGTTGAGACTCCTATGACATAGTGGTCCTTTGAGATAAATCCACCTGAGATGTTGTGACACTTGGAGAATCTACCAGTAGCTTGTGGATCGAATCCTCTCGTAGACGACAAGATAGAGTGCGGAGACCTAGTGGCTGTAGACCTGATTACTGCTTGACCGATTCGACTTGGAGTGATTTGACTAGCCCAGTGGACGGAGCTCCCAGTTTCGCAGTAGAACCATGGAGGACAAAGCGACTGGTTTGGCAGTAGACCCGTGGCACTCGACAGGAGGAGTACATCTGATGACTATTAGGGGGAGCGCCGGGTTTGGCGGCATACCCACAGTGGAGGAGCGCATGGTTTGGCAACAGACCTATGGTACTCGACAGGATGAGTACCTCACCAGTCTAAGGTTAGTGAGTAACGCCTCAGAGTCACGACCTGGCCACAGTACTCGACAGTGGAGGAGTTCTCTAGCAGCCATAGTTTCGATAATAAAAATCTTGGTTTGAACTGAGTCAATGACCTCTTTGTTTTCCTCATGATTGAGATGGGATACATGATAACTTAGGTATATGTATGGGCATATAACTAAGTAATGGTTATCCGTTGAAATCATACTTTTTGGTTTATCCTTGTTGGATTTGTGAGACCTTGAGGGTCTCGGGGTCCCTACTGAGTATCATTATACTCACCCTTGCACAAGCTATGCTTGCACCTCGTTGTGTTGGATACAGACAACGGAAAGCTCTGACGGAGGCCGAGTGCACCAGGACTGGATGGTACCCAGTGGAGGACCTTTCAACGTATCGGTACACGGTGGAGTCAGACAGACGTACAGTGCAGATGAGGCCATATGTACCTACCCTTCAGGTAGGGACCCTAGAGGATTATCTAGGAGCTTTTTTCATCTTTCAGCTGTTTGTCCCATTTTAGTAGTAATTGCTTTCAGTTGTATTTGTACTTTATACTTGGGATTTTATTCTGGCCCACATTCCATTCAGTACACTTGTTATACATCTTTTAATTAGTTTTTGATTCCTCTTGTACTCTGGTTGTGTGTGCTTACGATTTATAAAGGCAACACCTTCCCAGTTATGGGAAATTACACCTTTAGTGCTAGTCTCCAGCCCCTAGCCTATGGAAGGCGGGCATGGGGTAGTCATGATGTGGGCCCTGGGGGACGGGTCGTCAGATTTTGGGGTACCCCTATCAATTGTATCCAATTATGTTCCAAATTTCACATATAAATTATGGAGAAGCCTTCAACATGAATTGAGTACTAAATTTAATTTTAGCATGGCCTATCACCCCCAAACCGATGGGAAATCTTAAAGGAATTTTCCAAAACTCTAGGACAGGATAAGAGAATGTTAAATTGAATTTGAAAGTGGATGGGATCATAATATCTCACTGGTTGAGTTCCCATACAATAAAAACTTCCACTCAAGTATTCAGATGTCTCTATATGATTCTATGCATATAAAGTGATGTAGAAGACAAACATATTGGGATGAAGTTGGATAAAATAGATAATTAGACCTGATATAGTATACGATATGATAGAGAACGTTTAGGAAGAACAAAAATAATCAATGTTCTCAGATTCAGTAAATGATATACGATGAAAGCCGTTAAAGGGACATGAAGTTCGATGTTAAAGATAAATCATTCCTTCATATATCACCATGGAAAAGAGACATGTGGTTTGTAAATAAATGTAATCTCATCCTAAGGTATATTGGCTTTGTTGAGATCCTTGATCCCATACGAGTAGTGGCCTATCATCAGTCACATCTAAACATTATGGCGTAAATTCATGACATAGACCTTGTAGGTCTATTGATAAAATACATACCAGATCTCTCTCTTGTATTTAACTCAGATATGGTACATCTGGAAAATGACCTCTATTATGAGAAAATCATGTTGTTATTTTAGATCATAAAGATTAGAATATACACAACAAGAAAACTCACCTTTACAATGTGTTTTGGAGGAACCATTTGTACGAAGATGTGACATGGGAACTGAAGGATGTGATGAAGGAAAAGTACCCTCACCTGTTCATGTAAAATGAAAGTTCAAGGGAGAAATTTATAAATGGGGAAAAATGTAATGACCCAAACCTTAATGAATAGAATATAACCTTTATAATAACAATTTAATATAGTATAAATAAAATAATATCACATATAGAGAATAATAAAAACATTATAAATTAGTAATGAATGATATAAGAGGTATTTCTAAAAATTTAGGATCTAATTACAATGGTATAAGAACTTAATCATTGGAATTGTAACATGAACATTATGAATTGTAATCCATAAATATAATAGTAACTTCACCATTGAATGTATAAATAAAATTTGGGTGTCTTATGGATAAAATATAACATATTTATATCATGAAATAAGTAAATAAATATTTTAAAAATGATAAATTATGTATTAGAAATTTTATAAGTTATAGATATTTATTTACAATTTAATAATTTATATAAAGATTCAAAATACAATTTAATTTATAAAATATATATTTATAATTTATTATATATATTTTTAATAATTATTATTCAATTTCTGGAGACCATATTTGATTCTAAAATGTGTCATATAATCAGTTATAATTTTAAAATTGATATTTTTTTAAATAAATGATGATTTTATTTGAAATTTAAATTTAAAATATTTATAAAAGTATTTTTATAAAATGGAGTTCATTTTTTAATTCCACACATCTTAAAATTATTAGGGTGAACATTTTGGATTTTTCTAAAATCAATGAATTTTAGGTGAATAGTGAAATTTGAACATTTACGATATAAGATAAATACATGTATTATTGAGTCATCACTGATTTGTATGTCTAATTTAATACCATAATATCAAAAAATAACTTTATCTTATTACTATATTTATTCATTATAATGAAAATTATTCATATTCTTGAGACAAAATAATAAACTAATGAATATAATAATGGGAAACACCCATCTCCACCCTTCTAAATAACACCTATCACCAAACCTCTCAAGATTATATCCTTGACTGAATTATACCCAAAAATATTATCAAGACCCTTACCCACATCTAGGGGGTTCAGGCCTCAACAAAACACCAAACTTAGGTTCCTTAATGACATTCTCAAAGAGGAGAATTCAGGAGGTAAAATCCACTTTATTTTTCTTTTAATTTCTTTTTATTTCATTCTATTTTCTTATTATATCCACTACAAATTCAACCAAATGTTCATGATAACTACTTTATATTTTACATACTATAAATATATCATGTTAATAAGAAATCCATCATAAAACTCCTTTCTCCCAATCTTTTATTCTAAAAATAAAATCATCACCCGTGATGTGTCAATTTATCGACATCGTGGTCGATGCATTTTAATTTTAATTTAAGGCATTCATGGTGGTTCTTAAAACCACTAAAATGGTTTGTACATATTATAAGATTTTTTAATAACCCTTTTATTATCTGTAAAAAACAGATTTACAAAATAAATAAAAGTGGATCAAAAATATTTTTTGATGTTCGAAAAAAACCAAATTTCTAAATTATTATCCCTACTGTTTTATCTAATGAGTCATCCTCATAAAATTTTACCAAATGATATATATATATATATATATATTTAATCCCCTATATTTTAATTAATAACTTATGAACTCATTTCTGAATAATTATACCCATTCTATATAAACTATCATAATCAAATTCAATTTAACTGATCATGATAACCCAGAAAAAGAACACTCACGAATTATAAAATTGAACTATATAAATCATAAAAAGTCAATAAATAAACATAATAAAACTATAATATATCAGGTATATATAGAGGAGGTTTTGGATTTGTAAATTAATTTAGATTAATTTTATTATCTAGGATATTAAAGAGAAGAATGCTTTCGAATATAAGGTAACATGATTATTCAACCCAACACTATTCATTTGTGGTTTACTACTATGACTACATTTTCATTATGGATGTTTGTGTAATGTTATCTAATTAATATTTCTATTCCTTTTAATTTATTTTCTCATATTTACATTCCCCCTCTGTTTTTTATAATTAGAATATATTTTCCCAAAAGAACACTTCCTTTTGAATACATATGTTTTACTTCACTATATATTTTTTCTTATTCACTGAAGATTGATGAATCTTATACAAATTATTTTATTCCAACATAATTTTGAGAAATAAATGTTTGTCCATGAGTTTATGATTTATGAATCCTTTTTCCGTTACATGGGTTATTTTATGTTATGGGGTGATAGGTCCACAAGAATTATAAAGGGAATTTGAATATTATGATATGATGTGTGTGCTACAAATTATATTACGATCCATTGAATTGGGTAATTATTGATGCAAAAATTAATGAAATGTTAGAATAAATGGAAACCATTAGAGGATGACTCGCGAAGACCACACGTACAGCCCCTATGGCCTTGTGTCAAGCGCAGAACACCCCCTTCGTGAACCCGCCTTGGAGCAAGGTGGAAGGTGCTCTGAAAACACCTTTTACATTCACGAAACCACCAGAGATAAAGGAGGAAGAATTATCCGTGAACCCCTTTGACTTTCATGAACCTACCATAGAGTAAGGAGGTGGGATGCTCCACAAACCCCTTTGACATTCGTGAACCCACCGTATAGCTATGAGGTGGGGTGCTCCACGTATTGATTTGACGTTTTTGAACCTACTGCAGAGCAAGCTTCGTCTTCGAACCGAGTGAGCTTTTCATCATGGAAACACTTTCCTATAAATACCAGGCTCCCCTCATGCCCAAATGATGGATCCCTTGACCTTTATTATTCTGATCTCTTACATCATGTAGAAATTTCTACTCTGTGAACCATGAGCTTTTCAATGTACTTTTTCATCGTGTAGTGATTTCCCCTTTGAATGAATTCTTCCCATCTCTAAAGAGGTATTCCCTTCATGGATCCCACGAGACTCCGCAAAGGAAGAAGCTCCCTAATGGGAATTGGGTCTCCATGGAGGACATGTGCCTCACGAAGTACCCTTCATGCACTTGTGACCCTCATGCTAAGGCAGGGTCATTGTGCTTTGTGAGGCCATTTCTTTGAAATATTACACTTCTCGAGGCACCCTTTCATTGAGATGAATTTCTTTGCAAATGCCTTCCGACATCGTGAACCACCTTCTATATGCACCTATGGTCTATGCCGAGGATATGCCACATCACATCGCAAATCACATCCCTTCACGAATACACTCCACTTCATGAGGCACCGGAGTATCACAAGGCTTCTACACATGAACTCCTTTGCCTTGTAACTCATTTTTTGGTGCAATCCTTAAGGTTTTCATGAAGAAATTTCAATGACCCTTGGGTGGTACTTCTCATTGGGTTTCATTTCCTTGTGCTTTTTTAATAGGCATGCTAACATCTATTACTTCTTCACATAGCCACACTAACGTGGACCCCTCAATGGATCGATCCATAACACCCCTCTCCACAGAATTTTCGATGCCTTCCTTCCCTCAAGGGAGGGTGGGTATCAGTTATGTATGTCCTAGGGATGTGGATCACACCCACCTCACCCGAGCTATAGGACGTTAAACTGCCAAGCACCATTGTCCCTAGAACATGATGTTAAACTATGGCCTCACACCGTGCATCGTATGAAGGGTGCCCCATCTCAAACATTCTCTACACCCACTACTCCTTACGGGAGTGAAATCATTCCTCACATGGAATGAGATCCTTTTTATTGGAGCGCCTTTTATCCATGGGGACAGGTACCAACTATGGTGTAAGTTCAAAGATTTTCTTATAGGAGGAAGCACCCATACTCCTCATATATTCTTCCTTACCAAATGCCAGAGGAGAGATAGTCATCAGGACCTTCATCATCCCGTCCCTCTCATGCTGGGCTGTGTCACCACCTAGGTCTCCAACATGGAGTAATTCCCAATCTCCATCACACTGGTCTGAAAACCACACATGAGACCTTTTTTCCTCTTTGGGCCTCTATCCATGCGTATGCCACACTCCACTTCCCACGGATGCACCTTTCACAGTGTGATTATCAGGCCTTTGCTGCCTCTTGTTTCTCACACCGAGCATGACTCACGTGGGATTAGAGTAAGCATCAACAAAGATATCCTCTCTGGGAATCCTAGAGTTTAATCCCCACACTCCATCCCAAACTACATTGACATTTATCTTTTCCAAGGAATGGTATGTAGGAATCCACTGTGAGGTTCAATCCCAACAATCATTGGTCCCGAAAATCATCACATTGGTTCACCAAACACTCAATCCTGAACTACATGGAATTTGATCCTTTCCATGACCAGGTACGTAGGAATCCTCTATAAGGTTCAATCCCAAAAAATATTGGTTCTGACCCCCCTTCATGTCAGACCACCTTCTTCCTTCATGAAAATAAACTACATACCCCCTTTTCATCTGGCATGATGTTAAACTACATCTACCATCCCGAACTATGTGGGATGTAGTCCTTGTCTCCTAGATAGGGTATGTAGGAAGCCTCCATGAGGATCAACCCCATCTAGTGGTAAGTCTTTGTGACCCCATCCAATTTTAAGCCTTTGTGACCCCCATCCAGTGGTAAGCCATTGTGACCCAGTCTAGCAGTATGTCGTTGTGACCCCATCTAGTGGTAAGCCATTATGGCCCCTTCTAGTGGTAAGTCGTTGTGACCCCATGTCAATGGAAAGACATTTTTAATATGAGCATGGAGGTAAGCTATTATTTTCCCTTCTCTTGTGACCCATTCGCTTGTTCGTCCCAGTGGTGTCAGACCAAATCTCTGGCTGTAAATCGTGTGTGAGCCCTAGCATAGAATTGGATCTCTATCCTTCACACGCACTAATACTTCATGCCCCAACCTTATGGTTTCAATTCCATCAGGTCACATCCATACTGTTCGCCAACTTAGGTATCCCTTCACTTCACGAACTACACAGACTTTGATTCCCTGCTATGGGGATATGTAGGAGGTCCCTTCGACGCTCAATCCCTACATCATTACCACCCTCAAGTAAACTCCATCTCATTCTCCATCAACATCATTTAACCATACAACATCCATTCTGATTCTTATCCGGGACGCCACATCCCAGTTAGATCATGCGAATTCACCTCCTAGAATCAGTGCTCTCTCTAGGGGTTGCACCTATCTTATCCACTCAAGTCAGTGTTCTACTCAGTCTGATTCGTCTTCTCTAGATGTTAAACCTACTACATACCCTGTGTTAAACATAAGAAGATGAGGAAAACCATAGATACATGCATGGGTCATATAATTCCCCACATTGGAAATGGAATGCCTCATGCTTCCACACCCTTGAGAAGCCCGATTGTAAGGGAAGAACCCCAGATGTTCTAGGGTTCTAGCATTCAGACACGCCAGTGATGTCCAATGTGACTATTCCCTCGAACGAAGGTTGCTTCCCGGAATGGACACCTTGGAATGTCCTGACAGATGCAATGTAATTCACCAACCTCCATAATGAAATGGAATTATAAAAAGTTTCATGAACAACGCCTTATTCTATATCGGAGACCCACGCTTGGTGATGAGTTCTGAGGATGAATCCATGGAAGGAGGAGCCGACATCCCATCATCATGTTTCGATTAGATAGAAAACGTCCCTGAATAAGCAACAGATGTCACCCGCCTCTGGAAAGTAGGAATGTGGGGCAGTAGTTGTGTGTCCTCTATAGACAGATGCATGCACCCCAGTGAAAGTGTTAGAAACAGAAATGGTGAACCTAACATGAGTGTATTCTCCTCAATATGGAGATTATTATCATTCAAGACATCAATGGATTATAGTGTCACCAGATCTAGCTATTGATGTTAGGTCCCACCAAGAAAATAGCAGTCCTAGCATGAAACACACCAGATGTTGGGGAAGTCAAAACATTATACATCCTTGTCTATGACGTTGGCAGTGTGGATACTTCTTTCCAGCCATGGAAGATGTAATTTCATTGGGGCACTTGTCATATTTCATTTCCTTTCCGCACTAATGGGTTAATCTCTTTACTTTTCAGGAACCAAGATGCTCTAGGAATTTGATCACTGCCCCTCCAATGACATAGGGGTGGGGGAAATTCCAATGTGGCAGTCTTGTGTGGCTCTATCACTTTTGATAAATCTCTAAATCTACAAACGTCTGGCACCCATGCTTTATCTCCCCGTCAAAATTCATTCAGCGTAGGGTGATCAACGACCGTGTACGCAAATACAAGGAGGGGGGGATTATCCCAACTCAAGATATGGACCGCCAGAAACTAGAGGTGTCTGTACATCATCACCACCACCCCCAAGGGCCGCACAGGGAGCCACTACTCCCCACTCCAAAGTAAAATTGTTTTGAGAGCCTCTCCCTTGAACACATCCACGACTCTATCCCTAATATCGATGAGGTAAAGGATGTTTGGGCCAGCTCGATTGAGATAATATTTTAGGAACCCCCAAGGAGGGCTCCCACTAGGCTATTCCAGTGCCGCCATCTGGTCCCATGAGTCAGGGAGTAGGTAAGACATGCACCTACACCATTGGACCCAATCTGGTAGACCCAACCCCAGCATCGGGCACAGGCTGAGGAGGATGCCCACCAAGGGGCATCAACGTCTGCAGCTACTATTCCTCGGGACACTGATGACATATGTCATCAACCCATTGTGTATGAATATCAGCGGGACTTGTATACCCGGCCCGTATCGAGGCCCCAACCACCCCACAAGTAGGTTGGGTCGACTCTCTTTGTCACCGGTGCACGTAGTGGCCACCGCCAGTACATAGGACCTCCCCATAATGCCACCATGGTGAATGTGGGTCTTCCACACTTCCAAGATTGGCATGGAGGTCAGCCTCATGCTACCCTTAGTAAAAATGAGGGACCTCTCCATGATGGTGACACTCAGCATGGAAGCCTCTCCTACACTAATTACATCGGGTATGGAGTCATTCCTCCGGGCAAAGACCGCCGGGTGGGGACATCTCACACCCTATCAATATCTAGCATGGGGGGACTCCCCATGTCCTCACAACAGCTGGCGAAGGTCCTCCCCACCTCAAAAATAAGATGGGTGAAGGCCAGCTTTACTTCATCATCAACCAGCATGGAGGTCGTACCCATGTTCGGCTCGACCAGTGTGAGGACCTTCCTCGCAGTGATGTCTCTCAGGGAAACAAGAATGGAGGTCCTAATCATGCTCTTGTCGGATTGAGAGGAGTTCCTACCCTCTCAAGCACTTCCCACAGAGGTCCTCCCCGTGTACCCATTGATATCTATCCCAGTGCTCCTCACACCCTGGCTTACTCTGGCGGGAATCCTCTCCACCCAGCACCGGTACGGCCGATGGTCCTCCTCATGCCGGAAATATACCATGTCTTAAAGAATCATCCCAGGGTATAAGGGCATGTTGTCACCTCCATAAAAAGAATTATGAGATGATTCAGACTAAGATCAAACTGGTTTGCTTCTTAGAATCAAACGAGGAATACGACTCAATGATGGAGCCCTCGCCGTGATCCTCTATATCGAGGGATGGGGCAGAAACAAGGCACATTAGCCTCATACTTCTAGAATGTGAGGTCCATCGGATTCCCACCTCCCATTGAAAGTATATTCGAGAGGAAAACAATTTGCAAACTCCACACGTTACAATATTGCAATCGCCACCATCATCCCCAGAAGCACTCTCTACCTCAACTAGAGATCAAAGAGAGCTATTATGGGGACCAATGGTGGATGTGCAATAGTGTGGTCCCCTGCCAGCAGTCGTGGTCCCCACACTAGAAACTACTATAGTCAGCCCATATTACCATGATTTCATGACTAAGTCACTTAACTCTTTAGAGGATAGCTCGAGATGCGGTGGTTCGTTAACTTTCTCACCATATTCTACACTAGCCATCCTACCATCCCAGCGGTCTGCTTTGGTAAAGCTACCTATTCTCGAGACACCGCTGATCGACAAATGGGGAAATGAAGGGACAGACCTAGAATCTGAGCATAGAAGTTTATGGGATTTCCTCACAGCAGACCACTTCCCTAAGATGTTTTGGATGGTTGCAATGCTGAATTGTTTTGTGCGAGAATCCATCACCCATGTAGAAGATGAGTATTTACACCAAACCCTATGGGGGACTCATTTCGTTCTTTTTCATTAGTGAGTGGATTACCCTAAGATGCTATCATATTTTGAGTATATTGGTGGACAATGTCGTCTAGTTGATTTGGCCGAGCTCCCTGTGTCCCAATGCCCTAAGTCACCAAGTCACCATAGGTCTCTCTAGAAATGGAGCTTTCAGAGTTTCAGGGTACTCCGTAGGATTATCAAGGAGGCTTCTCCCCATGTACAGATCAGTGGTTGGGGGTAGTATGCTGCCCTCCTCTTCAGTTCTATCCGGAAACAACCTGATTTTCCAGGAAACATAGAGGATATGCCTCAAGGTAGAGAGGGATAGAACGAGATTTATATTCTAGGAGAGGACGTACCCCCATAGGGAGCTTCACACTTCTTGGAACCATCAGGAAGGATTACTCATCAACATAGGAATATACAAGGTCTTCTCGTGTCCACAGAAGCACTAGTACTTAGTTTGAATTCCAACAAGGTCAAGGAACACCTCAGAGCTGAAAAACCCTCCGACCCATCTTTCTCAGTGACGAAGGTGGAAGACGACCCCAAAAAAATAGGGTTGTGTCAACAACTCACCGAACAGAAGAAGGTAGTCGACGACCTCCTTGCTGAATGTGCTAGAGAGTGACGACCAGACTATGATTATCCTAGGATAGGGCAGCAGGGGAAGGCACAACATACCCTAGAGAATTTCCACCAGGTGACCCTGACCATTATTCCCACATAGATAGGGATGAGGCAAGAACTGACAGAAATAGGGCATGGTATGTCTCCCCCAATGCTCTTTAATGGTGTGATAATCCTCGAGACACAGCTCAGATTCCCCCAGATTTACCATGGGTTGTTCCACCAGTTGTTCCATGATCCACTGGGCCGATTTATAATGTTCAAGATCCCGCCAATTCATTGGTTGTCAGGAATCCCTGTGATGACAGGAATCCCATCCCGGATGATCTAATAGTGTCCCTTATCGCCCATATCGAAGCTTTAGAGGCTTGAAAGGTGGCATTTCTCTCTGATGGAAAGCTTTATCCAGCATGGGTAGATGATATGCCAACACCTATGGGTTTCATAAATCTTACCTTTCACCCTTTAATGGGATGGGGGACCCACCACAACACTTGTCCCACATTGTCTTAAGGTGTGGTCCCATGTTGGGAACCCCAATGCAGTAGGAAGCCACCATACTCCGGTGTTTTGTGAAAGCATTGGAAGGGACTACGTTTGTTTGGCATAGCCAGCACCACATCTGATCTGTAGCCATCTAGAAAGACCTCCATAGGAAATTTCTCAACCAGTTCAGTTCCACCACTCGGAAGGCGCGTATCACACACCTCTTCAAGTGCAAGCAGAGGCCTGATGAGTGTGTCACTGACTTTGTCACCTGGTGGAAGGGACTCACGTATTTTATGGACATTCTACAGACTCAAGATTAAACTGCTGACAATGTGCGTAGGTAATGCTAAGATGGAACCGGTACCCTCTATGACCACCTAGAACTATTTGAGACTTATCTGATATGGCCCAGTGCCTAGAGGAAGCCTCATAATAATCTAAGTAGAAACATCTGTTGCATCCTGGAATCCCCGTGAGAAGGGATGACTGGGCAATTCCCACTACAGTGGAAAAAATAGAGGCCCCTAGTAGACTATAGTTCTTACCAGTGGAGCCTCATCCACAACCTCGTAGAGGCCCTCGACCTCAGGCACATCCACCAGCCCAACAAAACCCACCTCAGAATCGGAAAGTTCCCCCATGCAATGCGCCGCCTACACCTAGGTGAGATAACAGAGCTCCACCTCCTTTGAAGTCTCCTCCAACCCCTTGTCATGGTCAAGCTCCAAGGGTACCCTTTACATATAAGATTAATCGGACCAACTCATTCAATGAGGCACAGGTCCCCAGTTACTTCTCTGGTTCCATGGAGCAAGGGATTTTATGTTTACCTAGTGTAGAAGGCCAGAAGAGGCAAACCTCACTGATCACCCTAATTACTACCCCTATCACTAGATCATGGGGCACACTCTCATGTAGTGCTTTGTGTTCTGAAACTAGATTCAAGACCAGGTACATAACTACATAGTCTATTTAGGCCCAGCTTTAATACAGGTGGAATACGTTGTCTTGAGGCCAGACAGTAGCAATGCCAACGAGGGCGAGTGACATCAGGTTTCCAGTCATGGGTCCAAGAAGTATGAAAAATGGATGGTACTTAAAATATTAATTTGTACCCATGGTGTCATCTATGCACTTCAAAATTAGCAAGATCCTTTAGAAGTAGCAACCACTACATCTGCATCGTCATCTCAGTCGTCCTCTTCCTAAAAGAGAAAACATCGTTAGCGCCAATGAAAACAAAGTTCCCCGTCGATGCCATCGTCCTCTCATACTCATGGTGACTTCATTCCCATGAGTATAGTGATTCCTACCAGAATTCATCTAGTAGTGGATAACTCTTCGAGTGATGGTAAGTTTACACCTTAGTTAATACCTTAGAGATGGAAAACCCCTACCTGATTCAAGACAATGAGGAGCACCAAGTGGATTCTCCGAACGTCCCCATCCATCGTCATCGTCGACATAGTCATGGATATATGGGATATTAGAGTGCCTTAGTCAGAACACCTATCCAGGCTATGCATGCTATCGAAACTAGGCAACATGCTCAACGCTGAGCCCGACACATGCAGGCTTCTCATCTTGTCGAATTAGGCCCCCCTTCACATCCGTTTGTGTTTTTGGATAAGGAAGAGCCACCTTGACCTCCCCATGACCAGCCATTCCCTGATACAGGCTGGTTTCAGTCATATGGTTCTCATCTGGTAGCCACTCTTCCAGATTTGACTAGTGAGCAGTGGGATATTCCTAGTACCAGTCAGCAACCGGTCCAGTCAGCAAGGCCCACTATACCTCATATTAGAGAGCGACCACTTATAAGAATATTTTCATGCCTCACATAGAAGTAAAATGTTCTTAGGAATATTTCTAGAATTCCAGCATGGATTTCCATTCTAGAGGCCCTTCTCCTATTTTCAGATATGCGTGAGGCCCTCGTCGAGGCTTTAAAAAAACCCCTCCAGTTTGATATAGAGGTTGGGACCGCCAAAGCCTTTCATGATGAGGCTGTAAAAAATGTTAAATGCCTAGAACTTATCTCATTATGTGGAGAAGATGAAGGCTCTCCCATATAAGGGCACATTCTCCCACTGTACATCACCTGCCAGTTCAATGGGATGGAGGTTCGTCGTTGTCTTGTCGCCATATGCTCTGCAATTAACCTAATCCTAACTCAGACACTTCAAAAACTGGGATTGTCCAAAGATGATCTGAGTCCCTCTAACCTAATAATCAAAGGTTATGATTGTATGGAATAGACACTAGTCAGAGGGATCCTATTGAAGACCTAGTTCGATGGCCTACATTCTAGCACAGAATTTATGGTTGTCTCCCAGGACACGGCCTATAATGCATTGATGGGAAGTCCATGGCTCCACCTGCATGTGGGTGTTCCCTCATCATATCACCAGTGCCTCAAGTACTCCCTTAATGGTCAAACAGGAATTATTCAAGGAGAATTGTCTCCCTTTACCTCTTTTGAAGACCACTATCTTGATGAAGAGTACTACAAGAGAAAATACAAATATATTAATGCTAATGAGGTTGAGCATGCAACGATTGTGACTGACCCATGGATAGTTCTAGATGATGCCTACATCTTTCCAATCCACCGATTGGGGGCTACGAACACTAACCTGGGGAAATGCTTTGTTTTGCTTCTGGAATATAGGGGGAGGACAATCCAAAGTCTAAACTATGCCAGATGATCACCTCGTACTCCTATAAAAATCAGGCTCATGTGATCCCATAGCCACCTACTCCCAAAAGATATCAGGATGTCCTCCCCATAGTAACAAAAATACATCGTAATTGCTTGTTTTTCTAGGCCGGAATTAACCAGATCAATCTAATGCGCCAACATTTCTTCGATATCATTGAGTGTGGACCCTTGGGAAAAATACCATATGGGATTGGATCAACAAAATTCATCGATATGGTCGTAGTAGCACAGGAGTGCTCCGATGTAGTTTCCACTACCGCTCTGGCTGGTACTTGCCTCCAATAGGGAGTTGCAGACTCTAAAGAAACTCCTCTCACCGAGGGTTCCCCATTAATAAGTGAAGAAGAGGATTTAGATGATTCTCCCCATGGCTTTTAGGACAAAGTCTTCTCTACGGTTGATGAGTTGGAACATGTGAACCTCGGTCGCAAGGAAGACCCAAGACTAACATTGATCATTTCCTTTATGCCCCTCCAGGAGAAACATCAGTACATAAAATTCCTTAAAAAACCCCATGATGTATTCTTCTGGAGTTATGATGAGATTCCATGATTAGATTCTGAGGTATTCATCCACCACCTCAGCCTCCTGGTAAATCATTGCAGGTTCAAATAGCCTCCCAGAAGGATATACCCATCTCAAGCTTTCATGGTTGAGGTAGAAGATGATAAGATCATTAAAGAAATTTTTTTGAAGGAGTTCCAGTACCCCAAATGGATAACCAACATTTTTCCATTTAGGAAGAAGAACCGATAAATCATAGTCTGCATCGTCTTCTGAGATCACAATTGTCGCTGTCTGAATGATGATTTCCCATTCCTATGATGAAATTCTTGATCGACGCTACAACTGGGTTCCAAGCCCTCCCATTCATAGATGGGTACTACAGGTATAAATATAAATGAATGGCCCCCGAGGATGAGGAATATAAAACCTTTAGGGCACCACAAGGTACTTTATATTACCAAGTCATGCACTTCGGTTTAAAGAATCCGGGTGCCACCTATCAGTGGGCTATTCATCGCATATTTAAGATGTTCCACAGTATGTTGGTGGAATGTTATATAGGAGACCTGGTGTTCAAATCTCTCCAGTGTCAGGACTGTCTCAAAGACCTTGAGAAATTGTTCAGTTTCATCTGTTCCCATCTTTTGAAGATGAACCCATTAAAGTGTGCCTTTGGGGTAACATTTGGAAAGTTTCTTAGCTACATTTTTAAATGTAGGGGCATTGGGATCGACCCAGAGAAGATCAAGGAAATTATCTAGATGTCTCCCCTTAGAAAATTTTGGGAGTTTTGAGGTTTCTATGGACAGATAGCCTAGATATGCATGATTCTTGATACGGAGACCAGATACTCCCCTATAGAAAAGAGCTGCCTTGCACTAGTATTCACAATAGAGAAATTTTGACATTACATGAATCATCATGAGGTATAGTTGTTGTCCCGAGTAGACCCACTAAAGTACATCCTAAACATCCCCATGTTGATAAGTCATCCAGCTTGTTGGGTAGTGATTTATCTAGCAGTTTGACATCAGGTTCATCCCTCAGAAGTCTATTAAGTGGGAAGTGATGGTAGACTTCCTTTATTTCCATTCAGCTCATATTGAACAGTCCTTGGATCTGGATTTCCCTGATGAGGCAATCCTTTCGGTATACCAAGTCACACTGTGCTGGTAGATGCACATTGATGGCACTTCTCGAAGCCCCACCAGCAGAAGGTTCAATGACCCTAGGCTCAATAGAGTTTCCCTGGGTATCGTCTTCATTACCTCGACACAAGCCATCCTTCCATACCCATTACTATTGTCAGAAGGCTGCACCAAAATTGAGGCAGAGTATCAGGCTCTCATAACTGGCCTCGAGCGGGCCCTCAAGATTGATGTTCCCCATTTTCAGGTGAAAGGGGATTCCAAACTTGTCATCAAATAGATCAACGGTGACTATGTATTTAGAAAGGCAGATCTCAAACCATTGTTGCAGCACATTCTCTAGCTAATGTCCCCGTTTCCATATAAATTTAAAGTAATCCATTTCCTATGATCATAGAATGGTTGATCATACGCCCTGGACAACCTACCTGCATCACTTATGGAGCCTGAGCGGGATGATCTGATTATCCATGTGGCACACTAGAGTGTCATTACTCCTTTCACCCCAGATGATGATGACGACCTGCAGGTGTAAAACCCCAAGGTTTTGAAAATAAATATAGAATTCAATTTTATAATCTAGCCATTAAACACAACTCTGCCTCTTCTATTTTTTAAATTTCGAAAAATGGTCATCTAGTGTTGTGTTCAGTAAGTCATTTGGAGTCTGATAGAACAAACCTGATTTTTAGTGAATAGTAACAAACCCTTAGGAATAGTAATATGAATAGTAATATGACCCTTATGAATAGTAAATAATAATATTATTTTATTTTCTTATGGTAATAAGATAATGATATCTTAATTAGTTTTTAAATGAGAAATAAAACTAATTGCACTTTAAGATTGTTATTTTTTGAAATAACTATGACCTTATTTAAAAATTAAATTATTAATATTTAGAAAATTTTTTTTGAAAAATGGATTTCACTTTTGAATTCTACACGTCAAAAAATGGTAGGGGTAAATTTTTGGGATTTTTCTAAAATACATGAATTTTTCATGAATAGTAAAAATACAGTTTTGAGTTTTCGGTAGTTTAATCACATCATAATGATATAATAATTAAATACAAAAGTATGGTTGACTTGTGTATAGTAACTTATTACATGAGGTGTCCCATGTGGCTAAAACCACGGGAAAATACCAGGGGCAAGCCCAGGGTTTGGCAAAAACCACTAATGAGGTGTCCCTTAGAAATTATTAAACAATTACCTCTCTTTTTCTATAAATACCCACTCATCCATTCATTTTATTTCGTTACAAACCCATCATCCTCAAAGATATGGTGGTTTTACCTCTCTATGAGTTCTCCCAAGGTGTCCCTAACACCCCAAGGTCCCATCCTTCAAGATCTAGGATTTATTCTACAAGGTAAGGGAATCCATCATTCTCTTCTTTAAATCGACATTTCTTTTATGTTATCTATTTGAAATTCCTTGCTCATATGTTGGGGTTTGATTTTCTTTATTATTCTTACTGTCCATTTGATTTCAATATGATTATATACCCCGTTTTTCTCATCATTTTATTTTATGAAATTTAAAGTGACGTTGTTAGGCTGTAGAATTTCCATAAGGGATCTCTTAACTTTTATTTTATTTTCATGTTCATATCTTTTATTTTTATCTCCACACCTCCTCTATCCAAATGATCGTGATAACTCTAGTATCATCTATATACTGTAATTAAATAATTTCAATGGAAGAACCATCCAAAATATTCTTACTCTCTCCCTTTTTGTATAAAAACAAAATCAACGTCCATGAGGTTCCAATTTATAGCTTTCGTGGACGACGATGTCTCATTCTTCAATTTCTTCTTCATTACTGGTCATGAAACCATATTTGTGGTTGAACTATACTATAAAATATTTTATTATAACATAATAAATATTCAGGAACCAGAATATGTACATATAATTAAGTTATATGGCAAAACTAGTTCATAATAATCAAAATACCGCCGAATATTCGAAGTGGTTGTCGTCTAATGATTCTTCCTCATTCCATGTACCTAAATGATAGAAATTACCATTACCAATTTTTTATGTTCATAAATAATATATAATTCCAATCCTGGAGATTTATAACCATTCCACATGAATTCCATTACTTAAAAACAAGTGACCCGATTATAAAAATAATGAAAACGAACACCCCGGAACAATGAAATTCAATATAATAACATAGAAATAAGGCTATAAATGAACTAAACAGAATTTTGATAAACTAAATACATTTATAATAGGTTATTAAATAATTTATTAATGATTATAATTTCATATTCCTGGAGCTAATGTTCAAAAGAGGAACACGTTCGGAGTTAAGTTAAGGGGTTTCTCATCTCACTTTCATTTCTGTGAGATTTTCATTGTTCACCACTTATTTCCGGTATGTGGTATATGTGTACTTCCATTTGATATATAAAAACATGATTCTATTTATATTCATGTCACTCAATGATTCACTTGATGCTCATTATGTTCTGGTCAATTTATTTGACAGATTACATTGTGGTAAGGGACTTTGTATCAACTACCTTTTCATTCTGACTATCTTTGTATTGTGCGCCTAATAATCACTATGTGGTGTACCTACTGCTCATTTGAGATCAAGTTTCCTTTGAAATTATATTTATATTAAATTTCTATAATATCATGACATGGATATCTTTGTTTTCTAAACTGTATACCATTTTACATATGGTGTTTATTTGGAAAGATATTTTAATTATGAAAATATTAATGAATCTGTATACTCTACTCTATACTGATATTGAAAAGGCATATTTTCCTTGAATTGAATCAATGTATAAATAATGATTTGGACATAAAGTGGTGTATGGGGCCCAATACAGCCCCTTTATGCATTGGTAGGTCTCATGATACAAATCAGTTGGCGACAAACCCTTCGAGTTTGTTTCTAAAAATCATAAGGGTTTCTACCCATAGAACTAAACCGTTTGTACGGTATTATGGTTTCATGTGCCAAATACATGACACCAAATTAATAAGCATTCTATTTATATATTATCATTTATTATTATTATCCATGAGGTTTTCCCTATGAAAAAATCTATGGATGCAGTTTCATTCTCAGTTTATTAATGTCATTTGTTATTCATTTTTACATTAATCCATATTGATTTTGTTAGATTGGTTGTGATTCACTTATTATTGTACTCATGCTTACACTATTTTTAACTCTTGCTAAGTGTTTGAGCTCACCCCTTTCATTGTCTACCTTCAATAGGTGATGAAGATAAGATCATTTATTGAGTTCATAGAGATTCTGTTTTTAGTTTTTGTTATGTATTTTAATTTGTAAACTTTTCCAATGTAATTTGAGTAACATCTATGTATACAGTTTCTTCAAGACTACTAAAATAATCATTCCTTTATTATTTTCTTTCCTTCTAACCATGAAAATATCACAAGTAATGCACCGGCTTCTGCCTAGAGGGGTCGAGGTGTTACAGTTGGTATCAGAGGAAGTTCAGTAGAGAACTTGGAAACTAGAGTAGGAAATGTATAGTTGGGAACAAAGCTCTATGGTAGTATCTGAGGATTAACATACAAGAACATCCTGGTATTTTGGTTAGGAATAGATTATGTGGATATTTTAATCAATACGTCCTTATTTGGATACGAGCAGGTAGAGGCATCTCTGGCACAGATGTATCTCGGGGTAAAACCCAAAACACTACTTTGAGCTAGACTCGAAAGATAACTGGTGCATGACAACAGGCCTTACGGCACACTTGGTTATGACAATCTTGGGGGATATTCTTAGGATAATTAATATTTCCATTACAATCCATTATAAAGGAGTTAATGTAAATTTTTCCTCAGAGGAACCATGTTTATAAGATTAGTTATGCATAGAATTTCAATCTATGTTGAGTTATTTTCTATTTGAGATTCATAAACTAATCTAGTGTATCCCATTATTTAGAAATGGAGTCTAACCAAAGAAGGGGAATCAATACCCGTGGGAAAGGTAGGGATCTCCATACTGAGCAAGTCAACATAGTCAACGTTGGAGCAGAACTGATCATGACCAAATTGGTAAACTTACTCAAGTTGTAACAAATAACCATTCAACAACTATGTTGGATCATTTCATTCGGTAGAAGCCCCTATATTTTATAAAGACAACTAATCCGGTGGTTGTTGAGCAATGGATCTAGTCCCTTGAAAAGATATTCATGGCATTAAGATGCAATGAAAATGAAAAGGTAGTACTGGCAGTATATTGTTTCAAGGGGGATGCTGATCAATTGTGGTCCTAGATTCAAAATACCACGGAGGAAGAAGAGATAGAGGATATGAAATGGAGGAAATTTAAGGAAATATTCTTCAAAAAATATTTCCCTCATGAGCAACGAACTGAAATGAAGAGTAAATTCCTTGGCTTGAAACAAAGGGAAGAAGACATTGTTGCAGAGTATGAGGCTACCTTCACAAGGCCAGCCAGGTATGTCATGGATTACGTATGTGACTCAGCGGACACGATTGATAATTTCTTTATAGGTCATAAGCCAAGTCTTCTAAGGGCATAGTCTTCTCAATCATTTTCAGCATATGATGAAATTGTATCAAGTGCCATCAAAACCGAGAAGGAATTTGCTAGATCAAATTTTTTCGAAGGAAACCAAGATAAGAAGCGGTATTCTGATAGAAAAGGAAAAGGAGAAGCACCAAAGAAGATCAAGGTAATGAATAGTTTCCCATTATGCAAGAACTGTTTAAAGAATCATCTCGGGAAATGCTTGAAAGGCATGGGAGTCTGCAATAATTGTGGATAAAAGGTTCATCAATCTGATGAATGCAAGGGGAGGAAACAATTAAATGATATTCAATTCTAAAATTGCAGAGAGATGGGACACTATGAAATTGAGTGTCTTAAGCGCCAAGGAAACATGCCTCAGAAAAAATCCAAGAGAGAAAGGGAGAGCCTATTCGATTACAACCGCGGAGGTTGAAGTTCATAGTGACTTGGTGACGGGTACTTTAATTGTTTCCTCAAACTTAGACAACACATTATTTGATTCTAGATCATCACATTCATTTATATCCTCTCAGTTTTCCAAGAAAATGAGATATGTCCAATTTGATTTAAGAAAGGAGTTGTCAGTCAAAAGTCCCATGGGATGTATCATTACAATAAAGGGATGTCAACTAGTCCCCCTCTAAACACCAAAATGTGCTTTATTTCCTAACATTATCATCATACCCATGACTGAATTTTATATTATTCTTGGTTTGAATTGGATGTCAGATTATGATGCGAGGATTTATTACAAGAAAAAGAAAGTTACAATTTTTGAAAATGGTGCAGAATCTCTTATCTTTAGAGTGGAGACTTCACCATCTTATTCTTATCTAGACACACCCCCAGTAGCTCTATTGAATTCAATTCATGGAGAGGAAGATAACCCAATATCTATGGGTGAGGAAATAAATACTCAAATTGAATATGTGTATATAGTGAAAGAATACATTGATGTGTTTCTAGAGGATTTACCTGGACATCCTCCTAAGCAGGAAATTGAGTTTTCCATTAACTTAATTCCTGTTGAAAGAACTATATCAAAGACCCCATATAGAATGGCAACTGTGGAGTTAGTGATGCTAAATAAACAAATAGAAGAGTTTAGTGACAATGGATTTATTATACATAGTGTTTCTCCATTGGATCCCCGGTCTTGTTTGTAAAGAATAAATATTGATCCATGAGGCTATGCATTGATTACAGAGAAATCAATGATATTACAGTAATTAATAAGTATCCTCTACCCTGGATTAGTGATTTATTTTACCAACTTCATAGAGATAAATAATTTTCAAAGATTGACCTTCGATCTAGATATCATTAGTTGAGTGTGAAGAAGGAAGAAATTCTGAAAACATCATTTCGAACCAGGTACGGATATTAAAAGTTTACAATAATGCCTTTTGGATTGATTAATGTTCCTTCTATCTTCACAGATCTAATGAATAGAGTATTCAAGGGATATCTCAATGATTTTGTAGTGGTATTTATTAATAATATATTGGTATACTCCAAAATCTACAAAGATCATGAAAATCACTTGCACATTATCCTGAAGAATCTTCGAAGATATGAATTATATGGGATGTTTAGAAAGTGTGAATTCTGGATTCAGGAGATTTCCTTTCATATACATATTGTCTCTAAGGATGTAACCTTAGTCGATCCTATAAATACAAAGGAAATCCAGGATTGGAACATTCCAACAATCATAATTGAGGTACGCATTTTTATTGGTTTATTAGGTTATTATCGGCGTTTCGTGTAGAATTTGGCTTGACTGGATAACCCACTAATGAAGCTTACATGTAAAGGGGTTAAATTTGTTTGGAAAAAATATTGTGAAGTATGTTTCGAAGAATTGAATAGAATATTAGTCAATTCTCTTATATTGACTCTACCATCGGGGAATGACGGGTTTGTTATTTATAGTGATGCTTCAAAGAAAGGACTTGGTTGTGTCCTTATGCTAAATGAAAGGGTTATTGATTATGCATCACGACAGCTAAAAATTCATGATGAAAACTATCATACTCATGATATTGAGTTAGCTACATTAATATTTGATTTGAAGATATGGAAACAATATCTCTATGGGGAAAAATGTGAGATTTATACTGATCACAAGAGTTTGAAGTATATTTTCTCACAGAAATAACTCAACATGAGGCAAAGGAGACGGCTTGAACTACTCAAGGATTATGAGTGCACAATAAACTACCACCCGGGGAAGGAAATTATGGTGGAAGATGCTTTGAGTAGGCAAGATCATATAGTTTTGAACAGGATGAGATTTGAAAGGGATCCTATTTTCATGGATCTAGTAAAGATGGATATGGGAATAACCCTGGAAGGTGAAACATTAATGCTTTTTCAAATAGTTTCCAAACCTTATCTACTAGAAAGGATACAAATTTTCTAGGATGATGATGAAAAGTTTCAAAATAAGATTAAAGCTGTGAATGATGGGAGATTGAGTGACTTCGTATATGAAGATGGAATTTTGAAATTTGGGGAGAGACTTTGAGTTCCCAATATACCTAATCTAAATAGAGAATTTTTGGATGATGCTCATAGTTCCTATTTCTCTATGCACCCTAGTAGCACAATGATGTATAGGGATTTGAAGGAACATTTTTGGTAGGATAACATGAAGAGGGAGATTGCTGATTTTGTGTCAAGATGTATGGTTTTTCAATAAGTGAACGCTGGAAAGAAACAGCCAGGAAGAGTATTACAACCTCTTCCCACACCAGAGTGTAAATGGGATAATATCATGATGGACTTTGTCATGGGACTACCAGAGACTTCTAGAAGGAACGATGCAATATGGTTCATTGTTGATCGTCTTACCAAGTCAGTATATTTTCTGGCTATAAGAGAAGATCTACCACTTGAACGTCTAGAAATACTATATATTAATGAAGTTGTGAGACTTCATGGAGTAACCCTATCGATTGTTTCTAATTGTGATCAAAATTTTTCATCAAGATTCTAGAAAAGTCTTCAGAAGGCCCTAGATACTGATCTTTTTTTGAGCACTGCATACCACCCACAAACTAATGGACCATCAGAAGGGACTATTCAAACATTGGAAGACATGTTGAGTTCTTGTTAACTTGATTTTCAAGTCATGTGGGATTAGTATTTACCTCTCATAGAATTTTCCTACAACAATAGATTCCATTCAAGTATTCAGATGACACCCTATGAAGCATTGTATGGGAGGGGATGTCGTACAATAACTTGCTGGGATGATGTTGGTGAAAGAAAGCTTGTGGGCCCAGAACATGATAAAGAAACAACAGAGAAGGTGAAGATTATCCAAAACCATATCAAAATAGCTCAAAGTAGTCAAAATAGCTATGTAGATAACCGAAGGAAGGATTTGTAGTTTCAAGAAGGTGATCACATTTTTTTAAAGGTATCTCCATGGAAGGGTATTATACGATTCGGTAAGAAAAGAAAATTATGTCCCAGGTACATCAGACCTTTTGAAATTTTGTGCCGAATTGGAGCCATAGCTTACCATTTCGCAATGCTTCCATGTCTCTCCAAAGTTCACAATGTGTTCCACGTGTCAATATTAAGAAAGTACATGTCAGACCCAACACATGTACTCACTTATGAAGAAGTAGAACTTGAGCCAGATCTATCATATTGTGAATAGCCTATCAAGATTCTTGATTCTAGAGAACATGTATTGAGAAATCGGATGACTCGTCTAGTAAAGGTTCTATGGAGGAACCATAAGATGGAGGAAAAAACAAGGGAGCCTAAGGAGCACATGTTAAAGACATACCCGAATCTTTTTCGGTAAAATTTTCTGAATTTTGAGGCTGAAATTTTTTTAAGGAGGGGAGAATGTAAAACCCCAAGGTTTTGTAAATAAATATAGAATTAAATTTTATAATCTAGCAATTAAACACAACTCGGCCACTTCTATGTTTTGAATTTCGAAAAATGGTCATTTAGTGTTGTGTTCAGTAAGTCATTTGGAGTCTGATAGAACAAACATGATTTTTGGTGAATAGTAACATACCCGTATAAATAGTAATATGAATTGTAATATGACCCTTATTAATAGTAAATAATATTATTATTTTATTTTCTTAAGGAAATAAGATAATGATATCTTAATTAGTTTTTCAATGAGAAATAAAACTAATAGCACTTTAAGATTGTTATTTTTCGAATTAACTATAACCTTATTTAAAAATTAAACTAATAATATTTAGTAAATTATTTTTCAAAAATGGATTTCACTTTTTAATTCTACATGTTGAAAAATGGTAGGGGTGAATTTTTGGGATTTTTCTAAAATACATGAATTTTCCATGAATAGTAAAAATACAGTTTTCAGTTTTCGTTAGTTTAATGACATCATAATGATGTAATAATTAAAAATAAAATTATTCTCTACTTTTTTATAGTAACTAATGACATGAGTTTTCCCAAGTGGCTAAAACCATGGGCAAATACCATGGGAAAGCCCATGGTTTTGGAAAAACCACTAAGGAGGTGTCCCTTCGAAATTATTAAAACATTACCTCTCTTTTTCTATAAACACCCACTCATACATTGGTTTTAATTAATTCAAAATCCCTCATACTAGAATATCCAGTGGTTTTTACTTCTATATGAGTCCTCCCATTGTGTCCTGAAGCCCACAAGGTCCCATACATCATGATCTAGGAGTTATTCTTCAAGGTAAGAGAATCCTTCATTCTCTTCTTTAAGTGGACACTTCTTTTATGTTAGCTATTTGAAATTACTTTATCATATGTTGGGGATTGATTTTATTTATTATTATTACTATCCTTTTGATTTAAATATGATGAGAAACCCTATTTCTCTCATCATTTGATTTTATGAAATTTAAAGTGACGTCGTTAGGCTGCAGAATTTTCATAAGGGATCTCCTAACTTTTCTTTTATTTTCAAGTTCATCTATTTTAATTTTCTCTCCTCACCTCCTCTGTAAAAATGATCATGATAACACCAATATCATCTATATAATGATATTAAATCATCTGAATGGAAGAACCATCATAAATATTCTTACTCCCTCCCTTTTTTATAAAAACGAAATCAACGTCCATGGGGTTCCAATTTATAGCCTTTGGGGATGACTGAGTTACGTTCTTCAATTTATTCTTCATTACTCATCATGAAACCATATTTATGGTTGAACCAGACTATAAAATATGTATTATAACATAATTAATATTCAGGAACTAGAATATGTACATATAATTATGTTATATGACAATACTAGTTCATAATAATCCAAATACCACAAAATAATCGAAGTGGTTTTCATCTAATGATTCTTCCGCATTCCATGTAGCCAAATGATATAAATGACAATTAACAATTATTAATGTTCATAAATAATATATAATTCTAATCATGTAGATTTATAACCTTTCCACATGAACTCGATTACTTAAAAACAAGTGAACCGGTTATAAAAATAATGAAGACGAGCACCCCGGAAGAATGAAATTCAATATAATAACATAGAAATAAGGGTATAAATGAACTAACCAGAATTATGATATAATAAATACCTGTATAATAGGTTCTAAAAATTTTTATTAATAAGTATAATTTCATATTCTAGGAGCTTATGTTCTAGAGAGGAACATGCTGGGAGTTAAGGTAAGGGGTTTCTCATCTCACTTTCATTTCTGTGAGATTTTCATTGTTCACAACTTATTTCTTGTATTTGGTATATGTGTACTGACATTTGATATATAATAAAATTATTATCTTTATATTCATGTTATTAAATTATTCAATTGATGTTCATTAAGTTCTGGTCATTTGATTCGAATGATTACATTATTGTAAGGGAATTTGTCTCAACTACCTTTTCGTTGTGACAAACATTGTATTGTGCAACTAATAATCCTTATGTAGTGTACCTACTGGCCATTTGAGATCACATTTCATTTAAAATTATATTTATTTTAAATATCCATAATATCATGTCATGGATATGTTTTTTGTCTAAACCGTATACCAATTTACATACGGTGTTTATTTGGAAAAATATTTTAATTATTGAGATATTGATGAATCTGTATACTCAACTCTCTAGGGATATTGAAAAGGAATATTTATCTTGCATTGAATCAATGTATAATGATTTTTTTGGACATGCAGTGGTGGGTGTGGGCCACTATATCCCCTCTATCCATCGGTAGGTGTCATGAGACAAATTAATTGGCGACAAACCTTTCGAGTTTGTTTCCAAAAATCAGAAGGGTTTCTACCCACAGAAATAAACCATTTTTATGGTATTATGGTTTCATGTTCCAGATACATGACGTCCAATTAATAAGAAATCTCTATATTAATTATCAGTGATTATTATTATCCATGAGGTTTTCACTATGACAAAATCTATGGATGCAGTTTCATTCTTAGTTTATTAATGGCATTTGTTATTCATTTATTCACTATGCCATATTGATTATATCAGATTTATTGTGATTCACTTATTATTGTACTCATGATTCTGCAATTTGTGACCCTTACTGAGCTTTTGAGCTCACACCTTTCATTGTCTACCTTCAACAGATGATGAAGAGAAGATCTTTTATTGAGTTCCTGGGGATTTCTTTTATAGTTTTAGTTATGTATTGTAATTTGTAAACTTTTAAAATATAATTTAAGTAAAATCTATGTATCTGGTTACTTCAAGACTACTAAAATGATCGTTCCTTTGGGATTTTCATTTATACTAACCATGCCAATATCACAAGTAATGCACCGGCTCCAGCCTAGAGGTGTCGGGGTGTTATAAAAGGTGAGCCACCTTACTATTAGAGCCTTTACGTCAGGACCCCCAGGTCAGCTAGATGCTATAATTGAAGTGACTCCTGATTGGTGATCACCCTTTGCTGATTATCTCAAGAATGCAAATCTCCCAGCAGATCCGGACGAGCGCGAGCGAATCTGACACCACACATTACCGTTTACCCTCTAGGACGGTTCTAGTCATGAGAAAATCCTCTACAAGTGTGAGTTTTATGGGGTTCTCCTTTATTGCATTCAAGGAGACGAGATTTACCAAGTCATGTAGGAGGATCATGTCAGTTCCTACAGGGCTCATCAGACTAGGCCAACACTATCTCACCAGATCTAGATACTAGGGTACTTTTGGCCCTCTATGATCCATGACTGCATTGAGTGTTCCAAAAGGTTCAATGCGTGCCAGATTCACGATAACTTCATGAATCATCCACTGGATCCTCTGCACTCCACTATGTACTCTTGGCCATTTGAGGTATGGGGAATTGATATTATGGGACCATATCCACCGGTGACAACTCGCCAGTGAAGATTCATCATGACTGCTACAGAATTATTCTCCATGTGGGAAGAGGCAGTCCCACTCAGGGAGGTCAAGGCCCGTTCTATCATTGAATTGGTGACCTCCAATATCATCTATCTATTTGAAGTCCCTCATGCTATCCTCACTGATAACGATATGAATTTCTGAGTAGCTGAGCTAAAGGAATTGTACGCAAAGTACAACATCCATTCTAACCATACCTCATGCTATCATGGGAAAGATAATGGATAGATTGACATGTTTAAAAAAATACACTCTAACATTCTGCAGAAAATGGTTTGTAAGAATAAGATCTGTTGGACGGACAAGCTCCCGAAAGCCATCTGGGCATACTAGATGAAGATTCGTTATTCCACCCATGTGACCCTATATTCCTTGGTATACGGGACGAAGGCCATCCGGGCCACTGAGATTCAATTTCCCTCATTGCGCACAACTATCTATAATCCTCAAGCCCCAGATAAAGTAGCCAAAATTTGTCTGGATGAGTTGTAGGAGCTCAGAGAGAATAGGATTCATGCCCTGCACAATTGAGAAAGGCATCAGAACAAGATAGCTAGAGCATTCAATATGAAATTCTACCTCTACTCCTTCTTGCATGGTGACTTTGTATTAACCTAGAGGGAACCAATGATACCTGGCCAGAAACCACCCAAGTTGGAACCCAAATGGGAAGGAACATACATCATTTATAAGTGTACTTTAATGGTGCATACTCGCTGGTTACAATGAATGGTGATCATATAACTCCTCCCACCAATGCCATGTTACTTAAGAAAAACCTTTCTTGAGTCCCCACAGTCCTACATGACCTTAAACCATACGGTCCTACATGACCCCAAATTGCATTATGGTCCTGCATGACCCTAAACTGGATTACAGTCTCGCATGAACTTAAACTGTCCGGTCTTACATGACCTTAAACTGTGAAATGTCCCCCATGAAATTAAACCATGTGTTGTCCGGAAAGATGTTAAACTGCATGTCCAGAACAATGTGTGGCTTGATTCCCATTCTCATGGGATACGTAGGACTGCCCAAATATTTCATCCGGAGGCCCATCCCGAAACTTCGGGACCTCCCCTTGGGAAGAAACACATGGTGTGTTGGAGGCTTTTTCCCTCATTTACATCAAGTTCATCATGACCATACCATGTATCCTTCTCCCCTGAAGATCTCTATCTCTTCTATAGTCTAACTTTATATGATATTTCACAGGCACATTTATGCTCCACACACTCCATCATTTGGGTTCCCATTATCTTTCATGTCTGAATGGGTCCCCGAACGATAAATGTACTTAGCCTAAGGGCTATCCTATTGTTTCGGGACAACTTACTCAAGGGCTTTAGACAATAAATAGATACGATTACCTGTGTTGTGAATATGGTCAGTGGTCGATGCTAATTTGTTTTTCTTATTTTAGGTAACATGATATATATTTCCTATTTCAAATATGGTCATAAACTATATTTTGTTGATGTCACCACCCCCATATGTCCCAAATATGGAGTGCGGTGGTTCGTTTAGTCCCACTATCTTTTCAAGTTTTGGTCTGCCTCGAGCAAGAGTGTGATTCCATTTATCCTACCATTATTTAATGAGGAGAGCCTAGTCCAACTCCTTGTTTACCACACCGAGAATTGCTTATGTAGTCTTAGGAGCTATGATGAGATTTCCCGCATAGGAGGTCATATGGCTACGGTCGGCCGAGACGCCCAGCCTCAGGTCTTTCGATCCCTTTGGCCCCCTAGTCCATGTTCTCATTTAGGAATGTGTGGTTTAGTATGGACTCACATATGGATATTTTTCACACCACAAATATACCCTTGAGACATCTCTCCCTTCAATTATCGTCTGTCTCATGAGCACGGGCCCTGTCATGCTTCGTGAGCCCCGTCATTTGAGTTTCCATAACCTTCTATGTCCATAAGGGCCCCTGAATGGTATGGATGCTCGGCCGAAGTTCCCTCCTACCATTACGAGCTAACATCCTCGAGGATTGCGAGTAGGAAATTGATACAAATCATATGTTGAAAGTATGTTCAACGATCGACACTCAGTTGTTTTCCCCAAATTCTAGTCACCCAAGGGTGGATACTGTGTTGAAAATCTAGTCAACGGTTGTCCTCTATCATCATTTCTGCTTTGTAGTCTTCCATAGGCATGATGATTCACCCTCGGTCCCACACATATGACATTAAACTAGGCATATACGGTCCATGCTCTATGACCCTAAACTAAGATCGCCTTCATCCTCAATGCAAGACGTTAAACTGCAAACTAGCCGTGACATTCTGTCTTTTGCCCAGCCTAAGGCCCCTTGGCATTTTCAGACCCCTATCCCAAGTTCTCACTTCGGGTTGTATAGTGTGGTGTGGGATTATTTCCTCATTCACATCGGGTTACACTTCGTGATGTACACATAACTGGATGAGATACCTTTCCCCTATCTTCATCATTACCATTATAATTTTAAACTTCATGGCACCCCCAGAACTATGTATGGCTTGATTCCAATCCTCATTGGATGTGTAGGACCGCCCGAAAATCTAGTCTTTGGGTCCATACCCATCTCATAGAAACATCCTTATCAGTTTTCCCCTTGGCCTACGTTCTTCCAGGAGAGGGGTATACGGTGTGACGTGGGATTATGTCCCCATTCACATCTCGTTTATAACAACCCCACCCCATACCTATCTCTCTCTCTCTCTCGTAGGCGGCCTTCGCTCCCTTTCCAAACTCTCATCTCTTCGAGCCGGTCACCCTTAAGTCGGGTCCCTTGACCCCTCCAGTGATACCCCAATGTTCTTGAGAGTACATTGGTTTAGAACCAGGAGTATTGAATCCTATCTGGACATGATTTAAACCATTTTTCGGCATTGTGTTCCCCTTCATTTCGGCATCCATTATCTTCGACATCCAAAGTGTCCCCAAAATGACATGGATTCTAGGCCTAAGGGATATACATAATTTATGGGCCAATGCCTTCAAGGATTTCAGATAACATATCAATATAGGTCCCATGTGGTGATATTGGTCAGAAGTCGATGCTCATTTGTTGTTCCCATTTTCAGAAACGTGAAATGGATCCTGTGTTTTGAACCTGGTCAACAGTTATCCTCCATTGTAACACCAACCCCTTGATGCCATGAATGTTGTGTACATGATTCACATTATTTTCCACCCCATCATCTCCAAGTGGAATTTTTACAATCCTGTTACTATCCCTCAGTGCGCAGTTGCACGTTATAAGGGTAATTCCATGGTATGGCATCATTTGGGGCTCCGCACTGACTTAACGTTTTCATGAATTCTAGGTATTGCATAAAAAACCTTTTCCGCCATTTTTTCCCACACCTATTTTGACTTTTGTGGGCTTAGGAATTGTATTTAGGTCTGTGCCTACTTGAAAGGATTCTACCTCTACAAGGTCCGAGCTCTAAGACCTTAAACTAAGATCTATTTCTGATCTATGTATATCTTCATTCTGTGGCTTCATCTCCCTGACCTCCCACTATGGTTTCGTCAGTCAATTTCATGGGGAGGCCTGCGTGCCGTCTCCGGCATTGCCTCCCCCCGCTTCCATCTTATTCCTTGTTCCTGACTCTTGTCCCCTTACCTTCCTTGTCCCCCCTTTCCTTCCTTGTTCCTATTTCCCCTATCCATTACTCCCTTCTGATCCCTTTCAGTGCCCTTTTCCCCGGTGGATCCCTCCTCAGCTCTTCCCCAGCTTTGCCCTCCTGGTTGGCCGCGTTTCCTACCCCACTCTGGCCTGGTGCGCTGGTTCTTCTCGGGACATTTTGGGATGTGCGGGTCAAAGTCTCATGCGATTCCCAGGTCCATGGCTTGCGTCCAACCTCATCTTTCTCGGTGCTGCATCTCTTGGTGGTTGTTGCTTCTTCGATGTTGTTTCAGGTGTGCTTTTCGGCTGGTAGTGGTGGCTACGAGGGTTCGGGTTGGAGGCCCTGGTGATGATGCTTCCCTGTCGAGATCATGTCTGATTCATTGCTTCTCTAGCCTCATGCGCCTTCACCACTCTCCAGGTCGGACTGTTGTGATGGTTTCAAGAAGGCTCTAGAATGTGTGCATGCACGGTAATGGTGTTCCAAGAAGTGATTCTAGGCCTCGATCCGAGATTTGGTGGTCTTCATTGATCTTCAATGTGGATGGTTCTGGTGTGGCAGTCTGAAAGAATCTCGCTGGTGATTGCAGCGTCGACTAGATTGGTTTTTTCATATTTTTCCATCATTAAAAATTATAGAGCTTGTTCAGTGTTGTTTTGTTTCTAGTTGGGTTCTCTTCGTTTTTATTCATTTGATGTGCTACGACGACCTCTTCTGAGTGGTGTTTGGACGGCGGCGATGACGGTGTCGATGGACGACAGCACTATCAGTGGCGTTCTTTGATGTTTTTCAATTAGGATTGAATGGATCATTGGTTTAGTTTGCTCTGGCGGTGATGGATGGCATTGTGGATGATGATGGTTCAACATGCTGATGATAGTGGATGCAGGTGACAAGACTCCGACTTTCGCGGATGTAACATAGCTCGAGGGCTCCTCGGGTTGGGTGCTCCTTTTTGAATTTCAAATTCGGTCTGAATCATGTACTTCGGTATCCCTCTTGATTTCTGTGGTTACCGCTTATCATCAAAGCGGTTATTTTAAAATAAAATAAATGAATTTTCAGGTATAGCTTGATTCTCGTCTTCCTGGGATACATAAGAATTCCTAGACATCTTGTCTTAGGGTCCAGCTTGAGTTCCACTGATTTATCTCTTTTTTTCATCCTTCAAGGCTCCATCTCTTATAGGAAAACATGATTTGGAATGTGTCGGCATTTTCCTTAGTTCATGTCGGGTTTACAATTGCCACATCACGGACTCCACATTCATGGATCTAGTCCCTTCTATCTCATTCTACATATTCTCTATCCTTTTCTAGACCCATCGACCTGCTGTTAATTTCTAGTAATTGCGATGTGTGTAATGTGAGATTATGTCCTCAATCACGTGAGGTATTATTCATCATGCCGCACATATTCCCTCTTAAACCCCACCTCTCCTATACATTTCAAATCCATATGACTCTAGACTATGCTGACAGGTCCCAGATGGCTTTAAACTGTTACGTCTATACTGTACGATGTTAAAATTCATGTCTGGTCACATCACTTGACCCTAAAATGTGACATTATCATCCTGGCAACACAACAAAAAACAGTACTACACCGTGATATCCTCACTCGAGGGGACATCTTTTTTGGTATCAGTCAAACACCATACCATTTTTCAATGCCTACATATGGCTGATTCTTGTGGTGATGCCCAGTCTCTCTATCCAAGATCCATCGCTTCTCAAGAAAAACCACACACATTCATCATATAGGACAAAAAAGATCTATCAAATGTCACTTCCTTAGGTGTGTGGTCCAGATCCGCACAACCTAATCATCCATAGAATTGGTACTTTACCATGCACACCAAGAACTACATACAGTTTGATTCCCATTCTCATGGGGTACGTTGGAACACCCATGCACTTTGTCTTAAGCCCAACCTTGATGTCATTTTCGGTCCCTCGAACTAAAACCTCCCCATGAAACACGTGGCATTTTGGACTCCATGTCCTCATTCACATCAGGTTACATAATTACCTCACCATGTGTCTCCCGTGTTCCCTACCATCTATGGTTCGAGCTCAATGACCATAATCTAAGACCACCCTATGTCCTTTCCCCAAGATGTTAAACTACACGACATCTTCTAGAACTATTTATGACTTGATTCACATCATCATGGGATACGTAGGAACACCCAGACACGTTGTCTCTAAGTCCAGCCCCAAGAATATGAAATCATGTCCTCTCTTTATCCCCCATGGCGTGAAATATTTCGAGATCTTGTGGTGTGGAGAATACCTATTGGGTTCTCAATCACGTTGGGTTTTCCAATAGCCGCACCATGTTCCCCCATGTCCTTTCCCAATATGGTTTAAGTTCTATGACCCTAAAATAAGATCTTCCTATGGGAGATACACGTTGGTTTTGGCTACATCGCTGCCATGTTCCCAATCCATTAATTCATTCTCCCCTTAATGGCCCATCCTACAACCATTAACTTGTGAAGCGTGTAGTCTTAGGACCCTTGTCCTTAGAGGGTGACTCGACTCCATCTATCTGATACGTCGTGTTGTCTCACTAAGATGCATTATGGGAGCGCCCAATGTGCGGAATTTTCAAAGGGACATTCCCTCATTCCATGTCTATGCTTCATGAGCCCGCCATTTGGATCCTTAACCACTTACATGTCTGAAGGGACCCCCTTCACGGCCTGGTTGCATGAAACACTGGCTTACCTACCATCTTGGGCCAACTTCTTTGAGGACCTCAGACGACATTTTCATCATGTCCCATGTTTCAAACATTGTCCATGGTCGAACATTCTTTGTCTGTCTTTATTTCAGGCTAATGAAAAATGGATAATGTGTTTCGAACATGGTAAATAGTTATCTCCTTTCATCATGCCACCAGTATTGTGGTCCATATATCAAGAATCATTATTCATATATTTCCACTTCCTTATGTTCAAGTGGAATTCCAACATACTCGACATTAATACTTTGCGCATATAGGTGCATAATATATGTGGGTCAACATCATTAGATTGTAATTCAATTAATGTCCCATTGCTCCTAACACATGCATTCCTATGATAGGAAATCCCCATCACTACTCCTTGTTTCCCACATTGAGCACGACTCATGTAGGCTTATTATATTATTTTGGATGTGTTCTGGCACAGTCATGCTACACATTCCTTTCATCGTCTTGCATGATGTTAAAATGTTCTCTCAGAACTGCGTTTGGATTGATTATCAACCTCATGCGGTATGTATGAATGCTCAACTGCTTTGCCTCTAGCCTAGCCTAACTTTTACTTTTGGTACCTTCACCTAAAGAACATTCTCCAAGGGTAGGTGGTGTGGTTCCGACTCCTTATGTCCTCATTCATGACGGGTTTATAGCTACCACACCATATACTCTATTCCTGGGATCTTCCCTTTCACTCTTAATCCTATCATATGACATTAAATTGCATGAATCCATATGTCCTCAATGCATGAAACTAAATAGAGGTTATACCATGAATAAGTTTAGAATTCCCTATGTCAATCATGTGATGTGTCAGCTTCTTCTCCAAAGGGATTCTTCCTACCAGTGTCAGTCTCTGATAATTCCATGCTTCATGAACTATATATGTATTGATTCTAATTCTTATGGGATACACAATGATGCCCAACCATTTTTCCTTGGGCCTAGCCCTAGATTCATTAACCCATCTGGCCCCTTAGCCCCGATCTTGGTCCATGATGAATGAAATTTAAACTATGTGCACTACCCTATCATATGACATTAAACTGCACAGGCCTATATGTCCTGAACGCATGACAGTAAACTGTTATTTTACCCTGAACTAGTTTGGGATGCACCATGTTAATCATGGGATGCACCATATCCCTTTACAAAGAGGTCCTACTCGGAAGCATGTTTGATCCATGAATAGATGGATATGCCCACATAATTTTACTTCATTATAGTGGCAATATTTCAAGAGTGCTGGAATCTATTCGAACAACCCATCACTCCAACTCCACACCTTGTGTTCCCTTTATTCAGTCCCTCATCCTCTTTCACATCTAAGGGAACCTCCTAACAATATAGATGCTCAGCCTATGGCTCGCCTACTATCCTGTGCCAACGTTCTAGAAAGCAAATGGATATCATTTTGAGTCAGGCCCCGTCTTTCGAACATGGTCATCGGTAGAACCCCATTTGTTATCCCCATCTTAAGAAAACACAATAGGCATAATGTGTTTTGTTCATGGTCAACAATTATTCTTCATTGTCATTCCACCCTATAGTGTTCCAAATTTTGGGTATCATGATTCACACATTCCACTCCCCTATGTTCAGATTAATTCCAATTCCCTTGGGGTTACCCCACTCGTGAACTAGTGTATACTGTAGAAGAACTGATTCAACTATTGTGAGGTCCTCATCATCTATCTAGGCCTCTCCCATTCTTCCTGGAAATCTGGATTGGCTGTTCAAAACACCCTAATTCATGAACCTTTCTTTTCACTCTTACATTTTGGCGGAATACTAAGGCGGTCATCCATTATTTCTCAAACCAGCCCCGACCCACGCGAGCTTAGGGATTGATCGCTGGATGCTCCATGAATATGATGAGAATTCAATAAAGAAATAAAAATTATGGAACTCATGCATGAATCTAGCATAAAAAATCCAACCATGAGAGTATGTTCGATGGTTTGTAATCATTACAGTACCAAAGGGTTGATCCCTTTCATGGATGGGTTATCCCCGTCAAAAGAAGGTTGCTGCTACACCACCCTCTTGCTTGTGGCATCCATGATTTTAGGTCACCTATTAAGCTCTCGCTCCTTCTCAGTAATGATGGGGCACAATTCATCAGCCAAAATATGGGCCTGCTTTACATCTGTCCAAATGATAGTAATTTCTATAGAGGATTGCATCATGATATCTTTGGCCTATGCCATATGGGACATCAATCACAATATTAGCTCCAATTTCACATTGAGGGAGGCTAAGTGATCATCTTCTCAGACCTACATCCATCGAACCTCATATTTAGCCTCCTGAAGGAACTTAATTTTCACCGCTTTCCTCCACTACTAGCCCACACCGAGGCCGCAGTCATACTCTCAAATCTTCTCTGCCATAAGATCTCGGAAGAGCATATGGAGACGATGGGCATCCACTCCCCCATCACACATTTCACGCAGCTGCAAACGAAGTCTATCCATCTCATCCAACCATTGCACATGGGGGTGTCATAATTGAAGTGCTTGATAATCTTCCATAATTGGTGACAACTTATTTTTCTATCCTCATCATTATAGGTCGTCTTGTCCCAGTTGGCGCGGTGGGCAGGCTCATATGCGGGGAACTCCCCTAGGAACTCATCAGAAAGGTCCACATATAGTGTTTGATTGGGTATGGTGGGGCTTGAGATATCTGATCGATCCTCATCATTAGATCACACCTCAATGATATCTGGATCAGCCCCGCTAATGGTCCCACCACTGATCAAGAGCACCACCACCTGGATGGTTTGGATCTCAACCTCCACGATCATCGACAGTCCCCTGGGAAAGGCACCTCCAGAAGTCATGACCAACCTTGCCAAGGCGGCCCACTCCATTTGAATAACCATTCATACCAAGAGTGGCACACATGTCGTTATCCTGGCCAATGAGTGGAAGTCATGAATTGTTTGATGGAAACTTACATAGTCCGAACTCTTGGTCTCGTTCCTAGTCTGTTGTTATGGGGACCCTGAGATGTGGCCTTCCATATATTATAGGGAAGTCTAAAAACCATGGGGGAGCCGTCTTGGGTGCCCTGGCCCCACCTGGTGAACTAATCACCATATTAGCGGGCGTAGATCCCAAAGGCCCTCCATCTGCATCTTCTACAGGGAGGGAGCGGGTTCGGTGTATGATGGTCTTCTACACAGTTCAAATATTCGTAACGAATTCAAAAGGACAAGGAAACAGAACCTAAATAAGGGGATTGGGCTGTTACCTCAAGGGCCTCTACAAATTCTTCATGATCTAATCCTTGATCACCAACTTCACCCTCCTCCAATGGGCTCCCTCTACCGGCCTCCTCCCCCTAGGAAAACTCGTCTGATTATTCTGACAGAGGAAAGCGCTCTCTCAGTTAAAAAGATGATAACTGTGGAGGGGTCGTTTGATCCAAAAAAATCCTTCAACCAGTCTGTCATTGGACATGGGGCACCGTGGGAGTGGAATAAATTCTCCAACTTGGTCAGGTATCACTCTACCCCCTCCTAGGATACTATAATGCCATCCCTGACAGGACAAATTCTAGTAAAGTCCATCCTAAGACGGTTTATGTGTTTCTACATCTCGGATAGGACGTGGAATTTCCTTTTGACATCCTGGATCTCCTAGGCCCTCGTGAATTCAGCATTCTCTAGCATGTCTTTGTGGCACAACCGCCTTCCCAGAACATGAGTGGATATTATTCGGAATCCCCTCGATGGACACCACTCAGGATAAATCTATTCTTCTGGGACCACTGGGTCCACTGCTATTGATGGATCTGCTACCACTGCCTCCCCCTTATCTAGTACGGGCCTCACTAGAACAACATCCCTACCACCATGGTATGTCCTTACCTTCTTTCGGCTCCGACCTTGAGGTTGGGGAGACACACAATCACTGGCCCAAATGTTTGTCTGCTTCAGCATCTCCCTTAGGTAGTACAACTTCCATATTTTGGCATAATCCTTCAAAAAACCGAAGACGACCGTGGGTTGAGGAAACTCATTCATCATATTTCCATCTTTCCATGTGATCATGAGCCACATATGCCTCATCACGCACATATTTTCCTCATAGAACACCCCCAAGTAGACCTGTGGGGTCAATCACTGCATACACCAAAATTTCCAGGCGAATCGGTGCTGGGTGTACATCTCGCAGAGGGGCTCACGGTCTACTCTTTCAACCAAGACTGCACCTTGAAAGGCCAGGAGATAGAACATGTTCTCTTCCATTCCTTGGCCATCATTAGTGAAAGCACATGTTGGCAATGACACCAAATGAATGTTGAATTCCTCTACCTTCTAGACACGGTTCAGAACCGATTGGACATTCATCTTGTCCAAAAACCTACCCGAAGCATTCAGAATGGATGGGTGAATGTTTAATCCCATAGGAGATATGGGGTTTAGATATTTATATACCCCCCACTAACGTGAACCACTATCCACTTGTACAAGATGTGTAATGGTCCAAATATCCTCTATGTCCTCTTCCCCTCACTGATATGCCAAAACATCTTGTACAGCTTGGTGAGCATCAGAAATCCGAGGTTCACCCACCCTCCTGTGGCCAACATGGATTCCCTGATAAATATGCTTGGTCATACACCCATGTTCATAATCCTCACCGGCAAGATCTAACTGCGGATGAGAGCTGTGATGAATGTCGCCAACCTGAATACCAGTTGATGCTCGGTGCTGACACTGAATCACCATATTTTCCACTGGATGTCCTCCAAGAGACACTAGTATGAGTGATCCTTTCCCCGTTGATCCCCCTTCGGGCATGTCCGAGGCCTCACCAGAATCTGTCTGTCTTCTTGGATGTTCAGAAACTACTTGAACCACCATCTGGAGAGGACGTCTCTCACTACATCATTGTACTCTCCTAGATCAAGCTTCATTAATGCCATCACCATAAGCGGAATTTTCTCTGGATCCTCCCACACACCCATAACGGGGAGAAAATCATCATACATCGACCTCATTATCGGGACCCATGTGATTTGATGCACATCCAATAAACTGATGCAAACCTCGCTGTGGGGCAAGGGGATGGTATTGGTCCTCGATGACCACCTTCTCAACAACTTCGACATCAGCTGCTTCATTTGGTAGATATGAAATTGGGAGGCCCAAGACACCTTGTACCCACCCAATCTCCTCATCTCTTCCATGAACACGTCACACGATGCACCTACCCAGTAGGCCCAGGCCTATTCATCAATGAAGTGGATGCCCTGGCGTAAATTCCACTCTTCGGACCATCCCTTCCCCTGGTTCCTCAGGGCCTCCTTCATGATTGTCTAGTACAGAGGGGGGGGATGTATCTGCATACAATTCCTTCTTGTCAACAATGTTCAGAAGGTTGTATAGGGAATCAACAATAACAGGTGTGAAATTCTCTTGAGTATGTCCTTCAACCACCTAGAACAATTGCCACTGGTACAACGTGTTCCTGGACCAATAATCTGGCTCATCCCTACTTTCTCCAGGGATGAAGACGTCATCCATCAGCCCAAATCCATACAGCGGTAGCCTCTTACACAGCAGATAGTTCCTCTGGCTTTCCGAAAACAGCTCCACCAATAAATTGTAGTCATAGTGGCTCTATATCAACTCCCATAGACCCAATCTATTCTCCATATCCTCCCTTCGGATAGTGTCCACAAGGAACCCCCTAGAAGCCTCCTGGTGGGACACTCATTTTTTTATGTTCGGGCGTTATTTGGGTTTCATTCGTGAATTTCATTGATAGACTATGTTTGTAGATACCGTTCACAAAGGATATTTGCGGAACCTTGCCCCAGCCTTCAAACACAAGTTGCAAAGCAATCCTCTACGAAGTCAAAGCCTCATTGTGCGCCATGAAGCCGAAGGCCTGATTCTCTGAGAGAAATCACGAAGTACACAACGCTTTGCGAATCAAGAGTGCTATAATCCAAAAACGTGGAGAAGATAATGAACAAAAGAAAGGTATGCTCCCCTATTTATAGGCGAGGACCGCATGTGCTTTGAGGAATATCCAATCAGCGGATCGTTTTGCGGCACAGCAACCCGCGTGTGCCACTCTGCCTCTCAAGCCACCTTCTCAAGTTTTCTTTGTGATTGACTGATGAATTTGGGCAGTTTACCCTTCAACTTTGACCCTCATTTTTTCCTCGACTCAATGTCTGAGGGGGGAATTTGTTGAGAGAAAAATTAGGGAAATTTGAGAAATATGGGAAAGCATTAGGGGCTTCCTTGAGAAGACTGCTCACGGAGCCCCCATGGCCCAGCGGCAGGTACAAAGATCCCCCTTTGATAACCCTCCACGGAGCAAGGAGGCGGGATTCTCCACGAACCGCTTTGACATTCGTGAACCCACCGTAGAGCAAGGAGGCGAGATTCTCCACGAACCCCTTTGAAGTTCGTGAGCATGCCATGGATCAAGGAGGCAGGATGCTTCATGAACTCCTTTTATGTTCATGAACCCGCCATGGAGCAATGAGGTGGGATTGTCCCTGAACTGATTTGATGTTCATGAATCTGCCGTGGAGCAAGCTTTATCTTCAAGTCAAGTGAGATCTGCTTAATAGTGCCTCTTGCCTATATACACTAGGCTCTCTTCGAGCCTAAAGGACGGATCCTCCGACCTTTTTCCTTCTAAGATCTCACATCATGAAGTAATTTCTGCTCTGTGAACTATGAACTTTTCAAGGAACTTTTGGATCATGAAGTGACTTCCCCTTTTCATGAATTCCGCCCCTCTTCAACAAGGGATTCCTTTCGTTGAGCCCATGGGCCTCTGCCAGGGAAGGAGATCCCCAAAGGTACTTGGGTCTTCGCAGAGCACTTGTGCTTCACGAAGTACCCTTAAAGCACATATGACATGTATGCTAAGTCAAGGTCGTTGTGCTTCGCGAGGCATTTCTTTTCACATTACTTCCCACTTCGCGAAGATCCTTCCATATGCACCTATTCCCTATGCATTGTCTAGTCCACTTCACTTCACAAATCACATCCCTTGACAAATCCCCTCCAGTTCATTGAGCACGAGAGCTTCACAATGATTCTATATATGAACCCCTTTGCTCTAATACTCATTTTCTCGTGAGACCCTTTAGGTTTGCACAAAGCAATTTCAATGTCCCTTGGGAGGTAATTCACATTGTGTTGCTTCGCCTTATGCTTCTACACATAGCCATTCTAATGAATATTACTTTTTCACATGGCCATGCTAACATGGACCCATCAATAGATCACTCTATAACACCCCCTCACCATGGCAGTTTCGATGTCGTACTTCCCTCTAGAGCGAGTAGGTATCAGTTATGTATGTCCTAGGGGTGCGGATCGTACCCACCTCATATGAGAAGCAGGACATTAAATTGCAAAGTGCCATCGTCCCCAGAACATGATGTTAAACTATGGCCTTACCCTGTGCATCATACATGGGGTGCCCTTTCTTGGGCATTCTATACACCCAATAGTCTATACGGGAGTGAAATCATTACTCACATGGAATGAGATCTTCTTTATTGAAGTGGAATTTTTCTATGGGGATAGGGCAACCACCTTGGTGTAAGCCCCTAACATTTCTTGCAAGAGGTAGGAACCCTGCTCCTCCTATATTCTTCATTGCCAAAAGTCTATAGGAGAGATGAGCATCAGGTCCTTTGTTATCCCGTCCTTCTTCTGCTGGGCTCTGTCGCCACATGGGCCTCCACCATGGAGTAAGTCCCAATATCCATCACCCTAGGCTGTTAACCATGCATGATCCCCTGTTTCCTCTTTGGGGCGCTAACCAGGCATAAGCCCCACTCTAATTCCCATGGACACACCTTTCGCGATGGGATTGGCAGGCCTTTACTTCCTCTTGATTCTCACACCAAGCATGACACACATGGGATTAGAATAAGCATCGACAACGACATCATCTCTGGGTAGCCTAGAGTGTAATACACACACTCCATCCCAATTTATGTGGCCTTTGATCATTTCCTAGGAAAGGCATGTAGGAAGCCTCCCTTACATTCAAGCCCAACAACCATTGGTCCCAACCATCTTCACGTTAGTTCACCAAAAACTCCATATTGTACTATGTTGAATTTGATCCTTTCCAAGGTAAGGTACGTAGGAAGCCTCCCTGAGGTTCAAGACCCACAACTATTGGTTCCGACCTCCCTTCACATCGGACCACCTTCTTCCCACACGACGTTAAACTACATGCCCCATTTTCATCATGAATGATGTTAAACTCTATCCACCATTCTGAACTATGTAGGATTTGATCCTTGTCTTCTATTCAGGGTACATAGGAAGCCTCCAAGAGGTTCAACCCCATCCAGTGATAATCCATTGTGACCCCATCCAATGGTAAACCATTGTGACCCCATCCGGCGGTAAGACGTTGTGACCCCATCCAACTGTAATCCATTGTGACCCCATCCAATGGTATGCCATTGTGACCCCATATAGTGGTAAGCCATTCTAACCCAATCCAACGGTAAGTCGTTCTGTCCATATGTCAATGGTAAGCCATTGTGTATCTGAGCCCTACAGTAAGCTCCATTTGTCCCTTATATTGGGACACATATTGCTGGTCTATCCCATTAGAGTCAGACCAACTCTTGGACCACTAATCACATGTAATCCCCAGAAAGGCATTGGGTCACTGTCCTTCGCATGCGCCCCAATTTCATTCCCCAACCATAAGGTTCCAATTTTTTAGGCCCCATCCATACAGGTCACCTCCTTAGGTGACCCTTCTCCACCCAAACTACACAGACTTTGATTCTCTACCATGGGAATACATAGGAGTTCTCTTCAAGGCTCAAGCCCAACATCACCGTCACCATCAAGTCGACTCCATATCATTCTCCATAACATAATTTAACCATCCATCATCCATTCTGATTCTTACTAGGTCCACCATGTCTCAACGAGATCATACCAATTCTCCTCCTAGCATCAGTGTTACCTCCAGGGGTTGCACCTATCTGATCCACTCTAGTTAGTGTTCTCAACAGTCTAATCTGTCTCTGTTAGACATTAAAACTGCAGCATACCCTATGATAAACATATGAAGTTGAAGAAAACCTCAGGTACATCCCTATGGAAAATAATTCCCTGCATTTAATGTGGGATGACATGGGCTTATGCACCCTCCAGAAACCCTATAGTAAGGGGAAGAAACCTAGACGTGCTAGTGTCCCAACATCCAGACATGCCAGTGATGTCCAGCAAGACTACTCCTCCGATAAAAGGTAGCTTCCCTAACCGGACCCCTTTGAATTTCCTGAAATAAGTAGTGTAACTAACCAACATCCATGAAGAAATGGCATTAGGTAGAGTTTCACGAAACACATCTTTGTCTTTAAGGGAGACCTGGACTAGGTGACAAGTTACAAGGGGGAATCCACTGAAAGATGAACCAATATCCCATCATCCCATTTCAATCAAAGAGAAAATGAACCATAATAAGAAATAGATTTCCCCTACCTTTGGAATGAGGAAATGCGGGGAAATAGCTATGCGTCATCTACACACAGATGCACATGCCCTAACGAATGCATCAGAAACGGTAATGTGATAAATATCATGAGATAAATTGAAATATGAATGAAAATGATTCTATATTTGTTCACAACTATATGTGGTAGTTGGCCACTAAAACAATATGTTTCATTTTTTATAATTTCCCCATTCAATGCTTTTATCTAATGTTTCCTCTCATGATTATGATGATAATAATTTTATTATGTTAGAATGATGATTATTATTATCACCCATGTATCATATCTCTTATTAATCCCCTTTCTTGGATTTTCCTAGTAACCCTTATTTTTATGTATATCTTCAGGTGAATACTTTTAATAATGTGAACACTAGGTTAAATATGAATATAAATAAGAAGTACTTCAATAAATTTTTATGTTTTATTATTTAAAATTTATGTATGTTCTTAATTTTCCCAAGATGTTAAACCATTGGATCCTAGCTGTATAATTATTTTATATTATTTTCATATTTAAAATTATATAATAAGTGTTGTTATAAAAGTAGGGTTCCTATAATTATACACCCATTTAATTTTACTAGGAATCCAAATAATTTTCAACCATTTCCATATTATCTTTGTAATGAAAAAATGTCCATAGTCCACTCTAGATTTGAACCTTAGTCAACAAGACCTTTAGATTTTATCAGAACCAAAATTATCATTTTGTAGATTAATAAATTGGAACTTGAATAAGGACTAAACATCTTTATCATGTGATGAATTAGATATCTACAAAATTTAATCTCCAATTCTCTTTTCGTAAAATACATATGATAGACATCATGATTCGTCATTGTGGAAAACATATAATTTTTTTTGAAAACAAATATGCTAAAAAAACATGAAATAAATCAGATATTTACAATAATGTTCATAGGAAACTAGTCATATAACTATTACATCACCAGTTAACTCATCCAAGGCATATTCATAGAACAAAGATTCACTACTATATAGAATAGTTTATTCATAATCATTTGAAACTCCTTAATGAGGAGCATTCAAACAACCAGAACACTGACTTGAAGAAAATAAACATTAGATCCATTAATTATAGTTTTTATATAATATTTATTTTATTTAGAAAAATACTAAAAAAAAATTCTTATTCCAACCTAGGAGAGAAAGGTATCCCATTTATAGAAAACCATTAAACCCATCATTGATCCAATATATATTTTTTTACAAATATGTTTTTTGATAGTATCCACTCATCTTGAACTTCATCCTCGAGAACTATAACCCCCTTCACAAGATCATGGTTCACTGGTTTAATAGAAAAATGACATCACTCCCCTTACTTCTTCTTTGTAGGATTCTACTAGTCTAGAGAATGAACTAATCCTCAATTCAGTCTAACCATGGAGAATAGTTCATAAGGCTTTAGATATAGTGAGAGAAGGTTAGAGATCATGAGAGAGGGGTCACAGTAAGTTCTAAGAGAAGTGGCATGAGGATTTGAACATTGTAATAATGCATATGTATAATTTAAATCATTTGTGAACTTTAGGTATTTTTAAGTCAGAAAATATAAATATTATTTGAAAATTGAAAAATAGGAAAGAAATAAAATCATATAATGAATTTATTAGTTTATTAATTAATAAATAAAACGAAAAACATAAATGGTAAATTAAATAAAAATAGAGAAATATGAACAGTGGGAAAAAGAATGTTTCTAAATGTAGGTAAATATCAATGGTGAGTAAAAACAAAATAATTAGTAAAAACACAATAGTAGGTAAAAATCAGTGATGAGTCTCAAATGAATGGTGGGTAATAGTCAATGGTGGATAAAACTCAACAGTGAGTAAAACACGATGTTTATTAAAACCCCACTAGGAGTAACACTTAATAGTGTGTAACACTCAATGGTGCGTAAAACTCATTGGCGAGTAAAACTTAATGTTGAGTCCCAGAAAATTATACTAAACTGATGTTAATATATCCTAATTAATATTTGATATAACTTATTATCTCATAATTCAATTGAATAGTGTATATATATGAAATATGATGTTTTGTGATAATTTATTCAAGAGTTATATCCCCCTTCTAGAAGTGATCTCTAAAAAAGTGATATCTTACATTATTGAGTTTTTTTAAGTAGGATATAGGGTTCATATAATTTTTTATAGAAGTGTTGTTTTCATGATTTATATAGGTATGTCAGAATTGATATCCATAGTTTTCCAATGTGTGTTTCATTCCAAACATTTTTGCACAAATAATACCTATAGCTATGTATTTTTCATTAGTGGTAGGAAACACAATAGAATTTTTTGCATACTGCACCCAGATATAAGAGACAATAAAAAATAATGTGATGTTCTAGAGGAACTTTTTTACTAGCTTAAAACCATCAAAATTAGTATCTAAATTCCTAACTATGTTGAAGGATTTTCCTCTATAATAAAACTATCCAAAATAGGGAGTATATTTAAGTTATTTGAAAATTATTTATACAAAAAATAAGTGTGAATATTTTGGGGTTTTTTAAATATTACCACACAGGAACACATAAAACATGATATCAGGATGGCTAGTAGTTGCGTAGAGAATAATTCCATTCAGACTTTTGTAATAGGTTTCATACACTGGTTTCTTAGCTTTATCATCATAATATTTATAATTTTCTCTCATTGGAGTATCACAACTCTTAGTGATCTCAAAATTAAAATGTTTTAGAAGGTATTTAGTGTGTTTAATTTGATTTGAAATAATTGGTTTTTTGAAAAAAAATTTAAATTAAGAAATAATTTCAATTCACCCATTACACTCATTTTGAACACATTCTGCATAATTTTCGAGAAAACAATACATAGATAATTTTAGAACATCATCTAATAGTATCATATATATAAATCTGATCAATATAAACATATTTTGAAGATATATTTTAAATAATAAAAGAGATGATCATATTATACAAAGATCTAGGGTCAAGTTTTAAACTATAAATATATTTTGTTAATTTAAAATCACAATCTGGAAAAGTAATATTTTTAAATCTGAGGGGTTCTTCCACAAAAAAAATCCTCAACTATATAACTATTTAGAATTGAACATTTAAAATAAATTTGATATAGTTTGAAATCTAGATGTGATGAATAAGAAAAAAATATTCTAATGTTTTCACGTCTGACTATAGATGAATTTTTTTTCATCGTCTATACCTACTTATTGACTATACACATGTGCAACTAGTATATCCTTATTTCTCACAATTTTTTTACAGATTAATCAACCTTGTTTCAACAAATACATTAAGTTCTTATCCTCAAGGTGTCTTTGAGTCTATCAGAATGTTACCAAAATTTATTTATTTCAAATTTATTTATTTTTTCTTTCATAACTATTACAGATAATTCACCATTAATTTGAATCAGTGATTTTCATAGGTTCAATCTTTGACAAGGAAGATTGATTTTAAAACTACTTTCATTAAGAATAACTAGTTTTTGTACCACTATAAAATATACCAAATTAATCTATATAATGGTATTTAAGAGTCCTAATAGATATATTCAATGAATTATTGGTCACCTCAATGTCCTATATAGGTTTGGGTTTATGTTCTTGACGTTCCTCAAAACTGGATGATTTTTTGAATCCAATACCACAGAATCAATTTTTTTTTGTAATTTATGTTAGATAATAAAAAATAGAAATCATGATGTTATAAAAAGTTATTAGGATAATTTGGATCTGTATCATAAAAATTTATATGAAGAGACTCTTCCACAATCTTGGTTATTGTATTAAAAAATCCACAAGAATATTAGAAGTTGAATAAACATGAAAATTCTTTCATTAATTATGGAGGAAACATTCTCAAAATAATCCTTATTATTAATAAAAATTACATTGAAACCAAAACTGTAATGAAATTATAATTAGGATTCATATTATTCCAAATTTAATAAGGGTCTTCTTCAAGATATGTCTAATTAAAAATTTATAAATTATATAATAGATCATATTCAAATCCTATATGGAAAAGTAGAAAGGTAAGTTAAATTAACTATGCATAGTGTGGGCTATCAATTGAAGTGTTCTATTTCTAAACTCTATAACTCCATTTTTCTAAGGGGTCATAGGAGTAGGTAAGTTATGATAATAACAATTTTTAAGGAAGAAAAATTTAATGTATTGTTTTTTGTACTCACAAACTTGGTCACATCTGATGGACTTAATCATAACTACACATAATTTTTCTACATATTCTACATAAATTGTAAAATAAGAACAAGATTCGCTTTTGCGAGCCAAAAATAAAAACCATGTATACATAGAAAATTCAAATATTAGTATATACACATATCATAACCCATATAGAATATAAAGTCAAGATAATGAAAAAATTTCCATGTGAACCAACTGAAGGAGTGGGAAGTCAAAGCATAGTTCATTAATTTAAATGAAATCTTATATTGTTTCTCTTTTTGATAGGGGTTACAAAATTTTTTAGTTGGGAGATCATGTTTAGGTTGATCAATGATTAACTATTTTCTAGTAATATTTCAAGGCGTTTTAATGTTATAATGGCCTTATTTCTTATTCATATGCAATGGTTCTCTATAAATGTCACTTAAGAAGGAAACATTTTCAGAAATTAATGAATTATGATTAACTCCATAAAAATTCTCATTTCTCAAAAGTAAATTTAAAAGATAATTTTGTATTTAAAAAAATTACAAGAATATTTTTCAATTATCACATTAAACCCACAATCAAATAATTTTTATATTCTGAGAATGTTTTATATTAAATCATTAACAAAAATTACTTTAAAAATTAAAAATGAGTTAGTGATAACAATTTTTCCAAGGTTAGTGATATTTTAATTAGCATTTTTCACCAAATGTGACTTGACCACCATTAATAATTATAAGGTTTATGAATCTTGATAAGTCTCCTCTAATATTACTTGAACATCCTCTATCCATATAAAATAAATTCATATAGGATCTCTTTAAGAATATTTCCTACAAAATAATGTTTATACTATAAATGACTTGGGTATATATATTTTCTTGGGACCAAAACATCTTTTAATTTTTATTTTTTGAACACATATATTCTTTAAGGTTTCTTATAATTATTATGAATTTTTTTAAATAAAAACTTCATTAAGTCCCTTCAAAAAATAACTGGTAGCAGAATAATTATATGTTGACTTAGGAACCAATGTGACATTAACTACTCTTCTCAATCTAGCTTTATAAAATTCGCCTATAATGTATTTAAAATAAAACATTTCATGAAATATTAGTATATGCGTCTCCAATTTTTTTAAATCATTGCATGTATTTCTTATGTTTCTCAATTGACAGTTTCAATTTAATATTTTCCTTCAACAGTTGACCATTCTTTTCCATTTCCATAGTGCTATCTGATTTAACATTAGTATATAGATCATTCCATTTTTTTTAGAATTTTATATTTTTATTTAGGATTTTTTAATTTATCCTCAGGCATGTTTTAGTAAAAAAAATATTTCATCTTTATTCATATCATCATCATGTTCATTTTTATGGTGATCATTGTTAATAACTATAGATATTTTATGTAAATCAAAAATGTTCGTCATGAACCACATGTTAGATTTTTTCAGGATTTTCATCATGAGTAGAATTTGAGTCAAATGAGTTGTTCTCAAAGGTACTCCATGTATATTTTATTGATTTATTTTATTTTCTATATTTTTCCTCCAAATTGTTCTATTATTTCAACTATTTATGTCTTCTTTAATATGTTCTTTTTTCTTACATTCATAAACGGTAATATAATTGGAGTTTTCATCTCTCTTGTAATTATTTTTCCAAGTTCCTCTACTTTCATACATTTTTTTAAATGGGATTACAAAAAAACATTTCATTGTGTAGAAAATATTAAAACATAAAGAACGATGGGATATTTTTTCATCAATATCCATATGCGGTTCCTCATCACTGGGGTATTCAACTTGTTCATCTTCTTTTTCTTTCTATTTTGAAAAATTATACTTGCTGGGGAAGTATTTGTCATTTAGTTCAAAAAATTGTTTTTGAATACCATTATTCTCTTCTTTATACAGAATTAAATTTTTATTCAATTATTTTATAGGCAGTTTACTGATGTCACATGTTTCTCCAATTGACATACATGTCCATCTATCTCTCTCTAGATTACATCTCACCGTTTTCTTGATTTTTTCTTTATCAGAAACTATATTTCCTATGGATCCCATAGTATTGACAATGTCATTGATCCTAAGAATCATATATGAAATCAAATAATCAAGTTTAATTTTGAATGAATCATATTTAATTATATATGTTTCCAATTTCATTTCTTTAACATTTGTTGTTCCTTCATGAGGAATCGATAATGTGTCCCAAATTTCATAAGTGGTTTTATTAGTAGACATTCTATTGATTTCTTCATATCCTAAATCCCAATAATGGGAATTCATATTATTTGAATATTTTATAAGAAATCTATGTATCATTATCCATGGTTTTCTAAGATTCTTTGGTAAATCATACTAATCCTCTATAGAACACCATATTTAGAAATTTATACTCTATATATGCATTTTAATTTTAATTTTCCACCGAGTATAAATATATTCATTATAAAAGGGTGGTATGTTATTTTTACAGAACCATATTTTGTAGTATACTTTAAACGAATAAAAGTTAAAACTAATAGAAATGTGTGTTCTTTAACACACAACTAAAACCACATTTGTAAAATTTTCAAATATATTGATACAAAATGTTGGTCCGATTAAGTATCTCATGAGGGGGTATAATTGAATACCAAATAAATATTTCTATCAATAAGAGGTTTAAATAAAATTAACCAGTTTAGAAATGAATATATTAGTAAATCAAAATAGCATATCGATACAAGATTTAAAAAATTAAAATATTTATCAAATATTTATTATGTTTCAATTAAAAAATTTATAAAAAATAATTTTATTATTGATGAAAATTTAATTTATAAAAATCAAATATAAAAACTAATTAAGATTAACTATCAGAGTATTGGTTTTGATTAGTTTTATATAAATTAAGTTTGAAGAATTGAAATAAAAAAACGAACATATAATAGAATAATATATAAGAGGTTTAGTCTAAAGCTGATACATATTCCGCTCCTATTGAAATCAATCGGTTCCAATTAATTTGTATAATATAATTTTCAACCCATAACATAGATTGGGTATAGAACATCAATGTTTTTGAGGCCACACCTAAAATTATTCCACAAAATTCTTGGGAATAAAATAAATATATTCCATTCTGTTATCTCTTCCACAAAACATGTTAAAATATGTTTAAATATATTTTAAGTAGATATCAACTATATTTCAACTAAATAACATAAGAGAGTGTGTGCGTCAAATACACAGTAAGCACACATGTCTTGTAATGTAAATAAAATAAACAGAAAGAGAAAATAAAATACGTAGAAAGTTTGTGTAACTCTATTTGATAAGATCTATATGTTATAACTCATTGAGTGTATCTTTAAGTGATTCTCAATTCGTGTTTCAGAAAATCACATTAAAATATAGAGTCATTAAATGTTTCTTTTATTTTATTGTGGGAAAAACTGAATTTTCTATAAGTTCCACTATTCCTCAATAATGTGTAGGAAATATGTAACTTGTTATCAATTTTTTTTATATTAATATATTACTCTATTTCTTTCCACAATGCATTGAATTGGTGGTGGTTGTGGAATCCACATGAGAAAGTCTAATGCTACTTTTTAGTCGAATCATGCATGAGTTCCCATGTCAAGAATAGTCATCAAAATATCTTGTATCCTCAAATTCAAGGATAACACCTTCTTTAATATGATTCTATAATATATTAATAAAAATTATTAATGTAACTCATAATATTAATTTTAAAAATACATCTATTAGAAGTCATTAATTAAAAATAAACAAAAATAGTGGTGGTGACTCTTCTGAACCTTGAGACAATCTATGGGGGTGACTTAGGATGGCGGTGATTCATGCCAATGGTGAGTCATCCTAGAGGTAGGGTATCTCAATACTTCCAATTTTTATTCTATAGGATGTTCATCTTCAATGGTGACTCAAGTTTAGCATTAAGTATTTTTGACACTTAGCCAAAAAAATTAGGTTATCTTTGATTGTAGATGGTTTCCATACTTTTCAAAATTTATTGTCCAATGATGATTCATCCTCAGACCATGAATATTTCCCATAATTTTAAAAAAAATCTTTTAGAGATACATTTCTACTAGTAGGTATATCCAATACATTTAAAATTTTCATTCTAGTTGTGAGACACAACTGGTGGTGAGTCATCAATTGCAATGAATCATCTTTAATGATGACTAATACTTCTCAAATTTCACCAACCATCCTTATAGTGTAAAATTATGACATAAAAAATAAAAAAAATTAATACCAAAATAAAATTTTTTCTGGGATAATGAAAAAAGGGTTGTCATTAATCAATTTAAAGAAAAATAATTATTTAAATAAAAACAATAATTTTTAAATAGACAATTATGTCATTATTTAAGCACACAATATAAAATAATTATTTAGAAATATAAGATATTTTTTATATAATTAGATTCATTTTATAAATCATTATTTAAAAATGGTCTTAAAGTAAATTTTTTGGATTGTTGGGAAATATTTCATTTTTTGATAAATATTGAAAAAAATGCATTTTAATTGAATACTGCCTTTTTTAATTTTATTGAAAATGACAAAATAAACAATAATTTTTATAAAGTATAATAAATTTTATTATATATTAATTAATCTAATATATGTAATTTTAATTGGTTTCATTTGGAATTTTTATGTGACAATATTGTAAACATTTGGACACATTCTATCTATAAATTCTATTTATTCTCACGTCGATAGTATTATTTTTAAATTAAAATCATCCTATTTTGTGTTTTTAATTCAAAAATAAGATTTAATATTTATAATGAAAATAATATATAACAAAAAATAATGTCAAATTAATTTAAAAAACAAATTTTGAAAGGGGTAAATATTTATTACGATGGTTAAGATAAATATTGATTCACTAGGGGATAAACTAATAAAATAAGAGATAAAAATTACATAAATACCTATCCATCACATGTTGGATTAAAATATTATGACCTTATATATTATATGTTAAATAATATAACATTTTGAAATTTTTTGATAGATAAAATCATTTTAATTATTTAATATTTTCATAAAATTACATGTGTGCCACTCACACAACTTATAAAAGGCCACCCCCAGTCCTATGTTATTCACATTATAAAACACTTTTTAATAAAATAATAAATACCTAAATTAATTACAAAATTCCTTCCATTCATTTTAGAATCCTTATTTTTGGAATAAATCAAACCAATCATGGATTTTGTGAAAACCTTTGGAAGATATCTTAATAAGACTTAATGTACTTCTATAAGAATTTTTATTTTATTTATTTCTCCACCACCATTTATTATTTTTAGAATATTATGATATTATATACTCAGTACCTTCTAGATAATTTAATTTTTTTCATTGTAATTTAATTACCTATACCCATCCCAACTTCTATAAAATGGTTTGTGAAATCATCATTCGTGTATACGACAGACTACTCCCTCATGCAACGATGGCATCCATTTCTCCATTACCACCTTTCTTGGTTGGGTATAATGATGGATATATTATATATATATATATATTTTAAAATATAATTATAACTATTTGGTAATTATTTCATATATACCTTGCTAATTTTCAATCCTTATGGGTTAAGACAACATCACTTGTGTTTACAGAAAACCACCGCCTCTCGAATCGATGTTATTTAGTTTAGCTAAAACATTACATGGAAATGAAAATTATTAGTTAAATAATAATATGTTATATCAATTCAATAAGTACTATATTAATGAAAAATATATATCAATATTAAAAGATATTATATCATATTCTTTCTAAAGATGATAAATGGTAATGTCAATGATGTACGTGTAGACTTCCCCCTTTAGAAATCCATGACACCTTTTCATCACCCCACCACATAGATGGTATATATATAAGTGTCTGAAAGGAAATAAAATTCAATTTTTTAAATATTAAAAAATTTAAAATAAAAAAATATCACTTGCCTCCATTTTACAATGATCGTTGAAAATGGGAACATTACTCTTGCATACGTACGACCTACCGTCTCATTGATTATAACATAATTCATTTAAAAAAACAGTGTATCATGATTTGAATTAAAACAATAATTGATTTATAAATATGATAATTATTTCATGACTATAATTCTTGATATTATTAAACTATAAAATATTAAAAAATAAAATAAAAATTCAAAGTAAACAATGAATGAAAAATCAAGAAAATTAACACCCAAAATGTTTAAAATAATGAATTGTTATTGAAAAATGAGGTGATAAGATGCTATAAAAGGATAATATATGATATTATAAATATTAATACGGTTATTCTACAACTTGATAAAAAAATTTATAATTTTATTCATGAGTTTAAATAATTTCCAACCCAAAATAAGTGTGGGGTAAAGGACTTCATCTCAATTTCCCACTATTGAGGAATATTGTAATGTTATACACCTAATTACTTTTATATAGTGACTATATTTACCCATTGACATGGAATATCGTACTCATTCATATATCATTTTATATTAAGTTCAAATTTGAATTATTTTATCCAAGGATATTTTACATGAAAATTAGAAAGTGGTAAAAGTTATTGTAAAATGTCACATACTATTTTGGATGTAAGATTTCTCTTGAATTGATAACATTCATGTGATAATTATTTATTTTTGGATAAATTTATTTTAAATATAATTATTATTTTATAATGGAATTATTATTTTATGAAATATATACCATTTTAACATTAACTGATTACATTTACAATAATTTGATTAATTGTGTAAATATTGATAAATCTGTATCTTTTACTCAATGTCGATATTTAATGATAAAGAAAATTGTTGATTATTAAAATAAAATTTATATTTATGAGGATTTCATTGTATTAGAAGAAACTAGTGGGGGTTATTTATATATTTCCACTTGATTCATCAGCAAGTCTCACGAGAAACAAAATTAGGACAAATTTAACGAGTTTAAACTTGTAGTTTTAAACCGTCTTATGGAAGGAATTAATAATAAAGGTATCATGTACCTAATCCATAAATCCTAATAATTAAAAATTACCATCATTTAAAATTGAGTTATTGTTATTATGCATGCTATTTTCAATATAATAATATCTATTGATGTATTTTATTCTAAATTTATTTATTATATGAAATGTGTTTTAAGTTATTTACCTTTAAATATTGATTCTATCATATCATACAATGATAGTAATGTTATTTAAATAGAATGAGTGTTTAGATATATTTATTTGGATTTTTTATTCATGAAAGATTTAATTGTACATAACCCTTACTGAGGATATGAGTTCACCCTTATTTTGTTTATGTTCCCAAAATTATGGACATAAATCCGTTGAATAATATTTCAAGGAAGGTGATCATTTTATTTTTTATTTAATATGTTTTATTTTATATTTAGAATATAAACGGGTATCAGTTATGCATTTTGTTCACCAAAGTAACTAAACTGATTAGTCCTTCTAGATTCCATCCTTTGTATCTATGATAATGTAAAAATGAAGACACAGTCTTTAGACTACCGGGGTCAAACCATTATATAATTCATATGATTATTCCTTATGAATGATTTCTATATGTACTAGACATATGATTCTAAAATATATGAATTTTATGGGTGGGACAATAATTATATATCCCATTAATTCATTGGGTAATTCTTTTTTCCTCTTGAGAAAACATCTATGGGATTAGAGAGTAAAACTAATTCATTAAGTTATGCTATCGACCATGTGGTGTTGTCTAGACCATTATCCTTGACTTACGTTTATTTCATATTTTATATTACTTAAAAAATTACTAGGATTCCATTATCATGTCATACCATGGATTTTATATTATGATCACTTGTGATTACTGATTGTTCATCTCTTTTCGGATATCATGTTATACTTTTAACTCACATGATTCGTTTTAATATAATGTTTTTTCCCTTAAAAGGATTTTTACAACACTCCTTTTAAATATGTATAATCCATGTTTTCAAATGAAACATTTAGGCAAAAATGATTTAATAAGTAATATGGATAATTAAGTTAAAAAGTTTTTACAATTAATTTTATTTATTATTTATATATTCTTTAAAATACACTAGGGTACATGATTTTTGGGTTTCAATTAATAGATGTTTATATTAAAAATCATGAAATATTATGTGTAAAGTCAAACGGTCTCCATAATTCATGTTTTTGAAATGATATTTCCATTTTTGAATTCAAGAATATTATGAATTGGTTGATAAATGTGTTCTACATTAAATCTATGGGTAGTTGTTCTCCATGACATTATTATAATATGATTACAAAGATGTTATTTTAGTTATATATTTTACATTTATGAAATTTTTATCTCCAAATACATTATATAAATAAATAAAGAATAAATTATTTATTTAATAATGTCTACTAATATTACACATGGTGAGAAATGACTGTGATTTTCATCTCACAACCAATATATAGTCAATGTTTGAATGTAAATATTGTATTTTTTTAATTAAGAAGGGTAAAAATAACTAAATTTATATTATGGGTATTAGAGATAGTTAAAATTATTATTATGGTGGAAGAAGGGAATGATGATGTCCCACATTTCCCAAGGAGATGTGTTGTAGTCATTTTATGACTCCTTTTACCCCGACAAGTCTAAATTAGTTATAATTATAACATTACTATATTTTATGATATATATTAGGTTTTATCTTATTATATAGTTTATAGGGTTTTTATTTTAATAATTAATTATATATTATGGGATGTTTTTTATTAATCATCATCTTGAATTATCATGCATTCACTTTAACATTAGAGGATAAATTTATCACAAATATTCTTCCTAGATACCTAGTTAATTACCTCCTACCAATGTAGATTGGGAACACCTTTCAATCCTTACTATAGGATAGATGAGGTGTTCTATTTAGGGAATACCTAGGCATGTTAATAAAAAATTGGTATCAAATATTATTTTTTATATGATTACAGATGTCTTGGTATGAAATACTTATGAATTTTGAGACATATATAGTAGGTTGTGAGTGATTTAATTGATATATATAATCATAGAGATTACATAGTTTCAATATGATGTATATAAATTTGTTTTCTGAAGTTATGTTATCATTTTAATTTGGTTTATTAGCCATGTATGTTTTTATGTTTGGATATTTGACCTGGTTATATAGTGTTGTGTATTATTTTTTCTCTTATATGATTTCTATTGGATCTTAAAGATGTTATTGTGGATAATTTTCTATGGTAAAATACTATTGTTCATTAGAATATTGTTATGACATTACGCACAGAGTGAATCCTATGGATGAAAGTGCATATCTAGTTCCAACTAAAGATGGATATGTGAACATAGGGAAGGATATGGATTAGAATAGTGATCAAGGGATTCTTTGGTAGAAACCACAATTCATCATGAGGGTGAATGAACCTTAGGAAGTAGAGGAATGGTTTGAGATGATTTAATGTATCTTTTACATAATGGAGACTCTATATTTTATTAATGTTTTTTGTAATATCTTTAAACTTGAAGGAGTAAGTCAAAGGTGGTAGGATAACCTAGTTATAGTGAAGCATCATGATGATTTGGAAAGGAAGATAATCCAAACCATCTATACCACATAGTTTTATCTATAGATAATGGTGTTGTGAAATTCAATGGGGTTCCAAACATATTATCAAGGTAACCATTTTCAATAAAGAAAATATAGAATAAAGCACCAAAAGAATTGATTTTAAATAGTGTTTGGTGACTAGATATATATTAAAATTTATTCATATTAAAAATGGTTTCCTATGAAATGGTGGTGGATAGTGTTTTGAGGATGGAAATTGATCACTAAAGTAATATGGGATTGGTTGGAATTCCGCCCACATACGGTTCTAGTTATAGTTGATTATAAGGAAGGAAATATAATTTTAACATGTTTCAAAGGAGAAGTGTCCCCAAGCTATAAAATAATTTTATAACCTCTCTAGATACTTAAAAAGGTCCTTTACCATTGTACCATTATGAAAATAAAGGGACTTCTAGATAATATTTCTCTTAATCATAGATGATATGTCTCGCTTTTGGATGAATAGGTCATCTATAATGTTTATGTTATGATATATCTACCCATGGGGTGGTTCAAGTTCCTCAGTGCCTAGATGGTTTTTAGAGTATCAAATTGTTTTATGGAATAATTTTTTCATTAAAAATGTATATTGGGGTAATATTGACTCATCTTATGTTGTGAAACAGTACCATGTAGTTGAACATTTTAATGTTTTGTCTAGGTGGACCATGTGACTGGGTGAGGTAATATTTAATATATTATTCTATTAAACCTACTATATTAGATATGTGTGCCTCTTAATCCTTCATATCATCTCACTTTCTAAATATTTTAAATATCCCAATGAATCTCAAGTCACATGTTATGAATATATCAATTCATATAAGAATAAAATAGGTGTAGGGCCTTTATACCCCTATTTCATGAATTATATATATATATATATATAATTTGTAGATATATTTTTACCTCATTATTACAACACTGATATTTTTATCCTTTAATCATAATGGATTGGATGATTACCCATATATATTTAATTGATTATTGTCACCAGTGAGGGTTTTTTATTAACCTCAATGTGAACTCTTGGGTGTATTATGTGGAGTGGGGTAATAGGACAAATAATGCAGGACCTTCTAAAATATATCATGTAAAATTGTTAACTTTTTCAATAGTTGAGCTTGATCTAGAACACATAATTTTGGAACTTACTCTAAAGTTAAATGATTTTACTATTATTTTTTTCGTACAAATATTGTGGTCTACCTCCACAAAGAGTTGTATAGCTCTCAATGTATTTAATACCATGAACTTAAATAGTATCATATCATTATAAATTTTTGGGCAAGTATAAATAAAATATTTTAAGATTTAGTTAAATGATATTGATGTGAATGGATTCTTATTTCCATGTTTGAAACCAATTCCATTCCCAATACATGTTTACAATAATACTGATAGAACTATTAAATTTTGAATTGATTATTAGAGAATAAATTAGGTGAAAATGAAAAATGAATATATTATTCCCTATATTGAATTTTTTCTCATTAATTAAATGTGGAATGATTGATTTTTAGGATTAAAATATTTTAATTGAATTTACCCTCCATCATTTTACTTTTTTTGAAATTCTACATATAGAGGGGGCCTGGGAGAACCGATGATTTTTTGTTGTGTTTAGGAGGAGAAATTGAGTTACCCTTTCCATTATGGACAACCTATTATGTGGAACATGGGTTTGAATTATAATAATGTTTTTTGAATTATTGAGGAACTAGTTTCATTATTGTAGTTTATTAGAGGTGTTTTTAATCTAGTACTATTTTTGTGGTAGATACATCATGGATCATTAGAAGAAATGTAACCACTTTTCAATTAGAAACATTTGAATCATGTAGAATAAGTTATCTCAGAGAGGTTTGTAAGGATGATTGTGAGGCTAATTCCATTTTGATAATAGATATGTGATGTATTTGAGGATACAAAACAACCACTTCCTTGTTGTCTAAATTCTATGACATTGCTTATTTGGTGTCATTGTGTTTTCCACCCTGATTTTATAATATAACACCTAAAAATTATTTTAGAACATAGAGGATAGTTCGAAAAGAAATATTATGTCCTGGTGAGGGTTTATGTTATGTAGTCCCATAATGTTTTAGGCATGTTGTGTTAGGGTTTGGATGAATAATTGATGGTCCAATATTTTTCAGATTGGGAATAAATTCTTAGATCCCTTCAGACTCGACAACTTATCATTTATTTCTCTCATTTCATAAGAAACCAAAACTTATTCTGAATATCACTTTTATATCCCCTCCCATGGTTTTCAATTTCAATCATGGAGATTCCATCCATGGGGGTTATGTTGATATTCCTCCTTGTTTATTCATTGTATTCATTATGTTTCATCATGTAAGAGGGTTATGAAATGGGAGAACTGATAGTTTTGGTGGTATTTTTGAATGAAGGTATTGTGGGGTGTTGTTTTTAGGGTAAACATTTTTTATCATTCCTTTTTATGGGTGGTTATATTTCATTTTACCCAATATTGAATAGTTGATCAGATAACTCCAATTGTTATATAAAATATTTCATTTATCAAATAATGTATCATGTGCGATGGGTTTTCTCTTTTTTCTCTTAGGAGGATTGTTGCATGAATATTAAAAAATATAAATTACACATTATAATTTAAATGAACATCTATAGTAATTTAAGAACATGATTTAAGATTTTGATATTGTTTTTGATATTTTAAATTAATAGGGTAAATTTCAATCTCAAAATCATAGCCATTAGGTGTATTTTCATGAATTATGGCTATGATTGTAGAATCACTATTTAGTAATTTTTGTTTTTCATGATGTCGATATAAAATAGATAATTACGTATACCTTTCTAATTATTTGGTATCACCAAGAATTACATATGTGTGGGAATTAACTTGATAAAATAAGTGAGAGTGATTAAAATAAAAAATTCCCAATCTAAAACGTTATATGTTATTAAGGTGTAATGTGTTTATAAAAGTGGGTGTTCGTTGTTTCTTTTTTGTGTTTATTTCATGAATAATAATTATCTATATTATAGTGGATGTGTGGTGGGATGTGTCAGACATGATGGGATGTTGTTATATGGGATTTGATATGTGATGGAAAGTGTTGGAGTTCAGGTTATGTGAGTAGGTGGTTGTGGATATGAAATGGTGGTGTTTTAGATATTGATGGCATGATAAGGGGGGATGGTGGTGATGTTTATATTTTCAATGGTGTTTATTTTTATTATTGTTTATGTGTGGTTTTTTGTTTCTATATTCCTTGATTTTAATGGAATGAATTGGTTAAAAAATTATTTCATTGGTTTAGGTTGAATGTATAGTGAATGAATTACTATAATGGGCTGTTTAGTGAAATGGTTTTAATGTTAAATATTAAATAAATTGGTTAAATGAATGGTATTGGTTGTCAAAATGTATCTAAATATTTTAATGATAAATAAGATGAAATGTGTATTTTTGTGTGTGTTGTGGTGTCATGAATTTCATGATTTAAGTGAATATGGATGATTTTTAAGGATTGGATGTAATGATGGGATTATGTTGGTGAATTTATTTGAACAATTAATTTATTCTTCTTTCATATGAAAATACATACCCCTTGTATTTCTGTGTGATTTTCTATTTTTCCCCATCGATGTCGAACACATAGTGATGATAACCAACTGTTTTAGTTTCGTTTGTTTCTAATATCGTCATTGTGTGGATGGATTTATAGACACATGCATTTCCCCACTCTTAATTATAGGTGATTCTAACATGCCTGAGATATGATGCCTAGAATCCAAAAGTACACTATTGAGATGTTGGGTGATGTGGTGTGATAAAATAATTGTCTCCAAACAATATTTTTCTTTGAGATGGGATGTGATAATATGACTCATGTTGGTGGTAATTTATTTTATAAGGTGCGAATGATGTTGATGTATTTTAGGTTCATGATAATATAATAAACTATTTATGAGTTGTTATGTGGTTTGGTGTACGTTTCAAGTTTAGGTGAGATGTGATTTTAGGTGGTGGTCTAGGTTTTAGCCAGAAGGAGGTGATGTGATGTGATATTCTATGAAAGATGTGGGAGTGTCAAGAAGTATTTAATTGGAGTGCGAGAGATTTTAATTGTTGGTAATGTGGTATGTGGTACTATTATTTTATATACACTATATTATGTAACTATAATTGGGTGCATTATTTTGTGAGTGGGCCCCAGTGAGGTTCAGATGGTTAATTAAAATTTATAAGTGTTGTTGGTTCTTTTCTTTTCTCATGTGTGAGTTAATATACTCTTTTCACATGTGTATAATAGAATTTATGTATGATCCTACTAATTATACTCCTATTATCACCTTATATTTATAAAATGTTTTTACTGTTTCAATGATGACTACATGGACCATGATGTATATTTCTACCATGGACATTGGGATTGTTGTAGTGTTTCAACATTAGCCTTTCTTTTAGGTATTTATTGGATACAATTATCTATATATGGATATTTAGAGATAAAATTTTGGACAGTTTTGTTTTTATTTATCTTCTGTTATTTCATTGATAATTTTATAATTGATATCTTATTTCTTGATCCAATTAGTATATCAATTAATTTCTTCCATTTATAAAATTTTTATACCCTCAGTGATATTCACCAACCTCGGGTCTACAAAAGGCTATAATTGGGGGTTGTTATCTATCATCCTTCATTACCGACCTAAGAGGCATACCTTTAGATTATTGAGATTACTAAATAGTAGAATAAGATGTCTTATTTGAGAGATACAATAGATTTCAATGTGAGGAACTGTGATGATTACATATTTTGGTTTGGAAAAGAGTCAATTAAACTTATTACATGACATATGATTTAGAAGAGAAATAGGATATGAAATTTATGGTCTTCCTATGATCTTATGTAGGGACTCTAAGCCTAATAAATGTCCATGTGAGGTGGTACTTCATGAATTTTAGAGACCTATGATAAGTAAATGAATATTGATTCATTTTTTCATGTTTGAATTAGTTTGAAAAGAAAATATTAAAAGGAGTTATAAAGGAAATAAATGAATTTTAATAAAATTACATACCACTCAAAATAAGGATATCATTGTATCCCATTTAGTTATGGATCATTTTCATCATCCAAGTGTTGTTCAGGTAGTATGGGATTAGGTGGATGATCCGGTTGATCATTGAAAGAATAATATTGTTATGAATTATTATTAGTTGAAGAGAAAATTTCATGATTTTCAATGGTAAGATTTGGAGATGTATGACAGAATATTTTATGATATAGATATAGATATTATTTTTTACGAACATGAGATATCATTCTATTGTATCCTAGTCTCGTTGGAGTATTATGACCCAATGTTTGTTATTCATATTTAGGTTTCTTTATATCCATGTGGTATTTTGTAACTTGGTTAGAAGAAATCGACATATGTTTCATTGGTCATCATTCAATGTTTTTTATGGGAAGACTTTCCATTATTTACCATGAAGGTTTTTAAGTGGAATGAGATTCTCTCACATCGTTAAGGGTATGCTTCTGTGATACTGGGGAAATAAGTTCAAGGACCTTTAATATTTTTACCCATATATTTTTAGGAATGAGTAGTCTCATGTGATATGTTTTAAGGGAAATTACCCTATTTTTTCTAATATGATGTTTCTCTTTTTATGATGCTACCATATTTGGAGGTTTATAAGAAGGTGGAGGTGGTCAAATGGATGCACTCATTATACAACATACCATGATTAGGGACCCAATAGGGTACCTCAATGAGATTGGTATTAGTGGTAGGTCTTAGGTGTGGGTACCATAATGGTTTAGAATAGTAGGTATTCAACTTTAGAAATGTCTCTTTCATCTATATTGATTTTATGGTTTCTATGCTCTTCTATAGGGATTTAGGCCCATGTTTATTTTGGTTGGGGGTTTATACCCATCATCAGAATTAGTCCCCAGTTACTCTATAAGATTATTTTGGAAGAGGCGGCTGGGATTAGTTCCATTTTAACTATATATTGAAAGTTATACCATTTTTTTATAAGAAAAAAGTCTTGTAATCCCCCATGATAATATAGATTAGTTGGAGATCAGCCTTAAGATGTTACTTTTATTCATGGACCTTATCCTAAGCATGGATGTGGAGTTGGATACTAGAAGAGATAGAGAGGGGATTAGTGTGGTATGTTGTCGACAGTGGAGGTAGAAGTATCTAAGATGACGTGATTGTTAGTGATACGATAACATTATCATATAACTATGTATGTTCCATGTTCTATTCAAGGGATTGACTCTCCCTTTTTTCATCCACTCTAGCCTATTATCCAGGAATATACATAGAGTGTATTATCATTCCCCTATTGTTGACTATGATAGTCAATGGATAGAAAATATTTTTTTAGGTGTACTATGGTATAGAATTATAATGGGTCCACGTCATTAATACGGGTATCCATCAATTCATGATATATTGTTGAAAGATGTTTTTTATTATCAAGTGGTTGTATTCCATGAATTCTATAATTTGATTCATCTGGAGAAGTGTCATGTGTGTTGATGTGGATGGATATCATGCTATATTTTGGTGAGATGAGTTGTTCATGAGGCAGTATTTGTGTGGAACCCCAACATTATTTTCTACCCCAGTAATATATTAAATAAATGGTTTCATGTATATATGAGGTTCATAGGGTTGTTAGTGATTTTCTTGAATGAATTTAAGAAGTATATTATGACTCTTCTCCCTCTACATGATATTGAGTTTGGGATAAAATTACATCATGGTCCCTAGTCAAAATTGATGTAATCTTTTAAAACATTTCCTTTTCAGTTTTGGGTTTTGAGACATGATATTGATGATATGATGCAGAACGGTTTTACCTGGAACAATGTGTCGTTATGGGGTGCTCTGGTCTTAATATCAATGAAGGTGGATTGTTTGATAAGGGTATTTATTGAAAAATTGAGGTTGAATTAGGTAACAATAAAGAATCATTTTCCTTTTCTAAGAAAAACTATACATTTTGACTAGTTATGGGGATTTTGGTTTTTTGTAGGATTGATCATTGTTTTTTGTATCACCTATTGAGGGAAAATGAGGGTGATATATCAAAGACTTTCTATAGATTTAGTTATGGAAACATCCAGTTCAAGATCATGCAGTTTACAGTCAGGAATATAAGATATGTGTTATTAGGGATTAGAAAATACACATTTAATTAATTTATATGCTAGTTAATTTTATTTTTCTTGAATAACATTTTGATCTAGTTGATGTCATAGGAGGAGTATATCAGTTATCTCAGAGTTTTCATGTATGTTTTATGTCACCACGAACTCCATGGAAATTTATCAACGTGAGACTTTGGGATTTGAGAGGTTCCTTTTTTTAGGGAATGTGGTGTCCCAATAGAGTGTGTATATGGACCCATCTATGGTTAATTTAGTTTTTCCATGCATAAACCCAAGATTCTTGCAAAAGATCAAAGATTATTTATTCCTGTTGGAAATAATCAAGGATTCATTACAGTCACGTTGGTTGAGGTGTTCTGTGATGCTTTTCATCTGGACATGAGATGTATTTTGATGCATTAAAGGGAACTGATATCTTATTGGCCTAGGTGTTTACATCCTAATGAGTGTAACTATGTAACCCATGATCTAGATCTAGTAGCAGTTGTTTTTGTGATAAATATTTAGTGAAATTACCTCATTGGATATCACTTTATTGTCTTCATCGATCATAAGAGCTTAAAGAATAACTTTTCACAGAATTATATGAATCTATGATAGTGTAGGTAGATATAATTTCATCATGAATATGATTTCTAGATCCCTTATACCTCATGAATGTGTAATATTTAGGCTGATTCATTATGTAGGAATTCAAGGAAGGAATATATTCAGTAGTCTGATGATGCATGGAATTATATAACGGAGTTGGCATCCCTGAAAATGGATTCAAGGGTGGAAGATGGTATACGATTCTTGTTTTTGATAATGACGGAAACATATATAATGCAACACCTAGGAGATTCACACTGGAGAGACTCATAAAAATAGGTGATTTGTGATTAGGCTAGATATGGTGATCATCCTAAGGGATGGACATTGGATTGGTTAAATTGAATTGTTTTTTAAGGTAATCTATTATATCATGTATTGATTAGTAAGGGAGTCCATCATGATTTTCATAGATCACCTTTGGAAGTTTTCTAGGGAGTTACAAGGATGTACCATGGATTGATGAATCATTTTTTGAGGATCATGTTAAAATGTGAATTTGTAATGTTTGGGGATCAATGTTTACATTTCTAACATGTGAAGGCTTATAATCATGTTTGTATAATTTTAGTACAACTCAGGGATATTCCTGAGTAGAAATGGGATGATATATCGATGTATTTATTAATAGAGATATCTCGATATTTGAAATGATGGGATGTTAACTTGGTAATCATAGATCATTTGATGAAATCAAACCACATTATACTGACTAAGGAGTCTGAGAACATTGATGTTTTGGTGAGGTGGAATTTGGATGGTGTTTTTCATTTTAATAGAGTCTCATGGTCAACTCTCTTAGTTCACAGGGTGAAAGTTTATTCATGAATCTAGTGGTAATTTTAAGATCATTTTTGAAATTACCTATGACTAAGAAAAACATTCAACCCATAGATATATAGATAGATTTAGCAGACTATCTATACATTGGAATATAATTTTCAGGAATTAATCTTATACATGTGACGAATTCGAAAAAACACATTCCCTTAGTTGTGTTTTCATACAATAACAACTATAACTCATTGATTAATATGTCGCCACTTGTGAATTTTTATGGGATTCTCTATCATTCCCTTGTGTGCTCTGCTGAAGTTGGAGAGTCATTAGTTCTTGGTGTAGATTTTTTGTAACGCTTGAAAGATATTGTTTGTCTTGTATGAGATAAGTATAAAGATACACAAGACTAGAATAAGGATTATGATGATTATAGTAGGAGGTCAATGTAGTTGGAGGTTGTATACCATGTGTTCTTGAAGGTATCTATATCAAATGATTAAAGAGTTTTCAAAGGGGTAATAAACTATTTCCATGGTTTTTATTCCCTTAGAGTTATTTTCATGCATTGATGATGTGGGTTATTTTATTAAAATTCCACCATGACATATCATTTTCTTGATTCCTTCTATATCTCATAGAACCTTCAGTATCATCAAGATTACACATATTTCCTTGAATATAGATACATGGATATCAAAGTTGGTGTGGTGTTCATGGATAATCCATTGGATATCCCCAATCATTGGTAAAATGTTCTACATAGTGAAAAAATTATTTTGGATTGCTTTTTGTGGAGGCATAGTGGCATAAAGTAGCGTACGTGGGGCTATGATATGTGGATGAATATATTTTACCCTTTTTTACCATATTGTGTTCTTTATTTTTTTTGGTAATGTGTTATTTTGGTCTTGTTGTTTTATGAGGTCTTCTTATTATTTTTCAATTTATGTGTGTTTTAAGGCTTCATGTATATGATTAAGGGAAACCTGATACCTAGATGAGATATGTGGTATTTTGAAAAGATTAAAACTATGTGGAAAATTTAGTGTTTAAGAAAGTGGATAATATCCTGAAATGTAGTATTGGATTCCTTAATTGTTGTTCATGGGGCCACACTATTTGGTGGTAGAAGTTATCATTCAATTCATTATTGTAAGGGTTGTTATGATGATTTTGATGGCTATGCATATAGGTTTGTTTATTTTCATTGATGTGAAATAGTATGTTGTCATTCTTAGTGGGGTGGAGGAAACAATGGTTGGGAATTTTGGTTGTGAGGGTTAATTGGGAAAACAATTAGGTATGTTTTGTGTTGGGTTAGTGGCTGTGCTGGTTTATAATGGCATCCTTTAAATATATATCAATTTTTTATATTTGAATTTCTTTATATTTTATTAATGGGTGGTTATGATGGACAAGGGTGTGAGTACTTTGAGAGAAATCTGATGCAATGTCCATGAAATTCATGTAGAGGCCAGGTTTCTCCATTTAATACTTCAAAAAATATTAATAATGTTTTTTAGATGTAGGATCAGAGATGATCTGAGGTCCCAATGTTTCATGAGAATAAAATTTATTTTATGAAAATATTTAATATATTCAGGTCACAAATTCATAGTTTTTCATACATAATGGTTTATTTCTAAATTTTTTCCTCTTATTGGAAATACGAGACAATAGTTCAATCAATAACACATGTTTTACAGTAGGTGTGACCTAATTTTGTTTAGCATTGTATGTTCAAATGGGGTTGTCATTAATGAGTACATTAAATGGATTAATTTAATAATTAATTTAATTAATTCAATTAGTAACCATCCCTAAATTTCCTACATATAATGTATACAATAAAAAATAGATAAGTTCAATTACATAACCCTAGAATCTTTTAGAATATATTTTTAGAATTAAACATTGAAAAATTAGAATTCGGGGAGAAACATTGATCAGATTGAGGTTGATCAAAAGGTAATGAATTTATGGGGATCCCCACATCATTAAAGAATGTGTTCTTCACAAAAATATTGATCAATAATCTATGTATAGATGTAATTTGAGTATTTACACCATTATTTAAATTAATCTATCATGAATCTTCAATCTTCACTGGTGTTTACTAGTCATCTCAAGATCCCTATAATTTATTTGATGATCATTAATCTGATTGAATTCCCATGTAACATTGATATCAGCGATATACATCACTATTATGAAATTGATCTCTAAGAATTCATGGAAAATGATTGTTCACCTTTTTTATGTTACATTCCCCCACCATTAATTTTTTTCTTCATTATTGGTCTAGGGGGATTCGGTTCGACAATGTCGAGTTTGGTTCATGCATGATCAACCATCAGATTTATAGAGGATTCATTAACTATGAGAATTTTTTTTATTTTATAATGTATTTGGATTTAATCTTTATCATGGGTGATTCTTTGTTGAAACATGATCTGAAGTTATAATTGGATCGAGTGAAAGCAGCATGGAGTGTTAATGCGAGTGACATGTTTCTGATTACTGACCAATGGAGGGACACAATTAATGTTTGGAGGAAAATCCCACCAAATTTTGGTGTTTCGACAAAATCTAATGTGGCGCATAATGGAATCCATTAGGTGAGAAATTTCAAGAAAATTCATTAATAGAGGAAGAAAACATTCCTTATCTAGAAATATAATCCCCTGTAGATGGCCTGAGATCACAGATTAATTATATAGGAAATTAATATTAACTATCTCAGAAAGCATGGCTATGAAAGGTGTCATAAAAAATTCTTGATACATTTTTTGTTTATCTACCAAGATGTATTCACCTCAAAATAAATTGGCCAAGGATTTATAAATGAACTACAAACCAAATCAATCAGGTTTGAGATATATTACTTTCTCCAATCATAATTGAAAAATTATATAATGGTAATTTAATCAATATCATACCCCAAATAAGGCACCCAATAGAACAAACAATGACATTATTTTATTATAATTGTTTTTTCCTTTTATAAAAGTAATGAACAAAATGTCACACATAGATAATGATCCCATTTCAGGAAGCCAATATATATATATATATATATAGGAATAACCAATTACACTAAAACATGTGTTGTTCATACTAGTGGGGTTTTACTCATGATCACACCTACAATACAAAACCATGTTTGAAAATCATGAGAATAATTCTAAATTCTTATGATCCCTCTAGAATAAAATAATTTGAAAAAAACTATATCCATTCAGTATGTTTTACCTAGACTATATGACTTATATTTATGTTTAATGTCATGGTATCACAAGGTTTAATTATATCTTGAGATCATATATAACATTTTGATACAATAAATAATCTATAGATATTACAATTTAAAAAGTTGATATATAAATGTATTCACTATAACGATAGGAGTACATCATGAATACATCAATGAATACATGTTACAGTAATAGAAAAGTGCCGATAATGATAGTTCTTGGGAATATCTTTTAGAAAACTCCCACATTTACTATATATAACGTTCAAACCATTCATGTTAGCTCTCACATGATTAAGATCATGTTTTTTCTAAGTCACAGGTTTAATTCATGGGTATTCCACCTCTTTGTTGTTTGGATATTCTTAAATTTGTGGCCTCATCTCCATGAGTAAATAACTTCAAGAGATGTTAAGCATGATTGTATTTATTTTTATCTAATTTCAAAACATGAAATATTGGATATTAAGGGTATCATAATTGAAGTTACATTAATTATTTACTTACTATGTGTGACTCCAAGAACAAGAACAAATCATTTCATATTTTATGTTTTTTAGATTACGTAGAGCCACAACACACTTGGTATATGTATACATGGCTACCATAGGCTTGAATGAGCTTGTCTGGATCATTACCTTATCCTAACAGCGATTCTAGGTCATATTGACCTTATATGAATACTATTTTTGTCCCCTTAAGACTAATATCCTTTCCTCTTAAAAGACTAGTCATATCTCATTTGTACGTTCTCAAGTACAATATGATAGTTATGACTCCTTTCATTGTTGTTCTGTTGGATATAACCAATATTTACTTCTATAATGTATATGATGGAAGTATCAGATCTTTTACATATCATGGCACAAATGATTGAATAGTCACTAAATCACACGATATGTCAACTTTCCACTTTAATCTCCTTGTATTCCTATGCATGTTTTCTTGGTGACATTTATCCCTTGTGACACAGGAATCAATATTTTTTGAAATTGTCAAAAAATGTATTTTTAAAAATAATATTAGTATATCAATGATTTTCTAGGTTTAAGTAAAAATTATACAAACCAATGTAGATCATGTTCCCTAGAAATTTGGTTACTTCTTTATGATAGTCTTTGATGTATTTTATTTATTTTCATTATAACTAATTATAAGACCAATAGTTGTTTCCAATATTTTAATGAACATTCTAAAAATGTGAAATTGTGATCCTACAACTAATCTCTTCAAAAAACATTAAAATGAGTCATTTTACTTGAATGTTCTATGATATGGTATAATACGTAAATCCAGAACTGTATTTTAGTAACATCTACCCATTATTCGCATTCTATGGCGTCAACATCCCTTTATGGTTGCGTCAATTAGAAAATTCCCATGATTTGTGGTTTTCACATCCAATATCCAATAAAATGGTCAAAAAAATATCTATGATATTTATATCTTCAATGGATTTAAGCATAACCATTTTTTATAACCGTACGAGCCTTATTGGTTCCACCATTGTACCATTCACGTATTTCTTCCCATGATTACCTTCAATAGTATTTATAATAATAAGACCCCTATACATTCATACACCAAATTTGTTGTTGAATTTTGATTTAACATTTCGATATTGGATAATTAAAATATACAGCTTACTTGTATGAATTTTTATTCTCAGTGGTATACTTTTCACATTCAATAGTGAATATAAAACCATTATTGTGATTTTATACTTCCTATGTAGTATGTGTCTATGGATTATTCCTCTTCCAGACCTCTTGTGGAACTTGTTCCAATCTAAACTATTTGTGAATTTTTATCATTGAAATATGCCATGTCAATCTTACATCAACTATCTCATGTATATATCGGTTTGCTTTTGTAGTGTATCACGCGACTACAACTTTTCTATTATATGGTTTTTTATAATATCCTATTAATTTTTTCTATAATTACAATGATTCTAATTTTTTTTTCTTGATATATTTTTGTTTATATAATAATAAAATCATTCCTCATAAATACATGTTCTTACGTCATAATGGAGTGATATGGTACTACAACTCATATTATTTCCATTTTTCAATACATTTGGAATATGGTTTTAAAATAACTCTATTATTTATAATGCATGTCTTTAAAATAATATATTTTTTTGCAATAGATTTGAGTCTCAACATTGATTATTCATTTACATATATCATAAATATAATGTTTATTTAGAAATGTGTGTTTAGGAATTTTTCCATGCTATATTTTACTGATCAGTGTTATAATGTAAGACTCATCATCTATCCTCCTTATTATAATAACAATACTAATGAAAATAAGGTAATGTGCATTTACAAATTACTAGAATATATATTATAGTTATTGATTACTTTGTGGACATCATATTATTTGGAATACATGGCCAAAGCATCTCATATATTCTAACCATGCATATACCATATTTCACATTAAAATTTTTTAAATAGTTAAAGGAATCTTATGAAATATACATTCCACTAGCTTACCATTGAATAAATAACTCTCTCAAGTCGAAGTAACAATGAATGATTTGTGGAGAAAAATTAATTAAAATGGTTTATTTTCCCAAGGTAATAAAATATAAAGGTCGATAATACCAAAGGAAATAATCTCTATTGAATCCTAATTCCATAATGGGTATATCATTGATGTATACGTTTTTTTACTTCACCATGAATTATCTTGCCAAAATGTGTATATAAGTCAAAACTTTTATATTTTTCAAGTATTTCCAGATATTCAATCATTATTTTACTACTAGTGGATTATTAGACACCACACCAAATATTCATTCCTAAATTCAAATAATGACTCCTTCTAACCAAAGGGTGTAAGGGAAAAACTATATGAAATAATTATTAAATGTTCAACATGATCCATTTAATCATAGGAATTAGAAGTTCTGTGTTTGTCACTAGTAGCTTTAGAACCTTCATTTCTCAGCCTCTTGGGGAGACACATACTTCATAAAATGTTTCTATACATAATTGGTTACTGTTTTTAAATACGCATATGTAAAATCCATATTTTATATAATACCCATGAATGATGTCTGAAGAATTATTTTTATTTTATTGAATATTATAGAAAGAAAATTGAATAATTCATGCTAATCTTCAGTTCATTTCATTTATCATTCATATATTTTACTTCACTATATGTTTAGAAAATAATATTATATTTAATACACCATTATTTGAAAGATATTGTGATGGTTCCTTTGGATCTTCTCCTTCAATTTTCTTTTGTGCCTTGTATTTCACCTTGTTCCCCATAAGAACTAAAGATTAATCTTTCATTAATGTTCTTATTGTTTGGAAGACCTCCTAGAATGTAATTATTTATTTTCATCATGCCTCTCCTTGTGTAATCCTAAATGAGATTCATGTAAATAGGTGACAATGATATGTAAAAGGGATAAATTGAATGATTGTGATCCATATTTCAATTTACTTATATCCATTATAATAATCACCCATCCATATATGCACTTAAATTTCTACTAAAATGATTCTAGGAGATGAGAAAACATGCAATATCATCAACATCCAGATGTTGTATCTTATAATAGGTTAGATGCTGATAGAATAATTATGACATAACCATGATATGTATCATATATGAGTCTCTCATATGTATTTTTACACACTTTCTAAATTAGTTTCCTCAATTTTTATTGGGGTGTCCAATAACATAAATTTTCTATATCATATTATTATGTGCAAGTGCATGTACTACTCTATGGAAAATCAATATTTTTTTGGAAAACAAATCATTAATTATCGTAGTGGTTCATTTGTTCTTACATGACAATTTTATAAAAAAAAACTATAAAATATAGTTTTATCTTCATTACCGATTTAGAAAATATTTATGGATTTACTAATTAAATCATTACACATATCCAACTATTTTATCGAACAATAATAACCCTCTATACAAGAATAAGAATATTTTAACACTTGATAATTATAGTTAAAGGAATCATAAAATACCTCTCATAGTCAACAAGTTACGGGTACTCAACTACTCATAGAGTTTCACATAGGCATTTGAGAAAACAAAATAATTAATTCGAGGTATCTTGATCTATTTAGTGATTTCCTAGCTTCAAAAATCTTAAATATGATATAATTAATACGTGACACAAATTTATCAACATTATTGTTATAGATACTTCTCTATTTCTGAATTTAGTTAATTCAGCCAATAAATATCAGAACAACTCCCCCCTATTTGGAGACATCCTCAACTATGGATATCCGAGAACCCAGACCACCTTGATGTGTTCAAATTCAACCAATGGAAGGCTTTTGCGCCTTAATATTTATTTTAGTAATTTTATATATTTATTGATGAATTTAATCCATTTATATTAATCTATTTTTTCTTGGTTTTGTCAATAATAACTAAAAATTAACTGAAAAACATTCATTACCTTTTTATGAATTATATTTTTTACAATTTTATGATTTTTCTTCTTTTATTCAAATGCATTAAATAATAATAAAATTATAAGGGAAATAAGATACCCGACAAGTCTAGATCATATAATACAATTGTATCCATTTAAATTTAGTGGATCAACCATGAATTGGGGTATTATAAATGAGTATTATATTGACACATGATGCAAATTATCCCCATACAAGATTTATACTACATGTTTTGATTTATCCTCAACATGGAATTATCCACATTATACATTGTACTCATTATGGTACAAAATTACTCATACCCATGTAAAGGAGACTCTAGATTGAAATATAAATATAGATTATGATGTTCATGAGGGAATATCTACATATTGAAAAAATTAAAATTCAGAGATCATCATAAAATAAATAATTATTTGTAATCATCACATTTAGATACTAAATAATTAAATAAAATAGTCGTTCATTGTCAATGCTCAAGGTTATCCATAAAAATTATTAAAATGTAAGATAACAATTAAATTTCAATAATTCATGTATGAGAGAATTAATTATATTAAATGACTTATTTATATTTATAAAAATTTATTATATTCACCCAGTAATATATTTAATTTTAAATGAAAAATTAAATTTACAAATAAATTTAATTTAATACCAAAAATCATTTAATACTATCAATATATAAAAGAATATTTTATTTTTAAATTAAATATTATATTTTAATTAATTAAATTTAATACTAAAATTAAATTATTGTATTAAATTTATTTTAATTAAATCGGGCCCCAAATCTTGGAACAAGGTCAAGGCATGTCAGCCAAGCCTATTCATTCCTATTTTGGGTGATAGAATGCATGTGCAATGATATTTTGAGCCTAGTGAGAATGCCCAAAGACAAAATGTGTTTGGAACCCCCCCCCCCCCCCCGATTCACTATGGTTTACTTCGAGTACAACAGGACCTAGTGGAGTCCTAATAAGAGGGTTACCTCACTACTGTGATGATAGCATGATGGCTTGTTTAACATCCCATTACCATTTAATTTGGTTTATTCTACTCATTGCTTTGGGTTTCCTTTTTCATTGTTTAATTGTTTCCTACTGTTAAATTAAGAGGATATATAAAATGTTGATGTCATGGATTTCTTGGAATTTTCAACATAATCAATTTTAGTTTTTTCTCCTCACTGGGAACTTACTTGTCATGTCAGTTAGGTACAATATGTGTATTGGATCCAAGGTAGAAGTTTTCAGCTGGGTGCATAGTCTGAATGGTTTACAAACTGTATAACAGGAACTCACCATGAAAGTATAAAAATATGTGTTTTAATTAAAAAATGATTATTTTGAGTATATTTTTATACCACAATGATTACATGACTTGAAAATGGGTGACACATAGTGTAAATGTAAGTACATTGGTTTTAGTGGACCGTATGATATATATATTTCATTCTTTCTCGGTTTAACCCTCTTCACTCAACTGAAATTCTCTATATGAAACCATGTATGATATATTTTCATCTATATTGTTTCATTCAAGAATTGATCATAGTTGTGGTTGGATTTCATATATATGGGTATGTTTTTTTTGAATCTTCTTACGGTTTTGTTGTGACATTGTATTGGATGGAGTTTTATGATTTAAAATCATTTTCTATAAATTCTATTTAGAATATATCAATTCCCTATCTTCCAATGGAAGATCTTGTGGTTTCCAATCCAAATTGTAAAATATGTTTAGGGTTTCTACATCCTTGAGTTTTGTAGATCTATTCAACTGATCAAATTAAAAAAATTCTTGTTTATATTTTTGATTCATTTAGATTTCAAATATAATTTAATTTGTTATAATTTAAAAAGGAACATGTTTATGTTTTAAATGGGTTTTTTCTTTTAAAATATAGCTTCATGTATTTGGAATGAAATGTATTTTCATCCCATCACAAGGGTGTGGTATAAAAAGATAAGAGAAATAAGGATTCAGAAAAACAAAACACCTTCGACAATCAGAATCTATTGCATAGATGATGGATGAACGAGGTTGGTCTGTTACAATTTGGAATCAGAGAATTACTAATTTATTAGTGTGTTAGAATTTCCTGATTCGATTCTATTTATTGGGAAGGTTGGAGTATGATAACTAATATTTTGATAGTGTGTTGGGATAAGGGGATTATCCATCTCGCTCTTGTGACTAAATTTGAGTTACCTTGGGTGGTCGAAAAATTGTTACCATGTCAGAGATCTAGAATATAGGTTAATTTTAATGAATTTTATTGATAATATATAAACAATTAACCAATATACTATGTTTAGGGACTTTGTGTATGTAAGTTCATTTGAATAAACTAAGTGGTCCATTTATTTAAATGGATATGTTCCATTTAATAATTGTTTCTATTTGTGTTTGAATACATTATTTACTTAAATTACCAACATTTTGTCATGATTTTTTGTCATTCTATAATGTGTTTATATGGTTTTAATTTTTTTCTTTTGACTGATTGGTTATTTGTATTGTGATTAACATACAACATGCGGTGGAAGTGATCTTCGGTATATGATAGGGGAAGCCACAAGGTCCGTTCCATATGAGGAACCTCCAATGGAAATTTTTTAGTAGAAGATGTTATTTGTAACATTTATAATCATGTGTTAGTGGGATCCATGATGTAAGGATGAGTAGTGGATCATTAAAAGTAATCTACTAAGATGCAAGAACACATATTATGAGGTAACGAAGGGTCCCAATAATCAGACTAGTGTCCTGAACATATTGAAAGGATCAAAATTATTTGGAAAAAATCGGAAGACTCCCAATAGGGGTTTTCCTTGTGTATACTTTAGAGTTTAAGATGAATACTGTGCGATTTTAGAGTGGATGATAAGTATATATGGGTCTAACCGGGGTTGGTTTTAAAAAATATTTAATGAGAAATTTTTTCATGAGACATTACATATTGTAAAATCTTATGAGTTTATAAACCTGGAGAAAGGGGAGTATACCATTCTCGAGTACTCCACCCATTTTTTTGAGTTGGTGCATCTAGAATGAGATCTTATACCCAATGATTACAAAAAGGATCAAGATAGAGCTGAGGGTTGTTGTTCGATAAATTATATATCTTGTTTTCCTACCAACCTCTTTAGAAATATCGGTTAATAATTCTTTGGCTGAGGTATATATATATATAAGAGTACTGGTTTGGGTGATGTTGTAGTTTGTGCAGTTGTTAGTCAAGGTGATTCTTCTGGTCTGAAAAGAAAGTACAAGGGTGGTTAGTTTTTTGATCAGCTAGTTTTATGAGATTAATCAAGGGAAAGAATAGGATATTATTTTCTTATGATGTAGTCCTAGTCATACTAGTCCTCATTATATTGATAATCCTATGACTTTTCATCTTTGTGGATTATTTGGCCTTTTGAAACATTTCTATGACAATTTTTTACAATGTAGTAAGGTGGGGTGCACATTCACCAATGAATGATAGGTTTGAATTTTTCCATCCATGGGAAGTGGGTCACATTATTTTGGTAAGTGGTATGTCCCGGATAAAAAAGTTTGGATGGATCTATAAGGAAGAGTGTTTGATAGAGGAATATGAAGTATGGCGAGTGGCTGTTAGTGGTACTGTGATTATTTCTTCATATGTGGTTCTAGAATGGTTTGATACATTCCATACTCATTATTTTATATCAGCAATGTTCATTGTAATTTTGGGTTAGCAATCCAATATTATGTTTTCCTTTTTTTGATCAATTCAAACCATTGGAAAAGTGGTATGAACAAGGATTCAAGTGCACCACATGTCGGGTGATGATTGTTATCCTTTAGGTTTTTTTGGGATATAATACTGCATAATCTTGACATTTTGTACATTATTATATGTATGGATTGGATTATTAGTGTGATGGGAAATATATACTATTATCTCTATCATGTATAGTTCTTATCTGATGAAGGGTCACTCATTTTTTCCAAGGTCAGTGGGAGTCAATATTGAGAAGGGCAGCTCATGTTGTTCATTAGGCTACTATAATATCATTCTAGTTTTTAGAAATTTTCCTAATTACTTTTGACCCATATTTGGGAGGTTAGTTACCTATTTTTGTGTGTGTGTACCTTGAGGTGATTCATTATTTTTTTAATTTACCTCCATAGAGAGAGGTTAAGTTTACTATTGAACTACTATCAGGAATGATGCTCATTACATTTACGTCCTATCAAATGGCAGTAGTTGAATGGGAGGAAGTTAATGTCTAGCTCGAAAAATTGGAGGAAAAATTATTTATTCATCATAGTCTATCAGTATGGGATTTTCAGGTACTATTTACTGATAATGAAGACAAAAGTATTATGCTTTACATTTAGGTTAAAATAATAAATCCGATTACTGTTAAGAAAAATATCATTTTCACAAGATTAATAATTTATTTTATTAGCTTAGGGGGACTCATTGATTTTATGATATTGAACTACGATCAAGGTACAATCAGTTGAGATTTTTAGGGGAAGACATATCTACGATAGCATTTCAGAGTCGATATGTGAATTTTGAGTTTTTAGTTATGCCATTCAGACTAAGGAACACTCATGCAGTGTTTTTGGATTTAATGAAATGAATATTTCTTCAGTTATTATAATATTGTGTTATTATATTCATATATGATATCATGGTGTCCTGATGTTCATAGAAGGAACACAAGGAACATTTTAATGTCATTCATGAAACCTTGAAATAAAATATTTGGTACGGTAAATATTCCCAATTTATGTTCTCGATAAAAGATGTGAGGTTTTTGGGGCATGTGATGTTTGAGATCAGCATCTTGGTGGATCTTAAAATGGTTTGGGAAGTTATTTCAAGTGAAAATCCTAGAAATTTATTTGATATCTAAAGATAAATGAGGTTATCTGGTTATTATTAAAAAAATTTGATGACTTATCTAGGCTTGCATCTTCGAGAATATCATTGATCAGTAAGGGTGTAATGTATGAGTCGGATGAAAAATGTTAGAGATAATTTGAGGAGTTTAGTTTGAGGTTGGCTGCAACACTAGTGTTGATTCTTCCAAAACTAGATTTGGATTATGTTGTTTTCAAGGCCGACTTAGGGTACTAGTTATGGATGTGTCTTTATGTAAGGTAATCAGGTTATGGATTATATAGATCTCCAGTTATTACCTCATGAAAAGAACTACCCACACATGATATGTAATTGGTAAATGTTATGAACAAACCCAAGATATGTAATACCTATCATTTTTGGATTGGTTTACAGTGTATTCTGAACACAAAAAACCTGAAGTATACTTGAACTCAGATGGATTTGAACATGAAAAGGAGATTCCAGGCTAAGTATCATCAGAATATTGATTTTGGTATTGTATATATCCCAATTAAAGGAAATGTGGTCAGAAATTCACTAAGGATAATTGAACCAATCCATGTTTTGATGTAATCTATTAAATAGTTGTATCTTATGTGTTTTTTGGTGAGATGAGCTTGTGAGGGAAGGAGGATTTTGGGCTTTTATTTTTGCCTTTGATAAATGATAACAGAGTATTGCATGAGTAATTTCAACTTTTTATTATGATAGACATTCAGATAAAATGCTTGGGAGAAATTCTGATTTGTGGGAAGAACTATGGTGGGTGGACACAGTCTCCTAGTACATATTTATGTTTTTGTAGTAGGTTGGTGGTTTCATTTTACATGAGATGATAACTATTATATTGGAAAAAATGGTCATGTTAGTATGAAAGACCTTGGGATACCATTATGTTCCACGATTTAATATTTTTCTATTTTTGTCTAGGGATGAGGTAATCACATTCGTGTTTTGTATCATGGTGTCACACTTTCCTTAGAGTTTAAGTTGGAACTCTTCAGTCTTATCTGTTTTTATGTCATTAAAAATTATAGTATGAAACATCGATGAAATTTTTAAGTATTTTATTTTTGGTATACCACATAATCCTACTTGTATGTTTTCAATTTGTGTGATTATCTATAGACTCACAAAATCAAAACATTTTTTTCCAACAAAGGAAACAATGATAGCGGATTATCTTGGGGAATTATATGTTTGGGAGATTTTAAGACATCCTAGAGTAACCTATGTGGTTTGTTTTCACATATATGTGAGTTTCACATCTATATTCTGGAATGGTTTTCTAGAATCAATACATTTCCTGTTGAAATTGGGTTCCACTAATCATTTGCATATAGATGAACAAACAGAGAAGGTTATCCAGGTTCTTGAGGATATTCTCAGGGATTGGGTTATTGATTTCGGTGGATTATAGAAAATTAATTTACATTGGTCATGTATTCCTATAATAATAATTATTTTTCATTGATCAATATTTTTCCATTTGAGGAATTGTATGGGCTTCCATGTCAGTGTCCCTTATGTTGAGCAGAGTTGGGAGAGCTGTCTATGGTCGGCCCATGTTTGGTTCAAGAGATTATGGAGGTGTTAAAGATGAACAAAAGACATTTTATCATGGCCAGAATTCATTTGAAATATTATGTTGACTTTTCTCTTTGGCTGATAGAGATTAGGTTTAGAGATCAAGAATTTTTTAATGTTTTAACTCACTTGGAACCTCTTAAGTTAGGTAAGCAGGGTATGTTTGAACCAAGGGTTGTGGTTCCCTTTAAATGTGTGGAGAAACTGGGGAGGGCCACATATTAGTTGAACTTTTTCTATATTTTGACTTATATATATAATTTTTTTAACTTTTTCTAGTCAAATAAGTATATAATATATCATTCCAATATAATTGGTCGGAGGTTGTAGATCATTAACCCAATACCACTTTGTCTGAGTAACCAGTCCTGATTATGGATCAACATGATATTGTACTATGCTGTAAAATGATCCCCCAGGTTAAGGTAATGTGGTGGTGTGGAAAGGATACCCATGATATGTTCGAGTGGTTGTTGTTTTTCATAAATTAGTGGCCTTTTCATTTTGTAAATCAAGGATATTATACAATTTCAGGGGCTAATTGTTTGTGGGAAGATTGTAACACCTCATTACCTTTATGTTCAGTTTGTTAAATTATTATATTTTTTTCACTTTTCATTATGTGATTATTTCTGAAAATGGATTTTATAGGATAACTGTAATAGTGATTGCATAGATTTTTTGAAAATTTCAAAATAAAAAGCTACTGTTTCTGCTGCTCTTTTTGTAGTTACATTCCGTGTCTGAGAGGTACAAGTCTTGTAATTAATGCTAGGATGAATCCATGAATTGCGTGATTGGAATGAGAGGTTTGTATTTTATGTAATATGTACCTTCCATGTAAGTATAAAAATATAGTTTCAATTTATAGATGATAATTTTTGGAGAATAAAGACCCCATGGAAACATGATGTGTAAATGGGTTGCAAACATTTTAAATGGAATGCTGTTAATTTTTAGGGAACTGTATGAGTGATATGTTTCATTAGTTATCTGTGAAATCCTCATATATATGATTAGAGTTCTCCATAGGAAAATTAAAGAGAATTAATTCAATCCATGTTTTTTATTTTAGAGATTTATTGGCATTGGGTTAGTATTACTTCTCCCCGGGTATGCATTCTTTCCCTTCTTCATAGATTTTTTTTGCATCTTTGGTTAGGAGTTTTTTTATCCAATAGAATTTTATATCAATAATTTTCAACCTATATTCATGCATTATCTTCTAAGGGTTGATTTTTTGGTTTCCAAATCCTCATAGTCAAACACAATTAGTTTTTCTATATCCTTACGGTAGTTTTATTTATTCAAATGTTTTAATTTATTGAATTGCTTGTTGTTTTGATTGATTCAACGAAATTTTAAATGGTAGTGAATGTGTTCAATTTTAAAATATAATTGGATAATTATTATATTGGGATTTATCTATTAAAATATAATTTTCTTGATTGGAACATACATGTATTTTTGAACCCTAAAATAGATTGGCATGGATTGTAAATAATTTTTGAAAACATTTGATCAAATTTTTTAAAACACATATTTACAATTATTTCATTATGGTAAACATTGTTTCTTCTAGAAAGAGAAACATGTATCCTTAGTGTGTGTGAAACCATTAGGAGGAATCCTTCTTTATATCGATATACTGTGGAAGGAATAAATATTAGTTGGATTAAGCCTTATTCTCATTTAGGGTCATGAGTTTTTATTAGGTATTACCCCATAGGATAGAGCCATATTGATGGGTGAATTGCCTTAAATGTTTTTTTATTTCATGATAAATTATTTTAGGGATGTTGGATCACCTTTTAATTACATTTCATTAGGTATTCCTATTTTTTTAGGAATGACATGTTTCTGGTTTGAGAAAACATTGTATTAAATTTATAGAAACCCCAAGGAATGTTGGAGAAATGTTTTCAGATATTTTTATTTAAAAAATATCTTATTTATTATATATATAAATTTTGAATTATTTATATTTCATATTTCATATATTATTAAGTGGTTTACTTTAGGGAATTTTTCCTCACACCATACTTCTGCCTTTATACAATTGCAATCCTTGTTATATAGGATAGAGGTAAAGGGAAGGGTGTTATGTCGTATGATGGATTCTTTATAGGTCACTGTTACATTATGGGATTCTTTTTGGAGGTGAAGCATGGGATCATGGAGACTTTTTAGTGTATTTTACACATACTTCCATGTTTATCCTATTTGGATTAGTTGTAACTCCCTATTTTTTCCATGTTGTACTATGGTTGTATAAATTGTTTTACTTATACTAAAGACTTTTTTTTGTCATCTCTATTATACCGCACCCTACAATGGGTTAAATTGGGTGACTAGTATGGTCAACCCAGGTAGGTTTGTAATTAATGTAGTGACAGGGGGACATCACCATTAGGAGGAAATAGTGACTATGAGCTTATAAAGAGATTCACCCACCATGGGAGCCTCGAGAATGGAAATGGCTTATGGGGTTTGGATGCGATGTAGTGGGGTCCATAGGTGATGATTGTTGGCTTTCATGGTGCGGCATGTCCATCATGTTATTTATTAGAGATGTATATTGATGGAACTCTATGCTAGTCTAGCCAGGACAGACATTCTTGGCATAGTAGAGGCTAATAGGATGAAGTGGGGGAGTGGTGTGGTTAGATAGGAGATGAACCACTTTAAGAGGATGTAGAGAATGGTGGATTTTAGGGCAGTTAATGAGTTCCTCCATGTATTTGGCCATATAGTTTGTGTTATTATGTTTCTCTCACTGGTGTTTATAGGCGACCACTCTTCTGGTGTTCTGGATGCAGGCGTGGTGACTTAGTAGTGATGGTGATCACAGATCTTTCCACTGCATCTCGTATGATCAGCATCTCAGTGGAGGAATCCCCTAAAGGTATCATGTTATCATATCATGTCATGGTTAGGGTAGCACGAAGATCCCATTTGGGTGCTTTCATCAGCAAGAGGACTACGATGAGGAGGATCCAATGGGGAAGGGGAAGAGGAGGCATGTGGGGTCCCTATCCCACATTTTTTTCATTTCATTTTATGCAACATTTAACCTTTTTTATTATTTACATATACTAAGTAAGACCTCCCTACATGGAAATATTACCTTTCTTTCGGTTTGTATAAGACCACATCCTTTCCAAATCTATTAAATGTCCTTTCATTAAAATAATAATAATAATTATTATTTGTATTTTTTTTTGTTTTAAATTCCACAATAGATGGAAACTTGGTCCAACCCAAAAATACTATTATGATAAAAAACTAGTATTCACAACAATCAAACACCATAATTTATAATAGGAAATTGATGTATATTCATTTTTGTAAATATATATCACCATCAAAAACATGTATAATGTTATTTTTTGATCCATAAATATTTTTTGGATGGGTTTAAAATGTTCATATTGGATCATTTCGAAGTGTATTCAGATCCGTTGGGACCAATTATAAGACCTATACTTAAATTTAAGCCATTTTTTATTTTATTGGTGAATATAATTCGTGTGATAACTCTTATACGAATTGAAAATATTGGGGCATGAAGAAGAATCTAGTGGGAAAGGAAATTAAAAATTTTCATCACATAAATGATGAAGATTATCATCATGGGTGATGTATTTTATGATAGGGGTGCAAAGATCTCTCATAAATTATATTGAGAGTAAAAAATAAAACTAAACATATACATTATTCAAAACATGGAATGCTCAACTAGAAGTAGTCACCAGTGATTGTTTCTCAAACAATATGAAGGAAACCCACTCTTGATCATCCAGAAATTCTCTATGAATCCCTGTTTATGATGTTCATCGAAATCTAGGTTCTTCTGTGATCCTCTATTCAATCCATCGGTGTCACCAAACTCACCTTGATTTGGTGCCTTCGATCAATTAATGGCATTCCTAGATCATCACATCGAGATAGAATTTCCCTCTCTAAAATGAATAAGGATATATAATCTATCAATCCATTCGAACAAAAAATATAAAAAAATGCGCTCTCTTCCTACATATATGGTGGATTTCTCAATTAACAGGATTTGGTCCCCAACCCCAAGAATTAAATATCCCACTAAATACGAATTAAATAAATTTTTATGACAAAGTAAAATGATAATAAATATTATTTAAATTTTATAACACACTTATAATATATATTAGATATATTACAGGACAAAAAAGATTCATTTATCTCTAATCCTAATTTTATATAATATTAAACGAACAGGTAATATTAAAATAATAATCATTTATATAATATAATTCCTTACATTTACCTACACATGTATTTATTTTTAAAAAACTAATTCAATGTAAGTATTCTTAACATGATTAATAATGGAGTTATTTATTTTTAAGGATTGATAATCTTAGAGAAATTTAAGACCTCATGGTGGGCCCACCATTTCCTATATACATATACAACATAATTGTGCAGATTTTTTAATACACTATTGTGTGTGGCCCTCTACACCATTATCTAAAGATAAGTGAATAGTATTCATAGACAAATAACAGTGTCTAGAAACCCTTCAAAGATCATAAATAGATATTTAATAGGAATAATAATGAATACCAACCTATGAAAATGCACTGGGTCATATATTATTATTGTCTCTAGATATCACATAATTATGGACTCACACTTATATCATCAACATTTATTATTTTATTGTCTGTTGATTTGACTAGAAAGATATGCCTCCAACTACCCTAGCGGTGGATTTTTGAATACACTACCATCCTCATTAACTAGTCCCACCATAAATTTATTCCACCACTCAAAATAAAAATTTTCTATCTTGATCATTCAACCAATTTAATACCACCAATGAAGCACCCAACACAAGATAACTCACAATGATTTCATTATCATTATTCTTTAATTGAATCAATTCACACTATGAAATGGAATACAAGGATAAAGATCTATAGTCTTCTGTTCAATATAATTGTTTATACATATAAACTAACATTGACACCCACAAAATTTAGTGTTCCTATTTTTTGTTATGTATTTTTGATCTCACTTACCAGAGATCACTATGTGAGAACATCATGAGTACAATTCTAAATGCTTATGGCCCCAACACCTAATAGTCCCACATAAACATTTTAGTGGGTATGATTTATTAGGTTCAAAAGATATATACTTATTATTAGAATAATAGTATATCAAGGTTCTCATTATATCCTGTGATCTACTATAACCGTTTGATATGAAAACTAATTTATGGAAACAAACTTATAAATAGTGGACAAAAAATGTATAAAGTATAATGATAGGTGTACATAATGCATAACTCACTATTAAAATTATATATTAATAGAAATTTAATCACAATGTTGGGTCTAGGGCACCAAAAGTTATAACAAAAACAATGGGTTTAGAATAAATGGGAACAGATTTGTAGATCCCAATGAAGTACAATAAATTCCACTAAATGTTGACTAAATGGGGTGTATTAGAATAATACACACTATGTATCCCCTCCCAGTTATGGTGACATGATTTTTTATGGATGATATGGATTACACATTGTGTATATAATCCTACTTTCCATGTGACCCTACCCAAGTGCATGATCTATATTCCTATTTTTCATGGATTGGACCCCATGACGGAGGAAATGTTGGGTTCTCAAGGAGTACATGGGAATGTTTTAGTACCTGGGAATTTCCATGAACAAAACCATATAAATTACATGGCCTAAAAAATTGGAAAGTCCAAAAGCACATGGGAAATTCTTGGGTTTCAAAAACACTCAATGTTGTCCCATTACATTTCGTGTGTGACATCATGTGTCTAAACCATGTCCAAACTAGAACAAAAACATATAGAAGAGTGTAACCACATATCATGTGGAACCTTTAAAATAAGCGTACATCATTTTTTAGAAATATACACCATTCATATCCCTTTTATTGAATTTAATTTTCGCAAGTTATTATCCTATTGTTAATATATTTTACCATTGAACAAAATGGAAGCCTTCATTGTTGATATCAAGATAAGATGTTGAATTTTCTTATCATGAAGTAAACCATGTAATTCTTTATGAATGAAGTCATCAAGTGGAATCAAATGTGATAGAACAGGGTTAGAAAATTCACTGTTACATCAGGGAGTGAGTCCCCTATACACCATGAAATTGTTTGAGATGAACCCCCTATGGAACTAGGGAATGGGTCCTCTACCCATGTAGTGGAATGAGATATAGAGCAAGGGTTTTGGATAGCCATGTATATAGTGGAATCCTCTTTCCATACAAGGGTGTGGAAACTCTATTAATACAAGTGCAATGGACCCCCAATCCTACGACATAAATGAAAAATTCATCTATATGTTGTGTTCAACCCCCATGATTAACAAGGGAGAGTGTCCTCAATTAATACCTACTAAGTGGCACCCCTATCATGACAGGGCTTGGGACCTCCTTATATTAATTGGAACCACCTATCATAATAGGGAGTGGGTCATATATAATTCCACTAAGCGGAATTCTCCTATCATATTACGACATAGTCCCCCTTTTTATTCGTGATTATTATGGAATATTGTTGACATATTGGACCTCCTCATGACTACTATTGAAAGACATGTGAGATTCATGGAATCGACAATAGACCTTCAGATCTACTGGTAGACTCATCCTTCTCATCTAGTCAATGAGATAGATATCCCCTTTCTCCCTCATATAGAATTTATTTTTGAGAATATATCCGTGTTATTTTATTTCAATTATCTCTTTCTTTGCATTGATCTGACATCACTTATTGTTTCATCTATTACTACTAATTTATTTTTTGAGGTGTCATACTAGATATGTATATACACAGCCCTTCATGGCATTTTCTTTCATATTTCGTGTCTTTGGTTGAAAATGGATTGAATTTTGGTGATTTCATATAATCATAGGTATACTTGAGTGCATAGAACCCATACATCTTTAAATCCATGTGATAAAGAGTCAGGATCAATTGACTACTTTCTATTATAGTTTTTGTTAAGTTTGGACACTTTTTTTATGTAGCCATGTATTTTTCCCTAGAATGTTCAGATTATAATATCATAGTATATTATATTCCATATAGGTTATTACATGCTATGAATTTACTCTATTTGTTCCTGTATTGTATTATTATTACTACATACCTCTTCATGGAGATGGTCAGGTGTGTGAAAACATGTTAACTAGAAAAAATAAACACATACTGGTTACAATTTTTTGGTGATTTTAACTACACATTTGTATATGGAGGTGGTATTAGGTATTGTGTTAGCCTGATTTTATACTCGATATGAGGTCCCATGTGGGAATTGTTGTAACATAGTGTTATCAAATGTTTTTTCATTTAGTTTTTGTATAAATATAACTATGAATATGATAGGTTGGTAGTTAGGGAAATAGTACCAATGTGTCTAGAGTGTGGATTTCAGGACTAGGAAACCATTGGTGGTGTAGAGGATAATGTATCCTTATAAAGGGACTCTGAATAAATTGTTTTTGACTCTGAATACTGAGACATTTGTTGAATGTATCATTGTTACATGAATCTTATAGGCTTGAGTCTATCGTAAATCTTTATTGTCTCAGTTCCATATATATATATATATATATATATATATATATCTGTGTGTTTTTCCTCATCTAACCAATGTATGTATTGACAGCTTTCAGGATTCCTCCACCGAAGAACTTCATCTAGGTTATGATTCATGATCGTGAAAGGGATTTGATTAGTTATGAAGCCCCATTTTAGGGGCCATATCTTGATATCATTCATCCCTATGGGTAAGAACCACCATCCCTGCATATTGATTAGTTTATTTTAGAAGTAGGGAATACTGAGAATGAATACAGTATTTAGACCCCACATGATTTATGATGCTGGATGCTATTGATGTTTCATGGTGACCCGGTTTCGCCAGAAATGGTGTATTATCTTGAGTCAGTGAAAAGAATACTTGGGATCAAACTGACGAAAAATAGTTTGATGGTTTCTCTTTTATGTAATTATTTATATAGATAACCAAGGGGAATATTGAGTCTTTTAACATCGAGGCTTAATGAGACGACACTTTCATTGTCCAACATCTAGAAGAGTTTACATGGGGAGTAATACCCCTATTTCTTGAGTATAGTTCAGTTTCAAGATATTATGGAGATACAACACTTTTTTATGATAGTAAATGAGTATTTTGTAAGAATCACATACCATATGTGGTAATCCCTAGTCATGGTTTGGGATTGTTACTTATGTGAAATGATGATTGAGCTATGTATCCAAAGAGTCATCTGTGCTAGTTTGTTTCCCCTATGAGTTACCACATATTCCTTAGTTCTAGAGATAACACTGGTGATGGATTGATTCTTATATATGGGAAAATATGCAACAAGTGTTTCCAGTGGATGTTATGAGACTGATTCATCAATAGGAAAAAAACATACACCATTATATTGGATCTCTACTTAGGAGACCTCCTCAATACCAGTATTAATCATGTTGACATTCAGTATATGGTTCTCATATAGAAACAAGTTTTATTAGAATGTGGTGATGTTATGAATTTGATGGGTGTGGTCCTATTGAAAATGATTTCTTGAAACTACCTTTAAATGAGAGAAAGAATAGTCATCTTTATGGTCAATTTTACCTTAGGCATGGTTAGGGTGGCTCATTGGTTGGTGGAGATGGTAGTGGAGCAGGTAGGGCTTCTGGTGGAGGGTGAAGTTATGAGAAACATTCATCAGCACCCCCATGTCCACCATGCCATGTTTGAGGATCTGGGGGATGAGGTCGCTTACAGCTTCATTATATGGAGTCTTATGACCCAGAAGCTCAAGAGATTATACAAGATATGATATTTGATTCTTATAAATGATTTCCAGTTATTGTAGACAACAGTATGAGTCACGACTACATTTTTATATCCCTCGTGAAAGAGTTAGAGATCCCATTGATACCTTACAAAAATTTTATTTTCTATAGGTTCATATTGGGTGTGGTGTAATATCCATTATCTTCTTAACAGTGAGATCTATAGATTGGCGGATTGAGATTCATGTGGGGCCTCTTTGTTTTCATGATGAAATTTTATAATGAAATCTGGGGTATGGGCTATTTGTTCGTGGTTTGATACTAGATTTGCTGTCATCACTGATGGGTTATATGCAAGTGGACTAATTAGACAGGATTCTCATTTGTGGGTGAGTGATATCTCCTAGATGATCCAGTTGGCTATGTGAGTAGGAGTTTACAACCGATAACCCATTATATGACATGTATATCCCTTTAAAGAGGTATATTTTATGGAATCTATATTCCATCGATATTAGAGTACATTATAAACATCTTCCCAAGGTTTTTTTGGGACTACCTATGAGGTGTGAGATATAGGTTTTCATGCGCATACACATAGATACTACACATATATATTTTTGGCATACTGGATTGCCCTTATTGAACATCATTAGCTTAGGGTGAAGTTTGAGGACCTTCAAGAGAAGTTATATGTCCGACCCATTGTGTATTCTAATGCAGCTTCAGTTATGTTCATGAAAATTGTGGCTAAGATCATGAAGAATTATTTTGATTTTAGTTGCATAAATCATTCCACATTAATGAACATGAACCCCATGGTAGGGATTGATGACATCTTTGATCAGTCATGAAGCAGTAGAGGGGTTTGGAAGATTTATTTCTAGTTCCTCTTATACAAGTTGATGGTTCTCAAGGTAAGTTTTTCAATGTTGGAAATATGATGTCACTATGAACATAGTGTGATCATTATGATAGAATTTATTGTGAAAAATAACACTACCATTTTTATGGATTTCGTAAACATGGTATTCCATCCATCCATAGACCAATTTTTTGTTATCTTCATCAATAACAAACTCATCTACGATGTGTTAGAGGATGATCAGGAAGAGCACATGAAGATGGTCTTATATTTACTCTGAAAGAACCAAATTTATTATAAGATCTAGAAGCACCATTTTTTGATATGTGATGTTCACTTTCTAGGGTGTGTAATTACTAAACGTGGATTAGTTAAAGACTTGGTGATGTTTTATGAATTTGTTTCTTAATATCCACCAAATAACATGTCAGAGGTGTACAATTTTCCTAGATTTTGTGGGTAATATAAGTGTATTATTGGGTAATTGTGTATGATTTCATTCCAATTGACCACCCTTATGAAAAATTAAAACTAAATACCATGACTGGGAAGTATATGACCACCTTCATGTAGTTATGTCTGAGACTAACTTGTGATTATATACTAAGACTACTCGGAGGGGTGAATGGTTTACATAATTGATAGTTACACCGTTGGATTTAGAATCCATTACATGTTTATTCATGTGTTTTTAGTTAATACATATGGGTCTATGAATTTGAGACACACTATGAAGAACTATGTGACTCATGTTCTAGATTTTGTGTTGGTAGTGTTCAATATGAGGATGTGGAGGAACAATATTATGGAATAGTGCATTTCTGTTTATACATGCCATCAATGCCTCAGATATGTCATCACATAGAGATATTTTATAGTGACCCATATTCAAATACATGGATATTACATAATTTATATGAATATTATATACATTATACAAACAAACTCATGATGGATATATTATTTTCATGCCTTTGGAAACATATAACTCGTTTATATTTATTCATGAATGATCTTCAATGACTCCTATTAATATATTTAACGTTATTAATCCTACATAAAACCATTCATCATAACTAAGAAAATGAAACTTAATAAAGGGTATTATTATAGGATAAATAAGGGTAAAAAATGAAGATAAATAAATATAACATTGGCATAATTGTATGAAAACATGAGCATAACATTTTAAATCCATACCCTACAAATAAATGATCACAAAATTGAGTCATGGAATAATGATTAGCAGTTAATATCACATTAATCATATTGATATGGAAGATCTGTATCATTGAAAACTAACTCTGTAAAAAGATAAATAGTTTTAGAATACACATGATAATTGAAAATATTATGTCAAGAATACATACCAAAACATTCATAACATGCGACGATTAGGGTAATCACCCATATAACTTCCATTGGAAATACATTACCACTGATATACCCTCTTTTTTTGGGATTAGAATAACCACTTGTGTACACTCTTTTTTCATGATTTGGATAACCTCAAGTGTACCCTATTATTTTGGGCATGAGTAATATCCCATGTACCCTATTATTTTGATCATGGGATAAACATTCATATACCCTTTAATATTATATAACATTAATAATTACTAAATGCATTGGAGGGAAAAATTGGTTATATCATTCTTCAATTATAAAGTAGACATCATCCATGGTTAAAACCTAACCCCCATCACAAAATGAAAATCATACATATCTATGCCATAAAATCACAACACATTCATCATATAAAAACAAATTAAATGAAACAGTTTTCTAATTAGTTTTTATAATATCATATACTATGGAAGGGAGACAATTTTTATAATAATTCCATTGTTTGATCATAGAATATCCCATATAAAAATAATTAGTATTCATATTATTTTTATCTTACTATAACATATAGAATATAAATAGGCTTTATAAACATATTTTCAAAATTTACCGTTAGAATAATGAATATTATTGGTATCCATTGATCATGTGTAACACCCCAAGAATTCATAATGTGTTATTTCTTCAAAATAATTCAATAACTTGCACTGCACGCAACACCGAGTTCAATCACACCATTAAAAGAGGTCATGAATAGTATTAACTACATTTTGAACTTTATATAATCCTTATAATTTTAGAATCCCTATTATGAGTTTCTTAGTCATAATGCAAGAACAGATTCATTTTCAGTATTTCACTTTTATCAACTTCTAATAGTGAAACCTTTTTAAATACAATATTTTAATCTTTTTGACTAAATGGGGACATTAAAAATTTAAAATGAAACACCCCAAGCTTCCACGGTACGTTTCCCTTCGAATAATGCGATAGCGTGTGTTGTACGCAACCTCGAGTTCTAACACACACCACAACTAATTAAACTAGCCGTTGTGAATAGTAATACCTAATTTTTGAAATCATATATATTCTATATTTCAAAATGGACTTCATTTTTGGATTCGGAATATCAAAATTAGCCTAGGGTGAAATTTTGGTACATTTCGGATAACTTTCATATTTTGATGAATAGTGAAAATTTCTAAATTTTAATTAAAAACAACTTTTTTAATCAAAATAATTAATAGTGATAAATTATGAATTTGAGTGGTTTTAAAGTATATTTAGAATATATTTTTACCATTCAATTTAATGTTTATCATTGGACATAATTTTACAATTAAACCGAACATAAACAAGTGTCAATCTTTTGATAGTTATTATCTCTTAAAAACACGCTTTTTGTTTTGACAGCGGGAATTAATTTTAAATTAATTTCTGCCACTTCTGTGTTTTGAATTTAGGAAAATGGATTCCATATTTGGAATCAGGATGTTCAAATTGTGTAAATAGGTAACTTTTATTTTTACACATTTTGAATAATTACTGCGGTAAATATTTTATTTACCATGGTTAAAGGGTAAATCCGGTAAATAAGGGTTAAAAAAATAATTTTATAATAATACAAAATTACCCTAAAACGTGTCTTAACCCTATTGGTTGATACATGGTCGACCATGGGCATCTTTGTGTCAATTTTGGGACCCCATGGATCCACTTGTAAGTGATAATGACACTTTATTTTAATTAAGTTAAAATGAATACAAAAATGACACAAGCATATATCATTTAGAAGAACAATTTTTACATAGGGTTATACATGTTGGATTTTCGATTGTAAATATTCATTGGAAAGATAAAAAGATTTCCTACATAATGTTATTTTATTTATAATTTTTAGACATTAAATAAGTTATTTTATTTATGACACAACGATGATGCAGTAATTACTATAATAGTGAAAAATAAAAATAATTGATCTTATAAATACCCAAATAATTATAATATGAAACTTTTAATGAATTAAACTAATTTTATATGATAATATGATATATTAGGATTGATTTAATTGACTTTTTCGAAGTAATCAATCTGTTAGGAGTTTCACAAAAATCAACTATTGAATAGTGTCAAAATTGACATAAAAGAGTTCTTAAAACAAATATTATATTATTAATTGATATTAAATTCCTAAAAATCTAAGATTCGGCCAAGAGACTTATATTATGATAGGTTCCTCATTAATGGACCACTTGGGGGTCGCTTGTATGTATATGGTAAGTCTATTAACCATATAATATAAAAATACAAAGAGACATTGTAAAAGTGAAACTAATTAACTTAGAGTTAATACTTAAAGATAAGGTTAATATAAGTACCCAAACCTGTCTAAATTCTATTGGATGAGTTGTTTTCGACCTATCCCCACCTCATCCTTTGAATAGTCAACTTTGGAGCCTTTGTAAACCGAATATGAATTTATTATAAATTAATATTTCTAGCTTTTCCAAAGGTGCCCCTCACCCCTCTTATAAAAGGGCACTCCTCCTTCTCATTTCTTCACACCTCTAAAGCCTTTTGGTTCGGCCAAACTTTGCCCAAATACTCTCCCAACATCCCTCAATACAACCTAGAGGCCTTAGTTTGATCAGAAAGCCAACCTAAGGAGCCCTTTTGATCAAATCAAAAGGAAGAACCCGAAGAAGAGGTAATGATCTCACCACCCTTTTCTAAGTTCATTTCTTCTTCCACTTCTTCTTCCTTTGTTCTTACCATTCTGAAATAATAACTCCAGTATCTCACATGTGCTGTGATGTTATTATAAATATGGTACAATCATATTCAGTATTCTATCCACCCTTTGAATAACATGTCACCATACGTGCGTACGTACGGCTTACCGTCTCCACGTCGTGGTGTAATTGTTATTCAATATAATATTATTTGGATGGGTATAATAATGATGTGTAACTCATGTAAATAATAAATATAACATGTTAATGATTCTGTATATATGATATACCATCCATTTATATATTATTTTAATATCAAAAGGATGATATTGTCGCTCGTGCGTACGTACGGACTACCGTCTCCACGAACGCGATGAGATTCATTCTCCATCGTAACCATTAAAGCGTAATTATCATTTTATGATTTAAAAATGATGTTTAAGGACTTGATATCATTCTGGATATGAATAATATACAACCTATCCTTTACAAACATGTCTTACGTAACAAAACATATGAAAGAAAACAAGTAAGTTAACACCCGAAAAAACGATAATACTAAGATATTATTATCAAATCAATATTAAAAGATCATATATGATATCATATTAATGTATATGATTCTTGTATAATTTAATAACAATTATTTCACCATTATACAAGAGGTTAACCTACCACAACCAAGGAAAAGTACAAGGTAAGGGTTATTTCACAATCTCTTCATTATCCGAGGTTGTATTATACGTAATAATCTACTGGGACCTCTTTATCATCCACATCCATGTTTCTTTGAAATGTATTTCAAAACATTTTTACTATTTACAAGAATATGGGTTAAAGTCATTTATACCCTTGTTTGACTTTTTATAAGAGGTTTATAAAGGAATCTTTCCGTCGTTTTAAAAACAAGGTCCTTTTTAACCTTTTCGACTGAATTGAGGTAAGAATGTTTTTTTAACTTATACGGCGGGTGCGGTTATTTTTCGCCATTATAAAATATTCAAAGCTTTCCTTACAAGCTTATAAGAATATTTTCAAGAAAATGTTTTATTTTATATGGCTCTTAAATGATTTCAAAAGTAAAAGGAGATATTTCTTTAAAAAGAATTTTGATTTCATCTATGTCAACATCCTTCATTATTCTTGATTGAGGTCAATGTGATACAATACAATCTTCCATATTGTATCGAATGGGTTATGTTTGACTGTGGATGTGCTATTTTTATATCACTCATGGTCTATGTTTAAAGTGTTGACATTTCAGAAGTTATTTTTAATCCGAATGTTTATGTTATGTTTCAAACTTTTCTTCAGATGAATGTGCTGAACAAGTATGTTCCGGGTTGGGGACCGGTAAAAGTAAGCCCTCCAGGTAGGGGACTGGTAAAAGTAAGCCCTCCAGGTTGGGGACTGGTTAAAGTAAGCCATCCAGGTTAGGGACTGGTAAAAGTATGCCCTCCGGGTTGGTGTCCGGTTATTAGAGGCACTCCGGGTTGGTGTCCGGTTATTAGAGGCACTCCGGGTTGGTGTCCGGTTATTAGAGGCACTCCGGGTTGGGTTCCGATTAGAAGTAACCCCTAGGTCTTGGAATGAGGCCTAGACAATGAAATTAACGTTTGACATTATGCATTCCAACATTATGAAAGTGGTTATTGATTTTTGCATGTGATTATTCGATTAGTAGAATATCCATGTGAATAAGTAAATGGCATTATTTCATTTTACTTTTGCCATACCATGTTGAAGTTCAATTTTAAAAGGCTTTTGTTTTAGTAATGCATTGCCTTAAATGTTTATTCTTATTTATGAAAGTTTCCGCTATATTGTTATCCTTACTGGGCATTTGAGCTCACCCCTTTTCTATGTTTTATTTTTCCCCAGGATGTGAAGAAGTAAATTATGAATGACCTGCAGGGATATTATGAGGGGATAGTAGTGTGGATTATGGAGACTTTGTTGTTGTAGTAGTTTTTCATTTTATGATGTAATGTAAAACTTATGAATATATCTAGTGTTTCCAAGGCTACTAAACCAATCGGTCTTTCGAGATTTGATCTTTCTTGTGATCATGCCAATGTTACGAAGTAATGCACCGACTCTGGGTAGCTGGGGTCGGGGCGTTACAGTTGGTATCAGAGGAAGTTTAGTACAAACCTTGGAAACTAGATTTAGATAAACTCTGATTAGAGCACGTAGACCTAAGATGAACTTTGAGGATTAGTATAGAAGAACTTCCTAGAATTTTGGTATTGTAGAGATTTTGTGAGTTTTTCGAGCAATACATCCCTGTCTGGATACGAGCAGGTAGAGGCGGCTCTGGCACAGATGTACCTAGGGGTAAAACCCGAAAACACCGCTTTGAGCTAGACTCGAACGGGAACTGGTGCACGACAACGGGCCTTGCTGCACTCTTGGTTACGACACTCCCGGGGGATATGCTTAGGATAACTCTCACTATCTTTACAAATCATTATGAAGGGTTTATGAGTATATACTTCCTCAAAGAAAACATTTTTATGATTATGGATTATATCCATAAATAGTTCAATTTATGTTAAGTGTTTTATAAGTATGGGATTATGTATTTTGATTCATAAACTGATCTAGTATATTCCATTGTTTAGAAATGGCACCCAGTAGAAGGAATGAGAACTCCGGAAATGCACATGATCCAAAGAGAAGGAAGGATCATATCTTTCATGGTCTTAAGCTATAATTTATAAGAGAAATAGTCTCCCATGTATTATCATCATATGAAGAAATAATATCATGTGTTGATAAGGTAAGTAAAGAGTTTACTGAGTCCTATGGCTTTGAAGGGAATCAAGAGAAGAAAAGGATGGAAGAGAGAAAGATGGATAAAGGGAAGAGGGAAAAGAAGAATTTTCCCATATGTGGTAACTGTGGAAAGAAACACCCTGGAACTTGCCTGAAAGGAATGGGAGTTTGTTATAAGTGTAGAGGAAAAGGACACAAAGTACATGACTGCAAGGGTAAGAAAATGGTTTTAAATGTACAATGCTTCATTTGCAAGGAGTTTGGACACTACGCGAACCTATGTCCCAGTCATCAGACTATGCCGCAAATGATGTTATTGGATAATAATCAAGTTATGATACTACCACAGATGAAGAGGAATGATTAGAGTTCTTATGTTGATTATGTCAATTGAGTGTTGTATCAACAATGTAATTGTTATAATAATTATGGAGTATATAATGATTGTACTGCAGTACTATTTCATTAAGGACTTGAGATTATGTGGAACAAAGAAAAGTGACTCAATAGCAGGATAAATTTTTGGAAAATATATGGTTGAGAGAATGATAAACCATAATATAGTTCTGATACCGAAATAGTGATTTCGGAATAATACATGATTGCTTTGGATAAATTATATTGGATATTATTGACTACCTTCGAACTGATTAATGATTTGTATAAAACATTTTTGGATTGATGAAGTATATCCAGCATTCTATATGGAATAAGGGAGCATTAATGTAATCAATAAAGATTATGGTAAATCAGGATGTTTCAGTGTTTTAAAAGAATACATGATGAAGGTATTAATATTCTATTACAGGGTAAAAAGGATCTACATTATGTTTACCTTCCTTATAAATGTTGGACTGTGAGTTTGGACAGAAGTATTTTGGATAGTTCTAGTTTGGATTATTTTGGATTGCCATAAAAGGACAACCCGGAGGTCGGGCGGCAACCCGTCGCGTCCGGCAAGGCTGTGAGACTTGAACCCGCAACCGAAGGGCGACAAGGGTGTATCACCTACCACTGGCCCACGAGATGTCCTGGATTAAATAAAGTAGTTTTTTTTACAAGATCTGGTAGATGAATTATAAATTCGTTTATTTTGGAACCCTCTATGAATAGTATAAATAGAATTTTTTTTACGAGTGAATGATGAGTTTTGGTAGAAATTTATTAATGGATAAAACTCTAATTATAAACTAAGTATATCTCCTTATTATCTTATCCAATCTCATAAATAAATTCCTCAACATTAATAATAGAAACTTAGAACAAAAATGTTGTCCTAGATGGTACCTTAAATCATCACAAATTTATGGCTTTGGGATTGTTGGCCTTTTCATAGCCATGTTCTCTACCACTCTCCATCAGATAATTGATGGTTGGATTTCTCTTCCATATCCATATTTTCCTACATGGAACCCTAGTATGTGTTATTTTCGGTAATCTTCATACTTTCCACTCTTTATTTTAAATAGAGACCTCATTAATTCATTTTTCGATGTGGGATTTCAACTAAGATATTTTGAAACGTCAAAATGTGTTATCCTAATACCCTATGTTTTGTTGAACCGATGGTATTTCAAATCATCATAGATTGATGAGTTTAAGTACCTCAATTTTATACTTGTTTGTGATTGATGACCTCAATCACTACCTATAAATATTTACGTTTTTCCTCCAATTATATGTCTCTAATTGCCACCAATGTTCTCCTAATCGAGATCATAATTTGGTGGTGACCCTTTCATTTCTCTTTTCCTCATATTAAGACTAAATTTTAGTAACCCAATTTCCAATGTGGGTTTTCCCACAAATATATTTTCTACTTTCAACCTTTTATTTTTGAAGAAAAATTTCAAATTGCGAGGACGCAATTTATTGAAGGAGGGGAGAATGTAACACCCCAAGAATTCATAATGTGTTATTTCTTCAAAATAATTCAATAACTTGCACTGCACGCAACACCGAGTTCAATCACACCATTAAAAGAGGTCATGAATAGTATTAACTACATTTTGAACTTTATATAATCCTTATAATTTTAGAATCCCTATTATGAGTTTCTTAGTCATAATGCAAGAACAGATTCATTTTCAGTATTTCAATTTTATCAACTTCTAATAGTGAAACCTTTTTAAATACAATATTTTAATCTTTTTGACTAAATGGGGACATTAAAAATTTAAAATGAAACACCCCAAGCTTCCACGGTACGTTTCCCTTCGAATAATGCGATAGCGTGTGTTGTACGCAACCTCGGGTTCTAACACACACCACAACTAATTAAACTAGCCGTTGTGAATAGTAATACCTAATTTTTGAAATCATATATATTCTATATTTCAAAATGGACTTCATTTTTGGATTCGGAATATCAAAATTAGCCTAGGGTGAAATTTTGGTACATTTCAGATAACTTTCATATTTTGATGAATAGTGAAAATTTCTAAATTTTAATTAAAAACAACTTTTTTAATCAAAATAATTAATAGTGATAAATTATGAATTTGAGTGGTTTTAAAGTATATTTAGAATATATTTTTACCATTCAATTTAATGTTTATCATTGGACATAATTTTACAATTAAACCGAACATAAACAAGTGTCAATCTTTTGATAGTTATTATCTCTTAAAAACACGCTTTTTGTTTTGACAGCGGGAATTAATTTTAAATTAATTTCTGCCACTTCTGTGTTTTGAATTTAGGAAAATGGATTCCATATTTGGAATCAGGATGTTCAAATTGTGTAAATAGGTAACTTTTATTTTTACACATTTTGAATAATTACTGCGGTAAATATTTTATTTACCATGGTTAAAGGGTAAATCCGGTAAATAAGGGTTAAAAAAATAATATTATAATAATACAAAATTACCCTAAAACGTGTCTTAACCCTATTGGTTGATACATGGTCGACCATGGGCATCTTTGTGTCAATTTTGGGACCCCATGGATCCACTTGTAAGTGATAATGACACTTTATTTTAATTAAGTTAAAATGAATACAAAAATGACACAAGCATATATCTTTTAGAAGCACAATTCTTACATAGGGTTATACATGTTGGATTTTCGATTGTAAATATTCATTGGAAAGCTAAAAAGCTTTCCTACATAATGATATTTTATTTATAATTTTTAGACAAGAAATAAGTTATTTTATTTATGACACAATGATGATGCAGTAATTACTATAATAGTGAAAAATAAAAATAATTGATCTTATAAATACCCAAATAATTATAATATGAAACTTTTAATGAATTAAACTAATTTTATATGATAATATGATATATTAGGATTGATTTAATTTACTTTTTGCGAAGTAATCAATCTGTTAGGAGTTTCACAAAAATCAACTATTGAATAGTGTCAAAATTGACATAAAAGAGTTCTTAAAACAAATATTATATTATTAATTGATATTAAATTCCTAAAAATCTAAGGTTCGGCCAAGAGACTTATATTATGATAGGTTCCTCATTAATGGACCACTTGGGGGTCGCTTGTATGTATATGGTAAGTCTATTAACCATATAATATAAAAATACAAAGAGACATTGTAAAAGTGAAACTAATTAACTTAGAGTTAATACTTAAAGATAAGGTTAATATAAGTACCCAAACCTGTCTAAATTCTATTGGATGAGTTGTTTTCGACCTATCCCCACCTCATCCTTTGAATAGTCAACTTTGGAGCCTTTGTAAACCGAATATGAATTTATTATAAATTAATATTTCTAGCTTTTCCAAAGGTGCCCCTCACCCCTCTTATAAAAGGGCACTCCTCCTTCTCATTTCTTCACACCTCTAAAGCCTTTTGGTTCGGCCAAACTCTGCCCAAATACTCTCCCAACATCCCTCAATACAACCTAGAGGCCTTAGTTTGATCAGAAAGCCAACCTAAGGAGCCCTTTTGATCAAATCAAAAGGAAGAACCCGAAGAAGAGGTAATGATCTCACCACCCTTTTCTAAGTTCATTTCTTCTTCCACTTCTTCTTCCTTTGTTCTTACCATTCTGAAATAATAACTCCAGTATCTCACATATGCTGTGATGTTATTATAAATATGGTACAATCATATTCAGTATTCTATCCACCCTTTGAATAACATGTCACCATACGTGCGTACGTACGGCTTACCGTCTCCACGTCGTGGTGTAATTGTTATTCAATATAATATTATTTGGATGGGTATAATAATGATGTGTAACTCATGTAAATAATAAATATAACATGTTAATGATTCTGTATATATGATATACCATCCATTTATATATTATTTTAATATCAAAAGGATGATATTGTCGCTCGTGCGTACGTACGGACTACCGTCTCCACGAACGCGATGAGATTCATTCTCCATCGTAACCATTAAAGCGTAATTATCATTTTATGATTTAAAAATGATGTTTAAGGACTTGATATCATTCTGGATATGAATAATATACAACCTATCCTTTACAAACATGTCTTACGTAACAAAACATATGAAAGAAAACATGTAAGTTAACACCCGAAACAACGATAATACTAAGATATTATTATCAAATCAATATTAAAAGATCATATATGATATCATATTAATGTATATGATTCTTGTATAATTTAATAACAATTATTTCACCATTATACAGGAGGTTAACCTACCACAACCAAGGAAAAGTACAAGGTAAGGGTTATTTCACAATCTCTTCATTATCCGAGGTTGTATTATACGTAATAATCTACTGGGACCTCTTTATCATCCACATCCATGTTTCTTTGAAATGTATTTCAAAACATTTTTACTATTTACAAGAATATGGGTTAAAGTCATTTATACCCTTGTTTGACTTTTTATAAGAGGTTTATAAAGGAATCTTTCCGTCGTTTTAAAAACAAGGTCCTTTTTAACCTTTTCGACTGAATTGAGGTAAGAATGTTTTTTTAACTTATACGGCGGGTGCGGTTATTTTTCACCATTATAAAATATTCAAAGATTTCCTTACAAGCTTATAAGAATATTTTCAAGAAAATGTTTTATTTTATATGGCTCTTAAATGATTTCAAAAGTAAAAGGAGATATTTCTTTAAAAAGAATTTTGATTTCATCTATGTCAACATCCTTCATTATTCTTGATTGAGGTCAATGTGATACAATACAATCTTCCATATTGTATCGAATGAGTTATGTTTGACTGTGGATGTGCTATTTTTATATCACTCATGGTCTATGTTTAAAGTGTTGACATTTCAGAAGTTATTTTTAATCCGAATGTTTATGTTATGTTTCAAACTTTTCTTCAGATGAATGTGCTGAACAAGTATGTTCCGGGTTGGGGACCGGTAAAAGTAAGCCCTCCAGGTTGGGGACTGGTAAAAGTAAGCCCTCCAGGTTGGGGACTGGTTAAAGTAAGCCCTCCAGGTTAGGGACTGGTAAAAGTATGCCCTCCGGGTTGGTGTCCGGTTATTAGAGGCACTCCGGGTTGGTGTCCGGTTATTAGAGGCACTCCGGGTTGGTGTCCGGTTATTAGAGGCACTCCGGGTTGGGTTCCGGTTAGAAGTAACCCCTAGGTCTTGGGATGAGGCCTAGACAATGAAATTAACGTTTGACATTATGCATTCCAACATTATGAAAGTGGTTATTGATTTTTGCATGTGATTATTCGATTAGTAGAATATCCATGTGAATAAGTAAATGGCATTATTTCATTTTACTTTTGCCATACCATGTTGAAGTTCAATTTTAAAAGGCTTTTGTTTTAGTAATGCATTGCCTTAAATGTTTATTCTTATTTATGAAAGTTTCCGCTATATTGTTATCCTTACTGGGCATTTGAGCTCACCCCTTTTCTATGTTTTATTTTTCCCCAGGATGTGAAGAAGTAAATTATGAATGACCTGCAGGGATATTATGAGGGGATAGTAGTGTGGATTATGGAGACTTTGTTGTTGTAGTAGTTTTTCATTTTATGATGTAATGTAAAACTTATGAATATATCTAGTGTTTCCAAGGCTACTAAACCAATCGGTCTTTCGAGATTTGATCTTTCTTGTGATCATGCCAATGTTACGAAGTAATGCACCGACTCTGGGTAGCTGGGGTCGGGGCGTTACATCATGTCCCTAGAATTTCATATATTATATAAAACAATGTAATTTAATATGTATAATGATTTTCAATGACCTCTTAAAACATTTCCTAAGAAAAATAATTTTTAATTGAAAAAAATATTTTAAATTTTAAAATTCATAAACAATTTTAATAATAATTTCAATGAAAATAAACATTAAAACATATAATGTAATCTTCATAGAAATTTATTATCAGGATAGTGGAAAATTAAATTCATTCTATACATATTAAAATAATGATTCAATTTTAATATACAGTTAAATCAAACTTGCATTGTTTAAAAAATGACTTAAATATTCCATTCAATTTTTTTTCATAAAATCAAAACATGGTTAAAAATTTCGTTAATAAATAATTTATATAACACTAATGAAAATATTCGAAAACACCAATATAAAACTTGATTTTATATGAAAATGGGTTCTTGAATAATGATAGAAATAAATATGATTTTTCTTAAAAAAAATTCTCAATTATTTTATGATCCAAAAAGTGGAAAAATGAATATATAACATGAATATATCTTCAAACACCATAAGTTAAAAAATATAGGATAATTTTTGGAGTTAGATAATAATATATCAATGTTAAAATCATAATAATAAACAATCTGTATAAATGATGATATTGTAACATAAAACCTGTAATATTATGGTAACATTGAATGATATGTCCCATAAAACAATAACATTAAATGAAACTAAAAAATCATGAGAATAAATAAATAAATAATATTAAAATACAATTGTTCTATATGTACCCCTAATAAATAAATATAGGTGAATAAAATAACATATGTTTTAAAGAAGGCATGTTGTGACAAAAATCCCTTATAAGTTGGGTTTCATTTGAAATCCAATCCCAATGAAAGAGTGATCCTAAAAGAGATATATAATTCCCCATAATAATAATTAAAATCATTATAAAAACTCAAATATAGTATATAAAACACATCTAAAAAATAATTGGTTAATATATAATCTATTGTAGGAATTTAATTGTGAGAGGAGAAATCCCTTACAAATTTTGTAATATTTTGAATCATTAGAGCCAAAAAATCATAACATAAAATCAAAATTAAAATATAATTAAAAGAAGATATTAATGATATAACATGTAAATTGGTATGTATATATAAAAACTAAATAAATTAGTGGTGAAATATTATATGTCTCCCTGAAATAAAAGAGAGACTTGAAATCCCTTAACTTTTGTCTTGACTTCCTACGTACATGTTCAAACTTCATATTTAATGAATATAAATTTATTATAAATCTATTAATTAACCATACAAATATATATATATATATATATAATTCCATATTTTCTTTACCTATTCCATTTTATTAGAAATATATTTACGATTACATGTTAAAGACATGTTTCAGGTAACAACCTCTTTTGTTTACATATATGTTTTGATTTATGATTTTTGATACTATTACATTGATCATGGTTATATATTTTCCTGAATTATAATTATGAAATAATTATAATATTTATGGATCAATTATACATTCAACTCCAATCAGGAATTATTGTTTTTTCAATGAGGTGCATTACGATCATGGATAAAGTAGTCCACACATATGCATGACTAAAATTCCCATTTAATGTGATGAATTTAGAAAGTGGTAAGTATCATATTATTGTTTAAAAATGATCCTAATATAATAAATAAAATGTTATTTATTTAAATATACTTATTAATATCATCCATTTTTTTTGTGATGAAATAGAGTCACATAACTTCATGAATATAGTAGTCAACACATACATCAATGATGTTATAATCTTTTAATTTGTGAAAAGTTCTCAAAGAAAAGGTTGTTTTAAATTTTCATAACTAAAAATATTTAATGAATATAATAATTATGACCAGAATATAATATATAAATATTTTATATCCATCATTATACCATTCTTTGAGGGGAGGTAATGGAAAAAAGGGAACTATATTTGTTCATGAAGTAGTAGTCCACCATATATAAGACCGAAGATTTTGTGACCCATTTAACGGAACTAAAGATAGTTTTATGTCATAATATTAATATAATAAAATATCACTATATATGATATACTATTTTTATTATATCATCTTTTTTTAATATTAATTGATGTTGGGGTAGGAATAAAAAAATAATAAAGCTTGTTGAAGATGATTACCTATTCTTTTATAATCATACTTATGTTTTCATAAATGCCCTCATATATTGAATCTCTACCCTAAAAAATATTCTAAGATGATATGAATGATTTTGGGAAGAAAGTTTGATATTCATTTATAAATAAATAGGATTTTAATCTTTGAATATAGAAGGAGAGGGTGTATCCTTTTCTAGGTTAGGTGAGTGAGACACTTGTATGTTTTGAAACAAAATGTTCAATTTTTTTTTCTATTTCCACAAGAGAAAAAATGGATTAATAATAATAATTATAAATTATTTAATTAAAATAGGGGTAAAAAATAGATTTTATAATTTTTTTTACTTTTTATCCCATATTTATTTAGTTTAACCCCCCCTAAGAAACACATTTTTACCTATACTGAGGTCATTAATTTTCACTATTTCAACTATTCAACTATGGTGAAAAATTTATTTGACCTTATTATTTAATATGTATTGTTATTATAATAAATTGAACCAATTTTTTAATTTAAATTCATATAACTGAAATATTTTTATTTAAATTTAATCATGCCCATGTGAAGTGAACGCATGTTTTCGGAGAGAAAATATCCAAATGTTTATAAATTTTTTATATAAAAAATAAATATGAATTTGATTATAATAATTCAAATTATATTAATATATGTATAATTTTACTAATTTTACTTCTTAAAACTATGTATAATATAAATTATCTTTATAAATAATATCAACAAAATACTAGTTTTTAATTAAAATTGTTTATCTTTCACTATTCTTCCAAAAATTTAAATCTTTTTTGAAAATTAAAAAAAAAATATTCATTATATAATTATGAAAGGTTTACTTAATTTTTTTTAATTATATTTATAAATGAATTAGTAATTAATTTTAAAATAAGTGAAATAATCCATCAAAACTACTTTCAAAAAAATAAAGTTCTTAAATAATGTTTTTAATTATATTATGTACCAAAGAATAGAGAAATGATAAAATACTTGGAACATGCCATGAACAACCTTAGGAGAATAAAATTAATTTCAATATTTAATGATTGGATCATAATATTTCATCATTGGATTTTTAATTATAAGACATCCCAATAAACGATTATATTGTATCATAAAACACTTACAACTTTAGAAACATTGAATTATTAAACCCCATAAAAGGATAAAATTAAATGTTAACTAATATTTCACTATTCTAAATAAATTCGATTTTGTACATTACAAAGGGGTAGTATATAGTCTTTATAAAATAATATGAGTTCATAACAAAACATATGTATCAAATAAATAAAATTGAGACAAAAATCCATTATCAGTTTTGTATCTTTTTAAACGTAAACCCCAAGAATGTGAGATCCCAAAATGGATATGTAAATAAAAATATTATTCAAGATAATAAATATAAAATTCATTTATATACTTTATATAGATCATATATTAGAATAAACTGTTGAATATGGAATGTAACTCAATGATATAAAAGCTATAAAAAACCCTTACCGTATTTGTAATATTTTGAATTATAGGCCCCAATTATGAATAAAATCAATTAAAACAATAAATATCATGAAAATATGGATAATTATTATATATACTATAATGTTCTAATTATATAAACCAAAAAAATAATCAAGTGGTCAGTTTTTATATGTCTCATAAAAATTAATGGGAGACTAGAAATCTCTTATATTATTTCTTGAAAAACATCGCCCACATTTTAACAACTTGTAAAATAAATTCAATTTAATTGTAAATATATAAAATTATTTTAATTTTATATATAATACCATATATGATGTAATTATTTACATTTATTACTCATTTATTAACAATTCACTGTTAATGTGATCTTTTGAGTCATTATTTATTTTTTTGTATATGTATTGATTTGTAATTTTTTCCTCTTAAATTGATCATGGTTCCACTATATATATAATAATAATAATGAAATAGTTATAATATTTATAAATCATCAAATATTTTTGGAAAAATTATTTGTAGTTGTTTTAAAAAATGAAGTATGTTACGATCATGGGGACAGTGGGTTATATGTACGTATGTGTAAAGGTTCATTTTTTCAACGAGAATTATAGAAAGAGGTAAGTAATATTTTTTATTTAAATAAATTATAATAGTATCATAAATACCCCATTAATTCTTTAACTATACGTATACATGTCATCTAGGTGTTATGGTGATGGATATATTGTCACATCACTTCGGAGAGTTAGTTTTTGACACCTACATGAATGCTTTTATATTCTTCTTGTTAGTGAAAAGGTAAGAAATAAATGGTAATATTATATTTTAAAAATTTTAAATAAATAATTAATAATATAATTATGTATTATATATAATATATTTTATAACATTTATCTTTATTATCCTTATTTTAAATCATTAGTGAAAATGAATCACATCTTTTTGTGAAGCAGTAGTCTGCTGTATACACGAATTTGTTTTTCATATCTCTTATGGAATGCAAAGTGAAAATATTATATATGATATAATTACTAACAATGTATAATTATATAATACATATTATATTTATACTTTATATCCATCAACATACCCAACCGTGAGAGATGGTAATAAGAAAAGTGAATGATATCATTTCACAAGGAGGTACTCCATCGTGCACACGAACAGTTATTTGATAACCCAACTAATGAATTTAGACATGAATAAATGTAATTAAAATAACATAAACATATATTATTATATATTATATAATTATTATATTATATAATAATTTTTTAATAATAATTTATGGAGGAGGAAGAATAAATGAAATAAAAGTTATAGTTGAAGAACATAACAACTTCATCATGTATCCATTATAGTTTTGAAAAAAGATCTGTTATAGGATGGATTTATAAAAAAAAGGATTATAGGATTAGAGGGTGTGTGTCGGGAATTAATTTGACTAGTAAATTTCAAAAAACAGGGTTTTATGGTTTCAATAGGTATGTATAGTGGGTGGCCTTTTATACGTGTGGTGAGTGGAACAGTTGTCGTTTTGGAAAAGAAGAATGTGTTCCCACAACCTTCATGGTTTGATAGGACCAAAAAACAGATTATTATCTTTAATTAGACACTATTGGGTTTTTTATGGTCACAAAATTGATTTTATACAAGATTTCAAGTCATTTTTAATAATATATGTTTAGTTTACCCCAAGTAAGTGCTTCTTACATTAACAGTCTTAAGTGATTTTTACTATTTTCCCTATTGATTGTTGTAAAAAATTTAAAAGAATTTATATCACATAAATTTTCCATATTAAAAATATTGAAACCAATTTTCTAAACTCAATTAATATATGGGGAACATATTATTTTAAATTAACCACATATACACAATGAGAATGAAAATTCTCAAAGATTAAAAGTCCAAAATACTACAACATGTTTACATCCAATTTCAAGATTAAATTAATTTTAATTACCTAAATTGAATTAGAAGATATATAAGGGAATTAGTTTTACATTAAAATAAATTTAAAATTTCATTTATCTTTATAAAGACATCAATCTAACAGGCATCATAAAATTAAAATTCAATAATTTTTATTATTTATTAATTTTTTTAAATTATCATAAAATAACATTATGGTATTTTTCAAATGATGATTTAAAAATATGTTTTTATTTTATTAAATTAATTTTTTAAAATTTTATATTTTTTAAAAAAAAGTTTAAAAATGGGACAAAATTGATTTTTAGAAAATATAGTTTTAAGTGTAAAATTAGATTTAATCTTATTTCATATCTATAGAACATATAAAATGAATTTTAAATAGTTCATTGAATTTTTAATATATATAATTCATCAAAGTAATTCAAAATGAGTGGTTTTGGAATTTTATTTATTAATATGAGTTTAATCATGAAAATGTTATCAAAAAAATATTTCTGATATTTTAAAATATTTCTGATTTTAATATTTAAGAAATTGGTCTGTAATGACGTTATTTTATACACATATTTAAACAATTTTTTTTTATAATTTAGTCAATAATATTTATATCCACCTTTCCAATAGTTCGGTGATAATTGTGAAATTAAATAATAAAATCTTAATAATAAGTCGCATTTCTTTTAAAAACATCACTGCATGTAACATAATAAAAACCCATTATTATTTTTAATGAATAATAAAATCATTGTTGTGTGTAAAAAATTATAACTTGGAATTTCTTTTAATAAAAAATATATAATAGATTAAATTTATTTGAATAAAAATATATTTCACAAAATCTCATGGTGACAAATTCTTCCTCGCATAAAATGAATTTCTCCCTCAAAATTCATATTTTCCATCAAAGGAATAACATTTAAATATTCTTTCAACGAAACAGACTTATTAAAAAATGTTAATGAAGAATCCTATTTAAAAAATTAATGGGACGTGAGAAATTCATTTGGAGTAACATTGAAAAGATTTCCCTACAGTAAAACATTTACGGGATATATATATATAAATAAATATATAAATATATATATATGGAAGAAAACCATGAATAATTGTAGAGAGTGATAAAGGGAATAGATCACAAGAACTTCGGTGATCCAGATAAGTTTAATGAAAGAAAAACATAAAAAAAATATTAAAAATGTAAATTGAAATCCTTAAAAATGATGGTAATTGGAAACCACTTTATTTCAAGATCCTATTTCTGGTGTCAGAGAACTAATATTCCATATTGATTGTATACATATGAAAATAAACATACATGATCTCTTTTTATTTCATAGCTATAATTTCATCTTTGGGTTATTCCATTAAAAATATCAATTTCATATATTACTATAACTAATGTATTTTTCATGTATGAAACACTAAATAATATTCGTAAAGAATCATAAGTCACACCTACTATCAGTAGTTAAAAAAAGTAACACTGGTTATACAATATAAACAAATGTTTATATAGTGATGTATTTTATTAATATTTTAAACCTAATCCATAATTAAACATTTAAAACTCTATAAATTGTTAAAATTATGAACCATAAAAAATAACAAAATTATAAATAATATCAATAAAATTTTCAAAATAATCATAACATTAATCCCCCATAAAAGTTTAAGTGTCTCTTCATTGTCACATAAAAAATACGTGAACACCTTCATTGTCAATTCTTTTGAAACATAGTAATAACTTGAGTTACCATAAATCCTATTGAAAACATGCATACTTACCCATTTGATATAAAAACATATTATTGTATATATTCCTTAAATCCAAAAATGTTTTACACTACATCAGTGATCGAATAAACCAATTTTTTGAAAATTCTTTATTAAGATTGAAGGTTATGAGTATTATCTAACATACTTATTCAAACCCAACATATATTTCTTATACCAACATAATTATCTCAAAAAATTGAATATATTATGGTTAATCTTCTCTCAATCAAAATATTACATTTCCATTAAATAACATTTCTATTATATTCATATCAATATAATATATTTGTGAAATTTCTAAATGAAAAACTTATAAAAACAATTTATTATATATATTATTATTTATATATCATAATTCTGGAATCCAAATTCAAAAACACTTTAATTATTCCATTCCAGGACTAATCCATTCACTATGCTTCATTATCTTATTTATTAATTCCTCTTTCCTTTAATACTTTATATGTAGTCTCAATATTATGAACAGAAAAACCATTTTTCATACAGGATTACTGATTCTCATTATGATATATTCCCTTTGGACATATATTTTCATAATTCCAATAAATACCATATATAAAACATTCATAATTTGATTACACATTAGATAGACCATTGATTTATATCATTTAGTTATCCTAATTTTTTTCTTTAATATGTACATTAATTGTTTATATGATTTCTACACCCAATATATCTTATCATCCTCTCGAAACAATTCCTTCAGTGCTTATTCCCATATTCTGAACATATGTGAAACTACATTATTTTTTTCTATGGTCTCCCCTACCATAAATCCCAGAAAACTTCATCTTTATCTTCTTTTGTGACTCATAGAGTTTGTAAAGGTTCATGTTGTTAATATTGTTCCACGATAACTGATTAGGAATAATCATAATATCCCTTACTCTAGATAGCATCTAAATTTCCTTCACAGAATAAAAGTTTATATCACATTAAATATTAACCTTGTTCATTATAGTTGTTTCCATTGAGTAAAAAAAACATAGTTTCAGAAACACTAATCCTGGTGGGAAACCAAATTATCATGAAAATAACTTATAAGATTTATAAATGATGAAAATTTATTTTTATGATATCACACCTTAGTATTATCATAGTTTATTTTAAGTCTCCGTTTATGTAAATATAAAATGATGGATAATAATGAGTTTGTGAATTATCAATGAATATCCTCAAGTGGTATCAAACTAGTTGTGTGTTGACGTTCGTTTATATGTTTCAGATGATAATAAATTATACCTTACTATTTTCATTTTGGAGTTATTATCCCTTGAATCCCATAATCTAGAGCCACATAAACTTTTAGTATGTATACATGGAACCAATTTCGTGTAAACCAATTTCTCTATCCTTTACCAAAATTCAAGGACACCTACCTATACAATGATTTTTCCATAGGCTTATCTTGTGGTGGATCGCTAAAAATATCTTTTGCAAATTATCGTTGTATATCACTAATGTATTTTGTTCATAGATTCTAATGATGAACTAAGAATTTCTTATTATATCACGTATAAGGCTTCCCATACAGGGACACTACTTATTTTTAGATTATTATTCATTACATTATGAAAACACTTGATTGAGACCTCATTATTTTAGTGCTTTGGAAAATGGTACAAAATATTATTATTTCATGAATGATCTTTATTGAATTTTTTTTTAAAAAAATTGAGAATTCATGAGAGGTAGATCATGATATCTAATCATTTGAAGCATAATCATAAATAATCCTAACAAACATTGGGATTATAACCTAGATCTTGTACCACATTGGTACATTTGAAATATAAGAACCGTCAAAGAATAATGTTAAATGAACCATAGTACTTGTGAAATAGAAATTATAAAATGTTTATATAAATATCTATAGTTTTCATAATAAATGTAGATTAAATTAATTCCTAGTTTATAAACCACATATTAGAAACATGTGATGAATATTACACGTATCTCACAGATATAAAAGTGAGAAAAAAATAACATAACTATATAGTAATATTTGGAATTCTAATCCATAATAAATCATAACATCAAATGAAACATTAAATATCATGAAAATAAGGACATTAATGTTATAAAATTTCAAATGGACAGTATATGGACCACACTAATGAAATGAGTTGTGGTATATGTCTCTCATAAATAAAGGAGAGACCAAAACTATCTTAAACAATTCTTGAATTTATTCATTCACATTTTAAACTACATTATAAGAAATATTATTTTATTATACATATATTAAATAAATTTAAATATATATATTATATCACATATGATTTACTTATGTCATTTTATTACTCTTTTATTAACTATTTCAAGTTAATGTCCCATTTTGGGTAATAAAAGCTTTGTTTGTTATATATATTCTGATTTGTTATTTTATTAATATTATATATGATAATGTTTCAATAATATTCATACTAGTAATCATGAAGTAACTCTATTATATTTAAATAAATTATAATTTTATAAATTTTCATTAATGATGGTTTTCCAAAATGATGTACGTTATGATCATTGAGACGGTGGGCCATCTGCATGAATGGGTAATGATTCCAATTTTAAATAATAATTATGGAAAAGTGTTCAGTAGTATATTATATTCTAGAATGATCTCAATAAATTTAATAAACTATTACTTCATTACATTTACTTATAAAAATCATCTATATGGTGTGGTGGTGCAAATATTGACACATCACTTTGTGAAGACGATTTTCCATATGTACGTGAATGACATTATGGGTTTTTAGTGAGTGAAAATGTAAAATATAAAATGTAATATTATATTTTTATAATATTAAATAATTCATTCTTATCATAATTATTTAATTTATATCATATGTTTTTTTATCATCATTATCTCCCATGTAAATCATTAAGGAAAATAAATCACATCACTTCACGAGGCGGTAGTGCTCTATACACTCACATGACGTTATCGTTTCAACAATGAAATGGAAAAAACAATGTTTATGTGATACAATGATATAATAGGTCTAATTATGTTATAATGATCATATATATAGTTTATATAGATCATTATAAAAAATCATGAGATGTGGTAGTGGTAAAACGAATAGAATCGATTCACGTGGCAGTAGTCCACCATAGACATGAACAATGATTTTGTAAAAAATTTAATGAATGTAGATATGGTTGTAAGTCATGAACATGAAATAAAAAATATCATTATATTTTTATGTTAATTAGGTAATTATATCATCATGGTTAATAAAAAATTTAAGGAGGTTGATGAAGAAATAAAATAAAAACTCTGATTGAATAATGTTTCCTTTTCCTTTGATATCCTCCTTAGGTCTGACCTAAATGCCTTTATAAGTTGCATTTATACCCAAAATAATGAATCTGGTATGTCAGGATGTATTCTTGTTTGTTATTTAGGTACTTATTTGATAAATAAAAAGTGTTTCGTGGTTTTAATTAGAGTGGATAGGAGGTGTCCATTTATAAGTGAAGAGATTGTCACACTTGAAATAGTTTAATAGAAAAATTATTTCCAACATTTTTCACATGAAAAAAGAATAACAAATAGAGTATAATCAAGATATAGTCATTATAGAACCTAAATATGGAAGTAAAATATATTTATTCACTTTTAGGTCATCTTATACCATATAATGTTTAGATTAACCCTCGATAAACTCATTATTACCTTAATCATGATAATTAAATTTTATTGTGTGTATTATTAATGTGGGAAAAAAATTAATTTTACTTTATTAAATAATTCAAATTATTATTATTCAAAATTCAATTCATTTAATTTTAAAACATTGATTTAAAATTTATCCTGCAAACATTATGATAAAGAATGTTTTTTATAAGAAAATCACCAAAATGCTCATATGTTTTTATATAAAATATAAAAATGAAATATATTCCAATGAACACATATATATTAATACATATAAAATTGAACTAATGTTTCATTAAAAAAAGTAAAATATAATTTACCTTTATAAATAATTTATATGAAATGGATGTTTTCAAATAAAATTAAGTATTTTTCACTATTTATTATAAATATAATATTTTTAGAAAACTCTAAAGAATTACCTGAAAGTAAATTTACACATTATTATTTAAAAAGTTCTTTATTTCAAATTATATTTCTCAAATTTTGAAAAAATTATATTAAAAAAAGTTCCCAAAAAGTTGAAAAAACTATTTATTAAAAAAAATACAGTTTTAAGCATAAAATTTGATGTATTCATATCTATTTTCAATAAAATGAATAATATAAAATTAAATTAGATTATTAAATATATAATATACAAATTATATTTAAATATTTCTCAAAAAACAATTTTCTTAATATAATGTGGAAAAACATTTTTTTCATAAAAAATATTTTCCTTAAAAAATATTTCTCTTAGCCTGAAATAATGATAATAATTATTTTTAATTATTATATAAATACAAATTTAATTATTTGTACATGTGTAAAAAGTATATTTTCTTAACTAATTAATCTTATTCATCCCCTCCATTCCAATGTATTGTTGATTACAATGACATTAAATAATAATATCTTATTAATTTATGTTTCTTATAAACATTGAGTTGTGTGTGATGCAAGATAAACTCAATGATTTATATAACACTATCAGTACTTTTTGTTGTATAAAAAAAGATAACATTATCTTTCCTATAACAAAAAATATAAAAAATATTATATTTATTTAAAAAAATCATATGATCAAATCACGGGGTGTTACCTATAAGAACGTGAGAGAGAGGTACTGGTTGGGTTTCATGAATAAAAATGACACTGAGATAGTTTTTACTCTTATGATGGGAAACACGGTGGAAGATTAACTTATAAAGATTTAACATTCTTATTTATTTAAGGAGGCATCCGAGAAGATGGCTCCATTATAGTTATCCCTAGCAGTGGAAGGAGGTGCATCTTATCATTGGTCAATGATGCTAACTCATTTACTTATAAAGAATGGATGGATCAGTTGGGTGACATTGCCTGTATGGATTTAGGTGACAATATATCATTAACAGATTCACCAAATGCATTTATTGAAGACTATAACATGTCCTAATTTTTCAATTAAGGATGGTTGTTTATGTCACAATGTAAGAGGTTGTTATAAGAGAGTTTAACACGTACTATTTGGGTTTAATTACTAATGTATGGAAGATGTATATATAACTTCATTAGTAGTTTTTGTGGGATGTCGTGAGGTAAAGTGTTTCTAATTTCATCTCCTAACGTGTCACCCATAAGTAGGTACAAGTTGATTACTAGGTCCCAATAGGTTAGAATCATCATATAGAGATCATTTAGAGGAAATGTTATGTCATATATATGGACTATGTGATAGGGATTTAATGGAAATTCAATGTCCATAATTACATTTGAATGATTGTTATCCGACATTTTTTGTTTGAAAACACCTGTTTTACGAGAAATTTATGTTTGGTCAAGGGTTTAGGATAGTTGTTTGTGAAGGATATCATCAATCTCTATAGGATTACCTTGATGATTATCTCTGATTTCGATTTATTGTTTACATCATGGTTATGGAGAGGTCTAGAGGGTGAAATCAGGTCCCAGTTTTGAATGTATATGAAATTTTACCAAGAGGGTGTCGTGAATACCATGTGTAATATATAGGTGTTAGGGAATTTGATGAGGGCATATGTTTTGGATTTTTTTCAGTCTTGTGATAATCAATTGCCTTTGTTAGAGTTTTTATAATGATAACAAATATTGTTGTATGATATTTATGGATCCTTTAGAGGCCCTATAAAAGAGACCCTCTTGGTAACCCTTATGTTATAATGTTAGTAGAGATGCATATATTGATGAGAAATGATGGTTCAAGTGATTATGATGAAAATATGAGGACAAAATATAGGTGACAATAATATTATACAGATCAATGTCATAGGCCTGTTGATTTTGAGAAGGGAAAACATGTTTTTTCTATGTCTCCCCACAATATAAATTAAAAATTATTTTTTTGAGGAGTGTTTCTTTTCCTATGGTTTGTCAAGTCATTCTTAATTCATTGAATGGTTGGAGAGGTTTCTTACTACCTACCCATAACAATAATGTCAGAGTCGGTTCATGAATTCTATTATGTTTCATAGGTGTGGAGATACATTCATGATCATACACAATTTATTCACTAGTGAGAGGAAGAAATAATGGATGGATCAACCTTCAAAGAGTATATAGCAATGATCAAGGATAATATATATGGCGTCTGTTAGGGATGGACTATTATATTTATTCATTTTTTGTGGCATCTAGAGATTATCAAGGAGATATCCTCAGAAAGTGAGAGTTAGAAGCGGGATCTACATCCCCGCCTCATTGATTAGTTGGAGAATTATGGGAAAAATATCTTAAATAGGTGAATAATATAGTGATATGATATTTTTATTATTATAAAATGATATATATTAAGAAATATTTTGGGATCTCAGATCTGTTATGGTGTAAGATATTGAGGCTGGGTGATCCTATATTTGATATTATAATAATTTTGAATATACTAATATCATACCCACATAATTTTGATAAATAATATGTTGTCTCCCAAAATGGAGACATTGATCTAAAATCTATGACCATCATTAAATCTAAATCATGGGGTTTACCCAAGTAAATAAAAAAGTATGATGGCACATGATGTTCGTAAAAGGAATAGATTGTATTGTATGTTATGTAGATTTATTAATAAGTAAATTCTGTTAGTTTATTAAATACCGAAAAAATTTCATATATAAAATGGATTGTATGACAATTCTCCAGAGTTAGTATCATAATCCAGGGATGTATGAGAGGATATCAAATGTGTTCTTCATTGTATAATCCCAATAGGATGATAAAGAATGATTAGATCAAGGTTGATCGGTATGTAGTATACATATCTAGATCCCCACATCAATTTAAAATTCATTCTTCTCCAATGATAGTCACACATCAATGTACGACACTTTATTAACTTATTTCCTCCATAATTACATTTAAGAAAGAATGTAAATTTAATCTTATATGATTTATCGAATATTAAAACCATCACATGAGCATTGTGATTTATTTGATCATCTTATATCTCATTCAACTCCCTTATTTCTTTAATCCCACCCCATGGACATCATGATTAACATATTATATTCCAATAACATATAGACAATGATTTGGATCATTTCTAATATGTATTTCCCTCATTTTTCATTGTGTTCTTCATCATGGGCCCATAGAGCAATGCTTCATCATTTTTAGGGTGGGTTTGAAAATAATCGAACCCCAAAATTCATGGTCGAATCATGAATGAAGGAAAAAATTGAAAAAATAATGATGGATCATGATGAATAATGGAAAAATGGTGATACTCTATAGATTTTGGTTTCATAGATGCAATGGGATCAAGTAGAAGCAACCTCAGGAGGCATTTGGGCTTCAAACAAGTGACAATTTTCCCATTTATTTCCACCATAGGGAAAAATTGGCAATTGGAGGAAAATCCATCTAATTTTTTGTAGTAAAATATTGTGAATTGTTGTCACAGGTGAAGATTAGGCGAAATGCATTATGAACTAGACATTATGATAATATATCAACTACATGGAATGTAGTCGAAGAACACATGTCATGTATCACCACACATATTTGAAGACAAATATTTTTGGGGAATATAAGGACAACAAACCATGTGGATTGGATCATAGTCCATGGGAACCCTACAAGATTAATGAGCCACGTGGTAGGTAATGATGGATAATACATCATCTGGGAGGATACACATAGTACATTGAGATTACGTAAGTGTGTTCTCGTTCCCGGGTATTTCTAGGTATATAGCCTAGTTCATAGCACAACCTAATGAACATGGACACGAATAGGAGGACACATGAAGGCCCTGAGTGGCTGAAACATGTTGTGTTTGCCCCATACATGTAGTTTTCATTGAAATGGCCTCTGTTCCATATCTAGACATGAACAAATAAAGGTATTAGAGTTGGGAAACATGTGATGTAGACCCTTTATGCATAGTGTAATACATTTTTTAAACATCCATCATTGGTGTCCTATTAACATGGAATCACATTTTGGCATGTGAGTATCCTATCCTTAATTGTTTTCCATTTAGAATAATATATTAGCTTTCATAATGATTTAAATATATTACATAGAATGTTATGAGCGTGAAACTTTTTCAGGTAAAACATAATGGCAGAAGTGATCAGGTAGGCTAAAGAGAGAGAGGTTAGGGTTTGTTACCCCTAATTGCATCATTTCATGGGACCCCCATACTCCTTGGACTGGTTTGAGTGGCACCCCTACACCCATAGTAGTAGGGCATGAATAATCTACCGAATAATTTTATCATCCCTATTGAACTAGGATGTGGGTCCTATATGTATAGATTATAATACCCCTATCGTATCGAGGAACTAGTCCTTTATTAATACATACAAGGGGATTCCTCACCTGTGGTACGAGGGGACATGTCCTATATCCATTGAGTCTCACCCCATATTGCCCAATGGTATAGGTTCTCTAATGATAACTACCGATTAAAACCCATTATCATGATTGGGAATGGGCCTTACATACTTTGACTATAATACCCCTGTTGTATGAGGGTGTGGGTCCTTTATCAATCCTCTTAGTGGAATCCCTAAATAGTATTAGGGTGTGAGTCCTCATTCTATTGGAGATTACAACACCTTGGGCCATGTTGTTGTGGCAAGGTGCAGGTCCTCCTCATAAATTATTTGGACATAAACATGAGATTCCATGCATCAATGATGCACCATTGGAGCTACATGGAGAATCATCATCCTTTTTTGTAATGTGAGAGAGAAATCCCTTTTCTCACTTATATGTGATTATTTTATGAGAACATATATTTGTCATTTTTTCTGATAACCTCATTATTCTGGTTAAGCCAAATAATTATATCTTTACATAAATTACTCCCCCTTTTGTTTCTAGTGTGTCTTTCTGTCTATATATATACATAAACTAGCATGGGATTTTCTCACCTTTTTTGTGTCTTATGCAGAATACGAACAGATCGATGGTGATTTTCTAGGAGTATGAAGATAATCAATTTCAAATACTAGATATGGGGGAAATGAAATGATATCAAGGGCTAAGAACTATTATATAATTTTAATTTTCGTTGTTTTTATCTATGAGAAACCATTCTGAGTAGGCATGTATTTTCCCTTTTCCATCGCAGATTACACTTTCACACTATTCATTATTTCATAGGAGTATTAATTTCATTATTTCAACTATATATGTCAATTCCATTTAATATTTATTTTATTAAAATTAATTATTTATAAGGTTAGGTTCATGTATATAGGTAATCTAGGGAATGTCCTCTCATTTTAGTTTTGTCCTCTCGATGCATTTCTTTAGAGACTTGCCTATAGAGGCAGGATTATGAATGTGGATTCCTAGTTTTCTCCCTTCCAAGAAGCCCCATGTGGGTCTGTTCATTACACTTACAACACTTTAAATTGTGTGAATTTTGGTGATGATGTATTATAATAATATATTTATGTTTTTTGATGTCTTAAGGTAGATAAATTCGGTTACACTACTTATATTGGGAAGGCTGAGACATTAGGAATTAGGATGTAATATAATAGTGTATTTTGTGACATCAGAGGAATGAATACATCGTGACATTTTGAAGTAGGTATTTGTGAGAGACTCTAGTTTTAGAGAGTGTTTGTGCCATGGATCCTTAGTTTGGGAATAACTTTAAAATGGAAGAAAATAGTTGTGGTCTGGAGAAAAACTTTTCACATTGGGGGAGAGCAGGATGAGTTTGAGGAAATATCCTTTTCAAACCTAGTTTTACCATGGAGATAAGGATAGAGTGAAACTGATTCCCATTTATCAGTAATTTGTGACATAAAATACTTGGAAACACTGTGTACCCATCCTCTATTTATATGGTATATGAGGTGTATGAATCATTACATCTCATTGGTGAGTTTTACAAGTAGGTCTGTTGCCTAGTGAGGGATCATGTGGCGTATTATATTTAATTTTTAGGCTTCTTGAAGTGTGGAATATGTGGCTTCCCCATAATCCAATTTTTTTCAACCTATATATAAATTACCAATTCTAATTGGAATGAACTATATTTTCTATCATTCTATGTCTGGCCATGTGCATCCCGAAGAGAACATTTTAACCCTTCATGTGTACTTTTATTCTAGTCTTTGTGATTCGAAACATGTTTTTAGGTGATTTCACCAACCTTAATCCTCTATTTTCCATTTATTTCTTCCTTTTGGCAGGATTCCATTAAGGTGTGTCTTATTGATTTATTGGCGTTATGGTAATAAGGTGTATTGTGGTGAGGTGTTTTAATTATCCATTTTTTCTACTTCATATTTTAAGGTTCCTTTCAATTGAATCATGCTAAATAGATCAGAGAAATCTACATTGGTTAAGGTATACATAATTTTTATCCCAGTGTATAACATGGGATGGGTTTTAACTTTTCATGTCCTGGCAGGATGGTTTCAACTAACATATCGAACATAAATTAATTGTTTTAATATAATTTTATTTTAATGAGATATAAATGTCATAATTTAATAATTTAATATTTTTATTGATATTGTGAGTTATAAGGGATAAATTCCCCACTAAAAACCAATGTTTTGGGGATATTTTCATCTTATTTAGCGTTTACTATAGAACTTATGTGGTGTGATATTTTCCTGTCACTACATTGAATTAATATGGTAAACAACTGATTCTAGAAAAATGAGTTGGTTTCATAGATAAATATGACTTCTATGAGAATTGTTTTAAATAAATAAGTAAATGTGGTGAAAATCAAATATTCCAATTTTAATAATTATTATCTTACCAATGTGTAATGTGATTGATTATGGGAGTGTGTGGTGTGGCTTTGTTACCATTATGGGATTCATGGTAAGTATATATGTTGTAGAGGATGAACATTGTGATGTAAAAAACACGATGTAGTATTGTGAAATGAGATGTGGGTTGTGATAAAAAGTGGTTATGTTGTATCTGAAATGAGGATGTGGTAATGGATATACAATGGGGGGGGATGCAGTGTTTTTAGGAATGAAAAGTAAAAATTTGGATGATGATGTTATTTTCGATATTCTATTGTATTGTTCTTATTGTTATGAGGTTTTTTTTGTTCATCATTCTTGATTAGTAATTTAATGAATTGGATAATGATTAATTTAATTAGTATGGGTTGTAATATTTAATGAATGAATTATTAATAATTGTATTTTTGTTATATGGGATTGATGTTAAATGTGAAATAATAGGGATGTAAAATTAATAGGAAAACAAAAGGAATTGTTTTAAGATATGAATTTGGAAAATAGAATTATTTGTGAAATAATATGACATGTGAATTCTGTTTTGTAGGGTGGTGTTATGCTGTTTTTGTAATTAGGTAAAATAAATGTGTGGTTAGTATTAGTGGAAAATTATTTGAGTTGGTGGGTATCATTTAATGAACCCATAGGTTGTAATTGTGTGCTTTGATATTAAATATACCTTTTATTTCCATTCAATTTTCTATTTTTTCCACATGTTATGTAATTATTGTAGCTAACCTATGGTTTTGGAGGTGAAGTTACAATATTCATGTACTAGGGATGGATGGTTTGACACTCTATCTACACCACTCCCACTTCTAAGAAATTATGACATTCACATGCAGTGATGGCTATATGTCAATGAGGAATTGTCTAGATGTGATGTGATGTAGATTCATAGATTAGTGTTCATCAATCAAGATGTATTGAGTTGAAGTGTGATTTCAATGATTATGGAAGGGTTATTTCATGGTAGGTGGGGGTCTTGAGGTTGATTTCCATCATGTTCATGATATCCAACAACACATGTGATGAGGTGTTATGTTGTGTGATTGCCCATGTGTCTTTGGTTGAGATGTGATGTGATATGATGACCATTGGTTCTTTGAGAAGGATGGGAGGTGATGTGATATTTTTATATGTAAGATGTGGGAGAGGAAATTTATAAGTCATTGGAGTGCAAGATAATGTAATTTTTTAGAAATTGGTGTGGGGTACCATTCATCGATATTCTCCATATTTTGTTAATTTTCTTGGTTTTATTATTTAGTGAATGTGCCCTATCAAGGATTTGATGGTTAGTTGATCTATATAGGATATTTTTTCACTACAATTTACTCATGGGTATATTAGTATTCCATTTTCACATGTTGAAAAGACACATTGGAAATGATCTGACTAAGTATACACTTATTCCCACCATAAATATGTAAACTATTTTTCAGTTTTATAGGTTTACTATATTGTCTTTTTTGGAAATTACTGGCAAAAAATTGGGATAGTTGATGATAATTATCATTATATTATCTTTTCTGTTTTTAATTAATGACTTTTATTTGTATTTACTTACTTTATACCTTCATTTTGGGACAATATTGGTTTATTTATCTTATGTTATTTCATGAGTTTTGTTTGATAAATGAAATCCTATCACCCAATCCTATTTTATATAGGGTAATTAATCCCATTTATTTGATTATTGTACACACAGTTCTAGTCCCCATCTTAGGGTGTACAACAAGATTGGCCTAGTGGTCATTATTTCTCCTCCTTCAATGAAAGCCTTGGAGTGGTACCGTTGGTGGGAGGGGGCCATGACATCTTCAATATAGATTCCATCAAATTAGGATCAAGTGGTATATTATTCTAAACTATTCCAATAATATAGTATATGGTATCTATTGTTATCTTGTGAAGTAATTTATATTTACTAACATCTCTATAGTCCGTATAGAATTGATTAATCTGATATTTTATTTGTAAATTTATTACTTCATTGTGGTTTTAATGGTTAATAAATTTCTTTATTCTAGAACATAGTAAGAGCTTGAAATTCTTCTAATAATTAACATTCAATCATTGAAAAGTGATAACCTTTATGCTATGCTTTCAAATTTTGACTTTTGGATTTGAGAAGATAACATTATCAGACATGTGATATAAAAACATATTATCTTTTTCGGCTATGTTAATGTAAAATTTAACATCTCATCGAGAGAAACTTTATTTTTTACATTTATAGATTTTTTGGTATATTCGGTTATTACCAATTATTTTTTTGATGATTTACCATAGATAGTATTTTTTATAGTTATTAGTTGTAAGTGAGTGAAAATATATAAGGATTTCGTATTAAGAGATTATTCCAATAAATTTAATTGTTCTATACCTCATACCCTGTCATTATCATGAAAATATTATAAAGGGTTATTTTTTTATTGTGATGAATTAGGTGCTGGATTGGGTTGTGTTCTTATAAAATCGATTTATGTAGTAGTCCATGGTTACTATTAGTCTCTACCCCATGAGAATAAAATACCCACTAATGATATATAACATTTTTTAATCATGACTCCCATTAGGAGTAGCTGACAATATCTTTTTCACATTATTTTTATATTACCATATAAATTTATTCGATATATTCTCTCATAATACACTTATCCATTGGCATAAAAATTTGGTGAAGTACTTTCAATAATATTATTTCTCTTTCACCTACAAAATGGGAAACTCAGATATTATTTCAAACAGTGTTATAAGAAACTTCTCTCTCAAGGTATGATATATTTAAAAATGGAATGACGCATCATGAAACATTTTATAGGGTACACCTAGACTACATAGATAATAGGAAAAATGTTTCTTTGGTTAGTATCATGTTGAGAAAATCTATTAATGAGTTTATTTTCCTATAAAAGGTAATTGATAGTGAGTTATTGAATATATGTAATTATCTATATGGTGTGGTGACCATCATCGAGTGGTCATTATCCCTATGGATCTCCCTCGATATCAGGAGTCAGTGTGTTATACCTTCATCCATGAGAAAGGTTATGATGGGGTATTTTCATTCCTCTCAGTGGGTTCTTTATTCAAGCACTACTAATTTATATAATAACATAAATCATTTGTTTTTGTGGCCATGTTTGAATTCAGGCATAGAGTAATTTTTAAACCATTTTTAAACATGCTAGGTACATATGTTTGAGAACCAAAGTCATTTTAAATTGATTCATCAGATCCATTTTCAAATATGGAAGTGGAAATAATAGTGCATGGATTTAATAGGAATATTACCTTGGATTACTTGTGGGAATAATTCTATATGGATGGTGAATTAATGATTAAACAAGTTGGGTGAATCTATTCATATAAATGATATCTTTAAGGTTGAGTACATGTGAAAGATTCACATTCATGATAATATAATGATTAATGGGGATCCTTCAATTATAAATTTATAAAAGTATCCCCTATTTTCCCAAAAAAAATTAAATTCCCCAAGAGGTGATTGGTTATCATATATGGATGATCGCAATATACCATCCTCTGATGGAAAATCAAAACAAGTGAGTGAATAAAATTTTGGATGATATGTTATGTGATTATGTGATGGACTTTATAGGTTCTTTGTATTTTCATATAGGACTGCTCAAATTTTCATATAATAAGACTTAGTATTATACCATCAGAATGGACCTTTTTAAAGATTTATATGTTTTTCCATTAGTATCACTACATTATTTGTCTAATTTTTTTGAATCATTATGTGGTGGGATGAGTATTGGCTAGGAGATGACGATTATGATACTGAGTATTCAATTTTTGTTGGTAATGGATGAGATTTGACATAAATATTATCTAGATATTTGGCTCTATCCATTATATTTTTTATTTATTGACCATAAATTCATTATAGTTTCACCATGGTTATGTACCCAAAGGCTCAAGATGTAGGGGAAGTTAGATCATTGATACATTGTTCTTTATTATATCATTAGGAATATTATAGTGAATTAATATCATTTTTTTGTCTATGAAATTTTAATTTTATTGATATTGTAATTTTTATGTATCAAAAAAAGAAGTATCATCCAGATAAATATTGTATTCTAAATTGGATATATCTTGACATGGTGCTGGATGTTTCAGTAGTAAAATTACTAGTTTAGATAATTTATTCAATGAAATATATATCATGTGGGAGATCTATTTAATTAGTTAATGAGTTTTAGTAGTATGGATAATATTATCCTAAAACAAGGGAGAAAGAATCATTTTGAGGGAGTATTAGCATAAAATAATTGACCAAAACTTCCTCTCCATAACTGTCTGGGGATACAATGTAATAATTTTGGGCATTTATTCACATCATGGTGTTTACATCATATTTTAAATGTGTTTTATCTTTTTTCTACCATCAATTTCTTCTTGGTGAAAATTGGGGGGGGGGGTATTTCTCATTAATGAAGTGGTAGCACTACTACTATAGTGTTTCAGTATGTGACAAAAATTATTTTTCCATGAACTATTTTGGACCGAAGCATGGAATCCTGAGATAGAGATCCTAAGCTACAAAACTGAAGGTTCTCGATTTGAATCTCCTGTTAATGTTGAAATACAATCAATATTACCTAATTAATGACATGAAACATGATTCATTATGTAACCTTATCAATCCATGTTTTTAAAATCTATTTTTTCTTATTTTATCATAACATGATTTAACCCTGTTGTTTCTTCTTTTTAAGTTGAACTGAACTCATTAACATACCTCCCATATGGAAATATTTATTCTTTAAACATAAGTAAAATTATATATGGATTTTACATATATTATAAATGGAAATCATGGTATTTTTTTCTCTTATCATCCATGATCTTTTACATTCCCTTATATGATTTCCAATCACTACATTGAAATGAATGTCTTTAGTTTGTTGGATCCTTAAATTATTGAGGATGGTTTTGAGGCTTCCTTTCATATTCTCGGTGTGTCATCAACCATTTTATTAGGTTACCTCTATTTTCTACATATTATAAGTGTCTATGTTATGAGGTCTCCAATGAAATATTTTCTATAGGATTGTTTCATGATAAATTATTATTCGATGATGTTTTAGTTTTTTTAAGTCCCTGTTCTTTTACTTAATGAAATATTTTTCATATCAAAGATGAATTGATGGTAAAAATGAATTATAGAAGTATTTTTGGTTTATTTTGGGACTATTTTTACTTATTTAAAAAATATTAAATTGGAGTGATAAAATTAACCATTTAAAGGATTTTAATTGTTAAATATGTGAATTCCCATGGGAGACTTTATATTAGGTTGGTAGATATTTACATGAATAAGTTTTTATAGTCAGCCTCTCTAGAAATTGGTACAAGTGACAACTATAAATAAACTCTTATAATTTAGGGAGGCAACTGGTGGAAATTTACATTGAGTATATAGTAGAATTATTTATTTTCCTTAGTAACATGAGGCTTTATGATTCTATATAAACATAATATTATTTATATCAGGACTCACTATTAGGTTGGTAATATTCTTTAATGTTTTCCTTTTTGAAATGAGTATTTCATATTTTTTTAAATATGATTTAATCATATATACCACAAAACCTATAATAATATAGTTTATTACCATGCTCTTATTTAAATCCCGAAAAACATATTATTCTTATATTTTATTCAGAAGTATTTAAATGATTTTATTATCTCATTGGTTTGTTAGAATATGAAATTACTATAATCCATTTAATTATATATTTAAACAGTTAATAATTCATTTATTTTATTGATTTAACTTATACAAAAACATTATGGGGCCTTACTAACCTGTTGACATCACACCCATCATTCTATGAATTTTAATATATAGAAATCTTCAAGTCTGATATAGGAAAGGAAATGTATCCCAGTTCGAGTGGTGGGTATTCAACAAAGATTATATTATACCTACAATGTTATCATGATGAGATACTAATCCACTTTTTATGGGGATATGTGTTATAGTCAATATCTTATTTCCTATTACCCATGGACTAGTACATGTACTTCCACTTTGGATCCTCAATCATTTATTTCATTATATTTTTATATTTATTGAAATGTATCATTTTTATTTTGATATTAAATTTTTTTTAAAGGTAGTGTTCTGCTCAATGACCAAAACAAAAAAAATTATTGATAAAGAGAGATTACATAAGTCTGAAATAAGGAGTTTTGTTAACATCCCTAACATAAAGGGGAAGTAATTCAGGAGGAAGATCGTCCCTCCAAGTCATAGCATGAGATACACCCATATTGGCAAGCCCGTCATCAATCCTGTTAGCTTCACGGTTGGTGTGGGTGGTGATGAAGTTGATCCCAAAAAGTGAGTTTAAACAATCAATCCAGCAAGCACTAAGCAGCCAGACAAGATGAATAGTCCCACCCCAAATGGCCTGGATAATAGTTGTGGAGTCACTCTCGATCCAGATGTTGTTCCGGTTGTGTCGCCTAACATAAGAGATAGAATGGATAACACTCAGTATCTCCGCTTCCAGTGCGGAAGTAGTACCAAAACATCCATAAATGCATCCAAGAGTCTTGTAACACCCCGAGATTTTTGGAAAAATATTCTAATTAATTTCATTAATGTCTTGTGTTGTACTCTACACTAAAAGGAGCTTTCACAACATGCATCCTTGACTTGCCTTGCATTACACGCAATCACGACCTTCCTCGATAGCGTGTGTAGTACGCAATACCGAGTTTCACTAAACAACGACATGCTATTAAAATATTATTAAAACTAGCCATTAGGAATAGTAATAACCACTTTTTGAAATTTTGTAAATTTTATTTTTCAAAATGGACTTCATTTTTGGATTCGGAATATCGAAATAAGCTTAGGGTGAAATTTTGGTACTTTTTGGATAACTTTCATATTCTGATGAATAGTGAAAATTACTAAATTTTAATTAAAAACAAATTTTATAATCGAAATAATTAAAAGTGATAAATTATTAATTTGAGTGTTTTAATAGTATATTTAGAATATATTTTTACAATATAATACAATTTTGGTCATTGGATGTTATCTCACATTTAAACCAGACATAAACAAGTGTCAATCTTTTCATAGTTATTATCTCTTAAAAACACGCTGTTTGTTTTGACAATGAGAATTAATTTTTAAATTAGTTAATGTGACTGATATGTTTTGAATTTGGTAAAATAGACATCATTTTTGAATTCATAATATCAAATATAGCTTAGGCCTAATTTTTGGTATTTTTCTGGAAACTTTCATTTTTTGATGAATAGTGAAACCACTAAGTGGTAGTTAAAAAACTAAATTTTTGATAAAACATAATTTTACCACTTCTGTGAGTCGAATTTCGAAAATGGTTAATATCAAGGACTAAAATTTGGTCCAATGAGATGAAAATAATTTTTGGTGAATAGTAACTTTTTACTTTTTTTACCACGGTTAAAAGTAAATAGGGTAATTAAGGGTAAAAATGATATTATTATTACCCTAACACATGTCCTAATTCTATTGGATAAGTGTAATTCGACCAGAAACAAACTTAGGAATGAAATATGACCATTTAGGCCCACATGGATTAGATTAGGACATTTATTATTAATTTATTTAAAGAAGGGTTAAAATAGTTAAAATCAAAGTTTAATAAGTAGATAATTATTAATATAGGGTTATACATTAGATAAATTCGACTATAAATATTCATTAGAAATCTAAAACGATTTCCTACATAATGGTATTTTATTTGTAATTTTTATACAATAAATAATTTAATTTATTTATGACACAACGATGATGCAGTAATTATCTTATTAATGAAATATTGACATAATTGATGTTATAAATACCCAAATAAATGTAATTTGAGACTTTTTATGAATTAACCTAATTTTATAGGTTAATATGAAATGTTATTATTGATTTATGTAATTTTTTTCGAACTAATAATTCTGTTATAATTTTCACAAAAATCAATTACTAAATAGTGTCAATATTGACATAAAATAGTTTTTAAAACAAATATTATATTATTAAATGTTATTTTATTCTTAAAAATCTAATGTTCGGACAAATGACTTAGATAAGGTTATATATATTAACAATAAACAACTTGGGTTCGTTTGGATTGTTATAGTATGTTTATTAACCTTATATTGTAAGAACACAAAAAGACACGGTAAAAGTAAAATTATCTAACTTAAAGTTAAAACTACATGATAAGGTTAAAATAGTAAACTAAACTTGTCCAAATTCTATTGGATGAGATTATTTCGACCCATCCCAACCTTAGCTTCGAAATAAATCAATTTGGATCTGTTTAAAACCGAATATGGCTTTATAATAAATTAAAATTTTTAGTTTTTCCAAAGGTGCCCCTCTCCTCCCTTATAAAAGGGAACCTCCTCCCTCCATTCCTCACACCACTTTTAGCCTTCAAGCTCATCCAAACCCTGCCAAATTCTCTTCTCCACTTCCCTACTAGCATCCTATAGGTCATGGTCTTCATCAAATAACAATTTTATTGCCCTAAGTGGAGGACTCAAAGAGGCGCTTCAAAGAAGAGGTAATGTCTGTTACCGATTCTTTCAACTTTATTTCCTATTCCAATTCTTCTTATTAGGTTGTTTCATTATTAATTAATAAAATTAGTATCATTAATATACTTATATGTTATTATAAGTATGAAACAACCCTATTTCACCATATATCCATCCTATGGAAAATGAAATCACCACGCGTGCGTACGTACAGAATACCGTCTCCACGCCGTGGTGTAATCTATTTTCCACCACCACCTTACTTGGATGGGTATAATGGTGTAAATAATAACTATATATGATTATTGTAAAGTTATTATATAATAGTATACATACAATCTAATAAAATTCCATGACCATGGGAACGATATCATCGCTCGTGCGTACGTACGGAATACCGTCTCCACGACGCGATGAGATTCATTCTCAATGATTAACCATTCATGAATGATTATAAAGTATATATAATAAGAAATCATTAAATATATGAAATAATAATGATACTGGATTTATTTATATATATATATATATATATTGATGTCATCTAATTAATTCCATTCAATTCAATGAGGAAACGAAAACAACGTTCATGCGTATGTACAACCTACCGTCTCCATGAACAGTGTATTTTTTTCCATTTACTGATCTATTATATATATGTATATTATGAATATATATTATATATAAATCATGTTTCATATTCTGTAATTAAGTAATCATGATCAATGTAATCATATGAATAATTACAAGTCAAAACACGGACGAAAAATGAAACGATTTTACCGAAAACGCTCTTTAACATGGAATTTACAAAAGAACGGGTAATATAAAGTCATAAGTGAACCATATATGATATCATAACACTGATTATGATTCTGGAATAAGTAAATGTCATTATTTAAATCATTATACAGGAGGTTCGGACACTTATAAAGAAAATCGGACCTAAGGTAAGGGAAAATATCACAATCTCATTTTTATCTGAGATTGTTTATACTTTGGTATTTACTAGGGTGTATTTTATCATCCACATCCATATTTCCTCAATATGTAATATTTACATCCTTCTACAATATTTTATATCCAATTTTACCCTTCGTTGAGTTTTTAGTAAAAGATATGAAATGAATCTTTTGACATTTTTCGTACGAGGTACTTTTTAACTTTTCTAACAAAAGTACGAGAAAAATTTTTCCTTTTAACATATACGACATGAATGGATTTTTAAAACATTATTTCCAAGAAGCTTCCCATACAAGTTTTCAAGTTTATTTTTAATCAACTTCTTTTAGTTCAAAATTGTATGACATTTTAAAAAGGAAAAATGTTTTTGATATAGAAAGGATATTTTCCACAAGAATGGAGTTCAAGTGTTTTATCAAAATTATTTTCCATATAAGATAATAAAGGGTTCTGTTTCTATCCCTATTATTTAATTGATTTGATTATGTTGTGATGGAATTATTTTTATGAATTCCTTTATCTTATATGAATTGTTTTATGATTTCATGATGTTTAAGATTCCCATTTTTATTATATTGGTTATACTATGATGTATGGTTTATGATTTTGTGGCACACATAATAATGGCATCATTATGAGTTGGGTGGGACCTATATCTCCCTCCAATTCATTGGGTAAAGATTTTATATCTCATGAGATAGAAATGGATGGAACGGTAGGTCAAACCGGTTTAGTGAAACAAGACTGAAACGAGGAATGAACTCGGTTTAGAAATGGACATTTTCCACTAAGATAGTCTTGGCAATGAGTCTTGACTAATAATAAATGATTATCTATGATTATGTGTGTATCCCACAAAGTTTCATGTTTTATGTTATGATTATTGGGATTACATTTCACTACTATGATTTATCCCATGTTATGAAATTATGATCTCTTTTGCAGGTTATGATTTCCAAAAGATAAGTTCTTATGAATATGATGTGATTGATATTACTTTTGTTTACCCTTACTGAGAATTTGAGCTCACCCTTTTATGTTTTCTTTTACCCAGGATATAAATAAAGGTTATAGGTAAAAAAAGGAAGATCTTTATGGGAGATTTTGAAGATCTTTCACCATGATTAGAAGATTATATTCCGAGTTTCCAAAGACACTAAACTATTACGGTCATTGTGTGTGTGTTTTTGTTATGTGCTAAGTATTCCACAAAAGTAATGTAATATCCATGTATATCAAGCTTCGAGTCTCTACAGTTGGTATCAGAGGGAGGTTTATTCAACCATTGGAAACTAGGATGCGAGAACTTTAGTGAGATCACTAGAGATATTTCGAAGGTATGTCTAGGGATGTCCCTAAGGTTAAGTATACATATAGGTTATAGTCCTAGAATTGCACTAACAATCATATAATTTAATCTAAGATGTCAGATATTGATTATATGATTGATATCTACCCAGTTTACACTTAATATTTCAAATTTTATGTTCTTTTGTCTTATGATTATTATATGATTGATATCTACCCAGTTTACACTTAATGTGAATCTGTGCTCACCCAACATATGTTTCTTTTCCCCAATCCATGATGATGGTTATTATGTAAGATATGTCAAAAGGAGGTATTTTTGTGACGAAATAAGCGGGTGATAATGAAAATGTATTATGAACCTGTTTTTTATGTTTCGATTTTTTTAAAGAACTTATACTGATATAGTCCTAATGTGGATTTTTTATATTTTGTAATGAATATTATAAAACATTGAAGTAATATCAATGTATATAAAATATGTGTCTTTATGGTTGGTATTAAAGGAATGGTATGGTTTAACTTTGAAAATTAGGATGAGAAATCCATCAAATGAACCCAAACAATATTTCTAATTATAGCTTAAAATCCAAGTGATTTAGAAATGACTATGAATAACATTGTATAAAACATAAAGTGTCGTAAATTGAAATTTTAATCTTGATTATGTGGTTTTACCACTGTGATTAGTGATTATCACGCTATGATTCTTAGTTTTAGTCAATGGATAAAACCAGAAGGAAAGTCATTAATGATGAAAGCAATGTGAAATGCAATGATTTTCCTCCTGAGAAACCAAATGTTATGTGAGTTAGAATGATAAATCTTGTAGCTATGATCACAAAAAATTCTCAAGATATGAACCATTCCAGCCATTCAAACAAGAAAAAGAGATAACACCATTATATTGATTCCTTCAAGTGGAATAATCCACCTTATTTGAATGGGTATTCTGATCCATTATTGAATTAGTATCAGTAAAAATATATTTTCAGTTCTCTAATGTTTAGAACATGATAAATTTTTTTCTATTATATAATTTGGAAAATGAAGCTGACCAATTGTAGAGCCTTATTAAGAATATAATGAAAAGTGATGAAATTGAATCCATGGAATTGAATGAGTTTAAGAGCTTACATTTCAATAATTAATTTTACCATATTCTTAGAACAAATATAGAGAAGGAGTTCCTTGAACGTAAGTAGAGAGATGATGAATCAGGTGGTATATATAAATTTTTTACAACACATACAATGTACACATATTGAATTATTATCCATCCTTAGAGTAAAATTTATTCATACTTTAGTGGCTTAAAACCAAGTCTCCAAAGGGAATTTGACGAAAGGTGTTTCAATAGCTATAAATAAATTGTTTGATTTCCTCTCAAGGTTGAGATGGATATTGGAGTAACCCATAAGTCCTATAGATTTTATAAGAAGGGAAAAAAAGAATTCAAGGTAAATTATATAGACCACACTTAAAGGAATATGAGTTTTCCCTAATGCTCAATGTGTGGAATGGAATTTAGGGTAAAGTTTCGTAAAGATAGTAGTAAATGTTTTAAATATGGAATAGAAGGTTATCATCCAGTTGAATTCCAAAGTGATGGGAAAAACATTTCTAATGATGCAAATAAAGAAAATACTACATAGAATACACCACCAACATTTCAATGTTATAGGTGAATGAAAATTGGTAATTATTCCAACTAATTCCCTAATCCATGGGTTATTAAATATGATCAATTCTAGAATACTAATAAGTCTAATGAAAAATGCACGTCGCATGCGATCACTATCAGTGAGGGGGAGTATGGTAATGAAGTTGTGAGAGGTACAATTACTATCCACTCTAAAGATCAAAATGTTTTATTTGATTTTTGATCAACCCAATATTTTTTTACGAAGAATTTTCTATGGGTATAAACACATTACCTCAATAATTATATGTTAAGTAAAATGTGACAACTCATAATGGAACAAAATTCACATCAAAAGTTTATAATTCTTCTCCAGTTGATGTTTTTGGGTCCTATAAAAACATGTGATACTTCATATAGTGTAATTTTATGTGATTTATTGCATGGATTGGCTTTCTGTATAGGGTTCTCATATAAATCCCCCTGGTAGCAAAGTCAAGTTTCATATTCCATATCAATCTATGATCATCAATCAATGAAATGATAAATATATCCTTCTAGTAGAAATTTCTTCCATCTAATGTGTCATAATTCCTATAAATGAAGGTTATTTATCTAAAATTATTGTGGAGAAAATCATGATTAAGAATACACCTATTTTACAAGAGTTTTATGATGTATTTATCGAATAATTTATTGTTCTTCCACCAAATCAAGAATTTGATATTTAAATAGAACTCATATTGGGTGCTTTTCCTCTCTCAAGGCACCATATAAAATTTCCCCAATTTTGTTGCATGAATTAAAGATGAAACTCTAAGAGAATCTCAAAAAGGGATTTATATGCCCTAGTGCATCACCTTGGGGAGCACCCGTTCTATTTTTAAGATGAAAGTTGGATAAATGAGACTTTGAATTGATTATCGAGAACATAATAAGATCACCATTAATATCAAATATCCCTGTCTCCATATTGAGGACTTATTCTACCAACTAATATGGGATCAATACATTTCTATTATTAATATTTGTTCTGAATATCATTAAATAAGGTTCAAGAAGGAGGATATACAATTGATGGAATTATGTATGTTATATATACATTATGAATTTATAAGGATTAATTTTGGTCTTACTAATACCCATATCATCATGGATATGATGAATAAATTCTTTAGAGGATATCTTGATTAGTTTGTTGTATCCTTTATAGAGGATATTTTTTTCTATTCGAAGATAAAGTAAGAACATGAAGAAAACATGATAACTTTTACTGAAGACCCTATAGAAGGATAATGTTTATTAAAAATTTACCAAGTGTAGATTTTGATTTTAGAAAGTGTCATTTTTGGGTCACATAATCTCTAGAGAGAGGATATCTATGCATCTAACAAAAACAGACATTTTTGAATCATAGCCAAGACCAGAAATGAAAAATAAGATCTAAATTTTTCTTGGTTTTCCTAAATATAATTGATGTTTTGTGAACTATTTTTCATGATTATCGAATCTACTCACCAAGCTAACTCGGAAAAAAGTTAAGATCATATGTATGGATGAATGTGAAGATAATTTCAAAGTTTAAAAAATGGATCGTTAGTGCACCTATAATCACATGACTCTGTATTGGAGAATGGTTTGTGATCTACCATGATGTATCCGAGAAGGGTTGTGGATGTGTTCCTATGAAATATTATATAGTGATATATTATCCCTCATGACAATTGAATATCCTTCACCAAAATTACCCAACTCAATATTCAGAGTTAGCTTTAGTGTTCTTTGTATTAAATATATAGATGCATTATCTTTGTTGTGAATGGTGTGATATTTATACTGATTATAATAGTTTAAATTATATTTTCACACAAAAAGAGATAAATATGTGCACAAGAATATTGTTAGAGTTGATTAAAGATTATTTTTTCTCAATAAATTTCCACCCTAGGAAAGAAAACAAGGTGGAAGACGCTTTGAGTCAACAAGACCATGTTAGCCTATCTAGTATAAGGATCACAAAAGATCCCGTATTTATGTTTTTCAAAGTATAAATATTAAAAATTTAAACGGGGGACATATTATCTTTCTCAACAGAATGTACAACCATTAATACATGTGAAGATTATGGAGGTGCATATGGAAGATGTATAGCTATAAAATAATTTGAGAAATTTTCCTAATGTAAACCTTGAATGTTATTTAATGAAACAGTTTTTGAATTAGGTGTTTATTCCTCCCATACAAGAATTAAAGAAGGAGTTATTGGATCTAGATCATAGTTTATCATTCTTTAATCGCACTTGAAACATAAAGATGTATAGGGGCCTGGATGATTATTTATAGTGGGATGGAATTAATAGATATAATGCCACATATTTATCTCGATTCATGGTTTGTAATAAAGTTAAGATTGATAAGAAAAAATATAAGGGTATGTTACAGACATTACCCATACCTAAATGGAAATGATAAAACATCACTATAGAATTTATCATCATACATCCCAAAACATCTAAAGGGAATAATTGTATCTCGGTTATAGTTGATTTCCTTATGAAGTCAGAAAACATAATTTCTTTTAGAGATGATTAATCTCTTGATAGTCTTGTCAGTATATATATAAAGGATGTGGTAAGATTTTATAGAGTACACTTTCAATTATATTTGATTAGGATTTGAAGTTTACCTTGATGTTTTGGTGAAGTCTTCATCATGCTATGGACAAAGAGGTATGTTTCAACACTGGTTATTATCCTATAACAGATATTTATTCTGAGAGGAAAATTAATAATTTGGAATAATTTTTGATAGTTTTATATATGTATTTAAATGGTGGTTGGCATAAACACCTACCTTTGGTGAAATTTTCTACCCAAACTATCTTTCACTGCAGTATTCAGATGCATCCTTATGAAACCTCTATACAATGAAGTGAATATCTCTAACTTGTTGGGATGAAATTTGGGAAAGAAATATACTAGGACATAACCTTGTTGATGAAATTTTAGAGATAGTTAGATCTATATAAAAACACGTAATATTAACTCAGTGTTGAAAAAAATGGTATGGTATCAACCAAAGAATATATATGGAGTTTTAAGTGGATGATAAGGTGTTTCAATGAATATCTCACTAGAAGAGATTTTTGAGATTTGGAAAGAATGGAAAGATGATCACTATGTATATCCGTCCTTTTGAAATTCTAGATCATGTTGGTAAGTTAGCCTATCGATTGGCGCTTCCATGGAATCTATCTCATGATCATGATGTGTTCCATGTCACTCTCTTGATAAAGTAAGTACATGATCCTTCACATGTACTAAACTCAAAAGTTGTACTACTAGAGCAAGATCATTGTAATGAACAACAACAGATACAGATTCAATATCATTGTGATAATGGTTATAAAACAATACCACTCATATGGTTATTGATTAATAGAGGAACCACCAATTTAAGGAAGCTACATGGGATCTTGAGGATAAGATGAGGTAGATCTGCTTGTCTTCATGAAATATTTTCCATAAATAATATTAATTCTCTCGTATCAAGAATTGTATGAAATCATGAGGTTGAACAAATGGTGAGATGCCATTGGTATAAAATAACTTTTATATCCTATCCATTAGGTTAGGAGGAATAAGTATAAATAATAAAGTAAAATGTATTGTGAATTCATTGGGTGCCATTTATTTAGGAAAAATATAAATCTATTAGATAATGTTATTTTTGATTGAGTTACTATTTGTAATGATATTAATGGTATATATATTTTATATACTTAATTAAATATTTTTTACATTCATTCAATTGATATCTTAGTCATAGGGTATGAATAAACACTATTTGATTTACTAAAACCTATATTTTATAAAATGGCAATTTTACACCTTTGAATGGAGAACCCATTAGAAGTTAATACTCTAACACAATAGTAATTTTTTTAAAACCACATAAAAATATTACATTGATTAAGAATTTAAAATTTTTCTTTTGATAAAATTTTAAAATATTATGATACCTTTTATAATTTGATGAATTGTTAGAGTACTAAAAATTTTAATAGATTGTTTTTTTTCAAATACAATTTAATGGTTAAATTATATCATTGAATTATTTTAAAAAATAAATAAATTATATTTTTATAATTTAATATAATGTATGTAATTATCTTTAATTTTACACAACATTCAACTATAAATACATTTCAATGTTTTGCAATGTTTTGTCTTTTAAAACTCATTCTCTCTTTACCACAAAGGGATTAATTTGAAATTAGTTACTCAAAATTCAGGGTTTTTAATTTTTAAAATTGGACTCCATATTTTTAATCATTAGTTTAAAATTCTGTAAATAGATTTATTTTATTTTTGGGCTCTATGAATAGTAAATTCAGTAATTTTTATTAATACATTAAAATACTAAAACTTGTAATTGAGGGTGAGAATACTATTATAAATTGACCATAACACATGTAAAAATATTATTGGATGATATATGGACTATCATGACCACACTTTGGGAGAAAATTGGAACATGGAAAGAACTTGGTATTGATTATGACAGCTATAAATTTTAATTTAATGTAATGGAAAATATGTTAGAAACATATATATTCTTATTAAAATGAATTTTAATATAGTGGTATATAAGTGGTATAATTGAAAATAATTAGTAATTAGAAAGAAACATATATTCACCATATTAAGGTATTTTATTTATAATTTTTACAAATTAAAAAATTTAATTTCATAAAGACATAATGATGATGCAGGGATTTCTTTATTAATCAATAAGTCAAATAAATGATTCTATAAATATTAAATTAAATATTAATCGACATAATTTATATGATAAAAAACTTTTATAGCTAAATATGAAATTTTGGAATAGTATTAAATGATTTTGTTTAAATTTATCTCTCTATTTATATTTTAAATAAATTCAACAAAATTAATATTGTAAAAATTTACATAATTGATATTTTTAAAACAAATGTAAGTTATTAAATTATTTTAAAACCATGAAAATCGTTTAAAATCACCCAGTTGATATTATAAGGATTAAAGTATCTTTATTTCTTCAATTATAGTAAATTTACACCATATACGTAAAATTTATAACGTCTTAATATTTAGAATATTTTTACAGAAGTTCAAATTACAAGAGAGTAATTAAGGGTGAACCGAAAAGATATAGTTGAAAATATAATAAATAATTGTCTAAAACAATATTAGATGATATTATTTATAACTGTCCTCATAATATCTTCATGTTATTTCAATATGGGATCATTTGTATTAAAATCATAATTTATATTATTTTAATATTTTATGAATTTCTATGGGATCCTGTCACCTCCATTATAAAATGTCACATCCTCCTTTACATATTAACATCAATATGAGCCTTTAAGATCATCCAACCCTTGATATTATCCTTTATCAAATCACCTATTTATATTCTTGAGGTTATGGTCTTCTTCAAACACAATCTCTAGTAATCTATGACGATATTTTGAGGAAGCGGGTCGGGGAAGCGGTCATCTGTTATACCGATTATTTGAAACTTCTTTTGTCTTAATCATCATCTTCATTAGTTGTATCATTATAAAGTAATGAAATTAATATCAATAATTAACTAATATTTTGTTATAATAATGAAACAACCATATTTCACATTTTATCCATCTGACGAAAACCAAAATCACCACGTGTTCATACATACAACTTACCGTCTCCACACCATGGTGTAATCTGTTTTTTACCACCACCTTACTTGGAAGGGTATAACTATTTAAATAATAAATATATATTAGTATTATAACATGACACTTTTTCTGGAATATTATAGACCATTTACTTCAATACAATTGAATAATTATGGGAATGCTATCGTCGCTCGTGCGTATGTACAACCTACTATGTCCATGATGTCATACGATTCATTCTACCTAATATTAATCAAAACAAGATTATATAAATTAATTGAATTAATAAATATGATATATATTATAATAATATCCTTATTATTATTTTTAACTATAACCTAAGAAGTGTAATAGTAAATTATCCAACAAAACATGCATTAGAAGATAAATCAGTTAATGACTGAATAACAAGTAACAATGAAATGTTACTAAAAATAAGATTATAATATGATCTTATATTATATTATTACAGAATAATTAAATAACAAAATTTTAATATTTATAAAGGATTTCCATATACATATGAATGATATCGTACCTAATGTAAGGGATAATTTTTTATTCTCATTATTATCTAAGATTTATTATTCATAAGTATTTAATAGGGTATTATTATGATCCACATCCATGTTATCTAAATATGTATTATAATTTATATTATTATACAACCATATAAGGTAAATTTTACCAATTAGTAATTTTTTTTAAATGGTATGAGAGGAATATTATTTTTGTACGATTTTCATTTTGACATTAATAGAAAAAGTACGAGAAAGATACTTTTTTAACTTATATGACATGAATGGATTTTTACACTTTCATGATGGCTGATTTCAATGAAGAATCATGTACTATATTTAAAGGTTATTTTAAATAATTTTTTTTCTTTTAAAATTGTGTTCTTTTATGAGAAAAGAAAACATTTTTGTAGAGGAAAGGATATTTTCCCCAAGAATTAATTTCGTGTGTTATATCAAAACTATTTTCCATTTAAGATGATATTTTTTTAATAATTTTATGTTTATAAAACTATTATTACTATGATTTTATTGTTTTTATGATTAAATTCTATTTATAAAATCATTTTATTTTATATGGATTACGTTACTATGGAATGATGTTTAATTATACCATTTTATTCCTTCGGTTATGCTATGATAAGGGATTTATTTTGTATAGAAAACGTAAGAATGATTTAATTATGAGATAGGTGGGACCAATATATCCATATAATAAATTGGGTAAATATTTATATATCATGATATAGACATGAAAATACAATAAGGAAATATAATTTTGTAATACAGGGATATAAGTGCATGTAAACATGTTTCAATAATGGACTGTATATTCCACGATGGTCTTGACAATGAGATTTGACTAATATGAAATGGTTTTATGTGCTTATGTTTATGAAAAAAACTAAAGTCTTATATTACGAGTTTTGGGATTGTATTCATTGATTCTTATGAACATTCATGATATATCTCATGGAATGATAACATGATCATCCAAATTCCGAATAAAATTTTCAAATGTTATATTATTTTGTCTTATGATTATAATATGATTGACATTTCTCTTGTTCACCCTTACAGATAATCTAAGATCACCCTTTGAAATGATTCTTTTTCATAGGTCATGAAGAGGTGTATTATGTAAGATACTTCAAAAAGGGATCTTGTTATGAAAAAATAAGTTAGAGATAATGAATATTTCCTATTAACCAGTTTTTTATATCTCCCAATTTGAGAAGACACTATACCTATATGGTTCTATTGTGGTTTGTTGTTTTTTGTAATGAATGTTATTCAACATTGAATTAATATCAATATATGTAAAATATGGGTTGTTACGTGGTTATTCAATTATTAGGGGACTAGTATTCCTATATGTTAGATATTTTTTAGGGATATCATCAATTACCGATGAAGAAGACATATGTTCCCATGAATAACATTCAAACATGTTATGGACACTATGGGTTGATATTGATACACTTTAGACTAAATAGTTCTCAATATAATTTAATGGACTTATTAAAAAGATTATTTAGAGATTATGTTAATGGATTTTTTGTAGTCTTTATGGATGATGTTTTGATATACTCTAAGGAGGAGTATCAGAAGAATTTCAACACTATTCATATTACCTCACAAAAGGAGAATCTATAGAGAAATTATACTGAATTATACTTTTTTGGTAGAGGATTTTTTGATGTAAGGTACTGTTATCACTCGAAAAAGGATATCTGTAGAACCTTCTATGAAAATGGGAATAGAGGAGTAGCCTAAAAAAATATTTTAAATGTAGATAAGTAGTTTCCATGGACTATCAAGGTGTTACAAATGATTTTTGAGAAGTTTCATATGATATTCATGATGGTAAACCAATATGATTTGGAAGGTAGCAATGTTTTTTGAGACTAGTGAATGAGAATAAATCTTCAAGGAGTGGGAAAGTCGAATTACCAATATCTTAGTACGTACATTACCCATATGTGGAGGAGTAATTGTAGTATATAATTATGCTATAAATAAGATATTAGGTTGTGTACTAATGAAAAATATTAAAGTGTCTACCTACACCACATGGAATTTTAATGTTCATGAGTATAATTATATAGAAAATTATTTGTAATTGGATTTAATAATCATCATGTTGAAAATATTGAAAAATTATCTCTATGGGTAGAAGTGATATTTATATTTAGAGAATAAAAAACTCAAACATATATTCAAATTGAAGGAGTTTAATGTTCACCAGAAAATATTTTTACAGTCAATAAATGATTACAACCACTTAATCCTTTTCATATTATGAATGAAAATATTGGGGAAAATTTTATAAGTAGAAAAGTCCTTGTGAAACTATCAATTATGAGAATTTTTTAGGATCCAATATTATTTGAATTGTAAAGGATCTAAATTTAAATCATAATGGAAGGAAAGTCATTTTTCATTTCTCAACTTATTGTCCAAACATACCATAGTTAAATGAAAAATGATGATCAATGAGAAGATATGGAAATTTAGAAGAAGGTGTTTTCTATTAGAAAAATGAAATATTTAGAGATAAAAATTAATTTGTGAGGATTTTTATGATTTTGATAATAACCAATTGTTCTATGAAACCCTAAGATAAAGATGTGGGTGTTCAATGATGCACATAACACACCCATATTTATCTACCCAGTGAACATGAAGATCTATTAAGGTCACCAAGGGAACTAATAGTGGGAATACATGAAATAGATATAATAAATTATAAATATATGTTGTTGTTAGACCTGAAGTTGAAAGAAAAAATGAAAATATTCAAGGGGTTACTATGATAACTACCTTACCCATATAGATATTGGAATACATAACTAGGGATATTGTCAATTGTATTTAGAAGACATGGATAGTAAATATTTCTATATTTGTTCTTGTAGATCATCTTACAAAGACTAATCACATAATTTTCAATCATGAGGAATATCATTAAAACAACATGCATGGTATAAACCTAAGAAATAGTGATTTGTTATGGTGTACCATTATCATTTTTATCATATTGAGATTTTATATTCATCTTCATATTCTATAAGAGCCTCCAACATTATCTAAAGACTGGGTTGAGCATCAGTATAGATTATCACCCAAAAAACATGTGAAAATATATGTGAAATATCCAGAAACTAGGAGACATGTTGAGGGAATGCATGATGGAATTTAAAGAAGGATGACACAAAATATTAATCTAGTCGAGTTCTCTAACAATGACTATTTCCAATGAAGAATAAAAATGGATCCAATTGAATTCTATTATGGGAAATGATATAGTACACATACATTCTATGATGATTTTTCGAATGATAACTATTGGTACATAAAATGATCATGAAAATGGTAGAAAAGGATAAGACTACAAAACCTCAGATAAGGTTTATTCGGTGTTAAAAAATGAGCAATGTGTAATATTATAGATAGAATATTGTTCATGAGGTTAGAGATAAGTTTTTTCAATGAATATCCTTGAGGAAGAGATTCGCGAGATTTTAGAAGAAGGGAGTGTTGGGTCCTAGGTACATCATCCCCATTGAGATTCTTGATTATTTTATAGTTGTGGAATATAGATTATAACATTGTCAAATCAAGTATTATGTACATGATGTACTCTAATAATACATCTTGATGAAGTATTGACCATATCCCTCACATTTCCTAAATTGATTAGTGCTACAAATCATAAAATATCTGATCTATAAAGAGTTGCTTGTGAAGGTTTCAGACTGAAATATAATGTTCTATGAAATAAAAAAATTAACCTAGTAAAATTACTTTAAAAAAATAATATATGAGGAGGTGAAATGGGATCCATTGAAATAAGTAAAATAAAACACCCCTTACCTATTTTCACTATAGTTCGTGAAATGAAATTTTGAGGTTGAAATTTCATAATAGTGGAAGAATTTAATAACCTATAATTGTTTCAATGGAATTTCGATTATTATAACTATGTCATGTATTATGAAGCAGATACGTCACATAGAAAAACCAAAAAAATAGTATTCACATAAATGTAGAATGACAAACCAGTCTAAAAAAACACAAAAAATGATAAATAATACAATGGGACATAAAATATTAAAAATAATATATGTAATATATGAAAATTTGGATATACTTGATCCCTAATAATTACAATACTCATATGAAATTATAGAATTAAAAAAATAATAATACTAAAATAATTTGGAGGAAGATAGTATGTATAGATAAGAGATAATATAGATATGAATTAATTACGAATTGAATACGAGGAATTCACAGAAATTAGAAAACCTATATGGTCATTATGAATGTTACCGTTGGAATTTTAATATGAAAATTGGAAGAGTAACCTAACCATTCAAATAGAAATATGACAACTAGGAATAGAATAATATTTGTTAGAATGGTAAAATTTTCTATAGAAGTGTAAAGTAATATTTAGATGTTTTATGAAATGAAATAAATAATACATTTAAACTATTATAAGTGTAAGTAAAATTTTTAAAAAATAAAATTTTTGTGTTTGTATTATTTTAAAACATAAATCCTTCAATCACACTATGATAATAATCATAACTATTTAAAATAAATTTTTTATAAACAGTTATTTAATAATAAATATTAATTTTTATTACAATGATAAATTATTTTTATGAAACTCTAATTAATTTTTCTAAGGGTCATAAAATTGAATAAAATTTTAAAATCATTATTTTCCATTAAATTGGAATTTTATTTTGAAATTAAAATTTATATATTTATGAAATTGTTTTCATAAAAAATATTAAAATTTTAAAATCGAGATACATATAAATGGTTAGGGTGAAATTTTTGTATATTTCTAAAATATATGAATTTTTGGTGATTTGCAAAATACGGTAACTTATGATATATAATATTATAAGAAAAATACCTTCTTTTTTTAATTATGGAGGATTTAATCTAAAATTATTGCAGACAAACAAGCACAATGTTGTATATATAGTCATAAAGATTAAATAAATTTATATACATAAGTAAAAATGACAAAATATTGTATATTATATTACAAAACACCCCTATTATCCTCTTATAATCATCCCCCTTCTCCTCACACATTTTGAGCCTCTAATCATGAGAAATAAATACCGAAACCTCTCCTCCCCAGTCTCCCACATTTTTTTGTTCTTTTTTCTCAAAAAATACCATAGAGATGTTCTATAAGGACTCCTTATAAGAGGAGATATATATATAAGGTAACAATCCCAAACAAAAAATTATAAATTCTTTCTTTATCCTACCTTATCCACACATCCCTAATCCATAATGGCATAATAACTCTAGTATAATATATATATATATAATAGAATTTGATGGTTATAATAGAATATCTACCTTCCATCCTTTTGTTTTTTACCCTTATTCATTGAAATTAAACCACTTTCCTTATTATGTGTGTTCACTGCCTCCATGTGTACTGAGTTTTTTTCTCAATTTTCCCCTTTAAGGATGGTAACAAAGATATTATAAAATAATATGACAATTAGTATACTATAACATGATTAATTTTATTTAATTAATAGACATAATTAATAATAAATAAAGTGAAACTAATTCGTGATGGTCTATGAAACATCTTAAATGAACATAACATATAATAATAATGTGTTTAATCAAAAACCATTACAATATTAGAAAAAAATGTGCATCTATGAACATTTGAAATTATATAATTTAAATAATAACATTTTATTTGACCTTTATTGTTCTAGTTCCTTTTGAATTGACTATATATAAATAAATAGATGTGATCTAAATTTGCAACCAAAAAATGAATGCTCTCTATAATAGAAAATTGAACTTTATAAGTTATAAAAATGGTCAAAATTTACTTCATAAAATTATGAAAAAAATTAACATTATATGTAATGGGTTCTGAATTATTTAACTAATAAATTAAATTTGGTTATTAAATATATTATGATCAAGTGTAGAATGATTCTAAAACATAATGTAAGCGATCTTTCTGAACATCCAAATTTCCATTATGGTTATGAGTTATCTCTCTTATCTCCCTTTATCACTATAATTTTAATATTTAATCCTTCTATATTCTTTATATATGACCCAAGCTATACACGATGTCTATCTAACATTTAATTTATTGGGATATTCAGGTTTTACTCTCTCCCTTATTAATTCCGTTATAAAAAAATAAAAGAGTTAATTTCTATATTATCTATGCATATTTTAATGTACTAATGAAATAATTTTTTTAAAACAACCACAATCCCTAAAAATTAAATTTTTTATATAAACAATGATATAATTCCAATTTTTTTAGGGAGTTTCTATAATATTATTGTATTTAGAATCAATTTTCCTTCAAAAAACTCTTATATGGTACATTCCCAAAGATAACCAACCACTATTTTTTAATGTATTCAAATTCATTGAACATAATTAATCATGAAATATGTTTATTTTTTCCACAATTATTCTCCAAGAATTATATAATCCACATTTTCAATGAATCCATTATGTCACACCCTTTCTGTATACCTTGCGACATTTTTATGAATCTGATTTCTTTCCAAGGGTAAACCATATATTTATCCCTTCTATTTGATTTCATTATGTGGAACAAAAAATTGTATAAATGTTATGATGTTTTCACCCAGTTATTACTCCAATTAATAGATTAACGTTTTTGTATAATGTGGAATAACGTATGTGAATAGGATTTAAACATAATCTATTATGAGACTCAAACCTATATTTCAAATGTTCTTGGAAGTTAGCCTATACTCATGATAATATCATGTTATTTGTTTTCATGACATCTTTATATTTACGTGATATTATGATTACATGTTCTATATGTTATTAATCATTATTATTCACAATCCATTCCTTTTTATTTTATCATGTTATTCCTTATGACTCCTATTATTTGATTCTATTCCATGATTTTTTCCCATTACTATGATTTTTAGCATCCCCTTTGGACAATGCATTCCCCCAGTTATCAAATACATTTTTTGAACTCGGCATAATTTAGGATAAAATAGTGGGGATTAACATAAATGCATTTTTTAGTTTCATGTTTTAAATGTATTAAACTTGTCTTCGAAAGGAACCACGATTTTTTGTCCTTGGTTTGTATTTAATGTCTATTGTTATTATAAATCATTTAATAATATGTTTCAAAGGACTGGGTCATCGTAGTATTGAGGGAGGGGGAAAATTGACCATATTAAAAGAAAACATTATTATTAATACAATAATTAATATAAAAATTTTCTTCATGAAAACGCAACTGTAAATGAACTATTTATATGGACATGTTTTTGTATATGTAAAATGGAAATAAAAATAAACAAAAAAAATTATAATATTATGTTTTCTCAAATTCAATGTTATTTAATTTAATATTCACCCCACTCATATACTTGATTGAGTTGGAAACCACTATGAATAAAACTTACTTGGTTATCCAACCCACACAATACACTATGTTACCTATCATCAGACCAAGGAACCGCTTAGAAAATGACATGAATTTTTGAGATAATCACAACTTGAAGTAAGTATATTTTAATTAGGTGGTACGACAAAAAACATCCTAAGATTATTTGGAATAGAAAAAGTATAAAATATGATACAACATAAGAATAATGAAATAAAGGTAAAACTATTAAATCCATAATTACAAAATGCTGAATAGAATGACTATTTGAACGTTATGATTACATTAAAAAATTATCATGCATTGGATCTCTTGCTAGATTTCATGTGGAATGGTATAAGTGAAAATTAAATATTAATTATTTCATTAAATGATATTACTATTAAAAATAGTTTCATTAAATTTATTTCTTTTAAACATTATTGGTGGATATGATCAAAGGGATCAATGACAATCTCCACATTTTTTCCAAATTTATTATCATCATACGATTCACTATAATATGTTTCAAAAAACTCAGACTATTTTAAATAAAAAAATAATAATAAAGCTTAAAAAATATTGATAAATATATATATCAAATTCACATATTATTATAACAATATATTATTGTTTTTATGTAATAATAATAATCATGTTACCATAATCTCAAGTTAAAGACAACATTCCCATTATTATAAATCATAAAATGGACATTTTTATTTTTATTTATATAAGAGTCATTTTAAAACATCATAATAGGAATCAATATGATATAATAAGACATCTAATACTTTTTTTAATTCAATACCCACTTATAATAATCTATTCACATAGTACAACAAAACATACCAAAGAAAATTTATTGTATAAATATTGACATCAGATAAGTAAACATATATATTAGAGCATTCATTTTAATGCTTGGATGAGTGATTTAATGATCTAATGAGTCAATTTTTTTCAAACTTATTATACTTCATAAGAGTGAAAAAATTTGTTTCATGCCTAAAATATAGAAATGATAATAATTAATCAAATCATATGGATCATTTCAAAATTTCCATTAGTGATTATAATGGTGAGAATTATGGGATTGTATACAACCTTAATAATGTTAAGAAAATACATCCATAAGGATAATTTAGAGGATGACAATATTGCATTAAATACATTATATGGTTAACTCCTAGACTAATTAGGCTGAAACCATATTTTTATGGATTTACATGTTTACTATTGTTATGTTATATGTAAATAATGTGGTGATAATTTATAATTATAAAAATTACTATTATCTAATATAGAAAAAATTGAGGTACAGTAATATTAAAATTATAAAACTCAAAAGAAACATCTAAATTCACAATATTCATGTATATACACTTTATACTAGGGAATCATCTATCCCTCTTGAAAAATAAATAAACCAATAATGATTTCAAACAATTCCCCCTATTTTATAATTTCAATAAAAAGCTGATAAATTAAAAATATTATTTGAAATTTTATTGTGATGGAAAAAGTATAATAGTTTATAAATACACAAATTAGCTTTATATTTTTAAAAATAAAACACAGTTCTATGTAATTGAACATGATCAAGCTGAACTAAGTCAAAATCATTGATACCAACCAAATATAAACAATTATATTGTGATATTTTTTAAATAAATACTAATATTGATAATTCATAAAAACATATATGGATACTTAAATTAAAATAACAATAATATAAATTAATATAAACGTAAATATATAAAAAATAGGTACATTAGTGACACCAATATACTAATTTATTAAAAATATATTTGTAATCATCAACAAGTTAAATTTTTTCCTGAAAAATATAATCAGAATAATATATAAATTAATAAACAACTAATAATTATAAACATTATTTAATGGTAAAAATATCAAAAACATAAACTAAAAAAATGTCTCATAATGATCATATTTTATTATTTCAAACATAAATATGTACAAAGGATTAATGAATGTATGCCTAATTTTATCATCAGTTAAAAAAAATCCCTAATAAATTCTCTTTTATTTATATGCGTTAATATAAAATGAAATATGATTTCATTAATTTAGATACTTTAATTCTATAATTTATTCATTTATATCAAAATTGGAGATTTATTATCAAATTAAAAAAAGAAATATTTTCAATGATATTGTTAAAATTAGATAATTTTTGTTTTATCTAGAGACATAGAAAAAAATTAGTAGTATATATAAAGTCAATAATATTAACTGATAAATAAAAATATTATCACTATATAATGAACAATAAAATTAATCATTTACAACATAAATTATCCATTTCAAAATTGCACTTCTTTTCAATTATATATCTATTAAAACTTGATTCAGAGTTTGAAATTAAATATAGTTAGTTTTTAAAGATTAATAAAACACAGTAATCACACTACCTTTTATATATCATAACATTACAATAAAATTAATTATTATTTTTTTGTAATCTTAAAAAATACAATCTTGAAACATAATAAAATTTCCAAAAGAAATAAAATATGAATAAAATCATATCATTACTCTAATAAATTTATTATCTATATATAATTAAGTTTCATCTAGGTCTAATTTTGAATTAATATACATAGGATTTCTAATTTTTTCTTCTCAATTCATGGATACAAATTCTAAAATGGTCTTTATCATATATAAATTAAGTCCAAAATATTTATTTAACATTTTGAGTTATTTATATTTATACATAAAAAATATTTATCTCATTAAGATCGTATAATATATAGAAGACATTAACATATAAAATCACATATATAACTCCTCACAAGTAATAATAAATTGAGTTTAAACCCCATATATATAAAAAGTAATATATCACTAGAAATCTTCTTATTAAACCTAGTCGGCTAACATTTTACTTTAATAAATAAATATTAATCATTGAAAATATATATTATAATACAAATATATGTAAGATTTCATAATAGAAAATAATGATTTGGTTAATATAAAATAGTCATGTGAATAATTTTCATTCACAAAAATGAATATTATATATATATATATATTTAAAGATTATTCTATCTTAAAATGTAATTATAACCCCCTTTTGAATCAATTTAAAACCATAAAAAGAATATAAAACTATAAACTCTGAATGATTCAATACTAGAAGCTATAATAAATGTAACCTCAAAATTGGATCCGATCGACTGAAAATATAAATGAGAAAGATGTATAGATTAATTTTTATCTATTTTACTATATTCATATGTCATATTTTAAAAATAATGATATAATTGATTTATCTATAGGACATTAAAATATAGGCTAATCATTATTTCATTAAAATTAATAACATTCATCCTTTATGTAAGATATCTAATTACAATATTTTTATTATTTAATATTGTTATTAGATAATAATTATAAATAATATCATAATTAATATAATAATATAAATTACATTTCATAGTTCTAGTTCCATATTTCATGTTTCTAAAACCATCTGATGTTTGATTATTAGGATTATTCCATTTTTTGATATTTTATTGATATGGAGTATCCACCACATTAAGATAAATTAATGTATTTAGATTTTCCTTTAAAAATATAAACTATTTATATTCTTGTCATTTTTATCAAAAAATATGCTTATATATATTACCAAATTCATTAAATTTAACATTCAAATAATATTAAAATTATATATTTCTTTTATGAAACACTATAAAATCCATATAATTAATATAACATCATCATAAATACATTCATCAATTTTATACAAAAATATCTTTAAATTAACATTAGTATTTAAAAACAAATTAAAGTGAAAAAAACTATAGTTACGAGCCTTCGGTTTCCTTCTATAAAGAAAATTCATAAGGAAATTATTATAATAAAGTTATAATAAAAACACTATTAAAAACATAATATTTTTAACTGATTCATCCCAATGATATTTACGTAAATTAATCTAATAATTCATTATTCAATCTATCGTGTAAATATGTTTATTTTTCCTATTTACATAACAATATTTTTGTTGTAGTATAGATCTAGAAAACATTTTATACATATAATTATCTTCAAAATATTATTTAAAAGACATAATAAAAATATCAACTACTCTATCAGAAAAATCTATTTCAGATGTCAATATACTATAAAAATAATCTTCTATAATAAAATGAAAAAAACTATATAAAACATTTCACCTATTATATATTTCATTAGATCTATTTCGTCATTTATTAAACCATTGATTTCACAATTTTATGGAAACAACATTGTGGAGCCCTGAAATAGTTTTCTTCATGCCGAAATATTTGTCTAGGTTTTCACAAAACAATTTATAGAATATTTCAGGTTAATTTAACACTAAATATTTATTCAAAATTATGGGTTTCACCCTATTTTGAATCCTTCTTCTTATATTTCCCCTAATCTACCATTATTACTATTTTACCTACCTTAATGATTATTGGAATTCATATAGTGCGGTTTTTATGATTTCTATAATCACCAATACTCTTTGATGTTTTACCAGTATTCTCAAAAATCATTCATCCCTTTTACATCATCATAAAGGTATTTCTAATATCCAAATTGATATGATACATTTTGAATATATCCACCAACAACAACTTTTTAAATTTAAAATATTCCAACAACATTTCATTAATGTCACACATTAGTGCATCTTTCAATTTTCAACCTCAAAAAGTGAACTACATAAATTATTTCCTCTTCCAAAAATAAATGTAGAAATAATTATCCATCAGATTTAATAAACTCAAATATTATTTGAGATAATTTACCAAAAATATTTTTCTTATTCTCAATATTATATATTATTAATGATACTTAAACATCCCATGCATTAGAATAAATCAACATTCATCTCAACTTATTCCCTAAAACTAGTAAATTGTTATTCAAATAACTCATTAATAATAAATATATCACTATGATAGTTAGTTATTGAATTACTACTAAATGACATATAATACCTTTCACATATTTCATATTGGAAAAGTTTTTCCACCTTTTTAGTTGAATTTTTTTCATTTCTATTAGATGTAATTTTCCTCATACACTATTATGAATACATATTCTAGTCGAATTTATTTGATAACATCTTATAAAATTTAATTTCATCATCCATGATCATTGAGAAATCTAGAAATAAAAATAATTAAATGCTAAAATAGTTGAAACACCTACAGGATAACATAATATGATTTTTACCTTTCCCTTTTTAAATATTCAATAGGTAAAGGAAAAGATATTTTCAAACGTGGAATCATTATCTTTTAATAGATATGATTCTTCACTTGGATAAATGATCCCCTTATAAGTATATTCATTATTAAGTTGTTGAAAGTGATTTATTTCATTCCATTACTTCGAAATTTGAATAATCTCTTTTACTAATTTTTTGTTTCTAAAAATCGTCCACTAATTATATATTAACCATATGAATTGTTTTCAATAAATCGAACCAGATTGGCTGTTTTTCTTTTGTTAAACTAAAATTTCCTTTATTAATATTTTATAGTTTTTCCAATGTTTCTTTCACATCTTGGATCTCCAAAACCAATATGAATTATTTATTTGACTATTTAAGTAAATTATTTCACTTATTCTAAAAAATCACAATATCTTTTTAAATAGATGGATTCTTCACTATAACATCAAAGGATAGAGTAAAAATTCCCAATTAAATTGTATAAAACATTAATTCATAATCATTGAATGTACCTGAAATTATTTAATTTAAAAACATTAAATTGTTTCCCTTAAAATGTGGGAACTAATTTTATATGAAATTAATTAATGTAATCTATGATGAAAAAAATAGAAATTAATTATAATATGCATCATAAAGAACTTAATATAATTACATCAAGTTACCTTGATTACTTTAAAGGGATACTAAAACTATGATAGAAATTATTTGTGACCATATTTTTAATTAAGTGTGATGTAATGAAATTTATTACTTAGGTGATGGTGAATCAGTATATAGAAACCTATAAGTTTATTAAATTAATATTCTTTATTCATTGGTTAATATGATTAACATCTTATATATAAACACTCTTATATATTCACAACTAAAACATTTAAATGTAAATAATTTTTTTTCATTGATTTCATATTCACATTCTCACAATCAACAATGCACAAATTATAAGGACAAAATACAATTATATTGATATTTTCTGATTTTGTATTGATCAATCCAATATCATAAGTCCTATTAATATTTCGGAAGTCACATATTTTTTATATAAGGACATTATAGATTTTGTATGATTTCTAATATATTGTGTAATTTTTTGGAATATTTGTATGTCATTATATAAAAATTTATGACTAAAATTACATATCATAAGATCCACCATAAATAAACTTTTCATCAAAATATTAACCAAATTGCAAAATTCCTATATTAATCAAATATTACAATTCTTAAGATAATATATCAAGGAATAGAACACCACAAATAGAATTACTGATTCAAGATGTTGAAGATGAAATATTTAAAACTAAGAAAATTATTATTGTGTCATTACCATTTATAAGAGGATAAATTAAATTTTTTATTGTGATGAATACCCTTGAATAGTAAGTCTAAAAATCACATATGAAAACATGTTTTTCATGTAGTGAAGAATCTTGTTTCGCCACTATGGAGAAAATATATTTATTTCAACTCTCATAAAATTTAATAGTCATGTTATAATGAATCCATTCACATGATGAATCCTTTATTCATTTGATTTAGTCATTTCCAATCAAATTGTAATGATCCAATTACATAAATAGAGGTAGAATGATCCATAAGAAGAGTTGGAGTCAAATTGGATATAGTTGAACATTTTTTCCATTAAAATATAATTTAAAATTAATATTAAATGGGGATTCTATGGTTATGTGTGAGATAAATAAGATAATGATCTTATGTGACTTAAAAAGAAGTTTTTTCAATGAAAACAATATTGAATTTCATTAGATAATGAAAAAAATACAACAATCATATTGAGTATTCAAAACATTGAAATAGATATAAGAATAAATTAATTTTTATTGTGTATGAAAATTATGAGCACAAATAAAACTCACTAAGTAAACTCAATATAAATATTTTTTATTGAATATCATCATTATTCTAATCATATCTATATTTCTACTTTAGAATAAAATGCTTTACTCTTTAGTGAGACTTCTTTTTAACTCAATAATGGGGATAAATAGTACTCATCAATCTCTACATAATGATATTTTTAGATTGTATTATCTCATGTGATTTTAAATCATTATAATGACTAATTCCATTAATTAAGTAGTGAATGTTGTTAATATTTATTATTAATTATTTTTATGTGTATATTGAAATTGTCTTAAGTATTCGTGTTAATGGTGAAAAGTTATTTTCAATATGAAATATAAAAATTAATTATTGCCCCTAATTACCCATAAAGATTTTCAACTAATCTTGATGGTGTTTTTAAATCTACATCAGATATAGGTTACATTTGTTAAATATTTCCTATATCATGTGTGATGACAAATATATGCCCTCAATATTGGGTTTTCACTAAATTTATACTTCTATGACAAAAACAAAAAAAATTAATGAAAGACAACCAGATTACCCCTTTCAATGAGAAAAAATAATTTATAATAAAATTTTATGTTTCAATATTTATTATCTATTAATATCGATGTATTGGAGCCTAAAAATAATGATACTATTATTTTTTTAGAATGTTTTATTGTTAATATAAATGATTAAAAGAATAAAAGTTTTTTCATATTCAATGAATGTATTTTTCAAGGTAATGATATCTATAAAGAAAATGGAATGTGGGATAATTTTTTAAAGAACTATGAAGTATATGAAATGGTGATTTAATTAATATTATTTTCCTATGTATCAATTATAAAGAACTCAATATGGTGGATATGACTTCCTCATGTGAGATAAGTAAATATTGGTTACTTTTATAGGTTTTGGTAGAAGGATAGGTGAAAAAATTGCTGTTGAGAAGTCCTTATGAATTCTTCTACATAGGATTATTGAAAAATTATTTTCTCTTTATGATAGTTATCTAGGTATAATAATTTTTATGACTTACAAAACATTCTTATTATGTATTGGATATGGAATGAATTTTTTTGATGAAAAATTGTAACACCCCATCTATAGAAGGCCAAATTCAGTGCATTATTTTAATACATTGTAATGATCACATTGAATAGACACCCAAAGGAAAGATCAGTTTAATAGGCATAGAAGAACATATTACATTCATGATCCCATAATATATTGGTAAAAGAAAATAATACATGAAGAAATATGACATAAACTTCATACCTGAAAACTTATTCAATGTTTGCTTCTTCATAACCTATGGAAAGGAATGATATAAAAGGGGTGAAATTAGATTCTCAGTAAGGGTATGTAGTACAATGGAGTTTTCATAAACATAAACATTTGGGTATGATGAATAACTAAAAACACATGCCTTTAAAAATAAACCTTAGCATAATATGGTGGAAATGTAAGGTGAGTAAATAAATCCATATAACTAATCAAAATGAACATTAACATGGATATTTTACAAGTCCAATAATCACTTGATTTTTCAATTACTAATATCATATTGAGAGAATGAAAATATTAGACATCATAAACTTGTCATCAAGGCCTCATCCTAGACTTTTTAAAATACTTGGGTAAACCCTTGACCAAAACCCAATTTTGTTTTGTATCTTGTGGCCTAATGTTGTATAGAGGTGATATAGTGGGCTGCACACCTAACTTAATATGTCCAATTCAGTGATCCTATGAATGGGTTTATTCCGAAACATCATATATATATATATATGAAATGTATATAACATTCCCTAACATATAAATATATTTTCTAACTATTTAGGTTAATATGGTGAATGGAATCATTATAGAACATCCACAGTCAAACTAATTATATACCCATAAACATATTTTTGATGATATTGTATGATATAATCCTCAAATAAGTACAATATTTGACAAAAGATGTTGACATATATGAAGATACTTTTAAATGTGACTAACAAATTATTAAGGAAATAATCATTAAGCATTCTATAGTGTCCCATACCACTTCAAAAAATTCAAATCAAAATATCTTAGAATATAATGAGAATTAAGAGAATCATGATATTATATACCAAAGGTATGTATATACACAACATTCATGGAATAAGTGTTGAAAAATAAAAACATATCATAAAATTTAATGTCTGATGAGACAAATCATTTTTACTTCGGAAAGAAGAGGTTTTTTGGAAAATCGTTTTTATTTTTCATGAAATGATATTGAAAACAGAAATATATCATAAATGAATAGTTAATAATATTGAAATTATATTTGAGGAATAAATTGTGTCATACTAAATAAAATCATATAAAACTATTTTTTAAGATTCTTTAGATATAAATCATTTTAGTGTGGTCTACGGATGTAATTTTAGAGAATAAATGCATGTTTTTAAATAAAACAAAAAATAAACAAGATATTTATTCATGATAAAATGATATATTTTTAAAAAATTATGATGGGTAAAAACATATTACACAGTGATCTTGAAAATGGTTATAAATTCGAGAAGTTCCTTGAATCGAGCTTCTTTTTTCAAGAAGAATTGAGAAGAAATCCATTATAAAACTTGAATGTCCCCATAAAAGAAGGATGATATTATATGAATATATGATTTTGGAACAATTAGATAAAATTTATAACATTGATAAAAACAAATAAGCATTACATTTGAGTAAATGTTGAGAAAGAGTAACCTAAAGGAAAAATAGGGGTTTTGGTAGAATTCTGCACCACTTTGAAATCAATTGAATTATATGCCCTAAAAATAATAATAATAATTTTATATATTTAATACTATGAAAATAAATAGATTAATAATATGATAGATAAATGGTAAGTATAAATAAACCATAAATAAGAAGTAGTAGTGAAAAAGGTGTATCATAGAATAATGGAAGTGAGATAATGAAACCCTTTCCTTATGTCCGGATGGGGTTTGCACGTGACCATAATGTCCAAGATAAAATGAATAATTTTATTAATTAATTAAGTCATAACCATTTATACATGTATTATATTCATTATATTTTAATAGATTTCATTTATTTCTCTTTCTTCATAAGTTATAAGATTGGATTCTATCATTCTGGAGTGTTAGTTTCCCATGATTTCATTATCTGTTTTCTTGATTATAAGTAATGGAGTTAATATATAAAATGGGAATTAAAGTACATAATTGAATTTATATTTTTTTAATTATCTGAATAATTTTAAATTATCATGTGATTCTTTTGGATACTCTGGGTGAGGATTAATCATTAGATAGAACATTAATGATAATCGGTTGGATTATTTTGAGTGGTTTTGTTCACAACCAATTTGTATTGATTTATAATTTCACATCATGTGTTTTTTATGATTCCAAAAACATAAAAAAGATAAAATAAAAGTATTATTATCTGGTTCAACCATAAAGATTTATTAATGACCGACCAAGAATATGGTAATAGAAATTGAATCCTCGTCATCCTTGAATGCTATAAATTAACATATCTGGATAGTGTTTACATTTTTTATATGTAGGGGAAATGAGATATGATGATGAATTATTATTTTAACATAAAAACATCCCAGTATATATATGTTATTTTTGTTATCATACCATTTGGATAAGTGTATTTGAGGATAGAAAAAAAATAAAGGAACATGAATGTGTTTCGTAGTTCCTTGAAAGATGTGTTCTAGATTTAAGAATCACTGTTTCATAGAAGTTTCCATTGGATTTATTAATGGAACTAGAAACACCAAACTGTTCTTTATCCAAAAGAGAACCTACTTTCCAAAGGTCAGAATTTGTTATATTTTGATCTTTATGAAACATATGAACATGCATTGGTCGAGAATATGAGAGGTCAGACTCATAAAAAACATTATTGGGGGAATTATTGTCTACTACGAGACTCTCTATGTAAAATAAAAATTTGTTCAAGAATCCTTATTAATTCACCAAGTATATCATAAGTATCCCTTGTAATTTTCAATCACTTATTAACATGTGTAAACTTTTCGAATAATCAGTATGCATTCAAGGTTCTTCATGAATGGAATCATCTGTATATATTCAAGGTTTTCCATTGATGGTATCCGATAATATATTGATTAGAGATTCTTTTAATCATCATTATGATCATACTGGTTTTTCAGGAAACATTATGGAGCACTCTGGAATTTATTGTCATCTAGGGAGATGAAAGTTTGTTTTAATCTTGGGATCGTGCTCATAAAATGAGCAACCTACGTATCCTCATGAAATGAATCAGAACCCTCATAGTTCGGTGCCGCTTAGTAAGACACATCTTACAATTTAAGGTCATGTGATAAGGACCTCTAAGCAAAAGGTTCTTTGTTGAAACTTAGTGTGTGTGTTATGTTGAAGCAGCCCTAGGAGCATGGAAAGGATATGAGTTTCCAAGTAGGGTCAGACCCTATTGGGAATATGGCCCAAGGATAACAGGATTGATTTGATGTGTTGGGTTTGAACCTCAAAGAGGCTTCCTATATATCCCATATGGATGGGAATCAAAGCCAATGTAGTTCAATGAATCTCATTGGAGAGTATGGTTCTTTGAGAAAGATGAGTTTGGGCTAACTTCCGTAAAAAGATGCCTTGATGATTTGAAGATTGAATTTTGGGCTTATTTCTTAAGGAGGATGCCCATGTTAGGGGAATTAGGGTTGGATTATTGTGGAGGATATCTAATGAGATCAGGCTCTGAAAGAGATTTATACATATCCTAAGTTGAATAGGAATCAGAATTCTCGTAGTTCCTTGGTTGAGTGTTTGTGCACATGTTGTAACCATCACGTATCTCAAATCCCACGTGAGTCATTCTCAGTGTGAGAAACAAGAGGATTTGAAAGATTCAATTATCACACTTCACACTTTCAATTTTTTCCTCCATGCTGATGGAAGAGGGTGCGTCGACCATGGAAGAGGGAGAGGTGACGAGTCATCCCTCTATTCTATTTACATCGGAAAAGGGTCCAATGTATGGAAGAATGGGTGAAGGTGAGGGGATTATACCAGGATGGATACCCTAAAATTGGTCCTGGTAGAGGTTGGAGACTTCTCCTATGCGTCTATGGAAAAGAAATAGGTGAACCATACCTTCCCTACCAGGTATCCAACCCTCCTCCAAAATGGGAACTTCCCAACACTGTTTCTAGGAGAAAATTCAATGTGACTGTGGATATACAAACCCAAAAACATCCCATGAAATCTAACCGCATTGTGAAAAAAATGTGGGAAACCTCTGACTGGGGAAATACAAACCCAAAGGGAAGACACACTGATGTGCCTTTACCAAAATTTTGAGAACTAAGGAGGTTTCAGTGAGGCATTAACATAGCCCCTTTCAGATAAGGGAACCAAGGAAGGAGATACCCGGCCATGAATGGCTTTTTAAAAATGGTACTTGAGTTGGTCGCGTAGGCCCATTGTGCAAGTATTCCACGTAGGTACCCCGCATAGGTTTGATGCGCAGGTATACCACACAGGTGAGGCGCACATGCACGAAGCGCATGGGTGGATGATGAATGAAGAATGTTGAGAATATCAAAGCATTCCTATCTAATTTAATTATCTCTTATATCGTGGTTTAGAGAGATACCTGAGACAATTTGAGGGATCTAGGGGAAACAGTGACACAATGGGATATTCAGAGAGTGTTTTGATTTTTTCAGTCCGGAAATGGGGAGCCCAAGGGCTCAATTTATAAGCACAGATGGGCCTAGTCGAAGAGATGTTTCCCGCGTAGGTACTTCACACAGCTTTTCCATGTTGGTTCTCTGCATAGGGACATAAATTGTCTTCTAGCATGGAGGTTAGCTGCATAGTTCGTCCATGTAGCTCAGTAAAGCTACATCATCACGAAGTTCTTTGAGTGTATTATTGATTTTCCTTTGTAATATTTTAATCTTGCTTTAGGATTTGAAATATCCAATGGTTGTCTATGTTTTTGGTTACTTTCTCAAGTAGTGTCAACAAATCCCCCCCCCCAGGATTTAATCCTAAATATACAAAGTGGGTCAAGTCCTAAGTTGAATGTCTGGAAAAAAGATGACGATAGATTACTAAATAGTACAATTTTACCACGCAAGTACTTCATGTAGGTATTTCACATAGGTATGACACGTAGTCCTGATGTGTAGGTCTTCTATTGTCTATAAATAGGTCTCAAACTTTCTTAATTTTTTCATTACCTATGCTTTCTCCAAAACATAGAGTAGTCATTACATTGCTTGTTCGCCCAGCTGCATCGCGTCGTGCTCTTGTGAAATTCTCTTGAAATTTCATCGAGGTAAAATTAATTACAAAATGGAGATACCCAAAAAGGTCTTCAAGGATTGAGTTTCTCTAGGATCCTAGTCGAAGGGCCTACACGACTGACCTCATCGAAGGACCTTGTTGAAGGACCCACGTGAACTTGTCCTTTACCAAATGTTTTACTTTATTTTTTAACATATGACCTGGAAGTTTGGAAAAATTTTTTACAGACAATAATGACTCATTTGTTGAGCCATAATTAAGAAGCTAAGGCTTGACAAAATGAAATGATGAAGATCATCGGGCCAGACTATTATGAAATTGTTGAGAGTACTCTTCCTAGGATATGGAAGGGTCTAATTCTATACCAGTGTGACTATCCACAAATTCCTTACATACCCCTGTACGGGCATAGGATTATTCAAGATTACCATGTTCCATCTATCAATAAGTACATTCCAATGAATTGGTTTCATCAATATTCCAAATGTAACTGCATGAATATTATTGTAATGGGAGTTTCGATAATAGAATGCACAGACCAAATTAGTTGAATCCTTCATCACAGTGGCTGAACTATCGATTTGGAAGATCATGTTATAGATCCAAGATCAAATTATAAAGATTACACATTTCTCGATTCTCAAACATATCAATCTAATTGGTGGAAATGAGGTTGGGACATTCATTTTGGATGGGGTGTAAAACCTAATTGGATGTGGGCATTCTGGGTACTTCCCACTTGTGAGGAATTCAGAAAAGAGTTATCAGACATTCATATTTATGAAGCTGTCTGGATAAGGCAAACATATGTTTACAAAAATTAATTCATTCTTAAATTACTGAGCTGATGGAGTCCATAAACAAATTCATTTCATTTGATGCATGGTTTAGTTAGTATTATTCTCTGGTAAAATTACTAAATAGGTGGAATTCCCATTCTTAGGGAAATATATGATGAATTCACCCTACCTGCTACAACATGGAGTGATGTTACTAGAGCAGCATTATTATCCGAATAATTACTTATGATAGTGAATAATTTACCCAAGGATAAGAAAGATATCAATTCTAGAGTGTGGATGGAAGCCTTCTTAGAACCAACAACAGAGAAAGGTCCAACCTGTGGACATCCTACTATTTTTCCTTGTGCAGATAACTGAGGAAGTTCAGGCGCATATTGGCCTACAATGGAAAGAAATTATTACAAGCACTGGGGATATAAATTCAAACCCAATATTGATACAAATGTATGCCTAGAAACATTCCTTACTATGTGAAAAAGTGTTTAATTGATTCCATTCCATGAATATGGATGTGATGTAAGATCCAAGACTTTTTTCATTGTAGATAAATTGCTAGAGGGGAAGAATATTGGGCTAGAAACCCTTGTATTAGCACGAATTTATCATCTCCTACTACATTTATACAATGGTAAGGCTCCATTTAGAATTTTTTGGCCATTCTATGTGTTGTGGGGCTGGATTGTAGCACACTTTTCTTCATACTCTATGCTGAATTCAGTTAGAGTTCCCAATGGTCGATTCAATCCATTTTTACAGAAAGTTTCTAGTATTCATCCCCTGGGCTAAAGACCTGACGTGGTGCTAAAGGCATTGAATGTCTGAGGGGAATTCAGCTTCCTTCCTTTTGGTGACCCACCAACTAAAACATTTATTGGTGACAGTAAAGAAAAGAATTTTGAGTTGAGATCTTATATGATGGTATTCAGGTATGGAGTATTATCAACCAGGATTGATGGTGAAATTATCTCCAAGGCTTATGCCCTCTATAGGTTTGCTCTTCAGTTCAGATTTCTTCAACAATCAAGCACTTTCCACCCACATATGTCAGACGTGAGAAGAACTTAATGGTAGCATGAAAATTATGGATTATAATAGCTTTAGAGGTATCAAAATTGTCAATTACATTACCTCCTCCAGATGCATCGATCTGATTGGAAGATGGGTATGCCAAATCTTAGGTTTATTCATATCCCCATTCGGTTCTGAAAAAATGAATATATCGAGTGGTAGCTACAACGACTGTTGCAGGTGAAAATTGTGGTAAGAAATCCAAGGCTAGAGATGATACAGAAGTGTCAAAGGATTCAATGCACTCAAAACGTCTTCGTAGGAAGTATACCAAGAAGACCAAGGATAGAGAAGCAATACCTCCAACGCCAAGGCGATCTAGTCACTGCCATCAAACAGCGGTCCCTAATCCATTTGTTGAACATTCTGAAGAAAATAGGTATGAATAAATTTCTCAATAAGAAGGTGAAGCTTCCCTTCCATAGTCAACCATAACAAGCTGTAATTATGTGTGACCTTTATCCATTCATCATTGGGAAAGTATAACTTGTGATATTGGGGAGGCATGGGAATTTCTCCAGCATGGCATTCGAATAACAGCTATTAGTGACATCAAGGAACCATCTAACATCAATCCAGACAATAACTTGGCTGAATTATAGAAGTATATTGAGGAGTTAGAGGTTTTTAAATATACAACCGATGAATAAATCCCCAACTCTAAATGAGTATATAATATACAGGACTTAGGAGTCCTCGAAGGGGTAATTATCCACTATGAGGAGAAGTGGGATATTTATGTTAATACTGAGAATGTATTTACCTTTTTCTTTTTCTAAACTATGATTTATCATTTATCATAATTAATATTGATGAAAAAACATTTATGTTTCTTGAATGTAGAGAATGAAGACCCAGACCAATTCTTGAATCACCTAAGTATGTTCTTGTAAGCACTTCTTTCAATGAAACAAATGATCATCTCAGGTCTCTAAGACTTTCTCAAGGAGCAAGAATCATGACTAGGGTAATGGAGACATATAATCCTCAACCATTTCATCATGTTTCCCCTAACAAGAGGAGTGTTTCAGTCTCTCTCCATGCTTTTGAACAAAAATTTTAGAGAGCAATGAGATTGAATCGAAGAATTCGCTGAAGGAGTAAGTGTTTATATGGTCCTTAGGGCATAAAACCTGATAAATATATTCTGGTAACTATGTTTTATCCTCTAGTAGGATATATGTCTCTCTCCTCCCTTAAGGGATTAAGAGTTGATTCTTCAACACCAGAAAATGAAGCCCCAGGGGAAACAGAGGTTCATGCTGATGAATCTGAAATAATAGTAGTCAAATTATCAAAAGATTCAGCTATACCTACTATGGGATCTGTTGAGAGAGAGGAAATACATGCTAAGATTAAATAAATTCCCCAGTTACTTTTTTCAATGGATCCTAACAATAATCAATAAAGATACTCATATTTCTTCAGAATAAAGGAATGAAGAGCCAGGGCAATCTAAAACCAATGTTGATGTTAACCCAAACCCAGAAAGATCTGATACTAGTATACCAATTGAAGATTCAACCGAAAAAAAGTTCAGTGTATCCAATTTGGGCATCAACCAACATTTTTTAGATACCATAAATGGTGAGGTTGCTGTTACATTTCATGTCATATACAATAAAAAATGGACAACCTTAATACGAATATTGATATTCCCTGTTCTATCAAGTAGTTTGGGGATTTTCCTGAAGAATTTCAAAGACATAATTCCCTATTCCTGCATATTCCATACATAATTTGTTCTTTAACATCATTCTTAACATCAAAATTCACCTTTTGCAGCTTTATCTGTAGAAACTTTCACAGAGGCACTTCAAGAACAGGGTGTTCCACTTTAGACTTCTACTAGGGCTGGAGAAATACCTACATAGGATCCTTCATCAAGATATGTTCTAGATCCTTCAAATGTCATAACTGAGAAAATTCAAGGAACTTCCTCATCTCATGAAACACCTGCTTAAAATACTTGATCTAAGAATACATGGGATGAATCAAATCAAGTAGTTGACTTGTTATTGGGTAAATATAATTAGTTGTATGAATCATACGTGATTCCACTATTTGAAACTAACAATGATCTTGATTTATCATTTAGGGTTACCAGCTCCTTGATTAATTGGTGAAGCTTCTACTGTCCCAATAGAAGCAGAACAAGACGACTCTTTAAGTGACCTATTTCCATAATAAATTTTACATCATGTTAGTGACTTATATTCAGACTTAGAGACGCAATATGCTCTTGGTGTGGCATGCAAGAAGACACAACATCATATCTGGAACATAATTGTTGTAAATTCTTTAGATGAATTTTTATACCATTTTTCAAAACTCCCAGAATTATTCTGCATATTGTGGTTTGGTGGATTTAATTATCATCCAGTCTATGATTCCCTGAAAGAGACTATTTTCCGACATAAGCAGGACTATAAGATGTGACATGATTTTGAAGAGGCTAAATGACACATCAATATTGTGAACATTCAAGATGTAGTAATTGAGGAGGAAAATCATTACAAGAAATCACTTTAGATTAGCAAACAAATCAAATAAGCCATGAAGGATTTGTTATCTCTTCAACAAAAACTGAATTTTGTTTATAACAAGAATGAGAAATTGAATCAGACATTAAGTGAAACCCAATTTGAGGTGATAAATTTTATTTCAACTGGTAAGGAATCACTTTGTCAGGTAGAGGAGACTAGAGTTTCTCAACTATCTCAACTTCAACAGGCAACTGACAGAGCTTATGAATCGGTGTGACAAATGAAAATTCATGTTGAGAGTTTATTCTGAAACATGATAGAGAGGCTCCATTTTGCAGATGGACCTTTATTTTTATATGAATGAAAGAAATTTTGTTTTCAATAATAAAATTATTTATTTCTATCTTTTAATGATTTCATTATGATAAGTAAATGATGATAATGATTCTTTTACGTTAAACAATCATTATTATAATAATAATGAAGTGCTACAAAAATTTCCTATTAGTCCAGGGGTCCTAATATTCATAATTTGACTGTTTCTAGGGTTATATGAATAACCCCAAAAATTTTGAATCTTTTGACATCCTTTTTTATTGATTAATATAACTAAATCATACAAAAAATGTATATTTAGTCAGCTAGGACTTTCCTTTTTTTAGAGTTCCCTTTACAGGTTCCCAATCAAATATGTACCGAGTCATTTGTTGTTGGCAGTTTAGAGTCATGCATGTTGGACTATATAGGGAAAATATTTGGGGTTGAAAATAGCTTTGACCATTAATTTTGAAATTAGATCCCAAACAAAAGTTTGTGAGTAAGAAAGTCTTTAAAATTCTTTATAAATTTCCAATGGGAATCTTGAGTCATGATTTTTTTACGGTAACCAAATCTAAAACCTATGTCAACATAAGGGGTGTCTTTCCTAGGAATGATGTTACCATTATTTAACAAACCTGTTAAGGGGGGCATGTTATGCAGGGTCAACATGGGTATATGTTTCATAAACAAATAGTGATATCTTTTGGGGGAAAGTCCTGTTATATAGGCAAATTATGCAAGGACGCCTAAGGGAATGTGATATAGAGTCTAGAAAAAGAGTTCTTTGGGAATTTAGCATTTTCTATCTATAGATTGAGGGAAATAAGATTTGGGTGACTTAAGACCACAATAGGAGTTTTTTCTAAGGAAAATAATTTTAAGAATGAATAAGGGTTATTTTAGACCAACATAAGTCATGAATAAGAAAAATCATTTTTTATAAAAATTTAGTTTATGAGTAATGGTCAAAAATTTATCAGAGAAGGATATTTATAATATCATACTATGTAGTTTTATGTCATGCAGGGAGGACATTGGTACTGTGTTGTTTTAAGTGATGTAGTGAAGACATTGGTACTGTGCAGTTTTAAGTCATGCAGTGAGGACATTGGTACTGTGCAGTTTTAATTCATGTAGTCAGGAAATTGTGTGGCTTTAATTTAAGGTCTTTAGCTCTGATCAAAAGTACAAAACAGTCACAATTTCTTGATACTTTTTTTGGAAATATACTATCATATTCGGGTATGAAGGGAAAAATGCTAAACTAAGATATGAGAATTTCTGAAACCGAGGAATGATATGTGAAATGGGATAGAAGCATTATTGGAAGACTCTTTTAGGAAAAAAATTACCAATACTTGACAAACCTGTTATGGGGGTTGTATTATGCAGGGCCAACTAGGGCATATACTGCATAGCCAAATAGTGTTACCTTTTGATAGATAGGCCTGTTATGTCGGCAACTTATGCAAGGTTGCCTAAGGGCACATGATACATAATCAGGGAAAATAGCTCTCAGATGTTTGGTGTTCTATTTAAAAAAGTCGAAGAAAGTTTAGGGAGATTCAGATTTCCCAAAGCATAAAGTTTGGATTATGGTGAAAGGTACCTAAATATGGAAAGGGTATGTCCAACCAAGAGTGTCCAATGAATTCTAAGAATAAGACTTTTACAATGATATGACTCAAACGTAAAGGATATGGTGTCCATAGTTTTAGGTCCTAGAACTAGAAACAAAAATGGAAACAATATATGATATGTGGCCAAGTTATTTAATGGTTATCCCCTAGTGCATCAAACACTAGGTGAAGGAAATGAGTAAACCATGGTATTGAAGATTTTCATATTGTGAGAATGATAATGAGACAAGTATACATGAATGACCGTTTTAAAATACAGATTATTATATATTGTCATCTAGGTTTGAAGGGGACAATGATACTATAACCAAGAATGAAATTACCATTATTTGAAAAACCCATTATGTGGACTATATTATTCAGGTCCAGTTGGGGCACATGCTTCATAGCCAAGAAATGGCATTTTTGGATGACATGCCTTTTATGTAGGCAACATATGCAAGGCCGCCAAAGGGAATGTGTTGTATAGTCTAGAAAAAGTGCTCTTTAAATATTAGAATCATTTTCAGGAGAAACCATAAGGAAGATTATAAGAATCTGGAAATATTCAACATTAAGAGTTTGGAATGTGGAAGGATGTATTTGTTTAATACACATGAGAGAAGTTTGAATCAATATTGTTTATGAGTTTTATTTCCTTTACATAGATCTTACTCATATATAAAATAGAGACTTTCTTAGTGTCCTTTGAGAGAATATGGTAATATGCAGTTTTAAGTCATGCAGTGAGGACATTATACTATGCAGTTTTAATTCATGTAGTAAGGGCATTATTAACTCCATGAGAAATTAAAACACCATATATAACGAATCCATTTACTCAATTCATAATCCCACGTGAGCTATGCTCAGTGTGAGAAACAAGGACTAGGAAGGGTTTCATTTATAATTCAAAGGTGATGTAAATGAAGATTATGGGTATTATTTTTTCATTATGTGTAATGTCAAGTTGTAAGGATGACAATGAACTAATATGAAAGGAAAGAAATACTATAAATTGATTAATGGATAAAACCCATGTGTCACTATCTGTATTGTAGTGGAATAAATCATGTCATACATAGTTTTTATAACATTCCCTACGTAGATTTGATTTTTATACAAGAAAAAAGGGGGTTTTTTATTGTGTTTGGGCCCGAGACTGGGAATCTAGGAATCTCAACGTATCTCAAAATAGATGTGAGTCAATCCATACGTAGTTCTTGAAAAATGGCCTCTATACAGATCTGACTCTGACATAGGAAAAAAGAGGGACTCAGGTACTATTATGAAGTAGTGATGAAATCAATGACATTTTCATTATGAAGGATTCTAATGTTAAATAGAAAAAAAATTAGTTATAGATATGATGTCCTGTATTTTAACCTCATGCAACAAGGATGAAGATACTCTGCACTTTACAATCATGCATTATGGATGCTTATGTTAGTTACGTAGTTTAATGTCTTGCAACTAGGACATTGGATGCTGTGTCATTTTAAGTATTGCAGCAAAGACATTGTACTGTTCATTTCAAAGTCTTATTGTGAGGACTAATGGGTATAATTACACAAAGTATTTCTTCAAAAATCTCGCATTGGTTGGAGGTGTAATGAGCTCTCTATCCATTGTGATTAAATCATAGGCTCCATTTCAATAGACTTTATGTATGGAATAAGGTCCTTCCCATTTTAGTTCAAGTTTTGGAGGTTTCTTTCCTAGTATCATGGGATTCCTAATGACCAATAACAATTCTCCATGTAGGAATGAACGAAGGTGAAATTTCTTATTAAAATATCATGCTATTATATTTTGATAGACTTCTAGATGATGCAATGAATGCAATCTTTTCTTATCAAATCGTTCCAACTCATTAAACCTTTTCTAAGATATTTCATTTGTAGACAACTAATCCTAGATTTCAACTCTAAGTGAAGGAAATTTTATTTCAATTGGAAGAACCGCTTTAGTTCCATATAAAAATGAATAAGTTGTATCTTCGGTAGTAGTATTGGTAGTTTTCTGATAATCCCATAAAGCATTAAAAAGTTTATCAGGTCATGATTTCTAATCTTAATCCACCATCTTCTAGAGAATATTTGATAGGGTTTTTTCGAAATCCCTTATCTGTCCATTGGCCACCACATGATAGCGTAATGCATGGTTGGATTTCATATTATATTCCTGATATAACTCTTATACTTCAGCAGAACAAAAATTGGTGCCATTGTTTGTCAAAAGAGTATGATGGACGCCAAATCTGGTGATGATTTTAGTTTTTTCAAAACTAACAAAGTTTTTGGCACCGACTTCCATGAGAGGTATTTCATTAGCCAACTTAGAGAAGAAATCAATAGCAGTAAGAATATACTTAAACTTTTTAGCCGTGGATAGAGGATAAGGATCTACTACATCCATTCCCCATGTGGAAAATGGCTAGGAGTATTTAGCTGTATGTAGAAAATATGGGGGTTGATGAATGATGTTGGCATGCAATTGACAGGGATGAAATTTTTCAGTGATGTCTATAAAATCATGTGTTATTGAAGGCCAAAAGTCTACATGCCTTTGGATCGGATCGGAGAGTTTGTGCCCAAATTGGTGGGCACCACAAGCTCCTTAATGAACATCTTTCCTGACAGTTGTGGTATCTTCTCCATCAATACATCTGAGGGGAATTTCATCAAAGCCTCTCCTTTAAATGATCTTTTTGTGGTCTGGACTATCATAAAGGGTAAACTTAGCCTCTCATCACCGGATCTACTCCTTCTCAGCCCTATTTGGTGGAAGTACCTCATTTTGAATAAATTCTTTGATGGATGGTCTCCATCCCATGGCATGACCATATGGTTTAGAAATATGAAAAATTTCATTAATTTCCTCTATTATGGATTGGACAAAAGGAAACACCACACAAAAATGGGTTATACTGATAACTTTCTCATCCCGAATGGGATCTTCCAAGGATGTAGCTGCATTAGCCAGTGAATCTGCTTGGCCATTTTGTGATTGCTGGACATTGTACAACGTCAGATCTTAGGTAAATTCATCCATTAACTCTCTGATGTAATCACACAATGGGATTAAATCTTCTTTCCTAATATAATATTCTCCATTGATTTGTTTGATTACCAATTCTGAATCACCTTTTCCGTTTAAATGATCTATTTTCACCTGAAGGGACAATTCCAAACCTGTGATGAGAGCTTGATATTCTACTTCATTGTCAGTACCACCACCCAATAATAGAAAATAATAAGGTAATACTACCTTTTTTTGGAAAATAAGGACTATTCCTAATCCAAAATTGTTGAGTATAGGATTTTCCAGTCTCTTCCTTGTTGGTATTCTAGATGCACCATCAAAATACATTTCCAATGTTTGGGAATTATCATTAATATAGAATACTTCTTCATCAAGAAGTTCAGTATTAAATGATGTTTCTTCCGCGGATGGGTGGTCAGTAAGGAAATTAGCTAGATCTTTGCCTTTTATTGCATTTTGAGGCATAAAATGTATATCAAACTATTGTAAAATAACTACCCACTTTTCTAGACATCATTTAAGCATATAATGACATAGGATTAATTTGAGTGGGTTATTATGAGATACCAATTGGACCTCATGATGTTGCATGTAATGTCTCAATTTATGAACATCAATGATTACGGCTAGGAAGTACTTCTTAATACGTGAATACTGAGTTTCCACATCAATCGTAATGTAATTGAGATAATAAAGGATGTTTTCATTTTCAGCATCATTATTTTTGAGTGAGGAAGGCACTTAGTGATCACTCTAAAGTTGTCACGTAGAGAATTAGGGGTCTTACTACAACAGATGGAATCAATACTTGTGGACTCAAGAGATTTTTCATGAATATATAAAATACTTCTTGGAAATCCTCAGTCCATTGATAAGTGACTCCTTTATTCATTAATCTGGTCAAAGGTAAACATTTTCCTGCCAAATTGGCGATACAACGCCGAATAAAGGCCAAGTGTTCTTGAAGTCCTCTCAATTCTTTCAAATTTCGAGGAGGTGACATACCAAGGATTTATTTTTTTATTAGGATCAACTTCAATACCATGATAGCTTACAAAAAAGAAAAGTAATTTTTTGATGTTACTCTGAAATCACATTTTAAGTGGTTCATCTTCAAATTATATTGCTGATGTTTGTGAAATATGGTTTCCAAATCAGAAACGTTATTGGAACATTGTTTGGATTTTCCTACAAAATCATCCACATAACATTCAACAAATTTCTCTAAGACAGGTTTAAATATATGGTGTATGGAACATTGGTAGTTGCACCTTTATTCTTTAATCCAAAGGGCATTACACTATAACAGAACACACATTGATGGGATATAAAGGCTATCGATTCTTATTCCTCTCGGGTCATTTTAATTTTATTATACCCAGAATATCCATCCATGAATGAAATTTCTTTATATCTAGTCGTTGCATCAATTATATGTTCTGTAATCGGGACTTGAAAATCACCTTTAGGACAATGCCGGTTAAGATCTCTGAAATCAATGTAGACTCTAATTTTTCCATCCTTCTTTTTTACTGCGAAAATATTGTCCAGACATTTGGGATTCTGAAATTCCTTGGACAAGTTATCCTTTATAATTTTATCAACCATAGCTTCAAATTTAGAGGCAAGAGTTCGGTGTGTTCTTCTTGCTGCTTTCTTGAACCCACGATGTTCTTCGGGAAAACTCAAATGATGGATGGATACATCAGGATTAAGACCGATAATATCTATATAATTCCAAGAAAATATATCTTGATCTTTCTTTAGAAATAAAGTATACACCTTTTTTCCCCAGAGGTCATGGTTGTACTAATTAAGGTGGGAGATGGATCTTCTCTTATACACATATTTATTTCCATGAGTTCATCCACGGTGGTAGAAACACCTTCTTCAAATTCAGTAGGAGAATCCCATATATTTTCCTCTTCTTCTTCATTATGTGTTACCTCTTATGTTTCCATTTTCATGGTAGATGACAAGGAAAAACTCACAAAGTTAGGCGGGGAGTCAGTACTTGAACATCTCGAAGAAGAGTCCACCATATATGACCCTACTGATGTTGAAGGGTCTTCCTATGGTAAAGAGGGAGTGATGAATTGAGAAAAAACATCTTTGTATCCCTCTAATATTACTAAAACTTCTCCTATTCTGATGATGATGTAGAGGCTTGTTGTAATTTAGTAGATGAAATTAAAACATCTCTATTCAAGATTCCGTCATTGCTTGGTGTATCAATAATTTCTCCCATGTTATCAGGATCAATTTTCACACTTAACATTTTGTGAATTATTGGATGAGTGCATGTATTTGGTTTTACCCTTTCAACTTGATTGATCGGTAAAAGATAATCTGTACTGAAATGCATGAATGGATTTGCTGGAATCATCTCTAGTCCATTTAGAGTATTAACTCTGGTTATCTTCTTGGTCATGGACTTCATTCTGTTTGTCTGATAAAACTTTTCCTCAATGTATTATGATTCACATATTTTTAATGGATCCTTGTCACCATACAATGTTCCGATTTTACCATTGAAATATTATTTCAGACATTGGTGGTATGATGAAGTTATGGATGCATGCTGATGCAACCATGGCCTTCCAAACAGAATAATGAAGGCTGTTTCCTGATGAACAACTAGGAAATATGAATTAGATACCAGATCTCGAAACTGAGTTCTGAGTGTAATTTCTCTTATAGGTTATTGTTCATTCTTTTCTTATCCATGCTATATTAAAGTCGAAGGAGAAAAGTCAGATTCAGTCAGGCCCAATCGACGAAGTGTATGGACGAGAATGAGGTTGACCCCAGAGCCATTATCAATGAATGATTGTCAGATATCCATGTCAATGTCCTTTCTAGAAAGATACAAATGTATTATATGTCCATGTACCACATGGTCTTCATCTTTATCTGTAAAAGATATGATTGAAAAACATTTTGAAGAATCCTTATCTATACAGTAAACCTCAGCAGCAAAAACTTCAGTTTCAAATTCTTGAGGACATAACAAGGCCTCAAAGAGTGCTTCTTAAAGATATTTAGATAGATTCAAAGCATCCAAAATTGATAACTTGGACATTACTTGGGAAAATTGTTTCAAGATATCATACTTTTGGTACAAATGTTAGCTTTTCCCAGCATGGATATGTGGTTTTATAGGTGCTTCAGAAGTTGATGCTTCTGGTGTAGATGCATTCAATGTTGAAATAGAAGTGGGAAATAGAGATGAATTTGGTCAATTAGACTAACTATGTCTATTTATCTTCTAAGAAAAATATGTTGTAGCTGCTAATCGGTCCTCAAAAATTATTATGCCAAAACAACACTTGTTTTTCATGGAAGAAACTTCTTGTTATTGTTGAGCTCACTAAAGGGAACTTACACAATTTTCTGCCACATATATGGTTTGAGCAGGGGTAGAGATAAAATGATGGTTTCTGGAATTCCCATGTCTTCCCCTATATCCTCAACCTTGGCCTCTTCTCCCTATTCCCCAATTAGGAACATGGAATTCTGGCCCAATATAATTAGAATCACTATTATCATAAGAATTTGTTAAATGGATAACATTAAAGGAACCAAAATCAATTATTCATCAGATGAGGATTTTTCTTAATAGGTTATTTATGGTTTGACCTTTTTGTAGGGCGGTGCCTGTAATTTCGAAATAGACGGCATAAAATCTGTGAATGTTATAGACAACTTTTTCCTTGAAGCGAGATCTTCTTTTTCTGGTTAATCTTTATCCTTATGACCCCTTTTTTTCTTTTAGGAACCACATTTTGATGAAGATGGTTTTGATGTGGCAGGATTGGTAGAAGACACAATTGGTTTTATCATCTGTGTTTGTCAAATTGCATGAGTTCGGTTGATCATTTTCCCTATCATCCCATCATTATATTTTTTTCACATTTTTTTATTTTAACCTCTTTCCATTACCCCTCTTCCTCTAGATTAGTGGCAGTAACATATGCTACATGAGCTAATGAACTTTTCAATTTCACTTTTCCAGAGTATACCATCTTTGGAAGAAGGTATTTGAAAATAAAGCACACTTGAATGGGCGGTCCCAACACTTGATGAAAGGGAAAATAATTCGGACGATCTTCATCACCATCATTATTTGGATTCTTCGGCCATGGAAACTATACCAAATTGTTTTCTAAGGCTGAGATGAAGTATCCAAGAACTTGCTCATTCCTGAAAGAGTATTTTTTATTATTTAATTCCTCAAACTGTTTCATCCTTTGATCCCTTTGATCATCTTGATGAGGTGATCATTCCTTCTAATACTCAGGAAGCAAAGCCCTTTGGTATGATAAAGGTCATGACGTAGAAGCAGGTATAGGTGCATGTTTGAGTGTAACTATAGTTGCTTCTTCTTTTCCTATTATACTTAATGGAACTGATGTAATTACACATGTTTTTGCATTATTTTCTATAGTAGAGTCTTCTATCTGCATAGAGATTTAAGTAAGGTGTCAAAACCCTCATATGTATTACAGAAGGATTGATGGTGTGCGTAATGCATCACGCAGATTTTCCACACATATTGGAAGCAATTCTTCTTTAGGGAGTGCTAAACATAAGTAATTTGTTAATACCTTCCAGAAAGCAATGAAATTAAAAACAATTTAATTTTTCCTTTGTTTAAAATTGGTAACATAAAAAACAATCGTCTTTCGTAATGTTGAGATAAATTAAAGAATAAATTTCTAATGGAGATGTTCCCACCCAGCAATTGATTGAGATTGAAAACTTGTATACCCGAAAAACGATGGTCCTTATAATGATTTCACAAAACACCTATGCTTAACTACCTCTTGTTTTTGTAAAGTACCATAATAGGATCATAATGAGAAACAAAATGTGTTATGTGTTGTTCCGAATCTCCCAAACCATTAAAAATTTAGAATGTTGTATTCACAAATTTTGGTGGGGGAGGAATTGCATCCACCCATTCAGGGTAAGCTCTCTTTTCTGACTGAAATGATGCATGTCATTCCACCATAGTTCCAATAGATTTGTTAATGCATCAATTGTATTCATAAATGTTTGGGAATATTCGGATGAGATGGATTCTGTGAAGGTATTTCAACTACAACTTGAGCTAGTGCAATGACCGGTAAGACCACAGATGGGGGTGCTGATATCTATCTTGGATAACCCATGTAAATATTTCTATCATTATTTATATGATCTTTTCTAGATTTTTTATCCAATGGAGGGAATTCATTGTCCACATCTGTAGTTACTAAAAATCCCCTATGCTGAGGTGATCCAACAATATTTTCTTGTTAAGGATTTTTCTGGGGAGTATATCTTGTAGAAATGTTGTTTCGAAGCAACTCTGTATTGAGTCTTTTCAACTCCTTCATTTCCTCTGCATGTTTTGAAAATCCCTCTTCATGTGAACGGGTTTGACCCTATCCCTTGGAAAAGTGAGGTGCAATATGATTTTATTCCATTCCCCTTGTTATATGCCTTTCAGAGAGGGAGGAGTTGGTTATTTGATAGCATACCTAGATTATGGGTAAGCCATTGATTTAGGGTACACACACCTTCTTCATATGCCTCGATGTGTACCATATTGTGGAAAATAAATTCATCTTCAGATTACCCTAAAATGGACGTATTTTCTAGAGGATCTTCTCCAATGGTATTGATAACATTCACTGACCCATAACACATTGATGAAATTCTGTCAGTGTTTCAGGTAGATCATCTCCCTTTAAGTCTTTCACAAACTTCAATTCTCCTATATGAAGAATTCCATGGAACTGTTTGGCGGACAATTATATATAGGGATTCATTGGATAGTTCATCATTACGTTTTCATTATGGATTCTTCCCTAATTTGAGAAAACTGACTTTCATTGAGGAGGGGATTATAGATGAGGAAAATACCCGAGCCTTGCAGGCTAGATTTGATCCTATTCTTCTTCTTCAAATTATTGAACATTTGTAATGATTTTGAAGGTTGCATTAAACGATCCCCCATCCTGGCAAGCTGGTGTGATTCTTGAACTTATACAGCTGAAATTAGTGTAACTACTCTTCTGATTTTGTGGATTTTGGTTCGGACATTAGCTGGGTGCATCATTCGAAAATTACTTAAATCGCATATTTTAGAAGATCACTGTGCTATTTGTTACATTTTCATCTTTTGATTCTTGACATCCTCTAAATGGGATGTGTATGAACCCAAACATTCTTTTCATGTATGTTTTTCCATTTATGGAGTTTTTTACAAAAGAGGAGTTTCTGAAAATTTTTGAACTACACACCGTGTACTTTATGAGTACATGTCGTGTACTTTGTTATCGTGCGAGGCTATCTGGTGGCCGTGTATGGGCCATAGACACAGTTGTCTGGGGTGATGTGGAGGTTTCTTAAATTTGAGTACAAAAAAGGCAAGTACATTCCATGTACTACAAAATTACATGCCATGTACTTTATTTTTTTTAATTAAATGCACTGGGGTCATGTCTGATGGAAAGAACACCCTTCTTTTAGCATTGGTTCGTCCGAGAGTGAGGGTATAACCACCAGATATTCTCCAAGACTCTGAGCCTCCTTATGTTCTTTGAATAGACCACCGTCGATTGCATTGGAATCATATCTGTGAGTTCTTCCTCCTTCTAGAGCATCGTGTTCCAATTCCTCCTCTTTTCCAAGTTATCATGGGTTGAACGTTTTATGAATTTTTGTAGATCTACAACGTTCTAAGGAGAGTCAAGCATTTTGGTTCATGTATTTTGAGTTCCTAACACCGAGGGTGGTGGTTTGTGCCTTTCTGTTGAATGTCCTTGAATATTATGTGCCAATTCCACCAATACCCTTGAACGGGGTATTGCGTGATTACCTATTTTACCCCTGTTGTATTCCTGTCATGCTTGTATTCATATGTAGAGGTAAATTGGACATGTTTTGGGTTTATTGTTATACCTTGGTTTCTCTTCTCTTGCTTTGTTCTGTTTACGACCATTTGGTCTTCTTTACCCTATGGGTCGTTTATCTGTTTCCCATGCCCTGTGATCGTAGGATGGAGTGTTATTTTTCTGACATGCTTGAGATGTTATAGATTTGTTACCCAAGTATTTATATAGGTTTACTTTGACTATATAGAATTATTATTAAATGACCTACTAGGGGCCGTGAGAACCTAGTGCTACAGATTAAAAGAGGATAGACTTAGTGAGCTTCTTCAGAGAGTCTTTTAGCTTTAGGCTATAAGGGTATTGACCGAGTGAGCATCCTCAGAGAGCCTAGGATTACTTGGGGCTATAAGTGGATAGACTGTGAGAGCTTCCTCAGAGAGTCCTTGAAAATTTTAGACTATAAATGAATTGATCGAGTGTGCTTCCATAGAGAGTCCTGGACCTTGGGGCTATAAGGGGAATTGACTGTGCGAGCTTCCTCAAAGAGTTACTGACTACCATAGACTATAAGAGGAATTTACTGAGTGTGTTTCCTCAAAGAGTCTCTATAATTCTATATGACCAAATTAGAGGGGTTAGGTTGAGTGCACTTCCCATAGGGTTGTTGGTTCATGTTAGGTAGGACCATAGGGGATGGATGTGAGTACTTCCCAGAGGGTTACATGCTGTGCTTTACTGTTTGTTAGTTGTTTCATAACTTTGGAACTGTGGATTATTTATTGTTTAGCATGTTCTTGTTTACTATTTACTATACTTTTACCTGCCATTTATTCACTTACTGTTACGCACAGATCTTCAGGTGGTTGCCCACTAGGATATAGTCTCACACCCTATTTGGGTCATGCTTTTCAACCCAAAAAGAATATATTGTTCCAGGTATAAATAAGGGAAATCACCCTTCTACTTCAGGTACATGACTTGTTGTGGAGCTGGAGAGCATGAGACCAAGCTATGGCTTCTGATGCTGAGGAGTTTATCTGTTTACATTTCTTTTGTACTTTGGTTTAGCACTTATGTATTTCCATCATTGTGAATTGTTTGGACTCTTTCCTAGACATATGTATCATGCATCATTTCATATATATATATATATATATTCTCTAGTTGCTTATTATTTTAGTCTTCTGTTGTTTACTATTGTTGGATATTACTACTTTCGCTATTGAATGTAATGTTACTTCCACTATGTACTCTCCCAATGAGGGCATAGTTTCCCCACTATCACACCGAAAGCCCTCATTGCTAGTCGGTAGCCTCTGGAGATTGGGGAAATGCACTTGAGTCCATGTGGCCAACTGGGTACGGGGCGCCTCTAGGTGGTGTCCGGAACTAGGGCGTTACAAGACGCTTGCTCAAAATTTTCATAGGGTTGATGTTGAAGTATCTCAACAAATTATTTTCTTTGGGCTTAATTTTGATAAGAACTGGTTGATGCCTATTCTTGAGTGTACATTTGATTACATACAAAACCTGTTGACTATGGCGGGCCGTCGAAAATAACATTGCATGAAACCAATTTTGTTGGACTTGGGTGATTTTGGAGTGAAGTGAAATGAAATTCCCCATATCCACTCCATCCTTTGGTGCGAACATTAGATAGGGAATTAGAAATTAATTGGCGTAGCCTCTTCAAAGCATTGATACTTGCACCCTTAAGTGTTCACTTTTGTTTTTCAACCCACGGATGTTGTGAAACTGAAAGAGATGCTAAGTAAATTTGGATCTATAACAATTCTATAACCTTTATATGATTTTGATATTCATCATATGGTAATAATTTAGTTTTCAAATTAGGATGAGTTTTCCATAAGTTGAGATAAATGTCATGAATGCAATCATCTATAATCAATTCTGGAATATAAAAAAGAGAATTTGCTGAAGGCCAGAACACGACTAATATTTCTCCTTTAGCTAATTGTGTCCACATGTTTAACACGTTTTTATCATATTTTAGTAGAGGTTTCTCTACTTCGTCTGACTAAAGGGGATACTTTGTATTAGAAGATAAATGACCCAAGGGAGGTTTGGGGAATGATTGTTCCCTCAAGATGTCTTGTGACTGAGAAAGTGTTTCACCCATAAATGACAGGGCATCAGACATGGGTGGACATGTTTTGGTTAGTGCCTTATGATAAGAGGGATTTCTTATTTCTAGATTATCAATTATATATTTTTTTGACAATGGAAAATACTACTGTAGAGGGGACTTTCATAGTGAATCTCATCATGGGGAGGATAACCATGATGGACTATAACAAGGGATAAATAATCTTGGACCTTGGTATTTTGGCCACACGGAGGGTTGACGTGGATCTCATCCAAATATAGACACTCTGGATTGACTGCATTTTCATGAAGCAAGCCTTCATGATGAAGTTTCTGGTGAGAAGCATCAGAATTACAACTACCACTCCCAAAATTTCATAATGAGAGGGTATGATCTTGAGGAGCAATATATAAATGTTTGAGGTCTTCAAGAACTCCTACATTAAGAGGAGATAAATCACATCCTGACTCTTTATTTTCCAATGGTATTTAGTGATATTTCTTTTTGTATGTTCTCTTATACTTAGTTGGATCCACCTTCTGGGGGAAGTGGTTATAATGGGCATGTATATGTGCATTTTTTGAAATAGTTACTTGAACGGACCGATTAACTCCAATTTGAAATAGTGTATGTTCCCAATCTGGTTGACTATATGATATGGGTGAAAATTTTCCATGAACCTCCTGGATAGGAACAAAGGTATGTATCTGCTATGGGATGATATACTAATGTGTCATACCATGTGTGAGGATAGATTTATATGTTTGTTCCCCGGATGTTTCCGGACTAGTTAAGATATCCTGGCATGATTCTAGAATATGGGCAGGGATATGTGTCTGCCCTTTCAACATTGATATGCTATTTTTAGTGACTTCAATAGCTGGAACATCAATATAAATCCATTTTATATCTGGAGTAGGTGTATGTTTCCACTCCTATCCTACTTTTCTTGTCAATGGATATTGACAATACTCATGCATGGGGGAAGAGAGTTGGGTCTGCCCCAAATTTTTCATCGGAGCTTTCCATCTAACTTCTTCAGGTTCTACCAAATGAGACTATTGGAATGCTTGATGAACATTGGCAGGTGTATGTACGTCTTGGCTGTTTTCCATCAAGTCTCGTTAATGAGCTTCCTTCAAATTTGAAAGATGAGACTGTTGACATAATTGGTGATTCTAAATAGGTGTATGTTCATGTTTATCAGTTTCCACCATATTATATTGGCGGGACTCTATAAATTCCGTAAGACGATCCTGATGATTGGCTGATAACATGTGATCATGTGTATGTTCCTGTTCACAATACTCCACTGGTTTTATGATCCTACTGAGTAGAAAAATTAGAACGGATGGGTGTGTGTGCCCATTCGTTGTTTGTCATAAATGTTGGTCGATGGAATTTTTTGGAATTGGAAGAGGTGAGAACCTGCTCCCTGTTGATCGGATGTTGTCCCTGGCGGTTCGTCTTTTGTGACCATGTCTAAGAGACCTGGGCCAAAAAACCAGATTCAACAACCCCATCATGTTGGGGATACACTATTGCATGATTCTGGTGGAGATTGTAGGTGGGATTCTTCAGGAAGGACTCTTTAATTCTTTAATTGAGGCTGTTAGTGAGTTCTTGATCCTCCACCCTATAGTATGGGAGGGATTGATTCGAGATTTTAGGGGATAAAGACCCAAAACGGTTAGAGGCGGTGGATGGCATCGTTTGCTTCATGATTATTGGTTGATGTTGTACAGATGATCAATGATTATTGTTGACCTGGAGGGAATGTTGAGTAGCCTCCAAAGTTTGGATTGTATCATGTTAGAGATATTCCCTCGCCTATACATTAGAGTCCTAGTGTTAAGGACATTGGTTTTTTGATAACGTATTTCCAGTGGATGGAGATCCAGCTTTAACAACTGTTGGGATGTTCCCTGATGTAGTCCTGTAGAAAGTGATTATTTTGTTTGAAGGGAGTTCTGTGGAAAACTGAGAACAATAAAAAACATTTATTAAAGAAACAACTTTTCAGATGGATACATTTGTGATTAATTCCTTTGTATGTCCTTTCTTTATTAATTGATAGGGGCCTAACATATGGGTAAATTATTAACTTGGTTAAGGATTCACGTCGGGTTCACCATTTTTGTTTCGTAGTTTCTTGAAACCAGTGTTATATATTTAAGAATCACTATTTCTAGGAATTTTCCATTGGATTTATTCATGGATCTGGAAAATTACAATAGTTCTTTATCCATAATAAGTCATGCTTTCCAAAGGAATGTGTTCGTTATGTTTTGAACTTTACAAATCTTAAGAACAAGCATTGGTCGAGAGGATGGGAGTTCAGACTTATCACACCCTTTGGGGGGGGGGATTATTGTCTAATCCACGACTCTATTTGTAAAATTAAAATATTTTCATGAATCCTTATTAATTCACCAATTATATCATATATATCACTTAGAATATTCAATAACTTATTAACATGTGTAAAATTTTAGAATCACCAGTATGAATTCAATGTTCATCATCCATGGAAACATCTATATGTATTAGAGGTTTTCCATTGATGGTGTCCTCTAATATACTGAATAAAGACTCTTTTAATCATCATTAGGATGATACTGGTTTTTTAAGCCACTCATTGGGGCACTATGGAATTTATTGTCATCAAGGGAGACGAAAGTTTGTTTTAATCATGGGATCTTGCTCATAAAATGAGCTACCTACATATCATTGTGAAAGGAATCAGAACCCTCATATTTTGGTGCTGCTTAGTAAGACACATCATTCCTTTTAAATTCAAGTGATAAGGACCTCTATGCGAAAGGTTCTTAGATGATACTTAGTGTGGGACTCATGCTAAAGCAACATATGGAACATGGAAAGGATATGAGTTTTCATGTAGGGGTAAACCCTATTAGAAATTTGGCCCAAGGAGAACAGGGTTGATTTAATGTGTTGGGTTTGAACCTCAAAGAGGATTCTTACATATCGTATATGGATTGAAATCAAAGCCCACGTAGTTTTATGAAACTCACAAGGGAGTTTGGTTCTTTGAGAAATATGATTTTGGGCTTACTTCCTAAAAAGGATGCCTTGATGATTTGGAGAATGAATTTGGGGGTTATTTCCTAAGAAGGATGCCTAAATTGGGAAAATTAGGGTTGGATTCATGAGGAGGATATACAATGAGCCTGGGCTCTGAAAGATCTTCCTACGTATCCTGATATTGAAAATAAATGAGAGTTATCGTAGTTCCTTGTTTGAGTGTTTGTGCACATGATGTAACCATCAAATAAATATAATCCCATGTGAGTCATGCTTGGTGTGAGAAACAAGAGGATTTTAATGATTCAATAATGAAACATCACGCCTTCCAATTTTTCCTCCATGCTGATGGAAGAGGGCACATCGACCGTGGAATAGGGTGAGGCGATGAGCCTTCTATCTGTTCAATTTACATTGGACAAGGGTCCAATGTAAGGAATAATAGGTGAAGTTGAGAGGCTTATACCCGGATGGCTTCCATGAAATTGGTCCTGGTAGAGGAGGGAGACTTCTCTTATGCTTTCATGGAAAAGAAATAGGTGAACCATACCTTCCCTACCAGGTATGCAACACTCATCCAAACAGTGAACTTCACAATGTTGTTTCTGGGAGAAACGTCCATGTGATTGTGGATATACAAACCCAAAAACGTCCCATGAACCCAACCCCATTGTGAAACAAATGTGGGAATCCTCTGACTATGTAAATACAAACCCAAATGGAAGACACGCTGATGTGCCTTTCCCATTGTTTTGAGAAGTTAGGAGGTTTTGGTGGAGGCTTCCACTTATCCACTTTTAGATAAGGAACCAAGGATGGAGATACCTTTACATGAATGGATTTTTAAAAAGGGTACTTGAGTTGGTCATGTAGGTCCCTTACACAAGTGTGCCACATAGGTACCCCACATACGTTTGGCACGCAGGTATACCGTACAGGTACGGCGTGCAATTGCAGCTGATGAATGAAGAATCTGAAGAACTTCAAAAACATTTATATCTCATTTAATTATCTCTCCTTTCATGGTTTATAGATATACCTAAGACAATTTGAGGGATCTAGGTGAAAGAGCTACGCAATGGGATCTTCATAGAGTCTTTCATTTTTTTCAGTCCAGAAATATGGAGCCCAAGGGATCTATTTATAGGCCCGGATGGTCTTGGTCGAAGAGATGTTAACCATGTAGGTACTTCATGTAGCTACACCGCGCGCTCTTCTCTGTTTCAGGACATAAATAATCTCCTGGCGCAGTGGTCAGCCATGTAGCTCGACCGCATAGCTCGGTCGTGTAGCTCGGTGAAGCTACATCATCGTGGGGTGCTTTGGGAGTATTAGTGATTATCCTTTGTAATGTTTGAATCTTGATTTGGGATTTGAAATTTCCAATGTTTGTCTATCATTTTGGTTACTTTTTAAATTAGTTTCATCATAATGAAAAAAGAGATGTTTAGAAATCCCTTATGAAAATTCTGCATCAAAATTTCATCACTCAATAATTAATAAAATATGTTGATGAGGGAAAATGGGATATATCACAATTTTAAAATAATATTTAAATTAATGGGGATATTTAATGACATATCCCAACATATTAAAATGGAAACTAAAAAAGAAATAACCTAAAAGGAGTGCTTGAAAAAGAGAAGGGTATTAGATTCCCAAACATTGTCGAGTAACTCCAAAAACCTGATAGTTGGGACCTTGGGGGACTGATGACACCTTGGGGGGACTCCTAAGAATGTAAAGCTACTAGACATTACAGGATAATGTATATGGAATAAAATAAATGAGGGAATGGGTAGGTATTTATATTGAAAGAGAGGGAGTTTTTTTTATTAATTTACACGTACAACTCATTAGTGGTATTTACAAAACCATGGGATTACCAATGGTATTTTCCAAAGGTATTGGCCTCTTGGGAAAACTCATATAATATTCTATTACTCCTAATTAGGCCATAATAATTAAATCATTATTAAATAATTAATGATATCATTAAACATACTTAAACTCAAAACTGTATTTTTACTGATCCTGATAATTTATTGTTTTTATAAAATTATCATAAATTCAGAATAACATAATATCGACATTATGAATTAAAAAATTACATATATTTTATCATAATAATTCTCTATATGTAAAAATTTTAACTTTTATCCATGAAAATGATCATTTATTAGAAATAATTTCGGACATAAAATGCAATGTAAAATGCATAGTAAAATTTTCGACACATCAAAAAAATAAAATTATTTTTCCATTTTTAATTTAAGAATAGTGTTTTGATTATAATAATTCATTATAATACACATTAATAAAACCATATTTTGATTTAACAATTATAATTTCTCTGAAATGTACAAAGTTTCCTCAAAAAATCAATTTATCAATTTTTTTATATTTTTAATAAAAACTAAAATCAAAATTGAAAGGATGGGAAACAATATTATCAATACATTAATTGGTGGGGTTACATCTCCATTGGTAATATTAATATTTATAAGAGAAAAAATACTTTTCCAATGGGTTGGTTCTTATTCACCAAAAAAAAATATGTTGATCTTATTAGACTCTAAATATCACACTAAACACAACTTTGTTTGTTTTTTTTTCAAAATTCAAAACATAGATGTGGAAAAAGTAATTTTAACTTATATTTTATAACTATTATCAAGTGTTGTTTCATCGAGACTCAGTGTTTTGTGAAAATAATCTATTTAATGAACGTAAATTATTTATGAAGAAACATTCCCAAAAATATTGGGCTGTCATATTAATAGTGAATATAATTGAAACATAATTTAGTATTTATCAAAATAATTATAATATTCAATTAAAATATTTATTTAATATATTTATATAAATTAATTTTACTAAAAATAATAAAATAAATATATTTATAACAAAATATTATTTTTCTGAAAATAATACTAAAAAATAACAGTTTCTGTAAAACTTTAATTTAAAATAATTTGATAGCTATTCATTTGAAATAGAAGTATTAATAATCAAAAATTAATAATAAATTATCGTTTTTATAACATAATGTATTTAAAATTATAAAAAAAAATACAAGTGTGTTACATTTTCCCCCCTCAGCAAAACTGTGTCCACGCAATTCAAAATTGTACTTCGAACGTTAAAGGATGATAGTTGAAAATTCCCGTATGGGAAACCCACAATGGAAGCAGGATTAATAAAATATCTTCTTAGTAATAGGTAAGTATAAATACATAGGTTACCTCAACATTATTCATTTAAATAGGATAATATTTTTGTGATGTGAAAATATGGTAATGACAGAATAATTTATCCTTTATATTAATAAGGAATGTAATGTAGAACATCTTTACACGAGAGTTGATTAACCAAAAAAAAATAAACTATTATTATGTAAATGTTCATCAATATCATAAAAATTTATGACAATCAGGAAACATTTTTTATTATTCTTTTCCGAGAGTTGAAGAATTATTCCCACGGTAGTTAGTACTATTAAATTTTCTTTATCTATATCAATCATCTCTCAATCCATAATATTTTTCTCACCACTATGAACATTCTAAGGTTTATCATTCTCCTAACCATGTATTTCTCAATTTCTATCTTATTACCTTGTCATTTTTATTTGTACCATTCAACATATATCAAAAAATACATAATGAAATAGTACTACAGTACAATCCTTATATATCTCACAAATTTAATAACAAGAATATCTTAACAGAGTTATGGAATCCAAAAAAAAATTAGAAATACATTAATTACTCTACATTGAAAATAATAACATCATAATATTGACAATGATCCCACAAAATTACCAGTTCTATATTTCTGTTATTGAAGGAAAATTCATTTATATAGTTCCCCATATCTTCGTAGATAAAGAAATGAATATTGGAAAAAAATTTCCATTTCTTGTAATTATGAGCATGGTGTTATTTTTCTCCACACTTGAAGCAAACTCATTTTCCTCTTATGAATATATCAAGGTGTTTCCATCTATAATTATCACATATCGGAAAATATTTCCTTCCACTCCTACCTTTATCCATATTTTCCCAATTGTCCTATTATTCTCATATTTCCTTAGGAACCCATAATACATAGAAAACTATTTCACCTTCTTGTTTTGACATGACATTACATCCTAATATTATGCCATTGTTTGAGAGACTATTTCCGTTTTAAATACTTGCATAAACCCATCGATGAAATGATAATTCTTTCTCTGTAAAGTATATAATTCATGGGGTTCCCATTCTTTTGGGTTGGTTCCATTTAAAAACAATTTCATAAATTACATTAGAGAATAACATTATGAAGCACAATGTAAAATACAAATACTAGTGAAATACTTAACATAAATAGAAAATTATATGTGTAGATAATCTCATAATCATAATCACGGTTTCTTTAGAGAAATATTTACTTCTAAATCCATCATAATTTTTGGTAAAGAGAATGTAAACTTTTTTAAGAATATCCCCACAGTGTGTCAAACTAGTTTTGTAGTAAGGCCCATTAACATGAAATAGGTTACCCTAAGTCAAGCCTTGAACACCATGTTAGATTGGTTACTCCTAGGTACATTTATTACACCACCACATCCACATGTAGTATCAGGAGAGGAATGTATTTTCTAGGAATATTCACATAATATTTACCTTACCGAAATTCAAGGATGTTTTTATATTCTTATCCTGAAATTTTATCTTATTGAAACATATAAAATATCTGATATTAGATTTATAATAAGGGTAAGTAATACAATGGAGTTATCATAAACATAAAAATTAGGCATGGTGAATAAATAAAATCACATTCATTTAAAAATTAAACTCAACATAATATAGAGGGATTGGAAGATGAGTAAATAAAGACACATAAATTGTCTCATGGAATATTACCATATATATTATAATAGTATAATAATCTCATTATTTATGAAGTATTAATATCATAATGAGCGAATTCATATCTGTAGAAAAACCTCAGCCTATTTGGTGGAGATTCAACAAGTGCATCAAAGAGACTCGAGTTCAAATACAGATGGAGATATATTTATGGGTTATTGTAGAAGTACTATGGAAGGCACTGTAGTAGGTACTATTAATTACTGTAGAAACTAAAACTATTATCTATTTGGGCATTTGGGTCAACAGTTTGGTCCTCGGATCATTTAAGGCCTTCGGGCCTCCAAAAGACTTCAGGCTAGTAAGGATTTCATGCCACCTTAAGGCATTCAGGCCACCATAAGGCCTTTGGGCCACCTCAATTATTTCGACCCAACTACAATTGTGCTTAATGGACAAGGAAGACACTACATAGAGTGGACTATAGATGAGGATTCATATCATATGTATTCATCAGAGTGAATTCATATTCCTGACACTATAAACCTGTCATCAAGGCCTTATCCAAGGCTTCTGAAAATACAAGGGTAAGGCCTCAACCAAAAAACAATTATTTTTTGCTTTAGGAGACCTACTGATGCATCGAGGGGCTATAGAGGGACCCACCTTCCACTTAATATTTCCAATTCATTTCTTATATTAATTGATTTATACATAAATATCATATACATATGCAATTTAAATAACATTCCCCAGCAGGTTAACATAATTTCTAACCATTCAGAGTAATAAAGTGAATAAAATCAAGATAACACATCCACAGTTAAAATAATTTGAATCCCTTAAAGAACATATTTTAGATGATATCATAAGAGATAAACCACAAATATGTACAAGATTTGAGAAAGTTTGGTCACATAGATGAAGATAAACTTAAATGAGTCATTGAAAATTTAATGAATAAAAAATCCTTAAACATTCCAAACTGTCCAATAAAAAATTGATACATTCAAATAAAAATATCATAGAATATAATTAGAATAATGAGTCTCATGAAATGATATATAAAAGGGATGTACATAAACCACATATAAGAAATAAGTGGGGAAAATGAACATATCTCATAAAAGATAAAGTGAGATGAAAAAAATTCCTTTTAACTTTGGAAAGAAGAGTTATTGGGGAAAATTATTGTTATTTATCTTCAAATCATATTTTAATACTTTTTATACCAAAAATGTAAAGAGAATAATATAGAAATTATATTTGAGACATAAATGATTTCACATTTAAGGCAAATCATGTAGCATCCTAAGCATCCATGGTAAGTTTCCCTTTGAATAATGCAGTAGCTTGCGTTGTACGCAAATTGGAGTTTTATCACACCACAGCCAATCAAAATTGTCGTTATAAATAGTAATACCCACTTACTTAAATTTTATAAAATTTATTTTTCAAAATGGACTTCATTATTGAATTCGTAATATCAAAATTAGTTTAGGGTGATTTTTTTTGTATTTTCTGAAAACTTTTAATTTTTAATGAATATTGGAAAACACTGTGTTTTTGTTTAAAACCATATTTTTATTTAAATAATTATTTATTTTAGTTCAATATAGTTATATAATACCTATATAATTTCAATTTAATTCATTTGAGTCATTTTATAAAAAGTTTAAATATATTAAAATTTTATTAAACTTCTTATTGTCTTTTACCCACCTCCTTGGAGCATTATAAAATTTGCATAAAACTTAATTTTAACGCTTCTGTTAATTTAATTTCAAAAATATGAGTGACACAGTTGATATCATTACATAAAATTTAGTTCAATAACATAAATTAATCTTTGGTGAATAGTAACTTTTAACTTTTATTTACAACGGTTAAAAGTAAATAAGGTAATTAAAAGTAAAAAATGATATTATTATTACCCTAACACATGTCCTAATTCTATTAGATAAGACTATTTAGACCAAAAACAACCTTAGTAATAAAAACTGATCTTTAGGTCCACATGGATGAGATTAAGACATTTATTATTATTTAATTTAAAGAGGTGTTAAAATTGTTAAACGCAAGTTTACATAAGTAAAACAATTTTAATATAGGGTTATACATAATATAAATTCGACAATAAATATTCTACATAAAGATAAAAAAATTCATAAATAATGATATTTTATTTATAAATTTTAGACATTAAATAATTAAATTTATTTATGACACAGCGATGATGCAGTAATTAACTTATTAATGAATGATTAAAATGATTGATATTATAAATAGCCAACTAAATCTAATTTTAGACTTTTGATGAATTAAAATAATTTTATAGGTCAATATGACTTGTTATGGTTGATAAAATATTTTTTTTGAAGTAATAATGCTATTATGATTTTCACAAAAACCAAATACTAAATAGTGTCAAAATTGACATAATTGAGTGTTTAAAACAAATACTATATTATTAATTGATATATTATTCAAAAAAAAAACTACGGTTTATCCAAAGGACATAAATAAGGGTATATATATTAATAATGAACCACTGGGGGTTCCCTTGACTTGTTATAGTATGTTTTTTTAACCATATAATATAAAAATACAAAGAGACATGGTAAATGTAAAACTATTGAACTAAGAGTTAAATCTATATGATAAGGTTAATATGGTGACCTAAACCTATCTAAAATCTATTGGTTGCGAATTTTTCCACCCATTCCCACCTAATCCTCGAAAAAAATAATTTTGGAGCCATTATAAATCTAAAATTATTTTATTATAAAATAATATTTCAAGAATTTCGTAAAGTTACCCACACCTCTCTTATAAAAGGGTACTATCTATTCTCTTCATTTCATGCCTAAAAACATTTGGATCAGACAACCCATGCCCATATATCCTCCCAAAATTCCTCCCTTAATCCTAGAGGCCTTCCTTTGGTCATAAATCCGACCTATGGAGCCTTTTTGATCAAATCAAAAGGAAGAACCCGAAGAACAGGTAAATATTTCATCACCTCTTTTATGTTCTTATCTTCTTCCAGTTCCAATTTATTTGTTATTTTTTTATTATAAAATAAAAACCCTAGTATATTTTATATATTTTAATGTTATTATAAAAATCGTACAACTATATTCATTATTCTAACCATCAGAGTAATGACAACGTCACCATACATGCGAATGTACGACTTACCGTCTCGAAATCGCAGTGTAGTTTGTTATTCAAACACTTCGTTATTTTGATGTGTATAATAGTGAGTATAACTACTATAAATAATAAATATAACATATTAATTAATATTTATATATCATATACCATCCAATTAGGTTCTATTCACCATCAATATAATGATATTGGCACTCGTTCGTATCTACAGATTACCATCTCCACAAACGCGATGAGATCCATTCTCCGTCATAATCATTCAAGATTAATTTTCATTTTATTCTTAAAATTAATTTTTAAGTACTTAATATCATTTGGGATATGAATAAAATAGATCCCATATATAAAAAAGCTGGCTTACATAACCGAGCATTTAAGGGAAAATGGATCAGCTAACACCTGAAACGACGATAATACTTAAATATTAATAATAAATAAATATTAAAAGATCATATATGATAAGATATTTATATATATAGTTCTCATAGAATTTAATAATAATTATTTAACTATTACAAAAGAGTTTAACATACCCTCGACCAAAGATAAGTACAAGGTATAGGTTAATTCTACAATCTATTCATTATCTGAGGTTGTTTATACGTAATTAAATATTGAGACCTCTTTATCATCCACATCCATGATTCATAAAATGTCTTTAAAAACATTTTTACTATGGCCAAAAATGATTTATACCCTTATTTTACTTTTTATAATATTTTTATAAAGGAATCTTTTTGTCGTTTTCCAAACAATGTATTTTATGACTTTTTCGACAAAATTATGGAAAGAATGTTTTTTTAACTTATACGGTGGGTGTGGATATTTTATAATATTATAACACCTTAAATGTTTCAAATACAAGCTTATAAAAATATTTCCAAAATAAATGTTTTCTTTTAAATGGTTTCAAAATAGAAAGAAGAATTTCTTTCAAATAGTTTTCATTTCATCAATGTCAACATACTTTGATATACTTTAAACTTGTTTGAAGTTGATTTATTATGATACAAAACTTCAATATTGTATTGAATGTTTTCTGATATGTTTGACTATGGATATGTTATTTTAAAACCATTCATGATTTTTTGATAATGTGTTGACATTTCGTATACTAGTTTTAATATGAATGTTTTTGTGATGTTTAAATATTTTCAAATAAGAAATGTATTGGACTTAGTAAGTGATAGGTGGAGCCCATTATAGCTCATAGATGCATCGGTAGGTCTCATGAGACAAACTAGTGTATTGGAACAAGACCATGACCCAATAATATTGGTATTATTGTCACAGGGCCTTGAATATGTGGTTATATGGTCTGACATTATGCATTCTATCATTATGAACATGGCTATTGATATTGCATGTGATTATTTGACTAATATAATATCAATGTAAATGAGTAAATGTAATTTTTTGATTTTACCATTTCTATATTATTATTAAGTATATGTTTAAAAAGCTTTTGTTTTATTCTTATACATTTCCTTAAATTTTTTTTCATATTTATGCAAGTTTCAGCTATATAGTTATCCTTTATGGGCATCTGAGATCACCCCTTTCTATGTTTTATTTTTCCTAGGCTATGAAGATGTATTTTATCATTGAAATTTAGGGATTGGATAAGGATATAAGTGTGTTCAAAAGGGGAAAAAATTGATTTTTTTTATTTGAGGATTTTATGTAATACTTATGAATGTATCTAGTAATTCCAAGGCTACTACACTAACCGGTCATTTGAGACTTGATCATTTATGATCATGAAAATGTTATGTAATAATGCACTGAATCTGGATTACTAGGGTCAGGGCCTTACATTTGGTATCAGATGATGTTTAGTACAAACCTTGAAAGTATGATTTAGGAAAACTCTGATTAGAGAACCTTTCCCTAAGATAGACTATGAGGATTAGTATAGAAGAACTTCCTCGAATTTTAGTGCTGTAGAGATTTTTTCAGTTTTCCAAGAAATACATCCCTTTCATGATATGAGCATGTAGAGGCGTCTCTGGAACATATGTATCTAGGGGTAAAACTATAAAACACCACATTGATCTATATTTGAATTGGAACTGGTGCACAAAAACGAGCCTTGTTGCACTCTTGGTTACGACACTCCCGCGGGATATGCTTAGGATAATTAAAATTTTCATTAAAAAGAATTATTAAGGGTTTATGAGTATATACTTCATTAAAGAAAACATTTTTATGACTATGGATTACATCAATAAACTGTTCAATTTATTTTAATTTTTTTACAAGTTTGGAATTATGTATTGCGATTCATAAACTAATCTAGTGTATGGTAATGTTTAGAAATGGAGCCTAGTGGAAGGAATGGAAACTATATAAACACATGTAATCCATTTAGAGATTTCCCTCCTACTCAATATAATTATAGTGGAACTGGTGAAGCAACTAGTGATGATCAGCTTATCACCATACTGGGACAACTCACTCAGGTTATGAATAATAACCTTACCCATATAGAGCACCCTGATCTACAACATAGAGGATCAATGTGAGACCGCTTCAGGAGGCAACAACCACCAAAATTCAATGGGAGTATAAATCCATTAGTAGCTAATAAATGGTAAATTCCATAGAGAAATTATTTCATAATATGGGGATTAATGAAAGGGAAAAATCTATCATGGCATTTTATCACCTCATGGGAGATACAGATCAATGGTGGTAATTAATCAAAAATACAAAGGAAGATAAAGAAGTTTTTAACATGGAATGGAATGAGTTTATAGAAATTATCTTAGAAAAATACCTTCCTCGTGACCATTGAGTAAATATGAAAATATAATTTCTGAGTCTAAGGAAAAAGGAGGATGATAATGTTGCAAAGTATGAGGCTAACTTTACAAGGTTATCATGGAATGGAAAATATTATATACGTATCCCAAGGAGTAATATTGATTAATTATATGATGGGATAAAGACATTTCTTTGTTGAGAATTAGTCTCACAATCCTTCACATCATACGAAGATATTTCCTCATGTGCTATCAAGACATAAAATGAATTCTCTATCTATTAGGACTTCAAAAAAAGAAAGAGAAGAAAATATATGATGAACACTATAGAAATTGATATAAGGGGAAGAAAATGAAAAGTTGAATATCTATCCTATGATAAATGTGGGAAGAAACACCCCGGTACTTGCCTAAAGGGAATGGGAGTCTTTTAAAAGTGTGTTGAAAAAGGCCACTAAGGTCGTGATTGCAAGGGAAATAAAGAGTCTGTAAATGATTAATGCTAGAATTGTATAGAAAATTTGTATTATGAAAATGAATGTCCAATGTGCCAAGAGAACATAACTCAAAAAAGGGTAACAGAGCAAGGCCAAGCTTATGCGATCAACACTGCTGAGGTTGAAGCTCCGAAAGGCGTGGTGGAAGGTAATTTAATGGTTTCCTCATGGTTATCCAATGCTTTATTTGATTTTGGATAATCACATTGTTTCATATCTTCCTAATTTTCATAGAAAATTAGATATTTTTAATTTTACATAACAGTGTATTTTTCAGTAAAAACACTTAAGGAATGTATCATCGCAGTAATGTTTTGTGAATCAGTTCCCTTTAGGGAATATAAAGTTTCTTTTTGGCTGATATCATCGTCATACACATCATTTAATTTGATATAATCTCCAATGTGGATTTTCTTTTAGACCATAATGCAAAAATCTATTATAAGAAGGAGGTTAAATTTTTTGATGATGATAAAGAGTACCTTATCTTTAGATCAGAAAAATCACATCCAAATTCTTATCTAGATCCGCCCTCATTAGCTCTACTAAATTCAATTATTAGGGAAGAATAGAATGAAATAACTCTGGGTGAGGAAAAGAATGTTCGAATAGATTACTTGCCAATTGTGCATGAATATGTTGATGTGTTTCTAGAGGATTTACTTGGACATCCACCAAAATGAGAAATTGATTTTTCCATTGATTTAATTCCTGGTTCAAGGCCCGTATCGAAGACCCCTTTTAGAATGGCCACTCTAGAATTAGAGGAACTAAATAAAAAATTAGAGGAATTGAGTAACAAGGGATTTATTTTCCCTATTTATTCTCCATGGGGAGCCCCTATACTTTTTGTTAAAAAGAAAGAGTGATCTATGAGGTTGTTATTTGACTACAGGGAGATCAATGCTATAAGAATAAAGAACAAGCTCCCCTACCTCGCATTGATGATTTATTCGACAAACATCATAGTGCACAATATTTTTCAAAGATTGACCTTCGATCTGGATATCATCATTTGTCTGTGAAAAATGAAGACATTCCGAAAACATCATTTCGAACCAGGTACAAGAATTACAATTTATAGTAATTCCTTTTGTATGGGCAAATGAACCCCATGTCTTCATGGATATAATGAATAGTGTTTTCAAAGAATATCTTGATGAAATTTTTGTGGTATTTATTGATGATATTTTGGTATACTCCAAATGATACTAAGATCATGAAAATAACTTTTGCGTTATCCTAAGGAATCATAGATGAAATGAATTATATGTAAAATTTATCAAGTGTGAATTATGGCTTCAAGAGATTTCTTTTCTTGGACATATTGTCTCTAAAGATGGAATCTCGGTTGATCCTTCAAAGACCGAGGAAATCCAGGAATGGCTTGCACGAATGAGTATAACTGAGGTATGCAGTTTTATTAGTTTATAAGGATATTATCAGCATTTTTCCTATAATTGTGCCTGATTTGATAACCCATTAACCAAGCTAACTTGTAAAGGGGTTAATTTTTTTTTTGGAAAAAAGAATGTAAATAATGTTTTGAAGTACCAAAGAGAGGTTTAGTTAATGCTCTTATCTTAAATCTACCATCACAGAATGATGGGTTTGTTATTTATAGTGATTCTTCAAATAAAGGGCATGGTTGTGTCCTTATCCAAAATGATAGAGTTATTGCCTATGCATCATGGCTACTAAAAATTCATGAAAAAAACTATCCCACTCATGATCATTAGCTAGCATCTATAATATTTTCTCTGAAAATATGGAGACAGTATATCTATGGTAAAAATGTGATATTTATACTGATCACAAGAGTTTGAAGTATATTTTCTCACTAAAAGAAATCAACATGAGGCAAATAAGATGGATTGAACTACTCGACGATTATAATTTCACTATACACTACCACCCGAGGAAGGAAAATATGGTGGCAAATGCTTTGAGCAGAAAGGATCGTGGATTTTTGAAGAATATGCATGTTGAAATGGATCCTATATACATGGATCTAGTAATGGTGGATATGGGAATAACCATGGAAGGTAAAACATCAATTATTTTTTAAATTATTTCCAAACCATCTTTACATGAAACGATAAAAAGTTCCTAGACTGGTGATGAGGAATTTCAAAAGAATATTAAAGATGTGAATGATGAGAGATTGAGTGACATAATATATGAAGATGGAATTTTGAAATTTGGGAGGATACCTTGTGTTCCTGATATACCAAATCTAAAAGGGAATTGTTGGATGATGATCATAGCTCCAATTTATCTATACACCCTAGTAGCAATAAAATGTATAGAGATTTGAATGATCATTTTAGGGGGGACAACATGAAGAGGGATTTTTCTGAATTTGTGTCAAGATATATGGTTTTTCAACAAGTGAAAGCTGAAAGGAAACATCCAAGAAGAATCATGCAACCTCTTCCCATACATGAGTGGAAATGCGATAATATTACGATGGAATTTTTCATGGGGGCTATAAAAGACTCCTAGAAGGAATGTTACAATATGTGTTATTATTGATTGTATTACCATGTCAGCACATTTTCATGCTATAAAAAAGATTTAACACTTGAATGTCTGGAAAGTCTACATATCAATGAAGTTGTAAGACTTCTTGGAGTACGTCTATCAATTATTTCTGATCATGATCCCCATTTTACATCAATATTCCAGAAAAGTCTTTAGAAGGCCCTGGATACTAAACTTCATTTGAGCACTGCCTACCACCCTCAAACCGATGGACAATCAGAATGGACTATTCAAAACATATAAGATATGTTGAGATAAATATCACTTGACATTCAAGGTTTGTGAGATCAATATTTACCTATAGTATAATTTTTCTATAATAATAGCTTTAATTAAAGTATTCATACGGCACCATATGAAGCTTTATATGGAAAGAGATATCGCACACCAACTTGTGGGGATGATGTTGGTGAATGAAAACTCGTAGTCCCAAAACGTGTTGAGGAAACAATGGAAAGGGTGAAGATTATCCAAACCCACATCAATGCAACCCAAAGTAGGAAAAAGAGGTATGCCAATAACCGAAGGTAGGATTTTTAGTTTCAGGTAGGAGACCATGTTTTCAAGAATGTATATCCATCGAAGGGTGATATAAGTTTTGATAATATAGGTAGATTGTGTCCTAGGTAGGTCAGAACTTTCAAAATTCTATAACGAATTGGAGTTATAGCTTATCGTTTGACAATGATTCGAGTCCTATCGAAATTTCATGATGTGTTAAATGTATAACTATCGAGAAAATACATGCCTGACCAAATGCATGTACTATACTATGAGGAAATTGAACTGGAACCTGATCTGTCTTATTGTGAAGTACCTATCAAGATTCCTGATACTAGAGAACACATGCTCAAAAACCAGGTGACTCGTCTTGTAAACGTTCTATGGAGAAACCATAAGATGGAAGAGGTAATGTGGGAAACCGAGGAACTTACGATGAAGAACCACTTGAATATTTCTATTCGATAATATTTTAGAAATTTTGATGATGAAATTATTTTAAGTAGGGGAAAATGTAACACCCTAAGCTTCAATGGTAAGTTTCCCTTTGAATAATGCAGTAGCTTATGTTATACACAACATTGAGTTTTTACACACCACAACCAACTAAACTAGTCATTATGAATAATAATACCCAATTTTGAAATTATATAAATTTTATTTTTCAAAATGGAATTTATGTTTTAATTAGGAAAATCGAAAGTAGCTTACGGAGGATTTTTTGTATTTTTTTGAAGACTATAAATTTTTAATGAATAGTGAAAACATTGCGTTATTGTTTACAACCAATATTTAATTTAAATAATTATTTATTTTATATAAATTTATTTTATGTCAAATTAGATACACAATACCTATATAAGTTCAATGTAATTCATTGGAGTCATTTTATAACAAGTTTAGATATATAAAAATTTTATTGAACTTTTTACGGTCTTTTACCCACCTCCTAGAAGCATTTGAAAATTTGAATAAATCATAATTTTACCACTTATTGAATTGATTTCAAAAAATCCGAGAGACATAATTGATATCATAAATTAAAATGTGGTTCAATAAGATAAAAATAATTTTTGGTGAATAGTAACTTTTAACTTTTATTTACGACGGTTAAAATTAAATATGGAAATTAATGGAAAAAATGATATTATTATTACAATAACACATGTTATAATTAAATTGGATAAGAATATTTTGAACAAAAACTATGTTTGAAAAAAAATGATCTTTTTGGTCCACTTGGATTAGATTAGGACATTTATGATTACTTAATTTAAAGAAGATTTAAAAGTGTTAAACTCAGGTTTTGAAAACTAAATAATTTTTAATATAGGGATGTAGATAAGATAAATTCTACTATAAATATTATTTATAAGGATAGAAAATTTATTACATAATGGTATTTCATTTATAATTTTTAGACCTTAAATAATAAAATTTATTTATGACACGTTGATGATGTAGTAATTACCTTATTAATGAATGATTAAAATGATTAATATTATAAATACCCAAAAAAATAATTGGAGACTTTTGATGAATCCACTAATTTTCATGGTTAATATGACATTTTAGGGTTGATTAAATTTTTTTATTTCGAATTAATGACGATCTTAAGAGTTTCACAAAAACAAAATAAAAAATAGGGTCAAAATTGTCAAAATTGTGTTTTTAACAAATATTCTATATTATTAATTGATATAATATTCTTAAAAATATAAGGTTCAGCCAAAGTTCTTATATAAGGTTATATATATTAATACTGAACCACTTGGGGTTTTTTTGGCTTGTTATAGTAAGTTTATTAACCATATAATATAAAAATAAAAAGAGGCATGGTTAATGTCAAACTATTTAACTAAGATAGAAATCGAAAAGATAAGGTTAATATGGTGACCTAAACATGTCTAAAACCTATTTTTTGAAGGTTTTTCTATCTATCCCCACCATATAAAAGATACAAATCATTTTGGATCCATTAGATACCGAATATGATATTATTATAAATTAATATGTCTAGATTTTCCTAAAGTGACCCACACATCTCTTATAAAAGGGTATTTTATTCTCTCTCAATTTTACATCTCCAAATCCATTTGTATCGACCAATCCCTGGCCAAATATCCACTCAACATTACTCCCTTAATCATAGAGGACTTTTATTGGTCTGAAATCTAACCTAAGGAGCCATTTTGATCAAATCAAAAGGAAAAACATGAACAACAGGTAAATATTTCATCACCTCTTTCAAGTACTTTACCTCTTCCACTTCTTGTTTCACGACTGTTTCCATTATAAAATAATAACTAAAATATCTTCTATATACTGTGATGTTATTATAAAAATGGTAAAACCATATTCATTATTTTATCTGTCATATGAGTGACAAATTCAACATACGTTCACATGTACGGCTTACCGTCTCCATGTCGTGGTGTAGTGCGTTATTCAAACACTTCATTATTTGGATGGGTATAATAATGAGTATGATTTATTTAAATAATAACTATAACATATAAATTATTCTATATATATGATATGACATCCAATTATATATGATTTTACCATTAATATAATGATATTATTGCTCGTGCATACGTACGGATTACTATCTCCATGAACGCTATGAGATTCATTCCCCATCGTAATCATTCAAGAATAATTTTCATTTTATGATTAAAAATAATATTTATTAACTTAATATAATTATGGATGTGAATAAAATACATCCAATCTATAATAAATATGGCTTACATAATTGATAATATAAAGGAAAACATATCAATTAACAATGAAACAATGATAATACTAAAATATTATTAAAAGAGTAATATTAGAAGTTCATATATTATATCATATTTATGTATAATTTTATTGTATAATTTAAAAACAATGATTTAACTATTAACTAAATGTTTAATATACCCTCGACCAAAGAGAAGTACAACGTAAGGGTTAATTCTACAATATCTTCATTATCTGAGGTTTATTATGCGTAATTATCTACTGGGACCTCTTTATCATCCACATCCATGCTTATTAAAATGAATTTCAAAACATTTTTACTATGGTTTAAAGTCATTTATACATTTGTTTAAATTATTATAAGATGCTTATAAAGGAATATTTCCTTCATTTTCCAAACAAGATACTTTACATCCTTTTGGAAAAAATTAAAGAAATAATGTTTCTTTAAACTTATATGGTTTGTGAAGCTATTTTCTACCATTATGAGACCATTGAAGTTTCCCTTAATATATTTTATGAATATTTCCAAAAAAATGTTTCTTTTAAATGGTTTCAAAATAGAAAGAGGTATTTCTTTCAAATAGTTTTCATTTCATCTATTCCAACACCCTTTGATGGATTTTAATGTTTTTTAAGGATGATTTATTATGAAACAAATCATCTATATTGAATTGAATGGTTTGTGATATGTTTGATCTTGTCTATGTTATTTTTACACCATTAATGGTTTATGGATAAATTATTAACATTTAATATGCTAGTTTTAATATGAATGTTTATGTTATATTAAAATATGTTCATATGAGGAATGTATTGGACTTAGTAAGTGACGGGTGGAGCCCGCTATAGCGCCACGATACATCGGTAGGTCTCATGAGACAAACTAGTGTCTTGGAACAAGGCCTTGAAAAAATCATATATTTAGTGTTTGCACAAGAACTTGTCTATGTGGATATGAAGACGTCATTATGCATTCCATCATAATGAAAGTGGCTATTGATAATTCATGTGATTAGTCGACTAGTATAATATCCATGTTAATAAGTAAATGGCATTATTTGATTTTATCTTGGCCATATTATTCTAATGTCTATGTTCAAAACGTTTCTTTTCTTATAGCAATAAGATTCAGGAGGCAGGCAGAAACCTGCTCCCAACATTTATTAAAAAGAAGAAAAATAGTAAACAGTACAAAGAAAATCAAAGTCAGGGAACTTTACACAACCATGTGTAAATAGTGTCATTCCTATAATTACAAACCAACTCTTCAAAGAGATATGGAAAAATAAAGGACCAAATAGAACTCACTTCTTCAATCTCCCTCTTTGATAAAGCATCTGAAACTTGATTCGCCTCCCGTTATACATGAGAGACATCAATACACAAACTTCCAGAAAGTCTGACGCCAGAAATCCATGAAGGTAAAATCCTACATGGAACATTATGGGATCTTTCTTTGAGAATATGTACAGAAAGGTCCGAATCCAACTCTATCCATAATCTATACCAACCATAATAGACAACATACCTAATTTCTTTAATCATCACCCAAAACTCAGCTTCGATAGCATAAGCATGACTGATATAATGGAAGAAGCAGCCTTTTACAACTCCTCGATATGTTCTGAAGATTCCACCATATCCCGCAGGGCCAAGTGTGCCAGAGGATGGCCCATCAACGTTAACTTTCAACCATTCTGGAATAGGAGGTTTCCACCGAATAGAATTCACCATTTTTTGATTCCTTTCCCTGCCACTTACACCAAGAGATCTCAAAATAAGAAGGTAAAATATATAATTATTCATGGATCCAGTTTGTATCCTAGAGGCAGTATGAATTCCACGATGAATATACAGAATTCCCTCATGAATAGTGGGATGTATATTGCTGGAAAAAAAGGAATTATAGGCTTTCCATATGAATGAAATTACCAAAACTACAACAGAAAGTAACAGAGCCTTCAGCTGTTCACTAAAATCATTCTTCAATGCAGAATTTTTCACCATTTCAAAAGAAGAGAAATCAATACAGCAGTTGAAAGTGGCATGTATATAATCCCATAACCAAACAAATATATTGCCGTGTAGAAATAAATTCATTAATGATTCATCACTGTTGATACACTAATGACATACCGAGGGCCGACTTACTCTAGATCACCGCAAAACATACTGAACAAGTATCTTGTTCTTCCATATTCGCCAAATTAAAAGAAAGTTAGCAGGTGAATTATATGGCATGTTAAGACCTTCCAGCTAGTAAGGAGTAGCAGAAGAAGCAGAACAATCAAGTTTATAACATTCCTTGCTAGAAAATGAGCCATTGAGTGCATATTTCCAGATCAAAATATCATAATCTGTATAAATATATCTGTCCATTTCCATCTGAAAATTACTGGGTAACATTTCACAAGCAGTCGAATTCCCATGTAATTCAGAAATAGATAGTGAAGCAAAGGCTGTTAGAATCTCTATATGATCATTTAGAACATTGGACAGCCATGGAGTGTCCCAACAATTCAGATTAGAATCAAGAGAGACTAACCATAAAGACTGAGACATTATCAATTAGTAAGTGTACTTAATTGAGGGCGAGACAGAGGATTTTAAAATTCTGCATATACCTTTTTGTAACCTGCCCACAAACCTACAATCTAGGAATTTTATAAGGAAGACAGGCTTGGATAAAATATTCTAATTGAATTTTTGGAGAAGGGAATCATTGTAAATTCTAACATCTTTGACCCCCAAACCTCCCATATCTATTGGCCTTATATATTCTTTCCAGGCAACATTCACTAGTTTCCTTTCATGAATAGATCCAGTCCAAATGAAATTTCAAATATTTCCCGTCAGTTATTTTAACAATTGGAAATGCCATATATATATAGAGGAGGAATATACAAACATAGATGATATCACATAATTCACAAGGCACACTCTACTAGCCTGTGACAATGATTTACCCTTCCAGCTAGCAAGCTGATTTGTAATCATAAGGGAAATACCTTCAAAATGGGCATGCTTAACCTTACCCCAAAACAGTGGAAAACCAAGATAGTTAAGAGGTAATTAACCTCTTTTAACTCTAAGTCTACGTGCAACTCTATTTTGATTCATAACACCAATGCCTTCCCCAAAGACAACAAAAGACTTATTCCAACTAATGACTTGACCGACAACCTCTTCATAATGTGAGAAGATATTTTTAATGCAAAGAGTAGTCTTCCTGTCAGCCTCACCGAATAAAAAAATGTCATCAGCATAGAATAGATGCAAGGGAGCAAATAGATTCCTACCTACCCTCATTCTTTGATAGATACTTGTGTTAACAAGGTCATGAAGACATACACTAAGATAATCCTAAGCTAAAGAGAACAGAAGTCCAGAGAGGGGATCACCTTGTCTGACCCCTCTCGTGCATTGAAAGAACCCCCTAGAGGATCCATTTATAAGAATGGATAGATGATAACTTTTCAAAATAGAACTGATCAATCCAATAAACATTTACGAGAATCCATGCATTTTAAGAATTGAGAATATGAAATCCCATTTTATTGTATCAAATGATTTGGATATTTCAATCTTCAGGGCCATATTACCATGCTGAACCTTATTCCTCATTATGTTAATACACTCTGAAGTAGTGAAAAGGCAATTATGAATTTTCCTCTCAGGTACAAAACCAAACTGGTTTGTAGAAACCAGATCCTTTGCAACATTCCATAGATGGATCACAATGATTTTACTAATTACCTTTGGTATAGAGTTCCCAATAGCAACAGGGATAAAATCATTAATATCCATATCACTATCCTTTTTAGAAATAAGGGTAATGAAATTATAATTCATCCCAAAAGGAAAAAAGGAGTGAATAAAGAAATCTCTAATAGCACTAATAACATCATTTTGAACTATATCCCAGTAAAACATAAAGTATTTATTTGTGAATCCATCAAGGCCAGAAGTACTATCCATATTAAGAGAAAAAAGTGAATAATGTATTTCTTTCTGATTTGGAACCTCAATAAGTTCCCTTTTCTGATTGTCATCAACAGTTGGATCAACACATTTCATAATCTTTTCTAGATTTCTCTCACTTGAATCAGGGTATAATTTTTGAAAGTAAGAGGTCACCCCATTAACAATGTCAGTTTCAGTTTCTAGCATATTTCCATCAATAATGAAGGATATTAAACTTCTCCTAACCTTTTTCTCCTTATACATTAGATGCAATAACATATAATTACTATCACCATCCTTAAGCCACTTCACACTAAGCTAATTTCGATCCAGATTTTCTTTCATAGTCAAAAGATTATCAACTTTTGAAACAGCATTGAATTCTTCTTGTGAAGGAATACCTTGTTGAATATTGTTATTATGATAGCTTGAGAGATGAGTTTCAGCTTCTTTAATGTCCAAAACAATTTTTGAAAAATATTTTTTACTCCAGTCTCTAAGAACTCCATTAAAAGTTTTCAGTTTTGAAGAAATAATGAACAAAGGACTACCAATTAAAGAAGTTTTCTAGGCTTGAATGATAATCTCCATGCATACATGCATTAATAACAAGACAGTTTTGAACTTGAAGGGCAATGGAGTCGACCTCAGACAACTGAAACATTAATCAATCAGAATGGGATTATGATCTGAATGGAATTTATGCAAGGTTACTCTAGAGACCTGTAAGTCATCACTTCTATCATCCATTTTAATTAGACATCTGTCAAGTTTACTATCCTTCCTCCCATTCAATGTGTATCTGCTCCATGTAAAGTCAGCAACAGAGATTGGCACTTCATTCATCTTGTAGTGACCAATACAAGCTGAAAAGTCATTGGCTGAGGATCTATAGAAATTACTCCCAGTTTTTTCATCAGGCCTGAGAACAGTGTTAAAGTCACTAACAAGAATCCATCTTGAAGACAAATTACCAGAAGTGAAAAGAAGAGAATCACATAACTCCTTTCTTCTAATATACTGATTAAAGGCATATACAAAGGTAACATAGAAGCTTTTGGATTGAAAACAGTAAGAAAAGATCATAGACTGTTGATCAGAAAGGATGTATTCATTGACAACCGTATTATGTTTAAAAACCCAAAGGGATTCATTACCATTCACTTTTTGATTGGCTGAAACTAATGTGTATCATAAGTTAATCCACATAAAACACATACACCTTTCAAAATTGATCCTTGGCTCAGCAATACCAAGAATCATTGGTTTATTGGTCAAAAGAACATGCTTCAGGGCTCTGACTATGGGAGAATTCCCAAGACCCTGGTAATTCCAGAATAGAATCTTCATTGATTGGAGGACCTTTGCCTAGTGCAGGGTCTAATATAACATGGGGGTGAATCTTCCTTAGAAACTGACGTAATACTGCAAGAGGTGTCTTCATCCTTAATAGATTCAGAATCTCCATCCTTTGCAGATTCAACTTCAACATCAAAAAAGGAATTGAATCTGTTAGATCAATCAATTGGCCTTGATAAGGTTGTAGGTAACTATGTTCTTGCCACTTTTCCTAAAGGTACATGAGAGAAAGTTTCCTCTAAACCATCCATGTAATGGACCTGAATTTACCCTTCAATTACAGAATCAGATATGACTTGTTTATTGGGTACCTCATCCACTACAGGATTGAGACACTCATCTGTGATAATCACCGGCACAGTGTCTTTGTTCTGCTTCATTCCATCAGTGATCATAGGTAAACTGTTTTGACTTTGATCTGCTACATCAACATGAGAGACAGCCTCAACATTTAATTTCTGATCAATCAACTTCATTATTCCTACTTGATCACCATCTACTGATGGGTTAGCATCATATGTGATAATCCCAGGCAATGAATCTTGATTCTGCTTTGATCCATCAGTGATCACAGGTATAATATTTTTATTTTTATTTGCTACATCAACTTGAAGAACAACCTCATCATTTATTTTCAGGTCAATCACCTTCTCAATCAAGTCCTGGTCATTTCTGGTGTTAATTTTAGATTTTGAAGGGGCATGAACGGTTGTCTTTTGACTACAAATTTTAGTATCATGACCTCTAATATTACAAGAATAGAAGAACTTGTTTCTATTGCATTCAGAAAGAAAATGACCAAAGATTTCAAAATGAAGACAAAATTTGGGTTTCCTCTTGTATCCTATTTCAAGATTAACACTATCATCCCTATTAGTAAAAACTACCTCTTCCACTAGGGTTGTTGACATGTCAATCACAACTAGGATCCTAGCATAGTGCCCAAAGTTAGGATTATCCATTTGTTTGTCAAGCCTTATGGGATTACCAATATAAGAATAAATATCCCATAGAATTTGTGGGTTCTAGTAAAGGAAACTCAGTTTATGTATATGAATCCATACCTGGGAAAAAGTGTTTTTTACCAAGCTGGGGTCAAAATTTCAGTCCCATTCATGAATGCGACGGAATCCAGGTTGTAGAGGAAGAGATTCCATACTCCCGGCACGCCTTTTACATTCATCAGAAGGGAAGACCACATGATAGAAGACCCTTCCCATTGTTGTCATCTTCCAATTGCTGAAGCCCCAGACCTCAGCCAACTTTCCCATCAAATCATGGAATTTCCTAGTCCAAACCCCTTTCGGTACAACAACCTGAGTGATGATGGAAAATTTACACAAGTTCACCCTTTCTTCAACAACGGCTTGATTCGCCGCTACATGTGCAATCTGTCCTTTCTTTATAATCCTCCCAGAGCTACAAGCCTCACAGTCTTGGAAGGAAAAGCCCCTAGCCTGTTTCGCATCCTCTGTGAAGCTCTTTCCATGGCTTGAGATCACCTTTCCTGCTTTTTCAGATCTTTTCCGTGCACAAAGACTGAATAATTCAACATGACCCATACGATCTACATCATTATGCATCGTATTTTCCTTACTGAGCATCTGAGATCACCTCTTTCTATGTTTTACTTTTACCAAGATGCGTAGAAGTATATTATAGTTGACCTACAGAGATAATCTAAGGATATAAGTGTGTTCACAAGGATAAAAAATGTTGTTGATGTTTTTATTTCATGATATAATGTACACTTATGAATATATCTAGTACTTCCAGAGATACTAAACTAATCGGTATATCGAGAATTGATCTTATGTGATCATTCCAATGCTATTTAATAATGTGCCGACTCTGGATAACTAGGTTTGGGGCATTAAATATCTTGTTAAAATAGTTTTTAAGAATAATTATAAAAAACATTTTATTGTGTTTTAATGAATTTATTTTAGAGCAGAATGGAATGCCAGTTTTCCTAAAAAAAGAAATGAAAAATATATTATTTCATGATAAAATTATTTATTTTATAAAAATTAATATGACTTAAAATAGATTACATAATGTGGGTGAAAATTTGTATTAATTGCATAAGTTCCCTTGAATCAGCATTTTTTATCGGGGAGAATTATGAAGGAAGGCATTTTAAAACCTGAATAACCCTGTAAATGAAGGATGATCCGATCTGCATATATGATTTTTCATCATATAAATATAATTTATATTAAGGATACAAAAATAAAGAATCATTACATGTGAGTTAAGTTATAAAGAGAGAAACTCGATGGAAAATGAGGGTTCTAGTAGCATTATGTACCACTTTGTAATCAATTGAATTATTTGACCAAAAATAAATAATTATCAATTTATATATTTTATACCACTAAACATATATATTAATGTAATGATACATAAATGTGTAGTATGAAAACACCATACATAATAAATAGTTTTGATTAAGGAGTATCTCACAATAAATGGATTTGGGATGAGGAAACCCTTACCTTATATCCGAATGAGGTTCTAAATTGACCTTAATGTCCTCGATAATCAATTAAATTAATTAATTAATAAATTCAGAAATTATTATATATTTATAATATTGATTATATTGTTATTAATTATTTTTATTTTCATTCTTATAAGTTATAATATTGGCTTCTGTCATTCTGGAGTGTTCGTTTTCCTTGAATACAAGATCGGTCCGCTTAATTATAAGTAATGAAGTTATTGTGTAAAATTAGAAATAGAGTCCATAAATGAAGTTTTGTGTTACTGATGATCATAAAAGACTTTGAATTTTCATATAATTCATTTGGGTATTTTGGGTGAGGATGAGTTATTAGATAAATCTTTAATGATAATCACTTGGATTATTTTGGATTGCTTCACTCACAACAAGCTTATTTTGATTTATTATTTCACATCATATCAATATGATGACTCCAGAACACTATGTAAGTTAAAATAAATATAGTATGATCTTGTGAAACCATGAAAATGGTTTCATGAAAAGGCATGAATATGGTAATATAAATGTAATTCTCGTCGTCCTGAAATGCAATAAATTAACACATTTCATATGGTGTTTTAACTTTTTGTATAAATGAAGTGGAAAGAAGATATGATGATGAATTATTACATTAGAAAAAAAGTAAAATTATATTTATGGTACTAGATTTATAATACCTTTTGTATGAGGGGTTTTTTGGAAAGAAAACAAAAATAAAGAAAATTCAATTGAAAAAAGATAAGTTGATAAATCTGTTAAGAACATTCGACAGCCTAATGACGTCACATAAAAAATAATAAATTATAGCGATGAGAGTAAAATATTTCTGTCATTTTTTTAATAATATATAATTTAAAGGGGATATCTAATGACATATTCCATCAAAATCTAATTAAAATTAAAAAATAATAACAAAAATTACAGTTTGAAAAAGAGAAGGGTGGTAGATTTCCTTACCTTGTAGAGTAACTTCGAAAATAAGAAGGTTAGAAAATTGGAGGCTTTAAGACACCTTGGTAGGACTATTAGTGAGATTAAACTACCAGATTTTTGAGGATGATGAATTTTTAATGAATGAAAACAATGGAATTGGTGGGTATTATAGTAAAAGGGAGATAGTTTTTTATTAATATTCAAGGACACCTCATTAGTGGTATTTGCAAAACCATTGGATTTCCCATGGTATTTTGCCATATTAGTAGCCAAATGGGAAACATAATATCATATATTATATCTCAATAGTCAACCATAATTATTACAACATTATTACATCATTAATGAGATCATTAAACATATCAAAATATCATAAAATTATTTTTACTATTCACAATAAACTAATATATTTTATAAAATTCTCATAAATTTAGTGTAACATAATATCGATGTTCTGAATTAAAAAATGAATATTATTTTATCATAATAATTATATTAAAATCAAAATTTTATCTCTTATCTTAAAAAATACTTATTTATTAAAAATAAATGTAGACAAAAAATGCATACTAAAATTCTTGGCACATACAAAAATAAAATGATTTTATCATTTGTAATTAAAGAAGAGTATTTTGATAATAATAATATATTATCGTACACTTTAATAAAAAATTATTTTAATATTATAATTTATATCTCTTTGAAATGTATAATTTTTACCTGAAAAATCTATTTCTCAAATTCTTCATGTTTTTATGAAAAACTATACTCAAAATAGAAATTATGAAATAAAATTTTTATTAATACATTATTAGGTGATGATACTATTACATTGGACATATTACTATTAATAAGGGTAACACTAACATTCCAAATGTTTATGTTACAATTCAACAAAAAAATGTTGATACTAAGAGACTCTAAATATCTTATTGATCGAAAAAGTGTATGCTCTTTTTTCGAAATAGAAAACCCAAAAGTGGGAAAATTAATTTTAAAGGCAAGCTTATAACTACAACCATTTTTTGTTTTGTTGAGACTCAATGTTTTTTTCATATAAGATATCATAGGAATTGAAATTATTTATGATGAAACATACCATAATATCTTGGGGTGTCATATAAATAGTGAATATATTTTTAACATAATTATGTATTTATAAAAATAATTATAATAGTTAATTAATATATTTAAATAAACAGTATATTGATAATAATTAATGTTTAATAAAAATAATCAAATACATATATTCATATTAAAGTATTATTTTTTATAAAATAATACTGTAAAATAATTTTTTTAGAACATTAATTTCAATTTAAATTGAAATCTATGAATTTTAAATATAAGTATTATTAATTAAAAAAATTATTTAAAATTATTATATTTCATAACATAATTTATTTGAAATTAAAAAAACAAATTTTTGCGGTGTTACATTCTTCTCCAATCAACAGAATTGCATCCTAACAAATCAAAATTGCACGTTGAAAGTAAAATGTTAATACTTAAAAATTACCTTATGAGAAACCCATATCAGAAATTGGATTATTAATATAGCCTCTTAATAATATTGAAAGTGAAATGCATGTGTTATCATAAAATTACACATTCATATAGGATAAAATTTGTGTCAAATTAAAATATAGACATTCAAGAATAATCTATCCATTAGGTTATGATGGAAAGTGATAGAGAACTAGTTCACATGAGAGTTTATTACCTAAAAACAATAAAATATAATTATGAAAACGTTTATTGATGTCAAAAAAATTATTATAATAGGGAAAGATTATTTATTACAATTTTCATAGAGTTAAGGAATTATTCACATTGTAGGTAGCACTATCCAATTTTATTTATCCACATCAATCATCTCTCTATCCAAAAGCATTATCTCACCACCAGGAACATTTTAAGGTATATCATTACGTTAACCATGTGTTTTACAATGTTCAACATGATATAGAATCATTATTCATTGTACCATTAAAAACAAAACCAAAAATACATAACGAAATAGTACTATAGTATAACATTATATATCTCAAAATTCTTATTACAAAAATATCTTAACATAGTTCATAAATCCAAAAAAAACTCAAATACATTAATTATTTTACTTTAAATGTAGTAACATCATTGGCTTAACAATTATCCCTTTATATTCTCAAAATTTTATTTCCTTGATAATTTGGACATTAATTTTCATAGTTCCCCATATCCTTACAATTGATGCATTAAATATTAGAAAATTCATTCTTTATCTTGAAATAAAGTGAATAGTGGCATATTTCTCCACATATGAAGAAAACTCTTTTTCCTATTATGCAGATTCTAAGGTGTTTCCATCCATAATTATCACATGAGGGAAATTACTTTTATCCCCACTTCTCACTATCAATATATTTCCATGTTTTCCTTTTCTTATATTGATTTCTATTGATTCCATAATACTTCGAAAAATCTTTATACTTCATTATAGGATATAATAATATCTCATCATATAATGAGGATGTTTGAGAGACTATTTCCATATAAAATACTAGCTTTAACCCATCCAAGAAACGATTTATCTTACTCTTTGAATTATGTTCATTGATTTGGTTCCCATTACATTTGGTATGTTCTATTTCTAAAAAATTGCATTCATTATATTATATCATAACATTATGAAACACGGTGTAAAATATAAATACTTGTGAATAACATAACATAAATTGAAAATTTTATACGTATCTATTCTCATAATCATAAAAATATTTTCCATAGAGATATATTAACTTTTTAATCCAAGATAAGGGTTTTTATAGAAACTAAAAATTTTACTAAGTGTATCCCCTAGGAGTGTCAAAACAAGTGAACAGGATGACCCATTTTCATATACCCGGTTACCTTGCTTTAGGCCTGGAACACCTTATCATAGTTCTTACTCTTAGGAATATCTATTCTTAAACCATGTCCAACTTTAGTATCCAGGCATGAATGTAAATTCTAGGAAGATACACATAATATATTCCTTACCCAAATTCTTGGTTGTTCTTTTATTATTATCATCAATTTATATCTTAGGGTTTTGTTTCGTAATCTAAATTTTATAATTATAGTTTTCAAGGATGATGTAAAGCTTTATCTAATACCAACTTTAACACCCCAGCCCTATAAGAACATATTTGATACATCATTTTAATATATTGGAATTATTACAAGGAATAAAATCATGAAAGTATGATTTTTTTAGTATTCTTGGAAGACTAGATTACATTCATGATCGTAGAATACATTGGGAAAAGAAAATAAAACATGAAACAAGATCACATAAACTACATCCTTGAAAAATTATTCAATATATTCTTATTCATAACATGGGAAAGGGAAACATTTGAAGGGGTATGATCAAAATATTAGTAAGGTTATATAATAAAATAGATTTATCATAAACATTAATATTAGTTAAGTTGAACAAATGAAAACACATTCCTGTAACAATAAAAGTAATCATAATATGGAAGGAATGAAAGATGAGTAAATAAAGCCACATAACTGATCAAATAGATCATTACCACAAATATTATAAATGTAAAATAATCATATGATTTATAAATTAATAATATCATAAAAGGATAATTCATATGTTGGACATCATACACCTCTCGTCGAGGCCTCTCCCGATTCTTCTGAAAATACTTGGGTTATGACTCAACCAAAGCCTAATTCTATTTTATCTAATGAGACTAATTAATGAATCAAGGGTAAATAGATGGAATCACCAATCACATTATATGTAAAATTAATTTATCATATGAATGGGGTAATAATTAAACATAATTTACATATGCAATGTAAGTAACGTCCCCCAATCTATAAACATAATTTCTATCCATTCCGAGTAATATGGTGAATAGAATCAAGATAGAATGTGCACATTAAAAGTAATTATAAACCCTTAAATAAAATATTTTAGATGATATCATAAGAAAGAAACCTAAAATAATTAAAATATTCTACAATGGATTATAAAAAAGATGAAGATACTTTTAAATGAGACATTGAAAAATTCATGTGGAAATAATCGTTAAACATTATGAAGTGTCCAATACCACATTGAAATAATCAAATTGTAATAACATATAATATAATGAGAATAAGGATATAATTGATATGATATATTAAAGGAAATTAAATATGCCATATTCAAGGAATATGTGGTAAAAATGGGACATATATCATTAAAGTTTAAGTGAGGCGAGGAAAATCATTTTTTACTTTGGAAGGAAGAGTTCTTTTGGAAAATAATTTCTATTTTTATTATAATCATATTGTTAACATTTATGTCTCATAAATGAAAATGTAATGATATTCACATTATATTTGAGGTATAAATGATTTCTAACTGAAGATAAATCATGTGAATGAGTTTTGAAGAAGCTTTACAAAAAAACATTAGTGTGTTTGAAGGAAGTGATTTTATATCAGAAAGTTGTGTATTTTCTTATAAATTAAAAAATTAAAAAAATAGGTTTTCATGATATAATATGTGATTTTATAAAAATAATTATTGCGTAAATCTGATTACATAGTGCACTTGGAAATGGGTATGGATTCAAGAAATTCCCATGAATCCTGCTTTTTTATCGGGACGAATTGAAAAGGAAACCATTTTAAAACATAAATATTCCCCCAAAATAATGTTGATATGATCATGAAATTTTTTTTGGAACATATAAACAGAATTTATAAGTAGTATAGAGAAATAAATTAGAGTTAAATTTGAGTAAATTAAGAGAAAGAGTAACCTGAAGGAAAAAATGGGCGTTCAGGTAGAATTTCGTACTACTTTATAATCAATTGCATTATATAACCCGAAATAAATAATCATAAATGTATAAATTTAATACCATGAAAATAATAAAATTAATTATATGATATATAAATCGATAGTATATATAAGCCTTACACAAAAAAATAGTGGTGAATTAAGAAAATCTCAAAAAATGGATGTCAAATAAGGAAATCCTTAACATGTGACAGAATGTGTTTTGAACTTATAATTAATGTCCTAGATATTCTGATTAAATGCAATAATTTATTGATTCATAACATTTTCAAAATTTACTGTATTCATTATAGTTTAATTAGTTTCATTTATTCCCTTTTAAATAAGTTATAATATTGTATTATATTGTTCCAGAGTGATTGTTTTCCTAGAATTCATGATCGGTCTGCTTGATTATAAGTAATGGAATTAAAGTGTAAAATGTGAATAGATGTATATAATTGATGTTATATGTTATTAATTATCACAAAAAGGTTAAAATTTTATATGATACATTTCTATTTTTTGCGTTAGGGAGAATCATAAGATAAATCTTCAATGATAATCGCTTGGATTATTTTGAGCAGTTTCTCTCACAACAAACGTGTTTTGATTTATTACTTCACATCATGTGTGTATGATTATTATAAAACCGTAAATAAGATAAAATACATAAATTATGATCTATTTCAACCATAAAAAAATTTCCATCAACATATATGAATACAATAATAGAAATTGAAAACTCGTCATCCTTGAATGCGATAAATTAACATATCTTATACAATTTAATCATTTTTTGTATAAAAGGAGGGTAAACAAAAGATTGTGGTTAATTATTAAATTATAATCGAAATATTATAGTATATTTAATATACTTGTGTAATAATTTTTTTTATTATGGTAGATAGGAATGAAAATGAAAATAATGGACATTGAAAAAAAAATTGAAAAATCCCATACGAAAATTCGGTAACCTAACATCGTCACATAAAAATTCATAAAATATGATTTTGAGACAAATAGGGATATATAACCATTCTACTTTATTTAGAAATTAATGGGATATTTAAAGACATATACCAACATAATCCAATGGAAATGAAAAAGGAATAACAAAAAAGGATTTCCTGAAAGAGAGTATAGTGTTTGATCCCCATACCTTATAGAGTAACTCCAATAACATGATGGTTGGGACCTTGGGGGATTGAGAAGCCCTTATGAAGAATCATAGGGATGTAATAATACCAGATCATTAAGGATGTTTAATTTTTAATGATTATAAATTTTGGAATGGGTGGTTATTTATAGTTAAAGAGATGGAGTTTTTTTATTAATTTCCAAGGACACCTCATTAGTGGGTTTTCAAAAACCATGGGTTTTCTCATGGTATTGGAAACATGGGACAACCCATATCCTAATTTATTACTCAAGAGTCTACCAATATTTTTACATCATTAATGATACCAAAAAATCAAAACTGTATTTTTAAAAATGTCCATAAATTCAGTGTAACCTAATATCGACTTTATGAATTAAAAAATTAAATTTATTTCATAAAAAAATTCTAAATATTTAAATTTTATTTAATTTTTCTATTAAAATAATTATTTATTACAAATAACAGATGACATTAAATGCATAGTAAAATACATAGTAAATTCTGTCAACCATTTTAAAAAGAAAAATTATTTTAACATTTTTACTCAATTTATTAATTTTTTATATTAATATCTCATTATAATAAACATTAATAATACCTTAGTTTGATATAATAATTTAAATCTCTATGAACTGTAAAAAGGTTACCAAAAAAACAATTTTTCAATTTCGTAATATTTTTAGGAAAAAACAAAACTCAAAAGAGAAATGATGGAACACAAAATTTATTTATACTTTATTTGGAAATGTTACTATTCTATTGGTCATATTACTATTCATAAGGGTAATATTACAATTCAAAAGGGTCTTGTTACTATTCACCCAAAAATTAGGTTGATCATATCGAACTCTAAATATCATACTAGACAGAACCATGTATAGTCATTTTTGGAAATTAAAAACATTAAAGTGAAAAATTATGTTTAACTGATAGGTTATACCAAAAACCAAGTGTTGTTTCGCCATGAATCATTTTTTTTAATATAAAATATCGAATGAATTGAAATTATTTTTGGGCAAACATACTATTAAATAATGGGGTGTAAAATTAATAGTGAATATATTGGTAATATAATTTAGTATAAGACAAAATAATTATAATAATCAATTAAAATAATTAATTAAATTAACTATTGATAAAAATCAATTTTTAATAAAAATAACCAAATACATATATTCATATTCAACTATTCATTTACATAAATTAATGTTGTAAAATAGTATTTTTTATGAAAATGATCAAAAAATTAATTTAAAATATATAAATTTCAAATATTAGTATTATTAATTAAAAAAACATTATTTTAAATTTTTATTTATCAAAAGGTAATTTAATTAAAATAATAAAAATATGATTGGGGTATTATATTATTCCCCTCTCAATAGAATTACTACCTCACAATTCAAAATTGCACTTTCAATGTTAAAGGTGGATATATGAGAATTCCTTGGTAGGAAACCCACCTCAGAAATAGGATTAATAAAATATCCTCTTAATAAGTAGGAATGTGAAATACATCGGTTTTCACAAAATTACACATTCAAATAGGATAACAGTAGTGAAAAGTGATAATATGGTCATGGAAGAATAATATATCCATCATGATCTGATGGAAATTGATAGAGAACATGTTCACATGAGTGTTTATTACTAAAAAACAATAAACTATAGTTGTGAAAAACATCATTGATATAACAAAAAAATATGATAATTGGGAGACATTTTTATTACTATTTTCCTATAGTTGAGGAATTATTCCCATAGTAATTAGTACTATACAATTTTCTTTATCAACATCAATCATCTCTCTATCAAATATCATTATCCCACCACTTGAACATTTTAGGCTTTATCATTACCTTAACCATATGATTTCTAAATTTTAACTTGTTACAAAATCATTTTTCTTTGAACCAATCTACATATGACCTAAAATACATAATGAAATAGTAATTTAGTATAATATTTATATATATCATAATTTTAATAACAAGAATATCATAACATTGTTCTTGATTCCAAAGAAAACACAAATACATTAATTATTTTACTTCGACCATAGTAACATCTTATGATTCATGATGACCCCTTTACTTTCCTATAGAAATATTTCATTGATTATTAGGATATTAATTTTAATATCTCCCCATATCCTTATATTTGAATCATTGAATATTGGAAAATTATATCATTCTCTATCAATTATGATAATGGTGTCCTTTTATCCAAATATAAATCGATCTCTTTTTTATATCAAGCATATAAAAAGTTGTTTCCTTCAAAAATTATCACATGTGGGAAAATACTTCTTTACCCAAATCTATTTATCTATATTTATCTTAGTTGTCCTATTCATCTCCTACTTCCTTCTAGAGTCGTAATACTTATAAATATCATTCACTTTCTTATTAGTTCCACATGTTTTCTCCTCATATGATGAGAAGTTTTGAGAGCGTACTTCCCTTCAAAAGACTGCCTTAAACCCTTCCATGAAATGATCATTATTACTCATTGAATTATGTTATCTGATGTGGTTCCCATAAATTTTTGTAGGAACCATTTATTAATAATTTCAAACACTAGAATAGATCATAAAATTATGAAACCTAATTTAAAATCACAATACATGTGAAATACTTATAAAAAAGTTAAAAATTTGTGCATACAAAATCTCATAATCAAAAACATGGTATCTTTAGAGAAGTTTTTACTTTAAAATAATACATATTGGTTTTTAAGAAAAATGTAAATTATCCAAAGCCTCTACCTGAGGAGTGTCAATCCAAGTGTGTAGTAAGGTTTATTGTTGTGTACCATGTTACCCTGAGTCAGGCCCATAACACCTTGTCAGAGTTGTTACACCATTATACATCTATTGTAGAACCACACCCACTTGTAGTATCTATAATATAAATTATTTAATAGGAAGATGCACATAATATTTACATTTAAAAATTATAATATAATCCTATATTATTATCATCAATGACTATCTTAGGTTTGTGTTCCTAAATCTGCATTTTCTAAATCATGTTTACAAGGTTACTGTTAAACATCAACTAATACCTACTATAATGTTCCTAACCTAGAATCCTAGAGTTGGTGTATTATTATAATACATTGGATTGTTTACAAGAAATAAAATCAGGAAGTATAGATCAGATTTGTAGTCTTGGAAGACCATATTACATTCATGATCCCATAATACATTGGTAAAAGAAAATAAAACATGAACCAATATGAAATAAACTGCATCTTTGAAATCATATTCAATTTTTTCTTCTTCATATCCTAGGGAATGTAAACATATGAAAGGGGCTAGATCAGATGCAAAGTAATGGAGACTAATATTGTGAAGTTACCATAAATAAAAACATTAGGAATGGTGAATAAATGAAAACACAAGCCCTTAAATGATAAACTTGAGAATAATATGTAGGGAATGAAATATGGGTAAATAAATCCATATAACGTATCACATGGATCATTAAAATAGATATTCTAAAAGTTTAATAATCACATGATTTATCAATTCGTATTATCTCAATAAGTTAATGTATTTTTCAAATGTCATAAACCTATCAACGAGGTCTCAACTAAGGCGTATGAAAATACTACGGTAAGGCATCAGCCAAACCCCATTTCTGTTTTGTCCCATGGGCCTGCCGATGCATTGAAGGGATATAGAGGTCCCCACATATCACATTATAAGTCCAATTCATTTTTTATATTAATTGTTTTATACATAATCATCATATACATATGCAATGCTAATAAAATTCCCCAATATATTTAAACATAATTTCCAACCATTCAAAGTAATGAGGTGAATTAAATCAAGATAGAACATCCACCGTCAACCTAATTAGATATCCTTAAAAAACATATTTTAGGTGATATAATAATTGATAAACCTCAAATAAGTATAGAATTCTATAATGGATGTTGATAAAGATGATAATACTTTTAGATTATACATTTCAAAATTATAGAAGAAATATTCCTTAAACATTTCAATGTGCCCTAACAAATTTGAATTACTAAAATCATAATCCATTAGAATATCATATTAATGAAGAGACTCTTGGTGTGATTTATAAAATGGTAGTATATACAATGAGTAAAAATTATATTTGTTGAACGAGGAACATATATCATAAAAGTTAAAGTGAGATGAGAATAATCCTTTTTTACTTTCAAAAGAAGAGTTCACTTGGAAAATAATATATATTTTTCTTTAAATCAAATATTAAAAATTTATAGCACATAAAAGTATATTTAATGATATTGAATTTATACTCTATGAATAAATTATCTCCCTCTGAATATAAACTGGGTAAAAATATTTTTTAAGAAGCTTTAGAAATAAAACATTTTAGTGTGGTTAAAGGATGTTATTTTAGAGTGGAAATGAAGGTTTGTTTTCAGAAAATCAATAATAAAAGAATATATTTTTTAATGATAATTTTTTTAAAAGATAATTATGTCTTAAAAAAGATTAGTTAGTTAACGTTAAAATGGGTGTGAATTCAAGCAGTTCCATTGAATCGGGAGTATTTATCAGGAAGGATTGAGAATGAAACCATTTTAAAACATGAATACCCCCATAAATGAATGATGACATGATATGGATATAAGATTTTGGAACATTTAAATTGAATTTTTAATAAGGATAAAAAATAAATAATCATTACATTTTATTAAAGTTAGAGAAATATTAACCCAAAAGAAAATGGAGGTTCGGGTAGAATTCCGTACCACATTGTAATCAATTTAATTATATGCCCCAAAATTAATAATCATAAAAAAATACATTGAATACAATGAATATAAAAATATTAATTATATGATATTAGAAATGGGATGTATGTATACACTATACCTAATAAATATTTGTGAATTAAGAGTATCTCACAAAAATGGAAGTGAGACGCTTAAACCCTTAACTTATGTGTTAACACATTCTTAATGTGACCATAATGTCATTGATAATCAAATGAAATGATTTAATTAAACAATTAATGACCTCTTATACATTTATTATATTCATTAAAGCTTTATTAATTTCATTTATCTCCTTTATGATAAGTTATATGATTGGATTCCAAAGTGTTTATTTTCCATGATTTTATAATATGTCTACTTGATTATAAGTAATGAAAATAATGTGTAAAAAATGAATTGAAGTACATAATAGAAGTTAAATTTTATTAGTTATAATATACTTTTTAAATGATTGAATAATTCATTTTGATATTTTTGGGTGTGGATGAATAATTTGATAAAACATTAATGATAATCACTTTTACTATTTTGAGGGGTTTCACTCACAATAAAATAATTGTGATTTATTATTTCACATTATATGTGTAAGGTGATTCCGGTACATTATATAAGGTAAAATCGATATATAATGATATAGTTCAACCATAAAAATGGTATCATGACAATCCATGAAAATTACAATAGAAATTGAAAACCTATCGTCCTTGAATGTGATAAATTAACACATTTAGAACAGTGTTTTCATTTTTTGTATAAAAGGAGGGTATATGAGAGATAATAATAAATTATTTCATTAGAATAAAAAAATACATTATATATATGTTACATGAATAATAATACAATTTGGATGAGGGGAGTTGAGGAGACAAAAATAAAATAAAATAACTGGAATGCAACAATTGAGAAGTTGAGAAATCCCATACAAAACATTGGCAGCCAAACAATGTCACATTAAAATTTAAAGAATATTTTGATGAGATATTTGTGGCCTCACATAATTTTTACATAATATGGTAATTAAAAATAATCTGATGGAAATTAAAAGGGATGTACGTAAATGGAGTACTTGAAAAGGAGAAGGGCAGTAGATTCCCTTACCTTGTAGAGAAACTCCGAAAACGTGGAGTTTTAGACCATAGGGGATAAGGGAAAACATAATAGGACTCATAGAGAGTTAAAAGAACCTGATAATTGAGTATAATGAAATTTTAATGAATTAAAATTATAGAATGGGTGGGTATTAAGAGTAATTTAGTGGGAGTTTTTTTATTAATTTCCAAGGACAACTCATCTGTGGTTTTTGAAAAACCATGGGCTTTCCCATGATATTTTCCCATGGTATTGGATACGTGGGACGACTTATATCAAATTTTATTGATCAATATTCTAAAATATTTATTTCATCATGATTACATCATTAATTATATCATTAAACATATAGAAAATCCAAAACTATATTTTTTCTCTTCACAAAAAACTATAGTATTTAATAAAATTCTCAAAAATTCAGCGTAACCTAATATGAACATTATGAATTAAAAAATAACATTTAATTAATCATAATAATTATTTATGTATGAAAATTTAATATTTTATCTATGAAAATACTTATTTATTAAAAATAATAGAAGACATGATATGCATAGTAAAATGCATAATAAAATTTTGGACACATAAAAAACTTTTTTTATCATCTGTATTTAAAGAAGATGGTATTGAAAATACTATTTCATTATAATAAACACAAATAAAAAATTTCATTAGTTTAATCATTTTAATCTATCTAAAATTTATAATTTTTACCTAAAAATCAATTTATCTAATTCTTCATATTTTTATCAAAAAACAAAACTCAAAATAGAATTGATGGAACAAAAATTTTATTAATACATTTTTAGGCGAGGATACTATTACATTGGTCATATTAATATTCATAAGGGCAAAATTAACATTCCAAAGGGCCAGGTTACTATTCATAAATTAAATTATGTTGGTCCTATTAGATTCTAAATATCTTACTAGACGCAACCGTGTATGTTCGTTTTTCAAAATTCAGAACAAAAATGTGAAAAATTAAGTTTAAAGGCACTGTAATAAATATAACCAAGTATTTTTTCATTTAGAATAAATGATTTTTTTGAATAAAATTTATCTAATGAATTGAAATTATTTAGGAAGAGACATACCACAAAATAATAAGCTATCATATTAATAGTGAATATATTTGTAAAATAACATAGAATTTATCAAAATAATTATTATAGTGAATTAAAATATTTCATTGAATAATTTATTGATAAAAATTAATTTTTAATAAAAATAATCAAATACATATATTCATATTAAAATATTATTTTACACAAAATAATAATGTTAAATATTTTTTAAAACATTAATTCAAAATTAATTTGGAACATATTAATTGGAAATATATGTATTATTATTTAAAAACACTATTTTTAATGATTATTCTTTATAGTGTAATGTATTTAAAATTATAATACAAATTAATGGGATATTATAATAGGAGTATGTATGTAAGATAAATTTCCATTAAATCCTCAAAATAATATAATTTTAACGATGAAATATACTTAGATTAAGGATATTATAATGAAGAAGAATATGCTGGTGATAAGTTTGACAAACACATGTCACTCATCTCTTATATTTCTAGAAGTGGTGAATTAATTCCTAAGAAAAATCATGTACTAAATTATTTCAATTTTGGAGCCAATATTGATTTTTGAAAAAACTATTAAAATATAAATGAATTGTAATTTAATGAATAAGAGGATCATAGGATAAATGAATTGTTTTTATAGAATAAATAATGATAAAAAAATTTCACTTCTAAAGGGATAAGAATGAATTTACATAAATATAAAAATAGAACGCCATTATAAATTTTTTGAAAATGGCGAAATATGTTGAAATAATAATAGGATTTTTTAATTATTAGATATATTGATGAAATCAATTGATTACTAATTTTAATGAGCTTGTATTAAACAATTATGAATATTTTGATGATGGTAGTTTGGAAGAAATATTAATATATTTCTTACTAAAGTAATATATCAAGGAATGAACTTCAATGATCTCAATGATGGTTAATGAGTTTTAAGATTTTAGGAATGAAAATAAATATTCAGATAATAATGACTCATCCCTTTTTGATATTGATTCCTTTTAAATAATTATGATTACTAACATGAAGTAGATTATTTATAACTAAAATATTTTAAATTTAGTGATGTAATATAATGCTAAAATGATGTTGATTATTCATGAGGAATTCAAATTTAATTTTATCAGTTATGAAATTGAAATCGACATGTGTAAATCTAATATTTTGGTTAATATAAATTGGTGAAATATTATTGATGGATTCCATGAAAAATATTAATTATTTAGAGAATAATTGGGAATCAAGTTAACTAGGATATATCATAAAAATAATTGTAAAATGGATCCTTAACATATTGATATAAATATCTCATTCAACCTCGCTATTGATGAAGGTTATGTTTGTGGTGAACTAATTGATCCATAAAAATCACAAATCTTTGGGAAAAGTAATTTAAATACTCAATATTCTATGGATGGTAAATTTAAAAATGTTTGAATTATTTCTTTAGTGATGTGTAAGATGTTGTGTGTTTAGAAAAATTGTGTTTTAAATAAAGGGGAAAAATGGAGGACTAAAACATACAACATTATGATGGTATATATTTTCATATGAAATTATTATTTTTATGACTGTTAATGAAACTATGGATGTTTGAAGAAAACAATGAAAAATATTTTTGTTTAATTAACAATATTATTATGATCTTATAAGGCTTGTCATATAAAGATTGAGTGCGATTCAACATCATGATTCATGTGAAAATATTTTATAAAAATTTATATTGAATTAACCCTAAATACATAACCTATAATGATTCATTATTAACCTGATAGAGAATTAGTTGCTCTCAAAGCATGGAGTCTAAATCCTAGTATCACGATATTGGAACATTCACCAAAAAAATAATTTTTTGAAAATATGGGTTTTGATTTTGTTTAATATTGGCATAGTAAACCACAACTACTGAGAAGATGAAAAGGAATTCTGTAGAGTCATTGAAAGTAAACAATATTAATCCAGTGATCTTGATAAGGCAGTGATGACCATTCATCATGTTATTTGATGATCTTGAACATCAAAGTCATGTTCTTTGTCTATTGAGAAGATGTTTTGATGTATAAATATGATAACGGGATGATAAAATTTATAATTAATTTTAAAGGGATACCTATACCATAATATATGTGGGAAGACAATGTTTTACATGATCAAAATATTTTTTTCTTGTTATTTTGTGTTTTTATTATATTATAATCTATTCAGGTTATCTCTTAGGGAATGTAATTATAAATACCCAATCATGATTAACATGGAAATTACATTAATTATACAGAATAATTAATATATTAAAAAAATAGACTCCCAAAGACAGTATTAGTTTAATTCCTTTAGAATCATGGAACAAAAACTTTTATTCTAGTGATAGATCATTTATGTATCTAATAAAGATCTTCCCTGTTTTTACTTCTAACTAAAACCATTATTTATAAATAGGGTAAAAAAAATATTAGAAAGGGTGACCTTAGATTCTTAGAAAGAGTAAAAAAGGGTGATATGTAAACAAAAACATGAGCATACGGGGTATGAGAACAAGAATCATAACATTAGAATATCATTCCCTGTATATCAAAGGTAGACATGAATCATAATGAAATCAATGAACATAATCCATATGAATATAAAATTGATATATGGAATGTAATTGAGGAATACACATAAATATTTAACATTATGAACATGTATAATATTAATAGGATCACTCATTATGGATGTGACATAATTCCCTTTCATAAACATATGTACATGGTGACTAGGTCCACTCATAAAATTAAGGAAATGAAATCTAGTTCCACACATATAATTATTAACCTGAAACTAGGTTCATGCATAACATATATAACTCATGAGTTATCCATCCTTACCCAATACATTATAGGGATATATAGGTCTCACCCATCTCATAATGAAATCAAAAATATGTGTTCTGCACACCCAAAAGAAACCATTCATCAAATCAGAAAACATGAAATGAAATGTGTTTCTTAAACATCATTCCATCATAAAATAATCCATTGAAAATTAATGGTTTTCATAAATATGTTTTCATAATAAAACATAGTCAACCATAGTAAAAATAGGTATAATATACATGAAACATATCATTATTATTTAATGACATATATTATATAAAACATTTTTCTTAAAAGAATTGATATTGATTATTGATGAAAATATCTTTTCTTCGTCAGAAATATTTTTTTCAATAAAATGTAATGGAATTTTAAAAGAAAAAAATTTCATTGAAGATAACAATGAAAACTTTTAATGGAAATATCATGAATATAAGGAGTTATAAAATTATAAAATTCCATTCATATTATATACGTTAAAAAACAATCTTCTCCTAATTTTTCTAGAAATTTCAAAAAATACCTCGTATTGAAAATGAAAAAAATAATTCTTTAATAATGTTTAATAAAAATATAAAAAAGGGTAAAATTTACTTTAAAATAAATTGTATAATAATAGAAATAATATTTTTTATATAAAATTAGTAAACATGGACATGATGGATAAATATATCCCTATAAATCCTTACGTATAAACAATCTGGGAAAAAATGTGATTACGATGTTATCCCTTATCATAGGTCTTGGTAAATTCAAATGTAATATGAAATCATGTATAATTTATTAAAAATATTTAAATTTATTCTAGAACCATATTTAAATTTATGATATCATATATGTTCATATTAATATTGGTTTAATGAAATTTCATTATGGAGATTCTTTCAGGTGTTAACTGCTTCATTTTCTTTTGTATATTTGTCAAATAAGTTATGATTATTCCTTATATTTCATAGTTATAGAATTTTTAGAATTATACTAATATATATATATATCATATTTACGCATTCTATACATTTATATATTTCATTCCTTAATGAAGATCATATAGAATGAATCACATTGCATTGTGGACATGGTAGGTCGTATATACACCTGAGAAACAATATCATTCCTAAAATATTGAAATTGTACAGAATCTGAAGGTATATGTTTTGTTGTATAATTACAATAATGTTATAGTATTCATATATAGTTATTATTTCTATAATTATACCCATCCATGTAAGTTGATGGAGAAAATAGATTACACCATGACATGGAGGTAGTTAAAAGTACGTATGCATGGGTGGTGGTTTCATTTTTCATAGGATGGATAGAAAATATAATATGGTTGTTACATAACCATAATTAAATATCATTGTATAAATTATACTAGATTTATTAATTTAAAATTGAAACAGTAATTTAAGATTAAGTAGAATAATAAATGGTATTGAGAGAGTCAATAAAGAAAATTATATCTTCATTAGAGATCTCTCTATATATCAATTCTTAAGGAACAATAGATGATCTTTTGAGAAACCAGGACATCTGATATGTGACTATATTTGTGTAGATGGTAAATGGGTAAGTTATGGCCAAAATTCAAGGCTCAAAATGAAGTGAAGAAATACGATAGGAGGTGACATTTATATTTGAGGTTAGGTAACCATCATGATTATTATTTATTTTATTCAAAAGAAGAAACGAAACTAAAAGTAGGGAAATAAAGCTAATCTGAGACCTAAGGAGGTTGGAAGTAGCAAATTCCTAGGGAATTCTCTATAATGATATTCAACCCCTTTATTTCCCATAAATTCATGTTATAAAAACAAGAGACACCGGAACCTTGAACTGTAATGAAAGACAGAAAATTAGCTTCTATGTTTTCTTCAATCCATATAGGAATAAAGAAAACGTTGTTGTGTAGTAGGCCATAACACTTCCAAATGACACAAGTGATCAACCAGAGGGGTTAAAAAATTTCATGCAGTGAGTTCCATAGAACCATGGAGTCAGTTTTTGCTTCAGCAATGATGATGCTGCCCTAATGACAAAGAGAGAGGCTTGTAAGTAAGGAAAGAGCCTCCGCTTGAAGAGTCGAGTGAAGGCTAAAGAAAATAGTGAATTCAAAATTCACCAGGCCTCTGGGGTTATGGACCAGGCCACCACCTCTCAGGAATCTAGAGGACAATGATCTATCAACATTGAGTTTCAGTACCCGCACTGAAGGGTGCTAACAAACCCAATTAACTCTCAGAATGTCCCTATGAACAAGAAAGATGTGAAACAAAGGAGTATCCCTCTATGTCTCGATGTTCTTGAATAGATCCAGGAGGAGACTCTGAGTCCTTTAAATGATATTCCATCCATAAATTTGAGCCCCCTCATGCCTGGTATTATTTCTTTCCTACTAGAGACACCAAAACCCTGCATGGAGGATGATGATTCTTTCCTATCTCTCCAATCCTCTATCCCACGAGTTATGAAACCAAAGGTCCAGGAAAGAGGTGTTAGTGGAAGATTGGGAGAAGAGAGCAGTGAACATACCATAGAATAACCAGACCTCCTATGCCCAATCCCCATTGAAGAAAATGTGTATGGCGCTCTATTCCTGGTGATTTTTTCAGCATAAACAACAAGAGACCAATAAAATGATGGTTTCATTGATGTTCTCATTAGTAGGGAAAATGTTATGCCAAAGCCTCCAGAAATGTAAAATAAAAACAGTAAAAATTTGATTGATCCATAGGACATTATTTTAAGCGGTCCCCCTACACTGGGGTATCCACCGACTGGTAAAAAGTGCTACATAAGAAGTCCCCTGAGTTGGTAAGTGTAATAACACTCTTATTTGGATCCACTGTGGTTTCAATGAGATGTTAGTATCACTGATTCTCTTCATCATGGATAGGCTTAATAAACTCGGGTTACCAACTGGCTTCCTTAAAAACATTTCGAAGGCTGTACAACCAGGAAAGTTGTGGAATGTCCCTAACTAGTTTTGATCCCAGAAGGAAACTAACCCATCCCCAATGATTCAATAGGACAAAGGATGCAGAGCCAAGAGGATGGGGAGAAGTGATGAGAGTAACATGGACATGTGGAACACCATTTTAAGTGAGATTCAATCTAGATACCTACTACTAATCTTGCCCCAAATATTTTGATGTTTAATAATGTCCTTGGATAGGCTTACATGTCTCCAAAATAACGTTTTTTACATGATTCGGATGATGATCCCACCTTCCCAAATGGGTTTGGCTATATTCTCCCAATCCACCTAGTGATGCTTCCCTTCTGCGCAGGCATCCAAGAAAAAATGGGCAAGGGTCCTATCAATATTTCAAATGTCTCCTTAGAAAACCATTAACACCAACAAAGGGTACACCGGAGTGGGAAGAAGGACACTATTGATGAGGGAAACACATCCACAAATGGACATGAAGTCGTTCTTCCAATTAAGGACTCTATACAGAAGTTTGGAAACCACCAGATCAAAATCTATAATCTGAATCCGACTCGAGGAGATCGGGGTTCCTAGATAAGACATGGGAAGGTTTTCATGCTACATGGACATGGTGTAGTAGATCCAGGCTGCTCTTCTAGCCGGGAAATGATTAGAAAGAATGAGTACACTTTTTGACTTATTGATGACTTGGACACTCAACTTATTGAAGATTTGAACCATTTTAATTAGGCCACAAATCAACTTCCTACTAGAATTGATGATGATTAGAGTTTCATATACATAAATGAGACGAGAAACTGAAGGAAGGATCCCCTTCCTTCTGAAAGGCTGCACCTCACCCCTTTTTAGTAAATGAGGAGGATAATGATGTCATGGATGAGAATGAGTATGTGAGGGGAGATAAGATCATCGTGCCTCAAGACACAAGTCTCTTTCAAGAAACCATGGGTCCTGCCCATGAAATTAATTTCCACCCAGGATGAACTGAATCATTATAAGATGAGATTGGTGGAATTGTGGGAGAAGCCCATACTTTCCAGCATGTTGTTGATATAACTACATTCAATGTGATCATATGATTTAAAAAAATATAGTTTAATAACTAGATTAGTGCCATGGGTCTTGATATTGAGATCCTGCACTATCTCATGGGTCAGCGCAATAGCACCCTGAATGGACTGGCCCTTCACAAATCCATGTTGCTCTTCAGAGACCCATTGAGGAAGGTGAACAACCGTCCTGCAAATGAAGATACTGAAAATATGTTTATATGTAAAGTTGCACAAACTCACCAAGAAAAAATGGTGGATGGAGGAAGGGTTCCTAATATTGGGCAGGGGGACAAGCATAGTGGCCACTAAAACCCATGGGATAAGGCCTCCCAGAAGAAGTCATGGATGGATTTGGAGATATAACCCCTATGCACCTCCCAGGAGTCCCTATAAAAAGAAACAGGGAAACCATGACGACTTGGTGCATTATTAGGTTTGAGGTTCAATATGGCCCTGTGAATTTTTGCCTCTTCGGGCACAACCTCCATCCTGTCATTATCTCAGGGGGGACATGATCTTTGGAATATCAACCAGGCCCTCTACAGCAACTCTAGGATATCCATTTGTCATTCTAGGATTTAAACCTACAAGAAGATCCTTGAATAAATTAAGTTCCATGTTTCCCACAACATCTCTGTCATTCGATAAAGACCTGTCCCCCATTAAGATGTAGGGAGAAATTGATCGTTTCCTCTCCTTGATAAATGAATGGAAAGACACAGTGTTCCTGTCTCCCTCCATTAGCCAATGGAACCTCGAATCATCCCTTGACATGTTATCCTGATGAAGAATATGTTCTAAGATGGTGTCTTTCTTGGATGATAAATAATAAAACACCTGGTAGTCCCAGGCCTCCTCTAGAGATGATTCCAAATGCTCCACTTCCATCATCACATTATCCAAGTCAATATCATCCATTGGAGGATTCATAGCACATGCCTGAAGATGGATCTTAAGCATCCGCAATTTAGAATGAATAACCATCCAAGGACTTCTTCAGAAGGGATCAGACCAGGAATCAATGATAGTTTGGTGATAGCTACACGGACCTCTCCAATGCTAAGAAAACCAGAAGAAGTCTCTATTATTCTACGATAAGGTCAGCATGACGATAAACAGAGAGTGATCTGAAACTCCTCACACAAAATTTGTCACCATAGTATTAGGTAAATAGGCATCTGCATTCATGTTTTCCAGACATCGATCCAACAAGCTCTACGACCAGTGAGTTCTGCACTAATTATTGCCCCACGTTTTGTGATCCCCAATGATGCCAAGGTCCAAGAGGCCTTTTCCTACCATGAAGAGGTGAAAATATATACTATCCTACCTAGGGAAAGGTCCCCTGTCCTTCTTCTCCTAGGGATCAATTATAATGTTGAAATCACTACCTAAAATCTAGGGACAGTAACTAGGGTCAAAGTTATGAGGTCATACCAAATGACCACTCTGTGCTGGGCATCACAGCTTCTTAAACAGAAGAGGAAAAGAAGAAACCTTAGTCAAGAGTATCCTTTGTCCCGATGAACAAGTCACCCACCAAAAAAAGATCCACATTGATGTACTTTCTTCAGAAGATCCAAATCGAAAAATTTAAGGGATCAACCAGCATAAAAGCATGCATTCAGAGTCTGAAGGAGACATATGAGATTCTTGATATATCCTGATTTTGTTCCATGATGGAAACTAGAAGAGACTTATGATTCAAAATCATAGAAACAAGGAAATTCTCCTTCTCTCGGGCACCATGTCCATGCACGTTCCATGTGATCAAAGGAACCATTGGATGAGGATTGACTCGGATTGGGCCCTGAGACTTCTTGCGTTCAGCTAACCGGAGGGAGAGTTCATCCTTATCATTCTTAATTGGGAGCGGGTGTGCAAGACATTGATATAAGAAGGGGGTGACAAAACTGGAGTAGGAATACCTAAGGAAAGGGGACGGTCCAATACACGCACTTCAACTAGGGACTGGGGAAGATAAACCATTATCTCTATTCTGAGAATAGGGGAGAATGTTTTGGTCGAGGAGTCAAAACTAGAGGAACTTCCTAATAAGGATCACAGAGGTGTGGTCAAGGGAAGCTTAAGGACATCATCTTTCTCAAAATAGAGAAGGAGGGGGTAGCTACGGCAGAATCACAGATGGAAGGAGGCTAAGAGAAAGACCAAGCATGCGGACTAGTTTAGGCACTCCGAGATCCAACAGTAGGTTGAAAAACATTAGAACAATCAGACCTACTAGGGTGACTGATATAATAACCTTGGAAGGGACCAAGGGCCCCATCACCGCTTCAAGCACAAAGGTCTGGGCCTCTGAGGAAGGAGAAACTTAGAGTGCAGGAGCTAAAGAGAAGACATCAAAAACATCTGAAGTCATGGACTAAGGTGTTGAAGGCGGAGGAGGGAACTCAGGCGCCAGGGGCCGAGCCAGGGCTGCCGAGGAGGGCGACGATGCACACTCTATACACTCTTCCTACACACCTGTATAGAGTGAACTTGTCGGAGGTAAGAGGAGAAAAATAGAGGATAGATAGGGTAAAGAATGTCTTGGGACCAGGAGATGGAGCCCTTCAATGAGATCGTGATCTTGTCCAAATTAGGATGGGATATATCCATCTCCATGCAGATTCGGGCCTCAGACACATAAGAACATCACTACGTTCTGCCATCCGAGCATAAGAAACTCCCCATGAAATTACCAATAACCCCGAGGAGCCCTTTGATATGTATAATCTTATATTAAAAAATTCTAATGATATTAAAATTTGACTATGACATATTTAACATTTCTTATAAAAAAATATATTAAATGCCATAATCTAATCCATGTGGATTCTGATGTGTACCCTTTCAACCCAAGGATGATTTCAGTGGAAATAAATTTATAAAATTATATTATAACAACTGTTAGTGTAATTTTATAATATTATATTTACTATTAATTACCCAATTTACATTCTTACCATATTAGTAAAAATTAATAATGTTTCTATTCATAATTCCCACAAATTAAATAAATATACTTATATGATTTGTACCCACTAATTAAAAATACTGAATCCATTATTCCACATACAACACACATATGTTTATGTAATTAATTTAAAATTTATCCCCTTTTCGGAATGAAAAATGTGGTTAATAAGATAAATCATATCAAAAGATCGAAATATTTTTTTATCAAAATTCAAGTTAAAATTAATTCCATTGACAAACATTATATTAAATAACAATAATTTTGTATGTTTATACTTTAAAATAATTAAATAATATAATTTCACCATATTAATTATTTCAAATAGTTTTTTAAATCAAAATTTGGTATATATTTATTATTCTTCATAACATGAAGATTATTAGAAAAATATTAAAAATTCATCCAAAGTAAATTCATATATCCGGATTCCAAATAAAAATATTATTTTGTTAAATAAAATACATAATAATGTCAAACACTATATTAAAAATGAGTGTGCCATCAAAAAGAGAAAAAACTTTATATTTTAAAAAATAGTTCATTCATTTAAAAAATTGAAATTGTTATTATATCATGTAATGAAAACATATAAGATAAATTTTAAACATTATATTAATTAAATAAAATTTATAATTAATTAATAAAATCCATAAAGAGAGAATTTATTATTTAATAAACTTACTTATTTTCATTTGAATAGTTTATCAAAAACCATTTCTTTTTTTAAATTGTTTTATTTTAATTTATAAATAATTTCTAAACAAATAGTTTCATATATCTTCATAATTCAGTTAATAATTTTTATAATCACAATTATAATAACTAGGTTATAAGGTAACCTAATAATATTTAGTTTTTCACATAGAATCAGTCTTGCGTGAAATGAATTCTATCAAAATAGATTGAAATTGTGTGTAACCCAAGACATGCACAGTGTTGCGTATACCAAAAGAAAACTCGGAGTTTTGTATATCACAAGATTATCTGGGTGTAACATACAACATAAGATATCAAAGACTGTTTAAAAATTTATATCTCATAAAAATCTTGGGGTGTTACATTTTATCCCCGTTATAATTAATTATACCTCTAAAATTCATATGGATTATAATGGAAGTAATACTTGAATGTTCCTTTCATAGAAACCAAAATCATAAAAACAAAAAATATAACATCCTTTTAAAATGTAATAGTTTAAAAATAAAAATTACACAATGAAAATCATATCATTTTCTCTATAGAATATTACATGGGTAAAGATATTTTATAGAGGAAAAATGTAAATAATTAAAGAGATTTATAAAGATAACTGATCACATGGAAGAGGGTGATTCAGATAAAGTTAAAAATCCAAAAACCACAAACTAAATATGCATGAAAGAGGTCATTGATATCATGAAAATGTTAATAATAATAATATACCCTAATAAATAATGATTTATTTTTTATAATGTTGACTCACTTTCATGAGAAGATATACATACACGATTTTAGTAGAATTTCACTATTAGTCGTGCCTCGTACAATTTTCCACTTCATCTCTTAATCAATAAAATGAAGTTGAATCATTACTGATTCATTAGAAGATCATGTGATCTATAAATATAATTATAGTGCATTCCATCTATATGTATTACATCATAAAGTCAGCACATGTTATCAAATATGAATATGTCCACCTATAGTGAGAAAATTCATTATTCTTACAAACACCACGCAATGTTTAACATAAGCATTCAATAAATTTATAACCTTACTATCCTTGTAAAATATGAAAATCCAAAAAATTACAAATAGGTTCACTAACATGGCATAACATTGATCAACAATATTTTATAATTTATCTTTTGTTGGTCACATTCCAAACATGTGATCATTTTCATCATGTATTCTTCTAAGGCATTATAATAACCTGAAGTACTATATATTCTTATTGGCAGCATACATGTTTTCTTATTCCAAAACATATTCTATATATTCATTATGTACTAAATATTTTTATACATTTCTTAATGATATCATAACCCTCATGAAAACAAATCCATAATTAGTTCCAAATAAAGACGTATCAACAAATTTACTTATTTATATCCAACATATCTTTATCCAAACTTCATTATATTTTCATAAGGGATATATTAAGGGTAATGTTTCTCTTAATCATGTATTTTGGAAATATATAATATTCCCTATAGTTCACTTTTCTTGGTATTATGAACTATTCAATATGTCCTTTCTAATCCTTAATGAATAAATTGTACTAGAAACACTTATATGTATCATGATTCATATTTTTTTTAATTTTAAAACAAATACCCCTCAATCATGAAACATTATTCTTAAACCATTACTAAGGATCCATTATCATAGTGTCTCTAAAAATATGAATCATGTCTTAAGGTTCCTAAACCATAATATAAAAAATATTATTAATTTTGTAGTAAAAAAATTGGAGAACACCCCATACATTTCACATGTTATTTATAATATCTTTATCCTCAGCGTTATAACCAATACTCATACCAGCTTCATGATTATCATTATGATATTTACACATAGGAAATATGTTTTCATAAGTCTGATAATTTCCACATATTAATCCAATCATGGTTAACAATGTTCTATCTAGTTATAGATATTTACTATGACCAAAAATAAAATTGTAAAAAATATATATCAAGAATTAAAAACACATATGAAGTTTAAATTACTTATAATTATTAAATCTATGACATCTTATGTTTAATCTAGGTTATTCATGATTATAAAAAAATCATGGATTGTAACATATACTTATAATTACCCTTATGATATCCCTAGAAATATATTTCAAAATATCTCTAGGGATCTCACGAATGTTTTCCCATTCTAATTTACAATGGTTGAGTAAATATGCAATATGATACAAACAGTAAGGACCTGATCTTGACATTCATGGAATTGACATTAATATTGAAAAATACTTAATACATTAAATAGAAAGACATCCTATGATTGTATTAGAATATTTACTTCATAAATTTGGAACACAAAATCCTTTTCTAGGGAATGATCTTCATTGTTTCCAACAATGATCTTCCCTTTTATTACTCTTATAGAAAACCATTCATTATAACCTAGGGAAAAAGAATACATAAGAAAGGGTGAGCTTAGATGATCAGTAAGTTTAAAAAAATATTAATCATCATACATAATAAAGAGAATAATGAGTATGGGAAAATAAATAAAAACATTAGAATATTATTCCCTATATAACAAAGGTAAATGTGAATCATATGTAAATCCAAGAACATTATCTATAAGATCATAAAATTAACTTCTGACATGACCTTGTTTAATACATGAAAACATGTAACTTAGTGAAAATATATAAATTGTAACTGGATAACTCATTAAGGAAAAGAAATCATGAAATTATGTAAACATAAATTTAGGAAAACCAGTTCCACTATTAAAATTATGCACCTGAAAATAGTTTCCATGTATAAAATTCTGAACATGAATTTAGGTTCATACATAACATATACACCTCACGAGTCATCCATAATTACCCAATGAATTATAAGGAGATATATGTTCAACCCATAATATAATGAAATCCTAAATATGTGTACCACAAAAAATAGAAATTATTAATCATATCATAATCCATGAAATAAAATGGGCTTCTTAAACATTATTCCAACATAAAATTATCCATAGAAAATGAATTGATTTTATAAATATTGTACCACAATAAAATATAATAAACCATATTAATAATAGGGATAATATAATTTAAACATATGATTATTAAATAATTTCATCTTATATGAAAAATAATTTTTTTTAAACACATGAAATTTATTCTTGAGAAAAATATCCTTTATTTTTCAAAAACATTTAATTTTCTTAAAACACTATGCAATATTAAATGAAAATAATTTCTTAGATGATAACAATTAAAAATTGTAAAGGAAGATTCATGTAATTAAGTCATTATTAAATTGTAATAATCCATTCATATTATTTAATTTTAGAAAAATTCTTCTCATACTTTTTCAAGAAATTTCAAAAAGTACATTGTTTCAAAAACGACAAAAGATTTTATTCATAATTTTTAATAAAAATTAAAAAATTGGTAAAAATATTTTTAAAAATATTTTTAAAAATATTTTTACAAGAATATAATATATATATTTTTGAATACACAATTAGGAATCATGGACGTGGATGGTAAATATACCCCATTAAATACTTATGTATAAATAATCTCAGATAATCATGATATTGCGAAGTTATCCCTTATCTTAGGTCTAGGTTGTTTGTATGTGTGATTAACTCATATATAATGGATTAGTTAATTTTATTAACTTTTTTCAGAACCATATTAACATTTGTGATACCCTATAGTATCATATTTACAACTGTTTGATAATATTTCATTATTATGCTTTTTTCAAGTATAAACTGATTCATTTTCTTATGCATGTTTTGTAGAATAAGTTATTATTCTTCTTCATAGTTTATAGTTACATCATCTCAACAATTATATGAATATAATATATATATATATATCCAATTTACCGCTTCTATAAATTTATATAATTAAAATTTTAATGGAGATCATGTAGAATGAATCCCATAACGTCATTGAGACGGTTGGTTGTATGTATGCACAAGCGATGATATCATTCCCATAATTCTGAAACAGTATGGAAGTGGAAGGTATATATTATGTTAAATAATTAATATCATTTTAGACTAATAATTTATATTTATTATTCCCATCATTATACCCATCTATGTAGTGTGATGGTGAAAATAGATTACACCACGGTGTGGAGATGATAAGATGTATGCACGCATGGGTGGTGATTTCGTTCATCGTAGGATGGATAAAAAGTAGAATATGGTTGTTCCATAAACATAATAACAACTCAATATATATTTCATACTCTAGTTAATACTTTAAAATTGAAAAAAATGATTAGGAAGTAGGAAAATATATGGTCTAGAGAGATTGAGTAAAGAAGATTACATCTTCCTTGGAGAGCTCCCTATAGATATATTCTTAATGGACTAGAGTTGATATTTTGAGAATAAATCTACCTCTATAACATGACAAGGTATATTTAAAATGGAAATTGGTAGGTTATTTTAGAGATTTAAAGCTCAATGTGATCTGAATAATTTAGCGAGGAGGTTCCCTTTTATAATTGAGGTGAGGGGCACCTTTGGAATTTCAAAGAAATTTAATTTATAATAAAATAAATACCCATACATATAACTCCAAAATATACTATATTAAAATATATGAGGAGATATGTTTTTAATATTCTCAATTAATAAATTTTAGACAAGTGTTTCTTTCAATTCCAACCATACCATTATAATTAATAGTTAGTTATTGAATTTAATTTTTACAAACACAAATAAATATTTCAATATTAAAAGGGGGAAATATTTAGTCAGTTGATATAAAATAGAAAATAATTGAATAATTTATAACATTATTTAAAAAGTAATTATTATTCCATATTTTTTAAAATGTGTTAAGAATTTTAAAATATTTAATAATTCATTTTTAGATAAAATATCAATAGTGTCAACTTTGACACTATTCAATCCATGGATTTATAAAAATATCAATATAATATTTTAACATTAAAAAATATTTTATTATATCTATTATGGGTTAATGTATTTTATAAATTTATTTGGATATAATAATCAACCCAAATTTTTTTTACTTTCATTATTATAATAACATTAATTTTATATTTCTAATGATAAAATAATTACTACGTCAATATTCTGTAATTATTTAATTCACTTTTTTTGTTTAAATTAAAAATAAAATACTATGATGAAGATAAATCAAATATATATTATAATACTACATATATTAAAATATATATACTAGAAAATCCTAAATTAAAAAAGTTTAAATTATTAAAAAATGAATGGGACAACATTAACAACGTATTAAATAAAATATTATAAATGTAATAATATTTTCCATATGAATCCAAATTTCAAATAACTAGACCCTTGGTTGATTATGGTTGAGACGTAATTGACCAAAAATAATTGGTCATGTATTTTGGTTTAGTAATGGTTATTATCATTTAAATAAAAATTATTTTATTGGATATTAATTAAGTACATAGAGTTTGCATCATTAAATTATATGCTTTTAAAGTAATAATTTATTTCCTAAAAATTAAAAATTAAATATCACAATAATGAAAATTATTTTAGATATATAATTATTATTTATAGTATAATTTATATTCTATATATTCTAATTTTAAATAATGGATTTTTTAGAATTTCAGAAAGACATATTTTAATTTTATTTAAATAAAAAAAATTTAATGTCTTAATCTAATCCAAGTGGAATCAAAAGGGTTCCACTTTAATTGAACGTGCATTTAGGTCTTAAGTATATCATCTAATTACATTAGTACAAGTGTTAGGGTAATTTTATAATATTATATTTAACCTTAATTACAAAATTTACCTTTTTACCGTTTTAAAAACATTATTGATGTTATTATTTATAATTTACAGAAATTAAAAAAAAGATATTTATATAATTTTTAACATCCATTTCCAAATATGGAATCCAATTTTAAAATTTATAAAATTCAATTTTTAGTTATTAATTTAAAATTAAACCCATTTTCGGAATAAAAAATGGGTTTAAAAATTTAAAACATTACAATAAAATGAAATGTTTTTACATATAAATTCTTGATAAAATTAATTCCAATGATGAAAATTATATTAATTGAAAAAATCATTATATTTACACTTTTAATTATTCAATAATATAATTTTACCATATAAATTATTTTGAAGAGAAAATTTGTTTTTAATTGAAATATAATATATTTTTACAATTTATCAAGTTATGAATTTTATGAGAAAATATGAAAAATTCATCAAAAGTAAAGTTTTATATCCTGTATCAAAATAAAAATTATATTTCTTTAGATAAAATATATAATAATGTAAGAAAATAGATTTAAAAAGGGTGTGCCATCAAAAAGCCTAAAAATAGCATTTATTTGAAAAGTATTTATCTAAAATAATTAATTTCTTCTTATTTCATGTCTAGAAAACATAAAATGAAATTTAAACATTTTATTGAATACATTACATATATATTTCATTAATAATCTCAATAAATAGTCATTTTATTTTTTATTAAACTAACTAATTTTCATTAAATGAGTGTTCAAAAAATTAATAAATTTTATTTTAAAATGGTTTCATTTTTATTTATAATTAATTTCTCAGAATATAAATAATCATATTTTTGTAATTCAGTTGATATATTTAATACCCACCATTATAATAACTAGGTTATAAGGTAACATAATAATATTTTGGGGTTCGATTAATCTCAGTCTTGCATGAAATGAATTCTATTAAAATAACATGAAATTGTGTGTAACATAAGCCAAGCATAGAGTTGCATATACTGGAAGATAAGCCATTGTTGAATGTAGTAGAAGCTTATCATGGTAGAGCATACAACAAAATGCATCAAAAAAATGTAAATAAAATATCTCATAAAAATCTCAAGGACTTATAGTAATTATTTCAAGTGGACAAGGAATTTTTTCAAACAATATTAATTAATAATTTTATTCTATTTCTCATTACTATATATTTAATATATGTTGCACTTTGAATGTATATTATAAGTGTATCATCGATTTTCTATTTAGTATGATATTAGGGATTGTGGTTGTGTTTATATATGATTTTTCATTTATATGAAATCATTTAGTGGTGTCTAGTTTCATCATTTTTTTAATATTTCACATTTGGGGAATGGATTTTTGATTGTTCTAGTACAATAAAATAATTCTCAACTGCTATAATTACAGACAATTTTTGAATCATGAATAGAATCTCAAAAAATGACGTTTAAAAAGAGTTCGCTACATTATCATTACCATATTTAATTTTAGTGGGAGACATGCTTCATTATAATATGGATATAATAGAGATAGATGGGTGTATTGATAATTTTATTATCATTGAATGTAGGTTTTTATAACATTTTTAGAAGGATACTTATTACCAAAGATACATGATCTTATTCTAATTGGAAAAAACTACATTTCATGATCTAGTCATATGAAATGCATAACATGAACGACATTTGTGATGTATCATTGTTGTTTTATTAAAACCAAGAATTCATATCCAAAATGATGAAATAACTCAAGAGATTGGGTACAATTTTATAAACATGTATTAAATGCATTCAATGATGAACATATTGTCCACGTTTCAAAAAATTATTGGAATTAAGATGTCAAAACAAAATTAGTGGTCAATCATCAAAATGAATTCAATATTAGAATATTTTGGGGTTATTTTTATTGATTTTGTTTTGGGAATTGATTCTTTAGTTGGTTCTTAATGATTCATCAGATGTGATGGTGACTACTATGTGCCTATCAATTGGGAATAATGAATTGGTATCCAAGAATAATTTTTCATTTTATCATAAATGAATAGATATGTAGGAATGATATCTAATTAGAATTATAAAGTTAATTCAATTTATTGAATTATAGTATCTACACCCCACTAAAAAATATAAGATAATTTTAGGAAAAATATGTGCGGAAATTGATAAAACGTCTATTGGTCACGGTGACTCTAAAAATTATCACTATGGAACGTATGGAAAAAATATAAAAATATGTATGTAATTGGTGGATACTAATATGAAATTTTTCATTTGAAAAATCATAAAACTCTGTAGGTATTTTAAAAGTCATTCAATTTCCCTAGATATCATTGGAATCAGGGATCTTTGACACATGAGCTTCATATCATCCACCATATAATATGATATGCATGCGAAATTATGTTTATAGAATCCTAGTAAATGTATTATTTGTGGATTTATGGCTTCTTGAGTCTTTTGGAAATATATATGTGCGTTTATGAATGAACAAGGGATGTTATCTTTATTCACATGACATCTAGAATATCCTAAGACGGAATTAAAACATTTTTTCTGTTTGAAAAAATTATAATGTTTGTGTTTACACTATTTTTATAAATGTAATGAAGAATATCCAATGATGTACTATAGTGGGATCCAATATTATGAAAAAATGTTTTCAATATCTGATATTCTAATAGTTATCATGCATGTTAAACAAGTGACATTCAATACATCTTCTTGTTAGAAATGTTGTTCAATGAACATATTGAAGGCATCCTCAAGTATCTTGAACCCATTTAGATTATTGAGATGGTAAATTCCTATATATGGGAAATCATTGTATCTTGAACCAATTTGGGTGTACTATGTTACCATTCCATGTTCAAATACTCAACAAAAAATTTAATTTTGTTTTTCTTTATATATAGTTTTTAATTCTTACAACCATTCAAGGTATGGATGGTCTGGTGAAACTAAGACCAAGATCAAGCATAAATTCATTCAATAAAAATATAATGTTTATAAGAGATAAATATAGTTATATATATTTAGTTGGACGAAAAAGAATATATATATATATATAAATTACTTATTCTAGATCTCTTTAAAATAAGAAGAAATATAGATCAATGTGATATCTTGGTTGTTGAGATTATTTTTTTGTTTCCTGAAGCATTATTTCCATGAATTGGATTACTATGTGGCTCATCTCATGAATCAATTTTTTGAACATTGGAAGAATAAAATCTTTAATAAATCATTATTGGAAAAATATTTAACTTACATACCAAATATTTTTTATTTGTATCATCTATTCACTTGTTGATTATATGGTTGAAAACTAGTTATACACCTTGTCATGATCATGATAATATCTAGGCTATATATATGAAAAAAAGATGTTTCTAAATCATTCATAATTTTTGTTTAAAGGTTATTAGAGTCCATTATATACACATTAGTGGTGGTATATTTTGGAATTATAAAATCATGGTTGAAAATTAAATTAGAGGAAATTAAGAAGTGGAGAAATACGGGGTTGAAAAGAGTAGAGTATATGTGGTGCTATACTTTTTATGAATAATAGAATATGGTTTCCAAGAGGTAATTCCTCGTTCTCAATCAAGAGACTCTAGTGAAGTTTTAGAAGAAACTGCTTCTGATATATGGTAGTCCATGAGGATATTTGAATCGTGGGATAGTGTTCTCATGTGTTATTTTAAAAAGGATCATATAATCCCATGTTGTGAAGATCTACCATGTTTTGAAGGAATCCGTATATCATTGATTCAATGATTCACATTATTTCTTCATGAAAGGTGGAGAACCTAAATGCAAAAGGGATCTAACAACTATATGATGGTCATTTTTCTGGGAGACAAAAAAATGTAAGATTTAGATTCCATAATTTTTTGACACATAATAGATAAAAAATAATTTGAAATTCACTAGGGTACTATAATATAAGTTTATTTATCATGCAAATAAGAAATATGATTATTGATTCTGTTATGACAATCCACTAATAGTAAAGGGGTTCCAATAATAAAAATGAGTGGATTTTGATGATATTAATTCTCTTATTGTTAAACATGAAATAATTTGTTTAGTTATAAACATGACAGTCAGAGAAGCTTAGTATCCTAAATAACATGATATCAAGATAGAGTTCATTATAGAGATTTGGTGTAAGAAATATAAATGGTGAAACCAAAAGGATCTGTAATCGAAAAGAATGTTGTCCTGGTGTCTAATCTCAAGTCTAATTTTTATGGGAATAAACTGTCACTGAGGAAGAAGAATCAGATGTTTGAAAAATTTAAAATTGAATTTGTGTTCAACCATATAAATATAAACAATTTCTTCTACTATAATATACAATAAAATAGTAATTCCATTGTATATTTTATCTATATTGGTTAATTTCCCCTGGATAAACATGTTCTAGTAAGTAAAGTTGAGTTTCTATGTAAATTATTTAGTTGTTTCAAGTATAAATATAATAGTTTTTCTAATAAGATATATCTTATATGCAGTATATCTAGAATGAATTTGAATGTTCCAGTATAATTAAATCAAATATTATGATATAACCCATTAAAAATATAAAACATTACAATGAAAATATTCCTATGACTTATGTTAAGGAAAATTACATTGAAAAACATCTCTATGAAATTTCTATCTAATGTTTCATGAACAACATCATGTGTATTAGGTTTGGCATCAATCAATAAGTACAAGTTTCTAGATAATTCTTAAAAAAACAAGAAATGATAAATGGTAGGTAATTATGTGCATATTTTATAATCATAGATGTTCATCAGATCGTTCTATCTATATTAGATTAGACGATTCAATGGTTAAATAGATATTGTCTTCTGGGGTGGTACATATTCATGGAAGTGCACCAATTTCATTGTTTTAACTTTTAAATACAAATTTTTATCTAGATTTCATAGATATAGCCATTTGATTTTCTATGAAATATGAAAGGTGGGTATATTTTCATAATGAATGTATAGAATTATTAAATGCTGATGAAGGTTTTTTTGGATGTAATTTAAATTATGTAAGGGTTCATAATGTTATATGATATTGACCTATAAAATAATCCACCATCACACATTCATATATAATATATTCAACTGAAATACAGAATAACACATAATATTATAGAGGATGGGGTTTGAGAGCTATTGATGGTTTTAAAAAAGAATAATATTTTGGGAATTTCCACTTATGACAGTACCTATGAATATATGAAATATATTTTTTCATTTTTGGTTCTTGGATAACATGGAGATATTAGGGTATCATGTTCTCTAATAGATTGGAAGAGGTGAGATAAAATTATTGTTTTGTAAGATAGTTAATGTGACCTAATGTATATTGTGTTTCTGCTTAAAAATGATTTTCAATTAGAAGATTAATATGATTGTTGTGTAATATATATATATATATATTGAATTCACTAATGATTCATAACTTCTAATTCTTTCTAAATCCATTTGATGAATTGGTAGTAGTTCTCAGAACTATGTGTTAGGAATATTCTAGAAGTATATGTGGTTATAGAACTATAAGTTATAGAAACTGATTATAGATGATGCATTCATTTGGAAGCCGAATCGTGGATACATTTATCTTATGAATATTCAACATCAATAGATGGATTCTATAGAATCCAACACTATTCATTAGGTGTTCTAATTATGGAATCGGTTTCCCATTATTATGTGATTTGATAACTGTTCATATCAGATCTATGAGGCCTTATCCTAGTGAAAATGATTTTTTAGTGGTACCAGAATTTCAAGATGATATCCTATATATATGTGTAGAAGGGGATAAATCTATGATAAAATGTGTTATTTGAGTATTTTAAAATAGCTAAACATTTTTTATCTTGTACTATGGAGATTTCCATCCATTGAAATTGTATCCCCATCAAGTGGATTAATTAATAAATACCCTATGACAGTAGTGATTTAGGTTACAGAACTCATTCCCAATTTACACAATAACCCTGAAAAGTTTCACTAAAAAATTATATTTACCTATTAACAGTATATCCCACCTCTTTTACTATTGTTTATTCAATAATCCAATCTCTTTTTTCACATGACCATCTGTAATGAAAAAATTATTTATATATTTTATCAAACATTGTAATATTCTATTTGGTATAATAATAAATATAAATTTAATGTAACACACTAATTTTTACTTAGTTCACTACTATAATAAAATGTAAAGAGTATGTAGAAAATAATGTTTCAACACAATAAATCATTAATGCTAAATTATTTGTGTTTTTGATTGGTCATTCATTCCTAGAATCACTACCATTACAATGGTTTAGGGTTGCTATTATATATACTTATTATAATATCCATAACAATTCACTATATTGGGAGCTACTTAAAAAATTAAAACAAGTTAGCTCACTAAAAAATATAAATATATCATATATATCAATGATTCACTATAATATTTATATGAGTCCCATTTTTATCCTCTTATTAGATATGTTTATGCTTGTAATGTCCCCTTATTTAGAATCTACTTTCTATTAGAGGTCATGGAACCACCTACATTAAAATATAAAATAATTATGGAATTTATTTTCTTCATAGAAATCAAAAGTTCAATTATTATTAAATAAATTATTTAAAAATATCTTCAACAAGTGTGAATATATCCCTTGATTCATTTTCATGAAAACAAAAAATATATGTTTTCATGAAAATGTAGATTTTCAATATGTCTCTCTATTTCAGAACACATTTTCCAAACTACTTCATGTTGTGTAATATTATTATAACCCTTAATTAAATTTATCATATTTTTCCGCCATCCAATTCCATATTTGATATTTTTCTAGTCATAAAATAAATTTAATTTTTATATTTACATATATTGAAATCAATTAACCAACATAAACTATTGATCGCAACATCCTTGGTCAAATATTAAGTTTCAAAAAATCTCATAACCTATAATGTGGTACATTTTGTCACATCATAGTAATCCTCCTTTTGACCATCATCATGGTTTATATTCATCCATTACAACACATAATTAATGCTCAATAGAAAATTGTGTTATGGACTGTCTCCTAATTATGTGGCCCCCCTATTTTCCAGATCCAAAAATTTCACTTCATTTAACTTCTCTACTACTCTACAAATATCTTAACATGCTATCTTCAAGTCCATCAAAAACTGAACATCCTATGATATAATCTATTTTTTCTTGAATTTACATATATACAATTTAAAATCATTCACTCATTTTATTTAATCCCATCCATTGTATTGAAATAGGATTATATTATTTATATATATTATACTATTCATTATTGTATTTTGGATCTCTCTATTACAACAGATTCACTATTGACATATGTAAAGTGAAACCATGTTCTCTATATAAATAACACTCTCTATGAAATATAAATTTTTATAGAATGGACATCATGTATTCATTATAAAAATTTCATTACACTATAACAGTGTGCCTATAGCTTAGTGATATTTTGTTACATGACCCTTATGTAGTCTAGGTTTTACATTTGTGTATTATCCTACAAAAAATGGTCTCTTATGGTAAAGTGTAGACACCATTATATATACAAAACATAATGTGTAATAATGATAATTTCTTCTATCATTATACAATATTATTATCTATTTATCTTCTTTTCTAAATGTCATTATATAGTTATTAAATTTTCAAAAATCATATTTACATTTGAAAAAACTCTAGTGCATATTGAGTATTGTTTACAAAAAAAATCACCGTTATGGGAAGATCCTAACTATGTAGATTATAATTCTATGTCATATGATTCTTCTATACACAAATCAACTTCTTTTGAACATTTTTTGAAATAAACATTCACTACAACATGGTTTCATGTGAAGACACATCCAATTGCAATATTCATGATTCTATGATGCAACTAGAGGTGTTGTGGAGATGAGTCCATCTACTAGATAAAGTACCTTTAGTAGCCTTATCTTTTCACCACACATTTTTAAACAAATCCAATCTACCCATCAAGGCCTCCTTGTAAACATACCACATATATTTTAATAAAAGTACATTAGGCTAGTCTTCCACCCATAATTTATATTCCATTAAACTTCTATTTATAAATTCGAAATAATACAACACCAAATATTTTCAGCAAACCTAATCCAAATTTTGGGTGTCCTATAATATCACCCTTCTTATTTTTGATACAATGTAACCAAATCAGGTTATGAATATATATCCACATCTTACTACACCATTATCAATGAAATCCAAATGGCGGGATTCATACAATATCATGCTTATCTATTATGCCACTCAATATTAGAGTATCCTGGGAGTAAATCCAAATATTATTTGGGTACACACATACTGTTTATTCTACCATATTTTAAATGATGTCTTTTCACTCTTCCATTAAAAACATGATGGTTCCAATTGGGATTTTATTTCTCATTTAAGGATAATGAAAACAACCTTCACTATGATCATTCTTCATTAATGGCTTCATTAGAATATTTCTCAACACCCCTTGAAAAACATATTAGTTATATTATCCAATTATATGACATCTATATGAAACATCTCAAAATAATATCCACAAAATCACATGCATCTAATGAGTGAATTTACCTCTTAGAATTTTTTCCTTAAAATATCCATTAAGACAAATAATTTTTGGCTTATTGTAGGAACTAATATTCTTTGGTAACCTCTTCAAAACTATCCATGTTAGTCATGGATACTAATATGACTTCAAAAAATTCGTCTTTTGACTATAAAAAATAAAAAAAAACCTATTATTCCATAACATATTCACAAAAACATTAGGGGATAACATATAAATTACATAGTATGAGAGGAATAAAAGTTTATAAATTTATTGATTATATTTATAAATTCAATGATCACAATTCCACATGTAATTAATATTATCCAAACTCTCACAGTGTGTTCCATTCAATGATTAGGCTAAAATCCTTTTATAAATCATCAAATGTTCCCCCTGAGTCATTAGGTATGAAAAAATAGTTTTTTCTCAAATTGAGGATACCATATATTAAGAAAAAAATTTATTATAAAACATAATATATTATTCTTTCAACAATGTAAAAAAATTATAATGATTAAAATGTATATAAATAAAAATTACATTGGTTCATATATATTCTTCTAATTTTTAATTTCTTTTTAGTGGTAAAATTTCTCTTACTCCATAGCCTACTCTCACTAATATAATGGTATGATACTAATGACCTATTAACATACTATCAACATCTCAAGATATGGATTTAGAATTTATTCTCTATATAGAATAATTTCAATTGGATGGTTATAGAATTATCTTTTAGTATCACTTTATTCATCAAATACCAATTGATATACACATATTATTTCTTTGAATGATATACATCTAGAATACTCTCAAGTTTGTTTCTAGAAATTTCACCCCATGGATTAAATATAAGCTAATTTTTATACACCATATAAAACAATAAGAATAATTTAATGCTTATTAATATGGGGGTTACTTATATTTTATTAAATTAATTAAGGATGATAGGTTACTGAGATCCAATAATTTATATTTCATATAAAATTGGAGTCATTTATTATATTTTTATTTATTTTAATATTACTCAAATTATCCTAAACATCCATGTTCATGTTCTCTTTTTCATATCCCAGAAAAAATATTCTTTTTATATCATTATCCGTAAGGATTTTTCCACTCATATCTTATTGATTTATAGTTCCACAATACACCATGAAACAATTCATCTCAATAAATATATTTCCATAATTTACATCACTAAACATACCATAATACCATCATTTAACATGTACATATTTTTGTTTAGCAACATCAAAACAATTATCTATTTACCAAACTCTTCTCATGCCTCTCCAAGAGTTTTTTAGTGTAGATATATCATTTATCATATCTTTATATTATTTTTCTATATTATGAGTTTTCTTAAAATAGCTCTAGAAATATATTTTTTGAAATTGAGATCTTTTCCAATGTTTATATGAACTATTTCTATATTAATTCATATAGGAAATCTACACAAGTATATAAATTTATAGTGGTTAGTTTTATAGGATTTATGAAATCAAACTCATACATTTTCTAATGTTTTTTGAAAATAAATCTCTAAAACGTTTCACATGATTCATATCCTGAAATTTAATTCAATTAATCTAAACTAAAATTGATAATATTTTCATAAAAACCACAAAATAGTATTCATTTACATAGACTCAGGTATGAATCTTACCAAAACCAATATTTCCTTTTGAGAGTCTCGTATATCTATTTCAATAGTCATTTATATTTTAATTTTTTCGGAATCACAGATGTTGTATTGTTCTTGTCATACCAATGAGAGATCTCACCAAATCTAGATAATTTATTCAAATAGAATATGGTCATTGGGGTCTAATAAGAATATAATGCTTCTCATATGAGGTATAATATGTCAACATATACTCATCATCACCTGCTAATGGGTACATAATCAAATAATAATAAATATCATTCAAATATGGATTACATTTATCACCAAACATCTTTATAATTGACATGATATTATTATCCAATTATTGAATCACTATACTTGATGATTCATGTCGTTAATTTTTATCATCCTTAATTTGATTTCACATATAATTTCATCTACATTAGCATGAATGGGTTTTAACTAAAATAATGTTTCCCAATTATCTTCTTAACCAAATATTATCAAGAATTTTTAAGGAATATTTTTTCTTTATAAGCCTTTACATATCAAAACCCATGATTGATATGTCTTTAGAAATATCTTCATTCATTTTTATTATGAATTTTACATTATTTTATTTAAGAATATTTTCAATTACATTATAATTATACGTTTATACCTTTGTATGAATCGTTGTTAGTTCATCAACATAGGAATCATTATTCTCCCTTAGATTATTGGAACCATCAATAAGACATTTTTTAGAATATTAAACATGTCCACTAATATTCCCATCACTTTATTCTATATCTCTGGAGACTCATTATATTCATTATGTATCTGATTTATTATATTTAAATAGTGATTCTTTCCCTCTTTTATGTGGATAAACTCTACTATAATCCTCCCTAATATATCCTCATCATAAGTAGTACCAAATACACATGGCATCCAATAGAATCATTAAAAAAATAAACATATTAAAAATATAAATTTCAAATTCCTTCCTTTTATAGGAATATCCATTCTAAATATTTAATCTCAATCATTCATAATTTGTTTTCAAAATAATTTCTTCTACGTCAATTTAAACTCTCCATTTTATGTTCATGTATAAGGGAATATTTTTTGGTTTTTTTAATGAATAATACTAAATATTCCATATATTATTTTACAAAAAGTAGTGATAAATATTTTGGAAGATGTATTCTTCTATATAATCTTTAAATTACTTATTTTCAAGATCATAAATTTTTAAATTACATTGATCATTAAAAAATAATTCCACATATGCATATTAAAAAAAATCTCTCCTGAAATACATCATGAAAAACCACATTATGTTCATACAATTTTGAAATAAAATATATCATATATGATTTTAAATAATTTAATAAAATTTTAAGAGAACTAAATATGGTTTATATTTAATTGAAAACCAATTGGACAACATATAAAAAAATACAGTAAAAACTAATATTATGCCCTAATACCAATTTTGGGTTGTCTAAGTGGTTAGTTTAGAGATTCCATGAAAATGGGTGAATGATGATGTAGAACATGTTAAAAATTTATACACTTTCCATTAAACACATTCTTAACTAATTATTATTAACAATTAATATTGATATGAACCTCTTTTCTCTAATCAATTAATTAATTCGATTACAATTACACTTGACCAGCAATTAAATAATATTATATAGGGTTTTCTAGATGACATTGTTTAATTATATAATGCATAATATTAACATGAAATTATATGAATCATAATGACTTTCAATTTGTTTTCCAATATACTCTAATCTAGGGATGATGTGATCCAGTGTTTGATGCATCGAATAACTAATATCCATTGTTTGGTGTTAAGCCTAAGTCCCAACTATCCTGGATCACTAAAATTAGAATGGATTAGGTTGGATGTAATATCTCCCAAGGATATCATTCAACATGATTTAATCTAATGTTCATGGATTTTAATGGGTATGTATATTCTCACATGAAATAAAAGAACATCCCCTATTTTTATATATGCACCAGAATATAGTGATATATTTTTTTAATTTCACATTTTCCATTCATAAAATGTTGGGAATATCACCAAGTGCTATCTACTCTCCTTGAGATTTCATAGAACAATATTCTTAAATTTGTATAATAATAATTGAATTTAGTTTCTCCAATGAAATGTTGAAATATATTATTATTATTATTATTTATTTTTGGAAATGGCCCCAATGAGTGTAGGATCTTTACATGATTCTTTACTAGATAGTAGAAATTACATATACAATATGAAATTTTTATTTTGAATATATGTATCTATGAAAGAACAGTTTACTTGAACTGCTACATATGGTTTTATACACATGTATCCCTTAATTGGAGAGATCATGTTATCCAACCTTTATATTGTCTTATTTATACTCACTAGTTATTCCAAAAATTTATTATATTCATATTATTCCACTAAAACAAATTTTTCCCTAAATTCACTTTCATGACATCCATGGTAAGATTTCCATTATTACTATAACTATTGTACATTTATTTAGTACATTTTTTCACATTATAGTCAGTATAAAATCCATTGAATGTTTATGTCTCATAATTATATCAAATAATGAAAATATTTCATTGCAATAAATTCTAATGAAATTTTATATATGTATTTTTAGAGAAACAAGATAAAACATTATCTATCAAAATATATGTAGTTTTTTAACTAATTTCCATTTTACCATTACAAACTCAATTCCTTTTCACATACTCCAATTAAAACATTATATAGTAGTATTCATCATAAACATGGATAGTAGAAATATAAGAGTGTTTTGATCCTAGATACATAGTAAATGGGATCATGAGTAACAACAATTAATGATCTCAAGTGAGTATATGATTGGAATGTAGTTAGAAATAGGATAAAAAATAATGTAATACCAAAAAACAAAAGAACAAAAAAATGGAATAAGGAAAGGAATAACCAAAAAATATATCTTAGAATTATCACATATAAATGGTTGAATAATAATAATAACCAAGATTATAATTTTTAACCAATAATCATGAATCGTGGGAGAAAAATAAAAAACATAGGATCATCTTAGAGTAATTGTATAAACACAGAATATGAAATATCCAGAAATTAAAAACAACATCTATAGGTGGAATAATTATAATTATTGGAAACCCTTTATAAAAACCCATTGTTCCCTTCAAATTATGAACAATATCACTATGTCATTTCCTTATTATATCATGAGATATATAACATAAGCAATGAATTTGTGGATGATATAGGACACCATCGATAATCATGAATACATATGAGTGACTAATGAAATCAATCAATAATTATATTATAAATCTTCATTGAAATAAAATGTTTTTCATATATAAATATTTCACCGCGAATTATATAAGGGAAACTCAAATGAGTCCATAAATATCTATAACATGATATTTCGATGAATAGATGGTGGGAATCCAAGAGAATTAGAAAATGTATCTATAATTATCCTTTAATCAATTAAATATAAAAAAATTTATTTTCATCATATACAAAATGGGATTATTGTAATGTCAATAATTTTATCAATAAAATTCTGTATGGAATTGAGGTGACTTCCTTAAAAATAGTGGAATTAAATATAGAGTTTACATGGAGTAAACATATTGAAATAAATATAATAAACAAACAATGAATTGTAATGATAAATGATATAATTATTTTCCATGTATTCAATGCCTGAAATCAAAAAAAAATATTTTTGGATGAAATATATTAAAAGAAATTTCCATAGAATTAAATATTATTTTGAAGTTGAGGAAAATATATGTGAATATAAAAATGAGTTATTAGAATATATAATTAATAGTTTCATATAAGTTGATGTTACTGGTCAATTTAATATTATATTTTTTAAAATGAGATGTCAAATCAATTGAAGAAATTTAACTATGAAAATAATCATCAATGATATTTTATTTAGAAGACATTAAGGCTTAATAACAAAAATGGATAGTTTAATATATAGAAAAAATTAATGTATGGAATAAAATTTAAAATCATTATGGAATTATACAACTTAAAAATTAATAATAAATATTCTTTTTTAAAATAATCGAATAAAAATGAGAATGTAAAATTAAATACAACATAATATGGTTTCCAAATATAAATTTGAACATGGGAAGGACATAAAATATTGAAAATGATAGGAATAATTCTTTATATAGGATTACAATTTTTTTAAACAGCGACACAATTTCTATGAAAGAATGTTTATCATGTTAGTATATTTGAATTGAAAGGTAATTTTCTACCAATAAGGATGTAATGTGACATTAAATGACATTTTAATTTGGTAATAACTTATATTTGAATATGGAAGTGAAATAAGATGTATTATTACTCAAAAAGAAGGTTCAGTTAACCAAAACTATTATAACTTTGGTATATTTTTAATAGAAAACTATTTAAATAGATAACATGATATGATTCTTCAATATCACTATTTTAAAATAATATGGTAAAATATATTCTTCTGATAGTAATCAAACAATATTAATGATATCATGTTGATGAAATCGAATTATGTCACTTAATATTATATTTGACAAAATTAACTCATTACATTAATTTTTATCTTCCGCTATTGTTTGCAGATCTCATATCTATCAAAGGTTACAATCCGATTTGAAAATTTCAGAAATTATTTCATAACTAAATTACATTATAAGATTAATTTATAATTATTATTTATATATATATTAGTTATTTATTATTTATTTTAAATATCATGTTTGGTTAATCGTTATCTTTTTAATCTCATTTCATTATAGTGGTGTTGTTGATTATTATTCTCCGATATTTCGTAAATATTAAATCAAAAATGATAATATAATTGATGTTTTATAATTATATATAATGTTATAATTTTATTATAGTGGATTTTAACTATAAATCCTAAATGATCAAATCGACTATGTTCATGTTTTTGTGATTTATAATGAATAAATATTGGTACATTAATTACCAATTATAATATAAATTTGTCATTCTACAAAAAATATACTCATTAAATACTTATTTATATCATATGTTATCAGTTCCCATGGACTCATGGGGTTCAATAATAATATTTTATATCATTGTTCATATAGGTGGTTAGATAGACCGAAACATAATTATTTCATAATTAGCAGATGATTGTGATGTGATTAATTTTTAATATGAATAATACAGAGATATAATGATATTCTTATATGTTTTATATAATTGTAAAATAATATTTGAGTAGAATTATAATAATTGGTAATAGATATGAATCTATTATATAGTATGTGTAAATTATATCCCCTCTTAGTTCCCTTTATTTTGATAGCTGATTTTAAAAATAATAATTTATTTCTATTATCATTAATAGGTTTTCAAAATTTTCATAAAACTCATATTTTTTGAGACATTAAATTTTTATATTAAAAAAATTATGATGATCAACAATGGAAGGCAGTGATGAAAAATGTAATAAACTGTTCAATGGAGGTAGTAGTACACATGCAGTCATAGATGTTGATTGAATTTTCCATAAAATGGGAGTAATAATTAATATGTTTTATTCTTTAAAAATCTAAAAAAAATCTTGATATCAATAATTTTTATTAAATTCAAAAAATTGTACCATCCATGTAATATAGTAAATGAAAATGAATCATGATTCATTATGGAGGCAGTACTCCACCTATAGTCACGAATGTCATTTTTTCCCTTTTAGGGAACAATGCCATGGTAATTATTATGTATTCCCATGACATAAAAAAACATTATGTATCGTGTATTTACTAACTTATTAATAAAATATTGTGGAAAATATATTTAGAGTATAATTATAGAAGAGAAACATCAATAAGTAAAACATTTACTTGTGTTGAGTACTTTGACAATCCCTTGGAAGATTCCTTTAAAAGGTAATAAATAAGCTAAGATCATCATTCAAAAAATAATTCACCCAAAATTTATTCAATTAAAATTATAAAGGTTATATTTTTTATGGGAACCAAAATTTAGTAGTATTCCTGATTGGGTGGTGATGGGACCTTTGGTGATAATGAAATTTGTGTATTTATTTCCCCTTAATATAAACAGATAATGTGATTTATATTAAAAAAATGAATCTAAAATGGAATGTAATGGTTTATAGATAATTTTTTGTCAATAAAAAATAATTTTATAAATTAGAAACATGTTTTCAACATATTATACCTTTAATCCTTTTTTATCCCCATTTTACAATTTTGAATTTTACCATAAAAACATCTTTTACCTTACTAATGAAATGTTTTTTGACTCAAAATAAAATACATCTTATTAAATATTATGGAACATATAAATCATAAATTTAAATTCACTTTATTATATTCACATTTAATAAGTCATAAAAATTATTTTTAAGATAATAAATTTATAATGTATTATATTTAGTTTTGCAAATAACGTATCTTAAGTTCTCAAATAATAAACACTGATCTATGAACTATATTAAAAAATATATTTACATTAAAATTATTTAACACATTTTCATTTCAAAGTTGTAATGTACTAATTTCTTAAAATTCAAGGTATTTTTAAAAATTATATTTTCTACTATTCCTATAAGAGTCAATCTGGTCACGAGAAGCCAAAAATATATATATAATAGAAATATTGGTATTCTAAATTCAATAAAGAATTTAATTTTTATTCTATATTAATATATTTTGGAACTTATCTTTTAAATAAAAATAAAAGTATAACTATGTTAATTAGAAAATAATTTTTTTTGATTTTTTAATTTTTTTCATTCTTCCTGTCAATTACTAATTATACTGATGTTACAAAAATTTTAATTTAATCAATAAATCATGTATATTATATGTTTAGTTTCTTAAAATAAACCACATAAAAATAATTTTCATAAAAAAAACATATCTACTAGTAAAATGACCTCTTTAATTTTATTAATTTGTTAGAAAATAAGAAATCATTGTCATTATATGTAGAAATGTGAAATATTAAAAAAAATTGATAATGACTTATAAATAAATAATTAAATTTTTATATCATATTAAAATATAGTGAACTAAAATCCTTTAATATTTTCATAATATATATGAAATAGGTAATCTTTTCTTTAAGTCATGGGTGGTGATTCTACTAGTACAGATATTCTGAATGTTTCCAGGAGTTTAAACATGTCGCATATTTAATTTCTTAATATTGTACTTTTTGGAGTTCTTCCCAGTTTGGTCTAAAGAAAACCATAGTGCATCAACCTGTATTCCAACCTCATAAAAATGGGCTTTATAAGGTAGAATTAAATAACATGATGACATTTCATTCCTTTTTATTTGTAGATCTTAAATAATGGTTACTTACTTCAATAGAAACTAATTTATTGAAAATATATTATGATAAAAATATATTTTAAAAACCCTTTGATTCCATTTTAGTTCAATTTTATATATTCAACAAGTATATAATTTGATATGTATGTTTTAAATATGAAAAATTACCATGAAATCTATATCCAAAGATCCAATCTGTGAAAAATATCACATTAAATTTGAATTATTATATGATAAAAGGTATTCATAGTAATCAAATTTTTATAAAAACCTATTTAATAGGTGTTATATGAATATAAGTAAAAAATCAGACCACTAAAATATTTTAGTAATAATTATACATAAATTCGTTCTGATGGAGATTTATTTTTTATATAACTGTTCTAGGTTTAGTGGAGTAAGTTTAACAAGATACGAATATAACCCTCATAATTATTTAATGGTTGATAAGTGTTCCTCTCCCTATATAATTTCTCGAACCCACTTCTATAGTTCTATTTGAATAATATTTCCATTTCCTTGGACGTTTTTGGTGTCTACCATCCCTGTTAGATAATGGATTAGGATATTCATTTATATGATGCTTAAATTACCAATATTTAAGACACTGAACTATTAGCGATCCTTCTAGATAAATTCTATTTCATGTCACCGTACCCCTGATATCTTCACATTCCCATAATGATTAGTTTCTATATTCCCTCCTTTTCAAAAAACACAAAATCATTCTGTTTCTTTAGGAAAATCCAAATAGTCATTCTTACTGAATTTCTATCACAAATGAAATTGAATTTTCTTTCCACAATTCTCATCATCCCCTAAAAACATACTTCTTCCTTTTCTTATTTAGTCTTTTTTAAATCTAAACTAAATTAACATTATTACCCATAATTATATATATATAAGGTTTGGTATAATCATAATAATTCTCATCCGAGCACTTACCCCATTAGGCTTCTCATTGGGGAAATCATTATATTTTCAATGACACACATTATTAACTTAAATATTTTTGGAATTATCTATTACTAAAACCTGAAGGATTTAAGATGTTTGGTAAACATTTAAATCCATATAATAATTATTGATGCATAGTTTTATATAAAATTCCTCATACTAATTTATTACTCATTTGAATTATTTTATTACCTTTTAGTTAAACCAAATAACTATTAGATTAATATATCTTTCTTTTGGATATGTTCTAAAATAATCCCTTACATGGTAAATCCTTCATAATATCTTATAAAAAGTATGAATATCCATTTTGAGTGTCTATCTAGCTGATTCATATCTAGCTCACTCATCATGCACTAGATTATTGATTGTATACACAATCAACCATCCTTTTTTAATGTGATTAAACCTATGTGCATCAATGCTATAAATGAAGACTCTAAGAGAAAGAAAAGATATAATTATGGCCATGAATAACTGAAAAATTATTAGATTCGATTGATATTATATGATATGTATTATATGGAATCCATGATAGAGGAATACCTTTCTTATGAATCCTGATGATTACACTGGAACCAAAATAATCTTTCATGTAATATTTATATGTTATTTAAATAGTAATGTTGAATGAATACATTAGTCGTTATATCATTCTTCAAAGAATATATTGTTCATAGACAACCTCTTTTTTCTACCATCTTTACACACATATGGTCTATTTTTAGAATTAAAATAGCAGGGACCCACCTGGGCTCTATTGATCCCCCAAAAACATTGATGTATTTTATTGTCTTATAGAGGCATGTTGATCATGTTATATTATTGTCTTTATTTCTATAAAGATGCTTATGTGCATGACGAATGAACTTTGAAATATTATTCTGTAGAAGGTTATGGTAGGAGGATAATATATCAAGTTTCATAGAAGAAATATTATATAATTATTTTTTCATTAGTTTTAAATGTTTATATGAATAATGAATATCCAAAAATAGATCAACATTTTCACAAATAGACACAGTCATATATTTTTGGAGTTATGATAATTTTTATAATATTCATTAATTTCAAAAGGTCCCTATGAATATTTTAAACCATTAAATGACCTCATAACATTTAATAATAATAATAATAATAATATTTTCTCTAGGAATATGCAAACTGGTTTAGTGAAAAACATTATATTACCATCAGGAAAATTAATTTTTATTATTGTAACAAGTCTCATCCTCCACATCCTCTTATAAATTTGTAAAATACTAAGATAAATATTATTATTAAAAATATATACATTTAATATATATATATATATATAATCAATGTAATTAAATAGTTTCCATGAAAATAAATAAATATTTTATTTATTTAGTTAATACATCCTAAATAAAATAATCTCTTATACTTGAGAATAATAATTAATAAAATAATGTAATAAAACTTTAATTAAATTGGGTTCAAAAGAGTCATATAATGAGTTAAACTATATTTTTCTTCAATGATGGAAATAATTGGGATTTCATAATGACCATGATTTATTTCTAACAATGTTTCATATAATTCACGATGAAGAAGTTAATAACATAATATCCACGACTACAAATAATTGTGAATTTTGATATAGAATCCCTTTATCTTGATATCTCTTCAAATTGGTATCATACTTATGTCACAAACCTTAACACATGACAAGTTTCCCTTTGATATATTGAAGGATATTTTCTTCATCACCGTGGGATTGTATTTTATTTCAATTATTTCATTAACATTAATGGGATGATATATCAATTTTATCAAATGAAAGAGACCAATACTTCCTTCACATATTCATTAATAACATATCAATCATGATGCACCAAACATATTATATAGAGAAAAAACATAATGTTTCAGTTATTTTGAGAAAACTTATAAGTAAATGAGTAATTATATTTATTATTAATAATAATAGAGTGTAATTATTGTCAACAAAATGTAAATAATTTAATTCAAATGAAACATAAACATAAACAATTCGTATTGATGGGTCATTCATCATAATTTGGTAGCATAGATATTACCATGTTTGAACTTAATGAGATTAATCTGAATCCTATTATAATAACTACCTAATTAATGTTTAAAAATAATGTACCCCGTCATAGTACATCATCCCCTCCAAATTTAAAAAAATATTTTGGACATATCATCATAGTATCTCATGGTTTTCCTCATAGCAGGAATATTCTAAGAAATATATTTATGTGATACAAACCCAATGAAATTATCATGTTAATTTCATACATAATTATGATCAATATATTATATATATATATTCAATAATAACTTTTTTTAATATAAAAGAAAATATGATGTACAAACTAGTTCATTTAAGGAATCCAACTCCAAAAAAATCCCACATGTACAAGGGCCAACAACTAAATATTTTATACTAAATAGATGTCACATAATGATCATTATTCTTTTTGAGGGATTTACCGTGTTTATTTTTTTCTAATGGCTATTTCTTATGAGTTATCTAATTTGAGAAAAATTCCCATTTATAAAATACATCTGGTGTATATTCTTCATATACGAATGTGACCTTGTTTTATTAACGAGATCAAATGTTGTAGTATATAATTGTAAAATATGATAGGAAAATTTATTATTCACACCATGTTTTTTCAATTTGATAAAATATCAAATCAGTACTTTTTCATTAGCTGCATCTAAAGTAGTAATATACTAAGAATCTCTTATATAATGGGTAACCGTGTCTTGTATTGAGATATCCCACCTCTTGACCCCTCCATTCCTCGTGAAGACATATCCCTACTATAATATTTTATCTTCTTGATATAATTACATTCCATAATATTCAAATCCATTGATTACTTGATCCCCATTTCATCCATATATAAAGAACAGACACTTAGTTATCCTTCAATATATAAGGGTTTTTTCGATATCCTTCCAATAATGAATGACATGATCAACATGGTATGTAGATACTATAAATAAGGGTTAACTGTCATATCCCCTGGTGAAAAACATGACATACATGATTGATCCAATTACAGATGCATAGGAATTCCATTCAATTCCCTTCCACTACTCATGTGTCTACAGACATGATTCATGTGAATGATGAATAACATGATACATGGGTAATAAAACCCTACGAGATTGTTTTATATTAAGACTCCTCTTTGTTGTGACAATATATATACACTAACATAGACCAAGAAACATTTTAGATATATCAGGGTGAATTTTGATATAGATAATATATTCTTCACCACATCAGTCTTTCTTGGATAATGATGTATTCAACCACATCCTAATAGACAATATGATAGGTATCCATTTCTAATATGTAAAATATCATTGAAATATAATATTTTAAAATTAAAATCACTATCAATAGACCATTTATAGACACAGGGATACACTTTTTTTTACTAAAAACCTAATAATATCATGTATTCATAAAAATTTAAACTTCATGACATTGATCATTGTTATAGTCTATAAAAAGATAGAAGGGACATGAATAGTTAGTTAACATTACTTGGAGTCAAAACCCCTAATATTTATTTAATTTTTATATCATTTAGATTGTTCTCAATAAGGAAATTTTCTTTTAAAAAAATTTTCACAAACTCATAATCATGGTATGTATTTGTGAAATTTAGATTTATGATGGATTTAATCATGGGGAATAATGAAATGGTTTTGCCTTAGTCAATTACCTGACTCTATTTTTACACTTTAGTATCTAATTCATGATTTAAAGGTACGAGCATAGTAATCTGGATCTATTCACTCCTAGAATAACAATTTTAGAATAATGGTATTTACATCAACTATGTGATATATAAAAATATATTTTTTGTTTTGGTGCATAGAATAGGTTTAGGAATATATTTCTTATTTCCATTTTATAGAATTGGTTCCACATTATATTACCTTGTTGGTTATAGGATCATTATTATCTTCCAATAATTATTCATGATCCACTATCTTGAATAACTACGTAGTACTTTTGGCTTTGAAATAGTATCTTCACAGGGGTTTTCTAGGACTTATCCCTTTAATAACTCAATGTATCCTAAGCCTAAAGATCATCAAATAATAACTCACTCAAAAGATCTATTTTATAGATGAACTACATCCGAAATAAAAAGGCATATCTGGTCACTGCTACCATTTTATCTGGTGGTTCATATTAGTAATTACCTATTATTACGGTAGTGTATCTTATAATGATACATCTTTGCCCTCAAGGTGTGGGTTTATTTCATTGAGTCCTTAAAACCCCATTTACATCATGAAATATATATATTGGGAAATTCAAGATTTATTACACTACATAATTGGTAAGAAATACCATATTCAATATTAGTTTTTACATTGATTTGTGTGTGCACCACTGTTTGTAATTAAAATCCCTAATGTTTTGGTAAAATGACCGCATAATTCATCATTAACATCAAAATTTCTATTAAGGTGTTATTCCTCCTTTCACATACCCATTCCTCATGGATTTATAAGGGGGTTGTCTTCAGATAAAATCAAATACTTCATTAAATAGTTAATGAATTCTTGATTTTGATATTCCTTACCATAGTTTGAGAAGTGTTTTTTAATCTGCTTATTATGATGTTTCTCTAACTTTTTCTGGAATTGTTTTAATTTAACATATGATTCTGACTAATACATCATTATTAGATATACTGATACTATAAAATATCATTATTAAATATAATGATGTATGTTTAATAAAGCCTTTTATTTTCTAGGAATTTTCCACAATCATCTATGTAAATAAAATCTACAAGCTATATGACTCTTTCACCATTTTTAAAAAATTGTTCTTTGGCCGTCTAATCATGCAAAATAATCATTAAAAATACTAATTTGTTTTAGTTTTATTGAATCTAAATAACTATCTTGAAGCTACATAGTAAACTATTTATCGCATATATGAACTAAGAGTTGACTCCACAATTGAGTGTGCTATTAGTCATGTGAATCAGAATTTTTATATATTTCCATCATTTGGATCTCATAAAAGAACATATAAAGAAAATCGTGGAAATGTACCATATCATAACATTTAATTTCCTTATAAAATATGTGATTTACTTTTTGAACAAGAAAAACAGAAACTTCCACAACTAATTATGAGACAGAAAAAATACATTAGGAAATTTTATTTACATAGTAATTATTATGAAGAACCAAGATCATTCAGGGAAATATGATGTGGTAATGGAAAATGGAAATAAACTATATCATATCACCATTTTATTCCTAAAAATCTCCCTCACCCCAAGAAACCATTAAAAATATTCTAAGAAAAGTCAGTTGAAAACAATTGTGATAGAAAGATGATGTATCCAATAAAACATTTACATAAATTTAATATCTATAACAGATTATGAACACAACATGAGTATATCCTTACATCCATCCCATTATACATTTCTTATTAAATTATCCCATCATCCTCTAATAGAAATAGGTAGGACCTAGGTCCCTAGCTTACACATCGATCATACTCATCTAGAAAATTTTATTTGTATACGTCTTAGATATGAACATAGTATTGGTTATATTTGATATTCCATTCATATTATTCAGCAAATTGAAAGGTGTATTTTTAAACTTCAATTAAGCATCGTTATGGGTAATTAATGTGATAATATTTGATAAAAATTCATGACATTGTTCATGTTAAAATTCTTAATAATATTGGATATGCTCTATCAGAGTGAGGTGAGAATGAGATCAATGAAAATATTAAAATTTTGTTTAAACACGTGATTTTGTAGACACAAAATGTGTCCAATATTTGTTACTACATTCTCTCAAGTTAGAGATCATTCATTATGATAAAACATGAGGAGTGCCTTAGATATCTCATACTATTCATCTCATTATCTACCCTAACTATCCACATAGAGGTGAATGAGAATTATAAATTCATCAACATCATCATGTTATTGTTGTAGTATATAGTAAATATAATATATCATTTAACACTAGACATCTAGTGCATCACCCAACTGATTTTCATAGATATCTAACTCTTCCGATATTTCCACAATAGTGGGTGGATCAGGAATCAAGGATTCTGGAAAAACATACATGTACTCTAAGAAGAGTAAAATATACAAATACCTATAGAATTCCATGATTATTATGATGGTAATGGAACATTCATTATTCTAGATAGTTGAAGGGGATAATGGTAACTTTTCTGGAAATTTTATTTTATTAAGTAAAAATTTATCGAATATTTTTCATTAGTTATCTATTTAATTAATCACAATAAAAAATTTAATTTTATGTTATCCAGTATTTTGTTAATTCCCAATAGCCCTCACAATATGACCCAGAATGTCTATTTTCAAGGAAATTCTAGTGAAAAGGATCCGAATGATACTTCTAATAAACCAATCATATGGCCTGGTAAATTTTTCAATGTTATTCAGGTACAAATAACTTTTACAACAATAGTCATGCAACTCTATTATCTATTGAGTGTACTCCCAAATATTGAAAAACTATCTTGGGCTTCCACCGAACATACAACCAAATAAAATAAAGTATACTGAGGGATACATCCTGTGATTCCTACCTTCGTTATTCATCCAAAAAGTTTCATAATAACTCTATGATAAATGTAAGTGTCCTAATGAGTGTTGGACCTAATTATAGTTATATGGTTTTATACACTAACATTTAATTAACAGATGAGACCAACAAAATATTTATTTTATATTTCTTATGATGAATAAATTATCATATATTATCCTCTTACATGTAATGTTAATATTATATCAATTTTTTTGAATGAGTTAATGATATTGCTATAATATATTTACCCATATTCAATTTATTTTCATTCCAACTTTTAATATAAATCTACTTATATACGTATATTGGTCTTATAAACATAATATAATCCATATATAAGACATAAATGAAAAAAAATATTAGCATGATATTATAAACTTGTTGACTTATTAAGTGGAAAATAAATAAACATATAGCCATAATGTATATCACATTACAACAGTTTGGTTATGAGTTTTAACATCCCACCTATCCATATATGTATCTTCTATTTTAATTTCACATTACTTTCATATTGAACTTCCTCTTCCTCTACTCCAACAAGAACTACCTCTATGCACCATAAAATTATCCTTTTGTAACATATTATTATAAACCACATTTATATTAAGGGAACCAAATTATTGGATTAGAATAATTTTATAAAATAACTATAGAGACAATGGTCTTATATATGAAAGGGGAGATGGATGACCCGCATGCCATTATACATAATTTAATAAAAAAAATCTACAATCTGATGTGATAAAATTAAATTAAATTAAAATACAGATAAAAAGGTATTGTCAAATATACTAACTGTTCATGAAAATGAAATAATAATTAATTTAAAATAATGATATAACATTGATTTCAATTAATTTATCAATACGATAAAATGTCCATGTATTAATATGAATAATTATCTAATTAATCAATTGATTCACTTTATTATATTCCATAATATCATCTAGGATACTCACATACATTATAGTTGTAAATAAATTTTTAACATTGTTTAAAAATAATAATTATAAGTACACATTTTTCATATGGATGAAAATAAAAATTTATTTTTATGATCTATTTATTATGGTCCTTGTTATATTCAATGCACTGACACATGATATTATGAAACTAGAATGTGTCAATATTTCATTATTTGAGTTGTAGTATTAATGAAACAAAAGAATCAAATTATATTTCCAATATAGTTAATTACTTGAATATTATTTAGTATGAAACAGCTATACTTGAGTTTTGGTTCTGAATATTATGTAGAATTAATTAATCATTTTATATAATATAAAGCCTAATTATTTTAATGTACTATAAATTTAATGACCCAAGAATCTCATGTTCGCAGGGATTAATGTAGTGATAAATTTTTTATAATATTTTCTTCAAAATTGAATATATGTATATATATATAATATGTTGTATTCCCTCATGCCATGTATCATGCTTTTCCAGATGTCTGTAGTATATTCCAAGGGACTCCTATAGTACTTCCCAATGACATTAATGAGGTACAATATATGAGAGCCAAGTTTTATTTTGATGTGGATAGTTCTTTTTTCTATTGTTAAACACTTGATTATGTTTTATTTTTCTCTTAGAAGATAATTTTGGTTATGTCATTTAGTTTGGTTATTTTTCGAAAAGAATATATAGGAGGGTTATAGGGAGGTTTGAGGAAGATTACACAACAAGTATTTGTTTTAAATGAATATTATTCAATAGAGGATGTGTAATGGCCTAGGAAGACCAATTCACAATGTGTAAAGAAGTTTCCCTGTGGGAATGACACCAATTTTTACAAGACATGTAATTCATTTAAACATTGTGAAAATTCTCTGGTTTTGTTTTTAAATCATGATGACGTGACCCTAGTTTTGATAGAAGTCATTTTCCCTCATTTCATATTCCCTCACACATTGGTCACATTCAAATGGAGCTCCCCCTTTGTGTTAACCAAGCCTTTTGATCCATTTTGTGATATGGAATATGATTCTTTCATTTTTTGTCTCCATGAGATCCACCCTATTAAGTTTTTCATTGATATTTAACATTAATTCATTTGTTTTCATATCAAAAAATTTATTTTGGTGTAAGGTAATAATCCATATTTCAACATTTTATGTCTCCTCTTCTTCCCATCTGATTCAGACTGAATTAGAGGCTAATAATAGATGATAGTTTAACCATAGACCTATGTTAGGTGGTATATACCATTTTCCATTATGGTTTAGTTTTTTATAGTTTATTGCTATTGTGACACACTGTGGATCTTCCAGCGTTTCCCCAAAAATTAGTTAAACTCCTTGAGTAAATTATAGGAACCAGATTAGGCTATCCACATATTGAATTTATCATTGGTGATTATTAGGCCAACCCTAGGCCGCACATGGGGAATTCTATTATATCTACCCTTTTATTAACACCCTATTTGTTGTGTGTGAGATTTTGATAGGTTTTGGATCCCTATTGAATTGAATAAGAAGTAATTGAATTATTAAGAGATTGATTTCTCTTCGTTTCAAATTTGATAACATGAAGTTTAAATGGTATAATGGTTAAAATAAAAAATGCTGAAATGGGTTGGATGAACTCATCAATTGTGATTGATAATGAAATGGTTTATAACTTTATTGATTAGTTGATCATTGTAGTGGATGTACTGGATGAGCTCCTTAGGTCAAGATTACATTTTATTGCATGAACACTTCTACTCAAATGATCTTGATAATAGTAGTGGATTCCATGGATAAGTTACTTCAATTATGATTCCAATAGATGCCATAAATAATTCTTCTCCGTGGCTCTTGATTACAGTAGTGGATTCCTTCAACATTTCTAATCCTTAGACCACGATTCTATAGGATTCCATGGGATTTTTTACCACATAGATCTATCCATCTTGGAATTTCATTTGACATTATCTTCTGACATTCTCATTTGAATCCACCCATGTTGGTACGGAGTCACCATCGATTTGATCACAGGACTTAATGAGGATTCCTTGGTCTACTATACCTTAGATATTACACTTCATCGTATTACATTGAATTACACCTAATAAGACAATGTGGATGTTACACATAAGATTAAATGGTGTGTCTATTATGTATATTTTGTTCCACATAGATATAGTTTTGGTATAGGTATATGATTTTAGTTTTTAGAATGGATAGTATCACACATACTTTTTTAATACTTTATTGTTTCCCATGTTTGTGGGTTCTTGACTATTGTACATAGGGATCCATGTTTGTTTTGAAATTATTTCTTATGTATTTGAACTTTTACTTCTATTATTAGCATACCTATGAAATTCTACACACTACATTATTATTTATACAATGAAAAGTCTTGTTATAGAAACTATTGGTTTTATCATAAATGGTTTAATCTCATGCCCCATTCAGGACACTATTGGGTAACTGGATAGGCTTAAGGAGTGTAGGTAGGGACTGAAGCAAGCGACCACTGTTTGATGCATGACTTGATCATTGTAAGGAGTAGGGGAGCACATGACTAAACATTTCTCATGATGCTAGCTAGAGATAGTTCATTTCATACCTATATTATTTTGATTGATGTATTCTACTATATTCATTTTCCATATATTACCTACCACTAGTAATTTATGCATGAAATTATTATCATAATGGACATGAGTGCTTTTTTCTTTTTATTATGGAAATGTTCTGGATGTTATTCTTTTACTACTCAATTATTCATATGATTATAGTATTTATTATTATAATTACACCATTGGGTTACACATTTACATGATCTCATAGTCTCTATATAGACACACCCTAGTCCCTTATTTGTAGTTGAATTCCTTTAGCATATGGGGACGTTCTCTTGAGGTCATGCAGCCCACCATATCGAGGCACCATTTAGAGGAACCTGGGTTGGGACATTACAAAGTGGTATTAGATAATTTTATTTTCTAAATATATTATTATATGAAAATAAAAAAGGTATTAGAAAAGTAATGTAATTTGTTAATGATATATTCAGAGGATTATTTAACCCACATATAATAAAAAGGTCAAATTTCCTGGGGTTGAAAATTTTATTTTTTATATTTTTTTATTATAATAGTTTTGATTTCACCTATTGGTGATATACTTTAGGTTTGATTATTATTATAATTATAGATGTTCAATCATGCCCCTATGATTTGAGGGAATTCTGTATTGTTCATCATTATAGGCATCTTTCAATATTTATATTCCATTCATATTCCACAAAATATATGATTCATTCTTGGACTATATGACATTATCATGTATTCCTTGAGTACTACAGTTATTGACTAATAAATGATATGTAAATAGAATTGTGAAACATAATTGGTACTTACCGTGCCTTCTGAAAAAAATAGTGTTTTTATAAATAGGATATGACAAACACACTAAGCAGTAAATTATGTCATATTTAGTCATAGACCATTGGTCGGAAGGACTATAACATGTTATGGGTTGTATTTATTGAATGAAACACTTTGGTTTATAATTTTTATGGGACCTTATGGATCACAATTTTTTATTACTTTTTTACAATCATTTATAGATAATGGAAAATAAATGTTATATTAATATGACATAAAATAGTGGAACATAAATCTTATCTCTGAACCTGATTTTGAATATGCAGTAAATAGAGTCATTAGGGATTTATACGATATTTCCAATTACTTAGTAAATGATTTTGATGTAGTAAGAAGAGTACACAATGTTTATAGTAAGTATTAGACTTATTATACATATTTTACTAATGAATTTGTCATTGTTTGATTTTTTTGAGGAGTTTGAATTCAATTTTTGATACATTCCAGCACAATGACCTCCATAAATTATCTACGATGTTGATGATAATGATGATCTGAAGCTACTGGGATGTCAGTTTCTAATAGAACCTCATGTATATATTGTTGGGGAAATAGTGGTTATACCTGATATGGGTAATAATACACACTTTTATGATGGGTTCATACACTTTATGAATCCTTTTTACAAATCCATAAAACCTTCCTCATCTTTTGAAGATCCAACTTATATGTCCAAAAAGAAACATCCTCCCATGTTTCTAGGGGAAGGATGATTTCAAGCTACTGATATGTGTCTTGAGACAACATTATAATTTTCTGAGCATCTCAATACACCCCTCAAGAGAAGATATTTTCTCATAGTATATATTCATTGGGCATAATATAAGAATAGGTAGGAATTTTTGAACCAATGTGATATTATCTAAGATATTGTTTGGAGGGATTTCCAATCCAAGTTTTTTTATTACATTTTCCCAGATACCCTGATAGCTAAAAGGCAGGTGATTTTTTATAACTAAAGTAAAAAAGGAATGACTGTATTTGTGTATGTGGAACACTTCATTGATCTTCAAAAATTTTCATAAAATTATCTTGATGATGAGTCATCAAGGGAGATACTTTTTGAATAAGGTGTCATGAATTTTATTTGATCAATGTTCAACATGTTCCATTTGACTACAATTAATAAAATAGTTAACGAGGTTCGGATTACTGACTACAGCCTGAGGGAGGATGGGGGGTATAGTTGGTTAGTTCAGCCTCTTGACCATGTGCTTCAGTGTCACCTTGAATGAATCGACATTTTTAGGCTTCTTGAGTGAGGATTACTTTCTATACTTTCATTGCTGGTTGTGATGTGTTCTTTCATCAGTGTGGGAGATAGGGACATATGAAGAATCTAGGTGACTAATACCCAGTCATGTGCTAAGAATATTAATGAATGGTCCATGTACAATGATTATATAGGACATTATCTTCATTAGTAAGTGAAAGATGATAGACTCCAACTATATGATCAAGAATTGGATTTATAGATCTATGATGGGCTAGAAGCTAGAGTAGTGTCGTTAGTTCATACAGAGGTACTGGTCATGGTCAAATCCATAAACTAGTTATACCATTAATATACAGTGTTCTTGGTTCTGGTACTAAGGATTCTTTATAGGTCCACAGTCCATGCATTATATATAATGAATATTCTACACATGAGGAGAAGATCTCTAGGATGTTTATCATGTAAGGTATGATATTAGTAGCATATAATAGAGTATCTTATCTATTCAATATAAGTTCTTCCCATGTGATCATATATCTACATAATTTTGATATACATTTCCTATTTATTAAGATATATGATGGTTTTATGACATTGGAGACTCCATTATGGAATAAAACCGAAGGTATATTCTAATGAAGGGAGTTCCCCCTTGATGTTTGTGGGTGTTGCCATGTATGGGATCATTTTTTTATTGAGATGACAGGGTTTGAAATCATATTTGAAATTATACTATATAGTTTATTGTCAGGCCTTATTGAATTTTATCACCTAAGGGTGACATTTACATAGCTAGAGGGCTGAGTTTTTATTCGAATGGGTGAATGTTATGTCTAGTCGAGCTGAGATGGACCCTAGAAACATGAGATGAGTGGATGATAGCCCATATTTATAGATTTTTTATGGATGATCAGGGAATTTTTCTGGAATAATCTCCAACATGGATTTATTTTTTGGGATTTTTTCATAGAATACTTTTATGGTTTATCTATTGGGAGATTGGAGGAGTTCACACTTGATATATTGCAAGGATTTTCACCAATATCCATTCATCATTATATGATTGTTACTATAGAGTTATAAGAGATTAAAAGGTATCTATACGACTTTAGGGAATGGTTTTATATGACCAAGTACTTCTTCAGGTGGTTCACCTATCTTTTTTTTTCAAAAAAGAGGACGGTACCCTTATGAAATGTGTTTATTAATGATATATGAACTGAATGATAGTTATGACCTAATATCCATTTCCATGGATAGATTATCTATTTGACATGCACCATGTAATCAGGTGTTGTAAATGATTTAATTTAGGTTAGGATATCATTTGGTTCATTTTCACCCTTTATAGACACCTTGTATAGCTTTTCATAGCATTAATGGTCTATTCGAGTATCTAGTTATGTTGTTCGGTCTAATCAATGCGCCATCAGTTCTCATGGAACTGATGAACCATGTTTTCAATCCATACTTAGATATATTCGTGGTAGTATACAATGATGATATCATGGTGTAGTCACAAAATTGACAAGACTATTAGTATAATCTTGAGATCATTTTGGATACATTGAGACTGAATTAGCTACTTGATAAGCTCACAGAGTGCTACTTTTGGATGTATAAGATTCACTTCCTGAGACATATAATCTCAGATACAGGAGTATTATTTTACCCAGATATGGTAAGTGTTGTATTTTCCTTTGAAAATCCAATGAAATTATTTGATATATAGTATTTATTGGGGATAATATTTTATTTGATTAGTTTTACATAGGATGTATCAAGATTAGAAACACCTCTTACAAGTTTGACTAATAATTTTGTGAAGAATGAATAATATGATACCGATGATACAACCATTTAAGAGCTTAAATTGAGACTAAAATTAGGGTTGGATATTATTTTCTAGACCTAGTAATATGATACACTGTGTATTTTAACTCAAAGGTATTGTTCTAAGATCATTTATGATGCTGGTAGAGTGAGTCATGGAATACGGGTCTCGGATGCTGAGACAACATGGAAGAACTACCAAACACATGATATCTATTTACCTGTTATTGTACATGTCTTTCACTATTTGATGAGTTATTTATTGGGATATAATTTTGTGTTATACATGTAAAAAAAAAATTCAAGTACATATTTACATAGTGTTACATGAATTTGACATAAGGGATGTGGGTTGAATACCTAAATTCATCTGACATCGATATTTACTACACAAATGGATATGTGATAGTTTTTAGAAATGAACTAAGTAAGAGTACTCAATTACATGATTTTAAAAAATATCTATTGAGTGGTATATTATGGATATAATTTTAGTTATTTAATTGGAGATGGAGGTTGGCTAAAGGAATACTTATATCGCATCCTTTGTAGTGACATCCACTAATATGGATAGAGTGAGTATGAGATAATTCTCAGATTCTATTTTACGAGTACTATGGGAGAGTGTAGGAGGTGACCACCCACCTCCTAGATGGATTGTTGGAGAGGATGAAATTTTTCATGTTCATGGTCATGATTGGGTTTTAGTAAAAATTCATGGGGAGATGATTTGAGAGTTTTTTGACATAGATTTGGTAGTACATACCACTATTACCAAGATGTCTTTTGACCTATGCCAATAAACATGGTGATCAAGGTTGAAATAAAAGGTATTTGGTATTTTCATGAGGTGTTCTTCCTGTCATTAGCTGATGGATGAACAATAAAGAGAAAGTGAGATGTCATATTATTTATCTATTATCGAGTGGAAATTGGTTATTTTTTTGACGAATTTCATAATTTTGATGTCGTAGTTGTCTCATGTTAGTGATGTGGAATGAGTTATTATGGAATGACTCGTGAAGATCACTTATTTCCTATAGATCATGGATACCTTCTCTGTATATGACCTTTATATATTAAATATTTATGTTATTTTGAGCCATTATGGGTTTAATAATACCATTTTATAATATAGGGACTCTCATTTTACATCTCGTTTCTAGATGATTTTATAGAGGGTGTTGGGAACACATGGGATTATATGCACTATATACCTCCCTCTAACTGGTGGATAATCAGAGCACATAATTCATGTTCTTAAAGACATTCTTACAGTATGTTTTATCAATTTTTGGGGTCATTGGGGGAGTTATATACCCATGGATGTGTCCTCCTACTCCAATAGATATCAATAGATTATACATATGGCCACTTGTGAGGTTTTTTATCGTAGTCCATGTTGATCAACTGTACGCTAGTTAGAGGTATGAAAAGAAGTGCTTCTCAGACCGTCTCTTATTCAGGATACATTAGAGCAGGCTTAGTTGATCAGAATGTTTATGTCTATGAAAAAATCTAAATACAAGTCCTAGAAGGATCTCTATAAATGATCTATCATGTTCAAGGTCCTAGACTGGGTCACTGTATATATCTCACCTATTTTGGAAAAAAGATAGACTAGGATGTGGGGTATGCTTTCTATGTGATATTTGATGTTAATAATAATAATTCTAGATAGATTATGTCTTGTATCCTCTCTATTATTGTTTCCATAGAGGTACCGAGCTAAGGAAGATACCATCCATGTGACACATTTATACTATTATCAATAAAACCTATCTCATACTATTCATTTAGATGTGGAAGAGCTATAGGAAGATATTTATATCAAGGAGCATCGTATTCATATCATTGAATATAGAATGAAGGTTCTCAAGGAAAGATATTTCATCTAGTATGATTTCATTGTAAGTAGGGTTATTATAGGATAAGACTAGGGAGTAGGAGTCTAATGTGAATTCTCAATTTTTGGAGTTATTCATAAGAGATTACTGACCCCCTTGAAGGTAAATTATGGGAATAATTTCTTTAGAGGGTAAATACATTTTGATCTTGGTTCATTTGATGAGGTATATATTCATGTTTTGTATATCTGTACTCTTGGTTATGTTATTTTTTGGCCTATACTTTAAAGTCAGTACTTAGGTCTCTAGGGGTTTTTTTGAAAAGGAAAATGAAGGAGGGCTATATGTTGGATATAGTCCTATTATGTGATTCATAATTTGTTTACATGATTTTTATTCAATACATGACACGTAATGTCCTAGGAAGACTAATTCATGATGTGTAAATTGTTTTCCTAGGGGAAATACCTTGATCATTACATGATGTGAAATTTATTTTCACATCATTCAAATTCACAAGGTTTTTTAATAGGAGGTAGGGCCTCTATTTTTTAGAGAACAACCATCCGTCATTTCTTTTTTCCTTGAGCATAAGACATCCACTAATGGATCTAACTCTTTGATCCTCAGATAAGCTTTATTACTATTTCATGATCCAGACTCTGATTTATCTTTTGTTGGTTTTGATGGATCCATGATGGTGATTTCTTCATCCATCATGCTCATTTTTTCATTTAAATTAATTTTTATTAATTTATTTTGATGAAAGATAGTATTCTATATTTTTAGTATTTTCATCCCTTCTTCTTTTTACTCATGATCTAGAATGATTCGAAGGATGATTCTGGATGAGTTTTCTTCCATGGACATATTATAGGTGGTCAATGACTTTTACCTAATGGTTTGGTTATTTTATATATTCTCAAAGTTGTCACTCACACAGGACCTTGTTGAATTTCATTTAAATTTAATTGAATTCTAGGAAGAAATTATTGGAACCTAATTTGTTTAGGCACTTGATCCTTTTTTGAATTGGTATTTTTATCCCCAACCTAGTCCACCCATGGGGTATCACGTGTTATCATACCTATGTTATACCACTAGTTGGGAGTGTGTGGGATCTCACCTTTTTTGGGATCCTTTCGGAATTTAATAAGATTAAATTAAATTATCGAGAGAGGTATTATTCCTCCATTAAAATGTGATAACATGATGATTAAATGGTTCAATTTTTAAAAGTAAAATATAGAAATGGGTTGGATAATCTCATGATTTATGTTTGATAGTGAAATTAATTGTGAATTTATTGATGAATTGATGATGCTAGTGGTTTCCCTGAATGACCCCCTTGGATCCTAAGTCTATTAGATGAATTGGGAATATTTATACCATGGATCATGATAATGGTAAAGGATTCCTTGGATGGGTTCCATGGTCATGATTTTATTAGATTACATAGACAATTTAACTCCACGGATCTTGATTATAGTAGTGGATTCCTCATTCATTTCTACTCCATCGATTCTAGTTGTGTGGAATTCCAAGGGATTGGCTACCCCTTGGATCGTTATATCATGGAATCTCATTGGACATGATCTCTTGAAAATCTCCTTAGACCTCACCCCACACAACTGGGGTTTTATGTAGATACTCCTATTAATTAATGAGGATTCACTGGTCTTCTTTTCATTGGATTTTTCCATCTTAATCTGACATAGGATTACATGGAATAAGATATTGTGCATGTTAGACACTTGATTACACAACATTGTCATTATTAATATTATTCTATTTTTATAGATATCCATTGTATGGGTATCAAATTTTAGTTCCTATAATGGATATTATCATATGTTACTTATTTATTCGTTATGAATTCCATTATTTATGGGAGAATGAATATTTTATATAGGGATCCATGTTTGTCTATATTGTATTACTTGTGAATTTATCTTTAACTTTTATTATTATTTTAAAAATGATATTTGATAGAGCTAATACTTTCCACAATTTTTGTATTTATTTCCATTTATTAAGCATCCAAAATGTGTTACTCTAAGATGAATTGCTTAATTTTTATGATATTGGTGTTATTTTGAGTTGAACAATAAAAATGGCCCATTTGGGATTTTTAATTGTTTTACATTATTTTTATTTTTTGTCCATAACATATACCTCACTAATAAAAATTGAAAAATTATTTCTTTTCCAAATTCTACACATCCTTGTATTCATTTACTATTTTTGGACCAAAAGCTGAATCGACCATATAGGAGCTCAAAAGAAGCTCACAAGTTGTCTCATGAAAACTGCTTACAATTCTACCGAATCTTGGTGTGGAGTCCATAAATAATTCTTGGTGGGCCCAATTGTTGTCATATTCGATGGGTGGATGAAAATGGAGTTTTAGAAAATCTTTTATGAATGGAAATATGTGGGAATTATCCTTTTTAATGGTCATTAAAGAATCTTAATCCGGAGGTTTTCGATTTAGCGTGTCTGACGGGACAGAATAAATTGTAAGAGTAAAATGGGCATAACACTCGGATTACTTGTCCATATCTCCTGAGGGTTTGAGGGGAAATAACCAATATAATTATGAACAAAAATCAAGAAGGGATCAATGTGTGAAGATTTCATTTAATGGGCCTACAATGCGTCAACATTCAGGAGACAAATTATAGCTATAAAATGAGGAGAGCTCTCCACCCTCTCAAAGGATCCCATTCTCCATCCATTCCATCATGGAATCGAGGAGGAGATATCCACCGAGTAAGGCCGCCCAAAAATCTTCCCCATTTAATTTTTATATGTTTCTTTACATTATTTTTGTTTTATTTCTCCAATGTAATTTAAATTTCTAATAAACTTCACACATTATTTTTATTTCTATGTCCACCCATCCACCCTGTTTTCTATTTAATTTTTTCTCCCTCAATTATTCTTTTATTCTTATCATATTATCCATCGTCACCTCTTTCCCTAAAAAATTAGGGGTTATCCTGAGACATGTCCCAGGGGAGGTATGTGATAATTTCATTTATTTTGTGCATTAATTGCAATGTTTTATTAAGTTTGTGATGAGCAAGAGGGATGTGCATGGGTGTGGTGATCGTCCACCACGACACTAATCTCAAAAAATATCTATTCTTTTATTAAATATTTTCCTTCCCTTCAACTGTATACAAGATCTTTATAAGATGGAGTTGAGCCATTAGGTGGTTGAAATGAAATACGATGGAGCCAGGTCATGGAAGATGTCACACTCTCGATCGAGGTGTGCCATCAACCTTCATTATAGGAGGAGGTGAAGTTAATATTGCTAAATGCATTCAATATTTCACACCAATAAATAAAAGAATAGTAATTCATGAATGATATTTCCTAATTTAATTATCAAACATAATTTAAACACCAACAAGGATATTGATGAATCCCCAAAACCAACCCATAAAGGTCATGTTCTATCTCAATTAATTTCATTTTGTCATTGAATGTTAGTTTCATCTTTTATTTTAATTAAATTATATTACATTATTAGATAATATAAAAACAATCAAAATAAGTAGTTTAGTTAAATTAGATTAAGTGAGTGAATGACTGAAAAGGCTCCTCAAGAGAGACGACCATGGTCGGACTCTATGCAGCACTAGGAAAATTAAATTCCTTTTCTCATGCCCTGTGATAGGTGTGCATCAAAACTAGCGTCATTGCTGAGGAGATAATTAGTATTTTACTTATCATTTTCAATTTTCACATTGTATATATATTTTCATTTCAAAAAAAATAAATTTTTAAAAAAATTAAAAAAAACGATTTGATAAAGATGTCTTTCAATTAATATTATTATTCATGGGCCGAAGAATCTCAGGTGCCAGAAAATATTTGTAACGTTCTTGATGATCATTTTCAAAAGATTAGTGATAAAGTGAAAATTTTGGAGAACCAAATAGAGTTGATTTCTGAATATGTATGCACATCCCTAGAGAAACCCGACCCTGATCCAGATAAATAACCAGAGGTTGTGGTGGAAGACATTTCACCACTCATCTTTGAAATTGAAAAACCTGAGCATAAATGGGAGGAATAATTGCCTGCTGAGCTACATGGGGGAGATCAACAGGAACATGATGAATTTTGGAATGAATGTGAGGAACTACTTGATCTCACCAAGTCTCACAATGAATAAGAGAGAGCATCACCAAATGAAGAAACCACCAAAGTGGTGGAATTAAAGTTAAGTTGGAGGAGCATGACTACCTACCTCAATCTAGTGAGGATCAACTCCAACAGGAACTTTAAATTGAAGAGGATATTAATTCTGAACCAACCCAGGGAGATACATTCTTGAACTAAAATTATTTTAATTTGTTTGAAACTAATTTGAGTATCAATCCTGATTCTATTGATTTTTTAGATTCGTCCAACTCATACTACACCTTGGAGGATGATTTGGAAAATGATGCAGTTGTTGAGGTATTCCTGGAGCTTATTGAAGTCGTTGAATATTTACTGGAAGACACTAAACATGAAGATATCCATGTTTTTGGGCATGATGAAATTATACAAGAGGTTGAAGCCCCCATAAAGCCAGCACTAGAAGACAATATGGTTGATCAAGTTGCAAAAAAAGTAGATGAGGTTCCCTACTTCATCAAACCCACACCATGCAATCTATAACACATTGTGAAGGGGGTGGATCTGGTATACTATGTCCATGGAGTCCTCCTCAATAAGAACAAATAATTTCAAGCTAGGAAGAGCCACATGTGGTTGTTCAAATCAAAGAAGCTTCATCTACCGACATATTATGGATAAAAGCTGGTACTGCCCTCGGTGGCAGTAAAATATTCCAAGGCCCACTTGGGGGATCATAACAAGATTTATCCATTAAATTATTTTTAGTACTTTTATTTTCAATGTTAGGAATTTAAATTTCAAATTCAGTATTAGGAATTAGTCTAGCATGTCTCTCACTCCCTATTATATTTTTGAGCTTAAATGACATGATCTTTGTGCTTAATTGAGTTTGTTTTTTTATAGGTTCATGATGGCAGAAGGAAGCCCAAAGCATTGGACGATGAGGACCAAAGAATTATTTCAAAAGGGATTTTACATTTTATGATTATCTCTTAAACTACTTAAATTTTTTGTTCCAAAACATGATTTGATATTTAATGCTAAGAATTTCATACCCACACTCGAATTAATGCTTAACCAGACTTATCTAGGAGACATGAGTTTTTCAACAATCTAGTGATGCCATGTTTTAGATTTGAATGTTAATGAGATTGAATGTGTAAAATAGAAAATTGAATGTTTAAAGTGAAGAATTTATATTGAAATGATAACTCATAACTTAAGGGAATTAGTTTATTTATGTTAATGAAATTTCCCTACCATTTTTCATAATTTGAATTTCTGAAATTCATGTGAATTAATTTTTTATTATTGATCATGCTTTGAGTGATTGTCCAATACCATATGTCTCATTACCGAGAGGATTTCTAGATCTTGTACTTCCTATTTATTCATGAGCATATTTCTTGAGTGATATTGGGACCTGTCACCATCCTGAACATTCATTTGAACTTGCTGAAGATATGACTATGCAAAAATATATTTAAAATAACTGAGGAAACTTTTAAAAAACCCTTATCATTAAATACCACCTTTAAATAAATCCTTCTTTTAGCCCATAGATTCCATGAATGACCTTTATATGGATGATCCAAGTTTCAATCCATTTTTATATATTCCTACCCTACTCTTGGTATTTTCACTGTATTTTAATGATGAAGTGTGGGGGGTAAAGGAATTTATGGTGGAAGAGATGATTTACATTGTAAGGAATAAGTGTGGGGGTTCTAATGTGGGAATTGTAAAATTTTGTGTAATCACTCATTGTATTTTATTGTTTTTCCCCTCTTGAAATTAAATGTAAATGACAAAAACAATAAAAGAAAAAAAAGAAAAAAATGGGTTGTGATTTTGGAGAACCAAAAATAACTATTTTCTAGACCGACGATCTTATAATCCTATGTTGTTAGGTGAAGTATGTGAGGTATCATATAATAAAAACTTTTTAAACAAAAAATAAAAATAAAATAAAAAAATCAACTGGGTGCATTAATCATTCATTAGGCTTTACCCATTCAGCAATCAGGCTTTGAAGGTGTGAATTAGAGAGAAGGGGGAGTGCCCTTTTATACGATGGGTGAGGGGTACCTTTGGAAAAGAAATAAATATTATGTTATAATTAATTATTATTCGGGTTCTAATTGGTCCAAACTGATTTATTTAGAGGAGAAGGTGGGGATGGGACGAAGACATCTCAACCAATAGGTTTTAGATAGGTTTGGGTCACTTTATTAACCTTATCTTTTATTTTTTACTCTTAGTTAATTAGTTTGTCATTTACCATGTCTCTTTGTATTTTTATGTTATATGGTAAATAAACATACCATATACATCCAATAGAACCCCAAGTGGTTCATTAATGATACACCTATCATTATATAATTTTTTTGGCTGAACCTTAGATTTTTAAGAATTGAATATCAATTAAAAAGATAATATTTGTTTTAAAAACTCTTTTTTGTCAATTTTGACACTGTTTGGTATTTGTTTTTTGTGAAAATTATACTCACATGATTACTTTGAAAAAAACATAATTAAATCAATAATAACATGTCATATTAACATATAAAATTAGTGGAATTCATAAAAAGTCTCAAATTAGATTATTTGTATATTTATAATATCAATTATTTTAATATTTCATTAATTTGGTAATTACTGCATCTCCATTGTGTCATAAATAAATTAAATTATTTTATGTCTAAAAATTAGAAATAAAATACAATTATGTATTAAATATTTTTATCTTTCTAATAAATATTTACAATCGAATTTATCTTATCAATAACCATATATTAGAAATGTTTTAGTAATTTAATGTTGATTTTAACTCTTTTAACTCTTCTTCGAATTAAAAAATAATAAATGTCCAAATCTAACCCTAGTGGACATAAATGATAATATTTTATTCCTATGGTTGTTTTTGTTCGAGATACACTTGTCCAATAGAATTAATACATGTGTTAAGGTAATATTAGTATCATTTTTACCCTTAATTACCCTATTTACTTTTAACCGTGGTAAATAAAAGTAAAAAGTTACTATTCATAAAAATTATTTTTATCTTATTGAACCACATTTTACTACTTTATATTAACTGTGTCTCTTGGATTTTTGGAATTCCACTCACATAAGTGGTAAAATTAAGTTTTATGTGAATTTCCAAATTTTTCTAAGAGGTGGCTAAAAGACGGCGAAAAGTTCAATAAAATTTTTATATATCTAAAATTATTATAAACTAACTCTAATGAATTACATTGAACATATATAAGTATTATGTATCTATTTTGAACTTAATTAAATTTAAATAAAATATATAATTATTTAAATAAAAATTCGGTTTTAAACTATAACTCAGTGTTTTTCACTATTCATCAAAAATTGAATGTTTTTAGAAAAATACAAAAAATTCACCCGAAGCTAATTTTGATATTTGGAATCCAAAAATGAAGTCCATTTTGAATGATAATATTTATAAATTTCAAAAAGCGGGTATTATTACTCATAACGGCTAGCTTGATTGCTTGTGGTGTGTGTTAAAACTCGAAGTTGCGTACAACACACACTATTGTATTATTCAAAGAGAAGAGTACCGTGGAAGATTGGGGTGTTACATTATCCCCTCCTTCAAATAATTTCTTCCTCAAATTTTTTAGAATAATACCATGTGAAAGGACTCAGGTGGTTCTTTATCATAAGTTCTTCGAGTTCCCACGTTGCTTATTCCATCTTATGGATTCTCCATAGAACTTTTACCAGACGAGTCGTCCGGTTTCTCACCACACGTTCTCTCGTATCATGACTCTTGACAGGATCTTCGCAATAAGAAAAATCAGGTTCTAGTACTAATTCCTCATAGGTGAGTACATGCATTGGGTCAGCCCTGTATTTTCTTAACAGTGATACGTGGAACACATCATTAACTTTGGAGAGACTTGGTGGAATTTCCAAATGGTAAGCTACAGCCCCAATTAGTTCTAGAATTTAGAATGGTTCGATGTACCTAGGACTCAATTTTCCCTTCTTACCGAAACATATAACACCCTTCCATGGAGATACCTTCAAGAAAACATGATCTAATACCTGAAATTCCAAATCTTTCCTTCAGTTTTCAGCACACCTCTTCTGCCTACTTTGAGATGCTTTGATGTGGTTTTGGATTACCTTCACATTTTCCATCGTTTCCGCCACCAGTTCTAGGCCTACGAGTTTTATTTCACCAACATCATCCCAACAGGTTGGTGTGCGACATCTCTTTCCATATAACGCTTCCTATGGTTCCATTTAAATACTTGAATGGAAGTTTTTGTTATAGGAAAATTATACCAGAGTGAGCAAGACCTCAACATGTATTCTAAGGTTTTAATAGTCCGTTCTGATTGTCTATCTGATTGATGGTGGTAGGCAGTGTTCAAATGAAGTTCTGAATCCAAGGCCTTCTGAAGACTCTTCCAGATTGTTGAAGTAAAATGGGGATCCTGATCAGAATGAATTGATAGGGGTACTCCATAAAGTCTCAGCACTTCATTAATATATAGTCTTGATATACATTCAAGTGGTAGATCCTCTCTTATAGCAAGAAAATGTGCTGACTTGGTAAGACGATCAACAATGAACCATATTGCATCATTCCATCTAGGAATCTGTGGTAGTCCCATAACAAATTCCATCGTGATATTATCCCATTTCCACTCAGGTATGGGAAGAGGTTGCATGACTCTTCCAGGCTATTGCCTTCTAGTTTTCACTTGTTGACAAACCATACATCTTGACACAAAATCAGCAATCTCCTTCTTCATGTTATCCCACCAAAAATGTTTCTTCAAATCCCTATACATTTTTCTGCTCCCATGGTGTATAGAGAAATTGGAACTATGAGCATTGTCCAACAATTACCTTTTTATATCTGGTATATCGGGAACACAAAGTCTCCTCCCAAATTTCAAAATTCCATATTCATACACAAATCACTCAGTCTCCCATCATTCACAGCTTTAATATTCTTTTTAAACTCTTCTTCAACGGTCTGAGAACTATTTATCCTTTCTAGTAAAGATGGTTTGGCAACCATTTGAAAAATCATTGATGTTTCACCTTCCATGGTGATTCTGATATCCATCATTACTAGATTCATATATATAGAATCCTTCTCAACTCTCATCTTGTTCAAAAATCCATGATCCTTTTTGCTCAAATCATCTTCCACCTTATTGTCCTTCCTCGGGTGGTAATATATCATGCAATAATAATCCTTGACTAATTCAAGCCATCTCCTTTGCCTCATGTTGAGTTATTTCTTTGAGAAAATATACTTCAATCTCTTGTGATTAGTATAAATCTCACATTTCTCACCATAGAGATAGTGTCTTCAAATCTTCAAAGTAAATATTACATCTAATAACTCAAGATAATGAGTCGGATAGTTCTGCTAATGAATGTTCAGCTGTCGTGGTGCATAGGCAATAACCCTATCATTCTACATAAGGACACATCCATGTACTTTCTTTGATGCATCACTATAAATAACAAACCCATCATTCCTTGATGGTAGAGTCAATATAGGAGCATTGAAATATCTTATCTTTAGTTCTTCAAAACATTCTTCACACTCTTTTGTCTAAACAAATTTAACCCCTTTACGTGTGAGCTTCATTAATGGGTTAGCCAATGGGGAAAAATTCTAGATGAAATGCCGATAATAACCTGCTAAACCAATAAAACCTCATACCTCAGTTATACTCATTGGTTCTGAACATTCTTGGATTGCCTTAGTCTTAGAAGGATCAACAGATATTCCATCTTTGGAGACATAAAAACCAAGAAAAGAATTCTCCTAAAGCCAGAATTCACACTTGTTAACCTTCCCATATAATTCATTTCTTCTGAGAGCCTTAAATATATTGCGTAAGTGATTTTTATGATGTTTTTAGCTTTTTGAGTATACCAATATATCATCAATAAATACCACTACAATGTCATCAAGATATTCAATTAAAACATTTTTCATTAGATCGATGAAAACAGAGGGTGTATTAGTCATCCCAAAAGGTAATACTGTACACTCATAATGCCCGTACCTGGTTTGAAATGCTGTTTTTTGAATGTCTACCTTCTTCACACACAACTGATGGTATCCAAATCAAAGGTCAAACTTTGAAAATTATTCATCTCCATGCAGTTGGTCAAATAAATCATCAATGCGAGGTATGGGATACTTGTTGTTTATTGTTATAGCATTGATCTCCCTATAGTCGATACTTAACCTCATTGATCCACCTTTCTTCTTTACAAAAAGGACATGGGATCCCCATGGAGAAACACTATGGTGAATAAATCATTTATTACTCAATTCCTCTGGTTGTTTCTTTAGTTCAACTAATTCCATAGTTTCAATTCTATAAGGGGGCCTTCGATATGGGCCTTGATCCAGGAATTAAATCAATGGTAAACTCAATTTCTCATTCTAGAGGATGTCAAGGTAAATCTTCTAGAAACACATCTATATATTCTTTCACAATAGGTACATATCCTATTTGAACATTCCTATCCTCACCTATAATTATTTCATTCTCTTCCTCTCCAATAATTGAATTTAGTTGAGCTACTAGGTGTGGATCTAGATAAGAATTAGGTGGTGATGATTCTGCTCTAAAGATACGGTGTTTCTTATCATCATCATCAAAAATTGTAACCTCCTTCTTCTTACAATAAATCTTCACATCATGGTATGATATCCAATCTATACAAAGAATTATATCAAATTCAATCATGGGTATAGTAATGAGATCAGCAGATAAAAAACATTTATGTGCCTTAATGGGGACTGACTGAAAAAACATTGTAGCAATGGTACTTCCCATAGGGGTTTTGACTGAAAAATCCCTTCTTAAATCAAATTCGAAATATCTAATTTTCTTAGAAAACTGGTAATATATGGAACAATGTGATGATCCAGAATAAAATAATACATTTTCTAAACATGAGGAAACCATTAAATTACCCGCCACAGCGTCTTTAAGAGCTTCTACCTCAGTAGTAGTGAAATCATATACTTGGCCTTGATCCCTTGGCCTTTTCTGAGGTAAGTTCCCCTGATTCTTATGAAATTCATCTACATAATGTTCCATCTCCCTGTAGTTATAGCATTGAACATTGATAGCTTCTTTCTTCCCCTTGCAATCACGAGCTTGGTTACCTTTTTCACCACAAATGTAACATACGCCCATTAATTTCAATAAAGTACCAGGGTGTTTCTTCCCACATTTACTACAAGATGAATAATCAAATTTTACCTTCTTCACTTTATTTACATTTCCAGAGTGATCAGCAGATCCCTTATTCTCTTTCTTTTCTTTAAAGTCATAAGACTTATATAATTCTTTTTCTGTCTTGATAGCACAAGAGACAATATCTTCGTATGATGAGAAGGATTGTGACACTAATGCTCGAAGAATTAATGGTTTTCACCCATCGAAGAAAAGATCAATCATACTTCTTGGGTTACATATATAATCTCCACAGTACCTTTCTAACCTGGTAAATTTAGCCTCATACTTTGCGACATTCTCATCCTCCTTTTTTCTCAGACTCAGAAATTGCCTTTCCATATCTGGTCGATGGTCACGAGGAATGTATTTTTCCAAGAAAAGCATTTTGATCTCCCTACCTTCCATATTTGATACTTCATAATCTTCCTTTGTGTTTTGAATCAATGGCCACCATTGATCAGCATCTCCAGGGAGGTGGTAAAATTCCATGATAACTTTTTCCCTTTCACTACTCCCCAAGGCATGGAATATTTTCCCTAAGGAATTTAACCATTTCTCAGCTACAAAGGGATTTGTAATCCCATTGAATATTGGTGGTTGTTTCCTTATGAAGCGTTCTAACATTGATCCTCCACGCTGCAGATCAGGATACTCCATATAGGTAAGGTTATTATTCATAATCTGAATGAGTTATCCCAGTATGGTGATTAGCTGATCAACACCAGTTGCATCACTAGCTCCACTATAATTTTATTGAGTAAGAGGGAAATACCTACATAGAGTACGTGCATTGATACAGTTTCCATTTCTTCTACTAGGATCCATTTCTAAACAATGGCATACACTAGATTAGTTTAGGAATCACAATACATAAATACAAACTTGTAAAACACTTAACATAAATTTAGTAGTTTATGGATATAATCCATAACCATAAATATGTTTTCTTTGAGGAAGTATATACTCGTAAACTTTTCATAAGGGTTTGTAATGAAAATGAAAATTATCCTAAGCATATCCCCCGGCAGTGTCGTAACCAAGAGTGCTGCAAGGCCCATTGTCATTCACTAGTTCCAGTTCGAGTTTAGCTCAGAGTGGTGTTTTTGGGTTTTACCCCTAGGTACATCTATGCCAGAGCTACCTCTACTTTCTCATATCTAGAAAAGGATGTATTTATCAGAAAACTCACAAAATCTTTACAATACCAAAATTCTAGGAAGTTATTCTATACTAATCCTCAAAGTCCATCTTAGGTCTATGTGCTCTAATCAAAGTTTATCTAAATCTAGCTTCCAAGTCATTTACTAAACTTCCTTTGATACCAACTGTAATGCCCCGAACCAAGTTACCCAGAGTCTATGCATTATTTCATAACATTTTCATGATCACAATAGAATAAGTCTCAAACGACCGGTTAATTTAGTAGCCTTGGAATCACTAGATACATTAATAAAGTTTACATTACATCATAAAGTGTAAACTACAACAACATCTTTTCTCCATACTCATATACCTTTATACTATCCATGCAGGTCATTCATAAAATACTTCTTCACATCCTGGAAAAAATAAAACATATAAATGGGTGAGCTCAAATGTCCAGTAAGGATAACAACATAGCGGAAACATTCATAAATAAGCATAATCATTTAAGGAAATGTATAACTAAAAAAATCCCTTTTAATCATGAACTTCTGCATAATATGGTAGAAATAAAATGAAATAATTCCATTTACTTATTCACATGGATACTCTACTAGTCAAATAATCACATGCAATATCAATAACCACTTTCATAATGATGGAATGCAAAATGCCAGAATATCATAACCACATAGCCAAGGCCTTGTGCCAAAACTAAAAATAAGATTTTTTCAAGGCCTTGTTCCAAGAAACTAGTTTGTCTCATGAGAACTACCGATGCATCGGGGAGCTATAGAAGTCACCACCTATCACTTATTAAGTCCAATGCATTCCTTATATGAATAGGTTTAATCATAACATAAACATTCGTATTAAAACTAGCATATGAAATGTCAATACTTTCTCCATAAACCATTAATGGTATAAAAATAACACATCCACAGTCAAACATATCACAAAACCTTCAATAAAATATGAAAGTTTTGTATCATAATTAATCAACTTCAAATAAGCTTAAAATCCATCAAAGGATGTTGACAAAGATAAAATCAAAACTATTTGAGAGAAATATATCTCTTTTTTTAATCATTTAAAAGTCACATAATTATAAAATAAAAAATTTACATTCAAAATATTCTTATATGATTGTAAGGTAAGCTTTGATGATTTTACAATGGCAGAAAATAGCCACACCCGCCGTATAAGTTAAAAAAAGACATTCTTACCTTAATTCTGTCGAAAAGGTTAAAAAGGACCTTGTTTAAAAAATGATGGAAGGATTCCTTTATAAAATTCTTATAAAAAGTAAAAAAAGGGTATATATGACTTTAAACCATATTCTGTAAAGTAATAAGAATTATTTTAAATACATTTTTATGAAACATGGATGTGGATGATAAATAGGTCCCAGTAGATAATTACGTATAAACAACCTTGTATAATGAATAGATTGTGAAATAAACTCTTACCTTGTACTTTTCCTTGGTTGAGTGTTGGTTAACCTCTTGTATAATGGTTAAATAATTGTTATTAAAGTATACAATTATTATTTAAATTAATATGATATCATAAATGATCTTTTAACATTGCTTTGTTCATAATATCTTAGTATTACTGTTGTCTCGGGTGTTAACTTGCTTGTTTTCTTTTATATGTTTTGGTACATAAGTCATGTTTGTTATGGATAGTTTGTATCATATTCATATATATAATAATATCAAGTCCTTAAACATTATTTTTGATCATCAAATGAGAATTATACTTGCATGGATATGATAGGGAATGAATCTTATCGCGTTTGTGGAGACAGTAGTCCGTACATATGCACGAGCGATAATAACAATATTTTGATATTAAAATAATATATATTTGGATGGTATATCATATATAAAGAATAATTATCATGTTATATTTATTATTTACATCAATTATACATCATTATCATACCCATACCAATAATAATGTTTTGAATAACAATTACACCACGACGTGAAGACGGTAAGCCGTACATACGCATGTATGGTGACATGTCATTCAAAGGATGGATAGAATACGGAATATGGTTGTAACATATTTATAATAACATCATATTATATAGAAGATACTTGAGTTATTATTTTATAATGGAAATAACAAAGAAAGAAGATGTTGAAGAAGAAAGGAACATGAAAGAGGGTGGTGAAAATATTACCTCTTCTTCAGGTTCTTTCTTTTGATTTGATCAAAAGGGATCCTTAGGTTGGATTTCTGATCAAACTAAGGCCTCTAGGTTTAATTGAGGGAAGTTTAGAGAATATTTGGGCAGGTTTTGGCCAAGTCAAAAGGCTTTGAATGTGTGAATTAGAGAGAAGGGGAGTGCCCCTTTATAATAGGGTTGAGTGGCACCTTTGGAAAAGTTAGAAATATTGTTTTATAATAAATTTATATTCGGTTTATAATGGCTCCAAACTGATTTATTTCTCAGATAAGGTGGGGATGGGTATAAAAAAACTCAACCAATAGGTTTTAGACAGGTTTGGGTCACTTTATTAACCTTATCTTTTGGTTTTTAACTATTAGTTAATTTGTTTGACATTTACCATGTCTCTTTGTATTTTTATATTATATGGTTAATAAAAATGACATATACATACAAGAGAACCCCAAGTGGTTAATTAATGATAAAACTATCATTATATAAGTCTCTTGGACAATCCTTATATTTTTAGGAATTGAATATCAATTAATAATATAATTTTTTTTAAACTCTTTTGTGTCAATTTTGAAACTATTTGGTATTGGATTTTTGTGAAAATCATAACTGCATTATTACTTAGAAAAAACATAATTAAATCAATAATATCCTATCATATTAACATATAAGATTATTGTAATTCAAAAAAAGTATCAAATTACATTTATTTGGATATTTATAATAACAAATATTTTAATATTTCATTAATTAGATAATTAATGCATCCCCATTGTGTCATAAATAAATTAAATTATTTAATGTCTAAAAATTGTAAATATGATACCATTATGTAGGAAATTTATTTATCTTTATAATGAATATTTAAAATCTAATTTATCTTATGTATAACCCTATATTAAAAATGTTATAGTAATTAATCATTGATTTTAACTCTTTTAACTCTTCTTTGAATTAAATAATAATAGATGTCCTAATATAATACAAGTGGACTTAAATGATACTATTTTATTCCTAAGTTTGTTTTTGGCCAAGATACACTTTTCCAATATAATTAGGACATGTGTTAGGGTAATATTAATATCATTTTAGCCTTTATTTCCCTATTTACTTTTAAACATGGTAAATAAAAGTAAAAAAGTTACTATTCACCAAAAATTATTTTTATCTTATTGAACCAAATTTTACTCCTTGATATTAACCATGTCTCTTAGATTTTAGAAATTCCACTCACAGAAGCGGTAAAATTATGTTTTATGTGAATTTCCAAATTCTTCTAGGAGGTGGGTAAAAGACGGCGAAAAGTTCAATAATATTTTTATATATCTAAAAATATTCTAAACTGACTCCAATGAATTAAATTGAACATATATAAGTAGTATGTATCTATATTGAGCTTAATTAAATATAAATATAATAAATAATTATTTAAATAAAAATTCGGTTTTAAACTATAGCTCAGTGTTTTTCAGTATTTATCAAAAATTGAATGTTTTCAGAAAAATACCAAAAATTCACCCTAAGATAATTTTTATATCCCAAATCCAAAAATGAATTCCAATTTGAAATATAATATTTATAAAATTTCAAAAAGTGGCTATTAATATTCATAACAACTAGTTTGATTGGTTGTGGTGTGTGTTAGAACTGAAGTTTCATATAACACACGCTATTGTATTATTCAAAGAGATGTGTACTATGGATGCTTGGGGTGTTACACTCTCCATGACTTATTTATTTATTGGGATATGAGCAATGCATAATTATTTGATTCCCTCAAGAAATAATCATGTTGAATATTCTCATTCACCAAGTTAGTGAGCTTTTCAATGGATCATTCTCATCAGAACTAACACTTTTGAGACTTACTAAATGCCAATTCTTATAGAGAATTTTTCCTTTCTTGAATTCTGAGAACATTTTATTGATGTGTTCGGATAATGAAATTACATGATGTAATTTCTAATGGGTTCCACGAGAGTGTAAGTGGGGTGATGTGTAATGATCATTGATATCCTCAACCCCAAACATGAACACTTGATGGGGCATCACTAATAAGGCAATGCAACTTATGTGGTGTCAGGTGGAATGTAAGTTCAAAATCTTTTTTCCGAATCTTTGATTATAGATTTCGTGTAGACGGAAGGGCTTCTAAGTTGATTTTTCAGTGAAACTGCCCCAGTATCATTGCATGGTCTATGTACAGATCATAGGGAAAGAATAATTCTATGAGATAGGAGAGGTTTTTCTATAAATTTATCTGAACATTGTGTATGAATTCATCTAACTACTCTTTTGGTATGTATAATTGAGAAGTGGTTATAGGACAAAACATAATTGGGATTTCATCCTTGGATATTTTCCTTTTCATTAAAAAACATATCCATTTGTTCTTTCGCCATAGATTATTCTACTTGGTCTGCCCAACATGGATGTTTCCTGATGACGTTTTCCCAAGAAGTAGGGATAGTAGGAATCTTGTTAACATGTGAATGGTTCAGAGGTAGCTAAGAAGAAGAGTGTCTCCCTAGGCTATCTCCTGATTTAGAAATGATAACTCTTGTTGTTGGCATGGTTTCTGGCATACATGAACCCATACTTCTAAATTCCTAAGAATACGATGGATTTCTTATTTTTGATTTAGCATGGGGTGGACCTTCCTCCAAATAATAAAATTGATCACAGGGAGGACCTTTATGGTTGATGTTGTTATGGAGATGGATCCCATCCTTTCTTAGTATCTATACATGGGGATCATTTTCATGGTCTGAATCGTGGTGTGGACCTTCAGGATGGACTGAAATAATGGGAGGTCCTTCTTTCTGGTTTATGTAATTGTGTGGAGGACCTTCACATAGACCGCCATCTTGTCATGGACTACCATAATAGCATGATGACCATGTTTAAGGATAATTTCTACCATGTATAACCTAGGGAGGATCATCAGGCAGACTACTTAAGGGGGGATTTTTGTTAACTAATCCTCTAGACCCATGGAGGGTTATCCTCACAATTATCAAGAGCTAGTCTCTCATGATCGATATTTTATTGACCATAAATTATTCCTTAATGGGCACTCTAGGGATGGTCTTCAGTGATACTAATAATAATATTGTTGGGAGATCCTTCGAAAATGCTACTTCCACCTCTATAATTTCATAACAGATTGACAAGATCTTGACCCTCTATTGATAGCTGTTTTATGGAATTAAGAACTCCCTCTTCCATCAGAGTTAGGTCATGAATATGTTCTTCACATTACAGTTTCATCCAGGGAAATTTAAATTTTGGTGCACTCTTGCTGGTGATTGGGCCCACCGGTTGTTGCTAAAGGAATCCATATACAATTTTTGTTTGAGTAGTTCCTGTGATGCTGTTGGGTTACGCTTACGAGCATTTTGAGCTCTAGAAGGGATATATGCCTACCCTGGAGTGGCCACCATGGTGGACCAGTGTCCTGCAGTTGTAATATGTTTTTTCCCGATATGGTCATCTATTTTCCATACAATATGGTCTACAACCATCTTGGACTAGAGCAAGGATATAGTTCTAATCTATATTGACCATATAATTTTGTGGATGAGCCAACCCACCTATGGAGACAAGGTGTAGAGACCCCAAACATGATGTACATGGACATTACATTAATTTTTCATAATACTTAATACATAACAAAAACAAACACACAAGGACCATAATAGTTTAGTGTCTCTGGAAACTCGGAACATAATCTTTTATTCGTGGTGAAAGATCTTCAACATCTCCCATAAAGATCTTCCCCTTTTGTTTACATACCTAAAACCTTTCTTCATATCCTGGGGAAAAGAAAACATATAAAGGGTGAGCTCAAATTCTCAGTAAAGGCATGAATGGATAAAATAAAACAAACCATATACATTTGAACTTCAAAACATGAACATAAAGTTTACACATCAAAATATTTAGTTGTGAAATAAATCTTGGTAGTTCATAAGGCATAGGTCATAAAGGAAAATTAATCATAATAAAATAGCATGGGAATAAAACATTTAATTATGGAAACCATTAATCACATGATATTATTTCCATAGTAGCCAAGGCATTGCTTCCAAGACCATCTTAGTGGACAAAGTCCCTTTCTGAATCAAGTTCACTCCTCGTTCTAGTCCTGTATCACTAAACCAGATTAACTTACCATTCCAGCCATGTATATCTAATGAGATATAAATATTTACCCAATGTATTGGAGGGGGATATAGGTCCCTCCCATCTAATAATTAAATCATTATTAATTGTTCCACAACATAAAAATAAATCATTCATCATAACCAAAAGAATAAAATGGGTTTCATAAACATCATCCCATCATAACATAATCTATATAAAAAATGGATATATTTTCATCATAAGAAAAGTGAAACCATATAAATCATAGGGAAATTATACTTGAAACATACAGATGTGAAATAATTTCATCATAGATGGAAAATTGTTTTGATAAAACACTTGAAATGAATTCTGGAGGAAAATATCCTCTCTTCTTCAAAATTATTTTTTTTCACAAAATTACATGTAATTATTAAGTAAAAGGATTTTTTAGAAAATAATAATGCAATCATTTAGAGGAAGCTTTATATAAGTAAGACGTTACGAAACTGTAAAAATCTATTCATGTTGTATAAGTTAAAAAAACATTCTTCTCGTACTTTTTCCGGAAAAGTCAAAAAGTGCCTCGTATGGTAAACAAAAGAAAGATTCCTCACATACCATGGGGTAAAAGTCCAAAAAGGGTAAAAAACACTTTGAACATGCATGGAAGAATAGTGAGAATTTTGTGAAATCATTTTTAGAAAACATGGACATGGATGATAAACATAACCCTAGTAAATACTTATGAATAAACAATCTCGGATAAGAATGAGATTGGAATAATTATCCCATAACTTATGTCCAATTTCTTCCATATGTGTCCAAGACTCCTGTATAGTGGGTTTAAACATATTATTAACTTGTAATAGAACCATAATAATATTTATGATATCATATATGATTCACTTACGACTTTATATTATTCGTTCATTTGTCAATTCCATGTTAAAGCAGCGTTTTGGGTAAAATCATTTCATCTATCATCTGTGTTTTGAATTGTAATTATTAATATAATTACGTAGATCATGATTACTTAATTCCAGAATATAAAACATCATTTATATATAATAAATATTCAGAATATACATATATATAATAGATCTATAAATGGAAAGAAATACACCGTTCATGGAGACGGTAGGTCGTACGTACGCATGAACGCTATTTTTCGTTTCCTTATTGAATTGAAGGAATTAAGTAGATGAAATACATATATATATACATAAATACAGAAGAATTATTATTTGATATATTTCATGATTACTTATTATATATACTTTATAATAATTCTTGAATTGTTAACATGGAAAATGAATCTCATCGCGTCGTGGAGACGGTAATCCGTACATACGCACGAGCGATGATATCATTCCCATATTTATTGAATGAAATTTGAGTGGATGATATAATATATTATAATAATTACTATGTTATAATAACTATATATAGTTATTCATGACACCATTATACCCATCCAAGTAAGGTGGTGGTGGAAAAAACAGATTACACCACGGCGTGGAGATGGTATTCCGTACGTACGCACGCATGGTGATTTCGTTTTCTGTAGGATGGATAGAAGGTGAAATAGGGTTGTTTAATATTTATAATAACATATTATTATATAAGTAATACTGATGTTATTAATTTATAATGAAACAACTAAATAAGAGGAAGTAGAAGTAGAAAGAAACTTGAAAGAGACAGTATAAGAGATTACCTCTTCTTCGACGCACCTCCTGTGAACTTCTTCTTAGGGCACTAGAGTTGGTCTTTTGAGAATACCAGAACCTCTATGATATAACTATAGAGGATTATGATATGAATTTGAAGGGTTTTTCCGAGCTTCAAGGATCAAAAGGGTGTGAAGGGGAGAGGAAAGGGGTTCCCTTTTTATAAGGGAGGAGAGGGGCACCTTTGGAAAAACATAAAATATTATTTTATAATAAAGTCATATTCGGTTTATAATAGCTCAAAATTTATTTATTTCTAAAATAAAGTTGGTATTGGTCTAAATCCTCTCATCAAAAAGGTTTTAGACATGATTAGGTTACTACTTTAACCTTATCATTTAGATTTAACTCTATGTTAAATAATATAAATTTTACCGTGTCTTCTTGTTTTCTTACACTATATGGTTAATAAAATTACTATAACAAACCAAAAGAAACCCACGTGGTTCATTATTAATATATAAAACCTTATCTATGTCATCTGGAAGATCCTTATATTTTTTGAAATATAATAACAATTAATAATATGATATTTATTTTAAAAACTATTTTATGTCAATTTTGACACTATTTGGTAATTGATAATTCTGAAAATCATAAATAAATGATTATTTAAAAAACTTTAATTGAATCGATTCTATCATGTCATACTAAACTAGAAAATTAGTTTAATTCATAAAAAGTCTCAAATTACATTTATTTGGGTATTTATAACATCAATTATGTTAATATTTCACTAATAAGGTAATTACTGGATCATAATTGTGTCATAAATAAATTAAATTATTTAAGGACTAAAAATTATAAATAAACAACCATTATATAGGAAATATTTTTATCTTTATAAGGAATATTTATAGTTAAATTTATCTTTTTTATAACCCTATATTAAAAATGTTTTAGTTATTAAACTTTGATTTTAACTCTTTTAACTCTCCTTTAAATAAAATAATAATAAGTGTCCTTATCTACTCTAAGTGGAGCTTGAGGGTAATATTTTATTCCTAAGGTTGTTTTTGGTCGAATTAGACTTATCCAATAGAATTACGACATGTTTTAGGGTATCAATAATATCATTTTTACCCTTAACTACCCTATTTACTTTTAACCGTGGTAAATAAAAGTAAAAAGTTACTATTCACCAAAAAATTTATTTATCTTATTGAACCACATTTTACTACTTGATATTAACCGTGTCTCTCGGATTTCTGAAATTACATTCATAGAAGCGGTTAAATTTTGTTTTATGTAAATTTTTAAATTCTCCTAGGAGGTGGGTAAAAGACGTTGAAAAGTTCAATAAAATTTTTATATATCTAAAATTATTATAAAATGACTCCAATGAATTACATTGAACTTATATAGGTATTATGTATCAATTTTGACCTAAAATAAATTTAAATAAAATAAATATTTATTTAAATAAAATTTTAGTTTTTAAATAGTAACCTAGTGTTTTCACTATTCATAAAAAATTGAACGTTTTTAAAAAAATACCAAAAATTTACCCTAGGCTAATTTCGATATTCCGAATCCAAAAATGAATTCCATTTTGAAAGATAAAATTTATAAAATTTAAAAAAGTGGTTATTACTATTCATAATGGTTTGTTCATAATAATATTATAATAATATCATGTTTAGTGAAACTCGGTATTGCATACTACACACGCTATCGAGTAAGGTCTGGATTGTGTGTAATGCAAGCCAAGTCAAGGCTACGTTTAGTGAAGGGTCCATTTGGTGTTGTGTATAATATAATCAAAACTTATTTTATTTATACATTAAACAAAATCTATACTTAATGTTGCGTAGAATAATTTCCTCAAAACAAACTTGAAATTGTTTGTAACATGGGCCAAGAATACTGTTGCATATACTGCAAGCTAATACGGTGTTGGGTATAATACAAGCTAATCTTGGTTTAGTGTATAATAGAAGACATCAATGAAATTAAAAATAATATATCTCATAAAATCTCGTGGTGTTACATTCTACCACCCTTAAAATGGATTTCACCCTCAAAATTCGTCGGGGTTATAAATGGTATAATACTTGAATATTTCTTTCATAGAAACCCACATCGTAATAAGGAATACTAAAACATCATTTTAAAATGGGAAGTTAGAATCATAACGATCACCAAAAGTAACTCAGCACTGGGTTTCCACATAGGACAACATAGGTGAAATTATGGATATGGAAGAGAAGTCTATCATCACGTTCTGATGGAGAGTGGTAGAGAACATGGTTTTTAAAAAGCCATTAATCAAAAAGAAATAAATTTGTGATGATTTAAGGTATCATCTAATTTATAGGATATAAGGACACTAGGACAACATTTTTTTGTTTTCAATATCATTTCCCTAAAGTTGAAGAATATTTGAATTAAAAGAAATACTTATTTGATTTTGGTACAATTTTACTGTTTTTTGTGCCTTGAACAATTTCCACATAATATATTGAATAATTTATGTTGAATTTGTCTTCCGTGAAGTGTTAGAAGATCATGCAATATAATGATAGGTCATTCCATTTGTCTCTAACAAAAGGATAGAAAACGTAATTAAATAAATAAGTCCATCTATAGTGATATAAATCGTATATGGTTCCTAAAATGGACTTATACTCCATATATCATACCGCTTCATATAATAAAACTAGTTTCTACCAAATAGGGACTTCTTGTAGGCTATTGGTAGGCGATAAAGGCCTGTCGCACTTCAGTTGTGGGTTCAATTCCCTCAACCTTGTCCGACGCGACGGGTCGTCACCCATCCAGAAGGTTGTCCATTTTCTAAAACAACATTATTATAAAATTCCATCAATAATATCAAAAGAAGTTATAGACTTAAACAATACTAACTTATGTCCAACATAATTCATTTCAATATTTAGTCTTATCCAAAATACTTCTATCCAAGCTTATAGTATAAAGAAAAAATTACAAGAAATGTCATCTGTCGAGCATGTGAATACTATCGTTTATCCCCCATATATCATACGATATATCTTTTTGGTCAAATTACAAACATGTGAATACCATAATCATGTATTATCTTGAAAAATGAATACCCATTGACCCTTAGTGAAAACATGAATGATATTAAAAATTAACACTTTCCACATACCAAAATCCAAAAATTTCTATATACTCAAACAATGATATAACTTTGTCTTTATATCAGACATGAGTTCATTTAATTTTTTATTTATCCCTTCATTGTGCACATATCATCTTGTTTCCAAAAATACTTCAATCACATTTCATGGTTTCCGGTGCCGTATAATTATTGAAAACCAATACATAGATATTCAAAAATTCCATGATGCCATAATTGAGATTCCATGATACTATTTTGAAATCCCATTAAATAAAGACTTAATAATTACACAACATCATTTTCATACTCATCATCACAATTAGTGATCGCATGTGACTTCCCTTTATCCTTTTCCTTAAGAGGTTCCTCACATTGATCATCATTAACCCTGGGATTAGAGGATTGATTAGCATAATTCCCCATTTACTTGCACTTGAAGTATTAAAGTGTTGGTGGTGCATTCTCTAAAGTCTTTTCTTTATTCAAATAATTAGAAACCCATTTTCCATTACTTCGACACTCAGCTACTCGATGAACTTCTTTTCCACACTTAAAATATTTTCTACTCCCTTTAATACAATCTCTTCCATGCTTCCTTCCAGACGTTGAGCATAAAGAAACATTCATCTTCTTTTCACCATTATTATGAGATTTCTCATTGAACTCCATCTTCCATTTCTTGTCAAAACCATGAGATAGATATGTAACACCAATTTCCATTTCTACCTTGATAGCACAACACAAAATTTCTTCACAGCTACTGAAGTCTCTTATAGCTAATTCCATTCTAAGACTTGGTTTTAAGACACTGAAGAATCGATCAACATTACTTTGAGGTTGGATGATAAAGCTAGATGCATACCTTTCAAGACTTGTAAAATTCACTTCGTATATACCAAAAGATTCATCATCCTTTTTCTTAAGCTCAAATAAATCCTTTTCCATCATTGTTTGAAGAATATGAGGGAAGTACTTATTTAAAAATTAGTTATTGCACTCATCCCATTACATGGATTCAATATCATCTCGGGGATTCTTATTCTTAATTAGAGTCCACCATTGATCTGCTTCAACTTCTAAATGATAAATATCCAGAATGACTTTTTCATGTTCTGAACAGCGCAGTATGGAACATATCTTTTCAATGGTACTGACCCATTGTTTAGCAGCAATTGGATCAGAAGACCCACTGAAATAAGGTGGACATTGCCTCATGAAGGAATCAATAGAATATTGGTCCCTTCTCTACTCATTTGGATGTCCAGAATGATTCATAGCTTGTGTAATTATAGCAATAATATACTTCACTCCATCTCCCATAACATTGGTTTGTTCAAGAGGACAATCATTGCATTGTCCATTACATTGATCAACACTGTTCCTTCGGGTTCCAGCCATCATCTAAAACCCAAAAATAATAGTATGAGATAAAAAAATCATGTTATGGAAAACAACATAATAAAGGGGGTGTACCTTCGATATATAGCATCTTAGGCTTAATTATAAAATTATTACCATTATTCAAGGACTATAACCTATACTTATACTTATCCTTAGGGACAGCCATAGACATACCTTAGAAATATCTCTAGGGATCTCACTAAAGATTTCGCATCCTAGTTTCCAATGGTTAACTAAATCATTCCTCTGATACCAAATGTAGTGGTCTGGAATTACATCCAGTGGACTATAATTGATACCTATCAAGGAACTCCATAGGCGGCTACACCCCCTAGGCAGGACACACCACTATCCCCAATGGCAGCCATTTCCTCATGATGCCCTTGGGTGGAGAGCCATGCTTCATCCAATGCTCACATGTGAGAGTTCCCAAGGATCATATTCATTTATACCCCATTTTCCCCTGATACCAACTGTAGAGAACTAAAGCTTAACTTACATTTACATTACATTAATTTTTTAGAATACATAATACATAACGAAAACAAACACACTAGAACCGTAATAGTTTAGTGTCTTAGGAAACTTGGAACATAATATTCTAATCATGGTGAAAGATCTTCAACATCTCCCATAATGATCTTCCCCTTTTGTTTTCTTACCTAAAACCTTTCTTCCTATCCTGGGGAAAAGAAAACATATAAAGGGTGAGATCAAATGATCTGTAAGGTTAAGCATGGATAAAACAAAACAATCCTTATACATTTGAACTTCAAAATATGAACATAATGTTTACACATCAAAATCTTGAGTTGTGAAATAAATCTTGGTAGTACGTAAGGAATAGGTCATAAAGGAACATTAATCATGGTAAAAAAGCATGGGAATAAAACATTTAATTGTGGAAAGCCATTAAGCACATGATATGATTTCCATAGTAGCCAAGACCATCTTAGTGAACAAAGTCTCTTTCTGAATCGAGTTCACTCCTCATTCCAGTCCTGTATCACTGAACCGGATTAACTTACTTTTCCTACCATGATTTTCTCATGAGATATAAATCTTTACCCAATTCATTGAAGGGAGATATCGGTCCCACCCATCTCATAATGAAATCATTATTACTTCTTCCACAACATAAACATAAATCATTCATCATAACCCAAAGTATAAAATGGGTTTCATAAAAATCATTCCATCATAACATAATCCATATAAAACAAATGGATATCATTTCATCATAAGAAAAGTGAAACCCGATAAATCATAGAGACATTATACTTGAAACATACACATATGAAATAATGGCATCATAGATGGGAAATGGTTTTGATAAAACACTTGAAATGAATTCTTGAGGAAAATATCCTTTCTTCTTCAAAATCATTTTCCTTCACAAAATTCCATGTAATTTTAAAAGAAAAGGTTTTTTTGAAAATAATCATTAAATCATATAGAGGAAGCTTTATTTAAATAATGAATTACAAAACAGTAAAAATACATTCATGCCGTCGAAGTTAAAAAAACATTCTTCTCGTACTTTTACCAGAAAAGTCAAAAAGTACATCGTATGGTAAACAAAAGAAAGAGTCCTTACATACCATGGGGTAAAATTCAAAAAAGGGTAAAAAAGACTTTGAACATACATGGATGAATAGTAAACATTTTATAAAAACAATTTTTTAAAACATGGACATGGATGATAAACATAACCCCAGTAAATACTTATGAATAAACAAAATCATATAAGAATGAGATTGGAATAATTAACCCTTACATTATGTCCAATTTCTTCCGTATGTGTCCGAGACTCCTATATAGCGGGTTTGGACATATTATTAACTTTTAATAGAACCATAATAATATTTATGATATCATATATGATTCACTTACGACTTTATATTATCCGTTAATTTGTTAAATCCATGTTAAAGCAGCATTTTGGGTAAAATCGTTTCACTTATCGTCCGTGTTTTGACTTGTTATTATTAATATTATTACGTAGAACAGGATTAAATAAATCCAGAATATAAAACATGATTTATATATAATATATATTCAGAATATACATATATATAATAGATCAATAAATGGAAATAAATACACCATTCACGGTGACGGTAGGCCGTACGTACGCATGAACTCTGTTTTTTGTTTCCTTATTGAATTGAATGGAATTAAGTAGATTAAAAACATATATATATATATATATATATATATATTAGAATTATTATTACATATATTTCATGATTACTTATTATATATTCTTTATAATCATTTTTGAATTGTTAACATGGAAAATGAATCTCATCGCATCGTGGAGACGGTAATCCGTACGTACGCACGAGCGATGATATTGTTCCCATATTTATTGAATGGAATTGGAGTGGATGATATAATATCTTATAATCAGTATGAGGTTATAATAACTATATATATTTATTCATTACACCATTATAATCATCCAAGTAAGGTGGCGGTGGAAAACCAAATTACACCACGACGTGGAGACGGTAATCTGTACGTACGCATGCGTGGTGATTTCATTTTCTGTAGGATGGATAGAAGGTGAAATAGGGTTGTTTCATATTTATAATACCATATAAGTATGTAAGTAATACTGATTTTATTACAATATAAAGAAATAACTAAATAAAAAGAAGTAGAAGAAGAAGGAAACATGAAAGAGTCGGTAGAAGAGATCACCTCTTCCTCAACTCACATCCATTAAACTTCTTCTTAGGGCACTAGAGCTGGTCTTTTGAGAATACCAGAACTTCTATTATATAATTAGAGAGGTTGATAAGATGAATTGTCAGGGTTTTTCCGAGCTTCAAGGCCCAAAAGGGTGTCAAGAGAAGAGGGAAGGGGTTCCCTTTTTATAAGGGAGGAGAGGGGCACCTTTGGAAAAACTTAAAATATTATTTTATAATAAAGTCATATTCAGTTTATAATAGCTCCAAACTGATTTATTTCGAAGCTAATGTGGGTATGGGTCTATGTAAGCTAAGCAAATTGGTTTTAGACATGTTTAGGTTACTATTTTAACCTTATCATTTAGATTTAACTCAATGTTAAATAATTTAACTTTTACCGTGTCTTCTTGTTTTCTTACACTATATGGTTAATAAACATACTATAAAAAGACAAAAGAACCCAAAGTGGTTCATTATTAATATATATAACCTTATTTATGTCATTTGGTCGATACTTATATTTTTAAAAATATAATTAAAATTAATAATATAATATTTGTTTTAAAAACTATTTTATGTCAATTTTGACACTATTTGGTAATTGAATTTTGTGAAAATCATAACAACATGATTAGTTCTAAAAAAGTTACTTGAATCAAAAATCACATGTCATATTAACCTAGAAAATTCGTTTAATTCATAAAAAGTTTCAAATTACATTTATTTTGGTATTTATAACATCAATTTTGTTAATATTTCATTAATAAGGTAATTACAACATTATCATTGTGTCATAAATAAAATAAATTATTTATTTTCTAAACATTATAAATAAAATACCATTATTTATTAAATCTTTTTATCTTTCTAATAAATATTTATAGTCGAATTTATTTTTTGTAGAACCCTATATTAAAAATGTTGTAGTTATTAAACATTAATTTTAACTCTTTTAACTCTCCTTTAAATAAAATAATAATAAGTGTCCTTATCTAATCCAAGTGGACCTAAAAGGTAATATTTTATTCCTAAGGTTGTTTTTTGTTGAATTTAACTTATCCAATAGAATTAGGACATGTGTTAGGGTATTAATAATATCAATTTTACCCTTAACTACCCTATTTACTTTTAACCGTGGTAAATAAAAGTAAAAAGATAATATTCACCAAAAATTATTTTTATCTTATTGAACCACATTTTACTACTTGATATTAACCGTGTCTATCAGAATTTTGAAATTCCACTCACAGAAGCAGTAAAATTATGATTTTTTTAAATTTTCAAATTCTCATAGGAGGTGGGTAAAAGACGGTGAAAAGTCTAATAAAATTTTTATATATCAAAAATTATTATAAAATGACCCCAATTATTACATTGAACATATATAGGTATTATGTATCAATTTTTAACTAAAATAAATTTAAATAAAATAAATAATTATTTAAATAAAAAGTCATTTTTAAATAGTAACCAACTGTTTTCACTATTCATCAAAAATTGAATGTTTTCCGAAAAATACCAAAAATTTATCCTAGGCTAATTTCGATATTGCGAATTCAAAAATGAAGTCCATTTTGAAAGATAAAATTTATAAACATTCAAATAGTGGGTATTAATATTCATAATGGTTAGTTCATAATAATATTAAAATAATATCTTGTTTAGTGACACTCGGTATTTCGTACTACACACACTATCGAGGAAGGTCTTGATTGCGTGTAATGCAAGCCAAGTCAGGGATACGTGTAGTGAAGTCTCCATTTGGTGTTGGTTATAACATAATCAAAACCCTTTAAATGTATACATCAAACAAAATCTATACTTAATGTTGCGTAGAATAATTTCCACAAAACAAAGTTGAAATTGTTTGTAACATGAGCCAAGAATAGTGTTGCGTATACTACTAGATAATACGGATTTGTGTATAGTACAAGATAATCATGTTGTACTGCATAATAGAATACATCAAGGAAATTAAAAATAATATATCTCATAAAATCTCAGGGTGTTACACAAGGTCTGTGGCCCGACTCCATGTTATTTCCACTAATGTGATCATGTCTTGATAGATCTGGAGGATACGATCATGAATTGATGTATGGTTTTCCATAATTGGAAGGATGTGTTGAGATACATTTTTTGATGGGACTAGACTATATGCCCATTTTGATTTCAGAGTATAAGATTCTTCCTTCTTTTTTCCTCTATGATTTTATAGGGGGTACTTGTTTTTATAATTTTTTGGGGTAGAGGAACCAATATGCCCCTAATTTATAGATGGGATATGCTATCTATTTTCTATAGTTTCCATCATATTTCACTATGGTATTCAAATTTAGGATGAGGAATTGGAATCTGCTCACATGCCACTGTATTTGTCTTATAGGCTTGATATGAATCCAAATGAATTTGACTATGATTCTATTTTTATGCCTCCATATTTGACTTTTGGGGTTCACTTTGTAATAGAAGAATTTACAACTACCTATTGATTGCCACCCTATTTGACTTGTGGGATTCATATGAATTTGAGGGGTTATAGGACTGTCTATAATTTTCCATCCTATTTTGATGATGGGCTTCTTACTTATCAGAATGTATTTTCATCTACCAATATTTTTCCACCCTAGTTGTATGGAGGGTTTGATGAGAATTAGTAGGTATATGTGTTTTCACATATTTTGTGGCCATATTTGAATGGATGGATTTAGAAGGAGGATAAGAAATATACATCTGATGAAAAAAATTATTGTTTTGACTCTACATGGAATGTATCCTATTGGTTCTATTGTAGTGTTTAGTCAGGGTTAAATCGCTATCTTCTATTATAACATCATCGATGGTCACCAACTGGTTTGTTTACAGAGACAGAAACTCCCAAATACTCTCAAATCCATTATCCATGGACCTACATTACAAATGCATGCTTTATTTGGGTGATTTTCCCAAAGACACTTTAGAACTCACATTGGTTGAGAGGATGGGAACTCAAGATCATGTAACCATTTTGGGGGGAACTAATTCCTCTTCTGGTACCCTCTTATAGATTTATGATATATTACTATTTTCATGAATCCTTGATTCATTCCCATGAATGTGTCTACTAAATATTCATGGGGAAGTTGTTAATCATGATTACATATATTTTAGGAATCATTTAGATGTATATAAGGTTCTCCATCGATGGATGTTTCAGTTTGTATTCTAGGGTCTCCATAAATGTTACCCTATTATGGAAAATGATGGATGATTTCGTTGTTATCAATAAACATGCTGGTTTCCTGCCATATTTGATGGTTTTATGGATTTTATAATCATCCTAGTAGAACATGGGCTATTTTCATGTTTGGATAGAACCCCTAAGATGGGCTTACTATTTATCATTGTGAGAGGAATAAGAACCCATGTATTTTTTTTATCCTTACTGGACACGTAACCTTTTACAATCATGTGACATAGACACAACTGTGATGTTTAACGTCATCTAATATGACATAGTGGAAAAATATTGTTTGGTCAAGGGTGTTGTGGGACTTATGATGAAGAATCCTGAGGTTCGCATAAGGTATATGGTCCCCTGGGTGGATGTGACCATTCTGAGGATATTTTCCATAAGATATTAGGGTTATTTGGGTGTCGAATTTGGACCAGAGAGAGGCATCCTATGTATCAATGTTATTCTAGAATCAAAACCATTATAGTTTGGTTTATTATGTGACTAACACTTAATATGAGGCCCATTAAAGAAGAATGATTGTGGATAACACATGGGAGATTCCTATTCAAGGAGATCGGGCTAGGGATTACACCATTTTTAGGTCTATTTGGATTGATGTTGGTGCATAAATTTATGGAGAAGGCCCATTGTTTAGATTGATATTTGGGATTACATCTATGGAGATGGCTTATTCTTTGGATTTATATTGAGGATTAAATCTAAAGAGAGGGCACATTATTTGGATTGTAAAAGGAGAATAAATCTTTAGAAAAGGATTAATCTTTGGAATGATATTTGGGCTTACATCTATTGATATGACCCAAGCATTGTGATAATGTGTTTTTCGTGATATCCACCAACCTCTAATCACATGTGAGATATGATTAGCGTGAGAAATGAGAGGAGTTAGTGAATCGTAATATCATGCATCCCATGTTATCTATTGATTAATGGTGTTATATTCCAATAGATATATAAAGGGATTTGGGTGTTGTCACCTGCACTTTTGTTTTCATATCCTGGATTGTCAAATTTTGTGACCTATATGAATATGTCTCGAGTGAGGGAAGAGAGGTGTGCAAGTGAAACCTCCCTTAAGAAAGGATAAATAATTACTTTACTGGGAGTGTGCTAAATTTAGATCCAGGGGGAGTATCCCATTACTTATCAAAAGTAAATTCAGGTGTGGTCCACTCTATTCAAACACAAAACTATGAGGTACACGTGATCATCCCTTGGTCGGACCCCGTGTTACCATGGGAATGTAATCTTATGGCCATTCATGGGGTCCTCCATACTACGGGGAGAACCAACATGTCTCTACATACTATGAGAATGTAAAAAAAAAATCACATTATTGACCCCAATGGTTCTATCATATGGGTCTGATGGATTTAGACATGTCCTTCGTATAAAGATGTTGTATTGGTTTGTTGAAGATTCGAAATGTAGACTGATGATGCGATAGAAGGGAATGATGAGGGCTATATAGTGGAACACCATATGGTTCCCCCCCTTCAGAAGGAAGGTTCTCATGTGGTATTGGGGTTCATCTATGTATCATTTTTTTATGCGAGAAATGTGTAATTCTGAGTATCATTATGGTATGCAGATTTGTGTGGAGTCTATGTAGCCCATGACTACGTGGGGCTAGGTTCCATAAATGTAGTATATTTCAACATGAGGAACAAATCCTCCATATTATTGAATTTATATGTGGTGTAGGGTTCCATATGCATTTTGTATTCTTATATGGGGAACCTGGTTGTAAATGGTGTATTAGTTCTATGCCTCTTTGGGAGTATCCCCATGAGGGATCATTAGTCCGCAGATTATAAAATTTAATTTATTCTCCTTCATAACACTATTCAATGGTGTTTTTACCTATGGGGAATTGTCGAAGGGTCCAAATTTTTAAGAGCTTCATATTTTTTCATTTGATTGTTCATCCAATGAAACGATGATCTTCCCTTTGACTCCCCTCAAAAACTATTTACAGAAAATAGGGGACATGGAAACCGATGTAACTACTTCCTTAAAACATGGTTGTGATCCCCATTTTCTAAAATCCCATTACCATTACCAGGCCCACAGACAACATATTCAGTAGAGTATGTGTGGTTATAGTCATTAGAGGTGAAAATACCTACCTCGGTCTTCCAAACAAATTCATTTCATTCATGGGAAGTCATTGGATTTTCCATTCACATGGAAAATTTTAGTCTATAGGGTATATAGTGTGCAGGGAGAATTTCTTCCCCATCATCCCTCAAATGAAAATTTCCATATAGCATGTTACATAATTTTCCTCCCACTAATGGTTTTAATTATAGGGACATTATGAAGTGGATCTTCATACAGGGCGGTGATCTGAGAAGGGTTTCCCTTTTCATGATTTGTCTTTTTTCCTTTGACAAATTTTCATGATTAATTTTTTCCTTCATTACTTCATTTAGTTTAGTTTAATTAATTTTTAAATTTAATGGTATAATTTCAATTCCCTATTGTACTATTTTTAATACCAAATAGAAGTATTATTAAATAATTATTAACTTGTCCAGGTTATCTAAGCGAGAATGATATCTCAAGAACAAAATAAGATTGATTCAAAATTTTAAATGATATCTAACAATTAAATGCATAAATGTTTAAGAAACATTACAAAATTATAAATATAAATATGTCTACTCAAATTCACTTCAAATATTATGGTATATCAGGAGATATTTTTAGGTCTCATCCCAACTCAGTAATATTTAGATTCAATGGATATTTTGTGATGTACATGTCATGATTTTTATGACTAGTAAAAAAATATCCTACAATAATTAGTAGACACACATAGTCTGATAGTATTGTTCATGTTATTTATATAATTAATTAAAATTTATATGAATAATTAATTAATTAATATTAAGATCTTTCTTCAAATAAGATATCATTCTTCTGAAAAAACATTTAATACACTATTGTTACACTTGAAGGATTCAAATGTATAATTCTAGCAGTGGTGTTCTACATGTGCTCCTTGGACCACTTCAAGATTTTGAAGGATTTTATAGTGCATTTGTTGTGAATCGATCTTATTGTATTCTTGTCATTGATTTCTAGGATGATTCATTCAATATTGTATATTCAACCATTCTATGTTTTTTTCTTGAGATTGTATAAGAGGGAGGAGATTCATTCACAATTGATAGAAGATCCCTAGATTATTCATTAGCCTTGAGTGATAGATTTATCTTTCATTTTCGACAATAATTCCCAAATTATTTATCAAACCCATCATGATAAATATATCCAAGCATTTATGAAGATATTATTATGATCTATATTTATTAATTTCACAAAGGATCTCAATAATATATTTATCTTTTAAATGACCCCATTCCATATAATAATAATACTTATAATGGAATTCACTAACTGGTGCCATAATAATATTTTTTACAATCATTTAAATTATTATTTCTCACATTTTTTAAACATTGTATGGTTATCCTCATCATCATTAAAATTATTCGGAGGAAAATATAATAGTTAAATATTTATTCATTAGCTAAAAAGTATATATATCCATGTAATAACAAAATTACCTAACAATTAATAGTAATTTAATTTATTAAATTAATAAAATATGAATAATATTATTCATCATACATGAGAATAATACATATTCCAACAATTAAATTAAATTTATGTTTAATTTAAATAAATATATATATTTAATACATAACCCTCTAAGATTCGTTCCAATTGACATTACGCTGGCTTGAAAAACTCTGATATTACAATTTAACATCAGTCTAAGGCACCCAAGATGAAGAAGTTAATATCTAAATATTGACAACAACATATGAGTTACCATTGTGTAATATAATTCCTTTACCACGATACCTCATCTTTCATGTTTCATATTAGTTCCTCCATAATTATTGATTAACATATATATCATTTATTATCATGAATGAACATATCTACAACAACATGGAAATGTAATTTATTTTGACCATTCCATTTCTATAAAAGAATCAAGATTTCATTTTCCATAAATTGATTATATCCTTTCATCCAAAAATTATTTTTTTATACCATACCAATCATGACATACCTAGCTTATCCCATAGAGTGTAACATAGTGTGTCATGGGATTCATCAGACAATCTAAAATATTAAGACATGATATGTTTAAATATTAATATTTAAATTTATGTAACCTTAAATATGTTCGTGGATAGTAATTCAAATGACACAGATACATTGTTAGTTTCTATTTGAGATTATATTCTCATAATTTCTTATCATGTGGATTACTGAGTGTGAATTTCAAAAGATGAAGACTCATCATTTTAGGAGATATCACACCTGAAATTAATAAATCAATGTTTCCCATCATATTTTTATATCTTTATTGGGTAGAAAAATAATTATGAGCAAACATCATATTATCTCTAGGTTATCATCATATAGTGGAACACCGATGACTATTTCTGATGTAATAGATTCCCTAAGAAATTATAAAATTAATTACATGCAGAATAATGATCAGTATATGATAAGATATATTTAATATTTACATAATTGAATATAAATGGTAATCCCACATAAAAACTATTTGGATCTAGGACAAAAACCTTGATAATAGTTTCATTTACAAGCTAGTATCCAAACTAGGATGTAATATCAAGGATAACCACGAAAAATCAGATAGACCAAAACAACTGAATGATTTTAACTAATTAGACATATCCAATAGACCTCTCTCGAGAGTTTTTTCTGAAATTTACCATGTCAAAATCCATTAAATATTAAATACTATCTAAAATGATTTAATTTAATACATATTCCTTTTAAATAATGATATATGATAACTAATAAAACATTAATTTTCCAAAACTAACACTCTTTCTTCTAATGTTATCTAAACTATACATTGAAAACCTCTATGACAGTCCATGATGGTGACCATCTCATAATTAGTTGACCTAAATAAAATATTTCATTTAAAAACATTCCAATAGTATTTTTGGTTTACCATTTCTGTGAATTATGGGAAAAATTAACAAACCAACATTATGAATCGTTCATGTAATTGGTCCTTTTCACACTATATAAGTAACTACATGATCTCTATAAATATTCAATATACTGACAAGATATCCTAATAATTATTTTAATTAAATAAATATTATGTTTATATATTTTTATAAACATAACACTGAAATAAAACAAAATTGTGATATATTAAAATAATATTTGACCATTAAAATATAATCCTAAAATTATCAAGATTAAAATTAACTTATCACATTATGAACTGTAGGATGGAATAAAATGATAGAAAGTAGTTTATATCCCTCATAAAAATATCAATTAATAGAGCATCGTAAAGAGTTATATTTAGTCTGTTTTACCATAAAGAAACACTAATAATAACATAAATAATTACTCTATGATAAAAATTAAATTTGAGATAAATTCCTGAATGTTGAAATTTCTATGAAATATATTACAGTCGAATAGATGACCTTAAATGCAACAAGAACATTCTTAATACATATATATTTGGTGAAAATATTAATTGTATATTTAACTACAAAACAAGATGACATAAACATTTAATTATTAATTAAAAAAATTACTTATAACATGTATTTAAGAATTTATTATTTTTAATTAAAACAGAAATGAATGTTTATATTTTAATAAAAACAGTTTTATTTGTAATTCATATATAAAAATATAAATTAATATAAATTATAATTTTTATAATATTAAAATATTTTAATTTATTGATTTATAACATCAAAATCAACTTCGTATAATGTTTTAATATTTTTTATGGAATAATTTTTATAGATTGATTGTTAAAATAAAATTTTTACTAAAATCATCGAGCTTGTCAATATATCTAAAATTAATTATAACATATTTTTTAAAAATATAATTCATGATTAAATAAAAATTAAATGAGAAAAAATATAGATATATGAAAAGATAAATTTTAATTAAAAAAGAAAATGCAAAAATGTTATTACTATTTTCCAATAAAAATTATATATATATATTCATTTAATTTAATATATTTTATTTTAATTTTGGTTTTTAATTCTTTATATGAAAAAAAATTTATTTTTTTATAATAATCCTATTTTTAGCCTTAATATAAAATAAATTGATAGTTTTATTCTAGTGATAAATTTAAATCATAAATTTAACATTGTCTACAAATATATTTTTATGTTTCACTTACACTAACATCAAAATTAAATTTTCATAAATATAAAAAATTTAAATTATAAAATTTATTTCATATTCTTAACTAATTTTTATACATTATTTAATTAGGTTCATTTCATTTTTTATGCTCAATGGTAAAATCGTTGAAGTAAAAACAAGTTACCCAAATAAAATCTAAAATGATAAATGTATTAAATCAAGGTGTAATGGAAGTGGAAAATGTAATAACAGGACTAAAATTGGGTGAATATGTGGTGATATATGTTATAAAATTTCCAAATAAAATATACATTATGTATAGAGCCTTTATAATAGAGTAATGTATTGATATTATTATAAATAGTGAGTAGTGTCAAAAATTGCATTCTCACCAATTATAAAGAGGACTTATAAAGAAAATTCTTGGTAATCCAAAATTTTGTTTTCATACAGTATACCTACACTTTTCCATTATCATATGATCTTAATTCTCTTCAATAAAATTATAGTCACATGTAATTTTCCTTATTCCTCCATTTTCCAGGAATTTTCCTTATAAAATTTAAAGTTAAAACATGAGTACTCATTTTATTACTTATGTTTATTCCCTCATATCATTACATTTCAGTAATATTTTTCTAATTTATATATAATTTAATATCACGTTTTTGTAAACTAAATTTTATTATGTATTTGGAATTTATATTAATCTGCATGACTTTTTCACTTAAGAAACATCATTAATGTGTTTTTATAAACCACCACCTAAACGCAGAAAAATGATACTTTTTTATTTAGCTCCATTTATTGATTTTACAATGAATTATATTAATAGATAAATATAGTGTGAATGAATTTATTAATGTTATTTTGAGAAAACATTTGAGAAATAATTAATAATATGATTAATAAACAACCATTCTAATTTTAACTATCTAAAACAGCCATACGAAGAGAAAAAAGTTCTCCTTTCAATGTAATAACATTCTATAAAATATAATTTTATTATAATTCATTTCAAATATGATATATCACAATAATTGAAGAATTTAATATTAAATATACCATTACAAAACAAAAAAACATTATTTTATAATTTATATAAAATAATAAAAAAACACATGTTTTCATACTCGTCAAGGATATAATTTTGTAGTATTGTTCAATTAAGATGTTTGACCAACCCAAACCTAGGTATTTCATAGTTAATGGATGATATAAAGTAATTCATTTTTATTATATTTATTATAACTAAATAATGACTTTTTTATGAATGTTATAAATATGAACATGAGATATATATAAGAAGAGGAAATTGATAATAAATTATTACAAAGCATGAATAAAGTGCATTTTATCTTAGTTTTTTCATTTTAGACTGCTGAATTTATAATGTTCATTTGACACTCATAATATTAATTGGTCTCCCAATTTTTATGAACTAAATTATTATGTTTTTAAAGTAATAATTCTCCAATAATTTCATTATAATGACCAAAAATAAAAAATAGTGTCTAAAACAATTTAAAATTTTCCATAGAGGCAGTACTCCCCACGTACACATGGATAATTATTTCGTTACATACATAACAAGATAAATTTATTAAATAGTTTATTATTTAAGTATATTAATTTTCTATTAATATCATAATTATTTATGAAATTTCATGTTATGAATATTCATGTAAGGTGTAAAAAGAAAATTAAAAATGATGATTTATAGTTGCAGTAGTACACACAAAATGATGAATTCCATTATTTTTTCCTAAATATAAAAGTGGACATGGGTTAATTTTTATTCTGAAATTATAAAAAACATATTTTATAATTTTTACATGATTATTTATATAATTTTTGGGAAAATAGATCTAATTGGTAAATACTGGAAATGAAAAATTTATGGAAAATTTAATTACATACATTCAGAACATTAATCTTCGCTTCAAGTATTACATATAATGGGATGTTATAGGCCAATATATTATTTTAATAAATTAAGTAATTAAAATAATATTATAGGTGACGTAAAAAGGGCACAATTTTAACTGGAAAAAAATTCTGAGTTTTCCTCAAGGAATGATGAGTGTACCATTTTAAAACTAGTGAGAATGGTATTTTAATAATTATATAGACTTCATATAATGACATCACATGTACCATTTTCCATGAATAATAAAAAATGAAAAATGAGTGAGCGGATTAAAGTTTTTTATCCACATCTTAATAATTAATTTAGTACCATGTTTTTATATGTTAGTATTTTTACCTATTTAGTTTACCCTTTTACACTTTTTCCCTTTAACGTATATACTAGTTTTTCCATTAGTAATTAATTTTTTTAGAAAAAATTAAAATGGTCATTATTACCTAAAATAGACCTTTAATTAAATATTTTTAATTAAATTATTTATATCCTTTATAAAATTTATTAAATTTAACTTTTTAACCATAAATGAGTAATGTGGGGAAGATAATTTATGGAATATTGAATATAGTGAGCCAAAATTTTATCAATGGAAATTTCTCCACTTATAATTTTTATATATAGTTTAAATAAAAAACACATATACAAAAAAACACAAACTTTTAAAATTAATAATGAATCGAATAAGGGGTATTTCTAGATGTTTAGGAACCAATACCGATGAAATAATAACTTGACCCTTAGAATAGTAATATGCACCATCTGAATGAAAATCAATACAATTGAATAGTAACCTCACTTATTGATGTATAAATTAAATTTCGGCATCATATAAATGAAAATAATATATAAATATATCATTGTATTGTAAATAAATGTTTTTACCATGATAAATTAAGTTTTATTATTTTCTAAAATATGATTTTTCATTTATAATTCATAAATAATAAAATGATTTAAAAAAATCTATTTTCAAAAAATATATATATAAATTAATATTTTAGAGTCTTATGGATATATGATAATATAATTAGATGTCAATTAATTTTTCAAATCATCTAAAAATCATTTATACTTATAAAATTAATAGTTTTTAATTAATGATTATTTTAATTTAAATTTTAAATTTATCATATTTTGAAAATTATTTTCCTAAAATATAGTTAAATTTTTAATTCCATATGTTTAAAAAAATTATGTTTAATATTTGTGTTATTAAAAAAATTCTTGACTTTTTTGTGCACAATATAAGAAGTTAATTTAAGATAAAAGATAAAAACATGAATTTTGTGTCATTTATGATGTAAGGTATATGTAATCCAAATAATTATCACTATACCAACATATTTTATTTTATTATTAATATATTTAATACCATTCAAAATATTGAGCCAAAATAATATACTAAATAAAAAATAATTAGAAAACACCCCTCTCATCCCCTATAAATACCACCTCTCACAACCTCTTCTCCTCATGCCTTCCAATCCTTGAAGATTTAAAATTATTTTCTCAATTATATTCCCAATGACCTCCCCTAGATCTAGGATCACTTGGTCTCATAAAAAACCAATCCCTTTATACTCAGGAGGTTGTAATGGTGGACAAAATAAAGAGGTAAAATCCTTTTTAATTTTATTTTAATTTCTTTTCAATTCCATTTAATTTCTTATCCTATCACCACATCCAATTATCTATGTGTCATAATAACACAATTATAATTTATATAACTAAATAATATTATGTTAGTTTAATAATGCATTCTCAAATCTCTTCCTTTTTACTGTGATTCTGAAAATTAAAATATCATTTGTGGTGTGTCGATTTATCTCCATCTTGGACACTGTGTTTTAAATTTTCACAAATGCCATCAATTAAAGTCATAAAATAATTATTATGGTTAAATAATATTTCATTATACTTATTCTATTTTATATTATTTTCTGAAACATATATATATATATATATATAAACTTGATGATATAAGATCATAATGGTCATAAAATATTCCAAAATAAATTAAGTCATTTTCATTATCAATTTATATAAAGATCCATCCTCTTATAATATAATCAAATGATTTAAAATTTAATATAGTATAATATATGTTAATTAATAACAAATAATATTAATTATGGAGAATTATACTCATTTTACATAAACTTCCATAAATGTATACATGTAAATCGATCATGAAAAAAATGAAAATTAACACTCATAATAATTAGAATTGAACTCTGTAACACATCATAATGGAAAAAAATGAACTTAAATTTTTTTTATGAATGAAATACTTATAAAATATTATTTATATATACTTATAATTTAATATTATTTTATTATGTATGTTATTAATGTGAAGATATCATTAAAACAAATGGTAAGGGTATTCTAAAACCATATTTCCTTTTCATGGGTTATTCATATTTCAAGCCAAATTTCAGTGTGTTTGTTATTTTCATATTTCCATAATATACTTTATTTTTTTATTTAATTTTATTTTTTATGATATATATTATTCCAATACTATTTGTCGAAAAATTAATATTTTTCTAAAATAACTCTTCTTTTAAGAAAAACACATCTTTTACTTCTCTTGATATTATTTGTTCTTCACTCAAGATTGATGATTCTTATACCAATTATGTTATCTCATTTTTATTTTGGGAACCAAAACATACATATAATAAGAATATATATAAGAAATAATTAAATAATTTTTATTAATTATATGTTAATGTTTTGTATGATCCAAATTTTCCCAAAACACATATAATTTGGATCCATGTTATGTAATGATCTTATGTTGTTTATCATAAAAAATATATAAAAATCATGTAAGAAACCAAGGGATTCAATAGTTGGGATCTGAAAAAGTTTTATTAATTTGGGAATTATATTTAGAGATACTTATTGAAAACCCTTTGTTTGAGACTGATTATATATATGAAACCAAGAATATATATTTTCTTAACTGATAAACATAGGGATCCCACAAGATAAGATATTAAAGACAATTTCAAAAAGGAATAATTTATTTATTATTGAATTATTGAATTAATTTTTTCTTCAAACATTTTCAATTTATGAAAATGATGGGAATGTGGAAATACTAGACCAACAATCCGTGTGAGGGATAAAGAAGTGATTTAAAAAAGGACATCTGTATTTCATTTGGAGGGGGAGTTAAAACATTCACAGAGATTCTTACCCAGCTATCTCATGATATGAACAATAACACGAGTAGTGTGGAACTTCCTCTATCACCTAATAATTATAAAATTTCTTTCGAGTCATTTATATGGTAATGACCATTAAAATTTAGTGGATCTTTTGATCCACTAGTCAAAGAACAGTGTTTTAACTCAATAAATAATATCTTTTAAATGATTGATTATTTTGAGATGTATAAGGTGACTCTACCCAATTATCATTTAGATAGAGAGGCTGATCAATGGTGCCTTTTAATTAAAAATTGAAGGATGAATGATAAAACTGAAGAGATGGAGTGGGAATATATTAAGAAAGAATGTCTTAATAAGTATTTCCCCTGAAATCGTCATACAATGATTGAAAGTGAATTCATAGAGTTTAATAAAAAGGATGATGAATATGTAATGGTTTATGAAGAAAATTGTTCATGAAATTCAAGGTACTATAGTGGTTTTGTTATCAATAATGATATTAAATAGATATATTATTTAGTGGTTTAAAACCACACCATAAAAAGGCTATATACATTAGAGACTTTGGGAGTTATGAAGTAGTAGATTGATGTTCTCTCAATGTGGGTATATAGTTTATAGAATGGTATCATGGCTATAGAGATTAGAAAAAAAGGTTGGAGTTTCGGTTTTGGTTGATATAATGACAATCGTGGATAAAACATCAACCAATAACATTTAAAAAATGTGGGAAATTTCATCATGGGAATTTCCAAAAAAGGGATAAGGAAATTCTTCAAGTGTGGGAGAGAATTCCACCATGCTCATGAATATCGAGAATACATGAGGAAGCTAGAAAATGTGGTGGAAGAAAGAAGTTCTCCACCTATAGCTCAATGATTCAACTGTAGGGAGCAAGGGAACTAGGAAATCCATTTCACTAAGCATTATTCCTTGATGGTAATCATTTTTTGAAACCACCAAATCCATATGAAAAACGATAATTTATTCTATCACAAATGCTAAGGTGAAGCAAAAAATTATTTTGTAATAGGTATGTTATTTATACATTTAAGAATATCGAACGTACTAATTGATTCTAGATCTATGGGTCCTTTTATATCATTCACATTTAATATAACAATTCAATGACCATCTCAAAATATAGATGTTGGGTTTTCTATGAGAACAATAAATGGGGAAATTATTTCTTCCAATGTATATAACTCTTCCCAAGTTAATTTTTGTGTATTGAACCTCTCAAAAACTATTTTCATTCATTTTCATTTTATTTTAATGACATATATAGAATATATTGGAAATAATTATACAAATACATCATTCAATATCGGGAAACGGATATCACTCATCCCATACCAATGAATCATCCAATTCTGTACATGTTTAAGGAGGAGAAAAATCTATTTCTGATCCATCATCTCTATATTGGATAATATTACATTATTAGAAATAATATCTATATCAAATGATTGATATAAATGAGATAATAAAGATCAAGGAAATTCCCATTGTAGGGAAATACAAAAATGAGTTCCTTGAAGAATTTTCAGGTATTCCTCTTGATTGAGAGGTTGTGTTCCAAATTTATCATAAACTTAAATCACTACCAATATCTAAAAAAACATACAGTATGACCACTATTAAGTTAGAGGATCTAAACAACAAGTTACAAGATAATATGGTTAAGGGTTTTATATTCTGGATTGCTTTACCATTAGTTGATCTATTACTCTTCATTAAGAATAAGGATATATCAATGTGTCACATTATTGATTATTACGATCCAAACAATATCATGATAAATAAAAAGTATCAAATTCCATGGATAAATGAACTTTTTGATCAACTATATTGTGTTATATATATGTCTATGGTGGATCTTTGATGAGGATATCACTAATTAAAGGTGAAGGAGGAATATATTCCAAATACATACTTTTTAATGAGGACTAGACTCTATGAGATCACAGTTACACCACTCAAACACACTAGTGGTCTAGAAATATTAATTTAATTAATTAATATTATAATTATAGGTTACCTAGACAAATATTTTTTAGTATTTGTTGATGATATATTGATATAATTCAAGATAAAGGGTTGATATAAGAAGAAATTGAATAATTTTCTATTGAGATTGTAGATGGAGAAGCTTTATTAAACATATAGTAAATTTGATTTATGGATGGAGGATGTTTCATTATTGGGGTATATTCCCTCAAGTAAAGGAAAATATATTTTTCCTTCTATGGAAAATGTAATTAAAGACTGGACCATGCCAACATAGGTCTTGTTGATCCGTAGTTTTCTTGGTCTAGCAAGGTATTATTGACAATTTCTGATGAAATTCTCATGATTGTTAGAACCACTAAACAAGATGAATCATATTAGAGAAAAGTGGTTTTGTACTAGTGAATTTCAAGATGACTTCCAATAGTTAAATATACGTTTAATATATATCATGTACATTCACATCTGAAAAGATGGTGAATCTTTGTGGGGTACATCAACACTTCAATATAAGGATTTGGCTTCTTACTGATGCAGAATGATAAAGTGATTTCATACACCTTATAGAACATGAAAAATCGTGAGTAGAACTACCCAGAACCTGATCTAGAGTTGGCATATATGATATTTGTGCTAAAAATCTAGAAACATTATCATTATGGTGAGAAGTGTGGAATCTATACTGATTACAAGTCTCTATAATATATATTCACAAAAAATATGATTAATATGCCCCATCAATGATGGTTAGAGAACATTAAGGATTTTAACTACTCCACCCACTATCGTCGAGGAAAAGTGAATAAAGTGGATGATATTTTAATTTGAAAGGATCTTACAATATTATTAATGATTACGATTGAGAAGGATATAATCGTATTAGATTTTCAATGGATGGAAATTGGAAACAATTTAGAAGGAACTTCATCAATCCTTTAGCATGTGATTTCTCAACTATCCATCATGGAGAAAATAAAGGATGTTAAAAGAAATGATCTAGAAATTCATAATAAGATGGATCTATCAGAAAGGGGAAATCCTCCAAGTTAAAAATTAATGACGAAAGAGTTATGCGATCTTATTCAAGACAATGTATACTATCCAATCTAGAGATAAAGAATGAAAATATTAATGATTCACATAGATCAAAATTCACTATTCATCTAGGGAGAAAAAATATGTATTGATACCAATGAGAGCACTATTAGATGTACAATATGTAGAATGATATCAGAGAATAAACAATATGTTACCTAAAATGTCAATAAGTGATGGATAAAAGAAAATATTTGAAGGGGATTATGAAACCATTACCCATACGAACATGGAAATAGGAAACTATTTCCATGAATGTTTTCACTAGCCATCAGAATACATAAATATGAAATAATTCAATATTGTTTTTTCAATATTCAAACAAATATAGCTCACTTTATCACAATATGAGAGGAATTGTCCCTGGATAAACATCATAATCTTAAATTAGCTAAGTGGTAATGATACCTGGATCACCACTATCAAATTTAATATATAGAGATTTGAGATTCACTATAATGTTCTGTAAAAGAGTCTAATATGATCTAATCAATAACACAATCAATAGTATAAATTATCATCCTCAAACTGATGTCCAATCTGGTTTGAATTTTCAGGCACTGTACGATAAGATAAGGGAATGTTTTATGGACATGAAATGAGGATAGGAAGAACATCTACCACTGGTCATGTTATCTTAAAAATAATTATGTACACGAGCTAAAAAAATGCTCAAAATAAATCCCTTTATGAGAAAAGATGTTGAAAACCATCATTATGGGATGATGTTAGTGAACTTATGTCGGTATGACCTAAAATGGATGAGGTAATGGGGGAAAATGTGAAAATCATTTAGTAGAACATCAAGGAATCCCAATGTCTAAAAAATATCTCTACATAAAATCATTCAAGTTACCTAGAGGATAAGGATACAGAGATGATGTTATACTTCATATATCCAAGGAAGAGGATCCTATGATTTTGAAGAAATGATAGATGATTCCCTGGTACATCGATCCCTTTGATATTCTTGATCGTATTAGAGTTGTGGCCTATGAACTAGAACATCCACCTACGATGTATCAAGTATATCATGTCTTGAATAATTATATACTGAATCCCACACATTTATTTAACCTAAATGTGGTAGAGTTGGAAAATGATCTCTATTACAAGGTATGTTCGATGAAGTTCTTAGACCACAAAGAGAATTCTATAAGAAACCATATAATTCACATAGTAAAAGTACTATAGTGAAACCATAATTAAAAGTAGGGGAGATATTAATTATAGCAAGAGATAAAGGATAAGTACCTCGATTGTTTTCACCATAGTTTTTGCAATGCAAATTTGGGTGAGAAATTTTATAAGGGGGAAAAATGTAACAGCCCATCCATTTTTCAAAAAACAATTCCCTTCTTATAAATATTCTATATATTATAAATTACATAAAATATAATCGTTAACACATAAAAATTCTAAATTAATAATTAATGGAATAAAATTTATTTTTATATGTTGAGTAACCAATACCGATGAAATAGTAACTTGTCGGAGAATAGTAAAATAACCCTTAGGAATAATAATTTGGTAAATAGAATAGTAACCTCACTAATGAATTTAGAAATAAAATTTATGCATATAATAATTAAAAAATGATATAATTTTGTCATATTATAATTAAATAAATTTATTTAACATGGTAGATTAAGTGTTGGTTTTTTGAGAAATAAAAATATTTATTAACAATTTTTAATTTAATATATTGATTTAAAATTATTTTGTTCTCAAAATAGATTCATAAATTAATATATTTGTGTATTATTATTTGATAATGTTATTATACAATATATAAATTTTCAAAGTGTCATAAAATCAGTTATAGTTTTAAAATATGTATTTTTCAAATAAATGATGACTTTAATTAAAAATTCAATTTCAAAAGTTCTAAAATTAATTTCATAAAATAGATTTAATTATTGAATTGTACATATAGAAAAATGGTTATGATATTTTTTATTTTTTTCTAAAATATTTGGTTTTTTGGTCAATATTAAATACGATAATTAAGGATAAAATCTAAATAAAAGAATACTTTAGTTGTTATTGATTTAAAGATTATATAAATAAGAAATATAGGACTATACATCATTATTTTAGTATTTTTAGTGACAATTAAAAAAACTATTCATAGTCTAGATCTAAAATAATAAAATAGTGAATAAATTAATGAGAAAACACCCCCTCCAAGCCTATAAATACCACCTCCCACTACCTTTAATTATCACACCTACCATGGAAGGAATTGTGTCCAAGATCAACTAAATAAACATCCCTATCCCCTATTCCATGTACATGATCTCTTGGTTTAATTAAAATACAAAAAAAATTCCCAACCATGGTTCACAATGAGGGGAAAATCAAGAGGTTAAATCTTCTTTCTTTTTTAGTTTATTTTCTATTTCATTTCATTTATCATCCACTCCTTAGCTCCACATATAAAAGTTTCATGAAAACTTATGTATATTTTATTACTGGAATTTTATTATGTTAATGGTATAATTTATCTTCAAATCTCTTCCCTTTTCCTTTAATTCTAAAAATTAAAATATCATCTCTAGTGTGTCGATTTACCACCATTGTTGACGATGAATTTTCATTCTTTTACTAATGCCTTAAATGATAGTGATAAAATAATTATAATGGTTAAATAATATTTTATTATACATATTATGAGTTATATAATTCTTTTTATTGTATAGATAAAAACATGATAGTATAACTCATAATGGTCATAAAATCTGTCAAAATAAATAAAATCATTTTCATTAACATTTTATCTAAGGATTCATAATAATATCATATATACAAATGATATATACGATCATTTAAAAATATTTATGTTCAATAATAAAAAATAATCCTATTTCTATATGATTATCATCATTTTATTATATCTTCAATACATGTATATTGGAAAACTGATCATGAAAACCATGAAAAAAACGTGCTCGGGAGAATGGAATTAAACTCTTTGACACATCATAATGGCCTAAAATAAATATAAAAAAATTATAGTTTATAAAATAAATTAAAAAGGTGATATGTATTTATTATTTATTGGATCAAATTTAATTTTTTAGGATATTAATGTTAAGATAACATTAAAGCATATTGTAAAAGGATTCTCAAACCAAATTTTCCTTCCTTGGGTTATTTATATTTCCTACCAAATTTTAGTGTGGATGTTTTATTACTATTCCAAAAAATCTAATTTCATTCATTATACCTTTTATTTTTTGGGATATACCTGTTTATAATATTATTTTTGTAAAAATTCAATGATTTTATGACAAGGACGTTTCATTCTAAATAAAATATTCTACATGTCTTCATATTGTTTCATATTCAATAAATATTAATTATTATTATAAAAAGTTTTTTAAACCTTTTTTATTTTGGTAACCATAATGTTTTTTATAGAAAGAATAATTTTGGAAATTTTCTTTGAACCCATTTTCATTCCATGGTTATTCTATGGAAATATTTTTTATATGTTCTCTTGGGCATGCATGATAATGTAAATGTTTTGATGTGGTGAGTGCACAAAGAATTATCTAATACTCTAATTAATTTCTTAATATGATGTATCTAATGAGGTAATTTTAATTATGCATCAACATGACACTATATTTGTTCAAAATAATGATGTAATTATTATTCACTTATGTTATGTGTGTACAAGAAACATGATTTGTTCAAAACTATGTGATGTTGTTCAACAATAAGACATGATGTTTCATTTTTATGCATTTCCACATTACTTTCCTTTATAAAATGCTTTATATCATGATTATAATGGTGATAATTCCCTTATTTCTCTATAACGATGTTTATTATCCTCCATGATCATATCATTTATTCCTCCTCTTAATGGGCTTTTTGTTCACCCAATATTTTGATGTATATCCTTAGGTGAATACTTGTACTAAAGATAACACAAGGGCCAATAAGAAGCTTTATAAGGAGGAATTAAATAATGTTTATGCCTAGGTATTTTTTATAGTTCTATTTTTCTCAGAACACTAACCATTAGGATCGAAGTTTTGTAACACTTTGATTTTGCTTATCATTAAATTGTGTAATAATCTTATAAGAAATGTAGGGTCATTATATTGTATCATAAATTATATAATATCAATCAGAAAACCACTTACCCAAATAAAAATTTTTCATTTTAAAATATAACTTATAAAGTAAATATATTTTCAAAAAAATGTTTGAATATATCAATGTCATTATTATAAAATTACTATAAAATAGCACGGTAATTTTAATAATTGTTTTTACACTATTCAAATTCAAATTTATTTATTCAGAAAAAAATAAATTCTAAGGTGTTATTATTGTTATTCTAAATTTCAAATTGATTCCAAAATGGATAATTTTGATTCTAAAATAACCTAATTTCACATTTTAAAATATATATATATAATAAAAAAATTGTAAGAAAATAAATTTTAAAAAATGTGACTGTTTTTATTCATATATTAAATCAATTGACAATTAAATTAGTGTTAATAAAGTATTCATAAAAAAATATATTATATATTATATATTATATATTATATTTGATTATGTATAGAAAATAAAAATATGATTTAAAAAATAATTATTAAGAGTAAAATGATTTATGTAATTTTATTAATGTTTTAGTAAGGTAATTTTCAGTCAGTCAAAACATACATGTGATAAATAACATATTACGTTATTAATTACATGACTATACCTTACAAATTTATATTTACATACCCCTTAGCATCTCAGTTTAATATTATGCATAAGGTTACATCTAGTTGCAGTAGAGTTTTGAGATTCCACAGGTATGGATCTTGTTGATATTCCCATGAGAACAATCATCAACCACTTTAAATTTTTCACACATCAAATTTGTTAGGGTTTTTATTGATCCCATTATATAGAAAAACATAATGATTCAACTTATTTTCAATTTTAGATAAATGATATCAATAAGGGATACATCATCTTCCCAATTCAATTTTAGTCATTTCTATTCATAGTTATTTTTAAAAAAATTATTTATCAATTTATTTCATCTCATTTAATTTATATATTATAGTCATCACAATTATTTATAATGTATCACACTTTTAAATTTTTTTGGGTTATGTATAGAAAGTTCAATTCATATAATACATATTTAAATAAAATACATACTAAAAATTAATATTGGAATAGTCATCATCCTTCATGCCTTCTCGATAGAATAGATTCATCCAATAAAACATATATTGTGATCTAAAAAAATATTTTTGACTATATCCCAATGGTTCATTCCTATTTTTGACTGCATCCACAAATATTATTTCACACAGCTGCCTCACTACTCTCCCATAATCACAAAGTGATATCCAAAAACACATTCTAACACCAGAATATTTTTGAAATATTGCTTTTTCATATTCATTGGAAACCTATAGGATTTGAAATTATTCATTCACATGTGATACTTAAATAAACCCCCTTATGTCCAAACCATTTTATATGACATAAAATTATCATTTACATTATGACATGAACCATTTTATTAAATCAAAATCTCATACTATATTGTGGAAATAAATATTATATGATATATTATAATAACTCTACCCATAAACCATGATATTTCTATGATGTTGATATTTTTTAATCATCATATCTGATGAATAAAACTAAAATTATGTTCCGAATGTTTAGTTATTTTTCATTAAAATATCATTATATTTTTTGATGTTTATCATTAAATAATTGTTTCTATGGAATAGTTCCTTATGGCATATCATAGTATCATTCATCGATGAACATATAATCACAAAATATAATAATATACAAATATAGAGTTACACGATTTATGGAACCACTTCTCTATTTTTATCTAGGTTTAGATAACCAACACAAGAATTAGATGTTATTAATTACCTTGAAAAAAACTCCACTAACTATTGGATGAAATTTATGTAACAATAAATCAACCATACATGAATGTAATTATGGAATAACCCACTATTATATAGTGAATTAATATTAATTGTTGTTTTTTATATAATTTATAGCTCCAACTTTTCAGATTCTATTGTGTTCTTAATGTTTTTGTGGTTATGATACTTTATTCTAAACAAAATCCCTATTATACAATTCTCTATGTTTGATTCCATTGTCAATAAGTCCAATATGATCATCAAGCAATATCCAAACATGTTATATATATTTTCAATGATAAAAAAAATTCAATCTTCCACACATACTACATATTCAATTACCTTCAACTTATATATAAAAAAATCAGACAACATTTTTTTTCATTAAATCTAAACAAAACCCATAAGGGTACAAAATTGATGTTGGGACTGACCACCCATAAAAAAAATATTTTCTAAAATGGATAATTTTTAGTTAGATATTAATACATGGGATCTTTTCACCCACACAAAAGATTCGACTTATATGTGGGAGATCTCACAAGACTTATATTACATGCTTAATATTCCCTCATGCCCCAGTATAGGAATTGGGATGAATGATCATGGTTTAGCCATCACCAAATATTACAAGACTTCTGGAACTATGGTATAGTATCAATAGCCAAACTAAGACCCTTGACTTCCGGATAATGTTTTGGATGTTAAGATCATAACCCAAATTGTAGGGATCATTATTTCATATTAACCAGTAGAAATTTATAAGGCCTACTTATATAAATAAGTTTATACATTCCATGGGTTTTGATTTTTTAAGCTATTTTAATTAATTTTTTCCCTTTATTCAATACTACTTCAATTCATTCTATGCTCAAAATGGAGTTCCTTTTTAGTATCCATCTATGATCAAGTTTGTGTGAGTTATGAATTCATAGCATTATCAAATTCTTTCATAATACTTGGGACATATTCTAATGGAACATTATCTAATATATATATGCTAGCATCTTAGTATACATCAAGAACCAATTAATGTCTCATTATAGTAGATTTATATCTTTAAAAAAATCAAATTATAAAAATGTGAAATAATTGAAAGAAAACTAAATTACATAAAATAAAGAATGATAATAAATTTGAAAATTTTATTATAGTTTGGGGAAGAGTGATCGTCTTTACCACTGTCATATATATTATCTCACTATCCAACTTTTCTAATTGAATATTAGTTTTAATTAAAAAAATATACATAAAGAAAAAATAAAAAAAATGAAAATCTTCATTTATTTAATGTCGAATTCAATGATTTTAATGGGGAATTACCATAGATTCTTGGGATTTAATGTTGTCCTCAAATTTGAAGATATTTATGTTTAATAAAAAAATTAATATTTGAATGATGGTTCAATCACCATTGGAAATAAGGGTCACTTAAAATCAATCCTTTTGTGGAAATAATTATTATAAAAAAATGTTTGAAATCTATGATCTTGTTATTTATTGGTCTGTTCAAAATAAATATGTTAATTGTATGTTATATATGTGATGAAGTATGTTATGTGATTTTAGAGATACATGGTTTACTAGTAATTATTTATAATTATATATGTTAATTAATGAGATGAAAATGAATATGGTGAGACATTTTTCAAGTCAGTAATGTATAAATTTGATGACACTTCATCCTAAAATAATAAAATTATTTCCATCATTGAACGAATATAAAAATTGTATTAATTAACATAGGAAATCTCACATAATTGGAAAATGTTTGTGATGTTCATATATTTAAAAAATAAATAAAATAGATGTTCTCTATGGGTAAAAATAGAAATATTGGGAATTACTCATATATGAATATTGAAATTAAAAAATCACATCCCTTGTATTTTTTTCATTCATAAATTTGACCTCATATAATGAATGAAACCAATAATTTTGAAAATTATATTATTTTCATTTAGGATTAATATAACCATATAACATGAATTATGAATGTTAATCACATGTCAAAATCTCTAAAAAAATCAATTATTTATAAAGTATTTCTAATATGGATTATTGTTTCTCCTTTAAAATGATCCAGATAGAAAATAGTGAAAAATATACAAGTAGAAAATATGAATCTTATACTCAGAAGCATAATATTTATTATGACACCCCATAAATTTTTATAAAATTAATCTTTATGTAATTTCTTTTAATTCATAGTTTTCTCTACATGTAACAAATGAGTGGAATAAAAATAATATATAATAATAATGTTTTATTATTCAAATGTGAAAAATATTACATATCTTTTAAATTTGAGTTGACTATTATGAGGAACTAAATTATAAAAATTCTAGAACTTTGAAATCTATAAAATAACAGCTATAGTTACCAATATATTATATTTAAAATAATAAATATTTGGAAAAAAGAAATATTTTCTGGAAAATGGTATTTTTTATGAATGGAAACCTAGTCTTACTTTGAGAAAATAATTTAAATTTTTATCTTTTTTCAAAATTTTGATTTTAAAAAACGCAAATAATTTTTTTAAATTATCATTCCTTTTTGAACATATTATAAAATATTTTTATTTTTCATGAAATATCTAGTTTTTAGTGAATAGTAAAAATATAAATTTTAATAATAGTTTCTTTGATTTTTAATAAATTTTGTTTAGTTATTCTTAATAATTGATTTAAAACTACATTAATAATAACTTATTTATATTAAATCCATTTTTTCTATTTAAATCATTATTATAGTAGATTTTAGTGATTATTTAATTTTATGCTCTAAAATACCTTTTCCTAAAAATTATTTAAAATTTTATAATGATAATCGACATTGAATAATTAACATACCCGGTAATTATAAATGAATTAAACTTAATGTTTTCATTTTATATCAATTAAACTGAATATAAATCCATTTAATTTTTTTTATTTTTCGACTAGTTAATATGAGATCATATTTCCATAAAATCCGTATTTCTTGGAAACATGTTTTTTCACTCATATGCGAGATTAATTTGAAATTAAAAAATTCCACATATAAGAGTTTAATTTCATATAAGGTATTTCATATTTCGATTCATTATAATTTATATTATTATAAATTTACAATTAAATTTTAACCATATTTAATAGTGGAAACAGTAAATATTATATACCATGGTTAATGTAAAAAAGGGATTATAGTGCGGTTAAAATAAACTTATACTACATAGAAATTATCCAAAAAAATGATTAATTCCTACTTTATTGTCTTTTTAGATCTCATATATTCTTATGATTGTAAATTTTTCATTTTTAACTTTGTTACATGATTAATACCTTTGTGTAATTATTTCATTCCAAAATTACCAATTATGGCCTCTCCCCAACTAATAAAAGGACACACATATTTACTCGTAACCACACATCCAAAACACATTGGATCAACCAAAAACTATCCAAATAACATAAATCTTTTAGTCGACTCATCCAAGAATCCATTTATTCTTTATAAATATGTCATACAAAGTATTTTTTGATAAACCAAAAGAACTTGTTCGAATGAGAGGTAACTTCCTTAACCGAGTGATTTAATTTATAACATCTATAAATTCATTTAAATATTATTCATCCAAGGTGATATAAAAACCTTAGTATATTCCATATATACAGGTGTTCATATTTTATGTTCCTAAAATAAAACCATCTCCTCCCCTCTCAAATGTGAAATGAAAATTCTGATCATGTTTATGGTGGACTACCACCTCATGAACTGACATAATTGTTCTTCCATCACCAAATATCATATATAAATATAATTAATAATTTAATAAAAAAAAGATAGTATCACTCGTGTGTAATTTATATTTCCACCACATGAACAAATGCAATAAATCTTGCACACACGATATACTTGTAAGGTAATAAGGATTAATTTTATATTTATATACTATATTTATGAAATATATATCTCGATGGAAATAAATATTTCATATAATTTCATACCTTATAATCCATTTAAAAATGATAACATCATTTTTTTGTATGGAGGACTATTGACTCGTGAAAGGAAGCAATTCGTTTTTTTACATATGATTTACATGGAATGTAATCAATAATCTATTTAATGAAAATATGTGATATATATGACATGATTTTGATTTTATAAAATTAATATATAATTCAAATCCTTACCCTTTCATCTATTATGGAAATGATAATGTCTCTCATTCGTACATAGGACCTAAGGTCTCTATGAAGCGATTATTTGAATCTTCAAATTCCAAATTAAATATGTTTTCTAATGAAATATGTATTGAAAAATTATTTATAACGCTATTATTATAATTTTTTTATGTAACTATAACTTATGACCATTATCTGAAAATTGACTACAAATATAGATGTAGCAGACTTGTAAATCAACACCCAAAACAATAGGGTCGATAAAATGTTATTAATTGATAGGTAAAAATATGTTATAAAAGTATCTATATGATATTATAAATAATACAATTATTGTAGTATATGTTAATATAATGCTTCAAATCACTATATATGTGGTTAAATAAATCTTAACTAATGGAAGGCGTGAGGTAATGTGTTTCTTATCTCAATTTCCAGTCACTTGGTCAAATGAGAATTTCATTGACTATATTATGAAAAATTATATGTGAAGTGACTTTTGATTTATTTATGTTTTTTTACTCTTTTATTTATGTTTATCTAAATTTTGAAACCTAATAATATCATTAATTAACTCCCATCTCAATGATATGATCATTGTAATGGTTTTGTCTCAAAAATTCCTTCATTGAGATAGATGTCATATTATGCACCTAATTTATATTCAATGGTGTAAATTCCACCCATTTAAATTTTATATCATGAATCCTTCAAACATCAATAAATTTGACATTAAAATTTATTTTTTTCATTCATGGAACTTTATGATTCATGATTTACCAATGGTGTAATTTTTTATATTTCAATTAAATTTTAATCATTATTGATTATTCTTGAATATACATTGAAGGAAATTATTTGAACATTGATTAATAAACCACGTTTATTCCACTCTCTTCTAGTTATTCATGATTTTTTAATGTAATTGTACCACTTTCATATATCTGGTACAACTAAATTAGATTTTTTATGAATTTTCAAATTCATTTCCCTATTCGGTCGAATCTAATTCATCTAACAAATCCATGTTTTCAAAATTAAATTACAACATGTTTTCATTTGATAATATAAAGACATTTTAACTCATAATTATATTTATTTAAAAATATTAAATGAAATGATCATATAGTTTTCTAAAAGGTTTCTTTTTTTTATTTCTATTATAAAAAAGTTACATAAATTACTCTTTATTTTAACATATTCAGCATCATTGTAAATCTACCTCCATATATACCACATAATGTTTTAATGAATTAATTCATGTTTAATTGGGTATTTTCCTGATAAATATTTAAATTTTAAACATATATTAGATTTTAAATAATTTCTTCAAAATATATTGTCTATTTTCCGAAGGAAATATTCAAATTTTTATTAAAAAATTATTTTTCAACAAAGATTACATCCTTTTATGTTACTCAATGTGAAAAGGTAATTTTTCTCAAGAGTATTTTAAATTATTTTTAATAATAATTTTTTTTTGATTTTATGTTCTGATTATAAAATATGAAAATATGCCTCCCATATATATAAATATAATATTATATTTTCTATTTAATCATTAATGCATTCCATATATTCATTTCGGAAATTCCTTATGTATAAAATTCCCTTTGAATAAGATATGGTATTGCACCTATATTCTTTTCATCAGTATTTTTTTGGTTATTTAATATGAATGATTTATTTTATTTGACACACATAGATTGTGAACATGATATGATGTGTGCTCTTATATTTTAATTGAATAAATTAGGTAAATAATTATACTCAAGAGGAGGAATTTAGGATATTATGGAGTAAACAGATCCATTATAGGATGATTTCCACAATGTGATATTTTCTATGACGTTTCCCTTATGTCAAGATCGTGTCTAGTTAATTTTTTCGCATTTCCTATGATTATGTGACAATATGATACCATGTTTTTATGATATGCTTAAATGAAATTACTCATAATCCTTCTATTTTATGATTTCATGTTTTACATTTTATTCACATGTTATGTTTTGTTGAAAGGTTTATACCCTTGATGGGGTTTTAGCTCATCCTTTTTGTTTTGTATTACCCTGGTCATCCCAGGTATATTTAAATGCATGAATAGATTATAGAATATCACTATTGAAAATAAAATAATTATGGAATTTCTAATTTATTGAGAACCATGTTATATAAATACATGAGCCTTTATGATCCTTGTTTTGTGTTAGTGGATATTTATATTTAGTAATCCTATAATAATATGTGGAAAGTATTAGGGATCCATAGTTGATATTAGAGGAATGGTTTAGGTTACCATCATAACGATGATAAGAAAGAATTATTGACAACCAAAGAGACGAGTCTAATAATAATTCTATGTATAGAATAATATCTTGTAATATTGGGGATATACAGAGATAGAGATTTCCATGAAATTAAATCTCCTTATAGATACTAAAAATATATATGGTAGTGGTATTGATGCACCTTGTGGTAATAACTCTAAAAGGGGTGAATTGATATCATCTCAATCATTACCTAGAACATAAATAAAGACCATACAGTGCTCATGGATTGACACTCTTGGGGGATATACATTACAAAATTATAAAACTCTTATGAATAAAAATGGAGGATTTGAATAGAAGATGATCATGAATGAATTAGGACAAACCTGAGGTTTTAGTGATTTAAAATAATTCATCATGATTTAGAATGTCTATAAATTATTTTTCATTATTATGTGGTTTCACAATATGATTATTATTTCTCATAAAATTCATTAAATAGTATTCAATAGAGGGAAAAATAAGTAAATGGGTGAACATTGAATGTTATTGACATTGTGTTGATGAGAAACCTTACGGTAAAATGACTGAATTTAAGGATATTATTATTATTACTTATCAGTAATCACGATATATAATAAACAACATGCACCTTAACCAACTCTCAGACTAACCAAACAAGATAATGATATAGTTCACTGAGGGTTTTTTTGGTGGATACCATGGAGGAATGAAGATTCAATTTCATATATGTCAAGAATCTGGAAATAATCCCACAATGGAATTTATCAATAGAATAAAGCGATTTTTTACTAGTAGAGAAGAAGGGCACATTGAATGTAATTTATGGGAAAATGAAATGTATGAGAATATTGATATCCCTAAGGTATCGTCAATAGTTTATTTCTTTAATTGTGAAAACAATAAATGAGGGAAATGGGTAACTAAATTTATCCTTTGTTGCGTGAATATTTATATATTGGAAGACATTTTATTATGTTAAATTATATATATCATCTTGGTATATTGTAATGGATTATTTGGGAATAATGTTATATTGTTTTGGGAGATAATAATTGAGGTGTGTGTGGTGGACTTTGATGTTAAAAGCATAGATCATGTTAAGGTTATTTAAGTTATTTGGTATAGTGGGTTACTTATATAAGTAATAACCTATATTAAGCCTTTGGTTTTTATGTTATGTTTTGAATATTAATTTATTCATATTCATTTTTTATATTATCTGGCTTTGTTCCAATAATTATTTTATGATTAATGATGATATTATTAATATCTTGTTACTCTTTTGTGGATCTTAAGATCATTAAAAAGTTACTTTTAGTTATTTAGGAATAAGAAATTGATATTGGATATTCATTCCCTATATTAAGAGGTGAAGTATAAATGACCGATGAAAAACCAAATGATAATGATATTCTATGTAAATAAACATATATCATGTATGTGAATATTTGTTTTTATATTTATAGTAAAACACTCCCTCAACCCTTGAAAAGGGATATTGATAATGAAAATATCATATTTATTTCACTTCCGATGAGTAAATTGTCTTTAAAATCATCCCATATTTATGGATTCAGGGTTTTTAACATTCTCTTAATCATTCACATTTTTGAGATAAATTATCTCTATGACTCTATAATTATTTATTCTTTTATTCATTGTCTATAATTTTCTTTCCCAAAAATATTATCCAACATAAAAAACCAAATAATATGTCATTATAGATGAACATTATAAATCCCCTTCCCCCTTATTAGGATAATTTTTTATTAAACCTTTTTTGATGTGGGTTTCTAAAAGCGGTATTTTGTAAAATCAATCCATTTACTATATACGTAAATATTAAATTGTAAGAAAAAATTTTATTTAATGGTTCGGAATAAATCACAAAGACAATTTATATTATATTTACCTAAAAAAAAATTTTAATTGTTTTACATCTTGTGTTACATTAAACTCTGAGTTTAAAAGAAACATTATATAACATTGAAATATTATTATTTTAATATTTCATATATTAACTAGACAATAAAATAGTAAGTATGAATAAGAATTGTAACACCCCACGATTTCATAATACATAATCTCAAAAAAGTAATTCAATAGCTTGTGCTACATGCAACATTGAGTTCGAGCACACCACAACTTACCAAACTAGCTGTTCAAAAAGAATTTAAGAATAGTATTAACTTATTTTTGAATATTACATACTCTATATAATTTTAACAGCCATATAATTTGTTTATTAGACATAATATAAGAACAAATTCATTTTTTCAAATTAAAGAAGTATTTTTTTTAAATGTAATTTTACTGCCTTTTAATGGAGAACCCTTTTTAAAACCAATATTTGACACTTTTATATATTCAATTTAATGAAATTAAATTCTTATTTAGAATCGGGACATAAAGATTTAGTTTGCATAAATTTTTTCTCTTTTTTGATAACTTTTATATTTTAACGAACAGTGAATAATACTATGTTTTAATTGAAAACAACATTTTTAATCTAAATAATTTATACTATTAAATTATGTATTTGAAAGTTTTTGAAGTATAATTATATTATAGTTTTATCATTTAACGCATTTTAGGTCATAAAAATAAATTTCACAATTAATTTTGACCTAAACACATGTCAATATTTTGTTAGTTTTTACTTTTTAAAAACCATCTTTTTTGGTTTTGACTACGGGAGATAATTTTAAATAAATAAATCCATCTTCTATGTTTTTAATTTTGTAAAATAGAATTTATTTTTGAACTCTGAATATCAAAATTATCATAGGGTGAATTTTTTGTATTTATCTAAAAACTTTCAATTTTTGATGAATAGTGAAAAACACTACGTTATTATTTAAAAATAACATTTTTTTTAAATAATTATTTATTTTATTTAAATTTATTTTAATTAAAAATAGATATGTAATACATATATATGATCTATTTAATTAATTGGAGTCATTTTATAATAAAATTAGATCTATAAAATTTTATAGAACTTTTTAACCTCTTTACACACCTTCAAGGCACGTTAACAAATTTCCATAAAACATAATTTTACTACTTCTGTGATTTGAATTTAAAAACTCTGAGAGACATGGTTTACATTAGTATGTAAATTTTGATTCAATAAGATGAAAATAATTTTTGGTTAATAGTAACTTTTGACTTTTATTTACCGCAGTTAAAAGTAAATATGATAATTAAAGGTAAAAATGATATTATAATTATCATAAAACACTTCCTAATTCTATTGGATAAGTTTAAAATACAATCCTTTAGCTCCACTTGGATTAGATTATGGCATTTATTATTAATTTATTTAATGAATAGTTAAAAGAGTTAAATTCAAAGTTTATTAACTAAACTATTTTTAATATAGGGTGATACATAAGACAAATTCAACTGCAAATATTCATTAGAAATATAAATTTTTTTTATTCAAACTGGTATTTTATATATAATTTATAGTGATTAAATAATTAAATTTATTTATCACACAATGATGATGTAGTAAATACCTTCTTAATGAAATATTAAAATTGTTTATTTTATAAATATTAAAATAAATAGAATTTAAAGGTTTTGATTCCATAAAATAATTATCTAGGTTAATGTGAAATGTTTGGGTTGATTAGGTAAATTTTTTTTAATGTTATGATGTTTTTCTGACTTTTACAAAAACAAAATACCAAATAGTGTCAAAATTGACATAAATTTACTTTTAAAACAAATACTATATTATTGGTTGATATAATATTCCCAAAATTCATATTTTCTTCCACAAGGCATAAATAATATTATAAATATCATTAATTAACCACATGTGGTTCTCTTGTATGTTTATAGTATGATTATTAACATGATAGTGTAAGAATACAAGAAGAAACGGTAAAAGTTAAACTATTTAACTAAGAGTTTAATCTAAAAGATATGGTTACAATGGTAACCTAAACTAGTATAAACCCTATTTTTTGAGATTATTTCAACCCATAACCACCTAAGTATCAAAATAAATTTATTTTTATCCAATATAAACCAACTATCATTGTATAATAAATTGATATTTTAACATTTTTATAAAGTTACCCTGACCCCTCTTATAAAAGGGAACTTCCCCTTCTCTCAAAATCACACCTCCAAAGCCATTTTTCTCCTCCAAACCCTGCCCAAATATCCACCCAACATCCCTCAAATTAATCTAGAGTCCTTAATTTGATCATAAAGACAACTTAAAGATCCCTTTTAAGCCACTCAAAAGGAAACATCTGAATAAGTTGTAATAATTTCACCACCCTCTTGCAAGTTATTTTCATCTTCCAGATCCTCTTTCATAGTTGTTTCCATACCAAAATAATAACTCCAGTACCTCCTACATACTGTGATGTTATTATAAATATGTTACAACCATATTCGTAATTTTATCCATCCTCTAAATGAAAAAGTCACCATACGTGTGTATGTACGGCTTACCGTCTCCACATCGTGGTGTTGTTTGTTATTCAAAAACATAATTATTTGGATGGGTATAATAATTAGTATAACGGATGTAAATAATAAATTTAACATGTTAATTATTCTGTATATATTTTATACCATCCAATTACATATGATTTCTCCATAAATATAATGATATTGTCGCCCGTGCGTGCGTACGGATTACAGTCACCAAGACGCGATGAGATTCATTCCCATGTTCACCATTCAATAATGATTATAAAACTATATATCATTAATAAGTATATAATATATGACATAATAATTTTACTAGATATATATATATTTATGTATGTATGTATGTAATTACATATATATTATTCACTTATTTCTGTTCAATACGATATAAAAAAGGATACAACGTTTATGCGTACGTACAACCTACCATCTCCAAAAACAGTGCCTTCTATTTCATATATCTATCTACTATAAATATATATATTCTATATATATATTTTATATAAATCAATTTTTATATACTAGAAGTGTTAGTTCATGATATAAATGATACGGTCAAGAATAATAAGTTAAAACGTGTATAATAACGAAAGGGATTGTTACCCAAAATATTAATTTAACATAGAAATTATTATTAAATTTGTAGTATAATGTCATAAACGAATCATGTATGATATAATAAATTTTAATATGGTTCTAGTATAATTTAATAACATACTATGGTCATTATACACGATGTTAAACATACCCTTGACCAAAGGAAAGTTCAAGGTAAGGGTCAATTTAACAATCTCTTTATTATCTGAGGTTGTTTTTACAAAGGTATCTGTTGAGACATATTTATTATTCTATTCCATTTTTAATTAACGTTTTTTGAAATGTATTATTTTTAAGTTACTTTTTACTAAACCATCATATTAAATGTTTTAAAGATTTATTCTCATAAACCTTTCTCATTAATGTCCATGTTTTCAAAATGGTTTTAAGGATTTATTTATATGGACATGAATGGATTAAAATTTTAATTACTTTAAAAGGTTCCAATGTGTTATGGGACACATTGATTCAAAACTATATTTTAGATTAATTTAATTATATAACATTTACATGAATTCATGAAAAAATTATATATCTCTCAGGTATTTTTACTAATCATTTTCAACTATGTCGATATCTTTTACAAGAAATTATTCTTGATTGAGGTTGATTTATTATGATACAAATAGTCCATATTTTATTGAAGGTTTTGTGTTATGTTTGACTATAGATGTGTTATTTTTACACAATTCATGTTTTATGGATAAAGTGTTTACATTTCCTATGCTAGTTTTAATATGAATATTTATGTTTTGTTCAAACCTTTTCATATGAGGAATGCATTGAACATAGTAAGTGATGGGTGGAGTGTAACACCCCAAAATTTTATGAGAAAGATTTTTTTTTAATTTTATTGATGTATTGTGTTGTATGCTAGACCAAGTTTATATTTCTTTATATGCAACACTTCATTAGCTTATAGTATACATGACACTAATTTTTTCTTGTGTTGCATGCAAGAGTGGCTTTCCTCAATAGTGTGTGTTGTAGGTGAAATACCAAGTTTCACTAAATAAATATATATTATAATAATATTAATATGAACTATCTGTTATTAATATTATTAACAACATTTTGAATTTTATAACATTATCATTCATCTTACAAATATTCATGATATGGTATGAGAGAAACATTAATTTTTCAGATAAAAGATGTATTTTTCAAAAAAATGCAGTTTTTTCACCTTTTGATGACACACCCATTCTAAATCTAATTGTTGAGAAGTTTATAAGTTCAATTTGAAAATGTAAACTTCTTATTTTGAATCAGTATATATAAATTTACATTATATAAATTTTTTACATCATTCTGGTAACCATCATATTTTGATGAATAGTAAAAATACGCTAAATTTTAATTAAAAACAAATTTTTTCATTAAGGTAATTTATATGGTAAAATAGTAATATTAAATGGTTTTGAAATATAAATATAATATATTTTTACCATTTAATATAATTTTAGGGTCCTAAAAATTCCACAACGGAAATTATACCCAAATCCCCCCAAGAATTGGGGCAAATAATCAAAGAAGAGACACAAAAAGGACCGGTCCGTGAACCCGTCCAAGGAATTGCAACGTGGCCAGGCACCCCGAGGCACCCCCTCCGTGATCCATTGTCATTCGTGAAATTGAGGTGGAGAGCCTCTGCGGTCGCGAGGCAGGATGGGCGCCAATCCGGTTCACCATCACGAACCGCCCCAACCGTAGACCACGTCGACTGGTTCAAGCCGCACCCGCTGTCATTCGCGGAATAGAGGTGGAACCCTCTGCAGCCGCGGAGCACTCCCTATGTTCTCCTTTTGGAGGGGGGGAGCATTCAAAACCCACTACGAATCACAGATTGACCAAGTCAGCTGTGAATCGGGTATTTGGTTATGGGCCTCCGCAAAAGGTGTTGTGTGGCCACAGATACATTCCTTTCCCCACTCTATAAAAGGAGACCAAGGGGTAAAGATGAAAGGGATCGGAGAGTTCGAACTAGATTTGGAGGTATTGGAGATTCGGAAGGAGATCGGTTGAAGGAAGGCTTCAGATTTCACAAAATTCAAAATTCCAATCCGCAGACCATAGCAGGTATATGAATTAAGAAGGAATTGGAAAGCACATAATAATTTGGTGAACCAAGAACCTAAAATAACAATAAAAAAAGGAGAACCGCGAACCATACCCCCTCAGTGGATGACTTCCCCGTGGACCAGAGAGTTTATGCCTCTTTTCCCATCCATCGTACCGTGTTGCACCCTCCTCCATGGGCGAGGCCCCGACTGAAGAGCCTCCGATCGACGCCGCCCTTGGCCGCCATTGCCTGCCTGGAACCCTCTGCGAACTACCCTAGTTCGCGGATTGAACCTGAAGCCGCGAACCACCCTGGTTCGCGGATTGAACCTCAAGTCGCGAACCACCCTGGTTCGCGGGACACCAATCAGCCCGCGGACCACCCTGGTTCGCGGACGGCTTCTCCAGCCATGTGGAACTTCCCCATGTGAAGGGCGCCACCACCCATAACTATTGGTGGATCGCCAAGTACGTCAGTGTTCTCATTTCCAAAGCCAGGTAAAATCCTTCCGATCTAGCCAGGTCTTCCGCGACTCCCTTATTGGCCTATTCATCGGCCCCGAGTCGAGTCCTCCACCAGAGCCATCGGATCTGCGTGGTATAACTTTCAGGCACATCAGCGTGCCATTTTGTGTTCACATTCCCACAGTAAACAGGGGTAAAGGGGTTTCCCTGACCCCTGAGCATATTCTTGAATCATTCCAGGGTTTACATTCCCACGATAATGTGGATTCTGAGCTCGGGAATACCCTTTCTACCCCTCTACTTGATGAGGGTTCCTCGTAGATGGTAAAATAGCCATCAGAAGTAAGTCCTCATGCACTTCAAGAGAGGAGATAGGCACAGGAGCACCCCCTTTCCCTCTCCCGCCGGGCTTTGTCGCCCCGGGCTTCCATCTCATAGTAAGCCCCGATCATCTGGGCCTCCTCAGAGTGTAATCCCCAATTCATCAACCAGGTCCTCCCTCATGCATAAGCCCCACTCCGCTTCTCACGGACACACCTTTCACGACGTGATCCTCTAGTCCCTGCTTCCTATTGTTTCTCACACCGATCATGACTCATGTGGGATTATAGTAAGTATCGACCATGACATCCTCTTACGGGCCTCCACAGAGTGTAAGCTGCAATCCATCATTCTGGGCTGCCCCATAGCGTAATCTCGAAGCCATAAATGAACTACGGGGACTTTGATCCATGCTAATTCATGGTACGTAGGAAGCCTCCACGAGGTTCAAGCCCACCACTAGGTCGTTTCTTCACGTCCAGTTCCAACCTCATCCAGCATGAAGTTAAACTATATATGAGAACTATGTAGACATTGATCCCTGCCTCTTAAAAAGGGTACGTAGGAAGCCTCCCTGAGGTTCAAGCCCAACAACCGGTCGATTTGATCATGTCCACATCGGTTCACCATGCCAATCCTAGTGCTGCCTCAAGCGAGTTCCAGCCCTTCAGGGTCATTAATCCAACGAGGGATGGTAATCCTCGGGCATAAATGATTCCGAACCCCTCCATCTAGTTGACCGTTTCCCACCAAGGTTAAATCTGTGGATACTATGTTTGGGTATAAACCAAAGATTCGTGAACATATAAATACATCTTAAATCTATAAGATAGTCCCAAAATAGGAAATACTTCCCCCCAAAAAGAGTGTGAAGAGCCTGACCTCCCATCCTCTCAACCAATGTGAGTTCTTAAGAGTCACTGGTCAGACCATCCGGCGAACACCTGCCTTTGGAAAGCAGGTCCATCAATCATTGGATACGGAGCCGTTGGGAATTTCATGGATGAAAAACTAGAACGAAACAAAAAATGGTGAACCCGACGTGAATCTTTAACCAAACGTGATGGATTTAACCTAATCTCACCTGGTGCCCCCTTATGCTCTAAAGGAGGGCCAAGCAAGGTCATTAATTACGCATGGGATTATGAGATGATGCGTTGACGAGTTTGCTGCTTGTATTTGCTAAAATGTTTCACAGGCACTACATTCAGTACTCCCTTCGATCCAATGGCATCACAAAGGAACTCATAAGTGTGTGCTTCTAACGATGCAAGGATGAGACTTCCTCAGTAACGGAGGACCCCTTCACCCACCCAGTGTCTTCACCGCTGGGTTTTGGATGCGCTGATCTGAGAGTACCATGTGAATGGTACTCTCCAAAAAGTGGATGCAGCCATGCAGGACCTCCAATCCATCAAGATTCTCTAGTCTCCTGCCCAGCAACGGCCACAATGGCAGATCCAGATAGCCCATGTTTCTGTCTCCAACCGTTTCGGGAGTCTATCCCCGGAACAGGACAATGTGTACCTCCCTTATCTTAGGGAGGCGGATGAGGTTGACGTTGAGGAATTCATCCCCACTAAATGGGGGTTCCTCTCCAAGACCCCTTCTGGAAGGATTCATTGCAGTCATGTCGTGACACAACATCCTCACACCAAGTAGGATGTCTCCCCAAGGGTTCAGGCCCACCCTCCCCAAGCTCTGGCCCCTCGGACCGCCCGACGAGGGTGGCAGATGTACAATCGGGGACCAGTCATCACCCTGGTCCTTGAGGGGGAGCTCCACTGCCCATCCATGGAGATGTACCACGAACAGGAACCTACACATGTTCGCTCCTCTCAAGCCTGCCATCCAGACATGATGGCATCATACGATCCGACACGTATCCCCGCCGAGCTCCATCAAGCATGTCGCTCACGCAGGACGGAACTTACCAGGCATTCAACTTTCCCTGCCTAAGGTCGTCAATCCCACCAGCTTGACGTGGTGGCGACCTGGCACCTACAGGACCAGCTCCTGGCAGTTGCTTCAGACGCTCGCCATCCTGATATGGTGGAGATCAACAAAGCCCGCCACCCATATGTGGAGGCAAATCATAGGGGGGCACATCTCCCCGCCAACAAAGGCCACCGAATCGATATGGTGGGAAATCAATACATGAAGGGCCAGATCCCTACGGATTCAAGTAAAGTCTGCCACCCCGATGTGGCAGCAAATGGAGAGAGAAATAGGCGTATCCCAGTATAGGGGAAAATTTGTTCACCTGCCCTAACACAGGAGAATTGTTAGTACCCACTTACCACTGGAGGACCGAAGCAGGATATTCCTACTCCGATACCGGAATGGGCCTTCATACCCGTTCCAGCCAAAGATGTCTTTTTACATATCTCGGCAATGATGGAGGACCAGGTATCGATCCCAGATCATATCTTGCATATTTTCCATAATGTAATTGCATCAGTGGCAACATCAAGGACTCGGGCCTATGAGCCCAAATCCCTAATTGAGGCGACTCATCTAAGAGACGAGGTAGCTGCCTCGGAGCAGATCTGCATCCTTGCTTCAAACTAGGATGGTCGCCAACTATATTCCGTGACGCAAGGGCAACCAGATCGAGCAGCTTCACTTGTTTCAACTGGGGGACACCCGTCCATCACATTGGATTCTCCAGAGTAGGCATATATCCCTGCTAAAAGTCATGATGTTCGTCGGCATATCCCAGAAACATCACGGGTCCCAATTAGATAGGGACCCGAAGGTGAAGGCCATTGTCAACAATAGGTGGTCCCCACTACCTGCAAAAGAGCGCCCCGAATGCACCGAAGGTAGCCGGAAAATAAAGAGCGGGTTCATGACTCCGTTCTGCTAGAATATGGGGTTCCCAACGCCGCTAAGCACACATCAAAGACTCAGAACCCTGCCCACCCATTACCATATTATGGGAGTGGAAGTAGAAGTTGCGAAGGTCCTCCCCTCAATGTAGCTACCAGCGGCTCTGAAGGTCCTCCTCAGAGCACCTGCGGGGGCCTCCACTGCGGGCATATAATGATCGGTCACGAGAGCTTCTCTCTTGGTGCGAGTCAAGGAAACCCTCCACATAACCAGAAGGTCGAGAAGCAAGAAGGTCCTCCAATTTCTGTTGTCCACCCTGATGGTCCTCCCCATTGTATACACTGCAATCACTCTCAATGCAGTGGGACCACAGATTATGATGGTAGTCCTCGCTATCATAGTCGCAACTTCGGAGGTCCACCCCGTAGTGACATCTCATCATGACAAGAAGGCCCTCCCATTGTCGTGGCCTGCCCTGGAGGTCCTCCCCAGGGGTTATGCTGTGACAGAACTCCACGCAGCCAGGCACTAGGTCACAGTGGTAGTCCTCGCCACCCTGATAATGGAGTTCCTCCCAGTAGAGACATCGAGCAACGAGAATGCCCTCCCCTCATTTTGGTACATTCTGGAAGACCTCCCCAGGATGTATCCCACATATATTCTCCCTGCAGAAGCAGTAATGGTATTCCTCCCCATTTCCACAGCTGTGATGGTAGTCCTCGCCACCATGGCCGCCATTGCGAAGGTCCTCCCCGCAATGGCACCAAGCAACAAGAAGGTCCTCCCATTGTCGTGGTGTGTCCTGAAGGTCCTCCCCAGGATGCGCGTCGAATGCCAATCCATGATGTTCATCCTCACCATGATGGAAATTGTTGCGACGGTCGTCCCCATAACAATTCCACGCAGCCAGAAGGTCCTCCCCTTACTGAAACATGCCTTGGATGTCCTTTCCAAGGTGTGCACTGCAAAAGTCCTCTATGTAGTGAAGCATCAAGTAGTAATGGTAGTCCTCACTATTACGGACGTCATTGCGAAGGACCTCCCCGCGATGACATACTATTTCGACAGGAAGGTCCTCCTCCTACCAAGTTAAGCACCGAAAGGCCCTCGTATGCCGAGGCACTCAGAAAGTCAGGATTGAGCATGTCAGATTTCTAGCATGTCGCTAACGATACCCTTCTTCGAGCAAGAGCCATTCCAAGGCTGCATTCATGTTCAGAACCACCCCGGAATCGCCCACAAGACAATTCAATACCTACCGGTCCCACTGCCTTCTACTATAGTGAGAGACTTAGTTGGGCTGACCAGGTAGGGGAATCGCTAGCATGGGAGAATGCTGATTTGCTGCACCTGAGGAAATGACTGGCCATGAATGATATACCAGTCATGTTTGGGCCCACGACAACCTCTTAGTACGACATACCCAGCGAGTTATCGGTAGAATGCCTTCACAGCATCCACCATAATATATGGACGACCCTCCACTGGCTGAAATCAAGCTTCCTTCCCTGTGACGGGTATGTAGACCACGTCAAGTCGATAGGGGACCTCCTGTGTCACATCAACCTGGAGGACCTTTCCTCGCCGTGACAACAACGCCCCGAGAGGCGCAAAGGGAATATGGATGCAGCTTGCCTTCATGCACTGCTTGAACTGCGCTGCCTCATCGATGATGCTCTGACAGGATTCCATATCAGGGGACGGGGGGAACACGAAGCTCTTCATTTCACTCTGCTGCCCACCCAGAAAAACCCATTCAGCATGGTATCGTGTAACGTCATCGCATCGAGATGGCAATCGGGTGGACCCCCTGTTCAGGAAAGGCAAAACACCCAACAGAGTCAGGCCTTAAGTAAGTCCCAGAAGTGTCAGGCCCGGAGGGAAAAATCTATACAAGAACTCCTGAATCAGTCCACAGAGAGCATAAATCAGTCCTCTCTCCTAAGAGAGGCCAATCAATGATCTTTTCATGACTACCCAGAAGGGACTGATCGACAGGTGAATTCGGAACCAGATCTGGTTCACCCCCGGATGGGGGCACGCGAGATCAGGCAGGTCACAATAGTCGCAGCCACTGCCACAATCCAAGGTCAACCCCATCCTACAGGGCTGGGGGCATTTTTAACAACAAATTCCCCTGTAAGACCAATAAAACTGGGAAGAGACCCAACGTCCAGGGAATGGAGCCAGCCCCAACCCTCAGTGCTGGGGGAATTATTACCCCCTCCACAACAACATCTCCTAGGTGAGTCGGTATTCTCTCACCTAGTGAGGATAGACAGAAGAAGGGTTTCCCGTCTTATCTCTTCATTTGAATCATCATCCCCTTTGAGAGGAAGGTGCATCGTATGGTCGCATCAAAGAACTCTCCAGGTCACCCTTCGTCAAGAAGTCCGAGGGCAATCCCATGTCATGAAAGGGAAGGCCAACCGTAGACGCGGGAGATCCTCTTCCTATTTGGAAGATGACTTCCCCTCCACCCCTCAATATGCGTTCATCAATTCCATAGAGGCTAACCCCGTGGGTGACACTGGAGAAAATGAAAATCCGGACGGATCGAGAGACGATAGTTCTGGTCAGGCTGTGACACACAATGAACCCCTATGTGTGCACACCCAGAACCAGAGGGCTGCTTTAAATGTGGCTTCCCCTTTAGCTAACCTCCCTCCACTTACCCTGCGAGCTTCCAACAAGGATAAGAACAAAGGAACGGTTACCCTTAGCATGTCCCCCTTTTTCGATAAAAATAATCCACTCACACTCGAAAAGAGGATTGCTCAATAGGAAGAAGAGATGAAAGAGTTGAGGCGACTTAACTCCGAGCTGCTCCAGAGGAACCACCTTATTGAAAGTGCATCCCAAGAAGAGAAACATCATGCAATCCAGGAAAGTTCACCTCAAAGGCTAAGGCTTGCCCCAGCAAACGAATAACGATCAGGGATCATGCCCAATGAGGCGCCTGGTTCGTCCAACTACCTAAACGTGGATGATGAATACTAGGATTTCCGTCCACTTAGGGGGAAACCAGAGCAAGTATGCCAGAACCCTCCGAGGGTACCCCGAACAGAATATGCACCCTTGGTGCTGGCCAATCCCGATCCTCAGACAATGCCTCGGGCTAGGCCTACCCAGGACCGAGCCCAATAGGATGTAAAACAGGGACTCACCAACACTATCGAGGCACTAACAGCTTGACTGGAAGTGATGGAAGGTCTAGTGCTCTGATACAGCCGTAGATGAAAACCTACCCAGATTGGGTGACCAACACACCACCTCCACCCAATTTTGGGAGCCCTGTATTCCCCATCTTCAATGGACCAGGTGATCCAGAGCAGTATTTGATGCACTATGCATCCTATTGCGACCCTATGATGGGGACCCCGGAACAACAAGAAGTAGTGAATCATAGATTCTTCGTGCGGACCATGCAAGGATCTGCCTTCGTCGGGTATACGAGTTTTCCAGCCCAGTTGATAAACAGCTGGGAGGACCTCCAGCAGCAGTTCCTATTCCACATCAGCTCAATGCTGCCTAAAACAATGGTCTGCAATCTCATGAACTGCAAGTAGAGGGAGAACGAGAGGGTCTCAAATTTCATCGCCATATGGAACGGTCTGACTTATTCTCTTAACATGCCAATGCCTCAAGATGAGATGCTAGCCATATGCATCGATAATCATAGAGATGAGCTGCGAACACCGCTCATACCGGTGGAGTGCACCACTGGCTTCACCATCTCTCGGACATTGCACAGAGAATTGAGGACTCCCTGAAGCAGAATAATTCAAAGTCACGAATAGCCTCGCAGGCTCCTACGAAAAGATCCCCTCGATCTGAATCATCCGTTGTCACACTCAAGCCGGCACCTATGCCTGCTCCACCGCTCAGACCTCTTACAAATAATCAAGGACCCCCTGCATATCAGCAGCCCCCTCCGCCTAAACAGGACGATCAGCAGGGATCGAAGCGGAACCAGTTTGAGGAACGAAGACAAAAATTATACTCGTTCCTAGATGATCAGGTCTGCGGCTACTTCATCGCTGCCATGAACTTCAACTTCATCCGCCTCCCGGAGCCGAGGAGACCTGAAGAAGTTGGCCGTGAAGACAGGCCATATTACTGCCCCTAGCATCGGATGTTGGGGAAAAATATCCGAGAGTGCTTCGTCTTCAAAGACCTCCTACAGAGGATCGTAGATTCTGGACAAGTTGAGCTGGGACCACCCCCTGCACATGTGCCGTGTATCTCTACCACCAACTCTGACAAAGAGGAGGGGTGGTAGAAAGTTACTAGCAAGCAGTGGCAGAAATTTGACAACTGGATGACTTGGAAGACTATAAACCGAGCCCAGGGCATACTCCGAGCTCCACTACAGCAGCCGGTGTTGCCACCAGCAGCCCCTGGAGCCACAAAGCCGACCACATCGGCCTCGCAACCCTCCACAATCCGGTCATTAGGATGGAGAAGGAGGAGGAAACAATCACAAGGGGATCATTATGTGATGGGGCCAAAGTTAGTCCCCACCCTGGCAGACTTTATGCCCTCGAATTTGGCACCACGGGCACCGACACACCAAATGGCACCATCAGAGACAACCGACCAGGTTGACCTGTCAGAGGATAAAGAGCCTATTTTTGGTTCTATCAATGTAATCCATCTCATGGAATCATTCCTTGATGAAGGGTATGATTACGAACCTGAGTTTCCGGCACGAGGAGCCGGAAGGAGGAATCACAGAGGCAGGGGATACCTGGGGAGGCACAGCCGCGGCCAAAACCAACCTTACGGTAAGACCCCATCCCAAACCGTTAATACCACGAAAACTCATGGGAGATCCCTTCAGCGGAATCAACAGGAGAGGGAATGCCCCTCCACCTCCACAAGTAGCCACTCTGGCCCTGTTGTTCTACGATACCCACTAGAGGAGGAGCAAGTGTCTGGTCACCTAGTGTGCACAAACAGACCGGCCATGCCAAGTCCTCAAAACACGGGAACGCCATTGACATCCTTCTCTGCAGCCGGTCCCTCCTCGTCAAATGCTCCAGCTCCCAAAGCACCCACTAAGACTCTCCCGCCAACGGAGAAGCTTCGACCTCAAGAGCAAAAATATGACATCCTTAAGCAGGTGGCATCATTACCAGACAAGTTGTCATTTATGGATTCCCTGAGTTTGCGAGCCGACCTTAGGGAGGCACTTATCGAAGCTTTGATCAGCCCCCAGGAATTCCAAGCTGTGGTAGCTGCTGCTGAGATTTACCGGATGGAGACTGGCCTGGCTGAATGCAATGCGTTGATTTCCTTCACCGATCAGGACGAAGATGCCATCATTAAAGGACACATCAGACCACTATATGTTTCTGTCACACTTAATGGTATATAGATCTGAAAAGTCATTATAGAAAATGGCTATGGAGTTAACCTCCTTCCCCTACGGACACTCTGTATGTTGGGCTATAGATAGGACGATCTAATTCACTCAGCCACAAATTTGTTAGGTTACGACAAGAGTGAGCAGAAACCAATGGGAAATATTAAGCTAAAGACCCATTTTGGTGACCTGGTATCCTACACAGAATTCTTGGTGGTCCGACAGAGCACATCATTCAATGCCCTACTAGGAAGACCATGGCTCCATAAGCACATGGTCGTTCCTTCATCCTACCACCAGTGTATCAAGTACTGTGTCAATTGAAAAATCAGGACATTGCACACCGACAAGGCCCCATTCGATCTCTCCGAGTCACATTACATCGACGTCATGTTCTATGAGAAGAAGAAGAATAAGCCTTTGGTCAACGGCGTCGACTGGATCCCCACTCCAAATGGCCTGGAAATGGTCCCAAATGACCCCCTCAGGCAGTATGGATGATATTATGTGCTTCCCATCAACCCTGTTGAGAGTAGGAGTTCATGACCGGACACGAATTCTGATGTCCTCATGACTTCAGTCACGATGGTCGAGCATGAAAATGAGGGAACGTCTACAAACCCTCGATTTGGGGACGAATACTCAAGTAGGGATGCCTACGATGCCTCTCCCTCAAACCCTCGAAGGTTCAGACTATAAACTCTCTCCTCATCAGATCAAGAAGGTGAGGACTTGGGAGAAGAAGAGGGGGTAGATCTGAGAGATTCACCTCCCACATTTGAGGAGGGTATCTCCACCACTGTGGACGAGATCAGGGAAATAAACCTGGGTACCGAAGAAGACCTGAGGCCCACTATTATTAGCGCAACCATGTCTCCCGAGAAACACGAGGTATATACATCCTTCCTAAGGCAACATCAGGATGTCTTTGCATTGATTTACACGGAAATTCCAGGACTTGATCCCGAGGTAGCGACACATCTCCTGGGTCTTCCAGAAGACCACCGGTGCTACGAACAGGCCGCTAGATGGACACACCCCTCCCATGAAGCCAATATATAGGTTGAAGTCGATAATCTTATTAAAGTAGGCTTCATGAGGGAGGTCTAGTACCCCATTTGGTTTGCCAACATCGTCCATGTAAAGAAAAAGAACAGGAAAATCCGCGTCTTCATTGACTTTAGAGACCTTAATAGGCATTTTCCGAAAGATGACTTCTTGGTTCCAATCACAGAGTTGTTAATTGATGCGACGGCCGGGTATGAGGCTCTATCCTTCATGGACAGCTATTCCTGATATAATCAAATCAGGATGGCCCAAGAAGACAAACAATCCACTGCCTTCAAGGCCCCTCAAGGGGTATTCTGTTACAAGGTCATGCTCTTTGGTCTCAAGAATGTTGGCGCCACATATCAGTGTGCCATGCATCAGATCATTAAGCTTTTCCTAGGGAAATTCGTTCAATGTTATGTAGATGACCTAGTGGTTATGTCCAGACAGCGCTCAGATCACCTATCAGACCTTGAAACCATCTTCAATAAGCTCTGACACCATATCTTGAAGATGAACCCCTTGAAATGCGCCTTTGGGGTTACCTCAGGGAAATTCCTTGGCTTCATCGTACGCCATCGTGGCATCAATGTTGACCCTGAGAAGACAAAGTCTATCGTGAGCCCGCCACCTCCTCGAAATATCACTGAGTTGAGGGGATTCCAAGGACACATAGCCTATATTAGGCGGTTCATAGCCAACCTGGAAGGAAAATGATTGCCCTTCACCAGGTTGATGAAGAAGGGGGTCATGTACCAATGGACGAATGACTGCCAAGAGGCGTCCGACAACATGAAGAAGTACCTATTAATCCCACCGGTTCTCATGCCCCTGGTCGAATGAAGGCCTATCATTCTATATGTGACGGCCCTAGAATGGTCATTGGGAGCATTCCTCGCACAGAAGAACAATGCTTGCAGCGAAAAAAGTCTCTAATACCTCAGTCAAACCATGATTTATGCTGGGACTCAATACTCAAATATCGAGAAGAGATGTTTGGCCTTGGTCTTCACGGTTCAAAAGCTACGACATTATCTTCCACATCATAAGGTCCATTTGATCTCGCGGAGTAACTTGCTCAAGTACATCCTCAGTCGCCCAATGCTAACTAGACGCCTATCCCGATGGGTGGTCATCCTACAACAATTCGGCATCCTGTTCGTGCCTCAAAAAGCCATCAATGGCTAGGCATTAGCATACTTTCTAGCAGATCACCCTTCAACAGGGACCACTGCACTGCACGCTGAACTACCTGATGAAGATATCTTCTCGGTTCAAGAGGATTTCCCAGTATGGGAAATGTAATTTGATGGCGCGTCTAGAAGCCCCACCGGGAAGAGGATGGAGGATCCTAGATTCAACAAAGTGGGTCTAGGGATAATGCTCGTGTCCCCAAAAAAGGCAGTTTTTCTGTGTTCCATCCTCACGTTAGAGGGATGTACAAATAATGAAGCATAATATCAAGCCCTCATTGCAGGCCTGGAGCTCGCACTCAAGGCACAAGTACAACACCTTAAGGTTAAAGGCGACTCGGAGCTGGTCTTCAAACAAGTCAATGATGACTATGCTATTAAAAAGGAGGATTTTATCCCCCTGTTTGACCTTGTCTGAGGGTTAATAGCCATGTTCTCCATAGAACTGACATTGAATTATATTCCCCAGTCCGAGAACGCTCAAGATGATGCATTAGCCAACGCGGCCACAGCCCTAGCCGACCCAGACCGGGATGAGACAGTCATCAGCATTGCTCATCGTTGAATGGTATGTCCATTTGTTCAAGCTAAGACGGAAGAGATCCGTGAAGTTAGTCCTATCCCTGAGCCATATGCTCCTGCTATAGGCTGGATGATCCCCATCGCAAACTACCTTCAACGGGGAGAGCTTCTATCAGATAGGGCTGAACGAGAGCAAGTATAGAGAAGGGCAAACAATTTTGTCATATATGGTGGCACGGGTCAGTAAGAGGTTCTCTACAAATGAGGCCTCGATGGAGTGCTCCTCAAATGAAATGACGAGAAGAAACTGATGTCATCGTGACTGAAGTACATGAAGGAGCATTTGGAGCACATCAATCGGGGACTAAGCTTTCCCATCAGGTTCGAAGGATTGGGTACTACTGTCCCACAGTGGCACGAGATTGTGATCGTTTTACCGCAAAATTCCACTCATGCCAGATCCATGCAAACATCACACACCAGCCCCCGGAGTTACGTCATCAAGCTAAGTACTCCTGGCAGTTTGCTGTCTAGGGGATGGACGTCGTGGGACCATATCCTCCCACCACTACCAAACAGCTGAAGTATATCCTCACGACGACCGACTTATTTTCCAAATGGGAAGAAGCCATACCCCTCAAGGAAGTTGGGGCAAGAAATATTGTCATCTTCGTGAAGACCAAAATCATCACCATATTTGGTGTCCCTCATACTATATCGACGGACAAATGCACCAATTTCTACACTTCTGAGGTGGAAAAGCTATACCACGAATATGGTATCAAGGCTAGCCACCCATCCTGCTACCATGCGGCGGCCAACAGATAGATAAAAGCTTTCAACAAGACCCTTTCCAACATCCTCAATAAAATGGTGGACAAAGACAAGAAGTCATGGCTGGATAAACTCCTCCATGTATTGTGGGATTATCGAACCACAATCTGCACCGCTACTCGGTCTACCCCGTACTCATTGGTGTACGGCACAAAGGTGGTCCTACCCATTGAAATCCAACTTACGTCACTCTTTGTTTCCATCTGTGATCGATTATCTGATGATGAGCAGTCAGAAAAGCGGCTAGGTGAATTGGAACAGCTAGACGGAAAGTGGCTGCACACTCTGCACCACCTGGATGTGTACCAGAACCGGATCACATGATCCTTCAACAAAAAGGTCTGCCTCCGGTCTTTCTTGTAAAGACAATTAGTGTTAGTCCTTAGGACCCCAATGATACCCGACAAGAATCCTCCAATGCTGGAGCCCAAGTGGGAAGGACCATATGTTGTACACAAGGTCTACTCCAATGGAGCATATACCCTGATATCTATGGACGAACAATTTACAACTGCTCCTACGAAAGCGAGATTCTTAAAGAAATATTTTGCATAGAAACTGTATGGCCCTCATCCTGACCACATGACGTTAAGCTGCATGGCCCATGTCCTCACCACATGACATTAAAATGCATGGATTTCATCCTCAACGCATTACATTAAACTGCATGGAGTTCGTCCTTAACGCATGACAATAAACTACACAGAAAAGGTGATTTAAAAACACCCTCTTCCCCTGTTTATGGACCAGACCTACACAGGGTGTATCATCTTTCATAGAACTACATGAGGCTTGATTCCTGCCCTCACAAAATACGTAGTAACTCCATAATTCCACACCCTGTCCCATCCACCTCAAACAAAAAGAAAAAAACACAAAAGAATGCCCATTCCTCCGTGTACGAACAAGACTTGAACGGGGTGTATTCACATCCTAACCACAAGATGTTAAACTGCAAGGAGTACGTCCTTACCGCATGATGATAAAATGGATGGATGAAGAAGAGTTAAGAATAACTCTCCCCCCGTGTATGGACCAGACCTACACGGGGTGTACTCATCGTCCTAACCACATGATGTTAAACTGTATGGACTCCGTCCTCACCGCATGATGTTAAACTGCACGGATTCCAGAGAACTATGTACGGATTGATTACTTCCCTCGTAGGATACGTAATGATGGCAGGATCCCCAGTCTTTTCCCAGCCCCCTGGATAAAAGAAAAAAATTCCTTCTTTCTCCCGTGTATGGACCAGACCTGCACTGGGTGTACTCATTCCAGAGAAATACGTACGGATTTATTCCTTCCCTTGTAGGATATGTAGAGACTCCAAGATCCCCATTTCTGACCCAGCCCCTTGAAAAAATGTTTCCCTTTCCCCCTGTGTGCGAACTAGACAGAAACAGGGTGTACTTCTCGTCCTTACCGGACGACGTTAAACTGCATGAACAATGATGTTAAAAATGCCCCCTTCCCCCGTGTACGGACCAAACCAACACGGGGTGTATATCATCTTCCTTACAGCCTGACGCTAAACTGCATGGAAGTAGTCCATACCTCATGACGTTAAACAGCATGGATGTTGTCCCTACTGCACGACGTTAAACTGCGCAGAAGCCCTTTTTCTTTCACGTTTGGTCACCTTCGTCCTTACCGCATGATGTTACTCTGTATGGAGTTTGGCCTCACCGCATGACCTTAAACTGTACAGACTTCGTCGCGACCCACCCAGGACACATGGCGAAATGAGATGGAGATACTCCTTACACATTTGGATACATCCTTTCCATACATCAGACTCCACGTCCCCGATAATTATGGATCTTCATAACAACTCATGGCCATCGGGGGTGGAAAGTCATTGACCAGTAGACACCTTTGTTAAAATATGCAAACCATGCCCTTAGCAGCTCTACATATTGATAGCCCCTGGCCCGTCTACCAAAGGCAAGATTCCCATAGGCGACACTCTTCCTAGCTCCGTATGCTTACCGGCCTCAGAGACCCCATACCATACCTCTTGATCCAGAAGTTTTTGGCGAAGTGGTTTACAAGTTCATTCCCCTTTTCACATTCAGTTGTTTCCATGGTTTCCATATCTGGCTAGCCTATGTGTCCTCCAGTGGTTCACATAGCGACCTGCATCAACAAACATCAAGCTAAGACTAGGCTACTTTGACTCAACGGACAATTGCTGTGAAGATGTTTTCTGTATACCCAGACACCATTATCCCCCCATGCTGAACTCAGCACAGGGAGCAATCACAGATTCTCATAATCATTCATGGTCATCGAAAGTGGAAAGTTATCGACCCAGGGACACCTTTGTATGACTATTCATACCATGCCCTCAGCGGCTCTGCATAATGATATCTCATGGATCATCCATCAAAGGAAATATTTCTTCGGGCAGTACTTCTCCTAGATTCGTACACCTACCGGCCTCAGACCCCCCACATCATACCTCGGGATCTGGGAAAGCTCAAAGTTGTAGTTTACAACTTTCATCCCCCTCCATGTTCTAAGTATATCAGAACATATTGACTCAGTTATCCTTCGAGTGAATGCAGTAACAGTCACCCAATAATCTGAGCTCTATGACCGATAAACTAGGAGTACCTCGTACTTACCACATGATGTTAAATTTCATGGAATGAAGGCACACCCCCGTGCACAAAAAAAGAGAAAATATCAGTGCATGGGCGCTCTTTGAAACTCAAAAATCAACCTGGGATGCATATTCACGACATGTCCAGACATTCCCCTGCCAAATGATAGACTTCGTGGCCGGGATAATTATAGATCCTCATAACCATTCATGTCCATCAGAAGTGGAAAGGAATAGACCCTTGGACACATTTGTAAGACTATTCATACCATTCCCTCAGTGGCTATGCATAATGATATCCCCTAGCTTGTCCATCAAAGGAAATATTTCCACAGGAGATGCTCTTCCTAGCTTTGTACGCTTACTGGCCTCAGAGCCCCCATATCACCTTTCCTGATCCAAGAAGCCCTGGAACCATGATTTACACCAATCAACCCCCCCCCCACATTTGGGCATGTTAAGGTATTCAAGCCCAGTTACATTCTGATGAAGAGAAGCCTTTGCAAAAATGTCTCTTTCCTCGCTGCATGACGTTAAACTACATAGAAACCTTTAAAAATGCCCCCTTCCTCGCTAGATGACATTAAACTGCATAGCAACCTTTAAAAATGTCGTCGCCCTCAGTGCATGACGTTAATCTTCATAAAAACCTTAAAAATGCATCTGGTCCTTGCCGCATGATGCCAAACTGCACGGATTATGTCCCAACCACATGACGATAAAATACACAGTCATACTCGTCATGGGTTTATTGAGAAATAGAGGCTTTTATTCATCATTCAGTGCATGGGTCAGACATGCACGAACCACCGCCTCACACCAGCATGAGAAAGAATTACATCACCTATTCTCAAGAAGTTTAGTCTAGATATTTCCCCTGTATTCAGGCACCCTCTCATCATAAACCATACTCTGTACTCAGAAAAAAAAGCCGAACTCTCATAAGCCACCCCTGGTGGTTCCAAATCTCAACTTCCCTGAAGATTCTCGGCTATCGGAAGTGGATAGTCTTTGGATTAAGGAAAACTTTATATGACTATGCATACCATGCCCTCAGCGGCTCTGCATATTGATCTCACCTAGACCGTCTACCAAAGGCAATATTTCCTTAGGCAATTCTTCTTTCCATATGACTCTTGGCCTCTGAGACACCATTTCTATCCTGGGATTCGAAAACCCTCTGATCTATAGATTACAAACCTCTTCCACAATCCTACCTGAATGCGGTGGCACGTCTTTTAAGAGATTACCGAGAACCAGGAGAATTCATTCCATTTCAGATGATGTCCCAGCTGCATGAGGTTAAACTGCGTCAAGCCTCAACCATCCCTTATGCTAACTAAATTCATAGGGAGGTGGTATTCGGACCACGCTCCTGATTAGTATAGATGTTCCCAAAACCCTTTCAGATGTCACACTCCCCTTCTGAACCACCCCTGGTGGTTTTCAAAATTTTCAATGCCACCCATCATGGTTTCCATAAGCCGGACTTCCATGAAGTCCCTTGGCCATCATAAATGGATAAGTATTTGACTTATGGACACCTTAGTATGACTATCCATACCATGCCCTCAGTGGCTCTGCATTTTGATCGCCCCTGGCCCGTCTACAAAAGGAATGTTTTCCTTAGGCAATGCTCTTCCTACCTCTATATGCCGACATGACTCCTATTCCTTGAGACATGCCATGCATGCCACTAAAATTAAAACAGGTTTCCCCCATGTGAATTTGATGTATATTGAGAGATCATTTAATCAGTTGAACCCCATTGGTGGCCCTCACCTTGCCATATTTGGTCAAAGCTGTTCGACCTAAAACATTTGTAGTGATAGTCTCGATGGCGGGACATTAAACCGCTCACAAAAGAAAGAGGCACAAAGCCTGTTAGGCCAAAAACCTGAAAAGGGAGACCTACAAATAATCCAGGTTATACCCTCTGGGCCCATACCAAATGGGCCCCGGAAAAATCAGGGCATTAAATGAAAAAGAAAAAAAAATGTTTGTGTGGTTTTTCTACAAAACCCTAGAAATTGTCAGACTATGCTCGCTGGACCCCATGGTCCAGGAAAAAGTTAGAGCTTGATTTATTTTTAGTCTGGGATGCGGATTATTCTATGTTCAGGGAATTAACATATGCAGCAATCGTACCAAATAAGTTTCTATCACAGGGAAAGGCAACAAGGGCGCTAAGGAAAATGTTTCATTTTTCCATAACAAAGTGGGAAAGAAGGGCATCCACAATCCAGATCCTCCTCTAGTGAGAAAGGTGATTACATGAGTTTTTCGGTGGATTCACAAAACTGTATCAGGAGGTGGTGAGAATACTCGATTTTATGAGAGAGACTCTGCAGTAAGGTCGTCTCAACTTCTTCACCAGCCCGCAATTCTTCTACCTCCTGAGCCGCCTTTGTGATTTCCCTTATTTCCTCCTCCATCCACCACCCCCTTCTCCAATCATGGCAGTGACGTTGGCCTCTTCCTTCTGCAGCCTCTATATCTCATTCCTCAGCACCTCCAAGTGAGAACGCTGCTCAATAACATCTCTCTGAAGCCCTGCAACGACCCCAGCATGGTCATGAGCCTCTGTTAGGCAGAGCTGTTGAGTTGCGAAAAGGTAGGCTTTGGATTGGGTAGCGGAAAGGTGAGATTAAAAATCACCTAGCCTCTCCCGATCAGCAACTACCTTCTTGACTATTGTTTCGGTGCGGATGTGCGTCGGGTTACGCTGTTCCGCCAGGACGCGTTCGCGCGTGCACCCGTCAACCCGAGGGGATGGGCGCGCGGTTTGTGGTCCCGCAGTCCCGCTTTCCAAAGGCGGGCGGCATCCGTCCCTTATTCAGGGGCGTCTGCTCCTTGATCGAAACCGGGATGATGGGATGTCGGCTCCTCCTTCCTTGGACGTCTCCTCGGAACTCGTCGCCTAATCCGGGTCTCCCTCATAGATTTAATAATGTTCGTGAATCTCGTTCCCGACGCCATATCTTCATGGACACCGGTAAATTACGCTGCTTCCGCCCGGACGCTCCAAGGAGTCTGGTTGGGGCAGCAACCTGCGGTGAGGAGGCCGGGTGGCTCTGGGTGCTGGGGGCGTGTCGTAACACTGCGGCTCTGCACATCTTTCTTCCGTCCCTAATAGGGCTTCTCGAAGGCATGATGACCTGAGGCATCCCGCGCTGGGTGCGGGGAACTGTGTCACCTGAGGTTTTCCTCAGCTTCCCATGTTTAACACGGGGTACGCCGCGAGTTTAACGTCCAGCGGGGACGGCATCGGACTGATCAACACGGAGAGTGGATCAGATGACAGAACCCCTTGCGGGGAACCTCCGACGCTGGGGCCAGCGCATGGGCGGCTTCCCAAGTGATGTGGAGTGGAGAGAAGTGGCATGACCCCACCGGGATGTGGCGGCCCGGGTAAGGATCAGGATGGATGATGGAGTGAAGAGCTTGGACCCCGTAGGGGCTTCCTACATACCGTGCGTTAGCACGGATCAAATTCAACGTAGTTCGGGTATACAGTTTAACGTCATGCTGGACGTCGGCAAGCCGACTCACGAAGGGGTCGAGGCCGCCGGGCGGAGGATTGAACCGAACCACCTCGCACAGGGGGAGATGGAACGGCCGGGTGGATCACAGTTTCACGTCATGCTGGACGATAAAAGGAGAAATGGAAAAAGGGGATGTGGGGAGGCACAGTGGAGATACACACGGGCAGTCCCCCACAGGGGCGGATTCATAGGTGAATCGACGCACGCGTGAACCCTAAAGGGGTCCACTGATGGACGAACCGACGTGAATACGACCGGGACGACCAGGTGGTGGGCTTGAACCTCAGGGAGGCTTCCTACGTACCCTGTTTAGAAGACAGGGATCAAAGTCCACGTAGTTCATTCTGTCAGGACTTACGCACTTGAGGCAGCCCGGATGCGGCAAAACTCAGTTGGAAGGGACTTGGACCGAAAGTAGGAGACACCTCGATCCCAGTCACACCCTCTACTGGCTTCGGCAGTGGGGGAGCGCAATAGAGATACACATGTGCAGCCCCCCACAAGAAACTATGGGTTTGTAATACCCTACCCCCCGTGGGGAAAAGCCGCTCCCATTAAATCGTCCCTAAAGAGGGGCAATCCTGACATCCCTACAGAGACGAGCGGGTGGGGGCCACATCCAAACCGGGGGGGGACCCTTCGTGCCAGGCACGGGATCGGGTGATGCGGACGGTTTAACGTCTTGCCGGACGAAGTACAGTTTAACTTCGTGTGCTGAGGATGAAGCGGACGGTTTAACGTCTTGCCGGACGAAGTACGGTTTAACGTCGTGTGCTGAGGACGAAGGCGCTTGGCAGTTTAACGTCTTGCAGCACGGACAATAGGGGCTAGGCAGTTTAGCGTCATGCAGCTTGTACGTAGTACAGTTTAACGTCATGTTGGACGGATGCAGTTTAGCGTCATGCGGGACGAATGTGCAGTTTAACGTCATGCTGGACAAATGTGCAGTTTAACGTCATGCTGGACGTTGGTTGCCGCCGATGGGTCCGTGTCACTTCGCGCAAGCCTGGAGGGCCGCACGAAAAGACAACGCACGGTGCGGGCACCAAGGATGAAGATCATCGGGCGCCACGCGGGCAGGTACCCTTAGGGGGTCAAGGGGGGCGACCCCGGCGGATTGCGCGCAAAAGAGGAGCTTTGCGCGCAAAACAGCAGGTCGGCGCGCAAAATGGCGGGCTGGCCCGCAATCGGGCCAGCCCTTTGCGCGCGGATGATTGAGATTGCGCGCATCGGGCTTCGGGTAGCACGCGGGGGCAACGACTCATTCTCTAACGAATGGCCACTTTGAAAATGGGGGGTGCGCGCAATCGGGCTGGATTGCGCGCACCCGGGGGCAATTGCGCACAAGAGGCTTCTTTTGCGCGCAAAGGCCTTCGGGTTAAGGATTATTCAAAGGAAAGGAGCCAAGGGGATTGCGCGAGAAGGCGAACCCCAAGGCTCTATTGCGCGAAAGAAAGGAGGTTACCTGAAGATCGGTATTGCGCGCGGAAGGGGTTGGATTGCGCGAACGAGCGACGCTTCAGATTCTGGAAACCATCAAAACGTCGGGGGTCGCCTTATATTTATAGGCAACCCCGGGCGCGGAATCCGGTCTCAGGCGCGGAATTCCCTTTGCGGGCGCGGAATCAGGACCCAGCGCGCAAGGGAGCCGCGCAGGCCACGGGCGCGAAAAATAGCGCGCCGGCCCAGCGCATTGCGCGCATCCCGGGAGGATTGCGCGCCGTGACTCAACTTTGCGCGCGGGCCTCTGAAATTTCGCGCAACTCCTCCGGGCCCTCCGGAACGTGCCTCTGACTCCAAATATCACTTCGCTTTCCGCATCCGGAGCTTCGTTTGGGAACAACGGACTTTTCCGGCGTCTACAAAAGCCCCCCCTCGGAATCTGATCGGCGAGAGGTCGCAACGATCGGGTTCCGAGGGAGACGCCGGAATGCCGAAGTCCGGGGCCGCGCGGGACTTAGGCGCGCAAAAAGGGGCGACGGGCGCGCAATTCGCCATCGCGGTCGCGCAATCGAGCATTCCGCGCGGCGCGGAATCCCAGACTCATCTATAAATAGGGGTCCCGGGTTCCGCGTTCCGTACACAGGCCTTCCGCGCGATAAGCTTCAACGCTCTCGTGCGCGAAATTGCCTTTCCCGGTCGCGAAATTCGCCCGATCGGCGCGCAAAACCATCCGAAATTCGCCTGTCTTTGCGCGAAAACCCGGAACTTTGCGTGACATTCTTCCCAATTGCGCGCCGTCCACTTGGATTGCGCGCCAACCTTCAAACTTCTCTACCAGCCTCGTCCGATCCCGCACGCTTCATCCCTTAACCCGCACGACTCCCGAAACTTCTGAGATGGCCGCGCATCAAGGAAATGAGGGGGATGCCGCCATTCGCAGAGCAGAGATGGCGGCGAACGAGGAGGTTTACGGAGCCAAGGAGATTGTTTCCAACAATCAATCCCTGTTCGACTTACTGACGCCGGCCCAGAAGACATATCCATTGTCGGACAACCTGCCGCTCTGGAACTTCGGCATCCTAGATGAGGTTCCGGTGCCAGGGTTCGAGGTTGATGCGCCACGGACCTGGGTGACTCGGGAGGACGAGCTTCCCCGCTATAACATTACCAACAATGGGCATCCTGCCAGGGAGACCAGGCACTTGGACGTCTATGTCCTGAACCCGAGGACGCGAACCATTGACGGGGGTGAGCCTACTGCGGAGAATTCTCCAGCCCTCTACTCGAGCACATATCCCCAGAGTGTCACTGACGACACCAAGGGCTGGCTGAAGGACTGGGACTTGCGGTCTGGGGGAAATTTCACCAGCGAGTGGGCCTGGGCGTTCTGGGTACGCCACACCTGCGATCACTTCGCAGAGGAGCTGCGGTACATCGGCCTATTTGAGGCGGTGTGGACGTCGCAGTTTCACTTCTACCAGCAGTCCGAGCTCGGGCCGGAGCTGTTCACCCGCTGGTCTCCGGATACCAACACCTTCCATCTTCACCATGGGGAGGTCGGCATCAGCCTCTGGGACATCCACTGCATCGGAGGTATCCCGCTGGAGGGCTACCAGTATGATGAGTTCCTGCCTCCGAGGAACACCTGGGGTGACAGGTCACGGACTCCCATCCTGACGTGGCATCTGCTGGACCTGGCTACAGAGCGACTCGGGGTCAAGGACTTCCAGAAGGACATAGCCTACAAGGAGTGGTTCGGCCAGTTCTTGGAGCATGACCCAGCGGTCAAGATGCCAGGCAGGGGGAAGCGGTGCCCGACCGCAGCTCAGAGGAGCCGGAACGGGTCGTACTGGCGGGTCCTGGAGACAGGCGACTACCGCTCATGGGGGTACCGCGTCATCGAGGCCCGGGACCCAAATGTCCGGTACGCGGCGTTCCTGGCCGCCATTCTGAGTGGGTGGCTCCTGCCAGTGCGGGACGCGAGAATGGGCGTTCGCCCGGCGACACTGGCGGTGGCGGGCGCTATGGCCGCCAACAAAAGATACAACCTCGGGGTCCCAGTGCTGGCGAGGCTGTATGCCATCCTGGGACGCATCTCACGAGGGGGGTCGCCACGAAGGATCTGTGGGCCCTTTCAGTTATTCCACGGCTGGGTGGCTGCTCACCTCGGTGGGTACACGTTTCCGAACGCCATCGTTCCTCCGGGCAACGGCCTGCGACCCTCGCTGCTGAACATCGCGGGGGTCGCTCCGATGACCCTAAGTGAGGAGGGCGTGAGGATTCGGATTGGCAATCATGCCAATTTCAACTTCAGTCCGTTCCCCACTCCCGTTGGCCAGATGATCGACAACGGGCAGGGTCCGCTGGAGCAGCATGAATACTTCCTGAACATGCGGGGCGGGGTGCTCGTGGCTCGGATCGACGGGAAGGTGATCTGCGAGCCCTACGTGCCAACCCGGTTCGCCAGGCAGTTCGGGTGCCTTCAACGGATGCCGAAGAGGGTGTTCACAGCTGTCCGGGAGGAGACGAACCCTGGCGTCCTTCGCCAGATGTGGCTGATGTTTGCCGCTTTCGGCTCTGGCGACGTCATCACTCTCCCTCCTACCGGGGTTGACGCAGGCTTGGCAACCGAGTACGCCGAACACTGGGCCATCGCGTACCCCGAGGGGCTTCTACGGAAGCCAGTTCGGTGGCTCGAGGTCACCCGTGCGGAGACCGGGCGTCAAGGGAGGAGGCGAGGCGCCGCCACATGGGGGAGAACGGAGGCTCGCCAAGCAGCGGAGCCGGCGCGAGCAGGGACTTCGGCGGCGGGCACATCGCAGGCTGCCTCTACGACCTCGGCGCCCAGAGAGGGGGCACGCGCGGTGGTCGAAGAGCGGCCCGGGAAGCAGGTGAGACGTCTGCTCGAACCCTCCCACGATGCAGTCTTCCCGGCGCTGTGGTCGGCCTGGATGACCCTGCGGCAGTCACTGGGGACCGACGCCATCTGGCGAAAGATTCTCAGAGAAGGAATCCATCTGCCAGAGGTCGGGCGCCTCCATATTGCCGACAGGGTGGACTTCAACCGGCAGTATGCGTATCTGACGGCCATGGATGATTACGCGCGCCAACGTGGTCAGCGTGTGGAGCCATCCCTTCTGGTGAAGGTGATGCTCGGTTTAGAGCCCGCTCCAGAACAGATGCCGCCGGAAGAAGACGACAGTAGCAACGACTCCGAGGAAGAGGAGGAGATGGGGGAGGATGAAGCCTCCGAGGGAAGATCCCATCAGGGGAGTCCGCGGGAGAGCGGCGAGGTGGCCGGCTCTGACAATGTTGATGTCACTGAGCTCCTCGAGGTCCGCTTCTATCCCTACTCAACCTGCTTCATCCATTCTCTTATGCAGCTTCTAACCCATTTCTCCATCTTTCTCAGGAGCGCACGGATGTTGGTCAGGCGTCCTCAGCGGGAGTAGGAGGGGCGCCAGCAGGACAAGGCGGGGGCCAGACACCCATTATCGAGTTGACAAGCGCGGAAGGGCTCCCTGCTGCAACTGTTCCTGCGGCGGCCGGGATAGCGGAAGATGACGTTCTGAACTCCCGTAAGTCTCCCTGCTTTACTGCTGGTGCTTGCCATTGACGATCTGTGACTAACCATGGCATGCCCCGCGCAGTGATCTCAACACTGGAGGCTCGTCGGGTTGCCGAACCTGGGCCATCTACGAGTGGACCAGTGGTGGACATGCCGCCTGCTCCGGAACAGACTTCCCACACCGAGCCGGCCCCACCAACTGCTGATCAGGGGGCTGCGGACGCCGGCGGTGCTGACATCGGAGAGAGGTCGGGGGCTGACGAGGGTGTCAGCGCCGCTGGGGAGAGAGAAGAAGGTCACCCAGATGTTGGGGAACCTATCCCTCATGAGGACCTCCCAGGGGCGGACCCTGCAGCAGACCTGCTGGCTGCCTTCCCTGCCTACCGGCCTGCCGACCCCGAGGAGATGGACGACTCGGACGCGGAGGCGGTCGAGGAGAGCCGGATAACGCGCCGTAGGGGGTGGAAGTGCATCCAGCGCTTCCTCAAGCGAGACCCGTCGGAGTGGCTGGGGCGCATGGGATCACTTCAAACCTGGCTGCGCTTCCTGTGTGCCGGGGTAGCTGATGCCCAATGCCTCCATCTGACGGTCCGTGATTTCATGGCCGAAAAGATGCGCGAGAGCTGCCGGCGTGCCGACGTCACACAAAGTCGGGACATGTCGGAGAGCACGCGGGCGCTCCTCGCGGCGGAGCAGGAAGTCCGGCGCCTCGAAGGGCAGGCGGCAGAGAAGGAGGCCTTCGTCGCAACGTGTACCGAGCTTGTGGAGCAACTAGCAGCCAAACTGGTTGACGCCCAGGTACAGCTGACGGAGGCGGGCCAACAGATGGTCACAATTCAGGTCGAGCGGGAGCGTGCACAGGCCAGAATCGACGAACTGCGTGCTGCGACCGCCGACGAAGAGAGGGCACGCAGAGATCGAGAAGCAGCTCTGGAGGCCACCAGCCAAAGGGTAGCGGCATTAGAGAGACTCATTCAGCACGCTAATCCCTAAGGGATTTTTTTTGCCGTTCCCAAAACATTTTCTTCCGCTACTTTGATCCATTTGTATGAATCAATATATTTATCTGTATCTTTTGGCTTAACATGCTCAACCACAATTCGTTGTCTTGCGGGAGTGTTAACCAAGCATCAGGCATCCATAATTGGGCCTGGATTGCTGGAGAAAAGAGGGAGGTCATTCCTAGGAAAGGAGACCTCAAGCCTAATCAATGTATCATCCCCCCAACTTGTTCCAACACACGAGCGGGGCAATGCTAGGGGCATTGAGATTTTATCCGAACATAGGGAAATGAGAAAGGGTGAATCGCGTGTCCCGAATCCAGACATCCACAACGGTCGGCCTTCCAGGAAATGCCCAAGACGGTAGGCGGACAGTGGATCGACCATAACAACTGCAATAGACGGACCGAAGGTCATCATTCATATTGCAGGAGGCGGACCACATGTCATCATGAATACCGCTTTGGGGGTTCCTTCAGACACAAGGGTGGAAATCCAGATCAACAGGGCATGCGAAGCGTGGGGCGAAGTGACGATTTGTTCGGACAGAATCCAACGCTCTCAAAATTGCGCCACCGTGGGGAAAGCGTATTAGGCGGATGCACTAATCTGGCCGTGAGTCACCCCAATTTCTCAGACAGCACCTCTTGGACGAGGAAATCGTCGCTTCCCACCATTGCAGTGGGGCATCCGGAGATGAATCGGGGAGAATATCACAACTGCACCACTCTACCAGAAGCCAGGCCAGACGGCCGGCGACGAGGAGGGGCGGGACTTAACGATCCCTGAGGCTGGACCCGAGTTGAGATGCCCGGGCGTTCCTACGTACTCCATCAGGCTGGAGATCAAGCCACACGTAGTTCTGAGAGTGCAGTTTAACGTCATGCAGGACGTAGAATCCCGTTTAGGGGAGATCTTAGTTTAGGGTCGTAGAGCTCGGACCATAGGGGTAGATCTTAGTTTAAGGTCTTAGAGCTCGGACCATAAGGGGAGATCTTAGTTTAAGGTCTTAGAGCTCGGACCATAAGAACCTCAAAGTACGCCACATCGTGGTCCTATCCCCTGGGTATGTGAAGATGCACTGAGGGATAGTGTCAAGAGTGTCGAGGTTTCGCCTGGTCAGAATGGGAGGTGGAAAATGTGAATCATGCGGCCATTCACTCAAGGACTGGGGGCACCGGAGTAACGATATGGGAGTACTGCCGACCGTGGCGGAAAAGCAGCATCAATATCGCACTAACCATTGATGAAATGAGGCAGCAAACGAGCATCGACAGCTCAATCGCAGGATTCATATCGATTTGTTGCCCGAGGCCATTGGGGGCACCAGCCCGAGTCGGTGGGAGAGCACTGAGGCATTGTGTCTGAACCGTTCACGGGGGCTCCACCCAGGGCGTAGACGATGAGTCCGAATGAAAGGGAGCACGAAGCCTGAAAAGTGGAGGAAACCTGACCAAGCGGATCCTGACCCTCCTGGCAATAAACCAGAGTACTCTTGACACCGGTGGACCACTGCAAGGGGTCGGGGAACACGCCTTGAGGGTGACCTGAAGGCGGCGGATTCCCCAGAGAAGGGGGAATCTCTAAGAGGTGGGGGGCTGGACCCGAAGTTTCAAACATCCGGGCGTTCCTACATATCCCATAAGAATGGGAATCAAGCCACACGTAGTTCTTGAGGGCGGCGCAACACAATCGGTCACCAGCGCGGGGAAGAGTGCGGGTCTGACCCTCGCACACAGAAGGAGCGGCATTTGATATTTCTTGTTTTTCCTTAAAGATGAATGGTTTTTCTTTGTGCGGCGACATGCCTGTGATTGAGAAATCTCTGGCGTCGCCACAATAATCAAGCCACGGAAGGCATTGATAAATAGCGTGGTTATTAACCAGCTCCCAACATGAGTGTCCCCTGAGGAGAACATCACGATGCAGTGCCGTTTCTCGTCGGGCGGCCAAGACGATCACAGTTTACGGTCGTGTGGTAGGACCAGACAACACAGTTTAAGGTCGTGTGGTTCGGACCATGGAGGAATCCGCTTATCGCGGTACGGCGGACACGGCGGAGGTGGGAACATACCCAGCCCTGCGGTCACGCACGATTCCAGGAGAAGAGTCTTGGGATAGGGGTGTGCGTATGTCCATCACCCGAGGGGCAGAGATGCTAGCCTCCAGATATACTGGGCCCAGAACGCGATTGTTCGGGCGACTCCTTCCTCCTTATGGGGACGAGGGTCCATCTACGCATGGCCCTTAGGGAGGACATCCGCATATATCCTTGGTTCTCAGATCATGGGAGCCTTGAACGACACCATTACCCTGGTTGGTCTGCCTAACGTGTAGAGGTGTACTGAAGGTCTGTATGAAAAGAGTGTCGAGATTCCACTACAACGCACAAAGGCGGAGTGTGATGAGGACTGCGCAACCAATGTTCAGAGCCTGAAAGAGCCGACATGGCGATCAAGGGCGTTGCTGACCATATTCGCAACACAACATCCGATCGCATCAGCCTAAGACGGGGCAAGCAAACGAGCATCAACCGCTCAATCGCAGGATTCATATCGATTTGCGGCCCAAGACCTGCCGGTAAATTGACCCGGAGCGGTAGGAGAGCACTGAGGCACCGTACCCAAACCGCTAACGAGGATCCCTTTGAGTGAAGGCTCGAACAAGAGGAAGCGCGAGGCCTGACAAGCAACACAGGACTTGTCGGGATTGAATCTGACACTACGAGTCATAGACCGAAGTACCCAAAAACATGTTAACAGATCACCGAAAAGGGTCGGAGGACTCACCCTGAGAGCAACCAAAAGAGGGCAGATCCCCGTGATCAACCAAGAGACGGGGCTGGACCTGAAACAAAAGCATCCAGGCGGTCCTACGTATCCCATAAGGATGGGAATCAAGCCGCACGTAGTTCTTGAGAGGCAGTTTAACGTCATGCAGGACGATACGCTGAGCAGTTTAACGTCGTGCAGCTTGGACGTGGTGCAGTTTAGCGTCATGCAGGACGAGGCGCTTGGCAGTTTAACGTCTTGCAGCGCGGACAAATGCTGAACAGTTTAACGTCTTGTAGCCTGGACGAATGCAGTTTAACGTCGTGCAGGACGTAACACTTGGCAGTTTAACGTCTTGCAGCGCGGACGATATGCTAGGCAGTTTAACGTCGTGCAGCTTGGACGTATGCAGTTTAACATCGTGCAGGACGTGGGCACACTCAGACAAAGTACTGCTTGAGGAACCTAGCGTTGGTGGGAGGAGTGACACGCTCACCATCCATAGTCGCCAGGGAGTACGCGCCATTGGGATAGACCTTGTGGACAACAAAAGGTCCCTCCCACTTGGGCTCCAACTTGGGAGGCTTCCTGCCGGGGATCATCGGTGCTCTTAGGGCTAGCACTAGATCACCCTGCAGGAAGGAGCGAAGGCGAACCTTCTTATTGAAAGCTCGAGCCATTCTGCTTTGATGCCTCTCCAAGTTGTGCAAAGCGCGAAGTCTATTCTCATCCAGTGCTTCCAACTCGACTAGACGGGCTTCAGCAACTCTGTCCGGCGCTTGCTGGTCGTAGAACGCAGTGCGCAAGGACGGTAACTGGATCTCGATGGGCAGGACGGCCTCAGCTCCATACACCAGGGCATAAGGGGTCATCTGGGTGGAATTGCGAGTCGTCGTCCGATAAGCCCAGAGGGCGTTGGGGAGCTTGTCCGGCCAACCCTTCTTGTTCTGACCAACCATCTTTTGCAGAATGTTAGAGAGGGTTTTGTTAAACGCCTCGATCTGTCCATTCGCCTGCGCATGATAGCGAGATGTATGGTTCGAGCGAATGTTATACTTGGCGTACAACTTCTTCAACTCGGCTGCTCGGAAATTGGTTCCGTTATCCGTGAGGATAGCGTGAGGCACTCCAAATCGATAGATGATGTTGGAGGTCACGAAGTCAGCGATCGAACAGGATTTGACCTCTCTGAGCGGAATCGCCTCTGCCCATTTGGAGAAGAAGTCTGTGGCGGTCAGAATGAACCGGCACTGGCGAGCTGTCGCCGGTGGGTAAGGTCCCACAACGTCCAGACCCCAGACCGCAAAGGTCCAGGAATACCTGGTGGTATGGAGAGGCTCCGGCGGCCGATGCACAAAGTTCGCATGAACCTGGCACGCATGGCACCTCCTGGCATACTCGATGCAGTCATGGATCCTGGAGGGCCAGAAGTATCCCAACCTCCGAATCTGGTGGGACAGCTTCGGCCCAGTCTGGTGGGCACCGCATGAACCGGCATGAACCTCTTTCATGACTCGTGGGATCTCAACTCCCTGAAGGCAACGGAGGAGAACGCCATCAAATCCGCGTTTGTAGAGGATCTGCTCTAGGCCGGGGCTGCTCTGGAGGACAAACTGCAATGCGCGGCGTCGAACTCGCTCGCGCTCGGCCCGATCCGATGGAAGAATGCCATGTTGGAGGTACTCAACCAAAGGCGTCCTCCAATCAGGGGTTGATCCGACTGTCATATCTGGGGTACTCGGGGCTCGGGACATAGGGGCAACCGTGGTGAGATTACTTACCAACGGGCCGCGATCTTCTTCCGGGATAACGGAAGCGATGAGCCTGCGGCGCGTCACGCGGACGATCAGGTTGTCCTGTTCAGGCTCCGCAAGTGACGCAGCAAGGCTGGCCAAAGCATCTGCTTGACCGTTCTGCGACCGGGGAATGTGGACAATTTCTGGCCGAGAAGGGAACTGGGCCATCAGAAGGAGGGTGCACTCTAGCAATGGCACAAGTTCTGGCTTCCTGACAACATAGTCGCCATTGATCTGCTTAACGACCAGCTCGGAGTCCCCTTTCACGCACAGACGGGGCACATCGATCTCGAGAGCCAACTCGAGGCCGGTGATGAGGGCATGGTATTCCGCCTCATTGTTGGTACAGCCCTCTGACAACAGGAAAGAGTATGGCAGCACGGCTCGCTCCGGGGTAATGAATACGATTCCCAAGCCCACTCTGTTGAGCTTAGGATTATCGAGTCTTCTACCGGTGGGGCTCCGGGAGGCACCGTCAAAGTGCATCCGCCAGCATGGATCGGTTCGATCAACCGAGAGAATGGTCTCATCAGGAAAGCCTAGATCCAGCGGCTGATCCGCGGAGGTCGGGTGAGCTGCCAGAAAGTCTGCCAATGCTTGCCCTTTGATGGCCTTCTGAGACACATAACTGATGTCGAACTGCTGGAGAATCACATCCCACCGTGCTAGACGGCCAGTCAACATAGGCCGGCTCAGGATATATTTCAACGGGTCTACCCGAGAAACCAACTGTACCTCATGGTGCTGCAAGTAGTGTCGTAATTTCTGTACGGAAAATTCGAGCACCAGGCAGCTCTTCTCGATGGGGGAATACCTAACTTCCGCATCGAGGAGCATGCGACTGAGGTAATAGAGGCTATTCTCCGTTCCCTCGTTGTTCTTCTGGGCGAGAAGGGCACCCAGGGACCGTTCCAGGGCGGTCACATAGAGGACCAGCGGCTTCCCGGATACAGGCGGCATCAGAACCGGAGGTTGAAGCAGGTACTGCTTGATTTCCTCGAAAGCGTTCTGACACTCTTTATCCCATACAAAGGTGGCACCTTTATTCATGAGCCGAGAAAAGGGCTTACACATGCCGGCCAGATTCGCGATGAATCGGCGTATATAGGCTAAGTGGCCTTGGAACCCTTGCAGTTCCCGGATGGTACCTGGGGGAGGCATTTGGCTAATCGCCCTGATTTTCTCTGGGTCGATCTCAATACCCCGGTATCTTACCACAAATCCAAGGAACTTTCCGGAGGTGACCCCAAAGGCACACTTCAATGGGTTCATCTTCAGGCAGCGAGACCGGAGGAAGCCGAACACTTTCTCAAGATCTTTGAGATGGTCCTGACGCTGGCGCGATTTGACAACCAAGTCGTCGACGTAGCATTCCACCAGTGTGCCGAGTATTGGCTTGAATATGCGGTGCATCGCCCATTGATAGGTGGCACCTGCATTCTTCAGGCCGAAGGGCATGACCCGGTAGCAAAAGGTACCTTGGGGGGCCCTGAAGGCAGTGAACTCCTCATCCTCAGGGGCCATCCGAATTTGGTTGTATCCGGAGTATCCATCCATGAATGAGAGGGCTTGGAACCCTGTCGTGGCGTCAATCAACAGCTCTGTCACTGGAAGGGGAAAATCATCCTTCGGACAGTGGCGGTTGAGATCGCGGAAGTTGATGCAGACTCTAATCTGCCCGTTCTTCTTCCTGACCGACACAATGTTGGCCAGCCATTTGGGGTACTGAACTTCCCTCACGAAGTTGGCTTTGATAAGCTTGTCAACTTCGGCCTCAACCATGGCACCGTGGAGTGGGTGCATCTTCCTGGGAGGCTGCTTGAACCCGCGATGGTTCGCCGGGAGACCAAGGCGGTGGACGGCTACCTGAGGATCTAGCCCCGGCATCTCATCATAGCCCCAAGCGAACACATCACGGTGCTGCCTGAGAAAGTCCACGTACTGCTGCCGCTCCTCAGAGGGCATGGCGGCACTGACCAATGTGGGTCTTGGATCGGCCTCGGTTCCAAGGTTCACCTGTATTAACTCATCGACCGTGGCGGGGACGCCCTCCTCAAAGGCTGGGGGTGCATATTCCACGTCCTCTCCACTCGGGGAGGGATCGTCCACGGGAGAGACTGTGTTGGAAACTGCATTGGGGCTACCAGATCCTGCTGGGCCACTGGTGCTGGCGTGGGCGGTCGCGGTCATCTCATCAGGAGACTCGCGGGCCGTCGAGACCATGGCGACGTCCAACCGGTGAATCGGGAGGACGTAAGCATCATTCAGACTTGCCCAGGGATCACTTGCAACAGCGACAGGCTCAACCTCACCTGCCAGGATCTGCTTATCCTTGCTCTTGTAATAGTCCGTGTCCAGATAGCGGGCTTCACATGAGGCAAAAGGAGAGGCATCTCCTTGAAGCACGCCTACTCGACCATTAAGGGAGTATTTTAGGAATTGATGGTATGACGAGGGAACCGCCGCGTGAAGGTGGAGCCATGGCCTGCCCATCAATGCGTTGTACGCAGTGTCCTGAAGGACTACCATGAATTCGGTGTTGGCAACCAAGTCACCGAACTGGGTCTTCAAACGTATCTTGCCGACCGGGGTTTGCTCGGTGCGGTCGTACCCCTGGATCTTGAGGTCGAAGGGAATCAAGTCATCCTCAGACAACCCCAATCTCCGGAGCGTCCGAGTTGGAATCAGGTTAATCCCGGACCCCGTGTCGACAAGACAGCGCCGGACTTCAAGGCCATTGAACTGGCCAGTGACATACAGCGGACGAATGTGTCCATGTATAGGAGGGTCTTCATCCTTACCAGAGAACGAGATAACTGCCTGACATTCGGCGTCCTCGATCGTTTCGGCGTGAAAGGCCTCTGCATCCGCAACCTCTGTCTCAAACTGGAGGGGGCTCTTCAGGGCTTCAGCGAGTGCCTCGCGCATCTCAGATGACATGCGCAGAGCCTCATGGATGGAGAGCCTTGCTGGGATGTCGGCCAAGTGCTTCAGGACATCATACTTTTTGGCCAAGCGCGAGCCCCTGGTTGCAGGAGGTTGCTCTGCGGTTGGCGGCATGACGGGCCTTGCCGGTTGGATCGACGGCCGACTGGTACTTGGCGCATCTCGCTGTTCACTGGTTGCAGTCCGGGAAATGGTCACCGTACTGGGGTCAGGAGGCCGGGATGGACTCGTGGCAGGGCGGAGCTGGTCGTGACGCGGCTGAGGCGGTTCTGCCTGGTCCCACACCACAAACAGCGGCGGAGGCGAATCCGTCATCCCCGAATGGGGGGGCGGCGCACGTTGTGCTCGGTTTTGAGCCTGCTGCCTAGTCTCAGTGGCGTGCACGGCCTGGCTGGAGGTACCAAAGGCTGTGCCCCGGCGACTCCTGCTGCTGCGGTTCTTCCGACGGTGGCGACGACCGGGGACACTAGGGAGGTCCACCTGGTGTTCTTCAACATCGGGAACCGAAAAGGGATTTACCAGCTCGACGGTGTTAACCGAAGCGTACCCAACACCGTCATCGGACGAATCATCCATCACCGGGCGGATCCGAGGAGGGACCCCCATCTCCGGGGGCATGAAATCGCCGAGAGTGCGGGATAGTGGCGGAACCGGCGGGGCGCGCTCTTCCTTCTTGCGATGCCGCCGTTTGCTCCTCTTGGAAGAGGCAGGCTGGGACGACGATGCCGAAGCAGCACCCGCAGATTCTGGGGGCTCAGGCTGATTCAAGCGCGCACGGATGATTCCATGGGCACGAATGGTCGTCTTGCGGGCCATCCAGTTATTATACTTCTGGGATCCGCGGTCGGAGACCAGCTGCCATTCGTCCTCGTTGCCACTATCGTCATCTGATCCCACGAACACGCCCGCCACTTGTGCTAGAGCTGGGCCCAACCTGATTACATTGTTGTTGATCTGGTCTTGGAGCCAATCCTTAAACACATAGCACCGCTGGATGGTGTGCCCCATGGCCCGATGGTAGGGGCAGTAGCGGGGGTTATTCGTAAGATGTGCCTCCTCTGGCCTCCAACACTCAGGCAGTCGCACAATCCTCTGCTCCAGGGCGCTCCAGAAATAACCGGGGACCTGATCCTTGTGGAATGAGTAAGTCAGGTGTCTCGGGCCCCTGGGAGCATGGTCTTGACGAGGGGCTGGAGGGGCCGGCCGAGGAGGTGGACCCTGATTATCTCGCCTGGGTTGCGGCGGTACATTACGCGGAGGGGCCGGCCGGTTCTGAGGCTGCCGCTGCTGGGCCGGGAACTGAGCCCGTGGAGGCGGATTCCTGTGAGGCTGTGGAGCTGGCCTCGCCGGCAGCAGCTCCAATGGCCTGGGGGCCTCTATCTGGGCGACAGCAGCGGGCTCAGCCCTGCTGACTCTCCTTGCAGGAATCATTGGAGGCAGCGGGTGTGCCTGGCTGGCCTGTTGCAGGGCTTCCTCAAGACGTTGAGCTTTGTCTGAGAAGTCCCTGAACCCTCCGGGGTAATTTTGAGTGATCAGGGAAGGGACCAGCTCAGTCTTGACGTTCCCGACGCACATTGTCAGCAACTGCTGCTGAGTCAATGGCATGTCAAGGGAATACGTGAGACCCTTCCATCGGCCGACGAAGTCCGCGACTCGCTCATCAGGCCTCTGCTTGCACTTGAAGAGGTCTGCGATACTTGTCTTCCGGGTCGTGGAACTGAACTGGTAGAGGAACTGTCTACGGAGGTCCTCCCAGCTGGTTACCGACCCGACGGGGAGCTGGCTGTACCAGACAAATGCTGGCCCTTCCAGTGTCTGAACAAAGCAGCGAAGCTTAGCGGCCTCTTGCTGCGCCGGAGTCCCCAACATAGGCCCGCACCTCGAGTTGAAGTGGGCTAAATGCTGTGGCGGATCTCCAGTCCCGTTGAAGGGAGCGAAAGTAGGGTTCCCGAATCCCGGAGGCGCCGACATGTCATCCACCCATGCTGGGTAGGGCTTGCCGTCCGGTGGGATCGCCACCTTCCGAGTCTCCAAGGCCTCCAAGCGGGCAATGAGTGCCGCCATCGGATCATCCGGACATGGGTTCCAGTCCTGGCGAGGATCTCTAACCACGAGCGCATTGCATGGCCCTTCAATCGGGTCGTCGACCGGGTCGTCGAACTCGGCAGCTCGTGGGATGGCGGGCGGAGCGGCCCTTGGGGCAGCGGGAGGAATCCGAGCGGGGTCTCTCAGGTAGTTACGCCGCTCGGGAGGGTGTGGCGAAACATACCGCGCCCTCTTGCCGTAGGCAATGGCCTCTCTCCTGTCGGCGAACACGGCGTAATCACGGTTGCCCGGGAGAGTCTCTTCGAGGAGCGGTTGTTCCGGTCCCTGCTGTCCTGGCCTAGGATCACCGTAGTCAGGCCGCCGTTCTGCAGCGCGCTCGGCGAGGAGCTGGTCAACCAGCTTCTTCTGTTCGGCGAGCTGCTGACGTAGCGTAGCTTTCTCGGGATCCTCCTCTGCCCTCTGCATGGAGGCAGATGGGTCGGCGGGCTTTATAGCCTCGCTGTGCTCTTTTCCTTTGCTGACGTTTCGGCTCAACGTCAGTGCTTCAGTGGGTGCGGGGAGCCCCAGGAGGTTCCTCTGATGACGAGTGACTCTCACCGATGGCTCTGACGACGGCTTGTCTTCGGGGGGAAGCCCCCGTCGAGAAGTTCCAAGTCGTTCCCCTCTTCCGACAGGTCAGCCATATTGACCGTTTGTGTCCCTGGGGATATACCCTCAGGGCCACCCAGCGAATCGGGCTGTCGGCGAATCACACTGAAGCATAGGGCAGCGTACATCCCCCATCCACGGATATACACGTGGGGAGTGGCTTCCCCGATAACTTTGCGGAGTACTTGAAAACACTCAACGCATCGTTGTTGGAGGGCCTCGTGGTGCTCAAATGACCCGGGGTGCCGAACCGCGGGGAGCATGGCCAGGTCAATTTGACGGCACTGCTCACCAATATCCTCCTGGTGCACTTGACTCCCGGGGTATGGCATTTGTAGGCGGTGAAGACAGGAGAGAGTCTCCCGAAGAGTTCGGCGGAAGCATTCGAACTCATCCGGGGTGAGCGATTCGGGTGCATCAAAGCCCGGTCCTGCGACTGGCCAAAACTTCTCAGGGAAGTGGCCCTCTGAAAGGACGGTCCAGAAGCTCCACGACTCAAACTCGGGACCCAGATCTCCTTGGTCCTCTTCAATGGCTGGGAACGGACGGGGAACCGGCAGTGGTGCCGTGGCGGGCCGCCGGGCTGACGGGCTGGCCGGCGGTGAATACGGCGAACAGGCCGATTGGCCTCCATATCTCGGGCCGCCCTCTGAGGGTGGCGGTGCCCTGGCTACCACATCACGATAGGATGGGCCGGCGAGCGAACATCCTGTCGTAGCATCGGTTCTCGCCGAGGGTGCACCAGATCGTGGTTCGACCGTCGGTCCCCAGAAAAAGTCTCCGGCTTCTCCGATCGAGACGGAAGGCACTTCCGGAGGGGCCGGTACCAACCGCAAGCTTGATCCTTGGGGGTCTACCAGGCCCTCGTTACTCCGGATATACCTTCGGAGAGAAGCGGGGATCACATCGATCTCGCTCTCGGGGAGCACGAGGCTGACGTGCCGCATTCCTACCCCTGCCCTTGACTGGCGGGATTGGGGAAAGGGCTCTGTCGCCGAATCGTACTCCGCCTCTAAATCAGAGAAGCGAACCGGTCGGATCTCTGTCCGGAATTCCGTAACATTCTTCCCTCGGCATCGACGCCTTGCCTTCCTGCCCCTGGGTGGTTCTTCGGGGCAGGGCTTATCTCTGTCCTGGCATCCTCCAGCCGCACTGGTGCTGGGGCCAAGAGGACTGGAAACCAAGGTGCGAGGGGCACCGGGACAAATATCAAAGGGGACGCGGGGAGAGATGATTCCGGGCAGGCCTCCAGGCCGGGATCGTAAGGTGGGATGACCCATGCCTCCTGGATCGGCCACACGGAGTAGATCCCGCTGGTGAATAGCGCTACCGCGAGGTGGTCCGCGGTGGCTACTGCCTGCACCAGCAACCGGGAGAGTCGACCCAACCTGCCTTTGGGGTGGTCGAAAACTCGATCCAGGTCGGGCATAGAAGTTCCCCTGCTCAGGATGCGCAGGGGCCTGGCGACTGGAGCCAACAGTGGCTCGGGTCAATGCGGCCGCTGTTGCTAGGGCCCCAAGGTGGTCATCCTCTTCCGCTCGTGCCCGACGTTGGCGTCGGGACAGACGAGTCGGGATGAGCGGCGCGGGCAGGTGGAGAGCCCGCTCTTCGACTTGAGAGGCCTGGCGGCGGTGTCACCGTGGCCTGGCGGGAGTCCTTACCGTAGATCCCTGGAGCGAATCCCGGATAGGGTGATCCCGGGCATCTTCCACCTCATCCGCATAGGGAAGGGAACTGTCAGAGCGCTCCGGGGATAATCTCCAGAAGCGGTTGGACGTTGAGGTAGGCAGCAGTGCCTCCCTGCGCGGCCCTCAGGGGCGGCGGTGGTGGCGAGGTGCAGCCTTCTCAAGGTCTAGGCGAGCCATGTCCCTAGTGGGGATGACTCCCTCTTCCTCATATCTCCGCACCAGGGTGTTGATCACCCTTCTCTGGATGACCTCCGAGGGGGAGAGAGGGCGTGGTTGTCCCGCAGTTGCGGCTGCTGGGACGGCTGTGGAACGGGCGGGACCGCGCGGAGTAGCCGCGTCGGTGTTTCCCCTACCCCTGCGCCAGTGGGCGGGTGGCGATCGGGCACTGGATCGGGCGACCTGATTTCTGAAAGCAGGGGGAAGAACCCATTAACACTGACAGGAAAAAGGAATCGACAACCAACCATTAGCGCCACAACGCCTTCCGTGGGGGGAACCCAGGCCCTCGACGTTGCGAGACGGAGTGCCCGATGTCCCTTCCCCAGCCCCTGGCGGGTAAGACTGAATGATTGGCCGGGCAACATGCCGGTCTTCCAACACCTCTGAAAGCCATCGGTCCTCGTATCGAGGAGAAGAGATTCACGTCGGGTTCACCATTTTTCTGTTTCGGTGCGGATGTGTGTCGGGTTACGCTGTTCCGCCAGGACGCGTTCGCGCGTGCACCCGTCAACCCGAGGGGATGGGCGCACGGCTTGTGGTCCCGCAGTCCCGCTTTCCAAAGGCGGGCGGCATCCGTCCCTTATTCAGGGGCGTCTGCTCCTTGATTGAAACCGGGATGATGGGATGTCGACTCCTCCTTCCTTGGACGTCTCCTCGGAACTCGTCGCCTAATACGGGTCTCCCTCATAGATTTAAGAATGTTCGTGATTCTCGTTCCCGGCGCCATATCTTCATGGACACCGGTTAATTACGCTGCTTCCGCCCGGACGCTCCAAGGAGTCTGGTCGGGGCAGCAACCTGCGGTGAGGAGGCCGGGTGGCTCTGGGTGCTGGGGGCGGGTCGTAACACTGCGGCTCTGCACGTCTGTCTTCCGTCCCTAATAGGGCTTCTCGAAGGCATGATGACCTGAGGCATCCCGCGCTGGGTGCGGGGAACTGTGTCACCTGAGGTTTTCCTCAGCTTCCCATGTTTAACACGGGGTACGCCGCGAGTTTAACGTCCAGCGGGGACGGCATCGAACTGATCAACACGGAGAGTGGATCAGATGACAGAACCCCTTGTGGGGAACCTCCGACGCTGGGGCCAGCGCATGGGCGGCTTCCCAAGTGATGTGGAGTGGAGAGAAGTGGCATGACCGCACCGGGATGTGGCGGCCCGGGTAAGGATCAGGATGGATGATGGAGTGAAGAGCTTGGACCCCGTAGGGGTTTCCTACGTACCGCGCGTTATCACGGATCAAAGTCAACGTAGTTCGGGTATACAGTTTAACGTCATGCTGGACGTCGGCAAGCCGACTCACGAAGGGGTCGAGGCCGCCGGGCGGAGGATTGAACCGAACCACCTCGCACAGGGGGAGATGGAACGGCCGGGTGGATCACAGTTTCACGTCATGCTGGACGATAAAAGGAGAAATGGAAAAAGGGGCTGTGGGGAGGCACAGTGGAGATACACACGGGCAGTCCCCCACAGGGGCGGATTCATAGGTGAATCGACGCAAGCGTGAACCCTGGAGGGGTCCACTGATGGACGAACCGACGTGAATACGACCGGGACGACCAGGTGGTGGGCTTGAACCTCAGGGAGGCTTCCGACGTACCATGTTTAGAAGACAGGGATCAAAGTCCACGTAGTTCATTCTGTCAGGACTTACGCACTTGAGGCAGCCCGGATGCGGCAAAACTCAGTTGGAAGGGACTTGGACCGAAAGTAGGAGACACCTCGATCCCAGTCACACCCTCTACTGGCTTCGGCAGTGGGGGAGCGCAATAGAGATACACATGTGCAGCCCCCCACAAGAAACTAGGGGTTTGTAATACCCTACCCCCCGTGGGGAAAAGCCGCTCCCATTAAATCGTCCCTAAAGAGGGGCAATCCCGACATCCCTGCAGAGACGAGCGGGTGGGGGCCACATCCAAACCGGGGGGGACCCTGCGTGCGAGGCACGGGATCGGGTGATGCGGACGGTTTAACGTCTTGCCGGACGAAGTACAGTTTAACGTCGTGTGCTGAGGATGAAGCGGACGGTTTAACGTCTTGCCGGACGAAGTACGATTTAACGTCGTGTGATGAGGACGAAGGCGCTTGGCAGTTTAACATCTTGCAGCACGGACGATAGGGGCTAGGCAGTTTAGCGTCATGCAGCTTGGACGTAGTACAGTTTAACGTCATGTTGGACGGATGCAGTTTAGCGTCATGCGGGACGAATGTGCAGTTTAACGTCATGCTGGACAAATGTGCAGTTTAACGTCATGCTGGACGTTGGTTGCCGCCGATGGGTCCGTGTCACTTCGCGCAAGCCTGGAGGGCCGCACGGAAAGACAACGCACGGTGCGGGCACCCAGGATGAAGATCATCGGGCGCCACGCAGGCAGGTACCCTCAGGGGGTCAAGGGGGGCGACCCCGGCGGATTGCGCGCAAAAGAGGAGCTTTGCGCGCAAAACAGCAGGTCGGCGCGCAAAATGGCGGGCTGGCGCGCAATCGGGCCAGCCCTTTGCGCGCGGATGATTGAGATTGCGCGCACCGGGCTTCGGGTAGCACGTGGGGGCAACAGCTCATTCTCTAACGAATGACCACTTTGAAAATGGGGGGTGCGCGCAATCGGGCTGGATTGCGCGCACCCGGGGGCAATTGCGCACAAGAGGCTTCTTTTGCGCGCAAAGGCCTTCGGGTTAAGGATTATTCAAAGGAAAGGAGCCAAGGGGATTGCGCGCGAAGGCGAACCCCAAGGCTCTATTGCGCGAAAGAAAGGAGGTTACCTGAAGATCGGCATTGTGCGCGGAAGGGGTTGGATTGCGCAAACGAGCGACGCTTCGGATTCTGGCAACCTTCAAAACGTCGGGGGTTGCCTTATATTTATAGGCAACCCCGGCCGCGGAATCCGGTCTCGGGCGCAGAATTCCCTTCGCGGGCGCGGAATCAGGACCCTGCGCGCAAGGGAGCCGCGCAGGCCACGGGCGCGAAAAATAGCGCGCCGGCCCAGCGCATTGCGCGCATCCCGGGAGGATTGCGCGCCGCGACTCAACTTTGCGCGCGGGCCTCTGAAATTTCGCGCAACTCCTCCGGGCCCTCCGGAACGTGCCTCTGACTCCAAATATCACTTCGCTTTCCGCATCCGGAGCTTCGTTTGGGAACAACGGACTTTTCCGGCGTCTACAACTATGTCATAAACACTATGATAGTCAAAGCCTTCAAATCCCAGCAACATTAACAAATTGCGTATCCTCGGTAATTTGGTCAGAATCTCGACCAAGGGTGTTTGAGAGATCTGTCTCCAAATTTTCTCCCAAAACCTTTGGAGAGCGGGTCAAAGGCTGGATAAGACCTGTTGATCGGGCTCAGAATCACTTCCAGATGAGGACACAAATTCGGGGATGAATGTCACCAAAGAGGGACCCGAGGCGGCCTCGCCCGCAAACTCTAGCACTACGACATCTTCGACCCCGACAGTTGTGGTCATAGGCACAGCCGGGTTTGGCGACACAATTTTCAGCGCCAGAGGATGTGGTCCTGAAGCCCGAGAGTCAATAAGACAGATGAGTACCTCTACTTGGAAAAGGGAAGAAAAAGGAGTTAGTGGTAGGAGACCGGGGAACTTACTCCTAATCAACGAGGCATCGTAATCCGCAAGCTCTGCACTGCCATGACAGCCACTCGAAGAGGATGCCACATCTTCGATAGGCAAGGAAATCCAGGGAGCCCCCAGAGGGGTCCAGGGCCTGAGTCCATGCCTAAGGCCCATAGTTTCCAAAGTCGTCCCCATGTGGTCACCTACGGAGACCAAGCTCGAAGATGTAACTCCCCCGGTGAACAAGATAATGGCCCGCTCTGGGTTCCCAGCAACTGGATTAATGGAAGGCTCTTCCTCCATCATCCCGGGATCCATTGGACCTGGGGTGGTTGGCTCCGTCAGATCTGGATCCACCTTAGGGATCATGGGTCCCCGTCGTCCTTCGTAATTGAAAAGGATATCTAATCAGCAAGGGTCTCAGATACCATCAGTTCTTCCTCTGGCATATCTCTGACTGATAAAGGCGGGAGTAAAGCATACATATCGTCGGCCCCTCTGGCAGGGCTCACCATCTCATTGCGCCCGGGCGTGGTTATGGGTGATTCCACAGACGACAAGGAGGTGGAAGGTAGAATCAATTGGGTAGCCACAAACAGATCCTCGAGTGGTCCTGCACCATACGTCAAACAGTTAAAGACTAACGAAGTTTAAGAATGAAATTTGGTGATTGAGAAAACGAGAAATCATGATTACCCGACGTTCCCTGTTTGAGCCGTTCTGATAAACGGAACGCTTGTTGCCATCTCTAGATCTACCTAGGGGACAGTTCATCCAAAATTCGGGAAGTAACGGGAGGAGGAATGACCCTAGCTGAGTCTGCGATGGTCGCCTCCATGAGCTCTGCTGCGACAGGGGATCCTTCCTCGATGACCCCTATGGGCGAAAGTGCATGCTCCCCCACCGCGGTACCACAAGGGGTATACTCTGGAGAAGGAATCACCCCTTGAGATTCTTCGGCACCCTGAATAAAAGGATGAATCCTTAAAACCTCCACAATAAAGGGGGAAAGAAGACAGAATGGGCGAGCAGAGAAACCTCTTGTTCAGGGTCGGACAATTCGTGATGTCAAATCATCATAGACACATGAATTCACCCATAGAGATGATTCCAGAGTGAATGAATGTACGCATCCATCTACTTTAATGAGGCAACTATTTCTTCTAAATCCTCTTCCAGCTTCAAGTGGGGTGGAGCAAAGATCGTCCCGAGACCCGTAAGATTAAGAGGTCCTGTTTGAAGAAACACCCAAAAATCTTCATCCTAACCACTAACCCTCAGGTCATCCCAAATCCTCCAAACCTCCGCGAATGCGGACATGGCATGCATCGCCGACTGGGGAGGATCAACCTGAGATGGTCGGGCAGCGGTAGAAGCTAGTAAGGGCACCAATGGCCATATTTGCGTTTTGGATCTTGCCACCATCCTAGAACTCTCTGGGGCTACCTGTGGACGGGACCTCACGGGAAGGTCGGGGAATCCCCTTGCTTCATCTGGTACATGGAGATCATCGAAATCATTTCCCCATGAAGAGTGGTCACTTCCTTCTTCCCCCTCATCAGTAATCGGGTGTAGCATGGCCTGGACTCGATGCGTCAACACTGCATACCCCCAGCGTGTGTGAATATAGACCTCAAGGTCCCGGAGATATCGAACAGCCCTCTCAGGGTCCGCATCATAAATAATGTCAGCGGGAGTAGATATGTAGCCCAGCCTGTCAAAAGCTACCTCTGATTCTTGAAGATACTACCAAAAAGGATGGGGGTACTTGTTGCGAAAGGCTGACCGGGCTTTGAATTCGTCATATTGGCCCCAAGCTGTCGGAAAGGCAGCATTGGCAGGGATAGTCAATCCGCTTCGAGCAGCTTCGAGGGGGTCAGTGGATACACCCATGTCTGTTAAAATCTTCCCCGGAAGCACGGGACCATTCAGGTGATGAGGGATTTTTCCCGGCCTAGTTGGAGCACCATCCTCCTTTCGCTTCCTTTTTCCCTTTGATGGTTTGGGACTTGAGATGGTGGGCACCAATGTCCCTAGCTGGCCATTTGGGTATGATTGTACCCAGGAGTCAGCATAATTCTTGGATAAGAAAGGCATGGAGTCCGCAACCATGGGGGTCATAACTTTACAGCCGGTATCCTACCAGGTAAACAATAACCATAGTTATCTGGCCGCCATCAATTGGTGGTTCTCGCGGGCACCATTAAGTGCGGGGGGGACACTGTGCTTGGACGCACCCAAATTGACACCCAAATTGGCAAGGCGCGTACCCCTCTCAGATCAGTTATCCACCAATACGAGCCACCAGAATACCCTCTCTGAGGGAGAGGAGGTCGCCCTGGTTGCTAAAATATTCTTTTATGGTGCTTGTAATTGCGCCAGCCGGGGATGAAAATGGATGAAAATTGAAATAGTCATAATTTGAATTTCAATATGATAGCAGACTCCTATTCGAAACTGTCTGTTGAATATCCTTCTCTTCGGTCACCCACTCTTCAATAATAACCCCACTGGTCAGCTGCAAGTACGGCCAGAATGTGGTGCCCGGAATCTGAAGAGGGTTGATGAAGGTGTAGAAGTTCTTGACGTGTAATCTTAACCATCCCTAGAGAATTTGGAAAGGGCCAACCACTCGGTTTGGCCGATTCCCATCAGTAATGGTACCATGTAATCGATAAATCCTGGCCAGTTCTGGGATGGCTAGGTTGATAAAATTTCTAGTAGCCAAGTGTGACTCCATGACAAAAGTAGTGACCCGCACACTACCAACCTCACACATGGGTAATAACCAGCCACTTAAGAACATGGATAGAAAAGCTGCTAGGAGGAGAAATCGATCGACATCTGGAATAAGATCTAAGCCCCAGCCGTGAAAATAGTCTTGCTCCAAATTCAGCCAATAGATACCCCCTGTTTACGGGACTCCATCATAGGTCAAGTCGTGGGCCTAAGTGGGAGAGCCACGGATTCGTCAGATTTTTTCTTTATCACAAAATCCGTGACCCATTCATGGTATGGGATGAGCTGTTTTGGAGACGTATCCTCTGAGTGCTTCCAAGCCTGGTTAATGAGCTGCTTCACTACGGGGAGTCCTCTCTTTGTTCTACCACACATAGGAAGGAGGAAGGAACTCGTCATACAAACTCCCAATGACGGGGACCCCCGAAATTTGAAAGACGTCCCACAGACTAATGCCCACTTCCCCATGGACCAGATGGAAGGAGTTGTTGTCTGGGCTCCAACGACTCATAAGTTGCTTGGTGACGGCTTAAGGCCGGTGGGTATAGGTTTGGAACACCCAGGCAGCTTCATACAAGCCCACGACTCGCAACTCTGCCCCAAATTCTGCGCAGCTCTGGCGAACCCAGAAGGGCCACACCTAATCCAATAACTTAAATGCTCCTCCAGGCCAGAGATCCCAATTCGCCGGCCAGCCATGCTGGTCGCTTACCATGGCACTGCGGGCAATACTCCGATAGCAGTGGATTGTTCTTTCCAGTTGACGTGGTTCTCCTATTGGATATACTGGAAGGTGATTCAACACAGATCTGACAGCTGTACCCCTCGAGGCAGGCTGTCTGCCGGTAGGTATCACGAACTGGGGAATATTGGCGGTAAATATCCATGCTTCAGGATTGTTGTCACGGGAGGGTTCCAGAATCGGGGTATCAGACAATAAACTGATACCATAGACAGGAAGGCTGTTAGAAAAAGGATATTCCTACTATGAATTGGAGAGCTGGTTAGCAAGGAAGGAATATAGTAAGGAGTGGCAGAATCCATCTTGAACAGAGCCATCCATGTCCTTCAGGCGTTGATCAGCGGTTTAGAGGGGCTCTGCAGAAGGCATCGGTGCAAAACATGGGGGAACAATATTTTCTCCCTACACAATGAGGGAAATCAGTCCGGAATAGAAATCTGGAAAAAAATAACCAAATGAATGGTTAAGGAGCATTCATAATCAAATCTGTAAGGACTCCTTGGAGGATGGTTCGAGATGAGATCATCCAGCGAACCAACCCTTCACGAAATTAGTCCACGAAGCCGTGGCCCATGGAGCGTTGGCCAGGAAACCGCGAACCAAGTCGCTCCACAGAATTTCAATCCTGAGTTTATCTGGAAGACTCAGATACTTTTTAAAAGTTCAAGAGATATTTAGTCCATGGAGCATCGAAACCGTGAAGCAATTTCCTCCACAACCCGTCATCACTTACTTTTTAATTAATTAAGAGTAATGGTTCGCGGTCAGGAAGTTGGTTCGTGGGTGAAGGACACCGCGAAGAAGGAGTGGTTCGCGGAGGTTGCTGCCAGTTCATGGATGAGGGACTTCGCGAAGGAGAAAACATGCGGAGGATAAGGAGCTCTGGTTTTGCAACGAATTCGGTAAAGGACAAGTGAGGGCTCGCCGTATTTATAGGCGTGGTCCCCTACCAGGTCTATCTTTCTACCTCAAACCATCTCAGTTTCAAGACCACTTTGCATCGAAATGGCCTCCTCTTCATTCTTATCAGACCCCTTTCAAATTGGGGGAATTTGTAGGGTCTTGATAAATATGCAAGGAAATTTTACCGAAATCCCCCAAAGAAATGGGTCAAATAATCAAAGAAGAGAAACAAAAAGGACCGGTATGCGGACTGGTCCATGGAAGTGCAACGTGGCCAGGCACCGCGAGGCACCCCATCCGCCAACCATTTTCATTCGCAAAAAGGAGGTGGAGAGCCTCTGTGGTCATGAGGCAGGATGGGTGCCATTTCGGTTCACCATCAGAAACCGCCCCAACTACGGACCGCATCGACTGGTTCATGCCGTACTCGCTGTCATTTGCAGAATAGAGGCGGAACCCTCCGTAGCCGCGGAGCACTCCCTGAGTTCGCCTCGTCGAGGGGGGGGGGAGCGTTCAATACCCACCGTGAATCACGAATTGACCAAGTCAGCTGTGAACCGGGTATTTGGTTATGGGACTCCGCAAAAGGTGTCGCGTGGCCATAGATACATTCCATTATCCACTCTATAAGAGGAGACCAAGGGGGAAAGAAGAAAGGGATCGGAGATCTGGAATCGTATTCGGAGGGATTGGAGATTCGGAAGGAGATTTGTTGAAGGAAGGCTTCGGATTTTGCAAACAGAGAAATTCCCATCCGCGAACCACATCAGGTATATAAATTAAGAAGGAATTGGAAAACGCATAATAATTTGGTGAACCATGAACCTTAAATAACAAAAAAAAGAACCGCGAACCACACCCCCTCCATGGATAACTTCACCATGGACCAAGGATTTTATGACTCTTTTCTTATCCGTCATACCGCGTAGCACCCTCTTCCACAGGCGAAGTCCCGACCGACCAGCCTCTGATCGACGCCGCCCTTGGCTGCTGCTGCCTGCCTTAAACCCTCCGTGAACTGCCCTGGTTCACAGATTGAACCCAAAGCCACGAACCACCCTGGTTCGCAGATTGAACCTGAAGCCGCGAACCACCCTGGTTCGCAGGACGCCAATCAGTCCGTGGACCACCTTGGTTCGTGGAAGGCCACTCCAGCCGCATGGCACTTCCCCACGCGAAGGGAGACACCACTCATACCTCTCTGTGGCTCACCAAATACTTTGGTGTTCCCATTTCTAGAGCGAGGTAAAATCCTTCCGATCCAGCTAGGTCCTCCACGACTACCTCATTGGCCTATTCATCGGCCCCGAGCCACCGTATCCTCGTGGTATAACATTCAGGTGCATCAAAGCTCCATTTTGAGTTCACATACCCACGGTAAACCGGGGCAAAGGGGTTGCCCCGACCCTTGAGCAGATTCCCGAAGCATTCCTGGGTTTGCATTCCGATGGTAATGTGGAGTCTGAGCTCGGGAATCCCCTTTCTGCCCCTCCACTTGTTGAGGGTTACTCGGAGATGGTAAAATAGCCATCAGAAGGAAGCCCTCATGCACTTCAAGAGAGGAGATGGGCATATGAGCACCCCTTTCCCTCTCCCACTAGGCTTTGTCGCCCCGGGCATCCATCTCGGAGTAAGCCCTGATCTTCTGGGGCTCCTCAGTGTGTAATCCCTAATTCATCACCCTGGGCTGCCCTCACGCGTAAGCCCCACTCCACTTCTCATGGGCGCACCTTTCACGGCGTGATCCTCTGGTCCCTTCTGCCTCTTGTTTCTCACACCGAGTATGACTCACATGGGCTTAGAGTAAGAATCGACCATGACATCCTCCAACATACCTCCTTAGAGTGTAAGCCCCAATCCATCATTCTGGGTTGCCCGAGAGCTTAATCCCCAAGCCATAAACGAATTACGGGGACTTTGATCCATGACAAAGCATGGTACGTAGGAAGCCTTCACAAGGTTCAAGAACACCACTAAGTAGTTTATTCACGTCGAGTTCCACCCTCGTCCAACATGATGTTAAACTATATATGCGAACTACGTGGATTTTGATCCCTACCTCCTAAGCAGGTACGTAGGAAGCCTCCCTTAGGTTCAACCCCAACAACCAGTCGATTCGATCATCTCCACATCGGTTCATCGCGCCACTACTAGTGCCACCTTAAGCAAGTTACAACCATTTGGGGTCATTAATCCAATGAGGGATGGTAAACCATGGGCATAAATGATTCCGAACCCCTGCGTCCAGTTGACCCTTGCCTACCAAGGTTAAATCTGTGGATACCATGTTTGGGTATAAACCAAAGATTCGCACACATATGAATACATCTTAAATCTATAAGAGAGTCCTGGAATAGGAAATAATTCCCCCCAAAAGGGTGTGATGAGCCCGACCTCTGATCCTCTCGACCAATGTGAGTTCTTAAGAGTCGCTAGTCAGACCATCCGGCGAACGCCTGCCTTTGGAAAGAAGGTCCATCAATCATTGGATACGGAGCTGTTGGGCCTTTTGTGGCCGAAAATCCGGAAAGAAACAATAATATATGTAATTAGCATTATTTTTACGTTGAATTCATAAGTAAAAAAAATTTCAATCTTTTTCAATGTTTTAAACAATAACCCGTTTTTTCGACAACAAGATTAATTTTAAATTAATTACTACAAATTCTGTGATTTGAATTTAGAAAAATGGATTCTATATTAGGAATCATTAGGTCCAAATTATTTTAATAGGCTACATTTATTTTGGGCCATTATGAATAGTAACTATGGTAAATTTTATTTACCACAGTTAAAGGTAAATCGTGTAATTTAGGGTAAAAATAATATTATAAAATTACCCCAAAACATGTCATAATATAATTGAATGATTATATTTCATCCTAAAATATACTTTGGTCAAAATGGAATCTGTTGGGACCGAATTGTATGAGATTAAGACATTTATTTTATTTTATTTAAAGAAAAGATAAATATGTCTCACTCAAACTTTAATAATTAAATTATTTTTCATATATGGTTATACATAATATAAATTAGATTATAAATTCTAATTTGAAAGATAAAATGTTTTTCTTTATCATGTATTTTTATTTATAACTCTTAAGAAATATATAATTACCTTAATATCTTATATATTAATGATGCAGAAATTATTTATTTAGATAAAAATCAATGATATAGTTTTTATTAAAATAATAATACCCATTAAAAAGAAAAAAAACTTAAAAAAAGTTATTGGTAGAGTATATATAACCCATAAGAATCCAAGTGTCTACTTGTGGACCATTTAGAGCCTTATAAAATAGATTTTGACAATTGTATTATTTTATTTTAAATGATGTCAAAGTTGTCACCTTCATAATTTAATAAACATAACATTTTAAAAGATGGGTGTTTTTGAAGATAAATTAAACAAAAAGTATTATTATGAAATATATTATATATATCTTCATCATAGTATTTTATTTTTAAATTTTAGGAAACAAATATGTATATTAAATAATTATACATAAATTTTGTATCAATTATTTTATTAAGAGAAATATCAATCAAATGGTGTTAAGAATTTTAAAATAAATATTATATGAAATAATTAATGTGCTATATTAATTTTATAGATGAATAAGACATTCTAGGAATCTATTAAATAATTTCTTGTGAATATATCTTCTGTGTGGATTTTATTTAAATTCAAATAAATGAATAGTTTCAAAATTCGCACTATTGGTATTTTATAAATATAACATGTTATTAAATAATTTAAAAATCACAAAAATATTTAAAAAATTAAAATTAAAATTTATATGGTCGACCATGTCATAAAGTATCCAATTATGTACAATTAACACAACATAATTATGCATTTATAACCATTTAAAATTTATAACATTATTACCACAAATAAAAGTAAATAGATTAAATAAGGATAAATAAAAATTATAAGGTTTAAAATAAAATAAAAACATGTATAAATATTATTGGTTGATGATATTACAACCCTATATTATCTCATATCATAATTTGAGTCCCTTTGGAAGTTTTTATGTGGGGTTTGAGTTTATTATAAATTAATATTTTGGAGGTTTCCAAAAGTGCCCCTCTACTCTCTTATAAATGGGCACCTACTCCCTCTTCTCCTCACTACATTCTGAGCCTTCAAGATTGTCCAAACTCTACCAATTCATCTTATAAACCTATCTAGTAACATTATAGAGGTGCGAGTATTCTCAAAAGAGTAACTCTAGTGCCCTAAGAGAATGATTAAAGGAGGCACTTCGAGGAAGCGGTAATATCTTCTACCGATTCGTTGAAATTTATTTCTTCTTATACATCCTATTCTTTAGATTATTCATTATAAAGTAACAAAATCAGTATCACTCATATATTGATATGTTATTATATATATGAAACAACCCTATTTCACCTTCTACCCATCCTATGAAAAATGAAATCATCGCGCGTGCGTACGTATGAAATACCGTCTCCACGCCGTGGTGTAATCTTTTTTTTCATCGCCAACATACTTGGATCGGTATAATGATGGAAGAAATTAATATATATATGATTATTTTAAAAGTGATATTTATTCTGAAATATTATACACCATACACTCTAATACAATTCCACAATCATGGGAATGATATCATCGCTCGTGCGTACATATGGACTACCGTCTCCAAGATGTGATGTGATTCTTTCTACAAGATCTTCATTAAAGAATGATTATATAAATGAATTTAATGAATTAATATGATATATATTATACTAATAATATTCTTTAAATGATATTACTATAACCTAAAAAGATAAATATGATTTTTCTGAAAAAACATGTATAATAACATAAAATAGTTAACACCCGAATAACGTGTAACAATGAAATGTTAGTAATAAACCGATAATAACAAGACCATATATGATATCATAAAAATAGTTATTATTTTGGAATAATTCAATGACATTATTTAAATCATTGTAAAGGAGGTTCAGATATATAGAAAGAAATCAAGCCTAAGGTAAGGGGTAACTTTACCAAACTCGTTTCTATCCGTGATTGTTTATTTGTAAGTATTTACTAGGGCTATATTTATCATCCATGTCCATGCCTTCTAAAATTATATTCATGAAATTATTAATATTATTCCATGTATGTTTAAATTCATTTTTACCCTTTGCTAACTTTTACCACATTGTATGGATAGAATCTTTTTTTACCTTACAAGGTACATTTTTACTTTTACGGAAAAAGTACAAGGAGAATGATTTTTTATCCAATACGGAATGAACATATTTTTAGAGTTTAATAAAGCCCTCATTATATGAATATTCCTCTATAGTATTTCTTGATTATTTTAAACTAAATTGTTTTCTTTTATAATTTCATGGCATTTTGATAAAAGAAAATGATTTTGAAGAAGAAAGGATATTTTCCTCCAGAATTCATTTCACCTATTTTATCAAAACTATTTTCCATCTAATATTACATTCTTTAATATGGATAAGTTTTATGTATAATTTCCCTATTTTCTAAATGGTTTTATTTTTTTATGATGAAATTATATCCATTGTATTATATGGATTATATTATGATGGGATGATGTATATGAAACCCATTTTATTCATTGGGTTTTAATGAATGATTTATGTTTATTTTGTGGCACACAATATAATGATTTAATTATGAGATAGGTGGGACTTATATATCTCTCCAATTCATTGGTTAAAGATTTATATCTCAAGAGATAATCATGGATGGAATGAAAAGTAAATCTGGTTCAGTAATATAGGGCTAGAACGACAAGAAAACCCAGTTCAGTAATGGACTTTATCCACTATGATGGCCATGGGTGCAATTCCTTGGATACTATAGAAATCATAACATGTGATTAATGGTTTTACACAATTAAAGTTTTTATTCCCATGCTATTTTATCATTATTTATGTTCCATTATGATCTATACACTATATACTTCCAAGATTTATTTCACAACTCATGATTTTGATGTTTAAACTTTATGTTCAGGTTTTTAAGTTCAAATGTATATAGTTTGTTTTATTTTCTCCAGGATTACCCTTACTGATCATTTGAGATCACCATTTATATGTTTTAATTTCCCCAGGATATAAATAATGATTTTAGGTAACGAAATAAAAGGGGAATATTTTATTGGATATGTTGATGAAATTTCTCAATGATTAGAAGATTATGTTCCGAGTATCGAAAGACACTACACAATTATAGTCCTTGGGTGTCTCTTTTTGTTTTTTATTATGTATTCCTAATAATTAATGCTATTTCGATGTATATCAAGCTTGGAACTCTACATGGATCCCGCTATAGCTCCTCGATGCATCGGTAGGTCTCATGAGACAAACTAGTGTCCTGGCACAAGGCCTTGAGAAAATACTATTTGTAGTCAGGGCACAAGGCCTTGACTATGGGGTTATGATGTGTGGAATTATGCATTCCATCAGTATGAAATTATTTATTGATATTACATGTGATCATTCGGCTATTAGTATATCCATATGAATAAGTAAAGGGAATTATTTGATTTATCTTTGCCATATTATGCTGAAGTCTATGTTTTAAAGGCATTTATTTAAGTTTTATACATTTCCTTAAAAATTTATGTTTCATTATGAATGTTTTCTCTATATAGTTATCTTTACTGAGCATCTGATCTCACCCCTTTCTATGTTTTATTTTTTACAGGAGACGAAGAACTATATTATGACTGACCTATGGAGATAGTCTAAGAGATAAGAATGTGGTAAATAGAGGAAATGTTTTAGTTATTCATAATTTTATAATGTAATATAACATTAATATATATAATCTATTTTCCAAGACTGTTAAACTAATCAGTCCATTGGGACATGATTCCATGTAATCATGCCAATGTATTCAAATAATGCACCGACTCTGCTAACTAGGGTTGGGGAGTTACATTTGGTTTCAGACGAAGTTTAGAAATAACAATGGAAACTTGATTTAGAAAAACTCTGATTAGATTACATTACACAAAGATAGACGTTGAAGAATAATATATAAGAACTTCCTAGAATTTTGGTAATGTAGAGATTTTGTGTATTTTCAAAGCATTATATTATTGTCTGGATACGAGCTGGTAGAGGAGGCTCTAGCATCGATGTATCTATGTGTGAAAAAACCGAAAAGGAGTTCAGGCTTGACCCAGGGTATCCCGGTACCTAACAATGGTCCTTGAAGCACTCTTGGTTATGACACTCCCAGGGGATATTCTTATGATAATTCACATTGTTATTATAAGACATTATGAAGGATTTAAGAGTAACTATATCAACATATAAAATATTTTATGATTATAGAGTATTTGCATAATCTTTTCAATTTTCGTTAGGTATTTTACTAGTTTGGAATTATGTATTACAATTCATAAACTTACCTAGCGTATTCCATTATTTTGAAATGGCGCCTAGTAGAAGGAATGATAATTTCAGAAATACATGTGATTGAAAGATTAAGAATGGTCATATCTTTCATGGTATTACGCCAACATTTTAAAGGGAAATAGTATCCCAAGTATTCTCATCATATGAAGAAACAGTATCACGTGTTAATAAGGTATGTAAAGAATTATATGAGTCCTATTACTTTGAAGGGAAGAAACAGAAGAAAATGATTGAAGAGAGAACGATGGATAAATGGAAGAGGGGAAAGCTAGATTTTTCCATATGTGATAACTGTCGAAAGAATCACATTGGTAAATGCTTGGAGGTAATGAGAGTTTGTTATAAGTATGGAGAAAAAGGACACCATGTATGCGATTGAAATTTTAAGAAAAAGGTTTCGAATGTACAATGCTTCATCTGAAGAAGTTGGAACACTATGAAAATCAATGTCCAAATCATCATAGTATACCCCAAATGATGATATTGGATAATAAGAAAGTTATGATACTATCAAATATGAAGAGGAATGTTTAGAGTTATTATTTTTTTATTAAGTTATTGTGTCATTTTAGTATGTTATTAATGATATACACAATATAATAATTACAGAGTATATAAGGATTGTACTGCAGTACAATTTCATTAAGGACTTGAGATTGTGTGGAACCAAGAAAAGTGAATCAATAGGAGGTTATATTTATTGTAAAATATATGCTTCAGATAAATATAAACCATAATATGGTTTTGATACTATGTCAGTGATTTTGGAATAATATATGATTGATCTGGATAAATTATATTGGATATTCTTGACTACCTTGAAACTGATTAATGATTTCTATATTCCATCATTGTTGGAGTATACAACATTTTTGTATAGAAGGAGTATATGCAGTATTCTATAAGGAATAATGGAACATGAATGTAATAAATAAGGTTTTATGGTAATTTAGTGTGTTATCGTGTTTTAAAGGAATATACGATTAAGGTATTCACATGTTATTACATGTAAAAAATGATCTTCATTATGTTTTCCTTCCTTATAAATTTTGGACTATGAGTTTGGACCAAAGTATTTTGGATAAGATTAAAGTTTGTAATGAATTAATTTTGACATTAAATAATATTGTTATAGTTAAATATTTTATTAATATTAATTTTGGATTGTTATAACAAGGACATCCCGGAGGTCGGGCGACAACCCGTCGTGTCTAGCTAGGCTGCGAGACTTGAAACGGCAACTGAAGTGCGACATGGGTATTCACCTACAACTGGATTACATTATGTCCTAGTTTGTATAATTTAGTTTTTTTAAATAGTTTGACAAATGAATTATAAATTCCTTATTTTTGTAACCCTATACGATTAGGATAAATAGAATATTTTTAAATTCTATTATCTTTTGGATCAAAATTGAGTTGTGGTAGGAAAAAGTTGAAGGATGAACCCCTATTGGCCAAGTATATTTCTTTCTTCACTTATTATATGAATAAATTAATTTTTAATATTTAGGTAAGGGATCTTAAAACCCAAAATTTAGTATCCTAATACCTTATGTTTTTTTGAACAAATGATATTTTAAATCATCATTGATTGATGGGTTTGAGGCCCTCAATTTTACATTTGTTAGGGATTGATGACCTCAATAACTCCCTATATATATTTTCAATTTTCCCTCCAATTATATTTCTCTAATATCCACCAATTTTATCCTAATTGTGATCATAATTTGGTGGTGACTTTTTTCTTCCCTTTCCCTCTTATCCAGACTAAAATTTCTGAAGCCAATTTCTGATGTGGGTTTCCACAGTGATATTTTTCTATTTTTAACATTTTATTTTCAAAGAACAATTTCAAATTGTGAGGAAACAATTTATTAATGTATGGTAGAATTTAAAACAAAGAGATTTTATATTATGTAATCTCATTAATGTAATTTAATAGCTTGCACAACATGCAACATCGAGTTTGAGCACACCACAACTTAACAAATTAGCCTTTCAAAAAGTGGTTACGAATAATATGAACAGATTTTTGAAAATTATATACTCTATATAATTTTTACATCCATATTATTTTTTTATAGACATAATATAAGAACAAAATCATTTTTTCAGATAAAATAAGTATTTTTTAAAAAATTCAATTTTACACCCTTTTAATGGCGATCCATTTTTAAAACCAATTTTTGACACTTTTATATATTAAATTTTATGAAATTAATATTTTATTTAGAATCAAGACATGAAAATTTATTTTGGATTATTTTCTGGTAATTTTCTGATAACTTTTAAATTTTGACGAATACGGAAAAATACTATGTTTTAATTAAAAACAACTTTTTTAATCAAAATAATTTATAGTTAAAAATTTTGAATTTAAAGGTTTTTAACAATTATTAGATTATATTTCTATCATTTAATACTATTTAGGTCATTATATGTAGTTTCAAATTTTAATTTTACATAAAAACATGTCAATTTTTTGATAGTTTTTACTTTTTAAAAACCCGCTTTTTGGTTTTGACAACGAGAATTAATTTTAAATTAATAAATGAAAATTATATTTTTTGAATTTGTTAAAGTAGACTTCATTTTAGAATTTGGAATATCAAAATTATCTTAGAGTGAATTTTTGGTATTTTCTGAAAACATTCTATTTTTTATGAATAGTTAAAAACACCAAGTTATTATTTAAAACCAACTTTATATTAAAATAATTATTTATTTTATTTAAATTTATTTTTAGTAAATATATATATATAATACCTATATAAGTTATATGTAATTCATTGGAGTCATTTTATAATAATATAAGATGTATAAAATTTTATTAAACATTTAAATATCTTTTACCCACCTTCTAGGCACATTAGGAAATTTGGATGAAACATAATTTTACCGCTTATGTGAGCTGAATTTCAAAAATCTGAGAGACACATATGACATCAGAAAGTAGAATTTGATTAAATAAGATGAAAATATTTTTTTTTCTTTATTAACTTTTGACTATTATTTACCACAATTAAATGTAAATAGGGTAATTAAAGGTAAAAATGATATTATAATTACCCTAACACATGTCCTAATTTTATTAGATATCTTTAATTTGACCAAAAAAACCTTATAAATAAAATATGATCCTTTAGCTCCACTTGGATTAGATTAAGACATTAATTATTATTTTATTTAAAGAAGAGTTAAAAGTGTTAAATTCAAAATTTATTAAATGAACCATTTTTAATATAGGGTTATACATAAGATATATTATAATTTATATATTCATTTTAAAGATAAAAATATTTCCTACATAATGGTATTTTATTTATAATTTTTATCGATCAAATAATTAAATTTATTTATGATACAATGATGATGCAGTAATTACCTTTTTAATGAAATACTAAAATAGTTTATATTTTAAATATTAAAATAAATATAATTTAATTTTATTGATGCCATCGATCAATTTTATAGGTTCATATGACTTTTGAGGGTAGATTTGATAATTTTTTTTGAATTTATAATCTTTCTATGACTTTAACAATAAACAAAATACCAAATTGTGTAAAAATTGACATAAATTCATTTTTAAAAAAAATAAAATGTGATTGGCCGATATAATATTACCAAAAATCTATGGTTTGTCCAAAGGGTATAAATAATATTATATATATCATTAATGAACCCCATGAAGATCTCATGGAATTTTAGAGTAAGTTTATTAACCATACAATGTAAGAATACAAGAAGACATGGTAAAACTAAAACTATTTAACTATGGGTTAAATCTAAAAGAAAAGGTTAAAATGATAACCTAAACTTGTACACTACTTATTGGATGAAATTATTTTGACCCATAGCCACCAAAGTATTGATATAAATCCATTTGGAGCCATTATAAACCGAATATGATTGTATAATAAATTAATATTTTAATGTTTTTCTAAAGTGACCCTCACCCCCTTATAACAGTGCACTTCCCCTTCTCTCAAAATTACACCTCCAAAACCATTTGGCTCAGCCAACCATGCGGAAATATCCTCTAAACTTCCTTAAAATCAACATACATTCCTTTAATTTATCATAAATCCATCTTATGCAGCCCTTTTGATCAACTCAAAAGCAACATCCGAAGAAGGGTTAATAATTTCACCACCCTCTTTCATGTTCTTTTCATCCTCCACTTTCTCTTTATTTTTTGTTTTCCATACCAAAATAATAAATCCATTACCTCCTAGATACTTTGATTTTATTATAAATATGTTACAACCATATTCATTATTCTATCCCTCCTCTAAATGACAATGTCACCATACGTGTGTACTTACGGCTTACCGTCTCCACGTCGTGGTGTATTGTATTATTCAAGCACTTCATTTTTGGATGGGTATAATAATGAGTATAACGTATTTAAATAATAAATATATCATGTTTATGATTATTTATATATTATATACCATCCAATTACATATGATTTCACCATCAATATAATGATATTGTCGCTAGTACGTACGCACGGATTACCGTCTCCACGATGCAATGAGATTCATTCCCACATTCACCATTCTATGATGATTATAATAATATATATTATTAATAAGTATGTAATATAGGAAATAATAATGTTACTAGATATATATATATACTTACATATATTTTATTCACTTACTTCCTTTCAGTACGATTTGAAAACGGAAACTGCGTTTATGTGTATGTACAACCTACCGTCTCCATAAACGGTGCCTTTAATTTAGTATATCTATATATTTTAAATATTTATATACTAAATAAATATGATATATAAATCAATTTTTATATTCTAGAAGTATTTAAGTGATGAAGTAATTGACACAATCAATAATAACATGTTAAAACACATACGATAAAGAAAGAAATTATTACCCAAAATGTTAATTTAACATGGAAATAATTATTAAATGGGTATTATAAAGACATATATGAATCATGTACGATATAATAAATATGAATATGGTTCTGTTATAATTTAATAAAATACTATGGACAATATACTGGTGGTTAAACGTACCCACGACCAAAGGAATGTGCAAGGTAAGGGTTAATTTCACAATATATTTATTATACAAGGTGGTTTTTATGTATATATCTACTAGGAAATACTTATTATCCATGTCCATGTTTCATAAAATCGTTTTCAAATGGATTATTTTTAAGTTACTTTTTACAAAAACATCATTTTAAATTTCTTAATGATTTATTCTTCCAAACCATTCTCATTAATGTCCATGTTTTCAAAAAAAAAATTAGGATTTATTTAAATGAATATGAATGTTTTAAAATATTAATTCCTTTCAAAAGTTTCAAAGTGGTATTGGAATCTTTGATTCAAAATTATATTTTAAATTACTTCTTTTATATCAATTTTAAATGATTTCATTAAAAATGGATATTTCTCTCAAATATTTAATATGATCATTTTCAACTATATCAACATCCGTTACAAGATATTATTCTTGATTATGGTTGATTTATTATGATACAAATATTCCATATTGGATTGAAGTTTTTTTGATATGTTGGACTGTGGATGTGTTATTCTTATACCATTATTAGTTTATTGATAAAGTATTGACATTTCGTATGCTAGTTTTAATATGAATGTTTATGTTATGTTTAAACCTTTTCATATCAGAAATGCATTGGGCTTTGTAAGTGATGGGTGGAACCTACTATATCTCCTTGATGCATCCGTAGGTCTAATGAGACAAAATAGTGTCTTGGAACAAGGCCTTGAAAAAATATTATTTGTAGTCTTGGAACAAGGCCTTGACTATGTGGTTATGAAGTGTGGCATCATGCATTCCATCATTATGAAATTAGCTATTTATATTACATGTGATTATTTGACTAGTAGAATAACCACGTGAATAAGTAAATGGAATTGTTTGATTTTTCATTTCCTTATTATACTTAATTATATTTTTTAACGGATTTTATTTAAGTTTTATACATTGCCTTAAATACTTGTTCTTATTTATGAATGTTTTCGCTATATTGTTATCCATTCTATGCATCTGAGCTCACCCCTTTATATGTTGTATTTTTTCCAGGATACAAAGAAGAATATTATGACGGACTTGTAGGGATATTCTAAGGGATATGAATGTGGTCATTAGAGACAATTTCTTTGTTTTTTTTTTCAATTTATAATGTAATTTAATGTTCATGTTTGTAATCTATTTTCCAAGACTACTAAACTGATCGGTCCATCGGGACTAGATTCCTTGTAATCATGCCAATGTATTAAAATAATACACATAATCCGGGTAACTGGGGTCAAGGCATTACAAGAATAACTAGATTATTAAAATTATATGATTTACACATTTATTAAATAAATTCTTTAGTTATTAACTGATTTGAAATAATGATAACCATTTTGAACAAAAAATGAAATCTTTTCTGAAAACCCGAATTTTGTTTATAAATGGATATTTATATTCTCTTTTCTCACATAATATTATTTTATTTTTCACCAATATTATAACCTATATTTCAAAAAATTAACATAATTTCTGAAATTATCATATCAATATAATCTTATGTTGAAGGTTAGGGAATTTTCATAAAATAATTATTTTTCAATGAAAAGTAAAAAATAGAGTTTTTTAAATTCATTTTTTAAATTAACTTCAATAATTATATTAAATTTATTTAAAAAATAATTAATTAAATATTATTTTATATTAAATTCTATAAATTATATTTAAATAATATTTATTTCTATTTTAGAATATGATTTTATATGCATTAAAATTCATTTAAAAAAACTATTTTAATGAGAATAATTGTTATCAATTTTAAATAATTAAAATAAGCCATAAAGAAAAATGATTTAAATGAAACTTATTTATTTTATATGTATATCTATTAATATAAATTCATTTATTTTTTATTACTTTTAATATAATTGATATGAGATCATCATTTCCATAAAACTTCATTTCATAACAACCCGTTTTTGACCTCAATGTGGCATTGATTTTAAATTAAATTATGTCACCTTAGTGATATAAATTTTGATAATTGGATTCCCTATTAAGAATAAAAATAATTTATATTATCTAATAAAGGCAAAATAATATTTTACCATAATGAATTGTGTTAACTGTAAAAATTATTTAACGTGGTTTAGGTAAAAACATGATTATAAGCGGGTTAAACTAAAATGATAATACTTAAAAATAACCCAATAAATGATTAATTAGTATATTATATCATATATTGAAATTATATCATATAGAATTATAAAATGGCCTATTCTAGAGTGCTATTTCATGAGAATAACCTGATTTGAATTCATTCCATTCAAAAATTCCAACTGTTCCCTCTCCCACACTAATTAAAGGTCACTCAATCTCATATCATTTACACACATAAAAAACCATTTCCTAATCCATCACCTAACAAAATAAACACCATAAGTAACTCACCTTACCATATGATCATTTTTTGTTTCTAAATTCCTCCTAGGAAGGCATTGGTTGAAACCAAAAGATGTTTTCTGATGAAGAGGTATCATCCATAATTGAGAATTTTATTTTATTTATTCTTCTATGTATTTCAAATATTATTACACCATGATGATATATTAACATCATTATCATTTAAATATTGATATTTTATTATTTTATTTTAATTAAATAAATCTTTAACAGTATCCCTAAAATGGGAAATGAAACCATTGAATGTGTATATGGTAGACTACTGCCTCATGAACCGACATGATTCATATTACATCACTTCTAATATATACTCAATATAACAATAAAATTAATATTTATATATGATAATTAATATATAATTATAACCCTATATGTTTTATTTAACATATACATTATTACTTTCTATTTTATAAAAAATATGACAATGTCAGTTGTGTGTACGGTGGACTACCACCTCGTAAACCGATGTGATTCATCTTTCACATACACTTTATATAGAAGGTAAAAATGATTAATTTGATTTTTCAATATAATATTAATGATATATTAACCATTATATGTGATAAATATTTCATTTATTTCTTCCTTTATCAACCATTGAATATGTGATAAATTTATTTGTTTGTATGGCGAAGAACCACATCGGGAAGAGATGTTATTTTTTTCACGAAATTTTTAAATGAAAGGTGAAAAATAGAAAAATTCAAAACTATATCTGATATTTATTACATTATATTTATTTTTTAAAATTAATTAAAATAATATTCCATATCATGTAACATGTTAAGTTAATTATAATGTTGCTCGTGCATATGTACGACCTATCTTCTATATGATACGATGTGATTTATTTTCAATGTTAAATATTGAAAAATAATTATAATGATATAAAACATTAATGATGATATATTTATAACACTAATATAATTAATGAGATGATGTAATTATAACCTATGTTCATGATTTAAAACATTAAAGATGAAATTTGAAGGAGAGAACAAGGAAATTTACACTTGAAATTATAGTGATATTGAATGATTATTAATGAAAGTGTCATAATATATCATAAAAGGGAAATATATGATATTATAAATAATATTTTTATTCATTTATAAGTTAATAAAATGTTTTAAATCACTATCATTGATGTTAATTAGTTATCAAATATAGGGAATTGAAATTTTGGGGTTACTTAACTCAATTAAAAATCATTGTGTTATATGACTATTATGTTGAATGTAATGGCCCAAACATTCATTAATGAAAATTCCTCCTGATCAAATTAAATGTATTAATATGTAAAATAGTTATACTAAATGTGAAATTCATTTGTTTTATGTTTTTTGATTTTAAAATACCTTTATGAATTGTGGCCACTGCAAATATAGTTGTTGAACAATGATGATTAGTATAAATATAGGGCTTTAACAAATCCAGTTTACTCAGACAAAGACAACAATGACCTCATCTAGTAGAATTGACCCATATGAATCCCATTTTTTAGATCTCAGAAAGGAGTTGGGTTTATTGGTCTTAGATCTTGACAAATTCCAAACCAAGATTCAACATGTTAAGCTCAAATGGAACCTCCTATGGGAGAGGTAAAAGTTGATAAGGATTACCACCTGAGCGATGTTATTCGAGCCGCCCCAAGATTCTATCACCATCACACACCTTACCCTTGGGTCTTATGCGAGTGTTATAAGGTTTTATGTAACAAGACATTACCACTATTATTATGTGTATTATTCTTTTATATAATAGAGAATATACATTCATTATATTAGTGATAATTTGTAAATATTTTTTAAAGCACAAACAATATTTTTAGTTAATATTCAACTAATAAATCTGTTTTGATAAACTAATGAATTTTTAAATTAAATAATATTGTAATAACATATTATTATTATTAATTTACTATTTATTATTTATAAATTATCTTATAATTTTTATGAATTCAATTTCATATTTTATTATGGTTTGAAAGATCTTTTAGTGAAAACACATGAAAATTCGATAAATGTCAGTTTTTATTTTTAAAGTGAAAATTCACATATTTATTATATTATTTGGATAAATTTAACATTGTTTTTGAAATATTTGAAATTATCCAACGGTGAAGTTTTCATAAATTTTTGATACAGTAGAATTTCTAGGTAAAAATTAATTATTGTTTAAATATATAATGTGTTTTATGACAGCATAATGACCCAATAGTGCTGTAATAAAATAATGTAAATGGTATTTTTGGCCAATATATGTTTTATCCATAAAATATTGTGATTTTAGGGTAGTTTTATATATGTTACAATGTCTTAGCGGACCCTCCAAGACTTATAGAACATTTTAGCCTTTTAAATTGATTAACATGAGAGTGTGACTCACCTCCACATAAGAAACCCTATTATTTTCAAACGTTTGGCCATTGTAGTTATAAAATATTGTATTCCACGTCAATTTGGAATAAAACGTGGTAAAAACCGTGGGTTGGATTGTCATTTTGATTAGTTTAATGTGTGGTGTCCCAAACCTAAATAATAAAGAATTATTTGTCCTTTCATATAGAATCCCACCGAAGATACCACTTTTTCTTCACTAAATTCCTTTTTAGATAATCCAACCATTGCCCTAATCTCTCTAAAATCCTCCCATGGTGCCCCAAAATCCCATGAATCCTCTCTCAATCCCCTCCGAAGCCTTTGGGATCACATTTCCAAGTTATGGATTCCTTCCTTTCTCATTTTAGCCAAGTTTTTTAATATTGTTATGTCCTTTTATTTTCAATTATAAATATTGGGGTATAATTTTTCACCTCCCCATACATCCCACATTATGTTCGAATTATGAGAGACACCATTCTATCTCATTAATGCCTCCCATGTACAAATGTTACCTTGTAGAAATTCCTTAAGGAATTTCTCTCTCCACATTTACATTCATGTCATTATTCTGTATTATATATATATTTCCATTACTCGAGTATAGAAATTTATCTATATGACCCACGTATTTTCAATTTAATGTACATATGATGAGACACACTATTCTCCCCCATCAACCATTTTTATGAATACTTTTTTCGCGCTATTATGCTTCTGAAATTGCACTGTGATTTTCCAAGAAAAATTCATTGTGTAGTGAATACCATTACCATTTCCTTATCATGGGTATTGACCTTAATTAAAATTTACATACTCTATAATGAGTTTCATTTAATTATTACACATTCCATTATCATGTAATAAATGATGATGTTGAATGATTCCATGTTGTATGATCTATGTGTCAGACTTATGCATGAAATGAAATGTTTAAGAAGGGTGTGCCTCGATAGCACTTCAATGCATTGGTTAAAGATTAATATCATGATACTTAAAGGGAAACGAGGATCTAATAATTATAATTAATGTGAAATGAGGGTTTAATCATGCTATTTCATGTGTAATGAGGGTTTACACATGCTCCATTTTCAATGATCCTTGGTTCATGCTAATACCATGTTAAGTCTTGTTGCCACATTTCCATGTAATGATAATCAAGTTATATCATTAATTTATGTTCATGTTTCTCTTGCACTCCATTTTTAATTCTATTTATTTATATGTATTTTAATATTCATGTAATACCTTATTTACTCCCTTACTGGGCTTTATATCTAACCCTTTTCTTATGCATGTCCTCTGGTTATCTAATTCAATGCTAAGTACGAGGTAATGTAGTGGTCATTTAAAGAATGTTTTCAATATGATGTTCCATTATATGTTTTTAGTTGTTTTGTAATGTTCTTAATCCCCAAATACAATAGAAAAAATGATCCTCTATGTTTTATTAAGTGAATGTTTTATGTAAAAAATCAGGTTTCTGTATGTAAAAAAAATCTTGGTTGTTATAGTTGGCATTAGAGGATATGTTTTGTTATATTTGTGATTATGATTAGAAAACCCTAGTGAGGCCATAGAGACAAGACTATGTATAATAAAAATATCCCTAAATTGTGGTGAGTATCGTGTAAGTGATTTATCAAGAAAATAATTACTAGTATGGATACGAAAAAGTATAGGAGGCTCTGGGAAGGATGTACCTAGGAGTGAAAAATACGACAAGGAATTTCACCCTTGACCCAAGGAATCTCGGTACATGAAAATGGGACTTACTGCACTGTAGTTTACAAAACTTCCAGAAGATATTCTTTGGTAAATTCAAAAGCATTGTATGAACCGTTATTAATGGAATTAAAAAAAATCCCTGAAGAATATATGTTAGAAATTAGATCACATATAAAATATATTAAATCATATAGATTAATAATTTAAGAAAATAAAATCTATTTATAATACATCCATTTTGTTCCTTGATTTCCCTTTATGTGTTACCCCTATCATTCCACTCTTTATGAAAGAATAAATTGTTAGACATCATGTTGTTTAATATCCTAATTTTATAATGTCTACAAGGAATATCAAAATTTGATATGTTTCATCAGTAGGATAAAGGATAGTTTTGACATGGAATGGGAAGAACCTCAAAAAACACTCTTGTCCTTTCTTGAGGACTTACTGGCGATAATTATTGTGATGTCAAGCTCACATAGCATCTAAACCTTTTCCAATGTCCATATTTCTTGAAAGACACTCTATGACATATCAAACACTTCCTATATACCAAAGAATCATCAGGGATCATGGCTCACCTATGATCAAATATTAAGCTCCCAACTCTCCCACATTTTGAGATGAGGGAGATACTATCTGGGTATTTTCAAATATTTCACCCTATCTGGAGATAATGATGCACCATATGATTATATAATATCTACCGAAGAGGGAGACCTCAGAGTTGATTTTAATTATATAGTCTTGTCTTCCTGTCTTTTGGAATCTTACATAATACATTAGAAGAACCACATTTCAAAAATATCAAATATGACTCTGTCAGACTATTTTACAAAAACCTGTTACATGGTGACGTTTTGAAATAATACGTCAGAATTGTTTTTCAAAAATAACATCATATTTTCCATCAGTACAATACATGTTTCATGGATTGCGTTTGAGCTAAGGAAGTTGAAGACTTTGAATGTGAATTGAGGTATTATTGGAATATGTGGACCCTTGCCCTCTATGATCGATGTGATAATGAGAGTGATTGAATGATTAATGGTGGTGGGTATGAAACCTTAAAGACATGTTCAAATTTTAGAGTCATTTTTGTATGAAATAAAATTGTCAAAACACAATTGTTTTTAATAGGGGATGATTGTAACGACCCAAACATTCATTAATAAAAATTCTCTTGATATAATTAAATTTATTATTATGTAAAAAGCTTATATAAAATGTTAAATTCATTTGTTTTATCTTTTTATATTTTAAATTATTGTTTTGAATTGTGATTGTTTCAAATATAGTTGTTGAACAGTAATCACATGGTTAATACAAATATAGGGCTTTAACAAATCCAATTTTCTCAAACAAAGGAAGTGATTGCCTCATCTAGTAGAATTTCCCCATATGAAGCCCATTTTTTGGAGCTCAGAAATGATTCGACATCATTGGGCTTCGCTCATGACCAAGCCCATGCTATGCATCAACAGGTTAAGATCTAATGGAACCGCCTACGGGGGAAGTGGATGTTGATAGAGATTACCACCCAAGCGATGTAATCTGAGCCACCCCAATAGTTTGTCACCATCGCCCACCTTACCCTTCGGTATTATGTGGGTGTTATAAGGCGTTATGTTACAAGAAATTATCACTATTAAAATGTGAGTTATTTTTTATATAATATATTATATGCATTCATTCTATTATTGTTACATTGTATATAGTTTTTAAAGCACAAATAGTATTTTAGTTACTATTCAACTAACAAATTTATTTTAATAAATAAATGGATTTTTGAATTAAATAAAATTTTAATAAAATATTATTATTATTATATTACTTTTTATTAATTATAAATGATTTTAAAATTTTTATGAGTACAATTTTAATTTTTATTATGGTTTGAAATCTAATTTTGTCAAAACCCTTAAATTTTCAATAAATTTTTGTTTATATTTCAAAAGTGAAAATTCAAATATTTACAAAATTATTTTGATAAAATTAATAATATTTTTGGAATCAGGATTTCGAAAATATACAATGGTGAATTTTTCATAATTTTCTATGATAGTTGAATTTCGGGGTAAAAATTAAATGTCATTTAAATATATAATGTGTTTTATGAAATCATAACGACCCAATAGTGATATAAAAAAATATTATAAATGATATTTCCAGATAATATAAGTTTTATCCTAAAAATAATTTGATTTTAGGTTTGTTTTATTTATTTTACATTGCTTTAGTGGACCCTCTAAGACTTACAAAACATTTTAGCTTTTTAAATTGATTTTTTATAGAGTGACTCACCTCCAGATAAGAAAACCTGTTATTTTAAAACGTTTGCCCATTGGAAATATAAAATAATTTTTTTCACTCCCCTTTGGAAAAAAATCATGGGAAAAACCATGGGTTATTTTTTTGATTAGTTTAATGTGTGGTTTCCCAAATCTAAATAATAACGAATTACTTCTCCATTCCTATATAAACCCACCAAAGATCTCATTTCTTCTTCACTCAAAGCCTTTGGAGTTCATCCAAACTCTTAATTAATCTCTCAATAATCCTCACAAGGTTTCCTAAGCTCCCAATAAGCCTCTCTTATGCCCCTCTCAAGCCTTTGGGATAACACTTCTTAGTAAAGGATTACTTCCTTTCCCATTTTAGGCAAGTTTTTTAATAATGTTATGTCGTTTTATTTTCATTTATAAATGTTTCGGTATGATTTTTCACCTCCCCCATAATTCCCTCTTTATGTTTGAATTATGAGAGACCAATTTCTATATCATTAATGCCTCTCATGTACACCCATTACCATGTCCAAATTTTGTAATAAATTTCTCTCTCCTCATTTACATTCAAGCCATTGGTTTGTATTACGAATATAAAATTCAATTACTCATGTTTGGAAATGTATATATATGACCCCCTTACTGTACCTTTCTTGTATATGTGATGATACACACCGTTATCTCTCATCAACCATTATTATGAATTCTTATGTCATGCTGTTATGCTGTAGAAATTGCACCTTGATTTTATACGCCAAAGTCATTATTTAGTGAATAAAATTCCCATTTCACTATCATGGGTATTCACATTAATTAAATTTTACTTATTTTTTAAAGAGTTTAATTTATTTATTCACAATAATTTATCATGGAATTATTGATGATGTTGAATGTTTCCATGTTATACGATCCATGTGGCACAATTATGCATGATATGAAATGTTTAAGAATGGTGTCCCCTGATAGCTCCCCAATGTATTGGGTAATGTTTAGTATCATGATACATCAAGTGCATTGAGGGTTTACAAATGTTAATTAAATTTAAATGTGGGTTTAATCATGCTAATTCAAGTTCAATTAGGGTTTATTCATGCTTCATGTGCAATGAGCCTTGGCTCAAGCTAATACCATGTTAAATGTTTTTTTTCAAATTTCCATGTTATGATAATCATTATATATCATTCCTTTATGTTAATGATTCTATTGAGCTCCATTTTTATGAATATTGACTAAAATTTATTGCAATATTTATGTTATACCTTGATTACTCCCTTACTACTCTTTATAGCTCGCCCTTTTCTCATGAGTTTCCTCGGGTTATCCCATGCAATGATAAGTACGAAGTAATGTAGTAGTCATGTAAATGAAGTTTTCAATAAGATTTTTTGTTCTATGTTTTCAGTTGATATGTAATATTTCTAAGCACAAAATAAACTAAACATATAAAACTTCTATGATGTATCAAGTTAATTTTTAATTTAATAAATCATGTTTAATTATGTAATAAAATGAATTGTTGTTATATTGATTATATAAAGATAAAATTTAATGTGAAATTAATGTTTTTTTAATTACATTGTATTTACACTTATATTTATCAGTGTATACATTTTTTTTCATATTATGACCCCATTTATTAAGTATCACTTCAATCATATGAACATTTTTAGGGTTTCAACTCAAACATCCTTCATTGAGACACATGCTCTTTAATGCACAAAAATTCTTTTGAATTTCCAGTGTACTGAAATGTGAAATAATATATAATGAATTATTCATAAATCATGATATTGTATGTTAAAATGAAATAACACAATTCATTGGAAATTATGATTCAAAATATACAAATTCAAAAATCTTTATTTTTCAATCTCATTCTAAGTTGAATTGTTTATGCTTGAATTTCCATTGAATGAATGTATTTGATCATTTTTAAGGAAACCCTTCTATTTTATTCTCTATTTATTAAATAATTAATCATATAATAGTTACATTTTTCTATTTTTTTGTACTTAATATTATTGATAAAATATATTGGAAAATATCCCACTTCATTTCCCTCTACAAGAAAAAATCCACCATCTTCTGAATCCATGTTTTAAAAAAATAATTTAAAACATTTTATACTATTATAGATTACAGAACTTTTTATCCTTAATCGGATTTTTATAAAATATTTTATAATAATTAATCCAATAATTTTCTAATCAATTTACTTTTTGAATTCACTTAAAAATGTCTCAGGAAATTTTTTTATTTATAATAAACCAAAGTCTTACCATATAATGAACCATTAGTGTTATAAAGATTTATTTATAGGTTTTAATGGATATTTTGTAAAAAAAATTATTTTATGGAAGGTTTTATATTTTAAATATTAATTTTCATAACAGAATGAGATATTTTCTTAAGAAATGTTTAACGCGATCTTTCTAAATCATTTTCCATATATGCTAACATCTTATGATGATACTTCAAAATAAAAAATTATTTTATTCAAGAATTGTTTTTAAAACATTTTTTCTATAATAATAAACACCTTTGATGTTATAGAAATATTCTAAATAATTTATATAAGTGTCTAAAATATATCCCTTTTTTATTCGCCCTTCATATGAATGGATATATAAATAATTATGATAATTTCTCAAATGAATTCATTAAAAAATTTCCATTGATATTGATATGATGAAATATTATGAAACCCATTTTCATTTAATGGGTAATTATTATATTATTCCTTATGATTAATTTACTTTATGTGGAAATCATAGATCATGAACATATAATGATGTGTTCACCAAGGTAGTGATCCAATTAATATGGAAAATCTTTAGTCTCTTGAGATATCATGTATGGTATTAATGAATACACCTAATCTATTATGAGACTCTCACCACAATGTGATATTGTATAAGTATTTATCCATGACACATTTTTATTTCAATTTATATATTTTTTTCAAAATTTCATATGATTCCATGACTTTATGATACCATTTTATTTATTATATTCTTCAATGAAATTACTTATGATCCTTCTCTTTTATGATATAATGGTATATCTTTGACTATCATGTTCCAATCCCATATTTGGTTTATTCCCTTATTGGGATTTTTAACAAACTCATTCTTTATGTTTCCCCATTTTATCCCATATTTATTTAAGATCTCCAATGTATAATATAAGTTCACTATGGAATATAAAATAAGGATACAAGGTTTTTGTAATAAGAACCTAGTCTTCCAAAGAATCTAGTACATTTTGATCCTTGTATTGTAAAAATAGATATTTATGTTTAATAATCAGGTTATAAAATGTAAAAATATATAGGTTTTTCATTTTCAAAATGATCATAGTACACTATACAAACCACAAAAATGATTACAAATTACAGAAAATAATTTTTGTGGAGATAGACTGTACTTTGATAATTGAGGATAATTATTATCTATTTTTTATTGAGACAAGAAATTGTTTAGTGGCTGACATTGAAATATTTTTTCTATATATGAATTGTTTTAGATATGTCTCAATAAAATATATATTCAAATTCATAAAAAATTTAGAAATATTTTAGTGTGTTTGGCATGCCTTGAATCGTCAATGTGAAATGTAAAAATCTTCAAAAGTTTGATTATATAATACATAATAGAATTATATATGGTTATCCAAAAAATGCTATAAGATACAAGTTATACAACAATAATATGGATAATAGTTTAGAAACATAATTTTTAAAAGTGTTGTAACATTAAATGAATGAAATAACACATGAAGAAAAATGTTCTTGCAGTGATGGTGATGATAATTGTAATGAACCAATGTTTTTAATGGAAATTACATTTATATAAATATTCTATAAAATCACATAATAATGAAATAATAAGGGATAAGTGACCTTTAAACATAAGTTTGTCACTTTTGTGTTTGGAATTTGGAAAATCTGACATACATGGTTGTGTTCAAGATGTTTTTCTTGGAGTATAATAAAAATAATAATTTTTGGTGAATAGTAACCTACCCTAATGAATAGTAACATATCCTTATTATTATTGATATACCTTAATGAATAGTAACCTCACCTATGGTGGTTTAAAAATAATATTCATGTTGGAGGTATGATATACCTATAGTTTAGAATCAGTTAATGAATGTTTTAAAACTAGTTTTTTATAATAAATTATGATTTTAATTAAATATTATAATAATCATATTTAGAAAATTATTTTTGAAAAATGTACTTCATTTTTGGATTCTACACATTGAAAAATGGTCAGGTTGAAGTTTTGAGATTTTTATGAAATACTTGAATTTTTGGTTAATAGTAAAATAGGGTAATTTACCGTATATATACATTATAAGCTAAATAAACTATTCCTAGAATCATGGCTGATGTCACCACCCCTGGTTCTAATTCACATGACCCATTTACTATTAGTGGTCATGGAATACTTACTATTCCTTTTCTTGGGAAGAAATAATAAATTAATGATTATAATATCATGAAATCCCTGCTCTCCGCCACTATAAAACCCCTCTTCACTCCCTCTTCTATCCACTCCTCTCAAGCTCCAAGCCTTCTCTAATTTCTTCCCCAATCTCTCCCCAAGGTCCACCGCCATGTCCAAAAGCTCTCAGACTCCTCTAAATACCAAAACCTCTCCCCTTAAGAGGTTCTCAAAGGAGTAAGTCTCAAGAGGTAAATTCCTCTTCCCAAATTTCTTCTTTTTCTTTTAAGTTATTTTCTATTTATTTCATTCCTCACCTCCCGTCACCATAATAGTATGATAAATCCTGTGACATACATGTACCAGAATCTCTTCATTTTAGTGGTATATTTTATTATCTTCTCTCCATTCCTTGCCCTTTTATTTGATAGAAATGAAAGCATTGTTTGAGATGGGCTAATTTAGCACAGTCAAAGACAACAGCTTATCAATTTATATTATTATATTTAATTCTGGTCATGGAACCATTTGTGTTATGGTTGAATGAGATTATTATATAATTAATATATCCTATTTGTGGTTTTTAATCTTTTGGTACAAATGTAATTATGTTATTAAGCAAAACACATTCACTGTAATCAAATCCCCTGATTAAAAAAATGGTTATCACTAAGGTTATATATAAAATAATTAGACTTCACTATAAGTAACTTAATTAAAATTAAAACCATGTAATATTATGGATTTTAACTAATGAATATAACATAAATTCTGGACAACCACTTTCATCTCGCATATAATCGAAACTTGAATATAAGTGAACTAATCTTTTAAAGCCAAGTAAACAAACGAGATCGAACAATAAAATTGAACCTTAAAACTAATCAAAAAAGCTTTGAATTAACTAAAATGGGTTATAATAAATAAATTAAATAGAGAAGAGATTCTGGAATTATTAATTAATAAGCCTAATTTGTTTATTCAGGTCATTAATAACAAGTAGAGAACACCAACAGATTTAAGGTAAGGGATCCTCTCCTTTTCTCTATTAATCAAGATTGTCCTCTATACTATGCCTTTTTATGTGTACTAGAAAATGATGGGGTATGTTTTAGAACCACCCCCAAACTTACTTCTGGATTTATAAGTGATTAAAAACCCCATTACTCTCTCATCAATTTCTCTTGGGCACACCCGACACCATGCTGATAAAATCGTAATGAATTTTACCCGAACCATCTTTGTTCTTTTGGGTTTCCCTATCTTTCTTTCAAAATGGTGTTATCATATCTATTTATGTGATTCTTATGAATTATGGTTATTTTTAAAATATTCTCATATCAAGACCCTTTCATCACATTATTTTGGGGATATACATGACTTTGGAAATATTTCCTCCTTAGAACTTTCCGATAAGCAAACCTTTTTTAAGGGGACTTCCCAAATTTTTACCCAAATTTCAAGTGAATACTATCCTATGTTTTAAAACACCACTATATTTATAAAATCATTTTTTTTATTATGAAAACCTTCTTGGTTAAATTCTGGTTTTATATTAAAGAATGTCCTCTTTTCTATTTTAAAAGCTCTAGAGTGATTTCCTTAAAACATCACAAAAGTGTTTTAATGATAATGTTTCTAAAAAACAGTTTATATAGGTTTTCACTTATATTTGACACCACTTACCATGTTATATGCCTATTCTACCCTATAAATGTCCATGTATGTTCTAATCTCTTCCTTTTGTGGAAACATTCGTGATACGCCCATTGGATATGTTTTATGTCATGATTGTGGTACCCAATTCTTTCCATGGGTACCCTTATGTTTATATATGGTTGATAATGTATGATTATTTATGTGGAAATATTAATTATGTGTTATGAATATTCATGAATATGTTGATATGGGTACACCGAGATAGCACTCCAATGCATTGGGTAAGGTTAAGTCTCATGAGATGCGATGTGAAACGAGATTGGTGGTTTGCCTTGACCCGTACTGAAATGGGAAACAAGATTAGCGGTTAGCCTTGACCCATACTAAAGATATGATTTATGATTCTGCCACATTTATATGATTCCATTTTTATGGGATCCCAAGCATATATTAAATTATTTTATAAGTTTCATGCTATGGATATCTTTATTTTATGCCTCCTAACTCATGTGCTTGAGATGTATCCTTATGTTCATTCCCTTACCAGGAATTTTTATCTCATCCCTTTGTTCACGTTCTCCCCAGGGTACCCTATGCAGATGTAAGAGCTCAAAGGAAGTTAGAATATCATTATAAATATTAAATAAATAAGTTTTTTAAGCCCCGGGTTTTATGTTATATATACCTAGTCTTCCAAGACACTTGACTTAACAATCCTTGGCTTGTACTCTGATGATTAATTATGCTTAAAATCATTAAATGTTTTATGTAAAAGGCTTTCGTCACTATATGATGATGAGGTTTTTCATGAGAAACATAGTATGTTTTGGGAATATTTTGATATTTCAGATGTTATTTAGTTTTTATATGATAATTTATACCATTAATGTGATTAATAATAACATAATTCAACCCATTCAGGGATAATGAAAAATTATAAGGAAATAAAAATCATTGGCGACAAGGATTGTAGGTTTAGATATAAATTACTCTAGGGAAAATAAAACAAAAATCACTATTTTAACATGTTTAATGAAAATATGTAATTGTTTATTTAAAATAATTGTAATTGGTTTGATGATATGAATAAATAATTAGATCACACTGATAAAAAATAAAATTTAAGAGATACTACCAAATGATAAAATAAATAATTCAAGTGGAATAAAGTAGTTGTCTTGAAATAAGGTGAAGGAAAAATGATAATTTTATAAGAAAAAAGGAAAGACATATTTATATAGAGTTATCAAAATATTATAGAATCTGTTTTTATAATACGTTTATAGAATATTATATTATATAAACTATTACGATACTATGTTCTATTACAGAACAATGTAAATAATATATTATCTTAATAGATTACATGTAATCCTTATTCAAAGGTGTGTTTTCATAGGATATATATTTATCAACATACTATTTCATCACTTGATAATGATAAAATTTATGTTTCTATGATAATGAAGGCTCAATAAGGGTTAGAAAATATTGGAGAGATTTTTTTGAAGCAAGATTCTTTCGTTAGTTAGTTAATATTAATAAAGAATATGTGAATAAAAACATGTAAATTAGAGATGATAATTATAATACATTTATATTTATTATCTATGTATATGAGATCATTTTTGAAGTAAATGAATTAGTTTTAAACTATTTTATTTTAAGATGGAGGATATATTGAAATTTTCTATTTTTTGAGAAATGATATTCCTTTTATATGTAATGATTTCTCAAGAGGAAAATAACAAATTTTTTTTCTAATTATATGTATTCCTAATAAATTTTAAAGGTTTGTTTTTCATGAGGATTAAAACCTAGTTTCTAAAAAAATTATTTCCATCTAAATTGGATAATGATAAATTAGAATATAAGAAATTTAAAAGAATTTAAAAAACATATTGATATTATTTTATAATTTTAATTATTTAATATTTTATATTTATTATAAAATTATGTTCTAGGTATCAATGTTTAAAAAGTATAATTTCATCGATAAAAATAGAATTATCAGATATATTAAATGAACAATAGACTATGAATTGAAATATGATGTTCAAGGATACAAAAATGAATATCAGTGACCTTAAGAAATTTTGAAAAATAATTTTTGGATAGTACTCATGATATGACCCAAATGATGTGGTTGAGGACTCAAATAGAATATCATAAGGTGGAAGTTAATTTCCCCCCACATATGGGATATGATAATTAATGTGATATAAATCTACTGACAAGTGTAGTTATTTATTCTTTATTAAATTATATTTATAAAATATATCCATTCATCAAGGATATTGTTGAAATATACATTTCAACAATATAATTTGATCCAATAAAGGATTATATATATATTATGTTCACTAAACCACAATCATGGGATTCATTTAAAATATTTATTTTGATGATTATTGTTAAAAATTCTTTATCAAAAGGATAATGTATAGAGATACTCATCTAATATCTCACTATATATTTCAATACTGATGTCAATGAGGGGAAAAAATAACAAAAATCAATTTTTTGTTTAATCTTTTATGTATTAAGAATACATTTACTAAACTATGTTGTAGGTCTATGATTTTATTTTCTATCAATTATTCATGTCATTGTGTATGATGTTAAGATAATTTTGTATTTAGTTATTGTGTATGTATAAAAACCCAATGGAATACAAGAATTCCACACATATAGTTTATAAGTTAAAGAGAATAGCATGATTCTATTGAATAATCAATTGGTTATTGATTTATATGAAAATGTGTTTGGATGGTCATCTTGCTATGTGTGTAGCTTGTTAACATCAGCTAATTGATCTATATGGTCACCCTGGATGTTAAAATCATCCAAATTGTTAAATGTTTTCTATACTATAGTTTAGAATAGTGATGATTTTGTTTCATTGAACATGATCAAATGATATATTTTTGCGGACCTTGAAACCAATGTTTTTAAATACATCTTCCTAGTGTAAGTAAGAGTAATTGATACTGATTTTTGTTCTATAAAACACTATAATTTTGATTTTAAAACTAGTTTTTAGGTTGAATTAATTTGAATTAACTCACATGATACAACTCAAATTTGAGTATTGATATACTATATGGGTTTTGGGGAATATGGAAAATGGGTTTTAGATGATTTAGAAATATCTCCATTTTGGGTATTATGTGTTTTAAAGTGATTGAAGTAATTTTGATATTATTTGAATAAAATATGGGACAAAATTAATTATTATAGATATCATTTTTAAAATTTATTAACTTTTATAAGTCTGATATTCCCTAGGTACATCATCTGAAAGATCAAGGACTAGTGTATGGATGATTTAGTGTTGTAAAAACATTATTATAGACTATCTTAGTTTTGAATATAAATTATTTGGACTACTTTTAATCATTAATCACTATGTCTATAATTATTAGATAAGTTTCATGAGTAAGAATCATCGCTTCATAATCCTCGTCTACAAAAGAATTATCTATATATGGATATATTTTATTTTCATAAGAATGAATTTTTTCTTTTTATACAAAATTATCATACACATCATATATATAAATATAAAATATTTAAACATAATTATAATCATACCTAATAATTTTCAAAATAGATATCATCATATCCATATAAAAATCATCATATAGAGAAGTCTGATGATTTATATAGGATGAATAAATTTGTTTCTACACATAACATTGGAATGAATATATTCATTTAGTAGAGTCATAGAAATGATTAGCAGTTAAATACATCAAAAATAAGATTTGATAAAAACATTTAATATTTGATACATTGAAATTTCAATTTATAATTGATAAAATAAAAGTAATGGGTATTTTTAGTGGCATTCCAAATCTATAATATTTATGTTGAAATAGTTTCAAATTTTTATGAAGAATAATTGTAATGGGCATGGATTGAGAAACTCTATTCAAAATATAAAAAAATATATAATTTATTGTAATATTGTTTATTAATGATGAATAATATGGATAATGGTGGAGTAAATTTTATTATTTATTCATTATCTTCTAATGATAACAATTCAATGCCATCATTAGTTATTATAATTGATATTTAAATATGATGATGAAATAGTTTTTCTTCCATGTTACAAATAAAATCATACAATATGATTCAATGATAATAATGACAATTTGTTTTGAGATAGTATTTCTAACATACAAATAGAATAGTGAATTCTATATAGCTATTTTATAAAAAAGGTGAAGCAATGAAAATTGAGTGACACTAGAAATTTTAATTCTATGATATTTTAATGTTACAATGGATTTTTTTGAGATACATATTTTAGTATATAAATATTATGAAAAATACATTAAGTCAATTTAAATATGTAGAATTTTTTTTGAAATACTTATGTGAATATAATGGGGGAATTAAATGACATTAAAAGAGATGGTAAATTATTGAAATTTATAGTTTAGAACTATTGAGTGGAAAAGAGAGTGTGTATATCTTGGGAGACAATCCCATACTATAAAGGTTAAAAAAATTAAATGAAATTGAGTGGAATATATGTGATATTTATTTTATATATTATATTTATATCGAGTCATATTTGTTTGATACTCATAAATAAAAAAGGACGAAAGAACATGAGTAATTCCGTAACTAATAATCTAGAGATTGAGTTAAGAATAATTACATGAAATTATTGAATGATAAAAATAATAACTGAATATCAAATCTATAAAAATTTAAAGTTCATTTAAGTATCATTTATGATGAATGAAATGAAATCCCACTATCCATCTAAGAACATATCTAATGAGATTAATTCGTGAGAAAAATGAAGATTTATGGAAGAATAAACTTTTATTCAAGTTCCACGAAATTATTTACAATAATTATACTATAATAGGAAATAAAGGATTTATTGTTATTATTGAAGCATGAGTTAGAGTTTATAATTCTTAGTTATCATTTTTTATTGTATATATTTGACCTGATTTGTATATAGAAACTGCTTTTTATGAATTGTTCCCGAAAAATCACTGGAATTTAAAACAACTTTGTGAGAAAAATCAGATGGAACATATATATATTGAATCATAATATGATATATTGTTTGATATAATTTGTGTGGATCTATATAGAAACACTTTTTAACACAAGGTGAGATGTTTTGGAACATGTGTCTCTCTGGATATGAAAGGATAACGTAGTGAGATTTTGTGATATTTTTTCAAATATTGTTTTTAGAAGTCATATAAGGAGAAGACTACAGAAGACATGATGATATTCAAAAAAGTTCATTGAACCAAAATAACCATTATATTACTAGATTTATTATATTGGGTATTCCATGAATGGGGTGTATATCCAATCAATTGAAGGAATTGTACTTATATCCATACATTTTATAATTATTTTTTGTTCCAATGCCTTATCTACTACTTAATTCAGGTGATGATGAGATTAAAAATGTCTAATGAGTCGACACTGGAAGCTGTATAAGAGTTTTAATGGAAAAATTAATTTTTTAAAAAATGTATCACTGATACACCTAGCCATGACCTGCATAATATAGTGATTCTAGTTCACCTATAAAATGATCCATGACCTGCAGAATATTTTTTTTGTGTGTGATGAAAAGCATTGAATATTTTATTTGAAGAGGATCCAATAATAGAATATTCAATACCTATTCCTTTTATTACAAAATAAAAAATATCCACAAAAACATTTGAAAACATGAAATATAAATTTTCCATGATATATATAAAAATAAAACAAAATAAATTATAACCAATACTACATGTGGTTATTTAGAGTTGTGACAGTATTTCAAGGTATGAGGTGGCTAATAATTTTTAATCATAAAATATATATGACAATCGTTTGGGGAATATGTGATGAAATTCCTATCTAAATTTATAATTTATATATGTTTACTAAAGACCTAGATGATGAAACATCATAACTAATAGATAATTTTAATTGAATGAAAAAGTAATTGGTAGAAACATTTAACAAATGAACCTACCTCATTGATGAGATAAAATAAAAAAAATATCACTATATATTTTAGTAGATAAATTATTAAAGAATTAAATTATCCTGAAATAATATATTCATGAGAACTCTTTTATTTATTTAATAAATGAAGAGAATATCCCTCCTTTTGAAGAATCAAAAAACTAAACTCTTCATGTCCCAGAAACTAAATTAGAACACCAAGATAATAGGGTAAAGGACCATGAATTGTTTTTCAATATATTAGAACATTTAATGAGGACCACTTATATATAATTATTGGAGAATAAGGAGTGACATTGAACTCATTATTTTGGAAATAAGAAAATCAGTTTAACGTTTATTTAATTAAAATTATAAATAATAACTCTCATGTAAACCGAAAATGGAGTAACTCATGCTTTCCTGATGATGTTTTCTACCAAACTAGTTTCATACAGGAATTTTATCAAAAACATGATTCATTTGGGTGACCAATTAAACATTTAAAACTGTAGGTAATGTTTCACAAAATTCTCATTGATGAAGGTTTTCCCATTTCTGGATAAATTTTTGAGTACCATATTTGTTTTATAATTTTTATTCGTAAAAAATAATAAATATATAATCCTGGATAACCAAAAATTATAAAAAAAACCCATAATCATGTTTAAGTTGGATTTCATATATTGTTAAAATAGCATCTCCCATAAGATAAATCTGATTATTTTGGTTTTCAAACTAAAAATAGAAAGGTACGCAATAATAAAAAACATTAAAACCTCCACGTAATTGTAAAATAAGAATAATTTTATGCTACAATTAGTTTCTATAGAATATTGTTCACATCGATATAATTTTTTTGAAAAATGTTTCAACTAATAAAATGTGTAAAATAATTTATGATATGGGGATTTTTTTAAACAACTGTAAACCTATTAATCTGATAAAGATATCATGAAGAGGTAGAATATTAATTATAATAATAGATTTGATGGTCCTGATTTTTTTGTGTCTTGATAAATAATTTCCACACATAGAGTGAATGAAGTTATCTTCCAAATTTCTACCAACTACAATATTGATGAAAAAATAGTAAAATAGTATATTTTTAATAGTAAAATAAAATATATTTCTTGATGATAGGACTAAATTATAATATTGAGTCTAAAACATTAATGAAGTCAAAGAATTGTTTTGATATAATTCCAAAAATCAAAAACTCAATGATAAAATAACTTCTTTGAGGAACGTAAAAATTCATTAGGAATAATAAAAATATCGGAAAAATTATTTTACCATGATAGTAATAGGTTTTAAAGACCATATGAATATACAAATGTCTCCTTATTCTAAAGAAGATACTACTAAAAATATGTTGATACAAAATAAGAAGGATGAGAATGTGCCTGTAAATATTTTGGTAATTTATATAGGTTACTTGGAAGAGGTCAAAATGAATGAAAAATATAGAAATGATAATGGTTCTTTTATTTTTATAATGGAAATGTTTATATCAACTAATAATATGATTGAGTTCAAGAATACATCAATGCCTCGTAAAGATATAAAAATAAGAAAAATTAAGGGTGATGATAGCATGAATAATTCTCTAAAAAGTGCAGCGAAAGGTAATAAGAATCCATAGTGGATAAAAAAATTTCATACTTAGTGATACAACTACGAATCTAATTAAGGACCACCTTATTTTCATACACGAGTGTTTGTGTAAAGAATTATGAGGGAACTGATAACGATATTTGAAATTGATGAAATAATGATGGTTTTGAGGATTGTACGGTCAAGATAGACAACCATAGTGGTAAATATTTCAATTGTAATTGATTTTAAATTAAAATTATATAACAACTAGTACTAGGATTGAATGAATTAGTATTCCAACAACCATAATGGATATATATTGTAAGTGTCCCTAGAGTGGGAGCTATCAAAAGAATAAAACGAGTAAAAATGAATCATTTTTTTTATTAAATCATAAATTTGGATAATATCCACATAAGATAAAGTAAATGTTATTATTTTCACAAAATAACCACTACAACTGCTAATGATTTATATATAATCAATGTGGTGTGAATATCATGAAAATTTGAAGATATATATCATTCAAATTTGATGTTATAATTCCCGTTATGAGATATGTGAAGGGTAAGATATCTCTTGTGTGTCGATCTAAATCACATTAAAAATTAATTAAAAATTCAAACCATGTTTCCCATTGTATATGTACATATTTGATGCTTTGGTAAAATCATGACTATTTTTTCAATAATTTATCCAACATAGAGTTTGTGTTGACATGCCGATGTACCTTTCTAATGACCCAAAAAATCCTTTATTGATTAGTAAAAGAACTCTATTTTTTATAATTAATATTTTATATCTTTTACAATAGAAGTATATATAACGTCTTTTACAAACAAAATATATCATATATCATGTAATAGTACAAATTTCAACAATTAAGACTCGTATAATGATATAAAAACCAATAAATAATGAACATGGAATGGTATAATAAATAAGATCAAACTCTTATTGGAAGAATATACCTTCCATGATAACTATTCAAAAAAATATTAAGAATAAGATAGCTCATATAAAATTAATTTTTTAAACTTTTGGTAGTGAATTTATATGTGATGGTTCTTTGTGGTCTATATATACAATGTATTTAGTAATGTAATTGTTATTAATCATAAATTACATTAATATTACATGACCATTGGTAAATAAGAAAATTGGTTTTTATAACAATGGGGCATTATGACCATTTTTAATGTGGACATTAAAATGTGTCTGTTATTGTATTTTTATTAATGGTAATTGTAATTTTTAATTCAATGTAGAAGGAAGAAACAACTGCCTCAATAAATGTAATAATAAATTTTGATGTTCATTTTTCACAGCTAGGTAGGGAGATAGAATTGATAGGGTTTGCATTTGATCAAGACCAAGTATAGAATCACAATATGAGGATCGATAAAAATCATAATGAAGGGAAGTATTATCCTATGGATATCCCCACAAGATCAATGTTAATGAACTAACTCATTAAAATAGACAGACTGCACACCTTACAATTCAATACAATAATGATTTAGTATGGTTTTTGGTATGTGTGAACATGGATTATTATAGTGTCAGTATTTTAGAAATTAATTTATAGTTTCATAGATTCAAAACTCTAATTTATTTTCACACACATGTATAATATGCATAGTATTAAAGTATATGTTAAAAACATTTTATTTAATGATTTTGTTATTATATATATATATATATCATTAAGTTAAATTTAAATGAAAATAATAATGCTTAAAAATTTTCAAAATGGAAAAAATTTATTTATAAATATTTTTTTGTAACTATTTACAGTATTTCTAATGGAGTGAAATTTTATTGTAATAAAAAATAGTGGTTTTAAATAATTATTAATTTTAAATTTAAAAAATAAAATTTTCTATATTTAGAAATGTTTCTTAATAAATGAAGAAAATATTTAAAACCAACATATCAAGTTAGATAATGGTGATTTTTTCATAATTTTATGATATAATCACATTTTTTTAAAATATAAAATAAAGATTATTACAATTTATGTATTACCACAAAATATATACATAAATTAGATTTAATAATTATATTATATCATTTTTGGAATAAAATATATTATTTTATTAATATAATGTATTTAAATAGTTTAATATCAATTTCTAAACCTAAAATTTACTTTCCAATGTTTTCCATGGAAATTTAGATGTTCAAAACTATTTTTTGGTGTAAAATTTAGTTTTACATGGGATTCATATTATAAAAATATAAAATTTTATTCTTATTAAATAAAATATTATAGAATAAGACCTAAATGTATAAAAATGTGTCAAAATTCCATATGTAAGGTAATGGTTTTTCATTTTATAGAATAAAAATACCCATGAACAGTTTTTAGAAATTATTAAACAACAGTACATATTTTATTATAAAGACAACAAATCCCCCTACCCCCATTAATATCTATTACAAATAATGTTTACATGATATTATGGTTATATAACCACCCATAGAATCCCTATACGGTTTCCTTAACATATTAAGGCTTTATCCTCGTGTTTTAGGTAATAACTCATCAATGTAGGTAAACTATCTTCTTCTTTTTCTCCTTTAAAGTACCACATTTGTGGTATATATTATAAATGTTGTATTTTATCGTATTGATTCACTTTATATTACGAAATTAATATAGAAATAGTTTTTATCAATTTTATACATTTTTTCACTCCCTATAAACCAATGTCACTATTTTTAGGTACTCTTAAACCCCTATTTCGATCATGATTTGGTTGGGTTTGGTTTAGGGTGTTATGGGAGGAAATTTAGAAAAACATTGATGTTACTAGGCTATTCACATTTCGGTAATAGTTTTCCCAAGATGTACCCCTTTATAGTAAAAACCGTTCGAATTGAGAGAGTGAGGTTTTTATGGTTTGTTGTCAATTTTTAAAACTGTGAAGCCATTAAGAAGAAATCATGCAACCCCACTAGTAGGGGCACAATTTTTGAATAAATGTGTGGACCTACACAGCTAAACATACATATGGGTTTTTCTTATTCAGAAAAACAATTAAACTTTCCTGAACCACCATTATTATCCCCTACTCATGCGTATCTTGACCTAGAATGTCTTTCAGGGTTATAAGAGCTATCAGGAATCGATTTGGCTCCTCCAAACCCCATTCTAGGTGGATCTAAGCATAGTGAATCTCATTTGATTTACGGGTTTGTTATTCTATCCCTCTTACTTATCTCCCACACTATTCTACTCCACTACTTAGGGGTTTATAGATCTTAATGTTACTAGAGGATCATATCTAAGTTGTTTTAGATCATTAATCTAGGTTTGATTCACCGACATCCTTTTATGACATTATTCATCGGAGTTTCCCATTTTGTGTATTCTGTTCATGATATCCTGATCTATGGTATGTGTTTCCATTTAATACATTGCATTTTATTGACCTTAAATTTCAGGATTTAAATTACATTTCATGATTTAAATTTAATTTCATTTATATAGTTTGTTAATAACTTCATTCCATTGAATTAGAGATCTGGATTAGATTTTTCATGAAATTTGGGGAAAATCCCTATTTCCATTAAATTGGGGTGTGCTTGTGGAATTAGATGGAATGTCCATAAATTAATTTGTTGAATTTTATTTGTTGAATTTAAATTGTGAAATTACTTTTTTAAATTAATTTTTGGAATTTATTTCAAATTTTCAATTGAGAAAAATTGATTTCAATTATTTTAATAGAAACACATTGGATTTATACGGGGAAAATGCAAGATTGGATTAAATCCCCATTTTGGGTAATTAATAGAAATTAGTATAAAATAATTAAAAAATAGGGTTAAATTTTATTCAGAATAATTATGTAATAATTTTCCCATTACATAATATTGTTAGAGAATATGCCAGCATAGATAGTGAGTTATTCTAAAAAACACTCTTTTGAGGCCGTAAAAATATAACAAAACATAGTCCAGAACGTCACATGCACAATGGGATGGTGGTGAGTCCCCTTTGACCATTGTCCAAGGGATGTGTGTACACATATTGTTGTGATCACGTATTCAAGTTTGTGAGGATCCCATAAACTGTAACTGTCGTACCTCTTTATAGATGACCATATTTCTCATTTTTTATTATTTTTTATATATTCCATTGTTTATATACATTTTTACAATTTCCATATAAATTTATATATACTATTATATATAAATTTTTATTAATAAAATTTATAAAAATATTTTTCCATCATTTCAAATGTAAATAATTTTTTATATTAAATATTATATTTAAATTCCATGACTCTATAAAAAATTGAATTGTTAATTTGGTTAACTAATTTAGTCATCAAATTATGGAATCCATAGTAAAACCCCACTGGGAAATTATATCAAACACTATATGTTTCTTTGTAAATTATTATATTTCTTCTTGACATGTTCAAGTAAGAGGATATCACAACCGAAATGTGGTTGTTGTTGTGGATATTTGGGATTTGATGTATTGTGTCCATTGGGACATTGGTTGTTTATCCTATTTTATAGTACCTTGTGATTGTAATTTGAGTTTTAATAACTATTTTACTTATGGTATAGTTATCTATATGGAGTTTTTTTTCATACTGACTTGTATCTCTTTCTTCAATTGGAATTGTTTCAATTTTTTTCTAATATTCATGTTATATGATGTCAGCTGATATTCTCCAAACCATGGGCATTAGAAACACCCTTTATCCCATTTCAGTTTCGGATCAATAGTTAGGGTACTAGGGTATCTAGACTGATTTGTGGAAAAAATTTATCCAAGGTGCAAGTTATGCTCATTTCATTGACGATAGTATGCATTTTTCTAATCTTTTGGAGACATGAGAGGTATTTTTGTTTTATTTCTTAGCTATATTTCACTAAAATGAACCTTATGTCACTAAGGGTAGTTGGGAAATATACTATGAAGATTTGTTCCTATATTTTCATTTATTTTATTTTTTATATATTTAAATCAAAATCATGTTTTTTTTATCTTTGGGAGTTAATATTCCCCTATTCCTCTATTTGATTCTTAATATGACGTCAACAATGTTTTCGGTGTATGTTTTGAAGTATCAGTAATTTTGGAAGACAGATAAGTCTTAGAGAAAATTATTATCTCTTGACTAGTAGATAGAAGATGCTTCTTGACATCAGGGCTCTATCCATAATCATCGATGTGAATATCTTCACTCAGTTAGGAATCAAGGGGTGTGGGTAACATTGGTTCAACTTTTTCCTCCTCCATTGATGTGAATATAGTTTTAATATTATGGTCTTAGTCTCATTTTCATTGTATTGGTTCCCTTTTTAAAATAATATTGGTGGATATTCAAAGGGTTATCTTTTTTGGATCAATTTAATTTTAGTTTTTTCTTATTTTCAGGATGGTTGTGTCTTTTGGAAAACATGATTTAAGGTTTGGATTACCATTTGGTTCATGTTTCATCCATGGGGTTACCCATATTTCGAGGGTTCTGGCTAATTTGTTTTGTTCATAGTGGAATTTTTCATAACATTGAATGGGGAGTTCCTTGGTTGGTGTTTATTGTGTTCCCTTGTATGTGCCATCATATTGATAATTCCATGTTATGAGGTTGGTAGGACCATGTTAGTATTATATGGTGGGGAGAAACCCTATCATTTTTCCCCTTAGTTATTCTGTATGAATTCTCTAGATCTAGTTTGGTGTGACTTATGGAGTGAACGGTCAAGACAAGGTTCATGGTATCTTTTATTTCTAATAGTTTTGATCTCAAGTGTTGGTTCTGATTTAGTTAGGTGATTTCCTAGGGTAGAATTTTTTTTTGGTTGGGAGAATTTTCACACCCTGACCTTGGTATATATTCATTTCTTGAGTTTAGATTTTTTGTTTTGATTTTAATTCGATCAAACATGGATAATTATTCATTTTTTGTGGTCTTTTTACCCATCCATCTTTGTTGTGAATATTTTGGTAGTCAATTATGCTTCCAGTTGAGGCTGAGATCCACTCTAGTTCAATTAATTCTTTTTTAATTTTTTACTTTTTGTGGTTGATCAAGATTTGGACCAAAAAATTTCATTCCTAGTACAAACATTCCAACTATTTTTGGTGTTAGGGTCACGGATCAAGTCATGCACAGAGTTAGAGGAAAATGGGTGACAAGCATTTGATGGGTTCAACAATTTTTTATAGAACCATAGTGAAAATTTATCACACAATTTCCCAAACCATGTAGTCAGACCATGCAGGCGTCCCGTCCCTGTAGTATAGTTGACACATTAGAGTAGGACTTGGAAAATTGTGTTGACAATCCATCCACTTTTCAAAGACTTTAACATTTATATTTCATATTTTTATCTTCTTTAGTTTTAAACACAATTCCGGGTTTTACTCCCTTGTTCAAGCTTGTAACCAAATTGGATCTCCCAAGACTATCATCCATTGATCTCGTAACTACATTAAAGCTCCTCTAGTGTTCTAAAGTGTGTTTCATTGAGTTTTTTTTCCAATGTTCCCCCTCTTATTCTTTCCCTCTCTTGATTTCTCAGTTTTCCTTTAATGGGTTTACTTTTGGACTAATACTAGAGGCTAGTATTAATGTATGGATTGAGATTCAAAGGATTTAGGAGACTTTTCTTGTTCATTGGTCATGGTTCCCCTTTCGTTGAGCATTTTTTGCAGCAAAATGTTGTTGAGGCATGTGTTTCAATTATTTTCCTTTCCAATAAAATAAAATAATTATTTATTTTTCTTAAATAATATTAATAGGTTAAATCCATTCTTGTGATGTGTTAGTGTAAATGGTATTGTAATTTTTATGGTGGTGAATTGATGGAAATGGGGTTTCAAATAGATTTTTTGAGATTGTATCTATATTTATATTTTTTCTAATGTATTTCAAGAAATTTCAATTAGCCCTTTAGAATGCTATATAGTGCTTTAAAGTGTGTTTGGGATTGGTTATGATTTATAAATTTGGTTTTAACTATTAATTGGGGTTCTCTTTGGTTTGATGTGCATGTTTGGGATTTTGTAGCCTATTGTGGTGTTACTTTGGGTTTTCTCATTATTCTCATGGATTTTTTTATGCATTAAAATTTTATTCCATAGGATATGAGAATATCCATATTTTCATGTGGTAGACCAATGTATAGGATCATAGAGGATAATTTCCATGGGTTTAATGTTCACCATGAAACTAGATTTCAAAACATCCTCCCCTCCTTCTCTTCATTAACCTCCACTCTTTCATATGACTCATCTAAACCCCCAATGGTTCAAAATGGGTTTCATGGTTTCTAAATGGTTTTAAAATGTGGTTTCCAATGGGTTTTTAAAACATGTTCTATTTGGAACCTTGGAAGGTTATTTGGTAACAAAATAATGTAATAACCTATTTTCCATCTTCAAGGAATGTGTTATGGTTTTCCCATAATTTTGGAAAAAATGTTTCCAAATTGGTTTTAAAGAAATATGATGTGCAAGACTATTTGGAATATTTTTATGTTCATTAAAATGGTTTGATACCCCTTGTATTATGAGGGCCCTATTGGCACTTGTATATAGAATGATCTGTGATGGGAACCTCTATCGTAGTCCATATTGGGATAGGCTCATTGTATAGTTATTATCAGTGTATGGGCTATAAAATTATGGTGACATATGTGGTTTAGTGGTTCATTTTACATAGGTAATGACCTCCTCATCTACTATGTACTATCATTATGGGATTCCCGATCATCCTCTAGAGGGTCAAGTGATGGTTTCCTATCATCCCATATTAGGCGGGTTTGTACCCCATGTATTGTCAAGAGGCTAGGTGGGAAATTCTAATGGTGATATCAGTTTATATAATCACATTGGTTATTGAATATGTAGCTTCACTACATGAGGGTTTGTGAGTCCGGTCAAAGTATATCTTGGGATTGATTCAATATATGTTGAGAAAATTCACATGATTAAAATAAGTATGTTCTGTTTTACTCTGATATATTTTATTGCCTTCTTTACTATATAATTCCCTTTTTTATATTTAACTGCAAATTTTCCTTATTGTTCTTGTTCTGTTTTTATTCACGTAGTTTGGTTTCTCATTTCTAGATTTGTGTTTTAACATTAGGTTCTAAAATGGAATTCTGTTTCGGAAAAGATAAAAGTAATGAGTGTTGTTTTGAAATAGGAATCACCAGAATGATTTTTTGGTTCTATAATACCATAAAAACCTATTATAAAAAATTTAATTCAATTTCTTTTATCAAATTCTTTTGGAAAATAAATATTTTGATTTTATGGTTCTCACATACTGAGTTGTTTATGCTCATACCCTACTTATTCCACTAAGTGAAAGTAGACCCGATCTGTTTGCAGGACCATGTTTTTTGTTCATGTTTTTTCTATGATCATTTTGATGATATTATTTGTGTTTAAATATAGGTCACATTTAGGTCATTTCATTTCTAGTTAGGTTTTAGTTTCATTATGTCGTTTCTATTTTTCTCATTTGTCGTTTCTTTGGATCTATTTATGTAATTATTGATGTTTAGTTATTATTGGGTTTTATTGTGTGCTCTATTTTTGGTTATTTTATCCTGGTTTTTTTATTATTATAAATTATTCCCACTATCATATATATGATAATCGATGCTATTTTCCAAATCGGTAGGATTGGGAACGCCTCATGGGCCTCGTTGCTGGTCGGTTTTGGTGACAGGTCGAATGTCACATCGACCTGGTTCGTGAAATAAATTTAATATTTATTTTTTGGTACATATATGATTTTAGTTTTAGAAAATATATTCCATACTTAGAGTCCTCATAATTTATATTAACACATAATCTTTACATTTTTTATCAAAATTAGTAGTTAAAACATAATAAATATAATTTCTATAGTTAATGTTAAAATGTGCATATAGTTAGATAAAATAAAAAAATATTGGTTAATTTTATATAAAAACCTCTATAAAATACCGTGTATGACCATATTTTGAAACTATCATGCCTAGACCTCTATAATTATCTATATTTATACTTTGTTTCATGACCAACACATGGGTACACATTTTTATTTTAAAAAAATTAAAAGAGTGAAACTCACCTTACTTATAAATGGATACATATGTCCTCTATTAACCAGAACATCAAGTCATTTAATATTAAATAACAACCAAATTCACTTCCCATCTTCTATCCTCTCATCCATGGATGCATATTTTGGACAGAAATTTTACCGTGGAAGGATTTTTCTGCAAAACTATGGAGGTTACCCGAGGAACAGTTAATGATATTCATCAGTCATTTTATTATTATTTATTCATCAACATCCATCATTTCATGTTAAATAATTATTAAATAATAACCTTGATATTTTCTAAATAATATTATTTTTTATGTTAAGGTAATCACCTACAACCATCTCCACTTCCATAAAACGGTTTATGAAATCATTATTCATGTGTACGACAGAATTCCCCCTCCAAAAATAACATCTTTTAATTTACATTCCTACCACTCATTGATTGTTAAAATTATTAATTACATTTTTATATGTTATATTTATCATATTATAGTACTTATGAAATTATTATAACACACATACCTTCATAGGTTCTATTTTTTGGGGATTATGATAATGTTTATCATGTGTATGGCAGACTACCACCTAGCAATGTGATGAGATTTATTTAGACATTACATAGAAGTTAATGAAGATATATTTAAATTAAATATGATATATATATATATATATGTCATGAAAATTATTCTATAATGGTAATAATTTATTGATCTTTTGTTCTCTTAATCTTTCTAGAAAATTGAAATAGTGTCCATGTGTACGTACGACCTGCCGTATCCATTAAAAGGTTATTTAATTTTATATCTCTATCATTTTAAGATATCTAAATATGAATATATACTTAATATATATGAATTTTAAATTATTTATATCATTCTAGTGATAACATAATAATGATAATAATATGTGGAATCAAAAATAAAAAAAATATAGATGAAAAAATATATTATTATCCAAAAATTGATTCTAATAAATAATTGTTAATAATTAAATAATAATTCTCCATAATAAAATCCTAAATTGTATGATATATATAATTATGGGTTTTTAATTTAATTATAATGAATTTATTTTTAATACTAGAGTTTCTAAAATGTATTAAAAAACATATAGTATGGGACCCCTGTCTCACTTTATACTTCTATGAGACACATTCCATATTCACAAAATATTTATTTTATATGGAATAAATATACTACACAAAAATATATTTTATAATGATTCACTATAGAATTATGGGTATTTTTCATATTCATTCTTGTATCTCTCCTTTGGGGGATTATATTTTAAATGTTGTAAAAGCTATATGTGATTTTTTCCCAATATTTTTTCATTAGACATATGTAAAATTATGAACCCGTATTATTTTATGTGTTTTATATAAATCCCCATTGATGTGAAATACAAAGAATATTATTATTATAAATATTTTTTTAGTTTCAATTAATGTTATTCCTTCAAGGGTGTTGTCATTAATATATATTGAAGTGTTAAAACACATATGTTGAACTCTCGTCTTTTATTGGGATAGATTATGATGATGTTTCTAATGATGAAATATAATGATATATTTCTCAAGAGAATAGTGACTTTTATTAACCTCTAGTTATATCTTAAAATATGTGTTTCCCATTAATTTTCCCCTCTTTATGTACTCAAGAGTATAATATAATGTTTTTTTGGAAACAAATGTCACCATTATTTATCACTTTCGTTTTAAATCATTTTTCCTGAAAAAACATGATTGAAAAAAAAATTGTTTTTTTAATTATAAAATTATATATTAAATAAATTGTCACTTATGTTTTATTTTTTTACATATTTTTTTAAATTTAATCTTCGTGTCATTTTTCAAACAACATCAATTTTTATTTTACTAAAAATGTTAAAAAAATATTTATTTTATCATGTAAGACATGAAAAGAATTTCCCACTATGATGAACATTATATTTTTGAATATTAATTTATATGATTTGGTGTTTAGGTTCACAGAAAATTATTTCCAAAATATTTTATTGTTTTTTGTATTAAAAATGGGGTTTTAAACAAATTTTATCTTCCTTGAGAAACATTCCTAATGATTTATCATTAAATATAATTCTTCATCAAAGATGAAATACATTGAAGTAATATATTCTTTGATGGGGATATGATTCAAGGATACACATATTATGCTTTCTTTAAATGGTTTATGATGATAATATGTTAATAAAAAATATTTCTCTTCCACATGTTATATAAAGATAAAATTACATTGAAACCCACTTCTTTTAGCATGGGTTATGAAATGATCAAATGATGAAATGATTTTGAATCATGTCTCTTTTTTATATGTTATGATATAATGAAATATTTATAAATACATTTTCAATTTATGGGTTATGATATGATTAATGATTTATGATATTTTTGGACCCATATATGATTTTCATCTTATGCTAGGTGGGACCTATATCTCCCTCAAAAAAAACGGGGTAATGATTTATATATCATGAAAATGATATGACTAAAGGGAAGAGTGATTCTTCTTCATTAATGTAGTATTTTCATTATTATTGTCTTGGTAGTGAAGCATTAGTAGTATGGTGGTTTTGGTAGTGAATTAATTCTACTATGATTACCTTCTAAGTGAGCCTGTACTACTATGGGAATAATTTTTGATTATTATGTGTATGAAAAAAATCTATGTCATATTACAATGTTATGATCTCATAGATCTATTTCATTGATTCTTATATGAATCATGTATTACTATCTTGAAAATTTTATCGCATGACACAATTTTATGATCTTTGACATATAGGGTATGGTTTTCAAATGTGATGGGCATCTTCTCATACCCTTATTTTCATGTTATGCTTATGTATATCCCTTAATAACCCTTAATAAGAATCTAATCTCACCCTTTCTTTTGTTTCCTCTCCCCATGTTATAAATAAATAAATTACCTTTGATAAGTATATGATGTGATTATGTTTTGATTAATGTAGTGGGGGATGATTTAGATTACCTATGAAACTCGTTTTTGTGATTTCATGATTCTAAATAAATGAATTAATTTTGATTTTCTATAATGTGTTTGTGTAATTTAATGAATATTCATCTAAAAAGATGTAATGTCTATATGTGAGGATCCTAGGTCACTACAATTATTTTCACTCATTGTTTATACATTTACTTCGAGAATAGAATTTTATTACTAGGAGTCTGTTCTTCCCCCTCATTTTCATCTTTACTTATTCCATGTTTTATCTCATCAGGCTAGAAAAATATTTAAATAATTTCATCAATTAACATGAAATATTTTATATTTTTATACTTAAAACTCTCCCTTTTGCATTTTTATCAACCTTGATGTACAAAACAATTTATTTATTGTGGATTTACATGTATAAATCCCATATTTTCATTACATATGATAAAAATAATGTGATGGTCAATTCATTATTAATTTATGAATTCAATAACATTTATGTCAATATCATTCATTATTTCTGAAGTGTTATAAATTAAATGTTTCCTTATGAAATGCATGGAACTCATGAATTTATATATATATAGGGTGTTCCCAGACAACACTCCAATTCGATAGCCAACAAAATTAATTACTAGATATGACATGTTTTATGAAGCAATGATGAATAATATCAACAATTAAGTCTAATGAAACCATTTTAATAAATCATGGCAATATCCTTATGAATATAACATTTTTATATTTTAGTGCTTTTTTCTCCATGGTCACTCTTTTATGATATCCCTCACATTCTTATGATCATTCCAAATTATTATTCCACATTATCACCTATGAAATAGTAATTCTCTTATTCCCATACTTGGATTTATGATCACCCCTTTCTATTAATATATGTCAATGGGATATGAGACGAAACAAAATAATGCTATGATGAATTAAATAAGAAGAATATCTAATGTATTTGAATAAATTTATTAATTCAGGTATTATATTCATAAATTATATAAAATTGAACCTTAAAAGATCCTATGTGTTGTTAAATATTATACTTTATAACACATGTTTTTTGTTTTAAAAAGGATAGATGTTATACTCAACTCCAATGGCCTGAAGGCCATCATTTTTTATTGATTTTTTATAATCCACCTTCCAAGGGGTGTGGTGTAACCCTTACATGGCATGTAGGAATAAGTATTATATGGCCTATAGGACGTAGAGAAATTCATTTCCCATGGGATTCAAACATTAAATTCAACCCATGCTAACTACTTGGAATTGATCTTCCCAAGCATTTTCATCGTGAAATCATCTTTCCACCTTCACATGATTGTTTGGATAGGCTCTCCCATGCATGAACTGAATTTTCATGATTGAAGGTTCCATGCCCTCTCTTTATTTCAATCTATTAAGCTTATTCTATGGTGAATTCTCCTTGCTCATCCTCCTTCTAGTGCTTTCTCCTTATAGGTTGTCTGGTTTTTTCGTTTGTACAAAAGTTGGCCCAAAGGGCTGGAGGTGGCCCGAAGGCCTTACTGACCTGAAGGCCTAGGTGGACTGAATTCCATAAAAGATTCGGGGACCAAATCGGCGGCCTTAAGGCCCAAACATTGGAGTAGTATCGACTACTATAGTGATGAATAATACATGCTATAGTTTCCACCACATTACTTGCTACAGTACCTGCTACAGTAATGCTATAGAAACCTAGAAATTATGCCTCCACCTGGATTTAATCTCGGATATCCTAGATTCACATAAGGATTTCACACCAACCAGGATGCGTCTCATGTGCATAATACACATTAATAATATATTTATTATATCCATTACTCTATTAATTTGGTTAGATAACATCAATGGTAGAAAATGTTTCTCTAGTATGTAATGTCTAAATAATTATTTGAAATTACCTTTAATTTTCAGTATAATCAAATTAATTTGAATAAATTTCCAAAATTATATTTATTATCCTTATGGGGGAAAGATAAAATTAATATATAATTAAATCTTGTCATGAATACTATTTATTTCTAAGTTAAATATGTTGACCAAAAAAAGGGAGTGGTTAAAGAACCCCTTGGTTTGTGATGGTGTTTTTCTCAATGAAGAACGTCAATAGGAATGTTTTCAATTAGTGTGTAGTATTGGGTAATGGAGGGATTATACATCAATGAAAATGTATAAATGAAGTCTACTATAACATGACATAAGGGATAAAAAATGTATATAATCCATTGAATAATCAATTGGAGTTTAAAATTTTGGAAATGGAGTTTTAAATTGTTCGACATCATGTGTTCATCCCAATAACATTAGTTCATTTATAGAGCTCTCCTCACGTTAATAAAAATTAAATAATAGTGTGAAAAGTATAATATAAAAAATTTTCAAGGAATGAATTGTTGGATACAACGAACATGATCAAAAACATCAGGATTAGGATATGTGATGACCAACGGTCATTATGAAATCAATATAATGTAATTCATCACAAATTCTAGAAATTCTGTTTCTATATAATCATTATTCAACTTTTTAATACTAGTTTCCAGGTTCGATTAAAATATATTGAAGCATAAAAATACTATAAATTTAGTATTAATATACCAAATGCATCCTTGTGAATATTTTTTAATGATTTAAGATATTTATATAAATTCCCAAATTAGTTTTGATGTGTTTTAATGTATTGTAAGAAAATTTATTTGAATTTTAATGACAATGTAATCATAATTTAAAATGTTTGATTTATATTATTTTTATTTGAATGTTCTCTATGATTGATACTCTCTATAAAAGTCATCTCAAAGGCCAAGTACCTGTGGATAGATGACATGGTTTTGTGTAATAATCCTCAATGGAAATTTGACATGATCACAAGAATCATTTGGACTTTATGTAAGCATGAATCAAGTTGTATTTAAGGATATTATATCATGTGTTATCAAGAATCCCATATGTGTAGAAATTATTTTTTTATGTATCATATATTTAATCATACAGTGAATCTATATAAGCATAAATTTCCCATGTGTAAACATCATCTAGGTAAACATGATCTATATAAGATTGATTATATTTTTATTTAAGAATTATATTTATAAACATTTAATACTCTATATAAAAATATAATTTTAGAGAAATTAATTGTTTTCTATTAGATAGTGATTGGTGTTTTAGAGTTAAAATATGAATAAAAAATGAATGTGGAAGACTGTTAGAATATTTTTAATATAATAATACATTGGAAAAGAAATGTAATGATTGAAATGAATATCATAGATTCTAACCATTGAATGAATAAAATAGTATAACAATATAAGAAGGATGTTGTACTTGTTTTGTATCATGAATAATATATGTTTCAATAATTAATAATTTAGAGGAAAAATAAATCATATATTGCAAGAAATAAGATTTACAGTTTTAAAAATTTTGAAATTTTAATGTGATCCAATCTAGTTCAGTGTGGATAAATGATATAGATGATGGATGAGATCATTGTTCAATTTTTTCATATTCTTAAAATGAAGATATGGTTGCTGGGATTAGTTAATTGATAAATTAACTGGAATTAATGATGTGATTAGTTAATTTATTAATTGAATAGAATTGTTGATGTGATTAGTTAGTTTTTTGATTAACTAGAGTAATTGATGTGATTAGTTACTTGTTTGAATAACTGGAGGAATTTTTTATTGAGTTAATTGTTGAATTGACTAATAAAATTACAGTGATTAATTAGTCATTAAATTAATTGATGTATTTTATGGGAGAAATTAAACATCAAATTAACTGTTATTATTGATGAGATTATTTAATTGTTGAATAAGCTGTAGTTATTGGTGGGATTAGTTAAATGAATAATTAACAATAATTTTTTATGTGACCAGTAAATTTTTGAAGTATGTAGTATAATTGATGTGATTATTTAATAATTTAATTAACAATATTATATTATTTGATTAGTTAATTGTTAAATTATATTGAGAATTTTATGTGATTAACTAATGTTTTAATTAATTATTTTTATTAGTTAATTGTTGATTTCACTAATGGAATTGTAGTGTTTAACAAATTATTTAATTAGCAATGTCATTATAATTTATGAATATATTAATGGAAAATTGATTATTCAATTATGTATTGTAAAATGGTGAATGGTAAAAAGTAAATTCATCCAAGTATTATGAATGGTAACATGCTCATTTAATTATGTGATAATAAACAGTGGATGGTTACATGGTCATTTGATTTTGAAGATAATAATGGTAAAATGGTCATTCTAATGTGTGATTTTATGAATGGTACTATACACATTCAATTATGTGTTGTAAAATGGTGAATGGTAACATGTAAATTAAACAAATATTATGAATGGTAACATGGATATTCAAAGGTGATATCTTATGGAGATATAAAGGACTCTGGCATGGGTTGATGTAGGTATTGAGGGACAGGGGGCCTTAGGAACCTATGGGATTATGTGGAATAATATAGAATATTTAAAAATGTGGTAAACAATTTATTTATGTGTTATATTTAATTATTTATATAAATTAATATACTATTGTTGACAAAAAGTGTTTTAAATACCGTGGTTGGTGGCCTACTGAGTTGTACTCACACCTTGTTTAGGCTGTATATCGGTAAATGAATAGATTACATGATTACAATATATTATAATTCAAAAGGCCCTATGTAAAACAGATGTGTGAGGTGGATCATGGATTATTGAACCTGATGTTGTTTAGGACCCGCATGGGATTTTCAAGTGTTATTACATTTGATTTCCATTTGACACATGGCACGTACAATAACATCACATATTTATTGTTTAGTTTTTACATTAAAATTCATGCCTTGGTTATCATGATATATTATTATTTTTTGTGATCATATGTTTCTACTATTATTTATTTATTTATATTGTTGTATTAATATGAAAAATAAAAAAATGATATGGTCTACCGATGATCGATAATAGACCCTCACTACTACTCAGTAGTCTTTAACATACGAGGTGGTACACATCTGGCCATGTGAAAGACCGGTTTGGGGCATCGTTGTGTGGAACCTATGTCTTGTAATTACACTTTTTGTTTCATTCGGACTCAAAATTAATGACATATATTAACCGAAATCTACTTATTTTTCAAATCCATATGTAGTAATCTTATTGGAACGATGAAGACAATCATAAATGTATAGGTTGTTGTAATATTATGTGAATTAGATATTTTCTTCCCACCATCATTATTAAATATAATGATCCACCAAATAGTTCAATTGGTTAAAGATATAAAACTATGTGGTATTTTCCATTGCAGATGTAAGTACCCCATTAAATGATATATGAATATATTCAATGATTGTGTCATGAATTAAAGTCTCCTAGAAGGTTTTATTTTTGAACAATATATTTTTGAATAAGATATTGTATTCGATATCGATTACCTATCAAATATTGACCGAATTGACATCTAAAAGTCATTACATAATGGATTCCTTATGGGAGAAGATATTTCATGAATAAATGTTGTTAAAATAACATTAATAACGTGGGAGAAAGATAACCATTTCATATTACATAATAGTTGAGATTTTGATTCATACGTTGAATCTGACAAATAAATTATTATATATTTGTATCCATCAATGGTTTATATATGGATATAAAATTAACATAATCAAAATTTTATATGATGGTTATATGATAAAATTTATAAGTATTCATCTAAAAATATGAATTCAATTACCGAATGACTTCAATATCTAGCTAGGTGATTGAATTTAAATGTTACATCTTACACTTTTTTTAATCAATGGTTATAAATTATTTAAGAAAGAACAAAATGACTAAAGTAAAATGAAACAATTTGTGTTATTATTGTGCTGGTAGATATGCAGATATTTGGTTCTAATGATAGAAATCCAATTTATTAAAATATATCATATTTTGTAATTATTGATGTGATTTACGAGATAGATTAAAAAACCTTTCAAGTTTTATTTTTCAATTACAATTGCTTTGACAATATGAGTGGAGTAAAAGTTGATGAAATAGACTTCATGAAGGTGAATTTTAGTGTGGAAGGGGAAAATAAGAGTAATTCAAAATGGAATCACAAGAATTGAAATTATGTTTTGTCTCAAATCTAGCAAATAAGAATTTATCGATTATCCCACCAGAAACTAAAAATTTTTTTGGGTCAGATGAAAATTCAATTAAATATTCACCTTTCATTGGGAGATCAAAATAATTTTATGATTGTCCCAATACAGACAACTTATTCTATGTTATAAGGGACCACAAATAGTGGATTTGGATTCTTGATTTAAGATCCACATCCAAAAACCCTTTAAAAAATAATGAGAGATCAATATATCGTAAAATATTTTTTTAATACACTATATTATTCCTCATAATATTATATGTTAACTATTTAATTAACATTATATAAATTTCTTGTTTAACTAATCATAAATACATGTCTTTTGAACATGATGATGTTACCAATACTCAGATGGACAAACTATAATGAAGGAAACCCATTGGAAAAATGTAATGGTAAAATTATCATATACTTACTCTATTTTTATGAAAAATAAAATAATCGAAAGATGTTTCAATTTACATGATTCCATGTTGAGATCAATTAATTTTTACTATTTAATTGAAAATTTTATTCCTTTCTACAAAAAATACATAAGAATATTCTCCCTCAAAACCTATTCACAACTATTGTGTTGGAATTTATCACATTACATCATGTTACCTCCATTACATTTACAAGAAGAGAAATAAGGATTCCTATGCTCCATGATAGAGGTAATATGGTTGATTTCACATTAAAATAATTTCCCATAGAATTAATGTATTGATTCAAATTTATGTATTTTTTATTTATTTTTATTGTTATAAAAATATAATTTTTTCTTATACAGGTGGATAATTATTTTTTTTTTGATTTTGGGCGGTCTTTCCATCGTTCATACCTTTTGCGCAAAGACATCCACAAACATCCTCCCCCAAAAAGCCTATTAAACCATTTAGTTTTTTAATTTATCACATTCCTTACATTTTCCATTACTTCCTTTGTAGGACAGGAAAGGATAAAGTAACTTCTCATTCATGGAGATAATCTTGATGTTTAGAAAATAAAATAATTATCCATAGAAGTAATTTATTGTTTCAAATTTATTTTAAATATAGTTTTCTTTATTATTACTCATATATTTGTTTTTTATATATGTGGAATTCTTTTGAGCTTGGATGCCCTGTTAGAAGCTGCTCATGCATATGAGAGATTGGACTTCGAGCCTACAACTGAGATAATGAAAATAAAGAAATGAATCAAGAATTCATAAAAACAAAAAGAAAAGATGAATTACGTTAAAATATTTAATTAATTTTATAATCATTTTGTATACTATTTGTAAGATATTTAATTTATCATTTTTATCAATCATATATTTAGTTTGTTTCACAGATCATTTTTTATGTCATATTTTTCATTCAACTATATACAATAAGACACAAAAGAGATAAAATGTTCCATTATTCAAATATTACAAGGCTTTATATTGTATTTATTTTTTGAACTGTGACACTTGATAGGTATTCCTCATTTATAGCAGAAAAAATGTTTTTTCTACGAACATCAACCCCAAATACATCATTGGATGTTGGAAAATAAATCCAATTGAAACCATGTTTACATGGGAATTTGGTATTTTTGAGGCATTACGATGTGTATGAATCAACCAATCCTTAATCTGGCACACATTGTGACCGGTATGACTCACATATATTCTTTTTATGTAAAATTTTTATTGATTCTAGTATAAAAGAAACCTGAAATACTCAAAATTGTGAAAAAACAATCTTATTATTTAGAAATTTTAATTTAATAATCCATATGTCATTTGTGACATATAGGAATCAGTTTCACATAAATCTGATACATGATCTTCTCAGTATAACTCAATGTGTCTATTATTTGTTTAAAATTGATATTTTAATTCAAAAAGTTTCAGTCACCTAATACTGATAAAATACACTTAGAGTATGATAATAATTTATAAAAATTAATCAATCATTTGGGATGTATAGGAATTTATCTCACAAAAAACTAATACACAATGTGTCTAGAAGGATTCAAAGTGTGTGTTTCTAGTATAAAATTTCATTTTTTTAAACAAAAATAAAAAAGATCTACTAAAAAATAAACAAATGTCTTAGGATTGTTTTAATACTTTCAAAAAATGATCCATAAGACATTTGGGATGTTATGGATTTATATAAACCTAAATCTAACACCTAATGTGACCGTTATGACTCCAAGTATATATTTTCATTTAAAATTGAGATCATTTTTTCTAAAAACTAGAACTGATCTACTCAAAACCAAAATAATGGTTCTTATTTATTTTTATACATGAGTAAAATTATAAATATTTATTTTTTAATTTATCTTAATAAGGCTCACCTTAATACACTTTACAATGTGCCTAGTGTGACAAAATATTTCCTCTATCAATTTCAAATTGACATTTTAGTTCAAAAATTACCACTCGTAAAAACAGAGAGAATTTTCATGGATTATCATAATAATTTATTAAAAATATTAATATATTATTTATGATATTAAGGAATCAATCTCATACAAAATAGATACACGATGTGACTGGTATGAGTTAACAAGAGTGATTCTAGTTTAAATGATATGTTAGTAAAAAAGAAAAGTGATATACCAAAAACTGAGAATAACCATTCATATTGTTTTTATACATTAAGAACAATAAATATAAGTCATTATGGTCATTTAGGAATTATCCACAAATCAATCTGACACTTGGTGTGACTGATATGACTCAAATTGTTTTTTCTACTTAAAATTGAGATCAATTTTAGTTAAAAAAGAAATAGGAGTAATCGAAAACTATAAAACACATTCTTATTATTTTAAAAAGTTTGGAAAATTATTTGTATGTCATTTTATTCATTTATGAATCATCCACAACTCAATCTGATGCACAGTGTCACTGGTATGACTACATGTGCATATTTTTATTAATAATTGCACAATATTTTGTAGAAAAAGCCAACTCACCTATACAAAACTGGAAAAAAATGTTTCCATTACATTTATAATTTATAAAAAACAATATATTAGTCATTTGTTAATTTTAGTAATCATGTTAACAACAATATGATACATGATGTCCTTAGTATGACTCAAATTTTTTGTAATCTGTTTAAAATGGATATTTTAGTAAAAAAAATGTCACTCATTGAAAACCAAGATAACATGTTCTGGTTTTACAAATTATTAAGAAAAATGATTCACAAACCATTTGTGTTGATTATGAATTAGTCTCATAGAAAACTAACACATGATGGGAACATAATGACTAAATGTGGATGTTTTTTATTTAAAATTTCATTTCCTAAAAAATCCTAGTGACATACTCAAAACTTATAAAAATCATTCCTATTATTTTTGATACATTAGTAAAATTATCCGTATTTCCATTGAGACATATTGGAATTAGCAACACCTCAACCTGACATATAGTGTGATCGATATGACTATAAGTGCGTCATTTTATTTAAAATTAACATTAATTTTAGTAAAAAGGAAAATGGTTATTCAAAAGTAAAAAAACTCATTCAGATCATTTTGATACTTTAGTAAAATAATAAATCTATCAATTATATATATAGGAATAATATGAACCTCAAACTAATACATGACGTTGTATGTATGACTCAAAGTGTCTACAACTAGTTAAAAATTGGAATTTTACTTCGAAAAGTGCCTCCCACCTTAAAACTGAATAAACACACTTGATTTGTCTTGTTAATTTAGGGGGAAAAGTAATAAAACATTTGTGATGTGTAAGAATCAGTCTTACATAAAACCAAAGAAAAATGTGACTAGTATGACTCAAACTATCTGTTTCCAGTTTAAAATGAAATTTTAATAAAAAAGAAAAGTGACGTACTCAGAACATAGAAAACCTATTCATATTATTTTTGATAATGTAAGAAAATCATACATATATCATTTTTGATGTGTTGGAACAAGCCGAACCTCAATCCAATGAATGTTTTACTTGGAATGACTCCACATGTTTCTCTTTAGTACATATAACTGCCATTTTTTTAAACTCGCATCACATCCAAAAAAATATTGAAAAAAACACTATATTTTTTTCTCAACATACTATATTCAATTATTTAACTTTTTTCCTTATCATATTTATCTTAAACTAATTTAATTAAATTTTAAAAATATAAATCTTGAAAATGAACAAGAAATGGGGTGATGTGGAAGAATCAACTGCAACTCAATATGATACACAATATTATAGGAATAACACAATGTATAGTTTTAAATTGACAATTTGTATTAATTTATTTCTTTTTATTATTACTAACATAATTTTTTTATTATATAGGTGACTTATGTTTCTTGAAAAGGTGTGTTTTACAAGACAATAGCATTATTCAGGGTTAAGATCAAAAGACAAAGTATCATTGAAGTATTTGGATGTAATTAATAATTTATAGATATTTAATTTTATAAAAATGTTCAAATGTATAAAATATAATGTTATATTTTAATATTTTATTTAAATATTATTTCATTTAAATTTTTAAATTTTACTTGATTTTATTGGTACCTGGGGGTGTTTTTGTTTTCGGAGTGTGATGTTGTGTGCTGTAGCAGCAGACTATAGTATGATCTATTTTCAACGCATTATAAAGTAATAATAAAGTGATAATCTATCAGCTATTTTATAAGAACTGATTGGTGGGTCTTTTATCAGTTCTTTTTTATTGTTCCTATGATAAAATTAGTTGGTTGTTCATCTCTCTCTTGTATTCAATGCTTCTCAAGGGCTAATAAAGGCCATTTTTAGCATCATTAAAGGAATATATAGTTGTAGCAGACCATGACATAAACAATTTAATATATTTATATATAATATATTCTGGTATTTTTAATCCACAATTCATTCATTTATCATTATCATTATTTTAATGAAATGTTTTTAGATCCTCTAGTATTAAAAATATATTTTATTTTACACAAATCCCCACACATAGATTGGTAACTACAAACATTATAAAATATAAAAAAAGTGTAATAAATGAATGTTATTATCTATTTTGAGAATTCCTAAGGTCTACACACTACTATATATTTATCTTTTAAATTTAATAGTTTTTACATAAAACCAAGATACGTTTTGTTACATAATTTTGATATCAATACCAGAGAGGTGTTGTAAAAATCATCAATTTTTCTCATTTTATCTGGTTTTAATCATTTATAAAGAATAACTAGATCCTATTATTTGTGAATGTTAAAACTTGATCATAATATTGAGTGTAAATATATTTCTAGTGAAATATGTTTTAGAAATCATTAGAAAATAACAACTACATTTGAGAATATACAACATATATAATCAAGTGAAACAAATAGTTTTCATTTTATATATTATATAGAATCCAAGAAAATAATCCTTAATTAATCACATTTCAAAAAATCTATATCATAATTTATTTACTATAAATCACTAATTTATCCACATTAAATCATGAAATTTATTGAAACAAAAACAATGAAAAATTTTATTTCTTTCTAAGATCCATGGTAACATTGGTAACATCTAAACAAATATATACATGAATATACAATAGCCTATTAATATTAGATTCCAATATAATTATTTAAAGATTCATGTTTCGAGCTCTCTCATTGTCCCATGAAGGGGTTGTTGCGGATTATTTATCTTTGAGAAATTATAGGATTATATATAAACTAAATATTATACCCAAAATTATCATCTATATAATAAATGTGTATTAACTAAACAAGGATGTATGTATGATATTGAATACTGTTTAAAAAACTTTACACAAGTAATGGTTGATGTTTAATATTTTATAGAAAATATTTTAATACCATCTAAATAAATAAAATCATTTTATTGTGTTCTTCATAAAATATTTTCATTATATAGATACAAAATTATCATATTACATATATATAGGGTAGTCGATTGAAGAATCACCCACAGAATATATTGTATCAATTTTGAAGATAAATGAAAACCTAAAACATTTTAAACCCAAAAGCTCTACAAATGGGGAATTTATGCGTAAAATTATTCTAAAACAACATTATTGGAATATATAGTTGATGAAATAACATCTAGGTTTGTCTAATGGTTTTAAAAAACATATAAATAAAATAATATTATGTTTTCTAGGGTCTTATCATTTCTATTTGGACATCACTTATAATTTCCCTTGATTTAAATATAATTAAATTTATTAAATATATTTTAAAAATATCTATCAATAATAACAATTTAATAACAGTGGATGGATATAATTTTATCAATTATAATATAGATTTAAAAATAAATCTCAAAAAAGGGCATAATTTTAGAAAAGACTCTATAAAGGCTGTTAAATATTATATTAACACCCTCCAATCTAGAAAATACAAAAAAAGAACAACCATCAACCAGTTTCCAATCACAATAACGAAAATAAAATTTAGATCATCAAAATGATGAACCTATAAATATGGGTTAATAAAATTTATATTAAAATTTATATAGTGTTATTAACTCAAATATGGTTCATTAATTAAAACATGGGGAAATTTTCATTTAATCATTTCTTAATACTGAGGTAAATGTTATCATGATTAAAATAGGAACTAAAAATAAAATAAACTCAACATCAAAAAAACTAATTGAAAAATAGAAAAAAAACATATTATGTCAATTTTTGTGTGTTACCACAGCTAATGATTTTGATAAATTATTGGGGTAGAAGAAAAATGGGAAAATAATTTCCTCTCTATGAACATTATCTTTAGTAATATTTAATATGTAATTAATTTGTTGGTAGATTTTTCAATGTGACATAGGAATTTAAATATATATGTATATATATATATATATTAAATTTAGTATTTTTAACATATAAATTTATTAATTATATTATATTTTCTCTATATCAGAAATTGATCCCAAAATAAAAAAATTGTCCCAATTATTTTACATAGTATTATTGGTTTATCCTAAGATATTCGTGATATTTTTTTTTTGAGTTTATAGATTTGGACTGAGACCTTTTTAGGACATAAATAATAATTTCCAATTAATCATGATTATTATTATTGAAATATTAATTAATCAATCCATTATAGTTAGCTCTATTTAAGAAAAAAATCCTATTTTAGGGAGATTAATGTAACAATTGTTATATCCTATAAGGAGATAATGAATTTATGAATTATGTACTAAACATTGATGTTTTCAAATTTTATCATTGAGGAGGGTAATCATTTTATATATGTATAAACTTATTCATAGAATCTAAATTTACTTAAGAGATGAAATTTGTAATTTAATCTTCAGAATCCATACACATTTATGATTATGATTATTATTTGTTTTAATATTCATAAATAATGAAGAGTTTGAAACAAAACTATCTAAAAATGCTAAAAATATGGCCGAATGATTCTTATACCATAATATATTATTCATAATAATTTATCAGAGACCATTAAAGGGTTTTTCAAATGATATTGGTTGATGTAAGTTCACGTAAGGATGGTTGGACTATTGTGCCCTAGGAAAACCCCTCTTTCCCTAATCTCCCATCATTATCTCACTATCCCACAGTCTACATTTATTTTTATAATAATTAAAAAAAATTCATCTCGATGGTCATTTATTTTAAGGGGAGGGTCCTATGGTATAAGATTATAATAGTCAATCATGTAGTAAATGATAGAAAATAATCGGTTATAGGCTCTGATGTAGTGTATTGGTGGTTAGAAAATACTGTGTTTTGGTGTGATAATAGAGGAATCAATATTTGACATAGTGGATGAGTAAGATATATAGATGTGGATACTAGTATCAGGAACAATATATTGAGCAGTTTTATGAGTAGGAATGGTAATATTTCATGGAAGAGTGAGACGTGGTGGTCATTCAGATAGTGGTCCATGAATAATGTGGGTTGCTAAGGAGTGGGATACAGTTAAATCAGTAATGAAAAATTAGTTGGTGGTAAATGTTTTTGGGATCTAAATACATCATATGCTGGTTTATTTTAGTTGATCACATTTTATGTCTTATATTAATAAGTGTCTTGGATTTTTTGAGATTAGATAAATATAAATCGTATTGTTTCATTCTAGTATAAATCATGCTTCTTTGAGGAGTCCTAATGTATTGTGTGGAAAGAAATGCATCCAAAAAATCCATTTTGTATACAAGGAAAATATCTAAACGGATCCCACCATTATGAATAAAATATCATGATACAGGCTTGTAGAAAATAAAATGAGAACCCTTTATTCAATAATTGTGTGTTTGTAGGAAGAATATGTTGTTTATTTTTATAGTATATTAACTGTTTGTCATATTATATGACTTGTTGTCTCCATAGGATAAGAAACCATTATTATTATATTACATATCATGAAATTTATCTTTTTCTTTTTTTTCCACACATCAAATCATGTGTTGATATTAGAAATAATAATAACTCATTTGAATTATATTTTTTCAATTATTTTATAATATTAGAGGTTCTCTTCTCCATTAGAGACATTTTATGTGTTTTTTTTATTTTTTTCATTATATTATTCATATCATAATGATGATAGGCTTCTATCATATTGTTTATAGTAGGAAAGTTATATTAAACCCCACCCCCATTGACATAAGAATATTGGGTAATGGGTCCAATATATGTTTTATAAGAGGTGTAAACTCTTTTGTCACATATTAATTATTATGGGTGAGTCTATCATATGATTTTTAAAATCAGTCGACACAAATTGACCACTAGTATATGTATTTCTTTTAAATAAAAATTTGTTGGAACCTCCTTGATCTTGATAAGATATAGGCCTCAAATATAGCTGATGAAAATGGTAAATACCCTATAAGATGAGAAACAAGTCCTATATCTACCATTTTACCCCCTATAACATTATATAATCTCATTGATGAGGTGTGGTTCTTTAATAAAGGTTATTATACCACTAAATAGACAATCATTTTACAATAAGCTACAATTGTCCTTCTACAATGTTAAATATTAGATTTTTATGTTAGAAATGTTTTTAGATTTAATATTATGTGTCTTATAATATTTAATGTATCTCTATCTTTATGTAACATATGAAATAAGTGGTGTTTAGGTATAATTCTAGAAATACAATATTCTATATTTCATGATCATTTATTTGTATCCATATTTTTTAATTCACCTTATACCTTGGGTTTCAATTTTACTAGTAATTTCCATTTATCATGTAAAGACTCCAACCATAGTAGACTAGTGCCAGGGGTTAATCTATTACATTGGAACTAGATACAAGGAATCATAACCTAAAAGGCCGAGTAGTTTAATAGTATTTTTAAACTAGATACATGAATCTCACATTACATTAGAATGAATAAAATTAAAAACACAGTGAAAATAAATATTCTCTAACCCAGAATTCGTTCAATGATTTCTAATTCTAATCCATGGTATATCAAAAAAACTTGTGTGATCTCATATTCTAAAAATGGGTTATGTATAAGAGAAATTATCATGAGTCTAAATTTCATAATCAATATATATATTTAAATAATTTAAATTTTATTTCATTAATCAATAACATGTGTGTGGAGAATAATATGTAAGGAATTAATTATGGGAAAATAATGACATATAACTTATCAGATGTGCCTGAAACATATCCATTGATATAATAAATTCTTAAATAATCACACAGACATCAATAACTAATTATATAGTCAGAAATTTATAATTTTGGAAATTAAAAACAATTCACAACAACCTCATGCTATGAAATATTACATAAAATTTTAAGTCCTAGACCAAATACCAGGACTAGTTTATCTCATGAGACCTATAGACGCATCAAGGGGTTATAGTAGGCCTCACCCATCACATACAATGTCAAATGAATTCATGATAATAAATTGGAGGGTTAAAATTCAATAAATAGTTAACATAAACATTAATATTGATAAATTACCTTATGAAATGATAATATTTAATGAGTCAAGATAATCATAATATATCTAGATAAAGAATTAGGACATAGTCATTACAACATATCCCTGGGGAAATATATGATAAGTTAATATGTTATTTTAATTTATTAATATAAATTAATAGAAAAAATATTTTATTTAATTATTTAGTAAAACACCATTCTCAATTTTGAATCCAAATTTAAAATAAAAAAAATTTCTACAATAAAACTAAACACATTTTCCAAAATTTTCAATAAAAAGAAATAATGTACCACATTCAAAAAATGAAAAAAATATTTATTTTAACCCAATTTTAAAAACTAAAACAAGGATAAAATTTTATTTAGTCAATCATTATATAATTTTAAAAATATTCTTCATAACATTTTATTCAAAATATTGATATGAAAAAAATATTTTCAATGACGTATGAAAGCAAGTCAGTTTAACTTACAATCATGATTTCATTTCCTTCAATACTTAAATAGTGAAAAATCGAATGAGAAAATATAATCTACCTGAATAACCATAAGAGAAAAAAATTATGATATTAAGCTCAAATAGTTCCACCATCAAATCAAGTATATAAATAAACTTGAATAGTGATGACACTTTGAAATAAACCCTTATCATATTGGTAAAATTGTAATCATAAAACAATGGGATAAATAAAACCAAATGATAAATTAAATTCCATTAATATAGTGTAATTATTGATATAAGATACTATTGTGGTTGTACATACAACTAATATTAATAAATAGCTTCATAAAACAAATTACGGATCAATAGTGTGAAAACTGTGATGAAATATCTCACAAAGATCATAGCGTTGAACTGATAATTAATAATTGAATTGACTATGAGTCTAAAATATAAATAAAAATAAAATAAATATATATACAACATTAAATAATCAAAATTCATGAGACACATAATCATATAATATAAAGAAAAAATGAAGAAGTAATATAACCTATTAAAAATAAATGTAGTTATAAAACCCCTTACCACATAATAAAATTATATTAAAATAACCACAGATTAAATAATAAGACCCGAAACAGAAAATTTCATAAACTATGAAATATTTATTAAATAACATGTAAAGGGGGTAACAATTACACCATATAAAATTTTTTAGTTTTATAAAATTAATATATTCTTTAATAAAGGGAAATTGATATGAAATCCCTTACCTTATGTTTGGGTCATCATTTATATTATTTAACATCGAAAATATTGAAATTATATTAATTATTTACATTCTTAAGAAAACTATAAATTTTTATTACTCTATTTTATTATTGTATTCCATTTTATATTTAATTACTTAATATATTATGTTCACCTCGCACATTTTTTCTATATTCAGTTCATATATCCAAAACTTCTTCAGTAGATTGAAAATTGAAATAGTTTTCATTAATAAATCATCTCATAATAATATTCAGTTTGCACTTATCATTTTCATAATTACAATATAATTTTAAATCCAACCTTGAAATTTGATTATGAAAAATGAAATACATTGTAATGATTTCAACGATCATGATGGAAAGACCATAAATATTATTTCACCTTATATATATTTATAATTATAAAATAAAGATAATATTATTTCATTACATATATATATATATATTAGTCATGTGATGTGTTTAAGATAAATGAATCACAATGCTTCATTGAGGTTGTAATCCACACATACACATGAATGACATTATCATTCGTAAGGGGATAGAAATGTAAAAAATGATATTTTATCATCATAGAGTAATAATATTACATTACTAATATATATATATATATATATTAGGTCATTTATTGAAACCATCCTTGAGTAGTGGTGATGGAACACTAATTACATATGTTTGTGAGGTGGTAGTTCATCGTACACACAAACGATAGATCTATCTCTCATTTGATGGGATAGAAGATAAGTATCAAATATCCCATTATAAAAATATTTCTTAGTATATGAGAGATAATAATTTTATTATATTACCATGTTTGAAAAATATTTTATGAATGTGTAAGAGAAAATAAATCCTAAATTCTTATAAATTTACAATACCTCTTATTCAGATAACATATTTTATTATACATAAAAGCCTTACTAGGAAGGTTTTATAAGAAAAAAATAGGTGTCTTGGAAGTAGAAATATAATTATGTAATGTATTTGGGTAGGTATTAATCAAAAAGTGTTTTAATTGTCAATAATGGAAGAGAGGATGTGTGCTTATATTTTTGAGGGAATGTACTCTTTTGAAATTTTATGAAGTATTAAATTAATATAAATTTTTTATCACGCAAAAATGGTTACAAAATGTTATATTTAGATCCTATGAAGTGTAAGGGATTAAATGCATTCATTTATAAAATTTGGAATTTTATAAGATAGGTTTTTATATATCGCTTTTCATTTTATCCAGCATTAAACTTTTTTGACAATTATTGTAAGAAAAAATATTTTACTCTTTAGGGGTGATGATATTTTCTATTAATGGTTAGCAAGATTATTACTTGACCATGACTATTTGTCCCTACCATACTTAAATATCTTGGTTTAGGACAATATTTTCATGAATTTTCAATAATTTAATAAAATATTATTTATTATAAATTTTATATAATGTAATTTTTGTGACTACTCATTTTCTTTTACATTCGAATCCAACATTTAATCAAATAAATTTGTATAAATTATATTAAAACCTCTATATAATAATATATTTTTATAAAAAATTCATGGAACTCAATATTTTTTGATATTGTATTACTATTAAAAAATTAGATTCATTTCATTGATTTCTCTATTAATAAAATAAATAATGATCAGTGTTACATAAGAATTTAAGGTAATGAAATAATTTATTAAAAATTATAAATATATTACCTATATGAAATTAATTTCCATATTCTCAATATAACCTTTAAAATTCATTCACCACTCACTTTTGACTCTTGGTAAACACGTAAGGTATAATTAAAAGCAACATGGTGAAATTATTCATTTTCCATCACATAAAATATATTTTTGACAAAATTACATGAGAATTATCACATAAAAATAAATAAATAACCAAATTTTAAAATATTATAAATAAAATCATCAAATAATATTTAATATGAAGAATGGTGGAATTATCACATAGTTTAATCCTAAGTTTATTTAATTTACCTTATTACATTGTTGATAAATTTTTACTACATTAACTATTCATTATGGAAAAAAATGGTTGTATTAAATAAAATTAATTGTGATGATTTTAATTATGGAATAAATTTTTTTACAAAAAATATTTTGTATGTTTCATATATTAAATTTATTTTTATTTAATAAAGCATGATGAAAAAGGGTTTTCTAACAAATGTATTTTTAAGGGAAATATGATTTTACATTGACTCCATGAAAATTTATTTAAATTTTATGATTTTGTAACATCCCCAAATGATAAAGGGATAAATGACTAAATGATATGACTCATTTCAACAAGGTGCACCTTCCTTTTTAGGATCTTTTCTGATTAGAAGTCCACATTTAAACATGCTTGGCCTCGGGTAGTGATCAGGATGGGTGGCCTTCTGTGAATTTTCACAAGGTGTGTGTGAGTGAGGAGAAAGCACACTGTAAAGGACACGTGTTGGCTTGTGGGGACAATCATTAGTCATATAATCTGTTTCAGAAAGTGGTTGGACCCTATTGTGGGGACCACATGTCTGTAGGGAAACTAGTGCTACCTGGTGGGCCAAGACCTGACAGCCATGTTTTGTCGAGGTGGTTGTGCTGTCACCAGGACCCAGTTGTTACATTTGGTATTAGAGGTGGTGTCAAACCATAAGTGTGGTGCACTACTTGGGTTAATATGTAGGGCCCACAACGAGGTAATTGTTCTCTAAAAGGGGGGGTGATTGTAACATCCCCAAATAATAGAGGGTTAAATGACTAAATGATATGATTAATGTCAACAGGGTGCACCTTCCTTTTCGAGATCATGTCTGATCAAAACTCCACAGTTAACAATGCTTGGCCTACAGTAGTGATCAGGATGGGTGACCTTCTTGGACACCAGCCGAGTTCATGGTGATTCTTTCTGCCAGCCTTCTACAGGAAGTAATGAGTAGATGGTAGAGCCTGATGTGCCAGGTGCATGAAAAGGAGACAATACTATGGTCAGACATCAAGATCCTATTTTGGGTGGAGTTTGTCCCATCCACCCTTCGTGCAGTGCGGATAAAAGAGCTACTTCACCTGCAGCAAGGTAGCATGATGGTGGCATAGTACTTAGCGAGGATCACCAACCTCTCGCGCTACTCCATTGATATGGTACGACACCCATTCTTCAGGGCTCATACCTTCGAGCAGGAGCTCAAGAGAGAGATTAGGGTTTCTATGGTCTCCCTCAGCATCCTGACGCAGATAGGGGTGTTGGAGCGAGCCCTCTTAGTGGAGAGTTTTCTTGCTGAGTAGTCTCCAGCATCGAGACCCACCACTAATCGACATGCAGCGGAGTCTTCTGCAGCTTTCAGTAGACAGATGTCGTAGAGGACCAAGAGGACCAGACCCATAGGTGGATGACATCACGACTCAAGATTAGTTGTGCGGGGAACCTGGGGTAGAGACATACATGCCAGGAGCGTGCATTGTTTCTCATGCGACGGGTTGGGTCGCATGGGTCATGACCGTGCAACCCGTCGTTCGGATGATCAGCAGACGGTCGAAGGACCACCCAGGCAGAGACAGAGATTCGATCACGGCAGTCCGCAGGGTGCAGGTGGACGTGGCAGAGGAGCTGGCCATGCAGCTGGTGGTGGACGATGATTCAAGGTGTTACTGCCAGCACCACCAGGAGGTCCACCCTGACAGCAGGGAGCAGGAGGACTTAGGAGATCTCACCTCCAGACAGCTAAGTCTTACGATCACAATGCTCTGGAGATGATTCGAGGTACGATCTGTGTCTACTCTACATTAGCTTTAGTTCATATAGACATAGGTTCCAGTCACTCTTTCATTGCCACTACCCTTGTTCTAAGCACAGATATTCTGACGGAGCTTTTGGATCGATTCTTACAGCTAGAGACTCATACGGGAGCAGATTCAATGATTAATCACTGGTGTCGGCAGTGTGAGTTTACACTAGAGGCGAGAGCTTCGGCTAGGATCTCTTAATAGCAGCGTCGAGGCCTTACGATGTCATCTTAGGTATGGACTGGTTATCTACAGTCCATGCTCAGGTCGACTGTATTATGAGAAAAGTGCGGTTAGTTTTCCCTGATGGGGCCATGTTTACCTTCATCGGCAATAATGGAGCCTTTGCAGCACTTGAATAACTTACTTGGATGAGGGTGAATCCGATCACTCATCAATTGGACTACCATACCCTCAAAGCTATTGCTGGGGAGAGTCTGAGCTATCCTGTAGTGGTGGACCAGTAGGCAGATGTTTTCCCTAATGATGTACCAGAACTACCTCCACGTAGAGAGGTAGATTTCTATATTGACATGTACCTCAGGACAACACCGATATCTACACCAGCATATCAGATGTCTCTCACTGAGCTTCATGTGCTGCGGGTACATCTGGAGGACTTACAGGGGAAGGGATTCATCAGGCCCAGTGTTTCTCCCTAGGAAGACCCGATTATGTTCTCCAAGAAGGCAGATTGAAGCTTGAGGCTTTTTGTCGACTACAGTCACCTGAACCAGGTGATCGTGAAGATCAAGTGGCCACTACCGAGGATTGATGACCACTTTGATTAGTTGAAGGGATCTCGGTGGTTCTCAAAGATAGACCTCATATTAGGATATCACCAGTTGAGAGTTCGAGATGAGGATGTGCATAATACGTCATTCATATGTCGGTACGCCCACTACGAGTTTGTGGTTATGCCTTTTGGAATAACCAACTCTGTAGCAGTGCTCATAAGACTCATAAATAGGATATTTCAGCCTTACCTCAATAACTTTGTCGTAGTCTTCATTGACAGTGTTCTGATCTACTCGACTACTGAGGAGGAGCGTGCCTACCATTTTCAGGTAGTATTGGACACACGCTGAGAGCACTAGCTTTATGGTAATCAATTGAAGTACCAGTTTTGGATCCGAGAGGTTCACATCGTGGGACATGTAATCTCAGAGGCTAGAGTTGCAGTGGATCCAGTGAAGATTTAGACTGTACTTTCTTGGGAGCCATACAAGAATGTAACAGAGGTACGATGTTTTCTTGGGTTTGGATGGTTACTACCGAAGGATCTTTGTAGTCTTCTCCAGAGTTGCAGCACCACTATAAAACTTGACGAAGAACGGTCAACCTTTCATGTGGTCAGAGAGATGCCAGTAGAGCATTCAGGGGATGAGGCAGAGGCTGACTAGTGCCCCCATCATGAGGCTTCCAGTGGAAGTCAGGGGGTACGTAGTCTACTGGGACACATCACAGACAGGACTCGGGTGTGTCATAATGCAAGAGAGAGATGTGGCCACGTATGGTTCTCAGCATATGAGATAGCACAAGAGGAATTATGCTTCCCATGACCTATATTTAGTAGTATTGATCTTCTCCTTGAAGATGTAGCGACACTATCTGATGGGTGAACATTTTACAGTGTACTCTGATCACAAGAGTCTCGGGTATATTTTCTCTTAGAAGGACCTGAAACTGAGATAGTGATGTTGGCTTGAGTTCCTCTAGGACTATGACTTCGAAATAGTCTATACTCATGGAAAGGGGAAGGTTTTTACAGATTCACTCAGCAAGAGATCTGGTATAGAGATACTAAGAAGCGATGGAGTAGCTGGCCACTTTGAAGATATCTTTTGTAGATAGAGATGGAGCAGCTTTCCTTCAGCCCCTTACAATTACTCCCCCACTTCATCAGCGAGTTAGGGAGGCACATCATGTCGAAGATGACTGTAAGACACGACGTGCTTTGATATCCACAAGGCAGGCACCTGATTGATTTTCTGAAGGTGGGGAGCACGTCATCTTCTTCAGAGGATGAACTATGGTACCAGTGTCACTTCAGGAGGAAGTGTTGAGGGAGTTCCACACATCCCCTCTAGCGGTACATCTAGTAGTTGCGAAGATGTACCAGGACCATCGATGAAAACATTGGTGCCCAGGTATGAAGAAGGTACTATCATATTTTTTCTCTCAATGCCTCACTTGTCAGCAAGTGATGGCAAAGCAGAAGTTACCAACAGTCTTGGTTCAGCCTTTAGAGGTCCCAGAGTGTAAGTGGGATAAGGTATCCATTGACTTCATGACGGATCTTCCAAGTACACCCAGGGGTCATGAATCAATTTGGGTGATTCTTGACCGAATCACCAAGTTGGCCCACTTCCTACTGATCAGAGAGAATGGTTCAGTAATGAACTTGGGACACCACTTTGTGAAGGAGATTGTGCAGATACATGGAGTACCTTAATCTATTGTCTCCGTTCATGACACATGGTTTACTTCCCGGCTATGGAAGGGGTTGGAGGAGGGTTTCAGGATGTAGCTTCATATGAGCACCACCTTCCATCCACAGACAAATGGTCAGACTAAGAGGACCATTCAGACCCTCGAGGACATGCTACATGCTTGTGTCCTTGACTTCGGTCATAGTTGGGAGGACCACTTACCTTTGGTGGAACTTGCATACAACAACAGCTATCACTCCACCATAGGAATGGAACCTTTTGAGGCGTTATACAGGCTTCCTTGTAGATCACCCTTATGTTGGTTTGACCCTGGGGAGTCAACACTATTAGGACGAGAGATGGTATGAGCTACCACAGAGAAGGTGCAGATCATCCAAGAGCGGATGTAGACTGTACAAAGAAGATATAAGTCATATGCTGTTACGAGACGGAGACCTCTAGAGTTTGAGGATGGTGATTGAATATTTCTATGGGTCTCACCTCTACGAGGTCTATAAAGATTTGGCTGAGGCGAAAAGTTATCTCCAAGGCTTATCGGACCTTTCCAGGTCCTTATTAGAGGGGAAATGTGGATTATAACTTATCTCTTCCACCTCAGCTTCACTGGGTGCACAACATCTTACACATATCCCAGTTGAGGAGATACGTGCACGACCCTTCTCATGGCATCAACCCGGGAGAGCTAGACATCGATGATGGGGCAAATTTCATGGAGGTTCCATTGGAAATTGTGGATCGACATGAGTAGGTCCTACGTGGATGGTTGATACCTTTGGTGTATGTTCGCTGGCAGCACAAGAATCTCCAGGAGAGAACATGGGAGTAGAAGGCTCAGATGCGTGCTCAGTTCCCCACTTCTTCCCTTAGTTAAAGTTTTAGCTTATGGGGACGTAAATCCCTGATGTGGGGAGAATGTAAAGATTCATGAATTTGGGGGAATTTTTTTTCTTAAATACATGGGAATTTTACAAGTCCGCAAAAATTGACGATGCATGATTTTGAGGCCTGGTGTGTCTAGAATCAATTTATGAAGTTTTGATTGGGTATGTTCAGTAAATGTACGATAAGGATTTTATATAATTTGAACCGGTGCTCGGAGTTGAAATCTGAGGACACCATTGAACTCACAGCGTCAGTATTCTCTTAAGAAGACTATCACTTCAACATCAGTGGGTCAATAATAAAAGATAGTTTTTTAGGTTTTTATAGATTGAATTAAATAAAAATAAAGTGTGTGGATTTATTTTAATTTGATGGTTAAAATATTCTCATGGATGTTGGAGGTGAGACCACCACACGTTAACCTCCCATGAAAGGTTATGGTGGTTGGGTCCACCTAAACCTAACCTCCCGTGAGAGGTTATGACCTGTGGAACACATGGGGCCAAAATCCCCTATTAATGGTGGGAGCAGAAAACCTCTCAAATCCCCTAATTATGGATGGAGCGTTTCTCCACACCCTACCTCATTAATGGTGCCACCTTCCCTTTAATTAAATTTTCCCAACTCCTCTATTTAACTTGTTCCAATCATCCACATTAATTAGGTGGATCCAATTAATTTATTTGACATTTTTTTATTTTGTGCCAACAAAATAATAGATAAACCTATGTATTATTATTTTATTTAGCATCACGGTGGATTCTTGGGAGAATATAGAAGAACACTCCCAACAAAGAACGAAGAATGCCGACATTCTTCAACTTCTTCCTCAGAGCTTCTACCAATGTGGTATGTCTTCTACTGACATACCCTCCACATCATCGTCAACGAGATGACGCAACTCGGGATTGGAAGCATGTAGTGGAAACGACGAATGATGATCTTCTTCATTTCCTTTTCATGAATCCACCAACAAATGAAGAACAGTGAAAAAATGTATGGGGTTTTGACTTGTTGATGCTTTCCTTGAATCTTCTTCAACGGTTGAAAAATAATTTTTTGCGGGTGAGTTTTTGTTCATCTTCTTACTTCTTGATGAGCCAATTGATACCACCCTAAACGTGGAGGGTGTGGGAAAACCCAACATGGCCCGACCCCTCCGTTGTTTTAGATTGTGACGATCTTTGTCATGTTGATGAGGTGACGGAACGACGAAGGCGGTGAAGACAAAGACCCCGCTTTGCTCGGCCTCCGCAAACCACGCCGCCCCCATGGTGTTCTGGTGCTCCAAGCTGAACCATGGACCCCTGGCCACACCTTGCATGTCGGCCCGCCGGCCCACTTGATGCCCTACACGGCCCCCTGCCGGCCCACCTGGTGCGCTGCCATGCCACCTTTTAGCTGTACCGACCACCCATTGGCCCTTCTGGCTCCCTGCCCGACCACCTGCCGGCCTACCCAGCCACTTGTTGGACCATCTTCGAGCCTGACTGGTCACTTTCTGGCCTGCCCGGCGGCCTCCCGGCTGCATGATGGCCAACCCAGTCGCCACCTAACCGAATTGGTTCCCTAGATGCACTGGCCTCCTAAGACATCCCATTACCCCTTGCAACGCCATGGCCGAACCAGCCCGGACGAGTCGTGTCGGGCCACGCCCTTGCAACGATCCATGCTGAACCGGCCCGAAGCCCGGGCCGAACCGCCCATGTGGCCTGCTGGGATAGGCCTATTGGGCCAGGCTGAACCTAACAGGCTGGCCCGCCCCATGGGTCGGGCCAAACCCAACAGGTCTGACCGAGTCGACTTATGCCGAGTCGGCCCGGAACTGGGCCTTCTTCTGACCCTTTACATTCTTTTGGCCATATATTTAGCACCAGATTCCCATTTGACAAATCGTCAGCGGTGCTGGTTTTCTTCAATCACGACGGTCCCTTTGAGTATACCCCACTGGAGTATAGGGTAATGTTGAAATAGGGTCAGGTTAGATCGTGCATGAATCCAACCGGGCCCCCATGACTAAAAGGATAATAACTCACATACCAGGTGTCTAATTGACGCGCTGTCTATTTCATTGAGACCCCTAGGATGTGGCAGACCATTGAAATAATTCTACATGGGACTTCAAGATAGTTGGAGCATCGACCAGTGGCATGTGGAGCAGATCCTGCCGGAGACGAACAAGCATTGCACATAGACCTAGTAGCTAGCTGAGACATAACGACTGTTGATCGATTTGACTCGGAGTGACTCGACTAGAACAGTAGGGAGAGCCATGGTGTCGTGGCAGAGCCACAGTGGGGAGAACCTCTGTGTGATGCAACATACCCATGTTACATGACAGGAAGAGTACATCCACAGGCTTTGAGGGGGAGTGCATCTGTGTGACGCAGCAGACCCATGGTGGGGAGCACCTCTGTGTGACGTGGCAGACCCATGATACTCGACAGGATGAGTACCTCAGCAGTCCAAGGTTAGTGGGAAGTGCCTTGGTTTCACGGACTACCCACTGTACTCGATAGAGGATTACTTCTCCAGTAATCTAGGTTTCAACAGTTTTATTGGGGATGTTACTTGATTCTATCCCTAGAATAAAATTCTGGTTTGAGCTGAGTCAGTAAATTTTGTGTTTACCTCATGATTGAGATGTATTAATTGATAACTTAGGTATATATGTGGGCATATTCCTAAGTGTGGTTATATATTGAATTCATACATTTTTGGTTTATCCTTTTTGGATTTTGTGAGACCTTTAGGGTCTTGGGGTCCCTACTTAGTATCGTTATACTCACCCCTGCACCGACTATGCCTGCACCTCGTCGTGTTGGATGTAGACAATAGACAACTTTGACCGAGGATGAGTGTACCAGGACTAGACGGTACTCGAAAGTGGACCACGCAGCATGACGACACACGGAGGAGGCGGATGGATGTGGATTGTTGTGGAGGCTATCTATACCTACCATTCAGGTAGGACTTCTCTGTGGATGATCCAGCAGTTTTTTCCTTTCTTCAGTTGTACTTGTTTTTCAGTTGTACTTGTACTTTCCTATTATGATTGTATTCCAACCCATTTACTTTTATTCAATATATGTATACAATTTTACATAGTGTTTTACATCAATCTCATACTCATTTGTGTGCATTTATAGGTTATAAAGGCAGTGCCTTCCCAGTTTTAGGGAATTACACCTTTGGTGGTAGTCGCCAGCCCATGGCCTTTGGAAGGTGGGCTTGGGGTAGTCACGGAATGGGCCTCGGGGGATGGGTTGTGATAGATTTCTAATCCATAAACATAGATATATAATATGAAAATTTAATTTAATTTATTCCTCATCAGGTTTTATTTAAATTAATTAACATGTCAACATGTTATGAGCTTTAAATCCGTTTTCATTAAAATGTGTTTTTAATCACAAAAATAGCCTTATAGAAAAAGCATATAAATTTAAAATTAAAATGAAATTAATTGAATTATATTAAAAAAATGGTTCATATCTCACTTTAGGACCTATTAAAAGATATATTGGTTCTTTTAAATTAAATTATTTATGTAAATGAAATGACAATATTTGAAAATCATTTAAACTCACTATTAATTGAAAAGTCAGTAATTTTACTAAAATATTATAGTTACACCAAAATATAATCTTTTTATGATGATTTATAAAATATATTTTTATATTATAATACAAATTTTCTAAAATTTATTGTAATTAATTATAATATTTTCTAACAAAAATAAATAAATATCATTTTTATAGAAAATGATTTTTTTGAGTGAAATTATTTTCGATGCTTCTTTCGGGGCATAGACATCCGTCATATTCGGGGGACGTTGGCGCTGTTCTGTTACCCCGCATACCTTCTTCCTGAAGGACGGCAGAATTCGCTCTTTATTTAGGGACGTCTTCTCCTAGATCGAAATGGGATGATGGGATGTTGATTCTTCATTCCGTGGATTCCTCCTTGAAATTCGCCACCTAATCGGGGTCTCCCTTATAGATTAAGATGTATTTCGTGAAACTCTTCCCAGTTCCATGTTTCCCAGAATGTCAGTTAATTACACTGCTTATGTCAGGACATTCCAAGGGGTCCGGTCAGGGCAGCAACCTTCAGTTGGGGGAGTAGTCATGTTGAGGCATCACTGGCATGTCAGGACACTGGGGAATTGGCATGTCTTTCTTTTGTCCTTTATTATAGGGCTTCTCGAGGGCATGGAATACCATGTCACCCCACATTGAGCGCGGGGAATCATATTCCATTGGCATGTATCTGAGGTTTTCCTCAGATTCCCATGTTTAACACAAGGTATGCAGCAAGTTTAACGTCCGACAGAGACGGATCGGGCTGATCGGAACACTGACTAGAGTGTGTCAGGTGGAGGAACCCCCTATGTGAGAACACCGATATTGGGGTCAACACGTGGGCGGAATCCCGAATGCGGTGGGATGGAATGAGGTGTTATGATCTCATAGAGAAGTGTTGGCCCGGGTAAGAATCAGGATGGATGATGGTTTTGGGGTTGAGCCTCGAAGAGACCTCCTACGTATCCCCATGGAAGGGAATCAAAGTCCACGTAGTTCAGCTGGCAACATCTTACCATCGAATAAGGTTGACAATGACTTACTTCTGAGGTAGGTTGCAATGGATTACCACTAGATGAGGTCAAAACGACGTGAAGGAGGTTGGAATGATAGGGTGGTGGGCTTGAGCCTCGTGGAGGCTTCCTACGTACCATGATTTAACATGGATCAAAGTCCCTGTAGTTCAGAATGGGTTGTGTCGGCGAACAGACATGAAGATAGACTGGGGGTCTGATGGGTGATGGGCTTGAACCTCGTGAGGCTTCCTACATACCACGCCTTGACATGGATCAAATTCCCTGTAGTTCGGGTGGGGTGTCGGTGAACCAACATGAATATGGACCGAGGGTCTGATGGGTGTTGGTCTTGAACCTCGCGGAGGCTTCCTACGTACCATGCCTTGACATGGATCAAATCCCTGTAGTTCGGGTGAGATGCCAGTGAACCGACAAGAAGATGGACCGGGGGTCCGATGGGTGTTGGGCCTGTACCTTGTGGAGGCTTCCTCTGTACCATGCCTTGACATGGATCAAAGTCCCCGAGTTAGGGTGTACAGTTTAATGTCATGTGGGATGGGGACATTTGGGGATTATTTTCTGGGGTGGCCCAAGGTGTGTCATGGTCGGTGCTCAGTCTAAGCTCACGGGAGTCATCCTCAGGGTGAGAAACAAGAGGTTGCAGGGACCTGACGATCACTTCGCGAAGGGTGCGTATGTGGGAAGCGAAGAGGGGATTACATGTTGAGTGGCCCAAGGTGCTGGGAATTACTCCAGGATGGAGTCCAGAGGGTGACAAATCGCAGTGGGAGAGGGACTTGGGAACAAAGAAAGGAGGAGCCACGTTCCCTATAACGTCCTCTCCTAGACTTGGGGACCGAATATTAAAGGAGGGAGCACTGTTCCCCACCCTACCCTTGAATGGACTTGACACTGAGGGAGTGGGGAGGATCAGGGGCGTCGCCTCCTACAAGAATAGTTAGGGTCTTACACCAAGGTGTTTTCCCTTCCCCACGGACAAATTCCACTCCCAGAAGGAGGATACCATCCCCTTTGGAGACCAGGGGGTGTGGAGAATGTCCAAGGTTGGGGCACCCCATTTGAGAGGAATGGGGAGATGTCACAGTTTAATGTCATGTGTTGAGGATGAGAGTTTGTGTCAGTTTAATGTCTTGTAGCTCGGAGGAGGTGGGTTTACTCCGCACCCCTAGTACTTACATAACCGGTACCTTCCTCTCCTTGTGGGCGGGAAGGTTCCGAGAATGTCGTGGTGAAGGGGGGTCGCAGAGCGAACCATCGAGAGGTCCACGTTAGCATGGATATGCGATGAAGCAATATCCATTAGCATGACTATGTGATGAAGTATTAGGGTAAGCAATCCAATGGGCGCTATCGTCTAGGGTACTTTGAAGTCACATCGTGCAAACCTGGAGGGTCACACTGGAGAAAAAATTTCCAAGAAGAGGGGTCCATAGGCAGGGGCCTTCTAGAGCTCGGTTGCTCTACATGGTGGAGGGAACTTGTAAAGGGGTGTTCTTCATGAAGTGGGGTTCTTTATCGTTATCATGGGGCAGCGGTTCAAATGGGAGGTGCTTCGCGAAGTGGAAAGGTATTCACGGAACACTGCCTCGCAGATCACAGGAGCCCCATAAAGCAAAGTGTCGTGAAGCAATGTGCTTCGCGATGTACAATGACCCTAACCTGTCATATAGATCACATGTAAATGAGAGTTTTTTTCGAGGAATAAATGCTCCATGACAACCTGGGTCCCCCTTTGGGATCCCCTTCCTTCACGAAATCCCTTAGGCTTCGCGAAAGGCATCCATCTCGGAAGAGGGGATCAAAACGAGACAATGGGGAGGCACCTCGTGAAGAAAAAGTACATCGCGTAGCTAATGATTCACAGAGAAAATGGTGATTCGTGATTTGGGAGATAGGAAGTTGAATGGTCGGATTGTCCGTCCGTTGGGCTCGGGGGGAACTCCGCATTTATAAGCAAGAGGCACCATAAAGCATAGCTTACGCGGCGTGAAGAGGGAGGCGGTTGCTTCGCGGCGGGTTAATGAACCTCAGGGGAATTCACAGAGGGTATCACCTCCTTTTTTTCGCAGCGGGTTCGCAAACATCAGGGGAATTCGTGGAGTATCATGCCTCCTTTAGTTCGCAGTGGCCGCGTTGCATGGGGGACTCCGGAAAGTGGCTTCGCGAGGCCGGTCGTGGGGCCTATTTCTCTTCTTTCATTTCATTCAACATTTTGGTGCCAACAAATTCCCCCCTTTAGAATTGGAATCGCGGAGAAATTAAGGGTCTGAGTCTGAGGTCCAATCACCAAAATATTCTATCATTCGTGGAGATGGATCGCGAAGAGGGCTCGTGAGGCAGATATCCGATGCACAGGCCGAGCGCGCTGCGAAGATTGGCTTGATCTGAATGCGCCGCGAAGCACCCAAGGCCACCTCCTATAAATAGGGGACGCCAACCTCTCTTTTTTCCTTTACCTTCTCCATGATTTTGTCTTTTTACGCTCTTGATTTGCGATGTTCCATGTACTCTGCACCTGCTCTCCGCGAATCGGGCTTCACTGTGAACCACGAGTCTTTGAATCTGCGACAGTGATGCATGAGCGTGTGCCTAAAGGACGAGGCCAGGATCTGTGATTCAGCATTGAAAATGAGCTCCGCGAACAGGCTGCGTGACCGGATCTGTAAATTTCTTGAGTCTTAAAACCAAATGGCCCATCAAGAATCTGCCTAGGGGGTACTTGCAGATGCCACCTAGAGGGATGAATTGACAAATTGTCTGGGCCTAGGAGTGTTGGTCTGTAGACACTCGGACCATAATTCATTGATGGAGCTGTTATCAGAGATCCATAATAACTATTCGTTGTGAAGGGGGCTTCCCATGTATGGTTTTGGGCTGAGGTATGGCGTCTTCATTCCTGAGGCTAGTAGGGACGAACCAGCTTGCTTGTTCAGGAGCACGTCATGCTAGTGCCAATGGTTCAGGGCGGTTGATGGTCATGCGTAGGTGGACTTCACACCCATCGTTGTAGACTGAATGTACAACCACCTGAACAACATTGATGGGCATGCATTGTATTCATAGACGTATCCTCCTCTGTACCATAAAATACTATAGAAAACCTTGAGGGATTCGAAAAAGGGTGAGTCCGAGGAGTGGGACATGCGCCATGGCAGAAACTTCATAGACGATTGGGCATGGGCCTACTGGGTCGGTGCCTCGTGTGAGGAGTTTTGAGCTGAGATAAGGAGATTGGGTTTGTATTAGGCAGCCTCGGCCTCCAAATTCCATATATATCAACCGAAATAGCTGATTCCAAAGCTGTTGAGTAGATGATCATATAGGACAAACACTTTTCACCTGCACCATGGGGAGGTCGGCATCAGACTGTGGGATGTCCATATGATTTTGGGGGTCCCGATCATTGGGGATATGTATGATGAGTTCCTCCCCGTCATGAGTGTGTGGGAGGATCCAGAGCAGATGCCGCAGCTGGTGATGGCACTGATGGGGCTGGTCCCCGGGGATGACAAATAAGTAGTAAGAGACGTCCACTTTAGGCAGTGGTTCAAGCATTTCCTAAACTGTCCAGTCGATCGAGAGTTTCCCACAAGGACTCGGACTTTCCGTAAGGGGGCTCAACAGGGGAAGGAGTACTCATATTGGCGGATATTGGGGGACAGCCAGTGGAAGACCTGGTGTTTCAGGTTCAATACTGAGCAGTAGTCGATAGTCAGGCTGTCGATGTTTTTCACGGCCCTTTTCTGTGGTTGGATCCTACCAGTGAGGGATACCAACATGGGGGTACCAACATGGGGGTGTGTCCTAGCACATTTATCATGGCATCCATGCAGGCCACAGGAGGGAAGGTCAATCTGGGGATTCTGATACTCTCGAGATTGTACTAGATGTTATGGCATGTTAGTGAGGGAAAAAGGCCGCAGAGGATATGCAGGCCCTTACATCTTCTGTATGGGTGGATCGCAGCGCACATCAAGGGTGTTTATGAATATCCAAACCCCACCTCGCATCTGGGGTCAAACTTTGTCCCATCCATTCTGAATGCTGTTGGATGCTTTCTAGCCAAATTAACCGTACTGTAGGTAATAAATCGGGTGTAGAAGGTGGACTATTTTTATTTTCCCCCATTTCCATTGCCGACGGGGGTACTCACCAATGGAGGTCGGGGGATGGAGGAGAATCGGGCAAATCTCCTGGCCTTTCAAGGTGGAATCTTGGTGGAAAGGGTGGACCATGAGCCTCTCTACGAGCCATACACCCCACACTATTTTTTGAGGCAATTATGGTGTGTGTAGAGACTGACTTCGCGGGTCTACTGGGAGGTGCGCCGTGAGTAGCACCCATGTGTGATGAGGAAATTTTGGCTCATGTTCAAATGGGAAGATGAGAAAATACGGAATGCATTGCCTTTGCCTACTATCACCTTCAGACTAGTGAAGGAGTACACCATAAGTTGGGAGGCAGCTTATCCGGGGGAAATGATGAAGCAACCAACTATTCGATCTAGTGTTGGAGGCCCTCCCCTATCCTGAGGCTGGGGTCGGAAGGTGGCAAGGGCCTCTCGTGGTGGTGGGGCTGCCGTGGCGGCAAGACCTTCACCAGCTGAGGGTGAGGCAGCGGCAGTGGATATAACAACTACAGCGGATCCAATGGTCCCAGAAGAGAAGTTCCATCCGGAGGGGCGGCCATTGAGGGGATTCCATAGGATATCTACTCAAGCCCATGTGAAATGGCTAGCCATATCGACATGCCAGAGAATCATGTTTTCCTAGAGGCCTGGGACATCGGGTATATCAACCGGAAATTCCTCAGCCCACCCGAGATTTGGCAACACCTGAACCGTCTTGGGCTGGATTTATCGGGTATAGGCCATATCCGGGGCGGTTTCGCAGTGTCTTTGGCGGAGGTGGAGCAATATCTGGATGAGTTGGAGGACTTTGAACATTCCAGGGGTGCCCCGTATCCAATGAAAGACCGGGTGAGGGTACTACTGGATCAGATGGTTCCCCCACAGCTATCGGCCACTGAGTTGAGAGAGTTATTCCATATACCATAAGAATTAGAAGAATCCTATTGTGGGGACGAGGCTGGTGGAGGGAGCCCATTAAAGGAAGGCGAAGTCGGCGATCAAGACTCGGGTCTCGATGATTTCGCGAAGGCTCTTGAGGTAACATTCAAATTTTTTTCCTCGGGGTCTGCTCTGAGGTCATTATGGACTTCTTACCAACATCTAATCCATGCAAGAGGACCTTGTGCACAGACCTTGTTCTCACCCCTCATTGGGTGCTAATGCAGGACCCTCGGAACCTGTATTTATGGTCGTGTCCAGTTCTATGTCTCGCGGGGCTAGGACACCCGAGGTGGCTCCTCCATAATCTCCAGACCTTCCGACAATATACGGAGGGCCACGCTATGGGGTCCCATCAAAATCAACTCAGGATCGACACCATGAGTTCGATCTCTATATGTCCTCTCCATTGAATTCATTATTGCAACTCGTTGATCGTGGCATCTGACATCCATACCCTTCTCTATCACGTACAGTTCTTCGACTGGCATGGGCCACTGCGGCGAGGTTGGTCAGGATTTTTGGTAGCGCCCCTCCCAGGGGCATTCTAGTAATCATGGAGATAGTTACCCAACCCACCCGATCTACAGCGCTCCCTATCATTGGTGGGACCACCAGCGGGGTCGTTCCCGAGGTCATCGAGGTGGGGTCCGACGATGAGGATCGATCGGTCAACCCAAGTCCCACCATGCTTGATCCAACGCCAGATGTCAAGCCTGATCCAATGCCAGACATAGATCCCACTGAATATTTCTTGAGGGTGTATCCCGCATACGAACCTACCAACAACATGGACTGGGATGAGACGGCCTCTGACAAAGAGGACATCGATATAGTCCACTACCGATCATGGAATATGATCGTGCGCTTTATCGAAAAGACCCCCAGGCATTATGGCTGGATGAGATGGACAGACTTCGCTCATGGTTACGTGAACTATGTGGTGGGGGAGTGGATGTCCAGCACCTTTATCTGCTTGACCAAGATCTTATGGAAAAGAATATCTCAAAGTATGATCGCGGCCTCAATGTGGGCTGGCATCGGAGGAAGGAGACGAACATAAAGAAGCTCTGAGAGGATGAAAATGAGGTCCAACGACTACTAAGGGGGAGTGGATGAGCACTCATCCTCTCTTAACGAAGAATCTGAGCTGATCTTGTGATTGAAGGCCCAGTTGGTAGAGGCAAAAGAGCGTATGAGGCGAGATTCCTAATAAATGGTCGTCATTCAGGCTAACATAGAACGGGCCGAAACTTAGGTTGATGAACTGTGCCCCATCGCTACTGAGGAGGAGCTGGAGTTGAGCCGGTGACAGTAACTCCTGGACACCACAAGTCAGAGGGCAGCAGAACTGCATCTCTCTTTTGACAGGGTCAACCCGTCAATGGGAGGGATAAACCCCTGAGTGCTGTAAAGATCAAAAAATATCAAATGTACTTTCATGTTTTGATTTATTTGATATCATAGCATGCATGAGTTTCATTATCAGGGTCTGTTTTACCATGCTATTCCATCTGAGCATAATGTGTCGACCAAGATTTGGATATCCGGGTTTAGCTAACCAATTTCGATCTTCTAGAAAGATATGGGGGAGTCCCAATCGGAGGATTAGGACCTCAGAACAATCGACGAGCTGTTCTTCCGGTGTGCTCTAGTGCACGAGTGGGGTAACATTGGGGGAATTGAGATTAGTCTGAACACAGGGAAGTGGAAGGTGTCAATCACGATACCAAAAATCAGAAACACTATGGTGGGTGGCATGACAATAATGGATAACTATTTACCATGTTCGAAACACACTATCCTTGCTGTGTTATCCTGAATTGAGGATGACTCATGAGGGCAAACCACTGACCATGTTCGAAACACTAGGCCAAGCTCAAAATGCCATCCATTTGTCTTCCAGAATGTTGGCCCAGGAAAATATGTGATCCATAGGCTGGGCATCCATACTATTAGGGGGTTATTCCAGACGTGAAAGAGGATGAGGGTCCGAATAAATGGCACACAAAGTGTCAAGGGTGTACTAATTATTTGTTCGAATAGAATCCAATACTCTTGAAATTACTCCATTGTTGTGGAATCACACTAGATGGTGCATCGGTCTGATCATGGATCATTCTTATTTTTAGACATATCCTTTCAAGAAATAGATTCGTCACTTCAAAATGTCATCATGGGGCATCCAGAACTTGTTCAGGGTAGATTTACAGTTGTACGACTCCCTACGGGGGGTCCGGCTAGGAGTCCGGAATGGGGAAAGAATGGGATTTATAATTCCTAGGGGATGGACCCTAGGAAAAATACCAGGGTGTCTCTACATATCCTAGGATGATGGGAATCAAGCCACACGTATTTCTGGAAGCACAGTTTAATGTCATGCGGGACAATGAGAAGCCTGGTTGTGCTGGTACATATCCCACAAAAACTACAAAGCCGGCGTGAGTCATGCTCAATGTGGGAAACAAGAAGTAATGGGGAACTTTCCCGACACGGGAAGGGACATGTTAGGTTGAAGGGACACTCGGTGAATACCGACCCAATGATGCTAACACGTATATGTAGAGCACCTAGACAAGTGAGGAGATAAAGACGAGTATGTAGGAATTCAAATTGAACATGAGAAAGTGGAAATGCGTGAATCGTGATGGTCACTATCTGGATCACAATGATGGAGGCATGGCGATAAAGGATAACTTTTGACCATGGCAGAAACACATCATCCATATCACGTTAGCCTGGATCAAGGATGGACAAATGAGGGTCAATATTTGACCATGTTAAAAACACGGGACCAGTCCCAAATGTCGTCCAAGATCCTTAGGGAGGTTGGCACAAAATGGTAGAATAGACCTTAGGCCCATCATCCATGGAGATCCCTTAAGCATAACATCTATGTCATCCGAATGTCCTTTTTGATGTGGAATAGGATGAGGATCCAAATAGAGTGCACACGAAGCTTGGACATATAATAGTAGTAATGTCTCCATGAAAATTCCACACTTCAGGCTCTTTGTCAAAATGCATCTGAGTAAGACTATGTGACGTATTAGATAAAGGGAGTCGAGTCTCTTCCCATAGGGAGATCTTAGTTTAGGGTCAAAGAATTCAGACCGTGGATGGGAGGAAACGCGGGAGACTCATGACGATCAATTACAAAAAACCTGACGTGAATGGGAACCGGGGGTTCCGACCACCACGTGTCCCCTGGGAGAGGTTTTAGAACAAGGGACCAAAAACGAGAGTTGATCTGGGCCTGAGACAATTTGAAAAGTTGTTCCTACGTACCCCATGAGGATTGGGATCAAGATACACATTGTTCTTGAGTAGGTGGCACAGTGACGTACCAGTGCTAGGGATAAAAGGGGTGTGCGGGCATGGACCACACACCAAAAGAAGCTGTATTTGGTAAATCCTGTATTTCCTCTAAGGTGAGTGGTATTTTTTGTGAAGCGACAAGCCTATGGTAGTAGGCCTGGGCATCTCCAAAAGAGTCAAGCTATAGTAGGAGTTGACTAATGGAATTCCATATGACTAATACCCAATGTGATTTCCTCTACGATGAGGTCGTCACAATGTAGTTCCATTTTTCATCGTGCAGCCAGGACGATAATGTCATATTTTAGTGTCGTGTGATAGGACCAAGCATGCATTTTAACTTCATGTTGCGCAGACGTAGCAGAGACTATTCTAGGTGGGGAATGTGTACGGTACCATAAAACATAACCAACGTGAATGGGGAAGTGATCTCACATCACATCGTAAGTAATCTCGAGAGGGGAAACTCGGGCCATGGGGCCCAAATAGAGGTCAAAGTGAAAGGGGCTAGAGAAACTATCTCCCAGCAGAGCTGGAACCAAAAACGAGATGTCTGGGTGGCCCTACTTATCCCATAAGGACGGGAATCAAGCTACATGTAGTTATAGGGGATGCCTTTTAATGTCTTGGGGGACAGGAAACAGGAGATACAACTCTTAGAACAGGGTGTGCGTGGTGTGGCTATTTCAAACCCGATGTGAATGAGGACATAATCTCATATCATACCATGTGGTCCCGTAGTCAGAGTCCCGAAGGTGGGACAGAAAAGAAAAATTAGCATAACTCAAGATGGTCCCATAGACAAGAGGTATGGGCATTCCTACGTATCAGATTAGGATTAGAATCAAGTCATACGTAGTTTTGGGAAGATCTTAGTTTATGGTCTTAGAGTTTGGACCATGTAGAGATGGAAGCTTTCCAATTAAGAACAGACCTCGACCCAATCCCTAAGCCCACGTGAGTCATACTTGGTGTGTGAAACAAGGCAGGAAGATCTTTATTGCAATACCTAGAACGTCCGTCAAAGGGAAATCGGTGAGGAGCCCCGAATGACACCCTTACCACGGCTTTGATCTCTTAACGTGCAAATGCACACTAAGGAATAGTGTCAAGAGTGTCAGGGGGTCACTTGTAAATCATGAGGTGGAGAAGGATGTGAATCATGTAACTGACACTTTGGGCTCAATGGGGTTGGCTTGGTGATGGATGATTCTTGTTAACCATGGAGGAAAAGTAGTATCTATATCACATTAGCCTAAAGTGGTAGCAAAAAATGAGCATTGATCGCTGACTATACTCGCAACTCAAGATTTGTATAATTTTTTTGTCTGAATCCCTTGGGGGTGTTGGACGGTAATGGTAGTAGAGCCCTTAGGTGTGGTATCCATGATGTTTTTTAGGGGTCCCTCTGGGTGTGAAAGTTGATGGATGCCCTAATGAAAGGGAAAATGAAGTGTGGGAAACAAGTGGAATCATGTCTGAGTAAATCCCAGGATTCCAGGTACTAAACTAGAGTACCCTTAGGCACATTCATGAACCACTGAAGAGGGTCGGCGCGGATGCTCAGGAGGAAGAGGTACATGGAGTGGTCATTACAATCCCAACCTGAACAAGGACAAAATCCCATGTCACTCCATATACTACCCTCTTCGGGGAAGGGTAGGCAATGGTTCCATGGTGAATTGGAGATTTCCAAGAGATGGGGTTGGACCTGAAGTCTAGACATTCGGGTGGTCCTACGTATCCCATATGTATGGGAATCAAGCCACACGTATTTCTTGAAGACACCTGTGGGTATGATACCCCAAGGAGGGGCGTGTACGGTACATGAATGAGTAAATAATCCCATACCACACTGTATGCTCCCATAAGAGAACCTAGGCTAAGGGCATGAAAGGACAAGGGGCCTGAAGCTGGTCCTCGGTCAGGAAGGCCTGACCTACTTGAAGTTTAATGTCTTGCAGTGAGTAAGAAGAGGGGATAATTTGTCACATCTGGGGATGTGTATGGTGTGGTGAATAACCCAATGCGGATGAGGGCATAATCCCATATCACACCGCATAATCCCATAAGGGAAAACTTGGGTTGGGGCCCAATAAGGCCAAGGGGCCTGACAGGTGGCACCACCCAGAGGGAGTTCATCACTTGGGGATACAACGGAGCAGAATGAACTACTAAACTTGATGTTTGGGATATCTCAGGGTGGCCCTAACGATCCAGGACATCTATTGTCCATGTTCAAAACATAGCGTCCATATAGTGGCCTGAAATGGGAGCAACAAATGAGCATCGACTACTGACCACATTTGAAATGCGGGACTTGTATCAGATTGTTGCTTTACATCCTTGAGGGTGTTGGCCTGAAGTCGTAAGAGATCCCTTGGTCCTAGAATTCATACTATTAAGGGGCCCTTCTGGATGGGGAATGTGATGGAATCCCAATCAAGGAGTAGTTGAAGCCTAGCTGTAACCGTCTCTAAAAGATACAAACGTCTCTAGGGGAAGGACGTACGGCTAGATCAAGATTAGCTCGACATGAATTGGCGAAAAATTGAACCCTTTCCATACATCTTGACTCAGCGGAATGGTTCTGACATTTGGGCTAGGCCAATATATGAAATTTCCAGGCATTCCTACGTATCCCATGCGGATGGGAATCAATCCATACATAGTTCTTGAAGGACATGTAGTTTAACGTCATGCAGTGAAGACGTGGGAGGATAGAATAATGGGAGTGGTCATATGTTGTGACCATTATAAACCTTGTATGAGTGGGGATGAGGGAGACTATTACATTCAAGTATCCTCCAAGAGAACTTTACATAGGGGGGTAGTCAAAAGAGAAGAGTTTGGGGATGGGATCAAAATGAAGCGTCTGAGCATTCCTATGTATCCCATAAGGATGGTAATCAAGTCATACATAGATCTCAAGATGCAGTTTAATGTCATGCAGCATGATGCGCAGTTTAATGTCATGCAGGACTGGACAGTTTATGTTCATGCTGGACCAGACATTTTAATGTCATGTTGGACCGTAAGGCTCAGGCAAGATATTTCTCGAGGAACTTGGAATTTGTGTGAGGAGTTATATGCTCACCATCCACAGTAACCAGGGAATACGCTCCATTGTATTAAACCTTGTGAATGATGTAAGTTCTTTCCCATTTGGGCTCAAACTTGGGTGGTTTCCTACCGAGGATCATTGGCGCTTGGATGGCCAACACCAGGTCGCCTTGCAGAAAAGAGCGGAGGCAAACCTTCTTGTTGAAGGCTCTAGCTATCTTATCATGATGCCTTTCTAGATTGTAAAGGGAACAGAGCCTATTTTCTTCAAGTGCATCCAATTCACCTAGACAGATTTCGGGCACCTCATTTGGCGCCTACTGGTCATAGACCGCAATGCGTAATGATGGAGGCTAGATCTCAATGGACAAGATGGCCTTGGCCCTATACACCAGGGAATATGGAGTCACCTGGGTGGAATTGCGAGCCGTCATCCAATAATCCCATAGGGCATTAGGGAGATTGTCCGGCCAACTCTTCTTGTTCTGGCCAACCATTTTCTGGAAAATGTAAGGGGGGTTTTAATTGAATGCCTCGATCTGTCCATATGCATGCGCGTGTTAGTGGGAGGTATTGTTGGAGTGAATGTTGTAATTGGCGTACAATTTTTTCCACTCAGGTGCTCAGATGTTGGTGTCGTTATCGGTGAGGAAAATGTAAGGGACTCCAAACCAGTGGATGATATTGGAGCTCCCAAAGTCAATGATGGAATGGGCCTTGACCTCCTTGAGTTGAACTGCCTCTGCCCACATTGAAAAGAAATATGTGGCGGTCAGGATGAACATACACTTGTGAGCTGTCGTCGGTGGGTATGGTCCCACGACATCAAGTCCCCACAACCCTAAGGGCCAAGAGTACCTGGTAGAGTGGAGAGGTTCTAGCAACCTATATAGGATATTAGCATGAACTTGACACGCATGACATCTCTTGGAAAACTCAATACAATTGTGGATCATGGGGGGCCAGAAGTACCCCAATCTCCGGATCTGATGGGACAGCTTCGGCCCAGTCTAGTGGGCACCACAAGAACCGGCATGAATATCTTGAATGACCTGAGAAATCACAACTCCATGAACGCAACAGAGGAGAAAACCATCGAAACCATTCTTATAGAGGATCTGCTCAACACTAGGACCACTCTGGAGGGTAAACTATAGTGCACAACGTTAGATTCTCTAGCGCTTAACCCAATCGTCTAGGAGGCAACCATTTTGGAGATACTCGACAAAAGGGTCTCTCCAATCGGGAGTCATCTCAACCAATGCATCTGAAGAACCTGGGGCTCCTGACATGGAAGATCTGATGGTAAGATGACTTACTCGTAGGCCATCGTCATCCTCTTTGGTGATGGGGGAAATGAATCTCTGGTGTGCCACATGTATAATCAGATCATCCTGCTCGGGTTCTGCAAGTGACTTAGCTAAGCCGGCCAAAGCGTCTACTTGACCATTCTGTGACTGGTGGACATGGGTAACCTCCGGTCGAGAATGGAACTGAGCCATTAGATGGAGGGTGCACTCCAACAATGGCATGAGTTCTACCTTCATAATAAATTATTCATCATTGACTTGCTTGATGACTAGCTCGGAATCCCCTTTCACCTGCATATGGGTCACATCGATCTCAAGGGCCAGCTCGAGGCTAGTGATGAGAGCCTAATACTCTTCCTCGTTGTTGGTGTAGCCTTCTGACAACCAGAATGAGTACGGAAGAATGTCTTATGCCTGGGTTATGAAGACGATACCCAGACCCACTCTATTGAGCCTAGGATCATTGAGACTCGTACCAGCGGGGCTCTGATAGGCACCGTCAAAGTGCATTTGCCAACATGGGACGACATGATCGACTAAGAGGATTGCCTCATCGGGACAATCCAGTTTTAGGTATTGATCCATAGAGGTTGGATGGGTAGCTAGAAAGTCTGCCAATGCCTGCCCCTTAATATCCTTTTTGAGGAACGAACTTGATGTCAAACTGGTGGAGAATTACAGCCCATCGTGCTAGTCGGACAGTAAACGTGGGTCAGTTTAGGATATACATCAGCGGGTCTACTAGAGATACCAACTGTACCTCGTGGTGTTGTAGGTAATGTCACAACTTCTATATAGTAGATACGAGCGCAAGGAATCTCTTCTCGATTGGGGAGTATCTGGTATCCTTATTGAGGATCACGCAGGTGAGGTAGTAGAGAATATTCTCTGTGCCCTCATTATTCTTCTGGGTGATAAGGGCACCAAGAGACCGATCCAGGGCAGTGACATAGGGAATCAGTGGATTTCGAAAGACGGGTGGAATCAGGACCGGAGGCTGGAGCAGATACTTCTTGATTTCCTCGAATACGGTCTGACACTCTTCATCCCATTCATAGATAGTTCCCTTCTTCATGATCCCAGAAAATGACTTACACTTCCCGGCTAGGTTCGTGATGAGTCGGAGTATGTAGGCTAAGTGGCCTTGAAATCCTCGATGCTCCTGAATATTGTTCGGAGGGGGAATCTGGCTAATGGCCTTGATCTTCTCAGGTTCGATCTCTATGCGCCGATATCTGACAACGAAGCCAAGAAACATGCCAGAGGGGACCTCGAAGGCGCATTTAAGCAGGTTCATCTTCAGGTGGTGGGAATAGAGGAAACCAAACAATTTCTCAAGGTCCTTGAGATTTTCCTAGAATGGGAAACATTTGACCAGAATATCGTCCACATGGAATTCCACAAATGTTCCTAGAATTGGCTTGAATACATGGTGCATGGCCCGCTGATAGGTGGCACCTACATTTTTTAGGCTGAAGGGAATAACCTGGTAAAATAATGTACCTTGGGTGGGGGGGCTAAAAGCGGTGGAATCCTTGTCTTTGGGGTCCATCCGTATCTGGTTTTACCTGGAGTACCAATCCATGAAGGAGAGGGCTTGGAACCCGGCTGTAGCATCAATCAAAAATTTTGTCACTAGAAGGGGAAAATCATCCTTTGGAAAGTGGCAGTTGAGATTGTGGAAGTCGATATAGACTATGATCTGCCTATTCTTCTTCCTGACTGGAACAATGTTGGCCAGCCACTTGGGGTACTGGAACTCTTTGTCAAAGTTGGATCTAATGAGCTTGTCAACCTTGGCCTCGACCATGGTGCTGTGAGAATGGTTCATTTTTTTGGGAGGTTTCTTGAACCCATGATGGTATGTAGAGAGACCAAGGCGGTGGATGACTACCCGAGGATATAGTCCTAGAATCTTGTTGTAACTCCAAGAAAACATGTCACGATGCTGTTTAAAGAAGTTCACGTACCGCTGCAGCTCCTCGAGGGACATGGAAGCACTGATCAATGTGGGTCCTGGATCTGCCTCACTACTAAGGTTCACCTGTACCAGTTCATCGACTGTGGTAGAGACGCCTTCTTCGATGGTAGGGGGAGCATCCTGTAGATCCTCTTCTCCACCTATGGAGGGATCTTCGGTAGGGGATGTTTCTTCAGAGCCACCAGACCCTGTTGGGAGGCTGGTGCTGGCGTGAGCAGTAGTGGTCAGTATATCATGAGATCCATGTGCTGCTAAGACCGTGGCGATGAAGGTAGTCGATCCAATCCTATCTGTTCTACGGCCTGTGGGGCCTTTCTTGATAACATCAAAGTAGTAGTGGCATGTCACCTTGAGCCGGTTAATTCCAGCCTAGTGAAATAGACACGTGTGACGTACTGCCGTTTCCATGAGCTGAACATCCTCATACCGTATGGGGGTAGGAGGGTTAGGGATCACTTGAGCCTAGTTTGTGTAGGAGTATGAGGTGATTTTATGCCGTTTCATTCGACTTGGGAATATGCCTTCCTCTTGTACCCAAAATGACAACGTATTGTCTACGTCAGGGGTTTTAGCCTCCAATCGATGGATATGGAAGATTTAGGCATCATCCAAACCATCCCAGAGATCACTTGTCATCGTGGCAGGCTCAATCTCACTTTCTAGAATCTTCTTATAATTGCTCTTGTAATAGTCAAAATCTAGAGAGCGGGCTTCACAAGAGGAAAAAGGAGACCCATCTCTTTGGATCATGCCTACTAGACTGTTGAGGGAGTATTTGAGGCATTGGTGGTACGATGAAGGGACCGCTACATGCAGGTGGGGCCATGGTCTACCCATTAATGCGTCGTACGCGGTGTCCTGGGAGACAACCACGAATTCGTTACTGGAAACTAGGCCATCGAACTGGTTCTTCAAACGGATCTTGCCAACCGAGGTCTACTCGGTCCTTTCTTATCCTAGTATTCTTAGGTCAGAGGAAGTTAAATCATCCTCATACAACCACATCTTCCGCAGTTTCTATGTCTAGATTAGGTTAATCCCAGAGCCCACGTCCACAAGACTGCGGAAGACTTCCATGCCATTGAACTAGCTAGTGATGTAAAATGAATGAATTTTCCCCTATATGGGAGGTTCTTCTTATTCACTAGATAATGATATAACATCCTGGAATTTGGCGTTCTCAATTTCCTCAGTGTGGAAGGCTTCGGCAGCTGCTACCTCTATCTCAAACTGGAGGCGGCTCCATAGGGCCTCAGCGAGTGCCTCACGCATGTCTGACGACAGGAGAAGTGCCTCAAGAATAGAAAGCCTTTATAGGATGTAGGAAATGTGCTTGAGGACATCATACATCCATGCCAAGTGCGAAATTCTGTTCACAGGAGGTCGCTCAGTGATTGGAGGCATGGTGGGCCCTGCCGGCTGGACCGGCTGCTAGCTAGTGCTTGGTACGCCACGTTGCTCACTAGTCGAGGCCTGAAGAGTAGCTGCTGGATGAGGACCAGAAAAATGATATTATCCTATATCATGGAGAGACTAGTCGCGGTACATACGACTATGCCTAATATAGTAGTACAAATGGCAGTGGAGGTAGATCTGAGGACACTAGATGAGGAGGCTGCGCGTGCTGAGCTCTCCATTGGGCCTGCAATCTGGTCTCAGTGGTGTTCACATCATGGATGAAAGTGCCAGTTGACGTGTCTTGATGACCCATAAGGTTCTTGTTCCACCTATGTTGGCGTTATTTGGGGATTTTGGGGAGGTTCGCATGGCATTCCCCTTCATCGATAGTGATATAGGGATTTACCAACTCGATGGTGTTAACTGAAGCGTACCATTGCATGTCACTTGATGAATCATCCACAACTGGGAAGATTCTGGTAGGGATCCTCATCTCAGGGGGCATGAAGTCACTAAGAGTGAGAGATGATGATGGCATTGGTGGAGCGTGTTGCTTCTTCTTGCGCCGCCGATGATTGTTATTCTAGGAAGAGGCCGACTGACATGATGATGCAGAGGTTCTCATTGCAGCTTCTAAAGGCTTTGGCTAATTCAAGCATGCCTAAATAATACCATGGGTGTGGGTGATTGTTTTATGACCCATCTAGTTGTTATTATTTCGAGATTCGTGGCAGGGAACCTACTACCACTCACCTTCGTTGTCACTAACGTGTTTTGACCACACAAAGATACCCGACACTTTTGCATGGGCCAGGCCTAGCCTGCCTATATTGTTATCGACCTGGTCTTGGAGACAGTATTTAAACACATAGCATTTCATGAGGGTGTTCCCCAGAATCTGATGATAGGGGCAGTAGTTGGGGATATTGGTGAGAATCGTGTCTACTGGCCTTCTGCACTCAGGTAATCATACAATCCCCTACTCTAGGGCACTACGGAAGTAACCAGGGACCTGATCCTCGCTAAACAAGTAAGTCTGGTGTCTTTTTAACAAATAGGGGGCTCTGGGAGCCTGGTCGTAACGAGGGGCCAGAGGAGATTTCCGAGGAGGTGGATCCTGATTATCCCACCTAGGAAGCGGTGGCACGTTGCGCAGGGGAACCTGCTGATTATGAGGCTGTTGCTGATGGGTGGGAGGTTGCGCCTGTAGTGGCGGGCCTCTACGAGGTTGCGAATCCGGTGCTACTGGCAGCAATTATAGCTGCCTGGGGGCTTCTATTTGGGCCACCATGGTGGGATCAGCTCTGGAAGTCCACCTTACTGGGATCACAGGGGGAAACAAAGGCGCCTGACTTGCCTGTTGTAGATCATCCTTGAGGTCATGGGCCTTATCTGAGAAGTCTCAGAACCCTTCTGGGTAGTTCTAAGTGATCAGTGAGGGAACCAGTTCTGTTTTGACATTCCCTACGAACATCATCAGTAGTTTCTCCTGAGTCAGTGGCATGTTGAGGGAGTATGTGAACCCCTTCCACCGTGCTATTAAGTCTGTGACTTGCTCATAGGGAATTTTCTTGCACCTTAATAGGTCTGAGATGCTGGTCTTCCACTTGGTGGAGTTGAACTGGTATAGAAATTTCTGGTGAAGATCCTTCCAGCCAGTCACCGATCCAATGGGGAGCTGGTTGTACCAGAAAAACGCATGGCCTTCTAATGTCTGTAAAAAAACATCGGAGCTTGGCGGCTTCCTACTACGCTGGAGTCCCCAACATGAGGCCACACTTGAGGGAAAAGTGGGCCAGGTGTTTTGGCGGGTCCCATATCCCGTTAAAGGTCCAAAAAGTAAGATTTCCAAAACCCGGGGGTGGAGACATATCATCCACCCACACCGGATATGGCTTTCAATTTGGTTGGATTTCCACTTGTCACGATTCCAATGCCTCGAGGTGGGTGATGAGTGCCACCATTGGATCGTCTGGGAGGGGGTCCTTATCTTGAAGGGGATCCCTAACCACGAGTGTGTTGCCAAGTTCTTCGACATGGTAGATGGTTTCAAAGGCTCATGGAGTGACTAGCGGAGTGGCCTGTGGGAAAGCTGGGGGAACCTGGGCTAGTTTCCTCAGATTTTCACGCCGTTCGGGAGGATTTGGTGAGACGTATCATTCCCTCTTGCTATGAGTTCCATCTTCAACCCTATCCACAGGAGTGGTATGATCAGGGATGCCCAAAGGAATCTCGGAGGGGGGGAGTTGTTCCTGCCCCTGCTGCCCCGGTCTAGGATCAACATAGTCAGTTCATCGCTCTACAATGCGTTCGGCCAAGATTCCATCGATCAGCCTCTTCTGGTCAGCATGTTTCTAGTGCAACACTGCCTTCTTGGAGTCTTCCTCCATCTTCTGCACTATGGCAGACGGGTCGGAGTTCTTGAAAGCTCTCACTTTCTCTTTACCCCTACCGGCATTCCAACTATGTACCAACAACTCAGTGGGCTCAGGGAGTCCTAGGAGGTTCCTTTACTGATGATTAATCCTCCCTGATGGGTCCAACAATAGTGGAACACCCTCAGGGGGTTGGTCTCCATCAAGAAATTCCAGATCATTCTCTTTATCCATGACATCAGTCATGTGGACTGTGACCCTTCCTAGGGGAATGTCCTCAATATCGCATATCAAGTCGGGATGCCATCAAATAGGTCTGAAGAGGAGGGCATCGTACTTCCTATATCCACAGACTTGGACATGGGGGGTAGCCTCCCTGTTGATTTTTGTGGAGTACCCTGAAACTCTGAACGCATATTTTTTGAAGGGTCCTCTGGCGACCTTGTGACTCAGGGAGCTAGGCTACGGGGAGTGCGACCAAATCAAACATGCTTCATTGGTGGAAGATTTCCTCAAAGTGCACTTGGCTCCTGGGGTACACCATCTGATGATAACAAATATGGAAGTGTGTTTCCCATAGGATTTGACAGAAGCACTCAACTTCCTCTGGGGTGAGGGATTCCGGTGCACAAAAGTTCGACATTGCCGTTAGCCAGAACTTCTCCAGGAAGTTATTTGTCGCAAGAATGTTCCATAAGATCATGGGCTCATATTCAACATCTAGCCCCATATTTCCCCACTCGTCAACCAGAGGAAGATGAGGAACTGGTAGCGGTACAGAGGTGGACCACTAAGACAGCAGACTCGGCGGGGGAGAATATGGCGAACGAGGTGACGTACTGCCCAAATACAGACCATACTTTGAGGAGTGTGGTGACCTAACCACAATGTCACGATACGACGGGCTGACAGCCACAACTTCTGGTGCAGGGATTTCAGTTGTCGGCGATGGTTCATGCTATTTTTCAACCACCATCGGCCCCCAAAATAGCTCTTCATGATCTCTAGTCGAGGTAGAGGGCTCTTCTAGTGATGATGGCGGAGAATTCATGTTCAGAACCTTTGGGATTCCCCAAATTTCCTCCTCTAGATGTACATGTGAAGAGAGGCAGGAATCCGATGGACTACACCCTCCAGAAGAATGAGACTGATACGCCTTGTTCATGCTCTGTTCCTTGACATAGAGGACTAAGGGGAGGGTTCCACCGTTGAGTCGTACTCTACTTAAGAATCTGAGAAATATACTTGTTTGATCTTAGTCTAAAGATTTTCGGTATTCTAATTGCGGCACTGACGAACCGCCTTCCTGCCCCTGGATGGCTCTTCAGGGAATGTAAAATTCCTAGCATGAGAAGGTCCTTCATCCATTCTAGTGTTGGGGCAGGGAGTACTTCTGCTTGAGTGGTTCAGGGCGCAAGGACCACCGGGGCAGATGTCAAAGGGGACATGGGGAGGACCTCCGTGCTGGATGCTGGTATGGGTGGGACCCCCGCTGGAACTGATGGGAGCACGGGTAGGACCTCCATGCCTGGTTCCCATGGTGACATCAGTGTGAGGCAGGACCCTGTAGAGATCGGACCGAACACGAGTCGGACCTTCGTCGGCTACTATGAGGATTTGAGAAAGGTCCTCACATCGGAGAGTGACTGGATGTGCCACGTCCCCACCTCGTCGGTTCGTGGCAGAAGGGATGACTCCGTTTCCAGTGTAATGAGCGTGGGAGAGGATCCCATATGGGTTGTTGATACCATAGGGAAGGCCCTCCTTTAGGTCGAAGGTGGCACTGGGCATACCTCTGAGGTGGGCCTGGGAGCGGGAAAGGTCCGCGTCCTCCTTTGTAGTTTTAAAAACCCACTTTTTGGTTTTGACAACGGGGATTAATTTTAAATTAATAAATGAAACTTCTATGTTTTTAGTTTTGTAAAATAGAATTTATTTTTGAATTCATAATACCAAAAAAAATTTGGGTAAATTTTTGGTATTTTTCTAAAAACATTCAATTTTTGATGAATAGTGTGAAACAATGCATTATTATTTAAAACTGACTTTTTATAATTATTTATTATATTTAAATTTATTTTAAGTCAATATATATTTATAATACCTATATAAGATCAATGTAATTCATTGGAGTCATTTTATAATAAAATTATATGTATAAATTATTTTGAACTTTTTAACGTTTTTTACCCACCTTCATGAAGCATTTGCAAATTTTTATAAAGCATAATTTTACCACTTCTGTGAGTTGAATATCAAAAATTTGATATAAACAGTTGAAATTAATAGGTAAAATGTGGTTCAATAAGATGAAAATAATTTTTTGTGAATAGTATCTTTTGACTTTTATTTACCACAGTTAAAAGTAAATAGGCTAATTAAGAGTAATTAAGGGTAAAAATGATATTATAAATACCCTAACACATTTCCCAACTCTATTGGATAATTGTAATTCGACCAAAAACAACCCTAGGAATTAAATATTATCCATTAGGTCCACTTGTATTAGATTAGGACATTTAATCTTATTTAATTTAAAGAAGAGTTAAAAGTGTTAAAATCCTATTTTTATAACTATGATATTTTTAATATAAGGTTACACATATGATAAATTCTATTGTAAATATTCATTAGAAGTATAAAAAGTGTTTCTACATAATTGAATTTTATTTATAATTTTTAGACATTATATAATTCAATTTATTTATGACATAATGATGATGAAGTAATAACCTTATTAACAAAAGAATAAAATAATTGATATTATAAATACCCAAATAAATGTAATTTTATACTTTTGTTTAATTAATCTAATTTTATAGGATAATATGGAATTTTATGGTTGATTAAATCCATTTATTTCTAAGTAATAATGCTACTATGAGTTTAACCAAAAACGAATTACAAATAGTGTCAAAATTGACATAAAATAGTTTTTAAAACAAAAACAATATTATTGGTTCATATAGTATTCATAAAAAATATAAGGTTAAGCGAAAGGGATTAAATAATATTATATATGTCATTAAGGAACCACGTTAAGTTATTTTTAATGTTTATAGTATGTTCATTAACCATATAGTGTAAGAATATAAGAAGACACGGTAAAAGTAAAATTATATAACTAAGAGTCAAATCTAATAGATAATGTTAAAATGGAAACCCAAACTTGTCTGAAACCTATTTTTGAGAGGATGTCAACCCATAACCACCTAAGCCTCGAAATAAATTCATTAGGATCCATTAGAAACCGAATATAATTGTATAATAAATTAATACTATAATCTTTTCCTAAAGTGAACCTCACCCCTCTTATAAAAGGGCGCTTCCACTTCTCTCAAAATAAAACCTCCAAATCCATTCGGCTCGGCCAACCCCTACAAAAATATCCTCCCAAATTCCCTCACATAAACATAGAGTCATTGATTCATCATAAATCCCACCTAAGGAGCCCTTTTGAACAACTTAATGGGAAACACCTGAAGAAGAGGAAATAATTTCACCACCCGCTTTCAAGTTCTTTTCTTCTTCCACTTCCACATTTTTTGTTATTACCATACCAAAATAAAAAATCCAATACCTTATACATACATTGATGTTATTATAAATATGGAACAACCATATTCATTATTCTATCCATCCTGTGTATGATAATGTCACCATGCGTGTGTACATACGGTTTACCGTCTCCACGCCATGGTGTAATTTATATTCAACGCTATGTAATTTAGATTGATATAATGACTAGTAATATGTAAGTAAATATTTAAAATAACATGATAATGTTTCTGTAAAATTATTATACCATCTAATTATACACCTTTTAATCATTGAGGAAATGATATCCTCGCTCGTGTGTACGTACGGATTACCGTCTCCACGACATGATGAGATTCATTTCCAGGATCACCATTCAACGATGATTATAAAAATATACATAATTTATAAGTATGTAATATATGACATAATATTGGTACTTGAAATATATATTTCTATTTATTTACTAACATATATCTTATTCACTTACTTACGATCAATACTATATGAAAACAGAAACAATGTTTATCCGTACGTACGACCTACCATCTCCATAAATGATGTTTTCAATTTCATATATATATCTGCTATGAATATTTATATTCTAAATATATATGATGTATAAATCATGTTTATATTTTGGAAATATTTAAATCATGATATAAATGATACGATCAGGAATAACAAGTTAAAACACGTATGAAAAAGAAAGCGATTATTACCCTAAATGTTAATTTATCAACGTAATCGTTATTAAATCGGTAGTATATTGTAATAAATGAATCATGTATAATATAATAAATATGAATATGGTTTTGGTATAATTTAATAAAATAAAATGGTCATTATACAAGATGTTAAACGTACCCTCGACCAAAAGAATGTGCAAGATAATGGGTAATTTCACAATCTCTTTATTATCTGAGGTTGTTTTTATATATGTATCTACTAGGATATATTTATTATCCATGTCCATGTTTCATAAAAGAGTTTTCAAAGGGATTATTTTTATTTTTATTTTTTACAAAAACATTATTTTAAATGATTTATATATTTTTTCTTCTAAATCAGTCTCATTAATGTCCATGTTTTCCAAATGGTTTTTGAGATTTTATTTATATGGACCTAAATGTTTTTATAATTTTAATTACATTCAAAAGTTTCAATGTGGTTTGGGATACATTGAATCAAAAATGTCTTTATATGTCTTCCTTTTTAAATTGTGTGACATTTAAATGTTTTTTTTTGTAAAAGGGATATTTCTCAAAATGAGTTTCACAAATCATTTTCATCTATATCAACATCCTTCTATGTATTTTAATCTTATTTTAATTTGATTTATTATGATACAAATCTTCCATATTATATTGAAGGTTTTGTGATATGTTTGATTATGGATGTGTTATTTTTATACCATTCATGGTTAATGGATAATGTATAGACATTTCGTATTCTATTTTTAATATGAATGTTTATGTTATGTTTAAACCATTTCATATGAGGAATGTATTGGACTTAATAAGTGATAGGGGGAGGCCATTATTTCTCCTCAATTCATCAGTATGTCTCATGAGACAAACTAGTGTCTGGGCACAAGGCCTTGAAAAAATCTTATTTTTAGTCTGGACGTAAGGCCTTGTCTATGTGGTTATGATGTCTAGCATTATGCATTCCATCATTATGAAAGTGGCTATTGATATTACTTGGGATTATTAAACTAGTATAATATTCATGTCATTAAGTAAATGGAATTATTTGATTTTATCATTTCTATATTATAATAATGTTTATGTTTAAATTGATTTTTTTTATTCTTATACATTTCCCTAAAGGTTTATGCATATTTATGAACGTCTCTGCTATATAGTTCTCCTTACTGAGCATATGAGATCACCCCTTTCTATGTTTTATTTTTACGATGATTGAATATGTATATTATGGTGGACCTACATGGATAGTCTAAGGGATATGAATGTGTTCAGAAGGGGACAATGTTGTTATCGTTGTTAGTCATTTTATAATGTAATGTTACATTCATCTATTTAATCTATTTTCCAAGACATCTAAACTAATCAGTTATTCAGGACTTGATTCCTTATAATCATTCCAATGTATTAAAATAATGCACTAACTCTGGGGTTCTAGGGTCGGGTTGTTAAAATTGGTATCATAGAAAGTTTAGTACAAACCTTGGAAACCAGATTGAGAAAAAATATGATTAAATAACACTAACCTAAGATATGATTTGAGGATTAGTATAGAAGAACTTCCTATAATTTTGGTAATGTAGAGATTTTGTCAGTTTTTCGAGCAATACATCCCTGTCTAGATACGAGCAGGTAGAGGTGGCTCTGGCACAGATGTACCTAGTGGTATAACCTAAAAACACTGCTTTGATCTAGACTCGAATAGGAATTGGTGGACAACAATGGACCTTGTGGCACTCTTGGTTACGACACTCCCAGGTGATATACTTAGGATAATTCACATTTTCATTACAGGCCATTATGAAGGATTTAGGAGTAAGTAATTCCTCATATAAAACATTTTTATGATTATGGATTATATCCATAAACTGTTCTATTTATGTTTGGTATTTAACAAGTTTGTAATTATGAATTGAAATTAAAAAACTGACATAGTGTATGCCATTGTTTAGAAATGGCTCCCAGTAGAAGGAATGAAAACTCCAGCAATATGTATGATCCAAAAATTTAGAAGGATCATGTATTTCCTAGTATTAAGCCATAATTTAGAAGGTAAATATTATCCCACATATTATCAACATATGAAGAAATAATATAATGTGTTAATAAGTTGAGTATATAATTCTCTGAGTCCTATGGCTTTGAAGGGAAGAAATAGAAGAAAATGATGGTAGAGAGAAAGATGGATAAAGGAAAGAGGGGAAAGAATTATATTCCCACATGTGATAAATGTTGAAAGAATAACCATGGTAAATTCGTGAACAAAATGTGAGTTTATTATAAGTGTGGAGAAAAAGGACACCAATTATGTTATTTCATGGGTAAGAAAAAGGTTTAAAATGTAAAATTATTCATCTCTAAGGAGTTGTGACACTACACGAATAAATGTCCTAGTCATCAGAGTATACCTCAAATGATTCTATTGTATAATAATCAAATTATGATACTAGAACAGATGAAGAGTAATGACTAGTGTTTTTATGTTGTTATTAAATAATAATATCATTTCAGTGTGGAATCGATGATATATCAGTTATATGAATTATGGAAATAAATATGGATTGTACTATAGTACTATTTCATTGAGAATTTGAGATTATATTTTTTTTTGAAAAGTGACTAAAAACAAGTTAAACTTTTTGGAAAATACATGATTGTAGGATAGATAATCCTTAATATGGTTCTTATACTGAGGTAGTAATTTTGGAATAAGAGACGGTTGATTTGGATAAATTATATTTGATATTCTTGACGACCTTGGAACTGATTAATGGTTTATTTGTTGCATTATTGTTGGAGTATTCAATATTTATAGATATAAGGAATATATCTGGTATACTCTAAGGAATAAGAAAGAATGAATTTAATTAATAAGGTATTATGGTAATTCAGGAATACATGATGAAGTTATTCACATGTTATTACATGGGAAAAAAGATCTTCATTGTGTTTACCTTCCTTATAAATATTTGTTGGGAAACAATCCCTCAAGGCATCATTGAATCATTTTTGAAGTTATTGTGTTTGTTGACAAAGTGGGCCTCCATGTCTTGTTTGTTGAAAAAACAGACCATGGTGTATGAGTGCGTTGAAAAAGGGGGATTAAATGGTGATTTTTCATGTTCAAGGGATGATTCCAACAATCCATGATTGATTGAAGAACCTCGACAAAGTAATGGATGATCTGGAGGTGGTACAAAAGATCAGAAACAAGGTCGTGCCTTTTTCCAGTGTTTGAAAAATGTTTGGGCCTAAAAATCGGTAAACGGAGAGATGTGTTTTGGGAAAAGGGAGGTGCGCGCAAAATTAGAGTGGTGCATGAATAATTAAGTGTGGCGCGAAAAATCAGCAGGATGCACGAAATAATTGTGCGGTACACAAAATATGTACGGGATGAGTGAAATAGAGAGATGAAGTTTTTCATGCAAGAGGTCTTTCGTGATCAGAAGATCAAAAATTGGCAAAGGTATGAGGTGCACGAAAAAATTGGAGAGAGTCGTGAAATACGGTGTGGTGTGGAAGATGAGTTTTTTACGCTTGAAGAGGATTGTGTGCAGAAGAAGGGTTTTTTCATGATGGGGTCGATTATTCCTCTAAATATGAAGTGGCCCCCCTCATTCAAAATGTTGAAGATTTAGACAATACCCAAGAAGTGGTGCATGAAATTGAATTCTGCAAGGGGGTTGCGCATTAACATTCAGTATGCGCGTAAAGTCAGGTGTTTCGCACAAAATAGTTGTGGCATGAAAAAGCGGATTTCGTGCAAGGCAGGATAATTACGTGCAGGGAAATTGTGAGGATGCACGTAAAATTTGGATGTTGTGTGTAAAAGAGAAGTAGTGTGAAAATTGTATTTCATTCAAGGAAAAGGAATTAAGCACAGGGTGTTGTAAGAGCTGTGCGTAAAACTTGGGGTTTTCCGGTACACCCGGTGCAAAGTGAGATTCATCTGTGGTTGAAAGTTGGACATCAACAGGGTAACTATCAACAGTTAAAGAAGAAAATTTCATTAGTGACAATGAAAAGACCTATAGGTTTATAAACGGTGAGTGGATCTTCTGAAGAAGCAGTGAGCACACTTTAGTTGAGAGAGCTGTGAGCATTAATATTATGAGTGGTTGTAAACTAGGAGGGACAGTGAGTCTGCTTCAAACCTGTAAACAGTTGTGCTCTTATGGTGGATTTGGCACATCAGTACATCCGGTGTATGCTCCTTCGATGTAGCCCAGTGAGGGGTAACCAAGTAAAAATCACTGTGTCTTGTGCATTATTTAATTTCTATCTATACTTTGGTATGGGTAATAGAGAGAAAATAGTTTTTCTTAACAGCAAAATAAGATCAATAGGGGTAGTTATTTTAATCTGTCATACCCTGATTTCCCCCCCCCCCTTCAGGGTATCTCACCAAGTGGACCTAAAAATTTTGTAATGTATGTTTGGATAGAAGTATTTTGGATAAGTGTAATGGATGGAATGGATTAAGATTGAAATTGGACATTATTTTTAAGGATAAATCATTTATTAAGATTATTTTTTGATTGTTATAAAATGGAAAACTAGGAGGCCGGGCGACAACCCGTCCCGTCCGGTAAGGCCACGAGACTTGAAACCGCAACCGAAGACCGACAAGGGTGCATCACCTACCACTGGCCAACATGATGTAGTGATTTTTATAATGTAGTTTTTAAATGGTCTGAAAGATAAATTAATAATTTATTTTTTTGGAAACCTATACGATTAAGATAAATAGAATATTTTGGAAATATGTTATCTTTTGGAGTGAAAGATGAGTTAGTGGTAGAAATTAGTTGAAGGAAGAAACTCTACTTGTGAAGTATATATATATATATATATATTACCTATTATTTTGTGAATATATTAATTCTTAAACATTAGGTAAGGGATACTAAGACCAAAAATGTGTTCACCTAATACCATATGTTTTGTTGAACCGATGATATTTTACATCATTTTAGATTGATGGCTTTGAGGACCTCAATTTTACACTGTTTTGTGATTGATGACCACGATTACTCTCTATATATAATTTCGTTTTTCCAAAAATTATGTGTCTCTAATTTACACCAATGTTCTATTAATCGAGATTAAAATTCGGTGGTGACTTTTTCATTTCCCTTTCCCACTAATTAAGACTAAATGTTATTAACCCAATCACTGATGTGGGTTATCCACAATGGTATTTTTTTATTTTAAACAATTTTTTTTGAAAAACAATTTAAAATTTTGAAGACACAATTTATTGATGGAGGGGAGAATTTAACACCGCAAGATTTTATAGTACGTTATCTCATTGAAGTAATTCAACATCTTGTGCTACAGGCAACACCGAGTTTGAGCGCAACACAACTTACCAAACTAGCCGTTTAAAAAGCTGTTAGGAATTGTATTAACTACAATTTTAAATCTTATATACTCTATAGGTTTTTAACATCCATATTATGTCTTTCTTAGACATAATATAAAAACAAATTCATTTTTTTAGATAAAAGAATTATTTTTCAAAAAATGCAATTTTTCTGTCTTTTAATAGAAAACCCTTTTTAAAACCATTATTTAAAACTTTTATATTTTTAATTTAATGAAATTAAATTCTTCTTTAGAAGTGGGACATAAAAATTTTGTTTGGAAAAAGTTTTAGTACTTTTCCGACAACATTCATATTTTGATGAATAATGAAAAATACTAAATTTTAAATGAAATAAATTTTTTAATCAAAATATTTTATAGAGTTCAATTATAAATTTTAACGGTCTAGATTTATAATTAGATTATGTTTTTATCATTTAATATAATTTTGGAAATTATAAGTAACTTCACATTTAAATTTGACATAAACACGTGTCAATCTTTTCATAGTTTTTACTTTTTTTAAAACCCTCTTTTTGGTTTTGACAACAGTAATTAATCATAAATTAATAGATGAAGCTTCTATGTTATGAATTTGGTAATATAGACTTCATTTTTTAATTTGGAATTTCAAAATTAGCTTAGGGTAAATATTTTGGAATTTTTCTGAAAACATTCAATTTTTGATGAATCATGAAAAACATTGCGTTATTATTTAAAACTTACTTGTTATAATTATTTATTTTATTTAATTTTATTTTAAATAACAAATTGACATATAATACCTATATAAGTTTAATTTATTTCATTTGAGTGATTTTATAATAAAATTAGATGTATAAAATTTTATTGAACTTTTTAACATTTTTTACCCACATTCTAGGAGCATTTGAATATTTTCATAAGGCTTAATTTTACCGCTTCTGTGAGTGGAGTTTCAAAAATCTGAAAGACATTATTGAAATCAATAAGTAAAATGGGGTTCAACAAGATGAAAATAATTTTTGGTGAATAATAACTTTTGCCTTTTATTTACCATAGTTAAAAGTAAATAGGGTAATTAAGGGTAAAAATTATATTATAATTATACTAACACATGTCCTAAATCTTTTGGATAAGTGTAATTCGACCAAAAACATCCTTAGGAATAAAATATGATCCTTTAGTTCCACTTGGATTACATTAGGACATTTATTATTATTTGATTTAAAGAAGAGTTAAAAGTATTAAATTCATGTTTTCATAACTAGAAGATTTTTAATATAGGTTTATACATAAGATAAATTCAACTATTAATATTAATTAGAAATATATAAATATTTCATACAGAATGGTATTTTATTTATAATTTTTAGACATTATATAATTAAATTTATTCATGACACAATGATGATGTAGTACTTACCTTATTAAGAAATGATTAAAATAATTGATATTATAAATACCCAAATTAATTTAATTTGATAATTTTTATGAATTACACTAATTTTATAGGTTAATATTAAATTTTATGGTTTATTAAATCCATTTTTTTCGAAGTAATCATATTGTTATGTTTTTAATAAAAAAACAAATACCAAATAGTGTCAAAATTGACATAAAATAGTTTTTAAAACACAAACTATATTATTGGTTGATATAACATTTATAAAAATATAAGGTTCAGCCAAAGGGCTTAAATAATTTTATATATTTCATTAATTAACCACTTGAGGTTATTTTGGATGTTTATAGTAAGTTTATTAATCATATAGTGTAAGAATACAAGAAGACACAGTAAAAGTTAAACTATATAACTATGAGTTAACTCTAAAATGTAAGGTTAAAATGGTAACCTAAACTTCTCTAAAACCTATTGATTTTAATTATTTAGACCCATAACCACATAAGACTCTAAATATATTCATTTGGATCCATTATAAACAAAATATTATTGAATAATAAATTAATACTTCAATCTTTCCCAAAAGTGACCCTCACCCCTCTTATAAAAGGGCACTTCCACTTATCTCAAAATCACACCTCCATAGAAATTTGGATCGCCAAAACCCTATCCAAATATCCTCAAAACATCAATCACTTCATCCTAGTGTCCTTATATTGATCAGAAATCCCACGAAAGGATCCCTTTTGATCAAGTCAAAAGAAAACACCTGAAGAAGAGGTAATAATTTCACCACCCTCTTTCAAGTAACTTTCATCATCCACCTCATCTTTATTTGTAATTACCATATAAAAATTATAAATCCAGTACCTTATACATACAGTGATGTTATTATAAATATGGTAAAACCATATTCATTATTCTATCCATCCAATGAATGATAATGTCATTATGCTTGAGTACGTATGGCTTACTGTCTTCACACCGTGGTGTAATTTGTAATTCAACAATATGTTATTTGGATGGATATAATGATGAGTAATATGTATGTAAATAATAAAAATAACTTGAAAATGTTTCTGTAAAATTATTATACCATCCAATTCCACACCTTTCAATCATTAAGGAAATGATATCCTGGCTTGTGTGTACGTACGAATTACCTTCTCCACGACGCGATAAGATTCATTTCTAGGTTCATCATTCAATGATGATTATACAAATATATATTATTTATAATTATGTATTATATGAAATAATAATGGTACTGGAAATATATATTTGTAATTATTCATTTACATATAACTTATTGACTTACTTCTGTTCAATATGATATGAAAATAGAAACAGCATTTATGCGTATGTACAGCATACCGTCTCCATAAATGGTGTTTTCCATTTCATATATATATCTATTATAAATATTTATATTTTATATATATATGATATTTAAATCCAGTTTATATTCTAGAATTATTTAAATAATGATCTAAATGATACAATCAAGAATAAGAATTAAAAACATGTATGATAAAGAAAGCTATTATTACCTGAAATGTTAATTTAACATGGAAATCGTTATTAAATGGTTAGTATAAAGTTATAAATGAATAATGTATAATATAATAAATATGAATATGGCCATGTTATAATTTCATAACATTTTATGGTCATTATACAGGAGGTTAAAAGTACCCTCTACCAAAGGAAATTGCAAGGTAAGGGTTAATTTCAAAATCTCTTTATTATTTGAGGTTGTTTTTACATAAGTATCTACTAGGACATATTTATTATCCATGTTCATGTTTCATAAAATAGTTTTCAAAGGAATTCATTTTAAGGGACTTTTTTTTTACTAAAACACAATTTTAAATGTTTTAAATATTAATTTTTTTAAATCATTATCATTAATGTCCATGTATTCAAAATGATTTTTTAGATTTATTTACATGGACATGAGTGTTTTTAAAATGTTAATTTCTTTCAAAAGATTAAAAGTGGTATGGGGAAATTTGATTAAAAAATGTCTTTAAATGTCTTCCTTTCAAAATTGTGTGACTTTTATATGTTTTTATGAAAAAGGAAAATTTCTCACAATGAGTATTACAAATCATTTTCATCTATATCAACATCCTTCGATGGATTTTAAACTTTTTTGATGTTGATTTATTATGATACAAATCTTCCATATTGTATTGAAGTTTTTGTGATATTTTTGACTATGGATGTGTTATTTTTATACAATTCATGGATTATGGATAATATATTGACATTTTTTATACTGGATTTAACATGAATGTTTATGTTATGTTTAAACCTTTTCATGTGAGGAATGAATTAGACTTAGTAAGTGACAGGTGGATCCCGTTATAGCTCCTCGATGCATCGGTAGGTCTCATGAGACAAACTACTTTCTTGGCACAGGGCCTTGAAAAAATATTCTTTTTAGTATTGGCACAAGGCATTGAGTATGTGGTTATGATGTATGAAATTATGCATTCCATCATTATGAATGTGGCTATTGATATTTAATGTGATTATTCGACTTGTAGAATTTCCATGTGAATAAGTAAATGGAAATATTTTAGTTTACCTTTTCCATATTTTTCTGATGTTTATGTTTAAAAGGCTTTTGTTTTAGTCTTATACATTGACTTAATAGTTTATGCTTATTTATGATAGTTTCTGCTATATTTTTATCCTTACTGAGAATCTGAGCTCACCACTTCCTATGTTTTATTTTTCCCAGGATTGATGAATTATTTTATGGTTGACCTACAGGGATAGGCTAAGTGATATGAATGTTTTAAAAAGGGGAAAATGTTGTTTTTGTTTTTTATCAATTTATAATGTAATGTAACATTCATGTATGTAATCTATTTTCCCATTATACTAAACTTATCGGTTTTTCAGGACTTGATTCCTTGTAATCATTCCAATGTATTAAAATAATGCACCTACTCTTGGATTCTAGGGTCAAGGTGTTACAAGGGAAGGATTCATTCCTAAAATATGGGTGTTTTCATATGTTGTCCTCCTATTCCATATAAGGATTTACATTAGGTGGGATCACCACCATTCATGTTCCCAAGGTTTCAAGATGAGATATGAGTGCTCCAATAATTTTATCTTGGAATGGAATCATTTCTACTTGAGGAATCCTAACCCCCAAAAAAATTGATAATTTCCCCAACATGATAAGTAGGTTCGGGAGCTTGTGGAACAATCTGCAAAGTGGTCGGTAGAGAAACATTGGGGATGACATGATCTGTATCCTAAAGGGGATTCTTGCTCTTATTAGGAATATTCAGTGTTGTATACCATGCTCACCTACTCTAAAATCCAAACTCTGCACTATTAAGCTATGATGGAGCATCAATATTTAGTGGGGGAAACCACCCAAGACTTATTTGTCACTTCCCCAGCTGATGCAGTGGAGTAGTAGCGTAATCCTATCAGGTATCACCATAATTGGGATTCTGCATAGCAAGAATCACATTAATGTTTTGGTACTGTTCTTTAATATTCTATCACAAAGCATAAATTTCAGGATCATTTTATGAATTATTTGAAATTTAGGGTAGATCTTAAGGATTGAACAATCCTTCTATATTCAGGATTCAAACTAATGGGCAGTGATGTAATGGCTTTTGATAGGCTCGTAGTCTTCCTTTGATGGAAAGTGATCATACCTATTTGTTCAGTGAGAAGTTGTTCTAAAATAGTAAAATGACCATCATCATCATTCTTTACATCGATCTCCCTGTCCTTGGGTAGTGTGACAACATTCATATTCAATGTGAAAAGACTTGTATTTTCCTCGACGTCACAAAGTAAATATGGATGTCGCTTTATGGGACTGAATTGGAGATAAGACTACTTCCCCTAACCATGGAATTGAATGTGTGGGATTATTCTTCAATGATTTTGTGGAGCACTATAAATCCCTAGATGCATTAGTGTTGGAGGATCTGGTGGTAAATGGGTGATGCAGGATGTTTTTCCATACGATGTACTGCTAACTCTACCATGCGCCATTGCATATCAATATATTCAAAGTGTTCTTGACTCTTAGGATAGACCAAATGACAGTATAGGAGGCACAAATACATCACCTAGATATTCTGAAAAAATAAATAGAAACACTTCCTCATTGAGGGACTCTGAAATGACGAATTCAGGAGCTTAATTTAGAAACAACATTTCTGATAGCTGGTCAGCAATGAGTGTCTCACATGCATCACTACTTTGAAGAAGGATCCAACTATTCACTTCCCTAGTCTCTAATTTCCACTAGTTAAAAATTAGGTAATGAAAAAAAATGTTGGATTTTGGGGTGGTGGACATTATGGGGGATAGATTTATGCATAAAATTACTAATCAGTGCACAATGGGTTGTCTCAAGAAGGTGGTGGAGAACACATCATCATGTCCCAATTGGACGGAGTACTAACCACTTATTCATATATGAGGGTAGAGAAGTCATAATCAAATCCACATGGTACTAGGATTATATTATAGCATAGAAATATACTTCTTGATCTCATAGGTTGAGAATGAAGCTGGTGATGATAGACAAATTTTGACCATGATATATTGGATGAGAACCCCATCATCATACACTTGCAAATATTTGCCAAGCTATTTGGGGATCAGGTTCATCTCATCTTCCTGGATGACGAGCATCACTTATCAGGATCCTACCATAGAATCTAAAGAAGAATATATAGGGTAAGTCTCTATCATTGGGTCCCATTTTTATTACTAATATTAGAATAAAAATGGAATAAAAAAACATACTTCCTCCCGATTATATGCCTTCGGTGATGATGATTCTCTCTTCTTCCTCGTGATGGTTCATCAGGCTAAGGAATTTTTTGAATGAGGATGAAATTCATGATTCTAGTTGATTAAATAGGAAGGGCCTCCACTTTTGTGGGACAAGGTGAGAGGGGCACCTGATCATATGTCAAATGAGATATAGGTATGACCACTTTATAAGTTTTTATTCATGTGGGGTGGAGAACCGATCAAATTTTTTTCGATATGGGGAGGATCTTCGTATTACATTTTCCAAGAGTGTGTAGAACCTTCTCCTATGATGTGGGAGGTGTGAGGGGGACCTTCACATAGCTACATGTGGATATATCATGCATGAACACTTATTTAGTCATTAGGGGCATGTGAAGGACCTCCATATCGATTTTCAGGGGAGAGGGGAGGACAACAACTTTGGTTATTACTGGAGTGGGGAGAACCTCGATTGGGGAAAGGGATGGTGTGAGGAGGAACATAATATTTTTGGTTGGAGATCTAGGGAGTAAATTCATAGTTGAAACCATATCAATGGGTATGGCCTTCATTATGAACATTGATGAAGTGTAGATGAACTCCACCTTGGTTGATGTTTGGAACATTGGCAGGACCTTTATGTTGGGTGCATGAGAGGGGAGGTCATCCACTATTGGTGGGGACAGCATAGAGAGGGCCATTTTTATGAGTTTCATAGTTATAAAATGCCTTTTAGTTGTTTTTGAGGACACCAATGATTGAGATATTCATCCCAACTCATATGAGTTGAGGGATCAATCCCAACTAGGCCTCAATGAGTCATTTCTATACAAAAGAAGAGGCTTGGTGGAGTACATGGGGGTTGAAAGGGCCATGTGACCTATTGAAGATAATTCCACCTAGATGGTACCTTCTTCATCATGAGATGATGTTGGCTTCAGGTGGGTCAGACTGGGGATGAAAAAATAGTGGAAGGGTTCATTTATTCCTTAACCTCGACAACCGAGCATTAAAAGGACTGACGCAGCCCGGTGGGAACCCTATGTGGCATATCTTGGGTGGTGCTCATCACTATGATGAAATGGAAATCCCATAACTTATGGGAGTTGGGGAATGAGTCAATGGATCACTATGGGGATATACTCCTGAAGTTGTTCATTATTAGATTGGTGTATAGTGGCTCACTGTGTGACCCTTGGGAGTGCCGGTGATGATGAGGTGCAAAAGAATCAAGGTCCTAGTGAGCCATGTCCCTCATGAGAATGGCTACCTCCAACTCATACCATTGTATATGATGGTCCACGAACTACCACTAGATGATCTTAGGGGGTGATATGGTGTATGGTAACCCAATAGCTGATGAATTCAGGGAGGTTGGGGCAGTGGGTGGATCATGTGAGACTTTCGCATTGACGTTCCTTCTGCACAAGCATCTACCTGCAATGTTGAATGGTATCCTATAATTGGGGTCAGTAAATGTGTGTAGATTTAGATATCACTATGGATAAGATGATAAGGATTCCAAAAACCCTAGTTACATCCAATCATCTAGGAATAGACAGAGATCCACGTTGATGATGTCATAGACCAGAATGACCAAGGATTAATTGCTGAAAATTATGGTGAGTTCCATGCCAGGCCAACTATTTTCTTTATGGAACCCAACACCCAATAGTTGGATCCTGTGAAATTATTATCTATTGATTTATCTAATTCTATTAATCACAATTTTTATGAAAATATATTCACATTGGGTTCACCATTTCTGATTTTAGTGCATTCGTCATGGCCTATCTAGTCGTAATGTGTTATTGTTTGCAGATGGAATTCTTTATACCTCGTATTACTACATTCCCAAGGAAAGATAAATTCATCACATTCATGGTGATACTTTCACCATGATCAAAACGTGGTGATGGGATATCAGTTTCTCATTCCATGGATTCCTCAATTGAACTCGTCACCTAGTGTGAGTCTTCTCATAGATTAAGACATTGTTCATGAAAAACGTTCTTGGTGACATATCATTGTGGAATCTAGTTAATTATAGTACTACCATTTATAAATTTTATAAGGTCTAGTCATGGATGCATCCTTTAGTTAGATAGTAGTCATGTTAGGCATTAGTGGCATGTCTGGACGCTAGAACATTGGAGAACCTATATTCCTCCTTAGAGAGATATTCTCAAGGGTAAGGAACCGGAGGCATCCTATGTGATCACAATGTATCTTATTACATAGGAATGTATTCCATTGTTTTACCAACACATCCCATGTTTATACTCGGGATTTCCATGTGTTTAAAACCATGAAATTATAGGATAATTTTGATCGAAACGTCCCATGGAGATAGATTGGACAGGAGAATCCCTATAAGGGAACTCCTAGAAGGCATACCGTATAGATTGATCATAACTCCCAATAAGTGTGGGATTGATATGTGCATCAAATAATGAGAATATTTCACAGTGTGAAGGATCAAATGGACACCACTTATGGAAGATCAGGGAGGTTCATTCCAAGAAGGGGGACACTATGTTTTATTGCTGTCTGAATTGAACCTCGTGGAGGGTTTCAATGTACCCTATTTAGAAAATATGGATCAAAACACAAGTAGTTCAAAGGGATGATGGTTCATGTGGGATAAAACATTTATAGATTCCATTCACAAGAATATCTCTTTTAGTTGGATAAATATGTATTGTGAGGGAGAATATGCATGGTTAGATTCACAGATACATCTTGGAGCAGTGAAGAATTTGATGGTTCTTATGCACTATGATGGCCCGAATGGGTGGCATGACTTAACCGAGATTAGGGTGTGGTGATGGATGAAGTTTTGAGGTGGAATAGAGAGAATTTATGGAGTGTGAGGGTCCATGGTCTTGATCCTTATGTAATATTCATATGTATCCCATTGGATGGAAATCAATGTCCACATAGTTTGGGATAAGGAGATGACACACCTATAGAGGTGGTCTTTGAGAATTGAGCATATTGATGGGGACCAAAATTAATTGCCACATTATAGTTGAGGCACGATCCTCCAAATATGTGGTAGTTTGAGTGAAAGACTAGGATGTAAATTAATTATGGGATTGAACCGTGGGGTGGCTTCTTACGTACTCTGTTTAGAAGACAGTGATAAAATTCCACATTGTTTAGGATGACATTATGGATTACACATGGATAGTTGATATTTGACATGTTTGGGATTATAAATGGCTATTAACACAAATGGGTGGTGATCAAGACTGGGACCCCTATGAAGTTATCCCAAATAGAAAATGGGGGATGTGGTTTAATGTCAAGATCTTACTGAGATATGGCATCCCAGAGTAAAACCAGGGTGCAAGATGGATGAAATGGGTGGTGGTGGACGGATCAGAACACCCTATAGAGATGGATCCAGAGGGATGTACCCATAAAGTAAGATTTCACATCTGGAGGTTACATCCCTAGGATAGAGCCCTATATTATACTATTGGTTGGGATTGAACCTCATTGCAGCTTCCAAAATACACTATTTAGAAGACATGGAACAAAACCTACATATGTCAGAAATGAGGGGTGTAGGGATTAAGTCCGGAGTGAATACAAACAATAATATTTTCAGAGTTACTACAACCATGTAATACCACATTTGTGTTCCTCAATGTGAGAGAAAAGAGAACAAAGTAGACCAGACTATAAAGTCATGAATAATGCATCAGCCAGAAATGGTGTGGGGATTATGCATGGAACCTTCCCAAAGCTAATCTCATTAAATGTGAGAAGGGTCTAACACCAATGGAGAATAATTTTACTCCAATGGAGACGAGTGTGAGTGGAATATTACCAAGGTGTGGCACCCCACATTCATTTCATGGGGAGAGATTAAAATTTAACTTCATGTGTTGTGGACGATGGGTAATGAAATTTTAACATCCTACATCTCATATTGGGGAAGCACACAAAAAACATTGGAAATTTATGTTATTAATTTTTTGATAACATTTTATATACTCCCTTTACTGATTTTATATTAAAATTTAAAAATTTGTGTGAAATATCAATGTTTAAATATTAAATTTTATTTTTGAGCATTATTTGAATTAATCTGATTGATGTCGGTTTACAGTTTTACATATAACCCTCACACAAATTATCCATATTATATGACTCTTGTTTTTTACTATTACTTCCTCAAATTATAAAATTTCATTAGAAGGATCCTTTATCCAAATTATCCATTCTAAGTATCATATGGTCCACACAATAAGAGCAAAATAAAATGTAAAGAAACTGGACAATCCACAAAGATAGAATTTCTGGGCTCACTCGAGAAGTCCAAATAATTTAATTATACTCAAAATGTCTGGGGAGAATTCAATTCATCTTGGATAAAAATTTTATGAACCAAATACATGACCACATGGATAGAAATGGAAAATTTAACATTTCTTATGAAAACCGCCTTAAAATTGGTTCCATAAGTCCAAATGAATCCATGTTTTGAGAGTAGTCATCTGACATTTTTATATAAAACTTTGAAGAAGTGGATATCTTGAGATTCAGCTTTATGGATGTCCAAATCGTAGAGTCAAGTGGAGGGGTATTTTTGGAATCAAAACTATCCACCTTGGGCTATAAATACATCACCTCATCTCCTTTCAAAAGGGTTGGCATTTAAGAAGAGAGGAGCACATATTAGCATGACCAAAACCATTCCATGTTCTTGGGAGGATCTACCATACTAATGTTTTCTCTTGATATATCCTTCCTACTCTCTCTGTTTCCTTTTACTTTTTTGTTTTTCTTTATTTATAATCTCGTAAGTGTGGTTTTTATAATTCTATTTTAGTACAATTTTATTCTTCATATTCACATTTAATCATCCACCATCTAATTTTAAATATCAATTATCTTAAAATATTTTTAAATCATGTTGAAACCATTTCCCTTATTTTGATTCCTCATTCAATAAAAATTCTATTTTTAATTCTCATCACCCTTCAAGTGTGTGTGTTCGACGAGAAACTATTTTCTTATATCATTATTTTTTTATATTTATAATTCATTTCCATAAAAATTTATAACCATATTATTAGTAATTTTAAAGGATAGGTAAATCTACCATTGGGGTGAGTCAAAATTGAGATATGTAATGTGATTAAAAGTATTTTCTCGATGAATATTCATCAAATTAACATTGTGTATGTTGGACATAACTTGTAATGGATTAATGACTTGTTTTTTTAACTTGTGGTATCTATGGATTATAGGAACCATAAATACCATACCATCAACAAGATATGATTGATATTTGAACCCTATGTTAGGTTGATGATTGGATTACACTTGATCACTTAGGAATTCCAATCAATGTTATCTTGTGAAGTGGGTGATAATTTAAATGGAATTTAAAGAAATGTTGAAGGATATCACAAGCTTAACTATCTAAAAATGATCTCACCCCAATCTTTATCAAATTTTTAAATCCAACACCAATCATTAATCACTTCATTTATGTTGTCAAAACAAACCCACAAATAAAAATAAAATCAACTAAAAAGAAACAACTATTAAAAAGTATCATTGTCGAGAATTTAACCTGAGTGCTACTTTACACATTAGCAGAGAATTGGAACGTTGAATGGTCGATAAAAGAAAATTGGCTGCACTTTCAAAATTACATTGTTATAATACATTCACCTTTTTCTAGTTCCCAGAACAAGAAATTCCTAATGGGTGGTAGTGTAGGAGTGGTAGACAGTGGGGTCCATGTTATCAGATCTATAAAGAAAAGAAAAATCCATTAGCATGCATATAGAGAAAAGAAAGATGTAAGGAAATGAAATATTTGACTCCATATGTGGGGAAAATAAGTCACTCTATACAACCTTGGAGGTCCATATGGATTAGGGTCTCACAAAGAAATGTGCTTCATAGAGAGGGGCTTTATGATGCTCTGATGCATGATAGAGAAATGAGGCTTCATGAAGGAATGTGATTCTAAAAGCATGGGGATCATGCCATAGCATGGTGTCCAAGCTCAATAGGGAAGTGCATCATAAAGTCTTAATGTTCTGTGAAGCCTGGAGTAATCCTAGGGGTCACTTATCTCCCCAAAAGGATTGGTACTTAATGAATGTAATCCCTTCCATATACAGGGGTAAATAGAGACAAGGGATGGGGTGGATCTCAATGCTTAAGTAGCTTAGGTGATCCCTTTTTCAACTGGATCACAGTGCTCAATGGATTTTTGAAAGACAATCTTGGAAGTCAAAGGGTAGAGAAACCAACACAGTATGTTGGGGTGATCCAAACATTTATAGGCAATGAGAGGATTTTGATGCTTAGAGGCACACCGTGAAGAAAAATAGGCTCCACGAATGGGGCCTAATCCTTCAGACTCATATAAAGTTCTATCACATGTCGTATAATGATTATAGAGGATGTTAAACTCATGAGAGTTTCATTAGAACTTTTTGGGTTCAAGGTGATGCAGGGATTTACATGGGTGTATCATGAAATAGTCATTTTGATGGTATTTGGACTCGTTGTGCTAAAATTACATCTCTAATAGTTATGAGCAAACTCAATTTAACCCAGTTCATTAATTTAATCACCATTAATGATAATCAACTCCTCAGATACAGTTTTGAAGTCCTAGGTAAGTGTCTCCTATGCATGGATGAAGATATTGGTCAACATTTGGTCTCCTTGCATTAGGCCTCTAATAATTAAAATTAAACAAAAAAACATTCACCTAAAATGAATTGTAAATACATTGGGAAGTCAAATATCTACTAAAATGATCACAGAAATATTTATTGAGTCCAAAAACTATTGTTAACAAAATTATAAAAATCTATTCTATCTGTTCATACACCTTTTTGAAGTCCACATTAATCATGATATGTGATCCAATGGTTTTCTTATTGATTTCTACCAACATCTCTTTTGTTTTTACTATCAACCCTAGAATTCTTTACCCTTTAAAAATTCATTCTACTTCTCTATGATCAGTCTTGGGATAACATGGTTAAACCATCTATTAATTAGACTAGCTATAATTATGCAGGAACCTCTATGGAGGTTTATGGGCATAAATTGACTGTGTTTAAAGGGATCTATTACCATTGGAATGAGGATGACATTAGAGTCACACATTTTCATTTTATGTTCTCCAACCCTAACATTATCCCAAATTCCCACCTATATAACCATGTTAACTTACCATGCATCTATATAAAAAGATATAGGTAATCCATCTTATTGAGGAGTTATTTCAATGTTCATATTACAGAATGCCTCCATAATTTATTACCACTCCAGGATGGCCTATATCATTTCATTCTTTATGTCTTCTACTAATATTAGAATATAGTTCATGAAATTCTCCATTATTCCATCCCCATTCGATTCACCTCCTATAACATTTGTGTCTCATACTAGAAGATCTATAAAGTGGCCTAGGGTTATTCTCCCTTCCACTGTACCATCCATCATATAAGAACCATCATTTAATTTCGAATTGGTCTTATTGGGGACCCTATTTTCTTTCTCACACACCTATAAGAATGAATTGTCTCTACCCCTATATGAGATGCTTAGTTCTCAATTTTACCTCCATGCCATTTGTATCGCTAGTATTTTTTCATTGACGATGTTCTATTTATTAACCACATTCACAAATGTATCATCATCAATTATTTCATAGAGGATTTCCTATAATATTTCAATTTATTCTTTGGTATTATCTAGATTATTCTTCCTGATCATTTAACATGAATTCATCTCATGAATATCTCTCTCCAAATGAGGATGTTTGGCTGTTAGGTCAGCCCATGAAGTACATATATTTGGAGTATTCTAAGAGTTTTGAATCATTTACATGTAACCCTCCAACTATATCGAATCTATTTGGTAGAAAAATTGAATATCCCTTTAGTAGTACTATTTTAAATGCACCATGATCATCAAGTATCCAACAAGTGGCCTTTTGAGATTAAAAACTATGGCCCGAGTGAAGGATTTGATGCCTATATGGTTGGCCAAGAACCAATCCAACCCGCTACAAATTTTACTGGTATCCTTTATATTATTGTACCAAGTAAAACTAGACCATGAGAAGTCCAAATCTATAATAATGTTTGATGATATAAAATCTTTGATGTTTTGAATTAAAACAATAGATAAAGTCACACATCCTCTCTTTTACAAGACCTATACAATGGTTTTGAAGTCCCCATAATATACCATTTTATTCTTTTGGGCAGACACAAGGACTACTTGTTCCATATTTAAAATCTATCTACAACATCACGTCACATGTAAAAGAAACAGTATAACAAAATTGATCGTCCTATGAACATTTTTCATGAAATATGTTGTTATGAAGCCTCAACTAGGTCCATTAAGGCATCCCATTTCTAGATAATATAGATATGTGTATTTTATATACATGCATTCATGCATTTGGAAGATATAAAACCCATAGTGAAGGAGGGTAATTGATCCACATTCTTCTTTTGTTACAACATTGTAAAAAAATTAGCATATTGTCATTTCTACTCACTACGAATAAAGGAATTTTTTTCTATGAACTATTTCCCATAACAATCCAATCTATGACTCTTATAATTGAATAATAGAAGGTTTAGTTGTGTGGAATGATGAAAAAAATGACTATAAATCAAAAATGGTGAGGGTAATCCCTTTTCCCTAGAAATAGAAATGCACTTTCCCTTTTTAGAGGACGAATAAGGCTTTATCCCTTTCCCTTCCTTGGATTCTAAATGAGCCATGTCCCCAACTTCCTCTGCCGATTTTATAAAGATAGAAATACAATTAAGATAGAACACCTATAGAAGCTAAGGTAACATTGGACCCTCTGTCGGTAGGCTAGGAGGTTAAAATATCTTCCCTAGTGATTTCTGGGGATCAAATGCTTCCTCCACAACTCCCTCCATGGGAGAAGGTGATGACACAAACAGAGTATTGACCTATGTTAGAACATTAATTTCAATGCCCTAGAAACCACCATTCCATTAATATTACCATTTTATTCTTTCTGGGAAGAAGTCTGCAAGGAATCCATCAGTGAAGCTTCAAGTAATGTTGGAGTCGCTATCACACTTTCATGGGGAAACATGAACTCCCTTTCCAAAAAGGATTCCTTGTCTAAAGAATTAGGTTTCAACTGTCCCGTATTGAAAGAACAGATACACACTAAAATAGGGTAAGTGGGCTACCTATGTATTTAGGAATCCACTGGAACATCCCAAAAATAACCCTAATCATAAAAGAACTTTTTAACCACTATGATTTTATATAAAACATATTTTTTTCCACAAAATCAGATAATCATACTTGAGTATTATTACCTTAACATCAATGATCATATTAATCTTAAATGTTATCAAAACATTTATAATTATGTCTATAAAATATTAAATCACCGTTATTCTTATAGTATTTTTAGTAAATCATAAAATAATCCAATTGGTGGTATTCTCATAAATATATTACATAATATCCATAGTCGTTATAAAATGTCATCACATAAATCATTGAAATGTATATCTATGAATTTAAATTCATGATCATCCATAGACATATAAACCCTATATAATTTTGGATACCATATATAAATATGGAATGTCATAATTTTAATGTATATATTCATCAATTCATTGAAATATTTCACGTAGAAAATTTGAAATAACCCATGAATATTCCGTAGGAGTGTAAAACTAGGTTCATGGTATGGATTCAGTCACCAGGAACCAGAATAATCGAAAATATATACTCAAACAATGATTTCATATATTAACACACATCTATTTATTTTTTACCAAACCCCATCTACATCTATAATCAAGAAAAAAAATTTTTTAATGAAAAACAACATAATATCAATCATACAGAATATTTTTGATTTTATCATGTTGTTAGACTAATAAATAATGGAATCTACATTGTTATGTTCCATATTATACATTTTAAAAAATCCATTTCCCAAGGTTTTTATTAAACATTTTCAGACACCATCTTTAAGGATCATGAACCTTGTGGCCCAAAGAAAATGGTTACTCTATTAACATGGAAGTAGATATTATGAATAATTTTTTTAAGGGAAGAACCAAATAATTTTATTTTTTAGGTAAATACATAATTAATTCTCACATTAAATTTGAAAACATAAAATAAAATACATAGAGAATGTTCTTCTTATGTATCCTTGAGCTCATTCAACGGTTACTTCTTTATAACATGGGGAAATGAAATAATATATTGTTGAGTTTTGGTACTCAAGGCTACTTACAATAGAAAATATCATATGTAAATATGGAATAATATTTATGGATAGGTGAACAATTAAAAACACATTCCATTTAATCAATACCATTAGCATGATATCCTGAAGGACATATGACAAGACATCCTATATAAATAGATAAGGCATCAACCAAATATCTAAACTAGTTTCTCTCGTGAGACCTACCAATTCATTGAATAGATATTATAGGCCCCTCTCATGACTTACTCAAAAATGAATTCATCATATGAGAAATGGAAATTAAAATTCAAAACATAATCAGCATAAAAATTTATACTGAAAGACAAGAATACACTAATTTATATTACCTGATTTGAATTGTACACAATATATCCATAGAAAGAATAAGGATGGTATAATTACAACATATACTATTTTTAGTTAAATTGAATTTATAATTTATTGTCTTCAATGAACACAATATATTACAAAATGATTCTTAAAAACATTCATGACGATAATGTGATTTTTATTTTAAATCCAATTTTAAAAAATAAAAATATTTTGAATATGGGGAATAATTTTTCCTTAAATGGAAATGTGGAAAAATATAAAATAATGTTCACTGTAATTGTCAATCATTATTGTGGAGAAATTACATTCATTCTAATTAAAATATAATAAAATATTTCGCATTTTTGAAAAAAAAAACTCTTGAATTACCATGTTCTTTAAATTAGAAGATAATTCATTTTAAACCACACTGTAAAAATATAAACATGTGTAAAAACGTAATTCATAAATTATTAGAGAATATTAAAAATATTATTTAAATCATTTTATTGAAAATAATTATATTGGATAATAATATTCCATAGTGTGTAGAAAAACATGCTGATTTTCTTTAAAAACATTTCATAGATATCTGGAGAACATAATGTGGTGAAAGTGAATGAATGTAATAAAATTTATAAGAATAATCACCAGAGAATAAAATATATTTTCCATAACATAGTAAGATTAAATAATTCTTCCATCATATACTTAAATATACATAATACAAAATAATGATTAAATTTTGATATAAACCCCTACCTATTTGGTGACATTTGAATCATAACACCCACAGAAGAAAAAATATCAAATAAAACATATAAAAACAAGAATATAAATATTTTCATGATATAAAATATTAAATCATATGTATATATACCTCATTACAATAAATAGGTTTATAATACCAATTATGTCTCAATGGTGTGTAAATTGAGATGAAATCACTAACAAAGATCATTTGGTTAGAGTGAGAATTAATCAATGAGTTGTCTATGTATGTTATCTGTAAATACATATTGAATTTTTAAATAAAAAATTAAATAATAAAATATTTTTAAACACAGAATCATAGAATTAAAAATAAAATGAGGATGTGATATAACCAAATGAAAATAAATTTATTTATAAAATGCCATTCCACATTGTAACATTCATGTAAAATACCATTGGAGGAATTAATTTGACTTTTAACCTGAAATAAAATCAGGATTAAAGGAATCATTATATAAAATTTAAATTGGAAAAAATGCACTATATAAATTTTTTTAGTGTATAACAATAAAATATTACTCAAAAAAATTAAATTTGGATTAAATATATTACCTCAGGATTTAATCATCACGTGAATCATTTTCTATCCTAAATAGTAAACATGTATAAAATTTTTACATTATTAAGAAAATATTTAATATTTAATATTACAATTATTTCATTTATTACCATGTTATATTTAATTACATAATTAATTATTTTTGAGACTATTGTTTTGAATATGTTTGGTTCATATGTCAAAAATGACATTGGAATTTTGACTATTTTAAAGGCGGTTACTATCAAATCATACCTAAGAAAAAAATGATGTATTAATTATAAATATGATAAAAAATTATACTTTTTAGACCAACCTTGAATTATGTTTATATACCTGAGCTATGTTAGAATCATGTAGAAAAGACCATACGTACGCATGTGTAACATTACCATTTTCCAATCCTCATTACAGAAGGAATATAAGTATTTTTTTCTTCATTAAATTAAAATTAGTACATATATTTCATTTTAATTTTCTAAAAACACTTTTATATATCATTCATGTGATTTGGTTAAGAATAATGAATCACATTGCTTTATGGATGTGGTGATCCACACGTACACAAGAGAAACCAAATCATTTTTATATGAATGAAAAGGAAATAAATATTAACAAATATTATAATTAAAAAATTATAAATATGAAATTAATATCATATATATATATATAGTATACACATTATTACCACCATATGTGAACAATGGTGATGGGAAATGAATTACATCAGTTCTTGAGGTTATCGTGCTTCATACAATCAAACATTAGATTCATATTCCTTTTGATAAAAGAGGAGGAATATATTGGCTATTACATTAACATAAGAAAATATAGATATGTTGAATTATACTTTGTTATTATATAATCATGGCTGAATACGATTTAATTTTTTCAAAAAAAATAATTAAAAATGATTGATTAATAACATTACCCTATATTCAAACAACCTATATTGGATTACACCAAAAGTTTTCCGAAGAGGGTTTAATAATAAATAAAAAGCCACACATATTTAAGATGGTATTTAAAGAAGGTATTTGGATTGGTGTTGTCAAACCAAAATACCTTTAGTGTTTTAAAAAAGAGGAGAGGAGGTACCCCTTTTAAGTGAGGGAATGTGATCTTTTAGAATTTATTAATGTGTTAAATTAATAAAAATTATATTTCAATAAAAATTGATCCAATATTTAATATTTAAATGGAAGGATGGGGGGCGGGTAAAATTCATATCATCAAATAAAATTAATATAAGTTTATTTTAGGTTTTCACTCTTATATTTGTTTTATCCCACTTTATCCTTTTTAGACATTTTTGTGAAAACATATATTTTAATTTACAATGGTCAAGATTTTAAATATAAAAGGAAAATTGGAAAATAATTTAATTTTGGTACATATTACATTCCATAACCTATTTAATTATATGAGTATAGGATGTTATGTAATTTTATGATATTTAATAAAATATTAATTATTGTGAAATTCACTAAAGGACATTTTTGGAACAATTCATTTAATTGGACATTGAAAACCACATGCCTCTAGGGAAATTAAAATATAAATTCATTAACACATATCTAATAAGTTATATGTATCTATAAAATTTATGCAACACAAAAATTCCATAAAATTATATTACACTTAATATTTTAAAAAATGAATTATTTTAATTTTCTGTTAAATGATTAAATTTTGTGTCTATATTGAATTATAGTTTAAGGTAATTAGATAATTTGTTAAAATTATAAATAAATTAATCTCATGTCAATAATTTTAATACTCTCAAAATAACTCTTAATATTCTATCAAAAAATTTATTCCTTTTTGAGCACATATGAAATATTTAAATGGGTGATGGTGACATGTTATATTTTTTATTTACATAAATTATTATATTTTCCACTTTCATAGGAAAGTGTCCCATAGAAAACTAAATTTTTAAAAAAAGTTGATAAGGTTAACATAATTTCATAAAATAATATTGAAGATTAAAAATGGTGGTATTATCACGTAATTTTAGCATATGTTAACCTGATTTACCCATTTACCCTGGTGATGACTTTTTAATGTTTTTACTATTCAGTATCCTCAAAAATTAAACTAGCATAATTAAATAATAATAAATTTTTAAATTAAATATATTAAATCCAATTTAACTAATTCATTTTCAATAAATGGCAGAAATGTAGTTTATATGTTTCTCATAAAGCCTAATAAAAATTGCTTTACAAAAAAATAGAATTTTAAGGAATATATGATTTTAAATTATGTGTAGAACAATTATTCATCATTATATGAATTTAGACACATATAGATAGATATATATTCTATAAATTTTATTTATATGATTTCTAATTAGGTGTTCTTAATTAATTTTTGTGAAAACCCATTATTCACCGAAATATAATTTAATGAAAAATTTGTCTTTATGCTTAAATTAAACATACACATAAATCAAATAAAATATAGATTAAAAAAATATCCTTAACTATAATAAATAAAATATTAAATATTGAACGTTAATACATACTTATGAATATAATTATAATTTTAAATTACATGATTTAATGAAATGAGATGATTGAATTTAATTAACTGACAATTTTAAAAATTCACCAGAAAAACCATCTGTTTTAAAAAATAAAAAAAATTGAAGTAGAGATAATTTGATATGATTATTAAATAAATTATGATTAATTTATCAAATTAATTATCAAAAATTTCCTTGAATTATTTATAATATTTTTATCAAAAAGAAATCAAATTCATTTTTGATGAATAAATATTTTTTAAAATTGAATAACATTATTATGAATTGAGTGTGGATTTCCAATGAATTTACCAAAAATTTTATATTTAGTAATATAAATATTTACATTTCATAAATAAGTTATCAGAATTCATTCCCACCAATTTAAAATGCTATGTTCTATTGGTCATACAAAAATAATATTATTTCATTGGTCGTTTAAACTTGGCATTGTGTGTCAAATATTATATCAAACATAATGTTATTCATTTAAAATGTCACATTATTACAATAAAAAACCAGAAATAAATTGTTCTCTCATAATTTTAACTCAATTATAAAATTTTAACATTTTTAAATACCTTTATATAAAATCAACTGTGTAATAAGCGTTAATGAAACATCCTATTTGAAAAAGGAGAAGGGAAATTCGAAGGACATTTAGAATATCACATTACAAGATATAAGAAAATGATAATATTATTGGGATGTGGAAATATAGATATGGATGAGAAAAAATACCCAATAATTAAAATAGGCTGATAAAGAACACGGTCAGAAGAAATTGGACTTTCAAAAATCCCTAAATCCATTATGGTTGAAAAGTAAATAAATTAGGGTAAAATTGAATCATTTTTATTTCAAAAAAATATTCGTAAAGTAGTTATACTATTATACTATCATCATTGAGTAAACCAGAAATATTTATATTTGATATATTTTTATTTCATAATTATAACTTAATTCTTCGGATTTTCTTGGATTAATATCATCTTTATTTTTTACTCTATCAAACTAATATCCTACATGAATATTCTCTGCCTAATGCACCAATTAAAACATATAAATATTCATATAATGAAAAAATTATTTTTACTGTATTCTTCATACCTATAATACAACTATAATGGCCTCCAAAATATAAGATAATACTTAAAATAAATTAACCTCCACATAATGATGTAATACATTAATATAAAAATTTGACAATAAAACAAATGGCTTGACATAGTTTATTCCATTAAAAGACAACCCTATATCCTAATAAACAATAATAAACTAAAAATTCAATATTTTTTTTACTCAATGGTAACCTCATACACTTAATAATAATCATCTATATCTTTTATAATATTCATAACAAAAAAATTTTTATATTAAACTAATTGATTATATATATTTATCCTATCCTAGTAAAACATATCCTTAAATATAAATAATCACATAAAATTTATAAAATATACAACAAATTATATTGTAATATATTTTCCAAAATCAAGAAATATATATATTTCTCTTCAAATAAACATGAGTAAGAACGGTGTGATAATATCCATTATATCATGTTTACTTGTGGTGGTAATTGCCCACTTTTCACTCTTTTGTTGATAAATCTAGCCCTGCAAACCTTGCTGGATAGAACAGGTTATCGCTCGTCATGTTGGTTTTCTATTTCCTAAAACTAAATTAATAATGGTTCTATAGCATTCCAAAAAATATGATAAAAATCTTAAAATGACATTAGTCATCAAATCACTTATTAAAAACTATGGTATGCTATATAATTTATTTTTTCTAGAAAATATGATTTTTATAATTTACTATTATTACCTTTATATAAATAATCCTATTAACTCTAAAGGTTATAAATTCCTTGAATATATTTCCTTAAAAAATCAATGAATCCTTCCTAAAATAACCTTAAAACTAAAATATATATTAAAAAAATAGTAGTATTCCCTTAAATATATTCAAAAATATCATTAATCAAGATAAAAGTCAATCCCATAAATATGAAAAATAGGAATCTATGCCTTTAAATGTAATATTAAAATTTTACTTATAATCGAATCATAGTTATGTTTACCCGATATAAATATGGAATTTCACAGGTTTATATAGGACCAATTCTTAAATTCATGATATTTATTCATGGAAATGTGAATTAACATTATAATATAGCATGATAGTGTCAAATAAAGAGAACAGTAAGCGAATACACAATGTTCCATAAAATGATGGATGAAATATACCTGAACCAATCTTCTTGTGGTTGTTATCCATAGATTAAAATATTACAAAACCACATCAACATGTACTATCCATACAATGATGTATTTATTGGAAAACCACATAATATCTACCTTAGGGAGAAAATATAATGGTATCATATACATGAAAAAATCTTGAAATATTATTATTGGGATAGGTTCCCAAATCCATGTTTTCTTAAATATAGTTCCACATATTTCTACTAAAATATTTCAAATACTATCTTTAATGACCCCAACCCTGGTCGCCTAGATCTTGGGGTTCAATTTGATACATTTTCACTAAATAAAATGAATATTTCATTGAAGTATTAAATAATTTATTCGTCTTATTAAAATAAATACATAAAATAATCTGACATTTTATTTGAAACCATTAAATAAAATAACAGTGAATGTAATTATTTTTCATTAGTAAACTCATGCAATTATTCCATTTTAATATCCTAGGGAAATTAAACAAAATAACATTGATCTAAGTTTCTTAATAAGGGTTATACACAACATTATCCACCATGTGTGAATATGGAAAAATCAGTATGGAGAGGAAATAAGAGGAAACCTATACATTTAATCAATAGCTTGTGAATATAGAATAATATATAAGGAATAAATTGTGAAAAAATAATGTCATATAACTAGCAAAATTGTCTTGAAACTTTTCTATAGATATAATATAAATTCAAATAATTATATGGACATAAATAAATATTATTATTATAATTAAATGCATAATGGAATATATTATAAACATGACATCAATCCCTCATGTCAAGAAATTTTGTATAAATTTGAAAGGCCTCATCTAAACACACTATATAGTTTTTGTCATTGTACCTACTAATTATTCTTATGGTTTTAAATGGATCCCCCTTTAACATTCTATGACATTTTCATTCACCATAAAAATGTTGAGAATGACAATTCAATATATATTCAACGTAAAAAGTTTTACTAAAAAATGAATAAAAAAATAATATTTCCTATGTAAAAACAATAATAAACCGTACATACAAAGAATAAGGGTCGTATCATTACAACATATTCACATAAGATTATATTAAAAATAAAGGGTTATTAACATTGTTGAATAGAAGTACCCAAAAAATATTAATAAACCATTCTTTGAGAAAGTACCATTTTAATTTTTTAATACACTTTTAGAAACTAAAGATCTCTAGAATATTTGAAAAATATATTTGTTTAAACAAGAGTTATAGAAATATGAAAAATAATCTTTAAATAATTCAGTGGAAACTATAGAGGGAAAATTTCATTTCTTTCAAGTGTGTTAATAATTATTCCATTAACATTTTCAGTAAAATTTCAAAAAGTAAAATGTTTAGAAAAGGATAAGAATAATCCATAAAACCATTTTGTAAGAAGAGAAAATGTTTAAAATAGATTTCAATAAATCATTATATAATATTAAAAATATTATTTGAAACATTTTAATGAATATATAGATATGAAATAAAATGATTACTGACCGATTATAAAATCAAGTCATATTTTCATAAAAACATTATTCCGTTTAGTATTTATATAGTGGAGAGAAACATGAATCTGTAATATATCCAATAATAACAATAGGTGAAGTAAATACTTTTAATTTAATATTTAATGATAAAATAATCCCCCCATAGGATACTAAAACAAAAAATTCTTGAATAATGATGATATATTCATATAAACCCTTATAAATTTTTTAACATTTGACTCGTAACCCATATTGAAAAAATAAAATTAAATAAAACATTAAATACCATGAATATAAATATACATGTGACATAAAATATCAATAGAGAATTATATAAAAAACATAAAAATAAATAGCATTTCATTATAAAATATATCTCAATAGAGTAGAAGTTGAGATGAAACATTTTAAAAAGGTCATACTATTTTCATTATAATTAATAAGTTGATTGATTCTGATTATGATTATAATATTTATGTTCAGATTAAAATGTGTATATAAAATATAAAATAATCAATAGTCATTACATATATAGTCATAAAATATCAATACAATTTATATGTAATATATCCAAATGAAAATAAATTGGGTTGTGAAACCCCTTCCTACTTCATAACTATAAATTCAAATACCCATAGAAAAAATAATTTGATTTGAAACATAAAATATATAGAATTATTAATGAGAAATTATATAACCAGTCAAATAGAAAATATAGAAACCATATAAAATAAATTATTGTCACAACATTACAATTTGACAAAATGAATGTAAATTTAGTCTAAATCTCTTACTCTAGGTCCGTGTCATCACATATATTCATTATCCTATATAATAAAAAATTAGTAAAAATGTTTACTTTTTTAATAACACTTTACAATTTTATTATTCTTTTTTTATTTAATAATATATTATATTATAGTAGATAATAAATTATATTCATGTTTGATATTTTGATGATATTCAAACTATAGTTCCAAAATAACATTTTTAGTTTAACAATAGTATGAGAATTAATAATTATGACATATATAGAATAATAATCCGGAAAAAAGTATCATTTTTATACATTGATCAATTACACTTTTTAATCCAACAATTAAATATGGTTATCAAAATAAACTATGTTTTAATCATGGAGATGGTAAGTTTACGTACGAATGAGTAACATTTCCAATTTTCAACGATCTTCACAGAAAAAACAGGAGTATTATTTTATCATCTATGATAGATCCCTATAACATAAATATAATATTATTCATTTATATAAAAATATATATAGAATTTATGTGACGTGGTTATGATAAAACATCGTTTCGTAGAGGTGGAAATCCACACATAGACACGAATGATGTTATCGTTTTAAAATGAATGGAATGGTATGAAATTATGTGAAATATTGTTTTTAATAAGGATAATTATTTAATTGATTAAATATATATATATGTATATATATATATATTATGCACTATTAAAAACAATCGTGTGGTGGTGATTGAAAAATGAACAACATCAGTTCATAAAGCAGTAGCCCGCCGCACACACAAACTATATTTTCATTTCCCATTTGATGGAATATGTGATAGGTATGTTGTATTAGAGTTAAAAAATAGAATAAAAATATATGGTATATAATTACATAATTATATCATGAAGGATGAATAAAAATTTAATTATAATTAAGAATAAATTAAACAAAACGGTATGTTAGAGTGAAGCCTCATTTTCAAATAACCTCTTCAGGAATAAAATAAAAGCATTCCTAAGAGGATTTCCTCATCACAATGAGGCCTATATTGAATGTTAAGGTAATTGGGGATGATATTTATAAAGGGGATGACTTCCTTGTCTCCTCTCTCTTCTTTTCCCTCTCTTAGATTTGTAGTAGATAGTTTTGCTAGCTTTTCTCCATGATGGGAAGCAGGTAAGGTGCTAGTGGTTATTTCAAGGGGAAGTACTTTAAAAATTATCTGTGTGATATGTAGGTTCCAATGGTATCATTTGGTGGTGAGATGTCATCTGTAATTCTATGCACCCCCCCTTGTTGAGGTTGTCCTCAAGGTTTCTAATAGGGTGGATGGATTTGTAGTAGTGAAGTTGATAGAGATAGAGATTCTTGATGCGATGACTTTTTATGATCCCACCTTGGTGGATCGGTTAGGATTCTACAAAAATCTGCTAAAAAGGTTAAGATATTTTGTTTGATCTAGCAGAAATTTTCTTTCAGAAGCTGTTTCTGAGCTCTCTTGGGTAGCATTTAGCATCTATTTCTCCCCCTTTGATGATTTTTATAGTTCTAGGGCTAAAGAGAAATGTTGGTGTCGATTTTGGAACATCTCCCTATCCCGCTTGTATTGGAATTAAAATTATTTTAGTGAGACCTACTCTATGGCCATTTGGGTCCACATGCATAACCTCCCACTCCACTTTCATAATCAGGAGATCCTAAAATCATTGGGGTATGCCTTAGGTTTGTTCCTTTGTTCTTATAATAACACAACTTGCATTCAATCCTTGACATTCCCATGAATCTGTGAGGATATGGATCTCTCAGTGAATTTCCTGGAGCAATTTCATTTAATGTCAGGGGATGGAATTAATTGAGGGAAAATGATTCATTCAAATCTCCTTAGAGGTTTTTCATGGCATGTAGATTTTAAGGTATTTCGGTAGCGGTATATAGAAAGTGGTGTTCTGGTGCTGGTCCCTCTTACTTAGGGCACCAAGGTTCTAGATTCATTGGTTTGGTGGAATCTGCATCACTGGGAATGAAGACTGGTTCAAAGGAAGACATTAATATTATGAAGGCCTTTTCAAATCAAAATGGTGTCCCCTAAGTGCATGTTGATATGTCATATCTAACTATTCTTCCCATTTCAGAAGTCCTTATAGAGGATGCATCCTATACATACCTGATTTTTTCTATCGCCTATTCTTTGTGGGGTATCTTAAAATGTGGGCTCATCCCTGTATTTTACATGGGGTGCTTAGGATTTAGATCTTATAGACAGTTCCTATCCTATTCTTCTAAGGATTTTGTCTCCTCCTCCTCGTCATTTTGAATCTCATCTCAGCTCTCTCTGTAATTTATTCAATTGTCCCTACTCCATTTCTGGACACCAAATTTCAGTGGGTGGCCTCAAAGGGGTCGATACTAGTAAGTGTGTAGAAAGAGATAAAGTCTTTGTGGGGGTCCTCACAATGATTTCTTCTAGTTTCCATTCTTAATGGGGAATCAATGACATACACTCCGCCTCCATCATTGATAGTTATACATTCGCTGCTCGATGTTCTAGAAGGGATAGTTTAAAATAATATACTTCTTCCCAATTGATATGACTCATTAGAGGAACAACCTGGAATAGTAACTCACTCTATGTCAAAGGAGGATGGTATGACCATCCCTTTTCCCCCAAAAAATTATTCTGGTAATATAATCAGTAAGCTCAAATTTTAATTTTTTCTCTAATTATCTGGAATATGAGAGGGATGTGTCTCTCGATAAGAGTGACCTCCTAGCTGCAAAATCTACGAAATACATGTCATATAATGTGGAAATTCTTGAACAAGAACACGACCTATCAAAAAATTCCAATCCGGTGAGAAATATAGGATTTCAGTCATGAATGCATGGGCTCTTAGATAACTTGTATATTTGGATATCTGGGAAAACAATTATTAATGTTGATGTTGTAACCCATATGTCCTAGTATATTAACCACAATGTCATTTATGTGGGGGTGAGGTGTTGTTATTATTCTTTATGCCTGAAATGAGGTACATGGGAGGTTGGAACTGTGGAATGTTTTGGGATACTTTCAGTTGGGCTATCTTCCCTGGCTCATGGGCGGAGACATAAACATGATTGTATAGCCTTCAGAAAATAAGGGGGCTTCATGCATGATCAATAGTGGGAAGCAGGGTTTTTGTGACTTCATCTCTTTAGTGGGGAATTTTGACATGGATTCTAAGGTAATTGTTTCAACTAGTGAAAAAATTGAAGCGGTACTAGTCGAATATGTAGTGGCATGGAACGACGCTTTGTGAACATAAAAGGTCTCAATTCATTATCCTAGATGATGGTCACCCACCTTCCTCACTTTTTATCTGATTATTAAACACTTATTGTGGAACTGAAAAGGGACATGTATGGACATAGATCTTTCCAATACACCACTAACTAGCACGAGTAGGATCACTTCATGAAAATTGTGAAGAGATATTAGGATTGTGGGGAGACTGGGAGGGACTGGATTTGACTGACGAATAGATTTTACCATTTTAAGAAGGAAATTGTCAAATTGTTGTCCCACATTCGAAATTATGCTTCAGGGTTGGAGATTATCCAGGAGGATATTGGAATGTTCGAGGAGGAGCTACAGAATGACTGGGAAAATAATAAATTTTCTACTCTATATGATAATGTTTTTTTCATTATGAGAAACTGATTCAGATTGAGAAGGAATACAAACTCATAAAATGTGTGAGATGGTTGAAGGTGGGAGACTACAATAACACCTACTTCCATGCATTCCTAAAGGAGAAGATTAACACGAGGCTCAACATTTGTATAGGTAACAGGGTCTATATATCAGATGTGGAGGTTAATAGATACTTTGATTTGGATCATTATAAAGGCTTCATGGCTAGAGTGGCGAATGCTAGTTATGTGGATACTCTAGATGTTGAGGAGGTGGAGGTGTTCTGGTAGGAGTCCCATACCTGGTTGGAAACTCTGACAATAAATCTATGTATACTATTCCTAAAGAATGAGAGATCAAGAGAACAGTTCTTGTAATGATGCATAGAAGTGCCCCTAACCCAGATGGATTTCATGGAAAAAGTTTCAAGGTTTCATGGTATATTTATGGATGTTATGTAGTGGAGTCTGTTAAATATGTATTCCAGGTTGGTGCTATCATCAGGTCAGTTAGTGCTTCCATGGTGATCCTATTTTCGATGGTCAAGGATCCCACTACACATGTCCCATATAAACCCATTTTATATTGTAAAATTTCTTAAATAAAATATAGAATATCTGGTTTGCATGGTGTTAGAGATGAATTATTACTAGGTTAGTTTATTGTAAGTAGTATAGGTTTTTCAAGGGCCGAAGGATACTATAGGTGATTGGGATTTCAATAGAGCTAGTGAATGATATCAGTGGAAGGGTAGAAGGATATAATGTTATCTTCCAAGATTATGGGGATTTGGCTTATGATAAGGTCGAATGGAGCATCATAATTTGAGTGATGCAGATGTTTGTTTTTTAGGAATGGGTTTGCCTTTAATTTCTATTCATCCGCATGGATGTCAATCATTCTCAGGGGGAAGTGTTTCATCTTCTTCAAATATGTTTGGGGTGTTCGGCAGGGGGTCCCATTGTCCCCAATTCTCTTCATCCCGGTGCAGGATTCTTTATCTAAAATTCTTCATAGATGAATGATTAATGGTAGATTATCACCATTCTATGGACAGAAGGGTAGGGAGGGAATCTCACCCCAGATGTTTGCAGATGATGTAAGGATTTTTACAAATGGTTGGTGAATATTATTGATTTTGTCTCATGGAAATTCTCTCAATGTATATCCATTTTTAGTGGAATGAGTATTAACATAGGGAAGTGATTTTTTTTTATTTCTAGCATGTTTCTGGGAAGTCGTTATATGGATATTCAAGAGATATTGGGTTTTCAATGGAGGCATCATCTTGTGTTCTATCTCAGGGTTCATCACTTTCTCGGGAATATTAGAAGGATCTACATTGAATACATCATGAACTAGCTGTTGGGGAGGATATTGATCTTGAAGAACATGTCTATATCTTTTTTGGGTTGAGTTATGATTATAAAACGTTACTCACATTCATCCTGATGTGTGTATATTCTACCATTAAGTCAATGAAAGGAACTATTGCGAGGATAGAGAAGGTTATGACAGTGTTTATGTGGGGTGCCAACCAGTCAGTAAATTGTCATTGGGCTTCATACGTACATATGGGAAGGCTAGTTGAGGAGGGTGGCATGGGGTTACATGAAATTTCTGAAATCATACAGGGCATGCAAGAACATATCGCTTGGGACATCATTATGGGGAGCTTTATATAGGATTACTTCTTCAAGGAGAGATACAATCACAACTAAGATTATGGAGAAGGCATAAGGAAAAGTTCTATAGTATTAGAATAGTGTTTGTTTACTCATATCGAGGAATTTCACAAATCAACACAGTGGATCATTTGGAGAGGGAGCATTAGCTTCAGAAAATATTACTGGGTGGGGTAGAGACTCTTCCTCTTGGGATTCTTTACCCTTGATATATCCATTAAGAACGAAAATAAATATCCTATTAATATTAAGGTGGTTCCCAAAAAGTATTATATAGAGTTTTATGATAGTAATAGCATGATGACGAGGCAGATAGATGCGGTTACATGGGTTCATTCTTGGAAAGGTTCTTCGTTCAGGAGTTTAGATGAATGAGACATTTAGAGAGCATTTTGGATTATAGGTATGAAAAGTCATGGTGCAATTAAATACCTACAAAAATTAACATCCATGTTTTGTGCATAAAAAACAAGGTCTTACCAATGGATGAGAATATTTAGTGGTGGGGTATTTATTTTGCGTCATCATTATTTTGCTATGTGAACTCAAGGAAGGAATCAACATAAAATATCTTTATGGAGTGTAAATGGGAGTCTAAGACATGGTCCCTTTATTCTCCACAGCCACGATTCAGTATTAAACTATCCAAATTTTAAGGACTCATGTCCTCATGGCTTCAACGTTTTGACAACAAGAGTATATATTGAAATGTTTGGGCCATCATCCTCGCTACCATCTACTAGACCATTAGGTAGGCCAAGAATCAATCATGTTTTGGCTTTCGATTTTCTGTGTCTTTTCTGTATATTATGGTATGATCCTTAATATGTGAGATGGTTACAATGTTTTAGGCTGGCTAAAATTCTTTCCTAGTTTTGATGTTATCAACAGAACTGTCATGCATGGGAGTTTAGGATGAAGATTGGTTAGTTGCAATCCTCATGGCAGTAGTTTGCATATGAAAGTGGATATCTTCCTCAGGGACAGATGCATGATAGGTAGAGGGGTCCTACATTAATCATGTGGCCTATTTATTGTGGATTTAAACATGTTTTATGTTATGGATAGATCCATATTGGTGGAGGCATGATCACTTCTTACTGGGGTTTATTTTTGCCGGGAGTGTGGCTTTTAGGTGTCTGAAGTGGAGTCAGATTTTGATGTTCTGGTGAAACTCGTTCAAGGGAGGTAGGAGATGTCATGGTATATAACTTACATAAGTTGAATATGTGCTCTAGTGGCTACTTAAAACAGAACATCCTTTATTTTTGGAGGGAGACTAACTTAGTTGTAGACACATTGCAATGTTCGGATGTTTGGGAGAGGGATTAATCATTTTTTATTGTTTTTGGACACATCCATTAGAGTGCAAGGTCTTTTCACAGGGGGGTGCTCTTGGGATTCATTACTTTTACCCTTCTTTAGGGACTCTTGTAATGGATGTTCCAGACCATAATTTTCTACAATGATAATATAAAAAAAACTTATAGTTAGTCACGGATGATATTTACATAGTCATAGGCCAAAATTAACTGACTTTTCTACGTGATGAATAGTTGAGAGTAAGAGCCCTTTTATAAGTGAGAAGAGTGGCACTTTTTAATTCCTTAATGTAGTAATTTAATATAAGTTATTTTTAATGTAAAAATTCATATCAATTCTATATTTAAATGATATAATGATTATGGGTTGAAATGATACCATCTAATTAAATTTTGAATTTTTTATAATATGTTTTCACCCTTATAATTTTGTTTTAAAACCTTTTATCTTTTTTAACAATTTCTGTGATAACAATTTTTTTTTAAAATTATGCTACATGGTTATTAATATGAAAGGATGATTGGAAATTAGAAGGACCATCGTTTATTTTTAATAATTTATAAAAATCATCTGGCAATATATAATATTTTTTGGAGTTGTAAATATTTTAATAATATATTATTTATTATAATGTATAATTATTGTCATTTCTAATAATATTCATTTAATTTGACATTGAAGAGAACATAGAGGAAGTGGAATTTCAATATATTCCATTAACTACTCTATGATATGTTATATTAATTTTAAAATTCCTCAAAAATATCAATTTTTTGAAATTGTAATACTTTAAATATATTTTAAATCATTAATTTTATTTTTTTATTGATTGGAAAAACATTGTGTCATCATCACATTATCATTTAATGTAAGATGATAACATCTAAAAAGTATGAATAAATTAATAAAATAAAAAAATTAAGTATTCTAAAATTAAAATTTATTATGAATTTAATACATTCTTGGTTTATTAGTGAATACATAAGTGATATTTAAATGCATGTTGGTGACATTTATAATTTTTCAATAATTAAATTATTATATAGGTCACCTTCTTGAAAAAGTGTTCCATAAATGAATAAATAATTTTACAAATGTGTTAACTGTAAAAAACACCTCATCCATTAATATGGAATATGAAAAATGGTGGCTTTATCACTTAGTATTACCCTAAGATATCCCAAAATAACCTTTTATCATGGTGATGTTTTTTAATGATTTTACTATTCATTATGGAGAGACAAAATTAACCGTGTTAAGTTATATTAATTTTTTTTTTCCACATAATTAATAAATTTTAGGAAATTTAGTCTCTATATGTTTCATAAATTCATTTTATGAGTTCCCTGTAAAGCATTACGAAATATATTTTTCGAAAATTGGATTATGTAGGGAAATTTAATTTTACAAACTATATAAATTGCAATATTCATTATAAAAATTTATATTCAAATAGATATATATATATATATAATATAAATTAAATATATATCAATATTTACTAGGTGTTGTTATAAAAAAATGTAATTGAAATACATTTTTCACATGAAAAAAGTTTTTTGAAAAATTAATTTTACTAATGAAAATAAACTTATAAAAAATGATGAAAATTTATTATTCAAGTGAAATTGATTAGATTACTAAGAATAAATATTTTCTTATTTCACTTTGAACCCACAAAAAAATTATAATTCGACTATTAACGTTAAATATTTATTGAAAATAAAAAACAATATTTGAAAAATTGAAAAATTTCACAATTCTCAGAAAAATCAGTTATTATATATAAATAAAAAAATTCCAACCTTTGATAATTTTGATATGATGACTTAAAATTGTATTTTATATTACCACATATATTTTATAAAAGATACACTAATTAATTAAAATATTATAATATAATAATAAATTAAAATCATTTTGAAAAAATACACATTTTTGCCAATAAATTTTATTCCTTAATAATTTACTACATATTTAATAATATTTTAAAAATACACATATATTGATTGGTATCTTTATGTATATATTATAAGATATTAAATCCTATTTAATCTTTCTAATTCAATGACTATGATAAAATGGTAATAATTAAATAATAATATATCACTTGTCGTTTAAGCTTGGTGTTCTGTGTCATTTATTGAAATCCCAAATCGTATAAAGGGATAAAAAACATTAAAATAGATAAATGGAATATGAAATATAAATTTCATTTCAAAAAACACAAAATATCACATCCAAATAATAGAACAAATTTGGGAAGTGAAAATATGGATATGTGGGAGAACAAACACAAAAGGACTAATATATATTAATATCGAACTAGTTTTGGTGAATTTAAATGATCATAAACCTATAAATTCATGATCATTGAAAATAAAATTGATGGTGGTAAATGAAAAAATAAGTTAATTTAAGATAATTTCCCTAAGGATTAGGGATTCTTCTACTAACAAGAAAGTGAAAACATCTAAATTATCATCTTTGATGTATATTATTATTTCATAAGAAGAATAAATTCAATTTTTTGTGCCTTGAAAAATTTCCACTTCATCTCTTAATCCTATAAATGAATATCTCAAATTATTTTTTATATATATAAAACTAGAAAATAATTTTAACGAATCATATAATCATCAATAATAATTAAAAAATATTTCATATTTCATTAATATAAATAATTTTATTCTCCTCTTTTATAATAATAATAGAATTGAATAAACATTAATTTGACATAATAATAAATTAATCTCTAAAATTAAATTATAAAACCATGTGTTTTGAAATAAATCATTCCATAAATAGATAAATGTTTATCCCACCTATACTCAATAACCATAAAATTAATCATTGTCTTAACTTCAAATATTATCTCATACCCATTATCTTACACATTCAAATACATAATTACATTACTCCAAAATAATCCATTATGTAAAACATAATGTTTATATATATATATATATATATCTAAAAATAATAAAACATCAACCAAATTTTCATTAATCACCTTACAATAAAAAAACATAAAAAATTATTGCTACAATAATATGTTTGCAAAAAAATTAAATTTATGCATAAAACCATTCGAGTAAATACAAGTTCATATTAACAATTATATCACATAATCGAGTGGTAGTTATTTCAATATTGTTTCTCTTCAGTTGGTGGTTCAAGCCTTATAACCTTACCAGATGTGAATAGGTTTCACTCGTTATGTGGGTTTTCCCATTTCTAATCCAATATTAATATAATATAAATAAATTTTCCAAATATATGATAAACTCCCCAAAAATTACATTAATCCTCAAATCACTTTTTAAATACTATAGTTTTCTATACAACTTATTTATTCCTCATGATAAAATAATCTTAGTTGATATTATTATTGTCACATCAACTATAATATTAACCCTATGTTTATCAATTCATCTATACTTATTTCCATATAATATTAAATCATCATTCCTCAAATAAATTTTCCACTAAAAATATTCTAAAAGAAAGGGTCGTATTCCCATAAATTTCTGCTAAAGTATCCATAATAATGATAAAATCCCATCACATATAACTTCATAATGGATTCCTACTACCTTAAATTTATGATCAACCATATAATTATAAGCCCAATATACATTTGGGTTGTTCTATATCACTATATCATATCATATTTTCCCATTTGTTTATTTAATTCATCATTATAGATCAAAATGAAAATGTTAGTTAACCCAAGCATTTCCCTTGGGATTGTTAAGCTATGTTTGTCATTATTCCACACTCTGTTTTCTCCAGAAAGATAGATGATATATTCTCAGCCAACTATTTTGTGTTTATTACCCCAAGATGCATCTATGATAAAACAACAACCACTTTTAGTGTCCAGAAATATTTTTTTCTAGGTATAATACGTATTTTCTACCTTAACAAATCATTATAATGTTATCCTATACATAAACTTATCCAAAATATATGTCTTAGTGTTATGGTCCCTAATATATTTTTTCCTAAATCCTATTCTAAAGGTTTCTATTAAATATCCTCTAACACCAACTATAAATATCTTACCCATGGTATCCAAGAGTTGGTGATTAAATTATTATAACAAAACTTGATACAAGGAATCGTATCCTAAGAAAATCAATAGTTTATTAATCTTGGTAAACTATATTCTATATGATAATCACATAATACATCTGAAAAATTCCTTAAATAATTCGGAAATGTAAATATTTCTTGTCCTCGAAATCATCTAATGATTCCCTTATCATGTAATGGGGTACGAAATAAAATATGTGAGCTCATATGCTCAAAAAGGGTAACAAAAATGTGAAATATATCACGATTAAATACATCTAAATCGATATGTCAAGGTATATAATTGGAAATACATTCCATTTAATCAATAAAGTGAGAATAAATTATAATATGGATTCAGTAAACGATGATAAAATTGTTACATATAACTAATCATCTGATCATGAAACTTATCCATGGATGTCATAACTATTCAAATAACAACATTTTAATTTAAAATTAATCTCATAATGATGGAATCAATAATTTTAGACGCATGATAATACCTTTAAGGCCCCATTAAAAGATATCATACATAAATTTTTATTCCACAATAAAATAATCAAAATAGTATAAATGGTGAACCCACTAAATAATAAAGGGGTTATAGTGAGACTTGACCATCACATAAAAAATCTAATTCATTCCTTGTATTAATGGGGAGAAAAAAAATTCAATACATATCAAATATAAACATTTTAAAAAAACAAGCATACTAAATTATAATATTTTTATCATAAAACTAAACATAAAACATCGAGAGAAAGAATAATAATGATATAATTACACCATATCCCCATCAGAGTAAATATAAAATAATTGATAATTTTTATTGTTTAGTATAAATATTATGGAAATAACAGTAAAACATTCTTGGGGAAAATACACCTTTTGGTTTGATATTCTATTTAAGAGAATAAAAAGTCATTGAATTATAGAGGAAAATTATTTAACAATAATTTTGGAAACATTTAAAAGATACTTCAGTGTATTTAGTGGTAATGATGGTAGGAAAACACTTTTCATGCTTAGTTTATTAAAATAATGATTCCAGTTAAATTATTGATAAAAATTTAAAAAGTACCACGTTCAAAAAACAGCAAGAAGATTAATTTTTTACAATTTTTTTAAAAAAATCCACGAATGGGTAAAAATTTCATTCATAAATATTATGAGGATATAAAAAATATATTTAAATTTTATTAACAAAAATATGCATATGGAAGAAAATGATTCTTTCTCAAGAAGATAAATAAATCAGTTTTCTTTAACATGGGACAATGGAATCTTGAGTACATAACATGGGTAAAGTCAATGGAAATATTATAATTTATATTAAAAAATTGTAGAATAAGATATTTTGTGTTTATGATATAAATATTCAATAATTAACCCATTGAGACATAATAATAAATAATCTTGAATAAATATCTTATTGTAAAATAAACCATTAACACATTTGCATCCTTTTAGTGGATAAACTAATATTAAATAACACATTAAATTTTATGAATATATATATATTAATTATATAAAACTGAAATAGGGATGTGTACATACCACATTAAAATAAATAGTTTCATAATTTCAATCATGTTTGAATATATTGGATGTTGAGAAGAAATATATTATAAATAAGTTATTGTTGATGTGAGAATTAGTCAATAAAATTATTATCTGGAATAAATGCAAATCCCCATAAAATAAGTGGAAATACAAACTAAAAAATATGAATTCATCACAAACCTAAACTTATAATTTCAGAGAAAATGAATATTTAATATGATCTAATAACATAAATTGAGTTATCAAAACACATAGCACATGTTTACATTCATGTTTTATAAACATGGAAAAAATACATTGAATTTTCTCATAAAATATCATGATTTATGAAATATTAATTATATAAAATTTTCAAAAATAAAAATATTAAACAATTAACTTAAATTATTTGAATTACATTAAAATATTCTTCAAAATAAACATGAGATGAAATCCCCTTCCACGTGTTCAAGTCATCAAGTACGTTTATTATATTAGTGAATAGTAAAATTTTATTAATTGATAAATATCTTAAGAACCAATTCCATATTTAAAATATCATTTTTTTATTTAATACCAGGTTATTTTTAATTACAATTTTATTTAAGGTCATTTTAGTCATCTTGATGATATTCGGTTCATATGTCCCAAATGGATTCGGTGGTTCTACTATGGTATAAGTGTTAATTAATATATATTATCTAGAATATTAATCATGAATTAATTATAATTTTAATACAGAAATAATATTTTTTAATCTAACCATGAAATATGATTATGATAAATTAAAAATGATAAAATCATTATGGTTGAATTTTGTCTATACGCACGAGTTGAATTTCATTTTTCAACAATCATATTTGAAAGAAAATATGTATTATTATTTATTTACAAACTAATAATTATTACTGATAAATACTTATATTTATTCAAATACACATATATATAATTCATGTGACATGGTAATGAATATCAAATCACATAGATTCATGGAGGTTGTAATCCAAGTGTATGAATGAATGCCATTATAATTATTAAATGAATAGAAACAGAAGACAATAAATGAAATATTTTATTTATAGAATGACAACTATTTAATCAATATCATATATATTAAAATCATATCCCCTAATAAAACTATCCATCATTGGTGGGGATGGAAAATATATTACATCAGTTCCCTAGGCTATAGTCCATCATACACACGAATGACATCTTTATTTCTCATTTGAATGAAGAGGAGATTTATGTGTGGTATATCATTATGAAAAAAATTATCATTTTATTAGGGATATTTTTTATTATATCCTTATATAGTAATATGACTTTACATATATAAAATTATAAATAAAACAAATATATTTAGTTATAAAAGATACATATTATTCATTGAACCTCTTTCGGTTAATAAAAATATCCTTCTTATGGGGGTTTCTGATTAAAACATTTCTAAAAGTATATGGGAAGGAAATTATGAAAAGGATTTCAGAAAGGCAAGTCAAAACAAGAATGATTTTTAGTGTGAAAAAAGTATATAGGAGGTGCACTTTTATTGGAGAGGGATGGGGATCTTTTAAAATTTCATAATAAATTATACCACTATAAATTTTTCTCTTTGAAAATGGCCCAAAAATTTTGTTATCCAAATATAAGGATGAAAAATCATTAAATTTTATTATTCACTAAAAATAAATCATTTAAAAAAATAAAAAAATGTAGCCTAGGTAAATTTTTATATGATTATTTAAAATATAACTTTTAATTTTTCATATTCTTTTAATAAATTCTATAGGAAATATTTATAATATTTTTCCAAAAAAATTAATAAAAATAATTTTTCAAGAACACTTAGTTTTATAATTTCAAATTTCCCTAAATGAAAATTTAAACTTATTTCCAAATAAATTTTCAAAAAATATTATTATTATTATATTTATATATATTTGTTAACTTTTTCATTCATATTTACTCCTTACAATTTAATTACTACATTATAATAGAAATATTTAACAATTAATATTTCACATTTATTTAAGCTTTATGTTTGGTTTCATATATGTTATCGATCATAATTTTATTATTTTTTGATATCAGTTTTCTATAGTGAGATTTTGTTTTTCGGATATCCTATTGGGTATTTCTACACTAATCACTATACAAAAATCATTTCCCACTTGTATTTTAAATAGAAAGATGATACATAGTTTAAAGGAGACCTTGGTGGTTGTGTATCATTTGGGGATGGTTTTTACTGGTGTTTTTTGGTCCTTATAGATGATGGGTACTATCATAGATCATATAAAAGATTTTTTATTATGATGAAGAGACTTATCATGCTAATGATACAGTATACATTAGTGTGTTTCTATATTGTTTTTACTATTTTTCGGATATTATAATTTTTAAATGGTTATAGATATTAGTCATTGTCACATTATAATTATATATTAGTGTTTTTATCAAATTTGTTTAAAAACATTATTTTATGATTTAACGATATATGGGTTTCTACTACTATTAATTAGGATAATGCCTCCCTTCTAAAATCGTTTTTCTTTGTTCTAGTCAACAACTTCTTTTCTATTTATAGTGGCATGTTGGTTGTAATCTCATCCCAATGCATATATCCAATGGGTCCCTGGTAAGTTGGGTAATGTCAAAGTTTTATCAAAGTCTGAAAATCCTTTCTATAGAGATTAGAGTTCCAATTCTAGATATGATAGTTTTTGAAATTTAGGTAAAAGATGACAAGGGTTATTGGGAATTTACTTTTATCTATGAACCCATCATTGGTTTTATCTGTGAAAGTATCACATCATTGGTAGATTGATAATCTTCATGTTTACTCATTACTCTAAAGAATCGTTTCTATGGTATAATTGAGTAGGTAAATGAATGATATAGTCTTTTTGTAATAAATTTATCCATTTCGTTTTTTCATAATCTCACCTAAATAGTCATTAGTAATTGTACCAACTTATTTTCAACAACTATATTCCACTCTGTAGAAATTGAATTAGAATTTATAGTCATGGTTTTGATGATTCTATAAAAAAAATTTCAACTCTTATAACAAATCAATTTATTTGAAAAATATTCATTATTTGAACATTTTTAATGAAACTCTACACTATGAGATGTGAGATTATCCTTCACCCATTATTTATAGAGGGTATCCTCTATATGATGATCATTTATGGTTCCAACAATGTAGGATAAGACAAGCTATATATTGAGTGGAATGTGAATTTTTTAATGTCACATGGTCCTCATATTTGAGGTCATAATTACCCTCAGATAGAAAAGAAAATACTAGTGTTAAATAATTATGTGTTCTATCTATTTAAAATAAACGTTGAGAAAATTATGTTCCCTACATCGAGAATTTATTATATAAAGGGGATTCGATAATGGATATTGACTATATAGACTCATGATAAGGATATCATACTATTTTAAGAGTTTCAATTTCAATTCTTGTAAGAGTATTATATAATTACCTTAGGTATGGGACAAGTGTAATGGATGTTATACACTCATTAGGGTAACATGTACATGACCAAGTACATTTTAGGATTCAAAACCCTCATACCGTACACCATATACAATATTTATGAAGGATCTCTATAATATCAGAATATCAAATGAATCATCATGATATATATTACTGATGGGGTTGAACCATTATGTATTATCTCTTTGTTGGGGCCTTTGAGAGGGAATAAGGATCAAGATCTCCCTATAAAGATGTAGTCTAGTAATATGATAGTTTTTAGTTTCCCCATCGTGGAGTTTCCTATAGTTGACAACATATGGAATTTATCAGGATACCATCATTAGAGAAATTATATTCATGATCATGATATATGAGATTAATAGTATCTCAGCAATTTAAAATATTGAATTAATTACTATTTAATAAATTATTTTCTTGTGGAATTTAAGGTATATGTATATGTATTTTCTAACTATGTTCTTTGTCAGGGGAAGACATCGTGGAATTATATATTTACCTCCACAAATATTGTTGCTCATAGATGAACATATTTCTAAAAGTGGATAGGATGTCCCACTATGTGACAGTATTTATAGAGCAAGTATCATCATAATAAAATGTGGAATGGTTTTACAATATATAAAATAATTTCCCCTAACAAGAACTCTATATGATACTAGTTATTCTCTTAGACCTAGTACTCATGACTAATTATAGATTATTTTATTAAAATAATACAATAAATAAATTAGAGACACCATTTCACGTATGATCAGTTTCATTTCTACACAAGCACATGTATATGTTCACACATAAAAATAACTTCTTTCACTTTTATATAGTTATTTTTGGAATAATGTATTATATTATACCCTTAAGCCTTATCATATTAATTTTACAATCATTTCAAGAGGAGGTAAAAACCTCACCCATATATTCCAATAGTGTGAAGACATGCTTAATGAATATATATTTTTGTGGGACCATATTAGGGATATAATGAATCCATATGATCTCATCCTTGGTGTGACCTAGTTATCATCAGCCAGCTCTAAGATAAATTGATATCATTAGAGGGTAGAAAATAATCATGCTGATGAATGTAGCTTCTCTTTGATAGGTGATTGAGTCCTGTATTCCAGAAAAGTGGGGGATTTATAAAGAATTTTTATATGAAAACCCACTATTTATTGTCTTTCTTATAGTATATACATTTTGGGATCATGTTCATGTAGACATAAAAGAGTAAATTTATATTTTATGATGAATTACTTAGCTTCTCCTTATTAATACATCAAATTTTTCATTGATTCAAATCATAATACCCCAATAATATCTTTATTGACTAGTTAGATGGCCACAGATAAAGTTATAGATACAACTTTACAAATATATTTCCTTATGAAGTAATGATTCAATATTCCTTGTGTTCACTTATTAGGAAGTAATGATTCTTTTCCAAGAAGACGGGCTAGATATTATACATTTATATTTAATATCATCACTTATTTATGTGACAATAAAAAAACTTCTTTTAGAGATATATATTTTCCCTGATGAATAGTAATGTGAAATTTTATTGTAAAATATGAACATTGGGTATATATGTCAACATCTTCATGCATAAATGATATATATCAAAATTTAATTGTTGATGTGTCTTTAATGGGTTATGAGTTCCTAGTCAATTCATTAATAGTGATTAATTTTCATTGAGTTTTCTAGTACATTAGAAGAACATCATTTATCAATTATTAGAATATTTTATAATGGGTTTCATTGAACATATTCAATATTGAATGATGGACCATATTATATGAGGTTGAAAAATACTTATATGACATACCACAATTGTAAAATGAAGCAATGCCGAAAAATGACTCTTTACAGGTTTATCAATTTAAGTGTGATTGATAAAAACTTCATATATATTGATTTATGGAACTATATTATTGTACTCCCCATGAAAACTCATAGATAATACATTATCAGTGGGAAATTTTTGGGCCATATAAATCATAATTTCTTTTGGTTTGTTTTCTCCAAAATTTATCTCCACTTGAAGAAATTAACATGGTTAGAGTTTATAGATTATTATTTTTTCGTTATCATGTATATTTTTGAAAATTGAAACATGTGGTTGATTATATTAGTAAAAGACACATACGTAACTTGTTTTAGATGCCCCTTAGTATCTAGAAATGATGTAATTGGGAATGGTAAAAGGGATTGTGATTCTTAAAAATATTCGGTAGCGATGTATCCCACACTTCAATAGTGAGTGAGATAGCCCCATCAGAGGGAAAATAATTTTATGAATTTTTTAGGACAATTATTTCCAATGTATATACATGATAGATTCTATGAAGGAGGGTCTATATCCAATTCAATTATATTCAGACAAATATTCCATTCAGGCTATGGTTGGAGGAGTTGAATGAGTGTTAAACATCATCTTTTTAGGTATATTGTTGTGTAATAATGATATAAAAAACCATTATTGTAAATATTATTGGTCAGATAATAATATGTGTATTACATATTATTTTCATATAGTGTCACTTTTACGTTGATAATTGATTATTAATTGGTCAATTTTAATTTTTTAAAGACTCGTGATTCAATAAATATGATGTTGTATGTATACACATGGACCTCATGGTTAAAATACCATAATCAATGAATGGTCATTATTCTATTTGGGTGATTGTCAAATAATGACTGGGACGATCCATTTCCATCCTATTTGGGATTAGAATTTAGTAGTGATTTTTTGATAACTATAAATGGATGAAATCATATAGCTTTTTGTATTTTATCTGAAAATTATTTTATTTTGAGATCCACATTTCACAAAAACAATGGAGAGGGGTTTGAATCATTATATAAGGATATAATTATAGTTGTGTACAAGATTTTATAATGTTTTATTTTTAGAATTATAAATTTTCTATCACGCCCCATCCTCGGGGCCCGTGCCATGTCTACCCCAAGCCCGCCTTCCATAGGCCAGTGGCTGGCGACTAGCACCAAAGGCGTAAATCCCAAAATAAGGGAAGACATTGCCTTTAAGAGTAACATACACAACATAGTATGCAAGAGAAGTAAATAATAAGTAAAACTGAGTACAAGGTAAGTGCTGAAAAAGTAAATGGGCTAGTATACAAACCCAACTGAAAGTACAATACAACTGAATGGAAAGTAAAATAGAATAAAGTAAAACAGCAACACCGAGTCATCCTCCGGCAATCCCACCGGAAGGGTGGGTACAAATAGTCTCCTCTGCTCCTCGGTCCGACTGTCCGCTCCCTGTACGTCCCTGCCAAACTGTCGGACCCACACAGGATACAGGACCAGCTACTCTTTCGGACCCACACAGGATACAAGTACAGAGGTCAGCATTGCCAGACCCACATAGGATACATTAACAGTATTCATCGCCGTCAAACCCACAGTGTATTCCAGTACGGTCGTTGTCGCTGTCGAACCCACGGAGGATTCCTGTACAGAAGTTGATGCAGTCGGATCCAGCTCTAGGGTTCCGGAACAGAGCATGCTCGATTCTGGGAGGATCCACTCCACGAGCCAAGGGGTTCGATACATCAATTGTCACAAAGTACAGAGTTTATGTATCAAAAAGTTCCATCTTGACAAAAGAAACCCAATGCGACAGACAATACGTCAATCTGACACCCGGTCTGAAAGTTATTAGCTTTTCCGTCCTAGGGCCCCTGTTGGTTTTTAAACTAAAACCAACCCAATTTTATTCCATCTGCACCCAAAATCATGTGGAGTAAGCCAAAATAACCATCTCATTAAGAGGAATTCAACAAAGTCGACGTCACGTCAATCAGACATCCGTAGCTCAAGTTATAGGCATATCTTCTCCGAAGGCCTGGTTGGTTTCGTGTTCGAACCAACCCGTCCATAACCAATGTTCTCTGAAACCTTGAGTGTATTATATTAAAATGAACGTCTCGATCCAAGGATCTCAATGCAACTGACGGTGTGTCGATCGGAGGTCTGTAACCCATGATGTGGGCAAAAGACCGAAAGTGGTCCGAAATGGGGGGTCGGGGCCCGGCCCGACCCGGCCCAACCCCCCTTGGGTCGACCTGGGTCCAGGTCCGGCCCGGTCGGGTACGGCCCGACCCGACAGGGCATGGCCCAGCCCGGCGAGGCGCGGCCCGGCCCGGAGAGGGGTGGCCCAGTCCGATCTGCGCGACCCGCCCCGGCTAGGCTGGGGGGTACGCTGGCCCGGCCAGCGGGCCGAGTAGGGGGGGACGCGGTCCCCCCTCCCTTTGCACTCTGAGGATGCGGCAGGCGCAGCATCCTCCTCCGGATCCCGCGTGGCCGCGGGATCCGGCCGCCTTCCCCCGGCGCCACTGCGCCGGCGACCCGCACCGCCGTAGATGTCTGCGGGCCACTAGAGTCATTCCGGTGGTCCGTTCTTGCTCCTGTCTGCGCCTACGGTCATCTTGGGACCCGCTCTTCACTGTGACAGCTTTCAAACGGCTTTGCGGTCTCGTTTCATCATCTCCCAACGTTCCGCTCATCAAGAACAGATTAGCGGTGGGTTCGGACTTGTTGGTTGGTCTGCACCCACCGTGTTATTGGTTCAAACAACTCCCAACAATTATACGTCATGCCGAGGGTATAATTCACATAAAGAAATATAAACCAAAACCCCTACCTTAACAAGAAGGCGTTCGTCGGCATCGCGGTGGACGATGTCGCGGTAGACGACGTTGCGGTGAAAGGAAATGAAGGCGACGTCAGAGTGTGCTGAGGTAGAAGTAGTGTATCCTCTCATGTCTTGGAGAATAATATTGGTGGTGCGTCATCAATCTCCGAGAAACCGACGTTCTTCGTCGTTCTTCGTCAGAGGCCGGTGTTCTTCGTCCAATTCTCTAGAGCTCTCCCACGTTCTTTCCTTCACCAACGATGCTCTCCCTGCAATTAAAAAATAGGTTCCTCCTATTATTTGATTTCACACGCAAAGAAACTCCCCCGTAATTAATTCACCACACTAATTAAAATGTGTTGACAAAAGAAGGGAGAGAAAAGGTTCCCCTTAATTAAACACATTGGTAGTTTAAATTAAAAAAAGGAAAAGGAAGGTTCCACATTCATCAATACGAGTAGTTACCCAATAATTAATCATGAGATATTAATGGAGGAAACGTCAAGGAAACATTAGGGGAATAAATGGGGTAAAATGAAATTAAATGGTGGGGCTCTTGTGGGCCCCACCTCTCTAACCTCCCCACTTGGGTAATTAAGTGGTTGTGGGCCTCACCCTTCACTACCCATGGGAGGGAGTATCCTCCTTTAGTAATAAAAATTGTTCTGACAATTTTTATTCATTTCTTAAACAGACCCCCAAAAATTAACTTCTCCTCTTTTGCGAATGCAAATACGGTAAGTGTCCCCTTAAGAAAATACCAGCGCTGTGATTTCATTGGTGCGCTCAGATTTTAATTCCGATCACCGGTTCAAAAGTTAGAAAAACCTACTCATTTTTTCACTAAACGTACCCGAGCTAAACATAGAAAATTGATTCCGGGCACACCAGACCTCGGAATCAAGTGCTGTAAGAAGCGACAGACTCGTAAAATTTCAAAGTATTTTAAAAAAAATTCCTTGAAATTTTTGGGTCTTTACAATACTCCCACCTCAAAGATTTACGTCTCGTAAAGCTACAACATAAACTAAGGAAACAAATGAGGGTATTGAGCACGCATCTGAGCCTCCCGCTACCATGTGATCTCATGGAGGTTCCCGTGATGCCAATGAATGCGCACCAGAGGTATCGACCATCCACATAGGACCTGCTCCTGTCGATCCTCGATCCCCACCGGAACCTCCGCAAAAGTGGCCCCGTCATCTATGTCCAACACCCCGTTATCGATGATATGCATTGGGTCATGCATGTATCTTCTTAGTTAAGATATGTAGAAGACGTCATGCACCCGGTGCAGCTGAGGTGGAAGGGCCAGGAGGTAGCCCACTTCGCCTACCATGTTGAGGACCTGGAATGGTCCGATGAAGCGCGGAGATAACTTGCCACCCCGTCCAAATCTCTTCAACCCACTTTGATGTGAGAACCGTAGCAAAACATGGTAGCCATCCTCGAACTCCATTGGTCTCCGCCGCCTATCAGCATAGGACTTCGGTCTGCTCTGTGCATTCCCCATCCGGTCCTGGATGATCTGCACCTTCTCTGTCATAGCCCAAACCATCTCTGGTCCTACGATTGCTGACTCCCATGGGTCTATCCAGCACAGAGGTGATCTGCAAGGTCGGTCATGCAATGCCTCGTATGGTTCCATCCCGATGGTGGAGTGGTAGTTGTTGTTGTATGAAAACTCCACCAAGGGTAGGTGATCCTCCCAGCTATGAACAAAGTCAAGGACACATGTACAGAGCATGTCCTTGAGAGTCTGAATGGTCCTCTCCATCTAGCCATCAATCTGAGGGTGAAAGGCAGTGCTCAGGCATAGCTGCGTCCCAATGGCCTCCTGCAACCCTTTCCAAAGCTGGGAAGTAAAGCGAGCATCTCGATCAGAGATGATAGATGATGGAACCCCATTAATCTGTATGATCTCCTGAACGTAGAGGCGTCCCAAGCTCTCTACTGATCCCTTCTCTCTGATCGGTAGGAAGTGAGCCGACATGGTGAGTCGGTCTACGATCAACCAGATAGAGTCGTGTCCTCTGGAAGTACGATTAATCACTGCCACAAAATCCATAGATATCCCATCCCACATAGACTCCGGGACCTCCAAAGGATGTACCAAGCCTGCTGGTACCTGGTGCTCCACCTTCACCTACTGGCAGGTGAGGTATCGTGAAACGAACACTGCCACCACCTTCTTCAAACCCGACCACCAGTACTGTCGTTTGAGGTCCTCCTACATCATTGATACTCCAGGATGTACCACTAGAGTGGAAGTATGGAACTCCCTCAGCACCTCCTCCTGTAGTGAAACTAGTACAATGGTACGTCCCCTGGAGAGGATGACATGCTCCCCGTCTTCATAAAATACATCGGGTGCTAGCCCTAAGGATATCTGAGCACGTCGTGTCTCACAGTCAACGTCTCCACGTAGTGCCCCTCTGACCCACTGATGTAGTGGAGGAGTGACTTTGAAATAATTTAGAAAGGATTCCCCATCTCTATCCATGAAGGATATCTGAAACGCAGCTAGCTACTCTGTCGCCTCTCCAAGTAGATGAATGCCCATTCTTCTGCTGAGAGCATCGGCTAATACGTTCCCCTTCCCAGGAGTATAGACTATCTCAAAGTCATAGTCCTGGAGGAACTCGATCCATCACCACTGTCTCAGGTTTAGGTCCTTCTGCGGGAAGATGTACCCGAGACTCTGGTGGTCCGAATAGACTGTAAAGCGCTCACCCATCAGGTAGAGTCAACACATCTTTGGGGCGAAGACCACTACTGCTAACTCCAGGTCATGGGTGGCGTAGTTCTTGTCATGATGCCCCAACTGCCGTGAACTGTAAGCGATCACTGCTCGCTCTTACATGAGGACACACCCGAGTCCAGTCCTTGATTCATCGCAGTAAACTATGTACCCTACGCCCTCCTCTGGTAGTCTCAAGATGGGCGCACTGGTCAATATTCGCCTCAGCTACTGGAAGCACTGCTGACATCTGTCTGACCACACGAAGGGTTTCCCCTTCTTCGTCAAAGCTGTAAGCAGTGCCGCAACTCTAGAGAAGTCAATCACAAATCTCTGATAGTACACAGCCAGACCTAGGATACTCCGCACCTCTGTCACGCTCCTGGTGTCCCCAATGCAAGTACGACCTCGACCTTTGCAGGATCAACTGCAACTCTCACCTCTGAGATGACGTGCCCAAAGAAGTGAAACTCTCGAAGCTAGAACTGGCACTTCGAGAGCTTACCATAAAGATGGTACTCTCAGAGTGTATCCAGTACAACCTGTAAGTGGTAGGAGTGTTTCTCCTCAGTAGTCGAGTAAATCAGTATGTCGTCAATGAAGACTAAAAGAAACCGATCAAGGTAGGGCTGGAAGATCCTGTTCATGAGACTCATGAACACTGTTGGAGTGTTGTTCACACCAAAGGGCATGAATAAGAACTCATACTGGCCATACCTACACCTGATGTCCATCTTCTGCACATCCTCGTCCCGGACTCGGAGCTGATGATAGCCTGACCTGAGGTCTATCTTCGAGAACCAAAGTTCTCCCTTGAGCTGATCGAAGAGGTCTTCAATCCTCAGAAGCGGAAACTTGTTCCACACAGTCACCTTGTTTAGGCAATGATAGTCGACACACAGTCACAAGCTCTCATGATGCTTCATGGAGAACCGGACCAGGGAAGCCCAGGGTGAAACACTTGGTCGGATGAAACATTTCCCTTGTAAGTCCTCCAGTTGTACCCGCAGCTCACGAAGCTCGGCGGGAGCCATCCGATATTCTAGAGTGGATATCGATGATGTCCCACGTTTAGTTCTATATATAAATATACCTCTCTACGAGAAGGTAGTCCTATAAAATTTTCAGAAAAAACGTCCGTATATTGGTCCTCCACTACAGGAAAACTCGGACTCCGCACGTCAACTGCTCCGAGGATGAGACTGGCCAACTGATGTGTGATCGGCTACCCTCTCCTCTGCGTGAGTCCATCCTGTGTTGTGAAGGTTCCCTTATCACTGGTGAGGGTGAACATCGTCCCATTCATGCGGACACACTACACCTTGCGCCTAATACATTCAATCTGATCATTTACAGTAGATAACCAGTCCATACCCAAGATGACGTCGTAAGGCCTCGACGCCGCTACAAGAAATTCCCAGCCGAAGTTCTCGCCTCCTAGAGTAATCTCACACTGCCGGCACTAGTGCATAATCATTGAGTCTACTCCCATATGGGTCTCTAACTGCAAGGATCGAGACAATGGCTTTTTCGGAATCTCCGAGATCCGAACAAGGGCATCGACAATAAAAGAATGACTCGCACCTATGTCTATAAGAACTGAAGCAATGGTGGAGTAGACATAGAGAGTACCTCAAATCCTCTCGGGTGAGCCGTGGTCCTAATCCTCTGCTGCCTGGAGCTGAGCCTTCCTCTGCCTGCCAGCTCCCTATGGTCGGGGTGGATCTCCTGGGGGAGGTGGTGGTAGAGCCTCGAAGCATCGTCCACCACCCACTTCTCGGCCAGCTCCTCTTCCTCATCCGCATACTCCCTATGGACCACCATGGTCGAACCTCTTCCTCTGCCTCAGAGGTCCCTCCACTGTGTGCTGCTCGTCTACATGGCGGGTCGAGTAGTCACGAGCCATGTGGCCCTGCCCTCCGCATGCATAACAATGTCTGCTCCTCGTAAGGCTGGCTCTGCGCCGTGTGCCCCACACAGCCGAACCTATGTCCTAAGGTCGCCCACCAAAAGACCTGGTCTGCTTGGACCCCTGCATCATCTGTTGACTGCCAGTGGAAGAAGACACCGCTCTATGCCGTCATGCGGTGGGTCTCACTGCTGATGGATTTTCGGTGAGAAATCTCTCCACTAACAGGGCTCGCTCTAGCACTCCCGTCTGGGTCAGGATGCTGAGTGGAATCGTCGAAGCTTTGATCTCATGCCTCAGCCCCTGATCAATGGTCTGGGCCTGGAAGAATGGGTCTCGTACCATGTCTATGGAGTAGCGCAGGAGGTCGGTAAATCTTGGTGAGTACTGGGATACTAACATGTTGCCCTTTCACAATTGTAGTAACTTCTAGATGCGCACCGCACGTAGGGTGGCTGGAATGAACTCTGAGCGGAAGAGGTTCTTGAAGTCTGTCCACAGAAGAGATGGCTCATCATGCACCTGGAGCATCTGGCTCCACCATCTACCTTCTGCTGCATGCAGAAGACTCGCGACAATGATCACCATGAGGTCTGATGGTGTCCCTACCAATATGAAGACTTGGATGATAGCCTCCAGCCAATCCTCGGTTTCCTGAGGATCCATCTCTCCAGAGAACCTAGACACCCTCTGCCTATGAAAATCATGCAACGTGATCAGGAAACATGGACTCTCCGCCGCTGGGGTGGGTGGAATCGGTGGCTCGGCGGGTAGAGGTACCACTGGTGCCTCTGTTGTAATGGGACCTGCAATGAGGACTCGTTGCTCGGTGGGCTGTCGTCTCGCACAAAGCTCAGAACCCTAGCTGGCTGCCATTGTGGGGTCATCCTGAAAAGAAGGAGGTGTGCCACGGTTAATATAGTATACCTGGTGAGCTGACACAAAGTAATCACAAAGAAAACTTTTGAAACACACACGCAATCAATTTTTTCATGCACTCAGTTGGAAATCAGAAGTCATGGTCCTGGTGTATGGGTACGTGAGCCACCGCACCAACATTAGACTCCATGGACTGATAACCACACTCATTACTCTAAACATTAATGCATCACAGAGGAGAAATTATTAGAGTCCTAAGTTCTGTGGTAGAACTGACTCCTCTGATACTAATTTGTCATGACCCATCCTTTGGGCCCGTGCCGTGACTACCCAAGCCCGCCTTCGATAGGCCAGGGGCTGGCGACTAGCACCAAAGACGTAAATCCCAAAAGAAGGGAAGGCATTGCCTTTAAGAGTAACATACACAACAGAGTATGAAAGAGAAGTAAAAACTAAGTAAAACTAAGTACAAGGTAAGTGCTGAAAAAGTAAATGGGCTAGCATACAAACCCAACTGAAAGTACAGTACAACTAAAAGGAATGTACAACAACAGAAAGTAAAACATCAACACTGAGTCATCCTCCAGCAATCCCACCTGAAGGGTGGGAACATATAGTCTCCTTAGATCCTCGGTCTGACCATCTTATCCATGTAAATCCTTGCCATGTAGTCCACCTCCGGGTACCGTCCATCTCCACAAGCCTCCACCTCGATCCGTGCTTTCCGTCGTCTACATCGAACACAACGTAGTGCGGGCATAGCCCGTGCAGGGGTGAGTATACGATACTCAGTAGGGACCCTGAGACCCCCGAAGGTCTCTCAGAATCCACAAAGGATAAAACAAAAAGGAAAGATACAATCACAGAGTATCAACAACACTTATTAGTTATATGCCCATAAATATACCTATGTCATCAGTTATAGTTCGTCTCCAACTCCCAAGATCCACGCAGTTCACAATGGAAAGCACAACCTAGTCCACACAAGAAAAACACAACCAAGTCCACAAAGGAATGAAAGTCAATCACATCGATGATAAGATTGAGAATCAAGACTCAGCTCACACAGGTATACACTTCTTAAGGCAAGACAGATGATTAGATGTATCCACTGATTCATCTAAGCTGTTGGAACCACATAGGATACAAGACCAGCTAAGCTATCAGACCCACACAGGATTCAAGACCAGCTACTCTGCCGGAACCACACAAGATAAAAGTACATGGGTCAATACTGTCGTACCCACATAGGATACTAGAACAGTAGTCATCACCTTCAAACCCACGAAGGATTCCAGTATGGTTGTTGTCGCTGTCGAACGCACAGAGGATTCCAGTACAGAAGTCGATGCAGTCACAGCCAGCTCTAGGGTTCCCGTACACAGCACGCTCGATTCTGGTAGGGTCCGCTCCACGAGCTAAGGGGGTCGATACATCAACTGTCATGAAGCTCAGATTTGATGTATCACAATGTTTCTTCTCGTTAGAAGAAAAACAACGTGACAGACGGTGCGTCAATCGGACGCCCGGTCTGAGTGTTATTGGATTTTCCGTCCCAGGGGCCTAGTTGGTTTTTAATCTAAAACCAACCCAACCGTACTCCAGCTACGCCTAACCTCAATCTGAGTAATCCAAAAGAACCAACTCACTAATATGAATTCAACAAATTCGACGTCACGTCAATCAGACATCTGGGACCCATGTTATAAGTGTTTTCGCTCCGAGGGCCCGATTGATTTTGTGTTCGAACCAACCCGGCCAAACCCAAAGTTCTCAAAAACCTTGAGTTTAATAAAGAGAAACGACCGTCTCAATCCAAGGTTCCCAAATCCACTGAAGGTGCGTCGATCGGAGTTCTGTAGCCCAATATGTGGGCGAAAGACCGAAAGCAGTCCAAAATGGGGGGTCTGGGCCCAGCCCGACCCTGCCCAACCCCCCCTGGGTCGACCTGACCCGAGTCCGGGTCCGGCCCAGCTGGGCACGACCCAGAACGGTCCACGTGACACGCCCCGGCCCGGCTGGGGTGGTGCGCTGGCTCAGCTAGTGGGTCGAGTAGGGGGGAATGTCGTCCCCCCTCCTTTTGCGCTCCGCGAATGCGGCTGGCGCCGCGTTCGCCTCCGGATCCCGCGCCGCCAGGGATATATGCGGGCCACCGGAGTCTTTCCAGTGGTCCTTTCATACTCTTGTCTATGCCTGTGATCGTCTCTGGACTCACTCTTCACTTCGACAGCTTTCAAATGCCTTTGTGGTCCCGTTTCATCATCGCCCAACATTCCACGCAACAAGAACAGATTAGCGGTGGGTTCAGACTTGTTCATTGGTCCTCACCCACCACATTAGTGGTTCAAACAACTCCCAAAAATTATACGTCAAGACGAGGGAATAATTCAAATAAATAAATATAAACCAAAACCCTTACCTCAATAAGAAGGCGTTCATCAGCGTCGCAGTAGACGGCGCCGTGGTAGATGGCGTCGTAGTGAATGAAAACGAAGGCGACACCGGAATGTGCCGAGGTGGATGCGGCATCTCCTCTCTTGTTGCAGAGAAGAATATTGGTGGTGCTCGTCAATCTCTGAGGAACTGGCATTCTTCATCGTTCTTTATCGGAGGCCGGTGTTCTTCGTCCAAATCTCAAGAGATCTGCCACTTTCTTTCCTTCACCAACGATGCTCTCCCCAAAATTAAATAATAGGTTCCTCATATTATTTGATTTCACATGCAAAGAAACTCCCCCTTAATTAATTCAACCCACTAATTTAATGTTTTTGACAAAATAAGGGAGGGATAAGGTTCCCCTTTAATTAAATGTGTTGGCAGTTTGAATTAAAAAAATGTAAAAGGAAGGTTCCTCATTAATCAATACGAGGAGTTACCCAATAATTAAACAAGTGATATTAATGGAGGAAAAGACAAGGAAGCAGTAGGAGAATACATGGGGTAAAAAGAAAACTAAATGGGAGGGGCTCGTGTGGTCCCCACCTCTCTAACCTCCTCACTTGGGTAATTATGTGGATGTGGGCCCCACCCTTAACAACCCATGGGAGGGAGTAACCTCCTTTAGTAATAAAAATTGTGCCGACAATTTTTATTCATTTCTTAAACAAAACCCCAAAAATTAACTTCTCCTCTTTTGCGAATGCAACTATGGTAAGTGTCCCCTTAAGAAAATATTGGCGCTGCGAGTTCATCATTGCCCTCGGATTTTAATTCCGTGCACCAGTTCAAAAGTTTGAAAAACCCGCTCGTTCGTTTACTGAACGTATCCAAGATAATCTTAGAAAATTAATTTTGGGCACACCAGGCCTCAGAATCAAGCATCGTCAGAAGCCACAGACTCGTAAAATTCCAAAGTATTTAAAAAAAATTCTTGAAATTTTCGGGTCTTTATATTTTCCCACACTATATGAAAAACTAAATAACTCTCCTATACAATCAATAGATATTTAAGGTTTCATCTTTTATGGGGGTATAGTTGGATCAATATATAATAGGATAGTTTCTATTGATTAAGGAGGTGATTATGAAAATAAAACCCCTCAAATTAACACATTTTTCGAAAATTTTGTCCTTCGAAGTTCAAGGAAGGGGATCATTTGTTTCAAAATATCTCACACAATATGAATTATGGAGTATTATTTGGAGGAAAACTCTACCCACTATTAATTAGACTTCTCTTGATCTTTTCCCTTATAAGAGAGGTCAATAATTACACATTGTTTCCCCCATGGTTTGACTGAGTAAAAATCAATCTTCACATTTTAGATATGAAGAAGTATTTTGATGACCTATTAGAATTATCATATAAGGAAAACAATATATCATGGATGAAACCATCTTTCCAGAGCACTCAATGGAATGCAGGGACCAACACATGGAGCCCCATTATGGGTGTTTGATACTTTTGGTGCATTACATTTACTTTCATGGGAATAATTCTGAATGGTGTTGGAATTGTAATAATATGATGTGAGCTCAATATCGTCACCTATGTAAGTGAGTGATGGTCTTGAAGTTAATAATACTTAAAGGTTGGATGGATACTTTATGTTGAATTTTTAAATAACAATTCAAAATATTTTTTATCATATTTAAAAAGTGGATAAATTGTGGGTTCATTATTTAATCCATTATGATCATTTAAAAAATAATAGTTATTTTATAACATATCATTTTTATTCTATTTGATTTAATTTATAATGAAATATATATATCTCTATAACAATACATTGAACACAAATATATTACCATTTCATTACTCAGGATTCCTAGTTTTACCTAGGATAGGAATAATTTTAATAACCAATTTAGGCTATAGGCAAAACAAATTTTTCTAATTTAATAGAAAAATACATAGGTAACATAAACCCAAACTATGTATATCTCCAATTATCCTCTCATTAGGTTTACCCATGTTTTTTAAATACTCTATGTTAATGAGGTTGTATTATTGGAGGCTACATACTTTGAAATGTTAATGAATCCAGAGATTATGAAATGGATATTGATACATCAATGCTTCTCTATTGAATTATGGATTTATATGAATTTTTATTATATTCTCACATGAATTAAAATATCTTTAATCATTGGTTATATAATATTTATCTTTTGTGTGATGCCACATGGATTCATCTTTAATTCCAATAAGTAAACCAAATTTAGAAATTTATAAAATAGGTATCTTCAATCACTATCTTATATTTATATTGTATAGGAATTTTAATACAAAATATCATTCCCATGACGATATGTTAGATAATTAAATTAAATTTAATTTAATGATCTAAATTATGGAAATTTTTTATTAAGTAAATTATATTTACTAAATGTGAGGTTTTGTTAGAATGATAAAGTAGAAAAACAAAAATATGATTTTGTTAATTTAAATGTTCTGGATCAGGATGTAGTATAATATAAAATACAAAACAATAATTATATGGTATTCAGAATTGAGTCTGGGGGGATCTATTTATTTTGGTAGATACTCTCCATCTCAATACTCTCCTTTTTTAATAGTCATGTATGTAAGATAATATAATGATAGTCAATATGAAAAAAATTATATTAATATGTAACCATTACAGTGGTCATGGGAAAAACACTCAAGTTGATGCATTAAAAATCTCTCCCTCACCCAAAAATAACCCAATGGTCTTGAATTAATTAAAAATCACGGAATATATTTGAATTATTATATTACAGTAAAAACCCAAAAATGAATTATTTTTTAACATTACAGGATATTCTACATCAATTCAAACATTTCATAGTAAATTAACAAATATGTCATTTTATTCAGTCTTATGAGTATTTCACCCGAAGTATCTATAATTCTATGTCATACCACGATTCATGAAAAAGATGTAACTATAAGATTCACTAAAAAATTATATATTCAAATGAGTATCATAATGCATTCATGATATCTTTTAAAATCTCAATACTAAATCTCAGTCAAAATTAAATTGTCGAAGAATAAAATTATTATTAAATTCCACATTTCCATATAACCCAAGACATTAATTATCTGATTGACTAATTTTATCTATAAATTTCAACTGCATTAATATGTACAAATAAGATGAAGTTCTTATATCCACAAATTCTAGACTAATATTTACCTAATCATTTACCAAAGTGTCATCTTATAATCATAAAATGCTTAATGTAGAATTATTTTTCTATCTCAAATAATTTTTTACTTTATTTTATTTTCTATGATAATAAATGATCTGTATGTCATAATTGTGGATGAGTTGATTCTATATTCATTGTCTCATGTTCAACTATTTCGAAGTGAATATATAATTAAAACTTTTATAACCAGTATATTTTTGACATGTGTCACTTTGTATATTTTGCCTCCTAATTTCTAATGAAAATACTATATAAACTAATTCTAGAGCATGTATTAGATAACTAAACTCATGAGGTTTTAGTTGTTGTAATGATAAATAAATTACCTCATCATTATACATCATAATGGAACCAGGTCCATTAAATAAAGTGTAATTGTAGATGAAGAAATCATTATCTCTAGAGAGAATGGGAAAATTAGAGGGAAATCACAAAAACACATTTAATTCCTAAAAACAATCATCACAATACATTATACATATGGATTTATCTTCCTTTGTAGTTAACATAGATGGTGGGATGGATGATTGAGAGATGTTATCCAAGAAACACAGGTAAGAACATGATAAGTTAAGAAACTATGAATCTCTATTACATTGGTAGATCATGACAACCCTTAAATAACTATATTTTTTTCATTGTAAATTGTTTTGAGATATATATAAATAATATGTACATGGACTGAAATTATTTAAATGAAATTTTGTGTAACTATATTTTCAATATAGTTTCCTTTCTTTTATGGTTATTAAAATAATCCTGAGGTCTATTTTATGACTGTAATGACATTAAAAATAAACCAATATGTTATCAATGAACAGAACAAAATACATATATAAATATTCAAGGAACATCTTATTTATATGTTTAACGAATATAGTTGGTGTATTAGAAAACCCAACACGTATGACTATAATATCATAGTGCCCATATCTAGTATGAAATGCAGTCTTTGAATTATCATCCTCCTTTACCTTTAAATGATGTTACACTAACCTGAGATTAATCTTTCAATAATATTACCCTCCCTATAGCTGTTAATAATAATGATTATTACGATGTAATGTAAACTTTTTCATAATAGTAATGTTATTCAAAAGTCTATAGTCAATAAAATTCCTCATGATGGTAAATTTAGTTTTATAAAATATAATAGGATTTCCATAAAATGATGTACTAGGATGAATGAATCCTTAATATATACACCAATTTTATTTCATTTTTAGTTTCAAAATATATATATTTTCCATTGGAAATATTATTTATGAAATTTTCATATAATTTTGTACAAAGTAAATCCTAAAATGATCCTCCTATTGAAGAATAGCACCATCTAAATTATAATAAGAAATATATACATATTCATTCAATACTAGGACATTACTAATTTGTACAGTTTATTTTCATCATTTTTTCTATGTAACATTCACATCTCTTTTTAATCAATTTTTCAGCTTCTTGGTTTCCTTTCTAAGTCATGAATGATATGAAAAAAACAATCTTGAATCTATAACCTATCTTACCATAATAAACTAATATCGAATCCATACCAAAAAAATCAAACTCTAACATGGAATGTTTGACATGATTTACTAGAATTACCATTCAACTAATATTAATATGAAGATTCTTTTCAATCATTGATTCCATAATATTTCAACCATGAGTTATTACCAAATTTTATGTCATACATTTTTATCATGATATTTGTCGTATTCCTCTGAATTTATCAGAAATTAATGAATACAAATATCTTTAATCAAACATGGTTTCGACATATTTTGAATAAATAAGTTACATTACAATCAAAACATCATTATATTGTTCTACACCAATCATAGTAGTAGAATCTTATTTTGACACACCATTTTTCTTCTGGTCTTATTTTTTTCACCCTGATTAACTAAATTCAAATACATGGTCGAGTAATGAACAAAATAATTAAAAATAATATATCTCACTAAAAGATGACTATCAATTACCCATTCAATTAATTTTAAGGACTTGTTTTATTATAGTCTAGATCTATGTGGATAATATTACCATACCAGTATCACATTATAGAATTTACTATATATTCATATGGATTATGTTTAAAAAAATTATCACAAAATGATAACATGAGTTTCTTTCCTCTAGATTTAATTAATGAATGCATACTCATTTCCTACTATCCAGAAATTAGTTTCTACTTGTTATCTTGGAATACATGATCATTATTTATCTTTATTCCCACCTTCTCTACACAATTAATAGTTTTCTCCAAATAATTGAAATCACTGAAAGAAAATTCAATTTGATTACATGTTGTAAACCTTGAGTAATACAAATTAATCATACTATCATGATTTGGGATAAAATATAGAACATACATAGACAATATGGTAAATATTTATACTAACACAACTACATAATCCTCATCATCTCTCATCAATACAACGAATTTATTCTCAATATAAAGTCATACAACATTTACTAAATATTTATCATTGAATATATACTTATTTGTGTCCCATTCAACATAATCATTCTCCTCAATCTATTTGGTATTCTTAACAAACACCACTATCAATCATCTTCACTTTCAAAATGATAAATGTTATAGGACACCTTCAGATGTTCTAAACACCCAATGACATCAAATATTATCTATAGGGAATTTATCCACCATTTTTCTACCACTATGATAGAACATCCTCTGTTTTTTTAGTATTTTGTCTCATAAAATTTTATACAACTGTAATGATCAACATCGATATATCTTTTTGTTGCTAATATATTTTTTACCACAATTTATATCCTACATAAAATTGAAAATAGTATAAAAAAACTATGACTTCCAATTTTAACCATTAAGGGTTTCTTATTTGGAAGGATATCATCATCTTCGTTCCTTCCAACAATAACCACCTTGTTTCTTCTGTAGAAAGGAATTCTGATCAAATTTTTTTTTTGAGAAACACTGTAATGTTGATATACTATATAATTTAAATTTAACCACTAGGTAAAACATTTTATGGGTATAATATTATGAATATCCAAACCATTAATGTTATTTAAATCAAGATATAATACCAAATTCATGGACATGACCTTAATAATTACATATTATTTTAACGTTGAACTATAAATAACCTTCTTAAATTCCAAATTAACATTTAGTAATAGTGAATCATAGAGTTGTTTCATAACTATTTCATAATAATACTATATATGAAAAATAAAAAATTTCTAAAAAATATCAAAATTTTCACAATATTAAATGTTTAAAATAATTAATAACATCTTTTTATGAACACTCATGATGACATTGAACACCACTTCTTCTGTTCCTTTACACATCCTTAACCAAGTGAATTTTTTTAAAACATTCGATGAAGAAAAAAATTTCATTATGGTACTTAAAAAATTTAATATTTTTGTATATTTTAATACAAGATATCCCATGAAATACATTTTCATACAAATATACCATTTTATCTAAATAGACGTTAATTATTACTTTTTAAAAATCATTATCATTAATTTTTATCTCAAATGATATTCATGTATACTCATAAGAATGTTGAGAAAATATATGTTGGTTCCTTGGGACCTCATCATCTCAACACTGTTAGAAAGCCTTTATAATTTCAAAAACAATATACCCAAAATATAATATAATTCTCTAGAGAACATAATCATTACCCAATTCTTTAGGGTTCTATTTGGGAAAAACCTTTGTATAAGCAACAACGGGAACACCCATTAGCAAAAATGGGGCACTTGAATTCATAAATAGATACCAAGGACAATATCAAGAATAAATCCCATTAAAAATATTTTAATCCCATGTAAAAAAAATTGGTAATCAAAATATGTTTTCTCTTGAAATATCCCCCTTTTAATAGTAAAATACCTAGATATGGGGAAAATTTGTTGATGAAAATAAGAAATCGTTTAGACCATGTAAAACTGTATATGACTATTTTGGTGGAATGAAAAATAATTATTTTAATATTCATTAAAATATAACATTTTTTGTTCAATGTTTATAAAGAAAGTAATACATTTTTTATAGATCCCAATTTTAAAACCATTAAAATTATGTCAAAAATCATTTATTGAAATATAAAAACTGATCACATAATTAAGATAAGATTTACATTGAAAAGAACTAGGTAAAAAAATAAAAGAAACAACAATTTTTCAAGGATTCATATTGTGAGTAAATTGTATTAATGCTATATATGTAAAAAACTTTCATTTTTAAATTTTTAAAAAGTGTTGAATGGGGAACATGAAAAGGGTATTTTAAATGAATGTCCCTTATGCAGAGTTTGAATCTTCATGTATGTTTTTTATCATCTTCAATAATGTAGTTATGTTAATTTTATTCATGATTAAGAGAAATTGCATTTAAATGATTACTATATTTTATTTAAAACCATGATCCATTCAATTAAATAACCTATTATATTAATTTTGGGTGTTTTGAAGATATTCATCACATATGTTAGAAATGACTTTTACAGGTCACCTATGTTCAAAGAGGTAATTATTACAACATATCCAAAATAATAATGTTGAAATCATCATTATTTTTATACATATATTATTCTTATATATCTAACTATTAAATATTGTTATGATAAATGATCTATGTTATAATCAATGAGATGTTAGTTCATACGTACACACAAATAAACGTTTCAATCATTTCAATGACCATAATAAAAATTAGGTAAGATTTTTTTTAAAACTATAGTGATAAAAATATCATATATAAAATATTAATTAATTATATATATATATATTAATCATCCATGTAATGGGGTGATTAAAAATTAATAACATTACTTCATAGAGGTGGTAGTCCAAACCTAATTATGAACTTTGTTATTAGATTTTAGTGATTGAAAATATAAAATGGTAACTGATATATTAAATTTTTTAGAATGATAAATATGTCTTGAATATAATATATAACATTAATTTCATCATTACAATCCATCCATGAGTGATAATGTTCAAAAAAAAAATTACATCAGTTCATGGGGTTGTAGTCCACTGTACCCATGAATAATGGTTTCATTTCCCATTAGATGTAAGTGGATGTAAATATTGGTTCTTCAACAAACATGTAAACACATTATTTATGTAATATTCAATTTTTAATATATAATAAATTTCCATCAGGATATTATGAGGGTTGAATAAGTAAAAAAATAGAAATGATTGATTAAAATTGATACATATTCATTAGAGAAACTCCATTTATTAACACCTTAGTAAGAATATATTTGATGTTATGCCATAGAAAGACCTCTAGAATGAGGTTAGGGATTTTAAAAAATTATCTTGGTAGATTGTTTAAAAAACAGTGTTTGAACTTTTATTTAATGAAAAGAATATGAACCAATTTATAAGACATTTGGCACCCATCGAAGTTCATAAAATATTAAATATATATATAAATATATTTTAATTTTAAAATAAAAAGGTCTCAAAAATATTTTATTTTTAATATAGAATTCTTATAATTCTAAATCATATCATACAATAATTTTTGGACATGTTTAGGTCACAATTTTACCCTTATCATTTAATTATAACCCCCATCAACGCCTTTCATAATTACTCTAAGAACAAGAATATTTAATATTTGGGGGTTAATATAGTTACTCTAATGTATTTTATGATGACCATTATAATCTTTTACAACTGAAATATTACCATCATATAGATTAGTTATATTGGTGATCTTCTAAGAATCTTCTCAAAATTGATTGAAATATCTATTTAAAACTTCTAGAAATGAGATCATATTTATTTTAAGTAGAAAGTGATCCATCCCATCAGATGATTTAACATATTTAGAAAATTCCCATGTTCCATATTCAAATAAAAACTACCATGGAAAATCAAATGATTCCATTGATTCTAAAAGATATAACTTATCTAAAATTCTTGATTTTTCATTTGTAAAAATGCATATCCCATTCTGTGAGATATCATAACCATCCCATGTTATAACTTTTAATCTATGTAAATAAAATTTATTACATAGTACATAAATACCTCATCTATATATTTATTTTATCAATAACATTAAAAAAATATTTTCCTCAAATGAAGTCTGATAATCATCAAATAAACATTAAGCTCTCTCAGTCAACCCAAATAATTTAAAAAATGATTTAATTTTTTTGGGATTTTTTAGAATTACTACAAATTTATTATATTTTTTCTCAATCACCCACAAAACACTAAATGATCAGGACTGTGTACTCTAAATAATTAATTTTAATAATAATATTTCAGTTCTATTCTATCCATCGAAACCAACATCAGATATATATAAAATAATAAAAACTGAATCCTTCATACCCAATCATTAATGGATAGTTCTATTATATTCAACATAAATTAAATATTTTTTATCATACATTCAGCCACCCAATGAATCCAAATTCCTTAAAAATGCACTTGGAATTTGTAGATTGAATATGAAATACTCCAAAATAATTTTTAATTATTTCATTGAATATATGTAGCTCAATACTCAAATGAATAAGATATATCCTTTATGTTTTCCAACCATGACTTTATAGGTAGTAGCATTATATATTCAATTCTTCCTTGAGTGGATTCTCAATTCATTACTTTTCACTTTACAAAAAATCGACATGTATATTGATTATAAAAAAAATCGCAATAGAAATGGACCTTCAATGTCCCTAATTCTATATATTATCAATCCCATTTCAATAAAATTTAACATCATTTTTCCACTTCTTCTTCATAATGAATTAAATAGATTGATTTATATTCTACTTATTAAATTAAATACTATGTAAGGATCTTGTTGTTTGTAATTAACTCCTCTAATTTTGAGAAATTAACCATTCCCTAATGTTTGTGTCCACATTAGATTACCAAAATTAATCCCATGATAGAAAGGTAGCAGTATAATATTTTTTTTCAATGTTTCATAAATTTACTAACTATATGTATTTTCGTTATTCTTGGTGTAGAAAACAAGTATGATTTATTTACACAATTTTGTAATCCATTTACTTACATAAATATGGATGAAACTCCATACTTTCTTTCTCAACTAATTATCAAAATATATTTATAACAAATCTTGTTAATCCTACACTCACTTAACCACACATATCATATATTTCATGTGAATTGATTTCTACCCCACTTTGTTAGACAATTACTATCCAATTATAATCATATTGAAAATAATTAAAAATCATGATGGTATATTAAAAAATAATACATCATATTTCATTGTTTTATTGGGTTACCAAAATTTCTATATTAAGAATAAAATGATAATCCCTATACTTTAGGATCTTATTCTATAGACCCCCTAATGTTATACTCTTCATGATTCTTCACCGTCAATTTCTATCATTAAAATAAAACACTAGTATTATGTAGATATGGTACACCATCTTCAAATCCTCAAATTTTAAAATATGAATATGATATATTTCTCAACACATTGAAGAGTTTCATTGATATCTTAGGGTATGTAGAATCTTATATTCCAAAAAAATTTGGATTTCCATATATGAAATTTATTTGGTATCATAGAAATATTTTTTAATGCCCCCTAGTTAAAACATGCCTCTCATATTTTAAAACAAAAATAGATTGAAACATTTACACTAAATCCATCATATTTTCATTTTACAACTAATATGCCCATATGGTTATATATTATATCATCTCATTATAAGATTTATCTTTTATTTTTTACTCATTTTTGGAATAAATTATTGTAAAATATTAAACCATTATTTCTTTCACTTTTGAAACAATTTTCTAAAAAAAATATACCAATATGATTTCCATGTGTACTACAAGGATGAAACATTCCCACGTATCTTTTTTATCCATCACATTATAATTTTTTGGTATCCTTTCATCCTATTCCTTTGGTATATCCACGATTATACTAATAAAATTATATCTTTCATGAATTCATTATTGTTTAAATTGTATATTTCTCTATTCTTACATTAGTTTAATGGTCATCTTTCAATGTTTTAAGATGTGACCTCTATTTTAACAAAAAAAACATGATTTCCATATAAGATGAACATACTAGCTATCATTATTCATTGTATTCATAGGTGATAATTTTTTAATTGTCTTCTCAATTGATTTTTCCCTATTATAAACATAATTTCTATCCTTACCATTAAAAAATATGTGTGGGTTTTTTATTATTTTTTCAAGTGAGTAATATCAAGAAGGGATAGGAAGACGTTATTATTTACATATATAAACATTAAAATTTTATATAAATATTCAATACATGTCATTATATATACTAAAACCATATTTAATTTGTGTATTTGTATTGTAATATACATAAAAAATGGGTACACAAAATTATTACATTATCTCTCATAATGATCATGTCAAATTATACCATTCATTTTCATACATATGTAAAACTATTATACATAACCTATGTAAAATAAATTTATGAATGGATGAGATCAGATTCTCCATAAAGGTTAAATGTGGGATAAAGCAATATATGATCTCCTGAAATCCCAAATAAGTGTAATGGTATGATATAATTTCTTTACCTATAAGGTTAATACCCCATTTATTATAGATCATAATCATGATTCATTTCATAAAAAAATATAATTTCGAAATACATAAATCATAAGCATGATAAATAACTATAAATTAATCATTAATTATGTGTTCAAGTTTTAAGAAAAAAACATGCATTTAATGTCTGGACAAAATATATTAATAGAATCCATTTTATATTTCATGGTTAACAAACGATACCATTAGATCATTGTGGATCAAAAATGAAAAAATATTTTCCATATCATCATAGGTCAAGAATCACCACCTATTTAATATATTTGTCTGTAAAACCCTATTAGTTTTACATAGTTGTTTCAGATGCATTCGTTGGGGCATGGACATCTGTCTGTGGAGGATGAGCAGTTGTTGCCCCGTATTCCTGCTTTCCAAAGGCAGAGACATCCATTCCTTATTCAGGTATGTTTGTTCCTTGATCAAAACGGGAAGATGGGATGTCAGTTCTTCCTTCCGTGGATTCCTCCTTGGAACTCGTCACCTAGTCCGAGTCTCCCTTATAGACTTAAGAATTTCTTTTGTGAAACTATTCCTTGCACCATATCTTCACGGATGCCAGTTAATTGCACTGCTTCTATCAGGACATCCAATGGGGTCAGTTTAGGGCAGTATCCTTTGGTTAGGGTAGTAGTAACGTTGGGCATCACTCGCATGTCTAGACGCTGGAGGATTGGCGTGTCAGTCTTATATCCCTTATTATAGGTCTTCTCAAGGGTGCAGAAGCCTGAGGAATCCCACATCAAACGTGGGGAATCATATTCCATGGGAATGTACCTGTGGGTTTCCTCAGCTTCCCATGTATAACACAGGATGAGCCTAATGTCTAACGTCCAACAGAGACAGATAGAACTGATCAGAACACTGACTGGAGTGGATCAGATGAGTGCAACCCCCGGAGGGAACACTGATGTTGGGGCCAATGCGTGGTTGACTTCCTATTTACTATTGTGGGAATGGGATATGAGGTGGCATGATCCCACCGGGATGTGGTGGCTTGGCTAAGAATTAATATGGATGATGAAGTGAATGAATGAAGTGGATGGTGAATATGATGGAACTGCCATGAGGATAACGATGGTTTGTCTTGAGCCTCAAAGAGACTTCCTACATATCACTGTGGCAGGGAATCAAAGTCTGTGTAGTTCGGAATGGGGGGTCGGTGAACCAACAAGAAATTGGACTTGGGGTCCCATGGGTGGTGGTATTGAACCTTGGGGAAGCTTCTGACGTACCCTGCCATGGAAAGGAGGAAAGACCCCATAGTTCGGAATTTTTTGTGTGGCATACACTTTAGGATACCCATGGTGTTGTTGAACTGACGTGAATATGGTCGGAATGATTTATGGTTGGTGGGATTGAACCTCGTGGAGGCTTCCTACATACCATGCCTTAGCAAGGATCAAAGACCACGTTGTTCGGGTTGGCATCGGTGAACCGACGTGAAGGAGGACCTGTGGTCCCATGGGTGGTGGGATGTTGGTGAACAAACGTGAAAGAGGACCTGGGGTCCCATGGGTGGTGGGCTTGAACCTTGTGGAGTCTTCCTACGTACCATACCTTGGCAGGGACCAAATTCCATGTTCTTTTTGATGGGGCATGGAACCTAATGGTCAGAACCAATGGGTGTTGGGCTTGAACCTCGTGGAGGCTTCCTACGTACCCTACCTTGGTAGTGTTCAAAGTCCACATATTTCGGGATGGATTTGTGGTGCTTACAATCGAGGCTGCCCAGAGTGTTGGTGAACAGACATTATGGGGGACGGAGCAACAAATGGGTGTTGGGCTTGAACCTTAGAAAGTCTTCCAACATACCCTGCCTTGGCAAGGATCAATGTCCGCATAGTTTTGGATGGTTTGGGCGAACTGATGTGAAGGGGGTCGAAGCAACTGGGTGTTGGGCTTGAACCTCATGGATGCTTCCTACATACCCTACCTTATAAAGGATCAATGTCCACATAGTTCGGGATAATTTTGGTGAACCGACGTGAAGGGGTTGGAGCGACCAGGTTTTGGGCATGAACCTCAGGGATGCTTCTTAAATACCCGACCATGATAAGGATCAAAGTCCACGTAGTTCAGCATGGTTTGGCTAAACCGACATGAAGGGGGCCAGAGTGACCGGGTGTTGGGCTTGAACTTTAGGGAGGCTTCCAACGTACCCTACCTTGGAAAGGATCAATGTCTACATAGTTCAGGATAATTTGGGTGAACCAATGTGAAGCATGTTGGAGCAAATTAGTGTTGGGCTTGAACCTCAGGGAGGATTCCTACGTACCCTGCCTTGGCAAGGATCAAAGTCCGTGTATTTTGGGATGGTTTGGGTAATCCGACGAGGAGGGGGCCGGAGCGATCGGTTGTTGGGCTTGAACCTCAGGGAGGCTTCTTACATACCCTTTCTTGGCAAGGATCAAAGTCCTCATAGTTCGGGGTGGTGTCATGGTCGATGCTTACTCTAAGCCAATGTGAGTCATGCTCAGTTTGAGAATCAAGAGGCAGAAAAATGCCTAATGATCACGTCATGAAAGGTCTTTCCACGGGAAGTGGAGTGGGGCTTACTCATGGAGCGGCCTAAAGAGGTTGGGACTTCCTCCAGAATGGACGACTGGTGGCAGAAAATCCTAGTAGGAGAGGGACTTGGTACCGAAGAAAAGAGGGGTACAATGCCCATTCCCCCTCCCCCCAAGTCCTTGGGACCGAAGAAGTAATGAAGAGAAGGGATGCTGCCTCTGGCAAGAAAAGATTGGGGCTTACACTAGGGTGGATTCCCTTTCCTCGCGGACAAATTCCACACCGATAAAGAGGATATCATATCTTGTGAGGGAAGATCTCATCCTTGCAGAGACCAGTGGGCGTGAATAATGTTCAAGTTGGGGTCACCCTGCATGCAGGGCATGGGGAGGGGTCACAGTTTATTGTCATGTCCGGAGAAGGATGGCGCTTGGCAGTTTAACGTCATCCAGCTCGGACGAGGTGGGATTGCTCTTCACTCCTAGGACTTACCTAACCAGTACCCTCTTGTCCTTGGTGCAGAGAGGGGACATGCAATGTTGTGGTTAGGGGGTGTCATGGAGCGAAGCATCGGGGGGGTGGGGGGGTGGGGGTGGGGGGGGCTTTAGTGTGGCTATGCGAAGAAGCAATATCCATTAGCATGCCTTTGAGGAGAAGCATGAGGAGAAGCAACACAATGGGCAATATCATCCAATTTATTTTTATATCACATTGTGCAAAACTAGAGGGCCGCACTTGAAAAGGAAATGCAAAGCAGAGGGGTTCATAGGCAGGGGCCTTGTGATGCTCTACTGCTCCGTGTGGCGAAGGATGCTTGTGAAGGGGTGTGCTTTGTGAAGTGTGGTGCCTCAGCATAAACATAGGGCAGAGGTGCATATGGGAGGTACTTCACAATGTGGAAATGCATTCGTTGAGAACTTCCTTGTGGAGCAAAGGTGCCTCGCGAAGCAAGGTATCGTGATGCAATGTGCTTCACAAAATACAATGACCATACCTTGGCATGGGGATCATGTGTACATTAAGGGTGTTCTGCGAAGCATAAATGCTCCGTGAGGACCTCAGTCTCCATGGGGATCCCCTTCATTTGTGCAGGACCTTAGGCTCTGCGAAAGGCATCCCCCTCAGGAGAGGGGATCAAAACGAAACAAAGGGAAGGCACTTCGTAGAGCAGAAGTACCTCGCACAGCTCATGGTTCACAGAGAAGAAGGGTGCTTTGCAATTTAAGAGTTAGGAAGTCAAAATATCGGATTTTATTCCCTGCTAATCATGGTGGGAGGACAGTATTTATAGGGTAGAGGTGTCGGGAAGCAGCGCGTGCACAACGCGAAGAGGAATTCATTTTCTCCGTGGTGCGTCGCGGACGTCAAATGTGTTCATGGAGCATTACCACCTCCTTGATCTGTGGCAGCTTGTGAATTTCCAATAAGGTCACTCAGCGTTATCGTCTCATTGCATCATGGTGGGTCGCAAACGTCAAGGGTGGTCGTGGAGCATTACCACCTCCTTTCTTCACGGTGGGTCGCGGACGGCAAGGGCGGTTATGGAGCATTACCACTTCCTTCCTTCACGGAGGCGCGGTGTGACTGGTTCTCCATGAAAGGGCTTCGTGAGGCAGCTCTTGGGTCTGTGTATTCATCTCCTCCACACATTTTGGCATTAAAAAATTCCACCCTTCAGACTTGGAGCCACGGAGAAGTCATGGTTTTAAGTCTAAGGGTCAATTGCCAAACTCCTCGGTCGTTCACGAAGTTACCTCACGAAGAGGGATCTCCATGTGGGAAAGCGAAGCTCTGGCTGGATGCGCCGTGAAGAAGTCTTCAGTCTGGATGACCCATAATTCTCTTAGGGTCCCTCAAATAAAATAGGGGACATGAACACTCTTTTTTCTCTTCCCATCTTTTTGATTTTGGACTTTATCACTCTCGATTCGTGAAGCTCCTCATACTCCGCAAATGCTCTCCGCAAATCGGGTCTTTGCTTCATTGCGCACAATGAGTTATTGACTCCACTATAGGGCTTCGTGATCTTGTTATTGATGATGTGGGTAGGACTCCGTGAACAGGCTTCACGAACTCTCTCCGCAAACTGGCTTCGCGAACGCTAATTGCGAACGAGCTTCGCGAACCAACCCAAAAATCGTCCAAGTTCAAAAACTGAATGGAACATCAAGAGGCTACCAAGGGGTTTCATGAGGATGCCATTAGAATAGATGAGATGGAGAATAGTCTGGGTCTGGGGGAGTTAGTCTGGAGCCACTCTAACCATGACTAGTTGGTTGCACTGCTATCAGAGAGCCAGAAGCACTACCCACTGTGTAAGAAGTTTCCTTTGTATGGCTTCAGGCTAAGGGATGACGTCTTCATCCCAGAATGAAGTTGGGACGAACCAGCTTACTGGTTCAAGAACACGTCATGCCAGCGCCGATGGTTCAGGGCAGATGATGGCCATGCTCGGGAGGATTTCACACCCATCAATGCTGATTTTTTATAAAACCATCAAAATAACGTTGATGGGAAGGTGTTGTAGATAGAGATGTCTCCCCCTCTGTGCCACACGATACTGACGACAGCTTTTAAGAACCTGAGGAAGGGGTGGTCTAAGGAATGGGACATGTTCTAGGGCAAAAACTTCACAGAATATTGGGCATGGACCTACTGGGTAGGTGCCTCATTTGAGGAATTTGGGGATGAGCTGTGGAAAGTGGGTTTGTCTGAGGCGTCCTGGGCCACTTCATTACACATATATCAACTGAAACAGCTGATGCCAGATCTATTGAGAATATGGTCTTTGAGGACCAATACCTTCCACTTACCCCATGGGGAGGTTGGTATCTGCTTGTGGGATGTCCACCAAATATCAGGGGTCCTAATACTAGGTGTAATGTAATATGAATTCCTCCCCGCCATGAGTGCGTGGGAGGATCCAGAGCAAACGCCATGGCTGGAGATGGTGATGATGGAGCTTGTACTCGGGACAGATAAAGAGGCCGTAAGGGATATCCACTTCCAGATGTGGTACAAACAATTTCTGAACTTCCTAGAAAACAGGTAGTTTCTGGTGGGGCCTCGAACATGCCCAAAGGGGGCTGGGAGTAAGGATTACTCATACTGGAAACTGTTATAGGACAGCCAGTGGAAGACGTGGGGGTTTCGTGTCAGCATTGAGCAGCAACCAATAGTCCGGCTGGTACCATTCATCGCGGCTCTGATCGATGGCTGGATCCTACCAGTGAGGGATACCAACATGGGAGTATGCCCCATCACATTCATCATGGAATCCATATTGGCAACAGGAGGGCAGATCAACCTGGGAATCTGAATGCTCGCCAAGCAGTATAAGTTCTTGTGGCATATCAGCAAGTGGAAAAGGCTACAGAGGGTTTGTGGGCCATTCCACATTCTATATGGTTGGATAGCATCACATATCATGGGGGTTTACGAATACCCAAAACCTATATCTCCATCGGGCAGGAAATTCCGTCCATCGATTCCAAATATCATGGGGAGAATTCCAGCCAAGATGACCGCACCTTCGGTTTTGAACAGGGTGTGGAGGTTAGAGGAATTAAATTTCCTTCTGTCCCCATTGCCGACAGGGTTATTTAATGATGACGGACGGGGAACTGAATAGCATCGGGTCTATCTCCTTGCCTTTCAAGGTGGAATTTTTGTGGTGGCGGTGGACCGTGAGCCCCTCTACGAGCCGTATACCCCGTACCAGTTTGGAAGGCAATTCGAGTGTCTAGAGAGGCCGACCCCACATGTCTATCTGGAAGTGCGCTATGAAGAACACCCATGTGTGATGAGGTATATGTGGCTCATATTTACACGAGAGGATGGGAAAATGCAGAATGAGTTGGCTCTTCTGAGCACCATCCTCGGGCTGGTAATGGAATACGCCCAAAGGTGGGAGGCGGCCTACCCGGGGGAGATGATAAAGCAGCCAACCATCTGAGTTGGTGATGGTGTACTTCCCTGACCTTGGAGCCAAAAGGTGGCAAGGGAATCCCATGGTGGAAGGGATATCATGGTGGCGAGGCCCACACCAGTTGAGGGTGAGGCATAATCCATAGAACCAGCAGTGGTAGCGGACCCGATGGTTCCAGAAGAACAGAGCCATCCAGAGGGGAGGCTGCCGAGAAGATTCCACAGGATACCCACCCAAGCTCCGGGGAAGTGACTGCGCCATATTGACCTGCAAGAGAATTTCGTCTTCCTGGAGGCCTAGGATATTTGGGAAGTCAACAGTATATTCCTTGGCCCCTCTTAGTTGTGGAAGTACTTAAACCATCTCGGGATGGATTTATCAGGGATAAGCCCTATTCGGGCCGGCTTTTTGGCACCCCAGGCGGAGGTAGAGTGGTACCTAGAAGAGTTCTAGGACTTCATGTATTCTATGGGATCTCCTCATCCAATGACAGATCGACTCAAGGTGTTTCTCAATCGCACTACTCCCCCGCAGTTTTCGGCTGCTGATTTGAGAGAGCGCTTCCCCTGCTCAAAGAATAAGAGGATTCCTCTGGGGGAGACGAGGTCGGGAGAGGGAGCTCATTGGAGGAGGGGGAAGTTGGAGATCAAGACTCAGATTTGAATATTTCACAGAGGCACTTGATGTAACAATCTAAAACCCCCTTCTTTGAGGCTTTCTTTGAGGTCATTCCAGACTTCTTGTTAACATCTGAACCATGTAGGAAGGTCTTATATACATGACACGTTCACTTCCCTCAGTGGATGCAGATGTGGGACCCTCAGGATCTACAACTTCTGCTGCATCTATTGCTGCATCCAGCTAGGCTAGGACACCTAAGGCGACCCCTCCGTAGTTTTCATACCTTCCAACCATATACGGGGGGCCATGATTTAGGGTCCCGATGGCATCAACCCATGATTGAGAGTAGGAATTTGAACTCTGTAAGTCCCCTCCACCAATTTCATGACTGCCATCCCCTAGCCATTTTTACTGACGTCTATGTCCCTTTTTGTCCTGTAAAGTTATTCAAATGGTGTGGGTCGCCTTGGCGAGGTATTTCCCGGCTTCTGGCGGCATCATACTTAGGGCAATTCTAGTGTTCATGGAGGCAGAGGCCCCAACCGAATTAACTGTGGCGCTCTCGATCGCCAGTAAGATCGTCAGCGGGGCTGCGCCTGAGATCATTGATGTGGGGTCCAACGATGAGGATGGGTCGGACAGCCCCAGTCCTGCTATTCCCGATCAAACACCACACGTGGAACTTGATGAAGAGTTCCTGGGGGCATTCCCCGCGTATGAGCCTACCAACCATGCCAACTGGGAAAAGACAGCCTTCGATGAAGAGGATAGAATGATAGTTCATCACCGATCATGGAAGATGATCATGTGCTTCATCAATGACACCCCAAGCACTATGGTTGGATGAGATGGACAGACTTTGCTCGTGATAGAATGAACTATGTGCTGGGGGAGTGGATACCCAGTTCCCTCACATGATCATCCAAAATCTTATGGCGGAAAAGATTCAGGAGTATGATCGTGGCCTCAGTGTGGGCTAGCAACGGAGGAATGTGGTAACCATAAAGAGGCTCCATGAGGCTAAAGATGAGGTCCAGCTGCTGCAGAATCGGGTGGATGAGCACTCTACCTCCCTCAATGTGCAATATGAGCTAATATCACAGTTGAGGGCCCAACAGGTAGAAGCTGAACAGGGAACGAAGCGGGCCTATGAGGAGATGAATGACATCCGGACCGACATGGAGCATGCCCAGATTGGGACCAACAAATTGCTCCCCCTCACTGCCAATGAGGAGCGGAAGCTGAACAGGAGGCATAAACTCCTAGATGCCACCAGCCAGAGGGGGTGGAGCTGCTACGCTCTTTTGATGAGGTCAACCTGTCCATGGGGTTAGTCGAAACCCGAGTATTGTAATGATTAAAAGACCTCAAATTTACCTTCATTCTTTGATTGTTTGATTCCATATCATGCATGAGTTCCATTGTTTACATTGGTTTATTAAATACTCATGATGTTCACGGAGCATCTAGTGACCATTCCCTAACCTCATGTGGGTCGGGCCTAATGTGAGAAACAAGGTATGACCACCTTATCACCCCATAAAAACGTAAGAGTGAAAACCAAGCTTCGGGAATACAGGGATTGATGAACTGGTCTGAATTTCTGGGGGGGGGAAATGGTAGAGACCTGACTGAAGAATGAACCTCTTAGAACAGCGGAATTATTGTTTTCCCATTGTACACTTGGGAACAAATGGGGTAACACCAAGGGTGATGAAATCAATCCGAACAGATGGAAATTGGAGGTTTGAATCACGATACCTAGGATTCGAAACATTGTGGAGGGGTGGTGTGACAATAAAGGATAATGTTTGACCACATTCAAAACATTGTATCCTTACTGTATTAGCCTGGGGTGGGGATAACAAATGAGGGCCGACCGCTGACCATGTTCAAATCACAGGGCCTGACCCAAAATGTCATCTGTTCGACTTCCAAAATATTGGCCTAGGAAAATAGGTTGTTCATAGGCCGAGAATCCATACTATTAGGGGGTTACCTTAGACATAAAATAGGATGAGGGTCTGAATAAGGGGTATGCGAAGCATGGAATATGGAGTGATGGTTTGTTCGAACATAATCCAACACTCAAAATTAATCCACCGTGGTGGGAGAACATTAGATGGGCGTATTAGTCTGATCATGGATCATTCCTACATTCAGATAGGACCTCTCTAGTGAGGTAGATGTCACCTCCCAATGCCATCGTGGGGAATCCCAAACTTGTATAGGGTAAGGATGCAGTTTCATGGTTCCCCACAAGGGGTTATTCCATGGGGTGAAATTGAGGAGGAATATGATTTATGGTTCCTGGGGCTGGACCTAAGGAGAAATGTCTGGATGTCTCTATGTATCCCATGAGTATGGGTATCAAGCCATACGTAGTTCTCGAAGATGTCGTGCAGTTTAACATCTTGCGGTAAGGACATGGATTGGTCTTAGATTATGATCATAGATCTCATACCATGGATCTGTAAGGAGTGCATGGGACACATGGTAAGTGATTATGAAACCCGATGGGAATGTGGACCCGGAGTCCAAATTACCATGATTTCCCAAGGATGGTTTTAGGTCGATGGACCGGAAACGAGAGTTAAGTTGTGCCCATGGGGGTAGCGCTTGGGCGTTCTTACGTATCTCATGAGAATGAGAATCAAGATGTACATAGTTCTATGGGGTGTTACGGTAAGGTACCAGTGCTAGGGATGAAAGGGGCATGCGGGTATGGCCCTCATCCCAAAAGAAGTAGTATTTGATGTATCTTTTTTTCCTTCAAAGTGAATGATTTTTTTTGTGAAGAGATAGGCCTAGGATATCAAGTCCCGACATCACCACAAGAATTAAGCAGTATGCATGACTTTAAAAATTGTATGGTGTGTGACTGATTCCAAGCATGGTGTCCCTTTGAGTGGGGACAACACGATGTAGTGGTATTTTTTATCGTGCGGTTAGGATGATAATGACATAGTTTAGGGTCATGGGGTGGGACAAGGCGTGCATTTTATCATCATATGTCATAGACGCAATAGATATGAGGCTAAAGGGGGAATGTTTCTGGTGAAATAAAACATACCCGACATGAACGCGGGCATAACCCCATACCACACTATACAAGATTCCGTGAAAGAGACCTTAGACCAAGAGGCCAAAATAGAGGTAGGAGGGTAATGGGTAAGAGAAAGTAGCTCCCAATTGAGATGAACCTTAAAACGAGACGTCTGGGTGCTTCTACATATCCCATCAGGAAGCGAATCAAGCCAAATGTAGTTCTAAAATAGATCTTAGTTTATGGTCTTGGATCTCAGACCATGGAGAAGCAAAATCCTTTCAAGTAAGCACAGAACTCAACCTGATCCATAAGCCCACATAAGTCAACCTCGGTGTGGGAAACAAGGGTGTAATATGATTTTCACAATACCTGGGATGCACGTCAAAGGGAAATCAGCACGGAGCCAAGAATGATGACTTTTCCACAACATTGTCCTATTAATGTGCAAATGTGCATTGAGGGATAGTGTAAAGAGTGCTAAAATTCCACTTGGACATGGTGGGGTGGAAAATGATGTGAATCGTGTAACCAACATTCAACGCATAAAGGGACTAGTGTGATGATGGAGGATAATGGTTGATTGTGTTCGAAACACAATATCCCTATCACATTAGCCTAAAATGGGGGAAAACAAATGAGCATCGACTGCTGAACAAATTTTAAATGCAAGACTTGTATCAATTTTTTGTCTGAAACCCTTGAGTAAGTTGGCCCATAATGGTAGGAGAGTCCTTAGTCCTATAATCCATTCCATTTCGGGGTCCCCTCGGGTGTAGAATATTATGGAAGCACAAATGAAGGGAACAAGACGCCTGAAAAATGTGCGAAAGCATGTCCATGAAAAATCCGACACTCCACATACTAACCAATGTTCTTTTAAAAAGATTGGTGGATCGACACCGAGGGTCAAGGAGGGTGCTCAACATGAGAGTATATAATTTTAATGGATGATTATAGAGTAAGGAGGTAGAGAACTCTCAGGAGGGAGAGGTACGTGGCGTGGTCTTTACAAACCCGACGGGAATGAGGACATAATCCCATACCACACCATATACTCCCCTCCTTTGGAAAGGGTAGGCCAAGGGGCCAAGGTGAAAGGGAGATTTATAAGAGATGGGGTTGGGCCTAAAGTCTATACATTCAGGCCGTCCTATGAATCCAATGAGGATGGTAATCAAGACACACGTAGTTCTGGAATCGAACATAGGGGTAAGATACCCTAATGAGGGGGTGTACGGCATGTCGAGTTACCTGATGTGAATGAGGAAATAGTCCCATTCCACACCATACAACCCTAAATGAGAACATGGGCCAGAGGATAGAAATGGCCAAGGGGCCTGAGGCTGGGCCTTAGACAAAAAAGGGGGATGAGGTTGGGCCTCAAACAGAAGAGGCCAAGGGGCCTGAGTCTGGGCCTCAGATGGAAAAGGACAAGGGCCCTAAGGCTGGGCCTCTGATGGAAAAGGCAAAGGAGCCTGACTCTAGGCCTCGAACAGAAAAGGCCAAGGGGATTGAGGCTGGGCCTGGGACAGAAAAGGCCACGGGGCTTGAGGCTGGGCCTCGGACGGAAAGGGACAAACAGCTTGCAGTTTAATGTCTTTCCATGAAGATGAAAATTGGTAAGATACCCTATATATAGGACGAGTACGGTATGATGAATAACCTGACTTGAATGAGGACATAATCCCATAACACACCGTACACTACTGAACGAGAACCTGGGCCGGATGCTAGAAAGGGCCGAGGGGCTTCAGGCAGGGCCTCAGAAGAAAAAGGGGCCTGAGGCTAGGCCTCAGACTGAAAAGACCAACCAGCTTGCAGTTTAACGCCATGCTGTGAGGATGAAAATGGGTAAGATACCCGACATACAGGAGGTGTAGGGTATGATGAATAACCCGATGTGAATGAGGAAATAATCCCATACCACACCATACACACCTGAATAAGAACCTGGGATAGAGGTCAGAAAGGGATGAGGGGATTGAGGTCAGGCGTCTTGACTAATGGTAGCCATACAGTATCTTGTGCGGTTAACTCCTCATCACAACTCCTAATCCCACATGATCAGTGCTCGGTGTGGGAAACGAGGAGTCATATTTGACACTCCCTTCCATATAATGGTCACGCGACTAACATCGCCTGATGGGAGTTTATCGCTTGGAGATACAATGGGGCATGATGAACTACTACACTCAATTTTTGGGACATCATGGGGTTTCTCTAATGAAAAAGGATAGTTTTTGACCACGTTCGAAACACAACGTCCTTATAGTGACCAGGAATGGGAACAACAAATGATAATCGATGGCTGATCAAATTTTCAACATAGGACTTGTATCAATTTTTTTCTCAACAACCTTGAGGGAGTTGGCCTGAAATGGTAGGATATCCCTTGGGCCTAGCATCCATGCCATTCAGAGGCCCTTCTAGATAGGAAATATGATGGATTCCCAGTCAATAGAGTTGGTGAAGCATAGTTGTACCCATAAATTTAAAAATCATGCAGGGAGGTTAAAGAGGAGGACACCCCTGGGGAATGGGATGTATGGAGGAATCGAGATGAACTCGACGTGTCTTGAGGCAAGAACCTGTACCACACCATATTTTTAGACCGAATGGGAGGTTTTGATGTTTGGTATGGGCCAGCCGACGAAATTTCCGAGCGTTCCTACATATCCCATAAGGATGGGAATCAAGTCGTACGTAGTTCTTGAAAGCTATGCAGTTTAATGTCATGCGGTGTGGAAGTGGGAGGATAGAAGAATGGGTTTCGGGCACATGGTGCAACCTTTATAATCCTGAAATGAGTGGGGATAAGGAATCCTACACTATATAATGCAAGTATCCTCCGAGAAAACTATACCCAAGGGGATAGTCATAGAGAAGAGTTGGGTATGGGCTCAAGATGTAATGCTTGAGCATTCCTCTATATCCCATGTAGATGGGAATCAAGCCATATGTAGTTCTAAGGGAACAGTTTAATGTCTTGTGGGACGATTTTTAAAGACCAGTAAAATTAAATGGAAATTGTTTCATAATTTTCTTTTGAATTTTACAAGAACACAGTTTCTGACGGCACCAAATTACGAGGTCCGGTGTGCCCGGAATCATTTTCTGAAGTTTAGCTCCGGTACGTTCAGTTAACGAACGAGCAGGTTTTCCTATCTTTTGAACCGGTGCTCGGAATCAAAATTCGAGGACACCGACGGAATCGAAGCGCTCATGATTTCTTAGGAACACCTTTTTCGGAGTTGTGTTTTCTCAGGTGTGGTTATTAAAATTTTTGGGTTAAGTAAAAGAATAAAATAAAATTGTGCAACCAATTTCATTTTATTTAAAATAGTTTAACCTAAGCTAAGTGGTTGAAGTGGGACCCGCTGTATCCTACTCCACTAGGTAGGATATTTGTGGGGTGGGGGCCACACGAGCCCCACCTATTCAACTTCCACAAACCCCTCTCTTAATTAGGTAACGCACCCGCACCCCCATTAAATGAAAGTCAACTCTTACGTTTAACTAAATATTTAACGCCTCTTTAATTGGGCGGTTTAAACTTCTCAATTAATTCAATTAATTGAATGATTCAATTTTGAATTTCAAAATGTTTGGCATGAGTAATAAAATACGGCAACACTTATTTTATTAGTGTTGTTTTGGTTGTGCGAGAGGATTTTGGAGAGGATTTTCTCTATGTCTTGAAGTTCTTCTTCCTCGACGAAGAATGTGAAGAACAATGAGACTTCGACAAAGAACTATGTCACCGCTAAGGGGAGTTCTTCTTATCGTCTTCTTCCCTCTCGTAGCCGGTGAGAGATGCTATCCTCAGAGATCGACGAAGAGACACCGACGAATCTTTGCTCTGCGACGCGATGATCCTCCTTCCGCGACGCCTTCTTCCACGACATTCAATTCCGTGATGAACCTTCATTCAACTTTTTCTTCAATTTACAGGATTATTTATTTTTGTTCATGATTACTTTCATCGTTGATTATCGTCTTTATTTGAGCTACCTGATATCACAATAACGAGAGGAGGTCGGACCACATGAACACGACCGACCCTCATCCCCCCTTGATTGTTGATTTGTTTGCGGCATGAGCAAGGCAGCGCGGTGCCGATGAACAGTGCTGAAAATAATAAACAATGGGCGGAGAAGCGTGGCGCCGTCGCATTGTGCCGTTGAAGATGAACAAAACAACGGCGCCGTCGCGCCACGCCGGAGAACCTCGAAGAGGTCGTGGCTGTAGCGGGGCAGCAGCGGAGGGGCGCGGCGCCGTCGCACAACGGACTTAGGCCTGTGTGGATCAAGAAGTGGCGGCCGGCTTCCGGCCGCAGGCACTGGAGCAGGAGGGCGGGACCCCGGCGGTCCTGCGGCAGCAGCAACCGACCGGCTGGACCGGGTCGGCCGACTTCCAAGAAGTTCGGGGGTTGTAATCCTCAGCTGGCCGAAGGAGTGGCCCCCCTCATGGGGGTCGCGGTTACACAACAGGAGGCAGTGAGCCCCCCCTTTCGCTCGACCGTTTCGGCCGAGCCGCCTGGCCACGCTGGCCAGGCCGAACGCACCAGGCCGGGCCGCGCCCTAGCGGGCCGGACCCGGACCCGGGTCAAGTCGACCCAGTTCGGGCCGACCAAGGGGGTATCGGGCCGAGTCGGACAGGGCCCGAACCCCCTATTTCCGGACCTTTTTCGATCTTTTGCCAATAACGTGGGGTATGGACCTCCGATCGATGCACCGTCAGCTACGATTCGATCCTTATATCGAGATGGTCATTTCAGTATATTACACTCAAGGTTTCAGAGAACATTGGGTTCGGCCGGGTTGGTTCGTACACGAAACCAACCAGGCCCTCGGATCGAAAACACTTATAACTTGAGCTTCGGACGTCCGATTGACGTGTCGTCGACTTTGGTGGATTCCTATTTGTGAGAAAGACCTTTTTTATTGCTTTTCTCAAGGTTTGGTCGTAGTTAGAGTATGGTCGGGTTGTTTTTGACTTAAAAACCAACTAGGCCCCTGGCACAAAAAAGCCAATAACTCTCTGACTGAGCGTCCAATTGACATGTCATCTGTCACGTTGAGTTCCTCTTGTCAAGACGGAACTTTGAGATACATCAAATCCGGACATTGTGTCAGTTGATGTATCAGCCTCTCGTCTCGTGGATCGGACCCCCCTGAAAAGAGCTTACTGTGTGCGGGAACCCTAGTTCTGGCTGTGACTGCGACAACGATGACGACAGTAAAGAAATCCTCCGTGGATTCGACGACAATGACTACAGCACTCAGCGATCCTACGTGGATCAGTTCTACCGATCCAGTGTGGGTCAGATCCTGTGTGGGTCAGTGCTCAGCGGTCCTGTGTGGGCCATCACATACCGATCCTGTGTAGGTCACTATGGGGGTTAGAACCTATCAATCCTTTGTGGGTCATTACGGGGGTTAGTACCTATCGATACTTTGTGGGTCATTTTGGGGGTTAGTACCTATCGATCCTGTGTGGGTGCAACATCTTAGATGAATCAGTGGCTATATCTAATCATCTCTATCATCTTAAGAAAAAGTGTACCTGTGAGAGATGAATCTTGACTTTCAAACATTATCTTTGATATGATTGACTTACATTCCTATATGGATTGTGCTGTGATATCCTGTGTGGATGTGATCGATCTTGGGCTCGGATGCTAGAGATGAACTGTAATTGATGACTTAGGTATATGTATGGGCATATACCTAAGTAGTATTGGTTGTTACTTTGTGATTGTATCTTTCTTTTGTGGATTATCCTTTGTGGATTCTGGGGGAACTTCGGGGGTCTCAGGGTCCCTACTAAGTAGCTTATACTCACCCCTACACGGGCTATGTCCGCACTCCGTTATGTTGGATGCAGATGATGGACAACGTTGATCGTGGTAGAGGCTAGTGGAGCGGTCGCTACCTGGAGGTGGACCACTGGGCGGGACGTACACGGAGCGGATGGCTGGACTCGAGGAGCTGAGGTGGCTATCTGTACCCACCCTTTAGGTGGGAGTACCAGTGGACGGCTCGACGTTGCAGCTTTTCTTTTAGTTGTTGTACTTTCTTTCTAGTTGTACTTTACTTTCAGTTTGGGTTTGTATTCTGGCCCATTTACTTTCCGCACTTACTTGTACTCAGTTTAATTTTTGTTCACTTCTGCTGGATAACTCTATGGCATTTGTTTGCTTTTAAAGGCAATGCCTTCCATTTTTGTTGGGATATACACCTTGGTGCTAGTCTCCAGCCCCTGGCCTATGGAAGGCGGGCTTGGGGTAGTCACGACACGGGCCCTAAGGACGGGTCGTGACAAATTGGTATCAGAGGAGTTTGGTTCTACCGTAGAACTCTGGACATTGATCTTTCTTCCATGTGAGGCAATAGTAATAAGGGTATTGAGTGTGGTTAATCAGTCCCGGGAGTCCAGTGTTGGTGCAGCTACCGACGTATCTGTACACCAGGACCCTGACATCTGATTTCCAACTCAATGAATGAAAACATTAATTGCATGCGTGTTTTAAAAGTTTTCTTTGTGATTACTTTCTGTCAGCTCACCAGGTATACTGTTTGACCGTGGCACACCGGTTTCTTTTCAGGATGGCCCCATGACAACATCTAGCTAGGGTTCCGAGCGTTGTGCGAGACGACAACCCACCGAGCGACGAGGCCTCGGTGCAGGGCCCTTTGACAGCAGAGGCACTGGCGGTACCTCTACCCACCGAGCCACCGATGCTACCAGCCCTAGCCACTGATAGTGCGCGTCGCCTTAGTGCGCTGCACAAGTTTCAGCATTAGAGACCGCCCAGGTTCCGCAGGGAGACGGACCCTCAGGTAGCCGAGGATTGGTTGGAGGCGGTTGTATGAGTTTTCAGGTTAGTGGGGACACAAGCCGACCTCATGGTGATCCTTGCAGCGAGTCTCCTACACGAGGCAGCAGGCAGATGGTGGAGCTTAATGATCCAGGTGCACGACGAGGCATCTCTCCTCTGGACGGACTTTGAGAGCCTCTTCTGCTCGGAGTTCGTCCCCGCCACCCTTCATGCGGTGCGCATCCAGGAGCATCTATATCTGCGGCAGGGTAGCATGATGGTCACCAAGTACTCGGCAAGATTTAACGTTCTCTCGCGCTATTCGATGGACATGGTACGGGACCTATTAATCCGGGCCCGTACCTTAGAGCAGGGACAGAGGCATGAGATCAGGGCATCGCTGATCTCCCTCTACATTCCGACATAGGCAGGGGTACTAGAGCGGGCCCTTCTCATCGAGAGCTTCCTTTCTAAGCCTACATCAGCAGCGAGACCTACCGTAGGGCGGCACGTAGCAGAGTCTTCTACAGCTGGCAGTCGACGGATGACACATGGGTCCAGGAGGATGAGACCCTCAGGGGGATGACCTCAGGACACTGGCTCATAGGTGTGGGGAACATAGCACAGAGCCAGTCTTACGAGATTCAGACAGTGCTACGCATGCGGCGAGCAGGGCCACATGGCTTGTGACTGCCCGACCCGTCGTGCCGAGGAGCAGCAGACGGTTGAGGGACCACCCAAGAAGAGGCAGAGGGTCGACCGTGGTGGTACGCAGTGATCAGGAGGACGAGGCATAGGAGATGGCTGAGCAGCAGGTGTTGGGCGACGCTTTGAGGCTCTACCACCACCACCGCCAGGAGGTCCACCCCAACCACCGGGAGCTGGTGGGTAGAGAGAGGCTCAGCTTCAGGCATTAGAGGCCTATGACCACGCCGCGCCAGAGATGATTCGAGTTACGATCTGTGTCTACTCCACCTTTGTTTCAGTTTTTATAGACACATGATCAAGTCATTCCTTTATTACTGCTGCCCTTGTTCGGATCTCAGAGATTTCAACGGAGCCGTTGGCTCGATCCTTATGTCCAGAGACTCCTACGGGAGTAGACTCGATGATTAAACACTGGTGCTGGTAGTGTGAGCTTACTCTATGACGCGAGAGATTCGGCTGGGATCTTCTTGTAGTGGCGTCGAGGCCATACGAAGACATCTTGGGCATGGATTGGTTATCTATAGTCCATGCTCAGATCGAATATATTAGGCGCAAGGTGCTGTGTATACGTACCGACGGGAGCAGGTTCACCTTCACATGTGAGAAGGGAGCCTTTGCAGCACAGGATGGACTCACACAGAAGAGAGAACATCCCATCACTCATCATTTGGCTAGCCTCATCCTAGGACCAGTTGTCATGCGGAGTCTGGGTTTTCTTGCAGTGGTGGATCAGTATGCGGACGTTTTCCCCGATGACGTCCCAGGGCTACATCGTTGCAGAGAGGTAGACTTCTATATTGACATGTACCCCGGGACAGCCACTATATCCGCTCCAGAAAATCGAAGGGCCCCCACTGAGCTTCGAGAGCTACGGGTACAGTTGGAGGACTTGCAAGGGAAGGGATTCATCCGACCCAGTGTTTCACCATGGGCTTCCCCGATATTGTTCCCCAAGAAGGCGGACAAGAGCTTGCGACTTAGTGTCGACTATCGTCTCCTGAACCAGGTGACCGTGAAGAACATGTATCCGCTACCGAGGATTGAAGACCTCTTCGATAAGCTCAAGGTATCACGGTGGTTCTAAAATATAGACCATAGATCAGGCTATCATCAGCTCAGAGTTTGAGAAGAGGACGTGCAGAAGACGGCCTTCAGATGTCGGTATGGCCACTGTGAGATCTTGGTTATGCCTTTCAGCATAACCAATGCTCCAGCAGTGTTCATGGGTCTCATGAATAGGATCTTTCAGCCATACCTCGATCAATTTTTTGTGGTCTTCATCGACGACATTTTGATATACTCGACCACTGAGGAGGAGCACTCCTACCACTTGCGGGTTGTACTAGACACACTCTGAGAGCACTATATTTATGGAAAGCTCTCAAAGTATCAGTTCTGGTTACGTGAGGTCCACTTCTTAGGACACGTCATCTCTGAGGCAGGAGTTGCGGTGGATCCTACGAAGATCGAGGCAGTGCTATCTTAGGATCCACCTAGGAGCGTGACGGAGGTGCGGAGTTTCTTGGGGATAGCTGGGTACTACTAGAGGTTTGTGCCAGACTTCTCTAGTGTTGCTACACCACTCTCATCATTGAGGAAGAAGGGGAAACCCTTCGTGTGGTCAGACAGATGTCATCAGAGCTTCCAGGAGCTGAGACAGAGATTGACCAGCGCTCCTATCTTGAGGCTACCGGAGGAGGGAGTAGGGTACGTAGTCTACTGTGATGCATCAGAGACCAGAATCAGATGTGTCCTGATACAAGAGCGAGCCATAACCACCTATGGATCACATCAGTTGAGGCAGAATGAGCAGAACTACGCTACCCGTGACATGGAGTTATCATCAGTGGTCTTCACTCTGAAGATGTGGCGACACTATCTGATGGGCGAGCACTTTACAGTCTACTCTGACCACCAGAGTCTCAGGTACATCTTATCACAGAAAGACCTGAACCTAAGACAGTGGCGAGGGCTCCAGTTCCTCCAGGACTATGACTTTGAGATAGTCTATACTCCTGGGAAGGGGAACATAGTAGCCGATGCTCTCAACAGGAGGACGGGAATCTATCTACTCGGGGATGTGACATAGTAGTTAGCTGCTTTGCAGATATCCTTCAGGGATAGAGCTGGAACAGCCTTTCTTCAGTCACTCACAGTCACTCCTCCACTACTACAACGGGTCAGAGAGGCACAGCATGGGGATACAGACTGTGATACATGGCGTGCATAGATATCCTCAGGACAGGAACCTGATGGATTATCATTAGGAGAAGATCACGATGACTTTTTCAGAGGAAGTACCTTGGTACTAGTTGCTTTACAGGAGGAGGTGCTGAGAGTGTTTCACACTTCCCATTTAGCGGTACATCCTGGAGTGGAGAAGATGTACCAGGATCTTAGACGACAGCACTGGTGTCCGGGCATGAAGAAGGTTGTGGCAGAGTTCGTTTATCGATGCCTCACCTGCCAGCATGTGAAGGCAGAGAACCAAGTACCAGCAGGATTGGTACAGCCCTTGGAGGTCCCGGAGTGGAAGTGGGATGGGATATCTATGGATTTCGTGACTAGGCTTCCACGTACATCTAGAGGTCACGACTCCATTTGGGTGATTGTTGACTGACTCACCAAGTCGACCCACTTCTTACCCATCAAAGAGCAGGGCTCAGTAGAGAGCTTGGGACGTCTCTACGTTCAGAAGATTGTATGGCTTCATGGTGTGCCATCATCTATCATATCCGATCGAGATACTCGCTTTACTTCCCGGCTTTGGAAGGGGTTGCAGGAGGCATTCGGGACGCAGCTAAGTCTGAGCACTGCCTTTCACCCTCAGACGGATTGTCAGATAGAGAGGACCATTCAGACTCTCAAGGACATGCTCCATGCATGTGTCCTCGACTTTGGTCGCAGCTGGGAGGACCAGCTGCCCTTGGTAGAGTTTGCGTACAACAACAGCTACCACTCCTCCATCGGGATGGCACCATACGAGGCGTTGTACGGCTGACCTTGCAGATCACCGCTGTGCTGGACAAACCCTGGGGAGTCTGCACTTGTGGGACCAGAGATGGTCCAGGCCATGACAGAGAAGGTCCAGGTCATCCAGGAGCGGATGAAGACAGCTAAGAGCCAGCAGAAGTCTTATGCTAACAGGAGGCGGAGGCCACTGGAGTTCAAGGATGGCGACCATGTCTTCTTGCGGGTCTCACCTCGACATGGATTACGGAGATTTGGCCGAGGCAGCAAGTTATCTTCGTGCTTCATCGGACCATTCCAGGTCCTCAGCAGGATTGGCAAGGTGGCTTACCACCTGGATCTACCACCTCAGTTGCACTGGGTGCATGACGTCTTCCACATATCTCAGGTGAGGAGATAAGTGCACGACCCGACACATATCATTGACCATGGGGAGCTGGACATTTATGATGGGGTGACTTTTACGGAGGTCCAAGTGGAGATCGAGGATCTAAAGGAGGAGGTCCTACAAGGAATGTCGATTCCTCTAGTGCGCATCAAATGGTAGCACGGGAACCTCCATGAGAGCACATGGGAGCAGGAGGCTCAGATGTGGGCTCAGTACCCACATTTGTTTCCCTAGTTTTTGATGTATCTTTACGGGGACTAAATTATTAAGGTGGGAGTAATATAAAGACCCGTAAAAGTCAAGGGAAATTTTTTATTAATTTTATTTTGAATTTTACAAGAACGCAGTTTCTGATGGCACCTGATTCTGAGGCCCGGTGTGCCCGAAATCATTTTCCGAAGTTTAGCTCGGGTACGTTCAGTGAACGAAGGAGCAGGTTTTCCTAACTTTTGAATCAGTGCTCGGAATCGAAATCCGAGGACACCGATGGAATCGCAGCACCGATGATTTCTTAGAAACACCTTTTCTGGAGTTGCATTTTCTCGGGTGTGGTTATTATAATTTTTGGGTTAAGTAAAATAATGAAATAAAATGGTGCAACCAATTTTGTTTTATTTAAAGTAGTTTATCCTAAGCTAAGTGGTTGGAGTGGGACCCACTATATCCTACTCCACTAGGTAGGATATTTTTGGGGTGGGGCCCACATGAGCCCCACCTATTCAACTTCCTCAAACCCATCTTTTAATTAGGTAATGCTCCCGCACCCCCATTAAATGAAAGTCAACTCTTGCGTTTAACTAAATATTAGACGCCTCTTTAATTGGGCGGTTTAAACTTCTCAATTAATTCAATGAATTGAATGATTCAATTATGACTTTCAAAACGTTTGGCGTGAGTAATAAAATAAGGCAATACTTATTTTATTAGTGTTGTTTTGGTTTTGAGAGAGGATTTTGGAGATGATTTGCTCTAAGTCTTGAAATTCTTCTTCTTCAACGAAGAACGCGATGAACGCTGAGCCTTCGACGAAGAACACCGTCACCGCTAAGGAGAGTTTGTTATACTATCTTCTTCCCTCTCATAGCTGGTGAGAGATTCAATCCTTGGAGATCGACGATGCGACGCCGATGAATCTTTTCTCTGTGACGCGATGATCCTCTTTCCGCGACGCCTTCTTCCGCGACGTTCAATTCCACGACGAACCTTCGTTCAACTTTTTCATTGAGGTAGGGGATTATTTATTTTAGTTCGTGATTAATTTCATCGCTAATTATCGTCTTTATTTGAGCCTCCTGATATCGCAATAACGAGAGGAGGTTGGGCTGCACGAACACAACTGACCCTCCTCCCCCCTTGATTGTTGATTTGTTTGTGGAAAAAGCAAGGCAACGCGGTGCCGATGCACCACACAGAAAACAATAAAGAATGGGTGGAGAAGCGCGGCGCCGTCGCGCCGCGTCGTTGATGACGAAAAAAACAGCGGCGCTGTCATGTCATGCTAGAGAAAATCAAAGAGTCCGCGGTGGAGGGGTGCGGCGCCGTCGCACCACGCCGATCGGACAAAGGCTGCAGCCTTTGGCTGCGACGAAGCAGGAAGAGGCAGCCAGCTTCCGGCCGCTAGTGCCGGAGCAGGAGTGCGGGACCCTGGTGGTCCCACGACAGCAGCAACCGGTCGGCCGGCTTCCTAGAAGGCCAAGGGTGGTAACCCCCAGCTGTACAAAGGAGCGGCCCCGCGCATGGGGGCCGCGGTTACACAGTAGGGGGGCAGCGAGCCCCCCCCCCCCTTCTGCTCGGCCGTTTCGGCCAAGCTGCCTGGGCACGCTGGCCCAGCCGAGCGCGCCAGGCCGGGCCGTGCATGCCGGGCCGGGCAGTGCCAGCTGGGTCGGGCAGCGCCCACGCGGGCTGGACTTAGGCCGAGTCGACCTGGTTCGGGACGACCCAGGGGGTATCGGTCCGGGTCGGACCGGGCCCGAACCCCCTATTTCCGGATCTCTTTCGGTCGTTTTCCCATAACTTGGGGTATGGACCTCCGATCGACGCACTGTCAGATGCGATGTGATCCTTAGATCGAGACTGTCGTTTTGGTATATTACAATCAAGGATTCAAAGAACTTTGGGTTCTGCCAGGTTGGTTCGTACACGAAACCAACCGGGCCCTCAGAGCGGAAACACTTATAACTTGAGCTCCGGACGTCTGATTGATGTTTCGTTGACTTTTTTGGATTCCTCTTAGTGAGACGGATCTTTTGGATTGCTCCTCTCGAGGTTTGGACGAAGTTGGAGTGCAGTTGGGTTGGTTTTGACTTAAAACCCAACCAGGCCCCTTGCACGAAAAAGCCAATAACTCTCAGACCGGGCGTCCAATTGACGCGTCGTCTGTCACGTTGGGTTCCTCTTGTTGAGATGGAACATTGAGATACATCAACTCTGAAATTTTTTTCAGTTTATGTATCAGCCCCTCGACTCGTGGAGCAGACCCTCCTGAAAAGAGCTTGTTGTGTGCGGGAACCCTATAGCTGGCTACGACTACGACGACGATGACGACTGTACAGAAATCCTCCATGGATTTGACGGGAATGACTACAACACTCAGCGATCCTATGTGGATCAGTGCTACCGATCCTGTGTGGGTCAAATCCTGTGTGCATCAGTGATCAGCAGTCCTGTGTGGGCCAGCGCATACCGATCTTGTGTGGGTCAGATCCTATGTGGGTCATTGCAGGAGTTAGTACCTATCGATCCTTTGTGGGTCATTGCGGGGGTTAGTACCTATCAATCCTTTGTGGGTCATTGCAGGGGTTAGTACATATCGATCATGTGTGGGTCTGACGGCTTAGATGAATCAGTGGCTACATCTGATCATATTTATCGTCTTACGAAGAAGTGTACCTATGTGAGCTGAGTCTTGAATTTCAATCATTATCTTCGATATGATTGACTTTCTTTCCTATGTGGATTGTGTTGTGATATCCTGTGTGGACGTGATCGATCTTGGGATCAGATGCTGGAGCCGAACAGGAATTGATGACATAGGTATATGTATGGGCATATACCTAAGTAGTGTTGGTTGTTACTTCGTGATTGTATATTTCTTTTGTGGATTATCTTTTGTGGATTCTGGGGGACCTTCGGGGGTCTCGGGGTCCCTACTAAGTATCTTATACTCACCCCGTCATGGGCTATGTCCGAACTACATTATGTTGGATGCAGATGACGGAGATCACTAATCGTGGTATAGGCTAGTAGGGCAGTCGGTACCTGGAGGTGGACCACTAGGCGGGACGTACACAGAGTGGACGGCTGGACCCGAGGAGCTGAGGTGGCTATCTGTACCCACCCTTCAGGTGGGAGTACCAGTGGACGACTCGACGTTGCAGCTTTACTTTCAGTTGCTGTACTTTCATTCCACTTGTACTTTACTTTCAGTTTGGGTTTGTATTCTGGCTTAATACTTTCCCCACTTACCTGTACTTAGTTTACTTAGTGTTTACTTCTGCTGGCTTACTCTGTGGTGTTTTTTGCTTTTAAAGGCCGTGACTTCCCTTTTTGTTGGGATATATGCCTTGGTTCTAGTTTCCAGCCCCTGGCCTATGGAAGGCGGGCTTGGGGTAGTCATGACACGGGCCCTGAGGATGGGTCGTGACACGATTCATAATTTAAAGTCATGTAGGACTAAACCATTTATGGTCATGATTGACCGAATAGTTTAGGGTCATGCTGGACCAGCACGTAGTTTAGGGTAATGCAGGACCGACAGTTTAAGGTCGTGCTGGACCACCGTGCAGTTTAGGGTCGTGCTGGACCACCTAGTATAAGGTCATGAAGGACCATCTAGTTTAAGGTCGTGCAGGACCAATGGTCTCCGTAAAAGTATTTCTTGAGGAACTTGGAATTGGTGGGAGGAGTTATACTCTCAGCATCCATGGTCACAAGGGAGTATGCACCAATGGGTTCAACCCTATGAATTTTGTAAGGTCCATTACATTTGGGATCCAACTTGGGTTGTTTCCTACCATAGATCATTGGCACCCAGAGGGCCAATACCAAGTCACCTTGTAGGAACGATCAGAGGTAAACCTTCTTGTTGAAGGCTCTAGCTATCTTATTCTGATGCCTTTACAGATTGTGTGGGGCACATAACCTATTCTTGTCAAGTGCTTCCAATTCAGCTAGACAAATTTCGGCTACCTTATCTGGCACCTGCTGGTCATAGACCACTATTCGTAATAAAGGCAATTGGATCTCGATGGGCAGGATGGCCTCAGCTCCATAAACTAGGGAATAGGAGATCACCTGGGTGGAATTACGAGTCGTCTTCAGGTAAGCCCAAATGGCGTTGGGGAGCTTGTTCGACCAACTCTTCTTGTTCTGACCAACCATTTTATATAGAATGTTAGAATGTGTTTTTTTAATGCCTCAATATTCCCATTTTCCTACATGTGATAGTGGGAAGTATGGTTCAAACGGATGTTGTACACGGCGTACAGTTTCTTCAACTCAGCTGCTCGGAAATTGGTGCTGTTATCGGTGAGCATGGCGTGAGGGACTCTAAATCGATAGATGATATTGGATCTCACAAAGTCAATGATATAATGGGCCTTGAACTCTTTGAGTTGAAATTATTCTTCCCAATTGGAAAAAAATCCGTGGAAGTCAGGATGAACCTGCACTGGTGAGTTGTCGCCAGTGGGTATGGTCCCATGACATTGATTCCCCATACCGCGAATGACTATGAGTACATGGTGGAGTGGAGAGTTTCTGGTGGTTGATGCAAGAAGTTAACATGAATCTAGCATGCATGACATATCTTGGCGAACTCGATGTAGTCATGGATCATAGAGAGCCAGAAGTACCCTAGTCTCTAGATCTGATGGGACAACTTTTACCCAGTCTGGTGAGCCCCGGAGGAACTAGCATGAACCTCATGCATGACCTTAGAAATATCAACTCTTTGGATGAAATAGAGGAGAAAAACATAAAACCTATATTTGTAGAGGATATTATCAACATTGGGACCACTCTGGAGGGTAAACTACAGTGTGCGGTATCAGAATCGCTCGCACTCGGCCCGATCAGCTAGAAGGCAATCATTTTGGAGATACTCGACAAAAGGGGATCTCTAGTCAGACTTCGCTTCAACCACTATGCCTGAGGAACCTAGGGGTCCTGATGTGGAGGCTCTGGTGGTATGATGGCTTACTCTTAGGTCATCGTCATCATCTGGGGTGACGAGAGAAATGATTCTCCGATGTGCGTCGTGTATGATCGAATCATCCTACTCGGGTTCTGGAAGTGATGCAACTAGCATGGCCAGGGCATCAGCTCAACCATTATGAGATCGAGGGACATGAGTAACTTCTAGCCAAGAAGGAAACTGGTCCATTAGCTGGACGGTGCACTCCAACAATGGTGCGTGCTCTGGATTTCTGAAGACTTAGTCACAGTTGATTTTCTTGATGACTAGTTCGAAATCCCCTTTTATATATAGATGGGGCACATTGATCTCGAGGTCCTACTCGAGGCCAGTGATAAGAGCTTGATACTCTGACTCATTGTGGGTGTAGCCTTTAGATAACAAGAATTAGTATGACAGAATGGATTGCACCAGGGTAATAAAGACAATACCCATGGCTACTCTATTTAGCCTGGGATCATTGAGTCTCCTTCTGGTGGGGCTCCGGGAGGCACCATCCAAGTGAATATGCCAACCTAGGATGGCATGATGTACTGAGAGTATTGCCTCATCAAGAAAATCTAGGTCCAGGGACTGGTCAGTAGGGGTTGGATGGGAAGCTAGAAAATCATCCAATGCATGTCCCTTGATAGCTTACTGGGGGAAAAACCTTATGTCGAACTGCTGGAGGATTACCGCCAACCGTTCTAGACGGACGGTCAACATGAGGCTGTTTAGAATGTACTTCTTCCGGTCTACCCGAGACACTAGCTGTACCTCATGGTGTTGTAGGTAGTGTCACAATTTCTACTCTGTGAATACAAGCGCAAAGCATCTCTTTTCGATGGGGGAGTATATGGTCTCCGTATCGAGGAGCATGCGACTGAGGTAGTAGAGGATTCTTTCCGTCCCCTCTTTCTTTTGGGTGAGGAGGGTTCCAAGAGATCATTCTAGGGCAGTCATGTACAAGATCAGTGGTTTTCCAGAGATGGGTGGAATTATGACCGGAGGCCAGAGCAGATACTGCTTGATTTCCTCGAAGTCGGTCTAGCACCCATCATCCCACTCGTAGGTGGAGCCTTTCTTCATGAGCTGAGAAAAGGGATTACACTTGCTGGTCATATTCACAATGAATCAGTATATGTAGGCTAAGTGTCCTTGGATACCTTGACGGTCTCGAATATTTCTTGGGGGAGGCATCTGGCTGATGGCCTTAATCTTATCTGTGTCGATCTTAATGCCCCACTACCTGAAAATAAATCCATGTAATTCTCTAGAGGTGACCCTAAAGGAACATTTCAATGGGTTCATCTTCAGGTGGCGAGAATGTAGGAATCCGAACACTTTCTCAGGGTCCTTGAGATGGTCCTAGCACTAGAAATATTGGACCACCAAATCATCCACATAGAATTCCACCAATGTCCCAAGGATTGGCTTGAATATGCAGTGCATGGCCCACTGAAAGGTTGCACCAGCATTCTTCAGGCCAAAGGGCATAACCTGGTAACAAAATGTACCTTGGGGAGCCGTGAAAGCTGTGGAATTATCATCCTCAGGGGACATTCAGATCTAGTTATATCTGGAGTATCCATCCATTAAGAAGAGGCCATGGAACCCAGCCGTAGAATAAATCAAGAATTCTATCACTGTAAGGGGAAAATCATCCTTCAGACAGTGACGATTAAGGTCTCAGAAGTCGATGTAGACCCTGATCTGTCTGTTCTTCTTCCGGAATGGCATAATGTTGGATATCTACTTGGTGTACCGGGCCTCCTTGACGAAGTAGGATCTGATGAGTTTTTCAACATTGTCCTCAACCATGGCACCGGGAGAAGGGTGCATCTTTCTGGGAGGCTGCATGAACCTGCGATGATTTGTAGGGAGACTATGGTGGTGGATAAATACTTGATAATCTATCCGGGCATCTAGTCATAGCTCTGGGAAAATACATCATGATACTACTTCAGGAAATCTATGTAGCACTTCTTCTCCTCTAGGGACATAGCGGAAAAAATAAATTTGGGTCTCAGATCTGCCTCGCTACCATGGTTCACCTGTACATGTTCATTGACCGTGGCAGAGACGCCTTCTTCAATAGTGGGGGTAGAATCCTCCAGATCCACTTGTTCTCTTGCGGAGGAGGGATTCCCATTGGGATAAGCTTTCTCTGGGTTGACAGATCTTGATAGGAGGTTGGTACTAACCTGGACAGTAGTGGACAACATATCGTGATATTGACGTGCTGCTAAGTCTATAATGATAAAGGCATTAGATTTGATCCCATAAGGTCTTTGGCCCCTGGGGCCACGCTTGATGATATCAAAGCAGTATTGGTGCATTGTCTTGAGATGGTTAAATCCAGCCTGACAAAACAGACATGTATTATGTACTGCCATTGTCATGGGGTGGACATCCCTATACCGTACGGGGGTAGGAAGTTCCGGGATCACCTATGCCAGGTTTCTGTAGGAGTACGAGGTGATTTTACATCATCTATTAGGCTTGGAAATATGTTTCACCCTTGTTCTAAAGAAAAAAACATTTCCCCATGTTAGTTGTTGTGACCTCCAATTGATGAAATGGGAAGAAGTAGGCGTCATCCAGACATTCCAAGGGGTCAGTTGCAACTGGGATGAGTTTGACCTCACTGGCCTGAATCTGCTTATCCTTTCTCTTGTAATAGTTTCCAACTAGGTAGTGGGAATCACAAGAGGTGAACGGAGATGCATCACCTTGGAGTATGCCTACTCGATCATGAAGGGAGTACTTGAGCAACCTATGATACGATGATGGGATTGCCGCGTGTAGGTGGAGCCATGGTCTGCCCATCAATGCATTGTACACGGTGTCTTCAGAGACAACCCTAAACTCGGTTCTAGAAACTAGGCATCCAAACTAGATCTTCAAAAGGATCTTACAGGCTTGGATCTACTCTATCCTATCATATCCATGGATTCTTTAATTGGAGGGATTCAGGTAATCCTCGGATAACCCCAGCTTCTGCAGAGTCCGTGTCAGGATAAGGTTAATCCCAGAGCCAGTGTCAACAAGACATCGAAGAACCTCCATGCCGTTAAATTGGACGATGATGTACAATGGGTGAATGTTCCCCTTTATGGGGGAGCCTTCATTTTCTCCAGATAACGAAATGATGGCCTGGCATTCAGCATTCTCAACCGCTTCAGCATGAATGGATTCTGCATCTGCTACATCCATATCAAACTAGAGGGGGCTTCTAAAAGCCTCAGCGAGGGACTCACGCTTATTTGATGACAAACGAAGGGCTTTGAGGATGGAAAGACACACTGGGATGCTGACAAGGTTCTTGAGAACATCATATTTCTGCGCTAGGTGAGAACATCTGCTTGTAGGAAGCCACATTGTGATAGGAGGTATGGCAGGCCCTGTCGGTCGGACCAACGACTGAATGGTGTTGTGTATGTCCCACTTATCACTAGACGAATCCTGTAGAGTAGCTGGGGGATGAGGAATAGATAGTTGAGATCTGCATGTAGTAGGGAAAGACTGGTCACAACATGGTCGAGGTAGCTCTGCCTGATCCAGTAGCACAAATAGTGGTGGAGGCAGGCCCAACGACACCGGATGAAGAGGCTGCACGTGCTGAGTTCTGCAATGGGCATGCTCTCTGGTCTCAGTGGCTTGCACGACCTGGCTAGGGGTTTCAGCTGATGTTCCCCGATGAACCATATGGTCTTGGTTCTGCCGATGATGGCGTCGGCTGGGGACATTGGGGTGGTTTTCCTAGCACTCCTCATTGTTGGGAGCTATATTGGGGTTTTACAACTCCACAGTATTAAACAAAGAATACCCCGGACTATCACATGAAGATCAATCCACTACTTGGTGTATTATGGGAGGAATCCCCATCTTCATTGGCATGAAGTCTCCATGTGTGTAGGACGCCGATGACATTGGCAGGGCATGTTGCTTTCCCTTACACCGCCGATTCTTGATCTTCTGGGAAGAGGTCAGATGAGATGATGATGCAGAAGTGGTGGTTGTGGATTTTGAAGGCTCTTTATGTTTCAGGCATGCCCGAAAGATTCCACGGGCACGAGAGACCATTTTTTGAGCCATCCAGTCATCATATTTATGGGACTCGTGGTTGGAAACCTGCTTCCACTCACCTTCGCTGTGGATACTACTGTATAACCTTACAAAGACTCCCGCCACTTGTGTCGGGGTCAGGTCCAGCCTGACTATGCTGTTATTGACCTCGTCTTGAAGCCAGTATTCTAATACATAGAACTACATGAGTGTGTGCCCATGAATCCAATGATAGGGGTAGTAGATGGGGAGATCAGTGAGATTCACCTCTTCCGGCCTTTACACTCAAGAAAGCGTAAAATCCACAACTCTAAGGCACTACAGATGTAATTGGGGACCTAATTATTATTGAATGTGTTGGTCTGGTTTCTTCTGTCAAGAAAGGGGGACCTTGGAGCCTGACCATAACGAGGTGCTGGAGGCACCTGTCGAGGAGGCATACCCTGATTTTCTCGCCTGGGTGGTGGCGGTGCATTCTGCGGGGGCACCTGCCGTTTCTGAGGAGGACACTGCTGAGCCGGAGGCTATGCCTGAGGTGGAGGGGCTCTGCGAGGATATGGGTATGGTGCCAATGGTAGCAATTCAAGTTTCGCGAGGGCCTCTATTTGGGCCACTATGGTGGGCTTGGCTCTGGGAGACCTCGTCACTGGAATTATAGGGGGCAATGGATGTGCCTGGATGGCCTGTTATAGGGCTTCCACTAGGCGTTGGGCCTTATTGGAGAAGTCTCAGAATCCTCCAAGGTAGTTCTTGGTGATCATAGAAGGAACCAGTTATGTCCTGAAGTTACCTATGAACATCGTCAGTAATTTCTCTTGAGTCAGTGGCATATTAGGGGAGTTTGTGAGCCCCTTCCACCGAGCGATAAATTCCATGACTTCCTGATCAGTCCTTTGCTTGCACATGAAGTGGTCTATGATTCTGGTTTTCTAGGTGGTAGAGTTGAACTAGTAGAGGAATTTCCTGCAAAGTTCCTCCGAGCTAGTTACGGATCCGACAGAGAGCTGGTTGTACTAAAAGAATGTTGGCCCCTCCAGTGTCTGAACAAAATAGCAGAGCTTGGAAACCTCTTGCTACGCTAGAGTCCCTAAAATGGTCCCACACCTTTATTTGATGTTTGCTAGGTGCTTCGGTGGGTCCCCCGTCCCATTAAATAGGTAGAAGGTGGGATTCCCAAAACCTAGAGATTCCGTCAAATCATCTACCCATACAGTATATGGCTTGACATCAGGTGGGATCCCTAACGATGAGCGTGTTGTCGGGTTCTTCAAAATAGTAGATGGGCCTAGTGGCTCGTGGAGCGGCTGGTGGAGTGACTTGCGGGGAAGCTGGGGGAACCCAAGATGGATTCATTGGATTATCACGTTGTTCAGGAGGGTTTGGAGAGAAATACCATTCCCTCTTTCCATGAGCTCTTGCTTCAGCCCTGTCCATGGGAGTAGCATGATCAGAGTAGCCTGGGGGAAGCTCACCTAGGGGAAGTTGTTCCTGCCCCTACTGCACTGGCCAAGGATTTCTATAGTCAGACCGTCTCTCTACAACACGTTCATCCAGGATTTTATCGACCAAACTCTTCTTCTCAAATTGTTTTTGGCACAATGTGGTCTTCTTGGGGTCCTCCTCCGTCTTCTGCACTAGGGCGGATGGGTCGCAGTGTTTGACAGCTCCGACGTGCTCTTTTACATTACATGAATTCTGGATAAGTACCAATGCCTCAGTGGGCACAGGGAGACCTAGTAGGTTATTCAACTAATGAGTAATCCTCCCTGATGGGTCCAATAGTGGCGTCAAACCCTCGGGGGGTAAGATTCCATCGAGAATCTCCAGTTCGGCCTCCTCGTACACTTTGTCATCCATGTTAACCGTGACCCTTCCCAGGGGCATGTCTTCAATGTCGCCCTGTATGCTGGGTTGCCACCGGACAAGACTGATGTGGATGAAAGAATACTACCCCCAGTCATGGATTTTCACCTTGAGGGTAGCCTCACTATTGATTTTGTAGAGTATCTTGATACTCTGAACGGATTGTTGCTGGAGGACCTCACGACGACCTGGTGACTCGGGGTGCTAGGCCACAGGGAGTGCAGCCAACTCGACCAGCCGAAATTGTTGGATGATGTCTTCCAAATGCGCTTGGATCCTAGGGTAAACCACCCACTGTTGATGAAGACTAAAATGTGTCACCCAGAGGGTGTGGGGGAAACACTCAAATTCCTCCAGGTTGAGGGATTCATGTATGCGGAAATTCGGTGCTGCGATGGGCCAGAACATCTAGGGGAATTGGTCTTCTGTGAGGATGTTCCAGATTCTCTTTGGTTCAGATTTATGTTCAAGAACTTGATTTCCCCAGTAATCAACTGGGGTGGCTGAGGAACTGACTGCGGTACAGAGGCGGACCACTGGGACGACAGGCTGGCCGGTGGAGAGTACGGCTAGCGGGCTGACATGCTGACGATTCTTGGGCTATCCTCTGAAGAGTGTCGCTACCTAGCCTCCATGTCACGATAAGACAAGCTGATGGCTGTCGTTTCTAGCTCATGGGCTTGGTCTATTGGTGATAGGCCACGATGCTACTCACCTTCCATTGGTCCCCAGAATATTTCTCTGTGATCTCTTGTTGAGGTAGAGAGTGCTTCTAGTGACGATGTTGGTTATTGCACGAACGTAATCTGCAACGTCGCCAGATTTTCATCCTCTTAGATATACCTGTGAAGGGAGTCGGGAATCCAATGGAACTCACATTCTGGGAGTGCCAGACTGATGCGCCTCATCCCTATCCTGACCCTTGACTCGGATGAGCGAGAGGAGGGTTCCCGCGCTGAGTCATATTCCTCCTCAGATTCTGAGAAGCAGACTGTTCTGAACTCTATCTGAACCTTCATAGAATTCTTCTTATGGTGGCAATGACCCACCATCCTACCCCTGGGCGATTCCTTAGGACAAGGCAGATTTCTGACACGGGGTCCTTCAGCCACACTGGTGCTGGGGCGGAGAGGGTTTCCACCCAAGAAAGTCGTGGTGTGAGGATCACCAGTACAAATGTCAAAGGGGACATGGGGAGGACCTCCATGGATAGTACTGGAGTGGGAAAGACCTCTGAGGTTACTGTAAGGAGCATAGGGAGGACCGCCATGCTTCGTTTCCCGGGTGACCTCAGCACGAGGAAGGTCCTTGTACCAATCTAGGTGAACATAGGCAGGACCTCAATGCTGAGTGTGTGTGGATCGAGGCTATATCTCACCCCTCTAGTTTCCGAGTCGAGGAGGTCCTTCACCGGCTACTGAAAGAATACAGGGAGGGTCCCCATGTGGAAGACAGACTAGATGCAGATATGTCCCTGCACTAGTGGTCGGGGGTAAGAGGAATGACTTCATTCCCAGTGTAATGGGCATGAGAGAGGCTTCCATGTCAAGTGGCACCGTCACGGGGAAGGCCCTCATTTGGATTGGGGGTGGCACAAGATGGACCTCCATGTGAAACCTCGAAGTAGGGAAGGCTGCACTTTCTAGGGTAGTGGTACATGGAGGACCTCCGTACTGGGTGGAATCACAGCGGGTTGGTTCTTAGCAGAAACTACTTATTCCAGTGACCAAGAGAGTCATCCTAGTCTACCAGTGGGGCGGTAGGGGCCTCGATCCTAGCTGGGCGTATAAGCACCCCTGATCAGTGTATGCAAGGGACTGACGATCTGCATTGGTTTTAGCTCGGGCAACAGTATCCATCGACGTTGATGACCTTTGGCAGGTGTAATCCCCATCTTGCGCCCGATGATGGTGTCGGGTCAGACGAACCAGGGCTAGTGGGGTAAGTACGCCATTAAACTGCTCCTCCTTCTGCAATACCGAGTGGCAGCGTTGATGTCGCTGAGTGGGGCCCCTTGTTGGGAGCCCTTGGATTGGGACACTGACCGAGCTGGGTCGGACGTCACCTAACTCATCAACAAAAGGCATGGATTCATCAAATCATTCATGGGAGAGGCTCCAGAAATGGTTGTAAATCGGGGTGGGGAGCAATGGATCCATGAATGGCCCTTGGGTCGACATTGGCGACGAGACGTAAACGCTCCCAGATCTTGGCGGGCCATATCCCGTGTCAGGATTATGCCCTCCTCCTCGTAATGTTTCACGATGTCATTTATTACCCTACATTGAATGACCTCGGATGGGGAGATGGGGTTTGGGAACCCTGGGGCGATGGGTGTAGGGGACGTCACAGAAGCGGTGGAACCATACAGGACTGCCGTGTTAGTGCTGCCCCTGCCCCGGTGGTAGTGTGCAGGAGGTGATCGTGTTATAGATACAATAACCAGATTCTTGAGAGAAGGGAGATTAATTCATTAGTTCTGAAAGAAAAATGAATCGACGACCAATTCCCCAGTGCCATCCCGTTTTCCATGGCTGGTAAGAGGGATCCATGTTGACACCGTCGCAGGAAAGGATGTCCAATGTTCTGTAGCCCCAACTTCTGGTGAGTTTCATGCCAGGCCCGCTATTTTCTTTGCGGGACCCGAAAGCAGATAACTGGATATGGTGACACATCAATCAATTGATGACCGAGCGCTTCTAATATCCATATTGAGGAGAATAATTTCACATCGGGTTCACCATTTCTGTTTCTGACGCTTTTGTCGCGGTGTGTGCATCCATCTATGGAGGACGTGTAGCTGTTTCCCTGCATTTTCAATTTTCAATGGCGAGAAAAATCCGTTTCTTATTTAGGGATGTTTCTCCTTGATTAAAACAAGATGATGGGATGTTGTTTCTTCCTTAAATGGATTCTTCCATGGAACTCGTCACCTAGTACGGGTCTCCCTTATAGACTTAAGACATTTTTTGTGAAGCTCTTCATGGAGCCATATCTTTATGGATGCCATTTAATTAAACTAATTTTGTCAATACATCCCAAGGGTTCAGGTAAGGGTAATAACCTTGGGTTAGGGGAGTAGTCACATTGGGCATCACTGGAATGTCTAGACGTTGGGGGATTGGTGTGTCAATCTTCTATCCCTTATTATAGGGCTTCTTGAGGGCGTGGAAGCCCGATGCATCCCACACCGAACACAAGGAATCATATGCCAGGGGCATGTACATAATGTTTTCCTCAACTCCACATGTTTAAAATAGGGTATGCTGCAAGATTAATGTCCAACGGAGATGGATCAGACTGATCAGAACACTGATTGCAGTGGATCATAGGAGTGCAACCCCCAGAGGGAACACTGATGTTGGGGCCAACACATTATTGACTTCTCGATAACTGTTGGGGGGAATGTGGTATGAGGTGGCAGGATCCCATAGGGATGTGGCGGCCTGGGTAAGAATCATGATGGATGATGAAGTGAATGAATTAAGTGGATGGTGAATGGGATGGAACCTCCATGAGAATTATTATGGTTAGTCTTGAGAATCAAAGAGACTTCCAACGTATACCTATGGCAGGGAATCAAAGTCTGCGTAGTTCAGAAGGTGGGGTCAGTGAACTGACATAAAAGAGCACCTGGGGTCCCATGGGTGGGGGGCTTGAACATTGGGGAGGCTTCCTATGTACTATACCTTGGGAAGGATCAAAGTCTCCATAGTTCGGAATAGTTTATGGTGCTTACACTCTAGGCTTCCCTTGGTGTTGGTGAACCAACATGAATATGGTCGGAACGACTGATGGGTGGTGGGCTTGAACCTCATGGAGGTTTCCTACGTACCCTACCTTAGTACGGATAAAATACCATGTAGTTCAGGTTGGCATTGGTGAACCGACATGAAGGAGGACTTGTGGTCCCATGGGTGGTGGGGCGTCGGTGAACCGACGTGAAAGAGGACCTGGGGTCCCATGGGTGGTGGGGCGTCGGTGAACAGACCTGAAAGAGGACCTCAGGTCCCATGGGTGGTGGGATTGAACCTCATTGAGGCTTCCTACGTACCCTACCTTGGAAGGGATCATAGTCCATGTACTTCGGGATGGGGCATGGAACAAAATGTTCAGAACCAATGGGTGTTGGGATTGAACCTCGTGGAGGCTTCCTACGTACCCTACCTTGGAAGGGATCAAAGTCCACATAGTTCGGGATGTATTTGTGGGTCTTACAATCTAGGCTACCTAGAGTGTTGGTTAATCGCCGTGAAGGGCACCAGAGTGACCAATGGGTGTTGGGATTGAACCTCAGGGAGGCTTCCTATGTACCATACCATGGCAAGGCTCAAAGTCCACGTAGTTTGGGATGGTTTGGGAGAACTGACTGAAGGGGGTCGGAGGGACCGAGTGTTGGGCTTGAACCTCATCTAGTCTTACTACGTACCCTACAATGGAAAAGATCAAACTCTACGTAGTTCGGGATAATTTGGGAGAACCGACATGAAGGGGGTCGGAGCGACCGAGTGTTGGGCTTGATCCTCTAGGAGGTTTCTATGTACCCTGCCTGGGAAAGGATGAAAGTCTTCATAGATTGGGATGGTTTGGGTGAACCAACTTGAAGGGGGAGGAAGCAACTTGGTGTTTGGCGTGAACCTCAGCGAGGCTTCCTACGTACCATGCCTTGGCAAGGATCAAAGTCCACGTAGTTCTGGATAATTTGGGCGAATCGATGTGAAGGGGGTCGGAGTGACTGGGTGCTTGGATTGAATCTCAGGGAGGATTCCAATTTACTTTTCCTTGGCAAGGATCAATGTCCATGTAGTTTGGGATGGTTTGGTTGAACCGACGTGATGGGGGGCGGAGAGAACAGGTGTTGGGCTTGAACCTCAGAGAAGTTTCCTATATACCCTGCCATGGCAGGGATCAATGTCCATGTAGTTCAGGATGGTGTCATGGTTGATGCTTTCTTTAAGCCCACATGAGTCATGCTTGGTGTGAGAAATAAGTGGCAGCAAAGGACTGAAGATCACGTAGTGAATATTTCGTCCATGGGAAGTGGAGTGGGGCTTACACATGGAGTAGCCCAAAGAGGTTGGGACTTACTCTAGAATGGACGTGTGGTGGCAGAAAAGCCCTGCAGGGAAAGGGACATCGTACTGAAGAAAGGAGGGGTCCAATGTTCATTTCCCCCTCCCCCTGGTCCTTGGGACCGAAGATAAAAGGGGGAGCACGGATGCTGCCTCTGGCCACAAAAGCAACCGGCTTAATACAGGGTGGTTTTCTTTTCATGGCGGATAAATTCCACTTCAATAAAGTGGATAAAATCCCTAGTGAAGGAAGATCTCATCCCCGCAGAGACCAGTGGGCATCGAGAATGTCCAAGGTGGGGGCACCCCACGTGCAAGGCACGGGGCAGGGTCCCAGTTTGTCATCATGTTCTAAGGATGATGACGCTTGGTAGTTTAACGTCTTGCAGCTCGGACAAGGTGGGTTTTCTCTGCACCCATAGGACTTACATAATCAGTACCCTCTACTCCTTAGTGTAGAGAGGGGATAGGAAAATCCGTGGCTAGGGGTGTCATGGAGCGAACCATCAGGGGGCCCACATTAGCGTGGATATGCAGAAAACAGTATCCATTAGCATGCCTATGATGAGAATAATGAGGCGAAGCAACAAAACAGGAAGTATCATCCAAGGGATTTTAATGTCACATCGTGGAAACCTGGAGGGCCACATGGGAAATGGAATCGCAAAGCAGAGGGGTACATAGGAAGGGGCCTTGTGAACCTCTTGTAATTCACATGGAAAAGGATGTTTGTGAAGGGGTGTGATTCTCGAAGTGGGGAACCTCAGCCTAAACGTAGGGAAGAGGTGCATATGGGACGTGCTTCGTGAAGGGGAAAGGAATTTGCAGAGCACTACCTTGCGAAGCAAAGGTGCCTCACGAAGCAATGTATTGTAAAGAAATGTGCTTCGCGAATTACAATAACCCTGCCTTAGCATGTGGATCATGTGTACATGAAAGGTGTTTTCTGAAGTATAAACACTTTGCGATGACCTAGGTCCCCTTGGGGATCCCCTTTATTCGAGGAGGCCCTTAGGCTCTGCAAAAGTCATCCCTCTTGGGAGAGGGGTTCAAAAAGAGAAAAAGGGGAGGCACTTCATAGAGTAGAAGTACCTCTTAAAACTTATGGTTTATAGAGAAGAAAGGTGAATCGTGATTTGAGAGATAGGAAGTCAAAATTTAGGATTTTCCTCCCTCCTAAACTTAGGTGGAGGACTGTATTTATAGGGGAGAGGTGCTGCGAAGTCGCGCGCGCTCGGTGAAAAGAGGAATTCATTTTCTCTGCGGCGCATCCCAAACGTCAAAGGCGTTCACTGAGCGTTACCTCCTCCTTGCTCTGTGGTGGCTCATGAATGTCAAATACGGTTGTGGAGCATTACTACCTCCTTGCTTCACAGTGGGTTGCGAACATCAAGGGTGGTCGCGGAGAATTACCGCCTCCAGGCTTCACGGCGGTTAGAAAACATCAAAGGCGGTCACAGAGCGTTACCACCTCCTTGCTTCATGGTGGGTCGCGAACTTCATGGGCGGTTGCAGAGCGTTACCGCCTACTTGTTTCACGGAGGTGCGGTGCGACTGGTTCTCCACGAATGGGCTTCGCGAGGCAGCTCTCGAGTATCTGGTTTCTAATCCTCCACACATTTTTGTGTCAACAATAGTGGATCAAGAATATCAAAAAAATTTCATTGTGGTTCAGAACATCAAATCCTTTCCCTTATTCTCTCTTTATATTTAATTATTTAACAAATAAATTTGAGGTTTATATAATTCTGGGACCAGCCATAACTGAATGAAAACAATAAATGTATGTTCCACAAGATAAAAAACATTAATTATATCATCATATCATACCTACTTTAATTGAAATGGGAATTATAAACATTTCAACAAATAATGACCCCAAGATAATAAACAATTTACTAATATTTCAACATCTTAATCACAAACCAACAATAAAAAAACAGGGATGATATCATTAGATCATTTCCCTAGTAAATCATATGCAATATCAAATGATGTTATCAAAAATTAATTACTCTTTTAATGTTTTGTTTTTATATTTCTTGATGATAATTCCATTTTCATTTTGACAAAAATTATTTAAAATAAATATTTTAAAAGACTATTATGGAAGTACTATTTGTGAAATGGTTCATTGATAATTTCAAATGATTGTTCAATTCATTGAGTAATAATGGTAAAAGGAAATTTCATTCATTCTATAATCATTAAAAAATAAATCAGTTCACAACTTTGGAAAAAATTACTTAATTTATAAAATGAAAATATATTATTTCAAAACCATATTGTTGGAAGTGAAACATGGGCAAATACTTGTTTAAAAAAATTTATAATATCTAAAAAATCAGAAAAAAATTTTACAAAACATTTTTATCAAAAAATGGTATTCCAATTGAAATAGGTTATATAATTTTATCTTTTATTCAACTCATTTTTTGTTCATTTATTTTTACCATATAGAGTAAAATGGTAATGAAATATTGAAGATTCATAAATAATAATATTGGGAGAAAAATAAAAATGGTTAATGAGATAAGGATTGTATAATGTTATCAATGGAAATTTAATCATATACTATCCCAATTAATGTGGGATTTAAAAATCAATCCATTTATAAAATTATTGTTTTTTATCATCGGTGTTCGAACCTCCTGTATATTAAATATATATATTTTATACATGTATTCTAGAACCATACATGTAAAATCATAATATGTTTCGGAAAACATTATTCACATGTATTGGACATTTTTAATTTCATTCATTACAAATAACACTAAGTTTTTCCTATGTTACCTGGAACCCTGAGTGTAATATTTGTTATATGTTACACAGAGTTTAAACGAGGTTTTAAATATTATTAAAATATTATTATTTAGTATGATTGATAACTTCTAGGAATTAGAATGGTGGGAATTAGTATAATTAGTTCAATTAGGTAAATATGTGATATAAAATGTAGTAAAAAATCAAATCTTCTATGATCAATTAATTAGTAATGAAAATAATAACTATTTGAAAAATAGGGAAATCATTTTCCAAAAAAAAAAATTTAATCCTGAAAATACCTCTTACCTGAAAAAATAAATCAAAATAATTTTTTTGAATAATAAAAAATGTATATATTTCATATCAAATCATCTATTAAATATCCATCTTATGTGTTTCCTCAACAAGAGATAAGAATAAATCTAATTTTACTCTTAAACACTATTTTTTGTTGTAAAAAAATAGTTCTTCCCCAATTTTTTTACTTATTTAAAAAATAATTTTTAAAAAACTAATAATATGTATTTGAAAAGATAAATTTAATTTTACAAATTATAATTTTAAAATTATCTTATGGTGAAATGTATCAAATTTCATAAAGAGGATAATTTTATTCATAAATAGTAAAAATAATTAATTTAAATTGGAAACTACCTTTTTATTTAAATTATTTGAAAAGTTATATTAAATTTTAAATTCAATTAAAATTAATAATAGTTTAATAATAAAACTATTATTTCATTTTAAGTCATTGTAATATTTTTTTTTGAATTTTGATATAAAACTATGTAGGCATTTTAATATTTTATCTTTTAAAACTCACTTTCTAGTGGTTTCTATGGGATAAATGTTAAATTCAAAATTTTCACCACTATTAATTGAATTAGGAAAATTGGATTCCAAATTTTTAATTAGAATAATTATTATTATTTAATGAGGCCAATAAAATTTTTTCTTTGATAAATAGTAAAAATAGTAAAAATTATTCACCACAGGTATAGATATAATGGATTTACCCAGGGTAAACAAAAAATATAAGGGTGAAAATAACATAAATATTTTTCTAGAATCATTTTGATAAAAATATTTAGAACATGTCATTTCTAAGACACTATAATACTCCATTTTGGAGCCTTTATTCATGATAATATTGTGGGTACACCGTTGTTATAAAAAATTATAATTGTCCCACTCACCTCACTTATAAACGGCTGACCCTATCCTCTCCTCTTAAAAACTTCAATCCATTTTGATTTGTCCAAGACCTTCCAAAATACCTTCCAAACTTCCCTCTGTTCATCTTAGAGTCATTATTATTAGATCAAAAAATCCAATAAAGGTGTATCATCCCTCCCTAGAAGGAACTTATCGGTTCACAATGAGGGCGGTCCATAAGAACTCTTTCACACCTCCCTAAACGTTAGAGAAGGAAAACTATAAATGAGGGCCTATGGTGTGACCATGGGGAGACTATAACCAAATTGATCATAGTAGAGAAAAAACAATATAATATGTATTTATCAGTATAATAAGATACTATAATACCATACCAGTAACCTATAATTGTAGAAGCTGCATCAACAAATAGATTGTATTGGAATAATAATAAACAAAATTTTAGCATAAATAAACAACCACTGGATGATAAAAAATAAGTAAATACATAAGATGATGATGGAATATTATGTAATATACAAAATTGTTCATGAGAATCAGGGAATACATGAATATTTAAGATGCTAATAAATATACAAAAACATCAAAAAAATATACTACTTCCATCATGAGCATAGGATTCATCCCTTTCTCCTCCACTCCATCCTAAGAAAAATCTAGAATCAAATTCTAACCACTTCCCTTTATCTAGAACTAAAATATTTAGGTCTACTTTGGCACCAAGTGAGGCCCATGTGGGGTGTGAGATATACATAGAATCCCACAACCAATGGTTTCTAGATCAATGCATCTCATGAAATCTAAAATTAATGATCTACCATAATTTAACAAATAAATTATATAAAAAAATAAAAAAGATTTTTAGACTGGGATCTAATTGAGAAACATATCAAAATCTACCTTCTTTGGCCTAAGATATATGTGTTTGAACCAAGGGATCCAATACAAGTAATGTGATTATGGTAATTTGTAAAAATTTATATTTCCCCAAGATAGTGTTTCGTCTTGGCAGAAACATCCTTTACATCTATATTTCAAAATCTCACTTTGTAATTAATGACATTCTTTGAATTTATATAGAATTACCCTGAGAAAATTTATGTCGATCGGAGTGGGACCCCTATGTATCACTGTAAGGGACCTGTAAAAATGACCAATTCCATTAGAGTATGTCCATGGTTACCCATGAATGATATCCCATGTTTCAGATTGGGCATAGTGTGATAGAATCATAAACTAACCTATGAGTTTATTCATATTATATCAGATATGGGACTAAGTATCTATCATTTCATGGTAAAACCATTGAACCCCTGAGTCATCCAGGTGGTGTTCCTTAGTGAATATGTGTCACTCGTTTAGAGGTAAAAAGAAAACCCACATTGAACCCAACCCAAACATAGAAAGTGTCTCCTAAGTGGTGTTTACAATACGTTAATAAATTATAACTAATGAATGATGATCCCATCCATGACGACCTTCAGTAGGAACCCCTTTTATCACTCTCGGAACTAAGTTGAGTTTTTGAGTTTTTTAGTAAATTCATACCATTAAATAAATCCGGTTGTTATAATAAGTTTTAACTTGTTGGCCAGTGCATTTAGTTAATAAGACAATTTATATCACAACGTACAGGGAATAATTGAATGTTAATCACCCTAGTAAAATAAATTTATCAATTCAATGAATATATTATATTAAAAAGATACATCAATAGTTTTTTACAAATTAAAATAGGGGTAGATGGAATTTCAAGGTTATGTCACACCTATAGGGGTGGTGTACATTGAGGAAATCAAACTGAGTGGTGATTCACCACAATATAGGATAATAATACAAATACTGAACTATATAAAATAAATTTTTTAACATTTTGGAGTAGTCATAGGAAGGGTTTGACATGTTACACAATGAAATAAGTTATTAAGGGAATTAAACAGGGGGACTAATCATAGACCTTCTACCATAGCCCCATAGTGCTTACCTCATATAGTGTTGGACAATATTCGATATGGAATGAGAGTTATTTGTAAAATAATCAAATTCATTATAATTATGGAAACTATCATTCCCAAAAATAGTGTATTAGAGGAAGAGAAAAACTAGAATATGAAGAAGCTAAAGTTTTGATCTTACAATAATCTTTTTGATTCAATGATGTTGATAGATTTTGATTATAGATGAATAAGATATCAAGAACCCTACCTTAATGGAGGATGAGAGAATTCTGTGTGGGAGAGTAGCTAGTCTGCTAGAGAAATGAGTGAAGAAGAAGGGTGTTGAATAAAACATTCATTAATGAAAAAATGGGGATTTTACCTACACATGTAGGGACACACTTTTTTTGACACACTGTGGGCCTAACCGTTCTCCAACAATGTGAAAGTCCATGATCTAAGGGGTTTTCAATCTCATATGACCATGTTCCTAGGGTCGCATCTTTGCAGAAAAAACATGGGGACCTTCACACCCAATTTCCCCAAGCCACACAGTTATAGAAACTATGTGGTCTTGGCCGCATTTTTTATACTGACCATGCACCCCAGTATATTTTTCCAAATTTTGTAGCATCATGCTCTAAAAAATCCCCAGAAACCCTTGAAACCTTGTTAACCCCATTAAGAATATTTATTAGTATGAAAAAAATTAAATAAAAAACAAACCATCCAGACCTTTGAGAAAAAATCAGACATTAAGACCATCTCTTCATAGGACAACTCATCCTCGGGATTCTCTTATGTGGGTGGTAGACCATCATTAGAGAAAATATACATCCAATGTTCATATAAATTGGCCTCATATTCCTATTTCACATATTGTACATGTTTGTGAACTCATATCACATATAATATAGAAATAGAGCTCCCATGGTGGACCATTGTGATCCGATCAACATTACATATCGGATACTCCTCAAAGGACACATCCTCCTCTAACTCAATATCCTCAAGATCAAATGGATGAGAAAACTCATCATGATACTGAAGAATCTATGATTGGTGAAATAAATCTTTCATTGAACAGTACCTTTGAGGTAACTATAATCGATATTCTACCACCCTTAATCATTCCACTATCTCCAAAGTCCCGACAATTCAGGGTGATAAATTTCCACGTCTTTATATTATTCTCTGACCTAATATAGTAAAACAAAGGTTGAACAACCTGGTCTCCCACATCCACCACTAGAGGTATTTATAGATGATCTGTATCTAACTTATACCAAGATAGTGCTGTAACCATATACTTTGGATTCCTTTGAAGTTCCAATGATGTCTCTTCAATGAGATGAGGACCCCAGGGAGATGCATATCCTATCACTACCCTACACATAGTTGAACAAAATGGCCTACTATAAAGGGCCTCATATGGAGCTATATGAATCATTTCCTAAATTATTTTGTTCTAGTAAAACTAAACAAGATGGTTATTCTTTTCCCATGATCCTCTAAAATAAATGATACCAGACTGATGCATATCCTTGTACAATTGTATATTCTTCTCAGACATTCCATCAGCCTGTGGTTGATATGATGTAATCAAGAGAACATATAAACCCAATTCATTATATAAACCTGGAGAACACCAAGAGCTAAAATAAGAATCATGGTCTAAAATGATATAACGGTGAACACCATGTTGGCGCACTACATTTTTGATATATATCCCCCAAATCCCATCAGCTGAAAATGATTCCCAGATTAGTAGAAAGTGTGAGACATAAGCAAGAATATTGAATATCACCCATAATGAATCCCGGACTAAAGGGGATATTAAAATTCCAGTCATGATGTCAATGGTGATTTTGTTCAATATCTACTTATGGATGAAGAGAGACTATAAATTTAAATTATGTCAGTAGTGCTCAACCTTCACTAGATGACAAGTGGGGAATTAAGTTATGAAACCTGAAATAATCATCTTCATTCTATTCCACCAATACAAATGAATAATGTCATGATACATCTAGATATTTTTAGGATGTACTACCTGAATAGAGGCATGAAATTATCGAATCAACTCTTCCAATGTATGAAATGGAACATAAACACACCCATGGAAGAGTAGGGTCTCATTAACACAGAATATGAAACTAAGATGTGAGTTTTTACTAGAGAAACTTTCAATATGGAAGAGGCCCTTAGAATCAAATAGCTTTTGCATCTGTAGATGTGGTATAAGGGATTTTGTTACTACTATAGATTCTAAGAGATTATATCCATGTTGTTCTTGAACATCCATGTGTATCTCATAAAATAGAGCCATCAAACAACACTAAGTACTAGCACTGTGAATGGATTGGATCTGATCGTTTGGGATCAAGTAATTATAAATGACATTTCCCTTATTAGGTGTACAAGCATGCTCAATATTTAATGACTATGAGTACTCTTCCCACATTTTTTTTCACAAGTTCAAGTCTCCTTATATGAAGATGTATTTGATCATATTGTGATCCATGTAGAATATGAATTACTCATCCCATACATAGTGCCTCTAATAGAATAGAGAATATACCATGGAAACTAGTTTGAGGTCATACGTAGTGTAATTTATCTCATGGGGGATTAACTAAAAAGACAAATTTTACACAACTCGATCCCCCTGCACAAAAAATAACCCCAGTCTAATATTTGAATCATCATGATAAATAGAATAAATTCGTGATGGTTCTAGTAGAACTAGGATCAACATAAATGTAATTCTACCCTTAACTATAAAAATCGTTATCACTAACATCATTTAATTATAATTTTTCACCCTTCATTTTCAAACCTATAACTGACATTTCCAGGTGTGATAAATAATAGATAAATCACCTATAATTGTCAGCCATCCATAAAAACAAGATTAGGTCAAACACATTCTTTTGAAACTCCTATGAAACCATGGATCCCACCTGATATGGGTCAACATATAGGTCTTCTTCTGAAATGATATAAACTAAGAAGTTATCATTTTAGATCCAAAAGTGGAATTTAATAAGCATCACATATATTTTATTCTCTTACAATGTATTCAGCATGATTTCAAGATGATTGGAATTATTGTTTCAAGTGCAATAAGACACTAAGATGTCTTCTATAATGACCACCACAAAGGAATCTCTGAGCGGATTGAAACCCTATACCAATATATCCATAAAGACTACCAACATATTCCTAAGACAAAAATACATTTCCACATACTCATAATGGGTTTTCCTTCTCTGTAACATTGTACATGGTATGTGTTATTGTCCCATATGGACCTCATAGTGGACCAACCTCAAATCAATATTGAATAATATTTTCTCTCCTCTCTAATGGTCGAATTTGTTTCCTATATGTGGTAATGCATACTATTTATCAAACATAAGATGGTAAAGTCACCAATAATCTATAGAAAATCTAAATATATCGTCTACCCTCTTGGTGAAAAGGATAAATGATCCTTAAGAAGAGGTGCTATGTCTAATAAAACCCTTACCTTTTAGATATTCAATCCTCTTCCTGATTTCATGCATCCAAATACATTCCATCCTCTATGTAGTAATGTAAACAGGTTCTACACTTGAGACAAGCAATATGGTGAACTCGACATATCTCTTAGGAGGTAAGATTAATAAATCATTAGGGAAAAGGTCCCGGAAAAATTCAGGAAATGAGGGAATTTCACAAGTAGCATTCCCTAACAACTCATAAAGAGACTCACTATTTGGGATGTCACTCCACCTAGACCAGTAATATTTTGAATAGCTTGAATTTCAGGGATACTCCATTTTCCCTTAAGGATATAAATTCATCCATTAGGTGATGTGAGCGACACCCGATACTGATATAAATCTACTTGGTATCGATAATGCTTAAGAATTCAATAATGGGAATGACGTCAAATATGGTCACTTTAAGGAATAATAAACTTCATAGAAAATGATACCATCCTATCTCAAGGGTGAACACCCTACAATGGTGTATACACCTTTCTTGAACACATAAAGGCATGTTAAGATCCATCAAACCACTAGAATACTCTATCAATAGGACTAGATATTCCATAATTACAAAAAATGGAACAAAGTGTGAGGCACCTATTTCTAAAATGAATGAAACTCAAGTTGATGCTACGAAAATCACACAAAACATAGTATAAATCTTGGGAATCTAATCATTAATTATAGGATTCACATTATAAATATGGCATGAAACATGCCTCTTAGATGATGCTTGACTAAACAGAGGGGGTCCACTTTGATGATGATAAAACTTTTCAGCCTAGGCACATCATCCCCGAAAACCATCATGGATAGATTGGCTAGTAGAAGACCACATTATCTCATTTTGTGTTATCACTGATCCTGTACCTAAGAGATGTGAGGATAGGGAAACATGTTCATCGGTAAGATGAAGAATGGATTGGCATAAGCACAAGAGTTTTTCCATCACGTCACATTCTTGTAACTCATTAGATTTATTTATACACAAGTTATATTTATGGATTATCCTACAAAACCAATTAGACACCATATAATTTTTGGTGCATAGCACCTAGATTGTAATACACCTAAGTGAGCCCTCGAAATGACAATTTTGGTCACTAGATAAACCACTTCATTAACTAGAAGATGAACTGCCCTGGAACAGATTTCCATATTCCTTCTCGTTCCTCTCAATGAGGAAGGCGTGGTTCATAATTTTTTAAATTTTGGACAACTAATAGATGTTTACAGATATCAAGATGATTTATATAAGAACATCCTTGAATTTACTTGAATTAATTATCTCCTCACCAGACAAATCCAATCAAAAAAATATGTAATTTCATGATGTGAGATGAATATTCCATCACCGACATGTCACCTTGGTTAATGTGCATGAACTATCAAGATTTGTCTTTTTTCATTATCCATTGAAAGAAGTAGTCAAATTTGGCTATCTTGAAATCAACCAAGGCCATTCAATGATGTTGACTGACCCAAGTAAGGATGCCCTACAAATTCAAGGCAGAGTCACATAGCCTTTTGGTGGAGAGAATGATCCTATGCTCTGGAGGATCCTAAATATGACCAAAGATATACTTTATATCATATATAAATGACTAAACAGCCTATGTTATTCCTTCCCCTATAATGTTAGGAGGGTGATACTATAAGAATTCATTAGATAGCTCTAACATAGCTACTGTAGTTTAGGCACAACAATATAAAGACTTTATGAAATAGGAAAATCCATAACTTTTGATGGTGGAGGATGACACCTCCCTACATGATGATGGGAAGGGGAGGATGGTTTGGCCTTGTCCTACCTTATCTAGCTATACAGAAGAAGACCTTTCTTCCTTTATATATCCCTGAATTTCACACAAATATTTTTGCTACTTCTCTGTGACATAAGGTTCCAGATATCCCATTTGGAACTCATCATATATCTATATCTAAATCGGTGTTCACTAAAGCCACAAGTCTCTAGGTTATGACCCTTGTGGCTTCATTCGTTCATCAAATAACTTCAGTAGTCAATTTTGATAGGTTCATTTTTAGTACTTTGGGGTTACCTGATCATATGGTTTTGGGTCTCCTCTCCAAACCTCATTTTATGATTTCTTTAACCTCGTAATAGTATCTGATCTAAAAAATGGTTAAGGTATTTAAATAAATATAGTGGTTGCAAGTTATATCTATTTTGATGCTAATATGATATTTACATGAACCGGGATACACCCTTTATCATGACCAGAGTATGTTTTCCTATTATTCATTTTCTGTTTCAAAATCCATCAACTATACATTTGTTATGGAACCTATTGGGTCAATTACTATGCTCTGATATCCAAGCATCAATTTTTAGTCACCCAATTAATCCACATATTTGAGCGGAAGTGAATGTCTGAAGGCCACCAGTTGAGGGGTTATGGATCACGATTATAAAATAATTCAAATGTAAACAAGCTATTTTATTTGACACCTAGTTATATTATGCTTAGTATTTAGTCGACTGGGTCACCTGGACACACACTGGCACTATGGGGTCAGGCATGGAAGAATTGGTCTATAGATGGGTATGGCTGAATGATCAGTCCAAGTAGTGGAGTAGGAGGGATTCATAGTAACTATTATGGAAGACCCAACAAAGAAGAAAACTTGAGATAAGTATGACCAATGGAATAAGGATATTTTTGATCACCAAAACCACATCCTAGGTATACCTCCTTGACTAAGAATGTGATTGTTCATGGGGAAACTATGAGAGTTTATGATGTTATGTTCAATAGGATGTACGCTCCATCCAAAAATGAGGTAGTGCATCCATGTGGAGTTACAAATTAAAAATTTCAAGGTGTTTCAATGGTGGATGAGGGATTTGGGACGTCCCGAGGAGCATTTTAAGGCTAACACTCTCATTTGTTGTTGTTGTGACACATGGTGGAACCCCTCATCTTGGGAGATTGTTTCGTGAAGATAAAATGGATGAATAATACATTACTAATAACCTAGTGAATATTACACAACGTACATGTGAAGACATAAAACATAACATATTTATGGGATTTCATCATTGGATCATATTTTTCATTTTGGGATATGATACATCTATCCAATTTGAAGAAGGGATGGATAATGATGTGGGTGTGAAGTGAATCACCTACCATGATGTGGGTTGGATTTCAATGTTTTGAATAATGATTCAACAAATGAATCTTGGTCCTTTGAGTCCATGGAAGTTGACCTTTCTGGGAAATTGCCTTAGTATTATTCAATGAAAATAAATAACACTATGGAGGATAAAAATAGATTTATTCATCACATGTGGAAGACACAGTGAATGGAAGACTATTCCAATGTACCGAGTTCCCACGAGAAAAGGTCATATAGAAATGGAAACCCACCCATGGGATATCTCTTGTTGTTTTAAACAACCCAATAAAAATCACAAGGGTCTTATCTTGCTTGAGGATCCAGAAGCTGCGAAGGAAGTGGGCTCATAGATAGAGGAATCAACAACCTCTATCCCAGGGAACGAAAATAAGAAAGATCATATACTAGATAACACCCATGAGATGATCATGAATTTTAATGAAGATATTTTTTAGGATTCCTTCCAGATCAAGTTCTCAAAGGATTATACACATAGGAAGTTTGAAAGACTGATGTGATTTGATTTGAATAAGGACCAAGTCTCCTAGATTGATAAAAAACATGACTCTATTTCATGGTTTCAATGAGGGAAAAAAGGATGGAAGATCAGGTTTAGACATTAAAAAGATGGCATTTCAAATGGAGGATCTCATTACAGAAAACCAAGATATAGAGGTTTACTCAATTGAAGGAAACCTTTTCAAGTAAAATAATTATAATTGCTTTAAATTATTCTTTAAGAGGATGTTAATTTTTTTGAGGTTGGTTTTTTGTACTCTAGATTCTATTGGATTCCTACTTTTTCCTTAAATGTTATTTGAAAATATAAATACTCTATTTGGAGAAACATAGAATCATCACCTAGTGAATAATGTATAGGGGGTCCTTATGTGGGACTATATGAGGTATTACTGGTAGATAAGGTCCCACCACATCAAGAGTATGATCTTCCTCACTATCCTAGAATATAAAATAGAATTTTCTGGAGGCATTACTCTATAGTTTCCAAGATTGTGCCTCATATATGATTCATAATAGATATATAAAACGATAATGGAGAAAACATTAATAACTCGTTCCAATAACATTTTATAACCATCAGTGTAATTTTGGTTTCAGTTCAAGGTGATATGAAAACATTGATAGATAATAGAAGTCATATCCTACTTGCCACTACTAACAACACGTCAGGGTAAAGATCTAATATCACACATATCAGATGACCACTTCTTTTTTAAAAATTAGCCATTTGAATTTTTTATTCATTTATGTATTTATATCTCTTTAAATGGTTCAGATTGATAAATCATTGTTTATAATTTTGAAGTTCCCAAACACCATATAAATTGGAATCTAGTAGCAACTTCATCATAACCATAACATGTTCCAACCCATTCGATCAATGTTCCATAGATCAACATGTTATAATAGACTATATAATGTGTCTACTTTATCCTATATAAGAAAACACTATTCGGATAGGGCATGAACCTTAAAAATCAGTTATGTTTTCTTATACATTAAAGGAATAAAAAATAAGGGTCCATAATAAGATCATGCAACACAAGAAATTTGAGAATAACAGTAGATATGGAATGGAATAACTCATATACTTATAATCCTATTGTGCCAAGTATGGTGCATGATATTTAAATGACTTCATGTCATCAAGATACATATAAAAATTCGTTATTACTAAATAAATATTATAAATATCACAACATCTTTTAATCACTCAATAGTGACATCCATGAAACTATAACAGTAAATGAAATAAAAGAATTTACACATACCAGGTAATTTGGGTTTCCCCTATTTGTGGGTTTGACTCTTTGAGGCACATACGCATTACCAAATTACAATATCATAGTCTCCTATCTAATATCCAAACAGTATGATGAATTTAAAATTCATTGACACTACTATGTAGTGTCCCGCCCTATATTCCACTTAAATATTCCCTATAAAGGTGGGATAAAAGATCTAATTCACTCCTCTACAAATACTAGAAGATACTGACTAGCAATGAGTGCCTAGTGTGTATCTATGTGGGTATTATGCCGGTATTGATCTGCATGGCGCAGAACAATATATATGGTTTGATTAGATCCAAGGAAAACAATATAAGACCAAACCAGTAACCCACCATAATAGAAGTAGTATCATTAGTTAGATAAAAACATAATAATGATAAACAAGTGTTCAATATAAATACATAATTAGAGGAATATAAATAATAAGTATATAAAAAAGGAAATAACGACAAGTCATGTATTATAAGCAATTTTGCACTATAAATATGTAGTATAAGAATGAATCTCAAGATAAAAAATATAAAAAATGAATAAAAAATGATACTACTGAAAAAAAATAAGTTTGGTCCCTTAATCTCACATTCCATCATAAAAAAATAAAGCATCAGAAGCTGGCCACATCCATTTATATAAACCTGAAATCCTGAATTCTTCTAAGGTACCAAAGGAATTCAAATAATGGTTTGAGGTATAAGTAGCAGGACACTGCTAATGGTGTTTAAATCAATCGATATCATGAAAAAATGAATGGTGTGCCAAAATATAATAACTACATGATAGAAATAAGTAAATAAGTACATCAGTCTCAGTTCCATTTTGGAACTAGTCCAACTAGACTCAATTTAGTCTAATATCAATGTGTCAGAACCAAGGGATACTGCACAACTAAATATTGCAAGGAAGTGTTTAAAAAGATGTATTATATCCATGTTTATGATTCAGCATGGTTGAAACATTCATTATGTCCCAAATTTAAAACATCAATTATTAATTAAGTTTATTCATTAAATTCAAGAAGAGGAAACCTAATACCATCCATTGAGATGTGAGTGGGACCCCAAGTATTTCTTTAAGGTATCTATAAAAATAACGAATTCCGTACGAGTCTATCAAAGAATACCCATGAATTAAATAACCTGTTTTCCTTAATGATTATTGTGATAACATAAAAAACTACCCTTTGAGTCCATCTATAGTAGTACACATAGGGGCCGAAGAATCTCTGATTTCATAGTACAACCATCACACCACTAAGAACATCCAAAGTTCCTACCATAGGGAACTAGTTTTAATAGTCTATAGGTAAAAAGAAAATACATGATTGTATTATCACAAACATAGCCATTTTTCCCCAGTTTGTTTATAATTGTAGACACCATGAAATGTATTTCATGCACTTATCTGCAATTAAAGATGTATTTCCATGTGTCGCGACTAAAAATGACATCAACCAGGATCTAAATGTTCGTTGTTCAACTCACAAATTTTCATGGGGTTCAGTGACAGTAGCAAAGGAATCAGCCTGAGGGGCGGGGACCGCATCCTGACAGTAATCCCAATGAGGGGAGTGGGGGTTGCGCCCCCTCTGTATGGAAATATTATTTGGATATGTCCTTAAAAAGGCACCCAAGGTACCTGTTCACAAATACCTACGCACCACTATGCTAGATCCAAATGAAACAATTATTTTGGCTATGTCCTATATGTAGCACCCCAGTCTAGCCAAAACACCGTCGGTGCACATGCTACTTGCATGCTACAGTTTTGGCGCGCAACCTACTTATACGCCCCTACATATTGTGCAACCCACTTGTGCACCCAATCGAATTTCTCCTATGGTTCTATATTTACATATAAATAGAACCATGTGGTTCTCATTTGTACAACAAAATTTCCATGAAGCTAACTGTTTCTCTGGTCACCCTAGTACTTCTTCATAGTCTTCTGAAACATTCAATATAGTTCTTCAACAACTTGAGGAGAGTATTTAAGGGGAGATCATTGGAATTATTTCCATTTTAGTGTTTGAAAACCATAAATCTTGCGTGCCTAAAGTTCCTATCATCCCCAAGACAAAAATACTTGCGCGCCACCCATTACTCTCACAGTAACTTGAGCACCCCACTTCTTGGATCACTTGTGAATACTATTGAAGGCTTGAGCAAGGTATCCCCCATGTATTAACATAAAGGTTGTTCATCACCTCAATGAACATCAGGTCTCCCAAGCCTACATATGTGCCCTTACATGAGGTCCCTTACCTACTTTTGCACCCATACTTGCACACCCTTTTCTACGTGGGTGTGCCTCCTTGATTCACTTACTTTATTCACTCTCCTTAGTCTAGAAGCCATCAATCCTTCATAAAATCCATTAATGGAAAGGAATATTATCCCTTAGATATATTATATGAAAGGTGTTCTATTGAGACCTCCACCAAAACCTCCTAACATATCAATCCTTTGGTAAAGGAATATCAGCGTGTCTCTTATTTGGGTTTGTATTTCCAAAGTCATAGGTTTCCAAAATTTGTTTCACAATGGGGTTTGGATTTAGGGAGTGTCTATGGGTTTGTATATCCATAGTAACATGGACCATTCTCCGAGAAACAGAGTTGGGAAGTTCTCGGTTTAGAGTATGGTTGGGCCCGGGCCTCTCCCTTATCGAAGAGATGACCCAAAACCTCATTTCTCTGGTAGTAGAACATAAGGTTCATACATACTTTTCCTTTTAATGATTAAGGATAAGTTTACCTTGTAACGACCCAAAAATTCATTAATGATAATTTTTTTGGTCTATTTAAATTTATTTATAGGGTTATATAAAACGTATGCACATATTTGGTTTTATGTTTTGGATTTTTAAATACCATTATGAATTGTGACCGTTGCTATTATAGTCATCGAATAGTGATCACATTATTGGTAAAAATATAGGGCTCTAACAAATCCAATTTACTCAAAAAAAGGAAGTTATGGCCTCATCCAGTAGACTTACCCTATATGGAGACCATTTTTTGGAGCTCAGAAGGAAGGTGGCATTATTGGGCTTCGATCTTGACCAAGCCCAAGCCGAGATTTAACACACTAAGCATGAGCGGAACCGACTATGGGAGAAGTGCATGTTAATATAGATTACCACCTGAGTGATGTTGTCTGAACCACCCCATGAGACTATAAACATCATACAATTTTCCCTTTAGTCTTATATGTGTGTTATAAGGGGTTATGTAATAGAACCCTAGAACTCTGACTTTATACATCGTTCTAGTATAGAGAATATACATTCTTTTTATTGTTACTTTGTAAATTGTTTTTAAAGCACGTATATTATTTTATAGCTAATATTCAACCAAGAAATATATTTTGATGAATTAATGGATTTTTTAATTAAATAATATTTTAATAAAATCTTATTAATGAATTAATTTCTATTAAATATAATTGATCGTTCAATTTTTTATTAATACAGTTGTAATTTTTATTAAGGTTTGAAAGTTGTTTTTGTCAAAACCCATACATTTTTTATTAATGTGTATTTTTATTTTAAAAGAAAAATTCACATATTTAGAAAATTATTTAGATAAAATGAATATTATTTTTGAAATATGGGCGTCCAAATTATCCAATGGTGAATGTTTCATAATTTTATGAGAAAATCGATTTTTTGGGTAAAGATTAAATACCTTATTAATATATAATGTGTTTTATGACCTCATAATGATCAAATTGTGTTGTAATAAAATACTATAAACATTATGTTTAGCCAATATATGTTTTTCCATTAAAACAATGTGATTTTATATTTGTTTGATTTATTTTACAAATAATTAGTGAACCCTCCATGATTTATAAATCATTTTGTCTTTTTAAATTGTTTTCCTTCAGAGTGTGACTCACCTCCTCATATACAACCCTATTATATTAAGAATATCGGCCATCAGCCTCATAATATATTGATCTCCACACCCCTATGGAAAAATACATGGGAAAAACCCCTGGTCTGGTTTGTGGTTTTGTTTAGTTTAATTTGTGGTGTCCCAAACCTAAATAATAAAAAATTCTCCTTCCTTTCCTATATTAACCCACCCAAGATCCCACTTCCTCTTCATTAAAAGACTTTTGAGTTCATCCAACCTCTCCCCTGCTCTCTCTAGAATCCTCCCAAGGCACCGCAGGCTCCCAAGAAGCCGCTCTCAAGCCTCTCCCAGGCCTTTGGAATCACACTTCCAAGTAATGGATTTCTTCATTTCTCATTTTTTTCCAATTTTCATTAAGTTCTTATGCCCTTTTGTTTTCAATTAAAAATTATGGGGGTATGATTTCAAACCTCCCCCCATACATACCTCTCTATGTTTGGATGATGAGATGCCCCATTCTAACTTATTAATGCCTCCCATGTACACCTATTACCATGAAGAAATTCCATAAGGGGTTTCTCTCTCTTATTTTACATCGAAGTATTTATTTTGAATTATGCATTTAAATTCCATTACATTTTTTGGGACATGTATCTATATGACCCACTTTATTTCTATTTCATGTACATATGATGAGTCACCCAATTATCTCTCATCAACAATTTTCATGAATCCTTATGTCACATCGTTATACTGCAGAAATTGCACCACATTTTTTCAAGCCAAGATCATCGTTGATTGAAAACCATGACCATTTTGTTGTCAAAGGTATTCACCTTTATCCAGATTTACTTATTGTTTAATGATTATCCTGTATGAATTCCAAAATCCTATATCGTGTAATAAATGATGATGTATAATGAATCCATGTTTTATGATCCATGTGGCACACTTAAGCATAAAATTAAATGTTTAAGAAGGGTGCACACTAAAAGTGGTCCAATGCATTGGGTAAAGTATAATATCATGATACATCATGTGCAATGAGTGTTTACTCATGCTAATTTAAGTGCAAAAAGGGTTTACTCATGCTTCATCTGCAATGTGGGTTTACTCATGCTCCATGTGCAATGAGCCTTGGCACATGCTAATTCCATGTTAAATGTTGTTGCCACATTTCTACATTATGATGATCATGCTATATCATGCCTTTATGTTCATGTTATTTAATGATCCATTGATAAGTCTATTTCCAAACATGTATTTTATTCTTCATGTTATGCCTTGTTTACTCCCTTACAAGGATTTATAGCTCTCCCCTTTCTTATGTATGTCATCAGGTTATCGAATGCAATTCTATGTAAGTGGGAATAAAGTGGTCATGTAAAGTATGTTTTCAATAAGATGTCGCATTCTATGTTTTAAGTAGTTATGTAATGATTCTAAGACCCAATTACACTTTACCTATTCATATTCGATGTTGTATCAAGTAAAGTTTAATGTAATAAAGCATGTTTAAGTGTGTAATAAAGAGAAGGGTTGTTATAGTTGTTATCAGAGGATAAGTTTAGTTATTGTTGGTATTAGGATTAGAAAACCCTTGTGAAATCCTTAAGGATAATACTATGTATAATAATAAAATCCCTATATTTTGGTGAGTATTGAGTAAGTGGTTTATCAAGAAAATGTATACATGTATGGATACGAGCAGGTAGAGGCAGGTCTGGCACATATGTACCTAGCTGTGAAAACCCAGACAAGGAGTTTCAGGCTTGACCTGGGGTATCCTGGTACATAACAATGGGCCTTGTTGAACTCTTGGTTGTGACACCCCTAGGGGATATGAATTGGTAAATTCAAATTCTTCGTATGAACCATTATTAAGGGAATAACAAAAATTCCCCTATGAATATATGTAGAAAGTAGATATTTGATAACATAGATTGATGCCTATAAATTCACAAGTTAAGGAAATAAAATATATTAATAAGTCATATTTTTTTCCATGGATTACCATTTATGTGTTACCCATAACATTCCTTTTCTTCTAGCCAATGGTTGGTAATAGGAGGACTTGGGCTAACAACCGATGTGAAGACCAATGTGATGACTTTTCTAATGAGATTCCCAATCTAATGGGAGAAAGAATCATGATCTTTTTCATGATACACTCTCAGTAAACTCAAGTATTGAATAGAAAAATGGGTCAAGAGAAACATTTAACCCCCTACTAAAAAAAATTCGCTATCAAGAGATTAAATAGACAAAGGCCTCTTAATTTTAATGGATCATCTCATCCATTAATCATCGAACAATGGATCAACTCCATTGAAAAGATCTTATACATCCTTAAATGTTCCGTACAAGATAATGTTCTTCGTAATGCTTATCATATGGAGGGTGAAGCTAATAAATTGTGAAAATTGATCAGAAATACAAAGACTGAGGATGAGATCGAGGCATTAGAATGGGAGGATTTTCCAAAGATGTTTATTGATAAATATTTTATGCAAACCCTTCAACATAATATGGAAAGATACTTCCTTGCCCTCATGAAAAATGATGACAATATATCATAACATTTGAAGAAAACTTTACAAGGCTTGCACAATACACATTTAGCTTTGTCGTTACCCCCAAATTCAAGGTTGACTGCTACTTTGATGGGATGAAACCTATCCTACAAAAATCACTGGGGATCCACGACTTCAATAGATATGAGGAAATTTTCCAGTGTGCCCTGAAGGTTGAAATGTAGATGAGTGAACCTTAGGGGTATCATGGGGGATATGAAGCGTAACGTCGACTTCAATTCTGGTGGTCTGATCGATAAATCCAATGGTGGTAAGAAAATCAAGCACCCCAATTTCCAAAGGGGTAGAAAGAAGTACCCTAGAAATTTCCTAAAGGGGATAGGGAAATGCTTTAGGTTTGGAAGAGAAGGGAACCTATCCAATAACAATCGATAAGTAAAACCTACGGTTGTGATAGAGGAGAAGAATGTTTCGTTTGAATCTCACTACATTGTTCATTTATTTTTTTGAATTTTTTACTTGTTGTTCGTTGCTTCAACTGAAAATAACCAGGGAATCATAAAAATCATTTCCATAAGCCAAGGGTTTTTGGAGGAATCCAACAACCTCCAAGGTATCAAGGGAGATATTTTTCAATCACTACTACCAAAGTGAACCCCAAAAATGAAGTGGTGACAGGTACACTATGTAACGCCCCAACCCCAGTTACCGAGAGTCGGTGCATTATTTCTTAACATTGGCATGATCACAAAAGATCAAGTCTCGAAAGACCGATTAGTTTAGTATCCTTGTAAACACTAGATACATTCATAATTCTTACATTAAATCATAATGTAAAAGAAAACTAAAACAAAATATTTTCTTCGTATCCCCTCATACTATCCCTGTAGGTCATTCATAATATACATCTACACATCCTAGAAAAATTAAAACATTGGAAGTGGTGAGCTCAGATGCTTAGTAAGGATAACAATATAGCGGAAGCTTTCATAAATAAACATAAACATTTAAGGCAATGTATAACTAAAACAAAAGCCTTTTAAACTTGAACTTCAGCATAATATGGAAAAAGTAAAATGAAATAATGACATTTACTTATTCACATGGATATTCTACTAGTCAAATAATCACATGCAATATCAATAACCAATTTCATAATGATGGAATGCATAATGCCAGACTATCATAGCCACATAGCTAAGGCCTCGTGCCAAGACTATAAATAATATTTTGTCAAGGCCTCATGCCAAGACACTAGTTTGTCTCATGAGACCATCCGATGCATCGAGGAGCTATAGAGGGCTCCACCCGTCACTTATTAAGTCCAATGCATTCCTCATATGAATAGGTTTAAACATATCGTAAACCATAACATAATCATATCACATAAAACATGCATAAAGGAAACATAACATTTCCACATTTCAATCACATGATATCAATACAACACATTGATATAATAAAAGCACTGTCAAAACCATTTTCAATACCAAAATAAATGAAAATTAAAACATTGTATTTGCTTTTCATTTAAAAAAAGTTATGGCATGTAGATGAAGCCGAAACTCAAATAATGGTAACGGTGGTGGAGAAGTCGTTGTCACCGCATACGTAAGACAAAACATTACTTTTTTCGTTTAGTAAAAATGCTTCGTGTAAAAATATTCCTTTTGAATAAAATTAAAATTGAAAGGGGTTTATACACCGTATAAAAGAATGTTGTGTATAAAAAAAAATATGACTCAATGAAAGGAGATTGAGACGATGTCCCTTACAAAGATCATTTTTTTAAATAAAGTAGATCTATTATGTGTATTCACTATATGTACCCATAAATAAAGTACAAATACAAGATATGACATAATAATATCATGAAATAATTTGAAAGTAGGAGATTAACCCAAATAACAGAAATTAGGTTAAGAAGTTCCCTTACCTAGTGTCCGACTTCACTCGACCGTTCTTTAATCTCTTGAATAACAAACTAGAGTTAATTTATACTTTCTTAAGAGCCTTTTTCAAGTTCATTATTCATTTCGTATCACCTATTACCATGTTATGAACATTATGTAATTATTTAAGTTAATAAGGGTCGTTTTGTCGATCTTTGGTACTTAAGACAAAAATAAACGTCTTATAATTTCAAGTTGTTCATGTGGTAAAATATACATTATATCCAGAATTATATTAATGATTTAGATATCATATATATCATATATATCCAGTATATAAATGCATTTATAATATTACATAACATTTAGAGGTAAGAAATGAAATGCACCGTTCATGGAGACAGTAAGCCGTACGTACGCATCAACACTACTTTCATTTCTATTTCGTATTTAATGTCATGAAATCAGAATTATATAAAGTTATACTATAATTAAAATATAATATAATGTATAATACCATTTAATCCATCCTTTATACATCCCACATATGGCATTAACCATTCAAATCACTTTGAGGGGGCGGTAGTCCGCACTTCTTAAAATGAAATTACCGCGTTTACCCATAATGGAAATCATAAAGGTATTCCATAAATTAAAAATACAGAATCATAAGAAAAAAACATAATATATATCATATATAATAATAGTGTCATCATAATGGCCACCCTGAGAGGTGTTAAATGAAGATTGAACAATCATCATTTCGTGAGGCATAAATTCGCCAACCACAGAAACAGTATATTCTTTCACCATTAGACGATGGTGTGTGTAAGTGTAAATCAAATCCTGATCATAAAAACATCCTAGTATATTGAATATACTGGTTTTGTTACAAAATAAATGAATAAAAAGTTTTTAAGGGGTTGGAGAAGCAACATAAAATAAAATAACATAAGAGAAGACATTACCTTAAAATCGGGTAACTCTATTTGATTTGAGCCAAAGGATTCTTTGGGAAGTATTCTGCCCAAATTGAGGCTTCTAGGAGTAATAAAGGGAAGTTTATAGAGTATTTGGACAGAGTTTGGCCAAGCCAAATGTCTTTGATGGTGTGAATAAGGTGGTAGTGGTGGGGGCCTTTTATAAGAGGAGAGGAGGGGCACTCTTGGAATGTAATGATATGTTACATTATTATGATGTGATGTTCGAATTTCAAAGGTCTCACAATTATATATTTCTGGGATAAGGTGATAGGGTTCTAAATCTACCCATCCAATAGGTTTGTGACAAGTGTAAGTCTTAGATTTTACATTATCTTTTCATTTTATTTAAATCGTTATATTAATGAGGTAATCGCTGCATCATCATGGTGTCATAAAAAATTTTATTTATTTAAAGTCTAAAAATTATAAAAAAATATATCATGATTTAGGAAAACTTTTTAGAATTATAATTCATATTTATAGTTGAAAAGTTAACTTATATAACCCCATGTAATAATTGTTTTAGTAAAACAACACATGTTTGTTACAATTTTATTTTTACTTAAAATAAAAAGTTATTAATGTCATTTTCTTACCCAAGTGGCTACATGGGGTCCCCATGTTGACCCATGGATTGTTTGGGTTGGGCATGACTCATCCAATAAGGGTAGGATAAGTGTCAAGGTATTTTCACGTTATTATAATATAATTTTTACCTTAAATTTCACTAATTACCTTTAATCGCGATTTATAGAACATAAAAGTTACAATTCACCAAAAATTATTTTAATCCCATTGAATCACATTTTACTTCCTAATGAAAATGTTTTATGTAGGATTTTTGAAATTCAAATCACAGTGGTGGTAAATTTTCATTTAAACAAAAAATCAGTTTTTTAACTACCACAAAGTGGTTTCACTATTCATAAAAAATTGAGTTTTTTAGATTAATGCCAAAATTTCACCCTAAGCTATAATTGATATTACAAATTCAAAAATGATGTCTATTTTAATAAATTCCAGACATATAAGTTGCATTAATTAATTTTAGAATTAATTTCCGCTGTCACAATAAATAGCGTGTTTTTAAGAAACAATATATATCAAAAGATTGACAATTGTTTATGTCCAATTTCAAAGTGAAATTAATTCTAATGACCACCATTAGATTAAATTGTAAAAATATATTCAAATTTTGTTTAAAACCACTCAATATTATAATTTATCACTCTAAATTATTTTGATTAAAAAAAGATGTTTTTTAGTATTTTTCATTATTCATAAAAAATTGGATGTTTTCAGAAAAATACCAAAAACTCGTCATAGGCTAATTTCAATATTCAGAATCCAAAAATGAAGTCCATTTTGAAATATAAAATATATATAATTTCAAAAAGTGGGTATTACTATTCATAATGGCTATTTTGATTGGTCGTGGTGTGTTAGAATCTTGAACTTGTGTGCAATGCAAGCTATTGCATTATAGAAAGAGAAGCGTATCGTGGATGATCGGGGTGTTACATTCTCCCCTCCCTCAATAAATTGCGTCCTCACAATTTTAAAATGTTCTTTGAAAATAAATGGTTGAAAATAGATAATACCTTTGTCGAAAACCCACATCGGAAATAGGGTTAATAAAAATATAACTTTAAAGAAAGAAAGAGAAGTAAAAAGGTCACCGGAGATATCCCATACTAGGATTCTATGAAAATATGGATATAGAGGAAAAAAACCATCAAGGTATGATGGAGAGTTGTATAAAACAGGATTTGGAGAAAGTTAACTACAAGAAAATCACAAACTTGTGATTGGAAAAATGGTCATTGATTCCCCAATTGGAAAAGTTAACTGACAACATTTTTGTTTTAAGTTATCTTTCGTAAAGTTGAAGAATTTATTTAAGATATTTACTAAGAACGTAAGTAAATATACTTACTTTTCATATATACTTTCATTCTTTAATAAATTTTTACCACCAACCCATATATCACTCCAAAAGGTAATTGAACTCAAAAATATTATATTTATCCTAATCATACAAGGTTAAAAATATTAACACAGACCATTTAGATTAGGAAAACTATTTTTTAATAACCAGGGACTTCATGTAGGCTAGTGGTAGGTAATAAAGGCTTGTCGCACTATGGTTATGGGTTCGATACCTGCAGCTTTGTCAGACGCGACGGGTTATCCCCTGACCTGTAGGTTGTCCTTTTCCAAAAATTATAGTATTATAATATTCAAAAAATAATCATTTAACCATAAACAATACTATCCAAAGTTCAACTTAATCCATTCCAACCTTTATAGTTATCCAAAATACCTCATTCCAGTCTTTCTCTAAAAGGTCTGTAAATTCAAAAATCAATTGTATCATCAGATTCCTCAAACAATGTAAAGTTTCTCTTATTGTTAAATACAAAAATATGATTACGTTAATCATATTAAAACCTTAACTAAAACAAAAAGTACTGTAGTACAATCCGTATATATATCACATTATTCATATAACCAGAATATAATCCTTGAGTCCAAAAGCACCAATACATTAATTATTCCACTTCAACTGTAGTAACAGCATAAGATTGTCCTTGATCCCTTGGCCTTTTCTGAGGTAAGTTTCCCTGACACTTAGGACATTCAATTGCATAATGACCCATTTCCCTAAAATTGTAGCATTCAACGTTGATATCCTCTTTCTTTCCCTTGCAATCACGAGCCTGTTGACCTTTTTCTCCACATTTATAAAAAACTCCCATTCCTTTTAGGCAAGTACCGAGGTGATTTTTCCCACAATTATCGTATAATGGAAAATCCTTCTTTCCCTTTTTACCTTTATCTGTCTCTTGTTCCACCATTCTCTTCTTCTCTTGCTTTACTTTATTGTCATAAGATTTAGAGAATTCATTTTCTGTCTTGATAGCACATGAGACAATATCTTCATACGACGAGAAAGATTGTGAGACTAAGGCTCGATGAAGAAATGGTTTTAACCCATCAAAGAAATGGTCAATATTACTTCTTGGGTTACATATATAATCTGTTTCATGACTCGCTAACCTTGTAATGTTAACCTCACACTTTGTGACATTCTCATCCTCCTTTTCTCTCAGACTCCGAAATTGCCTTTCCATATCTTCTCGATGGTCACGAGGAAAGTATTTTTCTAAGAAAAGATCTTTGAATTCTCTCCATTCCATACTTGATACATCTTCATCTTCCTTTGTGTTTTGAATCAGCGACCACCATTGATCGACATCTCCAGTGAGGCGGTAAACTACCATGACAACCTTCTCCCTTTCGCAACTCCCCAAGGCGTGGAATATTTTTTCTAAGGATTTTTTCCATTGCTCAGCTACTAATGGATTTGTACCCCCCATTAAATGTTGGTAGTTGTTGCCTCATGAAGCGGTCTAGCATTGATCCTCTACGTTGCAGATCAGGGTGCTCCATACGAGTAAGGTTATTATTCATAACCTGAGTGAGTTGTCCCAGTATGGAAATAAGTTGATCAGCACCAGTTGTATCTCTATCCCCACAATAATTATCTTGATCAGGAGGGCAATCCCTACATGGATTGCGTGCATTAATACAGTTTCCATTCCTCCCGCTAGGCGCCATTTATAAACAATTTCATAATCTAGATTAGTTTATGAATCGAAATACATAATAAAAAACATGAAAACCACTTAACATAAATTGAACTATTTATGGATATGATCCACAATCATAAAAATATTTTCAATGAGGAAGTATATACTCATAAACCCTTCATAATAGGTTGTAAAGAAAATTATAATTATCCTTAGCATATCCCTTAGGAGTGTCATAACCAAGAGTGCAGCAAGGCCCGTTGTCGTGCACCGATTCCCGTTCGAGTCTAGCTCAAAGCGGTGATTTCGGGTTTTACCCCTAGGCACATCTATGCCAGAGCCGCCTCTACCTGCTCGTATCCATACATGGATATATTTCTTGGAAAACTCACAAAATTTCTATAATACCAAAATTCTAGGAAGTTCTTCTATAATAATCCCCAAAGTCTATCTTAGGGCTATGTGCTCTAATCAGAGTTTATCTAAATCTAGCTTCCAAGGTTAGTACTAAACTTTCTCTGATACCAACTGTAACGCCCAAACCCCAGTTACCCAGAGTCGGTGCATTATTGCGTAAAATTGGCATGATCACAAAAGATAAAGTCTAAAAAGACCGATTAGTTTAGTAGCCTTGGAAACACTTGATACATTAATTAGTCTTACATTACATCATAAAGTAAAGCAAAAATACAAAAACATCTTTTTGTTATATCCCCTCATACTATCCTTGCAGGTCATTCATAATATACTTCATCACATCCTGGAAAATTAAAACATTGGAAGGGGTGAGTTCAGATGCTCAGTAAGGATAACAATATAGAGGAAGCGTTTATAAAGAAACGTAAACATTTAAGGCAATGTATAACTAAAAAAAGCCTTTTAAACTTGAAATTCACCGTAATATAGAAAAATTAAAATGAAATAATTCCATTTACTTATTCACATGGATATTATACTAGTCGAATAATCACATGAAATATCAATAACCATTTTCATAATGATGGAATGAAAAATGCCAGACTATCATAACCATGTAGCCAATGCCTCATGCCAAGACTACAAATATGATTTTGTCAAGGCCTCATTCCAAGACACTAGTTTGTCTCATGAGACCTACCAATGCATCAAGGAGCTATAGCGGGCACCACCCGTCACTTATTAAGTCCAATGCATTCCTCATATGAATAGGTTTAAACATATCATAAACATAACATAATCGTATCACATAAAACATGCATAAAGTAAACATAACATTTCCACATTTCAATCACAAGATATCAATACAACACATTGATATAATAAAAATACTTTCAAAACCATTTTCAATACCAAAATAAAAGAAAATTAAAACATTGTATTTTCTTTTCATTTAAAAAAAGTTATGGCTTGTAGTGGAAGCCGAAACTGAAATAATGGTCACGACGGCGGAGAATTCGTTGTCGCCGCTTAAGTAAGACAAAACATTCCTTTTTTCATTTAGTAAAAACGCTTCGTATAAAAATATTCCTTTTGAATAAAAGTAAAAGTCAAAGGTGTTTATACACCGTATAAAAGAATGTTGTGTATAAAACCAAATATGCCTCAATGAAAGGAGATTGAGACAAAGTCCCTGACAAAGATAATTTTTTTAAATAAAGTAGATCTATTATGTGTATTCACTATAAGTACCCATAAATAAAGTACAAATACAAGATAGGACATAATAATATCATGACATAATTTGAAAGTATGAGATTAACCCAAAGAACGGAAATTGGATTAAGAAGTTCCCTTACCTCGTGTCCGACTTCACTCGACCGTTATTTAATCTCCTGAATAATAAATTAGAGTTAATTTATACTTTTATAAAAACCTTTTTCAAGTTAATTATTCCTTTTATATCACCTATTACTATGTTATGAACATTATGTAATTATTTAAGTTAATAACGGTTGTTTTGTCGATCTTTGGTACTTAAGTCAAATATAAACTTCTTATAATTACACGTTGTTCATGTGTAAAATATCCATTATATACAAGTTTATATTCATGATGTAGATATCATATATATCATATATATCCAGTATATACATGCATTTATAATATTACATAACATTTAGAGGTATGAAACCAAATGCACTGTTCAAGGAGACGGTAAGCCGTACGTACGCATGAACGCTACTTTCATTTCTATTTCGTATTTAATGGAATGAAATCATAATTATATAAATTTATAATATAATTTCAGTATAATATAATGTATAATACCATTTACTCCATCCTTTATACGTCCCGCATTTGGCATTAACGATTCAAAATCACTTTGAGGGGGCGGTAGTCCGCACTTCCTAAAATGAAATTATCGTGTTTACCAATAATGAAAATCATAAAGGTATGCCATAAATGAAAAATACAGAATCATAAGGAAATAAAAAACATAATATATATCATATATAAAAATAGTTTCATCATAATGGCCACCATGAGAGGTGTTAAAAGAAGATTGAACAATCATGGTTTTGTGAGGCAAAAATTTGCCAACCACATACACAATATGTTCTTTTACCATTAGATGATGGTGTGTGTAAGTTTAAATCAAATCATTCTCATATAAACATACTAGTATATTGAAGATACTGGTGTTTTTATAAAAGAAAGTAATAAAAATAGTTCATGGGGTTGGAGAAGCAACATAAAACAAAATAACATAAGAGAAGACATTACCTTAAAATCAGGTAACTCTTTTTGATTTGAGCCAAAGGCTTCCTTGGGAAGAATTATGCCCAAAGTGAGGCTTCTAGGAGTAATACAAGTAAGTTGAGAGATTATTTGGGAAGATTTTGGCAGAGCCAAATGGCATTGATGGTGTGAATAAGGTGGTAGTGGTGGGGGCCTTTTATAAGAGGAGAGGAGGGGCACTCTTGGAAAGTAATGAAATGTTACATTATTATGAAGTGCATTTCGAATATCAAAGGTCCCACAATTATAAATTTCGAGGATAAGGTGATAAGGGTTATAAATATACCCATCCAATAGGTTTTTGAAAAGTTTAAGTCTTATATTTTACATTATCTTTTCATTTTATTTAAATCGTTAAATTAATGAGGTAATCGCTGCATCATCATGGTGTCATACAAAATTTAATTTATTTAATGTCTAAAAATTTAAAAAAAATCATGATGTAGGATATCATTTTAAATTTCCAATTAATATATATAGTCTAAAAGGTAACTTATATAACCCCATGTAATAATTGTTTTAGTAAAACAACACATGTTTGTAACAATTTTATTTTTACTTTAAATAAAAAGTTATTAATGTCATTTTCATACCCATGTAGCTCCATGGGGTCCCCAAGTTGACCCATGAATTTTATCGGTCAGCCATGAATCATAAAATAAGGTTAGGACAAGTGTCATGATATTTTCAGGTTTTTATAATATCATTTTTACCTTAAATTTCACTAATTACCTTTAATCGTGATTAATAGAACTTAACAGTTACTATTCACAAAAATTTATTTTAATCCCATTGAATCAAATTTTAATTCTAAATTAAAATGATTTATGTAGGGTTTTTAAAATTCAAATCACAGAGGTGGTAAAATTTCATTTAAATGAAAAATCAGTTTTTTAACTACCACTTAGTGGTTTCACTACTCATCAAAAATTGATGTTTTTTAGGACAATGCCAAAATTTCACCCTAAGCTATAACTGATATTCCAAATTCAAAAATGATGTCTATTTTAAAAAATTACAAAAATATAAGTTGAGTTAATTAATTTTATAATTAATTCTTGTTGTCACAACAAATAGCGTGTTTTTAAGAAACAATATATATCAAAAGATTGACAATTGTTTATGTCCAATTTCAAAGTGAAATTTATTCTAAAGACCACCATTGGATAAAATTGAAAAAATATATTCTAATTAGACTTTAAAACCACTCAATAGTATAATTTATTACTATTAATTAATTTGATTAATAATTTTGTTTTTAAGTATTTTTCACTATTCATAAAAAATTGGAAGTTCTCATAAAAATACAAAAAATTCAACATAGACTAATTTAGATATTCTGAATCCAAAAATGAAGTCCATTTTGAAATATAAAATATATTTAATTTCAAAAAGTGGGTATTACTATTCATAGTGGCTATTTTGATTGGTCGCGGTGTGTTAAAATATCGAATTTGCGTACAATGCAAACTATTGCATTATTGAAAGAGAAGCGTATCGTGGAAGCTCGGGGTGTTACACACTAGTTATTCATTCCATAATATGAAAAATTATTTATTAAGGTTATACACATTCTTTTATATCCCAAATTTTTAGTATAACAATCCCTATACTACCATGAATCATGGAAGTAATGATGTAGGTGCGTATGGAAAATGGGTAAATCATTGCATCTCATAAATACAACTCCTCCTATGTCATAATTTGTGGATTGAGAATCCCAGCAAACCTCATCATACTCCCTCAGGTGTTATTTTATGCAATTCTTAGCAAGGATTGGGTTTCCTTATATTGATCCGACATAAATTACAATGGGAGGGAAATCACTCTCCATATGGAGAATCAACCCCTGACTCTATACAAGTGAAAAGGGGAAGATAAATCTTCTTTAGATCCATCATCTCAATCGTGGATATTACTTCCCTATGAGCATGTGTTTCGGGCTCATAAGATTGAGTCTAAGGATGAAACCATTCTTCAAGAAATGCCTATTGTGAGAGAATTCACTGAAGTGCTTCCCATGTAATTGCAAAGTCTTCCTCCTAGAAGAGACGTTAAAAACATAATTGATCTTATACATAGGTAGTTGCTAATAACCAAGACTCTGTATATAATGGCTATTGTGGATCATGAGGAGATGATGAAACAACTACAGGAGATTCTGGATAAAGTGTTTACACTACCAAGTTCATCCCCATGGGGTACACCAGTCATCATTGTCAAGAATATGGATGGGACAATGTGCCTTTGAATCGATTATTGTGAGCTTCAAAAGATCACTATAAGGAACATGATTCCCCTCCCATGAATTGATGACTTTTTTGATGAGCTCTGTGTAGCACAATACTTTTCCAAGTTATATTTTCGGTCAGGATATTATCAAGTAAGGCTGAAGAAGGGATATATCCCAAAGGCTGATTTTCATACAAGATACAGACACTATGAATTCATAGTAATTCCTTTCAAAATCACTATTGTTCCATTAATAATCATATAGTTGATGAATAGAATCTTTAGAGATTACCTTGACAAATTCATGGTATTCGTTATAGAGGACATTATAATATACTCCAAAACCAAGGAGGATCATGAGGAGCTTGTAATAAATGTACGGGACATCTTACAAAAGGAGAAGGTCAATGAAAAGTACAACAAGTGTGAGTTCTGGTTGAAGGAGGTCTTATTCTTGGGAAATATCCTCAAAAGAAATGAGATATCAGTGGATCCCTCCAAGTCAGCTGCAATAGATATCAGTGGACAAGGCCAACATAGGTAATAGATATCCTTTTCTTATTGGGGTTAGCTGGATATTATTGACGATTTTTAAGAAATTTCTCACAATTATCAAACCCTCTTACCAAGATTACTTTGATGAGAGTAATGTTTTAATGGAGTTATGAATGCGAAGAAAGATTCACGGAGTTGAAAATGATTCTTATCACTATGCATGTTCTCACATTACCCATAAGCGGAGAAATTTTTATGGATTCAGTGATGTATCAAAGAAGGGCTTGATTTGTGTGTTGATGTAAAATGACAATGTTATTGCCTATGCTTCAAGTCAATTGAATGTTCATGTGCATAATTATCCAACAAATGATCGAGATTTGGCTGCAGTGATCTTCCCTTTAAAATTTTGGCAGCATTATCTTTTTAGGGTGAAGTGTGAAATATATAAGGACCACAAAATCCTCAAGTATATATTCACATAGGAAGAGTTGAACATGCACCAAAAAAGACGGTTAGAGCTGCTCAAAGACTATGAAATCTCAATACATTACCACCATGGGGAAGTGAACAAGGATGTGGATGCTCTAAGTATAAAGGACTAGGGATTCTATCATTGATGAAAATTGAGAAGTATTCAGTATTTTTAGATTTGATGAAGATGGAAATGGGAATCATAATGAAGGGAACATCATAAATCCTTTAATAAATGATTGATTAACCATATCTTTGGGAAAAGATAATGGATTCTAAAAAGGATGTTGTGGGAATTCAGAATAAAGTGGAAGCTATAAAAATATGAAAAATATTAGAGTTTAATGTTAATGAAGAAGAAATTGTGGAATTTAGGAAAAGATTATGAGTTCCATAATATTCGGAGATAAAGAACGATCTTTTGGATGATGCACATAGTTCGAATTTCTCCATTCACCAAGGAAACGCAAAGACGTATCGAGATATCCAAGAGTATTACTGGTGTGATAATATGAAGAAGGAGCTCAATAAGAATACATCAAAGTGCCTGGTGTGTTAGCAAGTGAAGGAAGAGTGGCAGAAATCTAAGGGGATGATGCAACCACTGTAGAAGCCCGAAGCATGACGTACATGGACATTACATTACTTTTTCAGAATACATAGTACATAACAAAAAAAGACACATAAGGAACGTAATAGTTTAGTGTCTTTGGAAACTTGGAACTTAATCTTCTAATCACGGTGAAAGATCTTCAACATCTCCCATAATGATGTTCCACTTTTTGTTTCCTTACCTAAAAACATTCTTTTAATCCTGGGGGAAAAGAAAGCATATAAAGGGTGAGCTCAAATGCTCTGTAAGGGTAATCTTGGATAAAATAAAACATACCATGTACATTTTAACATAAAAACATGAACATAATGTTTAAACATCAAAATCTTGAGAAACGACATAAAACATGGAAGTACATAAGGCATAGATCATAATGGAACATAAATCATTATAAAATAGCATGGGAATAAAACATGTAATTATGGAAACCATTAAGCACATGATATGATTTCCATATTAGCCAAGGCATTGCTTCCAAGACCATCTTAGTGGACAAATTCCCTTTATGAATCGAGTTCACTCCTCGTTTTAGTCCTGTAATACTGAACCAGATTAACATGCCATTCTAGCCATGTCTATATAATGAGATATAAATCTTTACCCAATGCATTGGCGGGAGATATAGGTCCCACCCATCTCATAATGAAATCATTCTTACTTGTGCCACAAATTAAAATTAAAACATTCATCATAACCCAAAGTATAAAATGGGTTTCATAAACATCATCCCATCATCTCATAATCCATATAAAACAAATGGACATTTCATCATAAGAAAATTGAAACCATGTAAATCATAGAGACATTAAACTTGAAACATACACATATTAAATAATGCCATCTTAGATGGAAAATGGTTTTGATAAAACATTTGAAAAGAATTCATGAGGAAAATATCCTTTCTTCTTCAGAATCATTTTCTTTTCACAAAATGCCAGTTAATTTTAAAAGAAAAGTACTTTGTTGAAAATAATCATAAAATCTTTTAGAGTAAGCTTCATGAAAATGAGGCATTATGAAACTGTAAAAATCTGTTCACGCCATATAAGTTAAAAATAACATTCTTCTCGTACTTTTCTCGGAAAAGTCAAAAAGTACCTCGTAAAAGAATGATTCCATACATACCATGTAGTAAAAGTAAAAAATGGGTAAAAAGGACTTCAAACATACATGAAAACATTTTTATAAAACTTGGACATGGATGATAAATATAACCCCAATAAATACTTATGAATAAACAATCTCGGATAAAAACGAGATTGGAAAAGTTATCCCTTACCTTAGGTCCGATATGCTTTGTATGGATCTGAACCTCCTGTATAATGATTTAAATAGTGTAATTGACTTATTGAATAATCATATTCATTGTTATGATATCATATATGTCTCACTTATGACTTTATATTACCCGTTCTTTTGTAAATTCCATGTAAAATCAGCGTTTTGGGTAAAATCATTTAATTTATCGTATGTGTTTCGACTTATCGTTCTTGATATTATTACTTATATCCTGATTTACATAATTCCAGAATTTAAAACATTATTTATATATAATATCATATACATACATATTATAGATCAATAAAAGGAATGAAATACACCGTTCATGGAGACGGTAGGCCGTACGTACACATGAACGTTGTTTTCGTTTCCTTATTGAATTGAATGAAATTAAATAGATGACATACATATATATATATATACATAAATCCAGTAGCATTATTATGTAATATATTTCCTTATTATTCATTATATATACTTTATAATCATTTTTTTAATGGTTAATCATGGAAAATGAATCTCATCGCGTTCGTGGAGACGGTAGTCCGTACGTACGCACGGGCAATGATATCATTTCCATGATCATGGAATTGTATTGAAGTGTATGTATAATATTATAGAATCATTATCACTTTAAAATAATCATATATAGTCATTATTTTTACCATTATACCCATCCAAGTAAGGTGGTGGTGGAAAATAGATTACACCACGTCGTGGAGACGGTATTCCGTACGCACGCACGCATAGTGATTTCGTTTTCCGTTGGATGGATAGATGGTGAAATATGGTTATTTCATACTTATAATAACATATCAGTATATGATTGATACTAATGTTATTACTTTATAATGAAACAACTAAATATGAAGAAGTTGAAGAAGAAAGAAACATGAACGAATCGGTAACAGATATTAACTATTCTTTGACACGCCTCTTTGAAACCTTCCCTTAGGGTACTAAAATTGGTCTTTGAGGAAGACCAGGACCACTAGTATCCTTCTAGAGAAGTTTATAAAGGAAATGGGCAGGGGTTGGCCGAGCTTCAAGGCCCCAAATTGTGTGAGGTGAAGAGGGAGGAGATGACATTTTAAAAGGGAGGAGAGGGGCACCTTTGGAAATATAAGAAAATATTAATTTATATTAAATCCCTACCCCATATACAAACATCCAAAATGACTCAAATCAGAATATTAGATGATATAGGGTTTTAATCTAAACATACAATAAAATTTAGGCATGCTAGGACTTTATTTTAAACATTATCAACTTGATTTATCCTTATTTAATCAATTTAATTGTATTTGTGGTAATAACATTATAAATTTTAAATTATTATAAATAATTACTTATTTGTTGTGAATTGTCCATAATTGGATAAATTATAACATTTTAGACCATATAAATTTAAATTTATATGTTTTAAATATTTTTTGTGATTTTTAAACAATTGTATAATATGTTATGTTTATAAAATAACAATAGTGTCAATTTTGACACTATTCATTTATTTGAATTTAAATAAAAAATATACAAAATATATGTTTGAAATAAAATATTTAATAGATTCATAACATGTAATATTTATCTATAAAATTAGTGGATCGCATTAAATATTTCATATAATATTTATTTTATTATTTTTAAAACCATTTATTTGATATTTCTCTTAATAAAATTATTTTGACATCAATATTATGTCACCTTTAATGATAATTATTTAATCCCTAAAAATAATAAATAAATTCATATGATGTAGATACATTTATTAGAGTTCTTGAGACTATTCATGTTTTATGATTCATGAAGTTTATCAATAAATTAAAATTAATATACGTATAAGATTTAAGAGAGTGACATGTTGTCACTTTCTTTGGTTATAACAATAATTAAATTATTTTCATGGAAAAAAGTCCATTAGATGAATCTAATCCGACCCTTAGGTGATATGGCTCTAATTTTAGTCATCCAAATGTATTTTGGTAGGTGTTAGTGTAATTTTATAATCTTATATTTACCCTTAATTACCCGATTTAACTTTAACTATGGTAAATAAAATTTACCGTAGTTACTATTCATAATGCCCAAAAATAAAAAGTAGCCTATTAACATAATTTGGACCCACTGATTCCAAATATGGAATCCATTTTTCAAAATTCAAAACACATAAGTTGGGTAATTAATTTAAAATTAATCCCGTTGTTAAGAAAACAGGTTCTAGAAGTTAAAACATTGCCAAAGATTGAAATGTTTTTACCTATGAATTCAATGTGAAATTAATGCTAATGACATATATTATATTAAATGGTAAAAATATATTCTATTAATACTTTAAAACCATTAAATATTATAATTTAACCATATAAATTATCTCAATGAAAAAAGTTGTTTTTAATTAAAAATTAGTGTATTTTTACTATTCATCAAAATATGAAAGTTATCAGAAAAATATCAAAAATTTACCCAAAGTAAATTTTTATATCCTGATTCCAATGAAGAATATTATTTTGTCAAATTGAAATTATCAAAATGTCAAAAACTAGATTTAATTTGGGTGTGCCATCAAAAGGCGGCAAAACTGCATTTTTTAAAAAATACTTATTTTACCCGAAAAATTTATTATGTTCTCTTACCATGTTCTAGAAAATGTGTAAGATGAATAATAATGTTATAAAATTCAGAATGTAGTTAATACTATTCATAATGGCTAGTCCATAATAATATATCGTTGTTTAGTGAAACCCGGTATTGCGTACTACACACGCTATCGAGGAAGGTTGCGATTGCGTGTAATGCAAGCCACGTCAGTATTGTGTGTTGTAAAAGATTCCTTTGGTGTTGCGTATAACATAAGATATAAAAAAATATTTCTCATAAAATCTAAGGGTGTTACATTCTACCCCCCTTAAAATTAATTTCTCGCTCGAAATTCGTCACTTCATTACAAACAGATGAGGATACCTCTCCCTCATCATATCCTCAAGTTCCCATGTAGCTTATTTTAATTGGTGGTTCCTCCAAAAAACATTCACAAAGTGAGTGGTCTTGTTCTATAGTACTTTTTCACTACGATCTGGAATCTCTATCAGTTGTTCTTCATAAGAAAAATCTTTCTCCAGTGGTACAACTTCTGAGCTGAGTACATGTGAATGATCGAGTATGTACTTTCTCAGGAGAGATACATGGAACACATCGTGAACTTGAGAGAGATTCGGTGGAAGCGCCAATTGGTAAGCTTCCTTCTCAACATGATCAAGTATTTCTAAAGGACCGATATATCTAGGGCTCAACTTTCCCTTCTTTCCAAATCTCATGACCCTCTTCCAGGGAGATATTCGTAATAAAACTTTATCACCCACTTCAAACTCTAGGTCTTTTCTTCAGTTGTCAGCATAACTTTTCTGTTGACTCTGATCTGCTCTTATGTGTTGTTTAATAGATCTGACCTTTTCTGCCATCTCATAACCAAGATCAGGTCCTAATTGCTTTCTTTCCCCCACTTCATCCTAACAAGTTCTAGTTCTGCATTTCTTTCCATAGAGGGCTTTATAAGGAGCCATTTGAATACTGGAGTGAAATCTATTGTTATAAGAAAATTCCACCAATGAGAGGTGTTGATCCCAACCACCTTTGAAATCCATAGAGAATGCTCTCAACATGTCTTCTAGTATTTGAATTATCCTCTCAGACTGACCTTCTGTCTGAGGATGGAAAGAAGTGCGGAAACTCAACTCTGTATCCAGAGTATGCTGAAGACTTTGCCAAAATTTCAAGGTAAACCTCAGATCCCGATCAGATATAATGGAAAGTGGTATTCTATGCAATCTTACCACTTCCTTTACTTATATCCTAGCAGGACGATCAAGAGAAAAATCTTCTCTAATAGAAATAATGTGTTCCGACTTAGTAAGACGATCAACTATAACCCAAATAGCATTATTGCCTTTGGATGTTTTAGGAAGTCCAGTGAAAAAGTCCATAGTGATGTTTTCCCATTTCCATTCTGGTATGGGTAGTGGTTTTAACATCCCCTTAGACTTTTGTCTCTCAGCTTTAACTTGTCGACAAACCAAGCATCTAGAGACATATTCTGCAAAATCTATTTTCATGCTATCCCACCAGAAGTACTCTTTCAGGTCCCTGTACATCTTTTTACTTCAAGGATAAATAGAAAGTGAAGAACTACGAGCCTCATCCAACAGCTCCTTCTTTAATTCTTGTATGGGAGGAACACAAAATTGATTCCTGAATCTTATTATCCCATCACAATCAAGGTTGAATTCAGGAACATTTCTCACTGTCTTTTGTAACTCTACATCTTCTTTTTGTTCCTCTTTAATCTTCACGTGTATAGATGGTTGAACATTCATTTGAAAAAGATAAGATTTCTCCCCTTCTATTATAATTCCAAGATCCATCCTTTGTAAATCCATAAATATTGGATCTTTTGTGATCCTCATCATGGATAAGCTAGCATGGTCTGGTCGACTTAATGTGTCTGCCACCTTGTTTGCTTTCCCAGGGTGGTAATGAATTGAGCAGTCGTAATCCTTAATCAGCTCCAACCATCTTCTTTGACACATATTCAGCTCTTTTTGTGTGAAAATATAATTTAATCTTTTATGATTCGTATAAATATCACACCTTTCACCATAAAGGTAATGGCTACAAATATTTAATGCAAATATTACCACAGCTAACTCCAAATCATGAGTTGGGTAATTTTACTCATGGATTTTCAACTTTTGTGATGCATAAGTTATCACCATATCATTTTTCATGAGAACACACCCCAGTCCCTTCTTGGATGCATCACTGTAGATCACAAACCTTTCCCCCCTGCAAGGTAGTGTGAGCATAGGTGCACTAGCTGACCTTCTTTTTAGCTCTTTGAAATTCTCTTCACATTCCTCCGTCCAAACCAACTTAACTCCTTTCTGAGTCAACTTGGTGAGTGGGTTAGATAACCTTGAAAAATATTTCACAAAATGTCAGTAATATCCAGCCAAAACCAAGAAAACTTTGGATCTCAGTTACTATTGTTGGCCTCGACCATCTTTCGATAACCTCTGTTTTTGCTGGATCCACAGATATCTCCTCTTTTTAGATTATGTGACCCAAAAATGCAAGTTTTTGAAGCCAAAATTCACACTTGGTAAATTTGGAATAAAGCTTCTCCTTTCTCAGGGTCTTCAATATAATTCTCAAGTGATCTTCATGGTCTTCCTTGCTCTTTGAATAGACAAGAATATCATCTATAGAGACTACCACAAACTGATCAAGATAGTCTCTAAAGGCTCTATTAATCAGATCCATGAAGATGGCAGGGGAATTAGTAAGACCAAATAGCATCACTATAAATTCATAGTGTCCATACCTTGTACAGAAATCCTTCATTGGTATATCCTCCCTTTTGACCCATAATTGATGATAAACTGAATGAAGATCAATCTTGGAAAAGTATTGAGCTATGCGTATTTGGTCAAATAGGTCATCAATATGTGGGAGATGATATTTGTTCTTGATAGTGATCTTGTTATGTTCTCGATAATCAATGCAGAGTCTCATTGATCCATATTTCTTCGTAACAAATAGAACAGGTGCTCCCCAAGGTGATGCACTAGGGCGTATGAATCCCTTATCAAGATTCTCTTGGAGTTTCTTCTTCAATTCCTACAACTCAATTGGGGCCATTCTATAAGGTGTCTTTGAAATAGGCAAGGCACCCGGTACGAGTTCAATTGAAAAATCAAATTCACGATTTGGTGGAAGACCGGGAAATTCCTCCGGAAAGACATAATCAAATTCCCGTACAATGGGAATATTATTAATCATGAGTTTATCTCCAACCATTTGAGATAAATAACCATCATTTAGTGTAATCAAGACCCATAAGATGGAGGAAATTTCCACTGGAAGGTTATGTTCATCCTTGCATCGATAGACGATCATAGATTTATCTGGAATATGAAATGTGACTTCCCTTCTTTGGCAATTGATATGAGCTGCATATAAAGAAATCCAATCCATGCCAATAATCACATCAAATTCCACTATAGGAAGGATCACAAGATTTGCAGGAAGCACTTTCCCACAATCTTCAATCAGATAAGAATTGTAAACTTTTGATGTGACTGTTGTGCCATTAGGGGTTGTCACAGCTAACTCAACATCTAATTGTTGAAGTAATATGGTGATACCCTCAGAAAATTCTTCAGAAATAAAATAGTGGGTGGATCCAGAATCAAATAAAACATTTTCTACTTTAGAGTGGATGGTAAGTGTACCTATCACCACTTCGTTGTCGTACTCCACATCGCCGATAGTAATTGCATGTGACTTTCCTTTGTCTTTGGCCTTAAGAGTTTGTTAACGTCGATCATCATCATCAACCCTTGGATTTGGCATTGATTGGCATAATGCCCCATCTCCTTGCACTTGAAACATTGAATTGTAGTAGGTTCATTCTGTGTATCTATTCCATTGTTTTCATCATTAGACATCTTCTTCCCATTATTTCAACATTCAATTGCCCGATGACCTTCTTTTCCACACTTATAACATTTTATTGTCCCCTTAAGACAATTTCCTCCATGTTTCTTTCCACATATTGAGCATAAGGGAAAACTCATCTTTTTTTAGTTTGGTCTTTAGATATTCCTTTGAATTCCATTTTCCTCTTCTTATCAAACCCATGTGACTGATGGGTGACACCAATCTCCATATCAACCTTGAGAGCACATCGAACAATTTTCTCGTAGCTATTGATGTCCTTTATGGCTAACGCCCTTCAAATAATTGGTTTTAAGCCACCAATGAATTGATCGATCCAACTCTCAGGTTGGATAATAATTTCAAAAGCGTACCTTGAACGTCTTGTAAAATTTGCTTCATAGGTACCAACGGATTCATCGTCCTTTTGCTTCAGTTCAAGAAACTCCTTCTCCATCTTTTTTCGAAGAATACGAGGGAAATAATTATTGAAAAATAAGTTCTTGAACTCGTCCCATTCCATGGGCTCAATTTCATCCCTTTTCCTCATATTCTTAATAAGATTCCACCATTGATCAGCATCACCTTCGAAAAAATACATTGCTAAGATGACTTTATCATGTTCAGAACATTGAAGTACTGAAAATATGTTTTCAGTGGTACTGATCCATTGTTCAGCCACTAATGGATCAGATGACCCACTGAATGAAGGTGGACGCTACCTCATGAATGATTCAACAAAATTTTTCTCCTTATTTTTCTCGTTTGGAAGTCCTACATGATTCAGAGCTTGAGAAAGTTGTGTCACCATGGCTACAAGATTTTTCATTCCATCTCCCATAACGTTTGGTTGCTCAGGGGGACAATAATTGCATTTCCCGTCCCATTTCGCATTAACATGGTTTCTTCGGGTTCTAGCCATTGACAAAAACCAAGAAGAATAGTGTGAGAAACACTAATTAGAATAGAAAAAACACATAATCATGAATAAAATTTCACACTTAAGGTCTAATCATAGGTTTTTCATGGCCATTTCAAAAACACTATGATCGTGTTCTATGCTTCGACATATCCTTAGGTTTCTTACTAAGGCTTTCACATCCTAGTTTGCAAAGGTTGACTAAACCTTTCCTCTGATAACAACTGTAGAAGCCCGAAGCTTGACGTACATGGATATTACATTACTTTTCCAGAATACATAGTACATAACAAAAACAGACACACAAGGACTGTAATAGTTTATTGTCTTTGGAAACTTGGAACGTAATCTTCTAATCGCGGTGAAGGATCTTCAAAATCTCCCATAAAGATCTTCTACTTTTTGTTTCCTTACCTAAAAGCTTTCTTTTAATCCTGTGGGAAAAGAAAACATATAAAGAGTGAGCTCAAATACCCAGTAAGGGTAAGCATGGATAAAATAAAACATACCATATACATTTTAACTTTAAAAGATGAACATAAGGTTTAAACATCAAGATCTTGAGCAAGAACATAAAACATGAAAGTACATAAGCCATAGATCATAATGGAACATAAATCATGATATAATAGCATGGGAATAAAACATGTAATTATGGAAAACATTAAGATCATGATATGATTTCCATATTAGCCAAGGCATTGCTGCCAAGACCATCTTAGTGGACAAAGTCCCTTTATGAATCGAGTTCACTCCTCGTTCCAGTCCTATAATACTAAACTAGATTAACTTACCATTCCATCCATGTCTATCTCATGAGATATAAATATTTACCCAATTCATTGTAGGGAGATATAGGTCCCACCTATCTCATAATGAAATCATTCTTACTTGTTCCACAAAATAAACGTAAAACATTCATCATAACCCAAAGAATAAAATGGGTTTCATAAACATCATACCATCATCTCATAATCAATATAAAACAAATGGAAATTTCATCATAAGAAAATTGAAACCATGTAAATCATAGAGACATTAAACTTGGAACATACACATATGAAATAATGACATCTTAGATGGAAAATGGTTTTGATAAAACATTTGAAATGAATTTTTGAGGAAAATATCCATTCTTCTTCAAAATAATTTTCTTTTTCACAAAATTCCATGCGATTTTAAAAGAAATATATATTTTTTGAAAATAGTCATAAAATATTGTAGTGTAAGATTCATGAAAATGAGGTGTTATGAAACCGTAAAAATCCTTTCACGCCGTATAAGTTAAAAATAACATTCTTCTCGTACTTTTGTCGGAAAAGTCAAAAAGTACCTCATAAAAGAAAGATTCCAAACATATCATGTAGTAAAAGTCAAAAATGGGTAAAAATGAATTTAAAAATACATTAAAACAATTTTATAAAACTTGGACATGTATGATAAATATAACCCCAGAAAATACTTACGAATAAACAATCTCGGATAAAAACGAGAATGGAAAAGTTATCCCTTTCCTTAGGTATGATATGATTCATATGGATCCAAACCTCCTGTATAATGATTTAAATAGTGTAATTGACTTATTACATAATCATATTAATTGTTATGATATCATATATGTCTCACTTATGACTTTATATTACCCGTTCTTTTGTAAATTCCATGTAAAAGCAGCGTTTTGGGTAAAATCATTTCATTTATCATATGTGTTTCGACTTGTTGTTCTTGATATTATTACTTATATCCTGATTTACATAATTCAAGAATGTAAAACATGATTTATATATAATATCATATACATATATATTATAGATCGATAAAAGGAATGAAATACACCTTCAAGGAGATGGTAGGTCGTACGTACGCATGAACGCTATTTTCATTTCCTTATTGAATTGAATGAAATTAAATACACGACATACATATATATATACACAAATACAATAGAATTATTATGTCATATATTTAATTATTATTAATTATATATACTTTATAATAATTCTTTAATGGTTAATCATGGAAAATGAATCTCATCGTGTTTGTGGAGACGGTAGTCCGTACGTATGCACGAGCGTTGATATCATTCCCATGATCGTGGAATTGTATTGAAGTGTATGTATAATATTAAAGAATCAATATCAATTTACAATAATCATATATAGTCATTATTTTCACCATTATACCCATCCAAGTAAGGTGGTGGTGGAAAATAGATTACGCCACGGCGTGGAGACGGAATTCCATACGTACGCACGCGCGGTGATTTCGTTTTCTGTAGGATGGATAGATGGTGAAATATGGTTGTTTAATACATATAACAACATATCAGTATATAATTGATACTTATGTTATTACTTCATAACGAAAACAACTAAATAAAGAGAATTTAATGAAGAAAGAAACTTGAAATAATCGGTAACAGATATTACCTCTTCTTTGACATGCCTCTTTAAAACCTTCTCTTAGGGTACTAAAATTGGTCTTTTAAGAAGACCAGGACATCTAGTATGATTCTAGGGAAGTTGATAAGGGAAATTGGTAGGGTTTTTCTGATCTTCAAGGCTCCAAATTGTGTGAGGAGAATAGGGAGGATATTCCCTTTTATAATGGAGGAGAGGGGAACCTTTGGAAATATAAGAAAATATTAATTTATATTAAATCCCAACCCAACTTAAAAACATCCAAAATGACTCGAATTAGAATATTAGATGAGATAGTGTTTTAATCTCACAATCCAAAAAAAATTAGACATGTTATGAATTTATTTTAAACATTTTCAACTTGATTTATCCTTTTTTAATCAATTTAATTTTATTTGTGTTAATAACATTATAAATTTTCAATTATTATAAATAATTACTTATTTGTTGTGAATTGTCCACAATTGGATAATTTATAACCTTTTCGACCATATAAATTTAAAATTATAAATTTTAAATATTTTTTGTGATTTTTAATGAATTTTATAATTTGTTATTTTTATAAAATAACAATAGTGTCAATTTTGACACTATTCATTTATTTGAATTTAAATAAACAATACGCGGAAGATATGTTCAAACTAAAAGATTTAATAGATTCATAACATGTCATATATATCTATAAAATTAGTGGACCACACTAAATAGTTCATAAAATATTTATTTTAATATTTTTAAAACCATTTATTTGTTATTTCCCTTAATAAAATAATTTCAATATCACTATTATGTCACCTTTAATGATAATTATTTAATCCTCAATAATTATAAATAAATTAATATGATATAGATAATTTTATTATATTTCTGGAGACTATTCATGTTCAATGTTTCAGGAAGTTTATCACTAAATTAAAATTAATATACCTATAATATTTAAGGGAGTGACATGTTGTCACTTTCTTTGGTTTTAATAATAATTAAGTTATTTTCATGGAACAAAGTCCATTAAATGAATCTAATCCGACCTTTAGGTGATATGGGTCAGCTTTTAGTCATAAAATATGATTTTGGAAGGTTTAAGGGTAATTTTATAATCTTATATTTACCCTTAATTAACCGAGTTACCTTTAACTATAGTAAATAAAATTTACCGTAGTTACTATTCATAATGCCCAAAAATAAAAAGTAGCTTATTAACATAATTTGGACCCACTGATTCCAAATATGTAATCCATTTTTCACAATTCAAAACACATAAGTTGCAGTAATTAATTTAAAATTAATCCAATTGTTAAGAAAACTGGTTTTAGAAGTTAAAACATTGCCAAAGATTGAAATGTTTTTACCTATGAATTCAATGTGAAATTAATGATAATGACATATATTATATTAAATGGTAAAAACATATTCTATTTATACTTTAAAACCATTAAATATTATAATTTAACCATATAAATTATCTCAATGAAAAAAGTTGTTTTTAATTAAAAATTATTGTATTTTTACTATTCATCAAAATATGAATGTTATCAGTAAAATATTAAAAATTTATCCAAAGTAAATTTTTATATCTTTATTCCAAAAAAGAATTTTATTTTGTCAAATTGAACTTATAAAAATGTAAAAAACTAGATTTAATGTGGTTGCGCCATCAAAAGGCGGTAAAACTGATTTTTTTTAAAAATACTTATTTTACCCAAAAAAATTATTTTGTTCTCATACCATGTTCTAGAAAATGTGTAAGATGAATAATAATGTTATAAAATTAAAAATGTAGTTAATACTATTCATAAAGGCTAGTCCATAATAATATATCGTTGTTTAATGAAACCCGGTATTGCGTACTACACACGCTATTGAGGAAGGATGTGATTGCGTATAATGCAAGCCATGTCTGTATTGTGTGTTGTGAAACATTCCTTTGGTGTTGCGTATGACATAAGATATAAAACAAATATTTCTCATAAAATCTCAGGGTGCTAAAACCACTTTCCATACCATCATGGAAATGGTTGAACAACACCATGGACTTTTTCATTGGAGTTCTGAAGACATCCAAAGGAAAAAATGCAATCTGGGTTGTTATGGATCACCATACCAATTCAGTACACTTCATTTAAATTTGGGAGGATTTATCATTATATAAACATGCATAGATATATATTAGGGAAGTGGTAAGGCTATATGGAGAACCACTATCAATCGTATCTGATCGAGATCCAAGATTCACCTCTATGTTTTGGAAGAATCTTCGACATTATCTGGATACGAAACTGAACATTAGTACGACCTATCATCATCATCATCATCAAATGGATAGCCAATTTGGGCGAACTATTCAAACAATGCAGGAAAAGTTAATATCATGTTCTGTGGACATCAATGAGGCTTATTCCAATATCATCCACTTGTTTAATTCTCCTATAATAATAATATCCACTCAAGAATTTGAATGGAACCTAATGAATCCCTGTATGGGATGAGGTGCAGAACAACGACATGTTTGGATGAATTCAGTGAGAATAAGCTATTAGGACCAGAAATGGTCAAAGAAACGATGGAGATTGTGAAAACCATTCAACCGCATACCAAGGCAGCCCAAAGTCAAAAAAATAGTTATACGGATAACCATCAATGAGACCATGAGTATAAAGATCGAGACATGGTATTTCTACGAATATCTCTTTGGAATTAGGTTATGATGTTTGAAAAGAAAAGGATATTATGTCTCAGGTACATCGGTCCCTTAGAGATTATTGATCATGTCAGGGTTGTGTCCTATCGGCTAGCAATTCCACCTACCATGGACAAAGTACATGATTTCATTCATGTATCCCTCTTAAGGAAGTACATACCTAACCTTTCACATGTACATTCTTTAGAGGTAGTACAGTTAATGGATGATCTTTCTTATGAGGAGATACTAGTGAAGATATTAGATATTAGAGAAAAGGTTCTATGAAATAAGTCAATTCCCCTAGTCAAGGTGTTGTGGGAAATCCACAAGATTGAAGAAGCGGTGTGGGAATCAGATGAAGTGATGAAACAATGTTACCCACATCATTTTTAGTGTGGGAAAAATAAATTTCTTGGATGAAATTTCTTAAGGGGTAGATTATAATGACCCAAAATTCATTAATGAAAATTTCTCTTGGTCTATTTAAATGTTTTCTTATTGTAATTTAAAACGTAAGCACTTATTTGGTTTTATGTTTTGGATTTTGAAATATAGTGAAGAAGTGTGATTGTTGCTAATATAGATGTCGATCAGAGATCAAATGATTAGTATAAATATAGGGCTTTAACAAATCCAATTTACTTATACAAAGGAAGATATAGCCTCATCCAGTAGACATTACCCATAGAAGGCCCATTTTTCATAGGTTGGAAAAGAGGTTTCATAATTGGGCGTCACTCTTGACCAAGACTAGGCTGCGTTTGGGCATGTTAAACTTCAGTAGAACCAACTACGGGTGAAGTAAAAGTTAATAGACATTACCACCTAACCGTTGTTATCCGAGACACCCCAAGAGTCTATCACCATCCCACACCTTACCCTTTGGTCATATGTAGGTGTTATAAGGGGGTATGTAACGAGACCTTAGAACTGTGACTATATACACTATTCTTGTATAGAGAAAATACATTCTTTTTATTGTTACTTTGAAAATAGTTTTAAAAGAAAAAATAGTGTTTTTTAGTTAATATTAAACACAGAAATCTGTTTTGTTGAATTAATGGATTTTTAAATCAATTAAAATTTTAATAAAATATTATAAATGAATTAATTTTTATTAAATATAAATTATCATACAATTTTATATGAATACAATTGTATTTTTTATTAAGGGTCGAATGTTGTTTTTTTCAAAAACCATGAATTTTCGATAAATGTCTATTTTTATTTTAAAATAAGAAATTGAAATATATAGAAAATTATTTAGATAAAATTAATATTATTTTTTAATCAGGATGTCTAAATTATCCAATTGTGAATTTTTCATAATTTTCTAAGACAGTCGAATCTTGGGGTAAAAATAAATACCGTGTAAATATATATTTTGTTTTATGACATCATAATGAACCAATAGTGATTTAATAAAATAAAATAAACATTATTTTCGGCCAATATATGTTCTACCATTTAAATAATGATATTTTAGTTTTGTTTGATTTATTTTACAAAGCTTTAGTGGACCCTCTAAGACGTATAAACTGTTTTGACTTTTTAAATCGTTTTCCTTGAGAGTGTAACTCCCCTCCACATATGCAAACCTATAATCGTAAGAAGTTTGGACACATGGCCTCATAAAATATTGTTTTCTACTCCCCATTTGAAAAAACCATGGGCAAAAACTATGGTATGGTTTTTGGTTTTGATTAGTTTAATGTGTGGTGTCCCAAACCTAAATAATAAAGAATTTCCTCTCGTTTCCTATATAAACCCACCCATGTTTACACTTCCTCTTCACCAAATGCATTTTTAGTTCATCAAACCTTTTCAGTACTCTCTCTAGAATCCTCCCATGGTGCCTCGAGCTCCCAAGAAGCCACTCTCAAGCCTCTCCTGAGCCTTGGGAAGAACACTTCCAAGTACGAGATTTCTTCCTTTCTCATTTTTGTCCAATTTGGTTTATGTTGTTATGCCATTTTTTTGCAATTACAATTGTTGGGGAATTATTTCACACCTACCCCATTCTTCCATATTTATGTTTGGATGATGGGAGACCCCTTTATCTCTCATTAATTCCTCATATATACACCTGTTACCATGTCGATATTTCATGAGGGATTTCTCTTTCCTCTATTACATCCAAGTAATTATTTTGAATTACGAATCTAAATTCCATTACGTTTGTTGGGACAAGTATCTATATGACCCCATTACTATTTATATCATGTAAATATGATAAGACACCCATTTCTCTCCCATCAACCATTTTCAAAAAAAATTATGTCACGCCATTATGTTGCAGAAATTGCACAGCATGTTTCCAAGACAAGATCATTGTTTAGTGAATACCATACCCATTTCTCTATCATGGGTATTCAACTACACTCACATTTACTTATTGTTTAAAGAGTATCAGGTATTAATTCAACACTCTTATATCATGGAATAAATGATTATGTTTAATGAATCCATGTATTATGATCTATGTGGCACACATATGTATGAAATGAAATGTCTAAGAAGGGTGATCCCTAATAGCGCTCCAATGCATAGGGTAATGTATAGTATCAGGATATGTCATGTGCAATGACTGATGACTCATGATAAATCATTTTCAATGATGGTTTACTCGTGCTTCTTGTGTAATGGGTGTTTAATCATGCTCTTTGTGCAATGAGAATTGGTTCTTGCTAATTCCATATTAAGTGTTGCTGCCACATTTCCATGTTATGATAATCATGAAATATCATGATTTTATGTTCATGTTATTTTATTCTCAATTTATATGCCAATTTCCTAAATTTTTCTTTATTCTTCATGTTATGCTCTATTTACTCCCTTACCAATCTTTATATATCACTCCATTCTTATGTATGTCCTTAGGTTATCCCATGCAATGCTATGTAAGAGTGAATGTAGGGGTTATGTAAAGGATGCCTTCTATAAGATGTTGTGTTTTATATTTTATGTTTTTATGTAATGATCTTAATCCCCAAAGACACTAGACCTCTAAATATTCTATGTTATATGAAGTTAAATTTCAGGTAATAAATCATGTTTAAGTATGTAATAAAGAGAAGGGTTGTTATATCCCTCCTCTACTATGAAAAAGTTTAGGGCAACCATCCTGAGATAGAACCCTGTCCTTTATTTCAGGAGGTGGCATCATAGCTCCTCCTCTCTTCTTCAGTGCCAAAGACCAAATGGGAGATGGGAACATGGACTGTTGGTACCCTTTACCACTCCCATTGGGCTTTGTTTCCATAGGCTGCCATCCTGCTGTAAGCCCCAAACCTTCATCCCTTATTCCTTCCATTGAACCATTGTCCAATTTCAAGAGAATAGAGGGATGTCTCGTCACCTCTCCCTCTTCCACGGTTGCCTCGACCTCATTCACCTTGGACACCATTGGTGCACACTCTTCCACCATCGGAGGAGGAAAAATTTTAAAGTGTGAATGCCTTTGGTGAAACATTGAAATCCTCTTGTTTCTCACACCGAGCATGACTCACACGGGCTTAGAGAATTTTCATGGTCACACCATTTTCACAATAGAAGGAACTAAGAGATCTCTGATTCCTATTCAAATTAGGTTATGTAGGAAGCCCTTTTAGAGGCCCGAGCTCACTGGAAATCCTCTTCAATAATACAAACCTAATTCGTTTAATATTGGAATCCTCCTTAGGGATAAGCCCCAAATTAAACCCTTAGGTCACCAAGGCATCATTTTCTGGAAGTAAGCCCAAACTCAACAATCTCAAAGGACCATACTCTCCACTGAGACTAATAGAACTACATGGTCTTTGATTCCCATCTATATGGGATACGTAGGAATCATTATAGAGGTTCAAACCCAATACCCTAAATCAACCATGTGCTCCTTGGGACATATTCCAAATAGGGTCTAATCTCATTTAGAAATCCATATCCTTCCCAAGTTCCTTGGGATGATTCAGTATATTTCCCACACTATGTTTTGACCAAGAACCTTCTTCTTAGAGGCCCTTAACACATAACCTTAAAAATTTATGATGGTTCCCATTAAGCGACACCGAACAACGAGGGGTCTAATTCCTTTCACAAGGATACATAGGTAGCGCATTTAATGGGCATGATTACAAATCAAATCAAACCTTCATCTCCATGAATATCAATAAATTCCATAGTTCCCCACTGAGTGTCCTAAAAACTAGTATTATCACAATGATGATTAAAAGAATATCTATGTAGTATATTAAAGGATACCATTGATGGAAAATCTTAAATATATATAGATATTTCCATTAATGTAGAACCTTGAATACATAATAATTATTTTAAAATTTACACATGTTAATAAGTGATTGAAAATTCCAAGGGATACTTTTTATATACTTGGTTAATTAGTAAGGATTCATGAAAATTTCTTAAATTTGAGAAGAGATTCTCATAGTAGACAATAATTCCCCCCAAAAGGGTGTGATGAGTCTGAACTCCCATTCTCTCGACCAATGCACATTCTTATGTATCGTAATGTTTAACCTTAATGAATGCCTGCCTATAGAAAAAAGGTCCCCTATGGATAAAGAATTGTTGGATGTTTCCAGTTCCATAAATAAATCCAATGGAAACAACCTGGAAATAGTGATTCATAAAACAAAACACAGTTTCAAGGAACTATGAAACAACAATGAATTAATAAATTATAACTAATACATGATAATCCCATCCAAGAGTGCCTTAACAAGTAACCCCTTATATTTCCATCAACACTAATGTGAGAATATTACATGGTTTGTAAATATAAACAATTTAATAAAGAACTCATTTATAACTGGGTTTACCTAGTTAGAAAAGGAATTTATTCAAGGAAACCATTTATCAAATAATGTATATGTCATAATTACAGAATCATCCCTATATTCAAATCCAAATCTCAATTCAATGCATATATTACTTGAAAATTCACCTAAATATATTTTTCAGAAATTAAAATAGTGGAATATAATATATCAACATGTTAGAACACACATTAGGGTGTCTGAGGTTGAGGAAATAAACCCATGTGGTGATTAATCACTTTAAAGGATCATAATACACAAGAGGAACACTTTAAAATAATTTATTAAGAATTTCAGAGTTGTTTCTAGATGTGTTTGATGATCATTACAATAATTTATGTTTTAAAAGAAAAAAAATTATGGATGAACCTAGAGCACCTACTTTAGCTTTGTATTGTTTCCCTCATGATGCGTCTACCATTGATTTTAGCTAGAATAAGGGTTATCAGAGAAACCATCAAATTAATTTAAAATAGGGAAAATGATGTTGCACTTAAATTGCACATTAATGGAAGAGAGTAACTTGAACATGATGTAAGAGGCATGAATTACTTACCTCAATCTTTTTTATGCTTCCACAGGTGAGATATTTGCATGATAGATGGATAAGATATCAATATCTATACCGTAGTGGAGAAGGATACCATAATGTATGGTATAAGAGATGGTCTTATAGAGAAATAAGTGAGGAATCATGGGGTAGAATAAAACATTAATTAAGGAAAAAATATGGATTCCCCCTATAATGGTAGGAGTACTGTTACTAGAGTGGGAAAACTGTCAATAAAGAAATGAGTAACTTCTATTTCTTCTATAGAGGCACTGCCACCCAGATCCCCTCCATTCAGCATAGACTGGACATGCACAGGGGGATGTTCCCAATGGAGTACGTGGGTGCACCCATATACCTGGGGAGGATTCATGTACATGACTTAGAGGCCATCATCAATAGAATTATAAACAAGATCCTCAACTAGAAGAACATCTTTCACTCGTTTGGGGTACAAATAACTCTGGTTAGAAATGTTCTCCTTGCCTCCCCCATCCACAGTCATTCTTCCATTAAAACCTAATGAGCATCATAAATAAGATTGATAGTATCATTATAGGATTCATCTAGGACCCGCATTTGGATGGAAGGTGTTACTGTGGTTCCCAGCAATGGGGGTGAGACTAGCTAGAGAGGGCAACATCAAAGTATTCCATCTTGATGAATATCACCTATGGATGCATGCAAAGATATCCTGGGAAGTTCTGGGACAAGGCACTCTATGGGGAATCACTATGAACAACTCCATTTCCGGATCTGAGGATTGAACCTCTAGTGAAGCCTCACCACTCTAGTCCATTATTTATCCTCTTATCACTATCTTGAAACCACACTCTATGTGGCTCATTGGTATGGGGAGTTCTCTTTCTGGCATCACAGCTATATTGGGATGGTCCATGGCTTCCCTAGGTTCCCGACCACTTTGATCTCCTTCATATATGATGGCTCCAATCTGACTTTCATTGTACGGATTTTGGATAGGGACTATCAGGACATCTTCAATATCATTAATATCAACTTTTAACCAAGTAGATGCATTTTTTCTCCCACTTCCTCAGAAGCCTTCTCTTCAATAGAATTCTGGTTCACTATGGAAACTCATGTATAGATCAACTTGTGGTATGAGATCCTCTTATCCTAAGGTAATCCCCTTAAACAGATCTTTCTTACCTGGAGGATAGAGAAAAAAGTCATTACCACCAAGTAGAACATCAAAATTATTGGCATCTTGCTATCTTTACGATGTCATTGCTGCACTAACCACCAGGATGAGTGTGATGAGAACCGATTTTTTGAATGAGACTTTTCATGGTTGTTGTGGAAGTATTTTGGTGAGTTTACGGGTATTAAAGATAACCTTTTGGATGGTATTGCTTTTATTGATCAATGGTTCCAGGGTGTAGGGGAGTGGGTTCTGGAGCAGAAGGTGCACGCCGTGGTCTTTTATGTCGGTTGATGGTCGGTCAGGAAGGTGAGGAATAGTTCCAGGCACGAGGAGACCCTTTCCTCGAGCCAGAGTGTCATACACCTAACTAAATTTCTCTTTCTATATTTGGTCAGATCCGTTGGCAACTGGAAGGAGGAACCTACCCATCAAATGCTTCAAGTCCACAAAAATTATACTACTCAGTGGTAATAGGTTGACTGAAGGTAACTGGGTATATTGGAAACCGCCAATTAGGGGAACAAACATAATAATGATGGGTCTTGCAATAAGGGGATTAAATGTAGAGAAGGGTTGGTGTATAATTCCCCAGTATTGGTTATCATGGCATTGTCAGCGCGCATGGGTCATGGATCTTCCCTCTAGGAAGAGGACAATGTGATGTTTTCTGGCCTCCTTTTATTTCATCAGAAGGGGATCTCATTATCGATGGTTGAAATTGACACCCAAATTCTAAACAAATCCATGAATAGAACTGTTTCTATCCCTTGGTCTATTCTCTACATCATATGAAAGTGAAGGGGCATGATTATAACATACACTAGTGTAGTATATTCATGGTGCAAGGGGAACGAGGTCACAAACCACCTAGCCTCTATTTGTGTTCTTAGTATAAATCCCATTTGTATTCATAATGTGTCGAACATGAATGAAAGTGTAGTCAATATGGTTAGAAGGGATTCCCTTGGCCTTCACTACTTTTGTCCACTTTTGGACTATCATCCGGGTCATTTATCCACGTCCTTTCTTGTCATCATTTTCCTTGTTTCCTTGAATAAAAATTCACATGATGATGATGTACACCAACCATGAAAAAAGCCATTATACAGGGGTCTGAATTCCATCATGGTCATGTGTCTGTGGTCACCTGTAATGAATATCCCATGTGGACCCCAAAAACCCACTATCTCTAGCCACATGGTTAGTGAAATAGAGTGGGATGGGTAGTGTGGTTAATATTAACGTTATGGCCTAGTCATTTCACCAAATTTCAGATCTCTTTGGTCCAAAAAATCCTCAGACACCCTCATGACCTACATGAATCCATTAAGAATAATTATTAAAGGACAAAATAAAAAATATAAAATGAAATAATGGACCAATACTTTATGAAACACTAGGATAATATATAAGTATATTGATTCCAACCTAGGGCAGATACCCAAAGAAGATGCATCATTTTTCAAGGAGAGTTATTCATTTATTTATAACTAAAAAAACATAATTTATCATGACCCCATCCGCACAAAGTGTACCCCTCATGGGATAACAATGTGATAAGGATGATAATGACCATCGATTCCCACCTTCTGTAGGCCCTAGGTTGTCGACCAACACTGAGGGTATAGTAAACACAGAAATGGGAGGTATTACCATTTTAGAGAACACATGTGAAAGAGAGAGTTAATATATACACCAAACAACTCCAAATCAGAAAACAATATAAATTAAATCCCATGTACTCATATGTAATTTCAGGAAAAACTACTACAACTAAAAAGGGGGAAAATGCAATTTCCCAAAATAAAGTAAAAACAACAACAAACATGAATCCTAAACAGCTCATTCAACACAAAGATAGTAGAAACTGGACTATTCTCTAACCTTCTCCATGTGACCTGAAAAATAGTTTATATATACTTAGGGTGAGTATAATAGTCTACTCTGTAGGATCCACCCTAGAGCCTCTTGTGGAAAAAGTAATGAAAACATGCAAATGCATTGTAAAAAACATGTGAAACTAACTCATCACCTAAACATGTATACTATGTTTCCGGCCTCACCATGTCTAATCTCACCGATTATCACATACAAAAGTATATAATATTACAAATAATATCAAGGTCATCATGCTACTACTTCATCATTGGTTTTCCACTTTTCCCTAACATCACACGTCCTAAGCATCTCTCTCCGAAAAGGCTTGACCACAGACACCTGGGCAAAGCACCACAACATGCACCTCATGAAAAAAACCACCACGTACACTCACAAAAAGTAACCAGGTAGCTTTAGGGAGCCACCAAAACGCGCATAATGTGTATAATATGTTGTCCATTATACCCTAAACCATTAAATCCCACACACAGAGTAAGAATCATCAAGCCGTCATAGTCTATACACAATACGACTATAGTAGTCCATAGAAAACTATATCCAGAATAATGGTGTGTAAATAACCACAAGCCATTACATCTCTCTACAAACATATATGGGGAAAAATAACTATTGTGCCAACCATCACAAGTAACTACCAAGAGAAGAGAGTCGATCCAAAAGGGGATGTCATCCATCCATTCTCCCACCGGAATGTTGTGAAAAACACCCACAGGGCTCAGAATCCCCGAGGTATTTGTTTCCATAACTGACAGGGTGGAGTATCCTATAGAAACACAAAAAGTATAGAATATATTATTACTCACAACCACACTATGAGAATAACTAAGTCTTAGACTCAAATTCATTTAACATCTCTCAGAATTCAGACTGTCACTTAAAACACTAGGTATCCTATAAGCACACAAACATTTAAGAAGCATCCATACATTAATTTACTCTCTTTTTATCAGTTCCAATTTATGTTAATTAATTCATTAAACATTAACTAACGAATAAAAATTCCACAATATATTTCATTAGAATCACACCCAAAGTTCACTATCCATTTAAATTATAACCTTTGTATAACATCCGAGAATGTTCCAACCCAATGGGTTAAAATCATTTATTAAATTTTTAATTTACTAGATTACCATCCCATATTCCCAGGAATTATAGAAAAACATTATATGGTAAAAAATACAAGGGGGATCCACATGATGAATAGATGAACTACCATTTGAGTCATTGGCGCCTATAGTAAGAGCATAGACCCATCCTCCCTTGAGAAGCTAAGTACGAAAAGCATGTGGAATACCCCGCATGTCTTCACCCCTTTCAGAAGAATGATAACAAGACCAGCTACCTTGAGTAGTGGGGAATGTAAAGCATAAATATAACCAATAGGAATCAACAACATCCAAACATTCACATCCAACCCATTTCATCATCCATGGTGTCTTCCTTGAAACCCATATGCATAAACCGAGGAATCTCTCTACACTAGGTGGCAAATTCATCCACAACCAGTAGGCCTCCATACCCCCACATATCACAACATCCATCCTGGATCACATCAGAACACTAGCAGTATGGAAACAGATGTCATATCAATTGGGATCTTGGCCCTTAAACAAGCAAGATGGTAACTCATAACCCTACAATGGATTTTATTTTATCAAACAACCAATTATTTAATCCATTTTGAATTAAACAATTCATTATTTGTAGGTTCTAATATTAGGAAACCTGAGGAGTATGTTATCACTAATTGATAAATCAAGCTTATTGCATCAATTTGATTAACATAAAATTGCAACAGAAATAATCAGATTCATTCACATGCCTCTCTATCTTTATCCAAACAGTTATCAATTAATTCCATATTTACGTTCTTTATAAATTTCCATCAAGAATGAAAATATGAACAAGAAAGCATAAATATCACACTATCTATCAGAACAGGAGGATATAACATATGATCGATATCAATTTATTTATCCAGTTGAAATATAAATTATGTCAATTTTATTATGATCTTGTGGGATAAAACATGCTATCTATACAGTTTCACATAATAGAAAAGATAAGAAATGAATCCCCTACCTCAAATGTTTTTTTATGTTCTTTATACTAGATTGATCCACACAATAGGTTACGATCTCCTCCCCCCATGAGAACAGTATCCATATTAGGATGTGAGGACACCACCACACCAGTCAACACCCTAAAAATCACATTAGGAACATGGAGATATGATTCCATAAAAGGGAAAGGAGAAACCAAAGGAGATGATCCCAAAAATAATGACAATAAATCATAACTTATATCGAATATTAATCAAAACTGCATGGTTCCGTAAAAAAAGAGGGGATCCAATCCAAGGAGGAATGTTTGATTGCACAACTCCGATGAGAAGGAATTGAATGTTTGAGCTTCTCACACACAAGAACAAGGTGAATGAACTGTGGAGGAAGATATATCATCCCATTTGAAGATTAAATGGATTATTGGTTTATGATACGCTATATTTTCCATTAAAAGAGGATCAAATTGACCCACACAGTTTGACTTAGTAAAAGAATCCCAAGCATTAAGGAAATTAATATAGGAGTTATGTCCTTTAAATCAGCCTTAGAGTATTTTATAAAAGTATTTAAATGCATTTTAAATCAAATAGAACATTAAAGGGGTGAAACTATGGGAAGCTGGAAACACTGTTCATGAACTCATAATTAGGAAAAGGAAAAACACCTTTCATGAACCACACTATTGAATCCTTGCTGTTATATCCTCGCTGTTGTAACCTCACTATTCTGGAAAAACTTTTCATGAACTCAAATTTTGGTATAGGAAAGAAGTCACCATTGGAACCTTAATATTCTAGAAACACTATTTATGATCTCAAAATTTGGTAAAGGAAAGAGGATACCATTGGAACCTCACCATTCAGGAATCACTATTCATGAACAAAAAATTTGGCAAAGGAAAGTGGTCACCATTAGAACCTCACCATCTAGAAACACTGTTCATGAACTTAAAATTTGGCAAAATAAAGTGGTCACCATTGGAACCTTCACTATTATGGAAACACTGTTCATGAACTCAAATTTTTTCAATGAAAAGATGTCACCGATGGAACCTCACAATTCTAGAAACACTGTTCATTGAAAAAAAATTTGGCAAAAGAAAGAGGTCACCGTTGGAACCTCACTATTCTAGAAAAACTATTCATGAACTCAAAATTTATCAATGGAAAGAGATCAGCGTTAGAACGACACCATTCTGGAAACACTGTTCGTGAACTCAAAATTTTGCAAAGGAAGGTGGTCTCTGTTGGAACCTCATCGTTATTGAAAAAATGTTCATGAAATCAAAATTTTTCATAGTAAAGAGGTCACCATTGGAACCTAACCATTCTGGAAACACTTTTGATGAATTCAAAATTTTGAAAAGGAAAGAGGTCACTATTGGAACCTCAGCATTCTAGAAACATTGTTCAGGAACATCATATTTGGAAAATGAAAGAGGTCACGATTGGTACCTCAACATTGGAACCTCACCATTACACTATCCACATAAGGCTACCGATGACACAGTTCACATAAGTGCATCGTAACACTGTGCACATAAGGATACCAATGACACTGTTCATATAAGGTTACTGTTGGAAATATTCACAGCAATCTACCATTGGAAATGTTCACAAGGTTACAGTTGGAACTGTTCACCAAATTTAAAATTTGGTATAATGTTATTGATAAGTCACCTTGACCTCCCGGAACACCTCAGACACCAGATTTTCATAAAGTAATAGACCAGAGATGTCTGGGCTATTACACCGCATACCTCTCAAAACATTCTCATCCTCTAGAATTCAAAACCCACAAAAAAGGGAACATAAAAGATGTCTGAACAACCACCCATCGAGATACCTCTCAAAAGAGAGAAAACAACAAGAATAAACCAATGAAATCCATCTCATAAACACAAATGGTCTATAACCACAAAGGGGACATCGTTACATGAAAATAGTTAAACATCAAACAAATCGGGGTACTGAGCACATATTTGTGACTCACGTTCCCTGGTAACCTCATTCTTGCAACTGTGTCGCCACAAGATATGAAACAAGGGGTTATAACACCCACGAACACCTTCTCTTTGTAGTATAGGATCTCCACAGGTTGCTCCTCAATGGTCGCATCATCATCAACATCATTCTCTCCCCAATCGATGGTGTGAGAGTCATCATGAAGATAACGATGGATTTGTAATACATGGAGAACATCATGTATTAGGGTCATCTGTGGGGGAAGTGCTACTTGATATTCCACAACACCAACATGATCAAACACCTCAAAAGGCCCAAAAAACTTGTGAGAATGTTTAATTCCACGAGCAAACCATCACTGTCCATGACGGGGAGTCACCTTAAAAAACATGTGATCCCCAAAATCAAACTCTATGGATATCCTCCTTTGATAGAAATATGATTTATGACGATCATGTAATGTCATCATCCTCTCACGAATCACCTAAACCATCTCTGTTGTATTCTTATCTAGTGTTGGTATGATAATTGCAGACACTACGACCCCAGTCCAACACTATGTAGAAAAACAATTCCAGTCGTACAAGGCTTCAAACAGAACCATTCCAATTGGTGGAGTGAAAAATATTGTTGTAATTGAACCCCACCAAGGGTATGTTCCTCATCCACGAACCTCCAAAATCCAAGACACAAGTGCGTAACATGTCTTCATAAGTCTTGATAGTCCTCTCTATTTGACCATCCATCTAAGGATGAAAAGTAGTGCTAATGCATAGTTGAGAACCGAAAGCTTGCTGGAGACCTCTCCACACCCTGGAGGTGAAACTAGGATCTTGATCTCAAATTATTGTCCTTGGGACTTCATGAAGTATCCCCACCTCCTCCAGAAACTACCTCTAAAAAACATCCATTGACTTTGACTAATTGATTTCTATGAAGTGGGCTGATTTTGTTAAACAATCCACTACCACCCAAATAAAATCATGTCCACCATATTCTCAAGGTAAACCTATAAAAATATACACTGAGATGTCCTAACACTTGCACTGAGGAACATCTAATGGCTAGAGAAGACCACCAGGAACACGGTGTTTGACCTTCACCTTCTGGCAGGCCAAACATGAAGACACAAACTCCGCAACTGCAGGCTTTAGCCCAGGCCACCAAAATTGACTCCTCATGGCTCATTGAATCTTTTTCATGATAGGATGCAACTCTAATGGTGAATTATGGAACTCTTTACGAATCGTCTCACGCATCTAAAAATTAACAAAAATACATTAATGATAAAACACTCAGTTTTGTTCATCCTCAGTCCAACCATCAGGGGCCTTGCCACAAACAACTCAGTATCTCTAGGCCTCTACTTCAAGATCCCCCAACTGGGACTCTTCCACCTGCTACACCAGAGATGACTACACCGTTATTTGAAAAATAAAACCTTTTCCCCAATTTCTCCCATATTAAGATGTAATGCTGACAGTTCCTCAATTACTCTCCAGGAGTCGCAAGATTCACGCACTGCATCACTACATGACTTCCGACTCAGCACATCAGCTAAAAAATTCCCTTTTCTAGGTGTGTATGATATTTCAAAGTCTTGTTATTATAAGAACTCTATCCATTGATGCTATTGTATGTTAATTTCACCTTGGGAGAAACATACCTCATGCTCTTATGATATGTGAAAACCACAAAGTGCTCCCCAATGAGGTAATGTATCCACAACATCAAAGAAAAAACTATGGCTACATATCCAGATCATTGGTTATATAGTTACATTTAGGAGGATGTAATTTCGGAGACCCATAAAAAAATGATCATTGCTGCATCAGAATACAGCCTAACCCTAGATGCAAAGCATCGTAAAAAACATCAAAATAAACTCCCTTAGCTGGATGACAAAGAATCGGAGTGATTATTAAATTCTCCATTAGATAATTGAAAGAAGAATGACACTGACTAATCCATATGAACACCTGATCTTTCCTGGTCAATGCTGTCAGAGGAGTTGCAAGTTGAGAGAAATAGGCTACGAACCTCCGGTAGATGCATGCAAGACCAAGGAAAATTTTCACCACTAACACTGTCTTAGGGGCTTCCCAAGACACAAATGATTCTATCATCGATGGATCCACAACTAATCTCTATTGGGACACAACATGCCCTTAGAAACACAATTCTCGAGCCCAAAACTCACACTTCTACAACATCCCAAACAGATGATGTTGACGAAGAACACCCAAAAGGGTGTGTAGATGCTCTGTATGCTCCCCCTAAAATGTGGAGTACACAAGGTTGTCATCAATGAAAAACACCACAAACATTTCCAACAACTCACAGAGCACATCATTCATCAATCCCCTGAACACAACTAGAGAATTGGTCCCACAGAATGGCATTACAAAATACTCATAATGCCCATGTTGACAATAGAAAGCAGTCTTGGGATATCCTCATATTTTAAACGCATCTGATGATATCCTTACTACAATTAGATCTTTGAGAACCATATTCCACCCTTAATTTGATTGAATAAATCATGAATCTGCAGAATAAGATATCAATTATTCACTGTCACTGTGTTTAAAAGATGAAAATTGATGCACAACTGCAAACTATCATCAGCCTTCTTCACAAACAATACTATTTCACCCCATGGTGAAACACTTGGTAAAAAAACTACATTGTAAAATATCATGAAGATATATACATATCTCTCAGAACTTATAAGGTTCCATAATATATGGAGACATAGATATATGAGACACTCCTGGTTGTCACTTGATCCCAAACTAGATATCTTGTCAAGGGGGTAATGCTACAACCTCTTCTAGAAAGACATCAGGGTACTCGTCTACAACCATAGGAAACTCCAACTGTTAAACATTTAAAAAACTCAGCATCAACATAGACATCATGGATGATAAGGATGGAACATTCCTCTAACCCATCTAAGGGTCTCGCTCGCCAACAAACACAACTAGCTCTCCATCCACATCGATGAACACATCCTGCCTCCTGAAACAATCCATGATAGACTTCACTGAATACAACCAATCCTTGCTAAGGATGAAAACATATGGTTGTATTCATAAACATAGGAAATCTCCCCAAGAGAGGTGTTTCCCCATCACTAGCTCACAGTCTCTACATTCTTCAAACAATTCTGCTCAGCCTCCAACTAGCGTAGTCAACACCAAAGGCACTGGAAGCCTCTCTACCTCAAGTCTCAAAGCATGGGAATGGGTAAGTGATATGGAGTGTGTCTCTCTGAAATCTAACAAGGCATAAACCAAAGGTAGAAAACAAATAAAGTGTACCTTAAACGATGTCTGGATCACCTAGTGCTAGCAAAGAAAAAGCATGAAGTTTTCCATGACATTCTTCACAGCCTCTCTCTACCTAATGGTGATAACCACCACGACCGCAATATGCTCGTGAGTATGGAGATAAAATAGTGATATCCTATTACTGCCCCATATACCCTCTAGTGATCTAAATCTTGTGTAACCTGGTGTTGTTGCCTCGACTGGAAGGACCTCAATGAAGGAACCTGGCACAGAAAACCCGATGCACAATGACTGATCTGAAAGGTTAGGCACTCTCAGAACCTTTTTACCTTGACCACCACAAGAAAAACAAGCGTCAAACCCCTTGGAATAGGCTTAAGAGCTTCCACCCCCAGAGAAATAAGATGCTGAGTGCTGGGACCTACCCCTGGCCGAATGAAAACTATTCTTCCCTGAAAACTGAGAACCTTAGACCACATCTCTCCTTCTTGTGGAATTAAGAAGACTCCCCTCTCGTGATGTTCTGGTTCGGGCCAATTTCCTTTCTATGAACTCTTCCCTCACCAGCACATCATGAAATTCTAACAACATAAATAGGGTGACCTGGAGCTAGTTCTCTAGGCACAAAGCCTCCTCAAAAAGCCTCACCCTATCCTCCTCATCTGGAAACATGTCTGAAGGATATCACAAATGGTTCTAGAAATGGATTTTAAACTCTCTCACTATTGAGATACCCTATAAAAGGGTATAAAGCTCATATAGACTGGATTATATAGTGTCCAGAGAAAGAATCATGACTCTAAACTTGTATAAGAATTCCTCTCATGTGATCGATGATTCCTCACGATCCCCATGGAACAAGAACTACCCCTGCCTCACTACTCCCCACAGTATTGTCACAACCAAAAACACCCAATTCTATTTCTGAGTTTAGATCAAAATGAAGCCTATCCTGACCACCTCTAACCAATCTTCCACAACTGCATCTGAAACGGTGCCCTCATACTTATGCAGACTCTAGCCCTAAAACTCTTGGGGTGTCCTCCTCCAAGTGTCGTCATCATCAACCTCTACCATACGATGATCTATTAGCATAGCCTGTTTGACATTTTCAATGTTATCCTGAGGAGGACATCGACCTGAAGCCATACCAAAAAAATAGAAATCAGTTATAGCTCTTAAACCTAGAATAATGAAAACTCAACATTAATTAATTAATTGCTTTCTTTTATTCATTTTTGGTTACCCTATACCAAGGTCTACCCATTCTAACACAAGAATAAGGAATAATGATGGATGATCCTTTCCAAGGTCCATACTCTGAAACTAGTATCACCTATTTTAGTATCCATTGTATACTAAAAGATTCTTACATCAGATCACAGGGGCCCCTAAATTCCTATGTCCCAACCGTCCTCTAGTGTTTACGTCACTATCTTAACATTACCATCATTATTTCCCTATAAACCCCTGAAACCTCACATGTGTCTAACTCCAAACTCCATCCATTCCCTCAAACAGAGCTCTAATACAACTTTTTCATGACTCTTCCCCACAAAGTGTACCCCTACTAGGCTAGCAATGTGAGATGGAAGATAATGACTCTCGAGTCCCACCTCCAGTAGGCCTCCGGTTGGAGATGAGTACCGAGGGTACAGTAAACACCAAAATAGGAGGCATTACCCTCTAAGTGAACACATGTGAAAGAGAGAGATAAGATAGCCACAAAAGAAATCCAACTCAGAAAAAAAAAAAGTTAAATCCCAAGGACACATATGTAATGTCATAAAAATACACTACAACTGAACTGGGAAAACCGCAAGTACTCAAAATAAAGTAAAAACATGAACAACCACAAATCTTAAATAGCTCTTGAAACCCTGAGCTAGTAGAAACCCGAATGATCTCCAACCTACTCCAAGCGACCTAAAAAATAGTTTAAATATACATAGGGTGAGTCTAATATTATACATAGTAGGATCCTACCCATAACCTCTCATGAAAAAGTAAAGAATAAATGCTAAAGAACAATGAACGGCAAGTGAAACTAACTCATCACCTAAAGAAGTATACTATGTTCCTAGACACACCATGTCTACTCTCTCCAAGTATTACATAAAAGAGTATATAATATAATAATTAATATTAAGGGTACCCCGCTACTACTTCCCCACTAGTTTTCCACTTTTCCCCAATGTCTCACATGTTGAGCATCTCTCTTCAAAAAGGCTTTCCTACAGACACCCGGGAGAAGCAACCCAACATGCACCTTGTGCAACAAATCCACCACATCCATGAATGAAAAGTAACCAGTTTGTTTCTTGGATAACCCACAGCTCACATAACGTGTATCATATTCTAGGCATTATACCTCAAGCGATTAAAACCCACACACCGAGTAAGAATCCTCCTGCCATCACATCCTATACATGTTACACATATAATAGTCCACAGAAAACTATATCAATAATATATGTGTGTGAATAACCACAAGACATTACAGCCCTCTAAACACATGTATGGGGAAAACTAACTATTGTTCCTACCAACACAAGTTACTACTAAGAGAAGAGAGTGGGGCCAATGGGTAGTTAACCATCCATCCTCCAACCAGAATGTTGGGGAAAACACCCCGATGGATCAGAATCCCTAAGGTGTCAGTTTCTCTAACTAATGGTGCAGAGTAGTGTATAGAAACACAAAAAGTAAAGAATATATTATAGCTCATGACCAAACTATGGACATAACATAGTTTTAAACTCAACTGCAGTTAACGTCTCTCAGACTCCCGTCTTCCACTTATAAGACTAGGCATCTTATAAGCACACAACCATTTAAAGAGATTTCATACATTAATTAACTCCATTTTTAACAGTTTTACTTTACGTTAATTAATTCTTCAAATATTAATTAAAAAATAAAAATTCCACATTATATTTCATTAACATCACACCCAATGTTCACTATCCAATTAAATTACACCCTTAGCATTTCACCCCAGCAAGCTCCAAACCCATGTGTTAACATCATTTATTTAATTAGTTATTTACAACATTACATTCTCATATTCCTAGGGATTATAGAAAAAAATTCTATGCTACTAAACACAAAGGACCCAACACTGTGAGTAGATGAACTGCCCGTTAAGTCATTTCCACCTATAGTTAGAGCTTAGAACCATCCTTATCTGAGAAGCTTAACACAAAATGAATGTGGCATACCCTACGTGTCTTCATCCCTTTCAAAAGAATTGTAATCAAGACCCGCTACCTTGGGCAGTGGGGAATAAAAGGCATATAAACAACCAATAAAAATCATCAAGCATCCAAACATTCACAAAAAACCCGTTTCATCATACATGGTGTCCTCCACGACACCCATATTCATAAATCGATGCATCTCTCCACTCCAGGCGTCAACAGTTTCAATAACCAGTAGGCCTCTCTACCCCCACATATCACAACAGCCATCTAGACTCATAGAAAACCACAAGAAGCTGGGAAACGAACATCATATCAATTTGGATCATCACCCTTAAACAAGAATGAGGGTAACTTCTAACCCTACAAGGTATTTTATATTATCAAACAACTAGTTATTTAATCCATCATGAATTAACCGACTCATTATTCATAGGTTAAAACATCGGGAAACCTAAAGAGTATTCTAGTAAAAATTCACTAAAAATTCTTACTGCATCAATTTTATTAACATCAAATTACAACAACAATAATCAAATTAATTCACATGCCACTTTATCTTTATCCAAATGATTATCAATTAATTATGCCTTTACGTTCTTTACCAATTTCCATCAAGAACGAAAATAAAAACAAGATAGAATATATATCACAATATCTAGAAAAACAATAGGAAATATTATATGATCGATATAAATTTATTTATCCAGTTCAAATATTTATTATGTCAATTCAATTGTGATCCAGTGAGATAAAACATGTTAAATCTACAGTTGCACGTAAATGAAAAGAGAAGAAAAAAATACACTACCTCAAACGGTTCTTGAAGTTCATTATATGAAAATGAGCCACACAATATGTTTTGATCTCCTCCACCAATGGCTACTGTATCCACCTGAGGATGCAGAAACACCACCACACCGGTCAACACCCAAGAAAAGCTCATTATGAACATGAAGATACCATTCCATAAAAGTGCAAGGAGAAACAGAAGGAGATGATCCCAAAAGGAATGAAAATACATCATACCTTATATCGAATATTGATTGATACTTCTTGATTGCATCAAAATAGAGGGGTACCAATCCAAGGAGGAATGTTTGATCACACAAATCCTATAGGAAGGAATGGAATGTTCGAGTATCTCACATCTGAGAACAATGAGAAGGAACTTGGGAGGAAGATATATCATCATGTTAGAAGATTGAATGGAGTAGTTGTTTAAGATATGATAGATTTTCCATTAAAAGTAGAATACATTGACCCATGCTGTTTGACCAAGTAAAAGCATCCTGAGAATTAGATAAATTATTATATGCGTTATGCCATTTTAATCGGCCTTAGAGTTCTAAAAACAAGGCTTATGCATTTGACATCAAAGGAAACATTAAATGGGTGAAACTATAGGAAGATAAAAACACTGTTCATGAACTCGAAATTTGGCAAAGGAAAAACAGTATTCATTAACCTCACCATTAAAACCTCACCATTCTAGAAACAGTGTTCATGAAATAACAATTTGGTAAAGGAAAGAGGTCACTGTTGGAAACTCACAAGTCGAGAAAAACTATTTATGTACTGAAAATTTAGAAAGGGAAGGAGATCACCATTTGAGATTCACCGTTATAAAACACTATTCATGAACTCAAAATTTGGCAAAGGAAAGGGGACACCATTGGAAACACACCGTTCATGAAATACTATTCACAAACCCAATATTTGGAAAAGGAAAGAGGTCACCATTGGAACAATTACCATTCTGGAAGCATTGTTCATGAACTCAAAATTTGACATAAGAAATGGGTCACCGTAGGATCCTCACAGTTCTGGAAACACTGTTCATGAACTCAAAATTTGGATAAGGAAAGAGGTCACCATTGGAACCTCACAATTATAGAAGCACTGTTCATGAACTCAAAATTTTCAAAGGAAAGAGGTCACTGCTGAAACCTCACAGTTTTAGAAACACTGTTCATGAACTCAAAATTTGGAAAATGAATAAGGTCACTATTGGAACCTCAGGGTTCTGGAAACATTGTTCATGAACTCTAAATTTTGAAAAGGGATTAGGTTACCATTGGAACCTCACCATTTTGGAAACATTGTTCATGAACTCATAATTTGGAAATGTAAAGAGGCCAACGTTGGAACCTAACCGTTCTGAAAACACTATTCATGAACTCAAAATTTGGCAATGGAAAGAGGACACCATTGGATCCTCATCGTTAAAATCTTACCATTGCATTATTCACAAAAGGATAACGATGAAACTTTTCACATAAGGTCACCATTGCACTATTCACATAAGGATACCGATGACACTGTTCACATATGGCCACCGTTGGACTGTTCACCTAAGGCTACTGATGACGCTATTCAAATAGGGTTACTATTGCACTATTCACATATGGTTAATGATGAAACTATTCACATAAGGTCACCATTTCACTCTTCACCTAAGGCTACTGATGACACTGTTCACATAAGGTTACCATTGCACTGTTCACATCGGGCTACCGATGACCCTATTCACATAAGGTCACCGTTCGAACTGTTCATACCTGTCTACCATTGGAACCGTTCACAATTATACAATTGTAACTATTCACTAAATTGTAGAATTTACAATGTTTTGGGGATATGTCACCTTGACCTCCTGGATAACCTCAGACACTATCTTTTCACAAAGGAATAGAATAGGGAGGTCTGGGTTATTACATAATTTATTTATTAAAAAACGATGACATAATAACCAAAATATAATAAACATACTACAATGTGTTTTGGATAGTTTAATTACCTAATACCATCCCCATTTTCATCAAATGGGTTATGAAATCATCTTTTGTGTGAAAGGAGGACTACAATGTATGAACTAATGTCATTAATTATCCCATTACTGCCTATCACGAAAGGGTATGATGATATATATAAAGTATATATATATATATATAACATAATTATACATATTGAGTCATTATATCATATATACAATTTTAATTTCTATATCACAGGGGTTATGATAATTTTCTCTTGTGTTTAACGAACTACTGCCTTTCGAAGAAATACGTATCGTTTTTCAAAAACTCTTTATATGGAAGATAATAAGGATAAATTTATTTATATATGTGGTATTAATGAAATAATAATGATATTAATCACATATTTAATATTATTAAATTAAAATATATAATTTTCTTTTTTACCTTTCCACGCACCAAAATATGAGTGCATTGTTCTTGTACGTGTGGAAAACCACCTTCACAAAGTGATATGACTATATATTTTAATAAGAACAACACATGGATAATTTATATATTAGTATATTTAAATAACATATATTATATAATTATTATTATTTTAATTAAAATTATGTCTTTTTTATGTAATGATCATTTAAAAATGGAAACGTTACTCATGTGTTTGTACGACCTACAACCTCATTGATCATAACATAGAGAATTTCTAAAAATAATCAATCATGATTGTTTGTAAAAGTATAATTGACATATAAATATGATAATTATATAATAATTATTATTCAGTAGATTAGCCAACCATTATTAATTTATGAGTACCAAGAATAAAAAATCATATCATATAAGAAAAACAATGTTGTTAATACCTAAAACAAGATTTTAATATTTCAATGGTAATAAATAGTTAATAAATGGTCATAATTTAATAATATATTGTAATATAAAAAATTAGGGTTGTATAATAGATTTATAATGAACATATTTCTATTATATAGGATGTTCAAACATGTATGTAGGAAGTCAATACATAAGGTATGGGATTTCTAGTCTTTTATTTATGGGATACATATAGAAATTTACCACTCGTTTATTTGTAGTTCTGTATATAATACACCCTGGACATGAAATTTCATGAATTTACTCATTTTCATTATATCTGAATTATCATTTAAAGTTATTCTTTATTAGTCCTTAAGATTGAAAAGTTAAATAAGACAATAATTTCTTTTTGTCTCACTTTTTACTTCTATGAGACACATCCCATATTCACCACCGATTCATTTTATGTGTTATATATAATACCCATGAATGTACTTTTTGATTCCTATTATGAATAATATTTAATTAACTACCCATTTTAAGTTGTCACCTTCATGGGGATTATGTTTGAAATGTCACCAAATTAGTCACGGATTTATGTTATAATGATAATGTTTCATCGGATTTTTTATGATTCATTCAAAAATGTAAAAATATAAAAATATAACTATAAATAAATATTATATATTTTATTATCATATGGTTAGTCAAGATATTTTCCAATAATATTAAAAAATTTCCACTCATTGGTACTTAAAATAATTGATAAAATCTTTTAAGAAAAATTATCTTTATTTATCTATTTAATCGAGACCATTTTTATTTCATTACCATTATTTATAAAAATACATTAAAAATTTATTTGAACCTCATTAAAATGAATTAATAATGAAAATTTTACCCATATTTTACTTTTCACAATAAATTTTAAAGGAATATATATGTCCTTTTCCAAACAATTCTTGTTTGGAATTTACTGAAAATGTTAAAGGAATGACATATATTGATTGAATAGAATAAAAAATTGTAAGGAACAATATTTTCTCTGAAGTATATTTGATAATTTTAATGGTTATATTCAATGAAATTAATCTTCAGATAGTTTTATAAATTTTTATTTTTAAAAATGGATTTTGATGGAAATGTTATTTTCCTCGGGAAATGTTCCTAGTGATATATCAAAGAATTTATCCCTCTAAGATGATATAATTTGATTTATCTAATTATTTGATAGAGATATGAACAAAGGATAAAATTATTTTTATTTATATGAACATTTTACCATGATAGGTTTTTTATAAAACCCATTTCCCTTCTATGGGATCTACTATGATAAAATTCTTATGAAACCCAGTTTATTTTCCATGGATTATTCTATGGAGAAATAATTACAAAACCAAATTCTTTTTGAAAGTTTATGAAATGATTAAATGTTTATAAAACCCATTTAATATCATGTTTAATGATATGATTAATGTTTTATGATCTTAATGAACACATAAATATGGGTTTTATTATGTGATGTGTGGGACATATATCTCCCTACAACAAATTGGGTAAAAAGGGATAAGTTCTGAGTAAATATATAATGAGTTCAACTAATTAAATGTTCAAAATGTTATGATTTTACATTAATATATGTTAAACATGTTATACATAAATCTAATTACATATTTATAATGTTATAAATGAACTTGATCACATGTTCACAATGTTATGAATGGACCTCTACTTAATTTACATATTGTTATATGTAGACCTAGATTATAGTCTATAAGAATATTTGAGGGCATAATTTAATGTACATAACATAATAAGTTAACCATTATTTGCCTATATATGTTCACAATTTTATATCCTAATGTCTATTCTAAAAATATTTGTCTTATGTCCATGGTTTTCTCTCATGGATATGGTTATTTTATTCCCCTATGATTTAAATAATTTGAAATTCCAATTCGTATCCCATGACTCAATATTATGAACATTGATATACATATAAAATTTTCAAAATATATGGTCATGTTATCATACACTTAGTTTTATTTTATTCTAACATATCTCCCTTATTTACCCATATTGAATGTCTTGTTTCTACCTTTCATATGTTCCCTTTCACTAAGTTATAAAGATTGGTTTTAAGTAAGTTGTGTTTGTTAGGATAACTAAAGGGGAAGATCATTATGGGAGATTTTGATGATATTTAACAAAATTAAAAGATTATGTACCTAGAATCCAATGAGAATAAACTATTATAGTTTTCATTAGTGTTTCTTTTTTGGTAATGTATTAAATATAAATCTAAAAATGATTAATATCTATGTATGAAAATTATGGGTTTTTATAGCTGGAAATAGAGGAACGATTTAGTTATCCCTTAGTATAATGTATGAGAAAATATTTTGGACATACCAATGGATATTTTTGAGGATTATTCATTGAATAACATTAAGAACAAGTCATAGTATGAGTCAACATATAGGACAATTTCCTTGAATATTGGTAAAGGATAGAAAAAGTGGATTCTATGAAATTATATCCCTATCTAGATACCACAGGTGGATGGGGATATAATATAGAGGTATTTAGTGTGAATAACTCTAAAAATAGTGTATTTAACTAGATTCAATCATTACATGGTGCTAATAAATGGGGCTTTTTATATAAATTTGTTGATCCTCCTAACATTCTTTTGAAATTGACAAAAACATTATAAACATAATGAAGGATTTTAATAAATCATTAACATGGATTTTTAGGGTTATGAATATGGTGTCATTGTAACACCCCAGGTAAATAAATAATATTACATTTTTATATTTATCCATATTTGTGAATAAAATGTTAATATTATTTTAAAGGGAATGATATGCTTGATGGATTACCCAATACGCAACAATGAGTTCTTTGGAAATCTTACGTTGCACTCTAATAATAAAATAATATTATTTTAAATGGTAGTTAACGCATAGCCATTATAATGGCGGGAATGAACAGAACTAACTACAAAATGATTATATATGTTTGTCAAATATTTTTACTTTTTACAATAAATTTTAGAGGATTAAAAATGTAAATGAATTCAATTTCTAAGCGTAAACATTCTAATGTTCTTTAGAAGGTCGATTAACAGCCTTTTAATGGAGAACCTCTTTTAAATCCACTTTTTCACAATTTTATGTGTTATATTTGACAAAATAAAATTCTTCTTTAGAATAGAGACATATAAATTTACTATGTGTAAATTTTTGGTATCTTTCTGATAAAGTTCATTTTTAATGAATAGTGAAAAATGTTGTATTTTAATTCAAACACACTTTTTAATCTAATTTATTTATATGATTATATTATCTTTTTAATTATTTTTAAATTAAAATTAGATTATATTTTTACTATTTAATCCAATAGTGGTCATTGGAATTAATTTCACTTTGAAATTGAACTTAAACTAGTGTCAATCGTTTAATAGATATTGTTTCATAAAAACACGCTATTTGTTTTGACAGTGGGAATTAAATATTAAATTAATTAATGAAACTTATATGTTTTGAATTTTTTAAAATAGACATCATTTATGTGTTCGGAATATCAAATATATCTTAGGGTGAATTTTTGGTATTTTTCTGAAAAACTTCAATTTTTGATGAATAGTGAAACCACTAAGTGGTAGTTAAAGAAACTGATTTTTTGTTTGAATGAAACTTTTCCACCTATGTGTTTTGAATTTCAAAAATCCGACATACATGGTTGTCATTAGGAAGTAAAATTTGGTTCAATGGGATTAAAATAATTTTTTTGGTGAATAGTAACTTTTATGTTCTTAATCAGGATTAGAGGTAATTAGTGTAATTTAAGGTTAAAATAATGTCTTAATAATGTGAAATGACCTAGACACATGTCCTAACCTCATTGGATGTGTCATGGCCGACCTATACAATCCATGGGTCAACTTGGGGACCCCATGGAGCCACTTTGGTTGGAAAATGACATAAAATAACGTTTTACTTAAAGTTAAAATAAAAATGTCACAAGCATGAAATGTTTCACTAAAACAATTTTTAAATGGGGTTATACAAGTCATATTTTTCACTATAAATATTAATTGTAAATCTAATAAGACTTACTATATCATTATATTTTTTTTATAATTTTTAAACATTAAATAAATAAAATTATTTATGACATCATAATGATGCAGCGATTACCTCATTAATAAAGGATTTAAATAAAAAGAAAAGATAATGTAGAATATATGACCTACAAATGTATAAAACCTATTGTATTGGTGTATTTAGAAACCTTATCAACTTATCCTTGAATTATATCAATGTGGTACCTTTTAAATCCGAAACTCATTTTCAAATAAAGTAACAATTTTTTACTTTCCAAGAGTGCCCCTCCTCTCCTCTTATAAATGGCCCCCACCCCTACCTCCTTACCCACACCTCTCAAGCCTTTGGCTCGTCCAACGTCTTCTCTGTTTGCCTCTACACATCCCTCTATTACTCCTATAATTCTCACTTTGGGCAGAAGTCTTCCCAAGGAAGCCTTTGAGCTGAAATCAAAAAGAGTTACCTGATTTTAACGTAATGTCTTCACTTGTGTTCTTTTGTTTTATTTTGCTTATCCAACCCCCTAAACTCTTTTTATTCATTTATTTTGTAACAAATAAAGTATCTTAAAAATTCTAGGATGTTGTTATAAGAAGAATTCGAGCTACACTTACACACACCTACATCTAATGGTTAAAGAAAATACTGTTTCTGTGGATGGTGAATTTCTGCCTCACGAAACGATGATTTTTCAACACTCATATAACACCTTAAAAGGTGGCCATTAAGATGTCCCTATATTTATATATGATATATAATATGTTTATGTTTTACTTAAGCTTCTGTATTTTTATTTTGTGGCATACCTTTATGGTTTCCATTGTGGTTAAACACGATAATTTCATTTTAGGAAGTGCTGACTACCGCCCCCTCAAAGTGATTTGATTTGTTAATGCCTTGTGTGGGATGTATAAAGGATGGATTTAAAGTTATTATATATGATTTATGTTACATATAAATGAATAATATAATTCTGGATTTAAAATATACATACCTCTAATTTAGTTTTAATTCCATTAATATGACATAGAAATGAAAGTAGCGTTCATGCGTACGTACAGCTTACCATCTCCATGAACGGTGCATTTCATTTCTTACCTCTAAATGATTATGTAATATTATAAATACATGTATATTATGGATATATATGATATATATTGTTTCCAAATCATGAATATCATTCTGGATATAATGAACCTTTGACCACATGAACAACATGTAATTGTAAGAAGTCCACTTTTGAATTAAGAACCAAATATCGACAAAACAAACATTATTAACGTAAATGATTACATAATGTTTATAACATGGAAATAAGTGATATAAAAGCAATAATGAACTTGAAAAAGGTTCTTAATCAATTAGAAATTAACTCTAGTTTATTATTTAGGATGTTAAAGAATGATCGAGTGAAGTCGGACCCGAAGTAAGGGATCCTACTCCTCTCTTTCTTTTTAAGTACACTCTTTTATTTCATTCCTTTTAAGCACATATTTCTTGTGATTGGGATGTTCTTTTATATTAATCTTACTGTAATTTTTATGTTCACATGATGAGATACCCTATTCTCTCTAATCAATCCATTTTGGAAGTTTTGAGTGGCGCTGTTAGGCTGCTGAATTTTCATAAGAGATCTAACCTCTCTCTTTCTTTTTAACTACTCTCCTTTATGTCACTTCTTTTAAGATCCTATTTGTTATGATGGGGGATGTTATTTTATATTCCTATTTATTTAAATTTTATTGTAATATGATGAGAGTCCCTATTTGATATCATCAATCCATTTTTTGGAAGTTTTAAGTGGCGCTGTTAGGCTGCCGAGTTTCCGTAAGGGATTTTTCATCTCACTTTTAGTCCCGTGAGATTTATGATACATTTACCACCATTTACTTTGAGTGGTGTATGTACATCCCATTATTATAATCTTTTTGGAATATAATTTCATTTATGGGTATATACATATTCATTTTATGACCCTTCTTCAATTGGGTGTACGTTTCGAAAGTTACCCAAGTCGGTAAGGGAACCTTTCACCCTCCTCTTGTTAAAACACTTCATTTGTTATGTCTTTTAATTCACATAATATTATGTTGGGATATGTTCTTCTATATCCTTATTGATGTAAATTTTATTTCCATGTGATGAGATACCCTCTTTATCTCTCATGCACTGTTTTTCTGAATTTTGAAGTGACGACGATAGGCTATCGAATTTTTGCAAAGGAACTTCTTAACCCAATTTTGATTCTTTTGGATAAGCTTGTACTCCTTGAATATATCGTTTTATGAATATGTCTGAATAACCTATGATTGTTTTACACCTAATATCCACTTATATTTGGTGTATTAGTTTGTCACACATAATTATTTAATTGATTTATCCTTAATCCAAGGATACCATCTTTATAAAGGACTTCATCTCAATCTCCATTCATTGAGTCATATTTTGTTTTATACACAACCTTCTTTTATACGGTGTATAAACCCCTTTGACTTTTATGTTTATCCAAAAGGAATCTTTTTTATATGAAGAGTTTTACTAAATGACAAAAGATAATGTTTTTGTCGTACGTATGCGGCGACAACAACTTCTCTGCCGCCGTGACCATTATTTGGGTTTCAGCTTCCTCTACAAGCCATACTTTATTTTAAAGAAAAATAAATACCATGTTTTACTTTTCTTTTATTTTGGTATTGAAAATGGTTTTCATAATGTTTTTATATCAATGTGTAGTATTGATATCTTGTGATTGAAAAGTGGAAATGTTATGTTTCCTTTATGCATTTTTATGTGATACGATTATGTTATGGTTCTTGGGCATTATTATGAAGACGGTTGGTTCCGTGAAAAACTAATGGTGGGTGATCCCGATATAGCTCTCAAATGCATTGGGTAACGTGAAGTAGTTAAGCGTTAAGGTTTCTCCGAAGAGATTTAGGGAATATACTGTGATGGGTATTCCAAACATAACCAAGAGGGTTACTCCCTACATAAAAATGTTATGAATGCCTCAAGATACCTTCATGTCTTATGATTTCTATGATTTATTCATGATTTTATGAGGTATTTTAAAGTGAATATGTTTTATGGGTAAATTATGATTTCATTATTATGTATATATGTACTCATGTTTCATTTCCATGCTTTTTATAACCCTTACTGAGCTTTTTATACTCATCCCACGTTTTTGAAATGTTTTTCACAGGTCAAGGGAATGGTACATGATATGATGATAGTGTCAAGGAAGTGTCAAGAAAGAATCCATGTTTTATTTTAAATATGTTTCCATTGATGGGAAAAATGAATACTATCTTTTATGTAACCACTTTGTTTAAATGTGGAATGTAATGTACGTTTTATGATCTAATTCTCTAAAACTCTAAACCTGAAAAGATCCTCAATGACTAATCTTTTAATAACTCAAGATTAAGTAAGTCTTAAGGTTGTGGCCTTATAGTTGGTATCAGTGGTCTGTTTAGATAACTTTAGAGGTTAGGGTATTCTCTAAGCACAAGTGACATTACCATAATGGTTAGGATTTCAGAAAGAGTCCGAGTTTTAGATAAAGTGAATGAGTAAGTATATCTTAGTGTTTATCTTCCTCTTTAGTACATGATGGTTTTGTTGATATACTCACACTGACATTTCTGTTTTTAGTGAATGGATGGATCTAGCAGGCACCAAAGTGACAATAGGTTTGAAGGAAATTGTGGTGGTTCTCTGATTAAGATACTAGATAAAAAGGGGATTCAATGAGGAAACTCGTGGTTGTTCTAAACCAACTATCAAAGAATCATGATCAACCACTTGAACCTTGGTATGATCTGTAATGCATCATGTACGAGATGACCAATCGATGTGGAAGTTCAGGTAATAATTATAAAGGTAACCATTAGAGTTTATATTATCCTTACTTTTGAGGTAATTATGGGTTATTATATGTTATGATGAAAAATGAAAGGCATGAGATAATCTTGAGGTTAAAATATGTTATGATTATTTTTGAAGATTTTTTCTCGTTTTGGGGAATGTTTTAATAATTATATAGTTTTGGAAAAAGGACAACATGCAGACAGTGTGACAACCCGTTGCGTCAGACAAAGCTGCGGGAATCGAACCCACAACCAAAGTGCGACTTGTATTTATCACCTACCACTGGACTACGTGAAGTCCCTCGTTATTTTGACTAATTACTTTTAGTTTGATGAATTTAGGAATCAAGAGTAAGTTTATTTTGGGTTATCTATGGAAATGATTAACTTATAATTGACTATATGTGATTAGGTTAATTACTTTTCAATATGATAATTTAAGAGCAACTGATGTTATTTGGAGATAAAAGTTAATTTGTACCTTGGAAGACTATGTGACTAAGTCATTCAAATATTTGGGTTTCAATCTTAGTTTGGTTTACTTTGAAGAATTTTATGGACAAATTGTTTATCGAATGGTCCTCGTTGAAATTTGGGTTTTGTTGGACAGATTTTGGAGATTAAGAATGGATTTTCTTTTTATAAAGGGTTATCCTTTTCTGGATTATCTGATCTTGTACTAACCTTATTGGTTTTGGTTTCAGATTTTGTCTAAAGACATGGGAAATATATAGTTCTCTTTTGTGGATTAGGTGATTCTCAAGAAGTTGATTATAGTACTCTTAATGAGAACAAGTCTTCCTAAATACTCATCTTTTGGAGAAAATATGAGTTTGACTAAGTAATCTAGTAAAAGTTGAAAGTCTACTGGACAATTAAGCATGTTTCATTATGATTTAGTTAAGATCAAAAATAAATTCCTCAATGAAGAGTAACTTAAAACATAAATGTTGTCTGTTAACTTTTCCTACTGGGGAATTGAATACTGTTTAACCCACCACTAGTTTGTGATTTTCTTATGGTTAAATTTCTCGTAGACATGTTTACTATCACTCTCCCTCAGAACATGAACCTTTATTTTTTCATCAATGTCCATGTTTTCCGATGTGGAATCCTAGTATGGGTTAACTCGGGTGACCTTTGTAATTCTCTTTCTTTATTTTAAAGTGATAGTTTTACTGACTCTTGTTCCGATGTGGGATTTTCAATGAAGTTTCCAAGACCAATTTTAAAAATTGCGAGGACACAATTCCCAAAAGGGGGGAAGGATGTAACACCCTAGGATAATAAAGAATATGACATTTTTATATTTATCCATATTTTTGAATAAAATGTTAATATTAATTTAAAGGGAACTCTATGCTTGATGGCTTACCCAATACGCAACAATGTGTTCTTTTGAAATCTTACGTTGCACTCTAATAATAAAATAATATTATTTTAAATTGTAGTTAATGCCTAGCCGTTGTAATTGCGGGAATGAACAGAACTAACTACAAAAGGATTATATATGTTTGTCAAATATTTTTACTTTTTACAATAAATGTTAGAGGATTAAAAATGTAAATGAATTCAATTTTTAAGCGTGAACATTCTAATGTTCATTAGAAGGTCGATTAACCACCTTTTAATGGAGAACCTCTTTTAAATCCACTTTTTGACAATTTTATGTGTTATATTTGAAAAAATAAAATTCTTCTTTAGAATTGAGACATCAAAATTTACTTTGTGTAAATTTTTGGTATCTTTCTGATAAAGTTCATTTTTTAATGAATAATGAAAAATGTTGTATTTTAATTCAAAACCTCTTTTTAATATAAATTATTTATATGATTATATTATCTTTTGAATTGTTTTTAAAGTAAAATTAGAATATATTTTTACCATTTAATCCAATAGTGGTCATTGGAATTAATTTCACTTTGAAATTGGACTTAAACTAGTGTCAATCTTTTAATAGATATTGTTTCATAAAAACACGCTATTTGTTTTGACAGTGGGAATTAATTATTAAACTAATTAATGCAACTTATATGTTTTGAATTTTGTAAAATAGACATCATTTTTGAGTTCGGAATATCAAATATAGCTTAGGGTGAATTTTTGGTATTTTTGTGAAAAACTTCAATTTTTGATGAATAGTGAAACCACTAAGTGGTAGTTAAAGAAACTGATTTTTTGTTTAAATGAAACTTTTCCACCTCTGTGTTTTGAATTTCCAAAATACAACATAAATGGTTGTCATTAGGAAGTAAATTTTGGTTCAATAGGATTAAAAGAATTTTTTGGTGAACAGTAACTTTTATGTTCTTAATCGCTATTATAGGTAATTAGTGTAATTTAAGGTAAAAATAATGTTTTAATAATGTGAAATGACCTAGAAACATGTCCTAACATAATTGGATGTGTCATGGCCGACCAAGAAAATGCATGGGTCAACTTGGGGACCCCATGGAGCCACATTGGTTGGAAAATGACATAAATAACTTTTTATTTAATGTTAAAATAAAAATGTCACAAGCATGAGATATTTCACTAAAACAATTTTTAAATGGGGTTATACAAGTCATATTTTTGACTATAAATATTCATTGGAAAGCTAAAACGATTTCCAACATCATTATAGTTTCTTTGTAATTTTTACACATTAAATAAATAAAATTATTTATGACATCATAATGATGCAGTGATTACCTCATTAATAAAGGATTTAAATAAAATGAAAAGATAATGTAAAATCTATGACCTAAACATGTCCAAAACCTATTGGATTGGTGGATTTAAAAACCTTATCACCTTATTGTAGAAGAATATAAATGCGGGACCTTTTAAATCCGAAACTCATTTTCAAATAAAGTAACATTTCTTTGCTTTCCAAGAGTGCCCCTCCTCTCTTCTTATAAAATGCCCCCACACCTACCTCCTTACCCACACCTCTCAAGCCTTTTTCTCAGCCAAACCCTGCTCATTTTGACTCTAACCATCCCTCACTTACTCCTAGAAGCCTCACATTGGGCATAATTCTTCCCAAGGAAGCCTTTGAGCTCAAATCAACAAGAGTTACCCGATTTTAAGTTAATGTCTTCACTTCTGTTCTTCTGTTTTATTTTGCTTCTCCAGCCCCCTAAACTCTTTTTATTAATTTATTTTGTAAAAAATACAGTATCTTCAATATACTAGTATGTTTTTTAAGAAGAATTTTAGCTACACTTACACACACATACATCTAATGGTTAAATAACATACTGTTTCTGTGGATGGCGAATTTCTGCCTCAGGAAATGATGATTGTTCAACACTCATATAACACCTTAAAAGGTGGCTATTAAGATGTAAACATATTTATATATGATATATAATATGTTTATGTTTTAATTAAGCTTATGTATTTTTATTTTGTGTCATACCTTTATGGTTTCCATTATGGTTAAACACGATAATTTCATTTTAGGAAGTGCGGACTACCGCCCCCTCAAAGTGATTTGATTCATTAATGCCATATGTGGGATGTATAAAGGATAGATTTAAAGATATTATATATGATTTATGTTACATATAAATTATGAATATAATTCTGGAATTAAAATATATATACCTCTAATTTAGTTTTAATTTATTAATATGACATTGAAATGAAAGTAGCGTTCATGCGTACGTATGGCTTACCGTCTCAATGAACGGTACATTTCATTTCTTACCTCTAAATGAGTATGTAATATTATAAATACATGTATACTCTAGATATATATGTTATATATGATATCCAAATCATTAATATCATTCTGGATATAATGAACCTTTGACCACATGAACAACATGTAATTGTAAGAAGTCCACTTTCGACTTAAGAACCAAATATCAACAAAACAAACATTATTAACTTAAATGATTACATAATGTTTATAACATGGAAATAAGTGATATAAAAGGAATAATGAACTTGAAAAAGGTTCTTAATCAAGTATAAATTAACTCAAGTTTATTATTCAGGACGTTAAAGAATGATCGAGTCAAGTCGGACCCGAGGTAAGGGATCATACTCCTCTGTTTCTTTTTAAGTACACTCTTTTATGTCATTCCTTTTAATCTCATCTTTATTGTGATTGGGATGTTATTTTATATTAATGATACTGTAATTTTTATGTTCACATGATTAGAGACCCTATTTTCTCTCATCAATCCATTTTGGATGTTTTGAGTGGTGTCGCTAGGCTGCCGAATTTTCATAAGAGATCTATCCTCTCATTCTTTTTAAGTACTCTCCTTTATGTCACTTCGTTTAATCTCCACTTTTTTATGATGGGGGATGCTATTTTATATTCCTATTTCTGTACATTTTATTTTAATATGATGAGAGAACCTATTTTATCTCATCAATCCATTTTTTGGAAGTTTTAAGTGGCGCCGTTAGGCTGCCGAGTTTCCGTAAGGGATTTTTCATCTCACTTTTAGTCCCGTGAGATTTATGATACATTTACCACCATTTCCTTTGAGTGGTGTATGTACATCCCATTATTATAATCTTTTTGGAATATAATTTAATTTATGGTTATTTACATATTCATTGTATGACCCTTCTTCAATGGGGTGTACGTCTCGAAAGTTACCCAAGTCGGTAAGGGAACCTTTCACCCTCCTCTTTTTAAAAGACTTCTTTTGTTATGTCTTTTAATTCACATAATATTATATTGGGATATGTTATTCTATATCCTTATTGACATAAATTTTATGTACAAGTGATGAGATACACTCTTTATCTCTCATCAACTCTTTTTCTGAATTTTGAAGTGACGACATTAGGCTGTCGAATTTTTGCAAGGGAACTTCTTAACCCAATTTTGATTCTTTGGGATAAGCTTATACTCCTTGAATATGTCGTTATATGAATATGTGTGAATAACCTCTGATTGTTTTACACTTAATATCCACTTATATTTTGTTTATTAGTTTGTCACACATAATTATGTAATTGATTTATCCTTAATCCAAGGATACCGTCTTTGTAAGGGACTTCGTCTAAATCTCCATTCATTGAGGCATATTTTGTTTTATACACAACCTTCTTTTATACGATGTATAAACCCCTTGTACTTTTATGTTTATCCAAAAGGAATCTTTTTTATATGAAGCGTTTTACTAAATAACAAAAGGGAATGTTTTTGTCGTACGTATGCGGCGACATCGACTTCTCCGCCACTGTGACCATTATTTGAGTTTCGACTTCCTCTACAAGCCATACCAAATTTTTAAAGAAAAATAAATAACATGTTTTAATTTTCTTTTATTTTGGTATTGAAAATGGTTTTCGTAATGTTTTTATATCAATGTGTTGTATTGATATCTTGTTATTGAAAAGTGGAAATGTTATGTTTCCTTTATGCATGTTTTATGTGATACAATTATGTTATGGTTCATGGGCATTATTATGATGACGAGTGGTTCTGTGAAAAACTAAGGGCGGGTGAGCCTGATATAGCTCTCCAATGCATTGGGTAATACGAAGGAGTTAAGAGTTAAGGATTCTCCTAAATTATTTAGGGAATATACTGTGGTGGGTATTCCAAACATAACCAAGAGGGTTACTCCCTACATAAGAATGTTATGAATGCCTCAAGATACCTTTATGTCTTATGATTTCTATGATTTATTCATTATTTTATGAGGTATGTTAAAGTGCATATGTTTTATGGGTAAAGTATGATTTCATTCTTATGTATATATGTACTCATGTTTCCTTTCCATACTTTTTATAACCCTTACTGAGATTTTTATGCTCATCCCATGTTTTTGAAATGTTTTTCACAGGTCAAGGGAATCGTACATGATATGATGATAGTGTCAAGGAAGTGTCAATAAAGAATCCATGTTTTATTTTAAATATGTTTCTGTTGATGGGAAAAATAAATACTATCTTTTATGTAACCACTTTGTTTAAATGTGGAATTTAATTCATGTTTTATGATCTAATTCTCTAAAACTCTAAACCTGAAAAGATCCTCAATGTGTAATCTTGTAATAACTCAAGATTAAGTAAGGTTTAAGGATGGGGCCTTATAGTCATGGATTTAAATTTCAATGTCATTATTTAGACATCCTATAAGTTAGTTTTCATTATTAAGTTGATTTCCACTATGATTAGTATTTCCTACCCTATGATTCTTTTTTTAGTGAAAGGTGTGATCTAGAAGGGACTAGGTTAACCATGAATATAAAAAACTATTTGATGATGAGATTCCATATGCTGTGATGAATTATGTGGATCATATTAATATTATGGATAATGATTTATCATGGAACATTACTAACAATGTTCAATATAAACAACTCTTTGTTATCAAAAATCAAGAGTAACTATTTCTACCATAACTAACTCTCAAACTCACTATAGAATATAATGTTAGTATTTGGTGGGAGTTTACATAGGGGAGACCATGGAATAAATATAATTTAGATTCATTTATGTTTAGAATTCATGAAGAGTTACTCAAGGAGATGTTTTAGAGGGACAAGAAAATGATTTAGGTTTTGAAAACAAAAATACATATCATGTAATGTTAAAGGAAAAATAGAAAGCTCGACAGAGTAAATAGAATAGAATAATGTTACCCATAATGATTCGTTAATTGTTTAATGTTTTAAATTTGGATGTATATGGCATTAAAAAAATTGATTTCATGAGGGGAAATATCATAATGATAATTATCATTGTCTTACTAGATATTGTTATACTGACGGTGAAGATGAAACAACAAAAAAACACATGAATGTTTTTTATTATTATAATAGTATTATTTATGTCAAACATATGACAAATATTTTAATTGAGTCTAATTAATATTTAAACACGATTCATATATAATATTATAGGAAATAGTTATTAAGGAAGAATATAATGTATACTAGTTAATGATTTGTGAATGAAGTGGGATTATGGAAGTATTGCTATATTGGTATTCAAGGATTATTTTATAAGAATCATAAAAAATATATGTATTGTTTAGTATTGGGTTTTTATTGGATATATAAAAATATATTCTAAACAATACTAATAGACCAAAAATGTTATTTAATTGATTGGTAATATTTGGTTAAGGGATGATAACCCTTAATATGATCATGATGTTGAGATAATGACGATGGTTTGAATTGATGTTCGACATGAATATGTAAAATTGATAGTATTTATTATCCTAATAGATTCATTAAATAGTGGTTTATAGTAACATTAATAGAGTTTCAAACATTTTTGTATTGGGTAGGGTGCCAGGAGGGCCGACGGGCGGCCGATCTGGGTGCGCCCTAGCCGGCAGGTGGCCGGGAGGCTGGGAGGCCCATCCTGTGCGGTTCGGGCCCGCGTGTTTCGTTGCGGCTCAGGTCGGCACAGTCCAGTGGGGTGCGGATGGGGCACGCGAGAGGCCGGCGGTGGTGCGGCCGGGCATACGGGAGGACGGCGGAGGTTCGAACTGTGGATTCGACTATGTTGGTGCATCGGAACGTCACGAGGGCAGCATGGTATGCGGAGGCCCCGGGAAGCACGACCTTTGCATGTGACTTCATTACCGTCAACGCCGCTTCGTTTCCATGTAGAGAAACAACAAAAATAATAACGGTGGAGGGGTTATGCCATGTTGGGTTGGCCCACACCCTCCATGTTTAGGTTGGTAACACATGGATCATCAAAGATTAAGAAAGATGAACAACAATTGTTTTACAACCATGCATCAATTCTTCTCCAATCCGAAAAAGAGAAAAAGAAAAAATAAAGTTACGAACATAAACCCCCTACGAAGAGGCGGACCTCTGAGATACATCTTCATTGGACTTTGTGGAAATTTATATATCGACTCCAAGATTGAGGAGAAGACCCTCCCAGAATAAATCATGCTTTGTGGAAACCCTGTGGTTGGCTGTGCTCTGATGACTGTTCTTGGATCCTTTGTAGGTCTGACGGCTCCGACTTCTATTCCTGGATCATGTGTGGGTCAGATTGTTCTAAATGCTGGTCATGGATCTTGTGTGGGTCCGACATCTCTGACTACTGTTCCTAAATCCTATGTGGGTCCAACAGTTCTAAATGTTGGTCCTGGATCCTGGGTGGGTTCGACAGCTCCAACTACTATTCTGAGATCCTGTGTGGGTCCGATAGTTCTAAATGATGGTCCTGGATCCTCTGTGGGTCCGACATCTCTAACTACTATTCCTGGATCATGTGTGGGTTCGATAGTTCTAAATCCTGGTCCTGGATCCTATGTGGGTCCGACAGCTCTGACTATTGTTCCTAGATCCTATGTGGGTCTAACAGTTCTAACTGCAGGTCCTGGATCCTGTGTGGGTCCAACAACTTAGATGATTCAGTGGCTATATCTGATCATCTCTATCTCTCTACATAAGTTGTATACCTCTGTGAGCTGAGTTAGTGACTTCTATGATATCCTCATGATTGAGATGGGTTACTTGATAACTTAGGTATATGTATGGGCATATACCTAAGTAATGGCTATCCGTTGATTTCATACTATGTGGTTTATCCTTGGTGTATTTTGAGAGACCTTGGGGGTCTCAGGGTCCCTACTAAGTATCGTTATACTCACCCCTGCACGGGCTATGCCCACACCTCGTTGTGTTGGATGCAGACGATGAACAACGTTGACCGAGGCAGAGTGTACGAGGACTGGACGGTACCCGGAGGTGGACCTCACGACGAGTCGGTACCCAGATGATACTGACAGACGAGGAGTGCGTAGGAGGCTATATGTACCTCCCCTTCAGGTTGGATATGTGGTGGAAGATCCAGGAGTTTCTTTTCACCTTTTAGCTATTTTTTTCCTTTTCAGTTGTACTTGTACATTCAGTTGGGCTTGTATTTTCGGCCCCTTTACTTTTCAGCACACTTTTGTTATACAGTTTTACTTAAGGTTTTGTGTCCAGTTGTGGACTCTGTTGTGTGGGTTTTGAGTTATAAATACAATGCCTTCCTCCTTAAGGGATTTACTCCTTTGGAGCTAGTCGCCAACCCCTAGCCTATGAAAGGCGGGATTGGGGCAGTCACTTTTTTTTATAGAATATGAAAAATGTATTTTTTCATTAAGGTTTTATAGTTATTTAGGTAATCAACACATTAAAAGAAAATATTTGATAAAGGTATACAAATTTTTGAATGTGAAAATAATGAGGTATTTTATGATATATAGGGTATTAATGTTAGATTTATTTCGATAAATTTAGTGAAATTTTTAAAAAAAAATCATATATTAAGGGTTAATAGTTTAAAATTTTATGGAATAGTTTATCTTTATCATTGGATAAGGTTTTAGGGGAAAACATATTACTCCACCATATATATATATACTGGATAACAAAATTACATTTTTCTTACTATATATAGTGTGAATTAAGTTTCATTCTATTAATGATCATATTTAGTTCTTTGAAATTGAAAAATTATTCCCATAGAGTATGCAATGAAGTGAAATTTGATCAATGAAACCCCAAAGGATGATATTGTTATTATCATAATGAATAAAATCAAGTGGGTATATTGTCTCATAAAATTTTGATGCCTAAATAAAAGGAAAATAAAATAAATTTTATCACATTACCATTATTTTTTATGATATCAATGACCTTATTGATGTTTTTTGGAATATTTTTTTTTACTTTCTCATTTCCAAGTCATATATCAATAATTATATGTATTTGGGTGTTACTTTTCTTAACTATTTCTATGTTTCCTCTTCACAACTAGTTTATCAAACTTATAAACCTATTATGTGTCATTCGAGATGACTTTATCAGTTCCCTTTTTCTTTTTAAAGATGTTTTTTGAATACCATTTTTATGATGTGGGTTAATATGATATAAAATTTTAATATTGAAACATTGATAGTTGATAAAAATCTTGAGGGTGAAATTAATTGGGGGGGGGGGTAAATTTAACAACGTGAAATTATTTAAAAAATATTATTAATTGTTTTTAATAATTTTGATATTTGTCTTACATATAACTCTATTAATATGATGTATTACATCAAAATGTAAGTGTGAATTGAGATATATTCTAAAGCATGTATAAAAATAGATATACTATTAAAATATTTTTATTTTATATGAATGTTATCCACTATAGGATGTAATTGTAGTTATGAATAGAAATAACATAATTATGTAAATTTATGATCTAAAAATATTAATAAAATTAATTAGTTCAAAAATAGTTAATTATAAAAAAAACTATTTGAAAATAATGGAAATATTTATCCGAAAAAATATTATTATGCAATGAATTTTCAAACGTTAATATATATAAAAAATTTGTAGAATGATTTTAAATAAATTTATATAGTATTTATCTAATAAACTATTTAACATTCATCTTACGTGTTTTCAAGACAATATTTTAGAATAAATCTTATTTTACACTTAAAATAGTTTATATCTAAAATATAGTTTTGTTACCTTTTTGTTGTATTAAATTAATTTTTTTATATATCAGATATTTTATAAAAAAATTTAATTTTAATTTTCTAAATTAATATTTCAAAAATATATTATGGTGAATATTTGAAAATTTTATGAAATGATTACATTTTTTATGTATAGTAAAAAACAATGAATTAAAATTTAAAACATCATTTTGGGTAAAATAATTTTTAATGGTAGGCTATATTTTTAATTGTATATAAACTAAAATTAGTTAAAATATACATCAATTAATACTTTTTATTTCATTGGAGTCTTTTTCATATTTAATGTTGATACTAAAACCTTTTCAACATTTAAAAATTATTTATTTGAATACCTACTTTCTTATCACATCATTAAGATTTATTTTAAATTAATATTTTTCATTTATTGGAATTGAATTTAGAAAAATAAATTTATTATTTGGATTCAAAATAATATATATTACCTATTAAGTTTCACTTAAGTTTTTACCTTATTGAAAAGTAAAATGTAAAATAATTTTTTTAACATAGTTATGGAATTAATGTGGTTACCGGGGGTTAATCTAAAACGTTAAGGTTACAAATTACCTAAAAAGCGGTCTAATTTCTATTATCTAGAACTTTTTTCACCCAAAAATGTCAAATTATATAGAATAAACCAATATTGATCTTTATTTCTATGATACAAGTGTGGATATAGTCTATTTATTTCAACAATTAGTATTGTTTCACTCACCTCGCCTATAAAATGTCACCCACTATCCTCTCGTCTTCACACCATGAGATCCTTATAGTGGATCAAATACATACCGAAATTCTAATGAAACATCCTTAATCTCATATTATAACTCATATCTTCAGTTTTAATCTATCCAATGAAGTATTTTAATGAAAAAATATGGAGGATACCTAGAAATGAGGTAATATTGTTCAATGATTTTATATTATTTTATTTATTTATCGACATCCTTTGATTAATTTTAATAAATAATTATATAATCACCTAAATATATTCCAAATTTTGAGCTATTTTTATTTTAATTTAATTTCTAACAAAAATATCCTCTTTCATCAAATGGGATATGAAATAATCATTCGTGTGCACGAATGACTACCTCATCATGACCTGATTCCATTCATTTTTCCATTACCAAATATCACCATTTGGTATGATGGTTGATCTATAATATATATTCTAATAATAACCCAATTTTACATATTGATTCGTTATATCATATATACTTTATTTTAATTTTCATTTTTTTGGTTTACGATAACATCACACTTGTGCACAATGAACTTCTACCTCACAAAGCGATGTGATTTGTTTTTCACTAACTTCTTATAAGGATGGTTGTAAAGATGAAATTAGTTAATATATGTAATTTATAAAAAATATTTATTTAATTCATGATATATTTATCGTTCATAAATTATAATGTAAAATTTTATATCTTACATTTTTACTTACTAAAACATGATAACATCATTTATTTATGAGTGGACTATGACCTTCATGAAGCTATGTGGCTCTCACATTTCAACACACAAAAAAATATGACATGTATAACTATGTATAATTAAATAATGTGATATTAATATCATTATGAAAATATAAAATATTACTTAACTCTTTTACATAATGATAATTGAAAAATGGGAATGTCACTCATGTGTATGTACGCCTTACCATCTCTGTGATCAAGACATAATTTATATCCCAAAAAAAGCATTCAAAATTGGTCATAAAAATATAATTTATGTGTCAATATAATAATTTCATAATAATTATTATTATATATATTATTTTAAAATAATAAATGTTAACATACTGAGAATTACTAGTGAAAACATATATGAACAAAGAAACATTTATTACTCAAAACAAAATCATAATAAATAATATATTATAAATGGGTAATAAATTGTCATAAGTTAATAATATATGGAATAATATTTATAAATATTTATAAACAACATATGTGTAATAATATTATATTTATGATACATGTGTTTTGAATATGTATGAATGATGTCGAGACATTAGGTATGGTATTTGTAGTATATCTATTATTTCTGGGAGAATTATGAAAATTATCCAATTGTTTCTTTTATGTGGTCTATACACAACCCTTTTTTAGGATATATAATGAATATATTTATAATAATGATACCTATAGTTTTAATTTATGTTATTTTTTATTGGTTTTAAGATTTAAAATTTTACTAATGTTGTAATGGATTTTAGTCTGACATTTTAATTCTATGATAAATATTCCATATCCACCACATATTTCTTTTATGTGTTGTATAAATTAAACTAGAATTTATTTTCTTATTATTCTACTAAAAAATATTTTGTAAACACATCCATTTTAGGATATCTTTTTCATGAGTATTATGTTTCAAATTTTACCAATATGGTAATGGGTTTATGTTACTATCTCATCATTTATAGTGATTGTTTGGGATTATGTAACCAATGTTGAAATACTATGATATACCTCTCAATAATTATCATGAATTTTATTCACCTATATTTATTCATGATATTTTCATGCAATAGTTCCATTTTTCACTCTTTGGTACATAAAATAATTGGGAAAATGTTTTTAGGAAATACCATCTTTATTTTTCTTTTTAGTTGAAAAAATTATTTATTATAAAAAATGTTTTCTAAGTTAAATTAAAACATTTTTGTTTCATTATTAAAATTAATTATTAATAAAAATGTTAAAAACATTAATTGAGTAATATTTTTTAAAATGAATCTTCGCGTCATTTTCCAAAAAATGATTACACTCCTTTTATTGAAAATAAAAAAAAATTAATTATTATAACATGTATAACATAAACATAATTTCACACATTGATAAACATTTTTTCATTGATAATTCAGTTATTTACTTGAATTTATATTTTAAAATAAAATAAAATTCAATTTTTTTTAGAATTGTTTCTTTTAATATGTTGTTTTTTGTGAAAATTTATTTTCATCGTGATATGATCCACGTGTTCTATCAAAATAATTCATAATATAAGATGATATCCCTTTATATAAATATGAATTACTGGGGATATGACCTTATGATACTATTATTATTATTTGTCTAAAAATATTTCTTGGAGAGATTTTTGTGAGACCCATTTCTCATTTATGACCTATAGTATTATAAAATTCTTATGAAAACCACTTAATTTTCTATGTGTGATTCTATAATGAAATGATGAAATGATTATGAAAAATGCATCATTTCCATAGGTTATGATATGATGAAATGACTTTGAAACCCATTTCATTTCATGGGGGTTTTATGAATGATGTTTCTTATCTTTTAGGAAACAAATGTATTGATTTCATGATGTGATGGCCGGGAACTATACATTCCTCTAATGAATTGGTTAATATTGGATAAATTTTGATTAAATATATTATTAGTGAATCTTATTACATTTTTACTATTTTATGAGTGAACCTAATTACAATCTCATAGAATTATTCTTTGTCCTAATTATATATATAAAATATCAAGTATGAACATGAATACAATTTAATATATTTATGTGCGGACCATTCTTTCATCTCTATAATGTTATGAAAAAACATGTTTTATTGTCCTTAATTTTATGATAGGGACTAATATCATTTTCATAATTTAATTAGTGATCCTAAACCTATTTATACATGTTCCCAATGTTTTGAAATAATGTTTGTGCCAAAATTATATGTCTTATTCGAATTTTATGATCTCATGGATCATATTCTATGATTACATTTTGATTCATGTCTTATGTACTACCAATCATTACACCATGTATCAGTATTATGATCTATGATATACATGGTACAATTATAAAATGTTATGATCAAGTAATCATACAATTATATTCTTATGATTCTTATGTATCACCCTTTTTAACCATATTGATCATCTGAACTCATCCTTTCTTATCATTCACTTTACTAGGACTTAATGAATATTTTTAGAAGGGTATGTTAGTGAAGATTACTAAAGGGGAAGATCATTATAGGATATTATAATGATATTTCATCAAATTAGAATATTTTTTACATATTCTCCAAATACGCTAATCTATTACGATCATCATTTGTGTGTTTTTGTACTATATTAAATATTCATATAAAAAAATTTAATATCTATTTAAGAAATTATCAGGTCACTATAGTACTCATATATATATATATATCATATATGATTTAATTAAGACATTCATATCACAATTTGATTAATAATTTTACAATAAAATCCTTAATATATGTGATATATGACTCTTTTTCATTTATGTTTTAGGACTATATTATCCATACATGTACTTTTATTATGTTTCTATAACCATCAAATTTTCAATCATGTGATGGGTATTATATTTAATAATTATATATACATTTATAACCATTCATCTAAATTTTTGGTGATATATGAATTGCATGAAATCTTGAAGACTATAATCTATATGTGCACTTGAGTGATGCTTCCACATTTGAATGATGAAACAATAGAAATGATAATGGTAATAGTATTTTAAGGTGTAATTATTATTTCATAAATGTGGAAACCCAATATTTTAAGAGATAAAAATATAATTCCATATAATATATGAATCATAACACTACAAATATAAGATAAGGTAAAACCGTATGACATTACAATATATTTCTTTTAAAACAATTCCTTCTCTTGGATAACCTTCACTTCAGGAAACACCAATTTTAAATGAAAAATTAAAATCATTTAAAATATTATTATTTGAACACGAAAATTTTAACTTAGCTGTGAAGTTGGTGGTTATGAATAATAATATTATAAGGATCAAAATTATATGGTTAACACATGTATAAATTAAATATATTATTATATATTGGTTAGAAATAAAATAAAATCTGTTTTAAAGTAAATGAAATGTTTTCTGAAGAAAATATTCTTCTAAAATGTTGTTTAGCCAAATTTTATTAAATAATTTATAATTATATTTTAAGGATTTTCAAATAATAATTTGAAAAAACAAACAAAATATTTGAATTAATCATATATAATTAATATTTAGGTTAATTGTTGATATTTTTTGGAAAAGATAAAATTTTCAATGAGTAATTATAAATATTGGTTTTTATTAATAATTTTCATTATATAAAATAATTTAAAAACACAAAATTTTATTTAATCTAGTACTAAATGTAAATTTAAATAAATTATAATCATAATAATCGTAATGTGGTTCTTAAAATCAATTCAATAATTATATTGGTATTTAAACAGTGGAAAAGTTAGAGCATTTTCTCATTGAAAACCATCTTTTTAATCGCATATGCGAGATTGATTTTAAATAAAAGTTTATACTCATATAAATATAATTTGGAATAACAGATTCCATATTTATAATAATAATAATTATTATATATTTTTTTAATGAAATTATTTACCACAATTAATAGTAAAAATAGGAATAATTATTTAATGTAGTTGAGGTAAAAATAGGATTAACATGGTGATTAGACTAAAAATATAAGGGTTGAAAATGGATTAAAAATGTTCCAACCCTAATTCTATACCCATATATTAACTTTATAGATTATATTTTATATAATTATCCATTATTGAGGATTTTGTTATGATAAAAATATGGGAGGATTCTTTTCTTTTCAAAAATTACAAGTGTGCAACTCAAGACACTTATAAAAGGCCACCCAATATCATATATATTTTTCTCATGAAAACCCCCATTGGATCAAACAATACACGAGAAAATAAATTACTTAATTACCTGCTATCATATTTTAAAGATTAATTTGGTCACAAACCCCTCATATAATGGCTTTTAGTTCTAACAAAAAAGAATTTATCCAGGGAAGAGTTAACATCCCTAACTGAGCATTTTATTTTATTTGTTCCTCAAACTCCCTAAATTAATATTTTTCCCTAAAAATATAATATATAATATTTCAACCATATAGTTATATGTTTTAATGATTGTTTAATGACCAATATCTGTCTCCTCCTTTATCAAATAGGATTTGAAAGAATCATTTAGATTTATGGTGAACTACTACATCACGAACATATGTTATAATCTTTCTATTACCAACATTTAAGGATGTTTATAGTAATGTATTAAATATATGTATATGAAAATATATTAATTTATTATAATTACTTCATTATTATATCATTCATAAATTTTAATGTTTTATTCCCTATCAAATACGATAACGTCACTCTTCTGTATGGGGGACAACTACCTTACAAAGCTATGTGCTTTTTTTCACTTACACATTACATGGAATTTAAAAAATATTAATGATAATGAATATATATGATGTTTTTTTATCCATAATTCTTGAAATATACTAAGACATATAACATCTTATCTTCAAATCAATTGGAAAATTTTATCATCACTCATGTGTTTCTGTGGACTACCACCTCCACTTATCGATGTGATATTTTGTTAATTTTATTTATATATATTTTTTAATAAGGTAATATTATATTAATATAAATTATATATATAATATTTAAATGATTTATTAAATGATAATTAATATTTGTTTTCCATTCAAACCTTTTTTCATGATAAATGAAACATTATTCATGCATTCTTATGATATATCGTCTCCATAAACAGTGTAATCTATTTTACATCTCTAACTTTTAGATATTACTATAAATAATTAACAGAATAATATATTATATATATATATATAATATTTAACATTATGATGATTATGTACCCATGATTGAAATACAAAGACCAAAATTACCAAACAAAAGAATACAAGAAAAATGAATCAATTATCACCTGAAAGAGTGATTTTAACAAAGAATTGATAATATATGAGTGATAAAAGAATATAGGTAAATATTATATGGAATTAAATATATAAGTATGGTTATTGAATATATTTTTTATATAATTATATTTTATATACATGAGATTTGGACACATAAAAAGGAATTTGATGAAGAGGTAAGGGTTCATCAACTCAGTTTTACTTCTATGAGTCACATGAATTATTTACCACATATTATCATTGTGTTGTGTATATAATTACACATTTATATGTTATATCATTAATTTATCTATATTTATAGTATTTAAATTTTAATTTAATTCTGTCTCTTTTATGGGGCCTACAGTTCAGATGTTACCAAAGTGCTAAGTAAGTCTTTGTAAATCTCTTCATTATTTAGAATTATTACTACATACATGTCCCATTAGTGAATTACTTTATTTTTATATATTAAAATAATTACATATTCTTCAAATATAGGAATTAATTACAATTTTTATGTTATATTAACATTTTCCCTTTATTTTCTACTTCTAATTAGTTGGAAATAATTTTTAAGGATATATGCCTTTATTTTCCTCATAGGTCGGGAATGATTTTTCATTCAATCCCACATTTTCAAATGTATTTTTGGAAAAATATTTTATTTTTAAAATTATTTTTTAAGAAATATTTAAAAATTCATAAATTTATAAAATGTTTTTAAAGTAATATTTATTTCTCTTTCAAAACAATTCATGTTTTTATTTTACTAAAAAATTAAATTTTATATTTCTTTTAATGTTTTTGGCATGAAAAAAAATTTTAAACCATAATTAACAATAAATATTTTAATACTTATATTTATTTTTTAGATTGATATCATTAATGAAAATAATATCAAAATTTATAGTGAAATTTATTTTTTATAATGTCTATTTTTAAAATGGAAAGGCTGGCTTTCTAAAAAATTTCTTGAAGGATAATTTTTTGGGTATTTCAATTCATCAATGTCATAAAATCACTATATAAAATGTGATCCAATGAGGATATGATTAATTATTACCATCAATTTTATTTCTTCAAAATTTTTGTGATCTGTATGAATCAAGATGTATAATTTTATTACCATTCATCATTTTACTATGGATGGTTAATGAATATGTTTATTTATTTGGGTAAGTGTTGAGATTTTGTATATTATTTTTCAAATATGAATGTTATTATTGATTATGTCTCACCCCTATCATATGTGATATGTATTAGACTTATTATGTAAAGGTAAGGTCCTATTATAGCTTTTTGATGCATCAGTTAATATCATGAGACAAACTAGATAGGATTTTGGTTGAGGAATGCATAATTATTTTGATTTATTGGAACAATTCATTGATGATATTTATTTATATTGGGTTTTAGATGTCTGAAATTATGAATTCCATCATTATAATTTTTTTATTACATGTGATTATTTGATTATTTAGAATATCCCTTGTTATGGATTCATGTTCAAGAAATTATTTATTTGAAATTATTAAATAATCATTCAATCCATCCACGTTATGCTAAATATATTGATTAAATAGCTTGCATTTAAGTTATTTACCATTTTATATAAACTATGACTTCTTTTTCATAGAATCCACTGTATTATAACCCTTATTATGAATCAGATACCACCTAATTAATACGATTTATTTTTCCAGAGGATACGAGAAATTGTTTTATGATTGATAAGTTAGGATATTCCTATGGGAATTGTGGAATTCTCAAATATTGATTTTCATTTTATGTTTTGAAATGTATTTGAAAATAAAGTATATATTGAGTCTATAAAAATATTATACTCTTTTTTCATTTCAGATGTTATTTCTTATATATTATTCCAATGTAATAATGAAACCAATCAATTTGGGATATAGGTATTGGTATTGATACAATTTTTATCAAATTATTTTTAGTTGTAACCCTAAGAACTAGATTTTGGAAAACATAAATTAGGGACGAAAACCATAAGATATACAATAATGATTTTTATAAAATAATATTCTCATAATTTTTTAAGACAAAATATTTTGTTTTTATTCCTAGAAAAAATAAATCTCTATTTGGATACTAAATTAGAAGTTGTTCAAGAACATATATACCTAGGTGTAATAACTCTTAAAATGGTACATTGGTCTTGACCCGATCGTCACCTCGAGTATGTAAATGATCCTTACTAAGAACATAGTTTGAAAAACCAAGTGGATATTCTTAGGTTGTAACAAATTTTCTTTATAACACATTATAAATTAGTTAATAGTAAATGTATAACCCCAAAAAACTTATTTAAATTTATTATATTTTCTGTGGATTAGTTTTTCACCTCATGTAATTTATTTATCATTTTTTTAATCATAAGTTACATTTCATATTCGTATTTCATAATCTAGTTTATTCCTTTTTTAATGGTTTATTATATATATAATGTGAAATATACCAATCCATGAACACCATGATGGGTTTCGCCCTAGGGAAGATTATAAGGATTGAGATTGATATGGAACTAAAACTAATTAAATTATAACCGTATTAGGGAAGTTGAATTGGGGTATGCGCATTCAACATTACCATATGGAGAAATAAACTGATCCACCATGTCTTATAGTGATGTTATACAGATCCAAATGTCAAAAACATCCATCATTAAATTAGACTACAAATGCATTTTCATATGAGCAACGGATAAGTTCCATTGAAAATATATTTCTGGCTATAGGAAGTAGTGAAAGGGGTAATGTTGTCATGGTAGTTTGTAATTTCAAAGGACATGTAGATTAGTAGTAGTCATTTATTCAAGACACTATGTACGAGGAGGAAATGACAATAAAGAAGTGGAAATATTTCAAGGTTCAGTTCTTAAAAAATACATTCATATTGAGAAATGATCATAAATGGAATTTAAGATCTTGTGTATAAGAAATAAAGAAGTTTAAAATGTTACTATTAATAATTTTAACATTAAAAGATTAATAATTAATATTGTGGACAATATATATAATTTAATGTGAAATATTTACCATATATTTGATAGGTTTATCCCAATCCTGTGAAGGGAACAAGTTTACAAAATTTTATCATCATATGAGGATATCATATCTAGTCATATTATGATAAGGATATAATTCTACAATACATATACCATATAATGGAGGTAAGAGTGGAAGATTATGTTAGTTAAAAATACATATAATGGAAAGAATGTAAATATTTATTTCCAATATGTTATTCTTGTCGAATGAAAAAACCATTATACAACATTAAAAAGAAAATGAGGCTTCTTAAATTATTGAGAAAAAGGCCACAATAATTTTTATTGTGATGGAATTAAATAATATTAAAATTTAAAATTCATCCAATATAAGAATATGGGGAGATATTAAAATGAATTCCCTATGTTTTAATAGAATATCACTCAAAATATGTTATGGGATTAAGGTTAGTCTTATTCTACTACTATATATTCGGTGGAATGAATAATGTACTTGTTATTGAATTAATGAATTCTATTATAGTATTATTTTAATGAATTATATTCATTTTATAAAAATATTATATTGTATGTGGATTTTAATACCATATTATTTTTATATACGATATAAGTGTATGTGTTGAATGATACCAAGAAAAGTGATTCTGTGGGAATATTATATATTTTTTAAAAATGTGGATAAGGGAATATAACCCTTATTATGTTCTGAATGTTGCCGTAATAACGAAAGGTATATATTTATGGATTTGTTTTAGTGTCCTTGAAATTGGTTGGAGATTTGATGGTTTATTTCATCATAATAAGAGTCTACTATAAGTATTGATTTATGGAATATTCATTGAAATAAGATATTTTATATTTTGAATAATTCATTTCTTTGTTAAGGATTTATAATGATCAAGGTATTAACATATTGGAATTTTTATATTAATATCCACGCAATGTTCTAGGTAATATATTGTTGATTTAGTAACCTTCCTAAAAAAAATTGGACATTTAATTTTTGAAAATAAATCTAGAATGGGTCTTCATATTTAATATTTATGGAATTAATGAAGATGATCTTTCAATGTTATTGGATAACATGTACTATTGATTTTGGTCTTGGAATATATACATATATATAAATATATAAATAAGGAATGTATTTTAATTCACTTACATAGCCAAAGATCCATTGAAAGTTAATTTTAGTGGATCAAGAATAACATATTCATTAAAAAAATTCATTTAATATTCTAAGATATGATGTGGGGAATTATTGAAAAAATACCAAAATATGAAACTATGACTATTAAATAAAAACATATAACATAAGTATATTTTCAAATTTTCTTAGTCTATATGATAAATGGCATCCTTAACTATAGTAAATGGGTTATAAAAAATTATTTACCCCCACAACCACATTTATGTTGAACTGGTGGAATTTTAAATCATAACACATTTAGGGTTATTAGTTTCTTAACATTCCATTGAGTATTCACTTTCTTATATTAATGACCTCTATTATTCTGCATATTTATTTACACTTTTCATCTATGTCCATATTATAACATCAAACCAATGGTCTCCAACAGAAAAACCTTATTATGTGTAATTCCATTAGACCTTTATACATTACATTATCTCTTATTATGTGGAAGTGTTTTAACCCATTTAACAACGTGGGTCTTAAATCAACATATTTTAAATTTTCAAACCCTTCATTACTGAGAAAAAGATTAAATTTTGAGTGGTATACTTATTTAAGTGGATAAAATATAAAACCGTGATATTTTATAAAAATTACATAATGTTTAATATTTTATAATAAATTAGAAAAGAATAAAAGATAATGTGAAACGAAAAGAAATTAAAATATATTTATTTTTAATCGAATTCAATCTCTTTGATAACTTGTAATGCATGCAACACATGGTTTAAAACAAACAAGACAATAAATTAAAAAATTATTATTTAAACATTAACAATATTATATTTTCATAAAGATAGTGGGAATGAATACTAACAACAAATTTATGAACATTTAAGTATTTAATAAAGTGTAAAAATTAAAAGGATATATATTGAGTATATATAAAATAAATATCACATGAACATAAATGAAATGTTTTCTAGAAATTTTAATTTTCCTTAATGGAGATTTATTCATGACATTAAACTATAAATAATAATTAATTTTCAAATAAGGTAAAAATTTTATTTTACAAAAAGAAAATATTTTATTAATTCTACATGTGAAAATTCTATTTGGATAATTTTTAAGTAATTTCCTAAGAAGATTAATTTTCCATTAAATATTGATAAATATGGTATTTGATTTGGAATTTTCATTTTATTTAATTCCTTTATAACAAAGAAAATGTATTAAGGTTGTTTTAAAAGTAAAATTAATTCAATTGTTTATATAAAGATATATATTAATCAAATAGTTTCCATTTAAATCAATTTTATATTGAATTTTGATATAAAAACATTTTGAATTTTTGAAAAAATTTTCTTTGAGAATCTGCTTTCTTGTCGCGCCTCTGGATAAATATTAAATTAATTTTTTCATGTTCTGTGAATTTAATTTTGGAGAAAATATTCCAAATTTAGAATAATCATAATTTAAATTATCAAATATGTTCAAATTAAATATTCAACGTATTGAATAGTAAAAAATTAAAAACAATTACCATGGTTATTTTGAAAATTTGTTTACCATGGGGTTAGATTAAAAGGATATGTTTTCAAAAGATCCATAACGTATACCACATTATTTTAGTTCCATATTTATACCTTATCTCACAAATTATCACGAATTCACCTTTATCGTGAAATACGACCTGTAAAAAGTTGTCAACACCTTTTTCAATTAAAAAAATACTAATGTGCTGCTCACCACACTTATATAGGGCCTCACACTCTCATATCCACTTCATATATACAAAACCCATTGTATAGTGCATTACATAACCAAATAACTACCTTAATTCCATCATATAATCCTATAACCCATATTTTTTTCATAAATAAAACATATAAAAGCTTATCAGGAAAACCAAAAGAATTTGGTTGAAGAAGAGGTAACATTCCTTACCAAGAATTTCATTTTATTTATTCCTCCCCATAATTCAATTACTTTTAATCTATGATTCTATAATACCATAAGTTTAATAAATTTTCGGATATTTTTTTTATGTTAAAGGAATGACTTATATCCATCTCCTCCTTCATCAATGGAGTTATGAAATCATCATTCCTTTGTACGGTGGGCTACCAACTCACGAACTAATGTAATTTTTTCTCAATCACCATGTATAAATACAAGATATAATAATGGATTTAACTTCTTTATATGATATATATTAATTTTTTTTACATATAAAATTATTATATCATATATTCCTTTATTATATTCTATTATTTTTAAAATATTTTAACATCGCTTTTGTGTTTGGAAGACTACCACCTCATGAAGTGATGCTATTCATTTTTCAATTACGAATTAAATGGAAGGTATAAATGATAAAAGTTGATAAATATATGTTATCTATATGATATTAATATAATTTTATAAATATAATATTATATATAACATATTACCTTCCAATCCAATAGAAATTAATAATGTCGATTGTGTGTATTTGTAGACTACCACCTCCACGTGGCGATGCGAACTGTTTTTCATTTTATTTTTACATGGATTGAAAAAATCATATATTTTACTTAGATAATGGATATATATATATAAATAATATTTATTATTTTATTTTTACTTAATATATTTCTTTCTTTAATTCCTATCTTTGAGAAAAATAGAAATAAAGACCTTGCATATGTCAGGTACACCCACTCCATAAACGATGTAAACCATTTTGAATATAAATATTTTGTAGATTACTATAGATAAATATATAACTAATATATATCATATTTAAATCATGGTAAAAATTATGGATATAATTTTACCATGATCATTTTAAAATGACCAAAATTAGTGAAATAAAATATTCATGAATTGTGTAACAATAATGATCTGAAATGGTGATTTTAAAAATGAATAGCTAACAAAAAAGTGATAAAAGACAATAATTAAATAATATATTCTGTGAGATATTTGATTATGATTTAGTAATTTATGATCAATAATCATATATTAATTAATCATGGGGTTCAGACTTATACGAATTAATATGAACAAGTAGTAAGTGTTTCTCATCACACTTTTACATCTATGGGACATATGCCATATTCCACACTTATTGAACTTGAGTGCTGTATTAAAATATTACTTGATGTGTTATATAAGAAATATATTTATATTTTCATTATTTAATATTTCATGTTAATTCATTTCAATTATAGTGCTAATGATTTATATGTTACCAATGTGGTAAGTGTTTATTTAACCATAACATCATTATTAAGAATTTTTTATGTTTACATAACCCTTCGGGGAATTATTTTATATTTATATTTAAAAATAATTTTTTTTCGATAAATATGGATATTCATTATCTTTTTAATATAATATTAAAATTTAGTACTCAATGTTATAAAAATTACAATGTTAATGTTCCTATAAAAATCAAACTCTTTATCTGACTTCGATATAAAATACATTATTTCCAAATCTAATCATTTACAAAAATGATTTCAAAATGGTTTTTACCATTTAAAAATGATTTATTAAGGGAATATTTATGCATTTTTACACATAGAGAAAATTAGATGTATACTTCACATAATTTTCTACAAAATTTTTGATTAGATTTGAATGAAACTTTTAACATAGTCTTAGTTTAAAATTTACAACATGAATTGTATTTTGCAATATCACAACTAATAATTATATTATTTATTATCTTATATGATTTAAATGGTTATTTTCATTTATTTATTTTATATGTTTTGTGAAATTTTTATTTAAAAAGTGATTGCCAATATTCAATGTTTATTTTTCTCAAAAAAAATTAATGATATTTTCATTATATTTATATACATAAATCCCATAAAACATTATTTTATATATTATACACTGAGAATATGGTTATTTAATACAACACATATTATTTATTTGAATGTTTTATGATCATTTTTACATGGTATGTATAATACAACTACCATTCTCCATTTTACTTTATATGGTTTATTAATATGTTTATGAAATAGGGAATGTATTAACATTTAACATGTTAGTATTTCAATATTATTACCTATTCTAATTATGTTTCACCCCTTTAATATATGGGATTTATTGTACATTGTATGTGATGGGAAGTGCCTCCTATAACCCCTTGATTCATTGGTAGGTAACATGTCAAAAATTGGATTGGGTTTTGGTAGTGGACTTATCAATTATTCAAATATTGTGGATCAAGGCCTCAATGGTATGTTTTAGATTTCCATAATTATGTATTAAATTATTTAGAATTCAATTTTTGATAATCCATATGATAATTTGATAATTTAATATTTTCATGGTTGTGTTTTCAAGCTTTTATGATTATTTATATAGAATTACTTTATACTATTTTTTTTATCGGAATAAGATATTTCCACCCATATGATAGGAATAAATTTTAAAATGATAATTATAAATATATCATTTCTATAATTTTATATAGATGTCATAGTTATATTATTTCACACCAGGTTCACCATTTTTGATTCTTCAGAATGATGTTGATGGCTTGGACCAAAAGTTTGATTTTGGGGTGTTCAATGTCTGGAAAAATAATTCAATCAATGTTTATAATTTTTATTCTATAACCGAAATGAAAAATGGCTCCCACATGCTTAACTACTTGAAGATGTTGTTTCCAAAGGAAGGTGGCCATTTGGGTTGAAGACCCAATGACACAAGAATACTAACATTGGTCGATACTAAGGGAGGTTGGGTTCAACACTCCCTTTTGTGGGGAATTGTTACCTCATAGGTAATTTCTTATAGATTTATGAATTATTCAAAAATTAATTCCTAATCCCAATACAAGAGTGGTCACATTAAAAAATGGCCATCGGTTAAATCCTTTTACTTGCACAGGTGAATCATTTACTGAATCCATCTATCTGTATCTGAGGTTCTTCCTCCATTTTCCATTAGTGGGTAGCTTCTTACATGATGATGCCAAATAACTAAGCACTCTATTCTTTTTATCATCCATAGAGGTGAGTAATATTTCTAGGATGGGATTGAGCCCTTATAAGGATCCCTATGTTACTTACATGTAATAGGAATTAAGACCCACATAGTTCATTAAACCCATTTAGTTTTACATGATTGAAATAAGTCATATATTGGGGAATATAGAAATTATATTTTTAGATCGAGCCTTCGGGAGGCATCCTACATAACTTGATTATAGATGGAATTAGATTCCTCATAGTCATATCATTCCCTTGGGAATTCCCCTTAGAAATATTAACTTGTATGTGGGTGTTCATACCATTCCAAGGACCATAGATTACATAGTGAGATTTTCCTGGCTTGTGGAGATTCATGACGTGAATGATATGGCCAATTCATAACCCTAATCATATATGATCCATGCTAATTATATGAAAATAATGATAGAAATTTAACTATATCACTACATATTGATGTAGTCCTTTTGTGTTGGGATAGCCCTTGGAGTGTTTAATGTTGTTTTTGGTCATTATAAATTATTCTTATTTATCCTCGGTAAGATGGGAATAATATATCTCAATGTTTAGTTGCTATGAACTTTCAAATAAAGTTTTCCATTATATAAGGGGACATATCATATTATATTATTTATTAGGGCTTACACATTGTGTCTTCCCTTTTTAGGTTTGATAAGGATCTCGAACCTTAGTAAGGTGTCCTAAGTATCCTCTTTACGGTAGGAATCATAGTTCTCATAGTTCAGTTGATTGGGTATTAAAAATAGTGGCTTCCTTTATATATGTGCACATAACTTATTCTTCCATTGATCAGGGATTACAAAATGAGCCATCCATTTAGAGGATTGATATGGTTATCAAGCATTAGAAATGTTTACTTTGTATCATGGATATAGAAAGAATTAGAGTTCCCATATTTTATTTTATTAGGGATTATACATTAATGATTCCCTTATATATCCAATAGATAAGGTCATTAAACCCCATGACATCTTCCTGATATTGATATATTTTTTCTGATATGACTGAGGATGTCATTAATTGTCCATGTTTCTTAGTGTGAACTCATAGATATAGTCAAATAATAAAATTGAATAGTGTAGAAGACATCATCTAACTTGAATGAAATGATATGATATAAATGCATGATCAATGATGACATATCTAGAGGGTGTTTCATCATCTTGTTGTACTGTCTAAAGACATCAAGAAATCCAGGCTGACATAACTTGAGGGTTTCACACTATTTGGTAGACTTTTCCCAGTGTCATCATTAGAACTGGATAACAGGCATTAAGGGTGCCACATGATCTCCTTGGAAATATTTTAGGGGTTCATGAGACATAGCTGACATATATTCGTGTCGCCGCCTATCTTGGGATACATGTCTGGAGGACATCAGATGATATGGATGTTGAATATATAGGTTTTATCATGACTCATGTAGCATTCTTGGAAGGTGTCTTGTGACGTTCTTGATATGTCCAAGAGAAATCCCATGATTGAATGACATGACGAGGAGAAATCACATAGCCTGAGAAAAATTTCCTAGTGTTGTCACATGATCTAGATGAGTCATGTGAAGTGAGTGAGGATCAATTAATATATAGTTTCATAATTATCCAATATTTAAGTCCTTATTCTATATTATTATGTAATATGTGCATTATATTTTTCCATTTTCATATTGTTTTAGGTTTTTGGTAACCTAGAAAATCCACGTGATGTCATTCGCATAATCTGACTATCATGCTAGATGTTCTTCACATGACCATGGGAGATCATGCGATGTTACTATAAAGGTTGTATAACCCATAGATTTATTCCCTGTATGTTACATAGTAAAAAAAATTGATGATTAGTCTTTCCATGAAGTCTCCTCCTGCACTCCCATGTGAGATCGACTGATGGATACATTTTTTGTGATGAGAGGGAGGGTTTTATATGCATATCTACCCCAGTTATATGCTTCCTTGTATGACACATATCGTGTATATTTGGGATGGATTAGGTTGAGGTATTTTTTTCATGAACATTGTGAGATCTATTCGTTGGTTATCCTGAGGTTTTCCCATGATTTTTAGTAACCATAATACCATCCCTTAATTTCTATATTTATTGGACTCTATCTGATCAATGGGGTATTTAATAACCATGTTGAAGTGCCAAGGGGATTTTACATGGCTAGTTCATCATATCTAGAGGCCTTCGTGAGATCGGGACACTTGCTATAATGATTTTTGGTGATCCGAGATACATTTTGTATGGTTCATTAGGAGACAAGTATGACAATTATTGGGTTATTTGTGACACCAAGTCATCTTTCCAAGACAGATTATGTTTGATTGTTTTGACATGTCTAGCAAGACTCCTCGTGATTAGTGGTGATCACCCAAGGTGAATAACCCCTTTCTCATGAATATCAATATATCCTTATATCACAAGAATCTCTTGTAATTTTCAAATTAATTATTTCATTATTATATAAGGTTTGCGGATCTTATGAATTTATATGTCCATTTTCATGTAAAATTACTCTACCCATAGGTGATGCGTCATGTGATAAGTAACAAGTGTTACAATGATGCACAAGTATTTCCATGGGAAAAACCTTTGATAATCTATGGATCCCAAGACATGTCTTTAGGAGAATTCATGATATGATTGGAATCTCCCGTGGGATTTCACAGTGTCTTACGGTCCACATGTGAACATCGCATTAATGTCAATGGATACCATATGATTCCACCTTTTGAATATTTTCTTACTTTATTATAAAAGGATTTGTTGGGGACATCCAGATGCCTATCATTTGACATGTAACATTATTTTATGTAGCTAATATAGAATATGGTTCATAATCAAATAATGTCTTGGGATCCTTTGTAGAATCGTGGAGACATGTAGAAAGGGGATCCACATGGTCTCAGTATGTCATGCATTACACATGACCCATTTACTTGATCTCCCTGAATGGCATGAAATAACAATTTATTTAGACATTTATGTTTCCACTTGATATTTAACACCATCTATTCATTGGTTTTGTAGATAAAATAATACATATCCTTTCATTATTTCATCCCTTGTTGGCTTTCTTATTCTCATTTGGACGTCACCAACAAATTCCCCTATTTGGAGTGATATCCTTAGGGAAAAGTGCTCAGTTTTGATTGAAAATATTTCTATCCCAAGACATTGGAATTTTCCCTTTAGTTTCTTTTGAACCATTTGGTCTTCCACATTAACATTGGTATTCTAAATAATTATTGATAGTAGGAGAATAATGGGCGGATCATTTATTTCTTAATCCAACACTTTAGTGCTCCTGTGATTTTTTAGCATCACATGACCCCATCAAACAAACATCTAAAAGAACTGATCTCATGAACCATTAATAAGACATATTCATAAGAGCTGTGGAAGGATCTATTTCACATGGCTTATTTGTCGGATGTTTTAATTAGATATCTATCCATGGACCTAACCTGCTTAAACATTTTGTCAAGAAAACAAAATCAATACTCTCGGTAATAATTCTCAATTCCATTACATATGTATTCATTGATATATAGATTTGATAGTATGTTTTTCATTTTCTACTGGTTTGGTAGCATGATCACTCTACTATTATGAATATCATGTAACCATGTCAGAGTCACATAATAATGATTTATTTGAAGGGTCATGTGGTTTTGAGATTTCAAATAGATTATACAATCCATGAGATGAGTATAAGATATTGTGATCATGAAATCATTTATAGATCATGAGATTCAGATGATAATACCAGATTTATGAATTTTATAGGGGTTTTCACTCCTTTAAATCATACTTCTTGTTTTTATATAGACGGATTCCATCTCCCATCCTAGTTCTTCCATCGTAGCCAATAAAATGGTTATAATTTCTATGAACCGTAATGCTAACCCTATATATGATTTTTATTCTAACAATGATGTTATAAAAAGTCTTCTCCTGTCCAAAATCAAGAGCAATTATTTATCACATTGGATTCCCATGTATGTGATAAACATGCGAGAAGATATTCCCATTCATTCTCTAAAAAAGAAACTTCCATATTACTAGATGTCCACTTCCATCGATTGTATTCATTTTTCTTAAGGATGGAAATATTGTCATAGAAAAGTCCCATGGGTGATCCTATATGCTTGTGGAATATACTCATTTACATATAGCTATTATTTCAATCATTAAACCATCACTCCATGATACTCGTGAAAATAATTATCTTCTTTGTATAAGACGGGTGGATAATGGATATTGAAATGGGATTTTTGACCTAGAGGAATTTTTTTATGAAGGGTTCTGTCTATTATGATTTTGGGAGAACCACATTGAATTATTTTAATGGTTATAGGTTGTCCATATTTTTAATGAAGTATGAGTTTCATAGTTTATCTACTACTGTTAGTCTAATAATCTTGGAGAAATAGTTATTTGTTGGTCCCCTAGTACCAATTCATCCATTCTATCCCATATAAAAGTATGAAATATTCCTTTGGGATATCTATCAAGAGCTTCTGATACCCATAAATAGGAAATTTATGTTGATTTCCTTCCTTCTATGGAAAACTAGGATGAACCCACATAGAATCTAGTATTGGAAAATGATATAATCGATAATAAAAGAAACTATAATGAATGATATGAAAATTAACTAACTCATACCCTTCAAAGACTAGATTAATGTTTTCCTCTATCACAATGGAGCTCATTTGTCCACTATATTCCCTCAATAATGATCATATTGGTAGGTCTCTGATAATGTCATTTTATACTGGTAAATCTTGTAATCTATAGAATATACCACATGGGTAAACTAGGTGATGCAGGACATATCAAAAAGCCTCGAGTCAGGGGATTTCATGGCCATGATTCTAAAAGGGTGACTTTTCTAGGCCGAGGATACATGTTCCAGAATCTATGTTATCACACAAGTAATGGTTTATCAGTTACATGGGGGACTAAAACTTAATCATGGTGTAACAGTTCTCACAATCCTATATGAGCTTCTTTGTCACATTAAATAGGGAAACATACCTTATATGATTAATGATACCTTATAGTATTTATATAGGATGATGTGGGATAATATAAACTTCTACAATTACTACAACTCTATCATGATCCCGGGATACTTCTTGCATCCTAGGCTGCAGGATATTTCTGAGGTTGAAGAAACAATGGTAGGCCCAAATGAGGTCACTAATATGTTGATATGATATGTTCTATTTTATTTCGGACAACATCATACACTAATGGTTCCAATTATTTATAATGGTGGTGGCTCTCTTCATGAATTATCATTTGAGATATCCCTATAGGATGAGGTTATTGTGGATATTATATATGATATGATTGTTTCATTATATTTACACCATTTATTGGTAGACTCACCATTTTGCTTGAATAAAAAGGGATTCCTCTCTCCAATTGACTAGAACTAGTTGATTGAGAAATCCCAGGATAATCTACCTATTTTGAATATCATTATAACATAAGGATACCCATACTAAGTTTATCATTACACTAGTTGGTTCCCTTATGTTTCCAACTTTTGATTATTCATAGTCTTGGGTAGAATCTTACCCATGTGGTGTGCTATATGGACTAGTTTATCAAGTGGATAAACCATTTTCATCTCCGAACCCCATATTTGATGAAACTATAAAGCTAATTAAATAATTGGGAGAGTCTTAAAGGTAATTTTTCTCTCCTAGAAAAAATATCTCATTGTATTAGAATAAAATTTCATGGATGCTAACCAATCAGATGAATCATCTTTATGGAGGAGAGTATATGGGGTCTCATCTATCACTTATTCACCATCTCCTCTAGTTATTCCACTTTCTGATCTACCTTCCCACATAGTTGCAGATGACCAGACATGTCATAGAGTGATCTTGTGGAATATTCATATATTGATCATTGAAATTCCATTAGAATCATTTTCTAATCAAGAAAAAATCTTTCACCTTTTATTCATGAAATAATAGATAGTGGATTTTACCAGCAACCATTAAATGAAATCATGGGATAAATCATCTTGATGAAGCAAGAATTGGATTCCAAGTATTGGAACATACATGGACATGACTATGGGTTAACCCAATATAAATTTATAAAGGACTCTTCAAAGGTGTTGGAACATAGACAACTATTTAAACATGAGTTTTATTCCCAAATGGACGTTTAGACTTAAAAAATATTGATATTTGAGAAGATCAAATATCTCTCAGGTCCTGATCATTAGACACATTCTTACCTAATAAAAAGCGCCCAGAAAATATTTTAGGAGCTATCTAATCATATTTAGACCCTTAGTCTATGGAATATAGTGGAAAAATTATTGCATGTGGAACTTCATCACTCAATAAACTATTCTTATCATATTTTTTAAAACTTTGATGGATAAACCAATAAAAAAATATTATAGATTTATCATTGTTTTGTATTTTTTTATTCAATATCTAAATTGTCAATGAAATTTAAATTTTCATTGTTTTAAATGATATCAATATATAGATGTTCTGAAAATTCTTTGTCAGATTTTTTAAATTTATTTTATTCATAATGTTCATGAAATTTTGTTGAACTAATGTTTCATTGATCATCAACAATTCCATTCATTTGTATAATATCATGTAATACTAATTGCATAGATTCAAATAATTAACTTTTAATAGATCTGTTCCAAGAAATTATCATGAATGACAACTTACATGAGATTCCTTATTCGTGTAACTCTAACATTCTTAGGATTTCCTTTTTCACAAAAGGACAGTTTGGTTAGAATTTATGTCTTAGAGGGAGATTGATTTATCCTTTTTTAAGGTCAGTGGACATAGAGAGCATAACATGATTTTATTCTAAGGCCACATGGTGGGTCTTACAATATTTATATATTTTTAATTATTTAGAACAAATTTTTTCTCATGATTTTTATAAGGGAATTCATAGTGCCCAAGGACTAAGATTTTTCCTATGATTACCTTGTTGGTGTTTCTGAAATTCTTGTTTATTTCATTTTTATTATTATTAAAATATAAAATCTATTGTTATATTTATTAGGTTCTTTTATCTCAGAAATTTTATTATTTTCATATATGTTATTCTGGATCCAAAATACTTTTTTGTAGATTATAGACATTTAGCTCATAAAATCTATCATTTTAGTACAAGGACATTTAACATGGACCTCCAACAACTATATTTTAGGTTCCTTTTGCTACAACCTTATATCTCTATAATTTAGGGTCTTTTAGATCACACCTTAGGTTAATATAGTTTAGGTTCTTCAAGATAAAGCATTATATTTCAATAGTTTAGTGTATTTTATCTTAGTCCATCAATTGTAGTAGTTTACAGTATTTATGATTGGACATTTTATTTTTGTCGTTATAGGTCTTATAGCATGAAACTTCTATTGAATACGGATTATGGGGAATACATGACATGGATTAACCAAGAAAGCCTATTGTTCGGAGTTCCTCCCTGGTGTTTCTATAGATGATGAGGAATTTTATTCCAATCTTACAAGGAAGAGATGCCTTTGGCCAGTAGGTCAAAGAACATATGTGTCGATTTCATTGCTATACAGTGGTGTCCCCAACCTTCTACAAGGTTCGTGAAAGATGTTTTGTGGTAATATTGGTTGATGGTGACATATTAGGGAAGATTATTCGACAAGAATAGTTATAGAACGAGTGTAGTGTGTCACTACCCAAATTTTTTATTTGAGGAATAATGGAAGGTTCAAACATGCCATGGATGACACATAACACTCTAAGGTGAATAGTTGCTTCATTGTGTTTCTATGTATCACTATGATTTGAGTTCCTTTACTATAATGACAAATCACCTCATGTTGGTAGGTTAAAACCATTATACATATATGACATGGCCTAAAAGAGGTTTCAATACTCTTTTTAGGGGCTATAAAAGGATTCCTACAAATCAAATGTCGTGATGATGAAACAAGTTATAGATGAAATGATATGGAAGATTGGTTTTGGAACCTGAGGATTCTTTATATCATAGACCGGGTGGATTGGGACCTACACCCTATTTTTTAGAGTCTTGAGGTGTGGGCCATCAAAATGTTTAATAATGTATTTTCGCATTCCATATTTCCAAAAGTGTACAAAAAAAGTGATGTAACTGTAAAGACCCGTAAAATTCATGGGAAATGTTTTCTTAATTTTCTTTGAGATTTTACAAGAATGTAGTTTCTGACGGCGCCTGATTTTGAGGCCCGGTGTGCCCGGAATTAATTTCTGAAGATAGGCTCAGGTACGTTCAGTGAACGAATGAGCGGGTTTTTCTAACATTAAAATCGGTTCTCGGAATTGAATTCTGAGGGCACCGATGAACTCGGAGCGCCGATAATTTCTTAAGAAGACCTTTTCCATAGTTGCGATTGCTCGGGAAGAGTTGTTTAGTTTTGTGGATAAAGACACTACAACAAATGCCGGTCCTAGCGGCGGTTTTTTTCCTGTTTAGCGGCGGTTTAAACCGCCGCTATATTGTGTGGTGGCGGTTTACAAAAACCGCCGCTAAGTTTGGCGTCGGCAATCTATTAGCGGCGGTTTTTTCGATTCCGCGGCAGTTTTAGAAATGTGTCATAGGTCCTTCTTTTAGCGGCGGTTTCTCTTCATTTAGCGGCGGTTATATGGGCAGCTTATTCGCGGCGGTTTTAACCGCCGCTAAATTCAGGCGTTTGATGCGCCTATTCTGCGGCGGTGAATACCGCCGCGAAATATCAGCATAATAAATTTAGCGGCGGTTAAAACCGCCGCTAAATTCTGCCGAGTTCATCATTTAGCGGCGGTTTTAACCGCCGCTAAATGATTCCTTGTTATTTAGCGGCGGTTAAAACCGCCGCTAAATGTTGAACTGGAAAAAAAAAATATGTTGGATCTGCTCCACCACTGCCCTAAATTTTCCAAAACTACAGCCACATCTCACCCATCAGCCCCACATAATATAACATCAACACATATTTGTAATGTACAACAGCTTACAACATTATTACATCATCACCATTTCATATTCCATCACTAAAAGAATACTACCACAAACCACTACACACAAAAACCAACATCCTCATAATAGTGACCATAACATCTCTTACCATAATAAAAACCAACATTAAAAACACCATCCCTCATAGACAAAACCACACCATAACAAGAAACATGTATCTCACTAACTGAACAAATACATTGATTGAACTACCACATGACTAATAGGAGTGATTGTTTTTATTCAAAACCATCCTCAAAAACCAACTAATTGCTATCATAACCAACCCATGTAAACTAATGAAGGAACATGTGACCCAAGATTTAGATCATGAAATCTCATGATGGAATAATTGACTATACAACCAACATGAGAAAATTAATAATGGAACACAAGGCTTCATGACCAACTCAACTGAATACGTGAATGAATGAGAAACCACAATATGAAAACAAGAAACATAATGATGTAACAAACAAAAAATGATCAATTTAAAAGACGACATGATCAAACTAGTGGTCGAATGAATAAATAGGGAATCTATGAGAAAACCCATGAATGTTTCAATGTGAAATGACTCATAAAACCATATTGAAATATCCAAAATCCAATAAAACAAGTAGGTGGGTTTTATTAAAACTGGATATATTACCTAGGATACCACTAAAACAGTTATCATCCTCATGTTCCAATGAATATAAATGGTTCCAAAATAGAACCTGTGTGGGAAACCTCTCAAGGATAATATAATAATTTGATCAAAACTAATCATTAAATAAATAAACACATAACCATGTGTCATAACCAACCAATTAAAGGGACCATATTCATATTATGACAAACAATAAAATAGATTTACACAGTTACATTGAAAAAAATGAATGAATTAAAACACTTTATGATATTATTCATTCATCTTTGAATATGTACCAAAAAATATCTCCTCCAAACCACTATTCCACCATAGAAAATGATAAAATGGATTAACATTCCCATGAAGAGTAATCTACAAATGATCCATGATTTCCATTGGGTTCACCAAATCATTACCTCGTCCTCATCATCCAACTCTCTATATTTGAATATATGGGATGAATCATGATTATTTCAGTAATGTTGGGATACATGGATGATATTGTGAATTATTTTTATCAGTGGTTAGAGCTCTAACTGATATAACACCTCACCAATGTTCACCAAAACCTAAAAAATCCAGAACAACCTAGGAGAATCCACACTCCCTCACACAAAATATGCCTACACCATCATGGAAACAACCTCAAGAACACATGATCTTTGAAATATAACTACATGGGTCTACATCTATATTATACAGTGGTATTGAAATGATCCTGATCTTCTTTTATATTTTCTATAACTATTAGGATATTTTATGTCATGCATTACACCACACAAGAAAAATATTTTTTTATTCCCTTACATAGACACATCACAATGTAAAAGTATACAACATCCAACACAACTCATAGAATATATACACAAAAATAGATGAATGCTGTATATTTTTATCGGAAAACAAAAAAAATTGGTGTTTTATTCACCCATAATGCAACTAGGTCAAAATTAATGTTCCCAAAAAATCCCACAACTTATGGAAATTCAATTCTAGATTTCCATCGATTAGGGGATTGAAAGTCATTTTAAAGAGAGTTTAGGTAATGGATGGATTCCATATTCCTCCCAATAATGATGATATGAAATAGGAATTACATTCTAAACAATTAATTATGGTATCATGGGGAGTCCTAAAACCTCATCCATGTACAATCATTCTTAATAATGTATTTAACTGGACTCCTTGATTTCTATATAATGTTATGAAATCATTATTCAATATATGATCACATATCCTCCCTAATATAGGGGATACATTGTGACCATCACAATATTTGACCCTCCACCAAAAGGATTTAATGATTGTATACATAAGGAAACATGAGAAATCAAGAAAATGTTAGGACATGGAAATGTTTGGTAGCAACTATGTGTCATAAATGTTACATATACAAACCAACTGTTATCATACTTGTTCAACACATCAACAATACTACTACTCATCATCTGATGCTGCATCGTCACCCTCTCCATCTTCATCTCCACCACCTGCTGCCACCTGTAAGAACATTATATTGAAAATTAAATATTGTTGCATATTTATAATAAAAATTAAAACCAATAAAAGTTTGCAAACTAAATGAATTTGATTTTTTTGTGATTTACCTGCTCACCACTACCCGATGCACTACCACCGGGGGCATATCTGCTCATATGCTGACGTATTTCAAGCAACTCTTTCTGCAAATCAGATATCTGATTCCCCTGCTGGTGAACTGTGTTTCGTAGAGCAGACATCTCCCTCTGAGCATCTTCAGGTATGAAATGACTATAACCAGGAGTAGATGAGGCCGAAATCCCTAATGGCATGCGAAAGACCTCAGATGGTACGGGTCCCAAACCCATCCCGCGCACTCTACCAGGATGCTCCTTCCCAAGGACTTGACCAATCGGGTCATCCTAGGAGACTGAGTAGGATTGCCCAGGATTGGAATCCCATATTTCTTTAATTTTTACCTATAAATCAAATATCAATATATATTAACACAGTAAAAACTGATATTAAGTTATTATAATAAATAATTGACTTCATACCCCAACTTCTCTGGCAGGTTCATTAACAAAACTTCCATCTGTTTTTTTATGAACATTCAGCCACAGTTCTGTTCGGGATGCTTCATGCCCTAAACTCTGTGACTGCATTAAACAAAGATAAATCAGCAATCAAATATGTTAAATAGATAATATTATCTTATAAATATTTAAACTAATTAAAAGATTACCAATGACATTCGGCTTCTTGAAAAGCTTTTTGAACCCGCAGTGTGCGGGATTACCTGCTTCGCCCGGTTTGAAGCATTCTTTCTTGAGAGATCCTGAAATAAATAAAATTCAATTTAACAGTATTGTATTCAATGTCTATCTCCTCTTCATGTACATGTATAAATGTAAAATGAGGATAATATAATAATATATATTTCAATACCATCCGCTTCTCATCATGATGTCTATCGACAAAAACCTTCCACTGTTCTTTCGGTACCCCACTGGGTATCTTCTCATATATCTGCTGCACGGTCAACGAAGAATCGTTGACATCACACCACAACCTCCATTTGAAATCTTTCCATTTTTTTCCAAGATTTTTCAATGTCCACTTCTGTGCTATCACATCAGCAATGGGAAAGTGGAAGAACATGTGTATACAGAAATTCATTTTGAATATATTAGTAAAATGACATTCAATTAAACCATAAAGGAATAAAATTACCTTTATCTGAGAATCATAAACTTCATTTTTCCAGTTTGGAGGCATATGCCTCCAATCATCATACGAAATAGGCAGGGAAACGGGCTCCGCTGCCAGCTGACCTATAATCTGACCAAGTAAACCTGCGGCGTCATCCGTCGGGACCCCATAAGAATCAAATGGCACCACTATCTTCTTGCCATGCATGTTCCAAACATCAGAACTTTTTATGTCTCTTTCCACGGTTTCATTGTCTTCATCTGCAATGAGCAAACAATTACTATAAACAAAATGCAATAAATTTATTTAATTAAAATTTGTACCTATGACTGCGACCCTCCAGAATGTCCGTGATGAACTGGAGGGGGCGTGTCGCTGCCCCGCTGCTGAAGCTCCTGTAGGGGGAGGCGATGACTCATCCTCTAATGAGGGATCCACTGATGGTGTCAGAGATGGTGCAGGGGGAGATGATTCCGTGGGGACAGACGGATCGTCATCTGTCGCAGAAGAAGAAGGAATAGTGTACCGCTTCTTCCTTGGCATTCCTGTCATTTAATCAAATAAAATTAAGTTCAGAATATATATTTCGAAAAATTTATGCAGAAAAAAAATTAAAAATGATAATAGATGTCCAGTATTAACAAACAAAATATATATAACAATGATAATGAATGACTACAGAAATGAAACAAGTAGTTGCTGAATGAATAAATAATTGTACATACAATCATTTTCCCCTTAAATCATGTCGGTTTCCTGCTCCATTGCTTCATCCACTTCAATCATCCTTGCTAGACCAATATTTTCAATATCATGATGGACAAATAATTCTGCTTCCTGTTGTTGATGAAATTCAGTTGCAGAGGTCAAATCTTCCACTTCATCACCCATATCATACAAATCTCTTTGTATTACGTGAGTAACTACACTCCACCCTTCATCCACAACATCATTCACATAATATACCATTTTTGCCTGCGATTCTAAGATATATGGATCATGCAGTTCACGATCACCAACATCCATCAAGCGAGAGAAGTTTACAGAAGTAAATTGCAAGGAATCTCTTTTAACACCTCTGATAAAATCGACCCATTTGCATTTGAATAAAACAACAGAAAAATGCCCGTGGTAGTTTAATTCAATAATATCATGCAGCTTTCCATAGTATTCCACTTCAGCAAATGTAAAAATACCACTATTCTATGTTTTCAAACCCACTTCTCGATCGACTGTACGAAATATAAAACCATTCACATTATAAGCGTTGAACTTTCTAACTTGTTTTATAGGACCTCTAGCAAGAAACTTCAAATCTTCTGAAAAGTCAGCTCGAGTATCAGTATTCATGATCTGAAAAAAAAAATATAATTTAATAGATTTGCAAATTGTATGTGTCAAAGTAATATTCGTATTTATTGCAATATTTATAAACTTACACGTCGTGCAAACCATTCTACCAGCTCTTTATTCACAGCTTTCGTTATATCTTTTTCATTTCGTATTCGGCTTCTCATTCGTCTCTTTGTTTGTATCCTCAACTCTTCAATAAATGGATCTGCAATTTCACTATTCAGCAGCACATATCTATGTGCCTATAATAATTCCAATTCTGTTAGTGTCGCGTATGAGGTCCTCCCAACTGATCGGCCAATAGCAGGAAATATTTTTGATTTCTGATGCATTTGAGATTGAGTTGATGTGTCATCAACACGTCCAACTCGAGTAAATCTTGTCTCAATATCATCCAAATATCTGGAACAAAAGGTGAGACACTCCTCGTCCAAATAGCCTTCAGCAATAGAGCCTTCTGGTTGAGCTTTATTTCTCACGTATGCTTTCAAATGCCCAAGATATCTGTGAAAAATAATAATAATATTATGCATTTATTTAAATGCCAAAAAAATTTTACATAACTGGAAATATATAAATAAAATACCTCTCAATTGGATACATCCATCGATAATGAACGGGTCCTCCTAATTTAGCTTCGTCAACCAAATGCACAGTTAAATGCATCATGACAGTAAAAAACGATGGAGGGAAGATCATCTCCATTGCACAAAGGGTCAATACAAACCTCTCATGTAGGTTGTCAAGCTGAAATGGATGTAGAGCTTTCTCACATAACTGTCTGAAAAATGTGCAGAAATGGAGTACAACAGCAGTAACTTTTTCAGGTAATAATGTACGCAATGCCAATGGTAGTAACTGTTGTAACAGAACATGTGAATCGTGACTTTTCAATCCATATAACTTACGATTCTTCAAGTCAACACACCTCGAGATGTTACTCGAATACCCATCAGATACCTTCACATTCTTTAAAATTTGAAGGAACGTATCTTTAACCCTATTTTTCAATGAAAAAATGGCCGGAGCATACTTTTCATTCTCATCTGGCCAGAGATCACGTTTTATGTTCATTACTTGTAAGTCTTTGCGAGCATTGAGATGATCCTTCGACTTTCCATGCTCATTAAGTAATGTGAAAATCAAATTATCACATACATTCTTCTCAATATGCATCACATCAAGATTGTGGCGCAAAGAATTAAATTCCCAATACGGAAGTTTGAAGAATATACTTTTTTTCTTCCATTGTTGCGTTCTGATTTCACTTGACGATGCACTTCGCACTCGTTTTCCGCTATCATTCAAATGATGAACCTTCCCAAATTCTGTTTTAACATTTTCAAGCTGTGTCAATATTTCAGAACCGGTTAACAACTTTGGAGGTGGTCTACGATCAATGCAACCATTAAATTTTGATTTGTTCAGCCGAAATCTATGAGATGCATCAAGAAATCTTCGATGGCACAAGAAGCACCATTTTCTACTGTGAGGTAGTCGTTTGGGCTCGAAATCAAAGTTACAAACGGGACAAGCCAAACCCGTATAAGTGTTCCAACCAGATAAATTCCCAAGCCCAGGGAAGTCACTAATGGTCCACATTAAAGCAGCATGCATTTTAAACATTGTTTTAGAAGAAACATCAAATGTATCAACACCGTTGCTCCATAACTCCTGCAATTCTTCAATCAAAGGTTGCAGGTATACATCAATATCATTTCCAGGCATTTGTTTTCCAGGAATAATCATCGAAATGATAAAAGATGTTTGTTGCATACACATCCATGGAGGCAGATTATAAGGGATCAAAACAACTGGCCAAATGCTATAACTCGTACTCAAAGTCCCAAATGGGTTGAATCCATCGGCAGCCAATCCCAATCGAACATTCCTAGGATCAGCTGAGAAATCTGGATGTAATGAATCAAATGTCTTCCACGATTGGGAATCTCGTGGATGTCTCATTAACCCATCATTGTTATTATCTACAGCATGACACTTCATGTGTTCGGCGGGTTTTGATGACATGAATAATCTTTGCAATCGAGGCTTCAAAGGAAAGTAACGCAAAACTTTTGCAGGTGTGTTCCTTTTCTTCTTCTCCATGAAATTATGTTCAGTCATACTTCCAACATCACCCTTTGACTGCCATCTAGAAGAAGAACATTTCTTACAATTCTGTCTACTTGAATCCTCTCCCTAGTAAAGCATACAATCATTGGGACAAGCATGTATTTTTGTATAATTCAGACCAAGCTTGTTAACAACTTTTTTCATATCATAAAACGATTCTGGGATTTTTGCTTCAGGAAATGCATCACGAATCAATTCCAATAACATGGAAATTGCCTTATTTGTAATTCCACATAGACATTTGATATGGTACAACTTCAGTAGAAATGAAAGCTTTGAATATTTCAAACACCCACTATACAACTCTTGATTTCCATCGTCAACTAAATCATGAAATGCATTTTCCTCACTGAAGTTTTCCCTTACATTTGGCTCCACAGAATCAAGAGGATCCAATTATATGTTACAATCTTGATCTGCTTGTGTTACAGTCTCAGAAACATCACTTGTCACGTTGCAATTTGTAGCACCCTCTTCTGGTTGTTATGATATGTTTTGATGCTCATAGTGGTGTCTTGCAGTGCCGAATGCATCATTTATGAGGTTTTGCATTTCATTTTCCATTGTCGAAGAACTTGGGACCTCATTCTGTGGATTAACATCAGTCCTCAATCTTTCTGTATTGTTTGATTCTCCATGCCAAATCCAACACAAATATTGCTCAGGGAATTGCTTCAGTATTAAATGTTCATAAACTTCATCTCTCTTCAACCATGTTCTAAATTTACATTTAGGACATGGACATCTTATTCTCCCTTCAACGTATCGATTAGAAATTGCAAAATCTAAAAACCCATTCAAACCCTTAACATATTGAGATGTGTTCCTCGGTAATGTGATCCAGCTTTTATCCATGTATATCACAATGTGCCTACACAAAATATACGATAGTGTAAGATTACAGAAACATAATATAATAAAGATGAACCATTGACCATAAAGTATGCATAATATAATAAAGATGATTCATTGACCACATTTACCATTTCAGACCAACTGAACAAGTCTGGTCCATAGGAGACAGCGTCAACACCTCATTGAGGAGCAATAAGAATATCGGGATACACACTTATCATAACACCATCGATGACACATTTATGTTGCCTCAAACAACACCCCTTTGATGTGTGATCGAAACTGATCATAATGCATTTTAAATCAAGTTAACTACATTCACTGAAACCATTTTCACAATGGGTAATGTTTGTTTTATTGTTCTAGGGAAATCTAAATGGCCACATTTAAGTAAAATTTAGAATATAATTCATTTAATCATGAGCCCATATAATGTGATCCATAAAAAGGATCCTAGTTATCTTTCTAGGATAACAAAAAATACACATCATTGTAAGCGTCCATCAAAGGTGATCCATATGATGAAGCCTTTGTATCACTTTCGGCATGGTGTAAAGCCTGAACTTTTGAGATCTTCCCATGTATATCATGTAGGGGTCTGATTGTCTCTTGTGGAATGGTATAAAAATATATCCCTAAAGAAGGTCACTCATCCATAGAATCAGGATCACTCCTTGGTAGATATGTAATATGCCTCATTTTCCAGTATAGGGCATTTTATAAAAGAATCAAAGTATAACTATTGGGGTATTCATAAAACAAGTAACCTATGAGTCCATTCATGGAGTTCAATATATGGAACCAAAGTATATCTCAAGGAATACATAACTAATTTGATAATTTAATTCCAACAAATATAAGAATTGTCATGTTTAAAAGCATTCCACATCACAAGTCATGCATATGGTAGATGCCCATTTCCGTGTTACTTTTCAATTATAAAATAATAAGGTCAATGTACTTAAGTATTTCAATTATAATAATTTGAATAATATTAATAATAGTGAATGGAAATTAAATTTCCATTACAATATCATTCCACTTGCCTATATTTCCATTCCAATATCATTCCACTTGCCTATATTTCCATGTACATAATAAAGTATTAGGGTCCACGTGAACATTCATAAATAGTAAACACACTATATGAACATTGTATAATTTAGGCCATGCTATCATTCGTGACACAAAAAATTATTTAGTTCCTTCAATAAAAGGTATTAAAACCCCACTCAAAAAATGAATTTTTATGTGTTCAATGGTTTTTATTTACATTATGAATCTCAATTTAGGATACGTATTTCCTTCCAAATTAAATGATAAAAAACTCTTGAAAATTTTGAACTAGTAAAAAACACAGGATGATACAATCTCTCCGCCTTAAAAATTATGGTCCCTGAGAATCCTTGAGGAATAGATGGAAAAAAAATCCTACATACTTATGTGATAAATATTTATTCAAATAGGTATGTTGTACATCCAGATGCACAACCCTCTACAAAGAATACCCTAGGCATACTGTAGACGCCGGAAAAGTCCGTTGTTCCCAAACGAAGCTCCGGATGCGGAAAGCGAGGTCATATTTGGAGTCGGAAGAATGTTTCGGAGGGCCCGGAGGCCTTGCGCGGAATTTCAGAGGCCAGCGCGCAAAGATGATGATCCGCGCGCAAAACCCCCGGGATGCGTGCAACTCCCGTGCGCGCCGTGCCCGATTCCGCGCCCGCGAGGAGAATTCCGCGCTCGCGCCTTGGATTCCGCACCCGGGGTTGCCCATAAATACTAGGCGACCCCCAACGTTTCAGGGGTTGCTGGAAGTCGAACGGTCTCCCGCGCGCGCAATTCAACCCCTCCCGCGCGCAATGCCGATCTTCAGGTAACCTCCTTTCTTTCGCGCAATAGAGCCTTGGGGTTCGCCTTCGCGCGCAATCCCCTTGGCTCCTTTCCTTTGAATAATCCGTAACCCGAAGGCCTTTGCGCGCAAAAGAAGCCTCTTGTGCGCAATTGCCCCCCGGGTGCGCGCAATCCAGCCCGATTGCGCGCACCCCCCATTTTCAAAGTGGCCATTCGTTAGAGAATGATCCGTTGCCCCCGCGCACTACCCGAAGCCCGGTGCGCGCAATCCCAATCATCCGCGCGCGAAGCGCTGGCCCAATTGCGCGCCAGCCCGCCATTTTGCGCGCCGACCCGCGATTTTGCGCGCAAAGCTCCTCTTTTGCGCGCAATCCGCCAGGGTCGCCCTTGACCCCCTAAGGGTACCCGCCTGCGTGGCGCCCGATGATCTTCATCCTGGGTGCCCGAACCGTGCGTTGTCTTTCCGTGCGGCCCTCCAGGCTTGCGCGAAGTGACACACATTTATGTCCAGCATGACGTTAAACTGCCCATATGTCCAGCATGACGTTAAACTGCCCATATGTCTAGCATGACGTTAAACTGCCCATAGGTCCAGCATGACGTTAAACTGCCCATACGTCCAGCATGACGTTAAAATGCACATTCGTCCAAGCTGCACGACGCTAAACTGCCTAGCCCCCCATCGTCCGCGCTGCAAGACGTTAAACTGCCAAGTGTTTCGTCCTCAACACACGACGTTAAACTGTGCTTCGTCCGGCAAGACGTTAAACCGTCCGCTTCGTCCTCAACACACGACGTTAAACTGTACTTCGTCCGGCAAGACGTTAAACCGTCCGCAACCTGATCCCGTGCTCCGCACGCAGGGTCCCCCCCCGGTTTGGATGTGGCCCCCACCCGCTCGTCTCTGCAGGGATGTCGGGATTGTCCCGCTTTTGGGACGATTTAATGGGAGTGGCTTTTCCCTACGGGGGAAGGGTATTACAAACCCCTAGTTTCTTGTGGGGGGCTGCACATGTGTATCTCCATTGCGCTCCCCCACTGCCGAAGCCAGTAGAGGGTGTGACTGGGATCAAGGTGTCTCCTACTTTCGGTCCAAGTCCCTTCCAACTGAGTTTTGCCGCATCCGGGCTGCCTCAAGTGCGTAAGTCCTGACAGAATGAACTACGTGGACTTTGATCCCTGTCTTCTAAACAGGGTACGTAGGAAGCCTCCCTGAGGTCCAAGCCCACCACCTGGTCGTCCCGGTCGTATTTACGTCGGTTCGTCCATCAGTGGACCCCTCCAGGGTTCACGCTTGCGTCGATTCACCTATGAATCCGCCCCTGTGGGAGACTGCCCGTGTGTATCTCCACTGTGCCTCCCCACAGCCCCTTTTTCCATTTCTCCTTTTATCGTCCAGCATGACGTGAAACTGTGATCCACCCGGCCGTTCCATCCCCCTCTGTGCGAGGTGGTTCGGTTCAATCCTCCGCCCGGCGGCCTCGACCCCTTCGTGAGTCGGCTTGCCGACGTCCAGCATGACGTTAAACTGTATACCCGAACTACGTTGACTTTGATCCGTGCTAACGCGCGGTACGTAGGAAGCCCCTACGGGGTCCAAGCTCTTCACTCCATCATCCATCCTGATCCTTACCCGGGCCGCCACATCCCGGTGGGGTCATGCCACTTCACTCCACTCCACGTTACTAGGGAAGCCGCCCATGTGCTGGCCCCAGCGTCGGAGGTTCCCCGCAAGGGGTTCTGTCATCTGATCCACTTTTCGTGTTGATCGGTCCGATGCCGTCCCCGCTGGACGTTAAACTCGCGGCATACCCCGTGTTAAACATGGGAAGCTGAGGAAAACCTCAGGTGACACAGTTCCCCGCACCCAGTACGGGATGCCTCAGGCCATCATGCCTTCGAGAAGCCCTATTCGGGACGGAAGACAGACGTGCAGAGCCGCAGTGTCACGACACGCCCCCAGCACCCAGAGCCACCCGGCCTTCTCACTGCAGGTTGCTGCCCCGCCCAGACTCCTTGGAGCGTCCGGGCGGAAGCAGCGTAATTAACCGGTGTCCATGAAGATATGGCGCCGAGAACGAGATTCACGAACATTCTTAAGTCTATGAGGGAGACCCGGATTAGGCGACGAGTTCCGAGGAGACGTCCAAGGAAGGAGGAGTCGACATCCCATCATCCCGGTTTCGATCAAGGAGCAGACGCCCCTGAATAAGGGAAGAATGCCGCCCGCCCTTGGAAAGCGGGACTCCGGGACCACAAGCCGCGCGCCCATCCCCTCGGGTTGACGGGTGCACGCGCGAACGCGTCCTGGCGGAACAGCGTAACCCGACGCACATCCGCACCGAAACAGAAAAATGGTGAACCCGACGTGAATCTCTTCTCCTCGATACGGGGACCGATGGCTTTCAGAGGTGTTGGAAGACCGGCATGTTGCCCGGCCAAGAATTCAGTCTTACCCGCCAGGGGCTGGGGAAGGGACATCGGGCACTCCGTCTCGCAACGTCGAGGGCCTGGGTTCCCCCCAAGGAAGGCGTCGTGGCGCTAATGGTCGGTTGTCGATTCCTTTTTCCTGTCAGTGTTAATGGGTTCTTCCCCCTGCTTTCAGAAATCAGGTCGCCCGATCCAGTGCCCGATCGCCACCCGCCCACTGGCGCAGGGGTAGGGGAAACACCGACGCGGCTACTCCGTGCGGTCCCGCCCGTTCCACAGCCGTCCCAGCAGCCGCAGCTGCGGGGCGACCACGCCCTCTCTCCCCCTCGGAGGTCATCCAGAGAAGGGTGATCAACACCCTGGTGCGGAGATACGAGGAAGAGGGAGTCATCCCCACTAGGGAAATGGCTCGCCTAGACCTTGAGGAGGCTGCGCCTCGCCACCACCGCCACCCCCGAGGGCCGCGCAGGGAGGCACCGCTGCCTACCTCAACGTCCAATCGCTTCGGGAGTTTATCCCCGGAGCGCTCTGACAGTTCCCTTCCCTATGCGGATGAGGTGGAAGATGCCCGGGATCACCCTATCCGGGATTCGCTCCAGGGATCTATGGTAAGGACTCCCGCCAGGCCACGGCAACACCGCCGCCAGGTCTCTCCAGTCGAAGAGCGGGCTCTCCACCTGCCCGCGCCGCTCATCCCGACTCGTCTGTCTCGACGCCAACGTCGGGCACGAGCGGAAGAGGATGCCCACCTTGGGGCTCTAGCAACAGCGGCCGCATTGGCCCAAGCCACTGCTGGCTCCAGTCGCCAGGCCTCTGCGCATCCTGAGCAGGGGAACTCCTATGCCCGACCTGGATCGAGGCCCCGACCGCCCCAAAGGCAGGTTGGGTTGACTCTCCCGGTTGCTGGCACTGGCAGTAGCCACCGCGGACCACCTCGCGGTAGCGCTATTCACCGGCATAATCTACTCTGTGTGGCCGATCCAGGAGGCATGGGTCATACCACCTTCCGATCCCGGCCCGGAGGCCTGCCCGGAATCATCTCTCCCCACGTCCCCTTTGATATCTGTCCCGGTGCCCCTCGCACCTTGGTTCCCAGTCCTCTTGGCCCCAGCACTAGTGCGGCCGGAGGACGCCAGGACAGAGATCAGCCCTGCCCCGAAGAACCACCCAGGGGCAGGAAGGCAAGGCGTCGACGCCGAGGGAAGAATGTTACGGAATTCCGGACAGAGATCCGACCGGTTCGCTTCTCTGATTCAGAGGCAGAGTACGATTCGGCGACAGAGCCCTTTCCCCAATCCCGCCAGTCAAGGGCAGGGGTAGGAATGCGGCACGTCAGCCTCGTGCTCCCCGAGAGCGAGATCGATGTGATCCCCGCTTCTCTCCGAAGGTATATCCGGAGTAACGAGGGCCTGGTAGACCCCCAAGGATCAAGCTTGCGGTTGATACCGGCCCCTCCGGAAGTGCCTTCCGTCTCGATCGGAGAAGCCGGAGACTTTTTCTGGGGATCGACGGTCGAACCACGATCTGGTGCACCCTCGGCGAGCACCGATGCTACGACAGGATGTTCGCTCGCCGGCCCGTCCTATCGTGATGTGGTAGCTGGGGCACCGCCACCCTCAGAGGGCGGCCCGGGATATGGAGGCCAATCGGCATGTTCGCCGTATTCACCGTCGGCCAGCCCGTCGGCCCGGCGGCCCGCCTCGGCACCACTGCCGGTTCCCCGTCCGTTCCCAGCCATTGAAGAGGACCAAGGAGACCTGGGTCCCGAGTTCGAGTCGTGGAGATTCTGGACCGTCCTTGTAGAGGGCCACTTCCCTGAGAAGTTTTGGCCAGTCGCAGGACCGGGCTTTGATGCACCCGAATCACTCACCCCGGATGAGTTCGAATGCTTCCGCCGAACTCTCCGGGAGACTCACTCCCGTCTTCACTGCCTACAAATGCCATACCCCGGGAGTCAATTACACCTGGAGGATATTGGTGAGCAGTGCCGCCAAATTGACCTGGCCACGCTCCCCGCGGTCCGGCACCCCGGGTCATTTGGGCACCACGAGGCCCTCCAACAACGATGCGTTGAGTGTTTTCAAGTACTCCGCAAAGTTATCGAGGAAGCCACTCCCCACGTGTATATCCGTGGATGGGGGCAGTACGCTGCCCTACGCTTCAGTGTGATTCGCCGACAGCCCGATTCGCTGGGTGGCCCTGAGAGTATATCCCCAGGAACGGAAACAGTCAATATGGCTGACCTGTCGGGAGAGGGGAACGACTTGGAACTTCTCGACGGGGGCTTCCCCCCCGAATACAAGCTGTCGTCAGATCCATCGGTGAGAGTTACTCATCATCAGAGGAACCTCCTGGGGCTCCCCGCACCCACTGAAGCACTGACGTTGAGCCGAAACGTCAGCAAAGGAAAAGAGCACAGCGAGGCTATAAAGCCCGCCGACCCATCTGCCTCCATGCAGAGGGCAGAGGAGGATCCCGAGAAGGCTACGCTACGTCAACAGCTCGCCGAACAGAAGAAGCTGGTTGACCAGCTCCTCGCCGAGCGTGCTGCAGAACGGCGGCCTGACTACGGTGATCCTAGGCCAGGACAGCAGGGACCGGAACAACCGCTCCTCGACGAGACTCTCCCGGGCAACCGTGATTACGCCGTGTTCGCCGACAGGAGAGAGGCCATTGCCTACGGCAAGAGGGCGCGGTATGTTTCGCCTCACCCTCCCAAGCGGCGTGACTACCTGAGAGATCCCGCTCGGATTCCTCCCGCTGCCCCAAGGGCCGCTCCGCCCGCCATCCCATGAGCTGCCGAGTTCGACGATCCGGTCAACGACCCGGTTGAAGGGCCATGTAACGCGCTCGTGGTTAGAGATCCTCGCCAGGACTGGAACCCATGTCCGGACGATCCGATGGCGGCACTCATTGCCCGCTTGGAAGCCTTGGAGACTCGGCAGGTGGCGATCCCACCGGACGGCAAGCCCTACCCAGCATGGGTGGATGACATGCCGGCGCCCCCGGGATTCGGGAACCCCACTTTCGCCCCCTTCAACGGAACTGGAGATCCGCCACAGCATTTAGCCCACTTTAACTCGAGGTGCGGGCCTATGTTGGGGACTCCGGCGCAGCAGGAGGCCGCTAAGCTTCGCTGCTTTGTTCAGACACTGGAAGGGCCAGCATTTGTCTGGTACAGCCAGCTCCCCGTCGGGTCGGTAACCAGCTGGGAGGACCTCAGTAGACAGTTCCTCTACCAGTTCAGTTCCACAACCCGGAAGACATGTATCGCAGACCTCTTCAAGTGCAAGCAGAGGCCTGATGAGCGAGTCGCGGACTTCGTCGCCCGATGGAAGGGTCTCACGTATTCCCTTGACATGCCATTGACTCAAGAGCAGTTGCTGACAATGTGCGTCGGGAACGTCAAGACCGAGCTGGTCCCTTCCCTGATCACTCAAAATTACCCCGGAGGGTTCAGGGACTTCTCAGACAAAGCTCAACGTCTTGAGGAAGCCCTGCAACAGGCCAGCCAGGCACACCCGCTGCCTCCTATGATTCCTGCAAGGAGAGCCAGCAGGGCTGAGCCCGCTGCTGTTGCCCAGATAGAGGCCCCCAGGCCATTGGAGCTGTTGCCGGCGAGGCCAGCTCCACAGCCTCACAGGAATCCGCCTCCACGGGCTCAGTTCCCGGCCCAGCAGCGGCAGCCCCAGAACCGGCCGGCCCCTCCGCGTAATGTACCGCCGCAACCCAGGCGAGATAATCAGGGTCCACCTCCTCGGCCGGCCCCTCCAGCCCCTCGTCAAGACCACGCTCCCAGGGGCCCGCGACACCTGACTTACTCATTCCACGAGTATCAGGTCCCCGGTTATTTCCGGAGCGCCCTGGAGCAGAGGATTGTGCGACTTCCTGAGTGTTGGAGGCCAGAGGAGGCACATCTTACGAATAACCCCCGCTACTGCCCCTACCATCAGGCCCTGGGGCACACCATCCAGCGGTGCTACGTGTTTAAGGATTGGCTCCAAGACCAGATTAACAACAATGTAATCAGGTTGGGCCCAGCTCCGGCACAAGTAGCGGGCGTGTTCGTGGGATCAGATGGCGAGAGTGGCAACGAGGACGAATGGCAGCTGGTCTCCGACCGCGGATCCGAGAAGTATAATAACTGGATGGCCCGCAAGACGACCATTCGCGCCCATGGAATCATCCGTGCGCGCTTGAATCAGCCTGAGCCCCCAGAATCTGCGGGTGCCGCTTCGGCATCGTCGTCCCAGCCTGCCTCTTCCAAGAGGAGCAAACGGCGGCAGCGCAAGAAGGAAGAGCGCGCCCCGCCGGTTCCGCCACTATCCCGCACTCTCGGCGATTTCATGCCCCCGGAGATGGGGGTCCCTCCTCGGATCCGCCCGGTGATGGATGACTCGTCCGATGACGGTGTTGGGTACGCTTCGGTTAACACCGTCGAGCTGGTAAATCCCTTTTCGGTTCCCGACGTTGAAGAACACCAGGTGGACCTCCCTAGTGTCCCCGGTCGTCGCCACCGTCGGAAGAACCGCAGCAACAGGAGTCGCCGGGGCACAGCCGTTGGTGCCTCCAGCCAGGCCGTGCACGCCACTGAGACTAGGCAGCAGGCTCAAAACCGAGCTCAGCGCGCGCAGCCCCCCCATCCGGGGATGACGGATTCGCCTCCGCCACTGTTTGTGGTGTGGGACCAGGCAGAACCGCCTCAGCCGCGTCGCGACCAGCTCCGCCCTGCCACGGGTCCATCCCGGCCTCCTGACTCCAGTACGGTGACCATTTCCCGGACTGCGACCAGTGAACAACGAGATGCGCCAAGTACCAGTCGGCCGCCGATCCAACCGGCAAGGCCCGTCATGCCACCAACCGCAGAGCAACCTCCTGCAACCAGGGGCTCGCGCTTGGCCAAAAAGTATGATGTCCTGAAGCACTTGGCCGACATCCCAGCAAGGCTCTCCATCCTTGAGGCTCTGCGCATGTCATCTGAGATGCGCGAGGCACTCGCTGAAGCCCTGAAAAGCCCCCTCCAGTTTGAGACAGAGGTTGCGGCTGCAGAGGCCTTTCACGCCGAAACGATCGAGGACGCCGAATGTCAGGCAGTTATCTCGTTCTCTGGTAAGGATGAAGACCCTCCTATACAGGGACATATCCGTCCGCTGTATTTCACTGGCCAGTTCAATGGCTTTGAAGTCCGGCGCTGTCTTGTCGACACAGGGTCCGGGATTAACCTGATTCCAACTCGGACGCTCCGGAGATTGGGGTTGTCTGAGGATGACTTGATTCCCTCCGACCTCAGGATCCAGGGGTACGACCGCACCGAGAAAACCCCGGTCGGCAAGATACGTTTGAAGACCCAGTTCGGTGACTTGGTTGCCAACACCGAATTCATGGTAGTCTCTCAGGACACTGCGTATAACGCATTGATTGGCAGGCCATGGCTTCACCTTCACGCGGCGGTTCCCTCGTCATACCACCAATGCCTCAAATACTCCCTTAATGGTCGAGTAGGCGTGCTTCAAGGAGATGCCTCTCCTTTTGCCTCATGTGAAGCCCGCTATCTGGACGCGGACTATTACAAGAGCAAGGATAAGCAGATCCTGGCAGGTGAGGTTGAGCCTGTCGCTGTTGCAAGCGATCCCTGGGCAAGTCTGGATGACGCTTACGTCCTCCCGATTCACCGGTTGGACGTCGCCATGGTCTTGACGGTCCGCGAGTCTCCTGATGAGATGGCCGCGACCGCCCGCGCCAGCACCAGTGGCCCAGCAGGATTTGGTAGCCCCAATGCAGTTTCCAACGCAGTCTCTCCCGTGGACGATCCCTCCCCGAGTGGAGAGGACGTGGAAGATGCACCCCCAGCCTTTGAGGAGGGCGTCCCCGCCACGGTCGATGAGTTAATACAGGTGAACCTTGGAACCGAGGCCGATCCAAGACCCACATTGGTTAGTGCCGCCATGCCCTCTGAGGAGCGGCAGCAGTACGTGGACTTTCTCAGGCAGCACCGTGATGTGTTCGCTTGGGGCTATGACGAGATGCCGGGGCTAGATCCTCAGGTAGCCGTCCACCGCCTTGGTCTCCCGGCGAACCATCGCGGGTTCAAGCAGCCCCCCAGGAAGATGCACCCGTCCCACGGTGCCATGGTTGAGGCCGAAGTTGACAAGCTTATCAAAGCCAACTTCGTGAGGGAAGTTCAGTACCCCAAATGGCTGGCCAACATTGTGCCGGTCAGGAAGAAGAACGGGCAGATTAGAGTCTGCATCGACTTCCGCGATCTCAACCGCTACTGTCCGAAGGATGATTTTCCCCTTCCAGTGACAGAGCTGTTGATTGATGCCACGACAGGGTTCCAAGCCCTCTCCTTCATGGATGGATACTCCGGATACAACCAAATTCGGATGGCCCCTGAGGATGAGGAGTTCACTGCCTTCAGGGCCCCCCAAGGTACCTTTTGCTATCGGGTCATGCCCTTCGGCTTGAAGAATGCAGGTGCCACCTATCAACGGGCGATGCACCGCATATTCAAGCCAATCCTCGGCACACTGGTGGAATGCTACGTCGACGACTTGGTTGTCAAATCGCGCCAGCGTCAGGACCATCTCAAAGATCTTGAGAAAGTGTTCAGCTTCCTCCGGTCTCGCTGCCTGAAGATGAACCCGTTGAAGTGTGCCTTTGGGGTCACCTCCGGAAAGTTCCTTGGATTTGTGGTAAGATACCGGGGTATTGAGATCGACCCAGAGAAAATCAGGGCGATTAGCCAGATGCCTCCCCCAGGTACCGTCCGGGAACTGCAAGGGTTCCAAGGCCACTTAGCCTATATACGCCGATTCATCGCGAATCTGGCCGGCAAGTGTAAGCCCTTTTCTCGGCTCATGAAGAAAGGTGCCACCTATGTACGGGATAAAGAGTGTCAGACCGCTTTCGAGGAAATCAAGCAGTACCTGCTTCAACCTCCGGTTCTGATGCCGCCTGTATCCGGGAAGCCGCTGGTCCTCTATGTGACCGCCCTGGAACGGTCCCTGGGTGCCCTTCTCGCCCAGAAGAACAACGAGGGAACGGAGAATAGCCTCTATTACCTCAGTCGCATGCTCCTCGATGCGGAAGTCAGGTATTCCCCCATCGAGAAGAGCTGCCTGGCGCTCGTATTTGCCGTACAGAAATTACGGAACTACTTGCAGCACCATGAGGTACAGTTGGTTTCTCGGGTAGACCCGTTGAAATATATCCTGAGCCGGCCTATGTTGACTGGCCGCCTAGCGCGGTGGGCTGTGATTCTCCAGCAGTTCGACATCAGGTATGTGTCTCAGAAGGCCATCAAAGGGCAAGCATTGGCAGACTTTCTGGCTGCTCACCCAACCTCCGCGGATCAGCCGCTGGACCTAGGCTTTCCTGATGAGACCATTCTCTCGGTTGATCGAGCCGATCCATGCTGGCAGATGCACTTTGACGGTGCATCCCGGAGCCCCACCGGTAGAAGACTCGATAATTCTAAGCTCAACAGAGTGGGCTTGGGCATCGTCTTCATTACCCCGGAGCAAGCCGTGCTGCCATACTCTTTCCTGTTGTCAGAGGGCTGTACCAACAATGAGGCGGAATACCATGCCCTCATCACCGGCCTCGAGTTGGCTCTCGAGATCGACGTGCCCCGTCTGTGCGTGAAAGGGGACTCCGAGCTGGTCATTAAGCAGATCAATGGCGACTACGTTGTCAGGAAGCCGGAACTTGTGCCATTGTTGGAGTGCACCCTCCTTCTGATGGCCTGGTTCCCTTCTCGGCCGGAAATTGTCCATGTTCCTCGGTCGCAGAACGGTCGAGCAGATTCTTTGGCCAGCCTCGCTGCGTCACTTGCGGAGCCTGAACAGGACAACCTGATCGTCCGTGCGACGCGCCGCAGGCTCATCGCTCCCGTTATCCCGGAAGAAGATCGCGGCCCGTTGGTAAGTAACCTCACCACGGTTGCCCCTATGCCCGGAGCCCCGAGTACCCCAGATATGACAGTCGGATCAGCCCCTGATTGGAGGACGCCTTTGGTTGAGTACCTCCAACATGGCATTCTTCCATCGGATCGGGCCGAGCGCGAGCGAGTTCGACGCCGCGCATCGCAGTTCGTCCTCCAGAGCAGTCCCGGCCTGGAGCAGATCCTCTAAAAACGCGGATTTGATGGTGTTCTCCTCCGTTGCCTTCAGGGAGTTGAGATCCCATGGGTCATGCAAGAGGTTCATGCTGGTTCATGTGGCGCCCACCAGACCGGGCCGAAGCTGTCCCACCAGATTCGGAGGTTGGGATACTTCTGGCCCTCTATGATCCATGACTGCATCGAGTATGCCAGGAGGTGCCATGCGTGCCAGGTTCATGCGAACTTTGTGCATCGGCCGCCGGAGCCTCTCCATACCACAAGGTATTCCTGGCCCTTTGCAGTCTGGGGACTGGACGTTGTGGGACCTTACCCGCCGGCGACAGCTCGCCAGTGCCTGTTCATTCTGACCGCCACGGACTTCTTCTCCAAATGGGCAGAGGCGATTCCGCTCAGAGAGGTCAAATCCTGTTCGATCGCTGACTTCGTGACCTCCAACATCATCTATCGATTTGGAGTGCCTCACGCTATCCTCACGGATAACGGAACCAATTTCCGAGCAGCCGAGTTGAAGAAGTTGTACGCCAAGTATAACATTCGCTCGAACCATACATCTCGCTATCATGCGCAGGCGAATGGACAGATCGAGGCGTTCAACAAAACCCTCTCTAACATTCTGCAAAAGATGGTTGGTCAGAACAAGAAGAGTTGGCCGGACAAGCTCCCCAACGCCCTCTGGGCTTATCGGACGACGACTCGCAATTCCACCCAGATGACCCCTTATTTCCTGGTGTACGGAGCTGAGGTCGTCCTGCCCATCGAGATCCAGTTGCCGTCCTTGCGCACTGCGGTCTACGACCAGCAAGCGCCGGACAGAGTTGCTGAAGCCCGTCTAGTCGAGTTGGAAGCACTGGATGAGAATAGACTTCGCGCTTTGCACAACTTGGAGAGGCATCAGAACAGGATGGCTCGAGCTTTCAATAAGAAGGTTCGCCTCCGCTCCTTCCTGCAGGGTGATCTAGTGCTGGCCCTAAGAGCACCGATGATCCCCGGCAGGAAGCCGCCCAAGTTGGAGCCCAAGTGGGAGGGACCTTTTGTTGTCCACAAGGTCTATCCCAATGGCGCGTACTCCCTAGAAACTATGGATGGTGAGCGTGTCACTCCTCCCACCAACGCTAGGTTCCTCAAGCAGTACTTTGTCTGAGTGTGCCCACGTCCTGCACGACGTTAAACTGCATTCGTCCGAGCTACAAGACGTTAAACTGTTCAGCATTCGTCCTGCATGACGTTAAACTGCCCCTCAAGAACTACGTGCGGCTTGATTCCCATCCTTATGGGATACGTAGGACCGCCTGAACATTCATGTTTCAGGCCCAGCCCCATTTCCCGGGAATCTCTATCCCGCGTTGGGCCTCTGGCCCCAGTTCCCCTCCTTTTTGTGCGAGGCGTGTGGCGTGCGCGGGGGATTATGTCCTCATTCACGTCTGTCTACTGGCCGCGCCGTACGCCTCCCCCGTGTGTGGGACTACCTCACACCCCTCATCGTCCTGCATGACGTTAAACTGCCTCTCCAGAACTACGTATGGCTTGATTCCCATCCTTATGGGATACGTAGGACCGCCTGGACGCTTGTGTTTCAGGTCCAGCCCCGTCTCTTGGTTGATCACGGGGATCTGCCCTCTTTTGGTTGCTCTCAGGGTGAGTCCTCCGACCCTTTTCGGTGATCTGTTAACATGCTTTTGGGTACTTCGGTCTATGACTCGTAGTGTCAGATTCAATCCCGACAAGTCCTGTGCTGCTTGTCAGGCCTCGCGCTTCCTCTTGTTCGAGCCTTCACTCAAAGGGATCCTCGTTAGCGGTTTGGGTACGGTGCCTCAGTGCTCTCCTACCACTCCGGGTCGATTTACCGGCGAGTCCTGGGCCGCAAATCGATATGAATCCTGCGATTGAGCGGTTGATGCTCGTTTGCTTGCCCCGTCTTAGGCTGACGCGATCGGATGTTGTGTTGCGAATATGGTCAGCAACGTCCTTGATCACCGTGTCGGCTCTTTCAGGCTCTGAACATTGGATTGCGCAGTCCTCATCACACTCCGCCTTTATGCATTGTAGTGGAATCTCGACACTCTCTTCATACTGACCTCCAGTACACCTCTACACGTTAGGCAGACCAACAAGGGTAATGATGTCGTTCGAGGCTCCCATGATCTGAGCACCAAGGATATATGCGGATGTCCTCCCTAAGGGCCATGCGTAGCTGGACCCTCGTCCCCATAAGGAGGAAGGAGTCGCACGAACAATCGCGTTCTGGGCCCAGTATATCTGGAGGCTAGCATCTCTGCCCCTCGGGTGATGGACATATGCAGACCCCTATCCCAAGACTCTTCTCCGGGAATCGTGCGTGACCGCAGGGCTGGGTATGTTCCCACCTCCGCCGTGTCCGCCGTACCGCGATAAGCGGATTCCTCCATGGTCCGAGCTCTACGACCCTAAACTAAGATCTCCCCAAATGGGGTCCTACGTCCTGCATGACGTTAAACTGCACTCTCAGAACTACGTGTGGCTTGATCTCCAGCCTGATGGAGTACGTAGGAACGCCCAGGCATTCCGACTCGGGTCCAGCCTCAGGGATCGTTAAGTCCCGCCCCTCCTCGTCGCCGGCCGTCTGGCCTGACTTCGGGTAGAGTGGTGCAGTTGTGATATTCTCCCCGATTCAGCTCGGGATGCCCCATCGCAAGGATGGGAAGCGACGGTTTCCTCGTCAGAGAGGTACTGTCTGAGAATTGAGGTGACTCACGGCCAGATTAGTGCATCCGCCTAATACGCTTTCCCCACGGTGGCGCAATTTTGAGAGCGTTGGATTCTGTCAGAACAAATCGTCACTTCGCCCCATGCTTCGCATGCCCTGTTGATCTGGATTTCCACCCTTGTGTCTGAAGGAACCCCAAAGCGGTATTCATGATGACATGTGGTCCGCCTCCTGCAATATGAATGATGGCCTTTTTCAGTCCGTCTATTGCAGTTGTTATGGTCGATCCACTGTCCGCCTACCGTCTTGGGCATTTCCTGGAAGGCCGACCGTTGTGGATGTCCGGATTCGGGACACGCGATTCACCCTTTCTCATTTCCCTATGTTCGGATAAAATCTCAACGCCCCTAGCGTTGTCCCGCTCGTGTGTTGGAACAAGTTGGGGGGATGATACATTGATTAGGTCTGAGGTCTCCTTTCCTAGGAATGACCTCCCTCTTTTCTCCAGAAATCCAGGCCCAATTATGGATGCCTGATGCTTGGTTAACGCTCCCGCAAGACAATGAATTGTGGTTGAGCATGTTGAACCAAAAGATGCAGATAAATATATTGATTCACACAGATGGATCAATGTAGCGGAAGCAAATGTTTTGGGAATGGCAAAAAACAAAGCCCCTAGGGATTAGCGTGCTGGATAAGTCTTTCTAATGCCGCTACCCTTTGGCTGGCGGCCTCCAGAGCTGCTTCTCGCTCTCTGCGTGCCCTCTCCTCGTCGGCGGTCGCAGCACGCAGTTCGTCGATTCTGGCCTGTGCACGCTCCCGCTCGACTTGAATTGTCACCATCTGTTGGCCCGCCTCCGTCAGCTGTACTTGGGCGTCAACTAGCTGGGCTGCTAGTTGCTCCACAAGCTCGGTGCATGTTGCGACGAAGGCCTCCTTCTTTGCCGCCTGCCCTTCGAGACGCCGGACTTCCTGCTCCGCCGCGAGGAGCGCCCGCGTGCTCTCCGACATGTCACGACTTTGTGCGACGTCGGAACGCTGGCGGCTCTCGCGCATCTTCTCGGCCATGAAATCACGGACCGTCAGATGGAGGCGTTGAGCATCAGCTCCCCCGGTGCACAGGAAGCGCAGCCAGGTTTGGAGTGACCCCATGCGCCCCAGCCACTCCGAGGGGTCTCGCTTGAGGAAGCGCTGGATGCACTTCCACCCCCTTCGGCACGCTATCCGGCTCTCCTCGACCGCCTCCGTGTCCGAGTCGTCCATCTCCTCGGGATCGGCAGACCGGTAGGCAGGGAAGGCAGCCAGCAGGTCTGCTGCAGGGTCCGCCCCTGGGAGGTCCTCACAAGGGATAGGTTCCCCAACATCCGGGCGACCTTATTCTCTCTCCCCAGCGGCGCTGAAACCCTCGTCAGCCCCCGAACTTTCTCCGATGTCAGCACCGCCGACGTCCGCAGCCCCTTGATCAGCAGTTGGTGGGGCCGGCTCGGTTTGGGAAGTCTGTTCCGGAGCAGGCGGCATGTCTGCCACCGGTCCACTCGTGGATGGCCCGGGTTCGGCAACCCGATGAGCCTCCAGTGTTGAGATCACTGCGCAGGGCATGCCATGGTTAGTCACGGATCGTCAACGGCAAGCACCAGCAGTAATGTAGGGAGACTTACGGGAGTTCGGAGCGTCACCTTCCGCTGCCCCGGCCGCCGCAGGAACAGTTGCAGCAGGGGACCCTTCCGCGCTTGTCAGTTCGATGATGGGTGTCTGGCCCCGCCTTGTCTTGCTGGCGCCTCTCCTACTCTTGCTGAGGACGCCTGACCAGCATCCGTGTGCTTCTGAGAAAGGTGGATAAATGGGTTAGAAGCTGCATAAGAGAATGGATGAAGCAGGTTGAGTAGGGATAGAAGCGGACCTCGAGGAGCTCAGCGACATCAACGTTGTCAGAGCCGGCCACCTCGCCGCTCTCCCGCGGGCTCCCCCGATGAGACTTTCCCTCGGAGCCTTCATCCTCCCCCGTTTCCTCCTCCTCCTCGGAGTCGCTACTGTCATCTTCTCCCGGCGACATCTGTTCTAGAGCGGGCTCGAGACCGAGCATCACCTTCACCAGAAGGGATGGCTCCGCACGCCGACCACGTTGGCGCGCGTACTCGTCCATGGCCGTCAGATATGCATACTGCCGGTTGAAGTCCACCCTGCCGGCGATCTGGAGGCGCCCGACCTCTGGCAGATCGATTCCTTCTCTGAGTATCTTTCGCCAGATGACGTCGGTCCCCAGTGACTGCCGCAGGGTCATCCAGGCCGACCACAGCGCCGGGAAGACTGCATCGTGGGAGGGTTCGAGCAGACGCCTTACCTGCTTCCCGGGCCGCTCTTCGACCGCCGCACGCGCCCCCTCTCTGGGCGCCGAGGTCGTAGCGGCAGCCTGCGATGTACCCGCCGCCGAAGTCCCTGCTCGCGCCGGCCCCGCTGCTTGGCGCGCCTCCGTTCTCCCCCGTGTGGCGGCGCCTCGCCTCCTCCCTTGACACCCGGTCTCCGCACGGGTGACCTCGAGCCGCCGAACTAGCTTCCGTAGAAGCCCCTCAGGGTACGCGATGGCCCAGTGTTCGGCGTACTCGGTTGCCAAGCCTGCGTCGATCCCGGTAGGAGGGAGAGTGATGACGTCGCCAGAGCCGAAGGCGACGAACATCAGCCACATCTGGCGAAGGACGCCAGGGTTCGTCTCCTCCCGGACAGCAGTGAATACCCTCTTCGGCATCCGTTGAAGACACCCGAACTGCCTGGCGAACCGGGTCGGCACGTAAGGCTCGCAGATCACCTTCCCGTCGATCCGAGCCACGAGCACCCCGCCCCGCATGTTCAGGAAGTACTCATGCTGCTCCAGCGGACCCTGCCCGTTGTCGATCATCTGGCCGACGGGAGTGGGGAACGGACTGAAGTTGAAGTTGGCATGATTGCCAATCCGGATCCGCACGCCCTCCTCACTTAGGGTCATCGGAGCGACCCCCGCAATGTTCAGCAGGGAGGGTCGCAGGCCGTTTCCCGGAGGAATGATGGCGTTCGGAAACGTGTACCCACCGAGGTGAGCAGCCACCCAGCCGTGGAAGAACTGAAAGGGCCCACAGATCCTTCGTGGCGACCCCCCTCGTGAGATGCGTCCCAGGATGGCATACAGCCTCGCCAGTACTGGGACCCCGAGGTTGTATCTCTTATTGGCAGCCATGGCGCCCGCCATCGCCAGTGTCGCCGGGCGGACGCCCATCCTCGCATCCCGCACTGGAAGGAGCCACCCACTCAGAAAGGCGGCCAGGAACGCCGCGTACCGGACATTTGGGTCCCGGGCCTCGATGACGCGGTACCCCCATGAGCGGTAGTCGCCCGTCTCCAGGACCCGCCAGTATGACCCGTTCCGGCTCCTCTGAGCTGCGGTCGGGCACCGCTTCCCCCTGCCTGGCATCTTGACCGTCGGGTCATGCTCCAAGAACTGGCCGAACCATTCCTTGTAGGCTATGTCCTTCTGGAAGTCTTTGATCCCGAGCGGCTGCGTAGCCAGGTCAAGCAGATGCCAGGTCAGGATGGGAGTCCGTGACCTGTCCTCCCAGGTGTTCTTCGGTGGCAGGAACTCATCGTATTGGTAGCCCTCCAGCGGGATACCCCCGATGCAGTGGATGTCCCAGAGACCGATGCCGACCTCCCCATGGTGAAGATGGAAGGTGTTGGTATCCGGAGACCAGCGGGTGAACAGCTCCGGCCCGAGCTCGGACTGCTGGTAGAAATGGAACTGCGACGTCCACACCGCCTCGAACAGGCCGATGTACCGCAGCTCCTCTGCGAAGTGATCGCAAGTGTGGCGCACCCAGAACGCCCAGGCCCACTCGCTGGTGAAGTTGCCCCCAGACCGCAAGTCCAAGTCCTTCAGCCAGCCCTTGGTGTCGTCCGTGACGCTCTGGCGATATATGCTCAAGTAGAGGGCTGGAGAATTCTCCGCAGTAGGCTCACCCCCGTCAATGGTTCGCGTCCTCGGGTTCAGGACATAGACATCCAAGTGTCTGGTCTCCCTGGAAGGATGCCCATTGTTGGTGATGTTATAGCGGAGAAGCTCATCCTCCCGGGTCACCCAGGTCCGCGGCGCATCAATCTCGAACCCTGGCACCGGGACCTCATCTAGGATGCCAAAGTTCCAGAGCGGCAGGTTGTCCGACAGTGGATATGTCTTCTGGGCCGGCGTCAGCAAGTCGAACAAAGATTGATTGTTGGAAACAATCTCCTTGGCTCCGTAAACCTCCTCGTTCGTCGCCATCTCAGCCCTGCGAGTGGCGGCATCCCCCTCATTTCCTTGATTCGCGGCCATCTCAGAAGTTCCGGGGGTCGTGCGGGTTAAGGGATGAAGTGTGCGGAATCGGACGAGGCTGGTGGAAAAGTTTGAGAGTCGGCGCGCAATCCTAGTGGACGGCTCACAATCGGGAAGTCGTTCGCGTAAAACCCCGGGTATTCGCGCAAAGACAGAGCGAAATCCGGACGGTTTTGCGCGACGAGCGGGCGAATTCCGCGCCGGAAAAGGCAATTTCGCGCACGAGAGCAGATATGCTTATCGCGCGGAAGGCCAGTGTACGGCACGGAGGGACCCAGTGCCCCTATTTATAGGCGAGGCCAGGGTCCGCGCTGCGCGGAAAGAGTTTTGCACGACCGCATCGGCGAAGTTCGCACCCGACGCCCTCTTTTGCGCGCCACAGTCCCGCGCCGCCCAGGACTTCGGCATTCCGGCGTCTCCCTCGGAACCCGATCGTTGCGACCTCTCGCCGATCAGATTCCGAGGGGGGGCTTTTGTAGACGCCGGAAAAGTCCGTTGTTCCCAAACGAAGCTCCGGATGCGGAAAGCGAGGTCATATTTGGAGTCGGAAGAATGTTTCGGAGGGCCCGGAGGCCTTGCGCGGAATTTCAGAGGCCAGCGCGCAAAGATGATGATCCGCGCGCAAAACCCCTGGGATGCGCGCAACTCCCGTGCGCGCCGTGCCCGATTCTGCGCCCGCGAGGAGAATTCCGCGCTCGCGCCTTGGATTCCGCGCCCGGGGTTGCCTATAAATACTAGGCGACCCCCAACGTTTCAGGGGTTGCAGGAAGTCGAACGGTCTCCCGCGCGCGCAATTCAACCCCTCCCGCGCGCAATGCCGATCTTCAGGTAACCTCCTTTCTTTCGCGCAATAGAGCCTTGGGGTTCGCCTTCGCGCGCAATCCCCTTGGCTCCTTTCCTTTGAATAATCCGTAACCCGAAGGCCTTTGCGCGCAAAAGAAGCCTCTTGTGCGCAATTGCCCCCGGGTGCGCGCAATCCAGCCCGATTGCGCGCACCCCCCATTTTCAAAGTGGCCATTCGTTAGAGAATGACCCATTGCCCCCGCGCGCTACCCGAAGCCCGGTGCGCGCAATCCCAATCATCCGCGCGTGAAGCGCTGGCCCAATTGCGCGCCAGCCCGCCATTTTGCGCGCCGACCCGCGGTTTTGCGCGCAAAGCTCCTCTTTTGCGCGCAATCCGCCAGGGTCGCCCTTGACCCCCTGAGGGTACCCGCCTGCGTGGCGCCCGATGATCTTCATCCTGGGTGCCCGCACCGTGCGTTGTCTTTCCGTGCGACCCTCCAGGCTTGCGCGAAGTGACACGCATTTATGTCCAGCATGACGTTAAACTGCCCATATGTCCAGCATGACGTTAAACTGCCCATAGGTCCAGCATGACGTTAAACTGCCCATACGTCCAGCATGACGTTAAACTGCACATTCGTCCAAGCTGCACGACGCTAAACTGCCTAGCCCCCCATCGTCCGCGCTGCAAGACGTTAAACTGCCAAGTGTTTCGTCCTCAACACACGACGTTAAACTGTGCTTCGTCCGGCAAGACGTTAAACCGTCCGCTTCGTCCTCAACACACGACGTTAAACTGTACTTCGTCCGGCAAGACGTTAAACCGTCCGCAACCTGATCCCGTGCTCCGCACGCAGGGTCCCCCCCGGTTTGGATGTGGCCCCCACCCGCTCGTCTCTGCAGGGATGTCGGGATTGTCCCGCTTTTGGGACGATTTAATGGGAGTGGCTTTTCCCTACGGGGGCAGGGTATTACAAACCCCTAGTTTCTTGTGGGGGGATGCACATGTGTATCTCCATTGCACTCCCCCACTGCCGAAGCCAGTAGAGGGTGTGACTGGGATCAAGGTGTCTCCTACTTTCGGTCCAAGTCCCTTCCAACTGAGTTTTGCCGCATCCGGGCTGCCTCAAGTGCGTAAGTCCTGACAGAATGAACTACGTGGACTTTGATCCCTGTCTTCTAAACAGGGTACGTAGGAAGCCTCCCTGAGGTCCAAGCCCACCACCTGGTCGTCCCGGTCTTATTTACGTCGGTTCGTCCATCAGTGGACCCCTCCAGGGTTCACGCTTGCGTCGATTCACCTATGAATCTGCCCCTGTGGGAGACTGCCCGTGTGTATCTCCACTGTGCCTCCCCACAGCCCCTTTTTCCATTTCTCCTTTTATCGTCCAGCATGACGTGAAACTGTGATCCACCCGGCCGTTCCATCCCCCTCTGTGCGAGGTGGTTCGGTTCAATCCTCCGCCCGGCGGCCTCGACCCCTTCGTGAGTCGGCTTGCCGACGTCCAGCATGACGTTAAACTGTATACCCGAACTACGTTGACTTTGATCCATGCTAACGCGCGGTACGTAAGAAGCCCCTACGGGGTCCAAGCTCTTCACTCCATCATCCATCCTGATCCTTACCCGGGCCGCCACATCCCGGTGGGGTCATGCCACTTCACTCCACTCCACGTTACTAGGGAAGCCGCCCATGTGCTGGCCCCAGCGTCGGAGGTTCCCCGCAAGGGGTTCTGTCATCTAATCCACTTTTCGTGTTGATCGGTCCGATGCCGTCCCTGCTGGACGTTAAACTCGCGGCATACCCCGTGTTAAACATGGGAAGCTGAGGAAAACCTCAGGTGACACAGTTCCCCGCACCCAGTACGGGATGCCTCAGGCCATCATGCCTTCGAGAAGCCCTATTCGGGACGGAAGACAGACGTGCAGAGCCGCAGTGTCACGACACGCCCCCAGCACCCAGAGCCACCCGGCCTTCTCACTGCAGGTTGCTGCCCCGCCCAGACTCCTTGGAGCGTCCGGGCGGAAGCAGCGTAATTAACCGGTGTCCATGAAGATATGGCGCCGGGAACGAGATTCACGAACATTCTTAAGTCTATGAGGGAGACCCGGATTAGGCGACGAGTTCCGAGGAGACGTCCAAGGAAGGAGGAGCCGACATCCCATCATCCCGGTTTCGATCAAAGAGCAGACGCCCCTGAATAAGGGACGAATGCCGCCCGCCCTTGGAAAGCGGGACTGCGGGACCACAAGCCGCGCGCCCATCCCCTCGGGTTGACGGGTGCACGCGCGAACGCGTCCTGGCGGAACAGCGTAACCCGACGCACATCCGCACCGAAACACATACGATACATGAGAAATTAAAAATCAATAAAAATCTCGTATTCCTAACTGAAACATAGAGACTATGCATTACCAATTATTTAAAACGGAAGATTTGATCATTTAATACTATCATTAATAATTCAACCTTTGTTTCTTCTTAACATAAGAACTAGTATTTAAATTCCAATTCTGATTCACAGTATCTCTACTATTAGAACATTCTAATGAATAAACCCTTTTAGAATTACAAATATGCCTTTGGCATGGTTATATAAAATATGTAATGGTCTATTTCAAATCAACCTCATTTAGATTTGTTAATACTACTTTTTATAAAAAAACATGGTTGATTCACACTCTACTCACCTCAACTTAACAGTGTTCCATGAAAAAGTTCCTCAATGATAGAAATTAATGAAGAGATAAGAAATATGTTGATCCATAGCTAGATGATAATTTAAAAAAAACACTCATCATAAATAGAAAACACATTTCATCTAGAAATGTGATGCCGCCTCCTCCGGTACAATATTTTTACATCAAAGTTATCCACTGGAACTCATACCCAACTTCTAGTGATGTCCCGAGCTAAAAATTTCACTTATGTTTTCATGTCACAATACAAACATGGAAATATTTTAAATTCAGTACACATCGATTCTCGCCATTAAAAAAACCCATCCAAGCACAAGATAAAGTTCTCTATATTGATTATAACCAACTTCACCCAACCATGCATGTTAAGACCAAACAAACTAGCTATTTTTGACACTTTTAAAGAAGCTCAATTTCACCAGTTGACACATAGTCTCTTTCTGAACACGATGTGTAACGCCCCGACCCTAGTTGCCTAGAGTCGGTGAATTATTACATAACATTGGCATGATCACAAGAAAGATCAAATCTCGAAAGACCGATTGGTTTAGTAGCCTTGGAAACACTAGATATATTCATAAGTTTTACATTACATCATAAAATGAAAAACTACTACAACAACAAAGTCTCCATAATCCACACTACTATCCCCTCATAATATCCCTGCAGGTCATTCATAATTTACTTCTTCACATCCTGGGGAAAAATAAAACATAGAAAAGGGGTGAGCTCAAATGCCCAGTAAGGATAACAATATAGCGGAAACTTTCATAAATAAGAATAAACATTTAAGGCAATGCATTACTAAAACAAAAGCCTTTTAAAATTGAACTTCAACATGGTATGGCAAAAGTAAAATGAAATAATGCCATTTACTTATTCACATGGATATTCTACTAATCGAATAATCACATGCAAAAATCAATAACCACTTTCATAATGTTGGAATGCATAATGTCAAACGTTAATTTCATTGTCTAGGCCTCATCCCAAGACCTAGGGGTTACTTCTAACCGGAACCCAACCCGGAGTGCCTCTAATAACCGGACACCAACCCGGAGTGCCTCTAATAACCGGACACCAACCCGGAGTGCCTCTAATAACCGGACACCAACCCGGAGGGCATACTTTTACCAGTCCCTAACCTGGAGGGCTTACTTTAACCAGTCCCCAACCTGGAGGGCTTATTTTTACCAGTCCCCAACCTGGAGGGCTTACTTTTACCAGTCCCCAACCTGGAGGGCTTACTTTTACCGGTCCCCAACCCGGAACATACTTGTTTAGCACATTCATCTGAAGAAAAGTTTGAAATATAACATAAACATTCGGATTAAAACTAGCATACAAAATGTCAATAGTTTCACCATAAACTATGAATGGTATAAAATAGCACATCCACAGTCAAACATATCACAAAACCTTCAATACAATATAGAAGTTTTGTATTATAATAAATAAACTTCAAATAAGCGTAAAATCCATCAAAGGATGTTGACATAGATGAAATCAAAATTCTTTTAAAAGATATATCTCCTTTTATTTTTAAATCATTTAAGATCCATATAAAATAAAACATTTTCTTTGAAAATATTCTTATAAGCTTGTAATGAAATCTTTGACGATTTTATAATGGCGGAAAATAACCGCACCCGCCGTATAAGTTAAAAAAAACATTCTTATCTTAATTCTGTCGAAAAGGTTAAAAAGGACCTTGTTTTGAAAACGACGGAAAGATTCCTTTATAAACCTCTTACAAAAAGTCAAACAAGGGTATAAATTAATTTAACCCATATTCTTGTAAATAATAAATATGTTTTGAAATACATTTCGAAGAAACATGGATGTGGATGATAAAGAAATCCCAGTAGATTATTACGTATAAAGAACCTCGGATAATGAAGAGATTCTGAAATAACCCTTACCTTGTACTTTTCCTTGGTTGTGGTAGGTTAACCTCCTGTATAATGGTGAAATAATTGTTATTAAATTATACAAGAATCATATACATTAATATGATATCATATATGATCTTTTAATATTGATTTGATAATAATATCTTAGTATTATCGTTGTTTCGGGTGTTAATTTACTTGTTTTCTTTCATATGTTTTGTTACGTAAGACATGTTTGTAAAGGATAGGTTGTATATTATTCATATCCAGAATGATATCAAGTCCTTAAACATCATTTTTAAATCATAAAATGATAATTACGCTTTAATGGTTACGATGGAGAATGAATCTCATCGCGTTCGTGGAGACGGTAGTCCGTACGTACGCACGAGCGACAATATCATCCTTTTGATATTAAAATAATATATAAATGGATGGTATATCATATATACAGAATCATTAACATGTTATATTTATTATTTACATGAGTTACACATCATTATTATACCCATCCAAATAATATTATATTGAATAACAATTACACCACGACGTGGAGACGGTAAGCCGTACGTACGCACGTATGGTGACATGTTATTCAAAGGGTGGATAGAATACTGAATATGATTGTACCATATTTATAATAAAATCACAGTATATGTGAGGTACTGGAGTTATTATTTCAGAATGGTAAGAACAAAGGAAGAAGAAGTGGAAGAAGAAATGAACTTAGAAAAGGGTGGTGAGACCATTACCTCTTCTTCGGGTTCTTCCTTTTGATTTGATCAAAAGGGCTCCTTAGGTTGGCTTTCTGATCAAACTAAGGCCTCTAGGTTGTATTGAGGGATGTTGGGAGGGTATTTGGGCAGAGTTTGGCCGAACCAAAAGGCTTTAGGGGTGTGAAGAAATGAGAAGGAGGAGTGCCCTTTTATAAGAGGGGTGAGGGGCACCTTTGGAAAAGCTAGAAATATTAATTTATAATAAATTCATATTCGGTTTCTAAAGGCTCCAAAGTTGACTATTCAAAGGATGAGGTGGGGATAGGTCGAAAACCACTCAAACAATAGAATTTAGACAGGTTTGGGTACTTATATTAACCTTATCTTTAAGTATTAACTCTAAGTTAATTAGTTTCACTTTTACAATGTCTCTTTGTATTTTTATATAATATGGTTAATAAACTTACTATATACATCCAAGCGACCCCCAGTGGTCCATTAATGAGGAACCTATCATAATATAAGTCTCTTGGCCGAACCTTAGATTTTTAGGAATTTAATATCAATTAATAATATAATATTTGTTTTAAGAACTCTTTTATGTCAATTTTGACACTATTCAATAGTTGATTTTTGTGAAACTCCTAACAGATTGCTTAATTCGAAAAAAGTCAATTAAATCAATCCTAATATATCATATTATCATAGAAAATTAGTTTAATTCATTAAAAGTTTCATATTATAATTATTTGGGTATTTATAAGATCAATTATTTTAATTTTTCACTATTTTAGTAATTACTTCATCATCATTGTGTCATTAATATTTTACATTATTTGATGTCTAACAATTATAAATAAAATATCATTATGTAGTAAATCTTTTTAGCTTTCTAATGAATATTTATAATCGAAAATCCAACATGTATAACCCTATGTAAAAATTGTTCTTCTAAAAGATATATGCTTGTGTCATTTTTGTAATCATTTTAACTTAATTAAAATAAAGTGTCATTATCACTTACAAGTGGATCCATGGGGTCCCAAAATTGACACAAAGATGCCCATGGTCGACCATGTATCAACCAATAGGGTTAAGACACGTTTTAGGGTAATTTTGTATTATTATAATATTATTTTTTTAACCCTTATTTACCGGATTTACCCTTTAACCATGGTAAATAAAATATTTACCGCAGTAATTATTCAAAATGTGTAAAAATAAAAGTTACCTATTTACACAATTTGAACATCCTGATTCCAAATATGGAATCCATTTTCCTAAATTCAAAACACATAAGTGGCAGAAATTAATTTAAAATTAATTCCCGCTGTCAAAACAAAAAGCGTGTTTTTAAGAGATAATAACTATCAAAAGATTGACACTTGTTTATGTTCGGTTTAATTGTAAAATTATGTCCAATGATAAACATTAAATTGAATGGTAAAAATATATTCTAAATATACTTTAAAACCACTCAAATTCATAATTTATCACTATTAATTATTTTGATTAAAAAAGTTGTTTTTAATTAAAATTTAGAAATTTTCACTATTCATCAAAATATGAAAGTTATCCGAAATGTACCAAAATTTCACCCTAGGCTAATTTTGATATTCCGAATCCAAAAATGAAGTCCATTTTGAAATATAAAATATATATAATTTCAAAAAGTATGTATTACTATTCATAGCGACTAGTTTGATTGGTTACGGTGTGTTAGAACTCGGTGTTGCGTACAACACACGCTAGCGTACCGTGGAAGCTTGGGATGTTTCATTTTAAATTTTTGATGTCCCCATTTAGTCAAAAAGTTTAAAATATAGTATTTAAAAAATGGTTCACTATTAAAAGTTGATAAAAGTGCAATACTGAAAATGAATTTGTTCTTGCATTATATCTAAGAAACTCATAATATGGATTCTAAAATTATAAGGATTACATAAACTTTAAAATTTATCTAATACTATTCATAACCTCTTTTGAATGTCTTGTTTGGTAAGTCATGGTGTAATTGAAATCGGTGTTGCGTGTAATGAAAGTCATTGAATTATTTTGAAGAAATAACACACTATAAAATCTTGGGGTGTTACATTCTCCCCTCCTTCAATAAATTGCGTCCTCGCAATTTGAAATTGTTCTTTGAAAATAAAAGGTTGAAAATAGAAAATATATTTGTGGGAAAACCCACATCGGAAATTGGGTTACTAAAATTTAGTCTTAATATGAGGAAAGAGAAATCAAAGGGTCACCACCAAATTATGATCTCGATTAGGAGAACATTGGTGGCAATTAGAGACATATAATTGGAGGAAAAACGTAAATATTGATAGGTAGTGATTGAGGTCATCAATCACAAACAAGTATGAAATTGAGGTCCTTAAATTCATCAATCTATGATGATTTGAAATACCATCGGTTCAACAAAACATAGGGTATTAGGATAACACATTTTTGACATTTCAAAATATCTTAGTTGAAATCCCACATCGAAAAATGAATTAATGAGGCCTCTATTTAAAACAAAGAGTGGAAAGTATGAAGATTACCGAACATAACACATACTAGGGTTCCATATAAGAAAATATGGATATGGAGGAGAAATCTAACCATCAATTATCTGATGGAGAGTGGTAGAGAACATGGCTATGAAAAGGTCAAAAATCCCAAAGCCATAAATTAGTGATGATTTAAGGTACCATCTAGGACAACATTTTTGTTCTAAGTTCCTTTTCTTAATGTTGAGGAATTTATTTATGAGATTGGCTAAGATCATAAGGAGATATACTTACTTAATAAATTTCTACCACAAACTCATCTTTCACTCATAAAAAAAATTCTATTTATACTATTCGTACAGGGTTCCAAAATAAACGAATTATAATTCATCTACCAGATCTTTTAAAAAAAACTACATTATTTAATCCAGGACATCTCATGGGCCAGTGGTAGGTGATACACCCTTGTCGCCCTTCGGTTGCGGGTTCAAGTCTCGCAGCCTTGCCGGACGTGACGGGTTGCCGCCCGACCTCCGGGTTGTCCTTTTATGGTAATCCAAAATAATCCAAACTAGAACTATCCAAAATACTTCTGCCCAAACTCACAGTCCAACATTTATAAGGAAGGTAAACATAATATAGATCCTTTTTACCACGTAATAGCATATGAATACCTTCATCATGTATTCTTTTAATACACTGAAACATCCTGAATTACTATATTCCTTATTGATTACATTCATGCTCCCTTATTCCATATAGAATGCTGGATATACCTCATCAATCCAAAAATGTTTTAAACCCCAACAATAATGGAATATACAGATCATTAATCATTTCCAAGGTAGTCAAGAATATCCAATATAATTTATCCAAAACAATCATGTATTATTCCAAAATCACTAACTCGGTATCAGAACTATATTATGGTTTATCATTCTCTCAACCATATATTTTCCAAAAATTTATCCTACTATTGAGTCACCTTTCTTTGTTCCACACAATCACAAGTCCTTAATGAAATAGTACTGCAGTACAATCCTTATATACTCCATAATTATTATAACAATTACATTGTTGATACAACACTCAATTGACATAATCAACATAAGAACTATAATCATTCCTCTTCATCTGTGGTAGTATCATAACTTGATTATTATCCAATAACATCATTTGCGGCATAGTCTGATGACTGGGACATAGGTTCGCGTAGTGTCCAAACTCCTTGCAAATGAAGCATTGTACATTTAAAACCATTTTCTTACCCTTGCAGTCACGTACTTTGTGCCCTTTTCCTCCACACTTATAACAAACTCTCATTCCTTTAAGGCAAGTTCCAGGGTGTTTCTTTCCACAGTTAACACATATGGGAAAATTCTTCTTTTCCCTTTTCCCTTTATCCATCTTTCTCTCTTCCATCCTTTTCTTCTCTTGATTCCCTTCAAAGCCATAGGACTTAGTAAACTCTTTACTTATCTTATCAACATATGATAATATTTCTTCATATGATGATAATACATGGGAGACTATTTCTCTTATAAATTCTAGCTTAAGACCATGAAAGATATGATCCTTCCTTCTCTTTGGATCATGTGCATTTCTGGAGTTCTCATTCCTTCTACTGGGCGCCATTTCTAAACAATGGAATATACTAGATCAGTTTATGAATCAAAATACATAATCCCATACTTATAAAACACTTAACATAAATTGAACTATTTATGGATATAATCCATAATCATAAAAATGTTTTCTTTGAGGAAGTATATACTCATAAACCCTTAATAATGATTTGTAAAGAAAATGAGAGTTATCCTAAGCATATCCCCCGGGAGTGTCGTAACCAAGAGTGCAGCAAGGCCCGTTGTCGTGCACCAGTTCCCGTTCGAGTCTAGCTCAAAGCGGTGTTTTCGGGTTTTACCCCTAGGTACATCTGTGCCAGAGCCGCCTCTACCTGCTCGTATCCATACAGGGATGTATTGCTCGGAAAACTCACAAAGTCTCTACAATACCAAAATTCTAGGAAGTTCTTCTATACTAATCCTCAAAGTTCATCTTAGGTCTACGTGCTCTAATCAGAGTTTATCTAAATCTAGCTTCCAAGGTTTGTACTAAACTTCCTCTGATACCAACTGTAACGCCCCGACCCTATTTGCCTAGAGTCGGTGCATTATTACATAACATTGGCATGATCACAAGAAAGATCAAATCTCGAAAGACCGATTGGTTTAGTAGCCTTGGAAACACTAGATATATTCATAAGTTTTACATTACATCATAAAATGAAAAACTACTACAACAACAAAGTCTCCATAATCCACACTACTATCCCCTCATAATATCCCTGCAGGTCATTCATAATTTACTTCTTCACATCCTGGGGAAAAATAAAACATAGAAAAGGGGTGAGCTCAAATGCCCAGTAAGGATAACAATATAGCGGAAACTTTCATAAATAAGAATAAACATTTAAGGCAATGCATTACTAAAACAAAAGCCTTTTAAAATTGAACTTCAACATGGTATGGCTAAAGTAAAATGAAATAATGCCATTTACTTATTCACATGGATATTCTACTAATCGAATAATCACATGCAAAAATCAATAACCACTTTCATAATGTTGGAATGCATAATGTCAAACGTTAATTTCATTGTCTAGGCCTCATCCCAAGACCTAGGGGTTACTTCTAACCGGAACCCAACCCGGAGTGCCTCTAATAACCGGACACCAACCCGGAGTGCCTCTAATAACCGGACACCAACCTGGAGTGCCTCTAATAACCGGACACCAACCCGGAGGGCATACTTTTACCAGTCCCTAACCTGGAGGGCTTACTTTAACCAGTCCCCAACCTGGAGGGCTTACTTTTACCAGTCCCCAACCTGGAGGGCTTACTTTTACCAGTCCCCAACCTGGAGGGCTTACTTTTACCGGTCCCCAACCCGGAACATACTTGTTTAGCACATTCATCTGAAGAAAAGTTTGAAATATAACATAAACATTCGGATTAAAACTAGCATACGAAATGTCAATAGTTTCACCATAAACTATGAATGGTATAAAATAGCACATCCACAGTCAAACATATCACAAAACTTTCAATACAATATAGAAGTTTTGTATTATAATAAATACACTTCAAATAAGCGTAAAATCCATCAAAGGATGTTGACATAGATGAAATCAAAATTCTTTTAAAAGATATATCTCCTTTTATTTTTAAATCATTTAAGATCCATATAAAATAAAACATTTTCTTTGAAAATATTCTTATAAGCTTGTAATGAAATCTTTGACGATTTTATAACGGCGGAAAATAACCGCACCCGCCGTATAAGTTAAAAAAAACATTCTTATCTTAATTCTGTCGAAAAGGTTAAAAAGGACCTTGTTTTGAAAACGACGGAAAGATTCCTTTATAAACCTCTTACAAAAAGTCAAACAAGGGTATAAATTAATTTAACCCATATTCTTGTAAATAATAAATATGTTTTGAAATACATTTCGAAGAAACATGGATGTGGATGATAAAGAAATCCCAGTAGATTATTACGTATAAAGAACCTCGGATAATGAAGAGATTCTGAAATAACCCTTACCTTGTACTTTTCCTTGGTTGTGGTAGGTTAACCTCCTGTATAATGGTGAAATAATTGTTATTAAATTATACAAGAATCATATACATTAATATGATATCATATATGATCTTTTAATATTGATTTGATAATAATATCTTAGTATTATCGTTGTTTCGGGTGTTAACTTACTTGTTTTCTTTCATATGTTTTGTTACGTAAGACATGTTTGTAAAGGATAGGTTGTATATTATTCATATCCAGAATTATATCAAGTCCTTAAACATCATTTTTAAATCATAAAATGATAATTACGCTTTAATGGTTACGATGGAGAATGAATCTCATCGCGTTCGTGGAGACGGTAGTCCGTACGTACGCACGAGCGACAATATCATCCTTTTGATATTAAAATAATATATAAATGGATGGTATATCATATATACAGAATCATTAACATGTTATATTTATTATTTACATGAGTTACACATCATTATTATACCCATCCAAATAATATTATATTGAATAACAATTACACCACGACGTGGAGACGGTAAGCCGTACGTACGCACGTATGGTGACATGTTATTCAAAGGGTGGATAGAATACTGAATATGATTGTACCATATTTATAATAACATCACAGTATATGTGAGGTACTGGAGTTATTATTTCAGAATGGTAAGAACAAAGGAAGAAGAAGTGGAAGAAGAAATGAACTTAGAAAAGGGTGGTGAGATCATTACCTCTTCTTCGGGTTCTTCCTTTTGATTTGATCAAAAGGGCTCCTTAGGTTGGCTTTCTGATCAAACTAAGGCCTCTAGGTTGTATTGAGGGATGTTGGGAGGGTATTTGGGCAGAGTTTGGCCGAACCAAAAGGCTTTAGAGGTGTGAAGAAATGAGAAGGAGGAGTGCCCTTTTATAAGAGGGGTGAGGGGCACCTTTGGAAAAGCTAGAAATATTAATTTATAATAAATTCATATTCGGTTTCTAAAGGCTCCAAAGTTGACTATTCAGAGGATGAGGTGGGGCTAGGTGGAAAACCACTCAACCAATAGAATTTAGACAGGTTTGGGTACTTATATTAACCTTATCTTTAAGTATTAACTCTAAGTTAATTAGTTTCACTTTTACAATGTCTCTTTGTATTTTTATATAATATGGTTAATAAACTTACTATATACATCCAAGCGACCCCCAAGTGGTCCATTAATGAGGAACCTATCATAATATAAGTCTCTTGGCCGAACCTTAGATTTTTAGGAATTTAATATCAATTAATAATATAATATTTGTTTTAAGAACTCTTTTATGTCAATTTTGACACTATTCAATAGTTGATTTTTGTGAAACTCCTAACAGATTGCTTACTTCGAAAAAAGTCAATTAAATCAATCCTAATATATCATTTTATCATAGAAAATTAGTTTAATTCATTAAAAGTTTCATATTATAATTATTTGGGTATTTATAAGATCAATTAGTTTAATTTTTCACTATTTTAGTAATTACTGCATCATCATTTTGTCATTAATATTTTACATTCTTTGATGTCTAAAAATTATAAATAAAATATCATTATGTAGGAAATCTTTTTAGCTTTCTAATGAATATTTATAATCGAAAATCCAACATGTATAACCCTATGTAAAAATTGTTCTTCTAAAAGATATATGCTTGTGTCATTTTTGTAATCATTTTAACTTAATTAAAATAAAGTGTCATTATCACTTACAAGTGGATCCATGGGGTCCCAAAATTGACACAAAGATGCCCATGGTCGACCATGTATCAACCAATACGGTTAAGACACGTTTTAGGGTAATTTTGTATTATTATAATATTATTTTTTTAACGCTTATTTACCGGATTTACCCTTTAACCATGGTAAATAAAATATTTACCGCAGTAATTATTCAAAATGTGTAAAAATAAAAGTTACCTATTTACACAATTTGAACATCCTGATTCCAAATATGGAATCCATTTTCCTAAATTCAAAACACAGAAGTGGCAGAAATTAATTTAAAATTAATTCCCGCTGTCAAAACAAAAAGCGTGTTTTTAAGAGATAATAACTATCAAAAGATTGACACTTGTTTATGTTCGGTTTAATTGTAAAATTATGTCCAATGATAAACATTAAATTGAATGGTAAAAATATATTCTAAATATACTTTAAAACCACTCAAATTCATAATTTATCACTATTAATTATTTTGATTAAAAAAGTTGTTTTTAATTAAAATTTAGAAATTTTCACTATTCATCAAAATATGAAAGTTATCCGAAATGTACCAAAATTTCACCCTAGGCTAATTTTGATATTCCGAATCCAAAAATGAAGTCCATTTTGAAATATAAAATATATATAATTTCAAAAAGTATGTATTACTATTCATAGCGGCTAGTTTGATTGGTTACGGTGTGTTAGAACTCGGTGTTGCGTACAACACACGCTAGCGTACCGTGGAAGCTTGGGATGTTTCATTTTAAATTTTTGATGTCCCCATTTAGTCAAAAAGTTTAAAATATAGTATTTAAAAAATGGTTCACTATTAAAAGTTGATAAAAGTGCAATACTGAAAATGAATTTGTTCTTGCATTATATCTAAGAAACTCATAATATGGATTCTAAAATTATAAGGATTACATAAACTTTAAAATTTATCTAATACTATTCATAACCTCTTTTGAATGTCTTGTTTGGTAAGTCATGGTGTAATTGAAATCGGTGTTGCGTGTAATGAAAGTCATTGAATTATTTTGAAGAAATAACACACTATAAAATCTTGGGGTGTTACACGATGCATCGCTACTAGGGAATTATATAATTAATTAAGAATAACCAAATGAGTTCCAATTCAGCAGTAAATTCATCTAGCAGTTTATTAATCAGTATGTCATTTCAATGATGTGTTGTCTAGAAAACACTGATACTTTTTACAAACTAACCAGATATAAGTCATTCAAAAACATCACTGACCATTTCAAAAATTTTCATTCACTATTTCCTCCATTTTCTAAGAGGATACACTAAAACCATTTCAAAATGACTCTCCCCACCATAGTAGTTTCCAAGTTATTTCTTACTATCAAAGGGAACCCATCCACCAGAACACTCTCCATCGACCACTTATCCTTTTTCGTGGACATGGAAAACATGAGTTTACCGATATCCAATTGGAAAAGGGACATCACCTACCCTCATATAATCACTCTAAATCACATTCATGTTTTATGTATGCATGATGCTCCACAAATAAATTCTCACGCACACCATTAGCATCAGGAATGAAAACCAAAAAAACATATCAGCTTTTAAACATACCATGATGTGAGAATGCATAAACATCTAAAAATGAGAATTACATGATAATAACACCCATAATATGGTTAAACAACATATGAACATCCATAAAACTCACTTTGGGGATGAGGTCGAAGTGAGAAAGGTCCTCGGGAGAAGGGGGTCGCGGGTTGCCGGTCGCAGGCACCGCCGGAGGAGGTCGCGGGGTCGCCGGAGGAGGTCGCGGGGTCGCCGGAGGAGGTCGCGGGGTCGCCGGAGGAGGTCGCGGGATCGCCGGGGGGTCGCGGGGGGCTGCGGGCGAGGGTTGCAGGAATGGTCGCGGGGGGCTGCGGGCGAGGGTTGCAGGTAAACAGGGGTCGGGGTAGGGAAGGGTCGAGGTTTTTTTAAAAAAACAAAGGTTTAGCGGCGGTTTATTAAAAACCGCCGCGAAACGTATTTCGGAAAACGTTTAGCGGCGGTTTTGTGAACCGCCACCACAAAACCGCCGCTAAACACTGTTTATTTTGTAGTGAGACTTCCCAGAAATAAAATTTGTGCCACTAATTTAATTTCTTTTAAGTGGTTAAATCCTAAGGATGGAGTTTGGGTGAACCTAACTACCTAAGTGAGGTTAAATTTGAGGTGGGGCCCACACAAACCCCACCCCTTCAAATTCCCTAACCCCGATAACTCTTCCCCTTAAAACCCCCTTGTATTAAATGATGTGACTTCCTTTCACATTAAATACATGCCAACACTTTGTAATTACAACGTTCAACCTCTTTAATTAATTTTGAATTGAATAGTTTTAATTTTGAAGTGTCTTGTATTAAATAAAATAATAAGGTAGCTTATTATTTTATTTGGGGGAAAACTTCTTGGGTGAGAGCTCTTGAGTTTTTGGGGAAGAACACCGGATCTTCGACAAAGAATGCCTCCGACGGAGAACGCAAATACACCGACGACGTGACTTCTCTTCTTCTTTCTCCGCATCAAGGGAGGAGACACCACCACGGGGAACGTCGCCATCGACGATGGCTCTTCCTCTGATGACAACGGAATCGGCACCGATTTTCCGTGACGACCGATCATCGCGATGCTTGCCTCTTTCTGCGGCACAGCGACATGTGACGTCTTTTTGAGGTAGGGAATTAATTTGTGAATATTAATGAACCCCATGTTACTTCCTTCTAAATAATAGAACTCGGACCAAATAAATATTAAGTTGATATGCGGAAAATATGTTTTCGGGATGGGAATTCTTGACTGCGGGGAAAACTGTTGGAGTTTATTACTTTTGTTCGTGAAAATCCTTTGTCATTCTTCGTCATTTGGGCCACTTGTTATAAACATAACGGGAGGAGGTCAGACCGCACGAACACGGCCGACTCTCCTCCCCCTTTGTTGTTTTGTTCGTTGCAGCACGAACAAAGGCGGTGCAGTGCAACGGCACAGTATGGAATCATGAAATAATCCGACGAAGAAGCGCGGCACCATCGCACCGTGCCGTTGAGCCCGAACGAAACCGCGGCCGGAGTCGGGGCCGTGGAGGCGATTCGAAGACTCCGCTGGTTGATCGTTGTGCACGGATTGACGGGCGATGACAAACGGGGCCGCAAAGTCAATTTGAAGCCTCCGTCGTGATGTTCAGGTCTCGGGAGGACCGTTGGCGAAGGCAGCGAGCAACACGGACCACCGGAGGACGTCTGGTGGTCCGCGGAAAATCCTGCCGGCACGCCGCAGGGAAGGGCCGCCGCGGCTTCAGCCGCGGCGGCAGAAGGATGGTCCCACGGCCGCATGGGACCAAGGACGACGTGACGCCGGGATGCGTCATTGGTAGGGAGAGGTCCCCACACGGGGGCCACGACTACTTTCATGGGGGGGAAACCGCACCCCCCCTGTTCCGCTCAGCCGGACAACCGAGTGGGCACGCGGCCGCGCCAGCGTGGCAGACCAACCGGAAGGGCCACCTAGGCCGGGCCGGGCCGTGCCCAGGTTGGGTTGGGCCATGCCCACCGGGCCAGTCCACACCCTGTTGGGCCGGACCCGGACCCGGGTCGGGTCGACCCGGTTTGGCCGACCCAAGGGGTCTCGGGCCGGGTCGGACCGAGCCCGAACCGCCTATTTTCAGGCAGTTTCCATTCAAATGCCCATATCTTGGGCCTCAGACCTACGATCGATGCAACGTCAGTTGCGATGTGATACTTGGATCGAGGCGATCGTTTTTGTATATTACACTTTGGGTTTCAGAGTAATTTCTGTATGGCCGGGTTGGCTCGAACACGAATCCAACCGGGCCCTCGGAACGAAAACGCTTATATCTTGAGTTCCAGACGTTCAATTGACGTGCCGTCGACTTTTTTGGATTCCTATTGATGAGACAGAACTTTTGGAATACTTCTCATAAGGTTAGGACGCAGTTGGAATTTGGCCTGTTTGGATTGTACCCGAAATCCAACCGGGCCCCTAGAATGGAAAAGCTGATAACTTTCAGACCGGACGTCCGTTTGATGAACCGTCAGCGGCGTTGGTGATCACATTGAGAAACGGTCCCTATGAGTATACTATATGAGAGTTCGGGGTATAGTTGAGATACGTCCGGGTTGGTTTTCACATGAAACCAACCGGGCCCCTAGGACGAAAAGGCTAATAACTCACAGATCGGGCATCCGATTGACGTGCCGTTTGTTGCGTTGAGAACCCTATGACGAGGAGGTATTTTGATATACTTCTTCGTGGGACTTTTATATAATTGGAGTATCGATTTTTAGCTCATGGGGAGGACCCTCCCAGAGACGAGCGTACGGAGTACAGAGACCGTGTAGCTGGCTGAGACCTGACGACTGCTTGACCGACTCGACTTGGAGTGAGTCGACTAGCCCAGTGGACGGAGCACGAATTTGTTTTGGTGTAGACCCATGGAGGATGGAGCACTACTATTTGACAGTGCAGACCCATGGTACTCGTCCGGAGAGTACCTCTGCAGGCTATTAGGGGGTTTGCACTACTATGTTTGGGTGGCATACCCCGACGGGAAGCACTATTGTGTTTGGGTGGCTGACCCACGGTACATGACAGGAGGAGTACCTCAGCAGTCTTAGGTTAGTGAGCAGTACCTCGGAGTCGTGATAGGACCATTGTACACTCCAGATACGGGGCTCTTCAGTAGTTATGGTTTCGATAATTAAAATCTGGGTTTGAGCTGAGTCTATGATCTTGTATTTAATTAATGATTGAGATGGGTCACTTGATAACTTAGGTATATGTATGGGCATATACCTGGGTAGTGGTAATTCGTTGATTTCATAATCTTTGTGTTTACTCATGATTGAGATGGGTTACTTGAAAACATAGGTATATGTATGGGTATATACCTAAGTAGAGGTTATCTGTTGAGATATTTCTTTGTCGTTATCCTTGTTGGATTTAGTGAGACCTTGAGGGTCTCGGGGTCCCTTGTGAGTATCTTTATACTCACCCCTGCACGGGCTATGCCCGAACCTCGTTGTGTTGGTTGCAGACGACGGGCAGTGCTGACAAAGGCCGAGTGTTTCAGGACTGGACAGAACCCGGAGGTGGATCTCACGACGAGTCAGTATCCGGAGGTGGACTTTCCGACTTGAAGATACTCGGAGGAGGTTAACGGGCGAGAGTGTTTTGGAGGCTATCTGTACCTACCCTTTAGGTAGGATCCGTGGTGGACGATCCAGGAGCTGCCCTATCTGTAGCTACCCTTTAGGTAGGATCCTTGGTGGACGATCCAGGAGATGCGCTATCTGTACCTACCCTTCAGGTAGGATCTGAGGTGGACGACCCATGAGTTGTTTCTATTCTTCCAGCTGTTTGTCTTTTCTGTTGTACTTTCGTTCAGTTGTAGCTGTAAATTTCAGTTGGGTTTGTATTCTGGCCCTTTACTTCTCATCACTTCTTTTTTACTTAGTGTTTTACTTCTAATTGTACTCTGTGGTGTTTTGTTTACTTTTATAAAGGCAATGCCTTCCCAGTTATCGGTATTTACGCCTTTGGTGCTAGTCGCCAGCCCTTGGCCTAGGGAAGGCGGGCTTGGGGTAGTCACGACACGGGCCCCGAGGACGGGTCGTGACAAATTGGTATCAAAGGAGTTCGGTTCTACTGCAGAACTAAAGTCTCTGATATTTTTATATGTGAAGCAATAGTGTTAAGGGTACCGAGTGTAGTCTTCAGTTTAGGGAGTCCAGTGTTGGTACGGCGGCCGACGTATCCGTACACCTGGACCCTGACTACTGATTTTGGACTTTGTACAGGAAAACACTGATTGCGTGTGTGTTTCCAAAGTTTTAAAGTCAACTCAAACCAGGTCATCTCACCAGGTATAAATCGTTGACCTTGTCGCATCTGTTCAGGATGTCTCCATGCAGACAGTCCGTTGGAGTTCTGAGCGAGTACTCGATGATGGCCCACCAAGAGGCGAGGCTCCGGTGCGGGGCCCTTTTTATTAGGTTGGAACCCTCGGGTGGTGTACCAGCAGCACCACCACTTGTTGGACAGCAGATTCCACCAACCTTACTAGTGAACTGTGCACACTGGCAAAGCGTGCTGCACAAGTTCCAGCACCAGTGGCCTCCAAGGTTACGAGGTGAGGCAGATTCCCAGACAGCAGAGCACTGGCTGGAGGCGATTGCTAGAGTTTTCGGCCTAGCTGAGACATCAGTAGAGTGGATGGTGGACTTGACTACTAGAGTTTTCCAGTGAGTGACCATGAGGATGGTCCGCATAGTGATGAGGCTTCGGTACATGGACCGATGCCTGAGATAGTGCCTTCGGGTAGTGTTTCAGCTGTAAATCACTACAAGTTGGTCTGCAGTTACAACCGGTGGTACCGGTTGAAGAGACATGTAGGCTTATTGCCTTACACGTGTTCCAATATCAGATACCCTCAAGTTCTGAGGTGAGCCCGACTCACAGGAAGCTGAGAACTGGCTTGAGGAGGTGACTGAGAGTTTTCTAGAGCTTATACACCATCAGAACGACAATGTTTCAATAGATGAGTAATCATCGAGGCGTACTGATCGTTCTTGGTACATGATGACTACGATATAATAATTACTTTAGAGCTCAGACCTCAGAGGGAGGTGTGTTTAAAGGATATCTGAGTAAGCACTCTTTTCTCTGCCCATTCCTACTTATGTTAGGGAGCTAGAAAGAACCATTGTGGTTGAATGTTATTTGTCTGATCGGTTTTAGCCAGTGAATATTAACACTGGGAAGATGCGAACTGGCGTCAGTCTTAGATACTTGGGCATGCGAATGTTTCAAAAAGTGGAAATGTTAAGGACATATGAATATGCATAATAGAAGATGTGGATGCAGTGTTAGGAGAGCAGCATGAGGTGGTGTACATATCAACATGTTACAACCACCCGCCTTTGTTGTTCCCTCCAGGCTTAGGGAGATGGAGAGTAGGGAAATAGAGTAGCTGCATGCGGTCAAGGAGAGTGACCAATGGCTCTAAGAATGGTTTGAGGGACAATCTGTGTCCACTACAAGCTTCCGTAGTAACAGGCGTTGATACAAATCATTCCTTCCTTCCACAAATCTTGTCCCAGACCTAGAGTTTTCGGTTAAGCCGTTGACTTGACCCTCACATCTGGAGATACCTTGGGAGGAGACTCGATAATCACAATTATGCCGATAGTGTGATCTGACCCACGAGGCTAGAGTTTCGGTTGGAATCTCTTGGTGGTAGCGTCGAGGCCTTACGATGTTGGTCTGAGTATGGATTGGATCCACAGTTCATACATGGATTGACTGTATTAGGAAAAAAGGTTGTGGTTTATCTACAACATTGGGATGGTGTTTTCCTTGGTCGGTGAAATGGAATCCCCAGGTAGAACAGGATGGAATCATGCATAAGAGGGTGCATTCGATCACTCAGGAGATGGCCAAACTTACCTTTGTGCCAGAATTCTCCAGAGATGTAGCACCACTTCAAGCAGAGCTTTCAGGAGCTGGGTTCACCGGTGCGCCCAACCTGTGGGCGTTGGTTACATAGTTTACTGCGATGAATTAGGGACCAGACTCAGGTGTGTCCTGATGTAGGAGTGGGCAGTGATCGCCTATGGATCACGGATGATTAGACTGCACAGAGCTGACAGGAAGCCTCTGGAGTTCAAGGATGACGACCACGTCCTTATACGGGTCTCACCTCGACGAGGTTTATGGAGATGTGTCCAAGGCGACAAGTAATCTCCGAGGTTCAGTGGACATCTTCAGGTCCTCAGCTGGGTAGAAGAGCTGGTTTACCACTTGAACCATCCACATCAGTTGCACCGGGTGCACGACGACTTCCAAGTATCTCAACTGAGGAGATATGTGCTTAACCCGATGCATGTCATCGACCATGGGGAACTGGAATTTGGCTATGGGTTGACTTTTGTGGGGTTCTAGTAGAGGTTGAGGATCGATAGGAGAAGATCCTACAAGGACGATCGATTCCTTGGGTGCGCTTTTGCTGGTAGTATGGGAACCTCCAGGTGAGCACATGGGAGCAGAAGGCTCAGGTGCGTGGTTAGTACCACTTTTGTTTCCCTAGTTTGTGTTAAAGATTTATAAAGACGTAAAGCCCTGAGGTGGGAGTAATGTAAAGACCCGTAAAATTTAAGGGAAATTTTTTCTTAATTTGTTTTGGGATTTTACAAGAATTCATTTCTTGACGGCGCTTGATTCCGAGGCCCGGTGTGCCCGGAAATAATTTCCGAAGTTAGGCTCGGGTACGTTCAGTGAATGAACGAGTGGGTTTTTTTAACATTAAAACCAGTGCTCGGAATTGAAATCTGAGGGCACCGATGAACTCGTAGCGCCGGTAATTTTATAAGAATACCTTTTACAGAGTTGCGTTTTCTCGGGACGAGTTGTTTAGTTTTGTGGAGAATGACTTCTGAGAAATAAAATTTGTGCAACTAATTTTATTTCATTTAAGTGGATAAATCCTAAGGATGGAGGTTGGGTGAACCTAACTACCTAAGTGAGGTTAAATGTGAGGTGGGGCCCACACGAACCCCACCCCTTCAAATTCCCTAACCCCTTAACTCTTCCCCTTAAAACCCCATTGTATTAAATGATGTGACTTCCTTTCACATTAAATACATGCCAACAATTTGTAATTAAGGAGTTAATCATCTTTAATTAATTTTGATTTGAATAGTTTGAATTTTGAAGTGGATTGTATTAAATAAAATAATATGGTATCTTATTATTTTATTTGGGGGAAACTTCTTGGGTGGGAGCTCTTGAGTTTTTGGGTAAGAACACCGGGTCTTCGACGAAGAACGCCTCTGACGGAGAACGCGAACAAACCGACGACGGGCCTTCTCTTCTTCTTTCTCTACGTCAAGAGAGGAGACACCACCACGGGGAATGTCTCCATCGATGAAGACTCTTCCTCCGATGACAACGGAATCGGCACCGATCTTCTGCGATGACCGATCATCGTGGTGCTTGCCTCTTTCCGCGGCATGACGACATGAGACGTCTTTTCAAGGTAGGGAATTAATTTGTGAATATTAATGAACACCATGTTACTTCCTTCTAAATAAATTAACACGGATCAACTAAATATTAAGTTAATCCGCAGAGAATATGTTTGTGGGTTGGGAATTCTTGATTGGGGGGGAAACTGTTGGGGTTGATTACTTTTGTTTGTGAAAAATCCTTTTTCGTTCTTCGTCTTTTGGGCCGCTTGTTATCAACCTAATGGGAGGAGGTCAGACTGCAAGAACACTGCCGACTCTCCTCCCCCTTTTTTGTTTTGTTCATTGCGGCACGAAAAAAGGCGGCGCGGTGTAATGGCACCGCGTGGAAACAAGAAAGAACGCGCAGAAGAAGCACAGCGTCGTCGCACAATGCCGTTGAGGCTGAACGAATCCGCGACCGGAGTCGGGGCCAAGAGGCGATTCGAAGACTCCGCTGGTTGATCGTTGTGCATGGATTAACGGGTGACAACAAACAAGGCCTCAATGTCAATTTGAAGCCTCCACAGCAAAGGTTGGTTCTCGGGAGGACCATTGGCGAAGGCGGCGAGCAAAACGGACCACCGGAGTACGTCCGGTGGTCCGCGGAAAATCCTACCGGCGAGCCGCCAGGAAGGGCTGACGTGGCTTCAGCCGTGGTGGTAGGCGGCTGGTCCCGCGGCTGCATGGGACCAAGGAGGACGTGACGCCAGTCCGCATCGCTGGCAGGGAGTGGCCCCCACGCGGGGGTCGTGACTTCTTTCACGGGGGGGCAACCGCACCCCCCTGTCCCGCTCAACCGGACAACCGAGCGGGCACGCGGCCGCGCCAGCGCGACAGGCCAACCGGTTGGGCCAGGCCACTCCCACCGGGCCGGGCCATGCACTGTTGGTCCGGACTAGGACCCGGGTCGGGTCGCTCCGGTTCGGGCCGACCCAGGGGGTCTCGGGCCGGGTCGGACCGGTCCCGAACCCCCTCTTTTCGGGAAGTTTCCGTTCAAATGCCTATATCTTGGGCCTCAGACCTCCTATCGATGCACCGTTAGTTGCGATGCGATCCTCAGATCGAGATGATAGTTTCAGTATATTACACTAAGGGTTTTGGAGAACTTTGAGTATGGCCGGGTTAGTTCGAACACGAAACCAACCGGGCCCTCGGTACGGAAACACTTATATATTGAGTTCCGGACATATGATTGACGTGCCATCGACTTTGTTGAATTTCTCTTGATGAGACAGAACTTTTGGAATACTTCACCTAAGGTTTGGATGCAGTTGGAATATGGCTGTGTTGGATTGTACCTGAAATCCAACTGGGCCCCTAGAACGAAAAAGTTGATAACTTTCAGACCAGACGTCTGTTTGATGAACCGTCAGCGGCGTTGGTGATCACGTTGAGAAACGGTCCCTATGAGTATAACCTATGAGAGTTCGGGGTACAGTTGAGATACGGCTGGGTTGGTTCACACACGAAACCAACCGGGCCCCTGGACGAAAAGGCTAATAACTCACAGACTGGGCGTCCGATTGACGCGCCGTCTGTTGCATTGAGACCCCTATGACGAGGCGGTCCATTGAGATACTTCTTCGTGGGACTTTGAGATACTTGGATTATCGACCTGTAGCTCGTGGAGCGGACCCTCCTAGAGACGATCGTACGTAGTACGGAGACTGTGTAGCCGGCTGAGACCTGACGACTGCTTGACCGACTCGACCTGGAGTGAGTCAACTAGCCCAGTGGACAAAGCACTAATTTGTTTGGGTGCAGACCCATGGCGGACGGAGCACTACTGTGTGACAGTGCAGACCCATGGTACTCGTCCGGAGAGTACCTCTGCAGATTTTTAGGGGGTGTGATCTACTGTGTTTGGGTGGCATACCCCGGAGGGAAGCACTACTGTGTTTGGATGGCTGACCCGCGATACTCGACAGGAGGAGTACCTCAGCAGTCTTAGGTTAGTGAGCAGTACCTCAGAGTAATGACAGGACCACTGTACACTCCAGAGATGGGGCTCTTCAGTAGTTATAGTTTCGATAATGAAATTCCTAGTTTGAGCTGAGTCTATGATCTTGTAATTACCTCATGATTGATATGGGTCACTTGATAACTTATGTATATGTATGAGTATATAGCTGGGTAGTGTTTATCCATTGATTTCATAATCTTTGTGTTTCCTCATGATTGAGATGAGTTACTTGACAACCTAGGTACATGTATGGGTATATATCGATGTAGAGTTTATCTGTTGAGATCTTTCTTTGTGGTAATCCTTATTGGATTTAGTGAGACCTTGAGGGTCTCGGGGTCCCTACTGAGTATCGTTATACTCACCCCTGCATGGGCTATGCTCACACCTCGTTTTGTTGGTTGCAGATGACGGGAAGCACTGACAGAGGCCGAGTGTTTGAGGAATGGATAGTACCCGAAGGTGGATCTCACGATGAGTCAGTATCCGGAGCTGGACATCACGACGTGACGATACTCGGAGGAGGTTTAATGGTGAGAGCATTGTGGAGGCTATCTGTACTTACCCTTCAGGTAGGATCCGTGGTGGACGATCCAGGAGCTGCGCTATCTGTACCTACCCTTTAGGTAGGATCCGAGGTGGACGACCCAGGAGCTGTTTATATTCTTCCAGCTGTTTGTCTTTTCTGTTGTACTTTTGTTCAGTTGTAGGTGGACTTTTTAGTTGGGTTTGTATTCTGGCCCTTTACATTTCAACACTTCTTTTGTACTTCGTGTTTTACATCTTCTTGTACTCTATGGTATTTTGTTTACTTTTATAAAGGCAATGCCTTCCCAGTTATCGGGATTTACGCCTTTGGTGCTACTCGCCAGCCCCTGGCCTATGGAAGGCGGGCTTGGGGTAGTCACGGAATGGGCCCCGAGGACTAGTCGTGATAGTAACATTGAAGATGGATGGTCATCATTATTATTTTGGCTACTAGTATAGTATATAATGACCCACAATGATCATTTCATGAGTAATTATATGAACAAATCATTTAGAGAATATCCCAGAACATTAAAAGGTGATGAGTTTTCCAAGGTGATGTCAAGCTATCAAAAATTAAAAAGTCCATTTTTCAATGTGACACATTTTAGTGATGACCATAGGACTACATGAAGTATCCATAGGAAAACATTCATAGTCAGAAAATGTGATACTTGAAGTTGGGTATAATATTGTAAAGGAAACAGAAGGTTTCCCATGATCCTAGCTGCTCAAACCATAAATTGATATTTGTAGAAAGTATAATATGCATGAAGGGTTTGAGCACCCTAAATGTTCTATTGAACCTGTTTAACATGTTATCATGGTGAATAGTTGTGAAAAATCATTGATCATACTTTTTCATGAAATAGGGGTTGCAAAAATCATTGATTTCATTTTATTTGGGCTACAAATTGGGCTATATGAGCATTAAACCTTATTAATTTTCACTCTATTGTTTCCCCTAAACACTATATATGTATAGATTTTGAGTGAAGAATTTAATTTTTCATAATCCCCCCTTTTATTGTTTTCAAGATAACATGTTTTAGGTGTGTTTCACCATAATTTTGGGTCTTTTGATATTGACAATTGTAGGATTAATGTTTAAGTTCATACAACTCTTATAAAACTAAATAGTATAAGGTTGTGAAACAAATTCAACTAATATGAGGGGAATGTTACATAAGATCCTAATTAGGGTACCATAGGTCAAAGTTATTCGAACATCATTTTTAGAGGGTGTTGGAAATTCTTTGAATCATAGATTGAGGTTCTTATGTAATTTGCAATGATAAGGTACAATCATGTTGGGAAAGGCCCATATTTCCCTAAGGTGATATAATCTTATACAATGATTTTTTGTTTAAAAGTATTTGAAATCCTTTTTTAAGCCAATAACACATATGGATGTTGACTATAGGCACATATACTGGATCCATATACATAAATTCATATTCAAACTAAGGGTCCTTTGAATATGGGTTTCCATTTCCAAGTTCCATCTAGGGTTTGCAGCAACTCGAGGTTCTCAATACATGAATGGTGATTCATGAGCCAAGGGGCTTAATAGTTGATAGAATAACTCCATTATTTGGTAGACCATGGTTAGGAACTTGTGTTCCTTTGTTAAGGTATGATTATGGGTTTGTATTTGAACCTTTTAACATCTTATAGAAGAGAATCATTTTTCATATTTTTTAATATCATGGAACCATTACATTTTCTTTTCTATATAATTTCATGTGGTAAGTTCATACCCTTAATTTGAGTTTAATAACATTTTTTAAGGATGTGGGTAAAAGAACGTATCATTCTGCATGATGTCTTTGGGGATAATTTTCATTGGACTAGTGTGTTTTGATGCATGGGTCATATTTTATTCATGCATAGGCTTATTTATGGGTAAGTTTCTGACATCGCCCTTATCCGGTTTATATATCACATGTGAAAGAAATCCATACATAGATCTGACTCATGTGTAAGAAAATGATCTTGTATGGTTCATATCGTTTTTTATAATAGTTATATAATATTTTTTTCATGAATTTTAATGTCATGAGGCTAGGAAATTTACAACACATTTTAGTCCAAAATGGAGTTAAGGGTTCATATGTATCATTTCATATGTTCTGTCTGAACATAGGATTGTAGATCTGGGTGTTGTTACTTATTCAAGTATGTTAGGAATCAAGCCATATATAGTTCTTGTATTCATGTTCTCATTGTAGGTATGACCCATAGAATGAGATAGGGGTATATTTTATTTACTACATGTGGACACAAGAATTAAATATCTGGGCGACACTATGTATCATGTGAGGGTAGGAAACAAGACACATGATGTTATTGATTGGGAACTATCTACTATGGTCTTATCTATACACATTGGGGATCATTTTCCTATTTATTATTGTATCTAAGCCTAGGATTAGAGATTTGGATGTCACTATATATCCTATAATGACAGGAATAACGAAACACATTGTTATGGAGATACCATGTATTTTAACATCATACCAAAAAGAAAAAAGACTCCCTTACATGAAAAAAGAATATTTTGATATAGCATGGGATTGGTGATCTAGGCATCACTATGTATCTTTTGAGAGAAGGAATCAACTCAAATTTATTTATTAAATTTTTGTATAGTGGGAGACAAACACCCAGGAAAATTGAAATCTTAGGAAATGACCATTGTAATGTGTATTTTGTGTCATGAAAGATACATAAACAATGACGTTTAGCAGAATTCATCAAGGCATTACGATGTACCTTTTAAATTATTGCGTACAAAACCGTGATAATATTATCTCATAATGATAGTTCTTATTTGATCAGGGAATACCTAACCAAAATTCTTTGGATTAGGTGAGAAATTATTAGTGTGATGAAGAATTAATAGAATGTTATACACTATCCATACATTTTAAATTATGTAAAGATAGAGAAATATTGTATCATGTAGCAAATAAACCAAAAATTCGGATAGTGATGTCCCTGTGAATCTCATTGTAATGAGAATCAACAAATACATTGTTTTGGATACCCAATTAGTTTAATGTAATGAGGAGAGGAAATCAGCCATACATTTTAAGGTTATGTGGTGAATATGAAGGTGGATCATCATAAAAGAAGATGAATCTGTAGATGAACTCGATAACATATGTATGTGTGTCACTATGTATCCTATATTGATAGGAATCCAGAGCCAAAAATTTCTTGGATAAAATTCATTTCACTATCACGTGGAGAAGAAATTATCCATTCCATTTAATGTCTTTCATTATGGACAGGATTCAACCAATGTGAATGAAGCAGAATATTGGGGGTCCACTCATTTTTAGGTGTTGGGGTGAGGAAAATTTCCTTGTAGTTTAGAATCATGCAGTTAAGACATATACCAAAAAATTTAACATCATATGGTCAGGATGTGTTTCATACAATTTACTCTAATGTGGCCAAGACGTTTCTTCATACAGTTTAACATCATGGGGGGAGGATGTCTTCATGGAGTTTAACGTCCTACGATCAAGATGATTGATATTTTACATTTCATGGTCTTGATTCTAGGAGGATTTTTTTTTGTTGAATGGAGTTTAACTAGGATTATTGACGGTTGATGAAATCTACAAAATTTATATCCTAAGAAGCATTACATTTTGGGGGCATGATTCAATCCCTATCCGTTGTGTCAAGTGATTAAGATCCACTGTGATAGAAAATAATTATTATTTTAGGAACATAAAATAGAGGGTTCATCATAAGATAATTCTTTTCTAGTGTTAGTGTGGTTCTAAGATCCAATACGAGTTCTCCTTAATTTAATGAGCAAAGGATAACCTATTTATTTATGGCATGTTCATTTTGATTATGGTTGACTTCAATGCTGTGAAATGTATGCAACCTATTCTCATTGAGCTACTCTAACTCAAGAAAATTAATTTTTGGTTTTTCATCATCTAAGAGATGGTCATATAATTCTATTATAATCAAGGGTAACAAGAATTTCATATGAATTAATTACTCTATTCCATACACCAATAAATATTGAATTTCTTATGTCGTAGTTCGCAAAGTGGTATGGTAGGCTCATAATGAATGAAAGAGCTTATCCAGCTATGAAATCTTGCCTTTATTAAAAATTTTCTATATTATATTTTATAGTCTTATTAAAAGAATATACTTGATCATTTTTTATGCATGATAATGATAAAATTTATGGGAGAATATTTTGTACTCCTTGTAAAATTTCCTCAACAAAATAAAATAGAAGTTGCTGTCATTACCCCTTATTGGCATGTTAGAGACAAAAATCTGAGTAATGATATGATACATCATGAAGTTGATGATATTCATCATCCTAACATCCTAGAGTGGTATTTTCTTATCCCATTAAGAAAATAATTAGGTTTAAATAAGGATTTACATGAACTTATTAAATATGGATGGAGGATATGGCCCCACAACATCCATTCTGAATATGGAGAACAACCAAGAATACTTAGCTGTATATATCAATTATAAGGTTTGATGGATGATGTTTGTATGGATATGTAATTCATGTCTTTTCCTGGTGAATTAGAACTATTAGTTCTATATCACGATCATTCCATAGAAACCTAGCCTCATGAATTGGTGGCAGACCCTAGTCCTATATTGATGATTGTTGTAGGAGACTTCATGGACTTCATCCAAGATGGTGGTAATTTCTCTTTCTTAAGTCCATATATAGATGATTCCATCAAATCCTTTCTTGAAGAAGGATTTATTCACATTTGGGAAATCTATCAGGGTAATGTTCAATACTCATCATGAAATTTGTTCCCTTCTGGATCAGTTTGATGGGAGAGTAGCATTTTAGAGGGAACTAATTGTGGGATCCATTGATCGATGGGTGGATATCGATTCATGATGCTCTAAGGTGGTTATGAGATTATTTGTTTTATTAATATAAAATATGATGACTAATGAGACTATTCTTTTGATTGTGATATGAAATATTAACTCCTCCAAAATGGTGTCACATGGGACAATGGTTTCATTATCCAATGAATGAGCAGAATATTTTTTTAATTGGTGGACATGATGTAGAATGAGATAAAAATTGAATTTTGACATTAGTCCCCTACCATAGCCAATATGAGGGTCTGATTCTATCATTTTTAATGAAATATTCACCATTGATTATTTTATTAGTAACTATGTATCGCCTTTGATATTATGGTAGTATGTTTTCATCTGTTAGGATAATTCGAAGAAATAGAGAAGTGATTGGTATTCTGCCTCATTATTTGTATAGCCTTCAGATGGTGAGAATGAGTAAGGAAATGTTTCTTTTTTTAAAGAAACAAACACAATATCTAAGACAACTTAATTGTGTTTTGGGTTTTCTAGTCTATGTCGGATAGGTATTCGGAATGTTCCATTGAAATATATATCACATATAAGGGGAGTTTCATGGGAATTGAATGCCTCCTCATCGAGGTTTTTTGTGTCTACTAGTGTTTTATCTAGAGTGGGGTGTGGTGTAAGTTAATCTCCATGGGACTAACTTTTCACCGACATTAATGACACAAACCGAGTGCAATATTATTTCATAATGACCGCCCATTTGGCCAAAGTCCTAATTTTTAGGGGAGACCAAGGATGTACCTATGAATATCAACATGGGAGATCAATTGGACATCACAGTGATACAAGTAATGCATCATATTGTTTTCTTAAAAGATTATTTGGTTGTAGTTCTTATCAACATTAGATTAACAGGTCATAACATCTAGCATCATTTAGATGAGGTTGTAGAGACTTATATCACTCAACATAGAACTATTAAATGTGGGGAGGGAACCATATGAGCATTTCATGGTAGCCACATTTAAGATGTGTGGTGTTCCTACCACTAATGGAAATAGGATAAGTGGGTGTAGTTGGTACTACTTGAGTCTCTTGAAGGCTTCTGAGAATATATCATCCTATTAATATCTAATTCCATTCATAATTATCTTGGTGAAGGGAAAATATTTTCCTCCCATGTTTTATCAGAAATTAATAATGTAGGTGAGGTTCCCTTGGATCCCTCCCACCTCTTGGAGATTCTAAGGAGTTTACATTCACTAGATTTCAGTGGTCTTCTCAAGGTCAAACTTGATGGCATATTGGAATATCAAAAATCCAAGGAATTTCCTTGATGTAACCCCAAAATTAAATTTTAGTGGATTCATCTTCAGATAATGATGCTACATCCAGATGAAGACTACTTGAAGATTGACAAAGTGATCACCTCACAATCAGGATTTTATAACCAGTTCATTGACATAAAATTAAATTATTCATCTAAGGATGCTCTTAATGATGTTCTACAAGGAACATTAAAAAATGGAACAATCATTCTTCCATCCAAATGGCATAACCTTATATAAAAAGATCACATGGGTTATCTAAAGGTTTTTTCTTCCTCATATTTAGGGGATATATTTATTTAATTATACCCTAAATACCCATCCATTGAAGAGAGTGTAATGACCTGGATTTTTATAAATGAAATTCCACATGTTATTTGATATCTTATTATGTAAAATGGTTATATAAAATAAATAAAACAATTTGGATTTATTATATCCTATCAAATTTAAAATACTATTATGTTTCATTGCATTTGATAATATAACCGTTGAACAATGGTCGAAGGATTAGTTTAAATATAGGGTTATAAAAATCCAATTGTCACATAAAACTGAAGTGATGGACACACCAGTGGGATGTTATACCACGTAGCCCATTTAATATAGATTTTGATGGAGATAAATTCACTAGTATTTTAGCATGTTCAGGCCCAAGAAGAGATCCACCATCTTAACCATGAGTGAAACCACCCACAGTAGATGTTCGATCTAATCGAGATCACACCAAAAACCATGTATGTTAAACCCCCAATTAAAGTCTCACCACAACACATTATACCATTTGGTAGTTTGTTGGTGTATTAAAGTGATATGTATCATTACCAAAATAATATGAATATGTATATTTTATTCTCAATATATTAATGATCATATTTACTTCTTATAGACACATTATAAATGATTTTGATTATTATACAATTAATCAAAAATTCTATTTTAATTATATTCAATTTCAATAAAAAACATATTTATATATATTAATGGAATTTTTTTAAATAAATAATATAGTAATAAAATATTTTAATGAAATATTTTCTATCAAATGTTAATAATCATGTTATGTTTACGAAGTCAAAGGTAATTTTTATAAGGGTTTGAAAACTGTTATTCTAAAAAAACACATCATTTCACAAAAGATGTCAATTTTATATTAAAATTGAAAATTAAAATATTTAGAAAACTATCTGGTTGAAATAAATATTATTTTTTCAATCAGAACATCAAATTTTTCCAATGGTAATTTTTTCATAATTTTCTGATGTAGTCTAAATTTTTTTGGTACAAATTAAATACGTTATAAATATACAGTGTGTATTATGATTTCATAATAATAGAAATGTAATGTAATTAATACTAATATGTGTATAAAATACCAAATATATTTTTCCCTTTAAAATAATTTTGTTTATGGTTAGTTTTTAAATTTTATAAATCCATTATCAATCCTCCAAATCCAATAATATATTTTAATATTTTAACACCATTTCATTAATAATATGAGTCACTTCCAAATAAGATTAATGATTATTTTATTAATTTAATACCTTTTTTGAAATAAATTAATGTAAAAAAATCCTATTTGGTAAAATACATGGGTGAAAATCATACTTTGTTTTGTGTTTTTGTATATTTTGTTATATAGAGACCAAAACCTATGTTTGATATATGATGAAGAGTTTCACAATAATTTATTATATAAATCCTACCAAGATACAAATTTTCTTTAATAAATATTATTTGAGAATGTATAAAATCTGTTATAACATTTCTAGAGTCCTCCCATGGGTCCCAAATCTCATAATAATCCCCTCACGGTATTTTGGTGTCACACTCTCATGGTATGGGGCATTTTACCTGTCCCCTTTATTCATGTTTCTTCATTATCTTATTACTTCTATTTATAATTCCTGTTTTTTTGGATATATTTTTACATGTCCCTATTATTGTCTATTTCCTTCCTAAATTATTAAGGATCCCTTTATCTCTCATATAATTTTTTTATAAATTTTTTTGTGATGTAGTTATGATACCCAATTTCCACTATGATTTTCCATGCGAATCAATTATGCAGTGAATACCCAAACCCATATCCAATAAAATGTGTTCAAAATTATGCACATATAATTATTTATTAAGGACTAACATGTATTTATTCTACACTCCATGATCATCTAATAAAATTTGAAGACAAATGAGTCCATGTTTTAGGATCTGGGTGGAACACTTATGTGTGATAATAATATGAATGTGACACGTGCGCTTGGAATTATATAGATCTTGAATGAATTAGGGAATGTTTAGTATCATGAGACATTATGTTAGGATAATTATTAATACTAATTCATTTATGGGAGTTTTTCTATCATTATTTATTAGTATTTATCCTTGACCTATATTTATGATGTAGTGTTCTAAGTTGTTTCCACATTTCCCATGTTTCCATTATGATTATCATGCTATAACATGACTCATTGTTAATTTTTATGATTATTACTCCATTTATGCACCATTGATAATTATATTGTCTAAAATGAATTATTTTTTTCCTTTCATTTCATTTTATCCCTTACTGGGTGCTATACCTCACCCCTTTCTTATGTATCCAAGGTTATCCCATGAAGTGAAAATTATGAAGGAATACTATGTTCATGTAAAAGAATTTAAAAATAAATATGATGTTCATCCTATTTGAATTTATTATATAATGTACCTGATTCAATAATACCATAGACTTATCAATATTTTGGGTAGTATTACATGTAACCAAATGTAAAAAAATTATTTGTTAATTTGAAATAAATAATATGATTGTTATAGGATGCGTCAATGTAACTGTTTAGTTATTTTTGGGATTTAGATTAGAAAAATTTATTAAATGCCTTATGGATAAGACTACGTAAGAGAAATCATACCTAAAGTTTTTTATTGTATATATTAATTGGTTTATCATGAAATTACATCCAGGTCTTCATAATACAAATGACTGAGGCTCTGGCACAAATGAACATTGGGGTAAAACATAAAAAAACCATGTTGATCTAGACACGACGAGGAAACAGTGCATGAAAAGGGGCCTTGCTATGTAGCAGGTTTAAAAATCCCGAGATAAATGATTTTGTAAATTCATAATCACATTATTAATAATTAATATGGGTATGAAAAAATACACATATGAATATATGTTAAAAAATAGCTCATTGATAACATATATTGGAGCCTATAAACTCATAAGTTAAGTAAATGCATGTATTTTATATGTTATATCATTAATGTTATTGGATTCCCTTATATGAGTTTAATAGTTTTTAAATACTATAACATAATTTTCAATTTATTATTGATAATGACCAGAAATATGATAATCTTTGGAAATAATAAATGTGACAACCAAAGTGATGACCTCCCAATGAGATACCCAACCTCATGGGAGAGGAAATCATGAACATTGTGATGACACATAGTTATATAACTCAAGTTATTAATATAGACCTAGGTTAGGAGAGTTTCCCAAATAAACCTATGAAATAACAATCCAAAATTCATAGCATTATATGAAAAATTGTCCCAACAATCAATGGATCATCTAATCCCTTAATCCATGAACAATATATCAACATAATTGACAAGATATTCTCTATCCTTCCATGTGCTGATGAAGAGAGGGTTCAACTAGATAATTATCATTTTAATGGAGAAGCTAACTAGTTGTGGAAAATTATAATGAATAATAATCCTAAGGAAGACACCAAAGCGACAAGGTGGAAGGAATTCCAATTTTTTCAATAAATATTTTTCAGGCACTATACAATTTAAAATGGAAACGGATTTTCATTTCCTTAAGAGAAAATATGACAAAATTATTAGGGTGCATGAAGAGTTTATTTAATACTTGAAAAATACACCAATAAAATTATATTTAACTTTGAATGCATGGTTGAACATTTCTTTGGGGGGATAAAACATAGTCCATGATCTAAAATTGAGATCTGATACATTGATTGATATGAGGAAATTGTCTTATGTGCAATAAAATTTGAAATTGAGATTAAAGAATATCAAGGGTATCATAGGGATAAGAAGTAGAAAATGGAGTCTAATTATAGTTGTCCTAATAAGATATCTAATAGTGACAAGAAATTTCAACATCACACATGTCAAATGTGTATGAAGAAGCACCCTAAATATTGCCCAAGGGGAGAGGAAATGATTTAGGTGTAGAGAGGAAGGGAACCTAACTAACGATTATCGACTGGAGAACCCCCCCCCCCATTTTGATGGAGGTGAGGAATGATCTGGTTAACCCTCAATGCATTTTCATTAATTCAACTACAAAGAACCGGTACACATTGTAACCAAATTCACTAATCAAGGGGTTTTCGAGAAAACCAACAACCTCCAAGGAAGCAAGGGTTATATTTTGTCCTCAAAATTACTAATGTTGATCCTCAAAATGACATGGTGATAGGTAAGCTAGTTATTAATCAAGAATATCAAACTCCTTTTTGGATTCTGATTCTATGAATTCTTTCATATGACAGATTATTAGTAGAACAATTGAAAAACCAACAACAATCACTGATGTAGAGCTTTCAGTGAAAATGAAAACTGGGGAAATCATTTCATCTAATGTCTTTTACTCCTCTATTATAAAACATTGTAGATTAAACTCCCCATAGAACCTTGTTATTCTCCCCTTGGTATAATTTTATGAAATTATGGGTATTGATTAAATTTTCCTATATATACCCAACATAAATTTTGGTGAGAATGAATTCACTCTCTGTATTGTTAATCATCATTGAATTCAATACAAGTGAATGTAGGAGGATGAATATTAATAAGAAGAAAAATATTAATAATGGATTTTATTTTCCTATAAGAATGTATATATTGATGAATTGATTGAGTTTATGTAAAATATTATAATAGAATGAAATCCCATTTTGAGGAATTACACTAACGTGTTTCTCATGTATATTCTCAGTCATCCTTCTATCTAAGAGGATGAATTTTCAGTCAATATTATACATAGGGTGCATTCATTTTCAAATACTCTAAATAGAATGGGTATTTTGGAACTTGATAAGACAATGAAATAACTATAGAATAATATAGATGATGTGTTAATATGCCTAAGTGCTTTAGCATTGGGTGCACCCATCCTCTTCATCAATAATAAAAATGGGTCAATGCACCTTTTCATTGATTATATTGATCACAGTAGGGTAATTAAGAGAATTTGATCACTATTCTAATGATGTTATAAAAGGAACATATTTATTCCTAGTAAAAAAAATATGAGTTCTCATTGAAGGAATTATCATTCTTGGGGCCTATAATCACATGAAATGGGATATCTATAGACCCTTCCAAAACATAGTCAACTGATGGATATGTGAGGCCAACAATTGTGATAGATATCTTTATTTTCCATGGATTTGCTCAGTATTATCATTTATTTGTGAGAACATTCCCATGATTTTCAAAATCTATAACGATGATTACATGAAATGGAGAGATTATTTATTGGAATAATTAATGTGAAGAGATATTAAAGGAGTTGAAAAGGAGACTTAACACAAAACCTATACTCACACTACCCACAAGTGGATAAATTCTTGTGGTATTGAAAGATTCCTTAAGGAAGGGATTGGGATGTTTGTTAATATACAATGAAAAAGTGATATTATATCCCTTATGGAAGTTGAATGTCCAAAAATAGAACTACCCAATTCATTATCTAGAGATGGTTCTAGTGATCTTTTTTGGAAAATATGATTATATTATCTCTTTTGGGATATGTGTGAAATATATACGGGTCCAATAAACATCACGTATATATTCACACTGAAAGAGATGATTATGAACCAATGATGATGGGTATAGATGATCAAAGACCGTGACTTCTCAATTAACTAGCATCAAGTGAAAGAGAATAAAGTGGATAATAATTTATGTAAAAACTATCCAAAAATTCTATCATTGATAATAATTATGAGGGATATAATATTCTATCATTTGGAATGGATGAAAATGGAAATATTAAAGGAATTAACATCATCAAACTTATCACAAATTTTTTCACAATAATATATTATAGAGAATGTAGTGGACTTCCATATATATGATATGGGAAATCATAAGAAATTAGATAGTTTAAGAAAAGTTAAATCCTTGTATTTGAATATTAATGAACTTTGAACTATTGAATTTGGGTCAAGACTATGTATACCATCAAATCACAAGTTATAGAATGAGGTTTTGGAAGATTCACACAGCTCAACATTAATTATCCTCCTAGTAAGCACAATGATGTATCGAGATCTCCTAGAAAACTATTGGTAGGACAATATGAAAAATTATATTGTAAAATATAAATCTATATGTCTTGTATGTCAGAATGTGAAAGGGTAATAGAAAAAATACAATGAAATGATGCAACTGTTACCTATACATACTTGGAAATTAGAAAAAATAACCATTGACTTTGACAATAGTTTTATAAATACATCAAGAGTAAATAATGTTATATGGGTGGTAGTGGATCAAATTTCAATGGCTTAAAACTTCATTGTGATTCGAGTAGAATAATCAGTCGATCAACGTGAAAGGATATAAATAAGATAAGTGGAGAGGTATAATGAAATTCCAATATAAATATTCTCTAATTGTGATCCATGGTTGACATCTATGTTCTAGAAGACACTCCAATAAGTAATAAATAAAAGTTGAACTTCTACATGGATTATCACCCTCAAACTCATAACCAATCTATGTGGATTATCTAGAAAATTGAGTAAATATTGATGGAATTATCAATTGAATTTAATGGATGATGGGATCAACATCTTCCTCTGGATAACTTCTCAAATAGTAACAGTTTCAGATCAAGCACTGAAATGGATCCCTATGAACACCATTATGGGAAGATATACCTAAGATGTGTATGATGGGATGAATTTAGGGAATTCTATCTACAAGTTGTTGAAATGGCCGAGGAAATGGTGGAAAATATTTAGACCATTCACCAGCATGACAAGGCTACTCCAAATTGGAAGAAGACCAATGTTGAAAATCGTCAATGAGATCTAGAGTTTGATGTTGGAGTCATTTTATTCCGACATATATATCTATGGAATAAATTCTTGAGATTTTTGATTAAAGGAAAGCATAGTCTAAGATACATCTTCCCCTTTTAGATCATTTATTGCATTGGGGAGATGGATTATTGACATGTTATCTCAGTTAAGATATCTCAAGTATATCATGTATTCCATGAATCCATGTTGAAGAAGTACATACTATACCCCTCACATTTACTAAATCCAATGGTAGTACCATTGGAGAATGGCCTCTCATATGAAGATCATCCATGGAATATATTAGGTCATTGAGACAAAGTTCAATGAAATAAGACAATGTACCTGGTGATAGTGTTGCGGGGAATCCACATTTTTGGAGAAGCTATGTGGAAATTGGGGGATGTGATGAAACTGATTTACCCTCAACAATTTTATTGTTTAAATAAAAATAGTTATGGTAAAATTTCTGAATTGGGGATTATCGTAATGGCCCAAACTATTAAAAATAAAATTCTCGTTATAGTTTAATGTCTTATTATATAATATGGTTACAGAAAAGACATGAAATTATATGGGTTTATTATATCCTATCGAATTTAAAATACTGTCATGTATCATTACCACTAATAATATGGTTTTAGAATAGTTATCATAGTATTAGTATAAATATAGGGTTTTAAAAAATCCAATTGACACAGACAAAGGAAATGATGTTCTAAAACAATTTATTTTAATATTTTTATTTTAAATGAATTAATGGATTTATAGAAATACATAAATTTTTTTAAAATTATTATTAAGAAATAATTTTTATAAAATATTAATGTTAATATAATTCTAATGAAGTCACACAAAATTTTTATAATGGTTCGAAAAGTATAATTATCAAAAAACACACATTTCTCAATAAATATCAAATTTCATTTAAAATTGAAAAATAAAAAATTTATAAAATTATTTGGCTAAAAAATATTATTTTTGGAATTATATTTTTGAATTATCAAATGGTTATTTTTCATAAATTTTGGAGATAGTTGTTATTTTTGGTAAATGTCCAATTTCGTATAAATATATATTGTGCATTATTACATCATAATGACCCAAATGTGATGTAATAAATACTATAAATGGTTTAAATTACCAAATTTATGTTTTTCCTCCTAGATAATGTGATTTTATGTTTATTTTGTTAATTTTGTGAAGAATTTATGAATCTGAAGAAACCATTAATCTATTTTTTGATTTTAAAATAATTACATTAATAGTATGACACACTAACTCATATTAATGAGAATTAATATAATAATATTGACCCTTTTATATATAAAATAATTAAAAACACTCCCATTAGGTAGAAACTATGGAAAAGACCATTGTAAGGTCCATGGTTTTTTTATTTTATTATTCAGAGCCCAACAACTATGTTTGAGAAATGATAAAGAATCCCCCGCTCATTTCCTATATAAAATCATGAATGCTTCAATTTTATTTCAAAAAAAATTCAATGATCATGTACTTACTCTTACATCCACTTATAGATTCATCCACGGTTCCCCATACATTCATGAATCCCCTCCCATGATTTTGGAATCACACTACAATGATAATGGATATTTTCCTTCTCATCTTCATTCAGGTTCCTTAATTAATTTGTGCATTTTATTTCCATTTACTATCGTTGGGTTATGTTTTTTCCATTTACCTATTACTTTCCATTTTTTATAAAAATTATTAATTACTTCTTTCTCTCACATATAACCATTTAATTAATTCTTAGGTCACTCCATCATGCATCATAATTTGCATTGTAATTTTCCATGTCAAACAGTTATGTAGTGTATACCTGTAGCCATTTCCAATCAAGGGTGTTCAACTTTATGCACATTTAATTATTGATTTGGGAATTATATATATTTTTTACACACTCAATGATGATGAAATATAATTTTATTATAAAGGATTCCATATTTTATGATCAATGTGGAACAGTTAATATAGATAATGAAATAAATGTGACTGGTGAACCCAAAATTTTATAACACTCCAATGAATTGGGTAATGTTTAGAATCACAAGTCATCATGTTGGGATAATAAGTGAAACTAATTAATTTATGGGTCATTTTCCATCATTTTTGTTGTTGTTAGTATTTACCTATGTTTATGATGTAGTGTTTTAAGTTGTTTCTACATTTCCCATTTTACCTTTATGATGATCATGCTATATCATGTATCATTGTTTATGTTCAGGATCATCGCTATTTTTATGCCCCATTGATATACTAATTGACTAATATATATTGTTTCTTCATTTTATGCCATGTTAATTACCTTACTAGGATTTATTACTCACCCATTTCTTATGTATGTCCCCAGATTATCCCATGTAGTGTTATGTTTAAAGGAATAATATTTTAATGTTATCAAGGTTTTCAATAAGTCTTATGTTTTTCCTATTTTATATAATTATATTATGTACCTAATTCTCAATGATAATATTAATAACAATATTTCTAGTTATATCAAGTGTAACCATATTGAATAAATCTTGTATTAATGTGGAAAATGATAAGGGTTATTTGTTGAGTGGTCCTAGAATCCAGTAGTTGCATCAATCAACTGATCTATGATCTAAAATTAGAAATATTCATTCATGAATTTTTATTAGGGCCATGAAAATTAATAAAAAAATTATTCTTCCTGTTATTTCTATTGGCATTGATGATTCTTGTGAGAAAACATGGGTATTATAATTCTATGAAAAAGTTAGATTTAATAAATATGATAACATAGACCTCAATATTTGTATCAAGAGAGGGGTTCATCCTTTTGGATTTTTACATGAACCCTTGATGGCCACTAGGTAATCTATGATAGTGCTTTTCCACATCCAGCTTTAGTTAGGGTATTTATTTATATATCTATGGGTACACATATAAGTGTTTCTTTATAAATGTGATGTTTTCTCTTTATCCTCGAGTGGCATGGAATCACTAATAAATATAGGTAATGTGTCATATTCTATTTATATATTTATTTTCATGATCTAATTATTTGTATTGAAGACATTTTCCTCAAATGTGGGAGGTGTGTTCTTGAGGTTATAATATTCGTATTCCATATCCATGTATTTGGATGCATTTTAAAAAAAATCTTGGGAATCTATCTCAGTATCGATATGGGAGAGGCCATGGTAGAAAACAACATGATCCCTTTCTACAAGATTCATTATAGAGATCCTTTAGTGCTTAACTTATTTTACACTGTCACATGGGAAATATGGGTCATCGAAATCTGGGATAAGAATTATTTCATCATCTCGAATAATGGGGATAATAAAGTATTTATTGGTATTACACCCAGGATTTATAATGATGGTTCTCAATCCATTAGGGGTTGCAACCTACATATTGTCATCCACCATTTGTTTTTTTATTTCTATTTAGCTGAATCATTTCGCAACATATGTGTCTTCTCCTATCTTATAGGCTGAACTATCACCATCAAATATGTTCAACATTCCATTAATATGGTATTTCAAACACTAATGGACTGAGGATGTAAACGCCACATAAAATATAAATACATTCCCATCTGAGAAAGAACTTTTATGTGGTTTCTTAATGGATTACCATGAATATGGTGTTAAATGTGAGTCCTCCCAAATTTACATTGAGGTTGATAATACTATTTATTTATTTATTATGCTGGTCATAACATTTAATGGTTAGAATTGTGGGATATATGTCCTCTTTAGTGTATCTCAAATGATAAATGGTTTTAATTTGGATGAAGTTAATCCTAGAACCATATTCAATCAGAGACCTCAGGATTCCGACATTATTGAGTCTATCCAAAACATATAGGGGGTTGATGTGTCCCTGTATGGCCTCTTCTGATCATACTCTAGGAAAAAATGGTGACATGGAATTATACATGCTCGGTCTCCACTTGATAGACATGGACGACAAAGGCTTTTATCTCGAAATCTTTTGTGATTTGGAGGGATTCAATGAGTTTTTCATTGATTTATTTTGGTAGTTGGAGTTCATCCATTATTGAGAGTATGGTCAATACAACATCTATTTTCTTTAGAATTTTTTACATTTGTGCTAGAGGTCGGTGTTTCTATATGTAGTGTTGATCCATATTATGTTTTAAAAAAGACGATACAATTTAGGTTTATGTGACTTCTTCCTATACAATATTCTAGGGATTATATAATTCCAGTGTTGCAGGTGGCACTAGCTGTAACACACCAAAATGATAAAGGGTTAAATGGCTTAATTATAAGACTCATGTCAACAAGGTGCACCTTCCTTTTCGGGAGCCTGTCTGATTAGAACTCCACAGTTAAGCGTGCTTGGCCTAGAGTAGTGATCAGGATGGTTGACCTCCTGGGAAGTCTCCTAGGGTGTGTGTGAGTGAGGAAAAAGTACACTGGAAAGGACATGTCTTGGCCTGTGGAGACTTTTATTAGTCAGATGACCTGTTCAGGCATGTGGGTGGAACCTAGGGTGGGCCCCACGTGTCTACGGGGTCAACTGGTGGTACCTGGTGGGCCAGGACCCGACGACCATGTTAAGGCAGGGTGGCTGTGCTGTCACCAGGACCCGATTGTCACATTTGGTATCAGAGGTGGTACCCAACCTTAAGTGCGGTGCACTACTTGGGTTGATATGTAGGGCCCACAATGAGAGAATTGTGCTCTAAGGGGGGGGGGGTGATTGTAACACCCCAAAATGATAAAGGGTTAAATGGATTAATGATAAAACTTATGTCAACAAGGTGCACCTTCCTTTTCGAGAGCCTATCTGACTAGAACTCCACAGTTAAGCGTGCTTGGCCTAGAGTAGTGATCAGGATGGGTGACCTCCTAGGATGTCTCCCAGGGTGTGTGTGAGTGAGGACAAAGCACACTGGAATGGATAAGTGTTGGTGGACCCTAGGGTGGTCCCCACGTGTCTACGGGGGCAACTGGTGGTACCTGGTGGGCCAGGACCCGACGACCATGTTAAGGCAGGGTGGCTGTGCTGTCACCAGGACCCGATTGTCACATTTGGTATCAGAGGTGGTACCCAACCTTAAGTGCGGTGCACTGCTTGGGTTGATATGTAGGGCCCACAAGGAGGGCGTTGTGCTCTAGGGGGGGGGGATTGTAACACCCCAAAATGATAAAGAGTTAAATGGCTTAATGATAAAACTCATGTCAACAAGGTGCACCTTCCTTTTCGAGAGCCTATCTGACTAGAACTCCACAGTTAAGAGTGCTTGGCCTAGAGTAGTGATCAGGATGGGTGACCTCTTGGGATGTCTCCCAGGGTGTGTGTGAGTGAGGACAAAGCACACTGGAATGGATAAGTGTTGGCCTGATGACCCGTTCAGGCACGTGGGTGGACCCTGGGGTGGGCCCCACGTGTCTGCGGGGGCAACTGGTGGTTCCTGGTGGGCCAGGACCCGATGACCATGTTAAGGCGGGGTGGTTGTGCTATCACTAGGACCCAGTTGTCACACTACCCTTCCCCATTGTCAGTGTTCATCAGAAAATCACAAACCTACTAAGCGGTTAGGTAAGATGACTTGGAATGAATGACCACTACAGGATCGTCGAACACCTCCACGTCCCTATTGGTACTTCTATATTACATTCTAATGGTATTTTCTATATTTATGGCCTATGTGGGGACATGACCAACAATTTGGGTTAACCCACACCGTGTTGTACTATGCATCCTCTATTCCATCGCATAATACCTCCTATTCCCCGGTCAGGTAAAGAAAATTCATACATTAATTCATATTTATCATCTGATTATTCGTCCTACAGGTTTATCAGTTTTCCAGAATAAATGATTATTTCTTCACCCAATGAGTGTTCATTTTGGCGGGGTGGTTCTCATGCTTCAGAAGTTGTAGGGAAGGAATCTACAAGATTGAGTGATTGTGTTAGAGTATAATCTGACTCTTTATCTTCTATATATTCTTATGTCTGATTTCTGAATCCACCATCTAGAGGAACATTTGATGTCACATCCCTAGGTAAATAATCCTTTTTTAGTCTTTGAATCATTGATAATAGGTTGGAATGGGCTTGGTCAATAGTCTTTTGATTCATCCAGTTTTGGATCTTCTATCCATCATTAACCAAAAACTTTTTCCAATCACCTTATTCAGCTAAATAGGAAACTATTATGAATGTTACCAGTATAGTGTAGTTATCTAACATAACCCTTCATTTATCTTCCATTTTTTTAAGAATATCATTTAAGGATATGAAATCCTACTTTTTGTTCCACATCATTCTATATAAAGGTCAATAGTTAAGAAGATATGTGATGTTGAACTCATTGGGATTAATGGGATATGTACACATGAGAATGCAATTTTATATGGTTTCAAGGAAATGACCAGTGACTTATTCATTTTGAGAGTATGATATTTTTATCTATTAGTCAAATCTGGGGTTACCTAGATATCTTTTCACTTATGTCTGGGGTAGATTTGTGGTTACTACCACTAGAAAGGTGTCACCAAGCAGTTCAAGTTATTCTTAGGTCCTTGGAAATACCATACTACCTGTATGATAGTAACCATGATAGTTTCTACAATTCGAAACCATTTCACATATTTCAAATTCATGATAATTTATTTATCTTAGGTCTGCTAAATTGTTTGTTCCCTAAGTTGTTCTGATTCTGTGAACTCACATAACACACCGGGATACTATATTGGGATTTGAGGTTTCCATATCTCATTCTGATGATTTCATCTCAAATTTCCTCGATTTCTCCATTGAATGATGAATGTAGTTATAATACATTAAACACATTTATCTAGATAAAAGGACAATAACCCTCTCACTTTCAAATAATTTATTATTATTTATGTCTAATTTTTTATTCCCCAGAACAGACGTAAAATGGTAAAGGAATTGATGATGAATGTATTCTCATCCTACAACAGTTTTCTCTAGATGGCTATTTTACCAAACAAAGGATAGATCTATTAGAGACTATACAAAACAACTCATATTGGTCACCTCCTACTAATGATGAGGGCCCATAATCTTTCCACTTCAGGATATGAAGCAAGTGAGATTCTGTTCGTGGTATCCCTCTACATTAAATGAGGTGAGTGTAGTATTATCAAAATTTAAAGGCGGAATACTTTCATCCAACCATTCAGGATATGGAATCTTCTTAGGTTTTACTTGTGAGCTTCTACCTTCCAGGTATTCTACTCTTGTATCTATGGACCTAAGGGTGTTTTTTAATTAAGGAGGTACTACATCCTAAGAATCCTCTTATCCACAGGGAGAGTGTAGGGCCATATGAGGTTATCCTATTTTTATCTACTGTATATTCTGAATATTTTTCTAAGAATGAATGACTACTCTAGTGAGGGAGAATACATCTCCTTGATATAGGGTATTCATGAAAAATTTCGACTTCCTCATTTATGTTGACTGGCCACCTAGATTTGGACATGGTCTGATGATCATATGCCCCTATTTTTGGTGGATCATATCTTTAAATATGTTTTTGAGAAACAATAATCATCTAAATTGGAATTTGATAACTAGTGGTATTCTGTCACCTAAGTATATATTCATTTATTTTTCTATGATTTGGTATCTTATCCTAATTTTTTCTTTTATTCTTCTATGAAAGAAATTTTGAATCTTCAGTGTGGTGATTGGGATATAGCCACACCATTCATTTTATCCTTCGAAGTATTCTACTATATAAGAGGAAATCAATATTCATTGGTTAATGTTTTTAGAACATCCTATCGTTCTGGGTAAATTTTTCCTCATTGGGTGCATCTAGATCCTCCTCTCAGTGTATATTTTTAATATTTCATCCCCCAATATCTGCAACATTATCCACATTATTTATTGTTTTGATAGTGATTAAATTTATATAGTTTTATTGACCAATGTTAGATATCCCATTACATTCAATATAAGAGGATGATTTTACGCTTCCTTCATTATGGTGGTTTATATGACCCATGGACATATTGTGATGTTTTATCTTCTGAAACCGATAAGGATTGGTTTCTTTTAATACATTATCCTCCTGATTTAGCCTTTGATAAGTGACCTCGAGGTAGTCCACGGTTATCATTTCCGAATAAACCTCGAATAGTAGAGTTCTGTCTTCTGGACTGAGGAACAAATGTGATGTCGACCATATATATTTTACTTCCAACATGGAGGAGAGTATTTCTATATGTGGAGATGATGGCGGTGAAAATACCCTACTACTATGTGCTGGGGACTATTTAGGACACAATTACCATAGGTTGATCCTACAGTTGTGGAATCGACAATTTCATTTTAAGATTTTATGACTCATGGGATGGGAATTAAAATATAAATACCCACACCCTAGTAGGATAGGGTTATTTTCGAACCAGCGTTGATTTCCATTGGACACTCTCATGGTATTATAAATCTGGTGATGGTTATTGAGATATAAATTCCCCATACCCAATTGGTTGGGGGTTTCTTAGATACTGCTAATATGTATAGATTATTATTGGTAAATGATTATCAATGTGGTGGAGGTAATGGTAGATATTCCCCTAACCTGAGGGGATGAGTTCTCTCCTAGATGACTATTATGCCAGTTACTATTGTAGCCTTTTTGATGTTGATATGTTGTGCTAATCAAGGGTTGGGTTCTATGGTACCAGGAAAATTAGTTGGTTTGTAAATTAAGTTGTTGAGTTGTTCAAAAATGATTATTCTTTGTCTAAAATGAAATGTCATTAATTAAAGGCTCTTAGTTAAAAGACCAATGGGAAGCACTCTCCCTCCATTCATGATATATTAGATACATCAATATGGGGAAATTATATTTTATTTTCGAACAAGATCACATATTATCTTGTCCCTAGATCATTCTAAAATATATTAAATCTCTATTTTTGGTATCTTAGGGGATCTACTATTCCAGGTGTGTGATGAACGGTAACAATCCATACATTACTCATCACCAAATATAGAAACATGACATGGATTTCTTGATAAGTTCTAAAAAGTTGTGATTCAATTATTTGAAGTGTATTCGTGTTTTATGTTATTACTTTATGATTTTGTATCTTGATATATGGATATAAATAATGGGTTAATCTAAAAATTTAGTATTACGATGGTTTGAAGTTGACCCAGGTATCCATGATAATGGGTGTCTATCCATCAATTGTGGATAGGTCTTCTAAACATTTTTTGTAGATAAGGCCTGAAATCATTCACTAGATCATCTAATATATCTTAATCTAATGTGGAATGGGGCCATAACATAATGGGGAGGTTTTTTATTGGTTAATCTCTCTTTATATCAATTTTGGAATCTTCTTTGCCAAAATTACATACCTCTTTCTGACTAAACCACAAAATTTTCTTCTTGGGGTCATCTACTGACCAGAGTTGAGAGTTTCTGGATTTTTATTAGAAAAAAATATGGTTTACCCCAATGTTTATATCACTTCTCTATAAAAGGTGTATGAGTATTGATAACTTCCCTATATATAGGTGTTTCGTAAAGGGGATGACTTCATTATCTGTGGGAAATATCCCTCTGGGGAATCTGACTACATCAGATGTTCAGAGTAATGTCTGTTTGATCCATCTCCACACTACTACGAGGAGTAATATCATAGATAATACCACCATCATCTTCTATTGATGAGTTGGTATACTAATGGGGTGTTGAGAATTTGTTTAGAACAACCCCATGGACATTGACATTGAGATGGTTAAGCATATGAGCCTTATTCAATATCAAATCCAGAATATACTAACCAATATTTTGGGATTATTCTTATATAAGAGCCTACTATTTTATGTCTATAGACTTTGTTGACAACCATCTTGTATTGTGGGTGTACGAGCCTTCTATTTAGAAGCTAATAGAATATTCGAATTATATTTCTCATTATTGATAGGAATATAAGGCGGTCCCATGGCATGTTTCGTTCTTACTTTGTAAAACATTGTAGGAATGTTGATATCACCCTAGTATTTAGCCTATGGAGTATTCCTTTTTTATTGTTTGATAGTAATATTAGAATATCCCGAGGAATGTGCCTCTCTCACTTGGTGTTCACTAGATGTTATGGGAATATGACCCTGATCAGAATATGCATTCCATGTCAAAATATACAAATGAACCTATAGAATGAGAAAAGGGATTTAAGCCACCTCATGTATGGATTCATAAGGATGTTGGTGAATTTGTTATTTAGTTGAATTTGGAACATTATCAAGACAACTGTGATATTATATTACATTCCAGGAAGATTCACTAAAAAGAATATATGCATGTCTTGAGGCATCTTTCTTTCAAACAGGGTAAGACTCAGTTAGAAAAGTAGTATGATCCCACTCCCGAGTCTTTCAAGTATGTCGCCAATATTTTTCCACAAGAATATTTGGGAGTCTTGAGGAATGTTCCTCTCTCACTTGGTGAACCCTGATATGAACCTCTATATAGGTCTAATCTTTGGCATTTGGAATACGTCTTTGGTATTTTTTCTATTGAAATATACCAATGTACTGAGACATGTGCCTCTCTCACCTAGGGATACATTGATGCAATGCGGATATGAAACTATTCAGGCACTCTTTATTTTACTCGAACATTATTTTAATTATCCTTGAAAGGATATAGAATGCATGATTGCTTAAAAGAAACCACTTATTAATAATGATTAAAGTGTTATGTTTCCCTGGATATATGGATAAGATAATTTGTATGTCCTGATATCATTACCATTAATAAAATATTTCATTAGAGTTCATCAGCCATTACAAATATTTATTGACACTTTAGTAATATTTTATTATGAATATAATCATGGACATTTTATATCTCTACAATATATTGGTAGATATCATTGATTGAAATAGGTATATGAGCCCAATTTTCCCTTGTGTGCCAATACAATATGTTGATGGAGTTTATGGATTGGGTAGGTATATGTGCCTACCATATGTTTTTTATAGGAAAATTCCGCTATAAATCTTTTTTGGAAGAAGGGATATAAGCCTGCTCCATGGATATAGTTAGAATATTCGGGTGGAATTCATTAGAAAAAATGTTGATATGATCAACTCCCAATTATCCAGATCTTTCTATGTCTGATTTTCTTTCTTATTTCTTGTGAATTGTTATCAAAGGTTGATGTGTGATAGGTGGTACCCCTTGTGGGTGACTTAAGGGTACCAATAATATGTCGTTGGCAATGACGATTGGTTGGATCCCTCCACATAATCCCTTAAATTGTAAAAGATCCATTGTTGGATCCTTGATCCAATGTCATCAGATATTGAAATTTGTAATTTTCAGGCTCCAAAGATATGATTCTGAATTTTTTTTCTATGGGAATGAGAACTACAATATTTACTAAATCTCTATTTAATGATTCACATTCATCATTTTTAGTGTTACAAACACTCATGGGATGCCTCAAGTGTTGGGATCGTAACATGTTAGTGGTATTCTCAGACCACTATCTTTGACACCTAATGCTTATATTTTTGGAAAGGTGATTCCATTCTGAGAACCACATGCATTATAGCCATAGCTAAATTTCCAGAATAGTCAAAAGATGAAGATATTATCTCATTTGAGGTTTTTTGTGAGATGATAATTAATAGTCATGAAGATAACAATGAACAAGGTTTCCAATTAGTTCATTAACTTAGGCATTACACATGATCAATTAGATATGCTTAGATAATGTGATTTTACTTTTTTACTCTTTGTTTGTCCATTCCTCTTTTGTGGACTTATCCTAGTAAGGATGTACTTATTTCATGAGATTCTCAACTATAGAGTGTCTTCAGATTTATTACATCATTTAGATGATTAATATCATATTCAAAATCATTTTGTGCATAGGGTATGTAAACAAAATGTCCAAACACATAGTAAACCATTCATTTTTTATTTTAGTGATTCTTTTTGGGTTCACCCCTTTTTCACTGGAAGAAGATAAATCACAAATATGAAAGGGGAGAAATTTATAGATGAGAATTGGGTTGTCTGTATGTTTTATATTGTGAAGGGGATAGTATAGTTAAATGATTTCATGTCAAGTTTACCACGTTTTTATGATCTGAATGATGTGGATAGTTTGGCTCAATAGTTTTATTTTAGGGGGATCAATTTATTTTTAAAACAATCAAGGTGGGTTTACCATTTCTATAACTAATTGAAACTCCCATATACATCCAAAATCCATAACTGAGTATGGACCTTCTTTCAAAAGTTTAGTGGTTCCTTGGGGGTTCAAACCCAATGACTCTTTGGAAATCCCATTGTACGAGAAGGAGGATGGTTGGGATCATCGCTCCTTTTTTGGGGGATTTTTTGCGTACTTATGGACTATATTATATATTTAACATATGGCTAAGAATATATTCCTAATACTAATATGAGACCCATTTCCAAAAAAAGTGATCGAACATTAAATACTTTTTCAATAAAATTTTAATTTATTAATGATTTCATTTATATGTATCATAGTTTTTTATCCCTCTTCCATGAGTGTGTAGGTACTCATATTATGAATCCATATAACTAGTCACTTAGATGTTTGTAGTCATAAAGGTAGATGATTAATATTTTGAGGATGGGATGACTAATTATAGGGAATCCTATATACCCTACCTATAAGATGAATTAAATACCATTTATGTCATTAAAACCAATCCATCATCATACAGAAAATTCAATGATTGGTGAACATAAGAACAAAATATTGAGCTTGATACTCAGATAGGTATCCTCTGTATCCTAGTTATGGAATATATCATATTCACTATGGATCCATATTTCCATATGGACATTCCCTATGACAGTTTCATTTGAATGGGAGAAATCATTCCATGAAACTGAACATGAATTAGACATTGAGATTTCCTTAGATATCAGAGATTCATGTTAGGAATGACATGACCATTTAAAGTCACTATGATTATATGATCCATGCATGGTTTTGCAAACAAGGGATAGTAAATAATAAGTCTCACTACATAGAAATGTAGACCATACATGATGGGAATGCTGTGAGTTTTTAATATGAAGCTCAGGACTAAGGAAGGAATCCTAGGCATCTAGGATATGACAAGATTTAATGTTATCATAGTTCAGTAGATCCAAGATTACACACTATATTTACCCTTATATGGGGCTTCATGTCATAATCAATCAGTGATCATGGATTAAACTCCAGGACTCCCTTTGTATGTTTGATATGGAGCTCATTCTTTTGTACGATGTCCATTGTATCCTTGTTATGGCATGAATCAATGTTCTCATAGTTTAGTTGATCTAGACATACACACTGAGGATGACCTTTTATAGGGTGGAATATACTATTGATCTGCTGGTTGGGGATAACACTATGAGGCCACCCTTTTCATGATTGATATGATTCTAAGACCATAGGAAGGATTCTTGTGACTCCTAGTTATGGAAGTAATCAGAGATCTTATAGTTAATATTATATGGGATTACACATTATGTAATCCAATATATATCAACTATTCAAGTTGATCACTCACAGGGATGTCTACTTGACAAGGAATTTTTATCTACCTAACATGTTTGAGGATGTCCCGACATGTCCTGGTCGGTTATTGGGAATTACCTGAGGTAATCTCATGATCCTGTAGAATTCTCCATAGGATGTATCTTGAATTAAATGACATGTCGGGAGGAAATCGTATCATCTATGATGCTATATCCATGGGGTGTTACATTATTCAGATATCTTGTAATGGGGTAATCATGAGATATATGCTAACATGTCTGGAGTGTTAAACATGATTTGGTTGACTTTTTGTACTATCAATATGAGACATGGATGATACAATTGGTGGGTTTTATATGATCTAGTTGGCAAGCCTTGTGGGATTAGTGAGACCTAGATGACATACAATAGTGTTTCCACCTTACATGGGTGTTATTTATATAGAAGCTCATAAGATTTGGATAGAAATTGTATAGGGATTCATGATACAACTTTGGAATTTCCATAAGTCATCATGCAACATTCATGACATGTCCAAGGGGACATCATGATCTAAATGTTAGGTCGAGGGGATATCACATAACTTGATCAACATTTCTAGTGTTGTCACATGATATGGATGAGTCATGTGAAGGACATGAGGGTAAATAATTTTTACTTTTCCTAATTATCCATTTAATCTTTATTTTATGTTTTTATTACAGATGTGCTTTAGTTTTATCCATTATTAGAATTTTTAGCTTTCATATGACCCATCTGACATATATAATGTGCTTAACATAATTTTGAAGATATAATAGAATTTCATTGGGTATTTTTTAGTGATCATATGAAGTTAATATGAATTAATATCGACCCTTGGATCCAATTTCTAGATTTTACCAAGTGAAATACTTTTTTGGTTTGGTGGTCAACCAATTCTAGAATTTTGCTTCAACACACTGATGTTTGATCTATAGATGAATGATTTTTTATGAGTGGGAGGATTTTATAGGCCTCACCCCCTCTATTATGTTCATCCTTATGTGAAACATATGTCACATATTAGGGATAAAGTTGGTGGATGGATTTTGTGTCATACACTTCATGAGACCATATCATTTTTCATCCTAGGGGTGTCACATGATTTTCATTAGCTACTAGATCATTCCATAAGTTCCTCATATATTAGTCTTTGGTCTATAAAATGGGTATTTCCTAACCATTTTTAAATTCCATGGGAATATCACAATGTCATGCCTTCATTTTAGGGGTATTCCAGATATTAGGACCTAGTTGAAAGTCTTTCACGTGATCTAATATTATTTATCTAGTGTTCTCCAGGAGACGTGGGAACATGTATAGGTCCATTTTCGAGACCATGTTATATTGTAAAGAGAGAATCCATGGAACTATGCCAATATGTTGAAAGGTCCTCAGTGAGTTTAATAAAGATTTTCTGAGGGTTCATAACTTCTATTTCATGTAGATAAAAGTATCCTAATTTTTTAAGAAACTATCATATTTTCTGAATAAATTTAATTCATTATTTTACATGGGGTAGAAATATCCTGAATCTATAGGATAGTTTTCAATTAAAATTACTCTCTCCATCGGTGATGTGTCATATGACTAATAAATGGTCTCACTGTGATGTTCATTTATTATCATGGACAAAACCTTTGATTGTGTTTGGAATAAAAGGCATGTAATTAGGCTCTAGAATGATAAGATGGTATGTCTCTAGGGATTCTATTATGACATCTGAATGATAGGGTCACGTTACATGATTTTCCAATGACTGTGAAGTATTTATACCTATTTTAAATGATTTCTTGATTATTTCTTTGTTCCTTCTGAATGAAATGTTTCATTATTTCTAGGACATCATATAGAAGCTATTGGATGATCCTTGAGTGTATTGGGTGCCTTCTAAAGAATAAGAGGGATTATAAAAAGGGAATACTGAAGATATAAAGAATTAAATAACTTATACATGATCCACTAAAATAACTACCCAAAGAATATGTGATCACATGTCCTTCATAGGTTTACACAATCCTTGTGATGTTGGCCACCTTATCTCCATTGTTTTATGATGAAAATAATAACCATGCTTTGTGTATTTCATCACTTGTATAATTTACAATACCTATCGTACAGGTGTGAAAAACCATTAATTAATTCTATATTATTATCAAGTAGTTGAATAAATTAATTTTTTAGCCGTTATTTACCTTTCCTTATTGACCATTATTTATTTAATCCTATCTTTCATTGTATTCTTACCCATACTGTGCATCAGATCTCACATATTTATGATGGTTTATTTTTGAATGAAATGTCAAGAGGATTTTTTCACTTATTATATAAGGATATGTAGAAGGGAATAATATTATTGCCAAATAAAATTATTATATATATTTCATGTTTTCAAATTTGTGTGAAATTATTCTATATATTTAATATACCAAGACTAATAAACTATTCAATCAATTTCTATTAGATTCCATGTACACTATGGAAATATAATAATGTATCCACTATCATCAGGCTACTGGGGTTAGGTTTAATACAAAAATTATCATTCATGTTTTGTAAGTCCATCATTATGACCATTATCGTGTAGTGATGGTGAAAAAAAAGAAACATCACTTTAAGGAGGTGGCAGTACACACTTATAAAAGAGAGATGTTTTATTTTTTTAAATGATAGAAATTAGTTAAATAATGGTGTTTCCATAGTCATAATAAAAAATGAATTTATTAACGATAATAAAGTATTTTTATAATGGATAAAATATATTTTTTAGTGTTATGTGATGAAATAAAATTGGGTATACTCAATTCAGAGTTATAGATCATTATAAAGAAACAAAATTTGACTTACAATGTAAGCTTTGAATGGATACTATTTTAGATATACCAAAAGATTAAAATTTGGGGATGAATATATGACTATATTAGTGTAGGTATTTCTCATTCTATAATTATCAGACATTAAGAATAAGGGATAATAGAAGGCTCCCCTTTATAATTTCGGGGAGATGGAACATTAAAATTAAATAGAGTATAAATTAATATAATTTAATCATTAGGAACAAGTGATGGGAAATAGGTAAATTAAAAAGCTAATTTGTGAATATGTATAAATAATCCCATGTAATAATATCTAATCATGTTTACGTAACATATTAATCATTATATTTTTGTTTTATCACCTAGTTACCCACTTTGAAAATCACTAAAATATCAATGTTTTTTATCAATAAGGGTCAACAATGATACCATAAATTTAAAATTTATCATTAAGTTGAAAATGGTTTATATAATAAACTATACCCAATTAGCATGGTTTATGAAATGTTTTGTTTCTAATTTTTAATAATTTAATGATGTATTATATAAAAAAATTATTTTACACTCAATTTTGAGACTATTCAAAACGTTTGTTTTTATACATAAAATTATTGAAATGAAATTCTAATTAAAACATCTCAAAACACTATAAAATTTTATATTTTTCTAAAACATCATAGAATCCATAAAAAATTCTAAATTTGTTTCATTTAAATATTTTCCAAATTATTTATTTTATTTTCAATTACATGAAGAAATATTGTGTTTTCATTACATAAGAATTTAAATTCGATATTAGTAATATAAAAAAAATTTCCATGAGAAAGAAAATTAATTCTTATTTATACATAACATTTTTAACTTTTATTTAGTTCATTATTTTATTATGACATTTTTTAGAGATATTAAATTCCAAATCGTGGCATTTTTTATTTATCCATTTCTTTAAGTATTAAAATGGTCATAGTGAACAAAATATCACCCTATGTAGCAATATAGTGGTAATATTGATTATTATTACTAATTTTAACTCGGCTGATATGATAAATTTAACAGTTATTGAAATTAGAAATCCTTATCCTAATTCATTCACAAATTATTATATGATTTACCCATTCAGAGGTGAAAAATATTTACTAATGTTATTATTAATGAACAATAATTAAAGAGATCAATTAAAAAAATTGGTCATCCTAAATCCAAATATAGATTCTATTTTTCATTATTCTATTTCATTAAGTGATAGATATTTATTTTAAAATATTCATGTAAAATGAATTGAAAACTTTTTTAGAGAAAATGTGCTGGTAATCATAAAACCAGATATTTTCTTGTCCTTTTCAAATAAAAACCGTTAAAAGAATATTAAATTTTTCATTGAATAATTAATATATAAATGTAATTAAATTAATTAATCTAATTTTTTTTATTTAATTAATTATGTTTGAAACACACTACTCAATTTATTAAAATTATTTAGAAATTTGTTTTTATTCCCAATAAATGAACTTATACAAAAATAATGAATAATTATTATTTATTTGTAATTAAATATATTATATATAATTAAATGAGACTTATTTTAACTTAATATAGAATTCAAAACAAAAAATTATTTTTAAAGTAGTTGATTTAATGAAAAAATACAGTTTTTCAAAAAAACAATATTTTTATCATTATTCCCCAAAAAATATATTCTTTTAGAAAATACCAAAAACATTACCCAAATGTATATTTTTTATAACAAATCCAAAAATGTTATCCATTTTTCAAATCAAAATTTTAAAACTAGTGTAAATTAGTAATAATATTCGAACATAAAATACAACAAAAGATATTTTTATAAATCCATATTTCTCAATCAAAAAGACACATTAATAAAAATTATGTAGTCATATATTATGAATTGATATATAAATTTGAATTTAGTTAAATATGTATATATATATCTTTTAATTATGTTAATCTAATTCATAATATTTTAATTAATGGTAATGATATAATATATCATGGGCTATTTTAATCTTGGTGTTGGTGTTAGGAACGATATCGAGTTGGGAAAATTTATTTATATAGTGATATATTCTAAAATATCATGTCATTACATTATACAACCCTAAATAATCCCTAAAAATATATGTATTTTAAAACATAGGTTCATATATTTTCAATACCATTATTGAAAACCATCATCATAAAAAGTGGTTTTAATGCTTCTGTTGTAATTGGGAATTTCAAACATAATGGTTACATGAAATAAAAAACTATAATATTCCCAAATAAAAGGAACATTGGTATGAAATTAAAGAATATATATATATGTACGAGAAAAAAACATCCAAAGAATAATAGTGTTTTCAAGAGAATGTAGTCCTGAAAAAGTTAATAACCGCCATACCAAAAATCATTCAGGGGTGAAAAGACAATAAATTCATTAGAAATGAATGTAAAATGATTATATTATTTCATGTTTATTTTGATAAATTTTATGGACAATTTTTCTGTCAGGATAGTGTACATGATATAAACATACATTATTTATTTCTAATTTAAAAACAAAATTACATCATTTGCATGAGATTTGATCAATTCGACTTCTATTTCCCATCATAAAATGAGAAATGTATATAGAATTCGAATTTATCCAGGTCGAAGTAGAAAAAATTACTTTTAATGTGTCGTAATATACATATTTTATACCTTATACCTGAAAATATTTACAAAAAATGGAAATTGTTAAAAAAAAGACGTCCAATATTAGTATATATAATAAAACAATCACTAAAATATGAACTATAATGACCAATGTTCATCCAAATCTTCTCTAAAAGTAGTTATCCTTATGATTAATCTAAGATATGTATAACCTAATTTAGAAACAAACAGGATGAAATGATTTTTTTAAAAAATTATGATAAAATTTTACATTTTCCCATATTGGTGATGATGTAGCTCATTATGTCACATAATATTTTTTTTAATACCATGAAACTATTAAATCATTCAATTAACATGAATATACTGAAAACCCCAATGAAGACATATATCATTCATAAAATTAAAAATATCATTATTCCCCACATGAATTTATTGTTTTTTACATATTCCATAAATACGAAATTTCAATAAACATCATCAAATATGGCCTAAAATACATTCTAATCAAATCAATGATTGATTTCATGTTATCCATTTGTCGTAAATTTTCATTATCAATATCAAGGAACTCTTTATCCCAAAAAACCATTTTTATATCACAAAAGGTAATATATTAAGGATTATATTTCACTAAATCATGTCTTTTCCATAAAATAACAAATTACCACTAAATTGATGTTCTTTGTTTTTATTATAATTAAACATAAGACCACACATACTTAATGATAATCTCCCTAAAACATTATTATATGTTTCATGTTTCATATGACAAGAATATCATTGATAAAACACTTTTATAACAAATTTCATGAATCAAAATCCATAAAGACTGTAATTAAAGTATGTCAATGATCATCAAAATATATAACCTTACTTGTCCTAATAAATAAATATTAGAATAGGGAATTAACTTGGATAATTCCAAAGATCCCCACATAAAATTCATCAAATTCCTTAGTAATTTATTATGGTATTCCCTTTATGTCCACAATAAATACATTTTCCTTTTCCATTCAGACATTCCCTGGAGTGTTTCTTGCAATAATTTTGATATATTTTAATAATATTATTTTTTCCACAAGGGTATTTTTTAAAATTATATTTTTATTTATTATGTGTATTAATAAAATAATCTATGTTGATATTTGTAATCATATAACTAGATATATGATTAGTCATGATCGCAAATAATTTCATTCAAAATAAAATATCACCATGTTTCTCAGGATGAAAATATTTATGTTTTTCATCACAATATATGTTAACATGATTATTATTTATTCCAACCATTGAAAAAACCAAAAAACATAGTGCGACTAATAATATTAATAGTGTGAATCCTTGAATATTTGTTCAGCATTTTTAAAAATTGTGGCAAATTATTTTTAATCAATGGAACCATATGATTATACAAGGTCATCTGTGGCCATTATATATTAAAATCAATTATAATGGTTTATAGATAAATACTGAATTTTTAAAGCATATCTCCTGATATTGTCTTTTTGGGTGTCAAATCATAGTCACATTTATCATGCACTGGTGATGTCTAGCTTAATTCCCAATCCTCTATGTTTATTGTTTCTAACTTAATGTTATTTTTTGCTAGATCCACATAAATTTTCATTTATCTATATTGGGAATTATTTATTGGGAAAACCATAAAATATAAAATTTAAAAAAAATATTTTGATAGATAAAACATACATATACTTATTCCTTGATTTTTCACTAAAGTTTTCTAAACATATGCCCAATGAATTTACTATACACTATTATGATAAAAACTAATGTGACCCAATACTTTAATATTCAAATATCATATAATTTTGGATTAATATTCAATACATATCACTATGATCCATTCCAGAACTGTAAATTTTTTATGTATTTGGAAATAAAGTTTCTTAAAAAAATTTACATAAATGATTCATATCATCAACCATAAATTTCATTTTACATTAATCCTATATTTTACTTACCCTATATAAAACCCTTCATAATGACCACTGGAAAGGTAGAATAGGAATTTGAGAACATAGATGCTTACTATGGGTAAACATGAAACGTACCAATCATTGAAAATATGAAATCAAAAGATAAGAATAATGATATCAGTTCCTTATCAAAAAATTCACGTATAATACTAAATATTCAATGAGAAGTAATCATGATTCATGGATTAAAAAAATATAATTTGAAAAGATAAGAACCATAAGGGATAAAAATATTTTTAAATTAATTATGATCAATAATTCAGAGTCATAACCATAAAATCATTTCATAAAATTATTTCACTATCATAGGTATAGAAATAATTTTATATTTCAAGGATAATTATCGAGACCATAAAAAAATAGATGACCATAAATTAGAAAATGTTTCCCATATAATAATGAATCATGTATCACCACATAATTATTTGATTAGATAATGTTTCCCTACCTATATGCCATATTAGATGAAGAATCTCTATCTATCTCCCATAGTGGATCATGCTCATTAACTAATTTATTTTTATATATCATGATATATAATTATTTGAAAAATAAATTATAGATATATATAATTATAGGCCATTATTTCAAATAATGGATACTATGCATAGGTATTACACAAGATTATAAAACATTCATCATAAAATTATATCATAATGCAGGGAATGGAAATTGGCTACATAAACATTTTATTATTTACTCATAGTATAAACCATAGTAGAAAAATAATTTTCTTAAAAATTTCATCTTTATAATAATAAATCATCACAGGAATGAATGAAAAATTCTATAATTGGATCATATCCCTAAAAAGGAATATGTCAAATAAAACGATGTTATTATAAATAAATTATTACATTAAAATATATTAATGATATTTCTTGAGTAAAATTTCCATTTTATTTTAAAAATAAACATTGTAATTAAATTTAATTACATACTATTAAGGGAAATATTTTATTTTAAAATATACATTGAAAAATTAAAAGGAATATTCGATGCATTGAGTTTTCATAATATTGGGATATGCTATTCAAACTATAATTATTAAATAAAATAGTATATTCCAAACGTTAGTATAATGTGCCTTATTTAGAAAAAAACAATAAAAATATTATAAAAATATTTGAAAAAAAAACATGAGAAAAAATGAAACTAAACAGTAATAGGATACCATTACAATATTCTTGAAAACATTATTGAAAAAATGGATAAGGTAGAATTTTATTTCTTACTAAATGTGGTGAAAAGATATAATATTTTTGACGAAACAATTTATTAAACCATTTAGACAAAAAAATAGGGGAAATTGTACAAAAACATCCATGTTCTAGAAAAAAACAAATGACAATATAAACGAAGTGGGGTTACTAGATAAGTATAATATAATTTCCATTATGATAATTAAAGCATAATGTTTTTGATTAAAATGATATTGAACCATTAATACCTTACATAAGTCTCACCATTCTTCATAGGCATTTGAACCTCATATATTATAAATATAGATATATTTTACATTTATTCTAGAACAATAGTCATATAATATAATAGATTTCATTTTATTATATTATTTCATCATAACATCTTATCACCAATTTATCATTTATTTCATTAAAATCAATTTTCATGTTGATAACTACTTTATTTCTTATGCATGTTTCAGTTTGGCTGTATCAACCCATATACAATGATTACAGTTCCATCATTTAAAGAATTTGGTTCATGTAATGAGAGTCATATTTATCTATTATATAAAAATCTATAACTATTAATATAATGTGTGTGATGGAAGATGAATTACATCTATCCATAGAGACGATAGTCTGTACTAGCGAATGAGTGATGCTTCGACTATATAAAGGGTGAAAAAAAGAAACGTAAATAATAAATATCCTTTATAGATCCATTATTTTTCAAAATGTCATTTATAATTAGTAAATCCATAAATATAACCATCAATGATAAGTGATTATGAAAAATATAACACATCACATTGTGTAGGAGGAAGTCAACAAGTACATATATGCAATGTTTTCTTTTACAATATTAGAGAATATAGAGTAATAATTTTTGTTCAAAAATTATAATAAAAATTCATTATATTTAAAATACTTATTTCATTATATGATAATTAATCCCATATTTTTATATTTGGTAGTAAGATAAACAAAATTGATATTATTGGGTTAAGTGATATACATGTTCATTGAGAAACCTACTTGGTCTTACCACTTATACCTTAAGAGGAAGCTTTCTTAGAAAAACCAAATTCTCATATATGTGAGTAAAAAATTTATTATTATAAGATGGTTGATATTGGACAAGATAGAAGTCTCAAACATCTTTAATAACAAATAATATGTTATTAATTTTACAAGAGGGGGGAGGTTCACTCTAGAAAATACATAAGATATTAAATTAATATAAATTTATTTTTAGGTTCATGTGAATAAAACTAGAAATATTTTAAATATTATATTTTTATATATTTATAAAATATCATAAAATAATATTTATTCTTGTTTATGTGATATTTTTACCAATATATCATTGTTCACCACCCCATAACCCACATAAAATTTACCAAAATATCAATTGATTTTACTCAATAAGGGTCACTGAAGATATTATAAAAGGACAAGTACCCCATATGTGGGAAAGAGTTGTAATAATAGAACATAAATAATTTAAATTTTTTGTTATAATTATTTATTAATTTTAGTTTGTTTAATAATATATTATTTAACAAAAAATACAATTAAATTAATTTTCAGAATAATAAGAATTTTTCATTTTAAAGGATACATTATTAATATGGTCATTGAATATAAAATTTTAAAATAATAAAATTACGTTATATATTTCTAAAAAATTGTCCCAAAAGAACAGTTCACCCATGTTTTATTACATATAATACTTTTAAAATAATTAATTTTATATTCTATTAAATAATAAAAAATACTCTATCAGCGTTGCCTAACAATTCAATGTAATTATATTATATCTAAAAACTATAATTAAATTAAAATGATTTAAATTTGAATAAATTTTTGAAATAAACATTAACAATGTTTCTTAATATATTTTTATCCAAATGAAAAAATATTTGAGATATTAATGTTAAGAGAGTGACATTTTATATTTATCATTTCTTTAAAATAAGACAAATGTTATAATATAATAAAAATGGAACCTTGTTTCATAATATTTTAATCATGGATGAGTATGAATAATCATAAATCATAAAATAATGTTAATTAATTTTTAAGAGAAAGTTTAATACCTTTTGACTGGGTTTTTACAATGTTTTACCAGTTTTTCACATACTAAGGTGAAAAATATTTACTAGGGTCGCTATTCATTATGGAAAAAATAAAAGGGACAAATAATAAAAATTATATCTTTATAATTTTTGGAAATGAATTTAATTTTCAGGATTCAATTTCTATATATAAAAAATAATAAAAAAATATGCATTATATAACATTAAAAACTGAAAAAATTTGTCTTTATATATAAAACAACATTTCCTCTTATAATGTTCATAGGAAAAACAATTTTATTAATTATAGAACATTTTATAGAAAATATAATATTTATATTTTATTATAATCTTTTTAAATAGTGATTAATTTTATTAATTAACATAAAAACCATTTGTGAACAAAAAATAGTTTATAAAAAATAATTTATTCTCATAATTTAATCTATTTCTAAAAATAATAATGATCATCCATATGAAATTAATTAGATTTTATAAAATTAAATGGGGATAATTAAATTTATGATAATATTCATGGAATAATGGGAATTATAAATTTCTGAATTAATGAAAGGAAATTATTGTTTTATAAAAGTCAATATTTTTTTCTTATTCACTAAATAATCAGCTATTGTAGAAATATATCAAAAATTCACTATAAAATAAAATTAATGTGATGAATCAAAAAAATGATCTCAATTTTTTATGTTACAATTTTTATAATTATTTGAAATGAATAAAAATATTTTTAGAACATATAAAAAAAATTATTTTTTATGAAAACTTATTCTTGATATATAAAATGATTTTACTAAAAATTATGTGAATATATATTATGTTATCTAAAAATAAATTTATATGTGATAAAAAAATATCTATATATATATTATTATTTCATAATGTGGTTAATCATACTCATTATCATCAATTTAGTGGCTAAGATATAATATATCACAATTCATTTTAACCATTAAGATACTAGTCAAGAAAATTATATAAAACATTTACCATATTTGAAAAGAGATATATTCAAAAATAATAGTCTTATATGGGTTTTACCATCATTAATCAATGATTCTACCCCTGATATTTTGTAACTCACATTAAATTCCATGCAATTAAAATATATGATTATAAGATAGATATTATCCATTATGTGATAAATCTATTTTCATAGTTAGATTCAACATTAATTAAATTATTCTCAAACATTTATCATGAAATATACTTTATACATATATTATACTTTTGGGAATCAAAAAATATATATGTGTCCAAACATCCAATATTAGAGACATATTCTAATTATTTGAAAATTTTCATCTTTTTTTGGTTCTATTTTGGGTGTATTATTATAGCTTAAGAGAACATTAAACATTGATTGTGTGGTGGTTTATCCGAATTTTTACACATTTATAATTATACTGAATTTTATTATTTTCCAACACTTCATGAAAATCATATTTTGTTTTAACAAAATTAATTGTTTTTTGAGACTACTATATGAATGATATGGAGGTGGATGATACTTCAATTGATCTTCATCTCTTATTCTCAACATTTATAGTATTTCTTAAATAAAGTCTACAATTTAAGGTCTTTATAGGTGATTATATTTCCTCCAATATTTTGAAAGACTTGGATTTTTTTGGTGATCAACTTTTTTGGATTTAAATGAAACTAAAATCCATTTATAACAATATTGATCAGTTAATCCATTATATGTAGATGAACCAAACCTTAATGAGTAAGATTTTTTTTTCAAAATAAATTGTATATATTCTTAACATTAATGTAATTTAATATGTTATTAATAGTTATTCTAATAAAAATGAATTTATTTATTATATAAAATATTAGTGTCTTCTATAAGGTCCAAAAGATAAGAAAAATTAATAATTTGAGATGAATTAGACAATACATATTTTTAATATTTTAATATTGATGAATAAAGAAACCTGAAGAAACATACATGATATTGATTTGATCATTCTATAACTTGAGAGAACATGGATGACATCTATTCCATTTCAGTTGTTCCTTACATGGTTGTCAAAATTCCTTTGTATTTTTATTGAATAGTCAACCAATAGAATCCTAAATATGTTTTTTAAGATATTAATAAGTACTCTGGATGTCTAGAGTAAAAAAAATATTATTTTATATACCATTCATGTGTAACAATATTTTTTTGGAGGATGTATAAAATACCTATTATGAAATTTATATTGGTTGAATAATTATTCATCTATGCGTTTTAGTATAATAAATATGTCATTTTAAATGGTTTTGATATTAGTGAAAAATCTGGGTGTCCTATTAGAAAAAAACACATCCTGGATTCTATTTTTAGATTAGTTTTAAATCATTTAAAACATATACATGTCTATGTGTTGTAGTTATTGACTCCATTGAATGAGTTGGAATGAATTTGAATTTATAGTGTGTTTTATACATATTATACATGATTGATATATGAATACATAAAAGGTAGTAAATTTTTATACTAAAATAATTTCATGAAATTGGAATATAATTATTTCTACACACCCCCACTTAGTGCGACTACACAATCTACTAGGATGTTAAGTTTCTGTCAATGCACAATGTCACACCTCTTATTATATCTATAATATATCTCTAAAAATATTAAATGATTTAAATGAATTTGAGATTTGAAAAAAACTTAGATTCCAATTTAGGTGATAAATGAATATATCCCCATCAATATCCACATGAGGATTTATATATACTGAAACTCTAAAAATATGATGAAAAATGATTCCAAAAATTTATTGAACTTTACTACTTATAAATTTAGTTGTAACACCCTTAGATTTAATAAAATGTAATTTTTTAATTGAATTTAATACATTTTATATTTAACATTACAAAAACACAAATTTTATAATGTGTTACAGGAAACAATAACTTTTGATTTTATTACACGCAACAATATGATTAGAATATGAGACGCAAAACTCCATGATTTAATGAAACATGAAACACTCTTAAAATATTATTATTTTATATGGTAGTTATCATGTATATGTTTGAATAGTGGTTGGGAATAAGATTTACTAAATGAAGATAATATATAGTTTGAAAATATATATACAATGAATTATGTGGTGACCAATTAATTTTAAATGAAAATAAAAACTATTTAAAAATAATAGAAATATTCCTAAAAGAAGATATTTTTATGCTAAAAAATGTGTTTTAAGGGAATAAAGTTAAAAAGTAAATTTTTATGAATGATATTAATGAGTTTAATAAATTAAATATCTAAATCAAGTGTTATTTATTTTTATGAAATCTGTTATAATACATCCATCTTTATGATTAAAAATATTATTTTTCTAAAAAATCATTCAGTTATTTTTCATAATTTTTTATATTAATATTACCGACATATAAAATTATTAAAAAAAAGAATCCAATTTTTCAAATATTATTGTTAAATTTATTTTAGGTTGAATATTATATATTTCTCAAAGATGATACATTTTCGATGAAAACATTAATAATAAACTTGAAACTACTATAGTGGTAAATAAATAATATATATATATATTAATAAACTTTTAGTCATTTAAAAACATTTCTTATTGAATCTTGATATAAATCTTATATATCTTTTTAACACATTCTTTTTATTAAACATGTTCCACATTTAGTTGGGCAATAGATTAGTGGTAAACACCTTGTAATTATACATCAACGATGGCAGATGAAAACCAATTTGATTCATGTTAATAAATAATCAATTCAGTGGTGCCATAACAGGATTGGAATTGTATCATTAATGACAGTATAGCTTCAGCAGGCACTACAGTGGTGATAGTAATCTTGAAACTACTATAGTTTCCCAGTTATTGAAGCAGTATTATACCTCAGAGTGACTTTGGTAAAAAAATATAGTCTTCAAATACCATGTAATGGGATTTAATTCCTAATAGGCCTATGGAATTATTATACCCAAATAATATGCCATTTCTTATGTTTCATTAATAAAGAGGCATTAACCCCAACTTTAAAAAAATATTGATTAACAACACATTTTGGGGTTTAATTTTATAATAAAAAAATATCCATATTTTAATATATTTTTAGAAAATGGTTTTAATGTTTATAATAATGATATATTATATTTTATAATATGTTCAACACAATTTTTTTCCATTATGAATATTTAATAAATTAATAATATTTATTATAATTGTTAATGTAATAATGGTTTTACTAGGGGTTTAAATAAAAATATAAGAAGTAAAATGAAATATAAACTTCTTAAAAACCATTTAATTAGAATATTATGACCTTATAAAATATATTTTTATTGAATAGACCATTTTGGATCCTTTTAGAATGTAAATATGATTGGTAGATCATTTTATTTTAAAGAATAATAAGTGTGCCACTCACATCACTTATAAAAGGCCACCGCTATCCTCTCCTATACACATAATAAAAATCATTAGAGTCATTGATTAAATATATACATATATTACTTGAAACAAAACACATTACCTAGAACCCTTATTATATTTATAAATTCATCCTAAAAATCCTTTTTATGCTTTCGTAATGTGGTTGTCTGAAGAAGTGGAATTATGCCTAACAAAGTGTCTTTATTTTATATATTCACACACCTCCATAAAATATACATAAATTTTGATTATATAATATCAAAATTATATTCCATGCACCTAAATTTTATTATTGTAGTTTTCTAAAAATGAATCCAAATCATCTTACATCAATTTTGAAAAGAAATAATCATTCGTGTGTATGGCAAACTACCGCATCATGAACAGATGTTATTTTTTTTCAGTTACCACCCCTCATTGACGGAGATAATGATTGTATTAATTTATATATAATTTTTTTTAATATTATTATACCTCTATAATTATAATACCATATCTATAATCAATCCCTTTAAGTAGTTATAAAATGATAACTTTGTTCATGTGTTCGATAAACTATCACCTCATGAAATAAATTGAGGTGTTTTGTAATTCCATTTTACATGGACGGTACTAATTATTTATATAATTTATATTTATAAAATGTTTTACATAATAAAACAAATATAATTAATATATTACAAATTCCATTATAATTTTTATTCCATGGGTGATATGACGACATCGATTGTATTTACGACATACTTTCGCCTTGCAAAGATATGTGATTTTTATCACTAATATTTTTCATTTAATGTTATAATGATAAATTTAATGATCATATATGACTTGTATAAAATATTAATTTGTTTTTAAAGGTGATTTATTCTTTACATTTATTTTCATTTGTTGAGAAAATGGAAACAATGTTCATGCATACCTATGGCCAATTGTATCCATGAATAGTGTATTTCATTTTTTATCTCTCACTTTTATAGACTACACTAAATACATATATATTGAATTTATATGATATTAATATCATGGATAAAATATTTCTCATCATCTTATTCTAATCAATGTAATATGATTGAAAATAAAAAATCAAACCATATATCAAAAAAATCTGTTATTACCCGAAATTTGATTTTGTAATGTTATTATTAACCAATGTGTAATAAATATTCGTAATTAAATAATATATTGTATTATAAATATAATTTTAATTCTTTAATAGTTTTAAGAACATATTATATTTTTATATATGATTTTTTAATTTGTTAGAACTATTTCATGATTTATTTCAATCTATTTTCATCTAATAATTGTTTCTGTGATAGAAATTCCCAATTCACCACATTTATCATTCCTTTTGTGAATATATTAACTATGAATTTATTTTATGAATATTATCATATTCTCATTTCATTTTCGTATCTATTTTAGGATCTCTTTTTCATGGGTTTCATGGTTTTGTTTTAACAAATACAGTAAAGGGTTATGTCTCAATTTTACTTCCACGAGAGATATTGTTTGTTATGCACATATGTTTGTTTATGAGGTGTATAAACATCCAAAATGACATGTAACCAAACAGATTTATATAATATAATTTATTTTAAGATTAATTTCATTTTATCCTTTCAAGGGGCTTATGATTCAATATTAGCTATGATGTTAGAGTTTTATGATTAAATCTCATCATTTATGAGGATTCTAAACTTTTATGCACCCAATGATGAAATATTATGATCTATATCTCAAAAATCACATAAATTTTGTTTTCCTACAGTTATGTAATGATAATAAATTTCCTCCCATATATTTTATCATTATGTACTCAAGAGTTAAAAATAATGTCTTAATTGAAACTGTATTTATTTAAATCTTTGATCAAAAATCGTATTTCTTCAAAAACAATTTTTTCTAAAAATATCTTTAAAATTCAATTGATTATTTGTTAGTGATACTTTAACCATGGTTCAGTTTATTCAAAAAATAATTAATGGGATCTTTGTTTTTTATTCCACTGAATTTACAATTTTATTTTACAGAAATGTTAAAGGAATCATTATTTTAATGTGCAGGACATGAATAAAAGATTATCATCAAGGCCACTCAGTGTATTACATTTTCCTATTTGTGTTCATATATATTTTACAAAATATATGGATTAAAAAAAAATATTTTTTATTTTTATCTTGAAAACAAATTCCAATTTGAAAATGATATTTTCCTTAAGAAATGTATTTAAAGATTTCTTATGCATCCATTGTCTGTTCAATGTATATTTTCAAATAAAATGATTTCCAAAATATTTTATATATGTTTATATTTAAAAAAGTAATAATATAAAATAAATAATTTCAGCAATAAATGTTTTATTTTTTTTTAAAACATCTTGTATAATTATAAAATGTATTTTTTGGAATATTATTTTCAATGTTTTTTGCCTTTCAGTTTTTTCAATTTTAATGGGCTATTTCACACATTAAATAAAGTGATCTTTCAAAATAATTTTCAATCTAAGATGGATGATATTTAAGTTACATATTATAATTGGGGACATTGTTAAATGATACCATCTATACAATTATTCTGGACGGATAGAGTTTATGGTTATGAAACACATTTAATTAAACCGATTATTCTCTATTGACTTGAAGAAATTTTTTTGAACCCTTTTTTCATTAAATGGATTATGATCGGAAGATATGATGAATATTTTATGATATTATTAAAAAAATAATTATTTCTTTCACTATGATATGGGTGGGACTTATATCATTCTCCAATAAATTGGGTAATTATTTATATATCACGAGATAATAAAGGGAAACAAGTTAAAGGGGTTAATCCACTATGGGAAATAGGTGATTCCCAACATATTATGGATATCATATGAGTATTTATTCACAAGGTAAACAAGTGTATCGTAATAAAAAATGATTGAAATTAAATTATTACTTATCCATTATATTGATGGTCCTGGTATTTAACATTGATATATGATATTGATTTCTATGTTTATGATGGTGGATCAAATTAATTACATGAGCTTGTAGTTCATGCTTGATTTATGTTGATTTCACATTCTTATAGGCCATGTTTTATTAAATTATAATTTTTTGGGACATTAATCATGTTTAGGATTTATGAATGGTTGGGTATGAACATCATAATTTATTATTATGTTTACAAAACTTTATCATTATCTTATTTTTTTCATTTGATCAAAAATTACTATATCTTATATTTAACCATACTGACCATCTATACTCTATCTTACCGATGTTTCTTTCTATATGTTATAAGGAAAAATTAGGGTAGGGTATTCTAAATATAATTATTATGTTATAATATCCTTGTTGGAGATGTTAAAGATCTTTTACGAAATAAGATGACATTGCCTCCAATCAGTAAGGGAAGTAATCTATTATGGTCCTCAAGAATGTGTTTAGGATATATATTTAATTTTCATATAAGATTTTGTGATATTTTAATATAATAACTTGGGTTTGTATATATTGTCCTAGAGAAATTGTTTTTTATAATTTATATTAAGATGGTAAAAAACATTAGTGAAAACATTTGGGTTAATTTTAAGTATAAGTTAAAATCATAATGTTATTGTAAGAAATGGAGTATATGGAATTTTAATAATTCTTCTACATCTGGATACTAAAAGTGGATATAGTTCTATAATTGAGTAACAATAATATATTGAGTTTCTTAAAATGAAACACTTTTTTTGACAATGTACAAGATAAGCCACACCCATATTAATCGAACAAATAAATATTGCTACATAAATTTCACCCGTATAACCGCGCCCTTAAAAATTAGTATATATTAATAAGAATAAATAATTTGTGGAAGAAATATAATATATTCCAAATAATTATTAATCTATTACTATATTCTTATAAAATAATCACACAATTTTTAGTAATGTTATTTTAGTCTCTACTAACTGAATGTTTCATGAGAATTGGGGTTTTATTCATTTTATAATTTAATATTATACATCATTTAATGAATTTTTATAAAACATATTTAAAAAATGAAATTAATTTTTAATTAAACATGTCAAAATTATCAAAGAATAGCATTTTTATAATTTTTAGAAAATTAATAATTTTTGAGAAATGGTGAAAACATTGATTGTCATTGAAAATTGTATTTTAGTTTTATGTTTTTACAAGGTCATACGATATTTTATAGTATTTTTAAAATAATATGTGCATAATTTTGATTTAATATAATTCAATTATGGAATTTTAAATTGATTTTATATATTAATTTAGTTTTAAAATATTTTATAATTTAAATTGAATTATTTTAGAAAAAATGACTTTGTATGGTTTTCTCTAATTAATTCTATATTAAATTATAAAATATATTTATTATGGTTTTCAAAAAAATTATTTTTTAATTGTAATAAATGGTTCAAGATTTAGAAAATATGTCCACTATTATTTTGTAAAAATAAATAATAACCTGTGTTATTTTTAGTTCCATGACAAAGAGAAAATTAAGTAAGTTGTGTCAAAAATAAAATGATAAGAACTTTTAAACGATATAAACACATGCCTAAACCTTTTTGGATGACATTATATCAAACATAATCATTAATGTGTCAAATATATGATATTTTCAGGCTACATTAATGAGATTTTGACCATTATAGTGTTTTATTTAATAAAATGCCAAACATGTCACACTCATGTTTTTATTATGTGTATATTTTTAAATAAAATTTATATACAAAGGATATGTTTTAGTATAAATATTATTTTTAAGACTAATTGATTTACCTTACTAATGGTAATTTATTTTTTACTTTCAGTTATGAAAGAATCACCATAAATGATCACATAATACTTATGTAGAAATTATTTAATTATTGGAAAAATAAAATAAATGATTTTAAAAATATAAAATAAATATAATTTGAGATAATTAAAATAAAAAATATTTTTTTATAAAAACCTGCCATTTTTTGGATATTATAAAATTATTATTTTTTGAATTATTATTGTTATCTTGATATTATAGTTCTAAAAATTGATATTATGCCTATTAATTAGTTAACAATATTTTATTAATTATTATTAAATTTCCTAGAAAATAATAAATAAGTTAAAAATATTATGATTATGATGAAAATAAAAATCATGTTTCATTTTAAAGTCTTTTTATTTTATATATTTATTTTATTTACTATGAGTGTGCAAAAATCCAGGTTTTGAAGGTTATAGGTAAAAGGGTTAAATAATGATTAAAACCAACCAATTTCTATAAAAATATAGTCAAAACATATTTAATTATTATATTTTTCAAGGATTCAGACCCATAATATTCATATATTATAAAGTAAAAACTTTTATTCTTTAATAATAAATATTGATTTACATTAATTGTTTTTTCTGAAATTCCAAATGTCTTCCGGAACTATATTTTAAAATGGCGCCACATCTTCTATTTTATTCACACATAAATCCATTCTTTTTATAAATTACCAACAAAAATAAAATCTTACAACCCCTAATCTAATTCTATATGTCATTTTCTATGCGGAACACCAACCTTTTTTGTCTTAATATGTTATTAAAAAGAGATTTTTTTAAGAAGAGGTACCATTTTTAATAACGTGTTTCTACATTGTTTATTCATAAAAATCCATAAAACCATATATAACCATTATTAAATAATAAATCCAATATCCTACATAGACTGAGATGTTATAATTTTATTTTCATGACCAATATCCTTCTCAACATCAACCAAATGTGAAAGTAATTCATCGTTTGTGTTTAAGGTAGACTATTGCCTCATGAATTGATGTAATTTATTTTCCATCACCATATCAGAATACTAGATTAAAAAAATATAATTTATTTTTGTAAATTAAATTAATGAAATATTAATCATTATAATGGTACAATAAATCATTTACCTTCTTACTTTTCAGTTCACTGAAAATGATAACATTGTTCGTGCGTACATGTGGACTACCACCACCACGAAGTGAAGTGGTCCATTTTTTATCACCACTTCCCATGGATTATATATATGAGTATATTTAAAGAAGTAATATGGTACATATTATTTTATGATAACTCAATAATGATAGAATAGTACTTACCATTTTCCATATTTATCGTTGAAAAATGGACACATTACTGATGCACACGTATGGCCTACCATCTCCATGATTATAAAATAGTTTATTTTTAAAAACAATAATAATGGATGAATATTTTACATGAATTTTCTGTTTATAAGGTATAATTAGGTATTTAATATTAATCATGTGATGATAGAATGCTGACTTCTTTAACAATAGTGAACCAACTAATTTAATTTTCGATTTAAGAACCAAATATCATAAAAACACCCAATGTGAATTTAAATTATTTATTAATTAACATTGTAATAAGTGATATAAAACGAATAATGAACATTAAATATTTTATTAAGAAATTATATAATTATAATATTTTTATTATTTGAAAGATAAATAATTTACGTGATGTGTTAGACTTAAGGTATGTGATCATCTTTTAAAAATCCAATTTATATGATTCTCTTTCAACACTTTTTAAAAAGTGAAAAGGGAATATAATTTTAACATATAAACCATGAAAAAACATTCCCACAATCATGAAATATTTATACCATGAATTTTCCTTTACAATATATTATACTTATTTTGAATAAATTTTTTTCCATTATTATGTGTAATTTTTTAAAAAAATAAGTTATTTCAAAATAAAAAATTTATTATACTTAATGATGATTTTATAATGAAAGATTTTTGTAATTATGATTATGTAATGTTTATTGGGAATTATTATGGCAATGGGTGGTTCCTTTATAAATTAAGGACACAAATTTATGTTATAACATATATTGTAATGGTTACTCCAAAGATGGAAGTCAACCGTATGGTTATTAAATATATGAGATAAGGTTAACAAATTATGATCATCCTAATAGATAATGATAATATAATAAAATGAATATTATATGATTAAATGTGATGAAGAATAATTATAATATATGATTATTACTATAAGGTAATGATAATAAGTCAAATGTAAAGGTTTTCAAGGAGTAGTTGTAATGGTTACTAAAATGATGCCCCTAGATTCTAACATGTTTTATCTATGTTTTTGTGAGTATTAAATGTTTTGTTTCATAAAAATGTGTATGTTTTTATAAATAAATGACTACTTCCATAATCGTAATGAATAATGTACTAATCGTTAGTATATTTTGTATTTTCATGATTTTCAAAAGGCATATAATTTAATTTATTTTTTGTCACCTATTGATATTTATTTTCACATTCAATGTTTTTTAAATGTTTTTCGTAGGGTTCTCAAATGAGTAGGGGAAAGGATGAGGTGAAGAAAAAAATTATGAAGGTTTATCTTGGAAAGATACCATGATTTATTTTACAAATTACTTTTTTGATTGTAAAATGACTACTTAATATAATTTTCCACTTATAATGTATGACTTTATATTGAATGAGTTTGTCCAAATATAAGATAAATCTAAACAAAAAAGGCCCTATAAATTTTTTGAAAGAGTAATCTAGTTCAAAAACAATATAAATTTTAATTATTAATGATGGGTATTTATATTTGGTATTATAGGTGGATTTAGATATTAATGGAGATTATAATATTACAGGATAATTTATCATTGGATTAATGTATACAACAATGGGTATATAAATTTATGGATGACTATATGGTCAGATTCGTAGACACCACTTTGGGGTTGAATGTACTGAAATATCAAGGTGACTAATGATATTTTTAAGAACAATTTTTTGATTTATTTTTTAATCATATTTTTATCAATCGAAAATTTTATTTTAGGAAAAATGTGATTTATATATTTTGGACAGAAGTATAAATGCATCGATAACTTTTAGGGTTTATATGATCATTGTTATTACATTTTGGGATGAAAAATTAAATGTTTAAGATAACATTTGATCTTATAATATTTATTTAATGTGAAAAAAATTGATAATATTTTTAAATATGATTCTCACATTTGTGGTAAATTATAAAGATTATAATAATATTATTTAGTATATGGATAACATGTAGGATGGGAGACAACCCATCATATCCTGAATGTCTGTAAGGATTGTACCTAGAACTGAAGGGTGAAAATTGTGCTTCACCTACCACTAGCCTATGTGATTTCTTATTTAAAATGAAATTTTGTTTTTAGTTAAAATATTCAATTTATAAAAATAAGTTAATTTTGGTAAAATTTATTATAAACTATAAATAATCATTGGAATTGAGAAATGATTTGGTGATTAATTTATTCCTCTTATTTTAGTATACGTTCATATTTTTAGAACAATATATGATTATTGTAAATTTAATAGTATGATTTTATTAATTGAGTAATAAATTTGAGTTGTGTTTGGGAATCACATTTGAATTTTTTTTGGGTGGATTTGTAGTGATTAACTGAAATGATTTACATAACTAGAATATTATCAAATTATAACAATTTTATTGTCGTGTGATAGTTTATGATTCATTTTATTCAATTAGAGACCAATATTAAAATTATCATGGGAAATTATGTGATCAAATCATTTGGATTGTTTGGTTCCAATCATATTATAGAATATTTCGAACAATTTGTTAGGATTGTTGTTTTTTGAATGATTTGTCTTGATCATATGATATTACTGTAGAATTTTGGAAATTAATTTAATATTTATTCTTAAAAATGTTTTTTATTTTCGAAAAATTAATTTTCCTTATACCAACCGTTTTGGTTTTGGATAATGTATACAAACAAGAGGAATGGAGTGTTATTCATTTTATAATTTTTTTCTCTGTATATATTGATCCTAATGCACCATACATAAAATAAATATTAAATACTCATCGTATGGAAGAAAATATGATATTGTCATGGATATTTATTAAATATTTAAATTAATCTTTAGAAATAAGTATATTTCCTTAAGCAATTTTTCTAGGTAGTAATATAATTCATTATGTTTAAGAAAATAACTCAAAAATAAAACGTTATCAATCAACTTTTCATAATGAGAAATCAATTTTAAATTAACCCATTGCATATTTATGATTGGGTAGTGGTTAAATGACCCATTAACATGTAATTTATTACTCTATATTATTCTTTGGGAGTTATTTTTCACTTCTGTATCCATGATTTCACATCCCACTCATATTCACCTACTTGGAAACATAATATGTGTTATCTTAAGTGACCTTCAAAATTTTCTTATCACATTTCAAGTTGAAGATTTATCCATTCTTTTAATGATGTGAGATTTCAATAGAGGTTATTTTTAAATCTAAAAACCTTGTTACTAAACTTATGTTTAAATGTTTGATGAAAAAATTTCTATATGTGCTGAAGAATATATCATACTGATAGTTTCAGAAGAAAAAAATAATTTTTACTATATATAAGACAATCTAAACTGAGATTAATCAACCATTGAAATATAGTTATTTAAATTAGAATTTTATAACCTAGATATTAAATTAAGAGTTTTTAGTAGGAACAAAAAAATTAAGAAATAAATATAAAATGGTAAAAATCAATATGAATGTGTTAGTATGTTCTGAGAAAATAATCACACAATGTATAGGAACTATATTTTCATCCTGAAGAAATGTGTTTTCTTAAATAATTTTTTTCTTACCTTTTATGATTTCATATTATAAATAATTTATGGGTGAATTAGAAAATTTATTTTCAAAAATTAATTCATTTTTTATTCAATATGTGAAAATTTTCTTAATTTGATTTATAATTTTTTGAAAATAATTATATTTTGATGAATATTGAAAATACTAATTTTTATTGAATGATATATTGTATTTTATTTTTTGTAATAGGTAAAATTATGATTATTATTATTATTAATATTTTAATTAGTTAAATTTTATTTAAAATAATATAATTTTTGTTTTTTGAAATGGATTTTATGCTATAATATATTATATAAACATTATAAATTTTAGAATGGCATTTTACAAGAAAAAAAGTTTTCTTTTCCTTTTACACTTTATTTTTAAATTTAATTTTAAAAATTACCTGTTTTTATTTTTGTAAAATTGATTCCATATTTGGAATCATTGGGTTTAATTTTCTTCAATATGTACACTTTATTTTTGAAATAATTAATTGTAACCTCTACAATTTTTATTTCCATGATAAAGGGTAAATCCGGTCATTGATGTTAAATTTTATAATTACAAGAACTATTAAATGACCAAACCACATACCTAATTATTATTAAAATATTATATATTGACCATAATAATCTGTGGGCCAAATATTTTACCATTTGGAGCTACATGGATGTGATTATCTCCTTTATAGTATTTTATTTAATGAAATGTCAAACATGTCACACTCTTGTATTTAATAAGTGATTAAATTGTAATATTATTTTATCCATGAGATATGTTTGAATATAAATATTAAATTCAAATATAATATATTTAACTTTCGCATGGTATTTTGTTTTTAAATTTTTAGAGAGTAAACAGTTGCCTAAATTTTTAGAAACTTTTGAGGGGGAAATTGATCAAATAGTAGACAATCAAATAAATCTTATTTTTTAAATTTAATATAATTTTAAAAAATTAATGTATTAAAATAATTCCATAGTTAAAAATTTTATTTAGGCATAAAATAAAACATTTTTAGTTATAATTAATATATTGATATTATAGTTCTAAAAATTATCATTATGAATTTTTTTTACTGAACACTAATTTATTGAATGTTAAATATTTCTTAAAAATATTTAAAATATACATGTTATTATCATAAGGATTCAAATATCATAAATTGTCTATTTATAGGACTTTTTTATATTTAGTAACTATATTAACCCTCATGGAGTAAAATTATATATTGTCATGGTAAGAGTTAAAGATACTAAATAAGGCCTTAAACTAAAATATAATAGTATAAATATAGTTAAAACATATTTAATGTATATTATATAAGGGTATTTAGACCCATACAAATACTATCATAAAAATTAATATGTTTGGAAACATTTTATATCAAATATTAATTTATATTAATGAATTGTTTTTATAAATTCTAAGAGTGCCCCTACCCACTATTATAAATGAGAACCTCTTCTTCTAAATTATTAACACATAAAAGCTCTTTTGGATTAAACATTCCCCACCCAAATACATTCCTAGAATATATACCATCATTCTAGAGGTCATTTTTAGGCATAAAAACATCCTCGGTGGTCATAAGGTGTTTAGAGAAATATATTTTCCGAAGAAAAGGTATCATTATTAATCAAGAGTTTTTATATTTTTTATTCTATAAAATACATAAAACCATAATCAAACATGATAAATTAATATCTCAATTATGATCTCTATTATTAAATATTTTTATGTTAGTTTAATTACTGATATCCATCCTGACTATCTTTACAAGGGAGAAGAATTCATCATTCGTGTGTTTGGTGGACTACCACCTCACGAACCAATGTAAATTCTTTTCAATCTCAAAATATTAAAATGGATTATAATGAAGTAATTAATGTTTATATATGATATTAAGGGAATTTTATCAATTTTAATTGCATAATATGTTCTTTAACTTATAATAATTCTATTCACGGAAAAATAAAAATGTTTTTCAGGAATACAAGTGGACTACTACCTCTAAGAATCGATGTGATTCTTTCATTGTTATCACATCACATGGTTGATATATATATATATATAATTAAAATAATAATAATATTATGTATATGATTTTATTATCATTATAGAAATATAATATAAAACTTATCTTCTATCCGTAATGACTGTTAAAAATTAGAAATATTACTCATTCGTACATACGACCTACCATCTCTATGTTTATAATGTAGTTAATTTTTCAATACATATTTAATTTATGAATTTAAAATAATAATTGATTTATAAAAGATAAAATTTTGGAAATAATATAGTTTTAGTGATGATGGAATGATAATCTCTTTGACCAAATTCAACCTATCATAGTCATTTTGGACTTAAGTACTAAATATAATAAAAAAACCTAATGTGAATTTACATTATTATGAAACTAACATGGAAGTAAGTTATATAAAATGACAAAATAATCCTCAAAATGTTATTAATAAATTAAATAAATAATCTAATTAATTTTTTCATGAATATAAATAATGTATGTAACAATTTGGACTTAAGGTAAGGGAAATTATTTTAAGAATAATCTTTCAGAGTTCATATTTCATCACTTTTTACAAGGGTCAAAAGGAATATATTTATTAAATAAATGAAATGAATAAAATATCTCATCATCATGAGAGAATAATATTTTTAATTTATTATTATATATCTACATGATTATATTTAATTAAATTGACTCATTTTTATGAGTACTATTTTTCTATAAATAAGTGATTTTAAAAAAGGATATTGTCCTAAAAAATGTCTTTATAAAGAAACATTTAATGATTTATAGCTGTTTTATTTTTCATGGGAACAATTATGATGTTGTGTGGTTCTGTTATAAACAATGGTTTGATGGTTTCATTATAACCGCTAATGCAATGGGTACTTTGGAGATGGATGCCAACCATATGGTTATTCCATATATGTGGCACTATTAAACAATTTTGTCTCTCCAAAAGATAAGGGGAATTTACTATTTTGGTTATTCCAAGATTAACTATAATTTTAATTCATGAGAAGATATTATGGATACACTAAGGTAATGATTTGATGTTAACCCCAATGTTCTTACATTTTTAGTTACAATGGTTACTCAAATGATGCCCCAATTTTCCAACATTTATTATCCATTTTTTCCATGGGTATATAATTTTTTATTTTAGAAAAATGTGGATTCTTTCATATATAAATGAATAATTCCATAAGATTAAATAATATTTTGATAATGGTAAATATATTTGGAATTTCATTTTTTCACTTTACTAATGGGTTTCTCTTTTTAATGTCCCTCTATGATCTTTTTATTCTCATTCCATATTATTAAAATTTTGTTCATAGGTTTAATTATGAGTATATAGAAGGACGAGTGTTTTTGAAAATTAATTGAATTTATCATGAAAGGAAACCATGTTTTTGTAATTTTGTTTTTTGAAAAAATGGATACTGAGTAAAAGTGACCACTTGTAATGTATGTGTTTAATTTGTATGAGTTCTTCCGAATTATTAAAAATAATAAAATTAAAATATCATTATAGTATTATGAATTTGAATTACAGTTCAAAACTCTATAATATGTAATGATTATAGATTTAAATTTACAGGTTCTTAGGTGTAAAATCTCCAAAAGGGTGCAATGTTCTTGACTATTTCATCACCATGTGCATGGAAATGAGCTTTTCTGTGAATTTGGTTTGATAGTCATGGTGATATTATTTGGTTTATTCACATGTTCATTATGAACTGTTACATAAGATTTAAATAGATGTGAATCATGGATGACCTAGAATAAACATAATTCATCATATATTAAAAATATGGTATCATGATTTGGAGATCATATAAATGACATTTAATGAATTTTTTTTATAAAATATGTTTAGTGTTTAAACAACTATTATTTTTGTTCCCAGTTAATGGTTGTAACCCTAATAAATCAGGTTAACACTTAATATGTTGTAAACTTATGTTACTATGTGTAACCAAATTAGCTGACGATTAGAGAGAAAGATATTGTGATTTTTCCTAATTAGCTACTATGATATATAATTAATATAGTGAAATTGTGTGATATTCAGTAAGAATAAAATAGAGGGAAGCTAAAATTTTATGAATTTTCATGTTGTAATGAATTTAGAGGAATGCTTTTTCATCTTACAACATTTCATGAAGATAGGATGAACCACGTCATAGAATATATCTAATGGAGCAAAATCTGTTATATTAATTGAAAAGAATGTTATATAGTGAAAATTTATCAAGGAGATCAATTCATCTAGTCTTTTGAATATGGGTATTATCCAAGTTCATTCCCTAGTCCATGATTTATCTTCATAACTAATGAAAGAACTACTATAGGTTAATCACTGTAGTGGAATAACGAATATATTTATGTATTGGGATTCAAAGATTCTATTGTAGAATTATTTTTATGAATTCAATTTGGGTTTTAATAATCGGAAAAAATTAATTTATTATGAAAGAATATATGTATCCATTTGTGATTACATAAATAGTTATGTATAAAATCATGGGTTTATGATTTTAAGGATAATAATATTCTAACTTACTTTGATAGATAGTTTGAGATATTATGTAATGGGAGTTTATTATAATTAATGTTATTTTGAGAGATAATTATTAGAATAAAACCTTATATTTTATATAATTTATTCGGACACAATTATTTAAATTTGAATGCGTTTACATTTTTTAGAAATATGAATACATGTAATTATATACTTTATGGTTCATCTTATCTATGATGATTTAGAAATTGTGGTTCTTTTTCAATCCTCTTAAAAATTCATCGCTCTTCTTTTCCATCAAATATGATTTCACTTTGGATCTGCATGTCATAATATACATTAAATAAGTTTTGATTTTACACATAGTAAAAAATTCAATTATATTATATCAGGATATGACTTTTAACATGCTATTTTTAAAAATTATTTTCCATTTTCATTATGCATAGTTGAATTGGTGCACTGTATAACATCCTCATATAGCAAGTAAGTCTGTTATAACAATCAAAATACTATATTATATGATATTTTATGACATTGTTCTATGTACTGATAAGGTTTTTGTGATCAACACCATCCTCTAACTGAGTTTTCCTATTACAATATAACACAATCGAGAATACATATGAATGATTATGATGATCGTTATGGAATAAAGTGTTGAAAAAAATATATTATGTTCTATGATAGATGATTTAATGAAATTTTTTGATAGATCTATCCAGTAACACATAGTGGTAGCCTATAATTGTTATAAATTTTACTCCCTGGTATTTTGCATTGTTTGGAATTATTAATCATTTATGCACAATAGTTTATCGCAATGTGCATACCATAATCCTCTATGTTACAACAGAGGATTTTTTGATATATATTTTCTCAGATAAATTTAATCATTTGAATATTTCTATACACAACAATTTTTATTGAAAGCACTACGTGCAATAATGAGTTTAAATGAAATGTGAAATACTATTAATTTTTTTATTTCATATGATAATTATCACCTAGATTTTGGAATAGTAGTTATGTATATTATTAAATAAATTATAAAAAATATGATTTAAATATTTATATATAATTAATTATTTTGTGACCAATTAATTATAAATGAAAGTAAATACTATTTGAAAATAATTAAAAAAATTGAACAACTATTTTTATACATAAGAACTTTTTTTACATCTGAAATTTAATCAAATCACATCTGGTGAATTATTTAAGATAAATGTATATATTCTATATTTAGATAAATTTTTAAAAAGAAATATTTTTTTTCTCAATAATAGATAAAAAAATCCAATTTTATGCTATAAAATTATATTTCTCTAATATAATTTTTGATTCCCTTTGAAAATTTATATTGAAGATAAAATATTCAACTTTTTAAAGCATATATGATAAAATAAAATCATTTTTAATAATATATGTGTAAAAATTATCCTGGAGCTAATATTTTTCAATTAACTAAAAGAGATTAATTTCTTAATGAATAGTTGAAAATAAAATGTGTTACTAAGAATAACGATTTTCATTTACCACTTTTAAAAAGATTAAAATAGTTTTAATATTAATTTAAATTAATAAATAGTGAAATTATATATTTATTATTCCATACATGGTGGTTGGAATCAATTTTAATTTTAGTCTTAATATTAATACATTTTATACTTATGAAATATATTCCCTTTAAAAACTGGATTGCTCATCACATCTCTGGGTTTAATATTTATTTAATATTTTCTTCTTATATGATTAGTATTTATAATGATTTATTCAATAATATTAATTATTATAATTTATATTCCCAAATATGTTCATCTTAATTTTTGAAAATAATGAATATTAAAAATACTAAAAATTATTTTTTGATGTTATGGTTAAAACATATTTATTAGCGATTAAACTAATGAGATAAGTGTTAAATTATCATTAAAACCATTATAAATACTATTTTATTGTAATATGTAGGAATTATATTTTATCATGTTCGAGTATATATTCATTTGGATTGCTTTTTATGTCATGAACCGTCCTCGGGGCCCGTGCCGTGACTACCCCAAGCCCGCCTTCCATAGGCCAGGGGATGGCGACTAGAACCAAAGGCATAAATCCCGATAACTGTGAAGGCATTGCCTTTATATAAGTAAAAAAACACCACAGAGTACAAGCGGAAGCAAAACACTAAGTAAAAAAGAAAGTGGTGAAAAGTAAATGGGCCAGAATACAAACCCAAATAATAGTACAACTACAACTGAACAAGTAAAACAGAAAAAGACAACAGCTAGAAGAACGGAAGCGGCTCCTGGGTCGTCCTCCTTGGATCCTACCTGAAGGGTAGGTACAGATGGCGCAGCTCCTGGATCGTCCACCACGGATCCTACCTGAAGGGTAGGTACAGATAGCCTCCACAACGCTCTCACCCGTCAACCCCCTCCGAGTATCATCTCACCTTGATGTCCACCTCTAGATACTGACTCGTCGTGAATTCCATCTCCAGGTACCGTTTAGTATTCGAACACTCGTCCTCCGTCAGCACTGTCCGTCGTCTGCAACCAACACAATAAGGTGCAGGCACATCTCGTGCAGGGTGAGTATAACGATACTCAGTAGGGACCCTGAGACCCTCAAGGTCTCATTAAAACCAACATGGATAACCACAAAGAAGATCTCAACAGATAACGTCTACTTAGGTATATGCCCATACATATACCTAAGTTATCAAGTAACCCATCTCAATCATGAGGAAACACAAAGGTCATACACTCAGCTCAAACCAGGATTTTCAATATCGAAACCGTAACTGCTGGAGAGCCCTGTCTCGGGAGTGTACAGTGGTCCTGTCACGACTCCGAGGTACTGCTCACTAACCTAAGACTACTGAAGTACTCCTCCTGTTGAGTACTATAGGTCTGCTCCTACAACCAAGCGCTCCCCCTCATAGGCTCAAGAAGTACTCCTTCTTTTGAGTACCGTGGGTCTGCCGCTACAACCAAGCGCTTCTCCGCCATGGGTCTACCGCTACAACCAAGTGCTCCCCCTCATAGCCTCCAGAGGTACTCCTTCTGTTGAGTACCGCGGGTCTACCGCTAAAACCAAGTGCTCCTCCGCCGTGGGTCTGCTGCTACAACCAAGCGCTCCCCACTGGGCTATCCGAAACACACCGAGTCAATCGGTCAAGCAGTCGTCAGGTCTCAGCCGGCTACACTGTCTCCATACTCCGCACGCTCGTCTCTGGTAGGGTCTGCTCCATGAGCTGTTGGTCGATACTACATGTATCACAAATTCCCATGAAGAATTATCACAAAGGACCACCTTATCATAGGGGTCTCAATGCAACAGACGGCGTGTCAATCGGACGCCCGGTCTGTGAGTTATTAGCCTTTTCATTCCAGGGGCCCGGTTGGTTTCGTGAGCGAACCAACCCGACAGTATCTCAATTGTACCCCGAAATCTCATAGGGTATACTCATAGGGATCGTTTCTGAACGAGATCACCAACGCCGCTGACGGTTCGTCAAACGGACGTCTGGTCTGAAAGATAACAGCTTTTCCGTTCCAGGGGCCCGGTTGGATTTCGGGTGCAATCCAACCCGGCCACTATCCAACTGAAACCAAAACTCAGGCAAAGTATTCCAAAAGTTCCGTCTCAACAAGAGTAAATCAACGAGACATACGGCGCATCAATCGGACGCCCGGTCTATGAGTTATTGGCTTTTTTCGTTCCACAGGATCAGATGGATTTCGTGAGCGAACCAACCTGACCGCACTCCGACGACATCCAAACCTCGAGCAGAGTAAGTCAAAATATTTGTCTCACTTATAGAAATTCAACAAAGTCAACGACATGTCAATCGGATGTCCGAAGCTCAAGATATGAGCGTTTCCACTCCGAGGGCCCGGTTGGTTTCGTGTACGAACCAACCCGGCCGAACTCAAAGTATTCTTAAACCTTGAATGCGATATACCAAAACGAGCGTCTCGATCCAAGGATCTCATCGCCGCTGACAGCGCGTCATTCGGAGGCACGTAGCTCAAGTTATGATCAAAAGACCGAAATGGTCCGGAAACGGGGGGTCTTGGCCCGGGCCGACCCGGGCCGACTCGACCCGGCCCGGCTCGGCTCGACCGAGCGGCCGAGCAAGGGGAAGTCGTGGGGGGCTTGCTGCACCTGCGTGAAGAAACGCCGCGACCCTGGGTTGGGCTGCCTCGCCAGCGGACGCGGCGGCTGGGCCGCGGAACCGGCTCGCCGCCGCGGCTTTAGTTGCGGCTGGTTTTTTGCCGACCGCTGCTGGCCGCCGCCTCCAGCCGCCGGCACCGCAGCGCCGGCGGGAGCTTCCGCGGGCCAACAGACACGCTCCGGTGGTCCATTTTGCATGCGGTCTTCGCCAGTGGTCCTCCCGGTATCCAATCTTCACTGCCAGGCCCTCAAGTCGCCCTTGCGGCCCCACTTGTCGTCGTCCTCCGTTTCGCGCACCAAGAACGAAAAGGTGCGGTGGGTTAAAACATGCTAGTTAGTCCGCACCCACCGTGTTAGCGGTCTTAAAGATATTCACCCAACAATATTTAAAAGACCGGGAATTTAATCACAATGATTTAAAGAATCAAACCCCTACCTCGTCGTACGTGCGTTCTTCGCAGAATTGATCGTCGCGGGAGAAGAGGATCGTCGCGTCGCGGAAGGGCGTCGCGTTGTCGCGGTATACGGCGTTGCCTCAACGAACTCCGAGGATCAAGAACATACCGATTTTATTATAACAATTAAATCCATGTTGTTGTTTTAAAACACAAAGAATTAAGAGGTCCGCAATCTCTCACCTCAACAGATGATCGAAGATTTGTCACGGAAGAAGGGACGTTGTAGAAGAACGTCGTAGGAGGAGAATCATTGGCGTCGCGGAATATGGCGCCACGTCGTCGATCTCCGAGGGTTCAGCGTTCTTCGTCGCCTTTCGTCGAAGGTCGGCGTTCATCGCGTTCTTCGCGTTCTTCGCCTTCTTCGCGAAGGAGGTTGAAGGGCTTAAGGTTCTGTCAAATCCTCTCAACGAACAACACACAAGAAGAAGAATGTTGGTCTTATTTTATTAACATGACAACAACGAAAAAAGAAACTAAGTAACGACCCATTAATTCATAGAATTATTTTAAACGAATAAACCACCCAATTAATAGGAGTGTTTAATTGTTTAGGAAAATGCTCCAGTTGACTTTCATTTAATAGGGGTTTTTGCGGGTGTGTTACATAGCGGAAAAGAAACAGTGGGGCTCGTGCGGGCCTCACCTCACAAATATCCTACCAATAGGGTAGGATATTTTGAATTTTACCCTATCTGCTTTAACTTATCTTAAGCATCTTTAAGTGGATTTTAATTGGCTTAAGTGAAATAAAAATAAAGTTATCGCACCACTTTATTTTATTTCTTAACTTAATGCCCAAAAATTTAAAACCACACCCGAGCAAACGCAACTCCGGAAGAGGTGTTTCTAAGCAAGTATCGGCGTTGCGATTCCATCGATGCCATCAGAATTCGATTCCGAGCACCGGTTCAAAAGTTTGAAAAACCCGCTCGTTCGTTCACTGAACATACCCGAGCCAAAATTCGGAAAATGATTCCGGGCACACAGGGCCTCGGAATCAGGTTCCATCAGAAACAACATTCCTGTAAAATTCCAAACAAAATTAAGAAAAAAATTCCCTTGAAATTTACAGGTCTTTACATTTTACTAGGAATGACATTATAGGTTCTGAATTATTGTAGAAATTTCTAAGTTGATTCCATGTTATTTATTTTGCATTTTTATAAAATGAAATCTCCCCTTCTCTCTACTCTAAAAAGGAAGATATTTTTGGTTCATCGATGACTAATAAAATCACATTCTCACTTACCTTTCAAATATTCTATATGAATTGGTTTGATTAATAATATATCTTATGATGGCTTTAGGTTAAACCCTAAGAGGTTGTCCAAAGAAGAGGTATTGTTCCTAACCATACATTTTCATTTTATTTATTCTAAAACTTGAATAAACTATTATTAAACTAGGATCATATATTACCCTCAATATATACCATATAATAATAACATTTATATTTTTTCTTTACCTATACATATTTATAATTATCTGACAAATGGGAAATGAAACTTTTGATTGTGTGTAAAGAGGAATACTACCTTGGGAATAGAAATAATTGGTTTTCCCTCACCACTTACCATGATTGTATATAATATTGGATTTAAAATTTTAATATAGTATTTTTATGAATGTTTTCCCTATGTGAATATACTTTCATATATAACATTGTTACTTTTCATTCCAATGGGGGATATGTTAATGAAGCACATTTGTATATCATACAACTGCATCGAAATATGACACGATTTGTTCTCACTAATATATTATATGAAATATATTAAGTATTAATTTAATAAAAATATATGATATATATGAAGTAATAATTTTCATAAAATGGTTAATAGTTAATTACTTTATATTCGTTCTTTTTGTTGAATGATGGAAACAATTCTCACATGTATGTACAACCTACCGTCTTTATGAAGGGTGAATATCCACTTTCTATCTTTAAAATTTATATATAGATATATAATTTCAATATAATGAACTTATAATTAATTAATTGATTTTATAAAAAATGTTGTGTACATCAAAATAAATGGACCATAACTCCAAAACAGAAAGTCTAATGAAAAATGAAACCACTGAAAACCCAAAAGTACTATATTATATTAAAATTAAAAATAACTAGGAATTCAAACATTATAATGGGATAATATATTTTATTATAATTATTTTTATAATTATATATCATATTTATAATAAACCTATATTTATTATATTGGTGGTTCGAATGTGTAAGATGTAAATAGAGAATTAATGTAGGGGATTTCTATGTCACTTTTTATTTACTTGACACACATTCCATATTCCCAACATAATTGTTTTATGTGATGTATATACTAAAAATTTATTTATTTAATGATTATTAGAATTCAAATTCTTTTCTTTAAATATACATTTTTTATATCTCATTCATGGGATTACGGTTCCATAGCGTCTGATGTGGTATGAGATTTTTGATATCTTTTACTTCTTTGAAATTGATATTGTGTTATAAACCAAAATTCCATTATGAGGTTTATATTTATCCCCATTTACATTTTACATAATTAATATACTTATATTCATTAAATATTATGTTTCATTTATTATTATTCATTAATGAGGATTACGTGTCAGTTCTACTAAATTGAAAATGGTTTTATGATACAATCTCAGTGTTAATTGGGATTGTATTTTTTTTGGCATACAACGATAAAATATTATGATAAATCTTTTAATAATACAATTATTTTTCATCTCCAATATTTATATCATAACAATATATTCTCTCCCTTCATTTTCCTTGATTTATGTACTCAATATCGTAAATATATGTTTTCATGAAAAATCATTTTTATTTACCTCTTAAGTTAAATTCCAATTTTTCTTTCAGAATAATTATTTTAAAAATATTTTTATTTTTTTAATATTATCCTAATTATTTATTAAATTAAATTATACTGTTGTTTTAATCTTTAAAACATTCATTAAATGGAATATTCATGTCGTTTTTGAAATTAGGGTCATTTTTGTTTTACCAAAAATAATAGAAAATTAAATTTTTGAACATGTACAGAATGAATTATGGTCACTGTCATACTGACCAATCAATGATTGAAAAAATAATTTATTATTTTCTATGGATAATTTCATATAAATTGAGTTTGAAAATGTTTTTTACATTTTTAATGTGGAATGTATTTTTTATCAATAGATGTTTTAAATGATCATTAATGATTACTTTATGAGTTTTAAAGTTATTTTCAATGAAAATTATTTTGAAAAATTTAGAGTTTTAATGTGCCTTTTCAATGTGGATGTCGTCATTAAAAAATAAGATAAATAACTAATGAAATTATTTTCCTTCTATAATTAGATCCTTTAATGTTACTTATATGTTAACAAAGACATGATCCAATGAAACTATTATTATTTATTCTCTCAGTGATTTATGTTTAGAGGTCAATATTTTATTTGAAACCATTCCTTTTATATGGATTATTATATAATGACAGGATTATTAAACTCATTTTCCATCATTTAATCTATGATTAAATTCTTTTTAAATATATTTATTTTCCACATGTTACTATAACATATTTATAAAATTGATATATTTTCATCGGTTCTGATTTTATGAATTTTTTATCATATGGAAAACATATATATAATGTTATATGTAATTGGAAGGACCTATATCTCCTTATAATGAATTGGATAATGATATTTATCTTCTTAGATATATTGATATGTTAGGGATTAAACCCATCTCAGTAAGGTAAGTTTCCCACAATGATGGTCTTGGGAGTGAACCATGAGAACTATGATTGTTTTTGGAGTATAACCATAAACATATGATAGACATGGATGTTAAAATTGATAAAATGGATATAGTTTTCTATCACTATGTGTATACCAAATTTCATGGTTTTTTTGACTATTTTATGCTCTTATGACCAATGCTCTTTAATTTTTTTATTTTTTCATTATGAACAATCATGATTTATACTATGTGATAAGATTATTATATCTGATTTATAGGGTGTGGTGTTCAAATATTATGATCATGTTCTCATACCCTTAAGGTAATTCAATTATTTTTTGATCATAGATAACTCAATTTCTTACCCTTATAGCATATATGATCTCTCCCTTTCAAATACTTCCATTCCTTATCTTATAAAGAAATGAATGATGTATGATATGTATAAGAGGAAAACAATGTGGGAATATCATTTTGGGATATATTAAAGATATCTAACAAAGTAAAAATATAATTTATCTTGTTTTAGAGAAACTAAAAAAAATCATCCTTGGCTATGTTTCCATATAATATATTTAATATTCATCTAATCAGTTTTAATATATATGAATACAATTTTACTATATTTTCAGTTCTTGTTATAGTATTTGGTAAGATAAAACTTTGGAAACATGGATAAAAAGATTTACTGGGGACCCTAAGGATAATCCTATATATTTGAAAATGTCACATGTTATGATAAAGAAAGGACTGCAGTTTTTCTAAACAGGAATCCCTATCTACATATTATAGTTGGACGTTCTTAAATAAAAATGTATAGATTTCTAATAACATTAATATTAGTTCATTTAGATGTCCTTGATCATCACATAGTGCATAAAAATGACCCTTTATACACCCCTAGTTTGACAATCCTACGAGAATGCTTTTAAAATTAATAAAAACATTATAACACATTGTAATTTATTTATAAAATGGTATAGGAAAATCTTATTGTTCTATATATTTAAAATATACTGTCATTATGTAGACATCCTATAGATGACTCTCAACATCTACGATGTTCCCCATTATGATTACTGTGTTTTACACTATGATTTATTTAGTCAACATACTGATTATGATGGAAACGTATTAACGTAAAATAAATTATAAAGTGAAACCATTTTCCTAGTGGGAAACCAAATTTTATGGGAGCCAAAATAAATAGTCTTGTTGTTATTCTCACATGAATTTCTTAGGATATGAATAATACTATGCATATGAAAGGTCAATAAAGGAACAACATTCCGTTGATTCTTTCAAGATGAAATGTCCAACATTTATTTTTGGTTCTTCAAATAAATTATATTATAAAACATAGATCAATACTATTGAGAATATATTAATCAATCTCCAGTGATTGGATATTGAAAAGTAAATTTTCATTATCAATCATTTTGACAAAGAAGCTGATCAAAGGTGAAAACTTTTCCAGAATTTAAAATAACGATATGAAATCATCTATATAGATTAGTAATAGTTTATGTTCTTATTTTTAAATATGTAAATACTTTGTATTATTTATTTGAAAAATGGAATTGTAATTACTTTGGATAAAAAAAAGGATAATGAATATTTTGTTTCTTATGGGAAAAAATTTATAGGACATTATGTGTATGCTTAGGTAATTATCATCCAACATAATATTAGGTTTAACATTTATCCAGTGGATTTAACCCAGTTATATGAACAAAATTATCAATATGGAGATTTATTATATTTAAAAAAAATCATAAGTTGTGTTATCAATGTTTAAACGGAGAGTGTGTTTACCCACAAGTTGGATGGTTTTTATTAAAAAATAATTATTGAATTCCACGAAAACATGAGAAAACATGGTAAATAGAAGAAAATATTTTCTCTATTCCTAATGTGTGGAATGAAACAAGGATTAAATAGCCATAAATAGAATATTTAATGTCTTAAGTGTGTAATGGAATTTCATTGAGTTGTGGAATTCTATTTAAAAGAGAGTAATTTAGATTATATTTTAGATATATAGAAAACATCATGGAATTCCCCACACCCACTTCAGTGCATGTTGTGAATGTAATATGGGTGTTATGAGAATAAATTCACCAATCCAAGGGATAATGCGATGGATAGTACCAAATAACATCTATATAAAATATATAATGGGAAATATCAAGTTCCAAAAATTTTGTAAGTGAATCATTATAATTAAGAAAAACACATCCTCCCTTCCTTCATTGATAATTTCATGTTTTATTTTGAATGAATGATCCAAATGAAAATATTATTTTTCATCCTTTTGTGAAATTTCATTTGGTTTTCCCCCTATACATAAAATCTCAAAAAATGATATCAAATATTTTTATTAAATTGGAACAAGGATAAACCCATTTTTTCAATGAAAATGATGGTTTATGAATTATGATCGTATATAATAAATAATTAGTGAATGATATTTTCGAAGTTTGTATGTATCAATGTATGGTTATATAAGAATAATGGACACTGTAAAGTGTTAATGAGTTAAAGTTTTAATATAAGTTCAATGTTATTAAAACATTAAGAGGTTCTATGTGACATGAGTTTATCACGATTAATGATATTTTATGTGATATTTATGGAAATAAAACCCATTCATTTTTTATATGTTTTATTAGAGCAGTTATTTTAGGAGGAATGTATTTATATATTGTGGAAATATGATTAAATAAACTAATAAACATTTTAATTTTTCTTATTTTTTATTTTGAATTAATTTTGAGTTTCATTTGATCACATTTTGATGACGACATAAATCATTTCAATCAGAGAAATATCAATTTGGATTAATATGCAATAATATTAAATGAGAAATTTTTAGATTTCCCTAAAGTACCCAATTAATGAGAATATTATTAGGAATGGAGGTTTACCACAATGTTTTTGTGATGTCTTCATCAAGATCATGATAAAATGGTGAATTTTATAGCTATAAATCATCCTCATATAGATGTTTAGGATGAGAGAAAAAATAAAACCCTAGAGTATATACTCTTATTTTTTTCAATATATTTAATAGTATGTTGGATGAAACTCCTCCCACTAGTTTAGTTTATATAAAAAATATAATTCACACTATATTTTAGATGGCTTTTTTTAAAACTTTCTAAGGAACAGACTACTGAAAAATAATATAATGTGATGAAGTAATTTAATGATATATATTTAGAAATTATATAGATGATAATGTGTAAAATATGGTTAGATACATTCAAAAAAATATTAAACATCACAATATCAAAAAAAAATGTTATTTAGAAAATCACAGAAATTATTTAAAATTTATATTTGCTGAAAAGTTATTCCGAGGAATATATCCATTGAAGAATATTATGAGGTTTTAAAAGAAAAAAATATTAGGCCATAAATAAATAAAATGTTTTTTGATTATATATTTTATTATGATTGTAGGGTATCATTTAGAAAAACACCAAATCTCACTTATTTCAATAATCTGTTCTATGTATCTCTCTTGAAAAAGTATATACTTAATCATTAACATCTACTTTACTCAAATTTCATTCCAATTTAACATGATATTTCTAATTAGGAATAATAGGTGAATATTATAGATCATATGGATAATGTTAAAAGACACAACACTACTCACATGTTCATTTGTTTTTTAAAAAACCTCCAACTTGAAGAGGTTACATGCGAACATCATGATAAAATGAAGAAGAAGTTTCTTAAGATATTGATACCAAAGTAAATATTTTTGATTGAAATTAAATTTAAGGCTGTAGATTTTTACCACCTCTTATTTTTTAGAAATATTTATTCAAAAAAAATTTAATCCTTTATAATTTTTTCATTATAGGTAACACTGATTTTAACAATATTTACATGCAACACTATGTGTAGCATGCTTTACACACAACTTTAATTTAAACTAAACATGATATACTACTAAAATATTGTTTTTTGATATGATAATTATCACATAGATGTTGGATTAGTGGGTATGAATAAGATTAACTAATTTCTAAAAACTATGGTATGAACGTTTATATAAAATGATATATTTTGTGTCAAATTAAAATTAATTGGAAATAATAATAATTTGAAAAGAAAGGAAATATTTTATTAGAAACAAATTTATGTATAAAAACATGTATAACATCAATAAATTTAACAAATCACAATTTGTGATTTATTTTTTATATATTTATAAATTATATATTTTATAAAATTTTCAACATTAAACTTATGTGTTTTCAAAATAAGAGATAAGAGTAAATGCATTTTTATTATTAAGAACTTGATTTTGATAAGTTGAAATTTCTCCACCTTTTGTGATGTTATATTAAAAATAATTTATTGAACATTTATAAAATATATTTGAAAAAATAAAAACAATTTTTTAAATATATATGTAAAAATTATCTGGGTGTGAGTTATTGGTAATTTTTTGAAAATATAATGTATTCAAAAAATAATAAAAATTAATGTGTTTTATAAATAATTTCTTGTTTTTATTAACAACATTAAAAAACATAATAATTGTATAATTATAGTATTAAAATTACAATTATATCTTATATATATTTATTAATCCATTTTAGGACATTGGAATTAATTTAATATTGAATTTTTATAATAAAACATTGTCTACTCAGGAAAATATTTTCCATGGAAAATAATTTTTTCCATTACATCCATCTGTTTTATTTTCAAATAAATTATTTCACTTATATATAATGTATTTTACAATATGGATTAAATATTTTTAATAAGATTATTTTTTATTATCTAATAAGGTCAAATTAATTTATTTCCATAATAAATCGTAAGAACAGTAAAAATTATTTTCCACAGTTATGGTTAAAACATGTTTACTGGGAGTTAAAATTGAAATATGTGTAATATTATAATTCAATAAAAGAATAAATCATATTTTATGGTCCTATTTTTATCTTATAAAATATAAAGTTCAAATATATCATCATTTGGAAGATTCTTTCTTGAGAATGACTATCATATTGGAGTCTTTTCGAAAAATTCCATGTAGTTTCCAAGTTGGTTACATTATCTGATTATAAAAGGACCTATATAAAACTCTCAAATACACACTACTAGATAATTTTGGATTGAAATATCCCTAACCTATACACTTAATAATTTTCCATCCCACATCGTTTAGGCCTTGTTTTTATTAGTTTACCCTCTTAAGAAATATTTTGTTAGAATCCTAAAGAAGCTCTTGGAAAAAGATTTAATTCTCTAAACCATGAATTACCCTTTTTTATTATCAAATATACTTAAATTATAATTAAATAATTAAAAAACAAAATATCCAAAAACTTTCATACATTGAGAAATTTTTACAAAAATGTAATGACATATATCCATATACATTTCCCTCAAGTGGGAAGTGAAATTATTGATAGTGTGTATGGAAGACTGCTCCCTCACTGATCGGTATAATTTGTTTTCAATTGCCTCATTCCATATTTTTTTTATATTGGAGGATTTAAAATAATTATATATATATATATTATTTATATTTTAAAAATATGATAAAATAAAAAAAAAATATTTTCTATTCTGTGGTGGATACACTAATGTGCCTCATGTGTAAGACATACTACCTCCTCACTAAGCGATGTGATTTTTTCATATGGACTATTTACAAGGATGATAATAATGATTACATTAATGATCACATGTTATTTATATGGAATAATAATATTTCTAAAAAAGTTCATTATTAAATATTTTTTTGTTCTATATTTTGAATGTTGGAAATAACATTCATGCGTACGTATAGCATACCATATACATGAATGGTGTATTTCATTTTTATACATCTATATTTTATGAATAAATATAAAAATATATAAAATAAAAATATATGATTTTAATTTTAGATATAACCTTCTTTATATGATGTAACAATATTTAAAATACAAAGACTGCATGTATTATAAAAAAACTCTCATTGAAAATGAAATAGTTAACACATAAAAGAATAACTTAATGAATTAATTTTTAATATATATGTGTTGAAATATATAATTGGATGATATAAGATATTATAATCATATATAATATTTTTAATTATATCTATATTAAACATATATTTATTATACAGGAGGTTCAAAAATGAATAATGGATGTAGATGAGTATGGTACAAGATTTTCATCTGAATTTTTACTCTAGGGACCCATATTCATATTCATCACATATATATATTATGTTTCCCATATAATTCCCATGAAATTATTATTTTTTTCTTTTGAAAATAATTTTTATTATTTATGTATATATTTTATGATATCTCTTTAATGTGGTTTACAGTTCAAATTTTACCAAATATAATAGTGATTTTTCCGCAATTTTTCTTTCTTTGAGACATATGTTTTTGTGTAGCTATATTATTTTATTCAGTGTATATTATTCTATAATGAAATTTCATATCATGATTCTCATTATATTCATTATTTATTTTTTTGAATTTAATTTTATCATTTCATGGATCTTATGATTAAAATGTGACCAATGTAGTAACAGTTTTATGGTACAATCAAATCATTTTTAGAGTAGTTTCTATTTTTGATTCACACGAAGAAATATTATAGATTATATATAAATATAATCATTAATTGTAATATTCAATGATTATATAATTATAATACAAGTTTTACATCATTCTCTTCTCTTTATGTATTCAATATTTCAAATGAAATATGTTATGCAAAATAATCATTATTTATTTATTCTTTCAAAACCTCATTTTTTCTCCCAATCCAAGTATTCTAAAAATTATTTTAAAATTTTTAAAAAAATATAAAAATTATTTATTAAATAACATTTTAACCATTTTTAGTTTTTTTAAAATAAATTAATATTTGTGTCATAGTCCAAAAAAACCTATATGGCTTTTATCACAAATATAAAATGACCCTTTGTATTAACATATATGATGTGAATAATGTTTATAACCTTAATGACAACTAAATGTTTTATAGATTTAGTTATAATTTTCAAATGGTATATTAAAATAAAATTATTTCAAAAATTTATATGATTAAAATAATGTTTTTCAAATTGTAATGAATATTTTCATTCAGTTAGGTTTTAAAATTTCTTTAAAGCTTCATTTATATGTTTCTAATGTTATCTAAAAATACAAGGATTTTAAAAATATTTTGTTTTTTTAACATTGGATAATATATTTTAATATTGAAATTATCCATGTAATGTTTGAAAATACTTTTCTATATAAGAATAAATTTTTTGATGTTACATGTTATTTATTATGGATATGACCAAAGAGAACCATTTATGTTCACATATTCTGAATGTTGGATGTTTATGGTGATAATATTTTCTTGAAACCAATTAATTATAAATGGGTTATAATATGACGAAATTATTATGAAACCATTTCCATTTCCATGGGTGAAGATATACATAATTGATAATGATACTTGTTTTTTTTCACATTTTATGATGAAATTTATATAAAAACCTATTATTTTTCATGGGTTTTGATTTCTTAAATGTATAATGTCCCTCTAAAATAGAAATTTATGTTTTTAATTATGTGATTTGTGGAGAATATATCTACCTCAAATGATTTATATATAGATTTATACCTTATGATATAGATTGTAATGGAAGGGTATGTGAACCCAGTTCAGTAAGGGACTTTTTCCACTATGCTTGTCATGGGAGAAAAACATGGCTACGATGAAAGTATGAGGACTGGACCAATTCCACTATAATATCAATGTCAGGAATACTTGACTAATTTTGAAATTGTGTTCAATGATTTTGTGCATTCCGTTATATCATGTTGAATGACTTCGTTATACTCTCATGGCCTATCCACTTTGGTTCCCTTATGATTAATTTCTTATGAAGTTCCTAGAATTATGTTATGTCCTTTAACTACGATATTTGATTTATAGCATAAATTTTTCAAAAATATAAGTACATGATTTGATACCCTATGTTGAAATCATGATTATGTTACCATTGATGTCTCACTTTCATGCCCCAACTAAGAATTTGAGACCACTGCTTCTTATGTTTCCTTTCCCCAAGCAATGATTATATGTATTATGAATAATATGTATAAAATTAGTACTATGTGGCTTGGTTTTTCTGGGGAATGATGATGACAATTAATGTAATAATTATATTTTTAATCTATTTTACAAATACATAAAACATTTATGATACTTTGGAATAATTTAATGTAATGTATTCTATATTCATATAATATGATGTAATGTTTAAGTATCAAAATCCAGTTTCTTTACACACTCCCATGTTCAGAATTAGTTCTAAGTAAATTTCCTATGTATGTACATTCTTGATCTATCACATGTATTGAACCCCAAATTCATTCATCTAGAGCATTATTTTTCTTATAATGAACAACCAGTAAATATTCTAGATCATAATGAGAAATTTATTTGAATCAATACCACTCAACTAGTCAATTTGTTTGTATAAAAACAAAAATAAAGATGATGTTATATGGGATCATGAGGTTGTAATGAGAAATAAGTATCTATAGTTGTTGGAACCAATGTGAAAAATGTTGTGGGATAAGTTCATTTTATTGTGGGTAGAATGTATCACACTAGGATTTGCTGAAATATTATTATTAATATAAATATAGTATTTTTATACTTTTAATTACATGAAATTATGAGCATATCTTGTGTTAGATGTAACATTTATATTATCATATTCTAGATGTATCATTGATATTATAGAGGATATATTTTAATAAAATGGGTTTTATACAAGTGGATATGTCATTTGGGACCATAAATTAATGGTTTAGTCCTTTATTAAACATAATTCTTCTTTAATAATTATAATTCATTTTACTTCCATTCACTAATAATTTTTTCCATTAAAAATGTGTATTTTAGAAAATAATTAATTATTATTATTATAATTATTTAATCCACTATTTAATATCCAATCATATAAGTGGTAGAAATTAATTTAAAATCCATCGAACATGTGGGATGACAATACTTGTTTTTTTGAAAAAATATCCAAAAGTATACTAGGTTTTAATAGGCATTTTCAAATTAAAATTTATACTATTGGCCAATATTGAATTTTTTGTTCAACATATTACCTAATTAATCATTAAAATAAATATAAATCTTATTTTAGCTAAATAAATAAGATAGATGAAAAAATAGTTTTGAACCAAAATTCTGTATTTCTAAGTATTAATTAAGAAAATAAATGTTTTAGTAAAACATAAAAAACTCACCCTAAAATAATTATTATGTTTCTATTTAAATGATGTAATTTATTTTCACATATTAAATCAATTATGGTTTTAAAATTTAAATTTAAAATGGGTTCTCCATTAAAAGGTGGTAGAATTGCCTTTATTAAAATATTGGTCTTCATTGTGTATAATAGGGTTTGTTCTAATGTTATGTATATAAAACATAATGGATGAAAATAAAAAATATTTTATTGTATTTATAACATATTTATTTGATTAAAATCATTAATTAATTATAATTATTTTTCTTTATTATGATAAAACTCATTTAGAATTATAAAAATAATAATATTTCTCAATTATCTTATTGATTCTCATTTTCATTTCCCAAAAATTAGTAACCTTATGAATTAATTTCATTTATATATAAACCATAATTTTTTATAATTTTTTAATACTATTCATAAACTCTAGTTTATATCTTATTATATTTAAAAATAATATTTTAATAATATTTTATTGTTCTATTACACATGGTATATTGCGTAATGCAATCCATAAAAGAAGGTATTTCTAGAGTGTAACACACACAAACATGGTGTTGCAGGAATTAAAAAATAATAAATATAAAAATATTTAAAATATGAATTATATTTTATATTATCATGATATTATATCCCCTTACATTCTGAATTTCATGTGACAGGCCCACTATCATATATAAGATTCTAAGATTAGGATGTTGTGGTGTTACTTTCTCCCCACTTTAGTTTAATTCCATCATAGTAATTAAAAAAATTATATCAGTGGTGGAGGAATTTAATATACACAACTATTTGTATACCAATATATTAAAAAGGTTCACTATAAAATATTTTTAACAAGAAAAGAAACTAATGTTTCCATGTAACTCGGTTCCATAGTAGGATAACACATGTCGGAAATAGATACTTGGATATGGAAGAAAAAGTACAGAAATCAAGGACTTATAGAGATTTATAGCGAAAAATATAAGATTATAGTTGATGACCACAAATCCACAAATCATAGGTGTAAATAAAAGAAATTGATATCATTAAAAATGACGATAATCAGATATCATTTTGATTACAAAACCCTTTTTCCCTATAGTTAATGAATTCTTTCACACTATAAGAATATAAGTAAATATACTTTTCTATAAATGCAATCTTTTACTTTTATTATGGTATAAACTATTTATATTTCATCTCTTGGCACATGATTCATCAAATGGTGATGTAATAAATTAATCACTAAAATCTCACCCACTTATCATCTAAAACCATTTTATAAATGGTTACATTTTATAATAGATTTTCTTCCAATCACTACTGAAGGAGGGTCACTGAATTTCCAAAATAAACTTATCAATATAATTTAATCCACAAGAAGTATCTCTAAATTTTCATATTCCAATAATGTGAATAAAAGTATCATGTATCCTCTTGAAAAATAGAAATAATGGAAATAACCATAAAAACTTATTGGAAACAATAATTCATCCTCATTATTTAAGTAACACACATGTAATTTTATATATTCACTAAATCCAAATGTGTTATAAAATTCCTTAGTGATAAAATAGAAATCCTATTGAAAAATAATTATTTAGTTCCATGTTAGTAAAAACTTATCCAAATATATCATTTATTCATCATTATATCAACATCAAAAGAAATATTAATGGTTTTATTTTCCTCAATCATGTGTTTTCTTAAAATATTATCTTCTTACTAAATATTTTTTCTTATTACCATTGTGAATATGATATCAAATAGATAAAAAAAATTACTTGAGTAAAATAATTACATCTACCATGAATCATATTATGGGAAAATCATATACAAAATACTTTCGCAATATATTTTTTTGATCCAAATAAAGATGTACATTAATCATTTCACTTTGGTTGTGTCAATAACATATGATTGACCATGATCCATTAGCTTCTTAGGAGGAATATTCTCTTGAAGTTTGGGAATTTTGTTTTCATAGTTTCCCTTCTCCATGCAGTAATAACACTAAATAGTAACCCTCTATTCTTCCTAGTGTATATTTTTCCAACCCTTTTCTCCTAACTTATAACAAACACCCATTTCTTTTAAGCATTTTCCAAGGTGATTATTACCACAGTTCGAACACAATTTAAATTTCTATAACTTGTTCTTCTTATTTAATGTTTTCCCATTCCTATAGTGTTCAGAAGACCTCTTCTTCCCTTGGTTTCCTTTGAATGAACATGATTTTTGGAATTCATTATCCCAAAATATGGCACATAAAACAAGTTTCTCTTATGATGAAAATAATATAAGAAACCAGTTCCCTACAAATATTTGTATTTTTTCCTTCAAATAAATGGTTCATCTTGAACTACATGTTGTACATATAATACGTACCCTACATAGATAAACATGTAATTGTAGATTCATAATCCAAAGCAAGCTCTTCATTATTTTTATTTATGACATGGTAATTTCTCTTCACCACTATATCATGACCACAGGGGAAGTATTTATTGAAGAATGCATCCTTAAAAGTCCTTCATTCAATGAGTTTTATTTCTTATTCCTCCCTTGTATACTCAGTTAATGACCAGCATAGATCCACATCTTAATTCCTATAATATAGTACATATGTATCATTTTTCTTTTCAACACATCCTAATTCTATGAATATATCCTCTAATGACTTAATCCATTTATAAAATACCCATCGATTAGTAGACCCACTAAATTATGGGGGCCTCTACCACATAATGCCATCAAAATTTGGGGAATCTCACTGTGGAAGTAGTTCCTCCATTCATGAAGGGTTACATGTCATAATCTGATTAAAAATCCCAAATATTTACATAACATTCTCAGTTATAATACCAACTATATTGGTTTCCTCAACAAATTAGTCTCTACATTTTCTGAAAGTATTGACATTGTTCATCATTTTATGATCCACTTCAGAAAAATGGAATATACTATATTAGCTCAAAAAATTATGACATTTGTATATATATAAATTTGGGATATCACATAACATAAATTTATGCATTATAAATCCTAGAATCATAAAATTTAGTTAATTTGTGAAGTCATTACTTATAAATCCTTCCTAATGTTAGGTAACAATAATTTGAACTATCCTAAGCATATATTCCAGGACTGTTAAACCGGGTGTACAATAAGGACCGTTTTCCTATACTGAGACACCCCATGTCAGTCCCAAAACACTTTTTCAGAGTTGTTACACCTCGGTACGTTTGTGCCAGAACCATGTCCACTTCTATTATCCAGCAAATGATGTATTAATAAGAATACCCACCTAATACCTACCTTAACTAAATTTTAGGATGTTCTTGTATACATATCCTAAATGTATATATTAGGTTTGGGACCCCTCATCAATGTTTTGTAAATATAGTTTCCATGTTTGATTCTAAACTTTCACTGATATTAACTATAAACTCCCAGATCATAGAAGCCCAGAGTCAGTGCATTATTTTATTACTTTGGCATGAATAAACAGAATAAAATCATGATGGTCTATTCAGTTTAGTAGTCTTGGAAATATATATTACATACATGATACTAATAATATATTTTAAATAATAAACAAAAACATGATACATAATAAAAAAAATACGAATAAGCTCCTAGAATTATTATACAATGATTTCTTCTTCATAACGTGGGGAATGAAAACATGATAAGGGTATTATCAAATTCTCCAAAAGGGTAAAAAAATTGAAGTAATAATAAATAAATGAGATTAGATTAACATGGAAAGGTAAATAACTGATAACACATTCCATTAAAATAACTAGATAAGGAAATATCTATAAGGGAATAAGTAGATATGGAAATATAAATAAGTAAAGATAAGGAACTGAAACTCATTCCATATAAATAAATAAACCAAGAGTGAGATGTTTCTATAGATATGTTAACACTAAATATCATGGATGAATAATAAATTATCTAAATAAGGTAAATGCTTAATTATTGGACACCATGTTACTTAGGTACATGGAACTAGTACCATAAATAACTTTCACACAAATGTTTAGCTCTTTAGAATAAATGCATCTAGTTTTTAAAACTGTTCATCTAATTGACTGATGATGCATCTAGGGGCTATCTATAACTCGACCCTACCCATGTCATACCAGTCCAAAGCATTCCTCATATTCATGGACAATGTGCCTTATACAATATACGTATTGAATAAATGATAATGATTTTTTAATAATTCCCCACCGTAGGTTATATATCAATAGGTTTTGGTGACATTAAATAATATACATTCCATTTAATGGTAATAAAAATAATCTAGAGGGTAATGTCATTTTAAACATTCCAATGTGTCACATACCACATTGAATCTTTTAAATCAAAAACCCCATGAAGGAATATTTTTAAATGAAATATATAATATCATAAGCCAATTTATACAGATTACACAATTAGTTAAAGTTTCATAAATACACTAAAAAATTTAATTGACTCATAATAACAACTCTGTTTTAGTGGAATATATATTTAGAAGAAATCAATTACATTAACCTTCATTTTCTCAGGTTGTCTTTATCCTCCTATATATTTTCTTAAAATAAGTAACTTACATATAATAGAACCATATTAATATACTAAATATCATATATTAACTTCTTATAATATCTTATAACCCATTTGCTAACAATATATCATTGTGTTGACTATTTTAGGTGTTAATTGCCTAGTTTTCACAAGTATCTTTTCACATTTTTTTTGTTCTTATTATTTTTATAATGGTACAATCATCTCAATAATTTATACCATGAATTATTTATCTTATATATTTAGTACATATGTATTTATTGTAATCTATAGTTTTTGGAGATAAGAAATGGAATGCACCGTTCATGGAGATGGTATGTCGTATGTATGAATGAGTGCTATTTTAATTTCTTTGACATATTAAAAGAATGAAATGTAAATGATAAATATATATATTATAATTAATGTATATTATTTATATAATATATATATCTATTTTTTTTAATATCATATTTAATATGTTCTTTGTGTAACATGAATGAATCACAGCTCATTGAGGGGGTGGTAGTCCACACTTCAAGAAGCCTTGTTAATGTATTTATAAAGAATATAATTTATAGAGTTATTTGTTATAAAAAAACAATATAAGAATAAATAATATATAAATATAATATATATCATATATAAAAATATTTTCCATCATAATGGCAACCATGATAGATTTTATGGGAAAAAAGAACAGTCATCGTTTTGTGATGGAGTTTTTCACCATACATTGAAAAAACATGTTTTTTACCCACTAGATAGAGATGTGTGTATGTATAGGGAAAAACCAAAACTATCAGCATTTTAGTATTCTGATGATTCTGTTTTTGTTATAAAAACATTGCATAAGAAAAGTAAGGGAGTGGATAATGGAAAAGAAACAAAAAATCTAAAAAGAGGACATTACCTCTTAATCGGGTAACATATTTTGCTTTATACGAAAAAGATTCCTTAGAAAGATATCATAATAAATATTGGCCTCATGGTAGAGGTTTGGGATTTTGGGGATATTTTTGGGATGATTTTGGACTAACATATAAAATTTTATACTTTTGTGGAATTGTGGGAGGTGGTGGCCTTTTATAAGGAAGGAAAAGTACTCACTTGGATAGTTTTGAAACCAGGTAGGGGTATATATGTTATTAGCTAAATAAAGTTAATACAAATCAAAAAACTCAATAATATATGGTTTATAGACAATATGTGTCCTACAAATGGGAGTAGTACATGTTTCTATGTCATTTAAGCCTCAAATTAATGGTTTATTTCATTATTAAACATAAATTTACCTTGATAATTGTAATTAATTTTAATTACATTGAATAAATTTTTTAATAAAAAACATATTTGGTCATATTAGAAATTATAAATTATTTTGATTCCAAATATTGAATTCATTTTTCAAAATCTAATCATTTTATTGGAAGAAATTATTTTAAAATTTATCTCACAGGCGAGACCATAGTTCATATTTTCAATGTAAAACAGTCCAAATGATTACTATATTTTTTATATTCATTTTCCATGTGAAATTTAACCAAATGAACTATCATGAGTTTATTAATAAAACTTTTACTTAATTATACTCCAAATCCAATGTAAAATATCTTTTACCCTTATAAATTTTTTGTTAAAAATCTGATTTTACCTAAAATTCTATTTTATAACAATTCAATGACAAATGAAATGCTTTATAAAAATATAAAAAAATCACCATAACCTAATTTATATATTTATAATTCTGGGATGATGTTTCTTTTTATATGTTAAATCAATTAAATTTTCTTATTCCATATTTAAAATGGATTCTCCATTAAAAGGCGGAAAAATTTCATTTAAAAAAATATAGGGTTTTAATGTGTAAAATATGGTTTGTTCTTATATTATGAATATCAAACTGATAGATGAATATAAAATATATATAATTGAAAAAATAACGTATATATTTCATTAAAATCATAAATCAATTTTAATTAATTATTTTTATTAAGATAAAACTCCATTGGAAGCATAAAAATAATAATATTTTTTTTATTTACAATGGGTTCTTATTTTCATTTATCATTAATTGGTAACCCTGTGGAATAATTATATATTTATATAAACTACATATTTAAATACGTTAGTTTAGAATATTCATATCAGCTATTTTATATCTTATTATATTAAATAATAATATCTTATTAAAATGTTGTTGTTCGGTAAAACACAGTCTAGCATGTAATGCATGCCATCAAATAATGTCTCTATTGAGTGTATCCTATGCCAAATAAGTGTTGTGTGAATTTAAAAATATATAATACTACAAATAAAATTAAAAATAGTAATTATTTTTTAAAGTATCGTAGTTTTATATCTCATTACACTCTTGGTGTTGTGTTTCATGCACACAATCTAATATAAGGTTCTCATGTATTTCTGGGTGTTTTATAGTCCATAATAATAAAATCAAACATTTAGAAATTAGAGAATCCAAAAAATATAAGAAATGACTTTTGAAGGCTGAGAAAACATTATTCACTACTAATAATTGTATGACATTTCTACATGTAAAAGGGATTTGTTGAGGCATAATGGAATAGAATGGGTGATTTTATGTTCCTGAAACATTTCAATGAAAATTGATTCCTAAAATAATAAAACAAATTATGATTTTACTACGAAATGCATGACCCTATCTCACACAAATAAAACAATATTATAAAATAGATTCTAAACAAATAATGAATGATCCTTCCCTAAAATTTTTAAAAGATATTTCTATAATATAAGAAGATGATTAAGAGAATAAAGCCAACTATAACAATATTTGATCAAGCCTGGAATTTTTATGTAGATACTAGCATGATCAGTTTTGGTCAAGAAAGAGAACAAAAGAATAGGTTTTTAGTTGATAAATTCATCTCACCAATATTTCACCAAATTATGTGTAAAACAAGAAATAAACCTTATGTAACTTTTCTAAGCCTAGTAACGAAGATCATGATAGTTATTTATTACATGATAATTAGATTACATACTATTAGATTCCAATTATAAATATTTATTAGTATTTAAGAGACAAGATACCTATAAATTACGTCATATGAAGACATATTACATCATTTGATAAAAAACATTCCTTATGAGTATAAATAGTATTTGGTGGAGAAAACCTTAGAAGAAACACCCCATTAATTAAATAATATGGATGGTTATATCATGAAAATGTTCATTAGATATAGATAACTATCAAATCAATTCAGCATGTGCATTAAAATAACTTCAAAATAATACAATATATATTTTTTGTCAAATATCAACCACCTCCCATTTTTTGTTCACTAGATCTAAGAGTAGAATAACTAAAATATTCACCAGACATGAAAATATTCCATCAAAAATTAAATAAAACTGATGTAAATATAAAATCATATTTTACATAGTTTATTAATTGTGTTACATCCATGGTAGAACATCACAAACATATTTCATTTATTGGGATTAAATAATTTAAATAAATCTCTCTCACTACACATTAATTATTGGTTCTTGAAAAATTGATGTTAAAAACATTAGTTTTTCATACAATCTCTAATATATTTAGATTTGGGCTTCTAAATAAATTATTAAAAGTATATATCCAGTAATAAAGTTCCACTCACCTTCAAGATATATGATCAAATTCTCTTTGACATGAGTGTTTCTTGAAAAAATATTTCCTATCCAGAAAAAAACATCAAATGAACAATGACCATGAAAAACAATATTCATTGGGTCAAAACAACCAGTAAACATAAACTGTGAGATTTTCATTTGATGATTTTTTATTTATCATAAAGCATTACCACAGAATCCCTTTGTTTGATGACTCAATGTGATCTATGAAATTACTAATAATTGCTTCTTGAATGATGTTATATATAGTTAAATACTTACTCCAAATCTCTCCTAGACAACACACTCTGAAAACCTCCAACCATATCATCCAATGTAATATTACTGATTGTGTCCATCTAATGAAATTAGTATGATAAACCTAAATATACATCCATACTACCAATAATATCCTGTAATAAAATTACTCAATGATTTATGCCTTATTATTATTTAATCAACATGATATCATTAGATTTTTGATTCATGATGTTCTATATAATCAATCCAATTAGCTAGTTCCTACTAAAGAAAATTGTTTCCTCAACATTTCTTGGACAATAACCACTGTAATGTTATCTATATGATTTCTACTACCATAAAAAATCAATATATCTAAAACATTATCCTCCAAAAAAAATATCATAAAGTGATACTTATGTTAAATCAATATTTTATAAAACAGTAGGTTGAGAAAAAGATAAATAGCTCTTTTAATGTCAAAGATTTCATATTTATCTATATGTTCCCTTTACAAGTGCCTTCATCAGGTGCATCAGCCATATCATTTCACTTTATGATTCATTAATATCAATTGACTATTCATTCATTTTCAATAATGTAACCATTGGTTTCAATGGATCTATGTAGTACACAATTGTTTCACCAAAAGTAACAAAAAACCCCATAATACTTTCGTACTAATATATGTTTCTAGAAAAATATTCAACTAAAATAATTTTCAGCTATCTATCCTCATTGAAATGTAAACCCATATCCACAGACCCATTCAAGTATCATATGAATCATTTCCCTATATCACAATTATTCCTTCTAATATTATACGAGAAATGGAAAACCACAAACACTATAAATGTTACATCTCGATATTTTCAATATCGTGTATACATCAAAAATCATATAGATGGGGAATATGGATAATTATTCATTTCATGTGGTTATTCATCCATAGATGTCATTTGAGTTTTAGAATTTTTGATGTTCGTAATGCGGGTTTTTGAGAATGGGTTTTAAAAAATATTATTGAATATTTTTATTTCTATTAAAATGTATTCTGTACAAGACACAAATAATTATGTAACTTTATTAGCCCTATAAATTCTGATTCACTTGATCTTCATAGAGTTCTTAATATTTTTCTTGTTGAATATTTTATACAGATATCTCAAATGATCCTAAATTCTATTATATCTCAAGATCTATAATAATTGTATCATCTGAAAACAAGAATATAATGGTATATATACTATCTTTCCATTGAAATTCATAGAAACATTGACTATAATAACATTGATTGAAATAATCATTAAAAATGATTTTCTTAAACATCATATTCAACTACCTTTAGTATTTCATCTATTCATGATGACAATGTGTCAACATACAAACCTAATACTCTATTAGATAAACTTTAAAAACCCTAGGCTATCCTATGGAAATTTTATCCTTGAAGTCCCCATAAACAAAATTTCTTTTTATATCCATATACCATATGTGTAAATCATCAAACCCAACAATGCGAAGTACTGTACGGATAGATTTATGTTTCACCACTGGTGAAAAAAATTCAAACTCTTTTATTGATTCATTTTGTTGGAAAACATAAACCACAAACCATTTAATTTATCTATTACTTCTATATATTATTATTTTTGAAAAATAATACTTTTCTCTTCTAAAGATATATTTCCTTTTGGTGCCTCTACCAATTCAATGATTTATTGAACTCATTTACTCTTTCATAGATGACTCCATTATTTTTAGTCTCCTAGAAAAGATTCTACCTCTATAAAGTTTAGATAATGTGTAGGCTTTAGAAGTAATAAGTTCATATTTCCCTAATTCTATAAACATGTTTCTTAATTTGAGAATATATTCTCAACAAAACATTTGGTTAATATGTAAAAACATATGTGTTTGGTAGTCTTCTATCCTGTATTGATTTTTCTTAATGTTCTCTATCTGATGCATGTATGTCTAAACATTCATCACTTATCTATAGTTTATCTTTTATACATTTTCAACGACCTGTACTATTGGAGTGCAATAATTTCTCATTTTTAGAAAAATTAGTTTACTTGAATCCCCTATATGATCATACGAAACATCATTTATTTAACTAGCCTTAACATCACTCTCATTCATGTTTTACTCATTCTATAGAAGTTAAGATTGAACATAGAACGTTAGATCATAATGAATTATTTCATTTAACTATTCTCTAAGTGAAAACCATATATCTGATCACATTATCAAAAATGAAACCCCATTTATATTTTACATTCAACTAATCCCAATCGTTAGAATCCATATGAATATATACAATTTCAATAAAAATCCAATGATTATTGATTTATGTTCTCTTTCTAGGGTAATTGTTCATCTGATTTTCACACCCCATGGATGAATCCGAACATCTATTCACCAAGATAGCTATTATATTGATGGCCACTACCAAAATTCACACAATAATTCCCATGGGATACCTCGTACTTTGGGAATTCTATGTCATAATCTATTTCATTCTAATAGAAATTATATTTTTTGGGGTATTCCTTATATCAATCATATCATGAATGGTTCCAATATTATAATAACATTTATGCATGGTGTGACAAGTTTATTCCCAAATATTGTCTATCTAGAAAAAGTTTAACTTTCATTCACATTGTATATTAACTAAAACATCCAACTGAATAAATTATAGAAACACATTAGATTTATTATTCTTGAAGAAAACATAGACCCTGTGATTAGAATCATCATTCAATGTAAATAATTACAGTTATATTTAATATTATTGAGCTTGGTATGGTACCCAAACATCATAATAAATTAGTTATAACTTTTTATTCCATGGTTTTAAATATTCCGTTTTTTAATAAAAACAATTCTATTATCATAATATATAACTCCAACATCTTAAAGATTTTATGTGATGGAGTTTGAGAAATACTTTCTTTAATGGGACATTAATATTTTTATCATCGTTGAGGGAAACATACAGTTCGGCATTTTTGGCTATCTAATGAATCCATTATTATATTAACAACTTTATCAATCCATTTGGTATGATACAGGGTATCATTATTTACTCCATGATAAATCACGATAGGACCCTACAAAACTAAAAACTCCATTCAAAAAAGTTTTTTTTAAAAACTACATTATCTAGATATCCTGTTGATATGAGGTTCTTACAATGTCTTAGAATACATCTAGAATATTTCAATTTCAATGAGTTATGACTCTCTATAAAATTTTTTAGATCTTTAATTCCAAATAAATCATGTTCTTCATCATTTTTTATATGTACTTCTACCATGATTCATGTTACAAAATCAACCATTCACAATCACTCAAAAGTTGAATGAAATACTTCCCCTTAGTTAATAACAAATTAAAATTTTGGAATGGTCATGGATATAAAAATGATAGACCCTCGATAAATTTCTCTAATAGAGTGTATATTTTATGAAGTCAAAGCCTCAAACCGATTACTACAACCATTCATGATACAACCCTTTTCCCAAAAATCCAACATGTATGACCCGAACCTGTTTATTTAAAACTACTTCTTCTCTATGAATTATCCTTCAATGATTTTTTATTCCGAGGATCTATTTGATGAGGTAATAATCCCCATATTTTATAATTGATAGAACATCTAGATGGAGTCTAAACAACCATATGCCTTAACTACCCATTCAAGTTCATTCATTCAATGTCATAAAAAATATATCTTCCTTCCCACTATAGTTTCTTAAAATTTTCACCATGGGATCCCATCTCTCTAGATTCAGGAAATGAACAGTCATATCCCAAAATGATCTCAGAATGTTAACCTAACATATTGGAGCTTCCCTTAGATCATATTGGCATCTTTCACATGATAGGCAGATGTCATTCCTTTTAATAACATTATTTTGAGAAATATTATTATAGAGAAAACATTTATAAGATCTATTTTTTCATATATATTTGATCTATTTATTTTATAAACTCTTTTTTATTGTTATGATCTTAAATGTTGAGTGTAACATTTTGAGTAGGAGACATCCATATCTAGGTTAAAGCCTTCATATATAATCACTCATGTTCATCTTTATCTATTTTTTTCAAGACATATACTTGAAAATGAATCCATATGATCTTTTTGTATCAAAATATATTATAGCATAATTCTACAAAGGAAATTTTTTTCTATTGAACTAATCTATATAAAAATTTCCTTCCTTTATTGACATTTACCTAAGAATAGTAATCCCATATAAATAAACTAACTTTCAATGTAATGGGAGAAATATCCTGATTGTAGTTATTCAAATAGACAAAAATATACCAATAAACATATAAAACATGTTTAGAGGAGACCCAATTAGATGAAATAAAGCATTTATTTGAATAAATTGATGGAATTGGTGTGAAAAAATTAACCATGTGGTGAAAAATATCTAATCTATTTAGCCTTCACATCGGAATAACTACACAATTTTATCAAATTGAATGTTTATCAGTAAACAAAAATTAACAATTTATGTGATATAAATACTAAAGAAGAGGAAACCTACTAAAAAAAGAACTCATGGATTATACATCAAAAGAAATCAATGAAAATAGAGAAACATGATTTATGTGGATTAAACAAAGTCATACATATGTGGTAGAACACTAAAAACCCATTTTATTAAATATGGTATAAGATATTTCAAAACTATCACTCATGTACACAATAAAATTGGTTATCATAAAAATATTTCTATAAACACCCACTATTGATAACTATAATGACCCATACCTTAAATACATTGTTATTAATTCAAAATTGAAGCAAAATTATTACAACATATAACAAAATCATGAAAGGACCGTATAGGTATAGTGTCTTTAGAAACTGGGAAACATAAACAATTGGTTCATAAATCATCTAAGTTGTCTCCCATTTATTTCATCATATCTAGAGTCCTTTTTGGCATATTCTATATAATACCCTTAATCCAGACTTGGGGAAAATAAAACATACAAAAGGGTGAGATCAAATGCTCAGTAAGGGTAAACAAAATAAATATCAATCATGTCATATAAGAACATAACATTTTGAATATCTTATCCTGCAAAAGAGATCATAATATCATAACATGGGATAAATCATAGTGGGGAAATGTAATCTCAAATAATCATAACATAAAACAAGATACTTGGTGGAATATACACATAATCATAGAAAATAAATTCATTTTATTCAAGACACATTGCCAAAAATCTCATATCAGACAAATTCCATTACTGAACCAAGTTCACTCCTTGTTCCAGTCCTCTATCCCTGAACCAGATTAACTTTTCATTCCAGACATGTCTATCTCATTAGATATAAATCTTTACCCAATTCATTTGAGGGATATATATGTCCCACCCATCTCATAATGAAATTATTATTATGTGTTCCACAAAATCATAAATCATACATCATAGCATAACCCGTGTAATAAAAATCGGATTCTTAAACATCATGTCATCAAAACAAAATCTATATAAGATAAAATGACATCATATAATTAATTCCATCATTACATAATCAAATCAACGTAAAAATAGGGATATAAATAGAACTGTATATTATCTTAAATAGAAAATAATTTTGATAAAACACTTGAACTCCATTCTTGAGGAAAATATCATTTCTACTTAAAAATCAATTTTCCTTATTAACATGTCATAAAATTTCAAACTAAAATAAGTGGATTAAAAATAAACATGAACACTTGTAAAGTAATATTCATGGAAATAATGTTCTAAAAATCCATTCATGCCATATAAGTTAAAGAAAAATATTCTCCTCATACATTGGCTGGAAAAGTCAGAAAAAGTTCCTCGTACTAAAAACGAAAAAAAAGTCCTTTCATATCTTTTACTAAAAATCCATTGAAGGGTAAAATAGGATTTAAACAATTGTAGGAGTATAGAAATAATATTACATATTGAGGAAACATGGATGTGGATGATAAATATTCCCAAGTAAATTCTGAAGTATAAAAAATATCGGATAAAAATGAGATTGTGATGTTTTACCTTACCTTAGGTCTGAAATGATTTGTACATGTCTGAACCTCCTATATAATGATTTAAATAAAGTCATTGACTTATTACAGAATCATACTCATTGTTATGATAACATATATGGTCATATTCTTATCTTCTTATTAGTAATATTTCATTTTTACTTGTTATTTGGGTGTTTATTGCTTTATGTTCATATGTGTGTTTTGTCGAATACATTCTTATTATTCTTTTTATGTTATAGATACCCCATTTCCAGAATGGTATTAGTGTATAATATATCATATTTACTCATTCAATTAATTTATATAATCATTATTCAATGAAGATCATGTAGAATGAGTCGCATCACATCGTGGAGACGGTAGGCAGTACGTACGCACAAGCGATGATATCGTTCCAATGATCATGGAATTGTATTGAATCGTATGTATAAAATTTCATAATTAATATCATTTGAAAATAATAATATATAGTTATTTGTTACACCATTATACCCATCCAAGTAAGGTGGTGGTGGAAAACAGATTACACCACGGCGTGGAGACGGTATTCCGTACGTACGCACGCGTGGTGATTTCATTTCCCGTTGGATGGATAGAAGGAGAAATATGGATGTTTAATATTTTTAATAACATATATATATATTAGTTATACTTATGTTATTACATCATAATGAAAAAAAAACAAAATAATAATAAGTAGAAGAAGAAATAAATTTGAAAGAATTGTTAACGGATATTACCTCTTCTTCGACAAGCCTCTTTCAAACCTCCTCCTAGGGCACTAAGATTGGTCTTTGAAGAAGACTAGGACCTCTAGTATGTTTCTAGGGAAGTGTAGAAGAGAAATTTTTAGGGGTTGGAAAATCTTGAAGGCTCAATGTGGTGTGAGGAGGAGAGGGAGGAGGTGCCCTTTTATAAGGGAGGAGAGGGGCACCTTTGGAATTATATGAAATATTAATTTATAATAAATTCCAACCCCACATAAAAACCTCCAACAATGACTCAAATCAGAAGATTAGATGATATAGGGTTTCAATCTCATCATAAAATAAAATTTAGACATGTTGGGAATTGATTTTAAACATTATCAACATGATTTATCCTTATATAATCTATTTAATTATTTTGTCGCAAAAATGTTCTAAATTTTAAATCATTATAAATAATTACTTATATGTGGTTAATTGTCCATAATTGTATACGTTATTATATTTTAGACCATATAAAATTTTATTTACAATTTTGAAATATTTTTTGTGATTTTTAAACAATTTTATAATATGTAATTTCTATAAATTAACAATAGTGTCAATTTTGACACTATTCATTTATTTGAGTTTAAATAAAATATATACAGAAGATAAATTCAAACTAAAATATTTAATAGATTAATTAAATGTCATTTTTATCTAGAAAATTAGTGGAGAACATTAAATAGTTCATATAATATTTATTTTAGTACTTTTAAAATCATTGATTTGATATTTCAATCGATAAAATAATTTCAGCATCACTATTGTGTCATAATTAATGATAATTATTTAATCCCTAAAAATTATAAATAAATTAATATGATGTATATACATTTATTAGATTTTAGGAGACTATCCATGTTCTAAGATTCATGAATATTATCACTAAATTAAAATTATTATACTTATAAGATTTAAGAGAGTGACATGTTGTCACTTTCTTTAGTTTTAATAATAATTATATTATTTCATGGTCATAAGACCATGAAATGATTCTAGTACGATCCTTAGGTGATATGGGTATACATTTATTTATCCAATAGTATTTTGGAATGTGTTAGGGTAATTTTATAATCTTATATTTACCCTTAATTACCCGATATACCTTTAAGTGTAGTAAATAAAAATTACCGTAGTTACTATTCATAATCTCAAAATAATAAAAATATCCTACTAACATAATTTGGAACCACTGAATCCAAATATGGAATCCATTTTTCCAAATTCAAAACAAAGAAGTTACAGTAATTAATTTAAAATTAATCACTTTGTTAAGCAAATGGGTTTTCAAAAGTTAAAACATTGTCAAAGATTGAAATGTTTTTACCTATGAATTCAATGTAAAATTAATGCTACTGACATAAATTATATTAAATGGTAAAAATATATTCTATTTATACTTTAAAACCATTCAATATTATAATTTATCCATATAAATTATTGCCATGAAAGAAAGTTGTTTTTAATTAAAATATACCATTTTTAACTATTTATCAAAATATAAAAGTTAGCAGAATAATATGAAAAATTTATCCAAAGTAAATTTTTATATCTGGATTCCAAAGAAGAATTTTATTTGGTCATATTGATCTTATAAACATGTCAAAACTAGATTTAAAGTGGGTGTGCGATCAAAAGGCGACAACACTGCATTTTTTGAAAAATACTTATTTTACCCAAAAAATTTATTTTGTTCTCATACCATGTTCTAGAAAATATGTAAGATGAATAATAATGTTATAAAATTAAAAATTCAGTTAATACTATTCATACAGGCTAGTTTATAATATTATAAAAATATATTGTTGTTTAGTGAAACTCGGTATTGCTTACTGCACACGCTATCGAGGAAGGTTGTGATTGCATGTAACGCAAGCCAAGCTAGTGTTGTGTGCCGTGAATGATTCCTTTTATGTTGCGTATAACATAAGACATAAAAAATATACTTCTCATAAAATATCAGTGTGTTACATTCTACCCCCCTTAAAATGAATTTGGACGTCGAAATTCGTCACTTCGTAACAAACAGATGAGGATACCTCTCCCTCATCATATCCTAAAGCTCCCATGTAGCTTCTTCTAATTGGTGGTTCCTCCATAAAACATTCACCAAGCGAGTGGTATTGTTCCATATAACGTTTTCACTATGATCCAGAATCTTTATCGGCTGTTCTTCATAAGAAATATCTTTCTCCAGCGGTGCAACTTCTGAGCTGAATACATGTGAAGGATCTGGTATGTAATTTCTCAGGAGAGATACGTGGAAGACATCGTGAACTTGAGAGAGATTTGGTGGAAGCGCTAATCAGTAAGCTACCTTCCCAACACGATCTAGTATTTCAAAAGCACCAATATACCTAGGTCTCAGCTTTCCCTCCTTTCCAAATCTCATTACTCTATTCCAAGCAGATATTAGTAAGAACACTTTATCACCCACTACAAACTCGAGGTCTTTTCTTTGGTTGTCGGCATAACGTTTTTATCTATTCTGAGCTGCTCTTATGTGTTGTTGAATAGATCTGACCTTTTCTGCCATCTCATCAACAAGATCAGGTCCTAATAGCTTTCTTTCCCTAACTTAATCCCAGCAAGATAGAGTTTGGCATTTCATTCCATAGAGAGCTTCATAAGGAGCCATCTGAATGCTAGAGTGAAATCTATTATTATAAGTAAATTCCAACAAAGGAAGGTGTTGATCCCAAACACCTTTGAAATCCATAGAGAAAGCTCTTAACATATCTTCTAGAGTTTTAATTGTTCTCTCAGACTGACCGTCTGTCTGAGGATGATAAGCAGTGCTGAAACTCAACTCTGTATCTAGAGTATGATGAAGACTTTTCTAGATCTTCGAGGTAATCCTCGGAGATATAATGGAAAGTGGTACTCCATGAAATCTTACCACTTACTTAACATATATCCTGGCAAGATGATCGAGAGAGAAATCTTCCCTAATAGCAATGAAGTGTGATGACTTCATAAGACGATCAGCTATAACCCAGATAGCAATATTTCCTTTGGATGTTTTAGGATATCCGGTGACAAAGTATGTAGTGATGTTTTCCCATTTCCATTCGAGTATGGGAAATGGTTGTAACATCCCCTTAGACTTTTGTCTCTCAGCTTTAACTTGAATACAATCCATTCATCGAGAGACATATTCAGAAACATTTCTTTTGATGCCATCCCCCTAGAAGTACTATTTTAGGTCCCTATACATCTTCGTGTATCCGGGATGAATAGAGAATGAAGAACTATGAGCCTCATCCAGTAGGTCCTTCTTTAATTCTGTGATGGGAGGAACACAAACCTGATTCCTGAACCTTATTATCCCATCACAATCAAGGTTGAATTCAGGAACATTTCCCACCTTCTTTTATAACTATAAATATTCTTTTTGTGCATCTTTAATCATCACATGTATAGATGGTTGAACATTCATTTGTGAAAGATAAGATTTTTCCCATTCCATTATAATTCCAAGATCTATCCTTTGTAAATCCATAAATATTGGATCATTTGATATCCTCATCATGGATAAACTAGAATGGTCTTGTCGAATTAATGTATCTGCCACCTTGTTTGCTTTCCCATGGTGATAATGAATTGAGCTGTCATAATGCTTAATCAGCTCCAACAATATTCTTTGGCACATATTAAAATCCTTTTGTTTGAAAATATACATGAAACTTTTATGATCAGTATAAATATCACACCTTTCACCATAAAGATAATTCCTCCAAATCTTTAATTCATAGATTACCTCACCTAACTCCAAATAATGAGTTGGGTAATTTTGCTCATGGATTTTCAACTCTCGTGAGGCACAAGCTATCACCATATCATTTTGCATGAGAACACACCACAATCCCATCTTGGATGCGTCACTGTATATCACAAACCTTTCTCCACTACTAGGCAGTGTTAGTACAGGTGCACTGGATAACCTTCTTTTCAACTACTTGAAATTCTATTCAAACTCCTCCGTCCACACAAACTTACCTCCTTTTCGAGTCAACCTGGTGAGGGTATTAGATAACCTTGAAAAATCTTTCACAAAACATTCATAATATCCATCCAGACTAAGAAAACATTGGATCTCAGTTACAGTTGTTGGTCTTGACCATCTTTCGATAACCTCTGTTTTTTCGGGATCCATAGATATCCCCACTTTTGAGATTATGTGACCCAAAAATAATCTTTTTGAATCCAAAATTCACACTTGGTAAATTTGGCATAAATCTTCCCCTTTCTTAGAGTCCTTAATACCATTCTCAAGTGATCTTCATGTTCTTCCTTGCTCTTTGAATTGACAAGAATATTGTCTATAAAGACTACCAGAAACTGATCAAGATAGTCTCTAAAGACTCTATTAATCAGATCCATGAAGATAGCAGTGGAATTAGTAAGGCCAAATGGAATCACTATAATTTCATAGTGTGTAAACCTTGTACAAAAATCCATCTTTGGTATATCCTCCCTTTTGACCCTTAATTGATGATACCCTGAATGATGATCCATCTTGGAAAAGTATTGAACTTCGTGTAGTTGGTCAAATAATACATCAATGCGTGGGAGAGGATATTTGTTTTTGATAGTGATCTTGTTATATTCTCGATAATCAATGTAGAGTCTCATTGATCCATCTTTCTTCCTAATAAATAGAACAGGTGCTCCCCAAGGTGACACACTAGGGTGTATGAATCCTTTATCACGATTCTCTTAGAGTCACTTCTTCAATTCCTACAACTCAATTGGGGCTATTCTATAAGGTGTGTTTGAAAAGGGAATAGCACCCGATATGAGTTCTATTGAAAACTAAACTTCACGATTTGGTGGAAGACCTAGCAATTCATCCGGAAATACATCATCAATCTCTCGTACAATAGGGGTATTCTTAATCGTGAGTTTCCCCCAACCATTTGAGATAAATAACCTTCATTTATTGGAATCAAGACCCATAAGATGGATGAAATTTCCACTGGAAGGTTATATTCATCCTTGCATCGATAGATTACAGTAGATTGATCGGGAATATTAAATGTGATTTCCCTTCTTTGGAAATTGATATGAGCTCAATATAAAGAAATCCAATCCATGCCACGAATCACTTCAAATTCCACTATAGGAAGGATCACAAGATTTGTAGGAAGCACTTTCCCACAAACTTCAATCAGAGAAGAATTATAAACTTTTGATGTGACCGTTGTTCCATTTGCAGTTATCACAACTAACTCAATATCTAATTGTTTAGGTAATACGGAGATACCCTTAGAAAATTCTTCAGAAATAAAAGAGTGGGTGGATCCAGAATCAAATAAAAAATTTTATACTTTAGAGTGGATGGTATGTGTACCTTTCCCCACTTCATTATCATACCCCACATCTCCGATAGTAATTGCATGTGAATTTCATTTTTCTTTGGCCTTAAGAGTTATTTGATGTCGATCATCATCAACAACCCTTGGATTTGGGAAATGATTGGAATAATGCACCATCTCCTTGCACTTGAAACAATGAACTGTAGGAGGTTTATTTTGTGTATCCCTTTCTTTGTTCGCATCATTAGACATCTTCTTCCCATTATTTCGACATTCAACTACCCGATGACCTTCTTTTCCACACTTAAAACATTTTTTTGTCACTTTAAGACAATTCCCTCTATGATTCTTCCCACAATATGAGCATAAAGGAAAACTCATATTCTTTTCAGTGTGGTCTTTAGATTTTCCTTTGAATTCCATTTTCCTCTTCTTATCAAACCCATATGACTGATGGGTTACTCCAATATCCATATCCACCTTGAGAGCACATCGAACAATTTCCGCGTAGCTATTGAAGTCCCTTATGGCTAACGCCCTTCGAAGATTTGGTTTTAAGCCACTAATAAATAGATCGATTTTACTCTCAGGTTGGACAATAATTCTGGAAGTATACCATGAAAGTCTGGTAAAATTTTCTACGTAGGTACCAACAGATTCATCATCATTTTTCATCAGTTCAAGAAACACATTCTCCATCTTTGTTCGAAGAATACAAGGGACGTACTTATTGAAAAATAAGTTCTTGAACTCGTCCCATTCCATGGACTCAATTTCATCTCTTTGCTTTTTATTCTTGATAAGATTCCACCATTGATCAGCATCACCTTCCAAATGATACACTACTAAGATGACTTTTTCATGTTCATAACATTGTAGAACTGAATATATATTTTCAGTTGTACTAATCCATTGTTTAGAAACTAACGGATCAGAAGACCCGCTGAATGAAGGTGGACGCTACCTCATGAAGGATTCACCAGAATGTTGCTCCTTTCTTTGCTCGTTTGGATGTCATGTATGATTCATAGCTTGAAAAAGTTGTGTGACCATGGCTACAAGATTTTCCATTCTAGCTCCCATAACATTTGGTTTCTTAGGGGGATAATCATTGCATTGCCCGTCACATTCAGCATTAACACGGTTCCTTCAGTTTCCAGCCATTGACTAAAACCAATAAGCATAGTGTGAGAAACACTAATCATAATAGGAAAACCACATAATCTAGAATAAAATTTTGCACTTAAGTTATTATCGTAGGTTATTCATGGCCATTTCTAAAACACTAATATTGTGTTTTATGATTTGACATATCCTTAGAGTTCTTACTAAGGCATTCACATCCTAGTTTACAAAGGTTGACTATACCTTTCCTATGATACAAACTATAACGACCCATACTTTACATACATTGTTATTACTTAAAAATTGAAGCACACTTATTACAACATATAACAAAACCATGAAATTACCGTATAGGTATAGTGTATTTCGAAACTGGGAAACATAAACAACTGGTTCATAAATCATCTATGTTGTCTCCCATTTATTTCATCATATATTGAGTCCCTTTTGGAATATTCTACTTAATACCCTTCATCCAGACTTGGGGAAAAGAAAACATACAAAAGGGTGAGATCAAATGCTCAGTAAGGGTAAACAAAATAAATATCAATCTTATCATATAAGAACATAACATTTTGAATATCTTATCCTGTAAAAGAGATCATAATATCATAACATGGGATAAACAATAGTGGTGAAATGTAATCCCAAATAATCATAACAAAAAACATGATACTTTTTGGAATACACACATAATCATAGAAAATCATTTCATTTTAGTCAAGACTCATTTCCAAGACTATCATATCGGAAAAATTCCATTATTGAAACGAGTTCACTCCTCGTTCCAGTCCTGTATCACTGAACCGGATTAACTTGTCATTACATCCATGTCTATCTCATGAGATATAAATCATTACCCAATGAATTGGAGGGATATATTGGTCCCACCCATCTCATAATTAAACTATTCATATGTGTTCCACAAAATCATAAATCATACATCATAGCATAACTCATGTAATAAAAATGGGATTCTTAAACATCATGCCATCAAAACATAATCCATATAAGATAAAAGGACATCATTACATTAATTCCATCTTAACATAATCAAATCAATGTAAAAATATGGCTAGAAACAGAACCCTATATTATCTTAGATGGAAAATAATTTTGATAAAACACTAGAACTCCATTCTTGAGGAAAATATCCTTTCTACTTCAAGAATATTTTTCTTTTCTTAACATGTCATACAATTTTAAAATAAAATAATTAGATTAAAAATAAACTTGAAAACTTGTAAAGGAAGCATCATGGAAATAATGTTCTAAAAATACATTCAGGCCATATAAGTTAATGAAAAACATTCTTCTCGTACTTTGGCCAGAAAAGTCATAAAATGTACCTCATACTAAAAAAGATAAAAGATTCCTTTCATATCTTTTACTAAAAATTCACCGAAGGGTAAAATTTGATTTAAAAAATTGTATAAGGATAGAAATAATATTAAATGCGGTGGAAAAATTTATGTGGATGATAAATATTCCCCAGTAAATTCTGATGTATAAACAATCTCAGATAAAAATGAGATTGCGAGATTTTCCCTTACCATAGGTCTGAAATGCTTTGTACATGACTGAACCTCCTGTATAGTGATTTAAATAATGTAATTGAATTTTTCTTGAATCATACTCATTTTTATGATATCATATATGGTCAGATTCATAGTTTCTTATTAGTAATATTTCATTGCTACTTGTTATTCGTGTGTTTATTGCTTTGTTTTCTTATGTGTGTTTTGTCGAATAAATTCGTATTATTATTTTTAGGTTATAGATACCTCATTTCCAGAATGGTATTTTTGTAATATATATCATATTTACTCATTAAATTCATTTATATAATCATTTTTCAATAAAGATCATGTAGAATGAGTCACATCACATCGTGGAGACGGTAGGCCGTGCGTACGCACGAGCGATGATATCATTCCCATGATCTTGGATTTGTATTGAAGTGTATGTATACTATTTAAGAATAAATATCATTTTACAATAATCATATATAGTTATTCTTTACACCATTATACGCATCCAAGTATGTTGGCGGTGGAAAATAGATTACACCACGGCGTGGAGACGGTATTCCATACGTACACACGCAAGGTGATTTCATTTTCTGTAGGATGGATAGAAGGTGAAATAGGGTTGTTTCATATTTATAATAACATATCAGTATATGAGTGATACTGATTTTATTACTTCATAATGAAATAACTAAATAAGAAGAAGTAGAAGAAGACACAAATTTGAATGAATTTGTAACAGATGTTACCTCTTCTTCGATTTGCCTCTTTGAAACCACCTCTTAGGGCACTATGATTGGTATTTGAAGAAGACCAGGACCTATAAGATGTTTCTAGGGAAGTGAAGAAGAGAAATTGGCAGGGTTGGGCCGATCTTGAAGGCTCAATGTGGTGTGATGAGGAGAGGGAGGAGATTCCCTTTTATAAGGGATGAGAGGGGCACCTTTGGAATTATAAGAAATATTAGTTTATAATAAATTCCAACCCCACTTAAAAACCACCAAAAATGAACCAAATCTGAAGCTTAGATAAGATAGGGTTTTAATATCATCAGAAAATAAAATATAGACAAGTTGGTAATTTATTTTAAACATTATCAACATGATTTATCCTTATGTAATCTATTTAATTTTATTTGTGGTAATAATATTCTCAATTTTAAATCATTATAAATAATTACATATATGTTGTTAATTGCCATAATTGTATACTGTATTACATTTTCGACAATATAAATTTTAATTTATAGTTTTTAAATATTTTTGTGATTTTTAAACAATTGTACAATATGTAATGTCTATAAATTAAGAATAGTGTCAATTTTGACAGCATTCATTTATTTGAGTTTAAATAAACTATATACAGAAGATATTTTTAAAATAAAATATTTAATAGATTCAAAACATGTAATTTTTATCTATAAAAGTAGTGGATCACATTAAATAGTTCATATAATATTTGTTTTAATACATTTAAAATCATTTATTTGATATTTCAATCAATACAATAATTTCAACATCACTATTGTGTCATAATTAATGATAATTATTTAATCCCTAAAAATTATAAATAAATTAATATGAGGTTGATACTTTTATTATATTTCTGTATATTATTCATGTTTGATGTTTCATGAAGTTTATCACTAAATTAAAATTATTATACTTATAAGATTTAAGAGAGTGACATGTTGTCACTTTCTTTGGTTTTAATAATAATTATATTATTTCATGGTCAAAAGTCCATGAAATGAATCTAGGCCGACCCTTAAGTGATATGGGTAGACTTTTATTCATCCAATAGGATTTTGAAAAGTGTTAGGGTAATTTTATAATCTTGTATTTACCCTTAATTACCCGATTTACCTTTTACTACAGTAAATACAAATTATCGTAGTAACTCTTCATAATTTGAAAAAAATAAAATTAACCTATTAACATAATTTGGACCCACTAAATCGAAATATGGTATACATTTTTCAAAATTCAAAACACATAAGTTGCAGTAATTAATTTAAAATTAATCCCATTGTTAAGAAAACGGGGTTTTAAAAGTTAAAACATTGTCAAAGATTGAAATGTTTTTACCGATGAATTCAATGTATAATTAATGATAATCACATACATTATATTAAATGGTAAAAATATATTCTATTTATAATTTAAAACAATTAAATATTATAATTTAACCATAAAAATTATTGCGATGAAAAAAAGTTGTTTTTAATTAAAATATAGCGTGTTTTAACTATTCGTCAAAATATGAAAGTTTCCAGAATAATATGATAAATTTATCCAAAGTAAATTTTTATATCCTGATTCCAAAATATAATTTTATATTGTCATATTGAACTTATGAACATGTCAAAAACTAGATTTAAAGTGGGTGCGCCATCAAAAGGCAGCAAAACTGCATTTTTTGAAAAATACTTATTTTACCCGAAAAAATTATTTTGTACTCATACCATGTTCTAGAAAATATGTAAGATGAATAATAATTTTATAATATTCAAAATTCAGTCAATAATATTCATAACGGTTACTTTATAATATTATAATAATATATCGCTGTTTAGTGAAACTCGGTATTGCATACTACACAAGCTATCGAGGAAGGCCGTGATTGCGTGTAACGTAGGCCAAGCTAGTGTTGTGTGCCCTAAAAGATTCCTTTGATGTTGTGTATGACATAAGACATAAAAAAATATACTTCTTATAAAATATCAGGGTGTTAAAATAACCATGTAATAACATCAGATATAGTCTACCACACCTCTTTATAATGGTCTATTTTCAGCTAAAATGTCACACAGACCTTCGATATATGTTGTAAATCTCTCATTGACTCGAGGGAATATTGATCCAGAATTTTAAAAGCAAATGAAACATATAATAGCTGGTCACCATGAATACCCTATATAGTGAGTCTCTATATAGATGAATATTAACCTGGAGTGATTTTTTTAATGATAATTGTTCAATCACTGAAGCCTCACTAAATTATCGCATAGTTTGATGATTTTGATTCCTAAAGAAATTTTTTTATGCTTTATTCATAAATTTTGTTCTTTTTGGTGAGAGAATCATTCACAATTTCTTTGAATAAAATAACAGGAAAACATTATACAAATTTTTTAAAAAAGAAATTTTGGATTCTATCTATCGAAAAAAATCATCACGATGAACCCAAAGAAAGAAACAAAAATCAAACACATATATTGGGTGTAACAACCCAAGATTCCACAGTCCGGTTCTCTTTGAATTATATAATAGCGTGTGTTATACGCAACTTCGAGTTCTAACACACACCACAACCAATCAAACTACATGTTATTAATATAAATACCAAAATTTTGAAATTTTATACATTTTATCTTTCAAAATGGACTTCATTTTTGTATTCAAAATATCGAAATTAGCTTAGGGTGAATTTTTTGTATTTTTATGAAAACTTCCAATTTTTGATGAATAGTGAAAAATACTAAACTTTAATTAAAAACAAATTTTTTAATAAAAAACATTTATAGTGCTAAATTATTCTATTGAGTGGTTTTAAAATATAATTAGATCATATTTTTACCATTTAATCCAATTTCGGTCATTGGACGCAATTCCACATTTAAACTGGACATAGACAAGTGTCAATCTTATAATAGTTAATATTTATTAAAAACATGCTTTTTGTTTTGACAACAAGAATTAATTTTAAATTAATTTCTTCCACATCTATGTTTTTGAATTTATAAAAATGGATTCCATATTTAGAATCAGGAGGTCCAATGTTTTAAAATATTTAACCTTTATTTTTATACATTTTGAATAATTACTTCGGTAAATATTTTATTTACCATGGTTAAAGGGTAAATCCTATAAATAATTGTAAACAAAATAATATTATAATAATATTAAATTACCCTAAAACGTGTCTTAACTATATTGGTTGACACATGTCCAACCATGGGAATCTTTGGATCAATTTTTGGAACCCATGGAGCCACTTGTAAATGATAATGACACTTTATATTAATTAAGTTAAAGTAAATACAAAAATGACATAAGCATATATCTTTTAGAAAATAAATTTTTACATAGGGTTATATATGTTATATTTTTGACAATAAATATTTATTAAGAATCTAAAATTATTTCATACAAAATGGTATTTTATTTATAATCCTATAGATACTGAATAATTAAATTTATTTATGACACAATGATGATGTAGTATTTTCCTTATTAATGAAAGAATAGAATAATTGGTATTATAAATGTTAAAACATATAAAATTTGAAAGTTTTTATTCCAAACACGAATTTAATTGGTTAATATGACATATTATTATTTATTAAATGAATTTGGTTCGAATTAATAAAGTTATTAGGACTTTAAAAAAAATAAATTATTAAATAGTGTCAAAATAGAAATAAAGGATTTTTTAAAACAAATATTATATTATTAATTGATATAATATTCCTAAAAATCTATGGTTTGGAAAAATGACTTATATGATGATAGGTATGTTATTAATGAACCACTTGGGGTTTTCTTGATAGTTTATAGTATCTTTATTAACAACATAATATAAAAATACAAAGAGACATAGTAAATGTCAAACTAATTAACTAACAGTTAAATCTAAAAGATAAGGATAATTTAGTGACTCAAACCTGTCTAGAACCTATTGGTTGAGAGGATTTAGAACCATCCCCACCTTATCCTTGAAATAAATTAGTTTTGAGTCATTATAAACTTAATATGAATTTATTATAAAATAATATTTTATGTTTTTCCTAAGGTGACACTCACCCCTCGTATAAAAGGGTACACCCACTTCTCTCTAATTGACAACATCAAAGCCTTTTGGCTCAGAAAACCCTGCCCAAATATCCTCTAAAATTGCCTCATTTCATCCTAAGGGCCTTCCTTTAGTCATAAATCCAACTTAAGGTTCCCTTTGGATCAAATCAAAATGATGAACCCGAAGAAGAGGTAATAATTTCACCGCCCTCTTTCATGTTCCTTTCTTCTTCCACTTCTTCTATCTTTGTTCATTCCATTATAAAATAATAACTCCAGTAACTTCTATATACTGTGATGTTATTATAAATATGGTACAACCATATTCAGTATTCTATCCATCCATTTTATGACATGTCACCATACATGTGTACGTATGGATTGCCGTCTCCACGTCATGGTGTAATTGTTATTCAAAACATTATTATTTGGATGGGTATGATAATGATGTGTAATTGATGTAAATAATAAATATAACCTGATAATTATTCTGTCTATATTATATAACATCCAATTATATATTATTTTTATATCAAAATAATGATATTGTCGGTCGTGCGTCCGTACGGACTATTGTCTCCACGAACGTGATGAGATTCATTCCCCATCATATCCATTCAAGTATAAATCTCATTTGATGATTAAAAATAATTTTTAATGACTTTATATCATTTTGGATATGAATAATATACAATATATTCATAACAAACATGGCTTATGTAACAAAACATATAAAATAAAATGAGTAAGTTAACACCATAAAGACCGATAATACTAAGATATTATTAACAAAGCAATGTTATAAGATCATATATGATATCATATTCTTGTATATGATTCCTGTATAATTTAATAACAATTATTTTAACATTATAGAGGAGGTTAACCTACCCTTGACCAAGAAAATGTACAAGTTAAGGGTTAATTCTACAATCACTTCATTATCCGAGGTTGTTTATACGTAATTATCTATTGGGAACTCTTTATCATCCACATCCATGTTTCTTAAAAATGAATTTCAAAACATTTTTACTATTTACTAGACAATGGGTTAAATTCATTTATACCATTATGGGTTTTTAAAGGAATCTTTCCATCGTTTTCCAAACAAGGTACTTTTTGACCTTTTTGAAAAAATTAAGGTAAGAATGTCTTTTAACTTATATGGTGGGTGGGTTTATTTTCTGCCATTATAACATCACCAAAGCATACCTTACAATCATCTAAGAATATTTTCAAAATAAATGTTTTATTTATAATTATGTGACTCTTAAATGATTTCAAAATAGAAAGAGATATTTCTCTAAAAAGGGTTTTGATTTCATCTATGTCAATATCCCTTGATGGATTTTAAGTTTATTTGAAATTGATTTATTATGATACAAAACTCCCATATTGTATTGAAGGTTTTGTGATATGGTTGACTGTGGATATGCTATTTTCATACAAGTCATGGTTTATGGTAAAATTATTAACATTTCATATGCCCGTTTTAATATGAATGTTTATGATATGTTTAAACCTTTTCATATGAGGAATGTATTGGACTTCATAAGTGATGGGTGGAGCCTGCTATTGGTCATCGATGCATCAGTAGGTCTCATGAGGAAACTAGATGTGGAATTGGTTGAATCCCTTTCCCAATTTTGATATATGGTTTTCGCAGAGGCCTTAATCATTTTTAGACGCCTTGGTCATGGCCTTAACAAAATGTTTCAGAATGTCCGACATTATACATTTCCTCATTATGAAAATAATATTGATGGTTCATGTGGTCATTCGTCTAGTATAATACCAATGATTATGTTTTATTATGGAATTATTTAATCAGCTCAGATTCATTCAATAAAATTATTCTTGTTTATTATTGGTAAAGGCATGTGGTTTTGATTATTCACCATGCTTAATATTTATTTTATCTTCCTTTGTATTTCTAACCCTTACTGAGCATTTAAAATCACCCCTTTCTTATGTTTCATTTTCCCAGGATATGAAAAAGTTAGTTATGAGTGGCTTTCATGAATTATTTAAGAGGCTTGGATGTTTCCAATGGAAAAAATTCATGTTGTATTTCTCTTCAAGTTCTAAAGATGAACTTATGTATGAATCTTGTTTCCAATAATACAAAACTGATCAGTCTTTCAAGACATGATTTCCTTATGATCATGCCAATGTTATGTAACAATGCACTAACTCTGGGTAGATGGGGTTGGGGAGTTACAGTTGGTAACAGAGGAAGTTTAGTACAAACTTGGAAACTAGATTTAGATAAACTCTAATTAGAGCACACAACCCCAAGATAGACTTTGAGGATTAGTATAGAAGAACTTCCTAGAATTTTGGTATTGTAGAGATTTTGTGAGTTTCCTGATCAATACATCCCCATCTCGATACGAGTAGGTAGAGGTGGCTCTGGCATAGATGTAGCTAGGGGTAAAACCCGAAAATGCCACTTTTAGCTAGACTCGATTGAGAACTGGTGCACGTCAATGGGCCTTGTTGTACTCTTAGTTACGACACTCCCGGGGGATATGCTTAGGACAATTCTCATTTTCTTTACAAACAATTATGAAGGGTTTATGAGTACATACTCCCTCAAAGAAAACATTTTTATGATTATGGATTATATCCATAAACTGTTCAATTTATGTTTAGTGTTTTACAAGTTTGGATTTATGTATTGTGATTCGTAAACTAATCTAGTGTATGCCATTGTTTAGAAATGGCGCCTTGTGGAAGGATATGAAACCATACCAATGCACACACTCCATGTAGGTATTTCCCTCATGCCCGTGATAATTATAGTGGAGCTGCTGATACAACTATTGTTGATCATCTTATCACTATACTGGTAAAAATCACTCAGGTTATGAATAATAACCTTACCTGTATGGAGCACCCTGATCTGAAGCATATAGGATAAATGTTATATCGCTTCATGAGTAAACAAACACCGACATCCAATGGGAGTACAAATCCTTTAGTGGCTGATCAATTGATAAATTCCATAGAGAAAATATTCCACTTTTTGTGGAGTAGCAGAAGGAAAAAAGTTGTCATGGCAGTTTACCGCCATACTAGAGATGATGATCAATGATGTTCATTGATTCAAAATAAAAAGGATGACGAAGAAGTATCAAATATGGAATGGAGGTAGTTTAAAGAAATTTTCATAGAAAAATACCTTCCTCATGACCATCGAGTGGATATAGAATGAAATTTTCTATGTCTGAGGAAAAAATAGGATGAGAACATCACAATGTATGAAGCTAACTTTACAAGGCTAGCGAGGCATGCGAGAGATTATTTATGTAACCCAAGAAGTAATATTTATTGTTTATTTGAAGGGTTAAAACCATTTCTCCATCGAGCATTAGTATCATATTCCTTCTCATCATATGAAGATATTGTCTCGTGTGCTATCAAGACAGGAAAAAAAATTCTCTGAGTCTTATGACTTTAAATCAAATAATGAGAAGAAGAGATCTGCTGAACACTCTGGGAAATAAAATAAGGAAACTTGGAAGAAGTGAAGAATTGAATTTACACCATGTGATAATTACAGAAGGATGAACCCTGGTGGCTGTCTAAAACAAAAAGTAGTATGCTACAAATGTGGACAGAAAGGCCATATTGATGGTGACTGTAAAGGAAAGAAAGATGCTACCAATGTTCAATGCTACAACTAAAGGGAGATGGGACATTATGCAAATGAATGTACTAAGAGTCAGTGGAACTTACCATAGAAAAGGTCAAGGGATCAAGGCCAAGCTTATGCTATCATTGCTACTGAGGTAGAAGCTCCAAAATACGCGGTGGCAAGCAATTTAATGGTTTCCTCAAGTTTAGAAAATGATTTATTTGATTTTGGATCATCAAATTGTTTCATATCTTCCCAGTTTTCAATTAAAATTAGATATTTCCAATTTTATTTAGCAAGGGAGGTGTCTGTCAAAACTCCGAAGGGAAGTATCATTGTTACAAAGTTCTGTGAATTAGTTCCTATTAGGGAATATAAATTTCTTTATCTTTTGATCTCATCGTCATACCCATGATTTAATTTGATATAATCCTTGGAATGGCTTGTCTTTCCGAACATGATGCAAAAATTTATTGTAAGAAGAAGGAGGTTAATTTTTTTGTTGACGATGATAAAGAAGACCTTATCTTTAGATCATAATTATCACCACCTGATTCTTATCTAGAACCACCCCCAGTATCTCAACTAAATTCAATTATTAAGGTGAAATAGAATGAAATAACTATGGGTGAGGAAAGGAATGTTCAAATAGAGGATGTACCTATTTTGAAAGAATATGATGATGTGTTTCTAGAAGATTTACCTAGACATCCTCCAGAAAAATAAACTGAGTTTTCCATTTATTTAATTCCTGGATCAAGACCCATATCAGAGACCCCTTATACAATAGAAACTATGAATTTAATGGAATTAATGAAACAACTAGAGGAATTGAGAAATAATCCATTTATTTGCCCTAGTGTATCTCCATGGGGAGCCCCTATCCTTTTTGTTAAGAAGAAAGATGGATCTATCAGGTTATGTATCGACTACAAGGAGATCAAAGCTATAACAATAAAGAACAAGTATTCCCTACCTCTCATTTATGATTTTTTGAACCAACTTCATAGAGATAAATATTTTTCAAATATTTACCTTCGATCTGGATATCATCAGTTGTGTTTGAATATGGAAGACATTCCGAAAATATCATTTCAAACTAGGTACGGGCATTACGAGTTTACAGTAATGCCTTTTGGGATGACTAATGAACTCTATGTTTTCATGGATCTAATGAACAGATTTTTCAAGGAATATCTTGATGAATTTTTAGTTGTATTTGTTGATGATATATTGTTATATTACAAAAGCTACAAAGATCATGAAAATCACTTGTGTATTATCCTGAAGACTCTAATAAAACATGAATTATATAGGATGTTTAGAATTTGTGAATTCTGGATTTTGGAGATTTCTTTTCTTGGCCATATTGTCTCTAAGGATGGAATCTCCATTGATCCTTCTAAGACAAGAGTAATCCAATAATGGCAAGCACTGATGAGTATAACTGAGTTATGCAGTTTTATTGGTTTATGAGGTTATTATCGGCGTTTCGTCCAGAATTTTCCCCGATTGGCTAAACCATTAACGAAGCTCACATGTAAAGCTGTTACATTTATTTGGACAAAAGAGTGTGAAGAATGTTTTGAAAAATTTAAGAGAAGATTATTCAATGATCCAATATTGACTCTACCATCAGGGAATGATGGATTTGTTATTTATATTGATTCCTCAAAGAAAGTACCTGGTTGTGTTCTTATGTAAAATGATAGGGTAATTGACTTTCCTTCATGATAGATAAAAATTCATGAGAAAAACTAACCTACTCATGATCATGAGTTAGAAGCTGTAATAATTGGTTTTAGGATTTGGAAGCACTATCTCTATGGTGAAAAATGTGAGATTTATACTAATCACAAGAATTTGAAATATATTTTCTCATAGAAGGAACTCAACATGAGGCAATGGCGATGACTTGAACTACTCAAGGATTGTGATTGCACGATACACTACCACCTGGGGAAGGCATATAAGGTGGCAAATGATTTGAGCAGAAAGGATCATGGAGGTTTGAATAATATGAGAGTTGAAAGGGATCCTATTTTCAGGGATCTAGTGAATATGGACATGGAAATATCCATGGAAGGTGAAAAAATAAATTATTTTTCAAATTTTTTCCAAACCATCTTTACTAGAAAGTATTAAGAGTTCTCATAACGATGTTGAAGAGTTTCAAATGAATATTGATGTTGTGAATGATGGGAGATTGAGTGACTTTGTGTATGAAGATGGAATTTTGAAATTTGGGAAAAGACTTTGTGTTCCCAATATACCTGATCTAAAAAGAGGATTCTTGGATGATTCTCATAGTTCTAATTTCTCTATACACCCTGGGAGCACCAAAATGTATAGAGATTTGAAGGAACATTTTTGGTGGGACAACATGAAGAGGGACATTGCGTATTTTGTGTCATGATGTATGGTTTTTCAATAAGTGAAAGATGGAAGGCAACATCATAGAAGAGTAATGCAACCTCTTCCTACACCAGAGTGTAAATGGGATAATATTATGATGGAATTTATCATGGGACTACCAAATACTCCTAGAATGAATGATTAAATATGGGTCATTGTTTATCATCTTACCAAGTCAACACATTTTCTTACTATATGAGAAGATCTACCACTTGAACATCTAGGAAGGCTATATATTAATGATGTTGTGAGACTTAATGGAGTACCCCTATCAATTGTTTCAGATCGTGATCCACATTTTACATAAAGATTCATGAAGGTTATTCAGAAGGGCTTGGATAATAATATTCGTTTCAGCACTGCCTACCACCCCCAAACTGATGGACAATCAGAACAAACTATTAAAACATTTGAATACATGTTGAGATCTTTCTCACGTGAATTTCATGGTACGTGTGATCAATATTTACCTCTGGTAGAATTTTACTACAACAACAGCTTCTCTTCCAGTATTCAGATGGCACCATATGAAGCGTTATACGGAAAGAGATGTCACACACCAACCTGTTGGGATGATGTTGGTGAAAGAAAACTTGTAGGCCCACAATATTGTGAGGGAAAAATGGAAAAGGTGAAGGTAATCCAAAACCACATCAAAGTAGCTCAAGTAGGCAGAAGAGCTATGATGATAACCGAAGGAAGGATTCAGAATTTCAGGTAGGAGATCATGTTTCCTTGAATGTTTATCCATGGAAGGGAGTTATACATTTCAGTAAAAACGGTAAATTGCGTCCCAGGTACATAGGACCATTCTAAACTCAAGAACGAATTGGGGATGTAGCCTATTGTTTGGTAATGCCACCAAGTCTCTCCAAAGTTCACGATGTGTTCCACGTATCACTATTGAGAAAATACATGCCTGACCCAATGCATGTACTCACATATGAGGAGTTAGAACTGGAATCCGACTTGTCTTATTGCGAAGAGCCCATCAAGATTCATGATATAAGAAAACAAGTTCTGAGAAACTAGATGACTCATCTGGTAAAAGTTCTATGGAGAAACCATAAGATGGTATAGGCAATGTGGGAACCCGAGAAACTTATAATGAAGAAGCACCTGAGTATTTTTTTGCTGTAATATTCTAGAAATTTCTAGGATTATATTATTTGAAGGAGGAGAGAATTTGACCCCCATGATTCCAGAGTATGCTTCTCTTTGAATAATATAATAACATGTGTTGTACGCAACTTCGAGTTCTAACACACACCACAACCAATCAAACTAGCCATTATGAATAATAATACCCACTTTTTGAAATTTTATTAATTTTATCTTTCAAAATGGACTTCATTTTTGGATTTGGAATATCTAAATTATCTTAGGGTGAATTTTTGGTATTTTTCTGAAAACATCTAATTTTTGATGAATAGTGAAAAATACTAAACTTTAATTAAAAACAACTTATTTAATAAAAATAATGTATAGTGGTAAATTATACACTTGAGTTGTTTTAAAGTATATATAGATTATATTTTAACTATTTAATCCAATGTTGGTCATTAGATGCAATTTCACATTTAAACTGGACATAAACAAGTGTCAATCTTTTAATAGTTAATATTTCTTAAAAACATGCTTTTTGTTTTGACAACGGGAATTAATTTTAAATTAATTTCTGCCACTTTTTTGTTTTGAATTTATAAAAATATATTCCATATTTAGAATCAGGATGTCCAAATTTTTTAAATAGTTAACTTTTATTTTTATACATTTTGAATAATTACATCGGTAAATATTTTATTAACCATGGTTAAAAGGTAAATCCTGTAAATAAGGGTATAAAAATAATATTATAATAATATTAAATCACCCTAAAACTTGTCCTAACCCTATTTTATGATACATGTCTGACCATGTACATCATTGGGTCGATTTTGGGACCCCATGGAGCCACTTGTAAGTGATAATGTCAGTTTATATTAATTAAGATAAAGTAAATACAAAATTGACATAAGCATATATCTTTTTGAAATACATTTTTTACATAGGGTTATATATGTTATATTTTAGACTATAAATATTCATTAGAATTATAAAATGATTTCTTACATAATGGCATTTTATTTATAATTTTTATACATTGAATAATTAAATTTATTAATGACACAATGATGATGTAATATTTTCCTTATTAATGAATCAATCAAATAATTGGTATTATAAAAGTTAAATTAAGTACAATCTCAATGTTTTCATGCCGTAAAAGAATTTTATTGGTTAATATTACCTGTTAAGATTGATTAAATGAATTTGGATAGAATTAATAAAGTTGTTAGGAATTTAACAGAAATCAATTATTAAATAGTTTCAAAATTCACATAAAGGAGTTTTTAAATCAAATAGTATATTATTAATTGATATAATATTTCTAAAAATCAATGGCTCTAAAAAAGAACATATATGATTATAGGTGTGTCATTAATGAACCCCTTGGGGTTATTTTGTAAGTTTATAGTAATTGTATTAACCAAATAATATAATAATACAAAGAAACATGCTAAATGTCAAACAAATTAACTAAGAGTTAAATCTAAAAGATAAGGTTAATTTAGGGGCCCAAACATGCCTACAACCTGTTTTTTGTGTGGATATCAACCCATACCCACCTTATACTCTAAATAAATCAGTTTTGAGTCATTAGAAACCAAATATGAATTTATTATAAAATAATATTTTAATTTGTTCCTAAGGTTCCCCTCATCCCTCTTATATAATGACACTCCCCCTTCTCTCTAATTAACACCTTAAATGCCTTTTTCCTCTGCCAACCCCAGCAAAACTATCATCTCAACTTTCCTCAATCCATCTTATAGGCAATCCTTTTGTAATAAATCCACCTTATGGAGCCCTTTTGGTCAAATCAAAAGGAAGAATCCGAAGAAAAGGTAATAATTTCACCACCCTCTTTCAAGTTCCTTTCTTCTTCCACTTCTTCTTTCATTGTTATTTCCATTGTAAAATAATAACTAAAGTATCTTATATATACTGTGATGTTATTATAAATATGTTACAGTCATATTGATTAATATATCTATCCTTTTAATGACATTTCACCATATGTGCGTACGTACGGATTACCGTCTCCACATTGTGGTGATATTGTTATTCAAAACATTTTTATTTGGATGGGTATGATAATGATGTGTAATTGATGTAAAGAATAAATATAACATTATAATTATTCTTTATATATGATATAAAATCCAATGATATATATTTGTAATATCAAAAGATTGATATTGTGACTTGTGCGTATGTACGGACTACTGTCTCCACGAACGTGATGATATTCATTTCCCATCATATCAATTCAAGTCTAATTCTCATTTGATGATTAAAAATAATGTTTAAGGACTTTATATCATTATTTTTATGAATAATATATGACATATTTATATCAAACACTTCTTATGTATGAAAACATATAAAATAAAATGAGTATGTTAACACCCGAAACGATGATAATACTAAGATATTATTAACAAAGCAATGTTAAAAAATCATATATGATATCATATTAATGTATATGATTTGTGTATAATTTAATAAAAATTATTTCACCATTATACTGGAGGTTAACCTACCCTCTACCAAGGAAAAGCACAAGGTAAGGGTTAATTCTACAATCTCTTCATTATCCAAGGTTGTTTATACGTAATTATCTACTAGGACCTCTTTATTATCCACATCTATGATTCATAAAAATGTATTTAATTTTTTTTACTATTTACTGGACAATGGATTAATTTCATTTATACCCTTATGTGTTTTGAAAGGAATCTTTCCGTCATTTTCGAAACAAGGTACATTTTGATCTTTTCGACAAATTTAAGCTAAGAATGACTTTTTAACTTATATGACGGGTGCAGCTATTTTCCACCATTATAACATCATCAAAGCTTCCCTTAAAATATTATAAGAATATTTTAAAAATAAATGTTTTATTTATAATTATGTGACACTTAAATTATTTCAAAATAAAAAGAGATATTTCTCTAAAATTGTTTTTATTTCATCTATGACAACATCCTTTGATGGGTTTTATGTTTATTTGAAATTGATTTATTATGATATAAAAATTACACATTGTATTGAAGGTTTCATGATATGTTTTACTGTGGATGTGATATTTTTATACCATTTATGGTTAATGGTTAAATAATTGACATTTTTTATGCTAGTTTTAATACAAATGTTTATGATATGTTTAAACCTTTTCATATAAAGAATGAATTGGACTTAGTAAGTGATAGGTGGATCTCGGTATAGTTTCTCAATGCATCAGTAGGTCTCACGAGACAACTAGATGTGGAATTGGCCGAGGCCCTTTCCCAATTTTGATATATGGTTTTGGCTGAAGCCATAATCATTTTTTGACATCTTGGCTGAGGACTTGAATTTTTTTTCAGAATTTTCATCATTATACATTTCCTCATTATGAAAATAATATTTATGGTTCATGTGGTCATTAGACTTGTAGAATACCAATGATTAGGTTTTATTATGGAATTATTCACTCATATCATATTCCTACCATAAAAGTATTCATGTTTATTATTGTTAATAGAATGTGGTTGTAATTATTCAACATGATTAATATTTATATTATCTTCCACTATATTTCTTAACCATACTGAGCATTTGAGCTCACACCTTTCTTATGTTTCATTTTCCAAGGATATGAAGAAGTTAGTTATGAGTTACTTGCAGGCATTATTCAGGAGGCATGGATGTTACCAATGGAATACATTCTTTTTTTATTTCTTTTCAAGTTGTAATGTTGAACTTATGTATGAATCTTGTTTCTAATAATACTAAACTGATCGGTCTTTCGAGACATGATTTCCTCGTGATCATGCCAATGTTATGTAATAATGAACCTACTTTGGGTAACTGGGGTCGGGGCATTACATTGGGTAAAACATATAATTCCAGTTCATTACCTTTAGAAATTAGGAATCATAATAAAGAGTGAGGTTAAAAACCCTATAAGGTATATAGTATGATTAATAAGAATATGGAATTTTAATGGAATAAATATTATAAAAGTTATATATCAATAATTCATTTCTTATAAATATATAAGAATAAAATAATCTTGGGTTCTTAATAAAATATATGTAAATAACCATAGGAATTAGAAAAAAAATGATATCATTTTTGTGTAATACATACTTCTTGGCACCAAAAACATATAATCGAGTCCTTTTTTGAAGACATCTGATATAATTGCATATACATAAAAAACAGCTTATTGATTTTTTATCATAAGACCACTGATGCATCATGTGGTGGTATATTCATGGTCCCACAAAATTATAAAGTGTTTCAAATATAGTCTTCACATAAAAAGTGATACTGAAATATAAAATACATAATGCTCTCAATGGAACCTCTATCATAAACATGGTCTGATTATTAATAATCATTTGTATAAAATAATTTGTATTTTAATAGTGATGATATTACACAACAACCAAATAGTAAAGCTATCTAAGATAATACCACAAAATAAAAAATATTACATGGTACAAAAAAATAAGATAATTTTATATATGATCATTTCAGTAGATTATATCAATCAATTGAATTAAATGTCGATCTAGTTGAATAGAACATTAATTATAATAATTATTTACATGGTACTCACACCATATTTTATGAATGGATATATGACCAAGTTGATATAATATATTGGTCATGTGATTAGTATGGATGTCTAAGTGATTTCCATTGAATCATATATGTAATAATTAGGTACTCTGAATTTTTAAAAAAGTACCATTATAAAAAATAAAGAGATATCATGCCTCCTACATGGATAAAAATTCCATATCACATTGAAAATAAAAAAATTCAATGTCAAGTTAATAACCATGTAGAGTTCATTCCTACCTCACTGGAAATATATTTCTCTATTCACTAAATGATTTTTTATACTGTTTTTATCATTATTATTAACATGTGTGATTTAAACAGGCTTGATTTAAACATAATATCCACTCTTTACAACATCAAAAAATGTGTCAATCATGATGTATTTTCCATGGGATATTCTGAGGCTAAATGATGGTGGATTTTATGTGTCAAAACATCATAATTAAAATAAGGGGGGTTAATCTCTAAATAGAAGTAAATTAATGAAAACAATTTTACTCAAGAATGGTGTGTTCCTCAATCAGCTCGAAAATGAATCACCTCCAAACACCTATGAATTTATTTTGGATGTTCACACGAGAAATTTACTAATCAATGATAAATTTCCTCCATCTTTTATCTATTTTTTTAATTGTTTTAGTTTTAATTCAGATCATGAATTTCTATTCAGAATCATTTTTTTGGAAAAGTGAGGGAAATTTTGATCTTCAAAAATTAGTGAACTCCCCGACCAACATATTAATGATACATGGGCTACCCATTAATCTTCCCATCGTGAAATTTCATCCATGAAATCAGTAATAAATATAGAACGATTTTTTATTAATTTTATCTCAAACATATTCTTCAATAAAGGTATATATACCGCACATTATCCCTCCCCCACACAGGAGTTGAATAATAATATTGCATTTAACATATATATTATGTATGAAATGGATAAATGGCTTGTTATATGCCTTATTAAGAAGGTATTTCATTTATACATAGGTTTTAATAAAGGTCAAATGGAAATGTAGGCCATAATAGTAGTTCAATGAAAAAAGAGCTTTCAAAGTGGTTCCTCAGTCAATCTTATCACAAACCAGGAACTATAATATATTTGAAAATGTGCAAGAACAGAAAATTTTGGATCACCAAAAATGCCTTAAGACACTATATTAAAATAAAAAGTCAAATATGTTTTAAAAAAGGTTTAAAAAACTCTGATCTCTGGTATGATTTTCAATTTGGATAATATTCTTACACATGGCATTCACAATTAATCAATATCCTCAAATGAAATGAATGGATGTTTGGAAATAATATCTATTAAACAATCATCTAAATACTCAATTAATAAAATCATATACTGTTATAAAAAACAAATATGGTTTAAATTTTCCAAAGAGTTTGATTTAGCTCAAGAATCTTAAAAATGCACTAAAAATGAAAATAGAAACATAACAAATTTAGATAATGAGAACATAAAAAAATTGAAGCAAAAACAAAATTTCTTAAAAAAATATTAATATCATCCATAATTATTCCTTTTAATACCCTATATATATTTCAATTTAGAGAAATATTTTCATTGTGGATCTTAATTTTTTAGAAAACAAAACAAATAACAAGAAAGACACATCATAATTTATTTTTTATGTTGTATACATGAGTTAATATTATAGCTGCGACCACTTTATACCTAAATGGAGAAAAGGAAAAATCCATGAGAAAACTAAATTAAAATTAAAATATATGGGAAATAAATAAGATAAATCATGGGTTGACACCCCAAGAATGTGATAGGTTCTTACTTACCCTAAACATGAAGTTGTAGTTGTTTAACCCCAATCCAAATGTGGAAGGGGTTTCTTACATTGAATCCACCATAACATCTTCTTTTCAATTATCTTCTAATGATAATGTTTATGGTGGAAAAAGAGGATACAATACATAATCACATACCCATTTTTTATGTGTAATAATCATTGAATGTACAGAAGGAGAAATAATGGGTCCTCAACTTTTTTGGACATTACTTATTTTTCATTTTCCTTTTTATTTTGTGGCTCCTTATTTTCTACTAATTTAGGAATTCTCAACAAAATAGTAGTATAAAAATAATTTAAACTAAATAATATTAATGCGTGATAATTCAGAAAATAAATCTTTCCTTTTATAACGATCAATATGAAACATTATCTTTTTATAAAACTCCACTGAGAGTTCTATTTTAGTAGGGTATTTATCAACATTATCCAAAGAAAAATATCAGAATATAAGAGATTATTCATATTTAAAAAATATACAAGTATCAATTACCATATTGTGTAAAAGAAAACATAACCAATGTTCTTCCAAATAATGATGTTATCCCATAGTTATATCAGTGGCCTTAACATATTCAAGAACCTGTTTAATTAATATCGAAGGATAGGTGAATGGATCTTCAAGTTTCATCTTCACTTCATCCATGGGTTCATCAAATTCAAATGTAGGTGTAAAAATAGTTAAATCTTTTTATTTATCAAGGTTATATATTTTTTTGATATTCCAACAATAGAACATTAACTTCATCTACTTTACCAGACAAGAATGATACCAACATTCTTTCCATTTCATGAATTTTGAAACTCTCTTCAATTATCAATAAATTTTTATCATTTGGAATCAAAAATATATATCCCATGGTAGGATAACCATCATAATTTTCACCAAGAAAATAATTATATCAATCACCATAATATTAAATCATTTAAAAGTAAGTAAAATATATGAAATGAATCTTTTTTTAGTTTTTGATTTTTTTTGTTTTTATTAAAACTATTGTGTGAAATCCCATGGTCTCCTCAAAAAGAGTTCAAAATCGGTGATATTTTATTTTCAATAACAACTATTAAATGATATTAGTATTTTTAATAATAATGAAATATAGTGTCACATCCCACTGTCAATCTCATGGAGACTGCATAAAATACACTATATTCAAATTATCACCATTATAAACTATGTAATATAAAACTAAAATATATAGTAATATAAATAAGAATGTTTTGAAATGAACAAAATATAAAATGTTTTATAAAATATCGTAAATGAACTAGATAATTAAGGTATAATAAATATGGAAGGTGATTGTTCTTGGGTGTTTATGGTGACTGATATCAATGTTTAAAATACTCTCAATAGTCAATTCACATTTGTGATCAAGACAAACCACAATACACCATCTCATTTGAAATGTCATTACCCCAAAACGATAAATCACAATATGGGGTAATATTCTTCAGAACATTAAATAGGAGACATATTCATAGAAAATAACTAACCAATCAATAATCCATCATATGCATGACATAGATACTGAAGGGATGGAAGATTGTTAAATGAGAAGAAGAACACATTGGTTGATAAAATGGGGAAACCAATGACTGAAATCGATTTATGCACCAATCAAATTTATATAATTAATGATGGTATAATAAATATGGAAGGCGATTGTTTTTGGGAGTTTACGGTGACTCATAACATCGTTCAAAATAATCTCAATAGTCATTTCACATTTGGGATCAAGACATACCAGAGTACACCCTCTCATTTGAAATGTCATTACCCCAAAACGAGACCTCACAATATGGGGTAATATGCTTCATAACATTAAATAGGATAAATATTCATAAACAATAAATACCCAATCAACACTCCACCGAATGCATGACTTAGATAGTGAATGGATGAATGATTGTTAAATGAGAAGAAGAACACATTAGTAGAGAAAATGGGGAAACCAAGGACTGTAATCAATTTATGCACCAATAAAATTTTTATAAATCACTAATGTGATTAACTAATAAGAATAATAAATCATAATCAATCTATTGTTCTCTCCCTCGAAAACATATTTCAGTTATTTCTCTATTTTTTGGAGAAGATAAAGAAATACAATATGAGAAACACACAAAATAAATAAAATAAAAGAAGAATATATGATGAAGAAATATAATATGTTGAAATTAATCTAATATTATATAAAATAAGCACTAAAAATATATTATTAATTTACAGTAAAATATACCCCCTAGTGTACAACCCTGTTAAATGAGTAATAAACACATTTTCATTATGTAGAGGGAAGAAAACGTTTCAGTAGAAAATATTCCTCCAAATATTTTTCTGTGTTTGACTATATTAATATACAAATATGGATAGGTTGTATTGATCAATTTTTTTTCTATTATATCTTCTTTTTAAAAATATAAAATATAAGAATCAATGACCATATTGGGATGGATATATTTATGTTTTACTCCAGGCATTTAATCATGACAGTCAGACTCTTTGTATTCAAAAATTCTAACTTCCCATTCATTAGAATCATTGAAGAAAGAAAAATAATCACTTCTAATGATTTATTAAATGTGATAAAATGATCGATTAAAATATAATTTTTCAATTTTAGATCCATTAGTTAGGCTAAAATTTATATATAATCTCATCTTTAATGGATTCCAAAAATATGCACACTTTTTGATGCCAGAATTGTGAGATGGTTTTTGTAATCTAAATGATTGATTGATATTTGGATCTTGAATAAGGAAATAAATCCCATGATTTTTCTAAATATAAAAAATAATCTCACAATTTGAATTGGTTAATAAAAATTAATGTCCAAAATACATAAATAAATTAAAATTATTAAATTCCAAAATTAGTTCATTTTTTAATTTATGTTAAAAATACATCTAAAACATAAAAATGTGACACTTTTTTATAAAATTAAACTATATATAGACTTAAAATAGTTAATAATAGTATATTATATTAAAATTTCAGCTTAATCACATTACGATGTGGATAATATGGAATATTACTTATGTATTATTTATAAATAATAAAATTATAAATTTTCTATATAGTTGCGTGCATTTATTTGAAATGTTAAGTGGCCAATTTTTTTGAAAAAATATAGTTTAAAATTTTGAGTATTCAATAAAAAATTTTATACCCATTTATGATAAAAACATAAGAGGATACATAAAATTTGACAGGCTGGGAAGGAATGGAAAATATTTAATAAAATTGAGAATAATCAACTTGGGGCCCAAAAAGTATTCATTGACTTTATCATGGTAATATATTAGTAGAAAACACATCTCTTAGAAATAATTTATCAATATTATGACAAACACATTCCATGTGTATGCATTTGTTACTATTAAACAATATAGACAGTCAATCCTTGTATGTGAATTTTAACATTACAAGAATTACTGAATGGTGTATATGTGAGAGAAATATGATCCCATATGCATATGATAACATAAAAATTGTATTAAATAGATGTGAAAAATGACTATATTAATATCATTGAATTATACAATGATAATTAAATGTAAATGTATTTTATAATAGAAAATAATGAAAGATAGGTCCCTAAATTTGGAATATTAATAAATTCAAATAGGGTAAAATGATAGTGGATGAATTATATTTATAGAATGATATATAAAATTGATGTAAATATGTATATATTTTATAATAATATAATCACATTCTATTATAATTTAAATGACATTATAATAAAATATTTATAATTGTATGGGATAGGTATAAAGACCCTTATGAAAGCATCATATAATCTTTTGAAAAGTGTAATATGTGAAGTATTTTAAAATATAACAAGGGTAAAAGGTAAAATTTATGATAGTAAATAGAAAATAAATGTCTGTATTTGAATGAAATTTTATTTTAACAAATATTATTTTAACATGATTGCAATATGAAAGTGAAATATGTGGAAGAGAAACTATTTTATTAATCTTAATGGATTTAAATATGACATTGTAATGGAAATACATCACTATTTAATATTGATATATATATGATATAATAGATAAAATAGATCATAAGAGAGTACATCAATCTTGGTGTGGAATATTTGAGAGGTTTTCATGGGAAAATATAGTTATGGAGAGTGAAATTTCATTCTATAATGTTGTCGATATTTTATATTTCCAAAAAATAATGTCCTCAACTAACCCCATAATTCCGAATTACTTCCCCTATTAAACCATTGTAATGTCTATTTCTATCATTATTTTAATAGGCTTATGTTAGAGTAGTAATGTCATTCCCTGATATATATGAATTTAAATTTCTTATATTTAATTAATTTAAATAAAATTTTACCATGTTTTTACATTTTTTAAAAGAATATCAAGTTTGTCCTCTTAACATTTCAGGAAATCCTGATTCAAAATTTGTGTTTAATTTTATAAACATTATATTTTAAATATTGTAAAGTTATATTTGAAATAAATACTACTATAAAAAGACTCTTTGGAATAGTCACCTCTCAAAATGACAACATTACCATTTGGATGACCACATTTGGATTTTGTTTAATTATTTAAAAAATGATATCGATATTATAAAAATATACATCTATATATGATAAATTATATTCAAAATAAAAAAAATTAAAATTAAGACAAAACATTTAAGTGAAAAATAAAAGTTAACCTATATTAAGTTAGTTGGAGTATAGATTTGTATTATGTACACGATAATATTAAATTATAAAAATAGGATAAAAATTGTATGAAGATAAAATAATACATTTTTATATAAGGTAAAAGAGTGTTGTACTAGAATTGTAATACTATTAGTCCAAAAACAGGTTTTGATCCTAGTTTCGTGGTCTTTAGGCTACTATGTTCTCTTATCCATCTTATCCTTAAGCCCATAGAGCCTATAAAACACCATTTTTCTCTAATCATACATTTAGGTCACTTATGACATGTTTAATGCAATATATGAGTAAAGGAGATTCTTGGAAAAGATATATAGAAGCTTTTTTGTAAGCATTTTTGGTAGTTGACCTCTAATCATAAGTGTTCATGAGCTATCCTAGAGGGCATCTACCTTGGGTAGTGATCATGAATATCCAACTATACTTCAAATTTAGATGAATATTTCATATATATAAGTAAAAAAGTGAAGGTTCTATTAAATTTTCGGTCTTTGAGATTCATTTTAGGCCTCTAGGCAATGGTCTGGGCATTCTGGCTATGCCTGTACTAAGTCACATGTACCTTTGAGATTTCAGTCCATGTAAGGTTACCAACTCATCACAGTTAAAAATATGGCTAACAGTCAATTAAAAACATATAGACCATGTGGATGTGAAAATACATAGCATTATATTTTATAGAGTATCAAAACATGAAAATAAAATATTTTAATAGTTTCTAAATATTAAAAAATATTCACTTAATAATAATAAAATATTATATGATGTCAAATACATCATATAATGTGATTCCTATTCAATTGTTTTTATCCTGTAACAATCTAATTTTATACTTCTTAAAATTTTAATATATTTGATATATTATTAAATTATTTTCAATTAATATATCTTACATGTTTACTAACTATATTTAATTTATATTAAACTTTTATTCTGTTCAGTGCATCTCTGTAATAATGATCTTATAAAAATGATTACTATATATATATATATGAAAATGTTGTTATCACATAATAAAAAACATTATAAAATAATACTTGAAAAATATTGTCAAAAATAATTATTATTCTGGGAGATATACCTAAAATTTCATTATTGTTCTAGGGTTCATATAAATTAAAAATGAACATTGATAAAATAATACTAAATGAATATATAAATATTCTATATGTGATCCAGAATATATTATGATCTCAAGATTTACGGATGTATGAAAATTTTATACCATAAATGAAATTTTATAACATCATTATTTTATGTAAAACTAATATATCATTTATAATTATATATATATATATTGATTTTTTCAATTTTTATTTAATGATAATGAATTTATACTTAGTAGTCTTGTAACAACCAAAGAAAACATATAACTACATATTAAAATATTTTTCATAAAATATATATATTTCATATCATGGTCTATTTTTTACGAACCGTGATACATATATTTACATTTCTTATTGAGGAGTAAATGTTAAAATAAATTATTTAACATCTTTTACATTGAATAGTCATAAAAAATATTTATTTCATGATTTGATGATTATATCAATGATTCTGTTAAATGAATAATATAATTTTATTCTCTTATAGAATATTAAAAATACTAAAATACCATAGTCATGAAATTTAAATTTATTTATATATTATTTTATTCCAAAATAATTAATTTTATAATATAATATTTCTTTTCTATTTTATTATATCTATTTAATTACAATATGTTTACCATATCATATGAAATTAATTTTTTGTAACATTATTCTACAAGAATACTTCTTTTGTTGTATTAGTGTAGTAAAAATTATCATATCTAAAATATATGATATATATATAATAAATAATGTATATTATGTCGATGCCTTTAATAAATTACATCCTTATAAATTAAACATAATAATTACAGCCAATGGAAATGACATGTATAATTAATTTTTAGATTTATTATTGTATTTTCAACCATTTTTACAATGAAAAAAATAAGCCTAAAAAATAATTTTATATGATATTTATATAATCTAATGTAATAACAGAGTTATCATTTCAACCATATTTTTATATAGGTTTTAGATGAACAAATATATTAAATATTATGGGTTTTACTATAATATGGTATTATATAAATATTCAAATATTTATGTCATAGTTCCCTAAAATCTAAACTCTTTCATACTAGCATCAAATTTAGTAAATTTAATATTATAAAAGTATAAATGTTTTATATAATCAAGGACATGAATCCACATATCCATTTCTACATCATTTTCATATACATTAAATAACCTACAGTGTTATTAAGAAACCCACTAGATATTACTTCAACAAAATTGGTATAACTCATGAGAATATTTTCCAATGTATTTTAGATAAGAATAATATAAATTACTACACACAATAAGTATTTTCTATTTATATAATTTTATAATGATTCACTATAAATCCTTTTTCACTACATATTTATTTCATTATCCCGATCCTATGCTTTCTATTAAACTAGTTTGTAATAAAAATGTAATTCCCCCTGAACTCCACCACCTAAAGGAGGTGGGTAATTTATTGTATTTTAATTAAAATATATAAGATTGAAATATGAAAATAATTATTCTTTATTATTCAAATGAATAGATATAAAATAATTTTTTTTAACTAGATAAAGTCAACTTTTAATTATTGAATGAGTTGTCATTATTATCAACCATTCCATATATAATTCAATGAGTGTTTGAGAATATGATTGATGTTTTCTTAAATTTTGTTTCCAAAACATAATTAGGTTGATATTGTATGTTTTAATGTATGAGTATTCTATCTTGAGATTTTAAAATATCAATGAAATTTTATGGAATGTAATCAATAAAGGTAAAACTTGTCCTCATAAGTTTTTCACATATATTTATATGATTTAAACATGACCCCATAATGTAATATCATATCATTGTAAGATTAAATATTTTCCACAAATCATTGATAAAACTATTATCAAAAATATATAAATGATCAATATAATATTTGGACAAGATCTCATAAGTTATTGAAATAAATTAATATGGACCAAAAATAAATTCATATTGTTCGGAAAATAGTCGTAAAGATCTTCAACAACATCAAAAATTTTCCTTTGTGGCCATAATAAGGTTTATTACCTAGTGAAAAATAATTTACTATAGATTAATCAACATCTACCTTGGATGAGTCCATGAGAGTTTGGGTGAGCCCTTAGGTATTTATTTTCTATATTTTATTTTTTTGTAAAATAAATCTTAAATATAATTTACATTGACAAGTGGTGATTGATGATATGATCTAATGAAGTTGGAATTATGGCTACATGACTTGGGTTTCTGTCAAAATTCATAGGGATTATAAATTTAAATATTTCAATCTTTTAATTATGATAACTGCTTCTAGTTCATCTTTATTTATTCACTAAAATATATGGTGCATCTAAGAATGAATTACTTTCCAAAATATATTTTGGAAATTTTTTTTATAAAAAGTGATAATATTATACTAGAATATAATGAAGAATTTTTTGGAAACATTTGTGTGGAAACATAGATACATTTTTTTATAAAAGATAGAGAATAACATAACTAATACTCCATCTATGAATTATAATGTTTTCAATGAATGTTTTTTTCTTTTTATATTAATGTGGAAGATTATTGTTAATAAATAAGGATATTATTTTAGGAAGATATGGTCAAGTTCTTTATCTAATAATCTCAAAGTACACTGGTTAAGACTAATGTGAACTTTCTATTTTTACCTTTGATCTGGATGTTGAGACTCCATTAATAGAATAAATTATATTTGACTATAATTAATTTTAAATTAGCCTTAAAAACTTATTCATCTATGGTCTATAAAGAAATATATAATTTCAATTGGTTATTGGGTAAATAATACCCTTAATTTTTATTGTAGTTTATGTTAAGGTATTTAACCTACCCTTACTATAGGTTGTCCCTAATCCTATTCAGAAAGACTCAATGATATATATTTCACTAATATTGTAATCACTATCATAGTTGAGAAAATCCATTCCATAAAACTCATTATAGTCCTACAGATAATTAGGATATCATATTGGGGAAAAATAATAATAAAAATGAACATGTCTGATTTTCCTTAATTTCATCAGGTCATACTATAGTAGAAGTGATTTTAAAATTGAATCTTGAATCAATTAAATCACCTATATTTTATTCGTAAATTTAGGGAATTTATGAAATCATAAACCATTGATTGACCCCGACTCTTTGTGGTAGAATTAGTTTTATTTTTACTATACGTAGAATGATAGAGATCATTGAACCATATAGGTGCACAATTTTTTTAAAGGAATAATTTTAATTGATAATTTTTTTTAATACAACCACATTTACTAAAAAATGTTTTGGATTTAGTGATTCTGTGATAGTTGTCTTCCCACCCTTTTTAAGAGAAGGTGAAATGGTTTTTAAAAAAATATTACTCTTGAGATAGATAGAAGGACCGTAAGTGTTATATTATTATGTATATCATAAAATTAATACAAAATATTTATGGGTTTATAGAAAATCATATAAATGGAGGATAAATTTTTGAATAGGTTTGAAAGAAAAAAACATGGTTACGGAGGCCATATTAATGATTTTAATGTCAATGTTCTAATTTTTTAAAGTAGATGAGGATAAAAAAATCCTTATTATTATAATATGGTGAAATAAATTTGTAATCATTTTATAGTATTTTAATAAAATAGGATGACTCTACGATGATTGAAAAGGATTAAAAGAATTTCACTAGACATTCAAATAAAATATTTCATATTTTGAACATATAGGATCTTAACATTGATATGTATAATAATAATATTTTTATTTATGAAATTATAAATTGTTCCATCATTTAAAATAAATATAAACAGCATATGAAATTCATACAATGAAAAATATAATTTAAGTGGTTGTTGAGGTATCTAGTGTCATAGAGGATCATGATGAAATTAATGAACGCTAAAGTAATGATACAAAGTTTATATAAATGAATCCAAATATAGGTAATCTTTAAGATGAAGGAAGCAACACACTAAAATAATTTTTACATATGGGATATGAAAGTTTCCAATAATTATTTCTATAATAATGATAACTATAGTGTCTAAATATTATGTCGATGAATTGAATCCCTAGAGGAATTATAATTAAAATATTTTAAAGAAAATAATAAGTCAGATTAATGATGAATAGAAATTAAAATAAGAAATAGAAGAGGTTTTCTAATTAATGATGAAGAATAATATTCCACCTCAAGTAGTCATTCTGAAAAGGATTATTAAGGATAGATTTCAATTTTCATGGCATTGTTTTAGAAAAATAAAATAAACTCATGTAGTGATGGATAATTAGAAGGATATATAGCTTTTATATTGAATTATAAATGAAAAAACCTTTATGAATATAATTATAAAAATTATAAACTCAAAAAAATATAGAATGTGTACTATTAATGATGATATAATTATAATAGATAAATGAATATGAGAAATTTTTTATAGAATCCCAATGTAGAGAATGATTTCCACAAAGATAATGTGGCTGAGTGAGAGAAAATCCTAAAATAACATGAGAAAAAAGTGACTAATTGAGAAGAAATTATTAATTATACATAATCATGGAACATTAAATCTTCGAATAATCATTAAATATTTACGATTGATTTTGAGAATTCTATATATGTTTCGTTTAATTTAGATTACTGTATTATAAAATATTATTAAAAAGTAAATTAATATATACACCCACTATATCTAAAAGTTCGATACTTGTTTCAAATAATATTGACGGTTATCAGTAATAATAATGGAAAACATATTGTTGAAAAAATATCAGATGATGTATATTATATTTGTAATAGTGATGAGTAATCTTAAAATGAATTTTTCTTCAAGACCTAAATATATTAAATTTATTATTTCTCAAAGGCATTGTGATAATTTTCAATGAAAATTTGAATAATGGTTTGGATGTTCTAGATTCAACACATACTATAGCTATTATTAATGATATCTGAATATATAGCCTATAAGTTGAAAATGTAAAATATTGTATGAATATATTTTTTATGAAAAAATATATTATGGTGTAAATGATTAATGCAATAAAAAAACAAGGCTGGGAGGTCACTCAATGTTGAAGTATATCTCAAATCAAATAAGTGAAGATGTCTATTTATCCTTCATAGTGTATAATAATTTAAAATAATTGGGGAAAAATGTATCTCGATAAATATTTAAAATCAAGAAACTCTTGTTGTATCATTTTTAAATGACTAATAATAAATGATCAATGGAATTGGAAAAGATGAAATTGTGGCCCTAAAACTGAAATCTAAATTTTTATTATTATATGTTATAATTAAAAAAATCATTTAATTGTAAATCATCTAGGCGATGGTTGTAATGGATTGATATTTAGTATAATCACTCATCACATATAGATAATTAATTATCGTAATAATATCTCCTCTATAATGTGTAAAGGAGAAATCACTTTTAGATTATATATTTAAATGTTTCATGAAATATGAGTACAAATCATGAAAATCTATTATTCCATTGAATTTGGGGTTATATTTTGTAGTTAAATCTGAGAATGATTTTAATGTTTAATGATGTTATGGACATAATACATAAAAAGAGAAAGTGAATATTTGTTTGAAACATTATGGAATGGTAGAATCACTCAAATGTGGAATAGATTATTAGTAATTCATAACGCCAAAAAAATATAGTTTATACACTAAGATTTGTGAGGATATATAAGAAAAAAGGAAGGTAAATTGGTATTTATTTCACCAATTTCAATAATGATTTCATTATGATGAATACTTTAATGTTTAAAAGAAAAAAGTTATAAGTAAGTGTAGATGTTTAAAACTAATAAAATAATAGTTGAGAAAGATATAGCAATGTGCATTAAGAACATTAGACTTAACAACATGAATGAATTCAGAATAATAATAATTGATTCCTATACTAAAAGGTTTTTCATAATGCACCATTATATTAGTTAAACTAGTCCCCAAAAATGTTATTATTCTATGTAAAATAACATTATCTTAACAGAGATATGAAGAATATTACAAGGACAATACAGTCTCTCATATTCCTATAAGATAGAATATATTTTCACAATAATCTGTAAGCATAAAATATTATTTCTAATATCTAATTCTAATATGTATTACTATAAATATTTCTAAAAAATTATGATGACCATGAGGAACAGTAAAGTGTTTGTATATCCCTTAAAATAAAAAAAACGCCAAAAGAAGTAATGTTTGATGAAAAGTTTTAGGAGGTACTCTTTTTTAAATCAATGCTGTTGGAGATTATTTAGATATTGAAACAAGAGGTTGAAAAATTTTATTTAATATATTTATCAGAATACAATAAGAAATAATCCCATTATTAATGCACTTAATAGATCAAATTTTTAGGGAATAGATGATAATAGAATGTAGGGTTATGAAAAATGTAGGGTCATATCCATTGAATTTAATATATTGTTTTTTAGATATTGAGTTATATTTGAATAGGGGTGAAGATAATATTTTAAAAAAACTTATACAATACTTAATATTTATAATATGAAAATATTATAATTTTAGGGGCAATTCATTTTTAGGTTGTAGTGGTATTTTGATCCTGATTGCAAAAATGAAAAAATTTCAGAATAAATTATTTTATTCTTATTCTAAATTTCTTCCATAACTATTTATACATTGAATGAAATTATAAAATTCCTTTTTTAGGATTCCATAATTCTGGGGATTCATTTCATCTATTTATACCCAAATCTGAAATAATCATTTGGAGGCCCAAAACCTGCCCATAAATCAGGCCTCAAAAATTGTGCATAGATATGGAGTTCTTTATATTAGTCCAATATATAATAAATGGACATCCTAAATGAGCAGAAATTTGACACAGAAAAAATAATTAATCAGGAGGAAAAACATATATTAAGGTTTTCATGTTTAAATTCATCGGTTGAAAGGTTATTTTGTCAAGGGATGTTGATGATTGGGAAGATTCAGAGTCTATATAGCTAGATTAAATGCCTTGGGTAAAACATAAATATATACCTCCACACATGGCCAATTATGTTGAGATTTTGTTGGTAAAAAAACAAATAATATTTTATGAAGAAAACTTTTCCAAATCTATTCATTAAATCAGAAAACAGGCTGTAAATTTCCAATTATAATTTTGGATCCAAAATTTATCTCCCACTCTCCCTATAAATAGGGTTTTCTTCTTCATTTCAAGGAGTTGGAAAATAGGGGTTAGAATTTTATGGACATTTACAGTATATTTCTTCTGTTTTAATATTTATATTTTTTGTATTATTATTGTATATTAATATTAATATTCATAGCTAATTTCATTCATTTGTAATTATATGTGTTTCTCCCACCATGTTCTCTTATATACTCAAAAAAAATTAAACTAACATCAATGCCTATTGAATGAAAGGAATAATGGTTTTAATGAGTAATCTTGTTCTTAAATTTCAAATCTATTTATTCAATTCAAGGAATTTTGGTTGTGGTTAAATATATCATGGGGATTGGGCATCCATTTTCTCTTCTATGAAATTATTCTTATTGTTTATCATTTTATTTCCCATATTTTTATTATAGTGTGTATTGTGAAGCATGATATAAATTTTCATGGTCCGAAAAGGGGTCCTGTAGTTGAATTTCAGAATAAAATTACCCAATATACATAGATCATGGTATGTGGTGATGAATATTCAAATGAGAAGGGAGGTGTGATATTTTTTTTACCACATTCACTTGAAAATAGTGATTCTATTTAAATAATTATTTCAATAACAAAAAACTACCAATAATAAGTTATTTCATTTTTTATATCTTACATATTGTTTTATTTTCATTAGATTATTATATAAAATATTTATATTTCTTGAAAATTTTCAACACCCCTTTATATTTATTTTATTTTTTTTATTTGTTCGAATAAAATAGTAACAATAAAAATAATGTGTGTGTAAGCAGTATCCTGGAGAGATTGACCTAGGGTGTTCACAATATATTAAATAATTATTTAAATAACATATTAAATGGTGTAAAAGGACTAAAATATAGATTTTTAAATTTTCATGTTATGTAGGGAGGTCAAGCTCTTATAGAAACTTTTTTTTCATAAAAACCATAAAAAATTAAAAAATTAAGAAATTAAAAAAATCATTACATATCATTGTTTCATTGGGTCCTGGTTTACATCATGGATTTTTCATATGTATCGTCTTGTTCTAATATGTCCAATATGGTGGAATCAATACAAATGTAAATTCTAGAAAATATGTTTGAAATGGAAGAAAATACTCACCAAATTGAAAACAATTCCTTGTCTCTTCAAGATAAATTCAAGATTCTAGAAGAAGAAAGAATATAAGTTTCATTATAACCTATTAAAGCTAAAAAGTTAAATTAAAATGAATGAAACAGAATTAAAGAAAAGGTATGGACAATTTACATCCCATTACACAAATAATTAATGAAGAAATTGGTGAGAAAGATTCAATTTTTTCTTCAACAAATGAATTACCAACTATACTTATTATGGAGGAAGAATTTGAAGATGAATGTTTTGAGGGTGATAAATTTTTGGAGCATTATTTTTTAAATATGTAATTGATTTTGAATTGAAAAAATAATATCCTATATATTGATTTTAAAGATTTAATACCATTACTGTAGTCCCTTGATAAAAAAGATAATGGAATTATTTTCACTGAGGAGAGAATGTAATATCTAGTCGAGTTATACATTATTGAAAATGAGGATTATAGAAAAAAGAAGAAATTATTTAGGAATATTTTGATGAACCAGAACCAGAATAGAAGTGATAATTTATTTTTCTATCATAAATACCTATGGGGTCAGATCTTCTAGCTATGTTAAACAGGGAGCACCCCTATATTTTACCCACCCCTTGATCTAAAATTTTCTCTTTCAACATATATGGGTGTTTTGGATATTTTTATTTAATTTTGGGTTCCAAACTCGTGGTATAATCATTTGGATGTTGGTAGAAATAAAATTCGATTTAAAAAAAAGTATCCATATCCACATTTCGATTGGGGTTAAACCATTGAAATTTTGAAAATTTGATATGTAAAAACCTAGTGCCCATATGGGGTTTCAAAACATGTTCTATCCCCTATTACCATAGTTAGTCAATTACTTTATTTTGTTTGTTGTAATTTATTAAATGATTTCTGGGTTTTGTGGAAGTATAAAAGAGTATTACTCAAAGCTACCACTTAATAATAATGTCGATTTGTATCTTTCATTCTCTTTAGTTTTTATTCAATTATTTTTTATAATTTTTTGATTAAAAATAAGGTGTAGTTATATTTAATTATGGGGGGAGTGTCATAATGGGTAGTAATTATTTTTATTTTTATTTTTGAATTTAATTGTTAGAAAAATTATCATTCAATGAATATAATTATCATTTTTTAAAATTAATTTATTTGGAGAAAATTGAAATGAATTTCCCAAAAAAGGGTATCAAATTATTATTGATGAGAGGAAATTTTTTTCTTAAATTGGATTTTATTCATTTTTTAGAGATAGAATGATTTTTGAAATTCATGCCCATGAAATAGTAACTCAAAATATTTTTTCCGCCCAATGAGTTATAATAAACAAATTCTAAATGTTATTTCTAATAACCACACTCTCATGAGGGAAACATGAATTTTTTTTGAGAAAAATAACTATTGATATTTCTCTTATAATGTCATGACCCGTCCCCCAGGGCATGTGTCGTAACTACCCCAAGCCCGCCTTCGATAGGCCATGGGCTGGCGACTAACACCAAAGGTGTAAATATCTATAGCTAGGAAGGCATTGCCTTTAGAAAACATAAACACACACACAACCAGAGTACAAGAAGAAGAAAACACTAAGTAAATTAGTAACAAGTGTGCTGAAAGTATAAAAGGGATGGAAACACAAGCCCAACAGAAAGGTACAGCTACAACTGAAATGATAAACAACTGAATAGTGAAGTAGATCCTGGATCGTCCTCAGAGTTCCTACCTGAAGGGTAGGTACAGATGTCCTCCTCAGCACTCTGCGTCTATCGGTATTCTCTGTGTACCTTCACACCGAGTTTCCACCTCCATGTACCGTCCAGTCCACATACACTCTGCCTCGGTCAGTGCTGCCCGTCGTCTTCATCCAACACAACGAGGTGCGGGCATTGCTCGTACATGTGTGAGTATAACAATACTCAGTAGGGACCTAGAGACCCTCAAGGTCTCACAAAATCCAACAAGGATAAATCACAAAGAAAGATATCAACAGATAACCTTTACTTATGTATATTCCCATACATATACCTAAGTTATCAAGTAACCCATATCAATCCTGAGGAAAAAACAAAGGTCATTGACTCAGCTCAAACATGGATTTTCATTATCAAAACCACGACTGCTGTAGAACTACTCCTTTGTCGATTACAGTGGACCTGTCGCGTCTTTGAGGGGCTACTCACTAACCTTAGACTACTGAGGTACTCCTCATGTCGAGTACTGCAGGTCTGTCGCCCCAACACAGTAGCGCTCCACACCATGGTCTGCCACCCCAAAAAAGTAGTGCTCCCCCTAATATTTTACAGAGGTACTCCTCCTATGGAGTACCATGGGTCTGCTTCCAAACTAGGCACTCCGTCCGCCATGGGTCTTCTGCCAAACCAGGCACTCCGTCCACTGGGCTAATCGAATCACTTCGAGTCAAATCGATCAAGCAGTCCTCAAGTCTACAACTATTAGGTCTCGGGACTTTGTATGCTCGTCTCCCCGATGATCCGCTCCATGATCTACTGGTCGATACTCCATTTATCATGAAGTCTCATGTAGAAGAATCACAAAGGGCCGCCTCGTCATAGGGGTCTCAACGCAACAGACGACACGTCAATCGGACGCACGGTCTGTGAGTTTTTAGCCTTTTTGTCCCGGGGGCCCAGTTGGTTTCATGTACGAACCAACCCGACCGTATCTAAAATATACCCTGAACTCCCATGGGTTATACTCAAAGGAAACATTTCCCAAAGAGATTAAAATCACCGCTGACGGTTTGTCAAACGGACGTCCGGTCTGAGAGTTATTGTCTTTTCCGTTCCAGGGGCCTGATTAGTTTCTAAACTAAACCAACCCAACCATACTCCAACTTCGTCCAAATCTGAGGTGGAGTATTTCAAATGAACCACCTCATCATGAGAAATCCAACATAATATATTTCATGTCAATCGAACGTCCGGTCCTTAAGTTACAAGCGTTTCCGCTCCGAGGGCCCGGTTGGTTTCGAGTTCGAACCAACCCGGTCATACCCAAAATTCGCCAAAACCTTGAGTGTAATATACCAAAACGACTATCTAGATCAAAGGATTCCTACATAACTAATGGGGCATCGATTGGAATTTTGTAACTCATGTTATGGGCACATGACCGAAAACAGTTCAAAACGGGGGGTCTGGACCCGGCCCGACCCGCCCTGGGTCAGCCCGAACCTGTTCGACCCGACCAGGGTCCGGGTCCGGCCCAGTTGGGTGCGGCCCGGCATGGCGGGCGCGGCCCACCCTGGTGAGGCCAGGGGGCATTGTCTTGGGCATCTGGCGCGGCCTTAAGCTACGCCTCTCCAATTTTCCGGTAGGGCAAAGTCGTTCCGGTTTTCTTCCGCCGTCGCGGCACGCTGCCGCCGCCTTTGGCGGACCATCAGACGGGATCTGGTGGTCCATTTCACCAACCGATTGCGCCTAGGATCTTCTAGGGACCCGAAATCCACTACGAACTGCTCCAAATCACCATTGTGGTCCCGTTTCGTCATCTCCTGTCAATCCACACATCAAGAACGATACGATGATTGGTCCGGAATTGTTCATTAGTCTGTACCCACCACATCAATGGTTCAAATAATCATCCAACCAATTAACTACCCATGCTCGAGAGTATAAATAAAATATATAAAAAATATACAAATCCACCTAACTCATAAAGACATCGCACGTCGTCAAACCAGGGAAGACGAACGTCGCAGTGGTCAGACAACACAGAAGAACGGTGTCGATTCTATTGACGTTTGAGGAAGAGTCATCGTCGTTGGCAACGTTCTCCGCAGTGGTGTCTCCTCCCTTGACGCAGAGGAAAAGAAGTGAAGGCACGTCGTCGGTGACTTCACATTCTTCATCAGAGTCATTCTTCATTGAAGGTTGGCGTTCTTAATCGGAGAAGAACACTTCCTTCTAAATCCGCTCCAGAGCTCTCCCAACAATATTGCCAACCCAAAATAATAAAGTGGCCCTCGCATAATATAACATTCCATGCCTTTTAAAATTAAATCAAACACTTTAATTAATTAATTTAAGAGTTGTTTAATTAATTAATATGGGTTGGAAAATAATTAAATGGAGAGAGGGAGGTGGAATGTGGAGAGGCTCCTCCCAATTAAATGGGGGAGCTGTCAAGAATTAAACAAGGGGAGTTAAATTTGGGAGATTAAGGGAGGTTTAAGCGAGATGAATGGTTGGGGCTCATGTGTGCCCCACCTCACAAATATCCACACATAGGATGTTAGGTGGGGTTGGGCCCTACAATTAACTTCCCCATGTAGGATGTAACCACCAAGGTGAATAAAATTATTCTAAACAATTTTTATTTAACTTTTTAATCAAACCCCAATTTTTTAACTTTCAACCCACATAAAACGCAACTGCGGTAAAGTTCCCCTTAAGTGAATATTGGCACTACGAGTTCATCGGTGCCCTCAGATTTCAATTCCATGCACCGGTTCAAAATATAGAAAACCCCGCACATACGTTTACTGAATGTATCCGAACAAAAATTTAGAAATTGATTCCGGGATCACCGGGCCTCGGAATCAAGTTTAGTCAGTAGCCACATACTCGTAAAATACCAAGGAATTTTAAGAAAATATTTTCCTTGAAATTTCCAGGACTTTACATTACTCCCACCTTAGGGAATTACATCCCAAAAAGCTACAACACACACTAGGGAAAAATAGGAGGTACTGAGCACGCATCTGAGCTTCTCGCTCTCATGTGCTCTCCTAGAGGTTCCTGTGATGCCAGCGAATGCGCAAAAGAGGAATCGAATATCCACGTAGGACCCGCTCCTGTCAATCCTCAATATCCACTGGAGCCTCCGTGAAAGTTTCCCCATCATCGATGTACAGCTCCCTGTGATCGATGATGTGGAAAATGTTGTGCACGTTTCTCCTCAGCTTAGATACGTGGAAGACGTCATGCACCCGGTGAAACTGAGGTGGAAAGGCCAAGCAGTAAGCCACCTTTACTACTCTGATGAGGACCTGGAAAAGTTCAATTAAATGCCGAAATAACTTTCCGCCTTGGCAAAATTTCCATAGATCTCATCGAGGTGACACCCATAAGAAAATCTGGTCGCCATCCTCGAACTGTAGTGGTCTTCGTATCCTATCAGCATATGACTTCTGTCTGCTTTGTGTAGTCTTCATCCGCCCCAGGATGATCTGCACCTTCTCCATCGTAGCCTGCACCATCTATGGTCCTACAAGAGCTGCTAAGATTTCTACTTTTCCAAAAAGAGAAATCCGGTCTCATCCCCTAGATGAACCACGTCCTTTGCCTAATATATTAAATCGTGACCTGAACGGTACAATTCATGTCATGGATGACGTCATAAGGACTTGATGCTTCAACCAAGAGATCCAACCATCACTCTCGTCTCCAAGGGTTGAGTCACACTGTCGGCATCAGTGTGTGGTCACTAGGTCTCCTCTAGTAGGAATCTCGAACGTGATGGTCAAGTCAACAGTTTTAACCAGAACCTCTCAGTATAAACTATACAAAAAGGACAAGAAAATAAACATCACAAGGACAAGTGTCTTTTATTACTACTGCTCGAAGTACAAAGACACATAACAACCACAAACAACAACAACATGGAAACTAGAAGCACCAAGAACAAAGGCCTCCATGCCTGGAACTAGTCCCGCTCCTGTCGACCTACTTCTGGAGCTCCATAGTCATATGCTTCAGCTGGCTGAAGCTGTGCTCTCCCATATCCACCCATTCCCTACGGTCAGGATGGACCACCTGGTGGTGGTGGTGGCAACACCTCGAAGCATCGTACACCACCGGCTGTACGACCAGTTCCTCTGCTTCAGTCTGGTAGGTTCCCCTACTTCCTGCTGCTCATCTGCTGGACAGGTTGGGCAGTCTCGAGCCAAGTTATCCTGCCCGCCGCATGCGTAGCACTTCCTGCTCCCAGAATAGTTGGCTCTGTTTCTTCTGCCTTGCACAACCAAACTTGTAACTTGTGGTCTCCCACCTATTGGCCTAGTCTACTTGGACTTCTGTGTCATCTATCAACTACCGGTTTCAGGAGACTCCACTACGGTCGGAATGCCTTGCGGAGAGAGAAGTAGCTTTGGAGCCCGCATAGAGCATAGAGTTTCTGGTACAAACTCCACCCTGAAAAGACCCTCAAAATCTCCCCAGGTGAGGGTCACCTCATCGTAAAACTAGAGAATCTGACTCCACAACCCCTCAACTGCTCCCTGAAAGAGACTAACAGCTAAGTACACACTCAAGTCAGTCAGTGTCCCAACTCTGTGGAAAGCTCGTGCTATAAACTCCAACCAGTACCCAGCCGTCTAAAAGTCTGTCTCGCCTCGAAACCTCACAGGCCTCTATCATAGGAAGCCGTGAAACACCCTCAAGTGGCGTGCATCCTCTGCTGCTGGGGCTGGTGGTATCAGAGGCCCATAGGGTAATGGAACCGCTGGAGACTCTACTGTAATGGGGCCCTGCACCGTGGCCTCGCTGCTCAGTGGGCTACCATCACGCTCTCCACTCGGAACCCACACTAATCGACTAGATGAATACATCCTGAAAAGAAACAGGTGCGACACGATCAAAAGACTATACCTGGTGAGTTGACCTGGTTTGAGTTTACTTAAAGAAAACTTTTGGAAACACACACATGCAATCAATGTTTTCGTGCACTGAGTGAGAAATCAGAAGTCAGGGTCCTTGGGTATGAATACATCAGTCGCCGCACCATCACTGGACTCCCTAAACTGAAAACCACACTCAGGACGATTAACACTCTTTCATCACAGAAAAGAAAATATCAGAGTCCTATTTTCTACAGTAGAACCGACTCCTCTGATACCAATTTTTCATAACTAGTCCCCCAGGGCCCATGTCTAAACTACCCCAAGTCCGCCTTCCATAGGCTAGGGGCTGGCGACTAGCACCAAAGGCGTAAATCCCTATTTCTGGGAAGGGGTTACCATTATAAAACTTAAAAATACACAAAAATAGAGTACAAGCAGAAGAAAACACTAAGTAATACAGTAACAAGTGTTATGAAAGTATAAAGGGGCAGTAAATACAAGCCCAATAGAAAGGTACAACTACAACTGAAAAGAAAAACAGTTGAATGGTGAAGTAGCTCCTGGATCGTCCTCTAGGTTCATACCTGAAGAGTAGGTACATATGTCCTCCTCAGCACTCCGCGTCTATCAGTCCTCTCCATGTGCCGTCACTCCAAGTGTCCACCTCCGGGTACCGTCCAGTCCAAGTACACTCTTCCTCGATCAGCACTATCTATCGTCTTCATCCAACACAACGAGATGTAGGCATTTCCCGTGCATGGGTGAGTATAACGACAATCAGTATGGACCCCAAGACCCTCAAGGTATATCAAAATCCAACAAGGATAAACCACAAAGAAATATCTCAACAGATAACCTTTAATTAGGTATATGCCCATACATATACCTAAGTTATCAAGTAACCCATCTCAATAATGAGGAAAACACAAAGGTCATTGACTCAGCTCAAACCAGGAATTTCATTATCAAAAACACGACTACTAGATAAATCCTCCTCTATCGAGTATATTGGCCCTATCATGACTCTGAGGTGCTACTCACTAACCTTAGACTACTGAGTTACTCCTCTTGTCGAGTATCGTGGGTCTGTCTCCCCAACACAGTAGTGCTCCCTGCCATGGGTCTGCCTCCCCAACATAGTAGTGCTCCCCCTAATAGCCTATAGAGGTACTCCTCCTGTCGAGTACTATGGGTCTTCTTCCAAACCAGGCACTCCGCCTTCTATGGGTCTTCTGCCAAACCAGGCACTTCGTCCACTGGGCTAATCGAATCACTCTGAGTCGAATCGGTCAAGCAATCGTCAGGTCTATAACTACTAGGTCTCCGCACTCTGTATGCTCATCTCTGGTAGGATCCACTACATGAGCTACTGTTCGATACTCCATGTGTCACGAAGTCTCACATAGAAGAATCAAAAAGTACCGCCTCGTCATAGGGGTTTCAATGCAATATACGGCGCATCAATCGGACGCCCAGTCTGCGAGTTATTAGCCTTTTTATCCCGGGGGCTCGGTTGGATTCTTTTAAGAACCAACCTGACCATAGATAAACTATATCCGGAACTCCCATGGGGTATACTCAAAGGAACCGTTTCTCAAAAATAATACCAGCGCCACTGACGGTTCGTCAAAAGGACATCCGATCTGAGAGTTATTGGCTTTTCTGTTTTAGGGGCCCGGTTGGTTTCTATGCTAAACCATCCCGAACAAACTCCAACTGTGTTCAACCCTCAAGTGGGTTATGCCAAAATAACCTTCTAATCATAAATAATCCAATGTAATTGATGTCATTTCAATCAGACATCCGGTCCTAAAGTTATAAGCGTTTCCGCTCCGAGGGTCCGGTTGGTTTCGTGTTCGAACCATCCTGACCATCCTAAAACTTCGTCAAAGCCTTCAGTGTAATATACCAAAACGACCGTCTCGATCCAAGGATTCCTACACATCTAATGGTGCATCGATCGGAGGTTCGTATCTCCTGTTATAGTGAAATGACCAAAACGAGTCCAAAAGGGGGGGGGTCTGGACCCTGTCCGACCCGGCCCAACCCACCCTGGGTAAGCCCGAATCGGGTCGACACGACCCGGGTCTGGGTCTGGGTGTGGCATGATGGGGTGAGGCCCAGCCCGGCCGACGCGAGATGGCCCGTGTGGCCCGCCCCGGCCCGACTGGGGGGTGCTAGCACAGCCAGCTGGCGTGGCGTTAAGCCGCGCCTCTCCAATTTTCCGGAACGACAAATTCGTTCCAGTTTTCTTCCACCGTCGTAGCTCAGCCGCGGCGGACTGTTCCGGCGGCACGCTTCCAATGCCTTCCCCGGACCACTGGACGTGCTTCAGTGGTCCATTTCACCCACCGATTGCGCCTAAGATCTTCTCGGGACCCGAACTCCACAGAAAAAGCTCCAAATCACCATTACGGTCCTGTTTTGTGGTCGCCCATCAATCTGTGCATCAAAAACGATACGACGATGGGTCCAAACTACTTATTTAGTCCATACCCACCACATTAGTGGTTCAAATAATCATCCAACCAATTAAACTACCAAGCTCGAGAGTATAAATCACATATATAAAAAATATATACAAAATCCCCCTACCTCGCAAAGACATCGCACATCGTCAAACCGCGGAAGATGAACGTCGCGGTGGTCAGACGTCACAGAATAATGGTGTCGCTTCTGTTGACTTCAGAGAAATATCCATCGTCGTTGGCGACGTTCCCCATGGCGGTGTCTCCTCCCTTGATGCAGAGGACGAATAAGAGAAGGCACGTCGTTGGTGACTCCGCGTTCTTCGTCTGGGTCCTTCTTCGTTGAAGTTGGTGTTCTTCGTCAGAGAAGAACACATCCTCCTAAATCCACTCCAGATCTCTCCCACCAATATTGCCAACCCAATATAATAAAATGGCCCTCCAATAATATAACATTCCATGTCTTTTCAAATTAAATCAAACTCTTTAATTAATTAATTGAAGAGTTGTTTTATTATTTGAGATGGGTTGGAAATTAATTAAATGGAGAGACGAAGGTGGAATGTGGAGAGGCTCCACCCAATTAAATGGGGGATTTGTCAAGAATTAATCAAGGGGAGTTAAATTGGGGATTTTAAGGGTGGTTTAAGGGAGATGAAAGGTTGGGGATCGTGTGGGCCCCTCCTTACAAATATCCACACATGGGAAGTTATGTGGGGGTGGGACCCACCATTAACTTCTCCATATAGGATTTAACCACCAAGGTGAATAAAATTGTTCTAAACAAATTTATTTAACTTTTTAATTAAACCCCAATTTTTTAACATTCAACCTACATAAAACGCAACTACGGTAAAGGTCCCCTTAAGTGAATATCAGCGCTGTGAGTTCATCGGTGCCCTCATATTTCAATTCCGAGCACCTATTCAAAAGATTGAAAAACCTGCACGTATGTTTACTGAACGTACCTGAACAAAACTTTGGAAATTGATTCTGGGATCACCAGTCCTCGGAATCAAGTGTCGTCAGAAGCCACAGACACGTAAAATCCCAAAGAATTTAAGAGAACAGTTTCCATGAAATTTCTGGGTCTTTACATACAATGCATTGTAATTCATTGAACATTTTTGGCATTACTGTGGAACTTTGTTTCCTAGAAATAATTATATCAATGCTTCATTTTCCCTTATATTCCATGAATTTCTAAAGATATTTATACCACACCATAAGCTTATTTTTCCTTAACTATCCACACTTTTTGTATTTTTACGTTGATATTTCATGATTGAGTGCTAGGGAAGGGACTATTATGTGAGTTATTTGGGATTTTCTTCATTTATTGGTGGTGTGAGGTATGTTTCAACACTTCAAGAAGTGGAAAATGATATAACTGGGCTTGGATCATCAATTAATTACTATTTATTTATTTCACATGGTTCATCATGAAAAAAATGAAAAAATGAAAAAAAAAATGAAAGAAAATACAATTGTGAATATATCATTTTATTTTATTTTATGACTCATGACTCTTTAAACAATCATGGGAATGAATTTTCATCCATTAATTATATTCATTTGTTAGATCATCCAACATGTGAATGAAAAATATGTAAACAAGAAAAATAAAGCTGTATCTTTTTAGATCATTAAAAAATGAAAATAAAATGTGGATAAGTTGGTTGAAATCATTCTATTTAATTATAGATTGCCTAATTTCCCATTTAAAAAAGCGGGTGGTTTTGTTTTTGAAATTTTCAATGGAACTTCAGTGTGGTTCATTTTTTTGTTTTCACTTCATTTTTAATTCATTATTCTTAAGTGTCCAGTATCCTCTTTTAAACCTTGAAATTTTTGATCATTTTCTTACAAACCCTAAGACATATAATTCACTATGAGAAAGACCTCATGATTGAATATATTTTCATATTTAAAAATATGGATAAATTATAATTTTGAAAAGCCTATGGTGATACATTTACTTTCCATATACGAGAATAAATCAATTTTATTTCTCTTTTGTGAAGAGTCACATGAAAATCAATGTGAGGTGGGGTGTCCTTGGGTCATGTATGGATTTATGAGGTTGGAAATTTTTAAATTTGATGAAATAAAATGATATGGATTTTTTTTCATATTTTGGAAATGGTATAATTATGTTTTGGATAAGATCATGGATGTTTTCCCTCTTCTGATTATTGTGTGGTTTTGGATTTTAATTTATGATGTTTTCCCTTGACTCCAATGGTAATGGTGTGGGAGAGACAAATAAAATATTTTCACACATTTTATACTATAACTTAATATTTATAATCCCATGTAGTTTAATTTTACATCGACTTATCACATTTATTGGTTTTAGTGGTATTTTGAGCATAATTTCAAAATGGCCTAATTTAGGAATTTTACTATTTTATGTTTATTATGTAATTGAGAGATATTTTTTTCAACAATAAATAAATTTGTAATTTTTTTTATATTACATACATCTTTGGATTATTTTCACCTTTCTGGATCCAAATGTCAATCAATCATTTGGGGGGCCAAAACCATCTCATAAATGATGCCTTAGAAACTATGCCAAAATCATTATTTTATTGATTTTTTGAACATATATCAAAAATTGAAGTCCAAAATGATCTAAAATTTAAAATTTATAACAAATAAATTCATAGTAATAACTTTTTTAAATGTTTAATTTTGAAAATTCCTTGAATGAATAGTCATTATAGAAATGTTAGTAGATATTTGGGAATACTAAGAGTCTTCCTAGATATATGAACTATTCTATATAAAACATCCCAATATCTTCCCACACATGGAAAATGAATTTCATATTTTCTGAGTCAAAAGACAAGAAATAATTAGATAACATATATGAAGACACTATGTCGAATTTCATTAAATAACATGGTATACCACTCAGATATTTTCAAATCTATATTTGGGAGAAATTTTTTCTTTCCCCTATCATGATAAAAATGTGTTTATCCATCATTTCAATGGGTTGGTTACTAGGGATAGAATTTTTTCATTTACATTATATATATATTTTTTTATTTCTATGATAATATTTTATATTTAATATATTAGTGTTCTTATTCTCCATAGATCATTTCATATATTTATTATTTTATGTGTTTTCAAACCATTTTCCCTTCTTAACTCCACAAAAAAGAGAACTATCATCAGTACTTATTATAGAGAGGGAATTATGTTTTGAATGTTTTTCTTTGCCAATTAATTAAAAATCTCAATATTCATTTTTGGGAATTTTTTGTGATATAATCATTTATAGTGAGTGGTCACCCCATTTTATCTTCTATCATATTCATCTTCATGTTTAACATTTTCCTCTTCCCTTCATTATTTTTTCATAAATAATGTGGAGCATGAAAAAGGTTGTGATATACACTCAAGATATATCCATGATGATTTTAGGAAGATAATTAATCCATGTGAAGAGATATCGATATGGGGTGATAAAAATTCAAATGATAAGGTTAGGTTTGAGAGGTCTTGATAATATCATTTGAGATGAATATTGATATTGTTTTTAAACAATGATTTCAATAACCACAAACTCCCAATAAAAACTTCCATAATTCATTTTTTCGGACATAATATTTTGTTTTTATTTCTTTATTATATATAATATTTAAATTACATGAAACTTTTAGAACACCCCATTAAAATTATATTTATTGTTTTATATTAGTTAGTTTAAAATATTCACAATAGATAGAAAATTCATGTATTAAGCCTCCTTGATAGATTGAACATAGGCATACACACTATATTTCTCACATATATAAATAAAATACTTACTAAGATGAAATGACAAAAATAAAAAAATTATACTATTGATGAGGTTACAGAAGATGAGAATAAAATGTAAATGTTCTAACTAATATCAAGACATTTTTAGATTTAGAAACATATTATAAATAAGTAAAATCCACTAAAAACTAGAAGAAGACCATTATATGAAGAATAAATTTTATTTATCTCTCAAGGTGATAAGTAATATGGGTATATATCAACTCAATATAAATGGTGGATGGATGCAATAGGTGATGTGTTGAATTCAATTCAAAAATGATATAGGATATATTGTTTGATAACCCAATAATAGGAATGTGTTTTGAAACAAATATATTTTTCAGAAACAATTTATATTTAAAAGGAATTCTTTTCCTAATTAAGGATATACATATATATATATATTATTATCATGTTGATGTAGTATATATTAAACTGATATTTTTTCATTACTCTATATTATAGGCTACAAAAATAATATTTGTTTTTATAGAATATAGTTAATAAAAAAGCTATTTAATGCATGTAAAATTATCAAAACCATATATACTGCTTGACTAATTCTAGAATATTTATAAACCTAATAGTTTTGAACCTGAAAATTGTATATTAATAAGGAGAAAACTAATAAATGCATTATATCCTATAAAAATCACCATGGGACTAGTATTCATGTCTTTATAACATTTTCATAGCGTATAGATTCACCATAAAAATTTATAGAAACCAATAAATCAAATAAATCAAATTATATACTTTATTTTTCTAATATTAGTTGATGACTTAATATATGAAACTTACCATGAATGTGTATCCAAGGAATTTTACAATCAAATGTAGCAACAATCAGATATTCCTATTATTAGTGAGCTATAATAAATCATGATAATATAATTCGTTAATGGATATCTTTTTTTTATCATAGAATATATATTCAAAAGAACTATTGAAGATGGTTGAGATATAGAATTAATGTTTTTTAAATACGCTGATTTATGTGGTCCTAATGATTTCTATATATAATGAATGATATAATACTAATCATTGTAAATTTTGTGAAATAAAAGTTAGATATATATATTTCATAAATTATAGATGATATTTTTTATATTCATTTAAGTCTTTCAATGTGAAATTAAAGTAACCTAAATAATTCACATATATTAATTTATATGAAATTACACACACACGCATAGATATATATATATATATAAATGGATAATGTGTTATGGGATTCTATTCAAGAAATTAATCAATTTGAATTGGTATGGGTTTACATATGAAAAATGGGAAGGTTATTGTGATAAAAGATGTTCAAATTGAGTAATATTACACTTAAGTAATTTCAATATGAGTTAGAAAAAAATTACAATATAGAGATGAAAAATAAAAATGGTTAAGTATGTTTCTACCATAATAATTTTTTGAAATTGATTTGGATAAAGAAGCTAATGGTTAACAGGAGGGTGGATGTTTCCACACTTCTAAAAAATAATTATCAAAACCATTTTGACATACATATTTAGAGAAATATTTTTAAACCCTCAACAGATAAATATATTATTTTTATATTTCATTTCAATATAAATATGGTGGACAATGGTGACATTAAAATGGAATAGGTTTCACTCATAATTTGTAGACTGAGACTTTTTTAAGGAAATCCATATTAATATATTTCTCTCCATTTCATTTTAATATATTTTTTATCCCATACCATAATTTAAATATATTTCGGTTGAATCCATTAGGAATATGTTGAAAAAAGGGGAGAAGTACATGGACAACTATTTTATTGGGGAATTATATATTTCCTTCATGAAGGTGTTGTGTATTGTTTAAAGAGGTGAAGCTTATTTAAATTCAATGATTTTAATGATTTAATTAATTATAAACATATTTTGTTTTTATGTTATGAGTTCATTACATAAGGGTTAGATAATTTTATTAGTTCCCCAAGATGTTCCCTTTTATCAAGATATGTAATTTTTATAAAAATTCCCCTCTAAATTATTTTGTGTTATCAAAATGTTTATAAAATGTAAATATTTATATTTTTTATTTCATAGAATACAATATTTATCTCACTAATTAGTTAAAAATAGTTTCATGATTTGACCACATATCGAAAGGTGGTGATTGATGAGTCCCCTGAATTGATGAAGTAGTTTTCCTTGCTGTCAAATGTTCATTAAAGATTGTTATGAATGATTAATACTATGTTTGAAGGGTATTTGATATTGTTTAAAATTTCATTATGGTCCATACATTCCATCCTATGTTTTGGATAATTTTTCCTAAGGTTTGTACATATTCATATAAGGAGAAGACATTTCATCGTATGGTTCAGACCTATCCTTGTAATGTTGTAAAATTTACTGATAAGGTTAAAATATTTCTTCAAAATGTTGTAAGATATCATCATATGGTTTTGTAGTTTCATAATATGGTTGATAAAATTATACACATATATATTTGAAAAATGCATGTATGGTTTGGTAATGACCTCATGAGGTTGAGATAACTATCATTATATGGTTGTGACACAATCCCTTCATATATTTATGATAGGTGTGCTTAAAAAATTTGAGATAGATTAATGTAAGTTTCAAATTGGACACTAAATGGTTCAGATAAACTTTGTAATATTTCACAACAAACACATTAAGGACATTTAATGAACATCCTAGGATTAATTAATTTTTCTTAAATGAAATAATTTATATGTTTTTGAATTTAATTCTGATGTGTCCCAAGAAGATATAAGAAGGCATCATATAGTTCTATTCGCAATATCCATTTACATTCAACAATTTAAAAATATAACTTTCTTGGTCAAGATTTTTTCCATTATTATATTAATTGTTTCTTTATTGGATATTTAATGATATTTATTATGATAAAAAATAATTTCTTTTCATTAAAATATTTTAAATTAATGTTCATGATATGTGCTTTTAACTTTTTTGTGAGTTATTAAAAAATATTTTGTGCAAAAAAAATGTTTTTTCTAATTACATATCCAAAAAATATTTTTTTTTTAAATGATAAAATATAAAAGATGAAAAAATGATGAAAATTTAGTTCGATAATTGAGAGGGAAATTTTGATACTCTATTGTACCACAGTAAAATCATAATAAAACATGAACAGTAATGACGTATTATATGGAGGAAAAGAAAAACTGATTATATTTCCATTGTTATAAAATTTTAATACTAATAATGATAAAGATTGTATCATCAATACATTCTCTTATTTGTGATCTAATAAAAAAAAATTAAAAACATACTAATTTGGATTTTTATTATTTATTTAATTTAGGTAGTCACAAAACTATTTGTAGAAGACCATAAATTTTATGAATTTTTTAATATATAATAAAATGATTTATACAAGAGTGAATATAATATATTTAAATACATTCTGTATAAGTGTATACAACAACAATAATTTTTTATTATTGTAAATTCTGAATTATGAAACCAATTTTAGTTTTATAAATAAAATAAATACATCAATATAAAGTCATGAGTGTTCATTCTCTCAAAATTATAATCATTTTTATATTAATTTCATAATATGTCTTGAATAAAAACCTGAACTATAAAAGATTCTCTTGTGTTGAGGATGACCATAGCAAAAAAATTATTTTTTTATATTTTTATTTTCATCAAATTTATGGACGGTAGATGAAGTTATATTAAGGGTGAATAATGAGTATAAAAGGTTATTGGGGTTTAATTTTTTAAATTAAAGTGAATGAACAAATAATTATCATGGATTCTCCCTCCGTTGTACAACAATTATTGGAGAACTACATTGACATAATACATCATGTATCTGAGAACATATTTTTTTATCCAAAGATAATATCATATATAATATTACACTTCATTACTAGGGGAAATGGGGAGACATTAAATTCGTTAATATCAAATTCATAGTTACTTATTGTATACAAACATTTTAATTTCGGATAATAATTTCATAAAACATATTAATTGAAAAAATAATGAATTCGTGCCATATGAATCAATAAGATTAATATAATCCATAAATTTCATGAGAATTAAAAAAGAATAATTAAAGACACCATTAATATTTCATTGAGTAATTGGGGAAAGATTTCATACATAAAGGTGTACATGTACAAAAAATTACCTAGAATGTTTTCCTCATGAACTTTACCTATGCATCTAGGGGTTATATAATTATTCCTCTATCAACAAACAATATAATAAATTAATCATGTTAAATGTTATGTATAAAAAATAAATAATATAATCTTCAGAAAGGAACCTCTCTCAAAAAAATGATGAATAATAAATAATTATCTTTATGAATACATTAAGAATACAGATTCTAAATATTTCAATTTTGAGCAGAATGGTAATGGAATCATATAGAATAAGCCTGTATCGATATATTATTGTATAGGGAATTACAATATATAATATAAATGTGTACATGAGGATGTCAATATATTACCTCAATCAATAGTATTTTATATGTATTTAGGTGAATACCACTTTTGATAGAATTGTTTTTTATATGGTACTCACATTGTATAGGATATATTTACATATATTTAAGACAATAGAATATATTATTGGTGAACTTAAAAATTATATCTATTTGTAATTCACTGAATAATATTTGGAATTAATTAGGATTTATAATGTATTAATAATTTCTCTTATCAAGTAATGAATATGATATTTTATTTATCATGTACTTATAACGATTTAGATGATCGATGTGTTAGAAAACTAAATACATTTATTATATATGATAGGGAATAATATATTTAGTTGATATATATCCTCAACAATTATTTCTATGCAATCATAATTATGTGATACACTTTATGGATATAAAATTTCATCAAAAATATACCTCTAGCTATATAGGATTTGATGGAAAAGGTGAACCTATATGAAAATTTAGTTTAATAATCGGACTACCCAACTGAGGCTCCACCATATATATATCCCTCATCCATTAATAGGAAATGACTACTAATAGAAATAATTTATCCATTATTCAACAAACTCATTGAATACTTTGTGATTTTTTATCGTGATACAATATATAATTTTATACGAATTATATGGATTTATTCATTACAAACACTTATAAATTGTGAAGATTTTGAGTGGAGTGGGGTCCCACATTCATATTATGTCATAAGGACTATACACACAATAATGTATAAAAAATATGGGAATATAGTACTTGAAATTGAAAAAGATAATGAAACATAAATGTATTATAGAATTGAAATGAGATAAAAATATATAACATACATCAACCTAAAAAATAACTTTTCAAAATGTCTAAACAATTAAAGACAAGTTATATTTAATGGTTGAAACATTAATAAAAATATAATAATAATAATTTTAATCCATTAAATAATAAATAAAAGTGAATATAAATGCGGTTAAAAAATTAATTATAGTAGGAATACTATGAGAGAGGAATATGAATACTTATGTCGGAAAGGTAATAGATTATGAAAAGGGAAACATGAGAGATATTTGATAATGTATCATATAAAAAATAAAATATGGATGATATCATACTAAAATATAGTTTATATAATCTTATGAAAAGGTATTTTTAAGCAGTATATTACAGAACATTACAATAAGAATGTGAAATTTGAGGAATGAACACCCATACCTTAAATATTTTTCATTTCATTGAACTACACCTTCTAAAGAATACATTGATATGAAAGGGATTGATATATGTGACATTCCCCAACAGATATTTGAAGAAGAAGGCATCAAATTTATTAAGTGAGATATACGAATATTTATTTGTAATTATAGTTGTGTTGAGTTGTGTTTCTTTGAATAAATCAATTGGTATTTTATTTTTCAATTATATTATGTTCTCCACTCCTCCCCACTGCTACGCAATACCTACCATAGTTCTTCAATGTAATTGTTTGTGAAAAAAATAAAAATAGAACAATTATTGATGATTTGATTCATATTTAATTATACATGATATCATGTTTATTGTATTTTACATTATATCATTAGGTTTTTACTATATTTTACATTTTTATCATTAAATACAACATTTCACCGCATACCTTATATTTATATCCTATTTAAAATTATGAAATTAATTTTTTCAAATATAAATTATAAATTTTAGAATTTTTTATTTTAAATAAATAATAATAAATATAGTCTTGTTGCGAGTGTTCAAAATCAAAATAATTAAACCCCCATTAGAAAAGACAAATTATAATTCTATTGAAATTATTTAAAAATATTATATCCACTTTATAAATATATTACTCTATATATGCCAAATTATTGATAAAATTTAAATAATAAAATATATTATATAAAAGTATTAGTGAAAAATTACACATAAACATTAAAATATGGTTATGGACTAATGAAATATGAAAATAAAATGATGTAATTGTTTATAAATATGATAAAAACCAACGATGACTTTAATAAACTAATAATTAAATTTATAAATCCAATTAAAAATATAATTTTAGTTTAATGATATAATTTATCCACATATTTCTTCATGTTATTCCTATGAAATTAAAAAGGAAATATTAATTATACATGATAACTTATTTCATAATTTTCAAAGTTTACATGGTGAAATTAATATGAAATTATAACCCATATAATAAAAATAGATTAAAAATAAATCATTTGGGTTACAATTAATATAAAAAACTATAACTATATATATATATATGAAAATTTTAGAAATGAGATAATAATGAATTTTTTTAAAAGAATGTTAAAAAATATTAATTAAAAATTATATTTATAATAATTATATATATTAAGTCTTTATGATTAAATTGTTAAAAAAATTAATTTTAAATACTAATTTACTAATTGATATGTTATAATATTACAGATTAGATAAATTAAATTTGTAATGTCTTATATTATCTAGATATCTTGATGAATTATATTTTCATTCGATCAAAATAATTTCACAATATCATGTAATTATGTATAACTAATATATCATTTAAAATGGTATAGTTATGTATATATGTGATTTCATTTAATGACTAAAAAATAATAAATTATCTGTACATAATGGTCATCTAAAAATAAAATAACATATATTACATCATGTTTTGATTTTTTCCATTGAACATATATGTTTTAAGTCTTTGTTTTCAATAGAACAATGAAAATTATTTTTATATATTCTTTTTTTGAATGTTGTAAAATATATTATATTTGTACTTTTACAGCTAGAATTAATAAAAAAATAATTTCTTGATTTCATGAATATAACAAAGCATCAATTTTCTGGATAACATATGTAATAATTTTTATAGAAGAGTATAATTTTTACATCTTCAAATGATGAAATTTACCACTATAAAATTCTTATTTTTTCAAATAAAAATGTTTTCAATTTATATTTTTTACATTTATTTTACATTAATTATAAACATAATATATTTTAAGTTAGTAATAATATATCATTTTATTATTAAATTATCATATAGGCTTCCTTAATTACTAAGATATGTTAAATAATAAAAATCTTAAATGAGATATATAAGAAATATATATATATTAAATATTGTATATTAAAAATTATTCCTATATTTATTTGTTTCTATTAATGGGAAGGGTATTAATGTTGATACATGTATGGTGGTAACATGATGAATGATGTGAATATTATATATAAGAGATGAATATTAAATATAGTATAATTTAATATAATCAACAATCCTAGTGGAGAAGGAAGACGTTTTCCCCTAGTGGGGGAGTTTGAATAATGTTGCAGTAAGATGATCTTGTTTCATATGAATCTATTATATATGGAAAAATGATTATGTTGATGTCTTAAAATCCCAATTTTTTGATCCATTTTAATAAAAAATCAAATATTATTATCAAAGAGTATTTTACATCAAAATAAGAAGTTACATGAATTGGATAAAAATTAATTTTACATAATTTTTTAATGTGTTTGTTGGCAATGAGTAAAAGTGTTTATTAATAAGAAATATTTAAAACCCCAAGGATTATTCATCTAATTTTTATCACAGGAATAAAAATTAATTTTTAATAGTTATGACTCATATAATTTCCCTTTTCACCAATTTTATGTACATAGGTTGATATAGAGTGAACTATTGCATTTCTCAATACATTATGAAAGGTGATTCAACAGTTCTCTGAAGTTAAACTAGTTCAATATTCAATATATGGGTTAATATAGAGATAATAGAAATGAAATAATATTTTTATACTATGTGACATGTTTTATATTCCACTAAACATGTAACCTCGGAATAATGAGATTATAGAGCCTTTTTTGTTTTCAATAAGGGTGTAGAAACTAAACAAATATTTTGGAATGATAATTAATTCAGAATTTAAATGTTTGGTGAAAATAATAAAATCATATAGATAATAGATCCCAAATGGATTGAAATATTGAGTTTTATATTACATATCAATGTGAACTGAATTCAATGTAGAGTAGTGTCAAATGATTAGATTTTATATATAAATTTCATAAGAAGGCCCTCATTTTGATTTTTTTCATGATGAAATATTAATTGAATGAATGTCCCACTTGGGTGAAGGATACAATATTATAATAATGAATAATTAGTTATTTTAAATCTATGTGTTCTGTAATTATATTTTTCTGGAATATGTCATTTCGAAAGCTAACACGATGAAGAAATAATGAGCTAAATTTATAAATTTAGTTTTCACATTTAATTATATAGAGTTTGGTCTAGTTATGATTTTATTTCATATGTTAACACTAGAAGACATGGAAATTTCTAGATGATTAATCATGATAAAGGAACAAAATATATTTTTGGAAGTATAACTGTAAATTAATCTAAAATTTTATGATGGAGATAACAAGGAGTAGCATAAATATTTTATAATAATTGATATTAATTTAAGTGGGAATAATGTCAAGTGCCTAATCTATGTCCCTCCCAAAAATGTAACTACTACAATTTTGGAGAATTTATTTCATAAAGAGATTAAATATACTTTCTAAATTAAAAGAGAGATCTATAAAATTTTTTTTATAAAAGTTACAATATCGAATAAAAGTAATGGATTTCGGTACACTAATAGCTTGATGTTACAAAATTATAAATTCAAAATTATTAGATTAATTTTTATGTTATACATGTTAATGTTATTATGTCATGTAATTATAAATAGTGAAAATATCATGAATACATTTATAGAACGGAATTCCGGAAGCATTATTTCTAAAAGAGGTCCACAATGAAGATGATCCAAAAGAAATTATAAAAACAATTAGTTTGATGTTATGTGATGATTTCTAAATTCCAAAATATATATATCTAGAAATAGAATCCTTAATTATGTTTGGAATATATGCTATATGGAAGTTACAATTATTTTATGAATCGCATTGTTCTCTGAGGAAATTTATAAACTAATAAATCATACATTGGTACATAAATAATTTCCTTACAAGAAATATATTTTCCAATGCCTACCCGGAATAATGAGAAAGGAATAAACCTTGTGAAATCATATCCTTGTGATTAAAAAATTTATATTTTTTTAAATTGAATTGAATTTTTATATATGTATCAAATAGAGATTATAAATGTAAAATAAGTGATTATCTACTAATAATTAATAGTTAACAATATTAAAATAGTTGGAATATAGTGATTCATTCCAATTTTTGTAGTTGATGTGTTAATGGGACTAATAGTGATGTATCATGTAATAAACAAATATTCCACAATACATTTCACTTTGAATAATTCAATAGCTTGAATTGTACACAACATCGACATTCTAACACACCGTGACCAATCAAACTAACTATTATGAATAGTAATACCCACTTTTTAAAATTTTATAAATTTTATCTTTCAAAATGGACTTTATTTTTGGATCCGGAATATCAAAATTAGCTTAGTGGGAATTTTTGGTAATTTTCTGAAAACATTAATTTTTTGATGAATAGTGAAAAACACTGAGTTATTGTACAAAACAGACTTTTTATTTAAATAATTATTTATTTTATATAAATTTATTTTGGGTCAAAATAGATACATAATACCTATATATATTCTATGTAATTCACTGGATTCATTTTATAACAAGTTTAGATATATAAAATGTTTATTGAACTTTTTACCGTCTTTTACCTACATCCTAAGAGAATTTGAAAATTTGCATAAAAATTCAATTTAATACTTTTGTGGGTTGAATTTCAGAAATATGAGAGACACTGTTAATATCAGTAAGTAAAATTTGGTTAAGTAAGATGAAAATAATTTTTGGTGAATAGTAACTTTTTACTTTTATTTAACACGATTAAAAGTAAATAGGGTAATTAAGTGTAAAAATGTTTTCATAATTAACCTAACACAAGTATTAAATCTATTGGATAAGTATAATTCAACAAAAAAAACTTTATTAATAAAATATGAACCTCTTTGGTCCACTTGGATTAGATTAGGACATTTATTATTGTTTTATTAAAAGAAGACTTAAAAGTGTTAAATTCATAGTTTAATAACTAAATAATTTTTAATAAAGTGTTATACATAAGATAAATTCGTCTATAAATATTCATTTTAAAGATATAAAATTTAATATATAATGATATTTTATTTACAATTTCTAGACATTAAATAATTAAATTTATTTATGACACAATGATGGTGCAGTAATTAACTTATTACGGAATCATTATAAATATTGAAATTATAAATATCCAAATAAATCTAATTTGATACTTCTAATGAAATAAACTAATTTTATAGGTTAATTTTACATGTTATGGTTTACTAAATCAGATTTTTTCGAAGTAATAATGGTGTTATGAATTTAACAAAAACAAAATACCAAAAAGTGTCAAAATTGAAAAAAAGATTTCTTCAAAAAATAATATATTATTAATTTGTATTATATTTCTAAAAATATAAGGTTAGTCAATAGGGATTAAATAATATTATATATGTCATTAATGAACCACTTTTGGTTCTCTTGGACCTTTATATTATGTTTATTAACCATATAATAAAAAAATTCAAAGAGACATGGTAAATGTCAAACTATTTATCTAAGAGTTAAATATAAAATATAAGGTTAATATAATGAACTAAACCTATATACAACCTATTTTTTTAGTGTTTTTTGACCCATACCCACCTTAGCATTTAAATAAATCATTTTGGATTCATTAGAAACCAAAAAGGAGTGTATTATAAAATAATATTTTAAGCATTTCCTAAAGTGACCCTCACCTCTTTTATAAAAGGGCACATCCCCTTCTCTCAAATTCACACCATAAAAGCCATTTGGATCGCCCAAACCTAGCCAAAATATCCTATCAACTATCCTACCTTCATCCTATAGGCCTTCTGTTAGTCAGAAAGCAAACCTAAGGATCCGTTTTGATCAAATCAAGATAAAGAACCTGAAGAAGAGGTAAATATTTCATCACCTCTTTCATGTTCTTTTCTTCTTCCACTTCCTCTTTCATTATTGATCCCATTCTAAAATAATAACTCCAGTAAATTATATGGATTTTCATGTTATTATAAACATGGTACAACCATATTTATTATTCTGTCAATCCTATAAATGGGAATGTCACCATACGTGCGTATGTACGGATTACCATCTCCACGTTGTGGCGAAGTTTGTAATTCAGATACTTCATCTTTTGGATGGGTATAATAAAGATTATAAATGATTTCAATAATGATTATAACATTATAATTATTTCTGATATATGATATACCATCTAATTATATATGGTTTTAATATCAAAATAATGATATTTCCGCTCGTGCGTACGTACGAATTACCGTCTCCATGAAGGCGATGAGATTCATTCCCCATCGTATCCATTGAAGTCTAATTTTCATTTGATGATTAAATACAATGTTTAACGACTTAATATATTCTGAATATGAATAATATACCTCCTATTCATAACAAACATTACTTACGTAACAAATCATATAAAAAAAAGGAATCAGTTAAGACACAAAACGATGATACTATTGAAATATCATTAACAAAGCAATATCAGAAGATCGTATATGATAAAATATTAATATATATAGTTCATGTATAGTTTAATAACAATTATTTAACTATTATACAAGATATTAACATACCCTTGACCAAGTAAAAGTACAAGCTAAGGGTTAATCTCACAATCTCTTTATTATCCGATGTTGTTTTTACGTAAGTATCTACTGGGACCGCTTTATCATCCACATTCGTGTTTTCTTGAAAATGTATTTCAATTTTTTTAATATTTACTATACTATGGTTTAAATTCATTTATACCCTCATTTGACTTTATATGTTTTGAAAAAAATCTTTCCGACGTTTTCAAAACGAGGTAATTTATTACCTTCTCGACAAAATTAGGGTAATAATGTTTTTTAACATATACTGCGTGTGCGGCTAAATTCCACCTTTATAAAATAGTTGAAGATTGCCTTAAAATATTATAAGAATATTTTCAAAATAAAATTTTCATTTTATAATTATATGACTTTTAAATTATTTCAAAATAAAAAATATATATTTCTCTAAAAAAGTTTGAATTTCATCTATGTCAATATCCGTTGATGAATTTTATGCTTATTTGAAGTTGATTTTTTATGATAAAAAACTTCCATATTGAATTGATGATTTTTTGATATTTTAAACTATGGATGTGTTATTTTTACACCATTCATGGTTTATAGAAAAAATTATTTACATTTCGTATGCTCATTTTAGTAAAAAAATTATGTTATGTTTTAGCTTTTTCATATGAGTAATTCATTGGACTTAGTAAGTGACACATGATGCCCACTATAGCTCCTCGATGGATCGGTATGTCTCATTAGACAAACTAGTTTCTTAGAATAAGGCCTTGAGAAAATATATTTTTTAGTCTTGGTACGAGGACCTGACTATGTGGTTATGTAGTCTGGAATTATTCATTTAGTCATTATGAAAGTGGCTATTGATATTGCATTTGATTATTCGACATGTAGAATATCCATGTGAATATGAAAATGAATTATTTAATTTTATATTTTCCATATTATGCTGATTTTCAAGCTTAAAAATCATTTCTTTTAGTCTTACATTGCCTTAAATGTTTATATTTATTTATGAAAGTTTCCGGAATATTTTTGTCCTTACTGAGCATCTGAGCTCACCCCTTTCTATGTTTTATTTTTATGAGGATGTGAAGAAGTATATTATGACTGAACTTTTTTGTATAGTCTAAAGTATATGAGTGTGGCCTATGGAGACTATGTTGTTTTAGTTTTCCATTTTATAAAGTAATGTAAAACTTATGAATGTATCTAGTATTTCTAAGGCTATTAGACGAATCGGTCTTTTGAGACTTGATCTTTTGTGATCATCCCAATGTTATATGATAATGCTCCGACTATAGGTAACTATGGTCGGGGTGCTACAGTTGGTATCAGAGGAGCTTTAGTATAAACCTTGGAGTCTAGATTTATAAAAACTCTGATTAGAGATCATTACCTTAAGATAAACTTTGAGGATTAATGTAGAAGAACTTTCAATAAATTTGGTATTGTAGAGATTTTGTGAGTTTTCTAAGAAATACATACCTGTCTATATACGAGAAGGTAGAGGTGGCTCTGGAGTATATTTTCCTAGGGGTAAAACCTGAAAACACTGCTTTGAGATAGACTCGAACGAGCACTGGTGCACGACAACGGTCTTTGCTACACTCTGGTTTACGACACTCCCGGGGGATATGTTTAGGAAAATGTTAATTTTCTTTACAACCCATTATGAAGGGTTTATGAGTATATACTTCTTTAAGGAAAAGAATTTTATGATTATTGATTTTATCCATAAACTGGTCAATTTATGTTAACTATTTTACAAGTATGGAATTATGTATTGCGATTCATAAACTAATCTAGTGTATGCCATTGTTTAGAAATGGTGCATAGTAGAAGTAATGGAAACCATATCAATGCTCATAATCCATGTAGGTATTTCCCTCCTACTCAAGATAAATATAGTGAATCTGGTGATGCCACTGGTGTTGATCAGCTTATCACTATACTATGACCACTCACTCAGGTTATGTATAATAACCTTACCCGTATGGAGCACCCTGATCCACAACGTGGGGGATCAATGTTAGTCCTCTTAATTAGGAAACAACCACCAATAATCAATGGTATTAAAAATCCATTAGTAGTAGAGCAATGGATAATTTCCATAAAAAATATTTTAGGCATTGGAGAGTAGTGAAAGGGAAAAGGTTTTCATGGTAGTTTATCGCCTCATAGGAGATGCAGATCAATGGTGGTCGTTGATTAAAAACATAGAGGAAGATGATGAAGTATTAAATATGGAATTGAGGGAGGTTAAAGTTATTTATATAGAAAAATACAATCCACATTACCATCGAGTGGATATAGAAAGGCAATTTCTGAGTCTAAGGAAAAAAGAGGATGAGAATGTCCCAAACTATGAGGCTGACTGTACAAGGTTCTCTAGACAAACTTCTGATTATATATGCAGCCCAAGATGTAAGATTGATCGTTTCTTTGATGGGTTAAAACCATTTATCTGGAGAGCATTAGTCTTATAATCCTTCTTTCCATATGAAGATATTGTCCCATGTTCAATAAATATAGAAAAGGAATTCTCTATATCTTACAACTGTGAGAGAAAAGAAAGAGAAGAAGTGATATACTGAACATTTTGGATATGGAAATAAGGGGAAGAAGAGAAAAGGGGAATATCCATCCTATGGTAAATATGTTGTGAAACACCATGGTACTTTCCTGAAGAGAATGAGAGTCTGTTACATATGTGGTGAAAAAGTCCACCAAACTCATGATTATAAGGGGAATAAAGAGGCTATCAATGTTGACTGCTACAATTGTAGAGAAAGGGGGCATAATTCAAATGAATTTCCTAAGCACCAAAGAAACTTACCTTAGAAAAGGCCAAGGGATCAAGGCCATGCTTATGCTATCACTACTAATGAGGTTGAAGCTCTAAATGATGTGGTGGCAGGCAATTTAAGGGTTTCCTAATGTTTAGAAAATGCTTTATTTGATTCTAGATCATAAAATTGTTTCATATCTTCCCAGTTTTCGAGGAAAATTAGATATATTCAGTTTGAGATATCAAGGGATTTGTCGGTCAAAAAACCTAAGGGAAGTATCATCGAAACAATGTTTTTGTGAATCAGTTCCCATTAGGGCATATAAATGTTCTTTATCTACCATTCTCATCGTCATACCCATGACTGAATTTTATATAATATTTGGTATGGATTGGCTTCCAGACCATGATATGAAAATTTATTGTAAGAAAAAGGAGGCTACATTTTTCAATGATGATAAATAGCACCTTATCTTTAGATATAAAATGTCACCACATAATTCTTATCTCGACCCACCCCTAGTAGCTCAACTAAATTCAATTATTTGGGAGGAATAGAATGAAATAATTGTGGGTGAGAAAAGGAATCTTCAAATATAGGACATACCTATTGTGAAAGAATATGTTGATTTGTTTCTTAAAGATTAACCTGGACATCATCCAGAACGAGAAATTGAGTTTTCCATTGATTTAATTCCTAGTTCAAGGCCCATATCGAAGACCCCTTATAGAATGGACACTATGGAATTAGTGGAACTAAAGAATGAACTATAGGAATTGTGTAATAAGGGATTTATTCGCCCTAGTGTTTCTCTATGGGCATCCCCTATTATTTTTGTTAAGAAGAAATATTGAACTATGAGGTTGTGCATTGACTAGAGGGATATCAATGTTATAATAATAAAGAATAAGTATCCCCTACCTCACATTGATGATTTATTCAACCAACTTCATAGAGCTCAATATTTTTCAAATATTGACCATTGATATGGATTTCATCAGTTATGTGTGAAAATGGAAGACATTCTGAAAACAACATTTCAAACTAGGTACGGTCACTATGAGTTTACAGTAATGACTTTTGGGTTGACTAATGCACCCTATGTCTTCATGGATCTAATGAATAGTGTTTTCACGAAATATCATTATGACTTTGTAGTGGTATTTATTGATAATATCTTAGTGTACTCCAAAAGATAAACAGATCATGAAAATCACTTGTGCATCATTCAAAATACTCTTAGAAGAAATGAATTAAATTGGAAATTTCGCAAATGTGAATTCTGGCTTCAAGATATTTCTTTTCTTGGCCATATTGTCTCTAAGGATGGAATCACTATTGATCCTTCAATAAAAATGGCAATACATGAATGGCCAGCACCGATGATTATAACTAAGGTAGCAGTTTTATTGGTTTAGAAGGTTATTATCGACGTTTCGTCCAGAATTTTTCCAGGTTGGCTAACCCATTAACAAAGATCACACATAAAGGGGTAAATTTTTTGGACAAAAGAGTGTGAATTTTTTTTAATAACTGAAGAAAATATTTGTCAATTCTCTTATCTTGAGTCTACCATTTGGGAACGATGGGTCTGTTATTTATATGGATGCTTCAACGAAAGGACTTGGTTATGTCCTTATATAGAATGATTGATTTGTTGCCTATGCATCATGATAGCTAAAAATTAATGAGCAATACTATCATACTCATGATCTTGAGTTAGGAGCTGTAATCATTTCTTTGAAGATATAGAGACATTATCTCTATGGTGAAAATGTTAGATATATACCGATCACAAGTGTTTGAAGTATATTTTCTCATAGAAAGAACTAAACATGATGCAGAATAGGTGGCTTGAACTACTCAATAATTATTATTTCACTATACGCTACAACCCAAGGAAGGAAAATAAGGTGGAAGATGCTTTTAGCAGAAAGGATCATGGAGTTTTAAACAAGATGAGAATTTAAAGGGATATCATTTTCATGGATCTAGTAAAGATGGATTTGGGAATAACCAAGGCAGGTCAATCATCAATTATTTGTCAAGTTTTTTCCAAACCATCATTACTAAAAAGGATAAAAATTTCTCAAACTGATGATGAGAAGTTTTAAAATAAAATTAATGTTGTGAATAATGGGAGATTGAGTGACTTCATATATAAAGATGGGATTTTAAAATTTGTGAAAAGAATTTTTCTTCTCGATTTACCAGATCTAAAAAGGGAATTGTTGGTTTATTCTCATATATCTAATTTCTCTATACACCATGGTAGCACTTTGTTGTATAGAGATTTGAAGGAACATTTTTGGTGGGACAATATTAAGGGGAAGATATATTATTTTTTATTAATATGTATGGTTTGTCAACAAGTGAAAGCTGGAAGACAACAACCTGTAGGAGTCATGCAACCTCTTCCCATACCTGAGTGGAAATGTGATAATATTACAATGGATTTTTTCAATGGGATACCAAATACACCTAGAAGTAATGATGCAACATTGGTCATTGTTGATCGTCTTACCAATTAGGCACATTTTCTTACTATAAGAGAAGATTTACCACTTCTACATTTTGAAAGACTATATATAAATGATGTTTTAAGACTTCTTGGAGTACCCTTTTCTATTTTTCCTGATCGTGATCCCTGTTTTACATCAAGATTCTAGAAAATTCTTCTCAAGGCCCTGGATAGTAAACTTTGATTGAGCACTGCCTACCACCATAAAAACAATGGACAATTATAACAGACTATTGAAACCTTAGAATACATTTTGAGAACTTCCTCACTTGACATTCAAGTTTTTTGGGATCAATATCTACCTATGCTATAATTTTCCAATAACAATAGCTTTCATTCAAGTATTCATATGGAACCATATGAAGCGTTATGTGGCAATAGATGTCGCAAACCAACTTGTTTGGCTGATGTTGGTGAAAGAAAACTCATAGGCCCAGAACTTGTTGAGGAAATGATAGAAAAGGGGAATGTTATCCAAACCCACATCAAAGCAGCACAAAGTAGATAGAAGAGCTATGCCGATAATTGAAGGAAGGATAATGAATTTCAGGTAAGAGATCATGTTTTATTGAAGGTATCTTCGTGGAAGGGAGTTATAGGATTTGGTATGAAGGATAAATTGAGTCTCAGGTACATTGGACCTTTCAATGTTCTAGAACTAATTGGGGCTATAGATTACAGTTTTCCAATGCTGCCAAGTCACTCCTAAGTTTACAATGAGTTCTACGTATCACTATTGAAAAAATAAATGTCTAACCCAACGCATGTACTCACCTATGAAAAAATTGAACTGGATCCTGATCATTCCTATTGTGAAGATCCTATCAAAATTCTTGAAACCAATGAACAAGTGCTGAGAAACTGGATGACCCGTCTGGTAAAATTTCTATGGAGAAACCATAAGATGGAAGAGTTAACGTGGGTATCAGAGAAAATTATGATGAAGAACAACCAGAATTTTTTTATGCAGTAATATTCTAGAAATTTTGAGGAACAAATTATTTGATGGAGGGTCAAATGTAACATCTGAATCTTCCACGGTACGTTTCCCTTTGAATAATTCAATAACATGCATTGTACGCAACTTCGAGATTCTAACACACCGCGATCAATAAAACTCGCCATTATGAAGAGTAATACATACTTTTTGTTATTTTATAAATTTTATCTTTCCAAATGTATTTCATTTTTTGGATTCAAGATATTGAAATTAGCATAGGGTGAATTTTTGGTATTTCTCTGAAATAGTTCAATTTTTGATGAATAGAAAAAAACACTGATTTAGTGTTTAAAATCTACTTTTTATTTAAATAAATATTTATATTATTTAAATTTATTTTAGGTACTAATAGATACATAATACCTATATATTTACAATTAAATTCGTTGGAGTCATTTTATAATGACTTTAGATATATAAAAATTTTATTTATCTTTTTACCGCCTTGTACCCTCATCCTAGGAAAATTTTTAAATTTGTATAAAACATAATTTTACCGCTTTTGTGGGTTGAATTTCAAAAATCCAAGAGGGAGAGTTAAAATTAGTAAGTAAAATGTGGTTCACTAAGATGAAAATAATTTTTGGTGAACAGTTACTTTTTACATTTATTTACCACGGTTAAAAGTAAATAGTGTAATTAAAGTTAAAAATGATATCATAATTGCCCTATCACATATAATAATTTTATTATATAAGTATAATTCGACCAAAAAAACCTTTCTAATATAATTTGAACCTCTTTGGTCTACTTGGATTAGATTAGGACATTTATTATTATTTTATTTAAAGAAGAGTTAAAAGAGTTGAATTCAATGTTTAATAACTAAAATATTTTTAATATAGGGTTATACAAAAGATAAAGTCGACTATAAATATTAATTATAAAGATAGAAACATTTCCTTCATTATTTTAGTTTATTTTTAATTTTTATACATTATATAGATAAATTTATTTATGACCCAATGATGATGCAGTAATATCATTATTAATAAAAGATTAAAATAAATGATAATATAAATATCCAAATAAATATAATTTGAAACTTTTAATAAATTACATTAAAATTATAGGTTAATATGAAATGTTAGGATTGTGTAAATAAATTTTGTTTTATGTAATAATGTAGTTATAAATTTAACAAAAACAAAATACCAAATAGTGTCAAAATTTATATAAAAGAGTTTTTAAAACAAATATTATATTATTAATTATTATTATATTCCTAAAAATATATGGTTCTTTGAAAGGGATTAAATAATATTAAATATGTCAATAATGAACCAATTTGGGTTCTCTTGGTGGTTTATAGTAATTTTATTTACCATATAATATAGAAATACAAAGAGGCAATGTAAATGTCAAACAATTTAACAAAGAGTTAAATATAAAAGATAAGGTTAATATGATGAATTAACCTATATAAAACCTATTGGTTGATAATTTTACGACCCATCCACACCGTAGAATTTAAATTATTCATATTGGAGCCATTAAAAATCAAAAATGATTTTATTATAAAATAATATTTCAAGCCTTTCGTAATGTGACCACCACCTCTCTTATAAAAGGGCACTTCCCCTTCTCTCAAATTCACATCTTAAAATCCATTTGGATCAGCCAAAACCAACAAAAATATCCTATAAACTATCCTAAATTCATTCTATAGGCCTTTATTTAGTCATAATGCCATTTTAATGAGCCCTTTTGATCTAATCAAAAGGAAAAACCCAAAGAAGATGTAAATATTTCATCACCTCTTTCATGTTCTTTTCTTCTTCCACTTCCTCTTTATTTATTGTTTCCATTCTAAATTAATAAATCCAGTATCTTCTATATAATCTGATTTTATTATAAAAATTTTACAACCATATTAATTATTATACCCATCCTATAAATGACAAATTCACCATACGTGTGTACGAATGGATTACCGTCTCCATGTCGTGGTGTAGTTTGTTATTCAAATACTTAATTATATGGTTGTGTATAATAATGAGTACAAATGATGTAAATAATAAATATTAATTGATAATGATTCGGTATATATGATATACCATCCAATTATATATGATTTTAATATCAAAACAATGGCATTGTCCCTCGTTTGTACGTACGGATTACCTTCTCCACAAACACGATGAGATTCATTCATCATCCTATCCGTTATAGACTAATTTTCATTTGATAACTAAAGATAATTTTTAAAGACATAATATTGTTATGAATATGAAAAAGATACATCTTAACCATAAAAAAATTACTTATGTAACAAATAATATAAAATAAATCAAATCATTTAACACCTGAAACGATAATACTACTGAAATATCATTAAAAAAGAAATATTAGAAGATCATATATGATATAATATCTATATATATAGTTATTTTATAATTTAATAACAATGACTTAACCATTATACATGAGGTTAATGTATCATCGTCCAAGGAAATGTAAAATTTAAGGGTTAATTTAACAATCTCTTTATTATCTGAGGTTGTTTTTATGTAAGTATTTACTGCGACCTCTTTATCATCCACATCCATGTTTTCATAAAAATTTAATTCAATACATTTTTACTATTTATAATACTATGGATTAAAGTCATTTATACCATTATTTTACCATATATGTTTTGAAATGAATATTTCAGTCATTTTCCAAACAAGGTACTTTATGACCTTTTCGACAAAATTAAGGTAGGAATTCTTTTTTACTTATACAGCGGGTGCAACTAATTTTCACTGTTATAACATATTCAAATCTTTCCTTACAATATTATAAGAATATTTTCAAAATAAATGTTTCCTTTTATAATTATCTAACTTTTAAATGATTTCAAAACAGAAAGATATATTTCTCAAAAAAATATTTGATTTTATCTATGTCAACACCCTTTAATGGATTTCAAGCTTATTTGAAGTTTATTTATTATGGTATAAAAAATCCATATTGTATTGAAGGTTTTATGATATTTTTAACTTTGGATGTGTTATTTATACACCATTCATGATTTATGGATAAATTATTGACATTTCGTATTCTAGTTTTAATATGAATATTTATGTTTTGTTTAATACTTTTAATATGGGGAATGCATTGGACATAGTAAATGACAGGTGGAGCCCTCTATAGATCCTCTATGCATCGGTAAGTCTCATGAGACAAAATAATGTCTTGGAACAAGTTCTGGAAAAAATCTTATTTTTATTCTTGGAACAAGGCCTTGTCTATGTGGTTATAAAGTCTGGCATTATGCATTCTGTCATTAAGAAAGTGGTTGTTGATATTGGTTGTGATTATTCGACTAGTAGAATATCCATGTGAACAAGTAAATGAAATTATTTTATTTTATCTTTTCCATATTGTTATAAAGTTCATGTTTAAATGGATTTTTTGTTAGTATTACATTGCTTTAAGTGTTTAGGATTATTTATGAAAGTTTTCTCTGTATTTTTATCCTTACTGAGCATCTGATCTCACCCCATTCTGTGTTTTATTTTTCTTAGGATGGGAAGTAGTATATTATGCCTCACCTTCAGGGATAGTCTGAGGGATATGAATGTGGCCTAGGGAGACTATGTTTGGGTAGTTTTTCATTTTATAATGTAATGTAAATCTTATGAATGTATTTAGTATTTTCAATGCTACTAAACTAATCGTTCATTCGAGACATGATCTTTTGTGATCATGCTAATGTTATGTAATAATGCACGGACTCTGGGTAACCAGGGTCGGGGTGTTACATATCCACATATTATGAGATTATTAATATTGATGAAGAATAATAAAAATATAAAGGAAAATAATATGATTCATCATGTTTTGGTATATTATTCCAATAGAATATTTAGCATCATAAAAATGACTAATCCAGATGAAGAAAATAATTTTTAGAATAAGTAAAATATAAATGATTTGTTGATTTATCCAAAAAATCATTTCAAGATGATAATTTTCTATATGGTTATTATTAAGAGACATATATCATATTATAAGAAAAAATTTATGATGTTAATAATTATATAAAATTTAATTTCGTTTTATGAGAAACAGAAACATCCTTATAAATTATACGAAGAATCACATTTATGTCAACTTAAAATACATACAAATATGATTCGATAGATGTGCTGTTCATATGAACTCACTGAAATTAAAAAATTAGTGTGTTCATTACTAAAATCAAAAAATATTTTTTCATGTTTGGTGACACTTATAAATAATCCCTAACCTCATCGTTATGAGATTAATGAAAAATGGCAGAATATTGAGGTAAATTAATTCCCCATAAGGGTTATATAAGCATATTACATTCCCAAAAACATTTACATTAAACTATTTATTGTTAACCTATTCATAAGAAATGTATTACTTTATAATTTAATTTAGATTTATTTTTATGATAAATATTAATTTTTTAAAAATTGATAGTATTATTTCTTTTGTTCCAAATATCAAATGTGTTGATGAATTTATGGACATGGAACTAAAAGGTCAAATTTTTGTACTGAGTGGTTTAGAATTTGAGAAACCAAAATATAATGTGCAATCCCAAATTTCAGTTGAAAATTTCATATGTTTAATAGGTTTATGTAAATTATGATGTTTAGACTCCTAATGTTATGAAAATAATTTCTATTGAGTTATAACAACTATCTCTATTCATTAAAAGGATTATATGATATAAAACAATAAATTAATTGAGTTGAATAATATGTTAAAAATTCCTGATAGTATAATATTGTAAAATATTATAACAACAATAAACTCTCAAAATCATGATTTGAACATTTAAAAATCCGATAGAACACAACTAATATGAAAGTTTCTTTATTTATTCGACCATTAGTAGTAAAAGACTTATATTGAGGAATAATATCTCACATTGTGATATAGAAATGTCTAATTAGATACAAAAGATCGTGTTCAGAAGGATGTATAGTTAATTTTTTGGGGGATATCTTTTGGGTGATAAATGATGCATCCTCGAGGATATGGATAATAAAATCTACAATGTAACAACTTATGATAATAATGGAAATATTTATCTTAGATATAACTGAAACACAATAAGAAGTATATTTCTACATTGGTTTCAAACCTAGATAAAATTAAACATGTGATTTTATCTTTTATATTTATTATATTACAAGTTTTGGTGTTTGTTATAGGCATAAAAACATACACACAGATATATATATATATATACTAACCATGATAAGTGTTCAATTACAATAAATGTTGTAAATGTTCATCATTAAATAATTTAGTTAAAAATTTATATAAACAGTTCTCTAATGTCATAATGTTACTATAAGATATTATTTTAACATCACAATAGATGTATAATGTGTTTGAAATTAATTCCTAATGGCTATTTGGTTGATTAATTTCAATATTTATTGTCCAGTGAATTTTAATCAATCAAGAGAAGATAATTATTTTATTAATTTTATTTATAAATTTATATAAACATCATATATAATTATTACATCAATAATTTTTCTTCCTTACTCAGGTTTTAAAAATTCTAAGAGGGTTCCTTATAAATAATCATGGTATACTATTATATTCTAGAGATGGTATAAATTATAATAATGAGTTTTTTTTCAAGATAACATTAAATTAGTTGTTTTATTTATTTTAATTCACCATATACATGATGAAACATAAAAAAATAAAAAAAATATAGTCATTGATTAGTGGATATAGAAATAATTTATGTACCCACAAGAATTACTGATGAGTTATGTATATATTTTACACCATCATTGAATTATTTTTGAAACTATGTGTATGTATTTAATGTGGTTTTAAAGGATCTGAGATATAAGGGAGGTGATTTGTGTGATAAAGAATTAAATATTTTTCTTATAAACATCACAATTCATGAAAAAAATTATCACTACACTATCTAAAGGGTTTCTAGATGACTTAGAGTTCATTTTCATTTTATATAATTTAAATATACTAGATGAATGTATTTGTTTATTTCATGAACTGTATGCTAAAAATCATATGGTTAATTTGCACCACATTTTTTTTAAAAAAATATATAATTCAAATACCGAATTTATAGAGATTAATAATGTTTATCATTTTTCAAAAAATCATTATAGTTAGTCTACTAACGTCATAGAGCACAAATGATTTTTCATTTCATTTTGACTTTTTTGGATTCAACTATTATAGGGTATATTAATCTTCATATGGTTAAATCAATAATGAGAAAAGCATATTGTAATCCTAATGTTTAAATGTTGTGGAGGTGTTTAGATAGTATCACCTCAAATAGTGCTCCTAGAATCTTCTGGGAAAATTTTAACATTATCGAAACAGTGGAGGAGAAACTGGGGGTGGCAACTTTTCTAGGAGAGACAACCAATCTTTTTTATCGTTCATAGCGATAAACAACCTTTTGGAAGCGGGGTATGTAAGAGGTAACTTCACTTGGTGTAATAACCAACAAGGAAGACAACATACCCAGTGTCATCATGATCTACGCTTAATAAAAATGGCCTCATTATATATTTTCCTAGAAACCTATGTATCTCACCTGTTACATTGCCTCTCAGATCACTCTCTGCTTCTGCCTTCCTTAGATTCAAGGTCATCGAGATTGGATCACATCCAGTTTTCTAAAACCTAGGTAAAGGATCCGGGATTCAATGATGTTGTTAGGGAGGTATGAAGCCTTCATTATATGGGAAAATCATGGATCACAATCCATTACAAGATCAGGTGTATTAAACATCTTTTATTCCATTTGAGAAAGGATATTCCCACGTGGGATAAGGACTTTTTGGAGATCAGTAAGGAGGTCGCTCAAATGGAGGAATGTCAAGAACATGAATGGGAAAAAAACTTTTTCACTGAGTTAAGACATAAAAACTATATTCTCTTTGATACACTCTGAAGGAAAGAAATTTTTCCTAGAGAAGGAGCTACAGTGCATTGGCTTCAAGAGGGGGACCAAAACACGAGTTTTTTCAATTCTTGCATCAAAGAGCATTGACGCATTCAGAGAACGAATATTTTTTGGGAGGATGGTTCTTATTCTAGTGACCATGATGAGGTTGGTTCCCTAGAAAATTATACTTTCATAAAAATACTGGAAATCCCCAATTCTAGACTGTCTTGTGGGTATCTTAGGGGTGACGTGGAAATTTTTTAGGAACTAACATGTCATGTTTCTGAGGAAGCTTACAAATGTTTGGGGAGGAATTCAGTGGAGGCTGAAGTGTGTGAGATGGTTAAGACTCTGAACACAGAGAGTGAAACATGGCATAATGTTTTTCTAGGATCCCTATACCAGGTTCCATGGGAAAATTTTAAGGGAGACATAGTAAGGGAAGTGAAAGGCTTCTTCTTGGGAGAGAATTTTCTACATATTTCTTTGCAACCAAGATAGATATGATTCCAATGATATGAAGCCCATTATCTATTCATCAGTATCAGCCCATAAGAATGTGTAATATTCCATTCATGGTTTTGGCCAGCATTCCCTACAATATTATTGATCCTTTCTTGAACTCCTTGGTGTCTCTAGAGTATCATGGTTTTATTAAATCGTGGAAAATACAGGGGAAAATAGAGTGGTGAAAGAAATGTTCATTGAAATCCACAAAAAGTATTTTAGGGTTAACTTGCTGATCAAATAAGATATGAGAAAGGTATGTGATAGATTAGAACATGTTTTCGTCTTAAGGGCGCTGGATAGAATGGGTTTCTCTAACTGGACTAGTGATCTTATTATACATTGATTCAACATAGAAGGGATATATGTCTCATTTATGGGTTAGTAGTTTTGGTTCATCAAGGATTATAGAGGCCCCAGGAAAATAGATCCCCCCAACTCTCTCTATCCTATTTCAAAATGTTTTTAGCTACTATATCAACTGGGGTCTTCTCACAGGGAATGTCTTTATCTACCAGAATAGGCATGAAACAAGGGGTATCTAACATTTTATGTTTACAGATGACACAATTCTTTTTATCAATGACAGTAAGAGGTTAGTGTTGGAGATGAATGGGAATCATGGAGACTATTTCATGTGGAGTGGTTGGCTGGTTAATAGGTGAAAATGATTGTATAATACTACCATGAATAAATCAGAGAGCATTGTAACGATCCATGATGATAAACTGAATAAGATTCACGGATAATTCCCTATGGAGTATCTCAGGGCACTGGTGAGTCCATCCTCACTCAGAATTAATAATTTTGATAAGTTGTTTAGCAAGATTAGAGGGTGAATCTACAATTGGAAAAATTGATTCCTCCCTTTTAGAGGTCTCCTAACCATTGTGAATAGTGTTCTTGTTTCCATTACCATACACAAAATTTAATCCTTGAGGGTCCCCAAAATCATTATTACCAACATGGATAGGATTATGGTTTTTTTCATATGGGCTGTATAGATAGAATGAAAACATCACTAGGCGTCAAGGAAGCATCTTATAAGGCCAGTCTCTGATTGGTGCATTAAATTGAGTAGTGTTTCATTGTACATGCAATGGCTCCATGCTAAACTAGCATGGGATGCTATAGAAGGACGAACAGTATGTGGAAGGAAAATGCTGGAGAAGTATATGCTGAATGTGAATGAGAATAGGATGTGGCCATCTATCATTTGGATTCTTATTCAAACATACATGGATTTCTTGCATCATCACTCTAGGTGGAAGGTGGGATGTGGAGACATCAACTTATTGCTACATTATTGGGGGGATAAAAGGTTGTGGTTCCCAGGATTCCCCACACCAAATCTTTAATTTTGAGAGGCTAGTGCCCACACCATTTTTAATCAATCCATTCTTAATGATAATCAAGGAGCTATTTTTAACAACATTATTACTACTGAAGAACCATTTAACCTTATATTTTACTAGATGGTTGTCGCATGAGATTTCATTAAAGGAATTTTTTGTGTGAGGAGGGATGAAACTAATGGAGACTCAAGTGGGGAGAATCTGTGGTGCAAGGATGTTCCCTCCAAATTTTAATTTTTTTATGTTGGGAGAGAAATTGATATTATCCCATTGAAGATAACATTCAATTCATGTCATTATCATTGCCTCCAGGTGCTTGTGTGAAATCAATACCAAGATAGAAATGATGGGGAATCTATTTATTAATAGAGAATTGTCTAGTTGAATTTGGAAGGCCTTTGATGATTTTACTGGGTTGAACAGTAAAATAGTCCGGGAGGGATATAAGACACTTTACATAGTGCATGGTTTCAAAGAGCGGGTGACCATTGTCCGGAGAGGAAGGCAACAACTATTATCATATTGTTAGGCTGCTGGATCATTTAGAGGACTAGAAATGATGCATGCCACAAAGGATTATGAGTTTCTCAGGAAATCATTCAATTTAAAATGAATTACTCATTTTTGGATCTGGTCCGGTTATGTGTATATTTGCATTAGGCATTTTCAGTTAGAGTCACCATCCCGAACTAGTTTTATTCCAACCAGTCTAGTGATAGGAATGGAGAATTGGGTTTTTTGGCACCCTATCCTCCTTGGGTGCATGCTCAAAATAGATATATCTCTTATTGATGCAGAGATGTGAGATAGAACCATAATTATGAACTAGTAGGAATATATAGTAGAATAATTTTTTACTTTCTATTTCAGGGTTGAAATCCTATAGGAAGAAGCACAGGCGATGCTCACGGGTTTGGAGATTTTTGGGCAACGACACGTTATACTAAATGTGGTAGAAATAGATTCTTTAATTCTTTATAAAAACTATCAGGTACATTGTAACTCCCCATGATTCCATAGTATACTTCACTTTGAATAATAAAATAGTGTGTGTTGTACACAACTTCAAGTTTGAACACACCACTACCAATTAAACTAACTGTTATGAATATTAATACCCACATTTTGAAATTTTATAAATTTTATCATTCAAAATGGACTTCATTTTTGGATTCAGAATATCGAAATAATCTTATGGTTATTTTTTTTTTCTGAAAACATTCAATTTTTGATGAATAGTGAAAAGCACTATGTTATAGATTATCACCAAATTTTTCATTAAATAATTATTTATTTTACATAAATTTATTTTAGGTCAAAATAGATAAATATTACCTATATAAGTTCAGTGTAATTCATTGAGGCGTGTTTAAAATAATTTTTTATATATAAAAAGTTTGTTGAAATTTTTACCGTCTTTTAACCAACTCTTAGGAGCATTTGAAAATTTATAAAAAACATAATTTTACTGCTTGTGTGAGTTGAATATAAAAAATACAAGAGATATGGTTGATATCTTTAAGTAAAATGTTGTTCAATCAGATGAAAATATTTTTTGGTGAATAGTAATGTTTTACTTTTATTTACCACGGTTAAAAGTAAATAGGGTAATTAAGGGTAAAAATGATATTATTATTACCCTAAAACATGTTCTAATTCTATTGGATAAGTATAATTCGACCAAAAATAACCTTATAAATAATATATGAACCTCTTTGTTCCACTTGGATTAGATTAGGACATTTATTATTTTTTTATTTAATGAAGAGTTAAAAGAGTTAAATTCAATGTTTAATAACTGAACCATTTTTAATATAGGGTTACACACAATAAAAATTAGACTATAAATATTAATTATAAAGATAAAAATATTTACTAAATAATGGTGTTGAATTTATAATTTTTGATTATTAAATAATTAAATTTATTTAAGACACAATGATAATGCAGTAATTAACATATTAATAAATGATTAAAATAATTGATATTATAAATATCCAAATAAATGTAATTTAATACTTTTTATGAATTTCACTAATTTTCAAGGTTAATATGATATGTTAGGGTTGGTTATATGATTTTTTTATGAAGTAATAATACTGTTATGAATTTAGCAAAAACAAAATATGAAATAGTGGGAAAATTGACATAAAAGAGTTTTTAAAACAAAATATTATATTATTAATTGATATACTATTCCTAAAAATCTAAGGATTAGAAAAAGGTCTTAAATAATATTATATATGTCATTAATGAACCACTTGGGGTTCTCTTGGATGTTTATAGTATGTATATTATCAATATAATATAAAATTACAAAGAGACATGGTAAATGTCAAACTATTTAACTAAGAGTTAAATAAATAAGATAAAGTTAATTTAGTGACCAAAACCTATCTAAAACCTATTGGTTTAGTGTTTTTCGACCCGTCCCCGCCTCATCATTTAAATAATTCATTTTGGAGCCATTAGAAACTGAAAATGATTTTATTATAAAATAATATTTCCAGCTTTTCCTAAGGTTCCCCTCACCCCTCTTATAAAAGGGAACTTCCCCTTATATCTAATTCACACATTACAAGCCATTTGGCTCGGCCAAACTAGCCCCAAATACTCTCTCAACTTTCCTCCATTCATCCTAGAGGCCTTCCTTTAGTCAGAAAGCCAACCTACGGATCCCTTTTGATCAAATCAAAAGGATGAACCTGAAAAAGAGGTAAAAATTTCATCACCTCTTTCAAGTTTCTTTCTTCATCCATTTATTCTTTATTTGTTGTTTCCATTACAAAATAATAACTCCAGTATATTCTATATACTGAGATGTTATTATAAATATGTTACAACCATATTCATTATTCTATCCATCCTTTGAATGACATGTCACCATACATGTGTACATACGACTTACCATCTCCACTGCATGGTGTAATTGTTATCCAATACATTATTATTTAAATTGGTATAATAATGATGTGTAATTGATTTAAATAATAAATATAACATGATAATGATTTTTTATATGATATAAATTCCAATTATATATTATTTTAATATCAAAAGAATGATATTGTCGCTCGTGCGTACGTACTGATTACAGTCTCCATGAACGCAATGAGATTCATTCCCCATCATATCCATTCAAGAATAATCTTCAATAGATGATTAAAAATAATGTTTAAATTATTAATATCATTCTGAATATGAATAATATAAATCCTACATATAAAAATCATTACTTACATAACAAATCATATAAAGTAAAATGAATCTGTTAACACCTGAAATGACGATAATACTAAAATATTTTTAAGAAAGAAATATTAAAAGATCATATGTGGAATCATATTAATGTATATTATTCTTTTATAATTTAATAACAATTATATCACAATTATACAGGAGATTAACCTACCCTCAACCTTGTAAAAGAATAAGGTAATGGTTAATTTTACAATTTCTTTATTTTCTGAGGTTGTTTTTACGTAAGTATCTACTCAGACCTCTTTTTCATCCACATCCATGTTTCCCAAAAATGTATTTGAAAACATTTTTTAGTAGACAACAGTTTAAAGGAATTAAAAACCCTTATTTTACCTTATATGTTTTGAAAGGAATCTTTCTGTCATTTTCCAAACAAGTTACTTTATGTCCTTTTTGAGAAAATTATGGTAAGAATGGTTTTTAACTTATATGGAAGGTGCAGCTATTTTCTGCCATTATAGCATCGTCAAATCTTCCCTTACAATCTTATAATAATATTTTCAAAATAAATGTTTACTTTATAATTATGTGACTCTTAAATTATTTCAAAATATAAAGAGATGTTTCTCTAAAAAAGGGTTTTATTTCATCTATTTCTACATCCTTTGACGGGTTTTAATTTTATTTGAAGTTGATTTATTATGATACAAAACTTCCATATTGTATTGAAGGATTTGTGACATTTTTGACTGTAGATGTGATATTTTTATACCATTCAAGGTTTAGGGATAAATTATTGATATTTCATATGCTATTTTACATACAAATATTTATGTTATGTTTAAAAAATTTCATATGTGGAATGCATTGAACTTAGTAAGTGATGGGTGGAGCCCACAATAGTTCCCCGATACATTTGTAGTTCTCATGAGACAAACTAGTGTCTTGGAATAAGGCCATAAAAAAATTATTTGTATTCTTGGCACAAATCCTTGACCATGTGGTTATGATGTCTGGAATTATGCATTCCATCATTATGAATGTGGCTATTGATATCATATGTGATTACTGAGCATCTGATCTCACCCCTTTCTATGATTGATTTTTCCCAGAATGCAAAGAAGTATAACAGGACTAACATGCAGGGATAGTCTATGGGATCTCAGTGTGGTCTATGAAATCAATGTTGTTGTATTTTTCCATTTTAGGATGTAGTGTAAACCTTATGAATGTATCTATTACTTACAAGGCTACCAAACTAATCGGTTTTTCAAGACTTTATCATTTTTGATCATGCCAATGATATGTAATAATGCACTGACTCTGGGTTTCATGGGTCGGAGCATTACATAAAGGATGAGTCCTATGGAATATTTCACATCTAATTAGGAAATAATCACATATCATGGGTAAAAACATTGAGTTCATCCACAATGGTCGGAGGGGAACCATGTTGTAGATTTCATGGAATCTATGGAATCCCCAAATAAATGTACGCCTTATTTCCATAGCATAGGCTCTTTTACTTGTGAGGGGATGAAGTTTCTTATTAATGATTCTATGGGATTACAATTCTTTTGACCCTCATGATTTCTCTGGTACCATGTGTTTATTTTCAAAATCAATAAATATGTTATTTTTCAGTCAATCATATGATAAAATGGAGTTTATATTAATGGTATAAGTATTTAAATCATTGTAAATGGATTTGATTCTCACTAAGATTATGAAATCATCAAATTGATTATAACTACCATGACATAAGGATGTTTACACATATTTAATATTCTTAGGAATTCTTAAATGGATGGAAATCATATTTCTATTATTTTTTAGGATGATATGATAGAAGAAAATGAAGATTCATATGGATGATTATAATGGTTTTAATTATGAATAATTTAATGTGAAATTTATACATATTTCTAATTGTAAATAATTAATAATTTATTACATATTAAAAAATATATTATTCAGATGTATTTTATAAAGTATCGAATCAAGGGGTATTTTATAATTCATTATATAAATTTAAAAATTAATTTATATGATTATAATAAGAAAAATTGAATTATAAATAGTGTTCATGAGATTGATGATTATGAACATGGGGAGATGACTGTATGCTGATTTGATGATCAATTTTGATAAAGATTAGGTAAAATTAACCTAAATGTTTATGACATATGTGATTCCAAAATAAGAAATTGTAAAAATATTCAGACCCATATTTTTTAGGCGCTTGTGGATTTGGAGGTTGAATATAATTTCATGCATACTATTCATCATGAATGAGATGTTCATAATTATCAATTGAGAAGAGGAACCATTTACGTTTTCAACTAAATTGGTATTTTTTTGAAAGCCTAAGGATTTTTAAATTAAAATTATATTTTCCCACAAATATATCAATAATGATGTAATTTTTTGATTTAATAAGTAGTAGATTGTTAATAAGACATGTTTTATGAGTAAATGTAATTCCACTACTATTGATATTGTTTTAATAAATATATGGTTATATAGAGCCATGTATTTTACAAGAAAAAATATAATGTTATAAAAGTAATGGGAGAAACTATACCCTCTATATTAATATATTTTATTTAATGAATAATAAATATATTAGATATAAAAATTAGAATGGAAAATCTTAAGCTCTCTTATTGATGATAAACCATGAAAAATTATTTTATTATTTGTATTCTTTTGTTGTATCCTTCTCTCGTCCATGTTGATTTTATGAACACCAACACTCAATTATACATCTAATGCCTTCATCAAAGTGATTTCAATTTCTATTATGTAATAAAATATTATGGTGTGGATGTAATTAGTATATTTAATGTATTTGTAATACCTCACTATTTATTTTATTTAATTACATTCCATTATGTTATAAATGTTACATTTGGTTGTTATATAGGGTTAATTTAATTTAATTTTGGACGATTTGATAGTTTTTTTTTCATTTCATGGTTTTATTAATGTTAAGGAATCTCATGAGAGCCTTATATATAATCTATGCAAAAATTTTGGGTCTCATTGGGGGTAACATTATTAGGTTCTATATTATTAAAAACTATGATTTATTCTTATCAAAACATGAATTAGAATGTAGATTCCAGTCATAAAACTAGTGCATATTTTATCTACCCTTTATTCCAAAAAAAAGTAAACTCTCTTGTATCCCAGAATGATATACATGGTCATTATATGGTTTGTTATAATTTGTAGCCAAACTATGAAACATTTATTAATTTTTTTAATATTCTTTTCGTGTTTGGAAAATAACCCATATTGCATAATTTTTATTCTTATAGAATTTGATCTCAAAAATGAAGGCTCTCAAGGGTATTTTCCTCCGAGTGAATGTTTAGGGTAGACATTGAGGTGTCAGATCTATTTTTTAAATAACATGTATAACAACCCAACCTTTTTTCACATTAATACATGATTTTTTACATATGATGAATCTTAATACAACCCACAAGATCGAAAAGTATAGTTTATTTTTGGACTATCTACTTTACATAACAACTTCATATAGTTAATACACCATGTATTTTGAAAACTTTCTTTTGATGATCATAAGTTATATTGAACATAAAACTTAATGGAATAACATGGTGACAGACGTAAGAGAAGCATGATCTATAAAACCCAATGAGGGACAAAATTTATTAACATGAAGATAATAATACATGTTATATAGTAGTAATATCAATGGGGTATAAAATTTTAATGGATCATTAACATGAACAAAAAGAAATGATATATAATGATAATCATAGAGGCAACAGGGAAAATGTGGCACAAAACATTAAAAAATGAAATATAAACATGGGTAACGGTTAAATTATAATATATTGTGATGGAAGAAGTACTATAGCGGAATCCGGATTTCTTTATATCCCAACATGAATTATCATGAATATAAACATTATCCAATTAATTGGAGTTCTGTATAATTATAGGTGAACCAATCACATACATTTCATTTTCATGCTAATATGTGGCATAATAATCATACAACATGGATTAGCTCATCATTATATGTATTCCATGTTCATGTATTTTAAAATATATAAATGTGATTCCCAATTAAAATAAGTATAAGTGTATATTGTGGAAAACCATTGATAGGAAATGGTTATGGTATTCACTATACAATTTTTTTGTCATGGAAAAGCACAGTGAAATTTTGATAGCATAAAAATGTCGCATTAATATTAATAGAATGGGTTGATGATAGAAAAATGGGTATATCATATTTTTTTAAAAAAATTCAATAATATAGACTTGTAAATATATATCCCAATGTTAGGAAATGAATATAAAAGGCATATGATAATGAATAATAATTAATAAAGGGGATAATGAGAGGATCCCTTAGCTTGATATTATGACTTCAAATGGTTGAGAGGACCATTTGAGATCTTGGTTAACAAAAAAAAGAACTCTAGGGTGGGCATAAAAGAGTAAATACATTCTATAAGAATTTTTATTGAGGGTAAATTTTTTATTGGTTTGGTTTATATAGTAAATGAGTGGGGAATAATTTATTATTTCTCCATCTTAGGTATTGGAATATGAATAATAAAATAACCAAAAACAACCTTCCCATGGGGGTTTACAATTTTTCTACAAAATGGTAGTGGTTTTTGTTATTATTAAATAATTCTGAGGATTGAACATAGTAACATAATACCCTTTATTATGTATAATTGAGTCTTAATCGTAATAAAACGATTTTAAAACCATCAAATAAATTTAATATTTTGGTGGAATCATACAAGATTTTTACAATTAAAATTATAAACATAAAATGACAGTATTTTAACTGAAAAACAAATATCTGGTCATATAAACCAATTATTATATTTAATAAATCACATTAGGGTCATTATGATGTCATGATATACATCTTATATTTATATGGTATTTAATTTTTTCTCGAAAATTCTACTATCATAGAAAAATAAGAAAAATTCATCATTAGATAATTTTGACATTTTCATTCAAAAAATAATAATCACTTTAACAAAATAATATTCTAATTATGATAGTTTTCACTATTAAAATAAAAAATAAATTTATTGGGAAATGGTGGCATTTTATTGAAAATTATAGTTTTTTGTACCCTCATATAAATTACATTTGATTTCTTGAAAATATATATGCTTATTTATATTCAATAATAATATCATATTTAAGTATTATTTTTTAAAAAATATAGTAATTCACTTAAATAAAATCCATAATTGAATTTTATTATTACCCAAACATATACTTTCGATTAAAGAATCAAAATAAAAATCATTTATAAAATAACATTAATAAAATTGAAATATTTCCATTATTCTATTGATAATTAATTACATTATCATATTTATAGGGTTGTGATGAATATCATGTTAATAAATTATAAAACTCCCAAAAAGTTTGGTATACGACTATGAAACCATCCTGGGGTAGTTTGGTGTACATGCTTTGTGTAGTGATCTTGATGATCCTGAACATATATCATAAATGGTATCTCCATCAAAAAAAATTCTCAATAAATTTTACATTCCCACACTAAAAGAGATTAGGGTAATAATTTTTCATCATCAACACGGGTACCCACATCACTTCTTCAAACGAGTTGTTTCACCACAACAACTTGGCCTACTGGAAGTCTTATTTTCGTAGAATTTTTTCAACATGATAGTAGATCTTCACTGGTTGTTCCACATAGGAGAAATCATTATCCAATAGTTCCATATCTAGATTTAGAAAATTTGAGGGTTTTGGTATGTTATTTTCCACAATTTATACCAGAAATATATCTTGTAGTTGAGATACGCTATGTGGGAGTTCTTGTCAATAGGCCACCACTGTGATGTGATCAATGATCTCACTGTGGTTGCTATATCATGGACTGATATTTACCTTTATTAATAATCACATGAATTTATTATATATATATACATGCAGAGGAATGCCATGTATCCAAAATCAACCACCATGTCTCATTGATGATTATCATCATAACTATTCTTTCTACTCTAAGAAGGATTGATGTGTTGTTTAATGGTCTAACCATTTTCCACCATTTCCTCTACCATTTCGGTAACTAGAATTGTGTGTTCCCCAACTTCACCCAAGTATGTAGGTGGTATTCACCTCACCCCATAAGGGGCTTTATAGGTAGCCATTTCTTTTCTTGAGTGGAAACTATTGGTTTATTGTTACTTTATGAGAGGAATATATTGATTTCAATCTAATTTTATGTAAACTATGCATCCCATCAAGATGTCCTGAAGTGTCAGGATAGTCTACTAATATATTCCATTAGTTTGAGGGTGATAATACATGGTGTTGTTTATGTTTATATTTATATCATGTTTGAGACTCATCTAAATCATAGAGGTAAATATTGTATCCTGATCATATAAAATCGATATATGTTTTAGACACATCCTCACCACATTTCTAATGTATGTCCTTAAATGTTGATCGAGTGATAATTACTATCAAATCACAATTACGTGTGTAGTCATTGTAATATGATCCCCTAAAACCCAAATAGCATTATTTTATCTTGATATCTTCATAATATGTTTGACAAGGTCCCTACAAATGTATTTAAATTTCCCTAAACGTATGAGTAATGGTTTCATTATCCCATTTGATTGTTTCATTTTTTTCCTTTCACTTGTTTAAATACATGACATCATGATATATTTTCCATGATCACTTTCTTTATGTTTTCATACCAATATTTCTCTTCAATATATTGATACATTGTTTTTTCTTCATGAGTGGATAGATAGGTTTGAGATATGTGAAATATCTAACAACTCATTCATTAACATAGGATCCAATGCTAAACGTAGTATTGACCCCAATCTCATAAATCATTTTTCATTAACATTGAACATTGAAGATTTCAATTTTTGTAGATCCCACATTGTTATATCTTCCCTTGACATCTCTATGAACATCCTTTAACATTTCTTGAATGGATGATTGATAAATCATATATGAAAAGATTGATGATGTTACTTCCTTTATGATTCTCAGGTCCAACATTTTAAAATATAAATTATTGGATCTTTATCAATTCCCATATATGTTAAAATTTGTCTATCCTTTCTACATAATGTGTCTCCATGTTATATTATTTCTATGTATGTTATTGGATCACGTATTCATTTTACCTTATGATCTCTAACCATCCTTGTTTGTATAAATTTATCTATTTATTTGTGAATATATACATAAACCTTTTGGGATCCTTATATATTTTCCACTTCACCCAAAGAGATAATTTTTCGCTATTTTAAATGTAAATATCACAATATACAAATTGTGAATATGAATTTTGATGTTCTATTCATGATCTTTTAACTACCTTGATGCATAGACTATGAATTTTTCATTCTGAATTAACAGACAACCCAATCCATTTTACAAATGATCAATTAATAACTTGAAAAGTTATTCACATGTGGGTAATGTGAGACATGCTACAGTGATATGTCTTTTACATAGATCAATGAATCTCTCTTGAGATTCATCAGTAAATTAAAACCTAACACCCTTATGATTTATCTTGGTTAGAGGGGTTTACAACAATGAGAAAGAACTCACAAATCAAAGATAATACCTATCCAATCCAAGTAAACTATAGATATACCTCCCAAAGTTTTGTCTAATCTATCCTTCAATTGGTTTTCTCATTATGAGTCCATATATGTCCCGCTTATTGTGATTATATTCCCTATTAAGAATACTTACTTCTTCCCGAACTCACATTTTGTTGTAATTGGAATAAATATTGTAATTTTGTTTGGTATTTGGCATAATACTCAAATGAAAATAATGTTGCTCCTTGTATTTTTAGAATAATAAAATATCATCCATAAATACTCTCCCACATTTTTGTAGGTAATATTGTAGGACTCTAACAATCATGTCAATGGGGATTGATAAATAATCAATGAGTCCGAATGGAATTAATATGAACTCATATTGTTCATACCTTGTGCGAAAAGTAGTATTGGGTATGTCCTCATTCTTCACAATATCATGGTAATATCCAAAATTATGGTCCACCCTAGAGAATTATTTTTCCTCACATATATGATCAAACAAGTTATGAATTCATATTAGATGGTCAGTTTTCATTATTGTGATCTTTTTGAGCTCATGATAATCATTGAAAATGTGCATTGACCCAACCTTTTTCTTTATTAAGTGTAATGGTGAACTCCAAAGTGAAGAAATTTGGCATGTGAACCATTTTTCCAAATTTTTATATAACACTCCCTTTACCTCCTCAAATTATAGAAAATCCCTTACATATGGATTCATGGACAATGGAAATGCATCCGGTATTAGATTTATTGAAAATTAATCCTCGTGGTTTAGAGGAAGATTAGAATGTTATATAGGAAACACATTAGTGTATCCCATTACAATTGGAATTTATTAAAGTTTGATATTTTCTTATACAAAATCATTTTAGTAAGATAAACATTATTATTGGGAAATAATGTCCCTTTTTTATATTTATTTGCTAAAGAATATTCATCCTATACCTTTCACATGTACAAAATCATGGATAGATTTGAGATAAAGATTGTGATTCCCTTCATGAAAACATTTATGTTATATATATATATAGAAAACTAGTTGATAACCATAAGTTCATCAACTTACACAAAAGTGAGTATGATAATGTTTTCTGGTAATTTCAGCTTGAAATTTTTTATTGGGGAGGATTTATATACATAGGATGTAATAATTTCCCAATTTTTCATTTTCACTGATAGTTTTACTTTCATTCTTTATTTTGTTATTTTAATAGTTCTATTAATCCTTCATGATATAAATAATTGGGTAGAACTAGATTCAAATAGTATTTACTATATTATTGAATAAATAACAAGAATACTAGTCACGAAATCATTGTTTGGATCCACCTCAATGAATGAAATGGAAAAAAGATTATCATATTTCCTTGGATATTATTTGTGGTATCTAAAAACCTTATCATAGTGCAATGGATTTAAATTCTCCCTAGTTTTATGCATTTTAATAAATGAACAACGAGTTGAGGTTTGGAAAAGGAATTCCTCTCCTTAATCACATTAGTGGGTTCCTTTTGTCATCAACTGGTAGCTAGGTGTCCTTCATTCCAAGACCTAAATCATTTCATCATCCCCTTTCGGAAATTTATAGGGTGATTCTTTCTACACCTTTGATAGGTGGGGTGTTCACATTTCTTGGAATCATTATATTTCTCCATCAGAATTCCATAATTAAACAGCACATTCCACTACATATCCCCATGATACCCTTGAGATTAACGTATATCCATTTTGAATTTGAAGGAATATCATTCAATTTCCTCATTGCTATAAAATTAGTGGGTCACTATCTATTTTCATTAAATAGGGTTTACCCCATCAAAGAGTTTTCAACCATTAATTCATGGGTAACAAAAAATGCAGAGGTGTATCATGCATGTTCTTCGATGTTCTCCCAATAGACTATTTTTATTTCTTCAAATTTTCTCATGAGGGAAAGGAAAACACATTTCATTTTATGTTGTAGAGTGTGAGGAAAATTTCTCAAATTTTTTTTCTAAACTTCCTTCCACACTATCCTTTAAATATCTTCCTCTAGATTTTTATTCTTAATCAATATACACTACTGACTTTTTTAACCATCCATGTAATTATTATCCATTAGAAACTTCTCTTGCTTAAAACATTGAAGGATGGTGATGATCTTCTCAATAGTCTGAATCTATTGTTCTGTGACAAATAGATCGTACAATCTATTGAATTTCAGAAAACGTTGTGATATAAGGGTCTCATTTTAATCTTTATATTTCTTCGAGAAATTTTTGAGCTCCACATGATCATGTTTGCTATTTATAAACCAAGTCAGTCGAGAGAGTATCATCACAAAGTTCATAATTCCCACTCCCATCTGGTTGGGTATCTTGTTGGGGATGTCATCATATTTCTCATTGTATTGATTTTTCACTAGATTACATCAATTTCTATCCTTTTTCCAGAATATAGTAAAAATGAAGGATGCGTATTTTAAAATTATTAAACATATAAATGAACATTTAATGATATTAAATAAATAACTTATAGATTAAATTTATTTCTATAACTTATGAATTACTATGCTTCAATATATGATATAAATGATCTATATACTAAAATATATTTTTATGGAAATTGTGATTGTTCCCTTAATTGTGGTTCATAATAAGTTTTTTAATTTAACAAACAATATCCCCTGAGACTGTAATAAGATATGTGTAACAAGACTAGTTATTGGGCACCAGTTCCCAGTCGAGTCTAGCTCAACATGGTGATTTCAGGTTTTACCCTTATGTACATTTTTGCCAAATCCACATCCACTTATACTATCAAAACATGAATGTATTTTATTGAAAAATAAAAAAATATATACATACCAAAATTTAGTGAATTTTTCTAATACATTGTCTTATCTTTAATGATTTAAATAGAGATTTCTAATCCTAATCATAAAAATAACTAATCTTTAACTTTGATACCAAATATGACAACACTAATTTTTATTTAAACTTAATACATTATTTATTACATAATATTACCCATAATTAAAATTGGTATGTTGATAAGTATTGTGACATTTTGAATTCACCACATTACATATAAAGAAAAAATGCGTAATACATCATCTTTATTGGAAAAATCTTGTACATGATCGAATTATTCCTTCAAACATAAAACTTGTTTGTATAACCAAGTGGTATACAAAAGAATTGGGTGGTCTATAAATCCCATTATAGGAATAAACATGGAATAAAATAAAGAGAATAATTCATGTTAATCAATAGGCATATCAATGGGTCACACATGGTGTATGGATCCTAAAAATGAATAACGATTCATGTTATATCATGATAATCATAATGGAAACATTAGAAAAGTGGAAACAACTTAAAACACATCTTCATAAATACAAGAAAAGGATAAATTCAAAGACATGATGATAAAAAACGTCCCATAATGGGATTTTTTTTACTCTATGTCCTAACATGACAACTCCTGAGACTAAACATTACCCAATGCATTGGAGAATGATATATTTTCGGGTGCACCTTACACTATCATTTCATACTCATCTTCAAGTGTGCCATAAATATCATATGACATGATTCATTCAACATTATATTTATTACCTAATCAAGGATTACGGAACACAAACTTGTATTTCCAAACTCAAATAAGTAAAATTTTATAAAGTTAAACACCCATGATAGAAAATGGGTATAGTATTCACTACACAATTGTTTAGGAATACAAAACTATGGAAACATTTTGATAGATGAATGGTGTCACATAAAAATTCATCAAATTGGTTTATAAAATATAAATGGGTCTCTCATAATTTTAACAAGAAATGCGATATAATAGGTACATGTATAAACATATCACATCATTATTAATTGTAAGTAGAAAGAATAATTTATTGAAAAAAAGTAATAAATTGTATAATGATAGGATCCCTTAAATTGAAAATATGAATTAAAATGTTTTAGAGAATATTCTTGAGATATTGGGGAACATTTGTAGGGCACTATAGAGGGGAGTGCAGGATAAAGACATTACCTAATGTTTTCTAGGGATGATAAATTGGATCATGGGTGATTTTTTAAAGGAAATTACTGGGGAATTGTTTTTTATATCTCAAACATATGTTTTGGACTCAAAATAAAAAAAATCACTAATACCACAAAACATTCCATGGTTAGTACTATATGATATTGGAAATTATTATTTTATAAGGACAAACATGTTTTAATGATGGAAAAAACATATGGAAATAACATGTCATATCTTGATGCAGGGATCCTTGGGAAAGTCATCGGATTTTCAAGTTGAGAAGAGCTTCTTATGGGGCCCATTATGTTTTTAAGTTTTATGATTGTTTTTTATTTTCAAATTTTATAACTAAAATTTGTATGATATTAAATTAGGTTCTATTTTGGAATGTGTGATTTCACACATAAACCCTAAATTTGGTTTTATGAAGATTATGAAAATGATTTGTAGGATAAGTCCATGGTCCAAACAAAAGAAAAAAATACCCTTGCATATGTGGAAGTGATTCGTAATCATAAATAAATGATTTTACAACCATTAAATACATAATATGATTTGGAGGATTCATAGTAGATTTATAAAATTAATAAAATAAACATAAAATCTCATAATTATAAAGTGAAAACATATATTTGATCTTATACACCCTTTATAGTATTCTATAAATAACTTTTCGGTCATTATGATTCAATAATATACACCATATATTTATACGGTATTGATTTTTTACAAGAAAATGTGAAAATATTTGAGAATTCTAAAAACATAACCATTGGTTAATTTAAACATTCTGATTCAAATAAAATATTTATTTTTAAAAAACAATTTTCTAAAACTTTGAATTTTTACTTTTAAAATAAAAGAGGAATTTGTAGATATTTTATTGGAATTTTATTTAAAATAATAGTTTTAAAACCATTATAAAAATTTCACTTAAATTTTGTAAAATATATATGATCATTTATATTTAATAATTATATCTTATAACAAAATTATTTGTTTTAAAATTTCAGTAATTAATTAAAATATTTTCATTAATTGATCCTAAATATTTAAAAAATATACGTTTTATTTTATTGAATCAAAATAAATATAACTTAAAAAGTGACAATAATAACAAGTAAATATAACCATTATTATATTGATCTTAGAAAGGCTCAGAGAATGAGTTAAAACCCAAGAACCCCAAAATGTATTACCAAAAAGTAAAGGTCAGGTGATTACATGAGGTACAATGAGTTCGTACCACCAAGTGAAATAGAATAGGAAGAGAAGGTGCCAGTAAAAACCTATAAGTCATCCCTGAGAGGGTGAAAGAGCTCAAAAAGCATCAACCCCAATGCCCGGGTCACCATTGAATTTTTTTTCAAAATCATATGGCCTACAATCATACTTGTGTTTGTCTGGAAAAATTGACAACAACAATAGAAGTTTGGAGGGTGTAGATTCTTCATGAAACGTCGGATCAAGAAATAATACTTCATGCATGAATTGATGGAGGCTTTAGCTGCACTTTCAAATCGTGAATTGTATACATCAATAGTGCATAGTCAGATTAAAAATCCTCATACATCATGTGTTATCATGAAGCAGCATGAGGGAAATCCATCTAACAGAACATGAAGGTGTATGGCACAACCTACAAGAAAATTACAGGATCCAAGGCTGAGAAAAACTGCAGTTAGTGGCTTCACAGGACACAAGTGAAAACATAATGTCGACCAAAATATAATCATATTTATAGGGTTTTGATACATATCCATTTAATACAGATGAAAAATTCATAAGAGTAAGGTTCGTGGTGGGGATACATTCAAGAGGTTGTTCAACATACATGGTTTGGGATGTGATGTCGATGAGCTTGAACTTCTATCATATATGATTTCTCACATATAGAAGACGGTAGATTTAATAATGACATTAGTAATATGAAAATTGATGTGATACTATCTCCCTCTAATGTTATGATAAATGGGCTTCAGAAGGAAAGATCCATCTGATTAAGGCCATCACATTCTTTTTATATGCCAATTGGATTTTTTAAAATTATACATTTATACTAATCATCTGATCAGTCTTAGATAGATATATTATCAATGGTAATGATCCATAATTATCAATTAAGACCTATAGGATCTAATAAAAGAAAATAATTTATTGTTTTTTCTATAACCATGTTACATAATATGAAAATTAATTAAATCATAAGAGGGATTTTATTTATAAATGATATGTTAATTACATTATATCCATATTCATAGTCAGTAATTAGTGTTAATATATATCAAATATTATTTCATTGTATTGAACCATGGATTAGATATTTCAATGTCAGACCTATGGGTTTTTACTAGATATACATGTGTTTCTTATAGAACATGCACAGTGTAGGGTTTTTTTCTAAAATTTCATTAATCGTTAGTAATTAATCAAAAAACATTATGGTATGTGTCTTCTATATATCTTCCATTATATTAAAAATTATTAATAGATGTTGATTACATTAATATTCCCCGTATAGGGTTATCCTTTAACTTCTTGAACACTCATATCATCCTAGAATATGGATCCCATGTGATTGTTATTCATTCAAGTGTTTGAAGTAGCTAGTTTCACAATTCATATTTAATCAGAAAATCATGTTCAATTTTTCGTTTTAATATGGTTTCTAAATTGGCTGGAAATCATGATTTATTAAAATATGAAGGAATTCATTATGATAATGTTATATATGTACATGGGTATGCTTTGACAAGATTTTGTGATTTATGTTTTGTGTTTGAAAATTAATTTTCCATTTATTCATACATAGAGAAATGGATTCCTATATTGCTTCATGTGTTCTAAAATATGAAATTCCCTTTGTTCTATTCTAACATGTGTATCATACATTTTATTGGCGATGAGGTTGGGAAAAATTCCCTCTATACTTCTTCTACTTTGGGACATCTATGTACTGAGCTTCCAATATTGTTGTGTGGTGACATTATAAGGTTGGACTATCACCCCCAAGAACTTTTATTATAGTGTAATGCACTTACTAGGTGTCATACAAGTTATGATATTGTTACATGTATTTTCATTGAGCTAGAACAATTGATACTTAGGTTTTATTTTCATAAGTTATTCTCTGAAATTTTGACCGGCATGATTAATGATGCTCTTTATAGCCTTGATTATTATAATATTACCCTAAATCATGTAATGTAATATTTATTCATGTTTTTTAAAAATATTTATCTTTGAATATCATTTATTATTCGAATTTCTATTATTATTAATTGTTATTTTCACAATATCAAATTATGGGGTAGTAGGTGGTGTCCTCCTGGGATCTTTTTTCCCACATTGCATACACAATAGGGTATATATATATTATTTAAAATATTTAGGTAAGATAATTCATTGTAGGGTAGAGGTAGTTATGTATGTTATAATTATGCTAGATTATGGAGGTGATTTCATGTCATGTGTTTTTGATATATAGAATTTGTTAAGTATATTTACTGTTCTATGTACTATTGGACCTATTTATCATAACAATTATAACATTTATACGACAAAATCTTTATCATGAATAAATTATTTTGTATCATCACATCAAAATTTCATAGGTTCATTATGGAATAATCATTATTAAATTTATTTTGATGATGCTTGTACTCTTTTCCCATGACTGAGGGTATCTATAATACCCTTAGAACCATTTGAGGACTCGTTTAGGAAACAAATTTTTGATTAATATCGATTGTTTCCTGATAAATTGGTATAAAATTTAGATTTTTTTTATTTATGTGGTGAATATGCTTTTTTTATGTATTATCAGATATTGGTGAGGAATGTTGGAACCAATGTTTTATATTTTGAGTGAGCTCCGGTAAAAGTATCATTTTAAAAGAAAAATGATACAATAGGTGGTAAGTAAAATTTGTTTTGGGAATTATTATTTTTGAATCCTAATTGTTATTATTGAAATTATGTGTATAGTAATTGTTTAATTATTTTGTTATAAACTTGAATTTATTCTTGGAACTCATGGTCTTATGTCTTTTTTTTATGATGTGTAGTACCATAACCCGTTTAAAAATTATAGATATTCCAAATGGGGGTGTGGAGGATGATACATGATTGGGAGACACTGCAATGGATTGAAATCTTATTGATGTAGTGGTGTGCATAGTCATAGATATAGGAAATGATGTGAAACCCATTACGATTTAGGAAAAATAATTAGAACTTGTAATGGATGAGGGTATGAATTCAGCCTCATAATTTCTTCACCATAAACTATAATACATCATATTGATGTAAAAAAAATAGTGGTCAGAGAATTGGTTGGATAGTCTTGATATAATTTTTAAATTATTTGATACCCTTGGTTTATTCAATGAGAAGTATGTCAAATTAAAAATAAAAAAAAGAAATATTGATTGGAAATTGATGGGACATTTTCTTAGATAGAGTTGGAATTCATGGGAGGATTCTGGTTTTGTTCTATCTCTAGATATTTTGACACCATTTATCCTCATGAAGATAAATATAGAAATATCTCATGAAAATTCTCTTAGGAGATTCAAGGACTCATTATAAAGTTTAGAGGACTTTGGTGAGTATTATATCTCTTTGGTGGGGATTCATTCTGTTAGGATAAGATATATTCTCCTTCTATATATTTGAATGTCCATGATGGATGATTACCATCACTATCTATCAGTTTTCCACTATATCACAAAAAAGTATTATTTTATGAAGGAAGCACCAGTTTCAATGACCTAATATGAGACTTGAAATAACAAAAAATTTATATCAATGTTAATCCTGTCAAAAGATTAAGAAAAATTATTAGAATCATTACAGTGTGCTTGATTCACTTCCCATGAAAAAATGGATGTATAAAGAGATTTTGATGGATTTTATTATTGGTTAGCCATAAAATCATTGATATAAGAATTATATTTGGTTGTTTAATGAAATTTTATTCCAATTTACACATTTAATTATGATACGTGACACCAAAAATTTGGTGGAGTTACTAATGTTGTATATACAAGTGATTATAAGGATACAAGGGATCTCTATAAACATTGTTTCAACTAGGTTCCCTTAGTTTACCACATGGTTTCTAGAGGTCCTCCAAGAGGTAATGGGATATTATTACAGGTTGACGCTAAAATATAATCCCTAGATGGATGGGAAGATATAAATGGATAATTAGATTCTATAAGATATTCATTATTCCTATGTCTTAGACTTCAAAGGTGTATGGGTAACTATTTAGAGTTGGTTGAATTTTCATATAATAATAGTTGATCATGCATCATAGTGGAACCATTGGATTCTTTATATTGTTATACATTATTTTATCATCTATGTTTGTATAAGGTTATAGAATATTACTTATTGAAATTTAGTTTTGTTGAAAAAATGATGATCTAGTTTGATCATCATTATTTGGTGACGACTCAAATATAGTTGAAGTCTTATGCAGATCAATGTATATATCATTAAGTGTTTTTAATTTATGATTATGTGATTTGGTAAATATCTCACTAGTTATGTCCCCAACATATTTTAAAGAAATATAATATCACTCATATGATTCTTGGATTATTTGGAATCATTGATCAATTTTGAAAGGTGGTGTATCACTTGACATTACCAGCTCAGTTAAATTTGGTACATTTTATCCACCACGTCTCCCAACTCAAGAAAATTCATCTACATGCATCCCATGTTTTGAATTAGAAAGACTTCAACAAAGATCCATAGATTTCGTTGACAAAGAAATTAATTTGTGTTATTTATTCATAAATAAATGTTTCATGTGAGAATTATAGACCATTGGATCGACTTATATAGTAGTGTGGTTTAATTTTCAAGATACTTAGGATGAAGAGTAATTGATGGGGAGTAGTGGTTCCAGATCATTGGGATCCAACAATCATTAAATAATATTTAAGGGTAAGAAGGAAATATGGGTTGTAATTCTATCAAATCATTGTGTTTTTAGTCCAAAGATATTCATTATTGTTGGAATATATTATTTAGGACCTATCTCATTGAATTTTGAGTTAATTTTAGTGGAAATTATGTATTATTTGTTAATCCTAGTTGGCACATAGTTTGATAAATCAATAATGGTCATCACTAGAATCAAAGAACATTGTTTTCGGAAACCACAGGTGGGTGCACACTTAGTTACTTGAATATTTTAATGATTTCAACCTTATGCAATAACCATGAATCAGACTATAGTAGAATTTCAGATAGTTGGTGGATGATTCTTCAGACCATTCAACCAAACCACATGGTCTTTAAATTATCATAAATTGTAGTGGAAAATTTGTGAAACTATGAATCCAAACATTATAGATCATATTAATTTTTTCATATGTTTATTTCACTACCTGAAAATCATCTATTAGACATAATTTTTAATTTGATTGTATAATATCTCAACCAACAAGGATCCTAATGGATATTTTCAATATTCCTAGTATCATGGTGATCATTTTTGATTGGTCATCAGTTTTTTGATCTAGTTTTTTTTGTTAAGTGCTTGTTCTGAGTTACTCTTCATTTTCTTATAGACATACTATTATCTCTATGTACATAAACATTGATAACAACTGTAGATTCAAGTTCATTGTTTTGTGACTATATTTAATTGTTTTTCTTATATATCAGCTATATAATTGGGTACTACTTTGCAAATCAAAGTTAATCATTGTGAATTATTCAAGAATAATTCTTTTTGTCATTTATGTATGTCTTATTGTTTTAAAAATTATGAATTTGAAATTCATATTGTATAATTATTATCATAGGATTCTTACTTATTTATTTTACCTCTCAATTTCTTTTTTCTGGTAGATCACATGAGGTGGTAAAAATTATACATGATATAAGGTCGGTGTTTCCATTCCTTAGATCTATTCTACAAATGATTCTTTTATACTCATTGAATTTGGTTCCCAATATATTTGAAAATAATTATTTTTGGATTTTATATGAAATAATTTTGAAAGCATTTTAAGAGGTCAGTAGATATGATTTGATAAGATTTCATGGTTTATTTAAATGGATTTTTCACAAGTGTTCTTAATAGAAATAGTTTGAAGTCATTTTTTGTTTTAAAGTTGAAATGACTATTAAAAAATCCTAATATGGTAAATCCAAAATTAAATAATGATGAGTTAGTGATACATCCTCTAAGAAGAAGTTTCTCCCCTAATACCTACTAAATTTTATTAATATTTTCCCAAGGTATCACATGTAATGCTTATTAACCACTATTGAGAGTGAACTATTGCCCCATAAACATATCTTGGTTGGATAAAATACAGACCATATGGACTACAGATCAAGATATTATTATGAGGATCCATATTAATATGGAACTATTTATAATAATGGGGTTATATTCTCTAATGACTATAATTAGAATATTGAATGGGTTTATTAATGAAATATCAGGGAAACATATTTATTTCCATTTTTTCATTGCTTCAATTTTTTTTCGATTTATTCATATTATATATTCTATGATATAGATTTATATTACATTCCTTATTACTATTGGCTTAAGGATATTTATTTTATTTTATAAATTTTGTTCAAAAACACATTATAAGATTCTTCATGCCTTTTTTCTCACTCCCATCACATAGATTTTGGTACATGTAAATATGTGTTTATCTTATGAATGTAAGGTATATGCACCATAAGTTAGAAGTGGGTTTTTTATTATGGTGTTCTATTTTTTTGGTCACTTCATGTTGCATGGTTTTGGGTGTTTTATGTTTCCGATTACTTCTGTTGTTTTATGTACCTTGGAACATGTTTAACTAGATTTTTATATTTTTTCTCATTATTTTACTCATATGATATACCTTCATTATTATTTATCTTTATATCGACTTGATATATGTTTTTTTGGATAAAACATCCCCAAAATGTTTTTCTTTATTTCCATGTTCTTAACTACAACCTATGGGGATCGAAAACACCCTTTGGGGTCTTTCATGATTAGTATGGCTTATCAATAATTTTGAAATATATGTTGGTTCTATAAAATTTTGTATCAAATGGATTTTTATTTTGTTTAAATTGAATCTAAGAATATTTGTATTTATTTAAAGAATGAAAATATGATTTTTTGGAGTTGAGGGGTACGTTGTGAGAGAGTTTCTATAAACTTATAATCATAATAAGCCATAAAATACAATGAGTGGTTGGTAATTGTTTCTTTTTTGGGATTTATATTGTTTTAATCCAAGTATTTCTTTTTGTTATAATCTTAGAAATTCTTGTTGAATTATATTATTCTAAACAGCAATTGGTTTTTGGATCTATTGTAAATTGGTAATTTTTCTATTGATGTGTTGTACCATGAGTCATAAAACAAATGATTGTATTCCTCAAGAGAGTGTTAAAAATGAACCATGGCCAGAAAACATTATATTTGATCAGAATCCTATTGATGTAGTGGTGTGTGAGGTCGATGCTATGGGTGGAGATGTTGAACCCTTCCATATTTATTCTGGATAGGCAGAACCTCTACGGGATAAATATAGTAATTGAGACAATGAATTACATTCCTAAAAATTTCCATCCCTATAATAGATGAATGAACCTTAAGAGGAAGAAGATTTTTTGGGTAATCTCGATAGGTTTTTTTATTTACTACTAACTCGCAATGTAGTCAATGATAAGTTTGTCATCCTCAAAAAATAAAGGAGAAAAAGAATGATTGGTAAATGATGGTATGATTCAAATTCACTTGGGATTTAGGGAGGAGGAATATATTATTTTATGATATTATTTGGACATCCTCTATCTTCACGACGATTCTTCTTGAGAATCTTCAAGAAGATTTGATCCATTGAATCAGAAACACATTATATAGTGAATAGCCCATCATTGATATGTCTATATCCATGGAGAGTATTATTTTATTCTAAAGTTTATATGTTGTCTACATATCTAATATAATTTATGTTTTGGAATATTATCTTCATTAATTATGCGATAGGAACCTTGGAACCACAATTTTGTTTTATGATATGAGTCATATATTTTTGTTTACTTGTAGGATACATGGAATAAATGATATTAAATATTGATTTTACTATATCAAATTTAATGACTAAACACCTAAAACAGTTGGTTTTGATTTAGCCCCTCATTATTCAAATACGGATGGGAAATATGATCTTGATTTTTTTATTTTTTTATTTACCTAAAACATACATAAGTAAGAATTCCATTTGGGTATTGATTTATTAGTTGACCAAATATGTTAATTTCAAACTAAACTATGGAAAAAAATATTGTCGAGGTACTGGTATAATAGTACATGCAATATATTGTAATAGTGCATGGGATACCTATAGAAATTGTTTTAGATAAGGGTAATTGTTTTATCTAAAGGTTTTATTTGGGACAACATAATTAAAGGGGCATACATGACATGTTGAGAACCACATATCATCCAAATATATATTGTGTTAGAAATATGGTAACCAATTTCCAAAATTTATTATTAATTAATATATCTTATACATCCTAATTGATATGGATATCAATTTTGATCTTTATGAATTTTCATATAATAATAATAAAAATTCAACCATATTAATGACACCATTAGAAGCTCTATATAGTCATCCTCACCTTTGTCATCTCTATTGGTCAATGGTTTTATATGATTCCACTTTTGGTAGATTATGGTTTAAGATAAAATGATAAAAAACTTGTTTTTCCACCACTATTTGGTGGGGGATCAAATCAGATAATTGTATTATTAAGAATTATCTCATCATCCTCTATAATTTTTAGATATCAAGTGGTCTTGAAAATATTTTTTTGGTTCGGTTACTGATGTCATGAAATGCAAGGGAAGCCTAATCCAACATTTATAATACCATTGTATATCAGTGAATAACTTTTCATGATGATGTATTTTGAGGATTTACTACATCAATTATCTTTGAACAATTAAATATTCCTTCTTCCAAAACCCACGAAGTATTATTGACACTCACACTATGTTTTGGAATTGGTAATACATAAACATATAGAAATGGGGAAAATGGTTTAGAATATTATTTTACAAGTGACAGTTACACAATTAAATTATTTAAAATTATTTTAATTTATATGGAATGGTGTTTATGATTCTCAAGAATCTTGGGATCAGGAGTCCATGATGTGAAGAACTGGCCACATTTCATTGGGGTCCAATATCCATCAACATAGATTTTTAGGGGAATAAACCAATATATTGGGGAGAATTAAAACATCATCTTATTTCCATTCAGTATAAATACATTGTTTTTTACCTTATTTAATTTGGTATTGTACAATGTCATTTTCGTTTATTTTTTTTAGTTTTGAGTGTTTTCTGGGAATATTCAATTTTGTTGAATGGATAGATAAAATGTGTAGATCTTTCTGAGAATCTATGAATACTTTTTCGAGTCTCTAGAGGAGGAAATGTAGTTTTTCGTGTGAGTAGTAAAAATAGATACCTTATACAGAATCCATCGACGTGGAGAAATATCCATTTCCCATGAATTTTGTACAATTTTTCAAACTATGATTCAAAACCATATAACATATATAATATCAAAAAAAGGTGAATAGTTTATTATATAATGTTTCTAAACTAAATAATTCCTATTACTATCTTGAAACTATTATTTTATGAATTTATACGTGTCCATTTTCCTCATTTTTCATTTAGAAGAAAAATTCCTCAGCGAAGGAGTCCACTCATCAAGATTTCAAGATTGGATGCATCCCTATGATGATTTGTAAATATATTTTGGTGTTGGGTGCAGTTTTAAAATGATATATTTCAATTATTTTACATTAACCATTTATATTCTATATTTTTATCTCAATTCATGAAAATGACATCAGATCCCGAAAACCAATGTATGATTTATGGTTTGTGAACCGATCTAATTAGGTTTCTTAAAGAACTATAGTGGAATTGGGTTTGGTTTTTAGAAACATAATTAATTTTTAATAATTATTCATCATTTATTATGGTAATTGAATTCAATCTCTCTTATTATTCTATAAATAATTAATTTGAGATAAATATTTTCGAATTCATATCTTAGGGGGATTCTATAAATTTCTGAACCCTTTGTTTCACTTGAATTATGGATCACATGAGAGTGTAAAAATTCCAAGAGTTTCAATGTATTTTCATTCCAGATTAAAATATATTCTCTTTAATGGAAATTATTATACATTGAATTTGGATTATATTTTTATTCCCTGATTTTTTGAATTTATGGAAGATGGATTGGAATCATCTTTAAATATCCTGAAATATGTTTTGAAAATTTGTGGTGGAACTGGAACTATTTTTGAAATATATTTTACCCTCAGTTTAATTTATGAAAATAATTTCTTTTCATGTTTTGTGTGGTTATATACAAAAACTTACCTTTGGATTATTATATCATGGTGAACCTCCAAAAAATCAATGATATGGTAGGGAAAAATCCATTGATATGAACTATTTTCCTGAGATATATTATTTTAAGTTAATGTGTGTAGCATGTTTCATGTGTTTTGGTAAGGACCCACTATTTCTATTTAACTCATAACCCCATGACCTATTCTTCTTTTATAATATGAAAACTAGATGGACTATAGAACCAAATAATTTTATCAAGATCCTCATTGATAATGATCTATTAATACCCATGGGCTTGTTTTTTCTAGTAAATATTAGTAGAATATTGATTTTGGTGTTTTAAAAAATATACATTCATACATATTAATTGGTGTGTTTGAATAAATTAAAAAAAATTTGGATTATTCATGTTCTGTATCAAATTTTATTGAATTATATACAATTATTTATTATCAATTAATTGTGTTTTATTTGATTATTTTTATAAAAAAAATTATAATACATATTGTGTAATCTTACAGGGATAGTTTTCTATACCCTTAAAACACCATCAATTATATCTATAAATTATTTTATCTAATGTAGGGGAGGGAAAAGTGTCATAGGGTGGTGGTGAGTTGGTTCATTAGTAGTTTGTGAGATTCAATAGGTGAAATCATGTCACATGGTTCTTTGATGTATTATTTATTTAGTGAATTATATACTAAATGTTCCATGGATATTTTTAGGTTTAACATTTTTATATTCTATATTTTTAATTTTTTTGAACAAAAATGTTAGTTTTTATATTTTTATCACTTGTTTAAAGTTCATTATTTTAAAACCATCCACCAAATTTGATCATTATTTCAAAGAAATTATTTCCATAACATGGCGATCAGGAACACCATTTAGGTACTATCAAGGCCGATGTGGGTTAGGGATTATTGAAGTAGGGTGATAAAAATTGATATCAGAGAATATACTCATATGCGTGTCACATTTCACTGACTGGGTTTGGATCTTGGGGTCCAAAATTAGGAGGTTTTTATTCAAAGTGGTAGAGAGGTCAATAAACATGTATTTTTGAATCATAAAAGAGAAATTTTTACTGCCAATGTAAACAAGGTGAACCTTTATTTTGGGTTCTTAACATATTATAACTACAAACTTAAATATTCTTAGCTAGGATTTCTGTCTGGGTGGATGACCTCATTTGATTTTCCAACGTTGTGTACGACTGATGAAAATATCACTGAAGGAAAACATGTTAGCCTTTGGGAATATTCATTTGTCCTATAGGTTAGAATATGGGATAATACCTTCAATACTGTTGGTAAGGAAAAAATGGAACTATTCGTTACACATGGGTTCAGGTGATTTAGTTCATGACTTAGAGATATTGGGTCATGATACTACCACTATGGTGTATCATTGTTAATTTCATTAAATTAATTTTATATATAATAATGTTTCTTTAAATTCATAATGGAAATGATGATATTAATGATATAATTACTTGATCCAATAATCAATTAAGAATGAACCTTAAGGGAGTTATTGCTGAAGATGGATCCATGTACATATCTCCAACTACTAGTTATAGGGAATTAGATGGACAGTGTTACTGGAAAGTAAAACTATATACATAAAGAGATTACCATCTATAAGGTGTAGTCTTAACATATCTTACATCTGATACAATAGCTAATAACATCTGTGTGAGAGTTAGTGGCCTTCATCATGAATTTCATTAAAAATTATTATTTGGTATACCTCACTATTCTAGAAATCTCATTGATGATTCATAGTGACTCCAATTAATTACAAAACATTAAATCTATAGTAGGAAATAAATATACTACCATGGGCATTGATAACGTAAAATACAACAACTAGAATAATCAAAATGCTTCAGTGATGGATCTCTATTTTATTATCCCCAATAAAAAAATCATATATATAGTGTTTGTTTCAATTGTCAAATCTAGTAGGATCTTATACATTCCTTCTAAAAAACACTTCTAAATTATTATCTTTATTTCTTGATCGAAAAGTGAATAAGCTTGTGGTTTAATTTCTCAAATAAAATATATTTTATCATCACTATCCTTATACAGTGGAATTTGTTTTTCAACAAGAAAAAAGTAGTAGATATTGGTACACAATATAGTTGAATTAAGGTACATGGGATTAATTATATATCAATTGATATGTGGGGTAAAAATTTATTTTATCTTCAGTAATATCACTAATGTAGTATAAAATCCACTTAACCATAGGGGATGATACATAGGGGCTCACATTAAACTATTATTGAATTCATCTATCAAGTAATGTTATATGTAATTTTCTCTATCTCTCTCCAAATTTAAATTTATGCATTATGACATTAATTTTATATCAATCAGAAGATTGAAATAATTTATATATACCGTAAATTTTATATTTTTACTCTCTTAATTAACATTAAAGACATCTATTACCACTCATATCAAAATAGTTCTGATTTTATTTGTCCTAAATTATTTACTTAATTGATAATTGTTTGTCAAAACATATAAAATATTTATTAGATTATTGTAGAAATCCATCTATAAAACTCTATCATCTCTTAATCATTATGTTATTATGTATTTACTCTTCAAATAGATGTTTTTCATTTCCATTTAAATCAATTTTTTAAATAAATTAAAATATCTCATTCCATCATACTCTAAAAATTACATTATTCATGGGATAGTGTTGAAGGAGATTGTTTACCGATAGGATCATAATATTAATATATAAATAGGATTCAATTCAAAAGAAAATATATAAAACATAGAACATAAAATCACCTCAATCTATGACATTTCAATAAGGCTTGGAACATTCAATTGTATGAGAGATAAATTGGTTACCATTGGGATCATACCAAGATATGTAATGTAGAATATGAATTCTCTAAAATATAAAATCAATTCATATTATTGATGTAAACAATATTATTTCAGGGGGGAATTGACTTATTCCATATTTACCATTACAAGGTTTGGAAGAATGTGTGTTTTTTCACAGTAGATTTTACACCACATGGGAGAGATTCCACCATTTCATATGAAAATATAAAAATCAGTTGCATATGTGAAAAAAAATTCAATTATTTTTTGCATATCGCATAGATTTTACACACATGTTATTCCAATTTTTACAACTGAATAGATTGGGAAAATATGGGAAAAAAATTATTTAATTTAAAATACAAGGAATACAAAACACAATTTTTTTGTAAAAATATAAATGTTACATAATGGTTTAAGATGAGACCATTTATGACTAATTTACTTGGTAAATTGATATTTTTAGTCACAGTAGAGGATTTGGTGATATGATGGAAAATTATATATTTGTAAAAGTTATTACAAAATAATATTGATAGATATGATTCAATGATTTGGGATATAGGGAATTGGGAGTGAGTGATATGTAGTACTCTTGTTAATTTTTAGACGAGAAATGACCATGATATTAAAAATAATTTTAAAGAGAAAATTAAATTATATGCTTTAAAATAGTTTATATTCAATAAATAGAAACATAAATCCTATAGTTATATAGATTGATATATTAAATGTGATGATAATAATTAAAAAATGTTAATGATTTTATCACTAAAAATAGTTAAATAAAAATACAATATAAAACAACAATTAAAATACAGAAAATGATAATGGTTTTACAGTCTTCCACAAATTTTCCATGTTAATAAAAGTGCGTGAAGTTTAATGAATATTTGGATCTAGATAATCATCTATTCAAATAAAACCTATGAGTTCCCAAATAATACATGTATTTTCTTTAATAATAAATAATAATTCATATAATAAATAAGATAAGAATGTGGACTAAAGAGAAAGAGGAGTAAACAATTTCATATAGTGATTGTATAAGAATGTATCGTTGATATTATATCACTGTCATAAAACATGGGAAACAAGACATTATTTTTTGATAAGAAATTGAAGTAACATATAGAAAAAAAACTATAATAATGTATCTTTAATTATTTATGTATTTAATTATTGAAAAAAATTCAAATTAAATTTCTATAATAAGAGGTAAAAAATAATACAAAAGGAAAATAGTATCCTAATAAAAATAATAGTCACATTGATGAAATTATAATTATTAATGTAAATGTTGGTGAGTATGATGTAATTATAGAGTTTTATTTGAAATATATTTATATGAAAGAAAAATATATCAAAGAATAGTCAAGGTTTCTTATGAATAAAAAATATTAAAAAAAAATTATGATTATGAATAAGCTATGGATATGAAAATAGAATCATTTTAAATTAATTTAAATTGATATTACCATGTTGAGGTAAAATCTTGACCAGTGGAACGTGGTAATTTCAAAAAAATAGCTTCCAATTCAGGTTCCAAAATAACAACGTGGAAATATTAGTTTGATAAAAAATGTAACAATGATATATATGAATCCAATAAATTAATTGGAATAATAAAAAATAAAATCAATTTAGCTGATAATCAAAGGAAGAATGTATTTATATAAAAATAACAATGTTGATCTGATTTATATGAACAAAAATATCAATGGAAAAAATATATTGAATATCTATTTTGGGTGTTTTTATATATGTGGAAAAAATAATATTTTTTTGATATAATATATATACATTAAGGAATTACATTGTTCAAAAGTTTTTTTATATATATGGGAAACATAAATGAAATAGGAATTTAATAGGATGTTTTATTAAACAAATTAATACATGATGCATCTTAACATTATATTTGAATTTACGAAATAGATATATGGAATATTCGACCAATAAGTCCACTATAAAAATGGATCTATGAATATTTATTCTAGTTAGAGTCAACAAATTCATTTGTAGAAGAAGAATCAAAATATTAACAGTACTGAAATTCCACTCTCAGTAGAGGTTGAACTCAAACCAAGATAGTAATGAATGTCATGAATCCATTATAGTGGATTCTCATTAGACATAGCAATGGAAAATAAGGAATTTAATATTTTTTAAGATCATGATGGTGGAGTTTCTCCCTATGGTAGTGAGGGACCACTAAAAATTAATGGAATTGGATTAGATGTGATATAAGATGAATTATTAAAGACAAAAGATATATTGGTTTTTGATGGAGCTAGAAACAAGTTTTTTAGTGTGATTCAACTATTTAATGATGGAAATTATGTTATTATTTGTTATAAAAGATACCTATGTAAGAAGATAATGGTTGAAACTAAAATAATTATGAGTAAAATTGTTTTAAAATATTCTGGAGGACAACTGAGAGTGATTTTTTGATGTGCACTATGAAATTATTTTTTAATAATCTGAAGGAGATCAATGGTAGGTCATTTAAATCTTGTATTAGAAAATAACACATCTTGATTTATTATATAACAGATTCAATGACATAACTAAATTGATAGGAATATATGATATATATAATTATGGTTGATAAGGGGAAAACCATGTTGGATGCTTATAACATCTCAATGATCTATTGGAGTGAGGCTATTTTTTCATTGTTCACATTCAAAAAAATGATTAATTGGGTATAAATAAAACAAATTCTTCTATAAAATAGTTTTATTGGAAATCCAAATGTGGCCAATAATAGTGATATGGATGGAAATTCCTAATGAACATTTCAAATATAATCTTATGTAATCATGATAAGCAAACTAGTGATACAATATTTTTAAGGAACCAATTTAGAATAATGTGACATAAATTTAGGAAAAAATCACTTCCAAAATAATTGACCATTATATGTTTAAAATAATTGAAAACAATCATAATATTATATCTCTATATGAAAAATATTTTTTGGGTTGTATTTAAGATAACAAAAACAATTCACAGAAATCCTGTGGGTAATAGGTCGATATTGGTCCCCATGAAGAAAATGATCATAAGAATATTGATGAGGGGAGACTTTTTAAAATATTATATATAAGTATAGAAATATGAAAATTCATTTTGATGTAGATTACATCAATTGATGTCAGAATACAATAATTTAAACTAATATGGTCCAATGATTGAGAATCTAACTAATTTAACTTCCAAAAGTAATATACATTCTATGGATGAATCTATCATGAATGAATTTTGAGAAGAATATATTAATGAGGAATTATACCATATAAATTTGAGTGCTTCTTGGGATCACGTTCTTAGATAGAAAAAAGATTATTTTTCAAATTATGTGGGTATTTAAAAGTAAATTGATAAAATGAAAGAATTTATTAAGAAGTATTCTAGGATTGATTTAAAATTATTGTTATGTGTTTATGATTTTGATTTACAATATACCTATTCTCATTTTACATGATTAGATGTTATAAGGATATTAGTTTTTGAAACTTCATTTATTTAGTGTAAAATCATACACATGTAAATCAAGTATAGATTCAATATTTTATATCTGGAATAACAAATCTATCTTCACACTCATAATAGTGTTATACATGAAAATGCTAGTCCAATTTTTTAAATACAAAATAAATGTTTATATTGATTAAAATAGGTAAAAATGTAATAATATATATAATTATAGAATATATATTCATCATATTAATTAATAATTATGAATTATATTGTAATATTAAATTAAATGGGATACTTTGTTAATAGCATATACGATTTTCAACAATGAGTTCTTATAAAATATTGGGTTGCACTTTGGGAAGGGTTATACCAAATAATAATATACATTCAATATTATTATTTCCTACGGAATTCATCATCAAGAAATTATATTGGTGGGTATGAATAGAATTAACTATATTATGTTTAAACCAACTTATAAAAATAATTTTCCATTCCAACAATAGAATTGATATGTATAAGATAAGAATAAATCTAGTTTTATCCTTAAAAACAATATTTTTATAAAAAGTAGTTTTAACACTATTCAATAGGAAACTTGATTTATTACTAAATATTGAAAATTTATAAATATTTTATGTAAATTTTAACTTAATTTTTTAATGTGTAATTTTAAAACATATGAGTGATATTTTTTCATATTATTTTGTACAGATATCATTTTTTAATAAATAATAATAGAGGATAAATTTTAATTGATTATTACTTTTTCTTATAGATAGATTTTATTTATATAATATACAACTTATTGATTTTAAATTAACAATAAAACAATTATATATATATATATATTAATCAAATTTATGTCATTTATATTGAATTGAGATATAAAACCTTTGTGATCTTTTGAAACATTACACATTAAAAACATGATTTCTCATCCCATCTAAGAGATTAATTTTGAAATAAATTATGAATCTTCAACATATTGAATTTGGAAAAATAGATCAAATAGTGGGAGTTATAAGAATATATAATTTCTATTATATGTTACATGGTTTTTGAACAACAATTTTAGTGAATTAAATGCAAATTAAGTATAGCGATTAAGAGAAAATCGAACATACATAGTGTTTAAACGAGAATATAATGTTTGAAAATTACATATCACATGTTCATATCCCATTATATGTAAATATTTCAACTTCCGAACCTCTTTTCTTTAATATAGTGTGTTATGGAATCATCTTGTTATGTAAAAAGGTAGGTTTACTTAACATTTTTTTTTTCAAAAATGCCAAGCATGTCCTTCTCCACTTATAAGAGGCCTCCACCTATCCCATTATTTTTAAACATCTAGAGATATTTTTATCAATAAATAATTTTAAAAATATATTAAAAAGTCCAATTATATAATCATAAAAGTGTTACCTTTGGAATAAATCAATCCAAATATGTCATTTGGTGTAAACTAAGAGGAGTTACCCAAAGCAGAGGTAACAATCATCAATGAGAATTTTTTTTATCTTTTTTTATTAATAAGCATACTTTTTAGTTATATAAGTATTATATAATACACATATTATATAAAATATAATGAGATGTTATTTTTTTGATGTTACCTCTCCAAACATCACACACTTCCCACAAATGGGATTTGTAATCATCATTTGTCTGTAAGGCCGACTACTGCCTCACTAACCGATGTCATCCATTCATCCATTACCACCTCTCAAGGATATAATTTATGATATATATATATACTATTTTTATAATATATTAATTATATTAACTATTTATTTATTCACTTTTAAATATTATATAACACATACCTTCATGGTTTCTATATTATTGGAATATAATAACTTTGTCGTTGGATGTGTTGACTACTCCCTCCATATAGCGATGTGATTCATTCATAATTTACATAAAATGTATTAATGATGTTATTAATAATAAGAAATTATATATATGAAAAATATATGATATTAATAAAAAAATTATATTTCTATAAATATAATACATGTCTTTATTTTTTACATATAACCCAATAAAAAAGTCATATCTTCATTTTTGGATTTCCAGACTACCGCCTCCTCAAAGAAATGTGATTATTTGTTTTCATCCCCCAAAAAACAATAATGATATATATAAGTATAAATAAACAAGAAATAATATAATTATTTCACTATTATTATTTTGTCGATGTTTAAATAATGACATCTTTGACAATATTTAATGAACCAAAGTCTTTTCCACACATAAGTCGAATATAGTCAAAGCATCCAATGAAAGAAAACATATTTTAATAATGGTATAAATCATTGTAATAATTGATATAAAATTAAAAATAAACATGAAATAGGTTCTCCAAAGAGAAAATGATTAACAAAATATTATTATTCAAGAAGAAAGAGACCCACATAACAAATCATAATCAATGTAAGGGATTTCATCTCAAATACATTTCATTATTGATGATTTTAATGTTACACACCAACGTCCATATATGTAGTGTGTATATAGAACCTTTTTTATATTTTATAGATAATTTAATTGTTCTCATGTTATATAATGTTTTTTAAATGTTATTCTTTCATGTGGATTTTTATTGAAAATTTTCAATTTGGTATGAGGTGCTTTTCTTCAAAAATCACTTTTAAATTATTTAAATATTTAATTTCAAAATAATATAGTCCACATAAATATTCATGATATTATATTTTAGGACTATTCATATTCATTTAAAGGGAATATAAAATATATTTTATGTGTATTTTTAATTTCATTTATTTGTTTTCAAAAAAAGGAATCTTTCTATGAATAATTTGACTTTCTCTATAAAAGAAAAAATGAATATTCTTCTGAATTTCTACAAAAACAAAAAAAAATCAGCAATAACCAATATTTGATATTTTTATTCTTTTAAAAGTCCTTATGATTTTTTAAACTAAAAATATACTAATATTTCCATTTTTCTATGCACTTTTTATTGAAAATGGTTTTTGAAAATGGATTAATTGTTTTAATAAATTGATATAATTTCTTATGAGTGATTATGAAATTTTATGAGTGTTAAGTTTTAAATTTAAAGGTTTTCTGTATTCTGATATGTTATAAATCTTGGAAATTATGATAGGTGGTAACATTACAAACAATTTATTAGCGTTTCTATGATAAACCAATTATAGGTTAGTCCATGATCTCTCACTAATGAATTAAGTATGATGTCGACCATATGGTTATTCAATTTATATGTTTGCCATATGTGGATGTTGACTGCATGGTTATTTCATTTATAATAATTAATAGTATAATCCTATTTCATGATACTTTTATGTGTTATATATGATTTCTATGAGTTTTATGGTAATCATGTGATTATAAAAATGTTATGGAAGTATCTTATTCTCAATAGAAGTATTTAATATTTATTAGGGATGGAAACTATTACATCATGATACTGTTTTCATGAGTTTATATTTTTTATTGCAAACTTTAATGTGTTATAATTTTCTATAATATTTCATTAAAAAACAATTTATGAAAATATTAAGGTATATATGGTGATTTTATTAGGAATTGTTTTTACTATTATGTGCCCTAAATATTTTTTTAATTAAAAATATATTTCTTATGAACTAATGGGTTTTTTTCCTTTCAGTCATATCCAATAATGTTATTTTTTCCAATCCCACAATTTATAATATTTTTCATAGGGTTTTAAACATGAATAGGATAATTTATGAGGCACTGATAAAAATTATAGATATGTGATTTGAAAACAAAACATGAAACTTTTTTAAGAGTTTTAAATTACTAAAAATTGTATACTAATTAAAAGATTCCAATTTTTAATCTATTTTATTGTTATGTATAGGTTATGAACTAATTTTCTAAAACTATAAAAATAAAAACATCCTAATTATTATTATAATGTTAATATTGTCTAAAGAATCTTGAATATTTTATGTTTATAGGTTATCCCTTACAGTTTATATTAAAGGAAAGGCTATCAAAACATTAGATTCATGTTAATATTTGTATCATGTCATTGAAATATTTCACTTTAGGGATAATTTAATTTGATATAGCATTGGAATATTACCATTTTACGTCATTAAATTACATTTCTTCATAATGTTTTCTCACATACGATATAAGAAAGACGCAGTGGGAAGGAACTGTGAGGAAAATAACACATTGATTCAACATCTCATGATGGATAGAATTAGAACAGATTAGTTTGTGGTAGGGTCTGTATTGACATAATCTAAAATTTTGGTGGTGTAAATTAAAGTGAGAAACTATATCTACTATATAGAAACATGATTTTGGTGGTTAAATTTATTCAATAATTTCCCTCATTATTCCGAGGATCATCCAACCCTGTGAAAACTAAAGGATGGATTATCAACCTAAAAAATATATTTGATGTCATGGGTTGTTTAGATCACTGAAAGGAGACTCTTTCACTATTTCATTTCATGGGTGAAACCAACCAGTGGAGTTAAATGTTTAATTATATCAAAGAATGTGAAGTGAATGATTCCTTGGAATGAGATAAACGTAATAATACATTCAAAGAGATTAATTTTCGTAACGATCATTAAAATATGATGGAATTGGATCTGTGGAATTGAGAAAAATGGTGTATTATTTGGTGGATTCTTATGAAGAAAATATCATTAAATTTTATGAAGTACATCCCAAATTTTATCCAATATCATGATAGTGTGAAAAAATATTTTTAATTTGGATTGAAGACAATATATCAAAGTAAATTTGTTTCAAGAGGTAAAAATATATGTGAAACTTGATTGATTTACTGAGAGGGTAGAAATCGAGTCATCCAGTGATCATGTGTCCTATGAAAATAAGAAAAAGAAGAGGTATAGTTTTTATGAAATGCGATAAAATTCATCAATGATTTATTTAGGTATGAAAAAAATCCCATATTGGGAGAAGTGTGGTAAGAAGCATCTTGTTTGATGTATTTAAATGTTTGATAAATTCTTTTAATGTTGTAGGAATTGACATATTCATCATGACTACCAGTGATATAATTATGAAATTAATAAAAATCAAATGTAAATATGTTTTAGTTGTAATGAGTTGGGAAATTATGCTAATTTGTGTCTAATGTTGATTAACTAGGGAAGAAACTACAAATATCAAAATAAAAAGGGTGTAAAAAATCATTATTTCTTCTATGGTTGATGCAATGCCATAAAATTAATTGGTTATAGAAATGTTAATGTTTTTTTATAAATATTACTATATTCGGTTTGACGTTGTAACTTTTCATTATTTCAGTTTTGAGATATTTATAATTAAATTGGGAATAACTTCTCATGAATATGATGTATTAATAATCGTAAAAAAATTTCCTTGGTGTATTATGTGAAAAATGATTATAGTAATCTTTCATTTGACACTTTTTGGGGGTAAAATTCGTTAAAATCATGTTGAATTTACTATATTAGAGGTTTATAATATTTTGGGAATTTAAGGGATTTTAATTTATCATACTAGAATCAATTTAATAGACATGAAATTCTTATTCAGTGATTCTATACATTTTATGACATACCAAGATTTTTATAAATTGATTAGCACTGATAGTGAATGTTATCTAAAATATGTTGTTAAAAAGAAATAAATAGTTTTGATTAGTGGCATCCTAATTGTAAATAAATTTACAAATTTTTTCTTGTGGAATTACATGGTGTTATACATAACCAGAAAAATTAATTTAATATTGATTTAGTTATAATGCTAAGAATCATTATAAACCTCCATATCGAATGTATCATGATGAAAATGTTGAACTAGAAATTAGTTCTAGTAATTTCTAAATGAATAATTCATTCAACTTAGTACATCATGAGGGTGTGAATGTATTCTATTTTTGAGAAATAAATATGGTTCAATGTTACTTTTCATTGACTATGTATCCTTTAACAATATCATTATTAATAACATATATCCTTTTACACCAATCTATTTTTTTTATCATGTCTATGAGATAATTATTTTTTCAATATTGATCTTTTGTATGGGTACTATTAGTTAAAGGTGGAAGAGGATAACATTTTGAAGACTTTATTTTGGATGAGATATAAGAATTATTAGTTTTTATTTATTCCATTTGGCTAATCTAATGCTCTTATTGTATTTATGAGTCTTATGAAAATAGTATTCGACCAGGTTTTGGATAAATTTGTTGTTGTTATTATTGATGGTCTTTTTGTATATTCTAAAATATGGGAGTAAAATTATAGTTGCATAAGTATTTGTTAGAAATATTTAAATAAAATAAAACAGATTTAATGTTTATTAATAGATAATTTTATTTACATCAAATTTCATTTCATGAGGATTCTATTTCGAAAAATAAATAATTATTGAACCTATTAAATGATAACTTATTTAGGAGTGGGAAAGACCTATAAATGTGACAGAGATTTAATATAATCTTTGATTATATGTTTATTACAAACTGTTTGTTAAAAACTTTTGTTGTTTATTTATTCCACTAAATAAGTTATCCTAAAAGGAATTCATGTTTGGATGGATAGAATAATTTGATGTTTTATTTTAAAAACTAAAATGATTTTTTTTAATGATAATGTTTTTTTATTTCTTTGTAGAAATAGTCATTTTTCATTTATAATGAAACTTCCTAAAAAGGACATGGTTGTATCCAGATGAAAAATGAAAAAATAATTGCTTATGCATCATGTTTGATTAAAACTCAATAGTTAATTCATCTAACAGATAATCTAGAATTAGTAGCAGTTTTTTTTCTAAATTTGAGCCATTTTTTATTGAGTTATATGTGAAATAAATACTAATAACAAATAATATTGAAGTATTTATTCACTCAGAAATGGTTGAACCAGAGCATGATATGATGGCTATATCCAATAAAGTATTATTATCACATGATTCATTATTATCATGGAAAAGTTAATATTGTGTTTTTTGATTTTATCTAAATAAATAACTATATATTAACCATGTTATGTTTCGAAAATGTTTCTCTTGTTAGTCAATTGGATAAAAAATTCCCTACAAGTTTTGGATGAATAAACACCCTCATTTTCATTCATGTTATACTACTATTGACATTTTTGGAATGAATAAATAATGATTATAAGGATGATCGATCATTGAAGTAAAAGGTTTAAACGATTAAAAAATATTAATTTCCATATTTTAATATTGATAAATAATGTTTTTTGGATTTTGAAAAGGTTATCTGATACTCTTGTTTCTATATTGAAGAATGAGTTGTTGACTAGAGATCACATTTTTCCATTCCTTGTTCATCCAAAATATATAAATATGTATATATATCATCAGTGGTAATATTGGGGTCGTGGATTGAAAATAGATTTTGTAAAATCTACAATGATGTTTTTAATTTATCAGTAGTTTTAATAAAAAATTCACTTATAGAATGTGACAATTCAAATATTTCTGTTCTAGAGTAGAAATGGGAAAATATATCAATGGATTTCATGGTAGGATTTACATATAATTCTCAGGGTAATAATGTGATCTCGATTATTATTTGTCGATTAAATAAATATTCACATTTTCATAATATTTTAAATAGTATCCCTTTAGATCCAAATTCCCTATTATATATAATGGATATTTTAGGTTACATGTAGTGCCTATAACTATTGTATCAGATGATGATCCTAAATTCACATCTATTTTTTTGAAAGAACTTTGGAGGTCCCTGGGTTCTGAATTACATTTATGTACAAATTTACATCCCCAATATGAAGGACTAACTTTGTGGATGATTTGAACCTTGAATGGTATTCTTAGTTCCTTCTCAATGTATTACAATGAATGTTGGGATAGACATCATTATTGGGTAAAGTTTTTTTAAAAACAGTTTTTATTCTAGTATACATATGGAACCATATGAGGAATTATAGGGAAAGTGGTTTTAGAATCCACTATTTTAGGATGATGTAGGATAATGTAAGTCAATGTGCCCAATGTACGTATAAAAAATGAAAAATACATTAATTGTTTTTAGCTACACATTAGGATATCATAGATGAGGATGAAAATCTATACGGAAAACCATAAGATTGATCCTTCTTTCTAGGTTGGATAACATGTCTCTCTAAATGATTCTCCATGTTAAAGTGTGATGCATTTATTGTGAATTGGAAGATGATTCAATGAATTATTGGGACACATTAAATTCTCTATAAATTTGGATTAGCATCCTCATATTAGATCTATGGCATGCACTCCTATCATTGGATATGGAAAAATAAAATTCTAAATGTTTTCATAGTGCAGCAAAATGTCTAACTAAGGTCGTCTTACTGGAGGAGAATCTATGTTTTTAATATCTTATTTTAATTCACCTACAATGTTTATTTTGTGTTTTACTATTACTTTATGAATAAATTGATAAATTTAGGGTTTCATTGCCTTATTGAATAATGAAATGACGTGCTATATGAAAATTTAAACTAACATAGCAGGAAAAGATAAATAGATTGTTATTATAATCAAATAACATGTTATTGGGTTTGGTTTTATGTTTTGTCATTTTTATCCTTTATATTTTAATATTTTAGTTTTAAAATAAAATAATAATATAACATGATTGATTACTATACATTTATTGTCAAACAGTAAAATCATGAATTCTACAAGAAAAATAATTTCCACTACCTCATGTAATCAATGTGGATGGAACACCATTGTCGAGGGAATTACATCCTTTAGGACCTTGATCCGTCATATAACATTTAACCAATTGATTATATCAGCTTCATATTATGAATAACTAATCACAAGTAGAGATTGAAAATAAGTAAAATAAAAGAATATAATTATAGTTCTGTTTTATATCATGAAAAAAATCATCCCACCCATATATTCCACTCACATATATCACAAAAAAAAATAAACATGATGAAATAATTAAATAACACTATAGAATCACCTGGGAAAAGCCTTGGGCCAACCTCCTATTATCTGGGGTAAGATATCACGTTGGTGAAAGGAATTAAGAGACAAAGTAGATAAATGAAATATGTAGAATCATAATAGAATAAATATATAAAAATAGAAAAATAATTAAAAAATAATGAATAAAAAAGAAAAATTGAATAATTGAATAATTAGATAGATAGAAAGATATAAAAAAATAAAAATGAATAATAAAGTAATTAAAATATAATATATATATATATATTTATATATATAATATAAAATATGAATGTTAAATAATAAATATAATAAAATTAAAATAGGGAGAAGGAGAAGAAAAATGGGTGTGGTGGAACATAATTGAAAAATGGAAGAAAAATGTTTTAAAACTAATAATAAAAAAAATGAAAACAAACTTTCAATTAAAATTAATATAAGAAAATGTAATATAATAAATGAAAATTAAAAAGGGTAAAAATGTGTAGTATATATTCATCCATGTGTTGATTCCCTCTTCATTGGTTGATCTCCTTGGTAGAGGCGAGGGATAGACATTTTATTTGAAAGGGGGAAGTGGACAAGGACTACACCTTTAGTAATGCATCACTTATACTAAGGATATGTGAGGATAAAAATAATTTGAATATTAATCACCTATTTATAGTAATTTCATAATTGAGAAATTGATAGTGGACATAGAAAGGTATGGAATGTACATATAGTGCATGCATGTCACTTTTAAGGTCATGTTTTGAGGCCATGGATTTGGAAATGAAAAATGTGGACTTGTGAGTGTATGGAAATGGAATATATAAACCATACATCACTATGGCTAGTAAAATTGTGCTCCTCAAGATGCCATGTCATCAAATTTCTTCAACGAATACTTCAAGGTGGTCGAAATAGAGTTTTGTTGTGATATTGAGTCGTATCGGGTGGTGATTATGTATAAGAGCTTGAGATCGAGATCTCTGGTTGTGGTAGTTTTGTTTCTAACATTGTGTAGTCGTGGCGGCCCACTTGAGGATGTGGTAGGTAGCATAATGGATCAGTTTCAGGTGTTTGAGTAATGCTATGTCATGGGTGAGCATGATCGATCTTGAATTTTAAAAAATATAAAAGTTTCATCATACATGTTATCTGAAATTGGAATGATCAATTAATGCGATATAATTTAAATATGATCTTACTTCTCAAACCATCCATTGATATCAGATTAGAGATATAGGACTCATACCATTACTTTTCACTATCCCATGTGGATGATACCCTCCAACCACACCTTCATGTATATGCCCCATGAACCAATGAAATACTTTGTGTAAGTCACACTAGTGGATTAACCCCCTTGGGCCCTATTTGAGCCTAATACCACAAAAAAATTCTACCTTCTACTATGCCTTTCATAAGACTTCACGGTTGGTCCGACCACTTGGGTATTTCTAAGTGGTGTTTATTAAACCATGATGTTTCGTTTTATCTTGAATGAAAATAATTTTTTAGAAAAAAAACTAATGATAATAAAAATTCATATAACCATTTATTTTCAAAAAATGTATTTAAATTATCCATCAAAATAATAAAATGAAAAACAAATTCATATTATTAACATTTTCACATAATGTGAATTATTTTAGTTTAATTATATGTATATATCCCATTATTTTAATAAAATATTGTAGTATAGGTGATATCTATATAAAATCATCAAAAAAATAATTAAAACCCATCTACATATATGAAATATAATTGATAATGTCAAATACCCCAACAATTCAACCATTCATTTCCCAAATAAAAAAATATAAAAAGGAATAAAAATGAAAATGATTTTTCCTAGATTAAAATTACAATGAATTTAAATTAAATAATTTTCAATGTCAAAACAAACAAAAAAATTACACATAAAATATCAATTTAATTTCAAAATTTTCTAAGAATTAATCGTCAAATGTATTTTATTTTTTCCTTTTATAAAAATTATGGAACTTCTCTTTCAATTCTTCCATGTTTCTTAATTCATTATTATTAAACATTCCAAATCATGATTTACCTATCTTTTGAATAACTCACATATCCCTCCTGATATGAATTCAAATAGTTTTATCCTCACATAATTAATAAATTCTCTTTATTTATAACATTGTAAATAAACTAATTTCTCTAAATTATAAATAAATAAGGTAAATAAAATCATGAGGACATTTAATAATGGTTCAAATGAATCTAAGGATTATGGTTAGTAGGAATAGATGATTAAAAATTAACTCTCAAGTTGGAGGACTATTCGTTAAATCATAAATCATAATATCAAAATTAAAATCACAATGAAATTATAATAAAAATAAAACTCCAACTTCCCAAACTCAATGTAAGGTCACAAATAATAAAATCATAATATCTGATGTACACCTTATTCAATGTTTTTTCTATTTTTTTATATTTTTTTCTTTTACAATGAACATTTTTTTTACGAATTTCATTCATAGAATAAACCTAAAATACACTACCTAACCACATATGATAATAATCATTGGTTTAGTTGTGGTGATTTTTTATTTTTCTAAACCAAAACACTTTTATATTTTTAATAAGAGAGTACAAGAAGGGAAGAAAGTGATAGTACAATTTATGAATCAAATAACTTTACTTATTCCCCCAATTATCACCCCACAATATTTAAATACAATTTATATTATCACTACCCCGCTAAATCTCTTCACCCCCATACTTCATCATTTAAATATTATGAAAATACATAGATGAGGGTTATAATGGATTAAAATGGATCAAAACATGGCACATACCTATCAATTTAATTCATGGTTTCTATGCACTAAAGAAGGATTAATGAAAATGTGGAATTTATGGTTAATTTGTATTCAAAATATACCTTAATAATATTAATTGTGTTATTTAGTTATATCATTGATATGTTTAAATGAATGATCTCATAGGTTCCATGTCCCATGGTCACTCAAGAAAAAATGTCAGCATAAAATACGATGTACTTGGCCTATAAATTATCTCAGGAATCAAAAATTTGATATTGTAAAATCAATCAAGGAATGACTAATAATAAAAAATAAATATAGATGAATTTCATAAATTCAAATAATGGGTTTTTAGGAAATTTCATTTACATTAATTTACTAAATAATTAAAATAAGGACTCCATATTTAAATTTCATGGTTAATTATAATCATCATGTTATATATTTTAATCATTAAATTTGAGTAACATTGAAATCTAAAGCATAGTATCACAAGATTCCTAAGAAACTGATGTCACTTATATAAGTCCTGTGAAGCATGATTTCATGTATGGGCATGCAATTCTAGTTTAAGCTCAAAACACATTATATAAACAAATGTTTGGATTTTGAAAATAGATTATTTATAAATAAACTACATGTTATATGAATCTTATTATTCATTCCTAATTTTATTTTTAGTGCCTTACTTATTCCATAATGAACATATCAATTATTTTTACTCAACTAAACACATAGATCATGTAATTTAAGATCAAAATGATAAGATGGAGTCGTAAGGTATGCTAGAATTATCTTAAGAATGAAATTAGAATCAAAATTTTACAAAATAAATTAATGATAAATCTAGTTAGTATCCTCTTTGTGTCCCATGAAATTTTCAATGTCTAGACGGTAGTACTATCTATTATTCAATGTATGATGGTGAATCGATCTTCATAGACTTTAACCACAACATGTTGCATTTCCTATCATGTAATTCTTTATTCATGGGGAGAAACAACCCATTGATAGAGTATAACCAATCCATAAACTTCAAAATTATGTATAGAATTCATGGAATGGGTATGATGATCTATGAATAATCATCCTTAATGGTGAGGAACGACCTATAAAAATACTATACCAGATCCATCCCCTTCACATTAAAGTATATCATACATGGTAGGGGTAGGATAAAATATGAATCATCCTCTTTCTTGGTTGCTACATGTGAAACCTTATCCTTCTTTTCCGTTGCTTAATCAACAGGAAATACTTTATATTAATTATCAAAGGGAAAGTAAGAAGGTATTTTTACTTGAATAAAATTCAAATTTGAATTATAAATAAGAAGTTTTCCTTTTCAATAAAAGCATAATTTTCTTTTATTTACACCAAAACAACTACGTGGACTTTTTCATGACCCTCCTCAATTGCATGTCTATCAAATATATGGATCTCCAATTATTCCTCAAAATGTACATTTGTTTTTTCTTCATATTCCTCTAGGAAATAATAAATAATATTTTAATCTTAAAAATTAAATCAACTAAAATTAATATTAAATTCATATTGAAAAAATGTAATTGAGTTTAAGATAAGATCATCTCCCTTAATTGGTTCATATACAATATCTTCCTTAGTGGTTATCACCTTTTCTAGTTAGATGGGGGAAAGTGGAGTCAAGTGGTTAGGATCATCCATATTTTATTCAATTTCAACCACATGGGTGGTTTCTTCCTCAATGGATAGAAAAATATAAAAATGTTTTATATGTTATAATTGAAAGGGATAAGAGAGATATATTTGTACCTCATACTAATTCAATAATTTATCAAGATCATGTGGATTTCCCACATGCATATTACTGGTAGTTCTTCATCAGTAAGGATGAACTTTATACCATCATGTTCATTTGGGATCTTTTTTCTAAAATGGTTTGATGGTTTACATTCCTTGAGTGTGACTTTACCTTCATGAATTTATTTAGTGAGATTATAAAAATAAAATGGCACATTAATCTTATCATCAAATATGTGTAATAAAATTTATAATTAATTAACTTCAAACATAAAATCTTAAGGTGATAGTCCTATATCATTGAAATAGTTCTTATGATTGTAAATTTTCTTATGATAATTATCCCTTTATTAGAGGTCTCCCTTTTTATCGCCTATTTATTTTTCATTCACATATGTCTAATTCTTCCATCATATGAAAACAATTGAAACATCATTGGAAAATAATTTTTTATATTATTTTAAAAAAATATATACTTTATAAATATATAATAATGATGAAAACTAAGGATTGGATCCCCAGAAACTATGCTAGTTTTTGTGTACACGTGTTGTATGGAATGTGAAATGAATATATATAATTTTCTCATATTGAAGAACACTAGTTGACCAGTGTCATATCACATAATAATATTCAATGTTCATTTACTCCTTCTAATTCATCATAAATAATTAATATTTTTTGTTTTTATTATTTTATGAAAACTATTAAATACATGGATTTTATTAATTTAGATAATAATAAAATAAAAATAAATATGTAAATTTAAAAAAATAATATCATGCAAAGTTAATGAGAACGTGATTAGAAGTAGAGAACTTGGTTCTACGTTTGGTTTTGGGTTCCATTATTATTATTATTTTATTTGTTTAATTTTAGTTTGATATTTCAATCATGAAATCATATTATTAACTGCTATATTTTTATTCAGAAATTGATAAATCTTTAATGCCTTATGTAATATAAATTCCATTTCCTATAGTAATCATGTTTGATGGAACACATTCATAGAGGGTGTGATATGTTCTAGAAAATCACTGCATCATATACCATTTCATCTAATAATTAACTCAAAATATATTTTAGAATATCTAATAAAATTAATAGAGGTAAAAGTAAAAAAATAAAAAAATTTAAATAGATTTTAATTGTTGTATGTCATGAGGGTCAATCGTCACACCCATGAATGACACTATTATCTATCAAAAAGATGTTATTGTATATTCCATATATCAAATAGAAACCCAATGACACATTATATGATAACCCATAACAAATAATGATTTATTCCCCCATTTAGATAAACTATTTTTTTATTTTTTATAATTTGAATTTAGTTTTTATTTTATACAACAATATCCAAGATAGGTACAAAAAAACCATGGAATAAAAATTTTCTACCTAAATCAAATTAAATTGACTTATTAATTTTTCATGTTGATTTTTATCATTATTTTTTAATAAATTAATCATTTCAAGTGATACTTAATTGTGCCTCAAAAGATACACATACCCACCGCATCTGAAGTCATCATTAAAGGAAATGTTTTCAAACAACCATCTTGACATTCTTTTTTCTGGGCCACGTATATAAATATTTTTGAGATATAATATATCATTAGCTCATTTACCATAACAAATGAATGTTTATATGGTAATATTACTTAATAATGGTTCACACACATAAATTTATTCATAGTCATTATGATATAATTAGCTATCATTATAGGGTCATTAAAAGCTATTCTTATTCATATTTCATGAGAAAAAATTAAAATTTATGTGTACTTCGAATCATAAATAGTTATATTATTATAGTCTAAATTAATTATATAATTCTAAATATAAATTTTATATAATCCAATACTAATGTATGAAAACCATAAAACTTTATATATATATATATATAAAATAATAGATTTTCATTATTAAAAATTCAATTAATACCCCATGAAAGAAAAATATATAAATAAATTTTGTGTTTATTGATGAAAAAATGATCATATAATTTATGAAATAATTAAAATCCATCATTAAGAATTCACCTCAAAAGTAATGCAACCCTTTCTACATTTATAACTCATATATTCAATTCCCCATTAATCAAATTCCAATATTCATTGAGGATTATCATATTACCAAAAATATAGTATGTTTATTCAACCTATAATTCTGATGATTTAGAGTTATAGAAATCAATTACTATAATAAAAATTTATTTTCAATAATGAGCCTTTTATTTCATTATGATTCATTCAATCACATTGACTGATTCCATGACTTCTTATAGATTCAGAAACATTGAAAACATATTAGATAAAATAAAACATATTTATCATACATATCCTTGTTTTTTATTAATTTTCACCCTTATAAGGTAATAAATTCATATAGATTGGGATTATAAACAATTATTAATTACATATCTTTATGGATATCAAGATAAAAATTATTTTGTTGCTCATTGAAATTATTAATGTTTAATTATTTATTCCAATGGACTAATATCAATCAAAATTTTAATTCATGTTCAATGATATAAATATATATATAATTTTGTGTGACGACATTAGTGCCATAATTGATATTATTCAAAGTGATCTATAATTTGGTATACACCCATTAAAATAATAACCTTCACTCTTATTAATGTAATAGTACCTAATCCACATTTATTCTATTTCATAGCACAACTAATCACATCTCTTATGGAATATATATTTAGTTAATGAAATATAGATAATTTCTCTTATACCACTCATAGATTATTCACTAAACAACTTCATACTCAATTTAACTCAATAATATATGTGACACCAATATTATAGGTAAAAGTATCATAATATCACTTGCTTATGTGTCATAAAATATTCACAATAATATAATTTTTTTGGAAAATGTGTTAAATAAGGGATATTTTTAATGTTGTAATTTTGGAAGCTTCCCCTCTCAATGGGATGTTTCTCAACGAGGATAATAACTAAATAAGTATTTAGTTTGATACGGTTACTATGTTATCATTATTATTTAATTCTTAAATTGTGTACAAACTCACATAAAACATTTTCGTACATGTGTGGAAACATTTTTTTTTAATTTTTAGAGTTTCTTAAAAGATATCTGAATAGGTTTTTGTGCTGAAAATTTAATCAGGCTGGAATTCATTACTGTTATGCCATAATTTACAATTTTTAAGAATAAATAAATTTTTTGTATAACTATATGGGAGATACATAAAATAATTTTCTAATGAATCTAGATAAAATCAAGATGAAATAAAATAGTTAACAATGTGGTTGAATTTTAAATTTAATGATGTTTTGCAACTGATTATAAAATGCATACAATACAGTGCAATAAGAAAATAATGATATATCATTTAACTATTGAATTATAGGTTCATTGGATTCCTTGATAATGTTATATCTTATTACCAAATTCTCCTAAATGAAGATTTTATATATAATGATTATCATGACAATGGGTTGTGAAAGTATTATTCATACTAAAATATTCACCCTTTAGAATTAATTCATATTTTATAAGAATAATCAAGATAATTTATTATTTATTATTTTATAGAGAAAATATCATGATATACATTAAACTATATTGGAGTGTAAATTGAGATATGTAAGATTCACCATATTATAATTAAATTTTGTTGAATTGTCTAAGAAATGATAGTACATCTCTAAAATATGTACTATATTTGGTTACATTATACTGTAGATTGTTTCACCATAAAGGGATAGGGGTTTTATAGTGGTTAAAGAAAATAGATATGATTTTCTATGATTATATGTATAACATCATATTGAATGAAAAATTATATAATTAAATAATGGTGATGGGTATCAACTTTTATTCAACAATAATAAAACTCAAATCTATAATACATCTATTCATATCCATGGTTATCAATTCCTTATGGATATATATGATATATGGAAATGAAAATGGATTGGATTATGTGGAATTAATCATCAAATAACATATGAGATTTTATATTTTGAATATGGGAATATGTTGAGAAGATATTTTTGTAGTGGTTATGGAACAATTTAGATGAGGAAGAAGATAAAAAAGAAGATGAAAACAAAGAATATTAAGTTAGATAACAATAATATCTTTATTAAAATAATTAATTGTTGAAAAATATTTTTAAAAAATATAAAATCAGTATTTTGGTTTATATAATTGAAAATTACACATGTTAGGATAAAAATAATGTTTCAAGGGTTCTAGGATAATTCATAATCAATTTTACTCTAAAAACATATTGTAATGGGATGTGTGATCTGGAATTTTATGAGATCATTCTATGGATATTGGTTCTAATTTTGTCTATTGAATCATGTAGAAATATATTTTTCTTGATTTGTTTTTATTTTCAAGTATGTGTTGTTTTTTTAAAGAAACCATGTTATGAACTATAACAGGATTAGAAGTTTTTATTATATAGAAATTTAAATAGAAGGGGATTTTTTAATGAACCCCTCCGACATAGAATTCTCACTATTAATGAGGAACCATTTCATGTTTTACTAAATAAATTTCTACCTTCTAAGACAATAATTTATATTGATATTTATTTTGTGAATATTTTTTCTACGTTTGACATTTGAAGCTCTATATTTATTTATCCTTATACTGAACATACTTTTAGTGAATATAAATTGTATTCCAACATTTTAAAAAGAAAATTATTATGTATAAAAGTGTGGAACGAATACATTTTATCTATTAATTGGATTGAATGTGCAGGAGAATTATATTAATGTTTTTGATTCCTGTGATAAAGGTTCATATACATTATAAGTGGATAGAAATGGTTTGGATAATGACATTATTTGTTAGTATCTCATATTCCCAACTCTTTCAAAAAAATTGTTTTCCACATTTTATGGGATCTAGTTAGAGAATTTCATTTTGTAAAAATTTGAAATCCCAGTTTCAAGTAATTTTAATTTTATGAAATCCAAGATATAGTTTTCTTGAATAATGTATTAAGATATAGATATTAATGATTAATAAAAAGTAGATAACATCATTTCATGAATTAGTGAAATTGTGAGAACTATCAATGATTTTGGCAAGCAGTTAATGGAATATATGAATATAAATGTTATACCATATACCCTTCTATTTATACTTAATGAAAGGGTTCATTAACTAAAATAAAATAATCTAGGTTCTATTCTATTGGATAAAATGAATAGATTATTTATGACATTTTTAAAAAGTTATATGATGTTTTATAGAATAGTGTTTTTTAAAAGAAAATATTTTATAAATCCTAAAAACAAGAATAGTGTAATAGACATTGATATAGATTCAGAAGATTCTAATAAAGATATATTTAATTACTACTATATTTTTTAAAAACCTTTCATTCCTAAATATTAGGGGGAACAGTATTTGGAAATTCAATAATATTGGTGAGGAGTATCTCGAAGAAAAAAAATATAAGACAAAGGTTATAAACCAATATAATAAATGACTTAGACCCTAACCACATTATAATCCTAAGAGGTCAAATAATTATCCATAATATTTTACTCAATAATGGGGTGATTAATGATTGTTTCAACCTCAATTAGTCATAAAAAATATTGTAACATACCTTCCACAACCAATGTGAGTAACTATTCATTATGTAGATGACAATAAAAAAAGTTCCTAATTTCATCAATGAGAAGGTGATAACGTTGTATTTTTAAAAAATGATTCCAGTGGAGAAAAACCTTGATGTCTATCATGAGTGATGAATTTTGTATCAAGGGTTTGTGTAAATCCACCTAAAAATACCTATTCTAGACCCTAGTAAACCCTACATCAATCATGTTACTAATGATGCATGAGCCACTGGTATTGATGTTCAAATTGGCCATAAGAATACAACCATAGATATTTATTCCTAGTATAATAAATCAAATCATGAAAAGGATATCAATAACTTAAATCAGTAGTGAGTTTAATAATGATAAATAATTTTGATATTTAAGTGCACCATCCATATCTCTTGGATCCTAAATATTTTGATTCTAGGATCTTGGAGCCTAAATGTTTTATCCATAAAATGCCTTTTTATTAATTTCCTAATAAAAACATAGTAGAAATAAATAATAATAACTCACTTTATTCATCGAATTAATTATAGGCGGTCGATGTTCGTGCAGAAAATATATTGGATGTTTTCAAACTGATATTATGTATCAGAGAAATAAAATAGTCCACCAAACAAGTACTATATATGAGAGTCTTAATACCCATGGTTGAATTTGTCACTTAGATAATTAATGTTAATTATATCATAATATAAGAATATGGACACCATGGAGGATCCTTATCACTGAATGAAATAATCTATTAGAATCTAATATGTAAAGACATGTTATTACATGAACTTCATTTTATTTTTATGAAACACATCTCATTACATGTTAACCTAGGGAAACTCTAGGTTATTACTCTGGAGTGGATATAAAAAACCATTGGCGGAGAAAAAAATTTGTTGGAATTATGTTATCTAAATGTGGAATTTATTATTACAACCTGAAATATTGGATAGAAGCACCCATTATGGATCATCCAATATAGTATTAGTTTTTCAGATGAAAATTACTCAAATATTTAAATCATTATTATTAATAGGTAATCATTGAAAATTGATAATAATTTTTGACCAATTATTCTATGAGAAGATAACCTCTCTATAATATATAATCCAAAAAAACTTATTATACAAAATGTTCTTCAATATCAGTGATGTACTAGAGAATCCAACGTTAACCTTTTCAGTTAAGCGTGAATGATTTTTCCATATGAATTCCACACATAACTATTCCATAAATTATATCACATATGTCTTATATTTAATCATATACATACCAAATACCCTATTATTATTATTATAGTAATGATGAATTAAAAAATACTCTTACATTTTAATGTCGAAACATCAACAAAGTTGTCATGTTTTTTTTAAAAAAACATGTTCTTTGTATAGATAGAATTGTTTCATTCAAGGAAAATTCCATAACTATAACACTAACATTATTAGCATTCCTAATTATTCTCATACCCTCTAAAATCATTTCAAAACATGGAATGAGAAAAAAAGTCTCCATAATGAAAGTGGAATAAAATAAACACACTTTTCCTTAAGTAAAGCTATAAAATCATTATTAAAAAGTTAAGGTTTTCATAATAACAAATGTGATAAATATTAATATACATCACCAAGAAAAAAATAATTCCTCAATAGTTGTTAAAATAAGACAAAATAAATTAATAATGAAAAATTTAATAATGATAAGTGTTTCTTGGAATAACATCAAACCCATTAGTATCATTCCATGGAATAAATACATTCAAATTTAAAATATAACATCCTCCCATTGATTCAATGTATGATATGTCATATGTATAAAACATTTGTTCCAATGTAGTTTGGTCTCTAATATGATTGTTTAATTTATCAGTTTCTAGTGATAATGATTCCATGATTTTATTGTTTAATAATTTAGAAGTGATCATGATATTAGTGGTTTGAAGGTTTATATCATATTATTGGTGGAATCCTATTAGGTATTTTGAATTATATGGACCCCAACAAAAGACTTGTGGAGTTCCACCATATGGTGAGTAGTGATTACAGAACCCTAATTGTTCTTCTAAGCCATTAGGTCCTCCATTTAACCCAATCCAAGGGAGAATTTAAAAAACACCATTGGATTTTAATCCCATATCATTTTTTATCCCATTAACTCCTAATTCCATCACCTTTACCACTATTTCAAATTACATACCTATATTTTTGTCTATATAGATTTCCCATTCCTATCCCCTTACTAAATCAATCATGGAATGATATGATGACACTAAAATAATATATTGTATATATATATATACTCCAAATCATTTTTCTTTAATGTGATAAGACTAAGTATCTATAATGAATATGTGGTTTATCTAATGATTTCATGAAAAATTATTCCTTCCTTTATTCATCTATGATGACTCTAGTGATTTAACAATGTAACATTATCATATTGAAATCTACATAAAATAATGATGTTTTAAGGATATGTTTTTAGTAATAATATTCTGAAACATCATCACAAGGATATATCGGTTTTAAAAATATAACATGTTTTTGATCTACATGTCTATTGGTTTTAATTATTGTGTCAATGAAAACTCTTTGACCAAAGAATGATTCTTTATGAATAGTGGATGGTTTCTGGTATTCTTACACAGATTGACCATCGAATGGTCATTTTATCTTTGAATATAATCTCATGTTTATAATTCATAGATTGTTTTTTGTGGATCTATGATTATTTTCTAGACCTAATTATATCATCAAGATTTGATGATGAATTAATGTCATTTTTTAAAATGAAAAATAGGTATGAAGAACTGAGAGCCCCATACTCATAAAAATTAGTGTTTTATTTAATTCTCAAATTCCATTCTAGAAATGATATCTTCACGGGTCCATTTTTCTATATCAATATCATCGATGAACTATATAAAGAATATACAGACTTAAAATCTAATAATGTTTTTCATGAGTGCGAATTTTGGTACAATTTTGTTCCATTGATGGACTTATGTGTTCTCCATCAAGTACCTTGAGGTATGAATTTACATACCATTTAGAGATTAATTATACACATGTTTCCTTGGATTTAATATTCAATGTTTATTCTTTTTTGTTGTTACTAATTGTGAATGCATGTGATTATGTCCAGAACATGTGATTCCCGTTTATCATACTTCTTTCCATGAGTTTTTTATAGATTGATTATTCATTTTTGAATTTCATCACATTAATTTAAAAACTCAATCATTTTCTCATGTTGAAATTTTATGATTTTATTTTTTATACTCGTAATGATCCATGAGCCTTTAACATATATAGGTATTTGATTTTATAAATATATATTAACTAAATATAAACAAGTGTTCAAAATTCCTAGTGTATTTAGAATATAAATAACATAAAATTACAACATGAAAATAAATCAAGACTTAAATATTTTATTCTACATATTGATCACTTAAGTAAAATTTATCTCAAAAAATATTAAAAGAATAACCTATAGAATACATAGAAAAATGTTTTGAGATAAAAACTCAAGTAAGAGAATAAACATGACGGTGATGCATAACATGTCAATCAATGGGGATGACATGAAATCATAGATTCAGGCCTCGTGAATAATCATATGGGACCAAAAAAAATAATATGTAATCACTAAATAATGAAAACATTTGAAGGAAGAGAAAATATAAAACATGACATAAGTATAAGTAATATAAAAAAAAGAAACATCACACTGTGAACGATTTCCCATCTTGTATTAGGTTTACCACCTAATAACTTACATACATGCTCATAAAATACATTTCCATATTTTGTAACCCTCTCACGGTTCACCTATAATAATATATATATGAATATGTATTCTACATAACAAAATAAGACCTAAGGCATAATCATATAGATTTCTAATAGAAATAAACGAGTTCCATAACAATGTCATAGAGAATATCCAAATGTAATATCATAAGAGTTTATATTAAATAATGGATTTATTAATTAATGAATGACCATAAATATAATTATAGAAAATTTATTTCCATTTTATCAAATTAATGGAAAATGACTTGACAAATCACTTTCGAAATTTACCACTTAAGTAGGGTATTATGAAAAGTGTAAAGGGACTATAAAGAGGGAAAGAGAACAAAAATTTCTGTAAAAAATATAATAGAAATGGATTTATATATAAAAATTATTTTTTAGAAACAATTTAGGATTTGAAAAATTTCTTGGATTGGTAACTTAATAGAGACAAGAAAAATGTAGATGATCCCTTTAACTATATTTTCTATGTAAAATTATAAGGGAATCATAAAAACACATGTATAATCATCATGGAAATGTGAACTACACAAGTTATATATATATATATAAGAAACTTTTTTATATGAAATGAGTGATAAAAATAATCATAGATATTAAAATTAAGTTTGTCATAGAGAAGTCAAAACCCAAATGAAAAAGGATTGTTTAATGAAATCCCTCTCCTTCTATTCCAGAACCACTCCACACATTCTCTTAATATCCTGAATAATTGAATTAGATTTTTTAATTTCATTATTAGCAATCCTTTATGTTATATTTTATTATCTAATATTTTTAAGCTCATTTATTACCATTTTAATAAGATATAAACAATATTTTCATTGTAAAGGGGGAGTTTGTTTAATTATTCTACGGTCAGATCACTTGAGGATTAATATTAAACTTCTAGTAAAATGTGAGAAATGATTTAAATGGGAAATTAAATGATATTCATTTAATTATATAAATTTAAATTTTCCAAAAATAGTCATATTTATTTTCTTACAGGGTTGATTTATTGAGTAAAAATGTTAATGGTAAACAGATTGTTTATTTACCCATTTCATAGACCATCACAACAATAAATAGTTTGATTTTTTATATTATTATTAAATTATTTAAAAACATAAATTTCATTAAAAAATATTTATTATAATCATATATACCCGTTTTAATGTTTTTATAACCTTCCTTGATGGTGGTGGAGAAAAATAAAGTCTGGTGTTCACAAAGGTGATGAATCAATCCTATTATTAACAATAGCTCTTTTTAAGAATAAAAATTTGGATGGTAAAATATAAATATTCTATTAAAATAATTTAATTTTTTTTGTATTTATTAAATTAGATTCATTATTTATTTTTCATTGAGTGATGTAACGAAAAGGTATAATAATAATAGAATTTAAAAGAGATAAACTGATAATAATACCTCTTATAATAATCCTCCTTGAAAACACCTCGTGGATCCTAGATTAGAATTATTGGTGAATCAAATAGAACAAGGAAATTATTAAGAGAGTTTGTAAAATATATTTTATATTTTTGAAAACAAAAAAACATTAGAATGTGTGTATAAGAAAAATTTAAAGGGGTTGTATTTATAATGGGGAGAGGGGTGTTTTTAATATAAGAATCATTAGTTTATAATTAATGTTAATGTATATCAATGAACATTATTATGTGGAATATTTATATAAAATGATGAATGTGAGATAATATTAGTGGTTATTAACATCAATAATGACTAAAAATTAATTTATTTGGATTATAAAGTTAATTAAAAATATTAATGTATTCACCTCTTCATCAAAATTCAAGTATTTTAAAAAATTAACAAAAAAACGATTATCATCATTATTATATTCTAAAAATTAAATTCATTTCATAAAAATTATAAATTTGATAACATTATTTTTTAATAATATATTCATTTATTTTTATAATGTCTCTTTTAATATTATGACCAATTTTTAAAATCATTGAAAAACTACTTATGATCACATAAAATTTTATTTTTATTATAATAAACAAATATTTTAATTTATAAACCAATTTTTTGAAAATAGAGTTACTTATCACACAATATATTTATTATAAAATAAAATTAATACATTTTAATTGTGAAAAAATAAACAAAATAATTTATCATTGTGAAAAACATTTATTTAATTCTATCACAGATTAAATATATCATATTTTCATTTTATATTATAAACAAATATTAATTTACACTTCCATATGTGATGATCATATTTTAATAGTCAACTTACTACTCATAAGCTTCATATTACTCTTGCTACAGTGGGATTACTATTCCAATAGAGTCATTTTCATTATAATTATCTAATTTATAATGGCTTTGTTGGTTTCTTAAATTCTATAAGTACCTTATATAATATTCATTCTTAATTCAATTATATTTTCTTCAATGTTATATATATATATATATATATTAATTTTTGATATGAATATTATATAATTAATAATATTATTCATTCGTCTAATAGTTTTTTCATGAGTATGGTTATTATAGAGGATCGAGCATATCCAAATTTAAATATCTTATTTTTCTTATTTTAAATTTATTATCCCTATGTGATATTTTATGTTCTTATGGCCATTTTGATTTTCTAAATTTATAAATAATATAATATAATATAATGTTTTTTGTTTAACCATGAGGTGCTTGTTTTTTATACTACATTATAAAAAATGACCCAATAATAAGAAGGTATATTACAATGTAAAAATTACACACCATTATATTCTTCCCCCAAATAAAAAATTACCCTTGAAATTAAATGTCTCGTATAACGGTCAGACCAACTAAGTGCACTACTTGATAATATCTTCATTTAGCTCCCATGTTTCCACCTCAAACTTATGGATTTTCCATAGTAATTTGACATGGTGATTTTTCATCTTAAATAGAAAATTATCTCTATAGTCAAAGATCATCACCATCTGGTCATCATAAGAGAGATCAAAATCACAGTATACCACCTCTTAATTCAAAAAATATTAGGGGTATTGTATTTACTTTCTCATTATGGATTAATGTATTACATTATATATATGATAAAGGGATGGTGATATAGTTTTTCTATAGGCCACACCTTTTATGCAATCAAGAATCCCAATGGAGTCATCATCTATGGTACATAGCTTTACCTTGTTAAAATATCTCATGGATAACTTACACCAATATATTTATATGATCATTTTTTTAAGACCAGAAAATCGATGTCAATTTATTTATATTCATCATAGAACTTATATTCAATCTGAATATCCCTAATGTGTTTTCTATTCATATTGAAATTTTCTACCATTTCCTTATTATTATTTTTGTGTCAAAATCTTTTGTTCACTAACTTCATCATATGATTCATGTGTTCATAATCACTACCAATAGATGGATTCATATGGTTACATTTGTATTAATTAGTTAAATATATTATTTTAGGATAATTGTACCCTATGAATATGGTGATCTTATCCTCCTTTAAATTCCACCAGTCATACTCAAAACATGACTTATATTATTTGGATTCTTCTATAAAATTAGACATCATATTTTGTGTAATAAGTTTTTAGTGATGTTCAAAACATTGTTTATAACATCATTTAGGATCCTCAAAAACATGTATGTAAATATAGGATCTTGATCAGAAAAACCGGTTATTGGTTTTCCATGCTGCCTCACAACTTCTATAATATATATATATATATATACATATATATCCTTTTTGTTAATAGAGTGTGAATTACTATCAAATATCAATGATGTGAGTATAATTTCTATGAATATATGTATATCCCATATAACATTATTTATTATTAATGTCTTCATACGAATAGTGAAAAACACCATGGGTGTGGTTTCCCATTTCCATGTAGGTATGTGTGTTGTTTAAATCATTCAACTATAATTTTTTCTTTCATCCTCTAGCTACTGATATACTGGGAACATTTATATGTACTCTACTGTCTATTTCTTCATATTTTCCCACCAATAGAGTAACACCCCGCCCCAACATCATTGGCTTGAGGAGGCGGTGAGGGTTACTTGGCCTTACGTGACTTTCCCAAGGCACCAAAGGATGGTAATAAATGCCTTGGGATTTAAGAGAAAAGTGGGGAAAATTTTTCCCTCAAGAGGATAACCCAACCAACCAACAACCAATAACTATAATGCATGAATTTTAAAACAACCAACCATGCCGTAACAACCCAAAGTTCATACAACCAAAAATTTCGAAAACATCAGAGTACAACGGAAACTAAAAGACAACCATGACAATCTGTGACACCACCACAGCTCCACTCTAGCTCCAAACTCTATGCACCACCAAGTATCATGAGGCACCATTAAAAGATGGAGATTCCTTACCTTTTCCCACGTCCTAGTATACTACATCTGCAAAGACACCAAAGTGCCAAAGCATTGGGTGAGTTCAACTACTTAGTAAGATTCCCCCAAATGACTTCCCTACACACGCCACAAGGATAAACCGTTAGTACATTTATATAAAACAATTTATATAAAATAATTCCATTTGAAAACTGATTAAAAAATCCAAACATTCCATACAAGGGAAAGCCACCACAATCAAGCCACACGCCAGTTACCATGTTCATATTTCACTCACAAGCCCCATCTACAAACATCACATAGTCAAGAGATCAACCAACAACAGGGGTAATTTCTCATCCAACCCGTTCACAACCCAACAAGTGGTACATTCTCGGCCACATTCCTTTATAGTGGCCCTTCCGAGCATTATCCATCCATCGCCCAGATTATAGTGGCACTTTCTCGACTACTCCACAACATCACAATAAATTCCAATATAACATCCCATTCATATCCACACAAGCACAAGCCACACATAATCACACATTATTACAAATACCATTGCATTCCATTATCATGCTCAAATTAATTGTCATTTTAAAATCAACATTGTAAACTCATCCAATTAAATCCATTTCCAACAAAACCCATTTTCACCCAAAAATCCCAATTTCATGCCAACACCCCCCAATTTCTTCACCCATACATTTTCCAACAGATATGACACATGATTTACCAATTAAATTTCAAACAAACAATTTAATTGTAAATGCAGCACACAATTCCACCAAGTGGATTCTAGAGAGAAGCCACCTACCTTTAAGGTTCCATAGAAACCGATCCACACGCAACCGCACCTCGAAAAACGGCGAACACACCACTTAAACCTCTCTAGATCCTCTTCCCTAACACCCACAAGCCTTAAAACATCATCCAAGGCCACCACAACCCTAGATCTACACAAAAAAAGTGCAGATCTAGAAAACCAATAAGGAGTGAAGAGAATATCTAGAGGAAAACACAAAGAAACTCTGGGAGAAGACTTACCTGGGAGGAATCACCTTCAAACCCTCTTGAATCCTCTTTAAACCCCTTCCAAAATGAGTGGGAGTGCCCTTCTAGCCTCTGAGAACCACGAATCCCGAGTGAGGCTTGAGTGGGAGGAAGAGAGGAGTGTTTTAGGTCAACCCCGAGGGAGACCAGACTTAAAAACCCCAACTTTAAGTGGCCGCACGGTTAGCCCGCACGGTTTTGGAAACTGTGCGCTAACCATGTGCACGCCACTACCTTGAGAGCAGGTGCCTACACGTTTTCCTCGCATGGTTTGGAAAACCGTGTGCAGGCCATGCGTAGCCTATTTAATCTCCCTGCATGGTTTGCTGGAGCATCCGCACAGTTTACACAAACCGTGCTCAAACCATGCGCCACTTTAAATGCCTCCAAACTCATCCAAAAACATTCCAAAATCTTCCGACCTTTTCCCAACTCATCCCATGCCCATAAAATCATAAAAAAACATAAAAAAAGGCTACATACCTCAAACCGGGGGAACTACATTCTCCCCACCATTGGACTTTCTGTCCTCGGAATGTAGTGGACCTGCCCTTTTCCGAAAGAGCTCGGGCCACTGTTCCGCCATTTCAATCTCCCGTTCTAAAGTTCCTTCCTAGATCTAGCCATGTTGCCACAAAACATAAACTATAATGATGGTTTTGTCATGGAGGACATTCTCTTGCCTATCCACAACTCGCACTGGCACATGCACCAACGAAGCATTCAGCTCTATCTCAACATGATCCCATCGAATAACATGGCCTGGATTCGTCTGGTATTTTTTCTGCTGCAACACACTAAATAAATTCTGTACCACACTAAACCTAGGTGGAAAATACAACTGATAAGCCACATCACCAATCCGCTCAGTAATCTCAAAAGGACCAATGTACCATAGAGATAACTTCCCTTATTTCCCAAACCGACGATGTCCCAACTGAGGAGAAATCCTCATGAAAACATGATCACTCTCCTTGAATGAAAATGGCCGTCGACGATGATCCACACATGATTTCTGACGCCTCTGAGCTGTCTCCATACTCTTCATGATCAAATTGATCTTTTCTGTAGTCTCTGGGACAAGACTTGTTCCAACCATCAAAGACTCACCTATTTCCACACAACATAGTGGAGAACGACACGGCCGCCCATACAATGCTTCAAACAGAGCCATCTGTATGGATTCAAGATAACTGTTATTATACAAGAATTCAACCAAGGACAGGTGCTCCTCCCACGAGCCACCAAAATCCATCACACTAGCTCGCAACATATCTTCTATGGTTTGTATCATCCTCTCGGATTGGCCATCCGTTTGAGGGTGATATGTCATATTCATGGCCAACTTTGTTCCAAGGGCTTACTGCAAAGATTTCCAGAAATGAGAAGTAAACCTCGGATCACTATCTAATACGATCAAAACTGGAACACAATGCCTTTTTACCACCTCTTGGATATAGATTTTGGACACATCTTCCACCATATGAGATTCATGAATTGGGATGAAATGGGCTGACTTCGTTATCTGATCCACTATCACCCAAATGGCATCGTGTTTTCTGACCATTCTTGGGAGACCTGTGACAAAATTCATCGATATCAGATCCCAATTCCAAACAAGGATAGGTAACCACTACAACATTTTCACTGGCCTCTGGTGCTCTGCCTTAACCTGCTGGAAAGTCAAGCATCATGAAATGAACTCAACCACTCTTCTTTTCAATCCAGCCCACCAGAACTGTGCTTTCAACACCTTATACATCTTCTAAATTCCATGGTGAACAACCCATCAGGAATGATGGTACTCCCTGAGAAGATCCTCCTGACAAGCCACTGGTACAACAATCTGATTCTAGAAACACAAAACTGATTCTTTATTCAGTTGCCACCCCTCAACGGTCTCTCCACCATTGAGTCTCGACCCCATGGTCACACATTCAGGATCTGATATCTGTGTCTCTCTAACCAGACCAACCAAGTAAGGAATCAAGGAAACCAGAAATAATACCAATTTATCGCCCTGGTCCTCACCTTCTAGCCGCATGTCCGCTATCACTGACATCAATTTCCACTGGTCCAATTCCTGTTTCACCACCTCAGCGTATAATTTCCTAATTAATGAATCCGCCAACGAATTTCCCTTACCTGGTGTATACATTAAGTCAAAATCAAACATCTGTAGAAATTCCATCCATCTCCTTTGCCTCATGTTCAGATCCCTTTGTATAAAGATGTGATTCAAACTCTTATGATCCGTATTGACTATGAATTTCTCTCTGAAGAGATAATGGCGCCACATTTTGAAAGCATGGACCACTGCCGCCAACTCCAAATATTGAGTTGGGTATTCATTCTCATTCAACCTCAACTATCGTGATCCATACGCAACCACATGATCCCCTTGCATGAGAACACACCCCATCCCAGATCCTGATGCATCGCAATACAACACGTACCCTTTCCCCTGTTCTGGAAAAACCAAGATTGGTGCTGATGTAAGGCGACCATTTAGCTCTTTGAAACACTGATGACAAAGTACATTCCACTGGAATTGAACATTCTTCCTTGTCAAAGTTGTCATTACTGAATCCAGACATGAAAAATCATGAAAAAAGCGGTGATAGTACCCAGCTAGACTGAGGAAACTCCATACATCAAACACATTATTTGGTGGTTTCCATAAGATAACGCCCTCTATCATTTCTGGATCTACTGAAACACCATTTTCAGAAATCACATGGCCATGAAAACAGACTTCTTGTATCCAAAAGTCACACTTTGAGAATTGGGCATACAACCGATGATCTCGCAAGATCCGTAGCACTATCTCCATGTAATGCCCATGCTTCTCCCTTGTCAGTGAATACACCAGAATATCATCTACAAAAACCACCACAAATGAATCCAAATATCTCTGAAATATCTGATTCATCAATTCCATGAACACTGATGGAACATTCGTTAGACCAACGGCCATAACAACATACTCATAATGGACATATCAACTTCTGAAATCTATTTTAGGAATATCCTCCTTCCTTACTCACAATTGATGATATCCCGATCTCATATCGATTTTGGAGAACCACTGGGCTCCCCTCAATTGGTAAACATGTCATCAATTCATGGAAGTGGATATCTGTTCTTTATCGTTACTTGGTTAAGTCAATGATAATCAACACAAAGTCTTAAAGTTCCATTGGCCTTTTTCACAAACAATACCGGCACTGCCCATGGAGATGTGCTAGGCCAGATACAACCTTTATTTTATAACTCCTCCAAATTGACCTTTAACTCCCTCAATCATGTAGGTTCTATTCGATAAGACGGAAGTGAAATAGTACTAGTTCCCAGAAAGAGATAAATCGTAAACTCCACTTCTCTTAAAGGAGGTAACCTGGAGAATTCTTTGTGAAAAACATCCATGAACCGATCGACCACTGCTGGAAAAACACTATTCCTGAAACCCTCTATCGATTCCAACGACAATACCACCAACTGATATGATAATGTTCCAACTACCAGTGCCAACAAGCCTGCTGCAACTTGCTTCTCATGCCTCTCCCCTCTAAAGAGATGTCTAATGCCATAATGTTTTTTAAAACTCACTATTCGTGCATCACAATCGACGTGGTCCAAAAACGGTATTAGCCAATCCATGCCCAAGATTGCATCATAGCCATCCATATCAAGTACTGAGAAATCCCACACTATCTCAATTTCACCCACAATGATACAACATTCTCTACACAAGATGGCTCGACACTCTTTTCTACCCAGAGGGGTTTGATGTTTCAAAACTGAAGGCATCATCACTACCTTTAAACCCAATAACTCAACAAATCATGCAGCAATAAAAGAGTGTGAAGCACCCCTATCAAACAATACTTGCATGCAGGTAGAATTGAAAAGAATAGCACCTCGTACTATGGATAGTCCCGAATGATCATCCACCATAATCTGGTCAGCTCCGAACAAATTCTTATTTTCCGTAACCTGGTATTTACTCCCTTGTTGAGGTGTCATGGTGTTCTGAGAATCACCATGACTAACTATACCTTGCTGATGAGGGGTATGCTAATTACCTCGTCCCGTCGAAGCATAGGATGCCTGCAATCCTTGCGAAGTGTCACGCACCCTCATCCTCAGAGCATTCCAATAGTAGCGCTGGAGATTCCCCATATACTTACTACTACAACATGATCTGGGTTGTGATGTCAAATCTGGCTTGATATGGGTCGATGAGCCACACTGAAAACATCCCAATTTACTCTGGGGCTTCGGAGGAAGGTTCACCGATCCCTTCATCGCATTTTGTGACATGCTCCTGCTCTAGGAATATTTGTCCCTCTTCTTCTTGATCCCAGCTCTAGAGTTCCCATTAGTCCCGGTGGGTATTACCACGCTTCCTCAGCCCGGAGTTCCCAGTAGATCTCACTCAACTACCGATGCTCAATTTACCATTTATGTGTAGTCCCTAATACACAGCACTGCTATCTTAGAATGAATTTCTTGCCTCAAGCCCGCCTCAATAAAACATGCTTTCAGCGACGTGCTACCTTCCACCTTGGGTGCAAACCGCACTAAGCTCATAAACATAGTTGTATACTCCATTATCGACATCTGTTCTTGCTTCAAACTGAAAGAGTCAGTAGTGCGCTGAATCTTGAACGTATGAGGGTAGAATTGTTTGTTAAACAATTTCTCAATGGTTTCCCACGTCATACCCTGGTCCATCCCTGCTAGGACTACCAGCTCCAACAATTGAAGGGAAAGATCCTCCAGTTTATACATTGCTAGCTTGACCTTCATCTCGGCCGAGGTTCCCAATTATTCTAAAATTCTATTTATTCGGGATAGCCACGGCTCTGCCCTTTTTGGGTCTACATCTCCCATAAAAACGGGTGGGTTATGCTTCATAAACTGATCTGCATAGTCAACATTCTTGGGCTCTTCCACTCTATTTATACTTCCCACTACTTGGAAGTCTTGGACTACACTTTTCACTAGTTGCTGGTTCACCTGGGGATCAGGTGAAACCACATTCTCATCAGCCACTTCCAGTTGGTCTCTACGACGTCTACCCAGTGCCATTTCTATAAACATAAAACAAACCAGAATGAGTCTCGCTTCCATAGACATCACGAATTAACCATGTCAAATACCATTTCATAACAATCAAACACAATCAGGCTTTCCATTCTTGCACATTTCCCATGTTGCACCATTTTTTAAAATCACCCATTTTCAAAATACCATGTTTATTCACATCTCAGGTTCACAAAGTCGAAAAACCATTTTTCAATTCAACACATAAATCATTAAACCCAATGAAATATACATCCTAGAGGGAATTCATTTCTATCATACATGTCATGTTCATCTCAATGGATACACCCATGATAATGAGATATCCAATTCCTATAAGTGTCTCCAAAACACTTATTTACCCAACTCCCTGGTACCTTTAAGTTCATCATAAAAGGGTAAGGTACGTCCTTTTATGCTATACATTCCAAGTTCCGACAGTCCTACACCTTGATACCATCTCGACTCAAGGAATAACCAAGAACAAATGTCAACTCCAAATCTGAGAATCGACTCCAAAGGACCGAACAATCTGATACCACTTGTAACACCCCGCCCCAACCTCATTGTCTTGAGGAGGAAGTGAGGGTTACTTGGCCTTAAGAGACGTTCCCAAGGAGCCAAAGGCTCGAAATAAATGTCGAGGGATTTAAGAGAAAAGTGGGGAACGATTTTCCCTCAAGAGGATAACCCAACCAACCAACAACCAACAACTATAATGCATGCATTTTAAAAAACCAACCATGCCGTAAGAACCCAAAGTTCATACAACTAAAAATTTATAAAACATCAAAGTACAAAGGAAACTAAAATAGAACCATGACAATCCGTGACACCACCACATCTCCACTCCAGCTCCAAACTCCATGCACCACCAAGAATCACGAGGCATCACTAAAAGATGGAGATGCCTTACCTTTCCCATGTCTCGGTATACTACATCTGCAATGACACCAAAGTTCCAAAGGAGGGGGTGAGTAAAAATACTCAGTAGGATTTACCCAAATGACTTCCCAACACACACCACTAGGATAAACCATTAACAAATTTATATAAAACATTTTATATAAAACAATTCCATTTGAAAACTGATTACAAAATCCAAACATTCCACACAAGGGAAAGCCACCACAAGCAAGCCACACACCGGTTACCATGTTCATATTTCACTCACAAGACCCATCTACAAACATCGCATAGTCAAGAAATCAACCAACAATGGGGGTACTTTCTCGGCCAACCCATTCACAACCCAACAAGTGGTACTTTCTCGGCCACATTCCCTGATAGTGGATATAACGACCCATACTTTACATACATTGTTAATACTTCAAAATTGAAGTACAATTATTACAACATATTACAAAACCATGAAAGGAACATATAGTATAGTGTCTTTATAAACTGGGAAACATAAACAACTGGTTCATAAATCATCTACATTGTCTCCCATTTATTTCATCATATCTAGAGTCCCTTTTGGCATATCCTACTTAATAACCTTCTTCCTGACCTGGGGAAATAAAAAATACAAAAGGGTGAGCTCGATTGATCAGTAAGGGTAAACAAAATAAATATCAATCACATCATATTCATAAGAACATATCATTTTGGAAATCTTAACCTGCAAAAGAGATCATAATTTCATAACATGGGATAAATAATAGTAGTGAAATGTAATCCCAATAATCATAACATAAAACATGAAACTTTGTGGAATTCATACATAATCATAGAAAATAATTTCTTAGTAGTCAAGACTCATAGCCAAGACTATCTTAGCGGACAAATTCCATTTCTGAATCGAGTTCACTCCTTGTTTCAGTCCTGTTTCACTGAACTAGACTAACCTGCCATTCCAGCCATGTCTATATCATGTGATATAAATCTTTACCCAATGCATTGGAGGTAGATATATGCCCCACCCATCTCATAATGATACCATTCTTATGTGTGCCACAAAATCATAAACCATACATCATAGCATAACCCATGTAATAAAAATGGAATTCTTAAACATCATGTCATCATAACATAGTCCATAAAAGGGTATCGTAAAAATAATTCCATCATAACATAATCAAATCAATGTAAAAATAGGTATATAATCATAACCCTATTTATCTTATATGGAAAATAATTTTGATAAAACACTTGAACTCCATTCTTGAAAAAAATATCCTTTCTACTTCAAAAACATTTTCCATTCTTAACATGTCATATAATTATGAATTAAAATAAGTTGAATAAAAATAAACATGAAAATTTTTAAAGGAAGCTTCATGGAAATAATGTTCTAAAAATCTATTCATGCCGTATAAGTTAAAAAAAATTCCTCCCGTACTTTGGCCAGAAAAGTCAAAAAGTACCTCGTACGAAAAACGAAAAAAGATTCCTTTCATATCTTTTACTAAAAACTCACCGAAGGGTAAAATTGGATTTAAACAATTTTTGGTGGATGGAAATAATATTAAATATTGAGGAAACATGGATGTGGATGATAAATATTCCCCAGTAAATTCTGAAGTATAAACAATCTCGGATAAAAATGAGATTGTGAGATTTTCCCTTACCTTAGGTCTGATTTGCTTCGTAAGTTTCCGAACCTCCTGTATAATGATTTTTAAATGTCATTGACTTATTCCAGAATAATACTTATTTTTATGATATGATATATGGTCATATTATTAGCTTCTTATTAGTAATATTTCATTGCTACTTGTTATTCGAATGTTTGTTGCTTTTTGTTCATATGTTTATTTTGTCGAATAAATTCTTATTACTATTTTTAGGTTATAGTTACCTCATTTCCAGAATGGTGTTAGTGTAATATATATCATATTCATTCATTCAATTCATTTATATAATCATTATGCAATGAAGATCATTTAGAACGATTCGCATCACATCGTGGAGACGGTATTCCGTATGTACGCACGAGCGATGATATCATTCCCATGATCGGGGAATTGTATTAGAGTGTATGTATACTATTTCAGAATCAATATCACTTTACAATAATCATATACAGTTATTCTTTACAGCATTACACACATCCAAGTAAGGTGGTGGTGGAAAATAGATTACACCACGGCGTGGAGACGGTATTCCGTACGTACGCAAGCGCGATGATTTCATTTTCCGTATGATTGATAGATGGTGAAATAGTGTTGTTTCATATATATAATAACATATCAGTATATTAGTGATACTGATTTTATTACTTCATAATGAAACAACAAAAGAAGAAGAAGTGGTAGAAGAAATAAAGTTGAAAGAATCGGTAATGGACATTACCTCTTCTTTGAAGCGCCTCTTTGAGACCTCCTTTTAGGGTACTAAAATTGGTCTTTGAAAAAGACCAGGACATATAGGATGTTTCTAGGGAAGTGGAGAATAGAATTTTTGAGGTTTTGGCCGAGCATGAGGGCTCAATGTGGTGTGAGGAAGAGATGGAGGAGGTGCCCTTTTATAAGGGAGGAAAGGGGCACCTTAGGAAAAACTAAAAATATTATTTTATTATAAAGTCATATTCGGTTATTAATAGATTCAAATTGATTTATTTCCAATCTAAGGTGGGTATGGGTCGAAATACTCTAATCAAATAGAATTTATACAAGTTTTGGTTTCTATTTTAACCTTATCATTTAGATTTTACTTTAAGTAAGATAATTTAACTTTTACAGTGTCTTCTTGTTCTCTTACACTATAAGGTTAATAAACTTACTATAACAAGCCAAACGAATGCAAAGTTGTTTATTATTAATATATATAACCTTATCTAAATCCTTTGGCCAGACCATAGATTTTTATGAACAAAATAACAATTAATAATATAATATTTTTTTAAAAAACAATTTTATGTCAATTTTGACACTATTTGGTAATTGATTTTTGTGAAACTCATAACAAAAAGATTAGTTCGAAAAAAGTTTATTAAATGTGTATTAATATGTAATATTAACCTAGATAATTATTTTAATTAATACAAAGTCTCAAATTACATTTATTTGGGTATTTGTAACAACAATTATGTCAATATTTCATTAATAAGATAATTAATGCATCATCATTGTGTCATACATAAATTAAATTATATAATGTATAAAAATTACAAATAAAATACCATTATGTATGAAATATTTTTAGCTTTATAATTAATAATTATAGTCGAATTTATCTTATGTATAACCCTATATTAAAAATTATTTATTTATTAGACTTTGATTTTAACTTTGTTAACCCTTCTTTAAATAAATTAATAATAAATGTCGTAATCTAATACATGTGGTCCTAAATGGTCCTATTTTATTCCTAAGGTTGTTTTTTGTCGTATTACATTTATCCAATAGAATTAGGACATGTGTTAGGTTAATAGTAATATCATTTTTACCCCTATTTACTTTTAACCGTGTTAAAAAAAGTAAAAAGTTAATATACACCAAATTTTTTTTTCATCTCATTGAACCACATTTTAGTCTTTGATATTAACCATGTCTCTCGGATTTTCAAAATTCAACTCACAGAAGCGGTAAAATTATGTTTTATGTAAATATGCAAATTCTCCTAAGAGGTGGGTTAAAGACGCTGAAAAGTTCAATAAAATTTTTATATATCTAAAATTATTAAAATGTGACTCCAATGATTTACTTTCAACTTATAGAGGTATTATGTATCAATTTTGACCTAGAATAAATTTAAATAAAATAAATAATTATTTAAATAAAAAGTCAGTTTTTAAATAGTAACCCAGTGTTTTCACTATACATCCAAAATTGAAAGTTTTCAGAAAAATACCAAAATTTTACCCTAGGCTAATTTTGATATTATGAATCCAAAAATGAAGTCCATTTTGAAATTTGAAATTTACAAAATTCCAAAAAATGGGTATTACTATTCATATGGGCTAGTTTTAATATGATTTTAATAGCATATCGTTGTTTAGTGAAACTCGGTATTGCGTATGATGCAAGCAATCGAGGAAGGTCACGATTGTGTGTAATTCAAGCCAAGGTAGTGTTTTGTGTAATGAAATACTCCGTTGATGATTTATATAACATAAAAAACAAAATATTTCTCATAAAAGTCTTGGGTGTTACATTCTACCCCCATTAAAATGAATTTCGCCCTCAAAATTCGTCACTTTGTAACAAACAGATGAGGATACCTCTCCCTCATCATATCCTCAAGCTCCCATGTAGCTTATTCTAATTGGTGGTTCCTCCATAAAATTTTCACCAAGAGAGTGGTCTTGTTCCGTAGGACTTTTTTGCTACGATCCAGAATCTCTATCAGTTGTTCTTCATAAGAAAGATCTTGCTCCAACGGTACGACTTCTGAGCTGAGTACATGTGAAGGATCATGTATATAATTTCGCAGGAGAGATGCATGGAACACATCGTGAACTTGAGAGAGATTTGGTGGAAGCACCAATTGGTAAGCTACCTTCCCAACACGATCCAGTATTTCGAAAGGACCGATATACATAGGGCTCAGCTTTCCCTTCATTCCAAATCTTATTACTCTCTTCCAGGGAGATATTCGTAAGAACACATTATCACCAACTTCAAACTCTATGTCTTTTCTTCGGTTGTCGGCATAACTTTTTTGTCGACTCTGAGCTGCTCTTATGTTTTGTTGAATAGATCGGATCTTTTCTTCCATCTCATCAACAATATCATGTCTTAGTAGATTTGTTTCCCTAACATTATCCCATCAAGTTGGAGTCCTGCATTTCTTTCCATAGAGAGATTCATAAGGAGCCATTTGAATACTGGAGTGAAAGCTATTATTATAAGAAAATTCTACCAAAGGTAGGTGTGTGTATCACCCTGAGATTTTTTGAAAAATCTTCTTTTTAATTTCAATAATGTCTTGTGTTGTACACTACACCAAAAGGAGCTTGCACAACACGCATCCTTGACTTGCCTTGCATTACACGCAATCACGACCTTCCTCGATAGCATGTGTAGTATGCAATACCGAGTTTCACTAAACAACGATATGCTATTAAAATATTATTAAAACTAGCCGTTATGAATAGTAATAACCACTTTTTGAAATTTTGAAAATTTTATTTTTCAAAATGGACTTCATTTTTGGATTCGGATTATCGAAATTAGCTTAGGGTGAAATTTTGGTACTTTTTAGTTAACTTTCATATTTTGATGAATAGTGAAAATTACTAAATTTGAATTAAAAACAACTTTTTTTAATCGAAATAAATAAAAGTGATAAATTATTAATTTGAGTGGTTTTAAAGTATATTTATAATATATTTTTACAATTTAATACAATGTTGGTCATTGGATGTAATTTCACATTTAAACCAGACATAAACAAGTGTCAATCTTTCGATAGTTATTATCTCTTAAAAACACACTATTTGTTTTGACGATGAGAATTAATTTTTAAAATAGTTAATGTAACTGATATGTTTTGAATTTGGTAAAATAGACATAATTTTTGAATTCATAATATCACATATAGTTTAGGCCTAATTTTTCGTATTTTTCTGGAAACATTCATTTTTTGATGAATAGTGAAACCACTAAGTGGTAGTTAAAAAACTGAATATTTCAAAAAACATAATTTTACCGCTTTTGTGAGTTAAATTTTGAAAATACGAGAGACACAGTTAATATCAAGGACTAAAATTTTCTTCAATGTGATGAAAATATTTTTGGTGAATAGAAACTTTTTACTTTTTTTACCACGGTTAAAAGTAAATAGGGTAATTAAGGGTAAAAATGATATTATTATTACCCTAAAACATGTCCTAATTCTATTGGATAAGTTTAATTCGACCAAAAACAACATTAGGAATAAAATATGACCATTTTGACCCACTTGGATTAGATTAGGACATTTATTATTAATTTATTTAAATAAGGGTTAAAATAGTTAAAATAAAAGTTTAATAAGTATATAATTTTTAATATAGGGTAATACATAAGATAAATTAAACTATAAATATTCATTAGAAATCTAAAAAGATATCCTACATAATGGTATTTTAATTGTAATTTTTAGACATTTTATAAGTTAATTTATTTCTGACCCAATGATGATGCAGTAATTATCTTATTAATGAAATATTGACATAATTGATGTTATAAATACCCAAATAAATGCAATTTGAGACTTTTTATGAATTCCACTAATTTTAGAGGTTAATATGACATGTTAGTATTGATTGAAGTAACTAATTTCGAACTAATAATATTCATATGATTTTCACAAAAATCAATTACTAAATAGTGTCAAAATTGACATAAAATAGTTTAAAAAAAACATATTATATTATTAATTATTATTTTATTCCTAAAAATATCAGGTTCGGCCAAATGACTTAGATACGGTTATATATATTAATAATAAACATCTTGGGGTTCGTTTAGCTTTTTATATTAAGTTTATTAACCTAATAGTGTAAGAACACAAAAAGACACGGTAAAATTAAAATTATCTAACTTAATGTTAAAACTAAATGATTTGGTTAAAATAGTAAACTAAACTTGTCCAAATTCTCTTTTATTAGAGTGGTTCGTCCCATCCGTACCTTAGCTTCTAAATAAATCAATTTGGAGCTATTTAAAACCGAATATGGCTTTATAATAAATTAATATTTTCAGTTTTTCCAAAGGTGCCCCTCTTCTCCCTTATAAAAGGGCACCTCCTCCCTCCCTTCCTCACATCACTTTGAGCCTTCAAGTTTGGCCATTCCCTAAAAAATTCTCTTCTCCACTTCCCTATAAACATCCTAGAGGTCATGGTCTTCTTAAAAGACCAATTTTAGTGCCCTAAGAGGAGGACTCAAAGAGGCGCTTCAAAGAAGAGGTAATGTCCGTTAATGATTCTTTCAACTTTATTTCTTCTTACACTTCTTCATCTTAGGTTGTTTAATTATTAATTAATAACATCAGTATCAATAATATACTGAAATGTTATTATAAGTATTAAATAACCCTATTTCACCATCTATCCATCCTATGGAAAAGGAAATCACCACTCGTGCATACGTACGGAATACCATCTCCACGCCGTGGTGTAATCTAGTTTCCACCACCACCTGACTTGGATGGGTATAATGGTGTAAATAATAACTATATATGATTATTGTAAAGTTATTTTGTAATAGTATACATACACTCTAAAAAAATTCCACGATCATGGGAACAATATCATCACTCGTGCATACGTACGGAATATCGTCTACACGACTCGATGAGATTCATTCTCAATGATTAACCATTCATGAATGATTATAAAGTATATATAATAAGTAATCATCAAAATATATGACATAATAATGATATTGAATTTATATATATATATATTTATGTCATCCAATTAATTCCATTCAATTCAATGAAGAAACGAAAACAACGTTCATGCGTACGTACAACCTACCGTCTCCATGAACGATGCATTTCTTTGCATTTACTGATATATTATATATATGTATATTATGAATATATATTATATATAAATCATGTTTTATATTTTGTAATAAAGTAATCATGATCTAAGTAGTCATATGAATAATTACAAGTCAAAACACAGACAACAAATGAAACGATTTTACCCAAAACGCTCTTTTACATGGAATTTACAAAAGAACGGGTAATACAAAGTAATAAGTGAACCATATATGATATCATAACAATGCGTATGATTCTGGAATTAGTCAATGACATTATTTAAATAATTATACAGGAGGTTCGGACACTTACGAAGCAAATCGGACCTAAGGTAAGCGAAAATATCACAATCTCATTTTTATCCGAGATTGTTTATAATTTGGTATTTACTAGGGTGTATTTTATCATCCACATCCATGTTTCCTCAATATGTAATATTTATATCCTTATAAAATAGTTTATATCCAATTTTACCCTTCAGTGAGTTTTTAGTAAAAGATATGAAATGAATCTTTTTTCGTTTTTTGTAGGAGGTACTTTTTGACTTTTCCGACAAAAGTACGAGAAGAATGTTTTCTTTTAACTTATACGACATTAATGGATTTTTAAAAAATTATTTCCAAGAAGCTTCCCTTACAAGTTTTCATGTTTATTTTTAATCAACTTCTTTTAGTTTAAAATTTTATGACATGTTAAGAAAGGAAAAATTATTTTAATGTAGAAAGGATATTTTCCTCAATAATGGAGTTCAAGTGTTTTATCAAAATTATTTTCCAAATAAGATAATAAAGGGTTATGTTTCTATCCCTATTATTACATTGATTTCATTATGTTGTGATGGAATTATTTTTATGAATTCCTTTATCTTATATGAACTGTTTTATGATCATGATGTTTAAGATTCCCATTTTTATTATATTGGTTATGCTATGATGTATGGTTTATGATTTTGTGGCACACATAAGAATGGTATCATTATGAGATGTGTGGGACCTATTTCTCCCTCCAATGCATTGGGTAACGATTTTATATCTCATGGGATAGACATGGTAGGAATGGAAGGTTAAACTGGTTTAGTGAAACAGGACTGAAACGAGGAATGAACTCGGTTCAGAAAATGACCTTGTCCACTATGATAGTCTTGACAATGAGTCGTGACTAATAAGAAATGATTATCCATGATTATGTGTGTATACCACAGAGTTTCATGTTTTATTTTATGATTATTGGGATTACATTTAACTACTATGATTTATCCCATGTTATGAAATTATGATCTCTTTTGCAGGTTAAGATTTCCAAAAGATATGTTCTTATGAATATGATGTGATTGATATTTCTTTTTTTACCCTTACTGAGCATTTGATCTCACCCTTTTATGTTTTCTTTTCCCCAGGATATAAAGACAGGTTATAGGTAAAAAAAGGAAGATCTTTATAGGTGATGTTGAAGATCTTTCACCACAATTAGAAGATTATATTTTGAGTTTCCAAAGACACTAAACTATTACGTTCCTTGTGTGTGTTTCTATTATGTACTAAGTATTCCACAAAAGTAATATAATATCCATGTATGTCAAGCTTAGGGTCTCTACATTTGGTATCAGAGGAAAGGATTAGTCAAACTTTGTATACTAGGATGCGAGAACTTTAGTGACATCCCTAGAGATATTTCTAAGGTATGTCTAGGGATGTCCCTAAGGTTAAGTATACTTATAGGTTATAGTCCTAGAATTGTGCTAACAATCTTAGAATTTAATATAAGATGTTAGAAATTGAGGTTACTCCCCCTTTACTATGTTGTTTTCCCTAGCATTATTTTTACCTCTCACACTATTCTTTTAGGGTTTTATACGATGGCTGGAACCCGAAGGAACAGTGTTGATCAATGTAATGGACAATGCAATGATTGTCCTCTTGAACAAACAAATGTTATGTGAGATGGAGTGGAAAATATTATTTCTATACTTACACAAGCTATTAATCATTCTGGACTTCCAAATGAGCAGAGAAGGGAACAATATTCTATTGAGTCCTTCATGAGGCAACATCCACCTTCTTTCAGTGGGTCTTCTGATCCAGTTGTTGCTGAACAATGGATCAGTACCACTGAAAAGATATTTTCAGTTCTTCAATGTTCTTAACATGATAATGTCATCATAGCAGTATATCTTTTGGAAGGTGATGCTGATCTATGGGGCAATCTTATCAAGAATACGAGGCAAAGAGATGAAATTGAGTCCATGGAATGGGACGAGTTCAAGAACTAATTTTTCAATAAGTACTTCCCTCATATTCTTCGAACAAATATGGAGAAGGAGTTTCTTGAACTAAAGAAAAAGGATGATGAATCTATCGGTATATACGAAGCGAATTTTACAAGGCTTGCAAGGTATACATCTAGATTTATCATCCAACCTGAAAGTAAAGTTGATCGATTCTTCAATGGCTTAAAACCAAATCTTCTAAGGGAATTAGCAATAAAAGACTTCAGTAGCTATGAAGAAATTGTGCGTTGTGCTATCAAGGTAGAAATGGAAGTTGGTTTTACTTCTCCATCTCATAGTTTTGAGAAGAAATGAAAGATGGAGTTCGAGGAGAAATCTCAGAATAATGGTGAAAAGAAGATGAATGTTTTCTTATGCTCAAAGTGTGGAAAGAAGCATGGTGGAGATTATATTAAAGGGACATGAAAATGTTTTAAGTGTGGAAAATAAGGTCATCGAGTAGTTGAGTGTCGAAGTAATGGAAAAAGGGTTTCTAATGATGTGAATAAAGAAAAGACTGCAGAGAATGCACCACCAACACTTCAATGCTTCAAGTTCAAGGAAATGGGGCATTATGCTAATAAATTCCATAATCCAAGGGTTAGTGATGATCGACATGAGCAACCACTTAAGGAAAAGGACAAAGGGAAGTCACATGCGATCACTATTGGCGATGTTGAGTATGACAACGATGTGGTGGAATGATTAAGTGTTTATGTAATGGGATTCCAAAATAATGTTATATATAGTATCTTGGAATATTGTAATATTTATGTATTGGTCTATTGTGGTTTTCAATGGTACTGGTAAACATGGAAAGTTATTGAGATATTGTTGAAAAAAAAAGATGATATGCGCATAATGAAGGGAAAATGAGAAAATGAAATGTTTGAAAGTATTCATGAGCTCATGATTGACATAAGGACTATGTGATATCATGGTTTGAGTATATATAATTTTGATGATTTTGGTATGTGGAAAGAGTTAACTTTTAATAGCACTCATGTTTTCAATAAGGTTCAATGGGTATTCATTTTTTCTCAAGAGAATACATGATTAAGGCCTTCGAATGTTTGGAATGTGACCAACAAGACATTTCTCATGATATATGGGGATCAACAATGGTATTAACATGCTAGTTGTATGAACTCTTTGGTAATAGTTTTCTCTATAACATGAGATTAGACAATATTATTTTGGATAAGCCTAAAGATTGGAATGGATTATGTTGGACATAAGTTAGTATTGTTTAAGGATAGAAGTTTTTCTGATATTATTTATCGGATGTTATAGTAATGTAGTTTTAGAAAAAGGACAACCTGTAGGATGGGTGACAACCCATCGCATCGAACAAGGATATGGGAATCGAACCCCCAACCGAAGTGCGACTGGCTTTTATAGCCTACCACTGGCCTACAGGAAGTCCCTGTTTAGTAGAAACTAGTTTTATTATATTAATCAGTATGATATAAGATGTATAAGTCCATTTTAGGAACCATATACAATTAATCTCACTATAGATGGACTTATGTATTTTTTGATAACTTTTCTAACATTTTGTTTGAGACAGATGGAATGACCCATCATTCTATCACATGATCTGCTAACACATCACGAATAACAAATTCAACTTGATTTCTTTAAGAGATGAAGTGGAAATTGTCCAAAGAACGACCAACGGTGAGACTATACCAAAATCACGAAAGTATTTCTTCTAATTCCAATTTCATCAACTTTAGGGAAATGATCTTGAAAACCAAAAATGTTGTCCCAGTACTCTTATATCTGATGAATCAGATGGTACCTTAGATCATCACAAATTTATGGCTTTTTGATTGCTGGCTTTTCATAGCCATGTTCTCTACCACTCTCCATCAGAACATGATGGTTAGATTTCTCTTCCATATCCATATTTTCACCTATGTGGAAACCTAGTGATTAGTTTATTTGGGTAACCGTTATGTTTCGTACTTTTTTTTAAAGATTGGTTTGGGTATTACTTTTTACGTTGTGGGTTTCTATTAGAGTAACTTTCGAGTAGTAAACCATTTATAACCCCCAACGAATTTCGAGGTAGAAATTCATTTTAAGGGGGGTAGAATGTAATACCCCGAGATTTTATGAAAAATATTCTTTTTAATTTAATTAATATCTTGTGATGTATGCTACACCAAAAGTAGCTTTCACAACATGTATCCTTGACTTGCCTTGCATTACATGCAATCACGACCTTCCTCGATAGCGTGTGTAGTACGCAATACCGAGTTTCACTAAACAACGATATGCTATTAAAATATTATTAAATCTAGCCGTTTTGAATAGTAATAACCACTTTTTGAAATTTTGAAAATTTTATTTTTCAAAATGGACTTAATTTTCGGATTCGGAATATCGAAATTAGCTTAGGGTGAAATTTTGGTAATTTTCGGATAACTTTCATATTCTGATGAATAGTGAAAATTACTAAATTTTAATTAAAAACAACTTTTTTTAATCGAAATTATTAAAAGTGATAAATTATTAATTTGAGTGTTTTTAAAGTATATTTATAATATATTTTTACAGTTTAATACAATTTTGGCCATTGGATGTATTTTTACATTTAAACCAGACATAAACAAGTGTCAATCTTTTGATAGTTATTATCTCTTAAAAACATGCTATTTGTTTTGACGATGAGAATTAAGTTTTAAATTAGTTAATGTAACTGATATGTTTTGAATTTAGTAAAATAGACATCATTTTTGAATTCATAATATCAAATATAGATTAGGACTAATTTTTGATATTTTTCTGGAAACTTTCATTTTTTGATGAATAGTGAAACCACTAAGTGGTAGTTAAAAAACTAAATTTTTCATGAAACATAATTTTACCGCTTCTGTGAGTGAAATTTCGAAAATCCAAGAAACACGGTTAATATCAAGGACTAAAATGTGGTTCAATGAGATGAAAATAATTTTTGGAGAATAGTAACTTTTTACTTTTTTTACCACGGTTAAAAGTAAATAGGGCAATTAAGGGTAAAAATGATATTATTATTACCCTAACACAAGTCCTAATTCTATTGGATTAGTTTAATTCGACCAAAAACAACCTTAGGAATAAAATATGACCATTTAGGCCCACTTGGATTAGATTAGGACATTTATTATTAATTCATTCAAAGAAGGGTTAAAATAGGTTAAATCAATGTTTAATAAGTAGATAATTTTTAATATAGGGTTATACATAAGATAAATTCGACTATAAATATAAATTAGAAAGAGAAAAAGATTTCCTACAAAATTGTATTTTAATTTTAATTTTTAGACATTAAATATGTTAATTTATTTATGACAAAACGATGATGTAGTAATTATCCTATTAATGAAATATTGAAATAATTGATGTTATAAATAACCAAATAAATGTAATTTGAGACTTATTATGAATTCAACTAATTTTATAGGTTAATATGACATGTTATTATTTATTTAAATAACTTTTTTCGAACCAATCATTCTGTTATGATTTTCACAATAATCAATTACTAAATAGTGTCAAAATTGACATAAAATAGTTTTTAAAACAAATATTATATTGTTAATTTTTATTTTATTCCAAAAAATATAACCATCGGCCAAATGAATTAGATAAGGTTATATATATTAATAATAAACAACTTGGGGTTCGTTTTTCTTGTTATAGTAAGTATATTAACCTTATAGTGTAAGAACACAAAAAGGTACGGTAAAAGTAATATTATCTAACTTAAAGTTAAAACTAAATGATAAGGTTAAAATAGTAAAATAAACTTGTCCAAATTCTATTAGATGAGAGGGGTTCTACCCATACCCACCTTAACTTATAAATAAATCAATTTGGATCTATTTAAAACCGAATAGGGCTTTATAATAAATTAATATTTTTAGTTTTTCCAAAGGTGCCCCTCTGCTCCCTTATAAAAGGGAACCTCCTCCCTCCCTTCCTCACACCACTTTGAGCCTTCAAGTTCGGCCAAACCCTGCCAAATTATCTTCTCCACTTCCCTAGAAACATCCTAGAGGTCCTGGTCTTCTTCAAAGACCAATTTTAGTTCCCTAAGGGGAGGACTCAAAGAGGCGCTTCAAAGAAGAGGTAATGTCTGTTACCGATTCTTTCAACATTATTTCTTCTTCCACTTCTTATTCTTAGGTTGTTTCATTATTAATTAATAACATCAGTATCACTCATATACTAATATGTTATTATAAGTATGAAACAACCCTATTTCACCATCTATCCTTCCTATGGAAAACAAAATCACCACGCGTGCGTACGTACAGAATACCGTCTCCACGCCGTGGTGTAATCTATTTTCCACCACCACATTACATGGATGGGTATAATGGTGTAAATAATAACTATATATGATTATTGTAAAGTGATTCTGTAATAGTATACATACACTCTAATAAAATTCCACGATCATGGGACCGATATCATCGCTCGTGCGTACGTACGGAATACCGTCTCTACGACATGATGAGATTCATTCTCAATGATTAACCATTCATAAATGATTATAAAGTATATATAATAAGTAATCATGAAATATATGACATAATAATGATACTGGATTTATGTATATATATATGTATGTCAACCAATTAATTCCATTCAATTCAATGAGGAAACGAATATAACGTTCATGCGTACGTACGACCTACCGTCTCCATGAACGGTGTATTTCTTTCCATTTACTGATCTATTATATATATGTATATTCTGAAGCTATATTATATATAAATCATGTTTTATATTTTGGAATTAAGTAATCATGTTCTAAGTAATCATATGAATAATTAAAAGTCAAAACACGGACAACAAATGAAACGATTTTACCCAAAACGCTCTTTAACATGGAATTTACAAAAGAACGGGTAATATAAAGTCATAAGTGACCCATATATGATATCATAACAATGTGTATGATTCAGGAATAAGTCAATGACATTATTTAAATCATTATAATGGAGGTTTGGACACTTACAAAGAAAATCGGACCTAAGGTAAGGGAAAAGATCACAAACTCATTTTTATCCGAGATTGTTTATACATTGGTATTTACTGGGGTGTATTTTATCATCCACATCCATGTTTCCTCAATATGTAATATTTACATCCTAATTCAATATTTTATATCCAATTTTACCCTTCGGTGAGTTTTTAGTAAAAGATATGAAATGAATCTTTTGTCGTTTTTTGTACGAGGTTCTTTTTGACTTTTCTGACAAAAGTACAAGAAGAATGTTTTCTTTTAACATATACGGAATGAATGGATTTTTAAAAAATTATTTCCAAGAATATTCCCTTACAAGTTTTCAAGTTTATTTTTAATCAACTTCTTTTAGTTTAAAATTGTATGACATGTTAAGAAAGGAAAAAAAATTGAATTAGAAAGGATAATTTCCTCAAGAATGGAGTTCAAGTGTTTTATCAAAATTATTTTCCATATAAGATAATAAAGGGTTTTGTTTCTATCCCTATTATTACATTTATTTGATTATGTTGTGATGGAATTATTTTTATGAATTCCTTTATCATATATGCACTGTTTTATGATTTCATGATGTTTAAGATTCCCGTTTTTATTATATGGGTTATGCTATGATGTATGTTTTATGATTTTGTGGCACACATAAGAATAGTATCATTATGAGATGGGTGGGACCTATATCTCCCTAGAATTCATTGGGTAATGATTTTATATCTCATGAGATAGATATGGCTAGAACGATTGGTTAAACCGGTTCAGTGAAACAGGACTGAAACGAGGAATGAACTCGGTTCATAAATGGACTTTGTCTACTATGATAGTCTTGGCAATGAGTCTTGACTAATAAGAAATGATTATCTATGATTATGTGTGTATTCCATAATGTTTCATGTTTTAGGTTATGATTTTTGGGATTACATTTCACAACTATGATTTATCCCATGTTATGAAATTATGATCTCATTTGCAGGTTAAGATTTCCAAAAGATATGTTCTTATGAATATGATGTGATTGATATTTCTTTTTTTTACCCTTAATAAGCATTTGAGCTCACCCTTTTATGTTTTCTTTTCCCCAGGATATAAATAATGGTTTTAGGTAAAAAAAAGGAAGATCTTTATGGGAGATGTTGAAGATCTTTCACCACGATTAAAAGATTATATTCCGAGTTTCCAAAGACACTAAAATATTACGGTCCTTGTGTGTGTGTTTTTGTTATGTACTAAGTATTCCGCAAAAGTAATGTAATATCCATGAATGTCATGCTTCGGGTCTCTCCAGTGTTGATCCCAACCACTTTTTAAATCAATAGAGCAAGCTCTCAACATATCTTCTAGAGCTTGAATTGTCCTCTCAGACTGACCGTCTGAATGAGGATGATAAGTAGTGCTGAAACTCAACTCTATATCCAGAGTAAGCTGAAGACTTCTCCATAACCTCGAGGTAAATATCGGATCCCGATCATATATAATGGAAAGTGGTAATCCATGTATTATTACCACTTAATTTACATATATTCTGCCAAGTTGATCTAGAGAGAAATCCTCTCTAATAGCAATGAAGTGTGCAGACCTTGTAAGACGATCAACTATGACCCAGATAGAATTATTTCCTTTGGATGTTTTAGGAAGTCTGGTGACAAAGTCCATGGTGATTTTTTCCCATTTCCATTTGGTTACGGTTAAAGGTTGTAACAAACCCTTAGACTTCTGTCTCACAACTTTAACTTGCTGAAAAACCAAGCATCGAGAGACATATTCAGCAACATCTCTTTTCATGCCATCCCACCAGAAGTACTCTTTCAGGTCCCTATACATTTTCCTGCTTCTAGGATGAATAGATAATGAAGAACTATGAGCCTCATCCAGCAGCTCCTTCTTTAATTCTGGGATGGGAGGAACACAAACCCGATTCCTAAACTATATTATCCCATCAAAATCAAGGTTGAATTCAGGAACATTTCTCACATTATTTTGTAACTCTACATCTTCTTTATGTGCCTCTTTAATCTTCACATGTATAGATGGTTGAACATTGATTTGAGAAAGATATGATTTTCCCCTTCCATTATAATTCCAAGATCCATCCTTTGTAAATCCGTAAATATTGGATCTTTTGTGACCCTCGTCATGGATAAACTAGCATGGTCTTGTCGACTTAATGCGTCTTACACCTTGTTTTCTTTCCCAGGGAGGTAATGAATTGAGCAGTCGTAATCCATAATCAGCTCCAACCATCTTCTTTGGCACATATTCAGCTCTTTTTGTGTGAAAATATACTTTAAACTTTTACGATCAGTATAAATATCACACCTTTATCCATAAAGATAGTGCCTCCAAATCTTTAATGAAAATATTACCACATCTAACTCCAAATCATGAGTTGGGTAATTTTGCTCATGGATTTTCAACTCTCGTGAGGCATAAGCTATAACCGTATCATTTTGCATAAGAACACACCCCAACCCATTCTTAGATGCATCACTGTAGATCAAAAAACGTTCTCCACTATAAGGTAGTGTGAGCACAAGTGTACTGGATAACCTTCTTTTCAACTCCATGAAATTCTCTTCACATTCCTCTGCCCATACAAACTTAACTCCTTTTCGAGTAAACCTGGTGAGTGGAGTAGATAATCATGAAAAATATTTCACAAAATGTCGATAATAACCAGCCAAACCAAGAAAACTTCAGATCTCAGTTACTATTGTTGGTCTCGACCATCTTTCAATAACCTCTGTTTTTTCTGGATCCACAGATATCCCCTATTTTGAGAATATGTGACCAAAAAATGAAACTTTTTGAAGCCAAAATTCACACATGGTAAATTTGGAATAAAGCTTCTACTTTCACAGGGTCTTTAATATAATTCTCAAGTGATCTTCATGTTCTTCCTTTCTATTTAAATAGACAAGAATATCGACTATAAAGACTACCACAAATTGATCAAGATAGTCTCTAAAGACTCTATTCATCAAATCCATGAAGATAGCAGGGGCCTTCGTAAGACCAAATGGCATTACTATAAATTCATAGTGTCCATACCTTGTACGGAAAGCCGTCTTTTGTATATCCTCTATTTTGACCCTTAATTGATGATACCCTAAATGAAGATCAATCTTGCAAAAGTATTGAGCTCCACGTAGTTGGTCAAATACGTCATCAATGCCTGGGAGAGGATATTTTTACTTGATAGTGATCTTGTTAAGTTCTCGATAATCAATGCAGAGTCTCATTGATCCATATTTCTTCTAATCAAACAGAACATGTGCTCCCCAAGGTGACGCACTAGGGCGTATGAATCCCTTATCTAGATTCTCTTGGAGTTGCTTCTTCAATTCCTGCAACTCAATTGGGTCCATTCTATATGGTGTCTTTGAAATAGGTAAATCACCTGGTACGAGTTCTATTGAAAACTCAACTTCACGATTTGGTGGAAGACCCAATAATTCCTCCGGAAAGACATCATCAAACTCCCGTACAATGGAAATATTCTTAATCGTGAGTTTCTCTCCAACCATTTGAGATAAATAACCTTCATTTAGTGGAATCAGGACCCATAAGATGGAAGAAATTTCCACATGAAGGTTATGTTCATCCTTGCATTGATAAACGATCATAGATTGATCTGGAATATGAAATGTGACTTCCCTTCATTATAAAATGATATGAGCTCCATATAAATAAAGCTAATCCATGACAAGAATCACATTAAATTCAACTATATGAAGGATCACAAGATTTGCAGGAAGCACATTCTCACAAACTTCAATCAGAGAAGAATATTAAAATTTTGATGCATCTGTTGTTCCATTAGGGGTTGTCACAGCTAAATCAACATCTAATTGTTGAGGTAATATGGTGATACCCTTAGAAAATTCTTCAGAAATAAAGGAGTGGGTGGATCCAGAATCAAATAAAATATTTGATACTTTAGAGTGGATGGTAAGTGTACCTTTCACCACATCGTTATCGTACTCCACATGGCTGATAGAAATTGCATGTGACTTTCCTTTGTCTTTAGCCATAAGAGTTTTTTGACGTCGATCATCATCAAAAACCCATGGATTAGGGTATTGATTAGCATAATTACCCATTTCCTTGCACTTGTAACATTGAAGTGTAGGAGGTGCACTCTGTGTAGCCTTTTAATTGTTCGCATCACTAGACATCTTCTTCCCATCACTGCGGCATTCAAATGCCCGATGACCTTCCTTTACACATTTGAAACATTTACTTGTCTCTTTAAGACAAATCCATCCATGTTTATTTCCACACTTTGAGCATAAGTGAAAACTCATCTTCTTTTCAGTGTGCTCTTTAGATTTTCCTTTGAATTCCATTTTCGTCTTCTTATCAAATGAATATGAATGATGGGTTACTCCAATCACCATCTCAACCTTGAGAGCACATAGAACTATTTCCTCATAGCTATTGAAGTCCCTTATGGCTAACGACCTTCGAAGACTTGTCTTTAAGAAACTAAAGAATCGATCGATCTTACTCTCAGGTTGGATAATAATACCCGAGGCGTACCATGAATGTCTTGTAAAATTTTCTTCATAGGTACCAATAGATTCTTCATCCTTTTGCTTTAGTTCAAGAAACTCCTTCTCTATCTTTGTTCAAAGAATACGAGGGAAGTACTTATTGAAAAATAAGTTCTTGAACTCGTCCCATTCTATGGACTCAATTTCATCTCTTTGCCTCGTATTCTTGATAAGATTCCACCACTGATCAGCATCTCCTTCCAAACGATACACAACTAAGATGAATTTATCATGTTCAGAACATTGAAGAAGTGAAAATATCTTTTCAGTAGTACTGATCCATTGTTCATCAACTAATGGATCAGTAGACCCGCTGAAAGAAGGTGGACACTGCCTCATGAAGGATTCAAGAGAATGTTTCTCCTTCTTTTGATTGGTTGGAAGTCCTACATGATTCATAGCATGAGAAAGTTGTGTGAGCTTGGCTAAAATATTTTTCATTCCAGCTCCCACAACGTTTGGTTGCTCAGGGGGACAATCATTGAATTGCTTGTCGCATTCCACATTAACACGATTCCTTTAGGTTCATCCATTGACTAAAACCAAGAATAATAATGTGAGCAACACTAATTATAATAGTAAAACCACATAATCAAGAATAAAATTTTACACTTAAGGTCTTATAATAGGTTATTCATGGCCATTTCTAAAACACTAAGATTGGGTTCTATGCTTAGACTTATCCTTAGGGTTCTTACTAAGGCTTTCACATCCCAGTTTCTAATGGTTGACTATACCTTTCCTCTGATACCAACTATAATGACCCGTACTTTACATACATTGTTAATACTTCAAAATTGAAGTACACTTATTACTACACATAACAAAACCATGAAATGACCATATAGGTATAGTGTCTTTAGAAACTAGGAAACATAAACAACTAGTTCATAAAGCATATACATTGTCTCCCATTTATTTCATCATATCTAGAGTCCCTTTTGGCATATCCTACTTAATAACCTTCTTCCTGACCTAGTGAAGGAAAACATAAAAAAGGGTGATCTCAAATTTTCAGTAAGGGTAGACAAAAGAAATATTAATCACATCATATTCCTAAGAACATAACATTTTGGAAATATTAACCTGCAAAAGAGATCATAATTTTATAACACGTGATAAATCATAGTAGTGAAATGTAATCCCAATAATCATAACATAAAACATGAAACTTTGTGGAATACAGACATAATCATAGAGAATCATTTCTTAGTAGTCAAGACTCATAGTCAGGACTATCTTAGTGGACAAAGTCCATTTCTGAACTGAGTTCACTCCTCGTTTCAGTCCTGTTTCACTGAACCGGATTAACCTACCATTCCAGCCATGTCTATCTCATGAGATATAAATCTTTACCCAATGCGTTGGAGGGAGATATAGGTCCCACCCATCTCATAATGATACCATTCTTATGTGTGTCGCAAAATCATAAACCATATATCATAGCATAACCCATGTAATAAAATTGGGATTCTTAAATACCACGTCGTCATAACATAATCCATAAAAGGATATCATAAAAATAATTCTATCATAACATAATCAAATCAATGTAAAAATAGGGATATAAACATAACCCTATATTATCTTATATGGAAAATAATTATGATAAAACAATTGAACTCCATTCTTGAGGAAAATATCCTTTCTACTTCAAAAACATTTTCCTTTCTTAACATGTCATATAATTTTGAACTAAAAGAAGTTGTATAAAAATAAACTTGAAAACTTGTAAAGGAAGCTTCTTGGAAATAATTTTCTAAAAATCCATTCATGCTGTATAAGTTAAAAAAACATTCTTCCCGTACTTTGGCCAAAAAATACAAAAAGTACCTCATACGAAAAACGGAAAAAGACTACTTTCATATCTTTTACTAAAAACTCATCGAAGGATAAAATTTGATTTAAAAAATTGTAGGTGGATGGAAATAATATTACATTTTGAGGAAACATGGATGTGGATGATAAATATTCCCTAGTAAATTCTGAAGTATAAACAATCTCGGATAAAAATGAGATTGTGATATTTTCCCTTAACTTATGTCCGATTTTCTTCGTAAGTGTCCGAACATCCTATATAATGATTTAAATAATATCATTTAATTATTCCATAATCATACTAATTTTTATGATATCATATATGGTCATATTCATAGCTTCTTATTAGTAATATTTCATTGGTACTTGTTATTCGGGTGTTTATTGCTTTATGTTCGTATGTGTGTTTTGTCGAATAAATTCTTATTCCTATTTTTAGGTTATAGATACCTCATTTCCATAATTTTATTAGTGTAATATATATCATATTAATTCATTAAATTCATTTATATAATCATTATTCAATGAAGGTCATGTAGAACAAGTCACATCACATCATGGAGACGGTTTTCCGTACGTACGCAAGAGAGATGATATCATTCCCATGATCGTGGAATTGTATTGGAGTTTATGTATAAAATTTCAGAATCAATATCACTTTACAATAATAATATATAGTTATTCTTTACACCATTATACCCATCCAAGTAAGGTGGTGGTGGAAAATAGATTACACCACGGCATGGAGACGGTATTCCGTACGTACGCACACGCGGTGATTTCATTTTCCATATGGTGGATAGATGGTGAAATAGGGTTGTTTCATACTTATAATAACATATCAGTATATGAGTGATACTGATGTTATTACTTAATAATGAAACAATTAAAGAAGAATAAGTGGAAGAAGAAATAAAGTTGAAAGAATCGGTAACAGACATTACCTCTTCTTTGAAGCGCCTCTTTGAGACCTCCTTTTAGAGTGCTATAATTGGTATTTGAAGAAGACTAGGACCTCTAGGATGTTTCCTGGGAAGTGGAGAAGAGAATTTGGCAGGGTTTGGCCGAGCTTGAAGGCTCAAAGTGGTGTGAGGAAGAGAGGGAGGAGGTTCCCTTTTACAAGGGATGAGAGGGGAACCTTAGAAAAAATTAAAAATATTATTTTATTATAAAGTCATATTCAATTTTTAATAGCTCCAAATTGATTTATTTCAAAGATAAGGTGGGGATGGGTCGAAATATTCTCATCAAATAGAATTTAGATAAGTTTAGGTTTCTATTTTAACCTTATCATTTAGATTTAACTTTAAGTAAGATAATTTAACTTTTATAGTGTCTTCCTATTTTCTTACACTATAACGTTAATAAACTTACTATTACAAGTCAAAAGAATTCCAAGATGTTTATTACTAATATATATATCCTTATCTGAGTCATTTGAAAAAACAATCGATTTTTTGGAACAAAATAACAATTAATAATATAATATTTATTTTAAAAACTTTTCTATGTCAATTTTGACACTATTTGGTAATTGATTTTTGTGAAAATCATAATAGAACTATTAGTTCGTAAAAAGTTAATTAAATCAGTAATAATATGTAATATTAATCTAGAAAATTATTTTAAATCATAAAAAGTCTCAAATTGCATTTATTTGGGTATTTATAACATCAATTATGTCTATATTTCATTAATAATATAATTATTGCATCAGCATTGTGTCATACATAAATTAAATTATTTAATGTCTAAAAATTACAAATAAAATACCATTATGTAGGAAATATTTTTATTTTTCTAATGAATATTTATTGTCGAATTTATCTTATGTATAACCCTATATTACAAATGATTTAGTTATTAAACTTTGATTTTAACTATTTTAACCCTTCATTAAATAAATTAATAATAAATGTCCTAATCAAATACATGTGGGCCTAAATGGTCATATTTTATTCCTAAGGATGTTTATGGTCGAATTACACTTATCCAATATAATTATGACATGTGTTATGCTAATAATAATATCATTTTTACCCCTATTTACTTTTAACCGTGGTAAAAAATGTAAAAAGTTACTATTCACCAAAAATTATTTTCATCTCATTGAACCAAATTTTAGTCCTTGATATTAACCGTGCCTCTCGGATTTTTGAAATTGCACTCAAAGAAGCGGTAATATTAAGTTTTATGTATATTTGAAAATTCTCCTAGGAGGTGGGTAAAAGACGGTGAAAAGTTCAATAAAAGTTTTATATATCTAAAATTATTATAAAATTACTCCAATGAATTACTTTGAACTTATAGAGGTATTATGTATCAATTTTGACCTAAAATAAATTTAAATAAAAAGTCATTTTTTAAATAGTAACCCAGTGTTTTCATTATTCATCCAAAATTGTATGTTTTCAGAGAAATACCAAAATTTCACCCTAGGCTAATTTCAATATTCCAATTCCAAAAATGAAGTCCATTTTGAAAGATTAAATTTACAAAATTACAAAAGTGGGTATTAATATTCATAATGGATAGTTTTAATAATATTTTAATTGCATATCATTGTTTAGTGAAACTCGGTATTTCGTACGACGCAAGCTATCAAGGAAGGTCGTGATTGCGTGTAAAGCATGCCAAGTTAGTGTTGTGTGTAATGAAAGATTACTTTGATGATTTATATAACATAAAAACAAAATATTTCTCATAAAAGTCTCGGGTGTTACATTGGCCCTTCCGAACATTATCCATCCATCTCCCTGATTATAGAGGCACTTTCTCGACCACTCCACAACATCACAATACATTCCAATACAACATCCCATCCATGTCTACACAAGCACAAGCCACACAAGATCACACATTATTGAAAACACCATCACATGCCATTATCATGCTCAATTTGATTGGCATTTTAAAATAATCATTTTAAAATCATCCAATTGAATCCATTTCCAACAAAACCCATTTTTACCCAAAAATCTCAATTTCCTGCCAAAAACCACCAATTTCTTCACCCATACATTTTCCAAAAAAATTGCCACATGATTTACCAATTAAAATTCCAAAAACAAATTTAATTTTAAATGCACCACACAATTCAACTAAGTAGAGTCAAAAGAGAAGCCACCTACCTTTAGGGTTCCCGAGAAACCGATCCACACGCCACCGCACCTTCGAAACAGGCGAATGCACCACCGAAACCTCTCTAGATCCTTCTCCCTAACACCCAAAAGCCATAAAACATCATCCAAGGCCACTAAAACAAAAGATATACACACAAAAAGTGTATATCTAGAAAGCCAAGAAGGAGGGTAGAGCAGATCAAGAGGAAAACACAAAACAACCATGGGAGAAGACTTAACCGGGAGGAATCGCCATCAAATCCTCTTGAATCCTCTTTAAAACCATTCCAAAATGAGTGGGAGAGCCCTTCTAGCCCCCGAGAACCGAAAATCCAGAGTGAGGCTCGAGTGGGAGGATGAGAGGAGTGTTTTAGGTCAAGCCCGAGGGAGCCCGAACGTAAAAACCCCAACATTAAGTGGCCGCATGTTTAGCCCGCAAGGTTTGGAAAACCGTGCACTAATCATGCGCACACCACTTCCTTGAGAGCAGGTGCCCGCACGGTGTCCTCGCACGGTTTGGAAAACAGTGTATAGGCCTTGCATAGCCTACTACCTCTCCCTACATGGTTTATACTAATTGTGCTCAAACTATGCGCCCCTTCAAAAGCCTCCAAACTCATCCAAAAACATTCCAAACTCTCTCTACATTTTCCAAACTCATCCCATGCCCGTAAACTCATAAAAAAACATAATCAAAGTCTACATACCTCAAACCGGGGGTACTACAAATAGTGAACATGAAAACCATGATACATATTCATGCATCCTTAGTGGTGGATAATGATTATCAATGTGTATAATTCAAAATATTCATATTTATCTATGGTTTTAATGGAACACATTTCCAGGACCCAAATAATTCAACTATTTCATTATCAATTTTCAATACATATGTATTTTTTATAGTTTCCACCATATAATATATTTCAATTACATCTTTCTGTGAATAATTTATATTCTCTAAATGAAATTCATGATAAATAATTCAATAAATGAAAAATTATTTGTCTTCCTTTTTGATAAACATGTATTTTCTTCTAATGAATATGAATAATGAATCCATCTCAATTATCAACATTGATATGGAAGCAAAATCCTATAAACATTGACAATATACCACATTGTTCACCTTCTTAAGGTCATAGTAGATTGAGCAGACATAAACCTAGATTATCTCTAGCTATATTCATTGGTTCATATAAATCTCCAAATATGTGAATTTATATTTTAGCCTCTTATGGTTAATAGAGATCTCAATCTTCTCCTAAAATAGATAATGCATCTCAATTTTCAAATCACATGTTATTACAACTATCTGCAAATTTTGTTTCTTCTAGTTATACTTATGAACATTCAACATATTTAAGATATAGGATATCACATTGTCATTTTTCATTATTATATTACCCATTACCTTATTTTTTGAATTAGTTTGAAAAATGAAATTTACCCCAAATCAGGGTAATATAGTGATTGGTGTAGTGATTAGGATATTTTTGAATTACCTAAATTTCATTTCAAAATAATTAGTCCAGACAATCCTTACTCTCTTATGAGTGATCTTTGTTACTAGGATTGAAAATGAAGAGACGTTTCTCACAAATAATCTGTAATACCAAGTTAATCTAAAGAAATTATGTATATCAATTATAGATGCATGTATGGGAAAATATTTATTTGACTTTTTCATAGACATGTCCACATATTTCTCGATTTTAGTAATAATATAACACAAGAGTGACAATTCAACCATCTCGAACTCACAATTATTGTATATTTCATATAGCCTCTCCATTCACTGTTTCTTTAGAACAATATTCAAATTCACCTCATTATTTTTGTTGGACTCACCTATTTTGATAATCCCAAATCATGTTTAAATACTGATCATGATATATTAAGTAATTTTCTAATCCTTTTTAATCTATATTTATGTTCTTCATCCTAAAAAATTTATATTTTTAGTCTCATGAATTTTTTGCAACAACTTATAGTTTACATTTCACTAAGTATAAGTTCACTGTTAAAGGCTACTGGTAAGAGCCTTCTGTTCAAGATCACCTTTATAGCCCATTGTTACTCTAGGTCACTGATGCTAAAAGGTCACCGTTGAAGATCTATTATCACTGTTATAAGCTACTGATACTAGGTCACTATCACTAGTCTACTGTTGCTATGCTTATGAAGCTTACAGACAGAGTCACCGTTACAGGGTCACTGATGTGACAAATCTTCTGTTAGAAGTCCACTGCCAGACTCTTTCTCAAGTCTTCTGTAAAAAGCTTCACAGTTCATGTCTACTATTGGACATGCCTACCGTTAGTATAAAGCTACAGCTAGACAACTCCCACTGTCGATATAGTCTACTGTTGATCAAATTATACTGCTATTAGAATTATACTGATGGACATAATCCACTGTTAAGGAAGTTACCTGTTAAGATAGTCTACTGTTGGAAAGGTTACTGTTGAAGTAGTCTGATGCTATAGAGCTACCATTCAAGGATTACTGATTGAATTCTACCACTGATCAAACTTACTAACTACAGCCTACTGTTAAAGGTCTACTGTGAGCCTACCGATGAAGTCCATAGTTTAAAAACCTACCAATGAATTCCACTATTAAAAATATACTGTTACATAGAGTAACAACTACTGATACAAGGCATCTACTGATGAAAAGTCCACCGTTACAGGTCTACTGACAGAGAGCTACTGTTGGAAGATGACTGTTATCCAGTCACTGCTACTCAAAATCTATACCCTGTTAATATTAATAATATAATGCTAACGGTTATTTTTGATGCTTTTAATGCACATTCTAGTAATTAATGTTGTTTTTGGCTTTTCAGGAACCGTACCCCATACCTGTAAAAAGGTAATCATTCCTATTGACTGGAGATGAACATGTATAAAAGGAAATCCCGAAGATGAACAATGTTGTGATAAAACCAGAAGTCTTTCCATGCATATACAAACCAACCTGGTGATACAAAAAGTCTTACATGCATAGAAGAAGAACCAAGGCCATACACTGAATCTGTAGAACCTGAACATTCAAGGAACAAAGAGCTTCTAACTGAAGAATCTGATCATCTCTACATCTAAAAGTGAGAACCTGGAAGTTGTGACACTCTGTTTTAGAGTAAACCTACAGAGAAGGACCAAAGCTTCATTTCCTTTATTCCAACGAGTCGAGATCTGATTTTCCAACACACAGATCATTCTAATCTTCTTCCTAAAATTTTTATCTCTACCGTGTTTATGTACTTTACATTTGTGACCAGTGTGTATGTAATACACACACTGAATCTTGTGCTTGAACTGAGGGATACTGAAAATCCCCATACCAAACTCTATCTATATTTGTTTCCCATGCATAACTGTGGAAGAAGGCTAGTGTGGCATGGTAGTTTATTTTCCCATGTATAACTGTGGTAGAGGTTTCCAAACCTAGATAGTTAGAAAACTGTTGTAAAGCCCGATACAGGCTATGTATCATTCTTAATATAACTTCTTAGTAGCAGGTGATCACCAAGTGGAGAGGATTAGGTATTGGCTTACGACTGAACCTACTATTTAAATTTATTGCATTCAACTTTCATTTAATATTTTTTACATTTATCCACTACTTAGATTTACAATGATAGAAATCTGTTTTTACATTCACTCTGATAGTTAGTTCTGGTTAGTGTGTATATGTGATTCGTTTAGTAAACTTGTTTCAAAATTTGAGTTAGTAGTCATACTGATTCAACTGACGAGTAATAAACCTTTGAGAAACCTATTGAACAATATGCCACTTATATCTCTACTACCTTAATTAACAGGGATATTTTTATTTGGGGGATTTTAATCCTAAAAGTTTTTAACAGAAATTTTAATTGGAACTCAATTCAACCCCCTCTTGAGTATCCACTTCAACCAACATTTGGTATCAATGGTTTTCTTTATTCATACCATCAAAACATCTTTTCAAGCCTTTCAATATCTTTTCAATTGTGATTGTAGTTGTATATTAAAGATCTCAAAATTTATGGTATATCTAAATTTTCAGTTCTTTAAACATTTAGTTTTCTATGGATAACTGAGTTAAGGGTTCTTTTATAAACAGACCACATTTCTTTAATGGAAATAATTATGGTCACTGGAAATTGAAAAGGAAAATTTATCTTGAAATCTTAGGACCTGAAATTTGGGAAATAATTGAAGAAAAACTTGTATTACCAACTTCTGATAGGGACACATGGTCACAAGTGACTAAAACTATTTATAATAACAATTTTAAATCAATGAATTCCTTATATTGTTCTTTGGTTGATGAATAATTTAATAGAATATCTTCATGTAAGACTGCTTTTGAAATTTGGGATACTTTGGCCATTTCCAATGAGGGAAAAACCAATGTTAAAGAAATGAGATTAAATACCTACACTATTATATATGATAATTTTAAAATGAAGCCTGATGAATCTATCTCTTACATGTATCTCAGGTTCAATGAGATAGTAAACCCCATGATTCTACTTGGGAAGCTAGTGGACAACAAAGACCAAATCATGAGGCCGCTTAGATGCATACCTAAGAGATGGAGAGGAACTTCTGTATCAATCTGAGAATCATGTGACATCAGCAAGCTACCTGTGAAGGAGATAATTGGAATATTGATGATGTATGAAGAATATCTTAAAGTGAATCAAGAAATTGAAGAAGAACCAAAAAGGAAGTCTGTAGCATTCAAGACTTCTGCCTCAAAAGTCAAAGACAAAGAAAAAGTTCAAGTACCTATAGACAGTTCTAAAAGTGAAGAGTCAAGACCAGACAGTGATGACTAAATGGAACAACATTACAGAAGATTCAAAAGATTCTACCAAAAGAAGAAATTGTATAGAAAGTCAAACTTCAAAGGAAAATATGATCATAAAGGACAATGGAAGAAAGATAGTAAGTGGAATGAGAACACAAGAGAAGTAATATGCTATGAATGTAAACGAAAAGGTCATGTGAAAGCAGAGTCCCCTAAGTGGAAATTCGGGAGAAAATATGAGGATAGGGCATGGGTTTTAAAAAGGATATGAAGGCAACTTGGAGTGCTTCGTATGACTGTTTGAGTGAATCTGATGCTTCAAACTCAGAACAGAACAAATCTAAACTATGCTTTATGACAGAGACAACTGAGGTAACAATTAATTCCCATTTGCACAATACATATTATTTTGGGAATAAAAGTGACTCTCATGATGATAGAGATATGACTAAACAAAAATTATTTGAATATTTTGGAATTCTTGAGAATAATTTTAATGAACTCAAGGACAAGTATAACTCATTAAAAAGACAACATGCTTTAAATGGAAATTACAAGTCAAATCTGGATATAGAAAAAGAAACATTTGCAAAACTGCTAAAGGAAAATACAGAGTAAAAATTGTCTAATGAACAATTAAGAAAGGATATTGAAAAGTTAAATACTGGTATGTATACCTTGACACAGTTTCTAGGAAAACATATTGCTCCAAAGTGTACAACTGGTCTGGGATATCAGCCTGGACAGGGACAAATTAGAATAACCGAATTTTTTCTAACAACTGGACAGTTCGCTACTAGTTCTAGTTCTGGACCATCTTTTGAGAAACCATTATCTAAAGGACCTAACAAAGTATTTATGTCCCAAAATATATTTGTATATTTTAGAAAACCTATAAAGAAAATACGGGTTCCCAATGTTTTACTAGCTAACCTCTCTGGAACCAAGAAGATCTGGGTTCCAAAATTACCCCATGCTTAATCTGTTTTGCAGGGAAGTTTTTTAAAGAGTTCCTATAAGACTTTATGGTACTTGGAAAGTGGATGTTCAAGACATATGACTGGAGACTATTCATGCTTCAGGAGTCGAGTTAATGTTGATGGTGGGCATGTAACCTTTGGTGACAATGCAAAAGGAAATATCATCGGCTTAGGCCAGATTGGTAAACTTGATACAATATTAATTTCTAAAGTGGTTTTTGTTGATGGATTAAAGTAAAATTTAATTATAAAATCTCAGTTATGTGATGAATACTTTAATGTTAAATTTGAAAATGATGCATTCCATGTTTTTAATTCAAACAAGGATTTAGTTTTCACTGCATGTAGAAAGGAGAATGTATATATTGTTGATCTAAATTCCATAGCAAAAAAAATGTTTCCTACTTAAATGATTTTCATAAAGAATCTTGGGTGTGGCATATAAGGTTAGGACACTACAATGTGAACTCACTTAAGAAGCTATCTAAGAAAAGTTTTGTCACGAACCGAATTTGGTCAACATAAAAAATGACACCAAACCTGGCCCGTTGCAAGGCCCGAAGGGCGTTCCCATTCCCCACGGGCTGGAAAAAGTTCTTGGGTAACAGAAAATGAAATTTGGGAACAATTCACCAATGTTTATAAACATAAAAAAAATTAATGAATCCAATAAAAAAATCTGGATTTTTTAAACAAAACAATCTTTTACAAAATTTCAGAACAGAATTACATAATTTAAAACAATTATACAAGACTATAACAACTAAAGAAACCCACAATGGATAGCCCAAGAACTTCTACACGGTGATAGGCACCACCCTCAAGCCATATCCACCACACAGTATCATGATGGACCGCTAAAAACACGAACTCTTGGCGCAAAAGTTGTAGCCAAACCTCCAACATAAAAAATAACCAATTATAATTACACTAAAGACTATTAGTAGGGTGTGAGACAATGCCCTGTAGGATACCAGCATAATTATATTGCATGTGATAAACATTCAAAGACGAAAATCATGCAAGTTTCATAAACATGTAATTTTTAGTTACAATTTCTAAAAGATTCAAAAAAGCAGTTTTCAAGTGGGCTAATTTACAGAATCAACCCTTTTAAAATAAATTCAAAAGCTACTGAATTTTTCTATCCAAATATACCTTATACCTATGGTAAGTATAAAGGATCTAATGAGCACAAAAATAAGAAATAACTCCTAGCCACTAGCTAGCTGTGGGTCCCAGGGACCTCGTATCTCAGTGAGAGTAACCACAAAAGCAATATTTGTTCTCGTGCATGAACCACTAGTAGGGAACATACCTATAACCTAGTTGTCCCCAATAAACATCATCATAGTTTAGTTAGTCTTTTAAGTGTCAATATTTCTATGTGAAAATAAGGAAAAACCCTACGGATTCACTAGCATGCTAGTACACGTCCACCCACCTAAACACTAGGGTTTTCCCTTTGTGCTCAACAAAGATCAACAAGCCAAGAAATATAGTTTTCACATTAAAATATCACTTCCACATCACACATTAACCAAACACCCTCATGTTCATCACACAAGTCACAAATTCCACTTTTCATTCATATGCATTTTGAAATCAAACTCACCCCAAAATAGCCCTCAAAACAATTTTCATAATTTTCACAATCCAAAACATCCTTTAAAAAATTAATAAAGTCCCTAAAAATATGCTAAAAATCACATAACATCCCACTCACATGTTTCATAAAACACTTTTTATAAAGAAAAAATCCATTTTTCACATCGCACTCAAACAAACAACCCACATCACATTCACACCTCTTTAAAATTTCAGTAAATCCATTAAACATTTTTATAAAACATTTCCAAGATTATAAACATCACATGACTGATCTATTCACATTCAAAATGGACCATTTGAATGTATAAAAATCCATAACATTTTTCCAATATGGTTACACCCCTTACATAAATCATTAAACCATTCAAAACTTTCATAAAACAATTCTAAAGAGTGTACCAAAGCTTTTCACATAAAACCCATTTCCAAAATATATTTCAAGGGAAAAATCACACCAATACAAATTCAAAATAGAACTGGAAGCCCCAAAAACATATATTAAACTACCACCAAGTGTTATACAAACACCTCAAACAATTCCACAAAAGATCCATATGAAAAATACACGTTTTCAAAATCATATTCAAGAAGTACAATAAGATTTTACAACATAAACCCATAAAAACCTCCTTAAAACAAAATGGCACACCAATTCCCTACCAAATCAGAATTTTCAGCCCAAACAAGATTTATTAAACCAATTTCATATGTTATAAAACATACCAAAACAATACCCAAAGGGTTACACATGAAAAACACCCAATGTTAAGCTAAAATGAGACTATAAAAACAAATGATTAACCAAATCCAACATAAATTTTTTTTCACCACACACAACATATTAGTAACATTCATAATAAGTAATTAAATAAAACTAACTCATCTATAAATGATTACACATGGAATCACCTACCTTTTATGTCGAAACCCTAAAAACATGGTGTGAAACAAGAGGTTTACCACTGCCACCCCTCAATGAATATAAATCTAATCCTAGACCACAATATTTGACCAAAACGACACCAAATCAAAACCTAGGTTCTATCTTCAACTTATGGACATGAGGAACTTCTATAAAGGGTGAAGGAAACCCTATGTAAGGAGAAGAAATCAAGGAAAGAAACACTTACTTGAAACATCTTGAATCAAACAAACCAAATACACCCAAATTTGAATCTCCAAGCAACAAAACCCGAAATGGAGGGTCCAATGGGGATTATAAGGTCATTTGGGGACTGATGTGGGGGAAAAATAGAAGAAATTTAAGGAGTTATGAAAAAACAATTTACCTCTCCAAATCTAGACAATTTTAGAAATTCATAGAAGTTTTTTCCAATTTCGCGAATCAAATTAGCTCAAAATCGGCGGAATAGATAATGGGGGTGATCCTACGTTTTTTTGTCTTCGAGTGGGATGTGAAATCACAAAAAAGTATATATTTAATGAGATATTAAAATATTAAAAACAAAACTTAAATCAGGAAATGTGCTTTCGGGCTGGCCCAAAACCTTAATTAAAAACCCAAATCCATCATGATTATGGATTTTTATTAGGCCCAAATGGATATGATACTTTTTATATATTAGGGTATGAGAATTGAAAAGTGTAATTGTTGTAAAATCTTTAAAAATTAATGAGTTATAAAATAAACAAAATTGGTTTTTAAATCTGGAAACGGGCTCACAGTTTGACCCAAATTTTGAAAACCCACCATTTCCACCAAAATGCATGCAAAACCCCCCAAACAAAAAAATTATGTAAATTAAATGACAAAATAAATTTAAAAGAAGTCATGTATGTGACAATTCTCCCCACCAAAAAACATTCTTCCCTTGGAAAGCCACATTAAAGCCAAATACAAAATCCAAACCCAACTGATAAACCAAGAAGTAATTCTTTGCCAAGATTCTCCCCCAAAGGCCAAAACACCTCCAGTTATCATTTAAGGAAGGATTGCTATAAAAATAAACATACATAACTTTCCTACAACAATCAGGAACATTCATGCTTTATCCCAAATGAAAACTCCTCAAACAAAATCTGAACAATACATAATCAATTTACCTAAACAAACAACAACATTGAACAAAGTTACACTTACCCTATTATAACTAAACCATTGGGTACTCTCCAATATCAATGTTTACACAAGGAAGATATTGGTAGTTAGATATATTTGAATGATAATACCTACTTCCAGGACAAGTCCAATGAAAAAAAATCTGAGTTACTCGAATGAAGAGACACAAATGGGAACCCCACCGTAAGAGACATCTTAAATTTTTTTCCCAAGACAGAATCAGGACACTAACAGGGGGAGGCCCGAATAGACTCCCTAGTAAAAGGGGAATACATAAATTAGAAATTTCCAAAAGAATGTTCATGATAACCATGGTGGGTCTCCCCACCACAAGAACCAACCATTTTAACCGACCGGCGTGGGCCAAAACGAAAAGACCCCAAAAATTTAATGATTTGGGAAGGCTTCACAGTAAGTCCACATGATTTGGGAAATGATGCACTAACTGTGAAGATCATTCTTTCCACATGGATTCTTGGAACATGGTCAATATTAATCATGCACAAACCTCATGCTCAGCCTGTCTAGCCAAATTTCAATCCATTATCGAAACACTCAATGGAAATGAAAGGTGGGAAAGATATTGGATGATGACATGGGTATAAGGCCCTCCTCCTATTTCCACCGAATGAGAACTACAGAAGAACGATGATGACACCATAGGTTTATATTCTTTCTATATTTCATACTAAGGATAGGAATTTGTACAAGGTTTAAAATGACACTGGGGTTTCCCCTGACAATCGCCAACTTCTCTCTGGGACCTATAGCTAGAGTTCAAAATATTGAAGCATCTTCAGCCTCGCAGTTCATCTATGGAAACCCCTGTGTGGAACTTCTTCTTTCGGTTCCACAAACAACTTCACCGTATACCTCTGATGGGTTCATCAAGACACAACACACTCCATAACTCACATTACCAAAACCTGAAATTTCACTGAAACAAGGGATTAGAAGATTCACAAACATCGCACCCTGATTCTTTTGGTGATAAACAATAGAAGGGCAAGACACGCTTAAACACCTTCCTCTAAGGTAGGTGATTTGGTGTTTTTCCTAATGGAGAAATTCTCCCAACATAATAGAGAACCTCAGAGGATTGTGATACCATCACCTTTACACTCAAATGAGCACACAACATCATAATGCATCATTGAACATGACCTTTATGATTGATAGAAACAATACATGGAACGGTACCTTATGACAAGTCCCTAATCAACAAACAAGTCAAAAAAGTGGACACAATATCCTCTCATGACCAAAATCCCAAAATTGATGGTTTAACATGAACTCTTGCTTCAATGAAACATTGAAGAACCCAGATTCCCTCTTATACATCGTCGAGACACTCATCCACACTACAACCCTAGAACACTTCCACCTTCGATGAATCAAGAAACTTTAGAAACTGAGGTCTGTTTTAACCTTACACAAGCACTATCCCACTAAAATATGATCCATAAATCAATTAAATTAATGGGTGTTGACTTAATCATTAAAGATCGATAGAATATTCCTTATATTGATCAACTGGCAGATTTTCCAATCGCAAAACAATACAGGTTGCACTTCAGTTGTGCATTAACCCTTAATGGGGGCGTACCTTATCCAATGAGAGAACCCAAAGACACAACCAAGCTGGTCCATTGGCCAAAACATTCCACAAACCATATCCAAACACATGATGGTAACCACCATAAAGTTGTCCCGAAATATATCTCATAAGAGACTACTAACCGATCCTTCTTCTCAATATGTCGTCCAAACACAAACCCAAAACATGGTTTTAACAAGAGGTTTTATTGATCTCAAAACATCACAGAACATCAACATTTTAAAAAAACACATAATTCACACCATCCCAAACCATCCATCAAGACATCATGTTTTCCTTTAAAACATTTCTTTGAAAACAAACGGTTCAGCATCAAGAGTATCCACCAATGGTACCCCAATACCTTACACATTCTTGTTTTTTTACCACAACGGGCACCCTCTTCATATCCATCCCTGAACTCATAGACTCATGCCATTAACAATCCATCATCCCCTATAACCCCATGCATGTGGTCTGTCATGGAAATACCAAAGGTTAAAACAAAAATCCCTTCCACTTTTCAAAACCAAAACAATCAACCAATACTTCCTCTTTCTCAGGACTGCTAACCATGGAATAAAAATCCAAATCATTCGAATTAATACTCACTTTAAATTCATATACATCAATTTCAAATCATCTCATCCCATTAAAACAACCTTTCATTGTATAGAAAACTCTATTGGAAACACATTTTCAAAACCAAATTCAACATAGTTCCGACTTTCAAAAGAGGTGTAAGAATTCCATTTTCCATTTCAAAACAATTCTGAAAATTGAGTTCCAACATTTCAATATTCAAGACATTCCTTCATTATTTGAAAATAATTTCAAAAAAAACATTATTCTTTATAAAACCAAGTCACTTTAAAACCAAAGTTCCAATATTGCAAAATTAAAGCACGAAACAATGCGAGAGGAAACTAGTTTCAGTTGGTGACTTGGACATATGTTTGGAGGCCACATCCCAATCACTTCACTATCACAGAGAGTGTTGTAGGGAATGTCCCCGACTCCACATGACATTCCAGGCCCTACGAGCTCACTGAGACAATTAACACAACTCTCTTTTCATTTCCCCTAATCATCATCAAACCAAGAAAACCAAAGGACTTAGATAAATCCCAACATCCCCTAGAAAATTGAATCTCATCATGAGGTGTGGTGATCAGGAACACTACCCATAATCCTATCTCCAGATTATCCCAATGCTTCCCCATATAACATTACCCAAAGAGTTAACCAGAACCTCCTTTGATACCATTTTGTCACAAACCGAATTTGGTCACTATCAAAAACGGCACCAAACCTGGCCTGTGGCAAGTCCCAATGGGCGTTCCAGAACCCCACGGGCTGGAACAAGTGACTGGTTAATATAAAATGAAATTTGGTAACGATTTACCCATGTTTATAAACATAAAATAATGAAAAAATCTAATAAAATAAATCAGGATTTTTCAAACAAAACAATATTTTACAAATTTTTAGAACGAATTACATAATTTAAAAGAATTATAGAAGACTATAAAAACTGATCAAACCCACAATGGATAGCCCAATAATGTATACATGGCGAGAGGCACCACCCTCGAGCAATATCCACATCCCCGTATCATGATGGACCGCTAAAAACCCGAACTATTGGCACAAAAGTTGTACCCAAACATGCATCAACAAAAATAACCAAGTCTAGTTACACCCAAGGGTGTAAGTCAGGTGTGAGCCAATTCCTAGTAGGATACCACCACTAAGATATTCCATGTGATAAACATTCAATAATTAAAAGCATGCAAGTTTCATAAACATGTATTTTTTAGTTATAATTTCTAAATGATGCAACAAAAAATCAGTTTTCAAGTAGGCTAATTAAAAGAATCAACACTTTTAAAATAAATTCAAAAGCCACTGAATATTTCCATCCAAATATACCATATGCCAATGGTAAGTATAAAGGATCTAATGAGCACAAGAAATAGGAAATAACCCCTAGGCACTAGCCAGCTGTGGGTCCCAGGTACCTCGTATCTCAGTGAGAGTAACCACAAAAAGAATATATGTTCTGGTGCACAAGCCACAAGTAGGGAACATACCCATAACCTAGTGGTCCAAAATCATCATCATAATAGTTTAGTTAGAGTTTTAAGTGTCAATCTTTCTAGGTGAAACTGAGGCCAAACCCCACGGATTCACTAGCATACTAGTACACGTCCAGCCACCTAGATACCCAGGTTTCCCCTTTGTGCTCAAACAAGTTCAACAAGCCAAGAAATATAATTTTATCATTAAAATATCACTTCCACATCACAAATTAACCATAAAACCCCATGTAAATCATAGAAGTCACAAATTCCACTTTTCATTCAAATGTGTTTTGAAATTAAACTCACCCCAAAATTTCCCACAACACTTTTTGCATAACTTTAAAAATCCAACACATCCTTTAAATATTTTATAAAGTCCATAAAAATATTCTAAACATCACATAACAGCCCACTCACCTGTTTCATAAAACTATTTTTATATACAAAATCCAATTTTCACATCACACTCACACAAACAACCCACATCACATTCACACCTCTTTAAAATTTCAATAAATCCATTAAACATTATTATAAAACATTTACAAGAGGATAAACATCACATGACTGATCTATTAACATTTAAAATGGTCCATTTTAATGTATATACAATCCAAAACATTTTTCCAATATGGTTTCACCACTTACATAAATCAATAAACCATTCAAAACTTTCATAAAACAATTCTAAAGAGTGTACCAAATATTTTCACATAAAACCCATTTCCAAACTGTATTTAAAACAAAGAATAACACCAATACAAATTCAAAACCGAATTGGAAGCCCCAAAACATATATTAAACTAACCCCAATTGTTATCCAAACAGATCAAACAATACCACAAAAGATCTACATGAAAAGCACATTTTTCAAAATCACTTTCATGAAGTACAATAAGGTTTTACAACATAAACCCATAAAAACCTCCTTAAAACCAAATAGCACACCAATTCCCTACCAAATAAGAATTTTCATCCCAAACAATATTTATTAACCAAATTTCATATGTTATATAACATACCCAAACAATACCCAAAGGGTTACACATGAAAAACACCAAATGTTAAGCTAAAATGAGACTATAGAATTAAATGATTAACCAAATCCAACATACAATTCTTTTAACGACACACAACATATTAGTAACATTCATAATAATTAATTAAATAAAACTAACTCATCTATAAATGATTACACATGGAATCACCTACCTTTTATGTTGAAACCCTCAAAACATGGTGTGAAACATTAACTTTACCACCACCACCCCTCAATGAATATAAATCTAAACCCAGACCACAATATTTGACCAAAAAGACACTGAATCAAAACCTAGGTTCTATCCTCAACATTCGGACATGAGGAACTTCTAGAAAGGGTGAAGTAAACCCTAAGGAAGGAGACGAAATCAAGGAAAGAAACACTTACTTGAAACATCTTGAATCAAACAAACCAAATACACCAAAATTTGAATCTCAAGCAACAAAACCTGAAATGGAGGCTCCAATGGGGATTATAAGGTCATTTGGGGATTGATGTGGGGGAAAAAGAGAATAAATTTAAGGAGTTATGAAAAAACAATTTACCTCTCCAAATCTAGACGATTTTAGAAATTCAGAGAAGTTTTGCCCAATTTCGTGAATCAAATGAGCTCAAAATCGGCACAATAGATAATGGGGGTAATCCTTTGGTTTTTAGCTTCAAGTGGGTGGTGGAATCACCAAACAAAATTAAATATTTAATGAGATATTAAAATATTAAAAATAAAACTCAAAGCAGGAAATGGGCTTTCAGGATGGACCAAACCCTTAATAAAAAACCCAAATCCATCATGATTATAGATTTTTATGAGGCCCAAATGGATATGATAGTTTTTATATATTAGGTTATGACAATGGAGAAGTATAATTATTGTAAAATATTTAAAAATTAATGAGTTATAAAATAAACAAAATTGGTTTTTAAATCTGGAAATGGGCTCACAGTTTCACCGAAATTTTGAAAACCCACCATTTCCACCAAAATGCTTGAAAAACCACCCAAACAAATAAATTATGTAAATTAAATGACCAAATAACTTTAAAATAAGTCATGTATGTGAAATGTTTAGTTATAGACTTTACTAAATTAGAATTCCCACTTGACAAAGTGTGTAATCCATGTCAAAAGGAAAAACGACACAAAGTTTCTTTCTAACCAAAGAAAGAAGTTTCAACATCTCAACCACTTGAGTTGGTTCACATTGATTTGTTTGGACCATCAATAGTTTCAAGTTTAAATGGGAAAAACTATGTTTATGTTCTTACAGTTGACTTTTTTAGGTATACTTGGGTATACTTTCTAGCTCACAAAAGTGAATCTTGTTCCTATTTTATCAAATATCCCCAGTCTGTAGAAAATCTTAGTGGACATAGAATTAAGACCCTGAGAAGTGATCATGGCTGTGAGTTTTAAAATCATGTGTTTGAGTCTTACTGCTCACATAATGGCTATAGTCACAAATGTTCTGCTCCTAGGACACCTCAACAGAATGGTGTGGTAGAAAGAAGAAATAGGACCCTTCAAGAAATTACAAGGACTATACTTAATGAGTATGAATTTCCTGTTTATTTTTGGGATGAAGGTGTAAATAAATATTATTATATTATAAATAGAGTTTTAATTAGACATGTTATAAAGAAAACCCCTTATGAGATTTGGAACAATAGGAATACTAAGGTTAATTACTTTAGAGTTTTTGGTTCCAAAGTCTTTATTCTTAATACTAAGGATAATGTTGAAATATTTTCTCCCAAAAGTGATGAAGGAATTTCCATGGGTTATTCTATCTCAAGTAAATCCTATAGAGTGTTCAATAAGAAAACCAAATGTGTGAAAGAATCAATTCATGTCAAATTCGATGACACTAATCCACATGAGCCTAAAACCTCTCTTGACATATTGAGGAAGATATATCAATTTTGTACCTTAATGATAAAGATAGTGAATCCCCTATGAAAGTATCCAGTTCTAGAATTTTTCCAGAATCTGTACCTATTGATTTTGAACCAACAGAGAACAATGAATAATCTAGTTCTACCCTTCCTAGAGGTATTAGGACTCTTAAGAATAATCCTCTAGATGCTGTTGTAGGTGATTTAAATATAGGAACACAAACAAAATCTTCTCTAAGAAACCAGGTTGAACATGAATATTTTCATTCAAAACTTGAACCCAGGAACATTAATGATGCTATCAATGATGAATTTTGGGTAATGGATATGCAAGAGGAATTAAATCAGTATGAAAGAAATAATGTCTGGGAATTAGTGGAAAGACCTAAGGACACATCGACAATAGGCACGAAATGGGTGTTTAGGAACAAAGTTGATGAGTCTGGAAATATTTCTAGAAACATGGCTAGGTTAGTTGCACAAGGATATAGTCAAGAGGATAGAATAGACTATGATGAGATATTTTCACCTGTAGCTAGACTAGAAGCCATTAGGATACTACTTTCTTATGCAGCTCATCTGAATTTTAAACATTATCAAATGGATCTTAAAAGTGATTTTCTAAATGGTTTTATTATTGAAGATGTTTTTGTTGAACCAACCCCTAGTTTTACAAATCCCCATTTTTCAAATCATGTCTTTAAACATTCTAAAGCTTTATATGGTTTAAACCAATCTCTAAGAGCTTGGTATGATAAACTTATTAATTTTCTTATTTCAAAAGGTTTTACCAAAGGGATAGCTAATCCTACTCATGTCATTAAAAAGATTTCCAAAGATGTTTTGATAGTACAAATATATGTGGATGATATTATTTTTTGATCATATGAAAAATCGTTATGTGTTGAGTTTTTCAAAAATGATGCAAAATGAGATTGAATTGAGTTTAATGGGAGAACTCAAATTTTTCATTAGATTTCAGATCTTTCAAAATAAAAATGGCATTGTTTTGAATCAGAGTAAATATATTAAGGATCTTTTAAAACGTTTTACTTAGGATGGAATTAAAGTTAGTGACACACCTATGATTACCACTTGTATGTTGGATGCTGATGAAGTTGGAGAACCATTTGATCAAACCAACTACAGTGGTATGATAGAGAGTTTGCTCTATCTTACATCTAGCAGACCTGACATTATGTTTAGTGTATGTATGTGTGATCGATTTCAAGACAATCCAAAAGATCCTCATTTAACTACTGTAAAAAGGATTTTTAAATATCTCAAACATACTCCCAACATATGACTATTTTATTCAAAAGAATAATAATTTGATTTGTTAAGTTATTCTGATTCTGATTTTGCTGGTTGCAAGTTATATAGAAAAAGCACCTCTAGGACATGTCACATTTTAGGCAAGTCACCAGTATCTTGGTGTAGTAAGAAACAGAATTTTGTTGCATTATCCACTGCTGATGCTGAATACATAGCTGCTGGTAGTTGTTGTACTCAAATTCTGTGGAGGAAACACACTTTACTAGACTATGGATATCAATTCAAACATGTCTCTATAAAGTGTGACATACAAGTGCTATTAATATTTCCAAAAATCCAGTATCTCATGCTAGGACAAAGCATATTCATGTGAGACATCACTTTTTGGGGGATCATTATCAAAAGGGTAATATCACTCTTGAATCCATTGGCACTGAACATCAACTGGCTGATATATTCACAAATCCATTGAATTCCAATATGTTAAATTACATGAAACATGAGTTAGGTATGATTAATTTCAGTATAGGGCACCTCACTATTGGACCTCACTGATAAACCTCACCATTGGACCTCACTGATACACCTCACCGTTGGACCTCACTGATACACCTCACCGTTGGACCTCACTGATACACCTCACCGTTGGACCTCACTAGTGTACCTCACTGTTGGATACCTCACGGTTTGATTTTATTTTTGTGGGATTCCAAACTATTTTTATTCCTATTTATTATTTCTATTTTGTTTTGTTTTAATCCCTATATGATAAAACTAAAGGCTATGAACATATCTCAATCCACCTTCTCTCTCAATCTTGAACCTTTCTCTCAAAATCCCTAAACCCTAACTCTTTATTTGAATCCACAAACCTCATTCAATCTCCATGGCTAGAACTAAGTGACCCCGGACTGTCAATGAGGATGCGCCAAGGCCAATGAGGACTCGATCCGAATCCAGTGGCACCTGTAGTACCCCGATGGGACCTGTCAACCCACATCTGACCAAGAGAGAAATCATTTCTGAGAAGGAGCTGAGTGAAGAATGCATAATGTTGAGCAAGTCATTAGATATGGAAGCACTAGAAGTGCAAGGATGGACCAAATAATTTTCCAATATCAATGGACTGTACTAACCAATGCCAGTGAAGGAAGTCTATAAATACCTGAATTTCTAAGAGGAAGATGATTTGCATATACTAGTTTCCAGAGTCTATATAAATGAAGTTAGTTTTTCGTATGCTGATTGGGATACCTGCTTAAGAGTTCCTCATGAGGGAGTTTATGATTACTATTCAGGAGTGGCTCCTCCAGATAGTGAACTTTTTGAGTATGGAAAAGCTCTGGAAGAGCTGACAGGAAATGGAAAATCAAGAAATATTATTGCAGTTGAGATGAATGGAGAAGATATGATATTGTTTAAATGCATTCAACATGAGATTAGTCCCAAGAGAGGGGATTTTGTAGTACTGAAGTATCAGGACATATTCATGATGTACTTACTCTAGAATGGAATGAAGATTAACCTATGTAGGTTACTGATGGCACAATTGGAGGATATGACTAAGGCATGCTCAAAGTACAATGCCCTTTTCCATGGAAAGCTAATCTTAGTAATGATAAAGGTAAAGGGTGTGGATGGAAATAAAGAAGAGATGATAGTGGCCAAAATAGTGTTTTTATCTCCAAGGTTATTTTAAAATTCATGAAAATTAGCTAGAATCCTTAGAAGAAGGCATGGGTGAATGACGAATGAAATGTGTATGAAAAGTTTGACCCTACTACTCACCCATCTAGGCCAAAAGACAAGAGAGATCCATGTCGGAATCCTGATCATACAAAACCAGTTTATTCAGATGATGAGGAGGAAGTTGAAGGAGATGTGGAACCTGAAAGAGAGAACACCCCCATTGATTATGGGAGTGATTCTGATTTACCTGACAGTCATGTAAGGGTAGTATCTTTCAGAGCAGATAGCCCTCCAAGAAAACTACCATGAAGAGAGACTATTCTAAGGGACAGTGAAACTGAGACCGGTGAAGAAGAAGAAGTATCTCAGAATATTGTCAAAGACACCTCTGAGGAGGACGAGGCTACTGAGTTAGACAATTCAGCTTGTAAGGAAAAGGAGGCTAGTGATAAGGATGAATCAAAAGAGGATGTTTTTGCTAAAGAAGATAATGAGGCCAATGAAGAAGAGGATCTCAGTCTGAGTCCTCTGATACATAATAATGGTAGGACAGTGTCTGATCAAGAAGCATGAGTGGAATCTAATGCCATTGAAATAAGGGCCATTGATGACTCATTGGAGGTTGTGACTCACCCCACAGGTGAACCAACGAAGCAGATAGATGTTGAATCTGCTGAAGTTGAAGAGGAAGTTGTGGAATTACCTGGAGCAGAACAAGTAGAGGAGAATACTCAGGAGAGAGCTCCAAGTGAGGGTGAGCATTTTGGTTCTATATCTGTTCTGCATGACATTGAATAATGGTCAGAAGACCCTAGATACCTGGTACTTTTTATGGATTATGATGATTCAGATTGTGATATGTCAAGAAAAAGAAATCATGTACCTTCTGTTCTAGAACCCGTCGCAGTACCTCCAGTGGTTCCCATTTCTGAGAAAATTGTCACTAAGTATGATCTGGAGAAACTAAAAACAGATCTGCACCAGATGTTTGATAAAAATCCCTCTGAAATGGATAAATTAATGGGATTAATTCAAGAGACAACTGCCTCTGAGATGGAAATAGTTCAATCTTCCATTCAAGCTAGTTTATCCAAAGAAGTATCTCAATGACAGAATCAACTCAAGGATGTGTCTCAGTCTGTATAAAATCTAAGATAGTTAGTGGTAAGCCTGACTGGTCAAATGGCTTCTAAGGTCTAAACCGAAAAAGACATTCACTACATCAAAATTGTGGTGCAACAGATGGTTGAAGTATTTGATAGTTTTAAGGAATCTGCAAAAGCTCATGTGAAGGACCAGAATGAAGATGTGAAGAAGTTCATCAATGGTTTGACCTAGTATTTTAAGGAAATTGTTTTCTTATCTATAAAACCATTGACTTCCACTGCCTCTGCTTCAACCTCCAATGCACCACATGTGGACTTGTTAGCATTTAGGGTCGTGGTCACTGAAGAGTTTGCAAAGATATCTGGTGTCAGTGTACCTGACCCTCAATATGTGACTCAGATTATCTCCACTACCAAAGAAGTTCAGAAGGTAGTTAGTGACTTCATGAGAGAGGCTACCCAGGACCATAAGAGTATAAAGGAACATATCAATTTATATTATAAAAGGATTTACTACAAGCATCAGATGGATGCTCATTTCAAGCTTATGTTGGAAAACCTCAAGATTCTACCAATCACCAGAGACTTCAAGGAACAAGTCACTTAGTTGTGCCAGTTGACTCCAGCCTTATAAAAATTTATGTAGAATAAGTTTGATTTCATATCGGCTATGGAAAGAGTAGGAAGCATTATTATCGACTTCAGAAACCTTCTTTTACCCTTTTTCCATGTCGACTGTACCCCTTTCATAATCCCTCTTGCCTTACCTGCATCTCAACCCATTAGTACTTCCACAATGTCTCCTGCTGAGGTCATCAGAAGCCTTACTCAACTAATACCTTAGAGAGATACCCACTACAGACCTACAGGAGCTTATGTTGCTGCACCTCTAGTCATTCTAGCAGCAATTCCTAAACCTGCTGATCCACCATCTCATCCTCAATCTTCTACATCCAAAGGGAAAGAACACATTCCTACAGATGATGTGGATTGAGTTTGTTTATGACTTTTGATAGGAACTATGTATTCATTTTCTTTTTTGGGTCATGTAATCTACTTCCATTAATATAAGACTTCTCTATTATCTCTATTTGTGTTTCTTTTTGCTAATAAAAAAGGGGGATAAATGGAATTGATACCAATGATGTGATTTTATTTACTCTATAATGGACCTTTTTCTGATTTTACAATGTTATTAATCTCTACTACTTGAGATATTACAACTGAACTAATGTTCCTTTTGATCTATGATAAGTAACTATATTCTATATGTTTATTTGTGATATCAAAAATTAATACATACTGGCATAATTTGTGATAATCGAAAAGGGGGAGATTGTTGTACTCACATGTTTTGATAATCCCAAATCATGTTTAAATAATGATCATGACATATTAAGACATTTTCTAATCCATTTTAATCTATATTTATGTTATTTATCTTAAAAAATTTATATTTTTAGTCTCAGGAATTTGTTACAACAACTTACAGTTTACATTTCTCTAAGTATAAGTTCATTGTTAAAGGCTACTGGTAAGAGAATTCTGTTCAGGGTCACCGTTATAGCTCACTGTTACTCTAGTTCACTGATGCTAAAAGGTCACCATTGAAGATCTGTTGTCACTGTTATAAGCTACCAGTACTAGGTAATTATCACTAGTCTACTATTTCTCTACTTATCAAGCTTACAGACAGAGTCACTGTTACAAGGTCACTGCTGTGACAAGGCATCTGTTAGAAGTCCACAGTCAGACTCTTTCTCAAGTCTTCTGTTAAAAGATTCACTGTTCAAGTATAATTTTGGCCATGTCTACCATTAGTAGAAGGATAATGATTGAAAATTCCTAATATCAATATAGTTTACTATTGATCAAAGTATACTACTAGTAGAAGTCTACTGATAGACATACTCCACTATTAATGAAGTTACCAGTTAAGATAGTCTACCGCTGGAAAGGTTACTGTTGAAGTAGTCTGATGCTACAAAGCTACTGTTCGAAGGTTACTGATTGAAGTCTACTGCTAATCAAACTTACTGACTGAAGCTTATTGTTAAAGTTCTACTATGAGCCTACAGATGAAGTCCCCAGTTGAAGAACCTACCGATGAAGTCCACTGTCGAAAAGATACTATTACACAGAGTAGCAGCTACCGATACAATGCATCTATTGATGTAAAGTCCATAGTTACATGTATACCGATAGAGAGCTATGGTTGGAAGACGACTGTTAACTAGTAACTGCTACTCAAACTCTATACCTTGTCAATATTAATAATATAATTCTAATAGTTATTTTTGATGCTTTTAATGAACGTGATAGTAATTAATGATGTTGTTGGATTTTCAGGAACCATACCTCGTACCTTTAAAAAGGTAATCATTTCTATTGACTGGATAAGAAAATGTATAAAAGGAAACCTCAAAGATGAGAAAAGGTGTGAAGAAACCAGAAGTTTGTCCATGCATATCCAAACCAACATGGTGATACAAAAATTATTACATGCACAGAAGAAGAACCAAGGCCATACACTTAATCCGTAGAACCTAATCATTCATGGAACAAAGAGCTTCTAACTAAATAAGCTGATTATCTCTACATCTGGAAGTGAGAACCTCGAAGTTACAACACTCTATTTTAGAGGTAACTTGTAGAGAAGGACCAGAGCTTCATTTCCTTCATTCTAATGAGTCCAGAGCTGATCTTCTAACACACAGAGCATTCTAAACTTCTTTGTAATATTTTTAGCACTATTTTGCTTAAGTATTTTACATTTGTGAGCAGTGTGTATGTCATACACACACTGAATCTTGTGCTTGAACTGAGGGATACTGAAAATCCCCATACCATTCTCTCTCTACATTTGGTTTCCATGAATAACTATAGAAGAATCATAGTGTGGATTGTTAGTTTATTTCCCCACGTATAACTGTGGTAGAGGTTTCCAAACCTGGAAAGTTTGAAAACTATTGTAAAGCCTCATACAGGCTGTGTATCATTCTTAATATAACTGCTTGGTGGCAGGCGATCACCAAGTGGAGAGGATTAGGTCTTGGCTTCAAACTGAACCTCTTGTATAAATTTGTTGTGTTCAAATTTCATTTACTATGTTTTACATTTATCCGCTTCATATATTTTCAAAGGCAGAAATCTATTTTTACATTAACTCTTGTAGTTAGTTCTCGTTAGTGTGTATATGGAATTCGTTTAGTAAACTTGTTTCAAAAGTCGAATTAGTACTCATACTGATTCAGCTGAGTAGTAATCAACCTTTGAGAAACATGTTGAACAATAAGTCACTTATATCTTTACATCCTTAATTAACTGGGCTGTTTTAATTTGGGGGATTTTAATCCTAAAAGTATTTAACAAAAATTTTAATTGGAACAAAATTCACCCCCATATTGAGTATCCACTCTGACCAAAAAATTTCTTTGTTATTGGCTTAGATCAGAATATCATTATTAAATAACACAAAATAATTGACGAGTTAATCCATAATTCCTATATCAATTATGATTATTATGACTTCTGCAACATTATTGAGTCTGATGGGAATCAAAATGAGATCATAGTGACTATACCACATTCAAAAGGAATATCTTTCTTCTCATCTATTTATCCATAACATCCCTAATGAAGGTCCACCATAGAGGTATTTTAGTCCCCACATTGTAGATCGAACAAGTAATATATCTATATATGGGTATAATATTTTTTCATGAATTTTTTATTTCACAATAATCCTTGTATAGGATTCTTGAAGCATCCTCCTTCTTGATGAAAATGGCGGGTACACCCCAAAATAAAGCACTAATGTATATTAATCACTTGTATAAACTATCTGGTTATACCTTCTTCATTTTTTCAAAGCTAAAAGTTTCAATTGAGTATAAATTCTTTTATATATTAAATCATTTAAGTATATGTTCAGTTGTGAACTCAGCCTATTGGTCATGATGATGTCCATGAAACACTACTGGGAATACATTGATATAAAACCCTAAATGTGAATGTATTAAATCATTATTATATCAATTGTATCATCCATTGGAGAAAAAAATCACGAGGAAATAATAATTACACTTGAGATTATGATTCAAACGTATATTCATAATTCTAACTACACTTGAATAGAATAGTAGGACAACTCGAGATGTGAAGAGTGATCCCCATTTAATAGATATTGATTTTGAGTTCATATAATAACATACAGTTCACAAACAATTTAATAGTATAATATACTAATTATGTATTATTATATTTTATATAATATTCATTCTATAAAATTAACTTTGAAGAAGTAATATACTTGATATTCAATAATTACCCTGTTTTTGTTCTCATAGTCTAGAAAAAATCCTTGTTTTTAGGTGGTTCTTGAATATTTATAATAAATAGGTATGATATTAATGAATTTGTAGAAATAGAATAAAAAATTATACTCACTATTCTAATGTGAATAACCATCATACCCATCACCCAAAAATTCTTTAGAACAACCTCTATAATAGTGATATCATATTTCATTCCTTTCTCTGTTGGAATTATATGTTTTGTTCATTGATTGTATTTGACAAACCAATAAACATGGAATTCGCATGCATAATGCCTATACCCCTTGTAGTTGAAGCACTATATCACATGGGGAGTTTTTGATCTGAACCATCATTTCTTCCATAACATTTGTGTACTTCTTCATCTATCTTTAGAATTAATTATCATGATCCCCATTTCAAATTTTTATAATCTATTGATTCCCTATAGATAGTTTCACATTGGATTTCAATAGTTTTGTCAAATGAATATTTTCTATTCAAATCATCTGTGAGATTTATCCACAAATCCATAAGATTAAAACTCTATTTCATGATTTTGATTTGGAGTCCAATGAAAACACAAAGAGTAAAAAATATCTATATCAACCCTGAGGAAAAGAACAATCTCTTCATATAAATAAAAGTATCAAATTTCTAATGGTTTTTGTAGAATCCCTTATAATCCATAATGGATGTGTTGCACCTTAATATCAATGCAGATGAAAAAGGAGGAAGGATATCCTACATTGCTTTTGATGTTTCCCTAAGACACCCCCATAGAGACGTCTACATTTTTTAGTAGTCCAAGGAAATCCATTGCTATTTTATGATAAATACATTCTGAAAAATATTTATTGTAAAATATTTTATTCAATACATAGTATTCCATTGAATCAATTTCTTATTTTGACCTAATTTTCATGAACATCTTCAACCATTAGTTAAATTCCACATAAAGATTATCGAAATCATGCTCTGAAATATCATGATCTAGGAATTGGAGTAAAATGAATTATTTCTCAATTTTTTTATTGCATTATTACACAATGAGAGGTTTAATAGATCCAATTAAGATATGATGACTTTTTAACATAAATTAAATGACCAAATTGTTCAATTATTAGAAGTATGGTGTTTAACATAATTAATATTATTAATCACATTTTGTTCTTTGTGATCATATACTACCATTATGTTCTCATCACCCACTCACATATGGTTACACATCTAATTTGAGATACCATTATGTTGACTATAATACTCTCTATCTATTGGGATGTTAGAACCATTCCTCATATTTCCAATAAATAACTATAAAATGAAAAAATGGATGATAATTAAAAAACTAAATAACATATAAAAAGGGGACCAAATATAATATACAAAATATATTATAACTAACATTTAAATCATAAGTTATGATTCTATATGTTTTAATCAAGGTTACCCATAGTGATTTTTGTTGAACGGAGGAAAGCAAGGGAATGATGGCAAGAGGGGGGGGGTGAATTGCCTTTTTAAAAAAGATTAACAAATTAAAATCAAAGTAAAGAATGCAGCGGAAAGAAAGAGGCAATCACACAAGAAATTGTTAACGGAGTTCGGCCAAAACCCGGCCTACGTCTCCGCTCCCAACTCAACCGTTGAGAGATTCTTACCGCTTGCTTTTCAATGGTTTTAGCAAGAAACCCACTAGGCTTTGAGGTAGCACTAGGACCTATTACAGCTTGCTTTTATTGGTTTAGCAAGAACCCACTTGCTTTCAATGGAATAGCAAGAACCCACTAGCCTTTTTAACTGGTGAAGGCTAGCTCACCGGTGACACAATCCTTTTAAAAGGAAAGGCTTGAAGAAACCTCTTCACACCTTAATGGTGATGTGAAACCCAAAAGAAAGAGGGGATGAGAAAAGTTTGGGGTTTGTAGGCACAAACCCAAATTTAAAGCTTAATAAAAAATAAAACAATAAAACCCATATGTGAGGAAGCCTTGGGCGCCAAGGTATGATGGAGTTGATGTAGCGTGCTCTCCCAAGCTTCTTGAGGTGCTCCTTGGATTAGAAATTGGTTGGATCACTTGAGGATCCGTGAAGGTGGAGCGCCGGAGGTACGCCAAATGTTCAACAATATGTCCGAGCGCTTGGTATGTGATCCGGTTAGTGTCCGGGGCTTCCTTGGCCTTTATTTATAGGCATGGAACCCTTGGGGAAGCTTCGGAGCCGTTGGAGAGGCTTAAAGAGCCGTTGGAGGCCAAATGAGGGTTGACTGGTCAAAGGCAACGGCTAGTTTGACTGGGCCACCGGCTGGCCGGTACAGATCCACCGGCTGGCCGGTGCCTTGGAGTTGGGAGGATGCTTCTGTCCAGACTCCACCGGCTGACCGGTGGAGGAGCCACCGGCTGGCCGGTGGCAAGACAGTAGCAAACACTATTTGGGCTGGATGCCACCGGTCGACCGGTGACAGAGCCACCGGTCGACCGGTGGAACTTGGCAGTGGGCAATGCCTCTGCCAGTTCCACCGGCTGGCCGGTGCTATCACACCGGTTGGCCGGTGGACTGAATTTCAGTCCACTTCTTGTCCATTCTTGGGCCATTTTCTTGGCAACCGTGTGCCTATCATTCAAAAACACTTCAAACAATATTAGACAAATAATAAGGTGATTGTGATCATGAAAATCAAACAACGAGGGGAACGAGAGGTACAACAATCTCCCCCTATTTTGATGATCACAATCACCAAAACAAACAATGTAAAAGACTTAAAAAGAGAGGCATGCTTTAAAAGATTTTTCCCCCAATCAATCAAGAATTTCTCCCCCTTTGTGATTATCAAAATAGCACGGGGCATAAAACTTGATTGAGGGAAGACTTTGAAAAACAAGATGGAGATTTTAAATCAATTGAAATTTTTTAAATTTGATTTGAAAGTCTTGAAAAGAAAATTGAAATAAAAAATTTGAATTGAAAATTTTGAAATGAAAATTTGATACAAAGAGTTGAAAATGAAAGTTTGAATTGAAAGTAAAAAGACTAAAACGATCTTAACTCCCCCTAAATAAAAACAACAAATCACCGGGGAGAGGGATTTTGAAAAGAGACAATTTTAGGCCCGGAGAGACTCGCTAGAAGGGATTTTTCAATCCATACTTGTCTCATGGCGGGTCTTCTCCTATAAAATTCGTCCGAAAAGAAAATAGACTTGGGTTGGCCGTACCGGGCATTTTTGCAATCACACTCATAAATGAGGTGCCCGGATTTTTTACAATAATTGCAATATTTAAAACTAGAGCTCCCCCTTACAAAAACAGTGGGTGCATGGGAGGAGGAAGCTATATTGGTGTAGCCAAGTCCATTGGTGGTTCTAGATACTCGTTGAGAACCAAGCAAATTGTTCAAATTTTGTTCCCCTTGTGTGAACTTGGCTAGGGTTTCCCTTAGGTCTTTGATGGTTGATTCCATAGAATCAACATTTGGAAAATTTTGGATTTTAAGGGTGAGTTCCTCCTTCTCTTTGAGAAGTTGTTCTTTTTCGGAGGAAAGTTTTTTGAAATTCTTTTTCAAAGAAACAAATTTTGATGAAAGTTCATGAAAACCATTTTCTAATTGGTCTCTAGCGTGTGAGAGTTCTTCATAAGATAAATGATTTAAAGAATTTGAATTTGAAGAACATGAGGAAGAGGAATCGGAAGATGTTACCTCATGAAATGCCATTAGGCATTTGTTACCGTTGTCGCTTGAGGAGGAGGAGGAGGAGGATGATGAGGTGTCACTCCATGTCGCCTTGAGGACCTTTTTCTTTCCTTTTTCCTTTTGCGTGGCCCGTTTTTTGTTGAGTGGGAAATCGGGCTTGATCTTTTCGTCGGGTTCTTGCTTTTGATCGGATTCTTGCTTTGGAGCCTCTCTTGTACCTTCATAGGTTAGTTCTAAAAATTTCCAAAGATCGTAAGAAGTAGAGAAAGTAGAAATACAATTAAAAAAATTACGGTCAAGACCACAATGAAGAGCGTTCATGGCTTTGCCATCAAGCTCAAAACAAGCAATGTCATTGGGGGTCCATTTAGACTCATCGGGAGAGGAGAGGGAAAATCCTTGCATAACAATTTTATAAATAGGATAACCAATGCTTTTAAGAAAAGTGGTCATGCGGGTTTTCCAAAAACAATAATCGGTTCCATCAAAGAATGGAGCACGATGCAAAGAAAAGCCTTCGGGGGCGTAAGAGGTTGAAGCGGTAGAAGCCATCAAAAAGGATCTTTGATTTGAAACCGGTTAAGGTATTATTCAAATACGTCCTCTGATACCAATTGTTGAACGGAGGAAAGCAAGGGAATGATGGCAAGAGGGGGGTGAATTGCCTTTTTAAAAAAGATTAACAAATTAAAATCAAAGTAAAGAATGCAGTGGAAAGAAAGAGGCAATCACACAAGAAATTATTAACGGAGTTCGGCCAAAACCCGGCCTACGTCTCCGCTCCCAACTCAACCGTTGAGAGATTCCTACCGCTTGCTTTTCAATGGTTTTAGCAAGAAACCCACTAGGCTTTGAGGTAGCACTAGGACCTATTACAGCTTGCTTTTATTGGTTTAGCAAGAACCCACTTGCTTTCAATGGAATAGCAAGAACCCACTAGCCTTTTTAACGGGTGAAGGCTAGCTCACCGGTGACACAAGCCTTTTAAAAGGAAAGGCTTGAAGAAACCTCTTTACACCTTAATGGTGATGTGAAACCCAAAAGAAATAGGGGATGAGAAAAGTTTGGGGTTTGTAGGCACAAACCCAAATTTAAAGCTTAATAAAAAATAAAAAATAAAACCCGTATGTGAGGAAGACTTGGGCGCCAAGGTATGATGGAGTTGATGTAGCGTGCTCTCCCAAGCTTCTTGAGGTGCTCCTTGGATTGGAAATTGGTTGGAGCACTTGAGGATCCTTGAAGGTGGAGTGCCGGAGGTACGCCAAATGTTCAACAATATGTCCGAGCGCTTGGTATGTGATCCGGTTAGGGTCCGGGGCTTCCTTGGCCTTTATTTATAGGCATGGAACCCTTGGGGAAGCTTCGGAGCCGTTGGAGAGGCTTAAAGAGCCGTTGGAGGCCAAATGAGGGTTGACTGGTCAAAGCCAACGGCTAGTTTGACTGGTCCACCGGCTGGCCGGTACAGATCCACCGGCTGGCCGGTGCCTTGGAGTTGGGAGGATGCTTCTGTCCAGACTCCACCGGCTGATCGGTGGAGGAGCCACCGGCTGGCCGGTGGCAAGACAGTAGCAAACACTATTTGGGCTGGATGCCACCGGTCGACCGGTGACAGAGCCACCGGTCGACCGGTGGAACCTGGCAGTGGGCAATGCCTCTGCCAGTTCCACCGGCTGGCTGGTGCTATCACACCGGTTGGCCGGTGGACTGAATTTCAGTCCACTTCTTGTCCATTCTTGGGCCATTTTCTTGGCAACCTTGTGCCTATCATTCAAAAACACTTCAAACAATATTAGACAAATAATAAGGTGATTGTGATCATGAAAATCAAACAACGAGGGGAACGAGAGGTACAACAATTTTTTCTATTTGAGTTTATAAAATAAACATTTATTCATGTCCTTATTAAAAAAATACAAGAATATCCTATGATAACATTTATAAGGACTAAATCCTTTTACATGTATCATTCCATTATATATAAAATAAATAAATATTAAATACAATCCACTGATTGAAAATCTATGTGTCTTTATAAGACAATGAACATGAAAGGACATCATGAAAAATAAATATATATATATATTTTAATATAGAAAATGAGGTCTGATCTACCTTTGAGATCCTAAAATTTATTAGGATGACGTAGGGAATTCATAGATAAAATCGGTGAGCTAGAAATACAAGTAAGGAAATAATCATGATGGGGAATCATAACATTTCAGTCAAAATTAATAACATGATATCATAAAACCCGTCTTATGAATATTAATATGGTAACATTTCATAATGATCATGGAAACCTAATATCATATGAACATTCAAATGTAGAAACAACATAAAACATGACATAAGAAACATCAAGGATAACCACAATGGAATGATCACTTGGTGGATAGAGACTCATCTAGGATTATGTTTATTCAAAAATCACTCACATGCCATCCCATGATACAAAAAGAATTCGAATTAATTAGAGCCCCATTTTGATCTAACCATCATAACATATAAACGATTATGTGTTATGCACAATGATATAAAACATAAAGAGTAAACATAAGTATTACCAATGAAAATAAACAGGCTTCAAAAACATGACCAAAAGCATAGTCAAATTGAATATCATAATGGTTTCCACAAAATAAGGGATTTAGGAATTAATAAATTTCTATAATTATAATTTGGGAGAGATGATGTATATTAAATGTGGTTTTATGACGTAAAATAGTAAAATCACTTTGTATATGTACCTCTTGAGTGGTGTTTTAGAAAATTAGTAAAGGGATTTCAAAGAGGGTATGTGAATAATAATTTGTGTAAAAATATAAATAAACTAAAATTGGTATCTATATAATTGTTTTATGGAAAAAATTGATGTTTGGAAAAATTTCATTTAATTGTATTTATAATGATTTAAAGAAAATATTACTGTTCACATTAGTTACCATAAAAAAGTGTTTAGTACCTTTAAAATGGGTATAACACTATAATCGAAAAGATAATTATGCTGGTATATTTGTCTGTGACATATATTTAATATTAAAGAGTTAAATAAGATAAATTGAGATAGAATGTAAGGTAATGGAAATTAAATCTTAATCCAATGGAAATATAATGGTTTAGATATATCCTACACATTATATTATATAATTGCATTGTGTTTGTTCCTTATATCTTGGATAATCAAATAATGAAAATTTACAACTTAATTCATAACTGTTTATAATTATTATAATTTTATTACTGAATCTCTGATCAAGTGGGATTACAATTACATCAGGGTAAATAAATTTTATACTATTCTATCTAGTTATTGAAATTCTTTTAAAAACACATGTTCTTTCGATATAGTGATAATTCATTTAGTAATGGTAATAATGTAAAATAGTGAGTTTATTTTTATTAAATGAACATCAAGAACATGATTAATTTTATTTAATTATGTAATTATTGAAAAAATATATAATGTTAAATAAATTATAATTTTTTTATAATAATATTTAACCCATTATGTATTTTAATTACAATCCTTAAATGTGGTGGAAAAACAATGTGTGTTGTTCACTGATATGGACAAACAATCCTATTATGAAAAATGAAGTTATTTAATTTTAAAAAAGGTAGGGTAAAAGATTAAAAAAATAATAGTTAAATAAAATTACACTATATTTATGGTACTCGAGTCATTATGAAAAATTTTATAAATGGGTATGCGGGAATTTAAAAGAATAATTGATTTTAAATGAGTTAAATTGGAAATATTACCTCTTAAATTTATCCTTTTTGATGTACTCTTCAATGCACTAAGAATTTTAATTTTTCTAAGACTAGTAGAATTATAATGTGGAAAATAGTATTTGGTTGAAATTTTGAAATCATTAAGGATTAGTAGGTGTGATGTCAAAGGGTGATGAGGGGTTATATTTAGAAGGGGAATAGAGTGTTACTTTTCAATATTACCTCTATTAGTTTGTTATATTTTTTCTAGACTATAAAAAAATATTGATTCATGTTACTGTCTATAGTAAATGGTTTATTAGAGTTTGAACTTATAGGTTATTAATTCATTCATGACTCTAAAATTCATATATTTAGCTTATAATGATATAGGTTATATTTTTCCCATATTTCACTAATCCCAAATTCAATTATTTTATAAATATAAATAAAATGCACCATAATAATTTTTTGACATATAGATCCCAAAAAATGGAACCCATTTTATAAAAATAGAATTTTCATTATGTGTAATATAATTTCAGAATAAAATCCTCATTTATTGAAAACTAATATTTTTAATATTGTGGTCAATTTTATAAACCTTAGAAAATATTACTACTTTCTCCTAAAATTGTATTATCATTATAATAAGAGTTTATATTAATTTATAAATCCTTTTTATGAATGGGGTAATTCAAAAAAAATTCTTTAAAGTGTAATTAAAAAATTTATTTTTTACAAAAATACGACCATATAATTTATAATTTTTGAATTAATTTTTCATAAGTATCATAGTTCAAATATATAATATTAAAATATTATAGGATAAATAAATATTATTTTTCAATTACATAGGTGATGTTTATATTATAATAGTTACATTAATATTAATAATGTTAATATTAACATTTTTATGGTATAGTCACTGTTATAATGCTCAAAGTATTATTCCAATTCTCAAATTTGTAATGGTTATATGGGTTCTCGAATTAAATTAAATACCTTATATTCAATTCAATCATGACTGACATATAGTTTTTTAAAAGGTAATATATATTTTAATTTTCTATATGTATTTTTTATAAGTAATATTATGAATTTTTTTACTAAAATATTAGTTTTTTTGTTATTCTAAAAGATCAAGGAGATCTAAGCATTCACATTTTAGTAATATTATTTTTTATCACCCTCCATTTTTTTCAAATATTATCAAAAAATCTCATGAAATGTATAGTCCACATTAAGATAATGTTATTTGGTTTGATTCATTATGTAGTTCATGTGCCATATAATATATTACTAAATATGAAATAATTATAATAAGGGAAATTCAATTTGAAAAATTATAGGTCAGTATCGGTATACCCGATTATGTGTGTTACCATGATTTATTTGTATTTGTATTTCTTCTCATAATAGGTGGACCATTGTTAAATGGTATCCCTTAGTGAGGGACTATATATAACATCTGATGATAGAGATGGTGGTTGAAAGAACATGGTAAAGATAAGAATATTCCTTGTTGAATTCATGTCATTTATAAAATTCATAGAGAATTTCAAATATCATATTTACTCGAGTCGGAGTGTTTATCAAGTATCATGATCATGCGATGCCTTGTGGATGCTGAGAACAAAAATTACTTGACTCCTAATTGATGTTATGTATGTTGTTCACATGATTTCTAGAATTATGTTTCCTACCCTTGTTTCTTACTATTGATTACATCTAAAATCTTCATTTTCCGTTCAACATGGAGTGGATGAAGGTGTGGATGGGGTACATGTTTAGTTTTTTTGTACACATATACATTATATATTATTTATTACTCTTTCTGGTGTAGTTACCATCATCATGGTATACACATATTTTATATGAACTCATTTCTTGGAGATACATTAGAGTATTTCTATTTGGTTTTATTACCCTCTACCTGCATTGTTATATTGATGATTGTGTGCAATTCATGTATAGGGATCCAAAAATGAGAATAGGGACCCTGGAAAATGGCTGACTCCTGGAGTGCGGAGCTTTTAGTGGAACATGGAATGTCTATTGAAGGGTTGTCCACAGTGTTCCCTGATTTATGTATCTAAATAACATTTAATCTGGATTGGTTTGTGATAGTAGATTCACATTTATTTATTTTTATAACTTGTGTTACATATGTTAATAAATATGATAAAGTGAAATTTACTACATTTTTAGATTGATTGATTTTTTTATATTTATCTTATTTTTGTAATTAAATTATACCGATGTTATAGTCTACCCACTGATAGAGTTAATATTATTATTACTAGTCTGTATCATCTATAATTAAGGGAGGAGTGAGTCAGGTCATGCGACTCTCAAACATGGACATGATTTTTCATGCCTGGGTAAAACAAAATGATATCATAGAATAATTATCTTCTTGTACTTTTGGACTATCCAAGAAAAAAGTAGAAATGTGATATGTTATATGGTACATGAGTATGGTATTATCCACATGCATATGTATATCATGTGATAAAATCCTCTATGATTCCATTGAGTGGATTTCTATTACTCTTTGATTGAATTTGGGTGCTGTTTGGAATCATGATTAGTAATATATGATCACATGTGATAAATATACCAATTGTGATCTCTATACGAGTCTTTAGTTTTTTTCTTTGTGTGTGTTATTTGTTTAGGACAAAAATTTATTCATAATTGGTTAATATATTTTAATCCCATTATGTTGTGATATATGTTTTTCATTAATTATATATACCTAATCATCTCATTATATTCATAGATATATGTGACTCAGATAAATATAATATTCCATGTTTATTAACCATGAATATTGTATAATAATTTTGAAATTTTCAATTGTAGGATGACCATATTTATAAAAAATAATTTGAATCCTGAGTATTGTTACATATAAATGTGTTGTTTTTATATAGGATTTAATAATCAAGTGGTGGATTGGGGGTTATTTTGTGTTTTGGGAGTGTCGGTATTCAAAAGATCTGTTTTTGGAAATGGAAAAGGCATAGTGCATGGATTTTACATGGTTAGTGTCAAACATTTGGATTGACCATACAAGAAATTTTTGTGGAACATGGTCTAGAATACCATGAAAGAAGGGGTGAATGAGAATTTTGTGGGGTTCAAAAGAAAATTAACAAGGAGGATGCATGGTTAGGTCATAGTTAAAAAAACATATGTAGCTAGCCTTATGAGGGGAGGTTCGACATGCATAATAGTCCCTCAGAGGATATACATAATTTTTATTAACATTCTCATAATCAAGTGATGCAGCGTATGTTAGGGAAATTGGTGAATATGGTTATCTAAACAATGCTACCTAAATATTCACCACATAAAGGGAGTGAATGTATAATTTTGAAATTTCTCATTATATATTTACTCTCTCATTTATTCTTTTCACTTTTGCAGAATAGCCTCCCCATGAAAAGGGTTCTCCCTTTGAAACTCATAGGAAATGATTTTAATCATTCATCTAGTTTCTTAATTGAAAATTATATGTTATGTTAGAATAATATCTATGTGCTCTTCGATCTTCTTAATTTGTTAATTTATCTCACTATATGGGACTTTAAATCCATAGAATTGATTCCCCCAATTTGTAGGGTGTTTCATTATTTATTAGATTTATCTTCAACCATATCAAATCAGATTTCAATAACTAATTTTTGAATAATCCTTAGAATGGTTTAGGTGGTCAATTTATTTTCCCACAATGTCTATTAGGTTCATAAACTACATTATTGTATGATATGACAAAAATCTCATGCATCACCTAAAAACGTGAATTTAAACTTTTAATTTACATTTTTATTTTTAATTGCACCTTTAGATGATGTTTATCTTGACATGAACAACCCTTCTTGGGAGGTCCAATCATAATACATATCCTTAATTCTTATTCATTTAATTAGAACCACCTTTTCAAAGGTGTGTCAACATCCATTTCCTAGAATAAGACACTGAATGGAATTAAATGAATGATAAGTGATGTGGGTGCTAACCCATTTTAATATGATCATAATTTATACTAAATTAAAACATTCCTTCAAAAATAAATGATTATTTGAAATATAATGAGTTTTTACTGCAATTATCTTTTGATGGACCACAAATATTAATGAATGTAAGGGTTGGCTCATCACACATGAAAAAATTATACGGGAATAAATATTCACATGGAATCCTTATTTAAATACAAATGTAATGATCTAATAAATAATTGAATTTGGATACAACATGATTTTTTATTTGGAATATATCTTATTCATACAATAATTTTGGTATGAAATTCTAACTAAAATTGCCTCCATTATTAATCAAATTTCAAGTTGTTTGTTGAATTATATCACACCTTCAGAGAACCATGGATTCCAATTTAAATTTTTCATAGAGAGACTCATTCATTAATTAAATATTAGTATTCATTGAGTGATACTTGGGTTACTCCTATGGAATTCATTGTATATGCTCATAAGATAAATAAATCTTATACACATTGAGTGATACTCAGGATCCTTACAAGGAATTTCATGGATGGGCTAACATTCTAATTGAGACTATATATACCACGAGGTATACATGGGTTTGTAGGGAGAATTCCTTGGACAGGATCATTGGTAAAATTTTGTTCATTAAACCTTGAGAGATACATGTATTTAAGGGTAAGGAAAAATTCAATGGGATTTATTCCAAAATGATATTTTTTACATTCTTGATCCCCTTTCTAAATGGGATTATTTTCATACCCTTGGTCGAATATGACTAATATAAATTTACTAGCATGGCCTCATTCCTAGGTTGGAATGTGTTTTTATCCCTTAATTAAATAAGTAACTCTTGTGACTATGTGTGGACACCTGAGTTACACCACATGTTTTAGATAGAAATATATATATATATATATACGACTATATATGATAATAAATATAGTGAATTTATTTATATGTATTTATATAATTATGATTGTATATATATGTGTTTGTGGTGAACCATCATCAGTGATATCTCTTTATTGGATGATGTAGGTATTGTCAAATGGGTTTTTTAGGAACTCGAGTACTACAAGTTTTAATTAAATCATTTATTGTTTTATGTTTTATTCATTCAATCTTGTGTATTTTATATTCACAAAATGGATTGTATTATACACCATTGGTGGTGATTTTTTTATTTTATCATATACCCTGTTTATGATAAAATTTGGAAACAAAATAGAACTCAGTATTGTTGGACATGGATTATGAATTATGTCATGTGATGTTTTCCGTGGATATGGAAGCATAGGAGGAATTGATGGATCCAGTGGTGAATATTACCAAGGAGAAAACATTTGGGATATCATTCTTTTCACGATGTATTATTTATTCATTAATAATTTTGTCCCTTTCTATTGTACATTTTATCCTTAGAAGGATAAGCATGGTTGTATTGTATTTTGTTTCTATTTTATCAGTGTTGTATTCTATCTTTTATATATTAAATTAAACTATGTTACTTATTATTCTTTACCTTTGTTTTAACTGATTGGGAGAGTGTATTTTCCCTGTCATGCCATCAATGCAACCACTATAATACTCTAAAAACTATAAGAAATTGGTATGAATACAGTATTCTATGTCGGGATTGTTCTAACTAATAGTCTTAGATTGAGATATACTGGTAAGTTACTAGTGGTATCAATGAAAATTTTCGATTATTTAAATTATATAGTTGGTATATAAGAGAATGTGAATGTTTTTACACATTGTAAAAAAATTTTTGGGGATTTATCAACCAATGAAATTGGAAGATAGCCAGAGGATAGTGATGGGACTAATATTCGTGGCATTCATGGTAACCTTTTATTATGATTCCACCATTTTTGATTGATGTACATCGCACTACATAACGATTTATGGTATTTTTATTATTTCACACTTATAACCATATGGAAGGGATGTATTATTACATGAATTATTACAGTAACATAGATATTCAAATTTAATTCATATTCTATGCCACATTGATTTCTTTAATTGACTGTCAAATTCATGTTGGAAGCGCCTTGTGGGATTTAGTAGTATTCTTATCTTTATAGTATATTTAGATATTTATTCAGTATTATTTTCACATATAACCTATTATATGGTTTCTTATATATATTTACACAGTCATTACTACTATGTGATTGAATTATTTTGTTTTTAAGGTTTCTCTAATAACAGAAATTATTTTTTTCTCATATAGCTTGATGGTGGAACCTTAACTATCAAAATATAACACATTTGAGCTAGTAACCATGGGATGTATGGGATCAATCATAAATGAATATTATTAAATGGGTGAATAGAATTTTAAGAGTGTATCACATTACAATTAAAAAGTGTGACACGTATAGTCATACAATCTTATATGGAAATGTTGTATTCTAAAATCATGTTTAAAAATACTAGTGTATTTAAATGGATGTAATTTTATCATAAAAATGAATGTACCTTTATAAATTGGACATTATAATTATGAAAAATAATACATTTTATGTTCTAAATTGAATTCCATAGATATAATGGTTTCCTATATGAAGGCATGTATATCTCTGACTTGGGCATGTCAATGAGTTTGACTAAATTCATAAATTCATAACTGGATCCATGAAATTCATTTGGGGACGATTCTTATGTGATAAAATCTATAATATTGTGTTTAATATTTAATATATCTAATAATCTTGGGATAAATTGTTTTAGACAAGTTTTTGAATGACACGAACATTTTAGGTCCCCTTTATTTTGTTATTCAATAGTAGATAACCCCATGTGGGTATACCCAAGATATGAGGGATGCTTATTTCATGTATTAGAAACATATTATATTGGATACGTATAAGTGTATATGAAAATATTACTATGTAAAACCATATTAATTAATAATTTAACTCTATCTTATTTTTTGATGTACTTATAGGAGTGATTAGTTAATTAAAAGTCCAATTGCAACCATAATGGTGTTTTCCTCTATAAGAACGAATTGAAATTTTCTGAATCAAATAAAAAATGTGATAATATTTTATATAACTAAAATGTATTAAAAGAATTAATGAGGCAAATAAACTAAATTATAGAAGTTTGTTTTATAATTATATGATTCTTGAAAATAAGATTGATCCAACAGAGTTGTGTTTCCTAGTGGTGTAAGATAAAAAAATATTACCAATATAGTTTTATTTAATTATTATTTTTTGTTTTGTAACAAGAGAATAATATATGATTAAAATATAATGAAAAATACAATAGTGTCTTAAATTAAACCATTAGGCTATGTACTTAGTTCAACCCATCACATAACAGTAGTTCAAATATTTCCCATAACATTTTCCTAGATAAGAGTAGGTATATTCCTAAATTGTTTATGTTGAACTTCTTCTTTTACAATTAGCTTAGATGAAGTTCCAGTATGTCTCGATATTTTTTTGGCATGAAATATTTGTAGGATAAATACCTTATGTTATAGTAAGAGTCTATACTATGGAAGGTAGTTCCCTCATAAATTATAACATTGATAATTCATATATATAATTTCATCCATGAGGTTTCATTCATTGTATGTTTATCCTCAGAAGGACTCTTAGTGATGATATGACAACCCATGGAAATATGAGTGGAAATCCACTATGATGATCTTTATTAAGGGGTTAAGAATTATGCAATGATCCAGTTCAATGGGATAGATATTCCCAAGGGATGGTCAAACTCTTAGTTGGTTATGTGACCCTTTATCATCATTTGTGATCGATGAATTAGGACTTCATCAACCATATCAATAGTCATATGTTTTAATACAACCCTGGGCAGAATCATTTTTGTGGGACATTAGATAGTAGGATGAATGGATTTGATAATCAAATGTATAGTATCAAATTATGTGACCTTATTTTTTAGGGTATACTGAGGTAGTAAAGGTCACTAGATGTGGTTATTTTCCTGTAACTAATTTTTCTAGGGAACCATATGGTAATGGTGGAATTTTTTAATCTGTTGGGATATTATTCAATGTTATCATTTAATCACTTGATTATAGTGACATATTTGTTAGAGGTAATTGATTTATATATATACTCAGAATGATGATGAAAAGGATATGGTGTTTTAAAAATATTTTTCATTTTTTGGGATTTTATGGATTACTCCAATGACCTATATGATTGAAACTCATTATAGAGTATTTCATACATCTAAATAAAATTATATGAAGTGATATTTTTTTTTGGTTGTCTGTCATCTATTTCTATTTTGGCACTTGGTGATCATTTTCTTGCATCATCTGTAACACATGATCTGTGGTGGATAGAACTTGTCTTGTGGGATTAATTACCATTCCCAATAAATGATGACTGTGACACTCCTAGTGATGGGATCATCACATTGAATATGTTTATTTTTTTGCTTATATTTATAGAGATTTTATAAGAAAAAGAATATTTGGATACAGTTATAAATGATTATCAAATACTATGACAAGGGGAATTTCTTGTTATTGAACATAAAATGAAACATGTGGTAAAACATAACTATAAATTAGTGTCATGTATATATGATAGATCCAAAACTGGGGTTCATTAGTGACCCTGGTTATGAAATTATTTGGATGATTGACGATGAATGGATGGTTGTGTGATGATAAAGGATTTGGATGTATACCCAACCATTGAGGCCACCATGAGTTTTGGTCAGACTATGGTCGATGGTTTAAAATAATCACATACTGATTTGGAAGTTTGGAATCATAGGTAAATGAAGATATTTCAGCTAGAGTAGCCATCCTATTTTTTTAAAATTCAACCATAGGTGGTTTTAATGTTATTTCTTATGTGTACCAAGATAAGATTGGTTAGAGACTATGATAGGAACTTCATTTTGTAAAAGAGGGGAGTTTCAAGGGTCATATTAACAATCAATCAATTTATATTTATGTAATAATAGTTTATTGAAGATCTGTCCCCTTATCTTAAATTCATGTAGGGTATAATGAAGATGTGTTTTTTATATATTGAGCATAAGAAACAAAAACCAGGTTTGATCAATGAATACACTACTTCAGAGTCGGGTTCTATAAGTGTGTATAATCATAGAAGCATGGTTTGTCCTGAATGATACATAGATTCTAGCATAGGATGTCCTTGAATATAATCATATACATTAAAAGATTAATTAAATCGACCACCAGAAAAGATGCTAGTATTTTTAATAGTTAGTGTTCTTTAAACATAGACATATTGTCTAGGTACTAATTCCTCAATTATGTACTCTTTAAAAATAATGACCTTTTATGATCTATTTGGATCGCATAAGTTTATTTTGAGGTTACCCTGAACATACATATGGTATTGGTTGATATGCTTTGTTTCTGACAGTCCATAAGTGCTAAATTTGTATAAACCTATGATCATTCTGAGGAACGACAAAAAAATTAGTTTTATAAAATAAATCATTGTATTATTCATATGCACATAGGTTAGTGTTATTGGGATGAAAATAATATCCATTGGAATGAATTTATCATAATAAATTTTTTTATACATTAGTTGTTAAATCCCAATGTTTTTCAAGATAATTAGCTAGAAGTGGATCGACATTATTTTCCCATTTTTTCGAATTCTTTCCCTGAGGAAAGGATGATGGAAACATTTCGAGAAGAGGCGAGATTATTTTAATGTTTAGAAAGTATTTTCATTGAAAATATTATCCATGTAGGTTAAATGTGGCTGATTGGGAGTTGATTATTCAATCAGGTGAGAGACTTTCTAGGGGAATCATTAGAGTGCCAAATTCATAATTGTTTATATAACATTTATTTTTTAAGAACTAGGAATTAAAATTTTTCATCCTTTTTATAACCTATGGAGGGGAGAGGCATGTGATTAATGATATAGGGTGAAATGAAATGATCATGTATCATGGAATATAGGTTCAGATAAGTTCCATCCTTATATTTTAGCATTTGATATGAGTGTTAGATCATGTTGAAATGAATTATGAACTATTTTCTAAATGAAAATTATTATATGAATTTGTTGAAATTAAATCACAATGCATCCGTTTTAGTGGAAATTATTGCATTCAAGTAGGTTCAATTTTTTTCATTTTTTCCTATGTATTCTCATGGATGAAAATTTATAAGGTGGGGAAGTTGTAATGTCTCTTTTTTGAATCATGAATATTCTAAATGATAATTTAAATTTAAATTTAGTCGATGAAGAAATTTAAAATCTAATATTTGGAAATTATATATGATCATTTTAACAGTAAAAAAATATATATGGGGTTTATGGTATAGGAGTAGTGTTAAGTGATTTATTTGTTTGGGAGTGTTGGGCATCCAAATCATAGTTTATGAAATGGGTAAATGGGGGACAAGGTTTGGATATGGTTCACAAAAACAATGTACCCCAAATGTGGGTCTCATAAGATGGGGATAATGGATTGGACTATCCATGATATAGGAGGAAAATATGAGTGGACCTTGGTTTGGGGTAACCATGTATGAGTTAGAGCACGACCCTGTATGGGGTACTATAAAACATTATCATGGAGGATACATGGGTTGATGATGATTAGACAAAATGATTTCCTTTCCATTCCAAGGGAGGTTCCACCTAGACTACATCATCCCAAGAGAATAAGATGGTTTTTATAACTATTACACAAGACATATGAGGCCATTTCCCATTAGATATTAGGTACACACGGTTAGAAGATGGTTAGAGATACCATGTTTTCTAATCATACACCTCATTAATGTAGTGAAATTATTATTTTACCATACAATTTTATTAAATTACTCCCTCATTTCTTATCTGTACACTTGAACATCAGCCTACCCACATAGGGATATATCTGTTGGAAACTCCTAGGATTTGTTTCTCATATTTCATCTAGTGACCAAATCAAACCTCTTCTGATGTGTTAGAATCATATAGACAAGCTCTTTCATCCTTTAGTTTATTCTATTTTTTGTAATTGTATAAAATCCCAAATATATGAGAACATGTTTTTACTATCTATATTGTGTTGAAATTTTCTTCCAGATAACTCAAACTATCTCAAATCAAAGATCAGTAATGGATGAGTGAGGTCTTTTAATCATAGGGTTGGCGGTGTCAAGCTATTCCATTATTTTTTAGTATTATTATATACTATTCCATTTTCTTAAAACCCATAATTCCTTTTTGTAGCATAAAAAATTTGCAATTAAACATGAAAATTCAGATAACTATACTTATATTTTCATTATTCTTTAAAAATTCACATTTTGATGATGGAAATCATGACTCGAACAACCCCTTCATGTGTGTTTCTCATATTTTATGACATATCTACACATTGCTGTAATTAAAACCACATTTTCAAGGTACATTGACTCCCCATTCCAAAATGAGCTACTTAATTAAATTAAATTAATGATAAGCGATGTGGGTGATTCCATAATAGCATAACACCTTTATATAAGTTATCATAGAACACTATATGTAGATGAAATGATTAATTGAAATACAATGAGAAGATTATGGGAAGGATCTATATGTGGGCCATATAAACAATGGAATGTAATGATTAAAAAATCTCATATGATAATTTGATAGTGTCATGTACTTTCTATGGTCTTTAATAATTACTTATAGTTGTAATGACCAAATTCATAGTTGAATTTTGATATGGAATGATTTGTAAAATGGCCTCTTTATTATTAATAATTGAATTATGGTACAATATTCTTACTAACTAGGACATATTTATAAAGGAAATATAAAATTATTGGATAAATTATATAACTACATGAGTGACCATTGGTTTTCCAAGTAGGTATTCCTTCTATGGGCTCATTTTACAAAAAACATGCATCATGGATTGAGCGATACATGGGATATTAATATGGATTTTCTTGGATGGGATCAGAGGATTAATGTATCATGTAAAACATTAGTGGAACATGGGTTACTTATGTGGAATTCCTTAGATGGGATCATATGCTGATTGAGACTATGCGTACCATGAGTGAATATCTGGTTCTCTAGGGAAAATTTCTTAGACATGATTATGGGTTAAATGAAATATGGTAATTCATGGGTGATATCTAGGTTGTTAATTTTGTCCCCCATAGAAAATCTCATTGGTTAATAAATCTTTATATAACATGGAGAGTTATCTGGGTTCATTTTATAGTTTCCTTAGGATGGGCTCATTAGTGAAATGATTTGTGATATTCGTTGAGTGATACATGGATTCCCAAGAAGGAATAATTTTCAAAACCTTGATGGAAATATGACATTTGTTTAATGTTTGATTCCATTTATACATGGAATTCATAGTATACACAAGGTACTATAATTTGTTTTTACTTTAATGACATAGACAATGTTCCTAGGTTGGAACGATTTTTTTGATACCTTAATTAAATAATTAACTCTTGTTACTGTGTATCGCTGCCTGAGTTACACCTTAGGTTTGGGATTCAATATATATCTACACACATATATATATATTTAGATATGTTTCAAAATATATATATTGTTTATGTATATATAACTACTTATATACATATTCTTATAAATTTGTGCGGTGGCCCATCATCAGAGATATCCAATCTTTTGTCGAAGAAGATATTGTTTGCTAGCTGTCCTTAAGGAACATGAGCCCAACTTCTATACATTTAATAATTTTATATATTTTTTAATATTCCTATACATTGTATTATTTTATATTAAAATATTGTATTTCCATAGACACAAATATTGTTTCTGATAATGTATATCCGACACCCTGCTTTAGAAACCATTTAGTTCCCAAATTATACCTCAGGAATGCAGGACCATGATTATGGATATTGTTTTGTGATGTTGTCCTTAGATATAAGAGATTATGACAAAATGACTATACTACATATTAGTATAACCAAGGAGAAATAGTTTGTCAAAATTTTTTAAAATTTATTATTTTTTCATAATATGTTCTCTGTGTTCTTTTTTTACATTGTCTTGTCACTTGAATATGAGTGGTCTTATAGTATTTTAAATTGTCTTGTTTATTTGTGTTTTATTTTATTAGTTATTTATTTTCTTCTACTTATTTTTTATTTTTTATGCTTATTATTTATTTTTACTGATACAAAAGATATAATCTCCACATTATAATATCATCGGACATGTGTTTCTATTTGAGAAACTCTGGATTATGTTGTGTAATGCTTTGGTACATGTGGAGATTGGTCATTCTAATTAATATAGAGTGATTAAAACAATGATGTTACAAATATGTTTATGGATAGAGGGATATACATTGGGTTATTTTTATGATTCTATGAGAAACTAATGTAATCCCAAAAACTGATTAGGATCTATCTATATGATTTATATTCATCTAACTTTTTTCTTTCTAATTTGAGAATATTTCACCCTAGGGGAGACTGATTATATAAGGAACAAAACATTTACAATCCACAAATTTTAAATTTAGAGAAGCTTTAATTTTATTTTACTTTAAAAGACCATTTAGGCCTACTGTTTTATAGAATTAATTTATAACTCTTAAAAAAATAAATATTATATCACAAAGTGGAACCTTTCTCTTGGTATCTATTTTCACAAAAATAAAAAATAATTAATTTATGAAATGTTTTATTTTAATGATACATCTTAAATTTTTTATCTTGAACACGTCTGTGTCCCCATTCCACCATAAATTCATATAAAAAATGTGAAAATGTGGGATGAGAAAAAGGAATCACAAAAAATGAAATATAAAATAACTATTAAATCAAATTATTACATGAACACTAATTGTTAAAAACTACCATTTTTATAGTGAACTTTTTCATAAAAATAAATAGTTTATTACACATAAAATCAACATCTTTTCACAATCCTTTTTAAAAAATATCCCATATGAAATCATAATAGAAAAAATAAAAGTCTTATATCTTTACTTTCAAATGTGAAAAGATCTTATTTTTTTCAAATGTAATACATTTATCTATAAAAAGTATCCTCAACACCCCTAACAACATGATCTCATTATCTTACATTGTAATAGCATATGATTTCCATAAAACCCCATTTTAAAGAATAGATTATTCATAAAGGTCACATGGTATATAATTTTCATTTCAATATTAATATCATTTATAAAAATGGAATTACATACTCAGTAAGCCCTTTAAATAAATTATTGGAAGGAAACATCCTGATAACTCTATCCTTATACCCAATACATTGGAGAGTGATATGAAGCTCAACCATCATCATGATATTTATTATGGTAACCCATCATCATAAGCTATATCCATCTCAACTATCATCCTAAAAATTTACCAAGAACTATTTCAAAATTATAATAGAGGAAATATTAAATTTAAATTATGAAACTCATAAAAATATCCATTTAACACTTAAGAAAAAACATTCCTAGATATTGAAAAATAACTTCAATTTAAAACTCCTTTTGAAAATACCTAGAGAAATGATATGTAGAGATATTCCATGTATACAAGACGGAATATTATAATAAAGGTGAATAAAAAAAATAAAATTTGTAGATATTGAAATAAAAAAAGATATAGTATACATTATGATATAACAACATTTTTTCCTCATCTTCACAATATTTAGTATAAAATTTTTAAAATCGGTCCACCTAAAACACATTGATTGAAATTACAAAACTAACAAAAAAATTACATTTTAATTAATTTTTTAAAATATAATTACAAAGATAAAATAATTTTATAGATATTTACATTAGTGAAAAATATTTAGAGAATATAGTTTAAATTTTATTAAAATAATGTGTTCTAGTTAAAGTTTCCTATATATCAAGTTAGACTCATTTTTTACGATCTATATATACGTTAATAAGAAAACTCTATTAATAATTTAAATTCATAATAACATTTCAAAAATTGTCATTCATTTTATTCTGTTTTTTATTGTTATAGTGAATTTATTATTTAATTATGTTCACATTAAACATTTTTTATGAAATTCGGATCATAAGTCCAAAATATCGTTGGTTGGATGAAAATGGTAAAACAGGTATTTATTCAATATTCTACAGATAAATATTATTAAAATAATAATAATTTTTATAAATTAATTATTCTATTAAAATTATACATGAAATATGTTTATGGAAAATGAAATATGTTACAATCATCGATATGGTAGGTTGTACATACCCATGAGTAATGTTTTCATTTTTCAATGAGTGCAAAAATAGGAGTTAAGTATAAATTTCTCATTCTAGAATAATTATTATTTAAACATTATATTATTATATATTCAAATAAACATTTATATTCTATCCATATATTTATTTGATGAAAAATGTATCGCATCACTTCATGGTGGTGGTAATCCACACATACAAATGCACGACCTTGTCATTTTAAATGGGTCAAATGGTATAAATATAATATCATTATGAAAGGATAATTTGGTATTTAGTAATATATATATATATTCACACCTTAAAAACATAATTATAAACATCTTGGGGATTCCTTGTTGAAGATTGAATTACATTATTTTGTTGGGTGGTTGTCCACAAAACACACGGATGATGGTTTAATATCCATTTTTAAGGATGTGGAAATGGGTATATGTTATTACGTTAACAAAATAACATATCATAATATGTAAGATACTTATTTAATTATTTTTTAGAGTTTGAATATTTTTTTTTTCATGTAGAAGAATAAATTATATGAAAATGCTCAGTTAAGTACTATTAAATACTTGCAGACTACCACTATAGATTTATACCTATTGATTTCATATATTATTCTTATTATAAAAAAATAATCTCTGATATATGAAGGGGTGTTATGATTGTATTTTTATTGATAATTTCTTTAATGGATCTTGAATTTTGGGGAGATGAGTGGAGATGGTTATCTTTTTATAATTGGGTTGAGGAAGAACATGAAAAATTAAAATTGATAAAAATAGATTATAGTCATAATCAATCCAATTGTATCTAAAATTGGCCATATAAAACCATTATATTAGATATGGACGAAATATTCTCATCCAATGGGATTTAGATGAGCTGTTAAATCATATTAACCCTTATCACATTAGTTTCAGCCCCGATAAATTAGTTTTTACCATAACCAATGTAAAAAATATTGTTTTAATTATTCATTAAAAAAATTATTTTAACATTACAAAAAAATTATATGATTGTTATTAAAATAATGGGACAAATTTTATCAAATTAAATTAATATAAGTGGAATAATATAATTTAAAATTAAATTATCAAAACATGATGAAAGATTATTTTTTAGAAAAATGATTTTTTGAACTAATGTTTTTGTATAACAATGTCATATTTAATGTTCATTCAAAAAGTATATATTTAATTATTATTAATCATAATTAACTAATGTTTTTATAAATATAATATAAAATAAAATTTGATTTTTTTAAATTTTTGAATAGAAAACACTATTTTAGTAAAAATCTAATATTTTCACAATTCATGATAATACAATGCTTTTTAGAAAATTATAAAAAATAAATCCAAATATAATTCTAACATGATGTATTAAATAATAATATAATTTTATTATATTAGTATTTTATAATTAGTACTATATATTTTTAATAATTACCTTTAATACATGGGTAACCATTTTATTTTTATATAACGTGTTTTTTACTAAAAATACTCTAATATTATTATAATGAAAATAATCATATAAAATATAAATAACAAATGTTAATAATAAAGGAAATAGAATAAATGATAAAAATACATAGGCTGTTACAATCATCCCATTGTTTATAATTTTATCCTCATAATATTATTTCTCACTTAACAATGTGGAAATATTTTTCCTTTATAGCATTCTATGATCCCATGTGGATTTTTCAATCACATTGTATTTCTATAGAACCATTACTTTTTAAATAAAATTAATTTATTAAATATCCACACCACAACCATCAATCCCTATTGGGTTTTCCTTTTAATAAAAATTTTCAACTAAACTACATTGGTTCTAAAAACATGAGATTCATCATGCACACGTTTTATTAATAGAAAAACATTAAATATATCATATATCTTAGATAAAATTGAAGGAATGACTACAGGATAAGAGATCAATCCTCAAGTGTTATCAAGCTGTTCTTATTTTTGTTGAATCATCATTACCTTCTCAACCATTTCTACTACCAATTCTAAACCCTATAAATGTTTACACCCCATATATATCCCAATTAGCTATAATTTGATACAAGATTCTATATAATTATTGAAAACATATTACCTGTATTCTATAATAAACAAATTATTATAAGAAAAAAACAAGATGTTGATCTTAACATCCTTGTTATTCCAACTAATATGCTCAAACATTTCCACGAATGTCTCAATCATTCACTATGACTATTAATCATGTTAGGCATGAGAAGATATAATGAAATTTAATTCAATAGCCAATTACTTTAGACGACCTATCCAGAAATTATAAACGAATATAGATTCATTATAAGATATACTAGAAAGAAGAAATCAATGTAATCTTATTATCTCTATATTATAATTTTATAAAATTTGATCAGAATAAATATTACTTCGAATTTGAATAGTATGAGAATATTCATTTAGTTGACCAATAATTACCCAAATAAAATTATTACTTCAAGATGTATTTGTTAACCCATTCATGAAATCTAGGGAAATATTATATAATTTTATTTCTTGAACCAGAAAAGGTAGGATCAACACATTTTGTAATATTCATTAATACATAACTTTTTGACATGTGAAAATTTCTTAATAAAATATAAAATATCTTTCATTATTCCTTCCCAGAAGAAATGTTCCTGATGCACTCATTAAGTTATTATTCTACAATATTAATTAAAACAATGGGGAGCAATTAGCTTCAAAAGTGGTTATTTCCAAAGGATAATATATAAAACACCAAAACATTTTTAGTTCCCAAAAAAATACATTTTCAATACTAAATTCATTAAACATACATTTCTAAAAACCTCCAATAATTATTTTACATTCATGTTTGGTAAATAATTGAACAATCATAGTATTTTCTCTATTCAATACATCTCATCTATCTCATGTTCAACTTATTATAAGTGAATATATAATTAAATATTTTAGTATTGATATATATTAAACACTTTAAACCATATAAATGATTACCCCATAATTTAAAATAAACCCCCAGAATCACTAAATCAAGGACATGTGTTGGGCATTTTCTATCAAATGAGGATTTAATTAAGGAGAAGCATAAACAATTACATCATCATTCTCTGTTAATATTTAAAAACAATCCCTTCAATGAAGTATCACAACAGATAAAAATGTAACAAATTTTATAACATAAGTCCAAAATTGTATCATTTAATAATTCTGTTTTCAAATCATGTTAACATTCATAATTTTCCAATAACCTAATGAACCTAACAACTATATTTTTTAAATGTATATGAAGAAAGATAAATGAGACTAAAATTAAATAAATTTTCAGTAGTCTAATACTAAAAAAATAAAAATATAGTTTTTAGTAACAATTCAAGGTCTTTGCCTTTCATCACCCCCATTATTTTTTTCAGGATAGACTGTTATTCCAAATTTATTAATGATATTTCAATTGAATTAAATCAGGTATTACCAAAAAATAATTTCTAAATTTTCTTGGAATATATTTTCATTCAGGTTTTACATAATATTCCTTATATACTTTTCAAATTACATTTAACAGTTATAATTATCTAAAAAAACATCAATAAACATAGTTACATATTTATCCAAATATTTGAAAAAAGTCATATTCATAAGTTCCTTGAATGCAACTAGATCAATAATCATCCCATATTTAATAATAAAATACTCAAAATGATAATTCCTATTATAAAATAGATTAAAAGGGATTTCATACTCATTTACATTATGTATATGGTTACTACACCTACGATTAACCTAAAAAATTTAATGATTCCTTAGAGAGTATCAACCAACTTATTGACATGATGTAATGGATTCTTATTAGTAATAGTGATTTTGTCCGATGATCTATAATAAATTACAAATATCATGGGACAATCATTTTCTTAAAAAAATATAGTAGGAGAACCAAATGGAAATATGATATGATGAATGAAACCCATATCACGAAATTTTGACACTTTCATTTTAATCGAGAGATGTTCTACTTTATCCATTAAATTAGGGGGTTTTGATATTTTCATTTCATTAAGAACAATTGAAATAGTTAATTCAACATCTAGATGAGGTATAATATAAGAAAAAACATTATAAAAACATTTATATATTCATTTACCATTTCAAGATCACTAATATATAATATTCCATTATTTCTAACAATATGAGCAAGCTAAATTTCATTTCACACTTTTATTAGTTCTTTAGTTTCATGATATGTCTTCAATTGCATGAATTGATACTTATATACATTGTAAAATTAATTTTACAAAATAAATTATTTGGAGGTACAATATATTTTATAATGATAAACTATAATCTAATACATACTAGAATAATATAAAATTCTATAATGAAAATGTAATTATGGTTTATTGTGAAAACCCGTCCACATATGATAACCATAATATCATTTTATATTATTCTTTCATTAAAACCACTATAATGTGTTTATATGAAAGAAATTATAACATCATTAATTCAGTTGAAATTATAATTTTAAATTTTTTTAACAAAAATAATATAATGTGTTGACCCATAATCAAATAATTCAATAGTATAATCTGAATAAACTAGTAATTCACATGTTATAAATTCATTTGATAGAAAACTTGTTCCAAAGTAGTTGAAATGCATTTCTCCATACCATTCTTCTTATAGTCTTGTGGAATCCCATCATTGTTCATCTTATTCAGAAATTCATCTTTCCAATATGCCATCTTATTACATTAAAACACCTTATTGTCTTAATACCCAAAAAAATTCATTCCACTACTATTGCCTTTTTCATTGGAATCACATAAAAATCTACCATTACATCAATGTGGACATGTTTTTCATAAAATCTAAATTTATTATAGGATAATGATCTTGGGAATCTTGGTTTTAGTTATTACTAAAAAATTAATTTTCCTATCAACATATCATATACAATTTTTTTCATACCCTGAAAATCAAGTCAAGTATTATTTATTAAAGGAAAATGAATATTCATTTTTTACCACAATTCCATTTATATATTTCCCATCCATAAACAAACATCCATATTAAATTATTTATTAAGAAAACATTATTAAATGTATCCCATTCCATGTCAGGAATCTATTTTCTTTCTCAAGTACTCTTAACTATTAACAACTTTTGTTTGACTTCACTTTCAAAATGGTAAAAACAAAAGTAAAATTTTGATACACCAAACAACCCATGACATAAAAAAAAATTCAAAATAATTAATCCATCCATTAGATACCACTAATTTAGAATGTCCACTTAATATTTTTGGGTGATATCTTATAGAGTTCTCCATTATCTATATGTTCCATTTTAAATGATCGAGTAACTCTCTAACATGGATTTAAAAAACATTTATAGTCCTTTTCAAATGATTAATAAATAAAAAACTACTTATTCCCAAATAAAATCAATTCTATTTGCTGATTTGGATGGATATTTTTATTCTATGGGACTTTCTACAATGACATCAATATTTTTTTAAAGGAATAAATTCTGAAAAGATATAATTTTGATGAAACAATATGGTAGACTTCAAATTTTATATCATGATAACAAAAATTATAATCTTTTAAGTGTAATTTATAAAATTATCAATACCTATTAAATTATATAAAACATTTTTGTAATGTATACTAAGAGTAAAAATTCTTAAAAAAATTTAAATATTATAATTAAATAATTATACATAATGCTTCATTCTTGGTGATATTTTATGTTTTTATTTATTATGTACTATTTAATTAATCAATTTTAATAAATATTACATCACAATGGATACAAATTCACTCATTATTACATTATCCCATAATAAAAAACTTTAATTATTTAAAATGATTTCATCTCATGATAAATCATAAATGTTTCCTTATTAACATGACTCTTTTACGTAATAATCCTTAAAAGACTATGATTTTTTATATGTGTGATTAACCCCAAATGATATTTACGGGGTATATAAAAAAGGAATAATATTATTGAGTTCATGAATAATCATTATAATAATTATCAATATTTAAAAATAATATAATATAATAATAAATATTCTCATTCCAATTAAATCAATTTACCTTTCTGAGGAGTATCTTAAAACATTTCATAAGGAAACATAATGAAAAAATAAACACCCAAATTTTTTTTCAATAATGAAAAAATCATAATCAATTTTCGAAAGAGTTATATATTTCACCCTTAAGAATTAGATTAAAAATCCCCTTAAACTGAAGATCATTATCCTAACTCATGAAATCATACGATTTATATGAAAACCCAAACCAGAAATAAGTAAATCATATAGGATATATGGGATATAATTTCAATATCACCATTAAATCATTATTTTAAATAGAGTAACCACCCAACTAAATTTCGATAATCAGATAGCCAAAACCTATATGTAGTAAACTCTGTCCCTTATCCCACTCTATTTGGAGATCTATATTGAGCTCACCCATCATCATGGGATATATTGTCCTCATCCATTATCATGAGATATATAAGGATCACCCATTATTATACAAATCGCTTTATAATAATAACATAACATTAACACATGAATTATTTTATTTCTATGATCATATTCATAAAAATAGCCTTTTCACCGACAAGGAAAAGATTTTTAAATATTAAAATATTCATTCATTTTAACAAACTTGCTGAAAATATCAAAAAGATAGGGAAGGATGGTATTTCTATGAATTACCTTTCTAATAATTCAATGTAATCAAACAATAATATAATATTTACAGTGGTTCTAAAAAAAGTTGATACCTTATACATTAAAAATGTGTTTTTTATTTTTATCATAATTTCTATTATGAAATTTATAACCAATCATAATTTTGAAAACCAATAAATTAATTTAAAATGTGGTATAAAATGTAATTAATCAACCCATAATTACATCTAAATCGATAACCAAGAAGATTCTCCATTAACCCAACGAGAAATTATAATTCACATGGGAAGGAAAAAAGCACATGGGATTCCAGAAATAACCTATAGGGATGATTTCTCAATCAAATTATTATAATAATAGAATAAAATTTGGATAAATACTTATAAGTATATCTATATACCAAACATTAAAATCATATCATAGGTCAAAGAGTCTCTAATAAAACACAAAATGGAACAAAACCATGAAAACCCACTTAATATTTTTCCATGAATACCCAACATGTCCCGAATCAGCCACTATTGGTTTCCCAAAAAACCACAAAAGAAGGCAAGAGTAGGAAATCCTATTATAAAATATTAAATGGAAAAAAACACAAAAAGGTACAATTAGGGTGTTATCTAAATAGACCAATAGGATTGCACCAAATATTTTTTAAAATTACATTATAAGAAATTAATAATATATTGAAAGGGGAGTAAAAATGAGATTATGAGTATTGGTTTAAAAATATATTTTAATCATCTAAAAATCATTTATTAATATTAACCTATAAAACATTCCATTTCACCTTTAAATAACTAAATATTTTCATGAAAATATTTGAAGACAATTTCACAAGAAAAAATCATATGATCAAGAAATGTTGAGAATGTCCACTTGATATGTAAAGATGTGTAATAATTAATACAATATATCAATGTTCAATAATAATGTTAAATAAAGCAAGAAAGGAAACCCTAGTTCCAAATGATGAAAACCAACAATGTCATGTATCAATATCAGGTATGTGGATGTCATGGGTAAAATATAGGTACTATTGTGAGACCACCTCAGAATAACTAATCAAATTACAACATTATCAATTTTGGAGCTAATATATAGACTCACATGTTAAATGGAAATAAGTTCTTTGCACACAGAATATCCCAGATGCAAGTCCATATCCAAAACCCTTCACATTCTCTATAGATACACTATAATGGTGTGAGATCTCTTGTGAATCAGATGCCTTGTACATATCATCTAACTATCCAATTTCACATTAATAGTTAAAATATGTGAGTAAGGTAATCGAATTATGTGGATCGTATGGGGATCCTTATCAAACATGGTCATTGGCCCTAACAAACCCATCTCAATCTCACCCCCAATTCTATAAAATTTAATAATCCATCTTTCAACACCCAATAATGATAAGTGTTATAATATTGTTACATTTTGGGATTATTATAGGTGATTATCATCATAAAGTCCCTCTTTTTTCATCAAGAATCATCAATTTGATTAAAATATTTTTTAAATAATTTCATCATTCAAAAAGGTTTACTACACCCAATTCCTTTCACAATTTGTTATTAAAATTCCAAATTTTCAATTTAAAAATCATCAATTCAATCAAAACACTTTTAAAAAATTTAACATTTAAATGTTTAATAATACCCATTTTCTTTCACAATTCATAATTAAAATTCCAAAAATTTCATTAAAATAATAATTTATTTCAAAGAAACCGAATATAATTATAAGAAAGTACTACAATTTAAAAATAATTGAGTAAATTTCATGAACATGTGTTTACACCCTTTATCCATGAGAATGAATCATTTATTTACAATAAACCAATAATACCAATTTCAAAATAAGGATAAAAACATTAAAAGGGTGTTCTTTTTATTTAATAAATTAATTAATTTAAAACTATTTTGGAAATTTCAAATAGTTTAAGACATTTAAATCAAATCAAGGGAGGTCATTCAAGAAATCATATCTTGGGTTAAATGATTAATTTCACAAAAATATCTAATAAATTTTATTTGAAAATAAATCCAAAGAAATATGAAATTTTTAAAATTTAAAAAAATTAAAAAAAATCATGATTATAGCCATTCAATTAATTCCACAATAAATTAAAATAAAATATGGTAAAAGAAGTATTAATGTAGATTTTAATCGATGAATTTCATAGAACATATATTTGAAATTAATATACTTGAAAATAATAGAAACCCCTACTTTGAAATTAGGGTATCAACCCACAATAAATCCAAGATTAGTCACCTTTGATGAAGATCACAAGATCTATAAAGATTGATATTGAATGAAGAGATAGAGAGAGGGATATCCTAGATCTAAATTCTACATGTTTCAATCATGATAAAAAAATTTATCAATGGTTTCACAATATTTAGGATTAAGGAATTAAGAGGATGAAGGAGGTCTAGTAAAATAAGTGAAGAACTCACCAAAGGGAAAGTTCTCTGACTCAATTGGTGCTTTGTTCCACCAAGAGATGATTCTTGGGGATCAAGAATTCCACTACAGGGCACCCATGGTCCAAAGAATCTAATTATGATTCAGTTGGATTAGTTTGAGATACTTTAGATGCGTCTAAAGTATATATTTCTCAATTTTTGAAACCATAATTGTTGTGTTCGTTGTTTCTTAGGTTATTTCTCTTGGCCAGTAATAACCATATGACTAAGTGTGATAAAAAGAAGATCCAAAACATGTGTCATATGGTTTTTTTGAATAATTTTTCACATCATGTTCCAACCCTGAAATCCCATACTAGCTAGGATGCACACTTTGTTAATCAATTATAAAACCATCCACAAACCATGAATATTCCCAAAACCCCTAAAAATGTCTAGGAAACTCCAGAAATGACCCATGAATATTTCCAATCATTAGGTAGTCTAGTAGATTGTCCATAACTGATAAAAACTAAGGGGATATTACAACCTCCCCACTATAGGGATTTATGTCACAAAAAAATATTCTAGTCTGAAACATAGATCACTATGAAAGATGAATAGATTATGAAATATTTTACACTATGAAATTAGAAACAATAGGATAAAAAACAAAAGCTCCTCACATACAAAAAATGATTAACTCAGAGGACTATGGTTGGACCCTTGTTATCATGAAGAATCTTTTACACTAAACTTTGGAGATGATATTTGTAATTGTGGTTTCTCTTTCACATAGAACAGAATAAAAATATACGATGTTGGACTTGATGGCCACACCATCCAAAAACTTTTATGTCATTAAAACATAACCTCTTTTTATGACCATGTTATCCACAATATAAACACATGAGATGATTCTTCTTTTTTTGATGAGTATGTTCATTATAAACTAAAAAAGTGAAATTATTCCATTCATGTTGTTTCACATGATCCATTTCGGCTATGAAAGTCTTATCTTGCATTTCCTAATTATAAATCAACCCAAACATTTGCATGATAGTTACAAGGACTATGTGAAGACCTTTTGTAAAATATATTTCTATATTATAATAATCACCAACAAGTCTAGGTATCATGAAGACCAAATGTGAGAATTTATTTTCATACATTGCGACTAATATCGCATCTTGAAAAAAAACCCAAGAACATGATAAAATTCCATTTTACACATCCTCAGGATACTCCTACTAATTGAATAATATCTTTGAGGATTCATAAGTCATTGAGTCATGCATATTGACAGTAGTCACAAATTCCCACTACTCCTTGTCGGATCCCAGAAACACGGATTTGATAGACATGACCATCAATGATTGAGGATTATTAAGATAATCGATGATCCCATCAAATCCCTCAAGACACTTCATTTCCTCAATAGAACCATTTTCATCATTATAAGAAGGTGGATGAAAATCCTCAAATGCCACAATAGATTTCAAAGTCTAGAAGGTATCTGGCATAAAAAATTGATATGGTGACTTGTAAGACTAGTTGATAAGGGATTCCACTTTAGTAAAACGTGGAGAACTACCCTAGGGAACCTACCTTTTCACAAACATTCTATCATTCTTGAATTACATACTATGATAATTTTTTAACATCATAAAATTCAAGCATATCAACTCAATAATCAAATAACACTCAAATATATCATATAATATTTTAAACAATGACACAACCCATTTTAAAAATATTTATTGATTTAAAAGAATGAAATATTTCGCCATTTATAAAACATAAAATTTCATGTTTAAATTATTAATATTTTTATAAATCAATTTAATTTAAAAAAACTATTTACCATCACATCTAAATTATTCCATGGTTTCAAAAACATTAAAACCAATTTCTAATTATCTTAACCATTCACTTTTAAATCCATCACAAACCAATAATTATTTATAAAACATTGTTTTCTCAAATCCTTTAATATTCATTGATTATATGTTTTTTTAAATCAAAAATTTCTAAAACTCATTTTTTGGTCATTAAAAACATTTCTCAAATAACATAACAAACAATTTTATTTTTCACAATTTATTTTTCACAAGGGATTTACAATTATTAATAAGGGATTAAATTTGATACATCCAAACAAGTGAATGAAACAACCCACATCCATAACCCACACAACCATCAAGAAATAAGTGAAGTAATTTTTATGAAAATGAACAATGATTCATGTTTAGAGCTAATATAAAACAAAAAAGGAATTATTTTATGTGTAGGAAAACCACACTCTAACATAATGATTATTCATGGATGGATTTTCAAATCATCTACATAGATTCCTCATAGTTTACCTGATCATGAAAACATGGTGACATTGTGGATATCCATTAATTATGGTCAAAACACTCATAATATATTTCCAAAATCAATTATAATGTCACTGGGAATATAAATATAATTTACTCTAAACACTAATAACTAAAAATAAGGACTCAATGACCAACATCCCAGGTAACGTATGTCTCCCCATCAATGGGTGGTGATCAGGCACCTGCTCATGGACTACCTCTTGAGTCCCAACACATTCACAATCGCTTTTCTACAATGAATCATGGCAACTAACAAAATTATTTCAAATTAAATTATTTCCATTTACTAAAAATCCCACATTGACTTCATTTATAACAAACCAACCTGGAATACCCTCTAAATCAGTACCCATGACAATTATCCCATAACACGAAGACTGTTCATGATCTCAATGGGCTGCCCAAAAGCACATGATTATCAATATATATCCTCTAGGAATGATTTTCCCTAAACTTATTTTATTAAAAAAGTATTATGTGTAAATATAATTATATAAATATATATCAAAAAAAATATACATATCACAGTGCTAAGAGACTGACTAAAATTTATTTTAAAAAAAAAACCATTTTGTTAAGTGAGAACCGAATAAGTGAAAGGAACAGAGGGAAAATGTCTAAAGGGATACACCATTATAGAAATTAGCCCATCCAACCCAAACAAAACATGAAATGGAAGCATGCCCAGGGGGATCCACCATTACAGAAACGAGCTAGACAAACCCTATAAAATATGAACAAAACAACAACACCCAACAAGATAGAAGAAAATCTACACAGGATCCTTCTAATGAGGTTAGAAAATATGGATGGATTCAGTTATAGAGCTCCATAATGAGAAAACAAAATCCCTTTGAGCCTCTATGGACAATGAAAACCATAAGTATCCGAAAATATCTACATTCCCCACTGTCACTAGCACTGTCAAAACATCATGGGATCTATCAAAACCATCAGCATTGGAGTCATGTGAGAATATGCATGAATAAATTGTTGATGAAACCCATAAAACACAAAAATTTATATAAATACAAAACATTTCAATGGTCGTCATAAAAAACTGATCCCAGGTTGAACCACAATGGTTGTGAGTGCACCTGCAAGTGATCCACACCACCGCTGCCCACAAACATGATAGGCGATGATCATATGATCAAAGGACCCTGAATCAATGCCAAAATGGATAGGGTAGATTCATGATTAAAATTTTTACTAGATATGGATGATTCATTACTAGAGGCTCACCAAACTAGGAAGAGTTTGGTGGAGGCAGCATCCATGAGGGGTATCATCGTCATGGTTGCGAACACCACTGCTCGGGAGGGATATAACATAGTGGTGGGATTCTTGATGAGTCGAGAACACTGATTCTATCAGAGGAAAGAGAAAGTCTATGAGAGAACAGGGTAAAACATAAATATGATACAAGTCAGGAAAATCTAGTAACAAGTAGCGAAAAGCGGTGTGTTGAGATGTTGTTCAATGGACATTGGGCGAGGGGGAATTCAGAGAAGTATAGAAACCTAATGATGAGAGGAGCAGGAAATGTCATATGGTTCCACAGAGAGAGGCAAACCATATTATCAACTCGCGAGAGGATTTTGGGATGAGAATTTTGAAGTGGCACCGGGGCAGGAGGGTGGCACCAATCCTAGGCCTGATGGATCTCCCGAGTGGCTACATCTCTCTATTCCTCAGAATACAATGAGGATCTAAGAAAATTGAAAATATAACATAACCACCAAAACCCATATCCTAGTGGTCTATATAACCCTCCATGTCCCATGTCTCCATCCCTTCTCTACCCAAGCACGATCCCATAAAGGAAAGAGACATCACGGATAACTGTTATGAGATAGAACAAGGATACAAACACTAAAAGGTACAAGTATAATGTGAGATTGAAAACCTAGTTGTTCACCAAAGATTAAATGTAATTAATTTATAAGGAAATAATAAATGTGTAAAAAGGTGATTAAAAGTGAGAGAGTGTGAACATTAGCATTAAAATAGGGTTTTAAAAATATAAAAAACATTAGTTAAACTAAACATACAAAACATGCCACTTCACCTTTTAAAACATATGATTTTCTTGGAAATGATTTGAAAACCATTTCCCAAAATAAATTCAGATAATCAAAAAAATATGATAATACGCACTTGATAGGTAAAGATGAATAAGAATAATTACAAAATAGTTAAGTTGAATAGTAACATTAAATGAATCAATTTTGGAATATCTGATTCCAAATCATGACAACCAACATTATCATGTATCCATATCAGGTATATGGATGTCATGAGTACTACCTAGGTACAATATTGACACCACCTCAAAATGGCTAATAAATTTACAACATGACCAATTATCAGGAAAACATCTAGTCTAACAAGTCTAAATAAAACTAGTTCCATGCACAAATACATTTCTAGCCACAAGTCTATTGCCTCAGCCTTTAATTTTCTCTATAGATCCACTAGAACTACATGAGTCCTCCAGTAAAGCACAGATATACTACATCTCATATAACTATCCATGTCCACATAACTAGTCAAAATAGGAGAGTTTGGTAATCATGTTATGAGGAACACATGGGGATCCTTATCAAACATGTGGACTATCCCGAATAACACATCTCACTATCAATGAAAATTATTTCAAATTAAATAATACCTTTTTAGACACCCAATGATGGGAAGTACAAGAAAAAATCATTATTATAAGATTATTTACATAGAGGGAATTGGGGGGTGAGAGTGAGATCTATTATTAGGTGCAGTTCCCATGTTTGAAATAGATTACCATGTGATCCTCATAACTCGATTACCTCACTCACATATTTAGACTAGTAATGGGAACTTAGATAGATAGATTATGTGTCCAAGATTTATTTATCACCAATAGACTCAAACCCTTATAGTGTACCCATAGAGAATGTGAAAGGTTTGGGCTATGGACTTGTGACTAGGAATGTGGGTTGGTGTGGAACTGGTTTTCATTAGACCCATTAGACTAGATGTATGCCTGAAATTTTGTTTCTGTCATAAATTTGATTCCAATTATGAGGGTTTCACTATCATACCTAAGTTGTACCCATGACATCTATATAATTGATCTCGATATATGAAAACATTGGTTTTCATCATTTGGAAGTAGGTATTCCTTGATTGATTCATTTAAAGTAATTATACAGCATGACTCTATTGTATTGATTCTATTTCATTTTTACATATCAAATGAATATTCCCACCTTTTCTGGATAATATGACATTATCTTTTGATATGGATTCAAATATTTTAAATAAAATTATTAGTTTTTAAAAGGTTAAATTGAATGTATTAGACGATTAATTAAATTAATGATATTTAGAACTTTATAACTATATTTTTAACCTAATACCAATACCTTCTAAATTTTACTCATGTTTTAGGGTATTTGAATTACCTTATGATGAACTTCTATGGATTTTGTGGTAGAATCCTACTTGGCTATTTAGCTCACACCATTCTTGTACCATTTTTTGTATTCAACCCTTTAGTATTTTATATGAGGTGTTTGTTCTTCCACTTTCCTTTGTGGTTTCAATATTAGGTGACCAAGTGTGGATGATTTGGGACATGGTGGGTGGTCATGGACCACCATGGTATGGGTTTTATTGGTTATGTTATGTTTTCGATTTTTTTGTCTTTTTCACTATGATGTGTTTTTATTTTTTCACAATCATTTATAATTATTTTTCCACATTATAATATATTATTTTAATAATTTTATGGTTAAATCCTTCACTATAGTTATTTGATGATTCCTAAGTGCTTTTCACTGGGATGTGGAATTCCGAAACGCTCTTTGGTTTAGTGGAAAATCATCTCGTGTACTGATTTAGATTGAATTGTGGATTTTTTTGTTACATTAAATATGAATTATTATTTTTTAATATATATATACCAAAAATATATTTTTATGAATATGGACAAGGAATAAAATTATTTATAAAATAAATCATATGATTATTAAAAATAATGTCTTCAAGGTAAAGTGTCTCGTACATTGAGTTTGATTCATCGATTATGTTCTTCATATTGCTAAATGAAAATTGTTTTTTTTCATTATTTAATTTATTATCAAACATATTAAAGAATAAATTTTATTTATTTTATTAATTATAATTTTATATTAAATTACAGAGTCAATTATGTTCATGTCAAATGATTTGATAATATTCAAATCATATATCCAATATGACTTTGGTATGTGACTATTGTCAATGTTTTCACTATTATATTTTCTCCAAAAGACTAATAATGAAGTTATTATCATTTTTATATATTAATCATAATTTTAAAATCATCTATGAAATAGTTTCATTAAAATTTAATTACGTTATAATCATGGAGATGGTAGGTCATACAAACATATGAGAATCATTTTAATTTTGAAAAGTGCATGTGGAAAAGAATGTATGTATAATATTACCTTTTTAGAATGATTATTATTTAATAAATATTATATTACTTCTTTAAATTAACATATATATACTATCAATGATATCCAAAGATGAAGAAATAATTCCATTTCTTTGTTGAGATGGTACTTCACACGTACGCCTGAGCAACATTGTCATTTTTCAATTTATGGAATGGTAATATAATAGATTATATATTATCATTCCAAAAGGATAATTATTTCTTAAATATAACATATATACATTAAATCCAACATTATAACAATCTATTATTGGTATTTAATTGAAAGGAATTAAATCAATTCATTAGACTACCATTCACTAGATACACGAATGATGGTTTCATTTAAAATTTGATAGAAGAGAAGAAAGATATTGGTTATACAATTAAAATTTTTAAAATAAACAAATTTGGAACATATTTATGTTATTATTTCATCATTTTATGAGAAATACCTGAATGAGTTATGAAAAAACAATAAAACTACTCTTTAATGAAATATATGTCTTCTTCCATAAACCTTTTTTAGTTTAAATCTAATTCCTTCCTAGGATAACTATCCAATAAAAAAGTCCTCTAGGATTTTGTGGGGGTGATAAAAAATACATTTTTCATATATTTTCTAAACTAAAAGGATCATGATGTTTTTATGGGAGATAAATGTGAGTTACTTTTAATAAGTGAGGAATAGGAAATGCATGCAGTTTTTTGAACAATTAAAATATCATAATGTATTATTCTAGAAAAATAAATTATAAAATTGACCATTTATTAGTATTATAATAAATATGGTATAATTATGAAGATAAAAAGAATTTAATTACATGGTATGTCATTTTAATAATTATTTTTTTTGTTTAATCCCTTGTAATTCTATACTAACATTAATCGATGTGGAAATGTTTTATTAGTTTTAGTAATCATTATGATAAAATTTAAGTTGAAATTATTACATAATATTAATTATGATGATTTGAGATGTTGTAACATTTTATAAAATTCATTTTAATGAAGTATGACTTTTTAATTGAAATTTAGACCCACAAATCATGATGAAAATAGTTTTCTTGAAATTTTTCATTGTATGTATAAAAAATATTATATAACTAAATCAAGAATAATTTAAATTACAATTAAATTTATTGGAAATTTTTAATATATAGAGAATATTATATTTTCTAAATAATATGAAATATAATGGGAATTTGTATATACCTAAAATGAAATGACTATTTTCCATAATATTATGTGTTTCTAACTATTCAATGAAAAGTAAAACATTTCAAGAAATTACCAAAATTAAATTGTAAATTAACTTTGAAATAATGATTTAAAATATGAATATAATTTTGTAATATTATAATTATAAAAAACATTTATTAAATATTCTAAATAAAACCCTACAATTCATGAAAACCAAATATTGATAGAAATTAATCTTTTAACTTTTTACGAAAATTTTACCTTATATTCTTATAATTGATATAAATAAATAGAATAAATTTAATAAATATTTGATAAAATATTTAATTAACTTACTATTAACATTATATAGTATTTTATATAAGGTACATCTGGTTCATGTGTGTCTAGATACACTTGCTGAGTAGGCCCTCTATGTTCAACCGCCTCATGTGGAGGATGGTGCCGAATAGTATACTCTATAGCCTACTCCAGTTGTGTAGGCAATGAGACCACCATAGTTGGGTGTCCATACTCTTGTTACATGCTAGGTAATATGGGAAAAAATTTATATTTTCCCATTCTATCTAACTTCATCTCTAACATCCACCTTATTTTTAAAGAACATTAGGGCCAAAGGTTGTTTAGGGCTTAATAGACATCATAGAGGGACTAATGGAACTCATAGAGAATCTATAATGTATGAATATGAAAATGGAAGTGTTATTACCGTTGAGACCACTTGATGTTTTTAGAGTATGTTGTGAATGACTAGGATATATTAGAGTCACACCTTGGAGGCTTTCAAATTCCTTTTATTTAGGGGAATTTTCAAAAAAACACTAATGGTTGACCGAGCACATGAGATAAGGGATTTTGTAGCAATGGTTCATGATTATATATAGATCTCCACTAATTTCACTAACATATTTATATTTTTCCTCCATTATCAATAAATAAAGAACCATTTGGCATAGAATTGTGTGAATGGCCATCATGGTATCCCTAGAGTAGCATGTCAGATAACTTGCAGTAGTTATGAGTATAATATAAGAAAAGTAGATTTATAATAGTTTATCAATCGGTTCCTTTCGAATTCAAGATTACATATTATTGGATTATGTTGTTTATGATATAGTTATATTAGTGTTCCTAGTGAAAATAGAGGTTTCTATATCCTAGTAACATCCCTAGTATATGTTTGAGATCTAGATTTTTTTGTGTTTACCTAGAAACTATTGGAATTTTATCTAAGACATCCCATAATTTTTAACTCCCATGATTGTACTTGTGATGAAAGGGATACTCTTCTAGAAGTAAAACCTATTTGAATAATGTTTTCTTCAGCTGAATAATAGGTTGACTAGAGATCATGTGTTTAAACAAATTTTCAATGGATTATAAATTTTGTTTAATGTAATGCATCAATCATTGGTTTGGGATTTGTATTGATGTATTTGGAGTATAGAGTTGCTTATGGGTCATTTATGTTATGTATACAAGAGAATAATTATTCTACTATGAACTTAGATATGGTATCTAGTTTCCACATCTTGATGTGTTATTGACATACTTTATTTTACAAGATGTTTTTTTATCTCCATGAACCACAAGAGCCTTCACTATATCTTCAAAAAATGATCTAAACCTAATGACAATATTTGAGGTAGAGTGTGTACATTATTTCAACAAATATATGGTTATACACCATATAAATACAACATAATTATGAATTAATTTATTTTAAAGATACAAGTATCTCAAGATATTGGTGAACATCCTTTAGAGGAATAATGTTGCCTGATGACCTTGTTGGACGACTAAAGGATTGATGTTTCTAAGGGCCAGGGATTAATGAAATGTTCCCCTTTAGTGATCATATTTTTTTTAGAAAACATAATAATTGATCGATAGGATACCAAACCTATTTGTACTAGGATCTGAGAATAAATAGTTTGTGGGGAATAGATTCAAATTTGGTCATTGTGTGGTGATAAATTTACATGAGATACTTTTAGTCCCTACTCTCATCATTAAAGGGTTTATGTGAGACTTCTATAAATCTATATGGGAGTTATATCCTACGTAACTTCCTATTATCACTTGGACATGTAGGCCATTTTACATGTCATGATTTTATCATTTTCATTGACTAGGTATGGTTGAGAATGTATTGGGAGGATACCTATAATAGTGAAGACAAAGATTTGTTGGACTCTTCGATTTAATGTTCATTTTCTACAGGCATCTGGAGGGTTACAAACTATGTATCTGGGATAAAATTTGTGAAATTGTTTCTAGATTGAAGTCATGAAAGGCCTCATTATGTGAAGCATACACATTGTGACTAGCCTTTACAAGTTGTGAGTTATATAAAAAAATTTAATTTGAGGTGACTTTATTTTTCAAAAAAATTAGATAATAACTATTTCACAATGTGAAATGGAATTAAATATCATGTAATACCCTGATTTTATTTTCTTCAAATGTGAGACACATCGGAAATATTTTTTCTCCTCCACTCTAGTTTCATCTCCCTCGATAAAAAAACATTCCCAGATGATCTTGAAGCTCTCCAACCCGTCTAGATCTTTTCATTTGGAATTCAATTGTCATTTCACATGGGATGTGATTTTCTGCAAAGAGTTCTCATTCGTTCTCACCTTTATCTTCTTCTTATCTATTGGTATTTCAATATATCATCAGAATATTTATGTATATATGTTCCGCGATGTAGGATCATACTTTTAAGTTGAGTTTTGAGTTATTATTAACCTTTGTTCTCATTGACCAATGTCATTGTGAGTGTTGAGTTTTGTGAAATGGTGTGGTATTCTGTCATGTTTATCAAAATTGATTAACATTGAAATTGATTTTTTCTATTTCAATTTTTGATTAAAATTAAATTTCTCAAAATTTCATTCAATCGGTTTGTTAAAACCCATTTATAGTGAATTAAGGGATTTGAAATTGTTTTTATCATGATAATTTAAAAAACTACTAATTAATTTGAACTACGGAGTGTTTACAGAAATTAGTTAATTAAATTATTTTAATTTAAATTTTGTATTCTATGGAAATGATATCAATGAAATTTTTGAATTTAATTGTTGAAATGAATTTTAAAATGGATATAATTTCTTATTAGTGGATTTAAAACAAGTTAAAATAGCTTAAAAATTGATTGAATCCCAGTGGTATTATTCTATGAGAGAGGCATGCTATTAATTAAAACCCACCTTCGTTTTAAATGGAAAAAAGACATTAAAATAGAATAATGGTATTTAATTGTGTTTTAAGTAGTCTTAAAATAATTTTATTTTAATTGTAAATGAACATGAAATACTTAGGTAGTTGGTGAGTTCTTTGGACACACTATACACTATTATGACATTATAAAACATACATGAAATTGGACATATAACTTAGGGGATGGTGGTGAGTTTCCATTGGTCAGTGTTAGGCTGAAGTGTGTATACACATATTTATATTATCACATAGAGAGTGCAGAGTCCTATAGCTAGAAATATTATTATATCTATTTGGAATATGACCATGATGCTTGCTTATTTCCTTTTTGAGATATAAATTTATTCCAATATTGTTTAAAATTCATTACATTGTTTCTGGGTTTATTAAAACTATTTTATGTAACTATTTTATTGAAGCCAATTTTAAGAAATATTCCATAATTTGAAGATGCTTTTATTAAAGTATATTTCCTTCATTTGATTTTAATGTTTTATTTAAATATGCTTTGAAGTTACAAACTAGTTTACCCTTAAAATTTAAATCATTAATTCGGTTAATCTATTATTGTAATCTATTATGGAATCCTTAGAGATACCATATTGGGTTATTTTAAAAACACCAAACGTGTGCTTTTGGGTGTTTGCAGATTTTCTCTTTCTAGGTTTGAGCATGCTGAAAGGATCACATAGAGGTGGATCTAGATGTTGAACCTTGGTTTTTGTGAGTTGTGTCTTTTGTGACATGGTAGTTTTTCCTTGTTTTGGATCATGGGTTATAGTACATTGGGATATAATGACTTTATGACTTGTGTTAAATTACTCACTATGTTGTTTCTTTTTTTATACACACAATCCTGTCTCTTTTTCTTCCATTATGTTTTGTGAAAAATTCGACCCCACTTTCATATTGTATGATTCCAGCTTATAGTCTCTAATATTTTTGGATCGGGAACTCCCTTCGGGTTATGTTAGGGATGACATAGTTATCGTGTTATGAGGGTACCCAGGCGTGTTTTTCAAAAAATGGTATAATAGGATGCTATTTATCTTTTTTCTTAAAAGTAGTATGTATTTGAAATATTTTTGGGACTTTGGAGGTAGTTGTGATTGACTTCCTAGCCAGAAAAAATTCAATTAACCTTATGTCTCGGAGGTTGGTTAAGAAAAGACGTCTTATGGATTAGTTACACTCTTTTAACTATTTGGATTTAGATAGAGTGGAATATAAATCTAGTTATTCCATTTATTGGGAATAAATTCCCTTATTGATCAATTTGGGTGTTAGTATGATGCCTTCATTGTTTTCAATTGATGTTTCAAGGCATTATGCCTCTATGAATACATGAGAATCAGATCTAGGGTGAAGTTGATGCTGAACTAAAGCAAGTGAATACTCCAAATGACCCAAATATAACTGAGGTAATTCTACGCACTATCCTTGCTCTCTGATTATCACCACCTCCAGTCAGTGATCAGTCTCCAACTGTGGATCCTCAAGGGGAATTTTATAGGAAATCATTCTCAATATTTCACTAACTGGAAGTCAGTATTTTTTAAATACTCCACTTATACCCAACATGGTGAGGAATGGTTGGGATGGATGGAATATTTGTTTGAGTTATTAGAGACCCCAGACAAGATCAATGTAAAGTGTGCTACCGTCATTCTAGAAAGACCAAGGAGGAGATGGTGAAATGTAATTGTGATGAAAAAGAAACATGAGGAATTATATTGTAAATACATAAAAGATATTTTCATCAACAAGTTATATCTAGATTACATGGTGTTATCCATAGCTTAGGAGTATTTTAAGCATGATCAGGCCGATTGAACTATAAATGAGTATACAAATCACATTGCTATGATTTTGCAGTTTTCACTTGAGATTGTATCTAATGCTGGGTTGAAGGCACAACAGTTCGAATTGGGTCATCAATCAGATACCTATTTTCTGAATTTCATTCTATAGATTCCCTCTTATGATAATGCGCTAGATAGGGTGATGATGGGTGATATAGACTTGGATAGAAATTGAGGGTTATTGGGAGTTCCTTTTTATCCTAGTGGTAGCATCAATTCCATCAAAGGGAAAATAGAAATGTGACGTTTCTCAAGACAATTCTCAATAAAAAATATATTCCAGACCACCTACACTATTAAATGGAAGTCCAATTATTTTCATTCGGTGTGAAAATATAGGACATTATAATAGGGTTTTCACCGAGGCACCTAAGAACTATAGCTCTTACAGACATCTATGACACTTACAGTTATTCTTAGACAATGTTTATACTCTACATAGTTGGATAGGATAACCATCTTCTCCTAATATGTAGGGAAATCAAATTCTTCACATGTAACATGGTTCAAGCTGTATAAATCTAGAATAAAGCTACTTCACATAGTGGAAGAGTCTGCAGAGGAAGCAGACATTGGTGGAACAACTGTTAGATGTACCTTTACTATGGCTTCTTCATTAGCGACTTATTTATATGATATTATTGTATATCAGTCTTTTTTCCACTCTTTATAGTTAATCTAATAAATCATATTATGTATCTTATATAATGTTCAATGATTATTACTACACCCCATGGTACATATAGAGAGTAAGGTCTCTATAGTCCTGTTTGTGTCGTCTCTCTATCCAATGTCGAGATGTCTGGGTGTTTTCTGATCCTTAACATGAAATATCATGATGTCATATTCGGTATGGATTGGCTCATTCCCAATAAATACTAGATTTATTGTTTTATTTGTTAGGTCTACGTTACTACACCAAGCAGTGTGTCTCCTTTCATTCTCAATGATCTGGAACCATGGTCAAGAAGATATAGACCTTCTTATCCAGAGATCATGAATTTAATATTAGGGTTTGCTTTTGATCTAGAGTAAGAATCTTTATGATGTTATCTTCCTCTTGTTGTTTTTGAGTTTCCTAATGTTTTCCCTCCTAATTTATTGGGCCTTCTACCTGTAATGGAAGTTTTTTCCCATTTATATGATGTCTAGAACTCAACTAGACTCAATTCCATATTACTAAATGGATAAAACAAAAACGAAATAGATTAATTCCCAATTGGATGATCTTATTGGTAAATTTTATATACTCCCATGTGTGTCAACCTGGGTGGCCATGATGCTCTTCATTATGAAATATGATGGTTCTCTTTGCTTATGTGTTGACTACCAAAATCATAATATGGTTATAATAAAGAAAAGTTATCTATTTCAAAAGATTATGGATATGTTTGATTAGGTGAAAGGGGTGAAGTTTTTTTCAATGACTGACCTTCGATCTGGTTAACATTATTTGAGGTTAAAATACTATGACATTAAAAGACCCATCTTTTGGATCATGTACGACCATTAAAATTAACTTTTTATTATCTATGGTCTAAAAAATAATCATGTAGTTTTCGTGATTCAAATGAAAAGGATTTTCAATTATTATGTAGATACCTTTTTGGTATTCTTTGTTAATGACAGCCTCATATACTCTAAATCCAAAGAGTATCATGTGAATAAATTGAGGAATGTTCTGTGTTTGTTGAGAAATCACCTACTCCACACCCATATTTCAATTCACTATTTCTATATTTGAGATTTGAAATTTTTGGTACACATGGTTTTTGAAAAGGGTATATTAGTTGATCTTGAGAAGGAAAGTATTTTTATGTAATGGGAGAAACCATTAAATTTCTTTGAGATTAGAAGATTCTTGGGATTTTCTATATATTATCATCAGTTCTTGGATGAATTCTCAATATTGGATTCTCTGATGTCGATACTAACTCAAAAGGGGGTGATGTTTACCTGGAATGATAATTGTTAGAGTTATTTTGTTGAGTTAAGACTACTTTTGAAAACTACACCAGTGTTGAATCATCTATAGGATGGGTAGGCTATGTGGTCTTCTTTGATGCATCCGGATCAGGATTGGGTAGCATTCATATATAGGGAGATCGTGTAGTTTCTAATTGATCTTGTTAGATTATGCCACATGAGAAGAATTATCATACCCATGAGCCTTAACATTCATCTCTGATGAACACACTTAAGATTTGGCAACATTAACATTATGGAGAAGGGTTTACAATGTATTTAGTCTAAATAAATATTTAGTTATATCTTATCTAAAAAATATTTGAATCTTCTCTCTTGGAATTGGTTAGACTTCCTTCAATCATTCGACATTGAAATCACGTATACTATAGGGAAAGGAAATTTTAGTGAAGATATGACGAGTGGGAAACTTATATCATAGGTAGTGAAAGAATCATTGAAAGAGTGTAATTGATTTATCTCTTTTCATATTTTAATGTTGGAGATTATTCGAAATGGGATGAAGTTTCTTTAGCTAGAATCCATCTGACATCCACCCTTTTTGAGATTATTCTTTAGGATCATGATCGTGATGATGAATTCAGTAGCATTAGAGACTATATCTATAGTGGGAATATAGATACCCAATGGTATTTCTCCAAAGAGGGTGTTTTGTTTTATTAGAATCACATTCTTGTTCCATTAGAGGAATGGAAGAATGTGATGGGGTATTTTCATAATTCCCAGTGGGTTGGGCTCCTAGGAACAAAAATAGTGTTTTATGAAATGTGGTGGTAGTTCGGTGGCCTGGTATGAGACATTCCATTTCAGAATTTTTTCCTACAATTATACATTCCGAAAGTATAAGGTTTACCATCAAGAAACCTTTAGGTTTACATTATCAACTTCCTTTACCTACATAGATGTGGGATGAAATATCTATGGAATTTTTATTTTTATTGCCTCATTACCCGAATGAGAATAATGTTATATGGGTTTCGATTGATAGGACGACCAAGTCATCTAACTTTATACCCATACAAGATACTTCTAATGTTGAGGAGTTTTGAATTCTCTATTTTGTGGATATTATTAGCTTTCATGGAGTCCCATATACTATAGTCTCTAACAGGGTTCCTCAGTTCACTTTCTACTTTTGTTAAGGCCTTCAGGTTACATCAGGATCTCAGGTATGTTTGAGTATAACTTACTATCTATAGTAGGATGGCCAGATAGATGAAGCAATATAGATTATTGAGGATATGAATCACGATTTTTTTATTGAAATTGGTGGGCCTTGGGATGATCACAAGGGGTTGGATTCGTTTTTTTATAACAATAGTTACTAGTAAATGACTAGAATGTATAATTTTGAGGCCTTGTATAGCTATCTTGGTAAAAATCCATTTTTTTGGGTTAGAGATTGGTGAAGGTTCCTTGGTTGGACAAAGCTTGGTGCAAGAGATAATAATGAATATTCTGTTCATTCAATAAATAATGTTGAAAGAATAGATCTGATATAAGTCTTATGTAAATCTTTGTTATAGAACATTGGAGTTATCACATGGTGATGAGTTGTTCTTGAATGATTCAACCCAGTTGTTTCATCAACAGCTTGGGACAAAGGGAGGCGTAGACCTAATTTTGTAGGAAATTTTCAGGTGGTTGATTAGGTGGGAAAATTTTCATAATGTTTAGTATTTCCACCATAGCTAGCATTGATATGTAGTGTATTCCATGTATCCTAGCAGAGGAATTTTTTATCTAATGCATCTCAAGTTTTGAGATGGAGTGATCTAGAGATTGAACCTGATTTATCCTCGATTGAGTGGCCTGTCAGGATAGTTGATTTTGAGACAAATGTACTTTTTGGAAGGAATAAACCATTGGTTCATGTACTATTCCAGTATGGTTCTAATAATAATGTGACATGGGAATGAGGGGTACTTATGAGAGAGAAGTGGCCTCATCATTTTGGCATGTAACCTTCTTCATTGTATTTTTTTAATAGAATGTTTATATGATGGGAGGTTATAACATCCCATTACCGATATGAAATTTATTCCATTAACCTTGTCATTTTTTTCCTTTTCATTAACTGAGTCTTGTTGAGAATGAATGGGGAGGATAAATATACTAGTAAAGATAGTGAATTTTTGGAATCTGAACATTAACCAGCATTTTCAAGAGGTTACTAGAGGGTTAAATGTCGTGTAACTATTCTACTTGACCTGTAATGGTTTCTGGAGGAAAGTCAATAATGGATTCTCGTTGTGAAGGTTACATGTTGCGAGTAGATTTCACACATCATGATTTATTTAATGAACACTTTTTAATTTGTGGTGATGTGTTTTCAGAATTTTTTGATATAAAATCTTTCATGATGTTAAAGGGCATTACATTTCATAAAACACCATGACTGCATTTTTAAAAAATGGATAGCATGGATAAAATCTATTATCTCTTATACTTCATATCCATATCCCTTAACATAAATCCCTTTATAGGTTATCCTAAATCACTACATCCCCTCCAGAACCTTTATTTTAATATTTGATCATCATTGTGCTTATAGTGGGATTCCTTGGTATGTTTGACACTCTTTTCTTCATCTTTATCTCTTTATTATTCTTTGAGATTTCAATAGATCATCCGGAAATTGATGGATCTATGCGCCATAATGTTGGATATCAATTATAGTTTTATTTTGAGGTCTTCCTCAGCTTTTCTCTCATTGATGAGTGTCATTTTGAGTGTTGAGTTTCAAGAAAAGAAAGGTGATTCCATCCAGTTTAGCCAAATTGATTAAATTTGAAATTTTTTTATTTATTTTAATTGTTTATTAAAATATTAATGCTCATAATTTCATTAAATTATTTTTTTAAAATTCAATTCTAGTTAATAGGGATATCTGAAATTGTTATGGCATGAGATTTAGGAAAACCCCCCAACTGCACAAAATTGGGTTGTGTTTAAAGAAATTGGTTAATTTAAATTATTTAATTTAAATTATGGATTTGATGGATATGATTTCAATTAAATTTTTGAATGTAATTGTAGAAATTAATTCTTAAATGGATGAAATTTATTTTGAATTGATTTCAAACTTTTGAAAATCGATTAAATAAGATTATATAGAACCCATTTTATTTTGTCTTGTGAAAGAAGAGTTTTTTTTATTCAATTTTTTTGTTTTAAAAGGATATTTAGAATTGAGATGGAAGGAAAAAATTTAATTATATTAGAAATAGTCTTAAAATAAATTTTATATCATTGATTTTGTATGAGAAAATGAAAGGCCTGGGAAGTTTGAGAGTTATTTAGACACTCTCTAAGCTATTACAAAATTCTAATACTTAATTGATGTGGGTAGAATCTTTCATGGGATGGGTAAGAGTTTCCTTTGACCAAGGTCATGGGGACATATGTATACGCATATTTGTGATATCAATTAGAGGTTGTTGAGTCTTATAGTGGGAAATAATTGCGTACCTATTTTATAGATGACCATGCTACTCTCTTCTTTTATATTTAACATATAAATGTATACCAATATTGTTTGAAGTTATTTACATGCCTTTTGGTCTTACATAAAATATTTTATGTAAATTTTTTACTCAACCCATTGTTTTAGAAAAATTATATCATTTGTAAATCCTTTCCTTAAATTATTTTTTAATTATTTTAATTTTGTATCATGTTTTATTAAAATATGAATGGATGTTCCAAACCTCTTACACTTTAAATTTGTAATTGTTTCATTGGATAATATATTATTGGAATCTATCATAGACTCTGTGGTGAGACCTTACTTTTATTTTTAGCTCACAACCTACTCATGACATTAGGTATTTATAGATTTTCTCATTCCATGTTCATGTAAGGATAAAGGATCTCATATTAGTGGATCTAGCTATTAAACATTGGTTTTTGTAACGTCCCGAGTCCGAAGCCCCTCCACTGGTGCCTCGTACCCTGTTCTCCACATGACCTCAAGCGTGTTTCCCCAAATTCTAGAGGTTTCCGACTAGTAGCGAGGGCCTTGGTGAGTCGGTGGGGAAACTATGCCCTCATTCGGTAAGGTATACAAGGTAAGAAAAATACAATAAACAGCGGAAGCAGTAAACGAGATGCATAACAACAGAAAACCAACAACAGAAGCAATGTAAACATATAACTATGATGAAAATGATGCACTAGGTACAAGTATCTAAGGAAAACATCAAACACAACAACGTGCTGAAATAAAACTGAAACCAAGTGCAAAATAAAAAGAAAATAATCTCCTCAGCATCGCGAGTCATCGCTCGGTCCCATGATCCCCACCTCCTGATGCAGTCAAGATCCTGAAGTAGAAGGGAACTTGACCTTATCTATACCTATAGCAACATAGTCTGCTTGGGCCCAAAAGCATGGCCCAAATAGGGTGTGAGATACAATCCAAGTAGGAAATCACCCAAATATTTGTGCCTAATAGTCAATGAATACATGGCAGTAATAAAACAAGAAGCAGTAAATGGAAAGGCACAAGAAACTACAAACCACAGTTCTAACAAGTAAATCATACAACTAAGCAATCAGCAACAAGAAGAAAACAGGTAACCCTATGGGTATCTCTCATAGTCTAACCCCTATGGTTCGACCTCTAAGTACCAGAAACCCTCTAGGAGTCACACACAGTCTCACCCCTCTGGTTCAGCTACGTAATTAAGCAGACTCTCTGAGGAATAACTCACCGTCAATTCCCCCTATAGTCTCGTATCGTGCGAAAGGCTCTCTAGGGAAGCACTCAATGTCAATTCCCCTTGTGGCCCACATCGTAATTACAAGACACTCTGTAGAATCCATTCCGTCAATTCTCCCCTTGGTCTCACATCGTGATTAAAAGACACTCTGAAGAAGCCCTTCCGTCAATTCTCCCTTTGGTCTACTACTCTAGGTTCTCACAGTCCTGAGTATAGCTACACATCCTCAGCATGTGTATATTGTCCATGTAAACCTCAAGAACTACTTTTCTATAAACTATGGCTCAACAGAAATAATAAAACAATTGTTCCACTATCCTACAACTAGGCATGGAAATTGGCAAAACGCCAAACAGGCAGAACAAGCATGGCAAAGCAACCAGAGCACAAAATAAATTATTCTAATCAAAAGAGATAACCTCTACTAAAGTAAACAGGAAAAAGCATGAAATCAATAAGGCATAACATAAAAATACACAATACTCCGTTCAAGGGTATTGGTGGAATTTGCACATAATATTTCTCAACTTTCTACGGAAAGGCACAAACGACCTACCTCGATCTGAGGAGATCGATATACGTGAGCCTCGATGACATATTCATCCGAGAACAACGTAGATCTGAGAAAATGGATAAAAGTTTCATCCCATGATAACATGGAAACTAGGAGGAATCATGAAACAAGGATAAATAAGAAGGAATAACTCACAGCTGCGATTCCAACGCAACGGACCGTGCTCGAATCGGAGAACGGACGGCAAGGCAGGACTTCGTCGAAGATCTGGCCGTACAGTCGCTCTCAGATGGTCGTAAACTGGAGAAGAAGATGGAAATATGGGTTAGGCACGAACCTGATCCGTTTAGTGAAAAAAAGAAAGTACACGACGTGTATTTCAATTTTTCCGTACTCTGAATTAACCGGCCTCCACCTCATCCTTACACACCGTGTGTGTGGCCTGAACATGGTCAGCACACGGCTTCGAGCCGGAACAGAGTACACGACGTGTACTCAAAAAGTACAAGGCGTGTACTTCTGAAATTTCCAGAAAATTTATTTTCATTAAAAACTCCAGAAAAAGGGAAAACATATCTGAACGATGATCCGGGTTCTTACAAACTTCCCCCCTTAAAGAAATTCATCCCCGAATTTCTCTAACGAGGCGGAGATGAAGAATCCCCGAACAGCTCCGGCCACTATGATTGTACATCGGCCTCCCTCTCCCAGGTCTTGTCCTGTACTCGCCCGTGCTGCCATACCACTCGTACCAGAGGAACAGACCACCCGCGGAGAACCTTCGTACTACGATCGACAATCCAGATAGGATGCTCCTCAAACGACGCATTCGCTTCAAGCTCGACTTCCTCAAGCTGAAAGACATGAGATGGGTCTGAAAAGTAACGTTGGAGCTGAGAGACGTGGAAGACGTCGTGCATGGCCTGATACCTCTGAGGTAGCTGCAACTGATAGGTGACTGACCCCACTCACTCCAAGACCTCAAACGGCCCGACGTACTGCGGTGAAAGATTACCCTGCCTCCAAATCCTTTTGTGTCCCAACCTAGGTGCGACACATAGGAAAACATGATCACCGAACTCGAACTTCAGAGGTCTTCTCCGCTGATCAGCATAAGACTTCTGTCGAGACTGCGTTGTAGACATCCTCTTCCGAATCAGCTCTATCTGCTCTAAAGTCTCCTGAACAAGACGAGGTCCCAAGAAAGCTGCCTCTCTTGCCTCCAGCCAGCATAAGGGTGATCGGCATGGCCTACCATACAAAGCCTCGTATGGAGCCATATAGATGTTCTCCTGGAAACTGTTGTGGTAGGCGAACTCCACCAGAGGAATATGCTTCTCCCATGAACCGCCAAAGTCAAGGATGCAAGCTCGGAGAAAATCCTCAAGAACCTGGATCGTGCGCTCGGACTGGCCATCAGTCTTGGGATGGTATGTTGTACTCAAAAGTACCTGTGTACCCAAGGTCTTCTGAACTCCCTACCAGAACCGAGAGGTAAAGCATTGATCTCTGTCTGAAACAATAGAGCGTGAAAATCCATGCAGACGGACGATCGCTCTGATGTAAAGTCATCCCAGATCATCGACGCTGAAGGTCTCCTTGATCGGTAAGAAGTGTGCAACCTTCGTAAGCCTGTCGACGACAACCCAAATAGCATCATCCCCTCATGGTGAACTCAGAAACCCAGTCACGAAGTCCATCGCAACATCGTTTCACTTCCACTCCGGAATTGGTAACTGCTGTAAGAGCCCCGCTGGTCGCTGATGCTCTGCTTTCACCTAGTGACAAGTAGAACATCTAATGAAAAATCCAGCAACATCCTTCTTCATACCTGGCCACCAGTACTGGAGATAATGATCCCGATACATCTTGGTGACGCCAGGATGAACTTCCCAAACTGAGGAATGGGAATCCCACATCATCTCTTTGCATATGTCTTCTGGAACCCATACACGTCCTTGGAAACGCAAGATCTCATGGTCGCCCACTGTCCATCCGAGAAGAGGGTCCCCTCCTGACACACTCTCCCGTAGGACTAAGCCTTCCGAGTCTGATAGCTGCCTCATCCGTACTCGATCAAGTAGCGTGGAGGTAACAGACACAGAAGATTGAAAGGTTTGTCCTCGTCTGTCATGAACCTCCAGATGCATCTCAGAGAACAGATCCATCAGCTGCCACTCACTACTGGCCTCCTGAACTGCCTGAATCAAAGTTCTCATTCTCAACGCGTCTGCCACGACGTTGCCCTTTCCCGGCGTATAGGCAAGCTCGAAATAAAAAGTCTAAAGATACTCGACCCACCTGCGCTGCCTCAGATTCTGATCACACTAAGTGAAGATATACTTGAGACTCTTGTGGTCAGTGAAGACCACAAAGTGCTCTCCTAGAAGATAGTGTCTCCAACAGCGTAAGGCATGGCCAATAGCTACCAACTCCAGATCATGCATATGGTAGTTCCTCTCTTGTGGCCTCAACTGCCGAGACCCATAGGCAATGACTCCATCCCCCTGCATAGGAACATCTCCCAGCCCGATACCCGAACCATCACAGTAAATAGTGTAGGTCTTTCCTGGCTCTGGCAGGACTAGTATCGGTGCTGACGTCAACCTCCCTTTCAGCTCCTGAAAAGCTGACTCACAGGAATCTGACCATAGGTACTTCGCCCCCTTCTTGGTCAGACCTGTCAAAGGTGATGCTAAATGAGAAAAGTCATGAATGAAGCGTTTTTAGTATCTAGCCAGCCCTAGGAAGCTCCCTTCCTCCAAAACATTCTTCGGCTGCTCCCAGGAAACTACAGCTCTCACTTTCTTTGGGACCACAGAAACTCCTGCCTCCGAGATGACGTGACCCAAGAAGTGAATCTGATCCATCCAGAAGTGGCACTTCAAGAGTTTATCATAATGCTGATGCTCTCTCAGTGTACTCAGAACGATCTCAAGATGTGTGGCATGGTCGTGTCGAGTGTGAGAGTACACCAAGATATCATCCACGAAGACCATGACAATGAAATCCAAGTAAGGATGGAAAAATCGGTTCATCAGTGCCATGAAAACTGTAGGGGTGTTCATGAGACTGAACGGCATGACTGTATACTCATAAAGACCGTACCTGCTCCTGAAAGCTGTCAGAGGTATATCTGATGGTCTAACATGCAACTGATGACAACCGGACCTCAAGTCGATCTTAGAGAGAACCCAGGATCCTTGAAGCTGATCGAAAAGGTCATCAATCTACGGCAAGGGATATCGGTTCTTGACCGTTAACTGGTTCAACTTCCGATAGTCCACAGAAAGTCGAAGGGTACCATCTGCCTTCTTCACAAACATAATAGGCGAACCCCAAGGAGATGTACTGGGTCGGATGAAACCCTTAGCCTGTAGGTCCTCCAACTGTTTCTTGAGCTCTTGTAACTCAGGTTTGGCCATCCTATAGGGAGGAATGGACACCGGTGTTGCTCCTGGCACGAGCTCAATTGAAAAGTCTACTTCACGCTCTGGAGGAAAACTTGAAAAGTCCTCTGGGAAGATGTACCTAATGTGATCCACCACTGGAGGAAAGTCCAACTGTGGAGTCCCCTGATCATCTAGATAAAGACTAGCAATTTGGGTTGTCACCTCTCCTAGCCCAAGATGCTTGAGTCATGCCCGACTCACCCGAATGTCCCATTCGCCTCTATGAAGGAAAGATTCACCTTCAGGTGAAATGAAACTGACTCTACGGCGATAGCAGTCGATGACTGCCCGGAAGGGAATCAACCAGTCCATGCCAAAGATGACATCATAGCCTGTCATTTCTAGGACATATAGATCTCATAAGACTCGATACCCTAAAATCTCGAGAGGGAACTCTCTACACTGACTTACACTAGATGTCCTCATTCCCAATGGTGTCTCTTGTGTCAATGAGCCGGCAGAAGAAAAGATCCAGAGTCCAAGGCTCTCCACAACAGCAACAAAGATAATGCTATGCGTAGCACAAATATCGAAAAGGGATGAAGATAAAACTGAGGCTACTAAAATCATACCTCGAACATTAGAAGGGTCGGGATCCTGCTCATGTTAATTCTGCTCCAAGGCGAAAGACTGGCCCGTGCCACGGCACTACGCCCCTGGCTGACCACTCTGAGCTGAACCTCCCTGCCGGTGTTAAGGAACTGGTGGCTGACTGCGACATCCTCGACCTCCACCTCAGCCCGAACGGCCGTAAGATCTCCAGTTTCCCGACTGGTGAGAAACTCATGGTGCTGCTCCAAAACGAGGAGTCATGGAAGAACCTTGATCACCAGCTGCAGATGAAAAAACCTGGCAGAAACACGGAAGGTGACCCATCTTGCCGCAAGATCAACATTCCACGTGGTCTCTCTAGCACTGCGGCCTCATGTACCATGTCTGGCCACACTGGTAGCGTGTCACCTGGCCGCATGATGATGCATCTCGCTTCCTCGCATCACCGCGCGTAGACTCCCTATGGTGCTTCTTTCTTTCATCTGAAGGGAAGCTAGATCTGGAAGAAGAACCGCCCTGACTCGCAGCTCCAGAGTCTCTCAGATTGCACTCCGCAATCAGTTCCTGGTTGACGATGGAAGTAATGGAAATCAGCTGGAAGATGTTCACCTACGAGTGGATCTCCCGCCTGATTCCATAATCAAACTTCCTCACCAAGAACACCCCACTCCCATCCCGAAGTGGTGTAAAACGTTGTAGCTCAGTGAAACGAGAGGAATACTCAATTATATATAGAGTACCCTGCTCTAAGCTCATGAACTCCCGGGCTCGATTGGCCCTTGGGGTCTCTTGGTAGAAGTAGTCGTAGAACACACTCTGGAACTCCTCCAAAGCAATATCATGCTGCTGACCCTCCTGTGAGATCACTTCCCACCACCTCTTGGCGGAGTCTCGGAGCATGTAGGTCGCGAGCTTGACCCGCCTCTCTGGAGGCATCTCTAGATGATCGAAGATAGTCAGCATGGCTTCCAGCCATGACTCTGCAGCCTGAGGTCCTCCCTCCCCCGAGAATGTGGGAGGATGCTGCTGCTGAAAGACCCACGTCAAGTCTGTCATAGACGATGCAGAAGGTGGTTCTCCCTGGAAGGCATGAATCATCCTCATGAAACCTTCTCTGAACTTCACATTAGCGCCTGCGACTAGTACAACAACTGATGCCAAGGATGGCTCGGCAGGGGGATCGACATGAAGTCCCTGATCAGCCATGTCTGGCGTCTGATCACTGCCTGAAGACAGACGTACGACCAGAGGACGTCTCAGAGGCATAGCTCTGAATGATCAAAAGCACACCTTAGATCAGGAAAACAAGGACAAGGAACACAACAGTACAAAATGGGAACATGGGAAGAAAAACACACAAGATTGAAAAACACGACTACACGGCGTGTATAAAACTACACGGCTTGTCTTCTTAAACCACTGACATGGGCATGTACCCCTGCCCTACAAGTCATGTACACTTCAAAATACACGGCGTGTTGACCCCCACACACGGCGTGTACTTGAAAACTATTACCCTTCCTAAGTCTCCTTACACAGCTAACCCACATGGTCCAACTTAACCCGAGACTACACAGCGTGTTCGAAATAAACACGGCGTGCACTAGACAAGGCTTCGGCCGTCCATGTTGTTATGTACATGGCCGTCTATAGAGCTTGACCTTATACGGCGTGCTTCGAACCAACATGACATGTATAGGAAAAGGTGACACCATTTCGTTTTGTTCGTGACACGACCGGGTACTTGGGAAACACTACACGGTGTGTTCCGTACAAACACGGCGTGCAGAAAGGAAAGTGACATCGGCCCGTGTTGTTTGTGACATGGACAGGTACCTGGACAGGACTACACGGCATGTTTCCTACGGACACTATGTGTTCCACCCGAGTTTCCCCGGCCCGTGTTGTTAGTGACACGGCCGGGTACACGGCTTCGAACTCACACGGCGTGTACCAATGGTACACGGCATGTTCCCGAAGTTACTCCCACGACATCGTGTTCTGCTCACATGGTCAGTGACACGGCCTGAAAACTACACGACGTGTATCTAAAAAGTATACGCTGTGTATTTTGGGTTTTTCTTGGTAGTAGCTCAGAAACTGCATAGAATTACAGAAACACTAAAAACAAGGGAAAAGATGCCAAATTCTGATCCGGGAAGGCCCATAACACCTCAAGAACCAAAATTCGGCATTCATTTTTAATCATGGAAAAAAATAGTTTTCTAACATAACAGCAGAGAATCTATCAATAATCTATCACAAAAGCATGCATAATCTACACAGAGCCTATCACAATAGTATGCAATTGCTAATGCACCCTAGATGGCATGGCAATAATGCATGACATGTGATTTCTACAAGTGCATATATGATGAATGAGATGGAATACCCTCATCTCATCGAGTTGCGACAGAAATAGAACCGCAATATCAAAACAATAACTGCACAAGTCATACGAATCACCCTAGGTGAATTTAGATCAACTAAAAAAATCTAAAAACCAGAAAACTGTAACTAATGAGTTACTATGGCTTTTCCCTATACACGGGTTAGCTACTCCCGAGCACAGCTTAATGCCAAGTACCGAATCTTCCATATCCCTCGTTAAGGTCTCCAAACAGTAAGACAAGAGAAAATAACTCCTCTAATACAACTTTGTAACATCCCGAGTCTGGAGCCCCTCCACTGGTGCCCCATACCCGGTTCGCCATTGTTGACGCTCCTTTTGTCACAGAATCTAAAGATTGGAAAAGGATAATATCTTGGCTCAAAGTGATTCAAACTTTGGACAATTATCAAAAATAGACAAAGGGATGAACAAGGAGAACATTGGCCATTGGTCGCACAAGTTCCCCCATAGTCACGCAAGTCTACTTGCGTGACACATGATGGTCGCGCAAGTGACTTGCGTGACCTAAGTGATAACTGCCCGGGGTCTTCTCTTGCCTATAAATAGACCATGTGGGCCCCCTATTCGGAGAGGTATTTTTTTTAGAAACTCAGATTAGAGCTCCCGGCGCCCTTGTCTCTTCTCAAAGATTCTGAAACACTTCTAAGGTAATTTATTACCTAGAACGGAAGATCTAAAGAGGGGGAGGAAGGCCTAAGTGTTGAAACTCATCAACACTTGCGCGCCTGAGTGGCCAGCCCTTTAGGGAAAAGGCCACACTTGCGTGCCACCTTACTCCTTCAATAGAACTTGCGTGCCCCTCTTCTGGAAGAACCCCAAGGGGATTATAAAGGCTTTAATCAAGAGTCGCTCAAGTATTACCATGCTAGTTAACCATCACGCAAGTTACCCATGTGTTGCGCAGGCATACATGTGTGACCAGGACATGCACGCCCACGCAGTACTTGTGTGCCTACCAGGACTTGCGCGCCACTACCTTTTTGGGTTCCCTTCTTGCCCATTTCACCCCTCTTGAGCCATTCCACCTTACCTATTCAAGATTCAGTCTTCAAGACACTCTTCAAAGCCATTTATGGCATGATTTATTGATTGGACTTCATTATCTGAAAGGAATTCTGTGGAATATCTCTCAAAACCAAGTGATTTATACATCTTTATGTCACTAAAAATTGATATTTCATTCAATCAACCCCATCCTTAAAGATGAGATAATCTCTTAACCTGGGCCTCCTTTTCAGGAAGAATCCCCAGTCATAATCCCCAAACATGGGCATCCTCCTTAAGAGTAAGCCCCAACCATAATTCTCTTAACCTGGGCTTCCTTTTCAGGAGTAAGCCCCAGTCTCAAACATGGGCATCCTCCTTAGGAGTTAGCCCCAAGTCCCTTAATTTTTCAAATCTCTTAACCTGGGCTTCCTTTTCAGGAGTAAGCCCTTGTCTTAATTTCTCTTAGCCAGTCCTAATTTACCTTTGATCTGGGATTTATTTTTGGAAATAAAACCCAATCATAAGACCTATCCTAATTTGGGCCTCCTTTTCTGGAGTAAGCCAAAAGTTAGAATATTTAAAATCTCCATGAAGCACATATACCTTTATGGACCCTACATCTGGATATCTTCCCTAAATTAAATCCTATCCTTCATTTATCTGGGCAGTCATACATACATAACTCCCACATTATTTCTTATGATTGCATCTTTTATGGCACAATTGTCTAATTTTTACCAATACCTCTTGTTTCTCACACCGACCGTGACTCACATGAGCTTAGAGTGTAAAAGTGACTATGGCATTCTTCTTTGAGCCATCAATCATAAAAATCATACTCCCTTACTCGACTACGTGGGTTTTGATTCCTTTTCTAAACAAAGGATACGTAGGTAGCCCGTCCGTGTGTTCGATCCCAACTCTGAAATAATCCATGTCCTTCTGAATGACAATAAACTTCAATTGCCCCACTGAGTGGCTTTAAAACCAGCATGGTCATCATAATGACCAAGAGACTTCTATATAAATGTGTCGAAGGGAACCATTGACCAAGAATCTCTAATAAATACAGATGATTCTCTATTAATGAAGAACCTCGAATACATATATAAGATTCTCTAAAATTTCTACATATTTTATCATTGATTATTATATCTGAAGGGAAGATCATTTTATACTTGGTAACGTAATAAGGATTCAGGAACATAACTTAAATCTATAAAGAGAGTCCCGGAGTAGAAAATAATTCCCCTCAAAAGGTGTGATGAGTCCGACCTCCCATCCTCTCGACCAATGAAAATTCTTAAACCTCATCAGTCCATAAACTAATGAGCACATACCTTTGGAAAGTGGGTCAGAATGGTTGTGGAATCATTGGATGTTTCTGGTTCTATGAACAAAACCGTTAGAAACCGATCGGAACTTTTGAACCTCCCATCAAAAGGAGGTCATTCCTGAAATCCGAGGGAAACAAAAATGGTGAACCCGACGTGAATCCTTAACCACGTTAAAATAATTATTCACCCATTTGTTAGGCCCTTATTTAAAACTCAATGAGAGGGCCAAAAAAATCAATGAAAAATGTGCTCATCCAAAATAAGAAGTGGCTGAATTTATCTTGATTACGTCTCTTATATCAAACAAGCACTCTTTTCCCAGATCATCTGCATTTCTTGAATGGCTGCTCTCATGTTCACACCTGTGAATACTGATGTTGCAAATGCCACTGCCGCTACTCCTGCTGGATCATCGTCCATTCTAAGGACGATATCACCTACACAGCGTCTTGAACGCGGGGTATCAGACGCGCTGGTTTAGGAGTACCGTCAACACGGTACCATCCTAACTCTGGAGGCTGCCCGAAAATCCCGCCAAGTAAACAACTCACATCGGTTGTCCGGACAATGATGACTAGTGTTCAAGAAGCAGGCGGTGCTGACTACCGAATCCAACCATTTCGGGTCGTTATCCCCGGAACACAATCACCATTAGCTCCCTTATTCTGGGGAGGTGAATGAGCAGGTCCCTCAGGGACTTAATTCAAATAGATAGGATTCCTTCATAAGGGCTCCCGCCAACAATCGTCGCCAGACTCGTGTGGCAGTGCGCCCTCAACATGATGAAGGTACCGACTCCAGGCGTTCGGCTCAGGTTCCTCAAACCCAAGCAAGCAAGACGAACCACCAGAGGCGGAATCCAGTCAACAGTGAGCAGATTCTCATCTCTTCCATCTCCAGATAAGTCCACCAACCTAACTTCGTGGCAAGCAACAAGCGGGCACATACACCTGCCCGTTTTAATTCCGCTGTCCAGCAGACTCGTCTGGCAGCATCACACCAATCCCACCTGGCAATTCTGGTGGAGTACTATAGGCAGGAACATACACCTTTTTATACATCATCAGCTAGTCAGCAGGCTCGTCTTACTACATATGATGGATCTCATCAGCCACGTTTGACGAAGTTCAATCAGCAGGCACATACACCTGCTAGTATTAATCAAGCCTACCAACAGTCTCGCTTGGTAGCATTTAGAGAAGTTAGTCGGAAAGCCCCGATAACAAATAGGAGATATACTCAACTCTCTGCCCCCACACATGATTACTGTCCAGATTCACTAACAGGAAAAGAGGACAGGAGCAGGCACATACAACTACTCCAAGCCCCGAATGGACGTATATTCCCATTCTGGCAGCTGAAGTTACCAAGCATATTCTATCAATGGTGAAAGAGCAGAAACAAATCCCTGCTCATATTCTGGATGCTTGCCAGGATATTATAACAACTTCAACAGAATCTCAGGGAAAGACACATAAATCTATCTCTATCAGTGGAGTGACACATCAACAGTTCACTCCGGAACAGACACACACATATGTTCCAGTTCAAGAGGGTTGTGGGGCATACTCCACCATATCATACGGACAACCAAGTCAGGAAAATACACCTAATTTGAGAGGAGATCTTCAGCCTAACCTGACCATCTTTCCTAATCGGGCAAATACACCTGCTCAGAGCAGCCACTTTCGTCAACAAGTGGTTTCCAAGGAGAGTAAGAAGGCATCTAAGAAAAATACCTGCACAGCACAGTCAGGAGATCAAGTGGAAATCTGTAACTAGGCCTTGCTCGATGTTGGAGTTCTTGAATCCCTCAGACAATTATCTATTGGAATTCAAGATTCTACTCCCTCAGTTCCCAATAGTGGGAACATTAATTCTGAAGGACTTCAACAGATACTTCTTCATGAAGTCTTGCTTCATGACAATTCGGTCGATCTTAAAGTTTCATCTTCAGATGAGAGCCACAGGAACCCTCTGTGTGGTTAGAAGACCAAGGAGCATGAGATCTCATCTTTTTCTATAACCCAATATGGTGTTCCTCCACATGATGATGAATTTCGCTGTGAAATCCCTCTCCGCAGTAGTGATGCACATTGCCCGAAAAATGCTCCAGTGGACAATGTAGTTCCGAGAAAGCCCTCTTATCTTAAGTCACTTGCAAATGTGAAACTGGTCATGTCTGAAGCTTCATCTCTAGTAGTTGAAATACTTTCTCAATCAGAATATATCCTAGGGTGTAGGTCATTCTCCGAACCACCCCTAAGTCACGCATCTTCTAGTTTGTTCACTAATTTATCTACCAATCATGTTGAATCTAATGAAGCAAATAGGAAACACCAACTCTGGTAAAACCAGGTAGAATAATCTTTATCTAATGATAAAGAGGAAATGCTGAACATGAGAAAACAACTGGCGAATGGTGAAGTGCCAGTCATGTTTTGTCCTTTGGCTGACTCTCAGTATAATATTCCAGAAATGTTGACGGAAGATGAAATTCATGATATTCGTCTCAACATATAGAAAACTCTTTGTCAGTTGAAAAATAAAGTATTATCTTATAATGAATATGAAAATCATCTTAAGATAATATAAGGGTTACAACGTCAGATTGATTTGGCGTCTCTATCAGTCTCTCGATATCCGAAGGCTAAAAAGTAGCAGAGAGCCCTTCAGCGTTCATGCCTTGGCGCACTAAGAATATTGCGTCAGTTAATTGCCAATTCCCCATCTGGTAGTCATGTCAGAGGATGGGGTGTTCATTGAGCACTACATTTCATAGTGCTCTCTGGTCAGCAAAGCCCGCCGAAAATGGTCTCATGCAATGTTATTTCCCATAACCGGCCACAATCAATGGGCTTTGTTGGTAATCAAAATTGTGCCCAATAACAGGCTTCAACTAGTTCCTCTCAAAATCAAGAATACAGAGAAGAAGCTACTGAATTACTCTTGCATCAAGCAAACGAGAATATTAAACAGGCCTCTCGTTTGGAGCAAGCACGTCACCATGTGACAGAAGTGTCAGAAATCATCCAACGGTCTTTTGAACCGGGTGATAAAAGCGGATACAGGTTAATGCATCCAGCTAATTTCCGGATTAAGGGTCGCAAGATCAGGAGGAATTTCAAGGAAGTCTCAGACATAGCATGTCAAGAACCACCCCATCTCACCAGACTGGGGACTCTTTTAAACTAACCCTCGGAATCAACAAATAGGATTCGAGGAGTTGAGCGATAACTGCATGAACAGCCCTAGTCCACTGGACTGGGGACTTTTTTAAATCATCAATCCCCTCCTCAGAGAAAGTCGGTCTTTTCTCAATTGGGGAAGAAACCTCAAGAGGAACGAAGAGCCTAATTATCAGGAGATTACCTCAAAATTAAGGTTCGTCAAGAAGTTCCTGAGGGATCGAATCAACAAAAGGAAATGTCTCATCAATGACATGGAAGAATACAATATCACAGAAATGCTGGTAGAAGGGATGCGATGAGTTATGCATCAATCAATGTCATCAATGCCGTTATTGTTGATCCACCAAATGAGGCTCACTCATGGGACTTAGATGAAGAGTTTCCTACTCAAGAAGATGTATTCACCGACACAAATGAAGAAGGCATGCATACACAAAGTCAAAGGATTACCTAGAACTTAGGTAATCCTTCGAGTAACCTACTTCCCCCTCTCCGAAAAGGATCCAACAAAGGGAAGGGAAAGAACCAGTTTACATATCCTTCCTCTGGAGAAGGTCAATCGCTCTCACTAGAGCAATGGTTTTCACAACAGGAAGAAGATATGAATGAATTAAGAAGGTTGAATGTAGAAAAACTTCATAGTAGTCTTCTTCTTAAGCATGCTGGAGTCAGTCAGCCAAAGAAATTTGTTGCAGCTACTGAGATGGATCAAGAATATCCTCCTCTATCAGTACACCCTCATAGGTATAATCCTATGGGTCAGGTGCAACAACAGTTGGCAGTGCTACAATCAGTTGCAGCACCAATTTCCACATCTGTCCAAGCTCTAGTCATTGCACCTACCCAAGCCCAAGTTCAACCAGATATTTCTCAAAAGTTAATAACTTCTATTGAGTCATTAACAGCTCAGTTAGAAACTATGGAAGGGAAACGTGTGAAAGTTCAACCAGAAAAGAAAGTTTACCCTAAATGGGTAGATTCAATTTCTCCTCCATCCAGTTTTGGGAATCCTGTATTCCCTATTTTCAATGGATCAGGCGATCATGAACAACATTTGATGCATTACGTGTCTTGTTGAGATCCCATGATGGGAACTCTGGAACAACAAGAAGAAGTGAAACTCGGATGCTTCGCGTGAATCTTGCAAGGACTAGCTTTTGTTTGGTATACAAGCTTGCAATCCCGGTCAATTACCGGATAGAAGGATCTTCGCCAAAAATTCCTCCTTCAATTCAGATCAACTTTTCCAAAGACAACAGTTTTTGATCTTACAAAATGTATACAAAGGGAGAATGAAAGGGTCTCTGATTTCATTGCTTGATGGAAGGGATTAACATATTCCTTGAGTTTAGCACTCCCTCAAGAAGAATTGTTGCCAATCTGTGTGGCAAATCTGCATGACGAATTACGCATGCCGTTAATCCCTGTAAAATACACAGGAGGGTTTCAAGACCTCACTTTAATCACTCAGTAGATTGAAGATTCCCTTATACAGGCTAAGGCTAAATCTCGTGTAATTCCATCAGCTCCAAGAAGGATAATGGGTAAAGCAGAAACTACTACAGTTATACTTAAACAAGCACTTGTACCTGTTTCTACCTCAAAACCTTCATCTTCTCGAAAGGCTCCACCTTCTGAGCGCCAACAACAAAGGACTTTTCATCCAGACGATCAACGAGATCAAAGGTGAAAACAATTTGAGGATCTGAAGAGAAAAACATACTCTTTCTGAAAGGAACAAGTTCCTGGTTATTTCATTTCGGCTCTGGAAAACAATTTGGTTCAATTGCCAATTCCCAAGAGGCCAAAAAAGAAAGGAGATGAAGACCGTCCCAATTATTTCCCTTTTCATCAAATGTTGGGGCATCACATCCAAGAGTGTTTTGTTTTCAAAGACCTGTTTCAAATGATGTTCGACTCGGGACAGGTCACATTGAAAGGCTCCTCATCCCAGGTACCATGTGTCACTGCTACAGTTCCAGAAGAGGAAGATGAATGGAAAGAAGTCAAAAGAAAAAATGCAGAGAAGTATGATGATTGGATGGTCAGAAATACAATCAATCGAACTCATTATATTTTTCGAACACAATTAATGAAACCAATTTTGTCTTCTTCCATGAATGTTATGGCAAAACCCTCTTCGTCAGAGGGAAAGTCCTCAAAGAAACGGAATGATTCAATGAAATAAAAAGAATCAGAAGAATATGAGTATGTGTCAAAGCCTAAGTTGTCTTTGACTTTGGCGGATTTCATGTCATCTACTTCAAAGACACGGGCACTGCCCCACCAAAGGGCACAGCCTAAACAGGTTAATCAGGCAGAGTCTTCATCAGATGAAGAGTAAATATTTGGTTTTGTTAATATGATTCAATTAACAAATCCATATGCCAGTCGCAGTTTGGATTTCAATGAGCCTGAATTCCCTGTATCAAACAGAGGAATCAGAGGAAGTTCCAGGGGTTCAGGATACAGGGGAAGACGTGGATCCTTCAGAAGCCACTATTCCAATTCTACCCCTGCTAGAACTGTATACGCAGCAGAAACTCGTGGTAGAGCTCTTCAGTGAGCTCAGCAAGAACAAGCAAGTTCTTCAACTAATAGAAAATTCAGTCCTGGCACAGTTATTTTGGAAGATCGGTTGAGGTTCCATATTCTTCCTCTCAGCAAGTAAATGGATCTAATCGGTCTAATCTTCTAAAACTAGGAATATTTCCAACTTCTATCCCAATACAAGATGCATCAACTTCCAAAGCATCTGCTTCCATGGTACCTGCTAAACAACATATTCCTATTGGGAAACGCAGACCTCTGGCTCAAAAGTATGATATATTGAAACACTTGGCCCATGTTCCAGCCAAGTAATCAATTCTGGATGCTCTGAATCTATCAAAAGATCTTCGGGAAGCACTCATCGTGGCTTTGTCAATCCCTCATGAGTTTGAAACTAAAATTGCTGCAGATGAAGTCTATCACATAGAAAATAATCCTATAGAATTCCATGCAATAATATCTTTTATTGATGAAGATGAAGATTATGTTGTTCATGGACATATTAGACCATTGTACTTGTCTGGCAAGGGCAATGGTGTGGATGTTCGAAGAGCTTTCATTGAAAATGGTTCAGGAGTCAACCTCATGCCCATTCATACACTTTGTCAATTGGACCTCACAGAATCTGATTTATCTCTTTCTACCATGATGTTACAAGGATATGATAAAAATGAACAAGAACCACTGGGCAAAGTTACACTGAAAACTCATTTTGGAGATCTTGTATTCAATTCAGATTTCATGGTTGTTGATCAAGACTCAGCCTTCAACAACTTACTTGGAATACCCTGGCTATATCAACATGCGGGTATCCCTTCATCATATCATCAATGTCTCAAATATTGTTTTTATGGTCAAGATGTGACATTTTATGCTGATAAGGCCCCGTTCAAGACATGTGAGTCTCAATACATTGAGGTCGAATTCTATCACATGAAGCAAAGGGAGAAATCCATAACAAAGAAGATTACCAAAGTTAATGCTCCATATGGTTTGGAAAAAATTCCAGTAAATCCATTTACACATGTGAGTATAGATTATGTGTATCCTATCAGTCAAATTGATAAGATAGACCCAAATCAAAGTACTCTTATGGAAAGATCCATAATGTCAATTACGGCAATCGAGCCAGACAACATGGGAGAAATTGGTAATCTACCAAGCAGTGATGAAAGCACAAATGGTGACGTCTTCATTTCATCTACTGAAATCCAACAAGTCTATGCTTTTCCAATTAGTCCAGATGAAGTTATATCAACATCAGAGGTGAACAGTGATGTCAATTCTCAATCCATCATCTCCTCTTTATTACCCAAAGAAGACCCTTCATCATAAATCGGGTTGGAAATGGAAGCTTCTTCTTAAAGATATGCAAATTTTGACATCTCTTAGGATAATGAGAATTCTACTTTATCATTTACTATGAAAGAAGAAAAGGAAGAAATAACACATGATGAAGAAGAGGAGGAAGATCTCAGAGATGCTCCTCCAGCATTTGAAGAGGGTATCTCTACCACTGTGGATGAACCCAGAGAAATAAATCTGGGTACAAAAGAAGATCCACGCCCCACTTTAATCAGTGCAGGCATGACTCTTGAATAGAAAGTGATGTATATTTCTTTTCTAAATAAAAATATAGATTTATTAGGTTGGAACTATACAAAAATGCCCGGGCTTGATCCTGATGTTGCTACTCATCATTTGGGTTTACTAGAAGAACATCAAGGATTTAAGCAAGCCGCGAGAAGAACACACCCAACTTATGCTTCCAAAATTGAAGCTGAAGTTGATAAGCTTTTCAAAGATAACTTTGTCAGAGATGTTAAATATCCCAAATGGTTGCCTAATATTGTCCCTGTAATGAAAAAGAACGAAAAAATTAGAGTTTGCATCGATTTCAGATATCTTAATCGGCATTGTTGTAAGGATGATTTCCCAGTTCCGATTACAGAACTTCTAATTGATGCAACAGCTGGATATGAAGCATTTTACTTCATGGATGGACATTCTGGATATAATAAGATCTGAATGGCCCCAGAAGATGAGGAATCTACAACCTTTAGAGCCCCTCAGGGTGTGTTTTTCTACCAGGTAATTCTCTTTGGCTTAAAGAATGCAGGTGTAACTTATCAGTGTGCCATGCATCGTATCTTCAAACCCTTCTTAGGGAAGTTTGTTGAATGATATGTAGAATATTTGGTAGTTAAATACAAACAACGTTCTAATCACTTGGCTGATTTGGAAGTCATATTCTGCAAGCTTCGACAACATAATTTGAAGATGAACCCCTTAAAATGTGCTTTTAGGTAACCGTAGGAAAATTTCTCGGCTTTGTTGTACGCCAGCGTGGTATTGAAGTTGATCCAGAGAAGTCGAAGTCAATCCTTAGTATGTAACCTCCTCAAAATTTGAAAGAATTAAGAGGACTTCAAGGAAAGGTAGCCTATATTCGGCGTTTCATCGCCAATTTGGCAGAAAAAATTTTACCCTTCGCCAAATTGATGAATAAGGGAGTCACTTACCAATGGACTGAATAATGTCAAGAAGCATTCGATATTCTCAAGAAATACCTCTTGAGTCTAACGGTACTCATGCCACCTGTATAAGGAATACCAACTATCCTCTATGTGACAGCTCTAGAATGATCACTGGGTGCCTTTCTTGCTCAAAAGAATGATGTTGGGAATGAAAACATTCTCTACTATCTCAGTCAAACCATGCTTGAAGCAGAAACCCGGTATTCAAGTATTGAGAAGTGCTGCCTGGCATTAATCTTTACAGTTCAAATGGTGAGACACTACCTGCAACATCACAAGGTCCAATTGGTATCTTGCAATAACCCACTCAAATTTATCCTTTGTCGTCCAATGCTTACAGGACGTCTGGCAAGGTGGGAAGTTATTTTGCAGCAATTCGACATTCAGTATGTGTCTCAAAAGGCGATAAAGGGCCAAGTTATGGTTGATTTCCTAGATGAACACCCTTTAGTGGAAGATACATCATCAAATATTGAAATCCTCGATGAGGAAGTCTTCTCTATTCAAGAAAGTCCTCCGGCATGGGAAATATATTTTGATGGTGCTTCCAGAAGTCCAACAGGGAGGAAAATGGAAAATCCTAAATTCAACAATGTTAGCTTAGGAATTGTACTCATTTCTCCAGAAAAGGTATTGTTACCTTATTCCTTCTTATTGTGGGAAGGTGGTACCAATAATGAGGAAGAATACCAAGCTCTCATCGTAGGCTTGGAATTAGCCCTTCAAGCACAAGTGAATCACTTAAAGGTGAATGGTGATTCAGACTTGGTAATCAAACAAGTCAATGGGGATTATTCCATCAAAAAAGAAGAATTAATCCCTTTGTATGATTACATCAGAGAGTTAATGGCGGAATTCCCTTTGGAACCGACATTTTCTTATGTCCCAATATTGCAAAATGCTCAAGATGATGCATTGGCTAATATAACCACAGCTCTGGAAGATCCAAATCGAGACAAGACAACCATCAGTATTGCCCACCATCATGCAATTTCACCTTATATTCAAATTAGAATAGATGAAATTAATGAAATTTGTCCCATTCCTGAACCGTCTGGCCACACTACAGGATGGATGTCACCTATTAGGTAATACCTTCAAAATGGAACACTTCCATCTGATAGAGCTAAGAAAGAACAAATCCGGCGACCTGTGTTTAATTTTACTCTTTATGATAGCCCAGATCACCTAGAGAAAATTCTCTACAAACGTGGTATTGATGGAGATCTCTTCAGATGCATTGATGGTGAAGAGACAGTGGCTGTCATGAAATAAGTACATGCAGGAGTATGTGGTGCCCACCAGTCTGGACATAGACTGTCTGATCATATTCTAAGGCTTGGATACTTTTGGCCTTCAATGATACGAGATTGTGTCGATTTCACAAAGAAGTTTCATTCATTCCAAGTACATGTCAACTTCATTTATCAACCTCCAGAGTTGATTCATACAGCTAAATACTCATGTCCATTTGCCACATGGGGAATGGATGTGGTGGGACCTTACCCTTCGGCTACGGCCAAGCAGTTTAAGTACATTATTACTGCTACTGACTTCTTTTCCAAATGGGAAGAGGAAATACCTCTCAAGGAAGTCAGTTCTAAATGCATTGTTAGCTTCATCAAGTCTAACATCATTACCAGATTTGGTGTCCCTCATACCATATTGACGGACAATGGCACCAATTTCTGTTCATCCAAGGTGAAGAAGTTATATCAAGAATACAACATCAAATCCAACCATTCATCCCAGTATCATGCTGTGGCCAATGGACAAATAGAATCCTTTAACAAGACTCTTTCAAATATACTACAAAAGATGGTGGATAAAGATAAGAGGTCATGGACTGATAAACTCTTTCATGCTTTATGGGATTATCGGACTACCACCCGCACTTCAACTCGGTCAACTACATATTCATTAGTATATGGAACAGAAGCCGTCTTGCCCATTGAAGCTCAACTACCCTCACTCAGAGTTGCCATTTTTTATCAATCATCTACATATGAACAATCTCAAAAGCGATTGAATGAATTGGAATGGTTAGATGAGAAAATATTGTGCACTTTTCACCACTTTGAAGTCCTTAAGAATCAAATAGCATGAGCTTTTAACAAAAAAGTTTTTCTTCATTCATTCACTCAGGGAGAATTGGTATTAGTTCTCAGAACTCCAATGATACTAGGAAAGAAACCTCCCATACTTGAGCCAAAATGGGAAGGACCTTATTTAATAGATAGGGTCTACTGTAATGGAGCTTATTCATTAATCTCAATGGATGGAAAACTCATTACTACTCCAACCAATGCCAGATTTTTTAAGAAGTATTTTGTATAAAGTGCAAAGTACCTCTTTTATCCTTGATATATGATGTTAAACTATACAGAAATAGTCCATACATATGACCTTAAACTATTTTCACTTTCATCCCACATGACGTTAAACTGTGAAAAAGTTCCCTAAATGGTCCAATATGACCTTAAACTGCAACTAGGTCCTGTATGACCTTAAACTGCATAATCCACGGTCCATGAATATGACCTTAAACTATTCGCACTTTCGTCCAACATGACGCTAAACTAGGGAAAAAATCCCAAATGCATCCAACATGACGTTAAATAGTGTACTCTTTTGTCCTCACTGCATGACATTAAACTGCACAGTCCCCCTGTCGTCCGACATGACATTAAACTCTGTTGTCCCCATCATCCTAACTACATGATGTTAAACTATACAGAAATTCCGTGATACGTCTTACATGAAATTAAACTGTACTTTTTCCCTGCTACATGACACTAAACTGTGCAGCACCAATAGTCCTAACTGCAAGACTCTGAACTGCATAGTCCCTTTATATGTCCTACATGACATTAAACTAAGCATCGTTAAGGTTGTTGTTACCTCTTGTTTCTCACATCGAGCATGACTCATGTGATCTTAGAGAAAACCTCAACTATAACACTCTCTTTGGGCCGCTAACAACGTGTAAGTCCCACCAAAAAAATTTTATGTCATTTTCCCCAACAACAACTTGATCATTAATTGATTCTTTAATTGAACTACATAGACTTTGATCCTTGCCTCCTAGGCTGGGTATTTATGAAACCTCCCAAGGTTCAATCCCAAAACCCGTCTCTTCACATCAGTTCACCTCCATCTCATACGATATTGATTCATGAAACCGCCCCTAGAATCAGTATCTTTACATTGGCTCACTTTCATCTTTGTTATAGGACGTTAAACTATACAAAACTTTTTTCCAGTATGACAATAAACTAAAATATTCTTTGATGCCCTCACCTGAGAGGGAACCATTATTTACATTATTTTTTTCAATCATGTTTCATTTCAAAGACTACGTGCATACATGGCAATGCCCAAACCTTTTATCTTGGGTTAAACCGTAATTGTACTAAAGTCCCCTTTTACCCTTCACATGAATGAACCAAATTTGTACAAAGGGTATTTATAGAAATATGTGGGCTTGATTCCCATCTTTATGGGATATGTAGGAACGTTCGAGTGTCCCTCGAATCCAGCCCCAAGTCTTTGAGCCTAACCCCAAATTCCACTTTCAGTCCCTTGGCTGAAAAGTCCCCATGAAAACACACATTATGTATTTCTTACAATGGTCCAAGCTATATGACCATAAAATAAGATCTCTAATCCTTTTTCCCACACGATGTTAAACTGTAGTTTAAGAACTACGTATGGCTTGATTCTCATCCTTATGGGATACGTAGTGAAGTCCAACATTTCAATTTAGGACCCAGCCACAAAATGATTATGGTTAGCATTGATCTGTGTATCTCTGTATACATAGAACAATATCCATCTTTATGTGTCATAATCCAAACCTTAAATATTTTCAGATCCTCATAAACCTTTTCATGACTTCTAGTCACAAAAATGTCAAACTTCTGAGAGTTGTTTTGTCTGACTATGCAGCACATGCCCATAGGCGGCCTTGCATAAACAGTCTACATAACAGACTTGTTAACCAAAAGATACTATTATCTGACTATGCATCCAATTAACTTAGGTGGCCCTGCATAATTCAACCCCCTAACCGGTTTTTTGGATAGTGGTAACTTCATTCTTTGGAATAATTCCAAATTTGTCCTTATTTGTCTTAAAAGACAGTATGTAGGGATCCGAAAAAATAGCCATCCTTAACATATTTGTCCCATATCCTTTTTCATGATCTGAAAAGTATTAAAGTCTATGGTTTATATTCTCATTCCCTATGTTTGGGTCAGACCTTCGTAGGAGTTATATCTATTCAGTTCTTCGATAATCTTGTTTGGAAATATCTTCTCCATATTCAAGTACCTCTTTCCATACAGCAAACTCTATACTTTGGAAAATTTGAATCTCAATAAGCTTTCACTGGCATTTAGCACTAGGAAAGTAAATTTCTGAGAGTTCTTTTTAGATGAATTGTCAAGAAATTGAGTCAATTCTAATTCATTCGTTCAAAGATATTTCGACCTTAAACATTAGCCTCTTTATGTCTGAAATGCATGACATTAAACTGCCAATAACCACAAAGACCCCTGGTTTCTCTTTTTTCCTGAAGATTCAAATCCTCTTTTCACTCCAGATCCAACTCTGAGGGGGGACTTTTGTTGACGCTCCTTTCATCATAGAATCTAAAGATTGGAAAAGGAGAATATCATGGCTCAAAGTGATTCAAACTTTGAAAAATTATCAAAAATCGACAAAGGGATGAACAAGGAGAACATTGCTCATAGGTCGCGCAAGTTCCCTCATAGTCATGCAAGTCTACTTGTGCGATGCATGATGGTTGCGCAAGTGACTTGCGCGATCTAAGTGATAACCGCCCGGGGTCTTCTCCTACCTATAAATAGACCCTTTGGGCCCCCCATTCGGAGAGGGATTTTCTTTTTCAGAAACTCAGATTTGAGCTCCCAGCGCCCTAGTCTCTTATCAATGCTTCTGAAATACTTCTAAGGTAATTTCTTACCTAGAACGGAAGATCTAAAGAGGGGGAGGAAGGACTAAGTGTTGAAACTCATCAACACTTGCGCGCCTGAGTGGTCAGCCCTTAAGGAAAAAGGCCAAACTTGCGCGCCGCCTTACTCCTTCAATATAACTTGTGCGCCCCTCTTATGGAAGAACCTCAAGGGGATTCTAAAGGCTTTAATCAAGAGTCTCTCAAGTATTACCATGTTGGTTAACCATCACGCAAGTAACCCATATGTACCGTAGGCATACATGTGCGACCAGGACTTGCGCGCCCACGCAGTACCTACGCGCCTACCAGGACATGCGCACCCCTGCCTTTTTGGGTGCCCTTCTTGCCCATTTCACCCCTCTTAAGCCATTCCACCTTTCCTATTCAAGATTCAGTCTTAAAGACACTCTCCAAAGCCATTTATGGAATGATTTCTTGATTTGAATTCCTTATCTGAAAGGAATTTTATGGAATATCTCTCAAAACCTAGTGATTTATACATCTTTATGTCACTAAAAATTGAGATTTCATTCATTCAACCTCATCCTTTAAGATGAGAGAATCTCTTAACCTGGGCCTCCTTTTCAGGAATAAGCCCTAGTCATAATCCTCAAACATGGGCATCCTCCTTAGGAGTAAGCCAAAACCATTATTCTCTTAACCTGGGCTTCCTTTTTAGGAGTAAGCCCTAGTCTCAAACATGGGCATCCTCCTTAGGAGTAAGCCCCAAGTCCCTCAATTTTTCAAATCTCTTAACCTAGGCTTCCTTTTCAGGAGTAAGCCCCAGTATTAATTTCTCTTAACAAGTTCTAATTTACCTTTGATCTGGGATTTCTTTTGAGAAATAAAACCCAATCATAAGTCCTCTCCTAATTTGGGCCTCCTTTTCAGGAGTAAGCCCCAAGATAGAATATTTAAAATCTCCATGAAGCACATATACCTTTATGGACCCTGCTCCTGGATTTCTTCCCTAAAGTAAATCCTAACCTTCATTTATCTGGGCAGTCATACATACATAAGTCTCGCATTATTTCTTATGATTGCATCTTTTATGGAACAATTGTATAATTTTTACCAATACCTCTTGTTTCTGACACCGATCATGACTCGCATTAGCATAGAGTGTAAAAGTGACTATGACATTCTTCTTTGATCCATCAATCATAAACATCATACTCCCTTACTCGAACTACGTGGGTTATGTTTTATTTTCTAAACAAAGGATACGTAGGTAGCCCATTTGTGGGTTTGATCCCAACTATGAAATAATCCATGTCCTTCTGAATGACAATAAACTTCAAGTGCCCCACTGAGTGGCTTTAAAACCAGCATGGTCATCATAATGACCAAGATACTTCTATATAAATGTGTCGAAGCGTACCATTGACCAAGAATCTCTAATAAATACAGACGATTATCTATCGATGAAGAAGCTCGAATACATATAAAAGATTCTCTAAAATTCCTACATATTTTATCATTGATTTTCAGATATGAAGGAAAGCTCATTTTATACTTGGTAATGTAATAAGGATTCACGAACATAACTTTAATCTATAAAGAGAGTCCCGGAGTAGACAATAATTCCCCTCAAAAAGGTGTGATGAGTCCGACCTCCCATCCTCTCGACCAACGTAAATTCCTAAACCTCATCAGTCCATAAACTAATGAGAACCTACCTTTGGAATGTAGGTCCGAATGGATGTGGAATCATTGGATGTTTCCGGTTCTACGAATAAACCCGTTAGAAACCGATCGGAACGTTTGAACCTCCCATCAAAAGGAGGTCATTCACGAAATCAAAGGGAAACAACCACATGACCTCAAGCGCGTTTCCTTGAATGCCAGAGGCTGCCGACTAGTAGTGAGGGCCTTGGTAAGTTAGGGGGGAATCTATTCCCAAATTCGGTAAGGTATTCAAGGTAAGAAAACAACAATAAATAGCGGAAGTAGTAAATGACATGCATAACAATAGAAACCCAAAAACGGAACAATGTAGGCATATAACTATGATGAAAATGATGCAGTAGGTACAAGTATCTAAGGAAAACAGCAAACACAACAACGTGCTGAAATACAACTGAATCCAAGTGCAAAATAAAAACAAAATAATCTCCTCAGCATCGCGAGCCACAGCTCGGTCTCATGCTCCCCATCTCCTGATGTAGTCAAGATCCTGAAGTAGAAGGGATCTTGCCCTTATCTATACCTCCAGCAACATAGTCTGCTTGGGCCCAAAAGCATGGCCCAAACAGGGTGTGAGATACAATCCCAGTAGGCAATCACCCAAATATTTGTGCCTAATAGTAAATTAATACATGGCAGTAATAAAACAAGAAATAGTAAACGGAAAGGCACAAGCAACTACAAACCACAGTTCTAACAAGTAAAGTACACAAGTAAGCAGTCAGCAAAAAGAATAAAACAGGTAACCCTATGGGTAGATCTCATAGTCTAACCCTTATGGTTCAACCTCTATGTACTAGCAACCCTCTAGGAGGCACACACAGTCTCACCCCTCTAGTTCATCTACGTAAGTAAGAAGACTCTCTGGGGAAGCACTCACCGTCAATTCCCCCTATAGTCTCGTATCGTGCTAAAGGATATCTAGGGAAGCACTCAATGTCTATTCGCCCTGTGGCCTACGTCGTAATTAAAAGACATTTTTTAGAATCCCTTCCATCAATTCTCCCCTTGGTCTCGCATCGTGATTAAAAGACACTCTGGATAAGCCCTTCCGTCAATTCACCCTTTGGTCTACTACTCTAGGTTCTCACAGTCCTGAGTATAACTAAACATGCTCAGTGCGTGTATATCGACCAAGTAAACCTAAAGAAATACTTTTCTATCAACTAAGGCTCAACAGAAATAATAAAACAACAGTTACACTATCCTACAACTAGGCATGGAAACTGAAAAAATGCCAAACAGGCAGAACAGGCATATAAAAGAAACCGAAGCACAAAATAAATTATTCTACTCACAAGCAATAACCTCTACTAAAGAAAACAAGAAAAATCAGGCAATCAACAGGGCAAAACATGAAATACGCAATACCCTATTCAAGGTTATTGGTGGAATTTGCACATAATATTCATCAATATTCTATGGAAAGGAACAAACCACCTACCTCGATACGAGAAGATCGATATACGTGAACCTCGATGATAGATTCCTCCTAGAGCAACGTAGATCTGAGAAAATGCAAAAAACGTTCATCCCACGATAACATGTAAATGAGGAGGAATCAAGAAAAAAGGCAAAAGCAGAAGGAAGAACTCACCGTAGCGATTCCAACGCAAGTGACCATGCTCGAATCAGAGAATAGACGGTGAGGAAGGACTCCGTCGAAGATTCGTTCGTACGGTCACTCTCAGACGGTCGAAAACTGGAGAAGAAGATGGAAATAGGGGTTAGGCGCGACCTGAGTCCGTTTAATGAAAAAAAAGTACACGGTGTGTACTTCTTGAGTACACATCGTGTACTTCAATTTTTCTGTACTCCGAATTTACCGGCCTCCACCTTAGCCTTACACACCGTGTGTGTGGCCCAGACATGGCCAACACACAGCTTCGAGCCGGAATAGAGTACATGGCGTGTACTCAAAAAGATCATGGCGTGTACTTCTGAAATTTCCAGAAAATTTATAATCCTTAAAAACTCTAGAAAAATGGAAAACAAACCAGAACGAAGTTCGGAGTTCTAACAGTTTTGGTGAGTTGTGTCCTTAGGGACTTATATTTTTTCTGCTGTGTAACTTGGGTTGTATTACTTTGGGATTTAATGCCTCTTTTACTTCTCATACATTACTCTAACTGGAGTTTCATTTTTTAGGAATGTTATATTGTTTTTTTCTTCCTCTATGTTTTGTGGAAAATTCTATCCAACTTTCACGTTGTATGATTTCAGGTGCAAGTTGTTCACCACTAGGGAGAGAGAATACCCTTCAGGCCATGGTAGGGAAGGCTCAATTACTAGGTTACCAGGGTATCTGAGATGGATTTTGAGATCCTATGGTGAAACAAATGTATCATGACTTCAGGTAGAAGTTTTGGTGTATAGTGCTGAAGAGAGACATTAATGGATTTTTTATTGATACCATTCCAATAAGAAGATAAAGTTCAAGAACCAATATCTCAATGTTTTTCTAAAGTGTATCAACCCAGAGATTATAAATGTAATTTTTATCCTGAAATATATATGTGTTTTAACAAACTATTATACACATAAATATAATGGGAAATTTAATTTCATTGAAAAATAAAATAAAATTAATCAAAAATGATAGTAATTATAACTCCAACCATTATAATTGTACAAAATATATTAAAGAAAAAAACATAAAATTAGAAAATATGGTTCTCCCCAATCTACTAGAATTGTCACCCCACTACTAACCCTATATAAAAAAATATATTTGAAAATCAATCATCATCATATAAAATTGAGATTTAGAACCATAGGAGGAATTGAGTTGAAATTCGAGGTAAATAATTGAGCATTATATATACGAGGTATTGTGATACTTGGAATAGTAATTTGACCATTAAAATAGTGACATCGCAGTATGGAAAAGTAACCTGGCCGTTGGAATAATAATTTTACCTCAAAATAATAAATTGTGATATAAATAATATTTATCATGATTAAATCAAGACAATATAAATATTTTAATTCCCAAAAATAATCATCATGATTAACATAATCTATAAAAAAAATTCTCATTTTTAATAAATTTTATTTTAAAGTATTTTGTAATTGTCTTTATTTTTATATTTTAAATTAAAATTAAAAATTTTATAATTTTAATTTTTTAAAATTAATTTCATTTCTGAAATCATCACATCAAAATTGTCTTACAAGGATTTTTTAGTAATTTTCTAAAATATATCCATTTTTAGTTGAATAATGAAAATAATGATTTTCAAATAAATAATGTATCTTAAATAAAATCATACATGATATAATAATGGAACATAATTTTTATTACTTGAGGATCATTAATGTTATATTTTATTTCTAACATGGTTTATTATTATAAAATTAAATTTATTTTCAAACCTAAAAAGAACTTTCCAGTACATAAATTTAAAAAGTTAATACTTAAAATAACAATTCACTTTTTTCCACATTCTATTTTAATAAAATAATAAATTATAATTATAATTGGAATTTATTGTTATAAACCAAATATAATATATTTATATATAATTAATAATTTCATAGAATTGTTGTTACATTTTTTACCACTGATAAAATATTTTATTGAATATTTTATTATAAAACACCCTTATCATTTATAAATAACCTCACTCCGTCCACTTGAAAAAAAATCCTCACTCACATTAAAAGCCTAAAATGTCAGAAACCATGCCTGTTACCCTTGTAACTCGATAACCATCTTGAGCCTAACATAACTCAAAGGGTGTTCTCGATCCCCATGGGTTGGTGACTTGCACCTGGAATCGTACAAAATGAATGTGGGAACAAATGTTTCACGATAAATGATGATGTAATTGAAAAAGAAATTATGCATATCAAAAGAAAACTCTACTGCATAATGAATCATTATTTTAGATGTCTAAGGATGGAACCCTTTTGTACATGGAGAATCTGATTTCCCCATAGTTTTTGGAGGTTCTGGTGATCTCATTCCACTGCGTGGAGTGGAAAAGTTATGGAAGAACTTATATAAGTTTTCTAAATGAATTTTGGAGCCAAAATTTTATAAACCTACTCAAGAATGAAAATCTCAACAACCATGGACAACACCATTGAATCTAGATATAAATTTTTGCTGAAAATAACCATGTAGTCCATCCACATTAATCCATCATGTTTCATTTTCATCCCCGTCATGTCCTACCATCTCTTAATTGGTCCCTCTAGAAAAAAGGTTTCACACATCACCATGATCTCGTTCGATGTCTCTAAGAACTCAATCAGATATTATAGCCTTCCCTATCATTCCATAGTATATTGAAGATTAGTGGATCCTTTGAAAATTTCTAGTTACTAACAAATGAAATCACAAGAATTATATAAGAGAACACCCCTAAGGATCCAAAACTGGAACATGAATGAGGTCTTTAGGTGGTTCTATCCCCATTATCCAAATTTATTAACATTGAATTGCTTGATTTACATCAATGGTTAATTGAAATTAATTTTTTCAAAAATCATTAAATTGATGTATTAAAAATCCTATTCCATTAAATTTGATGTTTTGAAATGGTTTTGGAATGAGAGTGTGAAAAACCATCAAATCTATTAAATTACAGGGTGTTTTATGTGAATTGGTTAATTTAAATTATTGAATTACATTTATGCATTTGATGGAAATGGATTCTTTTAAGTGACTATATTTAATTTTTTAATTTAACTATAAAAGGAAAGAATCTTTTTTGAATAGATTTTCAATTGGAGAAATTTGATTAAAAATGTTTTGATAGAAACCCAATGGTTTTATTTTGTTGAAGATGCTTTTTTTAATCCATTTTGTTTTTAAATTTATGAACAACATTTTATTGGAAGAATGAGATTTAATTTTTTTTAATCAGTACTAGAATTAATTTTCAATCATTGCATATTTAAAAGAACATGCATGCTTTAGGTAGTTGGTGAGTTATTTGGAAACACTCTACGTTTTTACGATGTTCTAAAACATAAATAAAGTGGGTAAAATACCAGATGGGATTGGTGAATGTTTTCCTTTGACCAACAATATATGGATGAGTCTATACAAATTTTACTGAGATCACTTAGAGTATGCAGAGTCATGTTGACAGTAATATTATCACACCTGTTTGGTAGATGACCATATTCCATGCTTGTTATTTATATTTGAGATATAAATGTATGCAAATGCTTTTGAGATTCATACCATTCATTATAAATTTACATAAACTGTTTTATACAGGTAGTTTATTTAAGACATTGTTTTAGAAAAATTCTATCATTTTTAAATCCCTTTCTTAAATATTTTTTTGCATCATTTGAACACTATAAAATATTTTGTTAAATTATTCTTTAAAATGCCAAACCCGTTTATGTTGAAAATTTAATGCATTTTTATTGGTTAATAAATTTTTGGAAAATGTTATGGAATCAGTTGTGAGATCCTAAAAGGATTTTTGACTGACACCCCACCAGTGACTTTGGTTGTTTTTATTTAATATTCTTTCTGGTTCAAGGAAATATAACTGATCACATAGAGGTGGATCCAGCTACTGAACTGTGGTATTGGTGAGTTGAGTCATTAGAGCCCTAGGTTTTTTTCCTATATAAGTACTTGGGTTTTAGTGCATTGGGCTTGTTTATTCTTTATTGTATTCTAGAACATTACTTCCAGTGGAGTTTTCTATTGATAATCATACTATCTTGCTTCTTTTACTTCTGCATTGTTAGTGTCCAAATATTACCCACATACTTTTTGTTAGATTCCATGTCCTATACGCCAACCTATGGGGATTGGGAATTCACATTGGGCGATGTTAGGGCTGGCTTGATTATATGGTTTCTAGGGTTCCCATGCTATTTTGTGAAAAACTTGTATCATAGGACGATGTGCTTTTATCGTGAAGTCATCATGCATTTATGGAATCCTGTTGGGACATAAGATGAACTTATGATAGTTCATCGGGCCAAATATCAACTTAATGAATCTAATGTCGATAGGGTTGGTTAGGGAATGAAATCATATGTATTATTTATAGTCTTTTACCATTTTCAATTAGGATATGGGAAATCCAAATCTTGTTTGGAGTAATTTCTCTCGTCGATATGTTTGAGAAATACTTAATGTCTTCAATGTTTTATGAAGATGTTGTGTAACATCATGCTTCCTAGAGGACATGTAAATTAGATCCAGGAAGAGACTATTACTGAATCTCAGTGAGAAAATCATGTTTTAGATCTGAATCTAGTTTAATTGGTCGTGCTTACTATCTAGGCATTAGGGAAGGAACCAACACCAGACCTAGTTTAGTCTCTAATTGTGAATCCATTGGGGGATGCTCTTTGAAATCATTTTCAAGATATTATTCTATAGTAACCACCAATTTTCCAAGGATCCACTAATCCTCATCATGATGAATAATTACTGGGAAGGATAGAACCAATCTTTTAGATCATAGAGACCCTGGAAATGATCAAGGTGATGTGCGACACCTTCTTTCTAGAGGGACCAAGTAGGAGATGGTGAGAAGTAGTGGTGATAATAAATAAACATTAAGTATTAGAGTAGATGTAATTAAGGTTTCCTTTTTGGAGACTAGTTATATCTAGAGTCAATGGTGTTGTCCATGGCTATGGTGTTTTTCCAGCATGAGCATGCCAACAAAACTGTGGCTCTAATGGATGTTTAGGGAACTTTACGCAGTTCTACCACAGCATTTCTACTTCCTGTAGTATCAAGATATCATTAGAACATATAAAAAATATGGGTTAATCTAATGATTAACATAAAAAAGGGTTCCAACCATGGGAATCTGGAAAAAGTCGTCTTCACAATGTAGAGTTTCCTTATTATACATACTATATTGATTCTATTACTTCAGCATTATTAGTGGAAAAATCATTCCCACATGCATGTTTTATGATTCTATTTTCTTGTCACCATCCAGTGTGGATTGGCAATGCCCTTCAGGATATGTCAGTGCTGGCTAGGTTATTGGGTTTCCAGGGTTACCATACTGGTTCTTGACATAAAATCTACCATAATCACTGATCTCAAGAATTTAAGAATACATAGGGATGTTCTAGAGAAAATACTCCAAAAAAGAAGGGATTTTTATTGACGTATAAGAGATCATACACCAAGGATTAAGTATGATTCGATCAAATCTTCTTATTCTTATTCTTATGTAAACCACACATTTAACAGATAATGAATATAAGATTAATTATAAAATACAATAACATTAGATTAAATAATTTATTGAATTTTATTTATGATTTATACTATATATATAAATTTCAAAATTCTGATTCCCATTCGATGGGCAATGCCTGATCAATGGTCGGTTATCAAGATACAGAAAAATTCCCATATTGGTTATTATATAAAACCCCATGGATTAATATTATTAATTATATAAAATATTAAAAATTTATTTATATTTATTGTAAAATTATATAATTAATAATTATAATATATAAATTATATTTAACAAAATAGAAAAATTGAGGTAAATAGAGAAATATTTAAGTAAAACATGATATCAAAATGTCACCATATAACCAAGGAAATTAAGAAATTTGAAAAAAAAATATAATTTATAGATAGTGGTATAAATTAAAATAACTAATTTTTCAATTAGTGTTTTAAAAAATCTGTGGTTATTATTTAGGATGCAAAAAAGTGACGAAATAATATGAGAATTAATGTAAGAAGGTTCTCAAACCCAACACATTTTCATTGTGATATAACAATTTCACTTCATATTCCATATCAATACTAACATAATGTTTCATAAATTTTATTTAACTATTATTTCCTTCTTTTATGGGATATAAATGTCTCCTACTTTACTTTATAAAAATAAACTGATTTTTTAAAAGAACTCTTCTTTCCAAAGCACATCATTGACTCCTATTGAGTTATTTCTTTTTCAGTCATGATTAATATTTCATATACCAAATATGTTTTCACATTTTCATTATGGAGTCTTGGATATTATTCATGAATGTATGGTTTGTGATATCCTTATGAAACTCATTCCATTCCATGTCTTATTTCATGACTATGATTTTTATACATTCTAAATGGAAAGTGTGATTATGTTAATGTTTTGAGGTAATTAGTGTGACTAGAAATATATAGATCACCAATAAAATGGCTAAGTTAATGTACCTCATGAAAAAATGTTTAATATTAAAAAACCTAACTCTACCATTGATCACAATGATTAAGTTATAATTATGCACAAATATTTTGCATGAACATTATGCCAGTTTTTTTCAAAATAATGATGTTATGTTTCCTCATTATCCATTGAAAAGTTTTATGCATTTACCAAATTCCTCAATAATAATGTTGATGAGGATCCTTTACATATGATATGATGATGATTTTTATTATCACCCATGTTAAAAAGATTCATGTCACTTATTCATACTATTATTACGATTTTATATCACCAAATTCATTGAGGTATATCCTCAAAATATTACAGATACTATTGAGATAATGAGGGACACTACGAAGATAGATTATAAGTTATTAAATATTGTTTTTTTATTATCTAAGAGTTGTGTATGAGAAAATTCTTCTAAATACAGTAAACCATTTCATCCTAGAATTATATCTCTATTTTGTTGGATTTCATCAAAATGATATAATAGTCATGTATAAAATGATAGTGTTTCAATAGTTTGTATTATATCTAATTTTAGTTAATTTTTCAATTAGGATTATAGATAGGTAATGATAACCTTTAAAATTTTTCTAAGTAAATATAAATATCTAAGGAACATTGTTTAAAAAAGTTATTAACATAAAGACCCCAAATGATATGAATTTTGTGTTAATTTCATAAAAGAATAAATTATTCACGCATTATTGAATTATGATCAACCCAATTTATTTTAGAGAATTTTAGAACTAGAAGAAAACAATCCATCCACCCATGTTAGTTAAAATTCAACAATTTTTCTAAAATATATTCCTAATTCCATTGGACATGGAGTCCAAAACATCATTGCGCTAAATACCCAGTTTTCTTAAGCTATGAATAATAACCTGAACCATGTAGAATGTCTTCATTGTCCCTAGAAGGATCAATTATCCATTGAGCCTTTTATGTGTAAATTTATTATGACTCTTAGTTCATCTTATATGTAATTCCCTGACCCCAGATACATAGAACCAGTGCATTATTTTTTACATTAACACGATTATATGGAATCAAATCCTGATGGAAAATCCATTTTATAGTCCTCAAAATCAATATTTCATAAATAATACCCATAATACATTGGTAGATAGAAAATAAAAACCTGATAAATAATAAAATGAAATAAACTACATCCTTGAATGCTTATTGAAATATTTTATATTTTTAACATAGGGATGGGAAAAATAGTGGGCCTGAACTCAAATCCCTATTAAGGGTATGCATTATGGAAGTAGTAATGATTCAATGGAAATAAACCAACATCGTAAGGTAAATAACTGATAACACATAAAATTAAAATAACAATAAATAAAAAAGAAAATATAGAATGGTAAGAAAATTAATCTCATTCCATTTAATCAATAAATTGAAAATGAAATTTATCCATTGAAATGTCGACACGAAATCTATTGGATGAATAATAACTGAAATATTTATGAAGTAAATTATTAATTATTGGATTTAATGTCTTTGGAACATGGGGACCTATACTATCAATATTCATCCTCTAGATAGTTTAAAACTATAGGTAGAAACCTATTTAATTTGGTCAACTTAATCATATCATGAGAACATATTGATGCATCGAGGAGCTATATAATGTTTGGGATTCACCCTTAATTGCTGGTAAAAATCTTTCCTCACACTGAGTAATACATTTTATTAATATAAAATATGCCTTATCAAATATCCATATTGAATAAAAGATACAATTTTATCAATAATTCCATAGTTAATCAAATACCTATCAATGTAAACACCCATGTGAAATGATATATGACCTAAGAAATAATAATATCCATCTCATTAAAATATCTATAATAACAAAAAATTCCTTAGAAATCTTTTCCTGATAAAATGATTTTTTAAACATAAATTTATCAATCCTAAAAGGATGTGATATTTCAATGATTATCATTTAGAACATTCTTGATAAGAACAATCATTCAGAATTGCAATTTGTACCAAATCACATTGAAACATTTAAATAAAAATATCCATGAAGGTATCTCATTAAATTAAATATATAATTTAATGATAATAAGTATACTCATGATATTATGTTTTAAGGAGAATTATATACAAAATATAAATGTGATTTGGTGCATAACAAAAAATAATTCAAAATGGATTGTAAATCAAGATGAAATTCATTTCCTTAACCTTTGATTTGTTGTGTGTTATTTATCCTCAAATGTTTTGGCATAAAATATGTCACCAACATTTACAAAAACCATAAAAAATATTCATAATATAATATAATATATATTTATTATTTATTTTTTGATGTTTTTAAAATATTATTATTATTTTAACTATTTTTGGGTTTAATTGGCTTGTTTTATCATGTATGTTTTGACATGATAATTGTTGTTCAATTAATTATATAATGGCTTCTTAATATCCAAAATGTAAACCATGAATTAATTATCAAATATATTTAGAACATAGGTATTTATAATTGTCTATTAGTATTGGAGATAGGACATGAGATTCACTGTTCATGGTGATGGTAGGTCATAGGTATACATGAATGCCACATTTAATTTTTGTTATTTTAAGAGAAAGTAAAATAAATGACACATACATAAATTTTAATTCCATTATCATATATATATTACTTACGTTACATAAATTTAATAAAATAACCCTTAATACTTTCCATGTATAGTGTGAAGGTATCACATTGCTCCAAGGGGGTGGTAGGCCACATCCTAAAACTATGTTATCACATTATTTGAAAATTCGGAGTGTTAAAGGTATGTGTTATAAAATAATTATATAAGTTTAAATACAATATACCATATATATAATATATAAATATTGTTTCCATCATAATATTTAAGGCCACATCCTTAAACATTACATAATGTTGAGATTATTCAATAATTTACTTACTTTCATAGTGAGTATTTTTTTAGGTTTGTAGTTTTAGAGAATTAATCCATCATTAATACATAATATCCCATAATCATACAAGAGGATACTACCAAAACAGTATCCAATGTTTCAAAATATAAATCCTTTAAAATAAAACTTGATTCATTTTCATGATAATAATCTTCTTGACTTCTTCTTTTCTTTTACCCATCCTTAAATCCTATTGAAAAAAATTTAAAAATTTGGGATAAACACAAAAATCATAGAAAGTGATATAATTTAAAGAATAAAACACTCAGTCCATTAATATTTTATTTCATGAAAACATTTTCACAAAATCATATGTTTTATGTAAAGACCCGGAAATTCCATGAATTTTTTTTAAATACATGGGATTTTTATGAGTCCATAGTTTCTAACGGCGTTGGATTCCAAGGCCAGGTGTGCCTGGAATCAATTTCTAAAGTTTTTCATGAGTACGTTCAGTAAACGTACGTGTGGGATTTTATATCTTTTTAACTGGTTCTTGGAATTGAAATTTGAGGGCATTGTTGAACTCACATTGCCCGTATTTTCTTAAGAATACCTTTACATCAGTTGCATTTTATCATGGTTGGAAGTTAATTTTTTTGGGATTCTAAATAAAACAAAATAAAAATATGTGTACATATTGTTCTTTGACTGGTGGTTAAAACCACCAAGTGGAGGATAGTATTGGAACCCACCACACCCTAACCTCCCTTGGGAGGATATAACTAGGTGAGGCCCACTCTTGTTTGAACCCCCTTTAACCCCCATGTAACTTTCATTTAATTGGGGGAAGTCTATTAAACTTCACGTGAAATTAATAAATCCACCACTCCTCATTTAATTTTGAACCTTCCACCTTCTCTCATTAAAGATCCAAAACCCATTAAATAATTAATTGAGCTCCCACAATTAATTAATTAATTTTTAGAGATTTGAATTCTTTTAAATTCCATTTTGAATGCATGGAATGAATAAAATAATAGGGAGGCTATTATTTTAGTTCGGGTGCATACATAATATCTTTGGGGAACTCTTGGAGAAATGACTTCTTCCAAAAAATAATGACTTATTCCAACGAAGAACGCTCCTCATCTCTGATGAACGTGAAGCATCGTCTTCTTCCTTCTTCAACTGGAGCAAGGTAGGGAAGCATCGCCGCCCACGGAGTACACCGAGGGTGTCGTCTCGACTCATCTTCACCGAGATCTACCTCCTCCGAAGTTGATGGAACAACTTCCATTTTATACGATGTCCATCTTCTACGACTCGTCAATGTGCTAAGACAAATACGAGGTAGGGGGATTTACCTTTCTTGGGATTGACGTTCTACATTCTTATTTCTAAACGGCGAACCCGGACCAGCCAACGAATAGGCTAATCTGCGGTTCGATCATTCATGAGGGTAAGGGAAGTATTTCATGTTTGGTTTAGATTTGGGATGGATTGGTCTTGTTGATGATAGTTATTGAACCCTGTTATGATCTTCTTAACACTGAGGGTGTGGGCCAATCCGAACACTGCCTGATTCCCTCCGCTGATGTTGTGATGTTCTTCAGCTAGTTTCATTATTCATGGGAGATAGGCCAAAGTGGAAGAGACAGAATCCAGAGAGTCCAGCGTTGAGGGCGGCATCCCAGGAGGACCTCCGGGGCAGACAGAACCAATTTCCAACAACCGGATCTAACCGGGTGGTCCGCAGAAGGAGGGTCGTCGGGTGGCGGCACCGAGGATCGGAGGTGCCGACGACACCGACGACCATAGGGGGCAGTGGCACCGACGACCGAAGGTGGAGGCTGTGGTAGCGGTCGCGTGCTGGCTGCATAGAGGGACCGGCGGCCGCTCGGGCTGCCCAATCCCCGGGACGACCGGTCGGCCTATCCGGCCGGCCCGCTGGAGAACCGCAGCCCCCGCAGGCACCGCATGGAGGAGGATGCAGCCCATGTCCATGGTCCACTTGACTGAGGGAACCGGCAGGCCTCGTGATGGTTGGGTTGGAGATCCACAGTGCCCGCCGGCACCGCGTGGGGAGAACCGTGGCCCACAGCGCAGGCCGCGTGCCCTGGGCCGAACCTGCCAGCTACGGTCGGCCGGGGTAGAGGAGGAGGCGACGCCGCGAGGTGAACTGGACTGGCCCGCAGCACGGGCCGAGTCCACAGGTGGGCCACACCCCACCGGGCCTGGATGACCCCCAGTCGGGTCGGGCCCGCCAAGCTGGGTCGGGCCGACCCGCCATCCCACTGGACCTGACGGGTTAGGCCCGTCTTCGCTTAAATGCGAATAACTCCTAGACCGCGAGTCCGATTGACACGTCGTCTGCTGCACTAGGACCCTCGCGACAAGGAAGTAATTTTTGGATACTATAAATGTGTTTTGGATAACTTTTTAAAACATATTGGTTTGGATCGAGTGTAAATCCGACCAGGCCCCAAGAACGGAAATGCCAATAACTCTCAGACCGAGCGTCTGATTGATGCGTCGTCTATCGTATTGGGTTCCTTATGATGAGACAGAACTACATGATACATAAAATCAGAACTTCATGATAGATGATGTATCGAAACTTGGATCGAGGATCAGACCCTACCAGAATCGAGCATGTTGTGTGCGAGAACCCTAGGGCTGGCTGCGATTGAGATTACAGGATCCTTCGTGGGTTCGATAACAACGATACTGTATCAGAATCCTCCGTGGGTTCGACAGTGATGACTTTTGTACTATAATCCTTTGTGGGTTCGAAAGTGATGACTAATGTACCAGAATCCTCCATGGTCTTTACAATGATGACTTCTGTACCGGAATCCTCCGTGGGTTCGACAATGATGACTTCTATACCGGAATCCTCCGTGGGTTCGATAGTTATGAATTCGGTTCCTGGATCCTGTGTGGGTCTGACAGAATAGTTGGTCCTATATCCTGCGTGGGTCCGACAGCTTAGATGGTCCTATATTTTGTGTGGGTCTGACAGCTCAGATGAAAATAGCTGGTTCTGTATCCTGTGTGGGTCCGACAGCTTAGTTGGTCCTGTATCTTTTGTGGGTCTGACAGCTTAGATGAATCAGTGAATACTTCTAATCATCTCTAACACTCTACAAAAGTTATATACATGTGTGAGCTGAGTCTTATATTATAGTTTTTGTCAAAAAGTTGATTGAATTTATGTTCTCTGTGGATTGGTTTGTGGTTGGGATCAAGAGTTGGAGCCAGAATGTGATTGGTAACATAGGTATATGTGTGGGCATATACCAAAGTAAAGTTGGTTGATACTTTGTGTTTATATCTTAATTATGTGGTTTATCCTTAGTGGATTTTGTGAGACCTTGAGTGTCTCAAGGTCCCTACTGAGTATCGTTATACTCACCCCTGCAATGGTTATTCCCTCACCTCATTGTGTTGGATGCAGACGACGGACAAGGATGACCGAGGCGGAGTGTACGAGGACTGGATGGTACCCAGAGGTGGACCTCACGACCAATCGGTACCAAGAGGAGACAGACAGATGTGAAGCTCTGAGTAGGATATCTATACCTACCCTTCAGGAAGGATCCAGGGTGGATGATCCATTATCTGCTAGAAACCTTCCAGTTGTATGTCTTTTCCTTGTACTGTACTATAGGGCTTGTGTTTCCGGTCCCTTTTACATTCCAGCACATCTTTTGTATACAGTTCCTAATTAGTGTTTTGCTTCTATTTGTGTACTATGTTCTGTGTGTTTACTTTTATAATGTCAATTCCTCCCCAGTTTAGGGATTTACTCCTTTGGTGCTAGTCGCCATCCCTAGGCCTATTGAAGGCGGGCTTGGGGCAGTCACGGCACGGGCCCCGAGGACGGGTTGTGAAAAATTGGTATTAGAGGCATTGGTTCTACCACAGAACATGGACCCTGATTCTTATAATGGCAATAATGTTAAGTGTTTTGGGTGTGGTTATCATTTTAGGGAAACTGGAGTTGGTGTGGTGGCCGACGTATCTATACACTAGGACTCTGACTTCTGATCTCCGACTCAGTGCATGAAAGAACTGATTGCGTGTATGTTTCCTTTGAAAATTCATTCTTCGTGACTACTTTTTTTCAACTCACCAGGTATACTATTTTTACTAAGGCGCATCTTTTCCTTATCAGGATGCTGCTACGTAGACAGTGAGATAGGGTTTTCGAGACAGTACACAATGACGGCCCACCGAGTGATGAGGCTCCGTTTTATGGCCCTCTTTCTTTGTTGGCACCATCGGGCGGTGTACCGACAACCCCACCACCCATAGGGTAGAAAATACCCCCAGCCGCAGTGGAAGATGGTGCACATAGATTGAGCACATTTTACAAGTTCCAGTGGCAGAGGCCCCTGAGGTTTTGAGGTGAGATAGATTCCCAGGTAGCAGTGGACTAGATGGAGGTGATTACTAGAGTTTTCCACCTAGTTGAGATACTAGTAGATCATATAATGATCTTAGCTACCAATATTTTTCAGTGACTAGAATTGATGATGGTCTGGATAATGAAGAGGTTTCAGTAATTGGACCATTTTTCGAGATGGTACCTTCGGGCAGTATTCCAACTATATCACATCCCATTGGTGAACAGACACTACCGGTGGTACTGGTAGAGGACACTTGTAGGATTATTTCCTTAAATGTGTTACAGTAATATATATCCCTCATGTTCCAAGGTGAGCCCGACCCATAGGTGGCTGAGGACTAGCTTGAGGAGGAAGCTGAGAGTTTTCTAGAGCTTATGTAGTTTCGGCGGGACGACATTTTGATAGTTGAGTATTCATCAAACCATACCAACCATTACTGGTACTCGATGAATACGATATGAGCAATGCTTTCGAGCATGTACCTCTGAGTGAGGTGTGTTTAAGGACATCTGAGCTAGGGATTTTTCCTCTATGATCTCCTACTTATGTTAGGTTTCTAAATAGAACCTTTGTGGTTGCATGTTCTTCAACTAACCGAATACAACCAGTGAATTTTAGTATTGGGGAGCTGTAAACTGGCATCAGTCTCAGAGACATGGGTGGGTGAGATGTTTTAGTAAGAGTATGTGTTAAGGAAAGATGAATCTGCAGGGCAGCAGACGTGGAAGCAGAGCTAAGATATCAGCATGAGGTAGTGAACATTTCGACATGTTACAACCAACAGCCTTTTTAGTCCCTTTTTGGCTCAGGGGGATAGAGGGCAGGGGAAGAGAGTAGCTGCATGTGGTCAAGAAGTGTGACCCAAGGGATCTGGGAATGATTTGAGGTACAAACTGTGTCTTCTACTAGCTGTCGTATCGATATATATAGGTACTAATCATTCATTCCGTCAACGAATCTCGTCCCAAACCAAGAGTTTCTAGTTAAACCATTGACTTGACCCTCACGTCTGGTGATACGTTTGGGAGGAGACTCAATATTCACACTTACGAAGAAGGTGTGATCTGACCCTTGAGGCGAGAGTTTCGGTTGGAACCTCTTGGTGGCAGCTTCAAGGCCATATGACATTAGTTTGGCTATGGAATGGGAAACCACAGTTCATACACAGATTGACTGTATTAGGAAAAAAGGTTTCGGTTTATCTACATTGTTTGGATGAGGTTTTCCTTGGTCAGAAAAAAGGAAAACCCTAGTATCACAGGATAGAATCATGCATAAGAGGGTGCAATCAATCAGTCATGAGTCAGCCAGACTTACCTTTGTGCCAGACTTCTCCAGAGTTGGAGGACCACTATCATCTTTGGAGAAGAAGGGGTCACCCTTCGTGTGGTCAGAGAGATGCCAGTAGAGATTTTAGGAGCTGAGGCAGAGGTTGGCCAGTGCGCCCATCTTGAGGCTACCTGAGAAGGGCATTGGGTATGTAGTTCACTACGACAAATCAAGGACCACACTTGGGTGTGTCCTGATGTAGGAGAGAGCAGTGATCACATATGGATCTCGTCATCTAAGATAGCATGAGGAAAACTATGCTACCCATGACCAAAAGATAGAAGCAGTGTTCTTCACCTTGATGATGTGGCAACACTATCTTATGGGCGAACATTTTACAATATACTGTGACCACTAGAGTCTCAGTTACATATTCTCATAGAAGGATCTGAACCTGAGACAACAACAATGGATTAAATGCTTCCAGCACTATGACGTAGATATTGTCTATACTCCTGGGAAGGGGAACGTTGTAGAAGATGCTCTTAGCAGGAGATAAGGAATTTAGCTACTAAGAGAGGCGACAGAGTAGTTGTCCGTGTTGCAGATATCTCTGATGGATAGAGATGGAGAAGCTTTTCGGCAGTCTCTTATAGTCACTCCTCCACTTCTTTTGTGATTCAGGGAGGCACATCATGGGGACATTAACTGTGAGACATGACGTGCTCAAATATCCACATGGAAGGCACTTGATGGATTTTCTGAAGGTGGGGAACACATCATTATTTTTAAGGGACGTACCCTGGTACCAGTTGTACTTCCAGAGTATGTGTTGTGGGAGTTCCACACATATCCTTTAGCAGTACATCTAAGGGTGGCTAAGATGTATCAGGACCTCCGATGACAGCACTGGTGGCCAGGTATAAAGAAGGCATTATCATAGTTTGTCTCATGATGCCTAACTTTTCTGCAAGTGAAGGTCGAGCACCAGGTTCTAGTAGGCTTTGTTCAGCCCTTACAGGTCCCAGCGTGGATGTGGTATGGGATATACATGGATTTTTTTATGAGACTTTCACATACATCCAGAGGACACGACTCTATCTGGGTGATTGTTGACCGACTCACCAATTCACCCCACTTATTACCGATCAGAGTGCAGGGCTTAGTAGAGAGCTTGGGACACCTCTACATATATGAGATTGTTCCACATCATGGTGTTCCATTGACGATCGTCTCCAATAGAGATGCTAAATTCACTTCCCATCTATGGAAGGTGATTCAGGAGGCTTTCAGGACGCAGCTTTGCTTGAGCACCACCTTCCATCCTCAGACGGATGGTCAGACTGAGAGGACCATTTAGACTCTCTAGGACATGCTCCGTGCATGCATCCTCGACTTCAGTCGTATCTGGGAGGATCACTCACCCTTGGATGATTTTTCATATAACGACAGATACCACTCAACCATCGGTATTGCACCTTACGGGGCACTGTACGACCGACCTTGCAAATCGCCTCTATGCTGGACTAACCCAGAAGAGTCAGCACTTATGGGACCAGAGATGGTGCATGGTATGACAGAGAAGGTGCAGATCATCCAAGAGTGGATGAAGACTGCACATAGTTGGAAAAAGTCCTATACTGATAAGAGACAGAGACCGCTGGAGTTCGAGGATGGAGACCACTTCTTTCTACGGGTCTCACCACGATGAGGTTTACGAAGATTTGGTCGAGGTGGAAAGTTATATTTGTGATTCATCCAACCATTTCAGGTCCTCAGTAGAGTAGTCGAGGTGTATTACCACCTAGCTCTTCCACCTCAGTTGCACCGTGTGCACAACGTCTTCAATGTATCTCAGCTAAGGAGATACGTTCACAACCCGTCCCACATCATCAACCATGGGGAGATGGATATTGATGATGTGGTGACATTCACAGAGGTTCTAGTGGAGATTGAGGATCAATAGGAGTGGGTCCTACATGGACAACCGATTCCTCTAGTGCGTGTTTTCTGGTAGCATGAGAACCTTCATGAGAGCACATGGGAGTGGGGGGCTCAGTTGCATGCTCAGGACACTAATTTGTTCCTTTAGTATGAGTTGTAGCTTACGGGGACGTAAATGTATGAGGTGGGGAAAATGTAATGACCTGGAAATTTTGTGATTTGTTTTAAATACAGGGGATTTTTACGAGTCCGTAGCTTCTGATGGTGATTGATTCTGAGGCCCGGTGTTCCTGGAATCAATTTCGGATGTTTTGCTCGGGTAATTTCAATAGATGTACATGTATTATTTTATATCTTTTGAACCAGTGCTCAGAATTGAAATCTAAGGGCACCGTTGAACTTGCAGCGCCAATATTTTCTTAAGGAGACCTTTACCGCAGTTGTGTTTTATTGAGGTTGGATGTTAATTTTTTTGGAGACTCTAAATAAAATAAAATAAAAATATGTCTATATATTTTTATTTGATTGGTGGTTAAAACCACCAAGTGGAGGTTAGAGGTGGGGCCAACCACAACCTAAACTCTCTTGGGAGGATATAACTAGGTGGGTCCCACTCTAGTTTTAACCCCCTTTAACCCCCATGTAACAATCATTTAATTGGGGGAAGTCTACTAAACTTCCCCTTAAATTAATAAAGCCAAATCCCCTCATTTAATTTTTAACATTCCACCTTCTCTCATTAATGTTCAAACACGAATAAATTAATGAATTGAGACCCCACAATTAATATATTAATTTGTAGAGATTTTAATTCTTTTTAATTCCATTTGGAATGTATGGAATGAATAAAATAATAGGGAGGATATTATTTTAGTTCTGGTGGACACATAATAGCTTTGGGAGAACTCTTGGAGATACAACCTCTTCCAGTGAAGAACAAACTATTCCAACGAAGAACGCTCCTTGTCTCTGAAAGACGTGAAGAATCATCATCTTCCTTCTTCAAATCTAGAAAGGAAGTGAAGCACCACCACCCATGAAATACACCGAGGGTGTCATCTAGACATGTCTTCACCAAGATCTACCTCCTCTGACGTTGACAGAACGATATGCATTTTCTGTGATGTCCGTCTTCTGAAACTTGTCAATGTACTATGAAAAATATGAGGTAAGGGGATTTATCTTTCTTGGGATTGACGTTCTTCGTTCTTATTTCTATATGATGAATGCGGACCAGCCATCGAACAGGCTGATCCGCGGTTCGATCGTTCTTGTGGGTAAGGGAAGAATTTCATGCAGGATATAGATTTGGGATGGATCGCTCTTGTGGATGATCTTTATTGAACCCTGTTATAATCTGCTAATGAGGAGGATGCATGCCAATCCGAACACGGCCCGATTCCAACCACTGATCTTATGATGTTCTTCGAATATATGCGTTATTCATGGGCGATGGGACAAATTTGTAGCGATGGAATCTAGAGGGTCTAGCATTGCGGGAGGCATCCCTGGAGGACCCCGGGCATAGACAGATCCAATTTCCGACCACCGGAGCGATCCCGATGGTCCAAAGAAGGTCAGTCTCCAGACGGCAGTGCCAGCGACTGGCCGACAGATCTGGTCGGCCTACTAGAGAACCACGACGCTCATAGGGGCTGCGTGGAGGAGGATGTGGCCCGCGTCCGCAGGCCGATTGGCTGGGAAAATCGGCCGGCCACGTGTTGGCTGGGCTGGAGAACTGCGGCGCTCGCAGGGGCCACGTGGGGAGAATTTTGGACCATAGTGCAGGTCTCGTGCGCTGGGTCAAATCGGTCGTCTACAGCCGGCCGGGGCAGAACAAGAGGCGTCGCCGTCGGGCGAACCGGACCATCCCGCACTATTGGCCGGGTCCACAGGTGGGATGCACCCCACCGGGCCGGGCCGACCCCTAGCCGAGTCGGGCCCACAAAGCTGGGTCGAGCTGACCCGCCAGCCCACAGGGCTTGATGGGTCAATCCCGTCTTCGCTTAAATGCGAATAACTTCTAAACCGCACATTTGATTGGTGCGCTGTCTATAGAACTGGGACCCTCGCAAAGATGAGGTCCTTTTGGGATAATCTAAGTGAGTTTTGGAAAAATATTGAAAATGGACGGGTTTGGATCGAGCGTAAATCCAACCGGTCCCCTAGAATGGAAATGCCAATAACTCTGAGACCGGGCGTCTGATCGGCGCACTATCTGTCGCGTTGGGTTCCTTATGATGAGACAGAACTATGGGGTACATCAAATCATCACTTCGTGATAGTTTATGTATCGACACTTGGCTCGAGGAGAGGACCCTCCTGGAATAGAGTGTGTTTTGTGCGAGAACCCTAGGGTTTGTTGCGAGTGAGATTACAGGATCCTCTGTGGGTTCGACAACAATGATACTCTACCAGTATCCTCTGTGGATTCGACAGTGATGACTTCTGTACCAAAATACCTTGTGGGTTCAACAGTGATGACTTCTGTACCGGAATCCTCCGTGGGTTTGACAGTGATGACTTCTGTACCTGAATCGTTTGTGGGTTCGATAGTGATTACTTCTGTACCGGAATCCTCTGTGGTTTCGACAGTTCTAACTTCTGTTCCTGGATCCTATGTGGGTCTGACAGAATAGCTGGTCATGTATCCCGTGTGGGTCTGATAGAATAGCTAGTCCTCTTTCCTGTGTGGGTCCGACAGCTCGGATGAAAATAGCTTGTCCTATATCCTGTGTGGGTCTGACAGCTTAGCTTGTCCTGTATCTTGTGTGGGTCCGACAGCTTAGATGAATCAGTGACTACAACTGATCATCTATAACACTCTACACAAGTTGTATACCTGTGTGAGATGAGTCTTGTCTTTGAGTTTTCATCAAGAATATGATTGTATTTACTTCCTTTGTGGGCTGGGTTATTCATGGGCTAGATATTTAGAGTCAGCCTGTGATTGGTAACATAGATATATGTATGAGCATATACCTATGTAAGGTTGGTTGATACATCATGTATGTATCTTACTTCATTGGTTTAGCCTTAGTGGATTTTGTGAGACCTTAAGGGTCTCGGGGTCCCTATTGAATATTGTTATACTCACCCCTGCATGGGCTATGTCGTCACCTCATTGTGTTGGATGCAGATGACGGACAACACAGACCAAGGCGGAGTGTAAGAGGACTAGACGTTACCCGAAGGTGGACCTCACGATGAGTCAGTACCCGGAGGAGATAGACAGTCGTGAAACACTGAGGAGCCTATCTGTACCTACCCATCAGGTAAGATCCAGGGTAGATGATCCAGGATATGTTGAAAACCTTCTTTATATTTGTCGTTTCCTTGTACTTTACTGTTGGGCTTGTATTTCTAGCCACTTTTAATTTCCAGCACATCTTTTTTCTAAAGTTCATACTTAGTGTTTTTCTTCTAGTTGTGTACTCTATTGAATGTGTTTACTTTTATAAAGGAAATTCCTTACCAGCTTAGGGATTTACGCCTTTGGTGCTAGTCTCCAGCCCTAGGCATATTGAAGGCAGGCTTGGGGTAGTCACGACATGGGCCCGGAGGACGGGTCGTGACATTTCACCCATAAAAATACCTCATGAAATCATAATATTATTGAAAATAATTAATAGAAATCATTAATCATAAATTTAACATGTCCCATCCATATCATACATACATAGTAGCTTTCACAGCTACATAGGTAGTAACCTTCATGGTTATGTTTGGAATACCCATCATAGTATATTCCCTATATTTGTTAGGTGAAACCTTATTGTTTAACTTAGTCTCAATACCCAATGAATAAGAGAGTTATCACAAGATCACCCTCCCTTGGTTGATCATGGAATCACCCATATACATAATAAACTTCCAAGAACAAAAACAAAAACACACCACATAAATCAGTCATAAAGGAAAAATAACATTTCCACACTAAAATATAAAGATATTATTTGAAGATATTGACATTATTAGTACCTTATCAAAACAATTTTCAGTACAAAAATACATTAAAATTGAATATGTTGTTTATTTTACTTTAATAAACATTTAGTCTTATAGAGTAATCCAAAAATAAAATTACGATTATGGGGGAAAAGAAGTCATTGTCGTCGTATATATTAAAAAAAATCATGTTGACACTTTGTGTGGAAAGTAAAATACTAACTATAAAAGGATTCCTTAAAAAATATTGACTCAAATTCTAGATATAAATAATAGATCATGTATTCAAAATTCATTTCACATGTAATATTTTAATGACATGATCAATAAGTATAAATTTAACCCAAAGAAGAGATATTGTGTAATGAAATTCTCTTACCTCCAGTTTAACTTCTATCATAATTTCATTCTCATTCGGAATAATAAAATTATGTTAAATATACATTATTGTGAACGTATTTCATGTTTTTAATTCATTTTATATTACTCAATACCATTTTATAACAATTAAAAATCTATTTAAGTTCATATAGTGCATTTTGTCGCTATTTGGTACTTGAGTGACAAATGAATTTGGTATGATGTCTATAGTCCATGAGGTCATAATTAAAATTTTCTATATAATATAAAAATGATATTAAAAATTCATTTTATATGTTTTTATAATAATAATTGAATAAAAAATAAAAACATCATTCATGGAGACGTTAAGTGGTACCTACGCATGAACACTGTTTTCATTTTTCATGTTGTATTAAAGGAAACAAATAAAAGGAAATGTGTATAAATATATATACATATATAATATCCTTAAATTACCATTAATATTTCATTTATATCATATATTTTTACTAAAATAATCCTTAATACATTCCATGTGATGTGTGAACTAATCACTTCATCTTGAGGATGCGGTAGTCCACGCGTACCCAATTGAAGTTATTGTATAACAAGAATATCAACAACATGAATGTATGATTAATATAAAATTTACATAATATAAAATATGTTATAATAAATATATTTAAATATTATATATGCTGATAAATAGTTTTATGACCATCCATGAATGCGGTAATGGAAAATGAATAAAAACATTATTAATAGAGGCTATTAACAGACATAACTTGGACAACAATTTTGTTTCTTTGAATTAGAAGATTTGAGAAACGAAATTCATATAATATATTACATTAGAAACATAAAAATCATAAATACAAATGATTATAGGGTAATCATTCTTATATGGATGATGGAGAAAATGAGAAAGTATTAAAAAAAATAAATTAATAAAGGTACTTTGAGAAAATTACATTGTGAATATCCCCTCATTGAAATACCCTTAAAGACATTAGATCTGATATTTTGGTGAGACCAGAAGCACATGGATATATAGACAGTGAGTATGAGAGTTTGGGGTAGATTTCTGAGGAGCTATAATGTTTTTTATTTTAAATAGGGTGGTGTAGAAGTGGAATTTATACTTGAGTTGGGGTGGCTTGAAGTGATTAATTAATTTATTATTTTATATTAAAAGATCACCATATAGAGGTGGAATTAAATTCAAGGACATTTGATTGTAATTAATGTTTTATAGTCTGATTAGGGTCTTTTTTGAACTCAACCAACCTTGAAATTCTGTATTTCTTAGCTATGTTATAATTTTATCTTTTAATTTTAACTCTTGTTAAAAGTTAACTTTTACTATAGTTAATACTATTTTTACCCTAGTATGTTTTTTATACATAAAAATGAAATTAAAAATAACAAAATAAGTTTTATATATTGATTCAAAATATTTAATCCATTTTACCTAATTAAATTCACTTAGTTGTGAAAATTATATTCAAAAATAATTCCACATACCAAACAAAAAAGTTTGTTTTTAAATTGAAGCGTTCAAAAGATTGAAATGTTTTTATATATTATTTAAATTTATAATTAATTACAATAACCATAATTGGATAAATGATAAAAACAAAATTTTAATATAAATTAAAAACAATTAAAATTGTAATATAATAATTTCAATAAATTAGTTGAAAATGTATTTTTGAATTAAAATGCAGTATTTTTACTGTTTTTTAAAATATGAAAGTTATGAGAAAAATACCAAAAAATCATTCAAAAAATATTTTTATGGCCCTTTTTTAACTTAGAATTTAATTTTTTTAAAATATAACATATAAGGTTTTCATATACTATATTTAAAATGGTTTCTCCATAAAAAACAGTGAAACTACCATTTAAACATATTAGAGATTTTATGTCTAAAATTTGATTTATTCTTATTTTTCATCCATTAAATATATTGGAAGAAAGTAAAAACAATTATTATACATGTTTAAACATAATATAGTTATATCTAATCATTCCCACCAATAGTACAGATTGGAGATAGCTACCATTTAAAATAATAATATTAATAGTGTATTATTTTTTTGTATAACTCAGTTTTGTGTGCAACATAATATTTCAGAGAAACCCACTGATTTGTGTCGGGTAATATATCCGACATAACATTCAAATTAAAGTAAAATTAATATAAAATTCAAATATAAGAATAGATATGATAATTCATTATTCTTTAATTTCCTGGGATGTAACATAATGTCCAAAAAGAGAGGTAGTAATGGATTAATGAACAATCATGGTTTCGGGAGGCAATAGTTCACCATATATAGAAGTAGAATGTTTGATAGACATTAGATGGATGTGTGGGTAAGTTCGGGTATAATAATTATAAAACTAACATACTATTATATTTAAGACACATTTTGGTTATAAAATTAGTAAATAAAATGATTTTAGGGATTGGAGAATGGAAATAAAACAAAAAATATTAAGGAAGTTTGTTACAACTTAATCAGGTAACTCCTTTTGGTTTTAACCAAATGAATGTCATGGATTTCATTATGAAAAAGGGAAGGACTATATATTTTGGAGAGGGATGTTGGGGATCTTTTTGGATATATTCTAGTTGATCCAATGTGTCTTGATATGTGTGAGGAAGATTGAAGAGTGGATAGATCTTAATAGTGGGGGAGAAGGGGCACTCTTGAAATATTTTTACAAAGGAATTTCATACATGTATTTTCACATTCACATTGGATACCATATTGAGACTAATAAAATCCAAAAATATTATAGGGTCTATATATTTCCAAAAATTTCTTTTGGAAATGTTTCTATGTCATTTGGGACCTTATGATTGAGGTTTAGTCAACTATTAAGCATAATTTTTCCTTAATAATTGAAATTAATTTTAATTACTTTCACAATAGTTTTGGTAAAAAATAAGTTTACATTACTATAAAATATCAATTATTATGATTCCAAATATTTAATGAATGTTCTCAAATTACAATACTATAAGTGGTAGAACATAATATAAAATGTATCCCACAGTTGGGACGATAATACATGGCTTAAATGAAAAAAACATCTCAAAGATGGATATGTTTTCAAATCAAAATTGATGTGAAAATGATTAAAATGAACTAAATTTGAATAATTTCTTATCTAATTATTTTTTGAAACCAATTAAAATTATAATTTATTCTTATAAATTAATTAGATGAAGAAGTAGTTTTGAACTAAAATTCAGTATTTTTAACTATTCATTAAAAACATTATTCTTCCAAAAAAATCTCAAAAATTCACAATAAAATAATATTTATGTTTTCAGTTAAAATAATAAGTTTATTTTTAAATATTAATTCAATTAATATGAAAAAATTCATATTTAAAAAGGGTTACCCATTAAAAGAATGGAAAATTTCATTTATAAAAATATAGGTTTTTAAGTGTGAAATTGGGATTGTTCTTATTTTATACATATCAAACCTAATGGATTAATATAAATAATATTTTATTTCATAGATTACATATATATTTCGTTAAATTAATTAACTAACTATAATTAATTAGGATTATTACGACAAAACGCTTTTTGAAGTATAAAAATAAAAATATTTGTTTTTTTATCCAGTTGTTTCTTATTATTGTTTCTCATTAAATACTAACCAATGGATCAATTTTATATTTATATAATCGATTAATTTTTCCTATGATAATTAATAATATTCACACACAATATAATACTATTAAGGTTATATCATATTTTATTATATATTAATATTTTAATAATAGATTAGTATTTCGTGAAACTTGGTCTTGCATATACGAGAAACAATCAAGGGTGGTTTATGTTGCATGCAATGCAACGTAAATCTATTTTTCATTAATTAAAAGATATATAATGTATTGAAATTATTTAAATAGTAAATATATAATAGAGTCTTTTGATATTATATTACCTTATGTGCTTCTTGATGCGTGTCATACACGATATCAAATACATAGATGTAATTAAGAATATCAAGAAGTTACATTATCCATACCATAATTAGATTATTTCTTAAAAGATTAAAATCAATCTTGGTAATATATTGTTTGAAATTTACTACATTGAAATTCCACATTGTGATAAGGGTTCCTAATGCATCCTCTAGAAAAGGGAGAATTGAAGCACAAAGGTCACATGGACTGACATTTAACAAGTAATCTATAAAGAATAACATTAGTGGTAAGTAAAAAATTCAAACTTAAAGGAAAATAATAAATATTTATAGGGAGTGAATGAGGCCATCAACCAAAAACAAGTTAATGATCAATAATATGTTGTGGTCAAAAAATCCATAAATCATTGATGATTTAAAATACCATTGGTTCAATAGAAATTAATTTATTGGGGAAATTTTTGTTTCCAAGTAATTTTCCAAATTTTGAGTAATTATTTTACTTCCAATGTATACATATATGATATATTTCTATAAATATAATTTAAACATTTGGTTTTTCTTTGATCAAATTTCCAAATCATTAAAAATTTAATTTTGATGCCTGAAGCACTAAAAACCCATTAAAAGACCATAAAGCATATAAAAAATTTATTAATATCACTATTTGTCTCTTAATATCTTTAAAAACCAATATGGTTAATAGATTAATCTAATATCATAAATAGTTATATTACTTGATCATCATTACCATTTTTTCATCAAATTGTTCACTAAAAAAATGAAAAATTAACTAAGACAATGAGTATGTCCATGGTTTGTGTGAAACCTTAATTGTAGTTCAATCATGGGTTCAAGACCCACAAACATTCAAGACATTAGATATTTTCAATGAGGATATAAAATATCCTTTTATAAAACAAATTAAATATAAATTTTAAAATAAATCTAATGGAAATGTGTGAAATATGTTTCATAACTAAATATTCATTTAAATATGTTTTTCAATACAAACATAACTCATAAATAATTCATCAATTTCATTCCACATAGATCCTTCATTAGTGTAAGGTTTTTACATGATATCATTCATTTTATTTATCAATCATGTCACCTTATCTTCAATCTAAAACACCATATGTTTAACAAAGGATACTAACGTTCATTATCTATTCAAATCCTTCATAATTATTTTTAATGAAAATTTGAATTATCCAAAGCATATCACATGAGAGTGTCAAACAAGTTTCATAGTAAGTCCCATTTGCATGAACCATGATACCCTGAGATAGGCTTGGACCTCCTTTTTTATGTTATACTACTAATAGGTAAATCTATCCCAGAACCATGTCCACTTGTAATATCTAGATAACGATGTATTTATAGGAATAGACACATAATCACTACCTTATCAAAATTGTATGAAGTTCTTGTATACTTATCATAAATTTCTATATTTGGGTTGTTTTTATTTATCAATGTTTTATAGATCTTTTTTTGATGTTTTTTGATAATCATCCTCTGATAACAACCATAATGATCTGACCCTAGAAGCATGATTTTAGTCCATTATTTTATTAAATTGGAATGTTTATATAGAATCAAATTCTGAAGGAATGATCAGTTTAAATTTCTTGGAAATACAAATTATATATGTCAAACCCATAATACATGTATAAATAGAAACTAAAAACATTATACATAAAAAAATTAAATAAAATTCATCCTTGAATTCTTATCGAATGTTTTCTTATTCATAACTTGGGTATTTGAAACATAACAGCTGTGAGATCAAATTCTTAGTAAGGGTAAGAAAAGAGGATTCAATAATGAATCAATGGAAGTAAACCAACACGGTATGTAAATAATGGATAAAACATTCCATTCAAATTACTACATAAATAAATTTTAATAAGGAATGTTAAGACTTAGAAACACATACCATTTAATCAATGAACTAAAAATGAAATTTATCTATGTATATTTCGATTCAAAATATCATTAATGAATAATAACTAGAATATCATTGAAGGAAATTATTGATTACTAGACACCATATATTAGGAACATTAGGACCTATACTATCCAGATCCATCCTCTGGAATGTTTAAAACCATCGGTACAAGCTTGTTAAATTTGGAAAACATAATCATCTCATGAGAACATCTTGATTCATCATGGAGATATTTAATGATTGGGTTTCTCCAATCATTGAATTTCCAAATAATTCCTAATATAAAATAATCCTTTTTATCAATAGATAGTATTACTTATCAAATATCTATGTTGAATAAGTGATACAAATTTATCAATAATTCCCTATTCAATCAAATCACTGTCAACGTAAACATAGTCTGTGAAATGATATAAAATTGAAGAATTAATAATATCAATCATATGAAAATATGAAATAAAAAAAATTTATAATGAATAATTATTATATTGAATTAATCATCTGAATTAAATTTTAAAAATCCCAAAAGGAAGTGAGAATGAAAATAATTTAATTATGATCATTATTGAGGAGAATAATCTTTAAACACTCTAATGTGTACCATACCACTTTGAATAATTTAAATCATAATCCCCATTAAGTAATCACATTAATAGAAACTTATTATATCATTAAAATGAGTATATTAATGATATTATTTGTCAATGTGATGTATATACACCATATAAAAGTGATTTGGTTCAGAACAAAAAATAAGAATTATTGGAATGTATATTGAGATGAAATCACATACCTTGACCTTCCCCTTGTTTTTTTTTGTATTTATCCTTCTATATAGTGGTTTAATATATATTATTATATTGTACCATAAACATTATCATATTCATAATATCATATATTAACTTATTATAATATCTTATTACCTGTTTGTTAACACTCTTTCAATATTTTAACTATTTTTGGTGTTAATTGCTTAGTTTTCTTAAGTAAGTTTAGAATTGTTACTTTTTGTTCCTATTAAATATATCATGGTTTGATAATTTTATGAATGAAACCCTTTATTTAATTATCATATAAATTCTATAATTTTTTTTTAATAATCTATAATTTTTGGAGATAATAGATGAAATAGACTTTTCATAAAGATAATAGGTTATACGTACACATGAGCGCTACTTTAATTTATTTGTCATATTAAATGATTGAAAAATAAATTATACATATTTATATCATTATTAAAATATAATATCTATGTTATATAGGTTACATAGGATTTTTGAAATAATCCTTTATATTTTCCATGTATAGAGCTAACAAATCACGTCACTTCGAGTGGGCGATAGTCCACAATTCCTCAAATGATGTCATCATATTTATGAAAAACTGGAAGTATTAAAGTAATGATATATAAAAGTATTATATAATTATAAATAAATAATATCATATATATAATATACGAATATATAATCTATAATTATGGCCACCATGAGAGGTGGTAAAGAAAAAAATAACAATAATCGTTTTGTGAGGCTGTAGTTATTCCTACCTAGAAACAGTATGTTTGTTAGACATTAGATTGATGTGCGTATAATTGTGCAACAAATATTTATCGTAAATACAGAATATCATATTAAGGATACTATTTTTGACATAAAATCAACAAATGATATGATTTCTGGGATTGGAGAATGGGAATAAAAATAAATGCTTAAGGAAGTTTTCTACCTCTTAATCAAGTAACTCCTTTTGGTTTCCATGAAAGCGCTTCCATGGATTTCATTTTGACCAAGTTGAGTTTTTTATGATTTTTGGAGGGATTTATTAGATCTATTTAGTCAAATATTTTTACAATGAATGTGTCTTGAGGGGTGTGAGGAAGTGGGATAATGTAAGGCCTTTTATAGTGGAGGAGAAGTCGCATTCTTGTAATATATTGTCAATGGAATTACATATCGTATTTTCACATTGCATGAGGTAAAATAATAATAAAAATTCAATAAAAAGTATTATTGGGTGTAATATGGAAATAAAATGTCTTTTGAAAAGATCTCAAAGTCATTTGGGCCATTAAGATTGAGGTTTGGTCCCCTATTAAGCTTAATTTTACCTTAATAATTGAAATTAATTATAATTACATTAACTAATACATTTTTTAAAACCACAATTTACCTTATTATATATAAGAAATTATTATTATTCCAAATATTCAATCTATTTTTCTTAATTCCAATATCATATGTGGCAAAAATTAATTTAAAAATCATCTTTCAAGCGTGACGACACTGTTGGGTTTTAAAGTAAAAATATCTGAATGTTGGAGATGCTTTATACACAATATGAAATTAAATTTGATTAAAATTACCCATATTTTATTTATTGATAAACTTACTATCTAATTATAAATTAAAAATAATTAATGATATAATTTTCTCTTTTTAATAAAATACATGAAAAATCAGTTATTACTAAAAATTCATTATTTTTAACTATTGATTAAAAAATGATATCTTTCCTAAAAATATCCAAAATTCACACTAACCAAATTTCTATGTTTCTATTAATTATATAATGTTTATTTTGACTTATTATATCTTTTAATGTGTCAAAATTAGTATTTCAAAAGGGTTCACTAAAAAAGCTTGTAAAATTATCTTTATAAAAATATAGGGTATTATGTGTGAAATTGGGTTTTTTCTTATCATATGCCTATCAAAACGAATGGATGAATATAAAAATATTTTATTTAATATGTAACATATATATTTTATTAAAATACATATATATATATATTTAATTAATTATGTTTCTTAATACAAAACTCTTTTGGAAGCATAAAAATAATAATATTTCATTTCATGTTCAATTGGTTCTTATTTCTGTGTCTCATTAATTAGTAGACATTGAATTAATTCTATATTTACATAAACCATAAATATTCATAAGTTATTAAATAATATTCATTAACACTAACATAAATACTATGATATATCATATTTTATTATGAAATAATATTTTAATAAGACATTATTTTCTGTTGAAACTCAGTATTTCATGTAATGTAAGCTATTGAGGAGGGCCTCTCATTTGTGTGATGAAATATAACTCAGTTTTGTCTGCATTAAAATATATATCATGTATGAAATTTATATAAAATAGTAAATATATATTATAGTCTCAGGATATTATATTCCTATACGTGATTGGTGATGTATGTAATATATACTATCAAATAAAAAGTAGTACTTTAGAATTTCAGGGTGTTACATTATCATCGAATTTACAAGAAAAAATATATAAAATCTATATATAAGAACATTTCTATTATTCATTATTACTTAAGGAAAAAGGGGATACCAACAGTCTATCACTTAGATGGAAATGTTGAGCAATTATGGGCATTGATAAATAACACCAAGATAAATAATGAAATAGAAAAAATGTAGTGGGATGAACTTGTGAAAATATTTATTACCAAATGTTTCCTTAAAATAAATCAAAAAAATATTAGGATATAATTCATAGAGATTAAAAAGAATCAAGGTGAAACAATCAAAAAAATACAAATAAAACATCACTATGCTATCAAGACATACCTTGGGATTTGTTATCAACATTAATAAAAAATAGATAGATTCCTTAGTGGTTTAATGACATATAATAAAATGTATATACATATATGAGACTTTGGGAGTTTTGAATAAGTGGTTCTATATAAAATATAATTAAATTTGGAGTTTACGGAATAGTTTCATGGTTATGGATATAATAAGAGTATAAGAGAATACCATGGTGGTGGGTAAAATTGAAAATGAGGAAAGAAGATAAAACCCATGTAAAAAAGTTTGGATAAAACGTCATGTGAATTGTCTCAAATGGATAGGGAAGTGAATCATGTATGGGAGATAATTCCACAATGTTCATTATTGTCGAAGATAACTGATGTAGATATAAAACATGATGGATGAAATAAAGGAACCTACTAATGCTCCACCCATTGTTCAATGCTTCAAAAATAGAGATAAAGGTCACTATAAAATCTAGTGCACTAAACCAATGGTCCATGAGGATAATCTATTTCATCAAACACAAAAGGAAAATGATAAAGAGAAATATTTTTTCTTTAATAATGGTAATGTGGTGTCTGAAAATGAAGTGGTATAATGTACGAATATTATTCAATAAAGAGTGATTTTTTTTAATTTAATTATCAATCTATAAATTCCATTATATCCTAAAAGTTTCATATAAATATTGAATGTAATCCCTGATTCATTGTAATGAAGATATATATAAAAAAACTGTGAAGGAAATCATTACAACCCATGTATTGGACTCTTCTCTGGAAATAATTTTTGGGAAGACTGTTCTTTTTAATCTCATAATAATTCCTTTAGTATGATTAAAATCAATACTAATAATTGATTGGATCCTATTATATAGAGAACACATCAACTATGAGGAAAATGAAACATTTTTTTATATTACTTACTATCTCATGATACTCTATAAATTCAAGGAACATTATGATTATCATTTGAAAACTCCATCAACAATGCTATTTTTTGTAACCTTTTGAAAAAAATACATTTCCCAAATGATTGATTAAATAAAGGTTTCATCCTAGAAGAAATTCAAATTATTTGAGAATACACTAATTTATTTTTATAAGAGTTAAATTTACTTCCCACAAATTGGTAGTTATGGATATCAATATAAAATATACATGGGAACACTCATAACTCCAAATCCCCCTATAAGATAGCTCCAGTCCTACTAGATGTTTTGAAAAAGGAGTTATAAAAAAAATTTGAAAAAGGGTTTGTATTCCATTGTGCATCACCTTTGGGTGTGGCAATACTTATATAAATAAAATGGATGAATCAATTTGGTTTGTTATCCATTTACCTGATCTTAAAAAGATCACCATTAAGAAAATGTATCCTCTTACAAGGATTTATGAATTGTTCAACCAACATTAATGAACCCATTACCTTTTAAAGATGAGTCTTTATTTTGGATATCATCAGGTAAGGGTGAAGGATTATATTCACATGATCAATTTCTATAATATTTATTTGAACTATATTTCATAGAGGTACCCTTCATATATACTAATTCCCCTGAAATATTCATGGATTTTAGGAATATAGTCAATAAATACAACATTGTGAATGTTTTTATTAGTTGTTATTAATGATATTATAATTTTCCCTACGATAATGGAAGAACATGAAGAGAATATAAGGATTATTGTAGCAATATTATGGAATGTGAAAATGAATGCTATGTCCAACAACTATGACTTTTTGATATAGAAATTCCCATTCTTGGGGAACATGATCCTCCAGGAGGGAATGTTTATTACCATTCAAAAACAATATAAAGTTAGGATTAGACCATTACCACTAGTTTCGCATCAATCCATAGTTTTCTAGTATTAAATATATAATAATGATGTTTTTTGAGGAATTTTTCATTATTTTATATTCCACTAACTATGTTAACATAAAAATCAGTGTCATATGATTGGAAGGAAGAATGTGAGGAATGTGTTAAGGAATCGAAGAAGAGAATAATAACTACACCTAGAGTCACACTACCAACAATTATAAATGGTTTTTGGACATATAATGATTCATCGTAGAATTTAAATTGTATTATAATTTTTCAAAATGATAAATACATAGATTATGTCTCAGAAAAGATGAAAATACGTGAGAAGAACTACCCAACACACAATATATCATTATTAGTCATGATCCTTGCTATGAATATTTGGAATCACCAGAAATATGGTGAGAATTTAGATATATATGGGTCAGAAGAGTATAATGTATATATCCAAATTGAAGGAGCTCGACATTCATCAAATAATATTGTTATAAATAATAATGGATAGTGATTTTTCAATTAAATACCATCCAGGAAATGAAAACAAAGAACCTATTTCTCTATTAAGAGATGAACCTACTACTATATCAATGATATAAGAAATATCTAGTCCAAATTAATACAAAAAAGATGGGTTAGGAAATCATAATGGTAGGGAATACAACCTTTTTTGACCAAATGAATTCCCAACCATCTATCCAAGAGATTATCAAGGAGGCACAAAGGGAAGATATAGAGAAACAAAAGAATTTTAATGATTAATGAAATGGAAGAGTCATGAGATAAACAAGGATAATAATGGTTTGACTATGTTTGGAACAAGGATTTGTGTGCCTACATAACATAAGTTAAACATTTATCAATTTGATAATGTGAATTTCCCAATTTTCTCAATCCACCATGGATGCACCAAGATGTTCTGTTATCTTTGAGATCCCTTCTGGTGGGATTACATGCTAAAGAATATTTCATAGTATTTCTGATGGTGATTAGTATGCCATAATATTAAAGTAATATGTTAAATTTCTAGTGGGATGATTTAACTGTTTCTTATACCTATGATGAAATTTGAGAGTGTCACTTTGGACTTTGTCACTTGTCTCATGAAGAGATCCAAATGAAACAATGAAAAATGGTATTTGATGGATTTAATCAATAATACTTCCAAATAAATGAATATTAAAGATTATTTATCTCTTTAAAGACATTCCATGATATATGGGATGGAAGTGGTGAGGCTTTATAGGATTCCAATTTTTTCCATATACGATCTTTATCCAATGTTCACCTCAAAATTCATGATAAGTCTTCAACATTATTTGAGTACTTAATTAAATTTCAGCACATCATATCACCCCCAATATCATGTACAATCTGATAGTAGTATTTAGAAACTTGAGGAAATGTTAAAATACCTTTCAACGGAATTAAAATGTGTGTGGGATCTAAATATCCAATTAGTTAAGTTCTCATATAAAGACATCATCTACGAGAGTATTTAAGTGGACACATATGAAGATTTTTTGGGGATGAAATGTAGAATTCTAAAATGTTGGGATAAATTTAGAGAATAAAATATTCTTGGAAATGACCTTATGCAAGAGATAACAGAATGGTTCAAGACATCCAAAAATATATAAAATAAACCCATGGTCGGTAGAATATATAGGTTGACAATTGTCAATGAGACATTGTAACAACCCATGATTTTATAAGATATATTCGTTTTAATTTCTTTCATATCTTCTTTTGTATTCTACACCAAGATTATCTTGCGCTATATGCAACACCGTATTATCTTACAGTGTACGCAACACTAATCTTGGATCTTGTTACACATAATTTCATGTTTGTTTGATAGTTGTTATTCCACAAAACATTGAGTATATATATATAGATATTCAATGTATTTTGTTATACGCAACAACAAAGGAGTCGTGCACTACACGCAACCCTGACTTCGCTTGCATTACACGCAATCGTGGCCTTCCTTGATAGCGTGTGTCGTACGCAATACCTTGTTTTACTAAACAACGATATTCTATTAAAATATTATTAAAACTAGCTGTTATGAATAGTAATACTCAATTTTTGAAATTTTGTAATTTTTATTTTTCAAAATGGACTTCATTTTTGGATTCCGAATATCAAAATTAGCCTAGGGTGAAATTTTGGTATTTTTCTGAAAACTTTCAATTTTTGATGAATAGTTAAAACACTAGGTTACTATTTAAAAACCGACTTTTTATTTAAATAATTAGTTATTTTATTTTATTTTAGGTCAAAATTGATACATAATACCTATATAAGTTCAATTCAATTCATTGGAGTCATTTTATAATAATTTTAGATATATAAAATTTTATTGAACTTTTCACCATCTTTTACCAACCTCTTAGGAGAATTTGCAAATTTACATAAAACATAATTTTATAGCTTTTGTGAGTGGATTTTCAAAAATCTGAGAGACACAGTTAATATAAAGGATTAAAATGTGGTTCAATGAGATGAAAACAATTTTTCGGTGAATAGTAACTTTTTACATTTTTTTACCACGGTTAAAAGTAAATTCGGTAATTAAGGGTAAAAATGTTATTATTATTACCCTAAAACATGTCCTAATTATATTTGATAAGTGTAATTAGACCAAAAACAACCTTAGTAATAAATATGACCATTTAGACCCACTTGGATTAGATTAGGACATTTATTATAAATTTATTTAAAGAAGGATTAAAATAGTTAAAAACAAAGTTTAGTAACTAAATAATTTTTAATATAGGGTTATACAAAAGATAAATTCGACTATAAATATTATTTAGAAAGATAAAAATATTTCCTACATAATGGTATTTTATTTGTAATTTTTATACTTTAAATAATTTAATTTATATATGAAAGACAGATGATACAGTAATTATCTTATTAAGGAAATATTTGCATAATTGATGTTATAAATACCCAAATTAATGTAATTTGAGATATGTTATGAATTCCACAAATTATATAGGTTAATATGACATGTTAGTATTGATTTTATTAACTTCTTTAGAACTAATATCTCTGTTATGAGTTTCACAACGATCAATTACCAAATAGTGTCAAAATTGACATAAAATAGTTTTAAAAACAAATATTATATTATTAATTTTTATTTTATTCATGAAAATATATGGTTTGGCAAACTGACTTAGATAAGGTTATATATATTAGTAATAAAAAACTTGGGGTTCTTTTGGCTAGTTATATTAAGTTTATTAACCTTATAGTGTAAGAAAACAAGAAGGCACGGTAAAAGTTAAATTATCTAACTTAAAGTTAAATCTAAATGATAAGGTTTAAATAGATAACTAAACTTGACTAAATTATATTGGATGAGAATATTTCAAACCCTCCTCACCTTATCTTCTAAATAAATCAATTTGGAGATATTTAAAACCGAATATGACTTTATAATAAAATAATATTTTTAGTTTTTCCTAAGGTGCCCCTCTCCTCTCTTATAAAAGGGCACCTCCTCCCTCTCTTCCTCACACCACTTTGAGCCTTCAAGCTCGGACAAAACCTTACAATATCTCTTCTCCACTTCCCTAGATACATCCTAGAGGATCTGATCTTCTTTAAAGACCAATCTTAGTGCCCTAAGAGGAGGTTTCAGAAAGGCGTGTAGAAAGAAGAGGTAATATCCATTACCGATTCTTTCAACTTTATTTCTTCTTCTACATATTCTTATATAGTTTTTTCATTATGAAGTAATAACATAAGTATCACTCATATAATAATATTTTATTATAAGTATTAAACAACCCTATTTCACCATCTATCCATCCTATGGAAAACGAAATCAACGCGCGTGCGTACGTACGGAATACCATCTCCACGCCGTGGTGTAATTTATTTTCAACCACCACCTTACTTGGATGGGTATAATGGTGTAAATAAACAAATATATATGATTATAGAATAGTGGTATTGATTTTGAAATATTATACACTTCAATGAAATTCCACGATCATGGGAATGATATCATCCCTCGTGCGTACGTACGGACTACTGTCTCCATGACACAGTGAGATTCATTCTCCATGTGAACCATTCATGAATGATTATAAAGTATATATAATAAGTAATCATGAAATATATGAAATAATAATGATATTGGATTTATGTGTATATATATTTATGTCATCTACTTAATTTCATTCAATTCAATAAGGAAACGAAAACAGCGTTCATGCGTACATACGGCATACCGTCTCCATAAACGATGTATTTCATTCCATTTAATCGATATATCATATATATATGTATATATTGAATATATATTATATATAAATCATGTTTTAAATTCTGTAATTAATTAAATCAGGATATAAGTAATAATATCAAGAACAAAAATTCCAAACATGTACGATAAATAAAACGATTTAACTCAAAACACTGCTTTAACAAGGAACTTACAAAAGAACGGTAATATAAATTCATAAGTTAACCATATATGATATCATAACAATGAATATGATTCTATAATAAGTCAATGACATTATTTAAGTCATTATACAGGAGGTTCGGAAATGTACGAAGCATATCGGACCTATGATAATGGATAATGTTGCAATCTCAATTGTTTTCTATCAGAGATTGCTTTTACGTAAGTATTTACTTGGGTAATATTTATCTTCCATGTCCAGGTATTATAAAAATGTTTTCATTTATGTTTAAAGTCATTTTTCCCATTTTTGACTTTTACTACATGGTATGTGAGGAATATTTTTTTTATTACCATACGAGGTACTTTTTGACTTTTCCAACAAAAGTACGAGAAGAATTTTATTTTTAACTTATACTGCATGAACAGATTTTTACGGTTTCATAACGCCTCATTTTCATGAAGCTTACTCTACAATATTTTATGAAAATTTTCAACAAATACTTCTATTCTAATAGTGCATGGCATTTTGTGAAAATAAATTGATTTTTAAGAAGAAATTATATTTTACTCAAGAATTCATTTCAAATGTTTTATCAAAACCATTTTCCATCTAAGATGACATTGTTTCATATGTGTATGTTTCAAGTATAATATCTCTATGATTTATATGGTCTTACTTTTCTTATTATGAGGTGTACATTTGTTTTATATGGATTATGAGATGTTGGGATGATGTTTATAAAACCCATTTTATTCTTTGGGTAATGATGAATGTTTTAAGTTTATTTTGTGCCACGAGTAAGAATGATTTCATTATGAGATGGGTGGGACCTATATCTCCCTCCAATTCATTGGGTAAAGATTTATATCTCATGAGATAGACATGGCTGTAATGGTAAGTTAATCCGGTTCAGTGTTACAGGACTGAAACGAGGAGTGAACTCGGTTTAGAACGGGACTTTGTCCACTATGATGGTCTTGGCAGCAATTCCTTGGCTACTATGGAAATACTAACATGTGCTTAATGGTTTCCACAATAACATGTTTTATTCCCATGCTATTTTACCATGATTGGTGTTCCGTTATTATATATTCCTTACGTACATCCAAGATTCATGTCTTTGCTCAAGATTTTGATGTTTAGATTTTATGTTCAAGTTTTTCCTTCAAATGTTTATGCATTGTTTTATGTTCTCTGTGTTTACCCTTAATGGGAATTTGAGCTCACCCCTTTTATGTTTTCTTTTCTGGGATATAAAGAAAGTTTTTAGGTATGAAGAAAAGGGGAAGATCATTATGGGAGATGTTGAAGATCTTTCACCATGATTAGAAGATTATATTCCGAGTTTCCAAAGACACTAAACTATTATGGTCCTTGTGTATCTGTTTTTGTTATGTACTATGTATTCCGCAAAAGTAATGTAATGTCCATGTAAGCCAAGCTTTGGGTCTCTACAGTTGGTTTCATAGGAAAGGTTTAGTCAACCTTTGGAAACTAGGATGCGAGAACTTTAGTGAGATCCCAAGAGATATTTTTAGGTTATGTCAAGGGATGTCCATAAGGTTAAGTATAAGTATAGGTTATAGTCCTAAAATTACTGTAACGATCTTAGAATTAAACCTAAGATGTTAAATATTGATGGTACTCCCCCTTTATTATGTTTTTTCCCTAGCATTGTTTTTTCCTCTCACACTATTCTTTTTGGGTTTTAGACGATGGCTAGAACCCAAAGGAACCGTGTTGATCAATGTAATGGACAATGCAATGATTATCCTCCTGAACAAAAAAATGTTATGGGAGATGGAGTGTAAAATATTATTTCTATACTTACACAGGCTATGAATCATTCTAGATTTAAAAATGAGCAGAGAAGGGAACAATATTCTATTGAGTCCTTCATGAGGCAACATCAACCTTCTTTTAGTGGGTCTTATGATCCACTTGTTGCTAAACAATGGATCAGTACCACTGAAAAGATATTTTCAATTCTTCAATGTTCTGAACATGATAATGTCATCTTAGCAGTATATCGTTTGGAAGGTTAAGCTGATCAATGGTGGAATCTTATCAAGAATACGAGGCCAAGAGATGAAATTGAGTCCATGGAATGGGATGAGTTCAAGAACATATTTTTCAATAAGTACTTCCATCGTATTCTTTGAACAAAGATGGAGAAGGATTTTCTTGAACTAAAGAAAATGGATGATGAATTTGTTGGAATATACGAAGCGAATTTTACAAGGCTTGCAAGGTATGCATCTGGCTTTATCATCCAACCTGAAAGTAAAGTTGATTGATTGTTCTGTGGCTTAAAACCAAATCTTCTAAGGGAATTAACTATAAGAGACTTCAGTAGCTATGAAGAAATTCTGCGTTGTGCTATCAAGGTATAAATCAAAGATGGTGTTACATATCAATCTCATGGTTTTGACAAGAAATTAAAGATGGAGTTCAAGGAGAAATCTAAGTATAATGGTGAAAAGAAGATTAATGTTTCCTTATGCTCAAAAGGTGGAAAGAAGCATGGTGGAGATTGACTTAAAGGGACTAGAAAATGTTTTAAGTGTCTAAAAGAAGGTCATCGAGCAGCTAAGTGTCTAAGTAATGGAAAAAGGGTTTCTAATGATGTGAATAACGAAAAGACTGTAGAGAATTCACCCCCAACACTTCAATGATTCAAGTGCAATGAAATGGGGAATTATGCTAATCAATTCCCTAATCCAAGGGTTAATGATCATGAACATGTGAAACCACTTAAGGCAAAGGACAAAGGGAAGTCACATGTGATCATTATTGGCGATGTTGAATATGACAACGATGTGGTGTAATGATTAAGTGTTTATGTAATGGGATTCCAAAATAATGTTGTATATAGTATCGTGGAATATTGGAATATTTATGTATTGGTCTATTGTGGTTTTCAATAATTTTATGGTACCGGTAACCATGGAAAGTGATTGAGATATTTTTGGAAAGAAGATGATATGCGCATAATGAAGGGATAAGGAGAAAATGAAATGTTTGACAGTATTCATGATCTCATGACTGATATAAGGAAATAGTTATATGATGGTTTGAGTATATAGATTTTTGGAGTTTTGGTATGTGGAAAGAGTTAACTTTTGACAGCACTCATGTTTTCAATAAGATTCAATGTGTATTCATTTTTCAAGAGAATACATGATTAAGGCATTCGAATGTTTGGAATGTGACCAACAAGACATATCTTATGATATATAGGGATCAATGATGGTTTTAACATGCTTGTTATATGAAATCTCTGGTAATTGTTTTCACTATAATATGAGAGTGGACTGCAGTATTATGGACAATCCTAAAGATTGGAATGGATTATGTTGGACAAAAGTTAGTATTGTTTAAGGATAGAAGTTTTTTCAATATTATTGATGGGATGTCATGGTAATGTAGTTTTAGAAAAAGGACAACCTGCAGGATGGGCGTCATCCCATCGCATCGGATAAGAATGTGGGAATCGAACCGACAACTGAAGTGTAGCTAGCCTTTATCGCATACCACTGGCCTACAGGAAGTCCCTGGTTAGTAGAAACTAGTTTTATTTTGTTAAGCGGTGTGATATATGATGTATAAGATCATTTTTGGAATCATATACGATTAACCTCACCATATATAGACTTATTTATATTTGATTACTTTTTCTAACCTTTTGTTTGAAACAGATGGAATGACCCATATTTCTATCACATGATCTATTAACACTTCACAAATAACAAATTAAACTTCATTTTTTTAAGAGATGAATTGGAAATTGTTCATAGCACGAACAACAGTGAGATTGTACCAAAATAAAGTAAGTATTTATTCTAATTCAAATTCTTCAACTTTAGGGAAATGATCTTGAAAACCAAAAATGTTTTCCCAGTGCCCTTATATCCGATTAATCAGATGTACCCTAGATCATCACAAATTTATGGCTTTGTGATTGTTGGCTTTTTCATAGCCATGTTCTCTACCACTCTCCATCAGAACATGACAGTTAAATTTATTTTCCATATCCATATTTTCACCTATGTTCTCTTATGTGGAAACCCAGTGATTAGTTAATTTGGGTAACTATTTCGTTTCATACTTTAGTTTTTAAGGCCATAATTTGGTATTCCTTTTTATGATGTGGGTTTCTATTAAAGAAACATTCGAGTAGTAAACCATTTATAACCCCGACAAATTTCGAGGGCGAAATTCATTTTAAGGGGTGTAGAATGTAACAACCCAAGATTTTATAAGATATATTGGTTTTAAATTCATTCATATCTTCTGTTGTACGCTACACCAAGATTATCTTGCGCTATATGCAACACCGTATTAGCTTGCAGTATACGCAACACTAATCTTGGATCGTGTTACACACAATTTCATGTTTGTTTGATAGTTGTTATTATACGAAACATTGAGTATATATATATATTCAATTTATTTTGTTATATGCAACAAAAAAGGAGTCGTGCACTACAAACAACCCTGACTTGTCTTGCATTACACGTAATCGCGACCTTCCTCAATTGCGTGCGTTGTACGCAGTATCGGGTTTTACTAAACAACGATATGATATTAAAATATTATTAAAACTAGCTGTTATGAACAGTAATACCCAATTTTTGAAATTTTGTAAATTTTAATTTTCAAAATGGACCCCATTTTTGGATTCGGAATATCGAAATTAGCCTAGGGTGAAATTTTGGTATTTTTCTGAAAACTTTCAATTTTTTATGAATAGTGAAGACACTTGGTTACTATTTAAAAACTGACTTTTTATTTAAATAATTATGTATTTTATTTTATATTAGGTCAAAATTGATGCGTAATACTTATATAAGTACAATGCAATTCATTGGAGTCATTTTATAATAAATTTAGATATATAAAATTTTATTGAACTTTTCACCGTCTTTTACCCACCTCCTTGGAGAATTTGAAAATTTATATAAAACTTAATTTTACAGCTTCTGTGAGTGTAATTTCAAAAATCTGAGAGACATGGTTAATATCAATGACTAAAATGTGGTTCAATGAGATGAAAATAATTTTTTGGTGAATAGTAACTTTTTACGTTTTTTTACCATGGTTAAAAGTAAATAGGGTAATTAAAGGTACAAATGTTATTATTTTTACCCTAACAGATGTCCTAATTCTATTGGATAATTATAATTCGACCAAAAACAACCTTAGGAATAAAATATGACCATTTAGTCCAACTTCGATTAGATTAGGACATTTATTATTAATTTATTTAAAGAATGGTTAAAATAGTTAATATCAATATTTAATAACTACATCATTTTTAATATAGGGTTATACATAAGATAAATTCAACTGTAAATATTCATTAGAAAGGTAAAAGGATTTATTACATAATGGTATTTTATTTTTAATTTTTATAATTTAAATAATATAATTTATTTATGACACAAAGATGATGCAGTAATTATCCTATTAATGAAAAATTGACATAATAGATGTTATAAATACCCAAATTAATGTAATTTGAGACTTTTTTTAATTAAACTAATTTTTAAGGTTAACATGGCATGTTATTAGTTATTATATTAACTTTTTTAGAACTAATGTTTCTGTTATTATTTTCAGAAAAATCAATTACCAAATAGTGTCAAAATTGACATAAAATAGTTTTTAAAACAAATATTATATTATTAATTGTTATTTTATTCCTAAAAAAATACGTTTCATCCAAATTACTTATATAAGGTTATCTATAGTAATAATAAACAACATGGGGTTCTTTTGTCTTGTTATAGTATGTTTAATAACCTTATAGTGTAAGAAAACAAGAAGACACAGTAAAAGTTAAATTATCTAACATAAAGTTAAATCTAAATGACAAGGTTAAAATAAATACATAAACTTCTATAAATTATATTATATGAGAGGATTTCGACCCATACCCACCTTATATTCTAAATAAATCAATTTGGAGCTATTTAAAATCGAATATGACTTTATAATAAAATAATATTTTTCGTTTCTCCTAAGGTGCCCCTCTCCTCCCTTATAAAAGGGCACCTCCTCCCTCTCTTCCTCACACCTCTTTGAGCCTTCAAGATCGACCAAACCCAGCCAATTTCTCTTCAACACTTCCCTAGAAACATCCTAGATGTTATGGTCTTCTTCAAATACCAATCATAGTGCCCTAAGAGGAGGTTTCAAAAAGGCGTGTCGAAGGAAGAGGTAATATCAGTTACCGATTCTTTCAACTTTATTTCTTCTTCTACTTCTTCTTATTTAGTTGTTTCATTATGAAGTAATAACATCAGTATCACTCATATACTTATATGTTATTATAAATATGAAACAAACCTATTTCACCATCTATCCATCCTACGGAAAATTAAATCACTGCCCGTGTGTACGTACGGAATACCGTCTCCACGCCGTGGTGTAATCTGTTTCAGACCACCACATTACTTGGATAGGTATAATGGTTTAAATAAATAACTATATATTATTATTGAAAATTGATATTGATTCTGAAATATTATACACTTCAATGCAATTACACGATCATGGTAATGATATCATCGCTCGTGCATACGTACGGACTACCGTCTCCACGATGCAATGAGATTCATTCTCCATGAGAACCATTCATGAATGATTTTAAAGTATATATAATAAATAATCATGACATATATGACATAATAATGATACTGGATTTATGTGTATATATATGTATATCATCTACTTAATTTCATTCAATTCAATAAGGAAACGAAAACAGCATTCATGCGTATGTACGGCCAACCATCTCCCTGAACGGTGTATTTCATTCCATTTAATCGGTCTATCATATAAATATGTATATAATGAATATATATTATATATAAATCATGTTTTACATTCTGGAATTAAGTAAATTAGGATATAAGTAATAATATCAAGAACAACAAGTCCAAACACGTATGATAAATAAAACGATTTAACCCAAAACGCTGCTTTAAAAAGGAACTTACAAAAAAAATGGGTAATATAAAGTCATAAGTGAACCATATATGATATCATAAAGATGAATATGATTCAGTAATAATTCAATGACGGTATTTAAATCATTATACAGGAGGTTTGGAAATGTACGAAGCATATCGGACCTAAGGTAAGGGATAATGTTGCAATCTCAATTGTTTTCTATCCGAGATTGCTTATACGTAAGTATTTACTGGGGTAATATTTATCATCCATGTACAAGTTTTATAAAAATGTTTTCATGTATTTTTAAAGTCCTTTTATCTCATTTTTTACTTTTACTACATGGTATGTAAGGAATCTATTTTTTATTACCATACGAGGTACTTTTTGACTTTTCCAATAAAAGTACGAGATGAATGTTATTTTTAACTTATACGGCATGAACGGATTTTCACGATTCCATAACGCCTCATTTTTATGAAGACTACACTACAAGATATTATGAAAATTTTCAAAAAATAATTTTATTTTAAAAGTCCATGGAATTTTGTGAAATGAAAATGATTTTGAAGAAGAAAGGATATTTTCCTCAAGAATTCATTTCAAATGTTTTATCAAAACCATTTTCCATCTAAGATGACATTATTTCATATGTGTATGTTTCAAGATTAATATCTCTATGAATTATATGGTCTCACTTTTCTTATGATGAAATGTCCATTTTTTAAATGGATTATGAGATGATGGGATGATGTTTATGAAACCCATTTTATTCATTGGGTTATGATGAATGTTTTAAGTTTATTTTGTGGCACAAGTAAGAATGATTTCATTATGAGATCGGTGGGACCTATATCTCCCTCCAATTCATTGGGTAAAGATTTATATCTCATGAGATAGACATGGTTGGAATGGTAAGTAAATCCAGTTTAGTGTTACAGGACTGAAACGAGGAGTGAACTCGATTCAGAAAATTAATCTGCCCACTAAGATGGTCTTGGCAGCAATGCCTTGGATACTATGGAAATCATAACATGTGATTAATGGTTTCCACAATTACATGTTTTATTCCCATTCTATTTTATCATGATTGATTTTCCCTTATGATATTTGCCTTACGTACTTCCAAGATTCATGTCTTTGCTCAAGATTTTGATGTTTAGATTTTATGTTCAAATTTTGGCATTCAAATGTTTATGGATTGTTTTATGTTCTTTGTGTTTACCCTTGATGGGAATTTGAGCTCACCCCTTTTATGTTTTCTTTTCCAGGATATAAAGAAAGGTTTTATGTAAGAAAAAAAGGGGAAGATATTTTTGGGAGATGTTGAAGATCTATCACCACGATTAAAAGATTATATTCCATGTTTCCAAAGACACTAAACTAGTACTGTCTTTGTGTGTCTGTCTTTTTTATGTATTAAGTATTCCACAAAAGTAATGTAATTTCCATGTTCGTCAAGCTTTGGGTCTTTACAGACATAGGGTTTTTAGAATAAAAAAACAAAATTATTTAGAATATCACCATGAATGAGATTCATGATATTTTGAAAGAGAGGGAATCTATATACAACATACAATACCCCTTTGATATCCTTAGTCACATAGGAAAAGGGGCCTATTGTATTTCACCTCCACTATGTATGGGTTTAGTGCCTGATGTGTGACACTTATCGATCATTAAGAAGTACATAATTGATCCCTATAATGTACTGAATCCAATGGTATTAAAACTAGAAAATTAAATCTCAAAAGAAGATTAGTTGGTGAATATCATAGAAGATAGATATTGTTTTATATATAATATGACAACTCACCTTTTTAATTTGTTTTATAAGAACCATATGTATGAATAAATGACATGAGATGTAGATGAAAAAATAAAGAAAAGAACCCTCATATATTATCCACTGAGAATACATGTTTAAATTACAGGGATGGAATTTATAAGAGGAGGAAAAATCTAACAACCCATATATTGTAAATTATATTTATATGTTGATGTTAGTGTGTGTTATAACAAACTATTATACCCATAAACAAACTAGAAATATTTTTTTTAATAATAAATATTATTTCAATAATTAGAAATGAGACCAAATAAAAATACAAACATTAAAACTGAAAAAAACCAAAGGTATAGTGGGAAAATATTTATCTACAGAATCTATAGGAATCATCACCCCCTCTTCCAATAATATAGAGAAGAATAAAAAAATTAGTAAACCATTCAACATCTTAAAAAAAATACATATCCATTAGAGGATATTTAGTATAACATTAGATTGGTATTACTAGTATTTAATATGGCTATTTGAATTGTAATATGGCTTTTGGAAATACAACCAAACCATAGATAATAGTAACTTGACCCTTGGGAATAGTAACATGACCATTTGGAATAGTAACCCAGCTATTGGAATAGTAATTTTTCTCCAAAATAATAAATTTTGATTCATATAATTTTATTCATACTTATTTTAAATTAATATAAATATTATAATTCTAAAAATAAAAAATATTAATGTAAAAAACTCATTGAAAATATATCAACATTTTTAATAAATTATATTTTAATGTATTAAGTAAAATTCGTAATTATTTTTTAAAAAATGAAATAAATTATTTTAGAATTCTATTTTAATAAAATTAATTTCATTTTTGGAATCAGCATATTTAAATTATACAAGGGTGATTTTTGGTAATGTTGTGGAATACATTAATTTTGGGAGAATGGTAAAAATACACTTTTTCATATAATCTATGTATATTAAATTTCATCATTCATGTTGTAATAAGGAAATAATTTGTCCAAGAACTTCAGTTTTATAAATTAATATTTATATTTCAAAAATGGATCATTAAAATTTAGTAAAGCTAATTTCCAAAACAAAAATGTACAATGAAAATCATGAAGTCAATAATGACTTCTTAAAAAACATTTTCTCTTTATCTCCACATTACATTTTAATAAATAAGTTATTTAAAATTAAATATGATATTTAATGTTTTAAAACCATTGTATTATATTCATGTATTATTTATATTTAATATAATTCACTATTAAATGATTTAACTTTGATTTCATATTTTATTCAATATTTCTTTTATAAAAATACCCAACTCATGTATAAATAACCCCAATACCTCTCCATAGTAAACTACTTATCCCTCACTTTTCAAAGCCAAATATTGTCTAAATTAATTCATATCAATCTCATTACAATACCTAGGGACTTTTTGGTTTAAACATACCCCAAACATTAAGGGATTTGTAGTGGCGTACAAAAGAAGCTACACCAAGAATTAAGTGAGTTTCAATCCACACATCTTCAATTAATTTATTATTCTTATTATCCTTATTTTTCTAAACCACCACTATAATATAAAACACATAAATTATTAATTATGAATTATTTTTACATTATATAAATTATGTTATTCGTATTTAATTATCATATACACTATATTTATAAATTCTAAAATTCTCCTTCCCTCTCTTTCATCAATATCCCCTCAAATGTTGATTACTACCTATATAGACATTTCCATGTCAATTATTATAACAAAATTCATAGATTGATGTTAATAATTATATATATATTTATATATTGAATTATATTTACTATATGACTTTATAATCAATTATAGTATGTAAGAATTAAATTAAACAAAATACCATAGTCGATGAAAATGAGAATTTTTTATGCAAATCATTTTATCAAAATGACTTCCCTATAACCAAGGATATTAAGAAATATTATATAATGTAAACGATTGGTAGATAATGGTAAAAATCAAAATAATTCCCTTATGGGTCAATTTTTTAATAAATTTGTGTTTACTATTCAGGAGGTACTGTATCGATGAAATAATTTTGGAATTATGGTCTGTAGATTCATGAACTTTAATCCTTTCCATTGGGTTATTTACTATTCATGAAAACAATTTTATAAATAATCATTCAGTTTTATTTAAATATAATTTCATTATTCTTCCATTTTATTTTTTGGGATACACATATTTCCTAAATGATTCTATAAAGAATATTAATATTTTATAAAACCAATTTTCTTTATAAAACCAATCTTTGACTCATATTGAGTTGTTTCTTCTTCAATCCAGAGTGATTATTCTTAAAAAAATTATATTTTTGACCATATTATATGGGAAAATTTATTTATTCATGAACATATTATTTATGAAAACCTTATGAAACCCATTCCCTCCCATGTGTTAATTCATTTGTACAATTGTTATATGTTCTATGTGGCATGCATGATTTTCTAAATGTTAGATGTGGTGGGTGGCCCCATAACTATATAGCCCTATAATGAATTTGGTAATGTTATTTATCTCATGATATAATGTGTAAATTTCATGGACAAGATGCTAGATTTTTTTCACAATGATGATGTAATGGTTATGAAGACATATTGAATGTGAATATGATTCCTACATTCATTAAATCTATGTGTTGTATTTGAACAATATGAAATAATGTTTCATTTTATTCATTGTCACATACCATGCCCTTATGAAAGGTATCACTCAGGATGTTAATGATAATCCAATGATAATGATATGATGGTGATGTTTTTCCGTACCATGTTATATTTATTTGTGTTCTTATTCATTATATAATAATGATTTTATGTCAACCCATTAATTGATATATATCCTTAGATGATTAATTGTACTACATAGAACACGAGGGTCACTATAACGATATAGAAGAGGAAACTAAATGATTTATATTTGTTATTATTTAAATCTTATGAATGATCCTAATTTTCCCATGACACTATGTATTTTGATCCTATATTTGTATCTCAATTATATTTTTTATCTTAAAAACAATGTAATATTAATTTAATAATAAGTGGGGTACTTATATCAAGCTTTATCATGTACCCTTGGGGATGTGGGAGGATTTAATGATGTAAATTTTAAAGGGGTTACCTATGATCTCAAATATTTTTAATGATGTTTGGGTGATTTTAGATTGAGTAATAAAATTTAATCTTTTTTTACTATTCAATGTGTCACAACCAGTCGATTAATTATAAAAGATGTATATATGTGAAATGGTTCACTTTCCAGAAGATTCCTTAATGATTTTATTTGAAAGAGATTCACATTAAAAAGAAAATTTTTTATGACTTGTAGAGGGAGTATGTCTTGTAGAGGTCCTTAGGCTCTCCGATGAGATTTAGAACAATGTACTATTCTCAAACATGTTGAATGTCAGAGCCTAAAATTATGATATTAGAGGATATGATATGAGATTATGTTTTGTACAATATATGATATTGGGTAAATAAACAAACCTTTTTTATTTCACATAAAAAAATATTTACTATACATCAATTCATATGGAACATTATGAGGTTCATTATGGGTGTCCATGTTGCTCACAACTTTGTTGTTATGAGGATGGTCAGATAGTAGTTGGGGACCAGAATTGAATAAGTGGCCATTGATATAATATATCTAATCTAAAATAAGTTGAAAATAAATTATAGTAGGATGGTGTATAATTCCAAAGGTAGGAGGATATATGTTGAGTATTTTTATAAACAACCAGGATTTTCAAATGGTGAATCCAGTACTACAGGATTAATGATTTTGGAAGAAAGGGGCCCCAACATCATGATATATTTTAACTTTTGAGATCATTAAATGAATTTCAATTATGTTGTAACATATATATATCCCTTTTTAGTTCTGAAGATTACATTACCTTTCATGTGTCTTAGAAAAATATATATATATATATATGTCTCATCCTATACATGTCATCAATTATGGGGATTCTTACCTAGAGCATGACGCATCATATGTGGAGCAGCAACTGATTTTTATATACAAGAGTGTGAATTACCTCAAAGGGAATATGTTGAAACTTTTATGGATTCTATGGAAACATACATATATGTCGGATAAGTCATAGGAATGTGATGCAAAATTTCATGATTAGTTGCTCGATTTTTTTGATTATAACCATTGAAGTTACCTCTCAAGGATGATAAGTCATTGGGGGAAAACCTTAATCTCCTAATAATGAATATTTATTTGATATTTTATTTTTTATAAATTTATTATTTCTTATTTTTTTATCATATACGGGTGTTTTGGAAGTTAGTTTTTAGTGACATTTGGTATGTGTTTTAAAGGTATAAGATTTGATAGGAGACATGGTTTTTGGGGTATAAAAGGAATCCTCTATCTCATCCACTACTACAAATAGGGATTATAAAATATCAAGAAAGTGCCTTTAACAGTTCTAGAAAAGCACTGTTAATCACAGAGAATATAAAGGGGGTCCCCATTAATAGTGTTAAAAAAAGAGATGATAAAGTGTTCCCTTTATCCCCACTAAAAAAGCACTCATAAAGGTCCCCCTTTACCACGGATTTTTAGCACAGATAAAGGGTCAACATTATTAGTGATATTTTGAGTCCTAATAAATACCCAATTAATCAATGCTATTTGGGGCACTGATAAAGGACACCTTTATCAGTCCTATTTTGAGCGCTGATAATGTCCCAATTTATCAATGCTTAATTAGCACTAATAAAGGCCATGTTTCCTGAGAAAAACCTACAGCTGCACAACACCTGCACACCAACACACCTACACACCTACACACGTACTGCACCTCCGCACATAGCAGAAAACAACACCTGCACACATAGCACAAAACAGAACTCCTACACACAGAAAAATCATTGATGAAAAGTATAGTGCATACAAGAGTTTCACAAAAAATGCTATAAAAATTAACGTGAAATCATGAATACAAAAAAACTCACTACAATATACATTTTAAACAATCGTCTGTACTGTTAAAATAATAATTTTCCCATAAATAGTTAAAAACATTAATGTTTCATCCTTTTTGATTTTGTGAACCCCTCTAAATAATTGTTGTCCATGGGATTAGTTTCCGAAAAAAGAATCCAAACTGAAGAAAACAATTACACCTATATAAGAAAAAAATATTATGTTATTAACTCAATAATTAAATAAATTAAACATAAATATAAAATAATTCATTAAAAATGTCAATTTTTAATAAAAAAAATTATTGGGTATGAAGGGGCCCATAATACTAGATGATACTTGATATATAACCTTGATATGGGTATGTAAGCGGCCTTGAGACCATATGTTGTGTGACATGGTGTGGTAAGGGAGTGTAATGGCTATGATATGTGTTACTTGTTACAACCATTTCTATTGTTAATATTTGTATATATACAATGATATGGTTGTTTGACCATCATGAGATGTGTTACCTATTACAACTTTTACATGCCCATATTTCCTTGGATCGAATTAATATTTCAGAAGAGGCTCAACATGATACATTGACTTATAAAGATTGTTTGTTTTTGATTACATGGATGGGAAAAGCAGAGGAAAAAAATTAAATAATAACATGAAATCCAAAAGGTTTCATTTGTTGAATATAAAAAATGGGTGGAATCTCCACATTCTAGAGTCCCTCCAATAACTCCGCAAATATGGGTGGAGGATAAAGTTAGAATACTCAAAATGGTATGTGCTCAGAATACCCCCACGAGCTTGGCTATCCAATTCTCTAGAGTAGCTATGGATTAGCAGAAATGATAAACTGATTTAGTTTCCACATCATCACACTATTTTAGTGCCCCTTCCTTTCTAGCGGAATCAAATTTGGACAATTATCTACATTTGTAATATTATAATTATCTTTCATTTTTATTTCTACATCATTGAGAATGTATTATAGGTGATACAATTCATGTTAATGGTTGTCTATCTCATACATCCCATCAATTAAAAAAACAATTATGCGATTATACTTCTAATGTACACATGGAATATTCATTCAAGTCCTCATTGTGATTTTTAATGTCCGAATTTTATGCCTCCACCATTGATAATCTCAGATCGATGAACCTCTTTTTATCCCTCATGATACCACATCCTTCACACTAGAAATGAGTTCTTGATAATATAACTCATTGAATTTAAATTAGATCCCCCACCCAACTGGATCATCTTTCACGGGAACCCCATATATTGTTACCAAATCTGTGGGCACCCTCCATGTTGATTGTGTTGAATTGAAGTGCCTCATTTTCTTCTAAAAAATCAATAGAGTTGTAGTTATTCTATAATATTTTTTTTGTGTAATATATCTTTTTAATGATTCTAGATCCCCTATGTCCCCATCATCATCCACTATTATAAGATCTATATACTTTATTACCAATGGAGCCAACTCACCATTCACGTATGATCAGACAAAGGTAGAGACATAAGCCTTGAGATTCCAAAACCCACCCTATCTAGAGGGATGGGAACCCTAACCTAATATTCCTATCAGGTGAACATTATCCACAATTTAAGAGCCACCATGGGATGTATTTCTAAACGGATGTGGGGAGGAGTGGGGAATTACATCGGAATGCACTCATCTATCTCCCCAAGTGGTATTACACATACCACATTTAGAATATCATTTTGTTAATCCATGTGGATAAAACACCATCAGATATGGCTAAAAATAGTTTTAGTCTTCTAGATCTCCATTTACATTATTGGTAATTCATAGGTTGGTGCTATGTATGGTATAAAATACTGGTCATGATGGTTCACTTTTCTATTGATCTTCTATTTCTTTAGTGTGATTAGCCAATCCCCACTGCAACATTATTGAAAATTCTTTAACTGGTAACTTGGAATTTTGTGAGTATTAAGTTACTCATATAAAAAAATGTGGCCCCCATCCAACCCCACCGCAATTGGAATGAGCTGAATATTATGAATGGGGTATACCCCTATAGATGTGGTGAATTTGGAAACATAACATAGCCAACATGGTAACAGACAAGAAGATAATCTTACCACCTAAATTCACCTCTACCATCATTAAGGTGGTGACTGTAACTCCACATTTTTCTTCATTGTGAATATGTACCCTCTTATGTACATTGCTGAGAAGCTTACTAGATGAAGAAGGTGATGGTACTGGGAGGATACTAACCATCCCTAATCACGGAATTGACACTCCTAAACTATTTTATAGTGATAACCCTCTTTCCTATAATATTCTCAAGATGGACAAGCTTCGGGATTATTATTCAGACACTCATGACAAGTCTTCTTGATGAACAAGTCATCCCAATTCTTGAAGGTGATGTCAACCCCGTAGATATGGGTCCATCTTAAGGGATTTTATAGCCCGATTGATGAGATCCTTCACAATGGGGGGATTCAATTCCATGTCATCCTGAGTATATGGGGGATGAATTCACTCAACATCCTTTTCTCCTAAAATCATCACACCATAGATCATCTTAATTTTCCATATACTGATGTGAAACTCACCATACATATAATGAAATGTGTTAATCTATTCACTCTTCAAACTTAACAAGTCTACCATCGAAATATTGTTGTAATAAGTAAGGGTTTGGTAAGCCAAAATAGATTCATAAAATCATATCGTTTCCCAGCTCATCCACAAACTTTGTGGCAATACACTGAACCAACAAGGCCCAACCACTACACATCCCAAATCTTCCACGAGATCGAATACCCCAGTAAAAATAACCACCCAAACATCTAAATTGATATAAAATTAAATATATTTTACATTTAAATATGGGGTTTTAGCTCCAAATCATGTTAAAACCCATTTAAATAAATCCACATAGGCTTCAAAAGTATCTGTTTTATATGTCTTCTTTCGAGATGAAATCACCCACATTTTTGATGTTCTCCCTTAACAGAATATTAGTCTTAAGAATGTAAGAGGGGGGAATGATCCCTTACTAATGTGGAGAGATAAAGTAATTATTTTAATTAACAATCCCATATAATGGAAACTAATTATAGAATAGAAAATAAATGATATTGGTTCCCATAAAGATTTTAAAATTCTCATAAGTGGACTAAAAATCCAAAATATTAGTTCCAAGTGACGATTTCAAAGTAGCTACTGATGACACCTTTAGGGTTATCATATTGGCCTCTCTTATTTCAACCCACATCAAATTTTATTCCTTTTTATTTTTCCTTAAGGATTTTGGTTAATATTGTCAAACTATGGTGGTCATGTTTTATACATCGTTTGGGTTTCATTTCCTACCATTTCCTCATAAGCATCATCATTATGTTCCAACAAAATGCTATAATCAGAACTGGGACTAGTAACAGTAGGTTCAAAAATATATTGTACCTCATCTCTAGGATCAGTATCAATAGGTTGAGAAATCTGTTGAAGCACTTCACTGGGACCAACATCATCAGGTTGAGAGAACTGTTGTGCCTCGGGATTGGGCACATCAGTAGGTGCATAAATAATTATATGCATAAGTGGTTTAACATTTAATTTAGAGGAAAAAATATGAAATAAATAGATAATAACATAATGTAACACAATGTGTATTACAATAAAAAAATAACAAGATTATTTAACTCTATTTTTTTAGGCTTAAGATATTTTACCACTCTATCGACTATGTAGATCTATTCATTTTGGTCTCCTCTAACATACAAAACACCATCAACATTAGGACCACTACAAAATTATTGAAAGGTACCTCTAAAAGGGTCAACATCTATTGAACTTTTATTTGACCCATCCGTTTTTTGGTCGTTGACAGAACAATTGTCCAATTTCAGTTTACGAAATCTGTAACATAAAATAATTTTACTTCATGAAATTCTATTATAAATGGTTCATCATTATCACCTTCCTTACCGAAATCAACTTTCACAAACCTCAATTCATCTATTTTAACATCACTCTTGTTATCAACCCAATTTTATTGAAAAAATTTCACTTGGAATTTTGTATAATACAACTCCTATAATTATTTTATGGTGCAAATGTATGACATATTCAAATAAATTGGATTTCTATCCTAAGGACAAGAAACATGCATTGCTTCTGCCACAAGTGTATCCCAACTATTCTTAATGGTACTATATTCATAATGTTCATTAGTATAGAATGTATAACCATTAAATACATAAGCATTGTAAGATAATAAATATACACATTCTTCTCCGACTAGCCATGGATGTTGTTCAGAAATAGAGTCCAGATTTTCATATAACTTCACAAAAAATATTGTCCCAAAACCATCCTATAAAATTTCGATTATGTGTGTCTGATATACATTTTTCAACCCTAGATGGATTCAAATTACAAATAATTTCATTATGGGTTTGAACGTATGGGTCAACATCAAAACTGTTATGCCAAATGTAAAGGTGGGCCTGCTATCGATCTGTAATATTTACTGTGACAACCAATCTTCCAGAAATTTTTTCACCCTCATACCGCCCAGTATTATGATATTTTAGTATGCCTATGTTTTTCGCACTAAAAAGGTATCTAGTACATAATTCAATGATTTCCTCAACAATATATTGCTCTACAATACAACCCTTTGGATGACTTCTATTTTTGATCTACCCTTTCAAAATCATCATATACCGTTAAATGGGGTGCATCCATCTTTAATGTATACGACAACGTAGTTGAATCACTCTCACCAAAGGAACCATATAATGAATCATCATATCAAATAATGTCGGTAGGAAGAACATTTCCAATTCACATAATATGACGATAAATTCTCTTTCAAAAGTTGAAAATTTCAAAGGGTCTATAACATTTTTGCATATAGATTTGAAGAAGAAACAGATATTCGTTAATGTATGATGGAAATTCATGGGAAAAATAAAATATAAAGCTATAAGAATTAGATATTGCATCAAAAAAAGGAAACCATGTGATTTCAGACCCTTTGACTTTAAATAACACATTGAAACGATGTTCTTGATATTTGATGAATATCCATCTTGATGTTTTACATCATTAAAGAAGTTGAAAAATAGATATCTCTCCTTCTTGGAAAGATTGTAAGTAGTAGGAGGAAGAAATGTTCATTTTTCACCCTTCACTGGTGACAACTCTTCACATATTACCTTCTTAACCATGTCCAATCTTGCTTTAATTCCATTTTTTGTTTTACAGGGTGTACTTAGCAACGTGTCAATGACACCATCACATGCTATCTTTTTTCAAAATGCACATCATCATGAAAATTTCTGAAATACAGATAATTCCATTATAGTTATTCATAAAAAAGTTGCTCTTTTTCCAACCGGTTTTCGAAATGTTTTCTGAAAATAGTTTACCAAAATTAGTATCCACATCTTTTACATTCTCATAAAATTGATCACCGATTACAGGATACAATGATGTAAATTATTTTAACATCCATTAAATGATATTTTCCAAGATCAGTACTTATGTAATTATGGTATAAATCTGGATGTTCTATAAACATGTTTTTTAATGATTGTTTAAACCTAAATGATTGGGTACCTTATTTTGAAATGGGACACCCTTACATTAATGATACATCTTTAAAATTTTCCATAAGTAGTAAAGTCTTTTATCATCCTATACAAAACAGATCTCAAAGTTAAATCTCCATTTTTTTAAGAATCATACAATGTAACACCTGAATCCCAAATTAATTTCAAATTCTCGATCAATAGAGGCAAATAAACATCAATATCATTAATAGGTTATTTTGGTCCTGATATAAGCATAGATAACACGATATATTTTCATTTTATGTATAATCACAGTGGTAATTTATAATTTTTCGACCTAGCTAGCCATGTACTGTGATTACATCTTTGAAAACCAATAGGATTCACTTAATCTATTAATAATGCAAGATGATGTTTTTTCACCTCATTTCCAAATTCCGGATACTCGTGATCTATTCTCTACCACTATGGAGGGTCTTCCTGGTGATGTAGATGCCCATATTTAATTCTTGTATCTACATAAAATGTCAATTTTCCTATAGTCTCCTCACTATCATATAGGTCCCTAATGATTGGAATGATTGGAACGTACCATACAAATTTCATAGGACTGGATTTGTTTTTCTTGTATTGAGATGCACCACACTTTGGGAATTATTTATGTGATTTGTGGTCCTTGTGAAACAATATACAGTCATTTGGGTTGGTGTGTATTCTTTTAGATATCATACCCATCTAGCATAGCATTTTTCTAGAAACATATGTTCATCTCGGGATCTCATTATCTTCTAGGATCATGTCATTCAGGAGAGAAAGTAGTTACGTAAATCTAGTCTCACTCCACCCATTTCCTACTTTCATATAATACAACATAAATATGGCTGAGAGTTCTATATATTTAGTGCAATTAGTATAAAATGGCGTCTTTTAACAACACTTTTACTTCTCAAACAATATTGTGCAATCATGAATTTTATCTTGAACTGTCCTTTTCATTTCCTCAATACGATCTCCATCAGCATTCACATCTATAATCACATCCTCAATACAATCATCTTAATTGTTTACGCTTGTAATCATATCAGATGATCCATAAAATGTAGTGTTATCCCATCCACTATCGATATTCATTTTTTCCCCATGTTTATTCCAACATGTATAACTTCGATCTATTCCATAACAAATCAGGTGTTCTTCTAACTCATTTGGACTAATTTTTCTTGAATAACAACAACATAAACACGAATGATGATTTGAGAAGGGTCGTATGCATGATCTTTTGCAAACTTTATAAACTATTTCATTCCTTCTTCCTAGACTTTTCCATCTTACTGGCATTCATCCATTCTTTATTCATATTCATCCTATTTGTTATAGTAATGTTAATATTTAACAAAATAATCAAACAAAAGATGTTCAACTAGGGTCATCATCCAACTATAATCAATAGAACTAGATGTGGTAAACAATACCCTGACCTCTCCATGAATTACATAGGACCAAATTAGATCACATCCATCTTCCAAACCACCTGATCAATGGAACTAGTGATGAGAATCACTTTCACTATAATGTTTTATTATCCCACATGTGATCAAAATTCATTGCTGTAAACTAGTCTTTTAGTGTTTCTCAAGAAATATAATGTCTCTAGTCAAGAACGATGTTACTAAAATATTAGATGGTATGATTTTTAATAGATTTATTATGGTTGGAAGGATTAATTATTTAGTGTGTGTGTGGTGTCCTCTAGTGATGTGTTTTTCTATGATTCAGTGGAATTGAACTAGTAAAAAAGTGGATGTGCCATTGAAATGGGAAATGTTTTGATTTAAATTCAATGGTGGAAGAACTATGACATGGAAAATAAATGACATACCAATCATGCTAACAACTAAAACACCACACAAACACTCAATAATTCTCACAATCAAAACAAAATACAAACCCAAAAATCACATTTTCAGATTTTACAAATCATCCATTATTCAATTTTGTTTGTTAATTCAGGGGATATCATAGATGTTTTATCATTCTGGGGAATTCATTAATTAGTCAATTATACATAAATTACCATTTTATATTCATATAATGAACATGAACCAACCAACATGAAATTTATTTGTTGTGAAAACAATGACCACAAACGACCATGATTTTTATACGAGCATTTAGTCCATACATTTCACAACATATCTATCAATATCAAACATTAATAATATGGGAACAAGAGGAAACCAATGAGTATGGGGAGAAAACTCACCGCAAAGGTGTTTTTCAGCATGTGACAGAGATGCGTTCATGGTAGAGGAGTGTCGCACGACAGAGGATATTTCCATCTGAAAAGTAAACATAAAATGTGGACTCAAATGTAAAAAAAATTGGTCAATAGGGGGATTTAATTTTCCATCAATGATATCCGGTTCTTGTTTATTTATTTTTTGCATTTACACAATTTTCCTAGATGTTGAACATATGATTGTGACATATCTGCTTTTTAGGAGAAATATCATTTTTTATTTATGGTAATTTAGCGGTAAAATAGTCCACATTAAATGCATTTTTTTCCAATGGGATCATTGCTATCCCATAGGGATCAGGAACGCCTCTTAGGTTGGTGGAATGTCAAGCTATTTGTTGGTTATGATACCAGCTGGGGCCATATCATTACATTTCAAATTTTAATTGACCCTTATCAATTTAAATATAGGATTGGGGGGGTCAAACACTAATAAATAGAAGTAATAATAGAAGTCAAAATTATCCTAGAATCTCTAATACATGTGGTGAAAGATGAAACATACATCAGGTGAGGGAGAACCACCCAAGAAGAGAGGTGGGGGAGGATGACATAGTGCTGAGGAGATCTTGATGAAGAAAGGGAAAAATAAAATAAAAAATAAAATGTTAAAAGGGGATGGTGTGGGATGTCTGAGGGGGGAGGTAGGGGGTTTTAGAGGTGTAGAGGAGGGAGAGTGGGTTGTCCAGGGAGGGGGTGGATTGTCCAAGTGGGGGTGGATTTACACTATAAAGCAACCATTATGTATCCTAATGAGTGAATTATGAGTGGGGAAATTATAGGGAAGTTGGGTTTGCGTGATGGGGTCGAGTGGATAATAATGAATATGGGAAACTCATTAAAAAAGAGTGAATAACACATTTCATTTCAATAATATGGTTTATTTGTTGTAAACTAAGTGTCCTTTTCATGTTACACCCTATGATGTCACATAATTAAATTACCATAAGGTATACACTGCAACACTCATCCCCTATGAAGAACTATTAAATCTTGATCATGAATTGTGATGTGACTATATGCCTCATGGAATAACATCCACCCCCCCCCCCAAACACTATAGATGGCATAACATAGCCAACCTCCCACATGATCCAAATTATTGACATAAGCAAGGTCCCAGTGATAAAATCACAAACATGAAGGAAAAACAATAGAGGAATAACCAATCTATCATCTAACATAATCAAAATCACTAATACAAGGTATTCTGCATGGATACTAAGATATACTAGATGTGATTCATGAGTAGGTCATAAAAGAGACAACTTACTACCTAAGAAGGACTATCAATGTAATACATATACCACAGCTAAATTAACTTACATAAATCTTATCATAGGGAGGGTGTAACATAGATAAATTTCAACATAATTCGAGCCACTAAAATAATTTATATCTTATGGAAAAAACACATACACCCCATGATGTATAGCGAAACATAATCTTTAAAAAATTTGATCAAATTTTCACCTTGGTAGAGTTTCTTTAAATTTAAATGCCAAGGTATATAGGCCTCATCCTTATCAGAGATATATAATAATGATTAAGATATAATTTATAAGCATGGAATATAAGCCACATCCTAGATCTTAGCTATCCAATGATTGATATCAAGCATCGAGCAAGAGGCTATTACATAAGAAGCTCATACATGACACATCCTATATAACCTCACTAAGAGTATCCATAATTAGCATATACTATAGTAAAGAAATATATAATGATGGTCCCCAGACCTAAAGGTAACAATATATCAACAAGAAATATCTTTATTCATATTTAGTTACCAATCTACACCACCCAATGTGTTGATTTTTCTACCATTAAGTTCATAAGGAATCCACATTACCATTTCCACTAACATCATAATCAACCCATATCCATGTAAAATACATATAAATGTTCTAAGGGAGATATCATCTCACAACCTGTCCCATTGGGGCCCACACCGCCACTCCCCAAGCCCGCCTCTAATATGCTAGGGGCTGGTGACTAGCACCGAGTGGGCATACTACTAACATGGGAGGAAATTACCAACTACTTGTACACACACACACATATCCAAGCCCACAAATTCTGAAATATAAAAGAATTACCGAGGAATAGAATGCATGCATACAACTAAACCAAACCAACAGAGTACGACAGAAAGTAATGTACTTGAAAAGTAAACTAGGACAAAATACAACCCCACCAAAAGCACGAGTCTGAAAACTAAAAAGTCTAACATGTAAACACAAATAGGTATTGTGACTATTGCTCGTAGCTATAGGAACACCTTGGCCAATAGAGAACTTAGAAAGCTCGTTCCTTTCCTGGCCTGCCCAGGACTCTGTAAAAAATGCTTCTCATATACACAAGACACGACACGTGCGGGCGAAGCCCGTGCAGGGGTGAGTATAACAACACTCAATAAAGGACCCTGAAACCCACAATGAAATTCACAATGGAAAGGTACAGTCAGATTTGAAAAATACGTCTATTGAACATATAGCAAGTGTAACATAAAATATCAAGATAAACTCAAAACTAAGAATAGTAGTCTAGAGACAATTCACACAACCTCATACCCCTGCTAGGGATTCATTTCAAAGATTCCATGATGCACGCATGTAAGAGAACTCACTCCATGAATCTAAAATCTCTGATGACATACGTCCGAGAGGTACGGCCTATCGAGAAAAGTCACGAGGGATAGGTGCACTCATTACAAGAGATCACACTCTTGAGTAGGAAAATATCAGGATACACATATGAGGATCACCACCAGGTCCTTGGCGGATACCTTGACTCATCTGGATTCTCCTAGTAGGTAGAGGATTGGTGCCTTGAGGAAGTGTTCACATCGATACCAGACTCTAACTCGTGTCAAGAATGGATAAAGGATCTCGCCCCATGCCTCTCAGAGATATACATAAATCTAACTCAGAATGTTCTGCTAAATGGATCATATTTCTATAGTAGGAAATGACACTTGACCTTCAGGGGAATGAGAAGAAGTGGCACTAACCCAAATGAAGCATGTCCAAAATTTGGTGGACGAGAAGACCAAGCTTTGTACTAAAAAGTGCACTGTGTAGATATGTTGCACGCCCTATCCTCTGACCCCAGGTACTACCCAGGTACAATGACTCATGTCATAAGTCTTGTCATGTGAAACGCAACAACACAATGTGTAGAAAGAATCACACGTTGTGTCAAAGTATCTGGGGTTCGCTCCGTGTATGCTGGCCTTGTGCCCGTACACAGCCTCAACCCATGTACGACAACCTATGTAATCAGTACATGTGGTGACACGTGTTACTGGCCTCACCTGACCATTGGTTGGTGTTCAAGGATGTTTACTCAACCTCTTGTCCGTGTATCCCCTTGATACATGCTGAGCTTCAGGGAAATTCCAACACACTGGGTGACCGGGGTCACACGCCATGTGATACATATATGACCCCCAAAACTCTAGCCACTATCGCCGGTACTACACAACGTGTTGTTTAGAATTACAGGCCATGTTTTCCAGAATTTTATATAAATTACTCTTCTCACCGGTGTGCCTCCCATAATGCTTCGATTTTCATTCTAACGAACCTATCAACATGAAACTCCAGATTCCAGGTCACCCCGATGTCCCTATGTTTTCTCTTTTGTTTTTGGGCCTCTTATTGGCTTAGAAAATACACATTAATCCTCCCACGCGAAGAATGATCGAAGAATGGACTCCTCCTATCCGATCCAATTTTCCATCTGCCATTTTCGTCGCACCTCCATCGAGTCATTTCTATTCAGGTCTCCATTTTCTGATTGTTGAGTTTCCAAATGGACATGCAACGATCTGTTGTTCATCGCCCCCTGAAGAACATTAAGAACGCGGGGTATGAAGACGGGGGAAAGAAATCCAAATCACAAAAGTGGAAAAAACCTCCATCGTCAGTCGTCACGGCATTTCTATGCTCTCTTTAGAAGAATTAAACATATGGAAATGAAACATGGGTTTTTAACATTGTGGATTAATCCCAAAAATCATCCCAACAAAAACCCTCCCGTTAGAACACATGATATGTGGATCATCTTTTTTTAGGTTGGTATATGTGCAATGATTAATCCAAGAATGGGGAAAGATAATGGAAATAACATCCTCTACCTCCTAAAGGGATCGATTGCTGATGAAGGGGTCGTGTTGTCGTCATCCTCAATATCCTTCAACTATGTTGTCGCAACGATTCAGATCTTTTATTCATTGTTGTTCATAGTTGAGAGTTTTCTCAAAATCTCTAAGAATTTATCAATGTTTCTCTCCACCGTCTACCAACGAGTAACGTTCAATTAACCCATTAAAAAGAGGGAATATGTTTCTGCATTCTGTTATACTAAGTCATTGTCATTACAATGCATCATTAATGATTCAGCATTGTCATTCCAAAGTGATTATGGCATGACATTAATTATTGAAACAACTACCATGTCTTGCACTGTAGGAGATGTTTCCAAATAAAATAAAAAAAACTTGGCAACTATTATTTTATTTTATTTTTCTAAAAACGTCATAAATTTATCTTTTTCTCTTAACCCATGCCAGTCAAGGATAGACCCATTCGTAGGTAAAATCATCATCCCAGATGTAATGGTGCCCTCAGCTTTGTAATCTGGGATTCCATTCAGAAACAACCTCAACTGCACACATATGCCAACTAACTTTACATAAAAACGATCAAACCACCATTCCAGGCTCCCTGGGCCTCAGAACGATGTGCCATCTCCGTGACTAGTCTCGTAATAATTCCATATAATATTAACAAAATAAATAGATAATCTGAGACATTACATTCTCCCCAACTTGGGGCTTTTCATCCACAAAAATCCAAAACAAGACTACTCAAAAAGATGTGGGTACTGGGCATGGATTGGAGCCTCCTGCTCCCACGTGCTCTCCTAAATATTCACGTGCTGCCATCGGACACGCACCAAGGGAAGTGATTTCCCATAGAGGATCATCTCATTCTGATCCTCGATCTCCACCAGGTAATTAACAAATATTACTCCATCCTCGATTTATGGCTCACCCTAGATGATGGCATGCGATGGGTCATGCATGTAATTCCTCAGCTATGACACATGGAAGACATCATGTACACGATGAAACTGCGGCATTAGAGCTAGGTGGTAAGACACCTCGCCAACTCTATACAGTATCTGAAAAGTTCCAATGAACCTCAGAGATATCTTTCCGCCTCATCCAAATCTATGTAACCCTCATCAAGGTGATACTCAAAGAAAGATGTGGTCTCCATCCCTGAACTATAAAGGTCTTCATCGTCAATCAGTATAATACTTCTATCAGTTCTATACAGTCTTCGAAATATCCAAGATGATCTGAAACTTCTCAGTGGTAGCTCATATTAACTCTGGACCCATGAGTACTGACTCTTATGAGACATTCCAGCAAAGCAGTGACCAGCAGGGTCTCCCATACAAAGCCACTAATGGTGCCATACCAATTGTGGAGTGGTATCTGTTGTTGTGCGCAAACTCCACCAGTGGTAGTTGTTCCTCCCAGTTGCGACCAAATTCCATGTTACATGCCCACAATATTTCCTCCAGAAAATGAATGGTCCCCTCCATCTGACCATTGGTCTGGGGATGGAACATTGTACTCAAGTGTAGCTGAGTCCCAAAAGCCTCCTACAATCCCTTCCACAACTGAGGTGTGAAGTGGGCATCTCGATCTGAGACTATTGTCGAAGGGATGTCGTGGAGCTAAATTATCTCTTGTATTAAGAGGCGTCGCATGATCTTTATGGAACTCTTCTCCATGATATCTTGGAAGTGGGACGACTTGGTGAGTCGTTCAACGATCACCCAAATGTAATCTTGTCCTTTGGACATTTTTGGTAAGCCTCTAACAAAATCCATCGATATTTCATCCCACTTCCACTCTAAAACTTCCAGGGGTGAGCTAATCCCATTGGAACCATGTGCTCATCCATCACCTACTGGCACGTAAGGCATCGAAAAACGAACTCTGCTACTACCTTCTTCATGCCTGACCACCAGAACTGTCGTCATAGAACATTTTACATCTTCGCCACTCTTGGATACACCACTTAGGGGGATTTATGAAACTCCCTTGAGAATTCCTCTTGAAATGTGACTCGTACAATAGTGTTTCCTCTAAAGAGAAGTACATGATCCCCACCCTATGAATATCCATTAAGAGCATGTCCTATGAATAATTGAGCACATAAAGCCTCATAGTCGATATCCCCAAGTTGTGCCTCCCTCACTCGCTGAAAGTGTAGATGGGTGACACCCATCAACAAAATGTAAGTTGTACCCTCTCTGTCCATGAAGGATAACTGCAACGTGGCTAACTGCTTCATTTCCTCGCTCAACTACTGCGAGCTCTACCTCCCACTTGGATCATCCACCACCTTGTTCCCCTTACCAGTTGTATATATGATTTCAAAATCATATTCCTGGAGTAACTCAAGCCAACAGCTATGAATTAGATTTAAATCCTTCTACGAGAAGATGTACTTAAAGCTCTTGTGGTCATAGTAGATGATGAACTGCTCGCCCATAAGGTAGTGTCGCCACATATTCAATGCGATGACCAACAATGCCAACCAAAGATCATGGGTTTCATAGTTATACTCATGTGGACTATGCTGGTGTGAACCATAAGGAATTACTACCTGTCTCTTCATCAGGACACAACCAAGTCCGGTCCCCAATATTTTGCAGAAAACTAGGTACTCGACACCCTCCTCCGGCAATATCAATATCGTTGTGCTCATCAATCTCTCTCTCAAATGCACGAAAGCCTGCTGGCACATCTCCATCCACATGAAGGGTTGTCCCTTTATGGTCAAGGCTGTCATCGGTGCTGATATTCGGGAGAAATCAGGAATGAATCTCCGGTAATAACTTGAAAACCTATGGAAGCACAGTACCTCTGTAAATATCCATGGTGGATCCCATGATAACACTACCTCCACCTTGGTTGGGTCCATAGCTACACTATCTGTTAATATGACATGTCCTTGAAACTGGACCTCTTGAATCCAGAATTGGAACTTCGAGAGCATCCCATAATGTTGGTGCTCTCAGAGTACGTCTAGAACCATCCACATGTGTCTCACATGATCCTCCTCTAATGCTGAGTACACAAGGATGTCGTCATTTAAGACCATTATGAAGTGTTCTATGTACAACTTGAAGATCCAATTCATTAGTCCCATGAACACTGATGTGGTGTTTTTCATGCTGAAAGGCATCACCCTGTACTCATAGTGATTGTAGCGGCATCTGAATGTCGTCTTCTGATTATCCTCATCCCTTACCTGTAACTGGGGATAACTTGATCGACGGTAAACCTTCGAGAACCATTGTGCCCTGATCAGCTGATCGAAGAGGACATTGATTCTTGGAGGTGGATAATTGATCTTCATCATTACCTAATTTAGGCACCAGTAATCCCCAGACAATCTAAAAATCCCATATGCCTTCTTGGAAAAAAAGACTGGGGCCACCCAGGGTGAAACACTGGGTCTCACGAAACCTTTGCTCTGAAAGTCCTCCAACTACACCCTCATATCTTGAAGCTCCACATAAGCCATTAGATATGGTGATAAAGAAATCGGTGCCTCCCTGGGGTGCAGGTCGTTGCATAATTCTATCTCTTGGTGGAGAGGTAGTTCTGGAACATCTTCAGGGAAGACATCCTCATACTCTGACACCACTGCAGGGAACTGGAAGCTCACAACATATACTACTCTGAGGGAAAGGATAGCCATCTCAGGAGTGATCAGCTGCACCCTCCAATGCATGAGCCCATTCTGTGCTACTGGGGTCTCCTTTTCTCTAACAATGAAAAACTTCATCCCCTCACTGCGCACACACCCCGCCCTTTTCCTAAAACAGTCAAGCTAGGCGTGGACTGAAGATAACCAATCCATACCGAGAATGATATTGTATGGAATAGACACTAATACCAAGAGGTTACAACCGAAACTCTCATCTCTATGGGTAATATCACACTATCTGCAAAGGTTTTTGATCATCATGTCTCCTCTTACAGGTGTCTCCAAGCGTAAGGATCGAGTCAACTGTTCTACTGGAATCTCAAGGATTCACAGAAGACATGAGGCGATGGAGGAATGATTGGAAATTATGTCAGTAAGTAAAAAATATAAGGTATAGAATAAATAGATAGTACTTTTAATCATCTGTGGAGCCTCAGGTTCATATGCCTCAACTGCATGCATCTGTCCCCACCCTTGTCCCCCAGCTCCCAAAACCTGGTGCGGGCCTCCTGGGGTGGTGGTGGAAGTAGGTCTAAGCATCTATTGTCACCGGAAAATGCATCCCAAAAATTTTCCAAATGATTCTTTACATGATGCAAGATCGTATCCCATTTATCAAGCTTCGAATAGGTAGCTTTTAGGGCCCGAACAATGTTACGGATTAGGAGTTATGATCACTTGAAGTTGGGATAGAAAAATGGTTTGCGAAGGCCATTTGTGAAGCCCCCTCCGCGATGGCAAAGACCCTCTATTAAGCAAGGAGGTGGGACAGATCTGTGAGCTCATTTAAAATTCGCAACCCACCGCATAGACCCGCTGTGAAGCAAGGAGACAGGACAAATCCACGATCCCCTTTGACGTTCACGACCCGCCGCGAAGACCCGTCGTGGAGCAAACTCCGTCTTCACGCCGAGCGAGCTCTACTTCACAATGCCCCTTGCCTATAAGTACCCAACCCACCCTCTTCACCAGACGACCTCTCTGCCCCATGGGTGGCCAGTCTCCCGGTTCGCAGATCTCCGCTTTCCTTCACGAACCGGCTCCGCTAGCCCTTGCTCAGTGAGCAGCTTCCTTCACGATCTTGCTCCACGAGAGACCTTTGCTCCGCGAGAGCCCTTTGCTCCATGATTACATGATTTGTGAGGCCATGCTTTGCGAAGCTACTTCAAGAAGACCTATCCATTGCGAGGCTCCTACCATCGGTCCCACTAGTCCATATAGTGTCGGCTATGCCCCCGCACCCCCACTCGGGGTCAGTGTCGGGTTTCTATCCAGGTCCATCGAGTTGGTCCTTTCACTACCGTCACTGACCCACATGGAAAATGGAGAGTCGCACCGCGAACATCTCAGGCCGCGACGTCATGATTTTTCATTGCTCTATTATGCACACCCACCTTCCACATATGGAATACCATGATTTGAGATACTCCTCCACACACCATGAAACACCTTGAGTAGACATATTCCTCTTGGTTACATTCCTATGTCGTGAGTTGAGATTCCCATCATCAATTGCCTGAGTACCTTGAGTCGAACCATTCCTCTGGCAACTCCTCCGAACCCTATCACTTGGCTCCTTTTCCAGGTCGAACTAGAAAGGGTTGCCCTTGCGTAAGTCCCAACACCATCCATTTCTAAGTACCTTATGCCTAACAGTCCACTCTACATGAATTTAAACTATAGTACTCCCTATGTTCCAAACATAGGATGCCTCATGCCCCAATCAAGAGATGCCTTATGCTCCAAGAATAAGATGGAAATAGACCTATCTACATGACATTAAACTTTAGTACTACCTATGTTCCAATCATAGGATGCCTCTTTCACCAATCAAGAGATGCCTTATGCTCCAAGCATAACATGCCAATAGTCCGATCTACATGACAATAAACTGTAGTAATCCATATGTTCCAAAAGTATGGTACCTCTTTCTCTAAACAAGAGATGCCTTATACTCCAAGCATGAGATGACAATAGTCCTATTTACTTGACTATAAACTACAATAATCCCTATGTTCCAAACGTAGGATTCCTCTTCCTCTAAACAAGCGCTTTCTTATTATCCAAGCATGAGATGACAATAGTCCTATATACATGACTATAAACTGTAGTACTCCCTATATTCCAAACATAGGATGCATGTTTCCCCAATCAAATGAAGATGGAAATTGTATTATCTATATGACTATAAACTCTAGTAATCCCTATGTTCCAAATGTAGGATGCCTCTTGCTCTAAATTAGAGATTCTTTATGCACCAGGCATGATATGACAATATTCTTATCTACATGACTATAAACTATATTACACTCTATGTTCCCAACATAGGATGCCTCTTGCCCTAATCAAGAGATGCCTTATACTCCAAGCATAAGATGCCAACAGTCCTATCTACATGACTTTAAACTATATTACACCGTATTTTCTAAACATAGGATGCCTCTTTCCCCAATCAAGAGAAGTATTATGCTCCAACCATAAGTTTCCTAAGTCCATGATCATAGTGGTGTAATTTCAAGAGAGTTGGAATCCGTTCAATCATTCCATCACTCAACCTCACACTTTTTGTGTCTTTCATTCAGATCTTCATCCACTTCCTTGTCTAAAGGGACCCCCTAACATCTCGGTCCCATGCCACATCGGCTCACCTACCTTCCTGGGCCAATGCCATGTAAGACATTGGACGAAAGTTTGAGTTATGTTATGTGTTTCAAACACAGTCAACAGTCAACCCTCATTTGTTTTTCCTCATTTCAGGATAACACAATATGGATACTTTGTTTTGAACATGGTCAACAGTTTTCCTCTATCAACATGCCACCCCCATTACATTCTGAATGCCAGGCATGTGATTCACACTTATCATCTCCCTTTGTTCGGACTGATTCCAATTCCCCTTGGTGTTATCCCACGGGTGCACCTATGAATAGGCGTTGGCCCCAATTATATACCTCAATCTACCAGTGGGTTGGGATTCCCTCAGGGCCAGACATGAGGAAGACATTACGGGTAGCTACCTTGCGTAAGCCCCATTCACTATTTCTGCACCATAGCGGCACCCCAACAGCGTCCTTGCGTAATCCCCATTCACTATCATCGCACTATAGTGGAACCCGGGAAACATCCTTATGTAAACCCCATTCACCATTTCCGCACCATAGTGGCACCTAGGCAGCTTCCTTGCGTAAGCCCCATTCACTATTACCACACCATAGCGACTCCCGGGGAACTTCCTTGCCTATTCTCCATTCACTATTGTCGCACCACAGCGGCATAGAGGTAGCTTCCTCGTGTAAGCCCCATCCACCATTGTCCCTCCATAGCAGCACCCAGGAAGCTTCCTTCATAAGCTGCATTCACTATTGCCGCACCATAGCAGCACCCGAGAAGCTTCCTTACGTAAGCCCCATTCACTATTACCGCACCATAGTAGTACACGGGCAGCTTCATTTTGTAAGACCCATTCACTATGGTCGTACCATTGCGTCACCCAGAAAGCTTCTTTGTGTAAGCCCTATTCACTATTTCCGCACCATAGCGGCACCCGGGAAGCTTCCTTGCGTAAGCCGTATTCACTATTGCCGCACCATTGCGGCACCCGGGCAACTTATTTCCGTAAGACCCATTCACTATTTCCAGAACAAAGCGGCACCCGGTCAACTTCCTTGTGTAAGACCCATTCACTATTGTCACATCATAGCGGCACCCAGGAACCTTCCTCGCGTAAGCCCCATCCAAAATTGTTTCTCTATAGCGGCACCCAAGCAGCTTCCTTGCATAAGACCCATTAACCATTGTCGCTCCATAGCGTCCCCCTGGCAGCATCCTTGGGTAAGCCCCATCCACCATTCCCGCTCCATAGCGGCACCCGCATAACTTCCTCGTGTAAGCCCCATCCACCATTGTTGATCCGTAGCGGCACCCGGATAGCTTCCTTGCATAAGCCCCATTCACCACTCTTTATGGAAAAGCCTTTGTGATGTGGTTTCTAGGCCTTTTCTGCCTCTTGTTTCTCACACCGAGCATCACTCACATGGGATTAGAGTAAGCATCGACCACGAAATATTATCCTCTAACTACAAGGACTTTGATCCTTAATAAGGCAGGGTACGTAGGAAGCCTCCCTGAGGTTCAATCCCAACACCTGGTCGCTCCGACCCATTTCACGTCGGTTTTCCCAAACCATCCAAGAACTATGAGGACTTTGATCCTTGCCAAGGCAGGGTACGTAGGAAGATTTTCCTAGGTTCAAACCCAACACCCGGTCGCTCCAACCCCCTTCATGTCAGTTTACCCAAACCATTCAAGAACTACGATGACTTTGATCCTTTCCAAGGTAGGGTACATAGGAAGCCTCTTTGAGGTTCAAGCCCATCACCCGGTCACTCCGACCCCCTTCATGTTGGTTCGCCGCATACCATTGAACTACGTGGACTTTAATCCTTTCTAGGGAAGGGTACATAGGAAGCCTCCCTGAAGTTCAAGCCCAAGACCTGGTCACTCCGACCCCCTTCACGTCAGTTCACCAACACCTTAGGCAGCCTAGAGTGTAAGCCCAACACAATCCCGAACAACAAGGACTTTGATCCCTTCCAAGGGAGGGTATGTAGGAAGCCTTCCTAAGGTTCAATCCCACCACCAACCATTGGTCACTCTGACCCCCTTCACATCGGCTCACCAACACCTTGGGCATCTTAGAGTGTAATCCCCACACCATCTAAAATATACAATCTTTAATTCCCTACAACGGGGATACGTAGGAATCCTTCATGAGGTTCAATCCCGACACCCATGTCTCATCCTGATCAATCCCTCGATCCCATGTGTTCCCAGAAGCTCATGCCCCAACCCAAAGGTTATACTTCCACTGGGTTCCATCCATGCATCCATTCTCATGGGTCACCTCCTTAGGTGTCCCATCGTCCAACCGAACTACGCTAACTTTGATTTACTTCCACTAGGATACATAGGAAGTCTCTTCAATGCTCAAGACCGACACTAATGTCACCATCATGAAGGTTCCATCTCATTCCCCCTCCATTCCATTCAACTCTTCATCATCCATCCTGATTCTTACTCGAGCCTCCACATCCTAGTGGGATCACATCATCCACCTCATTGCTTCTCCTAGTAGTAAATGGACCACAAGTCACACATAAGCCCCCAACATGTCTCTGGGACATTGTCCTTTGTGTACACCCTGATTCATCACCCCTTTGAACTACGTGGGTTTTGATCCCTTTTGTCTGCACATGGTACGTATGAAACCTCCCTGAGGTTCAATCCCTGCCAATGTTAAACCATGTTGTTCCCCTATTCTGGGGTGCACACTATCGGATCTACCCTTAGTGGTGTTTATATCAGTCATTACAGTGTGACATATCCCCTACATGGGATGCACCACCTCAGATCTGTCCTCATTGGGAATTCTGCTCCATCTATCTTCCAGGTGTTCCCTCCTTGGGATGCACCAATATGATCAGTCTTCATGGGACATTCTGATCACTCTCATTCCATATTCGCAAGATGTTAATCTTGCAGCCTACCTCATGATAAAAATGAGATGCTTGAGGAAAACCTTGAAATATATACCTTTGGTTTAACCGTCTCCAATAGATTTTAAACTAGAGGCATACCCTATGTTAAACATGGTAAGTTGAGGAAATACTAGGATACATGCATATGTCATCTGATTCCCGATATAGAAATTGGCCACCTCAGGTTCTGCACCCTTGAGATTCCCTCTTATGAAGAAGAATATAGGTTCCCCAATGTCCACGTATCTCGAGATGCCCCAACATACCTGATGTTACCGTCTACTCTGACCAAATATTTCTACCATGTCAAGACCCAATGGAATGTCCTGGCGGAAGTATTGTAATTAACTAGTGTCCATGAATAGATGACACCAGGAATGAGATTCACGAACCACAATTTAATCTATAAGGGGGACTCAGACTAGGTGAAGAGTTCCGAGGAGGAATCCGCAGAATGAAGAACTGATAACCCATCATCCTGTTTCGATCAAGGAGCAGACATCCCTGAATAAGGAACAGATGCTACCCACCATTGGAAAGAGGGGATTTGGGGCAACAGTTGCACATCCTCAAAGATGGATGTGTGCGCCCCGTCGAAAGCGTCAGAAATAGAATCTTCCACCACCTATAGATCTCCCTATTCCCCTGCCACATCTACTGCCTGGTGGGTCTGTCTGCTCTATTCTTTAGCTCTGCATCAGTGGTACATCCACCACTTCCCTGTCCGTAGCTCGATGGGTAGAACAATCTCTAGAGAGATGTCTTCTACTGTGGAATGAGTATCATCACCTCTCCCTAGGATAACTAGATCCAGCCTGAGAGCCATGGAATATCAATTGCTTGTCCTGGGTACTCCTCTGATATCTCCTATATCCTAATCCTTATGCCTGACATCGGTTCCCTGCTACTGAGGTCTCCACACGTGTCTGACTATTGCTAACTTTCGGTGGCTATCTTTGATCCACCAAGAAGCTCCTGATCATCGAGGCCCTCTTGATCAATACAGCATATGTCGAAATGAATAGATGCGTGAGACAGGCTCGGATGTCTCCATGTAGACCTTTCTCTACGGTCTGAGCTCTGAAGTATTGTTCTCTGACCATATCCATCGAGTACCCGACGAGGTTGGTGAACAACAATGAATAATCAGCCACCATCAAACTGCCTTTCTAGAGTTGAAGAAGCTCTTGGATATGCACTGCCCTCAGCACAACTGTTGGAAACTCCTCCATAAAGAGTCACTCAAACTACGACCATGAATGTGTCTCTTCACTGTGAATCTGTTTGGTTAGACTCCACCATAGTCCCACCAAAACCTGAAGAAGGCTCACTCCAAGGAATACAATCTTGTCCGCTGGTGTCCTCGCTAGATGGAAAACAATGGCCACCACCTCATGCTAGTCCTTAGTCGCCTGAGGGTCAGGCTCGCCAAGGAACCAGAGGAGTCTCTGTCTCTATAACTCATGGAGCGCGCTCAGCCTGCACCCCTCATCGGTCAGTACTGTAGGTACCATGGGATGCTCCATTGGTGGTATAGAAGGTGCACCACCTGGTGTCACTGCCCAGGGAACTAGTCCTAGAATCGAATCCCCATCACTGATGGGGTCATCCTTGGGATCGTTCTAATAAATCCTAGTGGGAATGTGTCAGGGAGGCATCCTATAAAAAACATGATGTACCATTGTCAGTGAGTATATCCAGATAACAGACACAAGGACATTGAAAACACAACCCATTTCTATATGATACATGTACTATTATTTTATTTCCCAATAACCAGTGTTTTTGTAAACTGAGTCGAAAAACAGGATATCAGAGTCCTTCTGTATGGATACGTCGGCTGCCCGAACCAACACTTGAGTCTCTGGTCTGAATGTCGGGCACGAAACACTAAACACTATTTCCCCAAACAAATCTCACATACTCATGGTCCTAATGTAGAACCAACCACCTCTGATACCACTTTGTTTCGACCCATATCAGTGGGGCCCACGACGCAACTCCCCAGGCCCACGTCTAATAGGCCAGGGGCTAGTGACTTGCACCAAAGTAGGCATACTACCAACATGGGAGGAATTTCCCAAGTACATGTACACACACACACATCTCCAAGACCACAAATTCTGAAATGTAAAAGAACTAATGAGGATCATAATTCATGAATACAACTAAACCCAACGAATAGAGTACAATGGAATGTATGGTACTAAAAAGTAAACTGGGCCAAAATACAAGCCCACCAAAAGAAAGAGTCTGAAAACTAAAAAGTCCAACCTGAAAACACAAAGAGGTACTCGGACTATTATCCATTGACATAGGAACACCTCGTCCAGTAGGGAACTCATAAAGATCAGTCCTGTCTTGATCCACCTAGACTCTGTCAAAAAGGCTTCTCGTCATCACAGGACATGACATGTGCGGGCGGAGCCCGTGCAGGGGTGAGTATAACAATACATAGTAGAGGACCCACAAAACCACAAATAAATACACAATTAAAGGTACAGTCAGCTCTGAAAAATATTTCTACTAAACATATAGCCATAGTAACAGAAAATATCCAGATATACTCAAAACTCAGACCCATAATCTAGAGACAATTCACACAACTGCATACCCCCTCTAGGGATGAAGCACACATCTGGGAGAACTCACTCCACGAATCTAAAATCTCAGATGAAATCTATCCAATATGTAATACCTATTAGGAAAATTCACGAGGGATAGGTGTACTCATTACGGGAGATCACACTCATGAGTGGGAAAGGATCACAATAAACAGATGGGTATCACTTCCAGGGTCTTGATGGATACCGCGAATCATCCGGATTCACCATCTAGGTATAGGATCGGTGCCTTTTGGAATTGGTCTTGTCCATACCTGACACTACCTAGGGACATGAATGGATAGAGGACCTCACTTAGGGCCCCTGGGAGGGATACCTGAATCTATCTCGGAAAGTACTATTGAAGGGATCCAATTCCTGTAGTAGGAAACAATACCTGACCTTCAGGGGAATGAGAAAGAAGGGGCACTAACCCAAACCAAACATGTCCAAGATGCGGTGGACAAGAAGATCAATCAATGTACATAAAAGTAAATGACGTGTATATAGGTCACACACTGTGTCCTCTAACCCCGGGTACTGCCCATCTACAGTGGCCCCTGTCATATGGATTTTCCTATGAAACGCAACTACATGACGTGTAGAAAGAATCAAACACCATGTCAATGTATATGGGATTTGCTTCGTGTATGCTGGATGTGTTCCTGTACATAGCCTCAACCCATGTACACGAACCCGTGTAATCAATACATGGGGTGACCCGCATCACTGGCCTCACCTGGCCATGTCGGGGAGTACATGGCTATGTTCTCCACCTCATGTCTGTGAATCCCCATTATACAGTTTGTGCTTTGGGGAAAGTCCAACACACCATGTGACGGGGGTCACATACCCTGTGATGCCCATCTGTCCCCCGAAACCCTAGCCTCCACTGCCTGTACTACGCGGCGTGTTCTTCAGAATTACACGTCGTGTATTCCATAATTTTCTAGAATCGATGCTTCTCCCAGTGTGCCTCTCTTGATGCTTCTATCATCATTCCAATGATCTGATTTCCCTGAAACTGTAGATTCTAGGTCACCCCAACATCCCGATGTCATCTCAGTTGTTTTTGTGCCTCCGATAGGCTCTGAAAATAAGCATCAATCATCCCACATGAAGAATTCTCGAAGAACATTTTCTTCTGATCCGATCCAATTCGTAATCCACCATTTCTGTCACACCTCGGTAGAGTCGTTACGATGTCGGGACTCCATTTTCAGATAGTTTCATTACCAAATGGACAAACAACGATAATTTTTTCGTCTCCCCGTGAAGAACGCGAAGAACGTGGTGTAAGAAGAGGGGGGGATCCAAATCACAATAGAGGAAAAAACCTCCGCCGTCATTCGTCACGGCGTTTATAATCTCTCGTTTGATGAATGAAACAGAAAGAATTAAAACATGTGTTATTAACATCATGGATTAATATCCAAAATCATCCCAATAAAAACCCTCTCATTAGAACGCACGATCCATGGATCAACCTATTCATAGGTTGGTCCGTGTTTAATGTTTAATCCATGAACGGGGATTGGGAATTGAAATAACAACCCCTACCTCAAGAAGGGATCGATTTCTGAAGAAGGGGTCGTGTTTCCATCATCACCGAGATCCTTCAACTTTTTTGGAACAGTGATTCCCATCTTTGATTCACCGTCATTCATCAATGAGAGTTTTCTCCAAATCTCTAAGAATTATCCAGAGTTTCTCTCTACCTTCGTCCAACGAGAAATGTTTGATTATCCCATTAAAAGAAGGGAACATGTTTCAGCATTCTGTTATGCTGAGTCACTATTGTAATGATGTAGCATTAATGAGTCAACATAGCTATTTCAGAGTGATTATGGCATTAAATTAATTATTGAAATAGGTTCCACGTCGATGCACTGCAATGGATGTTTCCAAATAAAATAATATATACATTGAAAATTTTATTTTGTTTTCTTTTACTAAAAACATCTAAAAAATAACTTTTTCCCTCGACCCACACTGGTCGAGGCTAGAACCATTATAAGGTAAAGTCATCGTCTCGAAAAAAATGGGGCCCTCAGTTTTTTAATCTGGGCATCTATTCAGAAACTGCCACAATCGTGCACATATACTGACTCACATAACATAAAAAATTCAAACCACCATTCTGAGCTCACTATGCCTCAAACGATGTGACATCTCCATGCCTAGTCTCGTAATAATTCCATATAATATGAAAAAAAAATCTGAGACATTACATGTAACAATTTCTCATATCCATGATAAATATTTTCTTTGGGATAATCAATACAATCCTTATACTCAACATGATATAATATTTAAAATAATCTTCGATATATCTCAAACAAAAACCCACCCACTGGTTATTCCATCACTATTACCCACTATGGCATCCTTCCAATCACAGTATGTAGTACTACAACAATGTCCCACAACTCAGGATAACCAAATCTCTAGTAAATGAGTTGTCTTTACCAATAAAGTTCACATCACTATCACTCTACCCCAATTAATAGTCAATATAAAGACCCTTTCAATGTGATTACCATAATTAATCTCTCATTGAAACCTCCACCCATGACCCTTAAAACATGATTGATCATAATCCCATTCATATAGTTTCAACTTAGGAAATTATTAATTAATAATATGAAACAATACCACTATAGGGTCCATTTGACCTAACTCTACACTCCAACCATATTTCTAGTGTAGAAGAGTAAAAATTATTTACATAAGAGACTCACCAGGGGAGTCTGTATACTATAAAGTAGGTTGTCGAGATAGTCGTCGGATGAGGAGGGCGTGCTAGAGTAGGTCCCATGGATAAGGGGATCGTGCAAGGAAGAGGTGGAGAAAGAGGAGGAGGCAGTGGTGGCCATAGTGTAGGAGGATGAGTCGGTGCCCGAATGAGGAGGAGGATAAGTAGAGGCAGGGTTGAGAGTGTGGAGGGATCATAACAGAGGAGGAGGAGGTGACGACAATGGTAGAAGAAGAATATGATGGTCATGACTGTGGAGTACGAAACGACAGCAGTGGCAGAGGAGCATGAGGATGAGGAGGAGGGGTCGTGGAAGAGGAGAGGTCGGCAGTACAGGTTTCAGCTACTATTAAGGCTTGAACGAGTGCGATGGATGAGGTGACTATTCGGTTTTTTTTATAAAAAGCATTGGAACATTTATCAGTGATAGTTAAAAGTGTTGATAAAGGTATTTTTGATCAGCGCTAAAAAAATGCGCTGATAAAACATACCATTATTAGTGCTGAAAAGAATTGATAAAACCCATATTTATCAATGCTAAAGTTATAGGTCTAACAAATACTTATTTTATCATTCCTTTTAGGGATGATAAATATCTTCCATTATAAGCGCTAAAAAAGAACTGATAAAGGTATAATTTTAAAATTTTATTGAAATTATTATATATATTTTTTAAATGATATATAGGATAAATATATATTCATTTATTAATAATTATAACTATAAATAGTATATATTTATAAATATTGGTATATAATTATTAATAATTTATATTAATATTTTATAATTACAAACGTATTTGATAAGTATTTATATATATCAAAAAAATATAAAAAAATATTTTATATTTATTTATATTTAATTTAATTTTATAAGTACATTTTTTAAACATACATAGTTCATATGGGTTACATTAAGAATTAATCAATATACCATATCATGTAATGTAAGATTGAACATTCGTGCATATGATACATAAATATACTCATATATTTATTCACCATGTTCATTGGAAAACACACATATTCAAAATATTTAATTAGAAATATATATATATATATTAAAAATTATTATATAATTATAATTAAAATAATTAAAATTTAAATATTAAATATAAAAAATATAATAAATACGTGAAATAAATCTAATAAATCTAGCAAATATCTAATAAATATAATAAATGTAATAAATATTTCGATTATTTAATTTAATTTATTATAATCATATAATTATATATATATATAATTATAATTATAATCTTAAAAATATGTTTTTAAATTAAAACAATATATATATATATATATATTTGAATTATTAAAATATATATATTTATTATAAACATTTGTTTTACATTTTATGTATTCAAATAAACATTATTATGAATATAAATATATTAATTTTATATAAACTAATAATAAAAACTTTTATCTGTGCTAAAAATAGTGTTGATAAACACCGTCCCCATTATCAGTGCTTTCTACATAGCACTAATAAAGGAAAGTGCTTCCATTGCATGTTTTTTGGTAGAGATCAGTGAATTCCAATAGTCATATAAAATATTGAAAAACCCACAAACCAGATAAGTGGATGCCACTGACTGGCTAGTGGTCTTATTAGAGCCTTGGTGGTTCAAACATGCATGACATCCAACCGATGGCTACTCACTGGCTAATCAGTGTTCGCAGTCCAAGTTAATATTTAATGACCCCTTTGGTTTTTAATCTCATGTTATATAGAATCCCTTTAATGCATAAATTTTGGACCTTTGTTATATTTATATAGATCAATTCTAAATGGTTATTCTCTCTTGATAGATCAGAATTGTTATATAATTGATCCTTGGAACTTATATTGATGTGATGAAGAATTATTTCTAATGATGTAGGTTTGTTATATATATAGGTTTTTGATATCCCATGATCAGATTGAGATATACCCTTAATTAAATATATTTTATGGGTTTATATTTATGAATCACCTACCAAAAAACATCTTCTATTTAGAGGATCAATGATAAGACTATTATTGTCTAGCTCCCCATTAATAGATTTGTGACGAAATCGATGTATCAAGGATATCATTTTACCCAGATCATGAGTCCTTAAGAATGGTGGATTTTTTTAGGTATGTTACAAAGATCGATCATCTTGAGGTCCTATTCTCCTTGAACCTGTTATTTATCACTTTTCTATTTTTAGATTTTTTGTGTTTTGATGTTCTTTTTCAATACCTCTTGTTATCTTAAAATGATGATTAATTCACAATATGTTCATTAATTGATAATAGATGTGAGGATTTTGTGAAATTTCTTGTATCATATTTCATAACTAGTTCTGTAATTATAATTTATGTGGTAAACAATTCTAATGCAACATTAACAACATGAAATATTCTTGGGTCCCTTATTTTAAGAAATAATCAATGATAAATTAGAACCGAGATAGACATCCTTGACATGGAATAATTTTCCATGTTAGTATCTGACATAGTTCAAATTTGGTACACTTATGAACGATTGAGTTATTTTAAAGACACATGAGGTAGGAAGTTCCTTAAAATTTAATGATATCTTAAACTCATGTTAACTTGGTATGTTTATTTCTTTTGAATACCTTTCTAAACATGGATAATCTGTAATTCATGTAGTTGTGTGTATGTTTATGTCTTATGAGACCTTTTTTAATACCTTATTCCCAAAGTATGCATGTCAATTATTTATTATGTTTAGTTTTGATCACATGTATTGTACATTTCTAATATATAATCATGACAATAAGATAATATTTTTGTATTATACACCATATTATGTGTGTCACCATGCCTATAGAGCTATTTTCATGGATCTTAGAATTTGTGGACTGTCATGAGATGATTTCTCCAAGAGGGGGAGTGTGGAAGACTTGTGATAATAGAGATAATGGACTAGATAATGGGGTAGGGATATAAATATTCTTCATGGATTCTTTGAAAATAACTCATTTTACAGTGTATTATAGGTATTATGTTAACTCAAGGCCTAGTGGAAGATGAGTAACATTATCACTTAATGGATATTGTATGAAAATAAAATGAATAAAAATATTCATTGTATATTCAGTATATACTATTCAAAAAACGTTTAGAGGTATGTTTAATAGACTTTGGGATATCTATTCATTACATTTGATTTAAAAAATTTCAATATAAAATATAGGATCATCAAATTGTGTAAGGGCTTGTGGAATATTATTATGGACTTTGTTTAATTGTATATAGTTGATAATTCATGATTTTGAATTTCTCATTATTAAGGAATAAATGTATAATACATGTTCATATTTGTTAAGGATTCATTAGTAGTGTCATAAAAGATATTATTACTCATACAATAAATAGATTTACTAATTCACATGAATACATCATGTATAAGGATCCATGAAAGGGTATGGGGTCCATGATAGATGGTTTAACCAATAAGCATTGTTCTAGAAGTGGAACTAGGAATGAATCCGGAGGGGTTTCTATAGGGATTCTTTATTTAACTATTTAAAAAAATTATAAACTAGTTTTTTCATGCCACATTGTAATCCCATTTATTTATTTTTGTTATTAGATATCATTCATCTATTAAAATAGTTAATAATAACTCTTATTTTTGATATTATTATTGATATATTGTTCATTATATTTACTTTATTTATTTGGGGATATGATATTTAGGGTATAGTACCCCTCTAATGGTTTTTGGATCCTTTCTTCTACTCAAATGAGTCTTGGGTCTGAGGTGGAACACATGACGTTATGTGACTCTTTGGATTAGACCAGATGGCTCGGGTCAGTGCATTACAAAAAAAAATCATAAGCATTATATAAAAAAATAAAATCATTTTTTACCATTCAAAGTAAAATTAATTCCCATAATAAGACCATTAAAACAACATCTTGTATTTAATTCTGAATGTAATCATTAATTCACCTTCGCATGAACCCTTATAATGGAACCAAATATTAGTATTTTTCATACACCTATTATTAATAACCCATCACAAGTAAACTCTATCATTGTACCCGGCACATTGTTGAATGATACTTACCTCACCCATATGAGGAGTTATATCGAGAACTCATTTTATACATGTATGATTTATTATAACCATAAAAAAACACAAATATATCACTTTAGATAAAAAATCATTTTAATTGGTTTTCATGACCATTAGAAATAATTATTTTTGATATTTCCTTAAAATAAGATGAAATTTAAATTTAATTAGAATCAATTTTCAAAACTCAAAATTACAATATGGTTGAGAATTTATTATTCATCAAAAAAATTTAATTTGTCAAATAATGATGAAAATGGATAACATATTTGATATAAATAATGAGAGGTCATGGTAGTGGGGTGTACAAATGGTGGTGACCTTGGAGTACACTGGATCTGTGTTGGCGGTGGGGGTGTATGTGGTTCACATAGTCAAATACTCCCAAATTAGAGAAATCATTGTTGACTTAGGAAGGATCTATACCTGATACACATACTACTGGCGTTTGTGCCTACTCTCTCTACAAGCATGTAAATCCTGACCAAATTCATCGCATGGGAAGTATATCCCATGTAAAATTAGATTCTACAATGGATCAAAAGATGATTCTTCATGGTAATAATTCCATTATTGCACATATTATATTTCCAAGAGGTTCTACACCATGGAAATTGGATAATATTTTTGTGTGAATCTCTGATATTTGGAGTTTTGACAATTGGAAATGTGTTTCAATGTGTGAGAGATTTTTCCATCTCCTCTCCCCTTTTTAAGGACTAAAGATGAATGCATGGGGGTATGTATTAGTTTCCCTAAAACCAGGTGTGATTCATATTAGGGAGTGTGATTGAAATTTTTATTTTTATGAGATTATAAAATCTTATTTGAAATAATGGGTGAAGGGTTATGGCCTAAAATATATTTTATGGAATCCAATAATTTTGTATTATATTGAACTTGAAATTTTTGTACATATTAACATGGATATAGAAACAGAACATTCTTGGTATGTTAACATTTTCAAATTTTTGGGTGAGGTGGATCTTTTCTGTTCGCTTGTTTTCACATTCTTCCTTTCTTCTAATTCAGATGAATTTCCCCTTAAAATTGAATACGAAAAATGCCTCAATTTTTTATGAAATTAAATATAATTGGTCATGACATCTCAACCTACAAAAGATATTTGAGTAGTTCATTTTGTTTAGCACGTGGGAATGAAGAATATTCTTTCTTTAAGTTGACTGGATCTGATAGAATTAATAAGGTGAAGAATTATTTCAACGGGAATTGTGGTGGATCCTCGAAGGATTGTGGACCTATGCATAGTGGTGAGAATGTCCAGGGAATTATTGTGGAATATTCTATTCATGATACTGGTGCGGTTATTTATTCTGCATATGATCAACCTCTTATTGATGGACATCATGAACATGGCCTAGTAGCTGAAAAACCTAATGGTGATGGTGAGAACATGCAGGGATCATTCAACCACGAGCATATTATATAGGGTGATTCAAATACCATGCATACTGTTGATATAAATCTAGGAGAAGGCCCTGGTCACTCCTCTTATATTGGCTTTTTTTCTCGATGAATCGGCTCATGGTGTCCCCAAATGGTCATGGTCAGACAAAGAAGCTACAGATCATTCTGATGCTAAATCTAAAGATCATCATGATGTTGATGGAAAGTTATCATTGGAAGGAATTTTAGCCAATTAAAAAACGATATGATAAGGTAATGGTAACCTCTCTATAATAAAATCAGGTTAAAGATAGACAATCCAAATGAAATAAGGCTATTATGGATGCAAATAATTTTCAACCGGTATTTCATATAAAATAAAATTCTTTTTACATGATCACAATGACTGTGGATGAGGAGCATAAGTAGTTCCACTAGACATACCCCTGAACTATTATGATCTTATAATGATGTCCTATGAAAATTTTGGAAAGGCTTCAGATGATGATATGCTTTTTTCAAGAATGAAAATCATGAATTTCACCTTCCCATGTGACCAAGAAGGGGAACTTCAAATTGAAGTCTTTAATAAAGAAGCATTAGATTGGTTCTTTTTGTAGTTAGAGGTAACCTTATCCATGATGGAGCAAGATTTTTTCTCATGTGGGGATTATTTTTCTATCTAGAGGTTAATTATAGTTAACTTTGAGGATGTTCTGAGTTTTTGGAGATGAAATTTTGACTATTGTCTAGGAAATTTAGAACCTTGTATTATTCCTCTGATTCATCATATATTTCTCATCACGACCCACCACAGAGAACAAGGAGAGGATGCCTCCACCCTAAGCAAAGTGGTCGTAACCATCAATAATATGGGAGATATGGGAGATTACAGGAACTGGCTTTGTGGTTACTATTGGATTTTTATGTTTGTATTTACCCTAATCTATTGTATTCTACACATTTTAGTTTTATTTTAATAAATTATGGGTTATGGGATTGGATTTCCAAACTCATGACTGGCCCTTTTTGAATAGTTCATATGTCTACTCTTATGAGTTTTAGAAATATATTAGTTTTATTAGAACCTTTTTTTGTTAATTCAATTTCCATTATTCACATTATTTAATTTTTTATTATGTCATATCAAAATAATAAAATTTATGATTTTATATTAGACATATTGAGGACGTTCAGTTTAAAAGTTAGAAATAACATTGGTAGGATGAATATATTCAATGAGAGAATATTTTAAGAATCTATATTATAAAAATAATAAAAATTTTCTAAATATATTTTTTAAGAATGTTTTTTAAACTATTATTTGAAGCCTGACATGGATAATGAAATACATCGTATCATGGATGTCGTACTTGAGATGTAAACATCAGTTTCATTTCTATTTTTCTGTTATATTAAAAATAAATTTGGTATATAATATAATAATTATCAATAATATTGATTACATTATACATGTCATCTTTATTTACTAGTTCCATCTATATGAACAACCCTAATAAGGGGTAATTAAAAATGAATATCATCAAATGATAGAGGTCGTACTCCACGCATACACATAACTGATGCAATAATCTTCCAGCATGTAAAACATTTAAAAATTTATTCAAAATTATATTTATCTAGAATAATAATAATTAAATTAAAAAATTATACATTCTTTAATTAAATCTATATAATAATCAATATCAGGTGGTGAAGTGAAATGAAACACATCAGTGTGGAGTGGTGGTAGCAGGCACATATGCATGAGGAAAATTTTTATTTCCCATAGGTTGATAGAGAGTTAAAAGTATTTTCCCCTTAAATATATTATCATTTATGTATAGATTATATAGAATTTTAATTATGTTGTAGTTTTACAATATATTTTATTGATGTAGAAGAATAAATATACTCAAAATTGTTCCATTATTACTTATATATTCTACTCAGAGAACTCTCTTTGACTTATACTTTAGGCCATCTAGGATTGATTAATTTAGAAGACTATGACCTCTAAAATGCGTGGAATATTTTTTTCAATGTTTATGGGATGGTATTTTCTTATGTAATTCACTCAAAATATGTGAATATATGAGGTGAGAAGGTTCCCTTCTATATTTTAGGGGAGTGGAATGAGGTACGAATTCGATATACATTGATGTTATGATGAGGATGATTCAAACTAACATAATAAAATCAATTTCAAAAAATATAAAGATATTTTATTCATTATATCTTAGCTTTAACCCAGTCATTAACTCTCTTAGTCATTAACAATTTATATATCTTTTACCAAGTATAATATTTATAATAAAAAATGATATTGACCATCTTACCTAATGTGAACCTATTAAATCCAAATATGGAATTCATTTCACAATAATCTACATGTAGAAATGGTAAGAAATAATAATAAATAATTAGACATATTTCAAGAAAAACAAATTTTACAAAAATTCTCTTCTAAGAATAAATATTATTTTATTCAAAAATATAGTATAATGAATATTATTATAGAATTAATTTAATTAATTAATATAATAAGATTACCCATTTACCTAAAAACTAATTAAAAATAGATATCAACCATATAAACACATGATTACAATAAACAAAGAGAAATAATATTTATTGGAATGAAAACATTACATTAATTTCTATAATGTTAAACATACATTTATATTTTAAAAATTAGATATCTAAATTTATTTTATTCCATGATAGATATATATTTATTAGGAAAAATGTCTCCTAAAAATTTATGTCATTAATATAACATGATAATTTTATTATTGTTATAAAACATTCACAGTCAGTATTTTTCACTAACATAAAATTAAATTATTTTAAAATATTATCAAAAATGTATCACTTGATTTTTATTACATAATTATTTGAAAAATTATTTCCATTTTATCAAGTTATAATTCAAATGATTCAAAAATGAAATCACGATATTCATTTCATGTGTTTAATCAATTCTATTTTTGAAGATCTACATTTTCTGTGAAATAATTACATGATCATTCTTTATCCTATTATGACCAATTATTAAATGTTAATTTCATTATTTAAAAATATATCTATGAATTTCATTAAAATAATTTATTCATTTTGTTTAATATAATTTAAGTTAAAAAATATATTTTCCCCATAAATCACTTTTCAAGAAAAAACATCTCCTTTAATTTTATTTTATTTTATTTAATATTTAAGATCATATTTACTATGAAATAATAAGTACATTTTATTATATAATGTTTTTCTATCTATATTTTATAATAACTTTATTCCTATTCATAACCAAAGATCAAATTACTACTTTATAAGATGAATTTTTGGATTTTTATATTTCAATAGTATTTCCCAATACAAATAAGCTTTTTATTATGTGTGATATATTCAATCCATCATAGTACTCATACAAAGGAACGTGTCGTAATATATTTATATGTTACACTATCCCCTACATAAGGAAAATGTATCCTACAAATTTTATCCAATATTTAACACAAAAGGGTTTTAATCATCTAGAAAATCTATTTTAGAGTGAGGAAGTGACTATTGAAACCCATTAATTTAAAATAATCTCTATTAATATACCCTAATTATTGAGGGAATGACAATTAATATGTTCTAAAAAATATGTATTTTTTTAAGAAATGTCATTTAATATTTTTTTTATTTTTTAACGAATACAAATTAATAACATTTCCTTTTGAAATGAACTTTGATTTCAATGTTATGACTTGAAATCACATAATTTAATATATATTTATTAAACCATGTACATTTAATTATAAAACATGATTATTGAGCATTGAATTATATATAAAACGTGATATATTTCCCTTCCAAATTGTTGATATACGAAATTATTTTACCATCAGGAGATAGAATCATAAAAACTTTACTTTCATGGAATATTTCCCTAAATTCATATGTCATTTTAGTTTCAAGAATATTTCCACCTCCACTTTACGACAAATACATTACGAAATATCCATTCATGAACCACTAAAATAAAATTTAAAAAGTTTTAAAGACAAAAAAGGGAGGAAATGTTATTTATCCTCTTTCTAACCATTAATATGAATAATAAATTAATGTGAACATATAGGATAATAAAAATTAAGAATAAACCTTCATATGATGACATAATAAATTATTCTATAATTCTTTAATAGTGATACTCAATTTCCAAAAAAATGCATTCCATGAATAACATACCTTATAACTTTAAAAAATATTCTTGATAAAAAAGAACACAAAAAAAGATTGATTTGATCATATATTCTTCTGATATCATGTTTAAATTTATCAACAAACTATATTAATCACTCATAAAGTTTTATACCAATTATATATTTTCACTAATTATTTAATATATAAAATATACTAATTATTTCAATAAATATCATAAACCACTATAAAGAATCAATAAAAAAATATTCATCCAAAACAAAACCCATGCATTAAAAAACAAATAAAATACCCATATATCCAATAATATTAATTATATATTAATCATATAATGTTCACACTATTGTGATCTTCTCCAAATGTAACACCAATAACGTATTCAAAAAAACAGTATTTCAATCAACTGGTTATATAAGTTATAAAACATGTGTTCATTGAATATGTACAACCCATTTATCCAAATTAAACATAGTAACATTGGAATTAAGAAATGAATAAAACAAAAAATATACATATACCATTAAATTTTCCGCCCATAATCATAATAAAACTATTCTCTAAATAATCATCAAACTAAACTATATTGTAAACCAAATGGATTTATATACCATAATCGACTATTAAAATTTGATAAATCAAATCAATATATTTTTTACCATATTGAAATTACATTGACATAAATCCTAAAAATAATATCAATATATTTAAACTGAAGATTAAACAAAGTCTTATCATCCCTAGCACAATATAACCATATATTATAAATCTTGAAATCGAATATATATATACATCAATCATTTTACATTATAAATATAATTTAATCCATTAATTGCAATCCTATTCCCAAAAACTACTTTCCAACAATAAAAATTTATAATCATATCTTAGAATCCATCAATATCATTGTAATAATGTATCTTAATTCAGAAATAATTAACTCAAACTACTAAAATATAGATCACTATTCATTATAATAACAATTTCAATGATTTATGCTCACTGATCTACCAAGTTGAGTATATACGTTGCTATAATTCCTTGAAACCATTACATAATTTTCTTCTTTATTTATCCATAAGATGATATTACATATTGATTGATAAATATATTGGAAAATATTTATAGGAAATGCTATTTTTAATATATATCATTGAGAAATCATCTCAAATATATTTTTAATTAGACATCATAATAATGTTTTATCTGAGTTCCTTAAATAATGGTTGGTGTTTAAAATATTTAAATAACTCATATGAAAAGATACATTCATAATATTCCCAAAGGTAACCCTCCATTATAGATAATATGAGGGTTGTAAATCTTTTTTGGGGGTATCCCTTGTAATTGTTTTAAATTCCAATGATATTTTTTCCAAAATGGGTATGATGAGAATGTTTTTAGGAAAATTGATCAAATTTTTCGCATGTTACATAATGATATTAAAGTATAATTGTGGATTTAAAAATATTATAATTTTTTCTACATGTATGTTGAGTATTTTAATAGTTTTATTAATGAAATTAGCATTATTCCACAATTAGTAATGCAAGTGGGTAATCTAGAAAAACTTTGATTGTGTTTAAATTAAACCCATCCATATTGAATATAAAATATTACCATGTTAAAAGGAATTTTTTATTCAATAATAAATAATTTTTTAAATAAATGAAACTAGAAAAATAAATAAATTTTATTAGTATATATTTTGATTGTATTTATATTAGAAACACATCCCTAGGGGTGAAATAATTTTGATCCAAAATATGTTTTACCAAGATTACCATAAATTTGGTTATCTAATATGTCATAAGATAATCCAAAAATAACCATAATTGATCATATCATACTAAATGTTCATTTTACAGTATAATTATAATATATAAAATCAACATAAATATTAACCCTTAATTATTTAGAAATTAATTAATTACATCAAAATATTTAAATTTACCCAAACCCTTGATGTGATACTAACTATAACATTATACACATAACCATTCAAAATATTACATGATTTAGGGGTTATATTTAATCATGTACATATCAATGACCTCTCAGGTTTAGGGTTATATATAATTATGAAATATATTACATTATAAAGCTTGAACTTAAACCAAATTTCTATATTTCCCAAAAATGAGGTATATGAAGACACACATTCCTTGAATTCGGTATCTCCCATTACTAAAACTCAGTATTTATATATTTTAACACATATTAATAATATATTTATAAAATGTTTACACATGGGATGGTAAATGTAAAATATTTTAATGGTTTTAAGGAAAAATGGTTCTAGTCTATTGGTATACATAAATAATCAAAGAGAAAATTTATCTTTTTCACAATAAACTCTTATATAAAATATTCATTTACTTATTCATAAAAAAAAGTATTTCCTAATTATTTTAAAAAATGTTTCATAATAATGTTTCATGGAAAACAATAATAGAAATAATATATTCTTGGAGAAACATGAATACTCCTGTACAGTTTTACCTAAATGGAATACATTCTCTTTGAAAATGTTTTATATATTTTTTATAAAAAATAATTTTTTAAACATTAAAAAAACCTTTTTAAGAACCATAAAATGTAAATAAATTTTTTTTATTGGTAATTATAGTTACATTCAACATTATAATAACCATTACTATAGAATCACATAACTCAATAATTTAGTCATTTCATAGAAGTGATTTGTCCTGGGAAAACATTTTACATTTAACCGATTCAGTGGGATGATATATCTTGATAACACATAATTGGATCTAAATTAATTCCACTTTTAATTGGAATAAAATTTATAGGAAACATAGCATGATTTATTTTCATATAACATTTAAATTTAAAAAAACTCAATCATATTTTTATTCAATACAGTAAACAATGTCACATTTAGATATCTTATATATGTGGAACGAAATATCCATTTTCTCATAAAACATATAAAATTATATATTATGAGAAGAGTGGGTAAAGAAAATTATTTTTAAAAACCAAGTTAATATAAAGAAAAAATTTGATAATGAATAAATATTATGAAGTTATGAAATTACAAAAAAGATTTTTTTTAAAAAAATAAACTTTTTATAGGGTTTTAAATAGTCAAAAGTAAACTATATGGAAAATATTGAAATGGTTACATTTTAATACATTGTAAATAAGTCCAATATGATAATGATAAGTTGATTATAGAGAATGTGACCATGGTTACATTATACACATAATCGAAGTCCTGATAAAAGTTTTATTTTAAAATATTATAATTAATTTTAGAACCATAAAGGATAGATGTATTTGAAAAATAAAATGTCATGTATAATGGAGGTGGCTGTCTACACATACACATGAGAGATGTTTCAATTATTCTATTTTATAGAAAATAAATGTATAAATTAATTTTCATTTATAGAATAATATTTATATTATTTATGTCATATTTATTTATTAGTACCATCCTTATGATGATCAATGAGTGGTTCTCTAGAAAAATAAATCATATCAGATCATGGAGGTAGTATTCAACATGTATGCACATGCGGTGTTATAATTTTCCAATAGAAGGAAAATTTAAGAAGGTATTTTATATATAATAATTAACAAATAATAATGATATAATTTTAATATTATATATTCATTAATTCCATATTTGTGACTATATATTATAGGTGAATTTAAAATAAGAAAAACATCACTTCATGGAGGTTGTCTCCCACACATATAGACGAATTATGTTTTCATTTTCAAAGGATGAAAAATATATAGAAATGTTTTTCTATATAAAATTATTTTCATTAAAATATATAATATGTTTTTATTTCATTATCCTATAGAATTTATAATATACATTTATGTGGTTTAAGTAGAAATAAACTAGTAATAAGTTACCCAGGACATATACCTCTTACATGGATATCTATCTTTGTCTTACACCATATGTATTTCTATTTTAGTGTTTTGAGAATTCTAGGTCCTCTATGATGTTGGGTGGATAGTTTGATGGTGATTTGGGTTGTGAATGGTTGATTTAATTATCATAAAAGTTGTGATGGAGTTAGTATATGAGGCTTTATATTTTAAATGAGGGGAGTGGAATGCTTGAAAGTACAAAAAACTTTTAAATATATTATATTTTTGTCCCAAATTATGTAAAAATAATTGATATTTTTCATATACATAGTGATAATGTTTCAATATAAAGTCATTAAACCATATTTAAAAATTAATTACTGAAGTTTTAATCAACCTCAATTATTTTTAACCCCTTTTAATAATTGATAATCATTAACTTAATGATAATATTTTTGTAATTTTACTATTTGTAATGATAAAAAATGAATTTATAATTATTAAAAAACTAATCATTATACCTCCATAAAAAATATTCATTTTTATATATTTAATTAATATTATTGGTAAAAATATAATATATATATATATATACTGAAAATAAATTTTTTAGAAATAAGACACTTTTTTAAAAAACATTTATTCAAAAATATTGTAATGTAATGATTACTATGGAATTAATTTAAATAATTAAAACAAATGGAGAATTATTTTATATTCAAAAAATCAAAATCATAAAAAAACCATGTTAATAAATTATTAAAAGAATGGAATGAATTTCGTTTTTATTTAAATAATAAAATTACATAAATTTAGAAATGATAATCATTAATTAACAATGAACTATATTAATTTATAAATATATATTTATTATATAAAACTTGTTTCATTAAATATCAAGTCATTATTATTTCATGATAATATGATAATACTGAAAGTACTTAAATGTTTTTTCATTATTCACTAAAAATAAATTGATCCTAAAAAATTTGAATACATTATCTTGATATTATATTGACATTATGATGTCATAATAATGTCCATTTTATAATTTACCTTTCAAAAATGGAATAAATTGAAAATAATATATGCCGAAATGTTATAATAAATGGTTATTTATGAAAATATATTATTTATGTTTAAAATGATATTTTTCTCATTCCATACCCAATAACCACCATTATATAAATATAAATTTATTTTACTAAAAATATGAACTTCATTTTTCATTAAAATTATATATCTATATTGATTAGCATAATTTACATGGATAAATATATAATGTATTTAAATAGTTTTCATGTATTTTTTTCCTTTTAGACTTATATAATTTAATTAAATATTTCATTACATTTTTACAAGGAATTAATCATTATATTTGTATTGATGTAAAATTTTCAATATAAATCTCATAAATTAAAACTTCTTTTCATACCCACCAATTCAATGATATGGTTATAAAAGTTATTTTTGAATAAAAATATTTCTATTTTATTCTGTATTTTTTTTATGATCAGTGCATTATGCAGTATGTAATATTAATCTTTTTATACATTCAATGTAATAAAAATTAAAATAATGTGGTGTTACCTATCTTGTGGAACCATGTGATTACAATATGAATAAATTTCATAGTTACTATGATATCTAGGATGTTGATTCTCTTTCCATATAGGTTTTACAAAGTCTTATGAACTTATTAGAGTAAATGATTCTATCACTATTAAATTATAAAATAATTTATATATGTTTTACAATCTTATTGTTAACCACTATGGAACACTGGTTATAGAAACAATTTGGACCTCCATTGAAGAAAAAGTGTTGTTGATAAAAAAAATTTCCCTCCACATAAATGGATTCTATTCCTAAAGTATTATATATTATATAAAATATTACATGTCAGTATATTATAGTGACGAATCCATATACAACCATTAGTTATAGGGGATACAAATCAATATAAAAGTTGATTCTATTTTGACAATATTATAAAATTTTAAACCATATCATCACTCTATAAATTCAACATTTATGAAATGTATAAATTAAATTTTTATTCATCAGCCTTATACCTAATATAGTAATCACAAGAGTATAGGTTGGTCTTGAATTCCTTTAATAAATTCATCATTTCATTAATTTATACCATCGTGTTTTATTTAGAAAAAGAAATACCATTTGTGACATAAAATGACATGTGAAATAGCCTAAACACACTTATTTTAGGGAAGAATTGAGACATACTCTAAATGAATCTAGTGAGATAATGAAAATTCTATGGGATATGATTTACCCTTTTACTACACAGTTTGATAATTTAAAGAGAAAAAATGATACTAAATGAATGATATTGTGAGCCAAAGGAAGGATAAATACTATAAGAGATGGTTACATGTCCATAGAATAAAACACATTTGACTCAATGTTTTTAAAAAGAAAATCATTCATTTTTTCCCGTGTCCTACCTTTTATATAAAATTAACATGTTATTAAATCTATAGGTATTCCTTTCCAGGTCTGGGAAATTTTCTTGATCTTGGGTGATAGAACCTATATTGTTTCTCCTATATAAATAAACATATTTCTCATTTGATATGATTTTGGAGAGGAAAACAAAATGATTATCATTAAGATGATTCTTTAGGACCATATATGAGATGTTTTACATGGTAATTGATTTTAATTTTTCAAATTCCAAGGGGTTCATCACCATAGGGATCATGATAATCATTTTTCAATTTTACCTCCCATAAATAAGTAATGGATTGTAAAATCCAAAAAATTAAAACACATGTTTCGTTTATATGACAAAGAATCATTATTATGTATTTCTAAAATTTTAAAAACATTGGGGGATTTTGGAAGATGAGAATCAAAAGAAAAATAGAGTGTGGATAAAATAAGCATCATAGAGATTTTAGCATGATATACGATAAGTAGTAGTGATTTATAAATCCAATGAAACATGTTTATTTCCATTATCGTATATAATTGTTCCTAATACTATTTGGTGAAATAATCTTGAATCCTATTCTATTATTAGAGTTACTGTCATGTTTGGGTCATTCACCAAGCTTGGAAATGGATCCACTATACTACAGGAGGTTTCCATATGTCTTAGTCATTAAGGATGTTGTCATAATACTAATCTAACTTATCTATTTGATCTTTTTGTCTATATGATTTAACCACATTAATATAAATTGTTCAATGTAGATCTTATGATAAGAATTAATGATTTGCATCCATAGTCTTCATAATTTAATGCTTAGATCCATATATTTCTTCTCGAACATTTAGTTTATCCAATTTATCATAAATCCTCTCATTATCATTAAATGAATCAATGGTCAAGGAACTTTTAACCATACATATTATTTATATAGTGATATAACATGTCATTGGAGGTTAATTGATTGGTAGAAACTATATATATAAACTGGAACCCTTTCGCTAAATGGATCTAGATCTACCAGGGGCGTTAGATCATATTTTGTATGTTTTCTACTAGTAAGAACATAATATGATTCCTTATTATGTATTGACACTGTAATATAAATTATGATGGATTGGTTTTGGTTGTTCAGATCTATTTTTCTCAAGAGTTATTAAACGATGGATCTTAAAAATTTCAATCCACATAACGAATTCATGAATTACTTATGACATATGGTTTTATATAAATATGATTATAATTATTGTCATGTGTGATAGTTCATGTATATCCATGTGTTCTATTATTTTATATAGTTTCCCTGTGATTTAAAAATGGCAAGTCTGTGTAAAATTATAACTATGAAGTATGTGCTATTATTTTACTCTTCCTTGTTATACCTAGTTGTGATTGAATGATTTCTGAGTAGAGTTTTATATCCTGCATCAAAGAGACAGATGATATTTTCATGAAATTTACACCCCAATATATTTAACATGTGATAGTTTCTCATACAATGATGAATAAAATTGTACATGGAAATAGAGCTATGGTATGGTAGTATTTTGGCTTAACCTATGAGAGGAGATTGGGTATAACATATTTTGGCATGGGATGAGGATTACATAGGGGTGAGACATCTTTATGGGAAAACCCTTGAGAGGTATGGTAATTTTGGCCTTTTCGAAATCAATTTATACTCTAGGGGTCAAGAAATTTTTTTGTATTAATCAGGTTTTGATTAGTGTTGATCCTTGAAATGGTATATGTTTTGGTAATGCAGCCATATCTATCATGTGATGTGGTATGGTACATTTATCCCAATTTGGAACCGAATATGGCATGATCATTGATCATGGAGTCATAGATATAAAATAATCACTCAACATAGAATTGGTCACATGATTTTGAATTTAAATATATCAAAATATGCACCATTATACACATGTGTACTTCATATTATGGACTCATTTTTTGTGTAATTTTAGGTTTGAACTAATTGACCACATAGAAATATTGATACATTCGAATAATACATGATCAGGGATCAGTTTAATGGAAAATAACCTATATTGGGGAGTTGAGTAAGTTGATCTTGGATGATGGAGTTTATTTATGGATAGACTTGAGAATATTATTTCAATTTTTTAATATATATTCATTTGTAATCATACTACAATTGAGCTTCAACATATGCTATGTTTTGGTTTATAATGTATGACCTCATACAAATTATTTTTCTATGAATATAATCTTTTAGATTCTAATGTGATATATTGGGATATTAATTTATACGTTTTTGTGATTCTAGTTTATGAAAATTGTTACTGATGGTATCATATCCCCACGACATCGTTACAAATATTACTTATAGACACTGGCCTCCTATATATGGGAATACCCAAATGAAGTCATGTGTCACTTTATCTCATGTCATGTGATTTAGGATATCAAATTAGAAAGTTTTTTTAAAGTAATATTTCCTTTTCCACTTCTACTTGAATATGTTTGTGGAATTGTATAAAATAGATAGGTTTATAGAACTTTTGTAGGGAATTCAAAAAAAATAGATATATTTTATGTGATAATCCTATAAGTTACCAATGATTGGATTTATTTTACAAGTTGTTATATTATAGACTAATGTTGATACTATGTACTATTACGTTGTTATAATTTATGATTATTGAGTTTGTTAATGAATATTCACTACGAACATATGTTCACATGGCATGCATATAATGTATTCTCATGGTAGTAATTAAATGAATTAAATGTCATTTTTTATATCTTATCAATGCTTCTATTAAATACGTGTTCTAACATTATACTAATTATAATAAGAATGATATCAATTATTATTTTTATTTGACTCCAACTAACATAAAGGTACTACTGAATTTGGTTAATCCCTAGGTGGAGTTAACTGGGTAATTCATTATGGGTATGTGGCCTCCTATGATAGGACTTCTTATAGAAATTTCATGTGTGCCCTTACAAAATAGAAGACCTTAAGTAAGATATTATATACATTTCCATGTTCTCCAATGGAATTTCATCTAATTTAACCTTAAAAATTCATAATGGGAATGAAAAGTGAGTCATTTCCTAACACCCCTACACTATAGGTTATTCAATTGATTCCATCAGATCTATAGGATGATGTAATTCAAAAAGAACCCAAACACACCCCATTTTTTTGAGAAGTGGAATTGGTTCATCCCCATGAATTTTGGTTAGTGATTTTCAATGAGGAAGAGATAAATGGTTTATGGTCAACTATTAGTTGGAGATAAATCTTTAGTATCTACTATCCTTCTAGGCTATTGGAGGACACTGAAATACTAAATATTGGATTGACATCATCGATGGAATAATTGATTTATTAAAGACACTAGAGGATCGATGGGTTAATATACACGATTTTATGATTTATGGAACCATCAAGTTATGGTGGGCTGTCATTAACCTAGTGGTGATATGTGAGAACCAAGCATAACTTACCTCCATGTATATATTCATTGGGAATTTTTCTAGAATATAGTGAAGTTTTATTGAGTTCAGGTGTTTAGATATATTTTGTACGTAACATTGACAGTGTCTACCTATTCTTATTATTTACCATAAATGATTTATTTTTCTGCTATTTTGGATGGGAATAAACATTTTAAGGAATAGATATTCAAGATTTTCCGTCAATAATATCTAAGGGTCATTATATGGGTCTTCATGATGGTAATGTATTCTATGCTACCACACAACAACCTACAGATTTATAAGGTTTATGAGGATAAAAGAGAAGTATTCATTCCTTAAAAACAAGTTGTTTCAAAAATTAGGAATCATAGTGATGTAGTGGGATTTTTTTTCTTGTTGTAGGAAGAGGGTGTAAGATGAGGCACAATTTGGTTAGGTTAGATAGTAATATCATTGAAGGTTTTCATCATAACCATATGAGTAATTTTGTGTAAAATTTGTTTCAATTATGGATAGTGTGGACAATATTACATGTTTTCACAAATAGATTTTTTTTTCATAAATATGAAAAATAGAATCATCTCTAACATTTATATTCATGGGTTTTGGAGAATGTTTTTTGAAATGATTTCTATAGGATGTTGGTTATGAGTCATGGAACTAATATGGGATATTTTTAGTAGGCCCAATTTTTCTGTGGTCGATGAATAAACTATCTTGGTGTCTCAAGGATAAGTTCATGGGACTAATGTTGGAATAGTGTATATTGTGTACTAGTTTCTAGGTGTTATAGTATATGTATTTTATACAATTTTAGGAATGGTTTAGATTACATTTATTCATTATACTTCACCATTTTATATTGGAGCATCCTAGTTTATTATATCCTCCCATAAAGTTATATGGTTATACTTTTTAGTTATGTTATCTGCCAAATATCTTTCACTTTATACGCATTTGGGGAAAAGAGTACACCATCATCAGAGATGACCAATTCATTTTATAGTTGTCACTAGTTCTATAAATTTGTACAAAATTATTATCTTGAAAATGAGTATCTTTAAAGATATTTCAAGAATGCACTAGTAAAGCAATTATTTGTACAAGATAGACAACATTATGAAACTCTTATCCTTTTTTAAACCTAAGAGGGAGAAATTTATTTTATCTAGTGAATAGGATGTTGATATAATATAATGGGACTAAACCTAATTTAGATTGATTCCATTACTATGTTGATGATGGGAATTTTTATCATGCTTAAATAAGTAATATCTCCCTCATCATTTCATCACATGGATAATGGTTACTCGTATATCATTATAGAGTGTTTCTATATACTTTATTTGGTTATATGAATTAAATATAATGATGAAACGGTGACAAATTCAGAACTATAATCTTGGATCATATGCTGAATTCTATAACATTACATTTCAATATTTTTTATTTTTTATTGAGGCTGAATTTTTTTAATCAAACAATACAACAATAGAGGAAAAACTAGATCACAAAAATTCAAGAATGCCTTTTCATTTTATTGTTTTATATATTTATAAAAACCAACTATATAAACTATTCAAAAGTAATTAAAATACATTCCTCTCATTTAACCATAATTTTATTACTCTACAGTTGGTCATAAATATCATCATTTTGAAATCCTTTATTTACTTATATCATTCATAAAAATTCATTAAAACATGGGGAAATGGAAACAAAATAAGGGTGATCTCAAAAGCATAATAAAAAAACATTTAAGCATTAAAAAATTTATTTCATCAATGAGAATAAACGTGTATAATGGTTTGATGACATAATAAGAGTTTATGATAGAATCATAAAAGAACTCATTCATATTAGAACATGGTCAATCAAATATGAAATTATTACAAAGTCAATAGTCATCATAATTAATAATCATGATCTATGTGATATCAATATCTATCATTAGAAACATTATAAACACATATAAAGCATAAATAAAACATGTACATACTTAGGCATCATTTTCACTTCACCATTACATCCTATCATACTAATTGAATAACCATATGGTAAAATTACATTACCAATGAAATTAAGGCTATCATGGACCCACCCATTGTTGGTTTATCACATAACCATCCATCATCCACCCATCACTGGTGTATCACAGAACCACTATTCATTGATTTATAAAGTTACCACCTATTAAATTTTTGAGTAGCATTAAAAAATAATCACACATAAATGCATGAAATTCATTATAAACTCATATGAAAAACCATAATCCCATTAATTACATGATTAACTCGGTGAATATAAATGGGTATCACATCAATTTCATGGAAACAAAATTACCCTATGGAAAATAAATGGGTAACATAACAATATATTTGAAACATGTTTATCTTGAGGAAAAATAGGTTCTTTAATAATTTTGTTAAATCATCTTTATCCCAGGGAAAATAAATTTGTTCCACAAAAATATCATTTAATATTTATTTACCCATGAAAATTAAATGGGTTTTGTAACAATCTCTTCGAATCATGGTTCACCCATCACAAATAAATGGGTTCCATAAAAATATACTTGAAACAAACATAATCCATCCAAAAAAATAAATTTTATGGTATTAATATTTTATATCCCTAGAAAAGGTTAAATAAAAAAATTGGATTTTAATTTTGACAAATGAATAAAAAAATAACATATATTTAAAAACATTCTTGAGGGAAATAATCTTTATACATTCAATGTGTCCCATTAAAATGTGATACGATTGAATCACAATCCACATGAAATAATATTATTAAATAATTGATGAACATCATGAAAATGAGGATATTCATGATATAAAATATTATCTAGTCTATATATGCATCTTAAAAAAGGTGATTTGTGTAAAACATAACAAGAAACACAAAGAACGTATATTTTGATAGAAAATGAATTACTTCTTCGATGATGTTAGATATATAAACCTCGGGAAAGAGAGATTATAAAATGGATATTTAAATCCCAAAAAAAATTGGATAAGAATCAAAAAATACATTAATGTGAAGTATATACAACACATAAAAAATATAAGTGGTGAATTTTTAATAAGTCTCATAGAAATAAATGTGAGACTATAAATCCCCTTAAAACTCTCATGACATCTGAATTGAACTCCCCAAAAGCAATAATCATCTAATAAAATAGTAATATAAAACTAATATAACATAATTAATGATATATTATATAAAAATAAGTATTAGGTACTAAAAAAATTATTTATTTAGTGAATTTGACATTTATCTCATATATGTAAAAAGTGACGTGAAAATCCCTTACAAAGATCATATGAATGGGCTAAGAATAAATAAATAAAATAATTATTTATATTGAATTTAAATCCACAGAATAAAATATAAAATAAATTATAAAACAAACAGGATTCACCTAACACATATTCATGTGATAACAAAACTAATGACATTGAATTTTAACCCGATGAATGTAAATTGAGAAAAAAATCACATACAACATTGGTAACATATGATCTGGGAAGCCCATTGGTAATAATAATAACATAAAACATATAAATGAAATAAATAAAATATAGTCCATGATATAATATATGATACGGTGCAGTAGTAACACCACACATAATATATACACGGTGAATATGATATTTATCTCCCATATGTAAAAAGATAGATGAAAATCACATAAAAAATCGTAACATTGGAGTGAGAATAAATCAATGAAAAAATTATGAATGAAAATTATAAATCCAAAAAATAAAAGTAAAATAATATTATAAAACAAAAATATGTAATTTCAAATATATTCATGTCATAACATAACTAATAACATAGAAAATTATCCCAATTTAAGTAAATCGAGTTTAGAAATCCATTACTTTGAGTCTAATTCACCATGAGAGATCTTTATATTTCTGAACAATAAACATATGTTAATAATTTAATTCTCTTAAATCCTTATTAATTAATAAATTTATTTAACTTATTATACTGTTAAAAATAAATAAATAACCAATTATTATTTTGTTGGATCTCTTGACCATATTCGGCTTATGTGTGAAAATTAACATTGATATGTCAACTAAGGTCAATGAACTCATTATTTAAACATATAAAGAATAATAAAAATTGAATAATTAATAAATTTTTTATATAAAATATGATATTAAAACCATTTAAAAAATATGGTTATAAAAAATAAACCAATGTTACGATCATGGAGATAGTAGGTAATACATGTGCATAAGTAACATTCCAATTTTTCAATAACCATTATGAAAAGAAGGTAAGAAAAATTTAACATTTCTAAAAAATAATTATAGAATAAATATTATATTATTTAATTATATTTACTTATATAAATAATTCCTGTCACTTTTTTGTTGAAATGGGATGATTCACATCTTTTTGAGGATATAGTAGTCCTCGCGTCCATGAATGACATTATCACATTTTCAGTGTACGAAATAGAAAAAGAAAAATGATATATTATATTTATAGATAGTTAATTATTTAATGAATATAATTAATATATAATTTATAAAATATATGTTTTTAACTGCATAATTGATACATTCCATATAATGTGTGAACGTGTTACATACATTTTAAGAGGTGGTAGTCAATATATCCATAAACAATATTACTCTATTAATACAAAATGAAATGTTCGAAGGTAAGTTCTATATATTATTTAAATATTTAGTATTAAATTATATGTATAATATATATCATATATAAATAGTATATCCATCATAATTCTCAATAATAAAAGGTGGTAAAAGAAAATCGAGTGACATCATTTCACATGGTGGTAGTTCATTGTACACATGAATGATGATTCCACAACACAGTTGACGGTGTTGTGTGAAATTTTAGGTCAAACCATTAATGTAAAAAAATATAATTATGTTAAGGATAATTAGGATAATATAATTTCAATTAATATGTTTAATTTAATGTATGGAGAAATAAATAAAACAAACGTACTCTTTTAAGAATGTTACATTTTTTTCGGGTATATCCATTTGATCTTTAAGAAGGGAAATAATTGGATAAATATATTTTTTAGGGGAGTCTTCAATAATTATATTAGTGATTGTGGGATCTAATTAGGGTAGGTGTTTGATGGGATGAAGTGATAGAGTGGTGATAATAAGTGAGGAGAGTTGGTGGCCTTTTATAAGTGAGGGAGGGGACATAAATGAATGTTTTGAAAAGAATGTTAGGTATACCCACATTTCTACCTCAACTTATCCTTAAATAAACCAAAACATTTAATAATAGAGGTTTAGAGGTAGAAATATGGCTATTCATTGGGTTATGGACACGTTTAAGGTCATTTTGAAACCTCATATTTAATGTTTAACCCTAAATAAACTCGTTCACCCTGATCACTGAAATTAATTTTTATTTAATTCACTAATATTTTTGGTTAAAATCTATGATCAAAATATTATACATTATACATTATTATGGTAAATAAATTCAAAATAAATCTTCCAATTTAAAACCACATATGTTGAATTATTATTTGAAAATTAATCTCACAAATAGAATGAGGAAGGCTGTTTTAAAATTAAAATATCAAATGTTTGATATGTTTTTATCTCCAATTTCAATGTGAAGTTTATAAAAACGTCTTAAATATGATTAAATGTTTTAAAAATTATTTAATTATACTTTAAAATAAATTTTAAATATTAATTAACATTTTTAATTAGTTATATGGAAATTTATTTTTTAATTAAAATTTATTATTATTTAGTCTTCATAATAACATGAATGTTCTCCTAAAAATAAAAAATAACAATCTGAAGGTAATTATGATATTTCAAAATAAAAAATAAAGTTTAATTTTTCCAATATATTTTATAAAAGTGTAAATATATTTTTTACAACATATCTTCTATTAAAAGGTTCAAGCAGTTATTTTTAAAATTATATAGCTTTTATTCTTAAAATAGGAATCATTATTTTGTTAAGCATAAAAACTTTATTGCATGAATTTCAGAAAATTTTATTAAATATATAAAATATCTTTTTAATTTATATCTTTAAATAACTTTTATTAAATAAAATCATTATAATAATAAACCATTCTGGTCATAAAAATCATTTTCATAAATACACATTTTTTATAATCAATTGGTATTTATTTTCCTTTCTAATAAATTAGAAACCAATAAATTGATTTTATAAACTTATGGAAACTATATTTTAATAATAATGTTAATATCATTCATTCCATCCATTAAAATGGCTAATTATAACCATAATAATAATAGTATATATTTTTATAGTAATACTTGAGCTTGTGTGCAATATAAGTCATCAAAGAAACTCGATGTTGTATAAAATAAAAGGTAAACAAGGTGTGTAATGTAATAAAATATATTTTATGTATTTATTGTAACACAACATATTAATTAATTTAAATTAATTTTAGATAATATGTTTTATAAAATCTCTGAATGTTACATCTACCCCACATAAAATGTAATTTTGACTCAAAATTTATATCTATTACCAAATGATTAACCATTATAAAATTACATTACTGAAAAGAACATCATTCAAAGGGTTAATAAAATATCCTATTTGATATGGAAATTAAGAAACATTAGGGTCATTGTATGGAACACAAAACTAGGTTTCCACATAGGGATAACATTTACAGGAAATTGAAAGATGGATTTAGAAGTGAAAATAATTCCCAAGGTCAAATATAGAGTAATAGTTTACAGGGTGTAGAGGAATTTAATGAATACTAAATAAAAATCCATATAGTTTTGTAAATGTTCATTTAAATCGTCAAAAAATATATTAAAAGTATAAAATTTTATTTCAAGATCATTTTCTTAAAGTTTATGTATTGTTTCACCATCCATACTAAGGGAATACAAAACATATACTTACTTGATTAGTAGAGATTCATACATTAATAAATTTATTCCAAAAATCTTCATTTTTCCTAGATGATTCATATTTATGTTTCATTTTCTTTTGAATAAGGATCACAACTAATATTTTAAATACCCCATAACCATAATGGGGATAAAAAATTTGGGTTACATATCATTATAAATTAACAAAAACAAAAATGTTTAAAACATAATAAGATAATTCCCAAAATGACTAAACCATCATATGGTATGAAAATCATTAAACATAAAAAGTATTACCAAAATTTCAATATATATAATTTCATAAACAACTATATTTTAAATTATTCAAAAATTTTCCAACGACATTGAATACTAGTGATTAAAAGGATTTATCATACAAACATCTAACATAAATAAACCATAATAACTTAAATGAAACCCCATATTTTCTATAGAAAACACAATATTTTTCTGTAATATTTCTTTATTCTAACCATGAAATCATGTAGGCCATTGGGAGGAAATGAATCCTTATTTTCAATCATTCATGTATTCAATCCCTACTGACATTTTATATGCATTGAGTTATCACTAAATATATGTCTTGACCTTTTTTCTTTAATCATGAATGAATCTTAAAACATTTCATTTTTTTGAGTGGGGTAAAAACAATACCTCATCTCAAACAACCCTCTCAAAAAATATCATTAATCACATTAAAATATCTTCACTAACAATTTTCAGGGGTTGTATAATATGTTGATCTTGTGAACATAATTAATATTTAGACCAATGATGGTTTCATAACTCATAATATTACCTCAACATTAAATGTACTAATGTTAAAAATATATTCTATAATGACCTCTGATGTCAAATATAACATCCAAGGTCCAATACTATAGATTCCTATGATAAAATCCAAAACATTACATTTCTAGATTTGATGTCGAAAATTATGACAAAATTGTTTCCATATAACCATACAACATTGAATAAAAATATCGATCACTTATGTTCTAGGTAATATTTTATGTTTGATATTTTATTGATTTAGAAAAAACACCTACATAAACAATTAACAAGGAATCAAAACAACTTTTTTCCCATTTGACCTGTTTTATCTTCTTCCAAAGTTGGTTATCAAAATCATCCAACTAAAATCCAGTATATATATATAATTCAACATCATTCTCTAAAACTAGAGGAAAGGGAAACATAATTAGGGTGATCTAAAACTCTCAAAAAGAGAAAATGTGACCATTCACAAATGAATATCATAAATTATCATAAGAGTGAATAAATATACGATAAAATAATCAAGGTGTATGAGGGAATCAAAAATTTACTCATACCATCAAAAAATTAATCATCAATTATGAAAACCTGGAATAGAAAATAGTAATCAAAATCAGTAATCATGATTCATGTGATATCAATCTTGATCATTAGAAACATTATAAACCAATATCAATCATAAATAAAACTTATACATACATGTGGAACCATTTTCACTTTACTCATTCATTCACTATTTAAAAATTAAAACTACACCATTGAATTACATTCCCAATGAGTTTTTGGGATATTCTGGACCCACCCATTGTTGGTTTCTCACATAACCACCATTAATTATTTTCTCATTGAACAGCTCCTCATTGGTTTATCTCTGAAGCACCTGTTATTAGTTTATAACAAAACTACCCATAACATTTCTAAGCATCATTACTGATTCATCACATATAATATATTTTATTTCAATATAAACTCATGGAAACAACTATTATATATTTTTTAAGATGATTTACTCATCTATGGAAATGGGTATCATGTTGATCTCATTGAAAAATTATTAAGTCACGCAAAAGAAAAGAGTTTCATTACAATCTATTTGAAACATGATTATCTAATGAAATAAATGGGTTATTTAATAATAACGTTGAAACATGGATAACTAATTAAAAATAAATGTGTTCAATTAAAATTTCATTAAAACTTTATTACCCATAAAAAAGAAATGTGTTTCATTACAATCACATTAAAAATGATTATCCCATAGAAATGAAATGGGTTCTAAAAAAATATTTCAAACAGTGATAATACATGTAAATAATGAATGTGTATTATATAAATATGAAATATCTCTAATGTAGGATAATTATAAAAACAAATTATTGACATTGATGTTTGGAAGTAGCATTAAATGATCGTAAAAAACATTCTCTTGGAAAATAATCATCAAACATTCAATGTGTCCCATACCACTTTGAAATGATTTAATCACAATCCCCATAAGTTAATAAAATTAAATCAAATAGATAATATAATGGAAATAATTAAATTCCTGATACAACATTTCATATATAAATATATACACATTATAATTGAAGATAGGTGTATAACATAACAACCATCAGAATGATGGAAAATTGAAATTAAAAATCCATTACCGCTTTGTTAACATTGAAATTGTAAGCCCCATGAAAGAGATACACTAAAATGGTTTTTTAAATCCTATTACAATTATGTATAATAATAATAAAATTATTTAATGGGATCTATATACACCACAAAACAAAAATATGTTTTGAATGTTTTCTAAATCTCAAAGACATAATAGTGAGTCTATAAATCCCCATAAAATTATAAAGAAATTTAAATTAGAAGCCCCAAATGTAATAATAATCTATTTAAAAATACAAATAATCTCAAAATAAATTTATTCTTGATCTAATATATGAAAAGGACAAGTAGATAAACCACCCCAAATAATTATGTCATTAATACGACACTTAACTCACATATGTAAACATGAATGTTCAAAATACATTACAAATATCATATCATTTGAGTGAGAATAAATCGATGAAATAATTATTCATTACAAATATAATTCCAAAAAAAATGAATAAATACTACATAAAACAGTTAGTGGTAATTTCACACATATTTTTTAATAACATAACAAATTACATATATGTTTAATGCAATGAATGGAAATTTAGATATTAAATCCCTTACAATAGTGGTAACATCTGAATAGGAAACCATAAATGCAATAATCACTAAATGAAACATATAAATACCATTAAGTATAAAATTTATTAAATAATATATAAAAATGTTTAGAAGATTCACCACAAAAAATAAGTGGTGAATATGAAATTAATTTCATAGATGTAAAAACTGTTATGAAAATATCATTCAAAGATCGTATCATTGGAGTAAGTATAAATCAATGAAATAATTAAATGCAAAAAAATTAAATACCAAACCTAATGAGCGAAGTATTTTATAAAACAAACGTAGGTCATTTCACATGTATTCTTGGCATAACACAACCAATGATATAGAATTTTACCCCAGTGAATGGGAATTGGGTAACACAATCCCTTACCATGAGTCTGATTCTCCAGTATTTTTATTTAAATTACTATATAATAAACATATGTCAACTATTTACTTACATTATAAACTTTTACATGTTTATAGTAAAATTTATTTTACTTCAAGTATTTTTATATTTAGTTACAAAAGAAATTAGTTTTATGTTGGATTATTAGACCATATTCAACTAATTTGTCAAAGTTGACATTGACAAGTTGACTAAGATCAATGAGTTCATTATGTAAACATATAAATACAAATAAAAATTAAATAAATATAACATATTTACCTCAATTTTACTTTTGAAAATAATAATTATATATGGTTATGAATAAGGAACATACATTACGATCTTGGATATGGTAGGCCAGACGTACGCATGAGTAATGTTTCTATTTTTAATAAACATTTTAGAAATAACGTTAGTGGAATTTATCATTATAGAATTATAATTATATATTAAATACAATATTATATAATTAAATATAATTTTAAGTATAATTCTTTGGATAAGGTGATGTAAAATTAAAAATCACATTGTTTTGAGGAAGAGGTAGTACATATATCCACGAATGAAATTAGGACATTTTCAGTGTGTGAAAGGGAAAGAAGATGATGATTTATTATATCTCAAGATAGATAATAATTTCATTATTTTCATAAAATTTCATTTATAGATTATTTGTTTTTAACCCATCTTTAATACGTTCTAAGTAAAGTGTAAATGTATCACATCACTTTGAGGAGGCCATAGTACACACGGTCACAAACGATGTTATCATATTCTAAAAAATTAGAAATCATGATAGTATTGGTATATAATAACAACATAAGTATAAAGAAATTATAAATAATATAAATATAATATAAAAAAAAGTATTCCCATTATAACTCTCGCCATAATATGTGGAAAATGAAAAATGACAGACATCATTTTCTGTGGCGGTAGTTCACCGCAAAAACTAATAGTGATTTCATCACACATTCGATGCAGGTGTGTGTAAGAATAGTTTTAAACCATAACATTACAAAATATTATTATATTTAGGATTAATATTATATTATATAATGATAAAATAATATTAACATATTCAGTGGATAATTAAATAAACAAATGTGCTCATTGAAGAATGTTACCTCTTCTTCATGTATCTCTATTTGGTATGGACCAATTGACTTCCTTGGTTTTATTTATTCCAAAAGTGAGGCATCTAGAATGATATGAGTGATTTTTTATGTTAATTTAGTAGGTAATTGATGATCCAAATGCCTTGATAGGTGTTAATATGTGAAGATAGTTGGTGGCCTCATATGAGTCATAGATATGATACACATAGTATTTTTAAATGAAATTTAGGTGTATCCATGTTTTTACCAAACAAGAGTCTTAAATAACACACCAAAAATGATTTTATAATTATGAGTTTTAGAATAATTCCATCCCTTGACTATTTGTGATGTTTACGGTCATTTTTACCTGGTATGTTTTATGTATAACCACTAATAAAAAATGTTTTTTTTCCATAATCACTATATTTATTTTTAATTACATTCACTAATATTTTTCAGATAAAACTATGTTTTTCATTTTAGAAATTAGAAATTATTATTATTGAAAATATTAATTCACTTCTTCCAAATTTCAATCATATAATTTTTATAATATTATATAATGATAATCCCACATATAGAATGAAAAAGAATGTTTTTAAAGTTAAAACATTAAATGATTGAGATGTTTTTATATCTAATTTCAAAGTGTAATTGATTGAAATTACATAAATATGATTTAATGATATAAATTTTTTCTATTTTTAATTTCAATCTAACTTAAAATATAATTTGAAATTATAAGTTATTTAGATGAAAATTAATTGTTCAGTTTAAATGTATTATTATTTACTATTCACGAAAATATGAATATTATTAGAAAAATACCTAAAATTAATAAAATATAAATTTTTATATTATTACATTAAATATTAATATTATTTTATTAAAATAAAATTAATTAATGTGAAAAAAAATATTTTAAAATGTGACTTCTCTTAAATGATAGTATAACAGTCTTTAAGAAATATTAATCCTTTTATGCATTCAAAAGGATTTATTCTTATCATAAACCTATATAAAATATTAGATTAAATTTAAAGAAAATAAATATATAACATATATGTTTAATTAATAACTTACAATAATTGTTATTAGTTTAATTTTTTAATATAAAATGTCATTTTTTTCATGAAAATAGTTTTTTCTAAATACACATCTGTTTTATTTAGTTGGGCTTTATTTGATTTTCAAAATTAATAGGTAGAAGATAAAATAATTTTATAAACATGTGTAAAATAAAATTTTAAATTTTATTTAACCTATTTCAATCCCTCCATCCCAATATCTATGTGATATCCATCACAATAAAAATAATATTAAATTGAGGTATGGTAAGAGTCAAGGTTGTGTGTAACATAAGACATCAAAGAAACATGCTATTGTGTGCAATGAAAGATAAAAATTCCTTTACATATGATGCTGGTTAAAATATGTATTTCATGAAATTATTTCTATTAAATAATTTAAATTTATTTTAATGAATATATTTCATAAAAAATCATGATGTTGCTGAAACCATTCCATAAGCATAACCAATATTGAGTAATTTGCATCATAGAGAACCAGATCATTTGAGTAAACTCGTCTTTTATCATGAATATTTTAAGGTGATGTGATTAATTAGATAAATAAACTCTCATTGGGGTGATCCAATATTTTTTACTAAGAAGGTCCACAGAAGCCTCATGTTGTTTATGGAATATAGGATGCTAATTGTGACCAAAATAATGAACATGAACCCATCTGAGTATTGATGAATTTTTTGATCATTTCATTGGAGAATGGTGTTTCACAAAAATTGAATTTTTATTAGGATATCACGAGGTTTTGTTTAATGTATTTTATAAATATATAAGATAGTTGTTAGGGGTAGTGATGAAATATAGGATTATCTAGTTAGGCCTTCTAGTTTGACTAATTCTCTAGAAGGGTTCATGGAACTAATGAATATGATATTCTACTCTTACATAGAATACATAATTGATCTCATTAATAATATCCATATACACTCACCAACCCCAGATAAACATGAGAGTAATGATATCATGTTGAGTACACTTCATGTTTATAAAATTTATTCAATAATTATAACTATCACTTTTATTTCTAATAATTTCGATTCCTTGGGATTTCATGTTCTAAGGTGATAATATCAGTTGACCATGAGAACGTATATGCATTGATTTTGTGGAAGTACCAGTGTAATGTGTTAGTGAGGATTATTTTCCTATGTCTGGATGGGTACATTAAATCATTAATTCAATAATTTTCTTATTTGGTAGTGTGTATAACTTGGTGTTCCATGAAGTGTGTGATGTTTTAATGGGGATATTACTGTTATGTATCCTTTCTACAGTTGAATATGAAATTGGAATTGACTCTAATTTCTAAATTTAATTATCCTAATAGTAGATATGCTGCTTATTTTAGTTCTTGTAGGGTTTTGGGGAGTTTTTTTTATGTATATATACCTGTTAATTACATATGGGTCTCATTATTAGCAACATCAATTGATGAAATAAAATATGCATGTAAAGAGTTAAAGGATGTGTCTTATAACCTAATGTGTTTGATCCATTATCTCTTTACTAAGAGGTGTTCCATAAAAATTAACTATAATATATTATTTTTTATTTTCTCATGATGGGACATGTAATATCTTATAGATATTTTTGGTTGTGTATCTACTAATTTTTGACTTGGAGATGGTTTATTCTATTAGAAAGGATAATGTGCCTATAGATGATCTTAGAAGGATGAGGCATGGACATGAAGAGAATAATTTATAATTTTAATGATTATTAATAATAGTTATATTATATTTTTTGGGTGTATTATTGGATTGAGGGATGATAAATGTTTCCTCTTTAGTGGTTGTATACTCCTAGTTAGACTGGGTAAAATACATTGAATAGTTGAATTAATAGTTCTTAGAGATTTTGGAATAGTTTTTGTTGAAAAACCCATATATTGGACATTAATTAATTATAAATTATGTTATATAAATTACTAGGATAGTTGGGGATTCAACCCCTATTAGTTAATAACTAGTGTGATATACTCATGATTCATAGTGAGTTTACAAACCATTGATCGATGAAGATGTATCATAATATCAAATGATGTTTCTAGTGTATAGGTTGGAAGTGTGACATCACATGATTTTTTTATCATTTTCATACCTATTAAAAGAGTCAATATAAGTATTAGTTATATGTTAGTTTTCCTCAACCTATATGTGTGCCTATTTGGAAATGGAATGAGGTGACAATGGCATTTATGTCTAGATTTCCAATGTCATTGGGAGTATATTTTATCTTTTCTGTTTTGATAAAGGTGAAATATTTATTCTTGATCCAACATAATCATTCCATATATGAATTGGGGAGACACTATGTTTGTGGGATAGTACCACATCATGGATTTCATATGAGGATTTAGTCTTACCAAGACTCATGATTCACGTCCTAGTTTCGAAAAGGCTTACATATGGTGATGGGGAATCCATTGAAGATGAGTACAGTGTATCCTCTTTAGTCTTATTTGAATCAAATAGGATAAGTTAGATTTTAAAGTATATGATTCCTAAATTCCTACTATATTGTTATTGAGCATGTTATAACCATTTTTTCATCAAAAAGTTTTAATAATTTAATAGATACTAGTTAATTTTATAGATGGTATTGTTAATGGAACAGAATATTTAGTCCTGTTATTCAATGATGTATTAGAAATAGGCTTACGTGGAATCAATTATTTGGTGGATTGTGGTGAAAAAGACGACAAATCATGTCCTCCTAACTCATAAAGGGATGTTTACCACTTAGAGTTGGCATCAGTCATATTTCAATAGGTGGTGATGACCTTTTTTGTTCACTATGGGTGAAGTAGTTTTCTAAAGAGTTCTACCTTTATTGGGGAAACAAGAATTCTCGATGTTGTAGAAGGCTTCATCATAGGTTGTATGACTTTTTAAGGTCATAGTACAATTAAAAATAGTGGCATAATGATTTTATATTATTCTATAGTATTTAAATATTTATAATGTGTTCCATGTATCTTATCGTTAAAATTATGATCCTGATCCTTCACATGTTATCAGAGGAAAAGATGATTAGTTTGACCTTGAGAACTCATTTTTTATTTATTAGTATCCATTGTGGATAAGAGTAAAAAAAGTTTACGTGTTATATTGTACAACTTGATTGAGTTATATTTTATTATAGATGAATACTACATAATACATGAGAGAGAGGGAGTGTAAGATGATTACGAGCAATGGTTTGACTTATTATCACAATATCAGTATAGTCTCTTCTCATAAAAGTGATGCCTTTATAAGGGGGTTTGTAACATCCTCAAAATTATAATGTATTCTATATTTATATTTCAGTGTTTAGTTCTTTTGTGTTCTGTGGAGTTTTAGAGTCTTTTTATGATCCTAAATTTGATGTAATGGAGATAGAGACATCAACTAGTAGCTTATAGATAACTGGGTGCCACTAAATAATAAGTATACTACCAATGGATATCTCATGGAGGTGTAATATTCTCCAAAAAACCTATTTTTAATATAAATCTAAATTGTAAAATGATATAGGCTATTCATTGGAATAGATATTAGCATTAGTCTCTTCCAAAAGAAACCATCCAGCTGGGAGCCAACCACGGGCAAACTGGTAGGCCCCAGAGTACCAGAGAATGAAGGGAACTTTTGAAATAATTCTATAAAACCCTATTTTTTATCCCACTCCATTTTTAGACTGTTATTCATATAGTGGTGTAATAAGATATCTATGTCTATAAAAATTTTCCTATAAATCTATTCTCTTTGATGATTATGACTTGAATGAATCTATTGACACCCAAATAGTATGATTCATCAGTTATATCCTTATTCCCCATTATATTGACATGAATCATGGATATATACAAAATTATCTCAATATATGGATGATATATTAATTTAATTGGGGATTACGGGTTTACTGGTTGATAGAGTTTAGATATTGATAATTTTCTACATCTATTGAATATATTGTGATCTTGTTTAGTGGTAGATCTCCTTTTGTATGTTGTTCAAAATATAATCCCAGGATATATTCTCATTCATAAATTATAATTATAATATAATATTTTTTATGTATTCAGATTGGTTATATAGATCATTGGTGTGTAGGAATAATATGGTGATCATTCATAGAAATTGAAATTTTTAGACATGTGGTTGGAATCCCTTACCCCATAGGGAATTTATAAAATTTTGATTGGAAACATTAACATGATTGTACATAAATTAATAGATTTAAAACCCATTTTTTAAAATTTTAAGATTATTATTTTAATGTGTTCTATATGTTTGGAATGTTAGATGTATTTGTTATGTTCCATGATTTTCCCCTTCTATGTTATACTATATTATGTGTGTGAATTCTTACCCTATAGAAGATTATATATTTTATCATTGTGATTAGTGGGATCAAAAAGTCCAGTTTATCCCTATATGGGGATATTTTGTTTGTGAAACATTAAACAATCATGATGGTATGAAATGAAGAAATGGTAGGGTTATGATAGAGTTATAGCCTCACCGAAGACAAAGGATGGAGTATGGAAACCATGTGATGTTAACTAAGGATGAGAAAGTGGTGAAAAGAACCCTATAGTCCTACCTAGTATAAATAAGTTGATGATGAACCTATGGCCTAGCCCATTATAGGCTTGGGATGTGACTTCCTTATAACCAAACATATGGCACGAGTGGTTATGGGCCTTGATATAAGGCACATGATGGACTTTAATCTTGATATGATATATGTTGAACTATGAGATATTCCTTCTAACGTGGTCCCTAAGAAGGATTGTAAGGATGTTGTGGAATCATGATTCATGAATGAACACAAATTATACAATTGGATAAATGTTTTTTCATTTACATATATCATGATATAACCCATTACAGACATGTTTAATTTATGTTAATGAATAATTAGTCGTGTCCTAATAGGTTTTTTTCCATACACTACATAAAAAACTAAATATATATTTTTTTAATTGTCAATGATCTTGATAATGTATAGGGACCCACATCGATGAGTTGAGTAGGTATATCTAGGAGGCTATAGGTGATTCCAGGATGGACTCCAAAAAATTTCTATAGTTTATTAATTTTTTTTGGTAACTTACTATAATTGACATTAATGTTTTTTGTATTTTGGTATACATGTTATTATATAAATGTCATTTAATATAGAAAGTTGATATTCATTGGAATCTTGTTGTTCTTTTGTAGGAATATTACTTATACATTTTTTTTCTAATTTTACTTTATTTATATTATTTCTGGGGATATAATATAACTATAACACAATTAATTCTCTCATTTCTATTTAAAATCCTTAAGATTATTGGATGGCACTGATGAAGTCCAATAGAAAATTTTCCAGGATTTAATGATTTCGGTTAGGTTGTTTCTTAAAAGAAACCCACCTTTTTTAAAATAAAAGTGCATACATCCCCATAAAAGGAACTGATAAGTACATCAGGAAAAGTGTGTTATTCATGTTCATTTAATTAAAAACCCAGAATATTTACTTTTATTTTCTTAATTTAAATAACATATCATCATCAGAAGCATTATCTATTGATGTAAATAATATATAAATTCTTAAATATTTCCCATATTGAAACCCATATATACTTGTATCTTCCCATTTTGATAAATAATTATTTTTATGATCTCATTTTCCTTTGGTCCATTATTGTTTATTTTAATGGTGAAATATTCATCCTATAGATAGATATTTATGTTTCTCAATAATTAATTTACCATAATAAATTAATAGAAAATCCTATATTTATTTCAACCATTGTTTACCAAAGATAAATGTATTTACTAAAGGATGTATATATATATATAAATAATATCCAATAAATACATTATTTTTTAAAATTAATAATATACCTAATTATCCCATAAAATAATTATATTTGTATTTATGAACTATATATATATATATCATGATCATCTATATTAGAGATTATAGTATCCAAATATTCCCAATAATCATATACTTGATTACCATCCCATCTATGAATTTTTTTAAAAATATACTATGGTTGGTCGTCATTCAAATTATGCTATGATACTTATACTTATAGAAGAGGATGTCAATGAGTTTTTTCACTCTAAGAATTTACATAGTCCTATATCAATATTATATGACCTGATTTATTTATTAAGATCACAGAGTGGTTTTATAAGAGAGGAGGTAGATGATTCACCACAATATCCAAGAAATTGTCCTACATGTGAGACTTTTAAAGAAACACATCTATTATTACCATGGTCTTATGGTTCCCTATTACGTTTTTACACAATTTAAATCATTAAATTAATTTTTTTAATTAAATAATCTAATTTTTATCATCAGAAATAGTTGATGTCTTATTTAGGTTCTTTGATTCACTTATATAATGTCCACCTACTTAATTCTCAAAAGGGTAAAAAATAATTTTTTTCCCTCCCACCTTCGAATGGATAATTCACTATAAGATAAAAGTAGATATTGATTTCTAATTATCACATATATTTAATATGTCATAAAAATATACCACTTTCAATATGAAAACCAAATTTTTAAGAGTGACCATAATGGTTACATGTTGGGATGAACTATATACAAGAGATGTGTGAAAATTTCCCTTCCAGAATTACATGTTATGGGAGTAAAGAATAAATTAATTGATGAAATAATTCATAAGTTATTTTCTAGTTTTGAATTTAATATTTTATGATTTAAACCTCAATAATAGAATTGATAAATGATAAATAACCAATTTTTTAGTTAAATTACCTAGAAAATCACATTTCGTAAAGGAATAAATTCCCATCACATTACATCTAGGGATACATATTATGAAATAATAATAAGAGAGTAAATGAGGATGATGTTAATGTTATAAAATATAGGGTACATATTATCCTTTAATAATTTATTCACTTTTACATTGGTGGTCATTCTTGACTATTTTCACCATGTGAATATAAAAGTGAAATCTTTGACTGTCTATATAAAAATGAGGACCGTGGGAGGATAACATATTCGTAATTTTCTATTGTTCCCAATGAGTTAGAGGTAGGAAATAGATTTTCATTTCAACAAAGGACATATTACTTTTCAAATTCATAAATATATTGGTGTTGAAAAGGGAAAATGTCACGACCCGACCCAACGGGGCTCGAGCCGCGACTCCCCAAGCCCGCCTCCAATAGGCCAGGGGCTGGCGACTAGCGCCGAGTAGGCTATCACACACATGGGAGGCATTAGCCTAAGGTACCTGGACACACGCACCCACAAACACCTCCATGCAACAGTGCAGAGATATAGAAACTGAAAAGTAAATGCATGCATACAATCTATCCCAAACCAGAGTGCAACAACAAAAGTACAAGGGCAAAACAGGGCCCACCAAAAGGAAACTACAAAGCGCGTCCAACCTGCTCTGAAGAAGGGGAACGCTGCCACAAACACCCGCCGGAAATCTCGCTCGGCACAGCTCCGGTAAACACCCCGGTCAACTCGCTCACAAAGCTCTGCCTGCTCCGGGTCCTCCTGGGACTCCGTCAAAAGGCCTGTGGTCTGCACAAGACACATACATGTGCGGGCAAAGCCCGTGCAGGGGTGAGTATAAACATACTCAGTAGGCACCCCAAAAACCCAAAACCCCAGGGAGCAACTGAAGGCAACAGTCCGCTCAACCCAGCCAGAGGGAACCCAGACGAGAGAGAAACTCCATCTCGTGACCATCCTCGGCTAAACACAACTAGTCAGCTCAGCTCAGCTCAGGTGTATGCCCATACATACACCTTGAACTATCCAGATATACACAGCTCACGCCACAAAGCCACAAGAGGTACCGACCTCATCACCAGCAACTGTCCACAACCAGGAGAGTACACCACGTACACTGTCATACCAGATGACACTCATCCGAGAGATACACTCCATCGGGATACTCGCAAACATCACAGACGCTCACCCGAGAGACCACGCTCATCGGATAGCATCACTGAGGAAACATCACTGAAACACTACAACCACCAAACTCCACGGATAGGGGATCGCCGCTAGGGTCCGCTAGGGGATACCAAGACCCACTCCGGTATACGTAGCTCACAGATAGGGGATCACTCCCAGGGTCCGCTGGGGGATACCACGACCCGATCTGGCATACGTAGTTCTCACAGATAGGGGATCACACCCAGGATCCGCTGGGGGATGCCACAACCCGATCTGTCGCTCGGCAGAAGCTCCACACACAGATAGAGGATCATCGTCCATATAAAGATGGTCACGACGATACCGGAACCCTATCTGGTATAACTCGCGATGTAGGGGATCAAACTGACGATGCCGCAACCCTACCGTAACCACGCGCTGAGTAGGGGATCGCATAACCAACGATATCGCAACCCTACCGACATCAAGCGCTGAGTAGGGGATCGTATAACCAACGATGCCACAACCCTACTGTGCACAACCCACCACGTAGGGGATCATATTTCCGATGATGCCACAAACCCTACGGGATTAACCTGCTAGATAGGGGATCGCTGCCCGTGAAATAGGTGGTCACAGCGATACCAAGAACCCGATCTAGGGTAAAGATGCTAGAGGATCCACTTCGGGGCCACCGGAGGGATACCACAACTCTAACAGTTTTAACATCCCAACGAGAGGATCACAAACCCACACAAAGGTTGTGATGCCACACGAACCCTCGTGGGAACGAACCAAGGGAGAACCCTCAACCACTACTGGTCCAAACGTCGCTAACCCGAGCGACCCGCCACAACGCCACACTGCGCACCTCCTAGGCCAAAACCGAAGCCACCATCGCGTTCCACGCGGAAAAACTCGCAGGATAGGCTGCTTACTCGCCCGAAACGGAGCACCGGTGAAAAAGGCACTATTCACCGTAGCTAGCTCGTGCGGGGCCCACACAACGATCCCGAAACCCATCGAGCGGACCATACCACGATGATCCCCTCGGAAAAACAGGCGGAATCGACTACTCACTCGCCCAAAACGGACACCCGGTGAAAAAGGTACTATTCACCGAAGGCCGGCTCGGGTGGGGCCCACGCCTGGATTCCGAAACTCATCGAACGGATCGCACCATTGCGATCCTCTCGGAAAAACACACAGGATCGACTATTCATCTGCCAAAATCGGACTCCTGGTGCAAAAGCTGCGTTTCTCCGCAAACGCCAAAACCCGGCCTCGTGGGGCCCGCACCCCGTTCGCAAACCCAACACCCGGAAACCATCTCAAAAAGTCCGTCGTACCATCAGGGTCTCAACGCCACTGACGGCACGTCAATCGGACGCTCCGGGTAGAAGTTACAACGGCCCGAAGTCGTAAAATAATAAAATAATATTATTTTATACGACGTTTCTCGCTCCCGGGCCACGATCCCGAACCTTTAAACCCTCGAACCCATACCGGAGGGTTCGCCTCCTCGTCTGGGTCACGTCGCCGCAAACGGCACGCGAATCCGACTCCCGAGGTGCAAGATACGGGGGTTTAAAGACCCCCGTATGCAAAAAACTGGCCGGACCGGCCCGGACCGGCCGGTCCGGCCGGCCTGGACCGGCCGCCGCCGCCGGCCCGCCCTGGCCGGCGGCGCTCCGCCGCGCGCCACCGCGGCTCCGCCGCGGGCCGCCGGAATCCGCCGGCGCCGGCGGATCTTCCGCGGACCGCCGGGGGCACCCCGGTGGTCCGTTTTGCGATCCGGAGGCGCCTACGCGACCCTCGGGACCCGATCTACACTGCTACGGCTTCAATTTGCAGAAAAACGCAGGAAAAACGGGATCGGGGATTAAAACTCAAACCGCCTACCTCGCGGGCGAAACGCCGACGTTCTGCCTCAGATCCGCGCTCCCGAGCTTCCGCTGCGCACTCCTGGAACGTCCGCCGTCGAATTCTGAGCTCGTAGGCGCTCCGTTTGCTCGATTCGGCAGAGTGGCGGCGAAGAACGACGAAGAACGGCGAAGAACAATCAAAGGGGGGGGGGCGCTGATATTTATATCAGCGGCCCGCCGGCGCCAAACCCGCCTCGGACCCGACGCCCGATGCGAACAAAAGTAATGTCACCCCTAGGGTAAACGCGCCGTTCTGAACGCAACGGCGGTCTCAGATTTTCGATCCGAGACTCCGTTCAGAAGTTATTTGAGCCGACGCTCGCACACAAACTTGCCACTTATTTACGGAAACGCCCCTGGTGGCGTTTCCCACCGCAGGCCCGCGCCCGCAAAGATTACACCCTGCCTAGGGTAAACGGCACGTTCCGGACGCAACCGTGCCCTCAGATTCCCGTTCTGAGCTACCGTTTAGGAGATATCACACCCCCGCCACGTGCATAGTATAAAAAACTTAATATTTTTATAAAATTAATTCCGGGCACACCGGGCCTCGGAATCGCACGCCGTCTTCGCGCCCAGCTCTGGAATTATTCGTAGAAATATTCCAAAGTCTGACAGGGCCAAAAACCCGAGTCGCTACATCCTCCCCCCCTTAGAACTTTTCGTCCCCGAAAAGCCCTAAGCACAAGGAAAGCGACTGGACTCTCAACTGGGTCTCACACACCAGCGAGCTCACCAACAAACAACCACTCAGGGTCTTACCAACGCCCTGAACAAAACTCGAGCAAGAAACAAAAGGAAAGAGTACCGCTAAACAGTGTCTGTCAAACTACTGCAGTAAGTAGAAAAGACACAAGGCGTACCTCTATCCATCCGCGGTGCCTCTGGGTCGACTGCCTCCAGGGCATGCAACTGTCCTCGCCCTCGGCCACCAGCTCCCTGAGCTTGGTGTGGACCACCTGGAGGTGGGGGTGGTGGCAACTGGTACTGTCTACCACCGCCTCCCGCTGCACCAGCTCCGACACCACGTCCGCCGCCCTGCGGACCTCCTTGCTCGAGACGCTGTCTCTGCCAAGGCGGTCCATCGATCGGCTCCCTCTCAGCAGCACGTCGGGTCGGACAATCTCTAGCAAGATGTCCCTGACCATCGCAAGCATAACACCGCCTCTCCTGCGGCTGACCAAAACCGGCCTGCGAGCCCTGTGAGCCCTGAGGCTCAGATCCTCCATCCTGGGGTCGCCTCCTGAAACGTCGGCCACGTCCAGACCCCTGAGTCTGTCGTCGGCTACCAGATGCCGATCCGACCGACGAAGTCTCAGCTCTCGCGTGCCCAGCACCAACAGGAGAGATCTGCTCAGCCAGAAAGCTTTCCACCACCAGCGCTCGCTCCAGCACTCCAGCATAGGTGGGCAGACACAAGGAAACCACACCTGCTCGGATGTCCCTGCGTAAGCCCTGCTCGAAGGTCCGAGCCCTAAAGAACGGGTCTCGAACCATATCCAGGGAGTAGCGCGACAGGTCTGTAAACCTCGCTGAGTACTCCGCCACAGTCATGCTCTCCTGACGAAGCTGCAGAAGCTCCTGGATCCGCACTGACCTCAGCGTCACCGGATAGAACTCCTCCCTGAAGAGCCGCTCAAACTCTGCCCACGTGAGCGTCTCCTCGTCATGGGACTGCGTCACCAAACTCCACCATCGCCCGGCCGAACCATGCAGAAGGCTCGCCGCTAGGACCACCATCTGATCTGGAGGTGTCCTCACTAGGCGGAAAACTCGGGTGACTGCCTCAAGCCAGTCATCAGCTGCCTGGGGGGTCTGGATCACCCCGAAACCTCAGAGGTCGCTGCCTCTGGAACTCGTGCAACGCACTCAGCCTGCGTGCAACCTCGTCCTGCACCGCCGGTACAACCAGCTGCTCGACAGGTGGTGGCTCAACTGGCAGACCACCTGGAGGTGCAACCTCAGAACCTGCGCCCTGCTCCACAGCCACTACACGGGGCGGGTCATCAGCACAATCCTGCTGCGGAACCCTCACTGGCTGTCGTCGTGGAGGCATCCTGAAATACATTCAAGACACACCACAGTCAAAGAGTATATCTGGAGAGCTGACTCAAGAAGGACAAGGAAAAACCCAAAACCCAGTCCTATATGATGCATGTACCATGATGTCCCCGCGACCAGTGTACGAATGTCCCGAGTCGAAAGGCAGGTTATCAGAGTCCTGGTGTATGGATACGTCGGCCGCCGCACCAACACTGGAGTCCCTGGCCTGAAAGCCGAACTCGAAACACCCTAACACTGCCGCTATGCAACCCAAACCAAACTCACAGCTAGACCAGCTACGCTCTGAGATCCCAAAGGTGGAACCTGCTCTGATACCACTCTGTCACGACCCGACCCAACGGGGCTCGAGCCGCGACTCCCCAAGCCCGCCTCCAATAGGCCAGGGGCTGGCGACTAGCTCCGAGTAGGCTATCACACACATGGGAGGCATTAGCCTAAGGTACCTGTACACACGCACCCACAAACACCTCCATGCAACAGTGCAGAGATATAGAAACTGAAAAGTAAATGCATGCATACAATCTATCCCAAACCAGAGTGCAACAACAAAAGTACAAGGGCAAAACAGGGCCCACCAAAAGGAAACTACAAAGCGCGTCCAACCTGCTCTGAAGAAGGGGATCGCTGCCCGTGAAATAGGTGGTCACAGCGATACCAAGAACCCGATCTAGGGTAAAGATGCTAGAGGATCCACTTCGGGGCCACCGGAGGGATACCAAAACTCTAACAGTTTTAACATCCCAACGAGAGGATCATAAACCCACACGAAGGTTGTGATGCCACACGAACCCTCGTGGGAACGAAACAAGGGAGAACCCTCAACCACTACTGGTCCAAACGTCGCTAACCCGAGCGACCCGCCACAACGCCACACTGCGCACCTCCTAGGCCAAAACCGAAGCCACCATCGCGTTCCACGCGGAAAAACTCGCAGGATAGGCTGCTTACTCGCCCGAAACGGAGCACCGGTGAAAAAGGCACTATTCACCGTAGCTAGCTCGTGCGGGGCCCACACAACGATCCCGAAACCCATCGAGCGGACCATACCACGATGATCCCCTCGGAAAAACAGGCGGAATCGACTACTCACTCGCCCAAAACGGACACCCGGTGAAAAAGGTACTATTCACCGAAGGCCGGCTCGGGTGGGGCCCACGCCTGGATTCCGAAACTCATCGAACGGATCGCACCATTGCGATCCTCTCGGAAAAACACACAGGATCGACTATTCATCTGCCAAAATCGGACTCCTGGTGCAAAAGCTGCGTTTCTCCGCAAACGCCAAAACCCGGCCTCGTGGGGCCCGCACCCCGTTCGCAAACCCAACACCCGGAAACCATCTCAAAAAGTCCGTCGTACCATCAGGGTCTCAACGCCACTGACGGCACGTCAATCGGACGCTCCGGGTAGAAGTTACAACGACCCGAAGTCGTAAAATAATAAAATAATATTATTTTATACGACGTTTCTCGCTCCCGGGCCACGATCCCGAACCTTTAAACCCTCGAACCCATACCGGAGGGTTCGCCTCGTCGTCTGGGTCACGTCGCCGCAAACGGCACGCGAATCCGACTCCCGAGGTGCAAGATACGGGGGTTTAAAGACCCCCGTATGCGAAAAACTGGCCGGACCGGCCCGGACCGGCCGGTCCGGCCGGCCTGGACCGGCCGCCGCCGCCGGCCCGCCCTGGCCGGCGGCGCTCCGCCGCGCCGGTGCCGCGCCGGCGGATCTTCCGCGGACCGCCGGGGGCACCCCGGTGGTCCGTTTTGCGATCCGGAGGCGCCTACGCGACCCTCGGGACCCGATCTACACTGCTACGGCTTCAATTTGCAGAAAAACGCAGCAAAAACGGGATCGGGGATTAAAACTCAAACCGCCTACCTCGCGGGCGAAACGCCGACGTTCTGCCTCAGATCCGCGCTCCCGAGCTTCCGCTGCGCACTCCTGGAACGTCCGCCGTCGAATTCTGAGCTCGTAGGCGCTCCGTTTGCTCGATTCGGCAGAGTGGCGGCGAAGAACGACGAAGAACGGCGAAGAACAATCAAAGGGGGGGGGGGCGCTGATATTTATATCAGCGGCCCGCCGGCGCCAAACCCGTCTCGGACCCGACGCCCGATGCGAACAAAAGTAAGGTCACCCCTAGGGTAAACGCGCCGTTCTGAACGCAACGGCGGTCTCAGATTTTCGATCCGAGACTCCGTTCAGAAGTTATTTGAGCCGACGCTCGCACACAAACTTGCCACTTATTTACGGAAACGCCCCTGGTGGCGTTTCCCACCGCAGGCCCGCGCCCGCAAAGATTACACCCTGCCTAGGGTAAACGGCACGTTCCGGACGCAACCGTGCCCTCAGATTCCCGTTCTGAGCTACCGTTTAGGAGATATCACACCCCCGCCACGTGCATAGTATAAAAAACTTAATATTTTTATAAAATTAATTCCGGGCACACCGGGCCTCGGAATCGCACGCCGTCTTCGCGCCCAGCTCTGGAATTATTCGTAGAAATATTCCAAAGTCTGACAGGGCCAAAAACCCGAGTCGCTACAGAAAATGTAAAAAGTAATTATCAGATCATATAACAGTCCATAATTTCTAGAGATGATATATCTTTTGAAAATTGGGATTGAGTAATATAATCATGGGGATTCATATCATTGGATTCTAGATAAATAAAAAAGAAATCCCTAGGAGAGATCATCACCTTCTATAATATAGAGGTCATTAAATGTATAATGGGTATCACACCTCATTTGAGGTTATATTAAAGGGACCCAATAGTATGAACTATAAATCATACCACTATAAGGATTAGTCATAATATCTATTGAACACATAAAATAAATGTTTATTGATGGAAATAAATCTATTAACACTTACTTTATAACACATTTAGTATCATATGGTTATGAAATAAATAATTCTTAATTTAAATCTATATCCTTGGTTGTAGAAACTAATAGAGAATGAAATTATTCCTTAAAATATTCATTATATTCTCAAAAGTAACATTCCATGGATTCTATAAATATATATATGGAATCTATGTATGAAATATGGACCACAGTGGTGGGAGGAATGACAATGGTCGAGTTCCATGAGGGTACATATGAATTCCTGGTATGAGATTTATCTACCATATAGTACTAATAATATTGATAAACCTATTGGTTGAATCTAAGAAACTGGCCAACATAATTTCAGAAGAAGTGTTTATAATAATATTAGATGGAAGAGCTAAAATAAATAATGATTGGATAAGGGAGAAGCATATTTCAAAAAAAATACATTGATGGTTTTCATCCATGTGAAATTATTGAGATCAACATATAGGAACTAGAGAATATAATTTTCAGTTATTTAAAATGGGTAAATTGTTTAATGGATGTTGGATCTCATAAATTAAATGTAACACCTAGAAAAGATTGTATGTATTTTCTATTAATAAATACATTGTTGAATTGTTTTTTTAACTTGCATCATCAAAACAAAATTAAAAATGATAAGTGTTTTTGAGATGATAGATTATAATAAATTAGAAATTTTAATATATTATGAGATTATAATATAAAAAAAATTTATAAAGATTTTGAGAGGTGTAAAAACAAAGAGAAATAAAAATACCAAGAACATAACTTAAATATCATCCTCATTTTCCATGAATAGAATAACAATTATTAAAAATATGAAATGAAATAAAAAACATTGAAATACATTTCATATTTCTATAGATAAGTAAAATAATTGGATGAATGATTTTCTGAGTAAATATAATGTTATAAATAGTAATTGAATGTGACTCTTATATATTTTCATAAGAAATATTTTCAATTGAAATATGATCATTATATTTATGATTAATTTGTATGCATGTATCCAATGATCAATTTTAATTATATTAATTTTTATTAGAAATTTTTGAATAATATAATTCACCAAAAAATAAGTATTTTTATAAAAAGATAATATATAATAATTTATTTTTATTTTCATTCATTATATATTATTTTAATTGTTATTATTTTTAAAGAATGATTTATTGTAGTTATAAAATTAAATGAAATATCAGAATTCTTATTAATTGATATAATTTAAATTTTACAAAATAAATAATTAAATTAAATGGTATGTAATTAAATTTTATTTATGTTACAAATAGATACATTTTTTTGAAAAAAAAATTCAATGTGTTTTATTTTTTAATATTAATAAATAAAATATATCATTTCATACTGGAAAAAATTCTTATTTTCGGTGTTATAAGGTCAATTTTAGTTTTTTGATTGTGTTTTTCTTTATAGTTAATGGATTTTTTTAAATGGATCATAAGAAACATTAATGTTCTAAATGATCTTCTAGAGCTCGAATATCCTATAAGATCAAACAAAATTCATAAATACTAAAGCATCATATAGAGTTCATAAGTTACAATGGGTAACATATGAATTTATAATTTGTAGAGTATCATGTAGGGTATCAAATTCAGAATTTATCACATGAAATGTGGATGTTTAGCGAATATGGACGTGTTTAGTAGTCATTCAAAATCATGCATTAAAAAGAACACTTATAATTTTATGTGATGAAGGAGGGTCATGTTAAAAATAAGAAAATAAGACCATCCATTAAAAAAATAGGATGGTGCGAATATGTCCACTAGTAACTCCTAATCACTTCATCGTATAAAAATCCATGGTTAATTTATAAGAGTTGCATATTTCATATGTATTGTAATAAAATGTAATTTATGAATCCATATTATGGTCCCTCAAAATCATGTGATTTTATTACCTTCCATGGATCTCATGATGAATTCATGGGACATGATAGATTTTTATGATGGTAACCAAGAATAAAATTCATGAGACATGCAATATCATATGGTGGTAGATTAAAAACTAGTAACTAATTACATGAATTGCATAAGGGTTATTCTGAGGCATTTTAATGAATGAATAATCATGATACCATGAGTTATGATAGTGAATTTAGGTCTATAAATAACATTTAATCCATCCATATGATCCGAATGTGGTTTCTTTTATTCATTAATATGATAAGACCTACAAAGGAGGGATTTCATGTGATGTTAATGGGGTTATATAAAAAAATATTTTTTATGATAATAAATGAATAAGGTGTTTGATGTAAAGAGAAAACTAAATAGAATATTTGATATAATTATAAGGTTGTTATGCTCATATTATTTTCATACACAGGTAGACATGCAAGATTCATGTGATTTTTATATGAAGGAAAAAGTCCCATAATAATTTCATGCAATCCAAATAATAAAGTCATAGTCTCGTGATCTATATATTTTATACAAGGTCATGTGCTAGAATTATGAATCATTCATAAGATAATTTTTGTCCTATAAAAGGGTCTTATACAGAATTTACAATCAATAAGAGTAATAGTCTCATGAAATGGTTGTTTTCATATCTTTGATTAAATAAGTGAATAATGACTCACATAATTGTGAATGATATCATAAATGAGAATCAATAGATTCTACTGGAGGGGAAGTGTGTTCACTTCATAAGAGAGAGATATTATGTAACTTCTAAATTGTGATTTATTATTGACTAGTTGGGGTAGTGAATCTAATCTGAACCTTCTAATATTAATGAACATTAGTGTATTTGGTACATCAGTACATTTCCATTATATAATCCTTGGACATATCATAATGATGGTGAAAAAAAAATACTTATGTCATGTGATTTCTTTGATTTCCATTTATGAATCTATGTGGGACAAAGATATAAGATAATTTTTTTAATGGTGTAAAAAGATCAAAATATGTTAGTATTTTAATATTTCAGTCCCTAATTCATCATCATCTCAAAATTTATATAACACGGTTTGGATTAAAATTCATATTAAAAGAAATGGATAATGTTATATTTTTCTTCTTAACTAATGTAGTTGATTTTTTATCCTAGAGAGATTATAATATTCAATTGAAATGAAGTTTATATATGGAAGAATCAGATGTAGTAATATTATCAATAAACAAATATGGAAGTGTATACTAATGAAATTCATGGTATTTCTTATAGTAGGGAAAAGAGATAGTTGTCAACATTAGATGGGGTAGAATTGGATGATAATTCTAGAATAATCAATTCATTATGGGAATATTAATCCAATATAATAAACACAAATTTAATTCCATTTAAGTCATCTCTATTGAAGAAATATTAGTTTTTAAAAATCCATGTAGTTAATTTGAAATTCTAGGATAGATAATTTATTATTCTATGAAAAATTAATGGAAACCTATAGATGCACCATATTGTGTCTAATATTACATTCATTGAATACTGAATGTTTTTGTGGAAGACATGCATCATCTCAGATAAATTCTTGATGATGTAATTATCATTATATTCATTCAGAGAAGACTTCTACCAAGATTCAATACAAAATTCAATTTACTAGAGTTTAAATATGAAAAGAATAAATCTTTTGATATATTATATAGAAATATTATAGCATATTATATGATAAATGGTGGTTATGATGCTATGGAAGAAGGGATGTATAAATAAGAAGAAACTTGAGTCTGTGAGGATTCTCATAAATTAATAAGCATCGGAAGAATAATAATTGGTTGTGTTTTTTTCATGCATGTCCTCAAATATAAATATGTGGAAATGGAACATCCTCTTGTAGTCATTGATTAGTGAAATTATGGATATATATCCATAATGTGTCCCAATAAGTTTCATAAAAATTTTGAGGATGATGGTAAAATTCAAAAGAAAAAGTCCATAGACAATGTGGAAGAGTGGAAAAATACATAACAAAAAATCATTATAATGATTAATTTGGTTATAAAAGGAAATTAAACTTAAATTAATCATAGGGATAAGAGAAGGAAGAATAAAATGATTAGGGATGAGAATATATTATGGATGTTTTGTGAAATTCCCAAATAATGGATGTAATTGAAATTGTCAAAGGATCCTTATAATAATGTGTTGAACTTTATGATCAATTATAAGATTTATTTTTGGATATAGATTTTTGGATAACTAAAATAGTGAAATATATGAAGGTGGTTGAAGATTCCAAAATCTAATGTAGTAGATAAATGAATTGAATTTTGTATTGAATGAAAAAATTCAATTATTCAATAAAGAAATCCATAAATCTGAAGAAAAAAAATCTTTATGTGTGTGATCAATAATTAAGAATATATTAAGATTATTGATCGTTTGACTCACAAAGAAAATGATTGGGGAAAATGAATACATGAAATATAAGAATATTTTCTTTGTTGTAATGAATAAATGTAAATTAGTGTGACAAAAAATTATATCATGGTATGAAATTGGGATGAAATTCAAAAAAGTGATATAAAAAAGAAATTATATTATGAATGTGTAGAAATCAAGTCAAATAAATGTTATGTGAAGAAAAAACACATAAAATGACATAACATTTAAAGAGGATGATCATAAATAGAATGGGGTGATGATTTGAGTGACACCACAAACACCTACTCTTAGGTTGAAGGTTAGTTGGTATGTGATTCAAACTCATAAGAATCAAGGAACCCATGGTAGAAAAATTGATGTAGTAGTTACACACAACTTGAATTAGTTGTTATTATTATAGAATGATATGAAATTTTAAATATGTTTATTACCTATATGTATGGTAATGAATGGAATATTAACAATATAGTTATCAAAATATATGTTAGTATTCCACGAATTCATTGGACATTATATATATTTGGTGTAGAGGATTCAGACGCGTTTCTAGATATTTCTCATTGATAATTCCTAAAAATGTGTTCAGGACAACATAAATTGTTTATAAATAGTGTCTTAAGAGGTAATGAAATGAACTAGTAGTCAAGATTCGATTTTTGGATTTTTCAAGTTAATTTTGGTTCATTAAATATAGTGGAGGATTAAGAATACAATTCATCATCATCTGTGAAGTGTTTTGCAAGGATATAATTAAAAGAGATGCACATGTTCTGGTTGCCGATATTTCCATAAATGCATATCATCACACTAAAATGTGGATAAATATGTGTGTGTGAACTACCCATTTGATATGAAATAAGAATCTGGCGAAGGTAGTGAGGTTTTATATGGAAGGATTCTTGAAATTTGGAAATGATAAAGTTTTGATGATTACTTTCTTGCAAAAATCAATTTTGGGGAAATAGACATGATAAGTGTAAACGTCTTGGTTCTTGAAGGCCGCAATCACAACCTATTTAGTGTATATAAAATATATCCCTTAAAAACCATATAATAATTTTTATTAATCTCTATATATTGTTACTTCAGTAAATATTTTATATTTGGTGCTTGGGGGTACAATTACATCAAACATATGATTATCTTTATCATCAAGAGAAATTACCATGTAGTTGTTTGTCCCAAAAAAATTCATAAAGTGGAATGAATAAATTATGATTGGATAAAAATATTTATGATTTTTATCTTAGGAAGATTAATAAAGGGTATTGTATAAATTTCAAAGTCATGTAATCCAACCATCTATGGAAGATTTAGTGAAATTGTATATGGCTCAATATTTTCCTTTGTTATCACTTGATTGTACTCATACATTCAATTCCTTCCATCAAAGAAATATTAATTTCATTATGTATAAGGTAAAAGTTAAATGGTCACCAAGAGTTCATTGACTAGTTCATATTGATGTATATGAACATATTTCACCAATATCTCTTAAAAGAATATATATTATGTCCATTCCATTGATTATTTTATTAAAATGGGATATGATTTAGTTATTGCCCACAACTATAAGATGTATAGTTGTGTGACACATTCTCAAATTTATATCAAAAAGATTATATGTAAGAAAAATAATTATGTCCTAAATTTTTAAAATAATGGGGTAAAAAAATAGCAAATTTTAATATTAACTAATAAAAAATGGGAGAATGAATCATGTTTGATCAGTATGAAATCTATAGAAAAATATATTTCTTGAGACAAGTATTATTATTATTATCCCTATAGACACAATGATTGTTATTGAGAATGACCATCTAGAGATATCTTAAAATCAGTAGTTTTACATTTTATGTAAATATTTAATAGAAACTTATTATCTCTTAAGGAAGAGAAGATTCCATATTAGATATGTCCATAAAAGAAGTTAAAAATTAATTACCTTTGATTCTTGAGAAGTGACTGCTTCATTCTCAATAATAAAAAATTTTAGGAGTTAGAATCCCCTTGAGATAGAGGGGTATTTAGTAGCTACTTAGAAAAAACATTTAAATGATTAAATAAGTTTATGGATAAATTTTTCATATATAAATAATGTTATTTTATTGGGTAATGAGAGAAATCTCTTACCAATCAATGATCGATCTCAATACAATTATGATGAATATATTAAGAGCTTGTGAAAAATGAAAGTAACAAATGTGAATTAAAAAAGATGATTCAAATATTAGGATGAATTAGCATAGACCCGTATCTACAAAAAACCGATAAGTTGAGAAAAAATTGATTGGGAGAACATATTGTGTTATAATATGGTACCTGTATAGAGAGAGACGACTATGGAACTTAATCATGTTTATTTTATATCATATTTAGATCCAACGTTCTTTTGAATAAGCTAAAAGTTAATATAATTTGGGTTAGGTTATGATTATTTTGATCATATAAAAATAAATCATACATGGGAGAATGTTTTGATGCTGATATACAGTAATTTCATGAGGGTAAAATGGGTCTTCCATAAAAAAGAAGAGATGTGGCGCACCAATTTGAATCAATTGATTAATTTTTTTTAAAGGATTCTCTAAGATAGAGAACATCAATGTACATGAATCTTTCATACTAGCTATAAGGGTCGAGAAAATATGATAATTATTGTCTATATCAATGCGATGGAAGTTCAATTATATTTATATGGTTGTGGAGATAACATTTTTAAATGGGGTTGTGGACGAAAAAGTGTATATTTAATAACCAGAATATTTTAACATTAATAAAGTTATGAAAAAACAATTTTAGTTAATTAATGGGAAATATGTATTGAATCATAAAATAACATCATGATATTCTTTAATTCATTAGTATTTTAATAATAGAGGATTCTAACAAGGTTGAGTAGAAAACAATGTATAATATAATTATGAGATTATTCAATTGATGATGGAGCTAGTGTATATTAATACTATAATATTTGGGGATCATGTAATGCACAATGAAATTAGTTTTTAGAATTCATGAAATATGAGTTTGAAATTTCAATGATTGTAGAGCGATCATGTTTTTTCATGGATTACAACTAATGGAAGGAATACATGAAAAAATTATTTCACAAAATAAATATGATAAAGAGTTTGTATGAATATTTTGAAAGAAAATTCCAATGAGGTGAAAAATCTTGTTTCTATACAAGTGAAATTTCAATGGATTGATGATGGGAAATAGTCAATATTATAGAATACCAAAATATAATTGGATTTTTGTCATTCGTAATAGTGACATGATCTTATATTTATTGTACACATACAATGTATCATTGTATCAATGTAATAAAAAAGAAATACCATAAATTGTAAAGAAAATAATAATTCTTACTATCAAAGGCATGGTGGATTTCAATTTAATATAAAATGATAGTACTCAGAAATAGTAATTAGGTTTCACATATTCCTATATGGATAATTCAGAAGATGACAGAAATTCAACAACCTGTGGTGCATTATATCATTCAAAACAATGTCTTTCTTTTATAAGAAAGAAATAATATTATATTCATTTAATAACTATATAAAATGAATTTATGGTGGGTACTCAATATTTCATGTTATTAATATGGATGAAAAATAAAATTTAATATATTGGATTTGAAGTGAACATCATTATTGGAATCCATTGTGTTAATTTAAGTACAAAAAATGATATATAAAATCCGGTCCATTCATCAAGGACAAATAATATTGAAATAAAATTTCACATTATGAAGGATGAAATGGATATTTGATATGTGATTTGAAATTGTGTTCCTACTAAACAACTAATTGAAAATATCCTAATTAAGGAAATACCCAATGAATAATTATAATGGTATTGAATGAATTTTTAATTCCAATGGAGGCCCCAAAATTAAGCAATGGGATATGGTACCACCACTCACCGAGGTATGTTGTGTTTTCTTGAATGTGTTGATATATTTTATTTTCCAAAATTTATATAACAATGGAAATACCTTTGTGTTTTTTAATAAAGAGGAAGAAAATTTTATGATCATGTTCAAGGGGAGATTCCAATATTCTGAATAATAGAATAGGTGATCTTTTATCATATATAATTTATGGAGTTGTTCCACTAGATTATGAGAATCATTATAGGGATTGGCCTTTGGGGTCAGGAAGCTATAGGATTGCATGTTATTATTAAGAAATGATCTTAGGGGAATATATTGTTTTATCATTGGTTTTAGAGATAGTTTCTAAAGTAAAAGTCAGGAATGATGTGATTACACAATGACACATTCATGATACTATTGATTATCATGTTAATCATGACTCAGGGGGGGTTTAGATTATGTGATGTTGTAGTCATTGATCTCTTTCTCAGGTTGTAGAAGGGAAATAGGTTCACATTAACATGAAATTATAGCAATTTGGTTCATGAAGTTTATATCTATGAGAAACAAACCCTAAGAGGAATATTTTTTTAAATAAAACTTTAATATGTTTGAAGGTTATTTTTTTTGATAAATAGGTTTCAATTTTATTACAATGGTTGATTTCTGTTCAATCATATGCAGTGTGAATGTTTCTGAGTATTATGTGAAGAAAAAAAATCATGATGGATCCCTGAGAGTTTTTATATTATGAAAAATAACATGAAAGTGAGTATTTATAAAGGATCAAATGGGTAAAATAATTCTAAAGGTATCATGAACTGTGTGTATGGCTGGAAAAGGGGGTTGTGTCATATAGTTGTTAAAAATTACATGTTGATAGGAAGTCATTTCATTGTGAGATCTGAAGGATATCTGGTGTCCAAATAAAATAAATCTGATCACATAACCAAAAATATTCAAATGCGGAATGTTCTTTTGGGTACATGTAATCATTTGATAAAATTATTACTAATTTTTCATATAAAATACTCAAATGAAGGTGTTTAAGGAATAACGACTTTAATTGATTTTGTTATATTTTTGTCTCTTAAAATCAGGCAATCACATTACCGTTTATTGATCATGTGATGGATTAAAATGTAATATTATAATACAATGATGTTGAAAAATGTGGATAGATTGATGCATGTGAAATTTCATGAAGATCGATCATGAAATCCCAAAACACATAAGTGAAGCACATATTGGTGTTATAGAGGTGGTTGAACGATCAAGTGACCACAATTTTTATACTAAATCTTGTTTATATATGACTATAAATACCTCATAGCCCATCCGTAATAGTGGAATGTGTTTTATTAAGTGGGATGATCCAAATTAATTTACTAATTTATATTTTACGTGATGAAAATTATGTTACATAATGACATAAGTCACATAATATGGATTATGAAAATATTCTCATCTTATGATGGATAAAAATGTGATTTCCCATAATTTTATAGGAGTTATGTTCATGGTTTTTTGTGCTTATAATGTCCCATCAGAGTCCTGAAATCCATGTGAGTTGGAAATGGTATCATTTTACATTTATGTGATACACATGGGAAGAGAAAGGTCATGTGATCCATGAGAGAAGAATAGTTTCTAATGATGGAGTCACATGATCTATGTAATATGAAGAGGTTATTGTGAATCAGTATAGTTTTTGGGATACATGATCAATGATGGAAAATTTGGTATAGTATTTTTTTATATCATTGTTTATATAGGTATAAAAAGACACACACAAGTGAGAAAAACTTAGAAATGATCAACATATGATTCAATATGATTATTAATGTTTACACATAATTTGATATAGAGATGAGATCTTTCAAATTGTGAATGGTTTTAAACCAATATTGAAAATGTGTTCACTCTGAACCATTTAATATCGATTTTTATTAGTGTGTTTGATACATAATAAAATTTATTTTATAATATCATTCGATGTAGCCTTGTGCAGATGCTCCATGAATTTTTTTTCTTATTCACGTTTCACTTTCAATTTATTATTTTTTTTATGTGATGGAGGGAGAATATATTTTTATTTAACAATGCAATAAGATGCCAAGGGGTAGCAGTTTTAATCTTTCATACCCTGATTCACAATAACTCTTTGCATTTTAAATTTTTGGAATACCATACTTAAATGATAAATCTAATGTAATGTCACAATTTTTAATGATGTATTATAATAAATTTAATATTAATTTATCTAATATTTTATTTTGAACATGTATTCTTAAAAATGAAAATTTTCTATAAATTACTATGTTTACATGCAATATTTTGTTTTCATTTACAATAAAATTAAATTATATTTAATAATTGGATTAGATTAAATTTTGTTTCAAAATATCAACATATCTAAGTTTGATATAATTTTTGTTTAATTTTTAAAAAACAAATAAATTATCATGTCAAATAATGAATCACATAACTAAAAGACTATAATATATAATATAGGTTTAATAATATTTATAAAAGATATAAAAAATTATAGTGGATATATAAGGGAATATAGAGCCTCGTTTTTTTAACAAATGGTTACACGTTACTCATAAAAATGGCCTTAGTTAACTATTGAGCAAAAACATTTTTCCAAAATTCCACTCACACTCACTTATAGAACAATGCCTCCACTAATCCTCCAAAACTACTCAAACTAAAAGGACATACATTAAAAACTAAATAATATTGAGTTTTAAGTAAAGAACGCATTATCCTTTGTTAATAGATATTTTCAGGTATAGAGTTTTAGATAATTGTGCCATACCTCATATATAAGATAACCATATAATAAAATTTTGAAACATTAGATAAGTATATATTTATCTAACCGTAAAAATAATTTAAAAAATATTATTTTGTATATGAAAATAAAATCACGACCTTCATCAAAACATAATAATTTTTATTAATAATCCTTCAATCCTATGTAAAAAATTTTATAAAACGTTTTATGATTACATAAAGTTTTATACAGTAAATTAAAATTAAAAGACCATATGTTCATTGGAAATCATGAATCCACATGAGAACCCTTTTACAAACCATATGTTTTCCACAGAAAAGGAATTATCAATTAAAAATTAATCAGTTATATTATCATTTCAAAATAATTTTTTTACATTAAATATAACTATCATGAAGAGAAATGTTAGGGAGGTTCCTTGGGATAACATCTCATATAACCCATATAGTACCCTTTAAGAAACCTTAAAAATAAGATGAATCATATGAAAAACATCATATTGAAATCACTAGATAACATAACCATTACCCAAGTAATTTGGTAATTGTCTAGGAACACCAATCATATTAATATAGTTGGTTCATCAGTACTGTAAACATGTACACACTACAACATTTTTTCCAAGGACCATAGATGAATAAAAAAATTAATTTTTTTACTTTTTATCAAAAACTTCCTGAGAAACTCTGTCAAACACGTTTCAATAACACATTAGAATACAAATTAACTATTTTTTTAATAAACCATTTCATGAACATAAAGACCATAGAGATATATAAATTGTGTTATTCTTTGAAGAAGACAAGAAATTTTTTAATTGAATCCTATCTTTAAATAATTTGTAGGCTAGCATTAAATCATTTTACACAGTGAATGTTAAAATTAAACATTCATTTTAACTTTTGTATATATAGTCAAAAATTCCATAAAAATATTCAATTTTTCATAAAAATAGAATGAAAGAAGATAAATCCATTATAAAATATAATGTCAATAAAATAATTATTTTTATAAAATGGACATAAATGAAATATGTGGAGTTTCAAAGAAAACATTAATATATATATTTTTAAAGAAATCGCCATATAACATGGGAAATATATTTATCTCATTACACGTGAATGAATAACATTAAAAAAATAAATAACTTGATAAAAGTGAAATTTATTATATAACATTTCAATGGGTTTGAACATACAACTTATCAAAGAATATTTGTTCATAAAATCAAACTATTCTTCAATGACTTGAAGTGGTGGAAAATTCCCGTACATTTAGTCCGAAATGTCACTTATGATCCATGAATTGAAAAATAATGAAATTATATTAATTATTTACTTTCATGATACCCATTTCATGTATATAATCCTTTTAGTTCATTTATTAGAATTTCATATACAAATACATAATTAATTATCTTTACATTGGGTATTTCAATGATATTAGGATTATTTTTCAAAAAAGACACTATTTGGTAGATTATTGATCAAATAGGACGTTACTAAAAATATTAAGAATAATAATAATAACATAATTATCATTTTTACACATCTCTAAAAAATATTATGAAATAAAATTAAATATTTTTTTGGAATATGAATTACATAATGATCATGGAGATGGTAGGTTATACATACACAATAGTAATGTTTCAATTTTACAATGATAATAAAGAAAATAAGATATGAATTATTTAAACATTAATGAATTATAATATTATCATAAAAAATATAATTTCTATTAATATAAATACTGATATCATCCATGTGAGTTGGTTATCAAAATAAAATCACATCCCTTCATGGAGGTGGTAGAAAACACGTCCGAGAATGACATTATAATTTCTAGTGTAAAAATGAAAATGATATATTAATTTTCATGATTAATAAATATTTCAATAAAATAATTTTTACTTAATTTATATAACATATATTTATTAATAGTATCCTTATTAAAATCCAAGTAAATCATTAGTGAAAAACGGATCACATCACTTCATGAGGTGGTAGTCTGCCACACACAAGAGAGACATTATCATATCACATACAAAATAAAGTGTAGGATAGTATATGTGATTCAAAAACTCCATAACATTTAATATTATAAAAATATCACATATAATCATTAAATATATCATAATTACATTCTATGGGAGGTGTGATAGAAAATAAATTATATATGATTGTGATGGGATAGACCACCACACAGATGAATAACGATTTTCAATACAATTTGAAGGAAGAGAAGATAAAATAAGGTCATTAAAATGTCATAGTAAAATATTTTTTTTGTGAGATAATTTTGTTATTATAAAATTTTAATTGATTAATATTTTAATTAGGTGGAAGAATAAATAAAATAATGATGCTTAGTTAAGCATCATACCACTACATCATGAAACCTCTTCAAGTAAGAACCAAAAATCATTATATGGTAAAATTATGATCAACCTAAGTGGTCTAAATCATTTAAACAGAAGTAAGGAAGATACATGGTTATAAATATTTTTGAGAAAACTTCTTTCAAATTGTGTATAATAGAGGATAGGGGTGGCCTTTTATATGTGAGGTCAATGGCACACTTACGATATTCAAATCGAAAAATATGAAATCATGTTTTTTACATTAATAAATAACCCAAAATGGGATTTTAATGATATATTTACATGATACGTAATACATATGTTAAACCAATATATTTTAAACTAGTTACTAGTTTATTTTACCACCTGAGTAAATCTGTTTCTACCTTAATAGTGGTAATTATTATTTTTTTTTCATAATTCATTATGGTAAAAAAATTATATATAAAATATTTGGTAATTAAAATTTTTAAGATTAAAAATATAGAATTAATTTCACAAAAATTTATTCCAAAAAAGAGCTAAATTTTAATTTTTATCAAAACCCATAAACTCGACAAAAAAGGAAGGTTTTCATGAATTTTATTTTTATAGAAAAAGATGATATTATAAAAACTCAATGAGTAATAATAAACATTTTAAGAATAAAAATTATTTTATATTTTTATATTATATATAAATTCTATATAAAACCTTCATCATTCTGGATTATATTAATTAATTAAAATAGGGAAATATTATTGATTTTAAAACACATTTTATAATAAATTTAATTTTTAAACAATAAATATATATACTAAAACCAAGATTAAGTTGATTGAAAAGTAATTGAATAAAATAAATATAACTAAATGATACACATGTTTCTTGAAATCATATTCAAATAATGGGAATTTAATTTACATAATTTATTGAAAATAAACTACATTTTTTTAAAAATTATTACTTTTCACTATTCAATGAAAAATCAATATTTTCATTAAATTCCAAAAATTCCACCAAATGAAATTTTTTATATTTTAATTTAAAAAATGGTATTCTATTTTCATAATTCAATATCTATAAACATAAATTATTATTTTAATAAATAGTTTATAATAAAAGGGTATAAATAGAATTATATCTTATTAATATATACATTATATAATATTTTTTAAATGAATATAACCATTTAATTCATAATAATACACAAGAAAATGGTTTATTCATTCATTACCTAGGTGTTTTTCATTCATCCACTTTTATTAAATACCTCCTTGCATTTTTATTCAATTATTAATGACGTGTGAAAAATATTTCCTTTATATAATTTTCATATTATAATGTTACCCTTTCAATTATATGGTTTGACATAAAACTACAAGTCCCCCTATCGATGGTTATGAATTTGAAGAAGATGTTTCCATCAGCAGTATTACCTTTCAACTGAAAAAATTCATTTATTAAAATAATGGATTAATATAGAATGTATTTTCTTAACATTGATAAATGAAAAAACATTTTCTAGATAAGAAAAAATAATTCGTAAAGCCCCTTATTAGGAAACTGATCCAACTTGATCCATGATTTTCATCCATTCTATGGAATTGTGGACATAGATTCGCCTTTTAAAAAAATTATAACATATTTCCACAGAGTTGCATTATAAAATCAAATTAATCATGGTCCTTAAAATACAGACCTTTCCACTTCTTATCTTCTTTAAATTTCATCCTTCTCTAAGTTGTCCTCTTATGTTACTGAATAAATAGCAACTTCTATGTTCTTTCCTCTACCAACTGTGGTGCCATAAACATCCATTATATAATTTTATCCAAAAATTATGACATTACACACAACATTAATTATAATTCCTCAAAAGGTTCCTTATGTATACAAGAATTAAATCTATTTGTATATGAATCCTTATCCAAAGAAATATGATGATCCATAATTTCATTGCAATACATTAAAAAAGAAAAAACATATCATCCATGTAAAAAATTGTTCAATTACAATTTCAATCAAATTTTGGGTGAAATGCTTTATTGAAATTTAATTTATAAATGAATGGATTCTTATTTCCATTACAAAAAAAATTAGATGTGAACATGAAATCATGATCTGGTAGAATTAAGAGAGGCACTCCATGTAACCGGACTATATCTATCATATATAGTCCAAAAATATGATCAAAGGACATAGTTTCCAAAATTGGAATGAAATGAAGAGATTTAATTTACTGATCCAAAATAAAACAAATCAAATTATTAACTTTATATGTAATTAGAAATCCCACCACAAAATAGATTTATTTGTTTTTTAAATACGACTCTGACATTGGAAAATATTAAAGAAATGTGTTTCGTAATTGTTATTATTCATTAACATACCGATGAGTCAAACATATCATGGTAATTTTTGAAATATATATTTTTATTCCATTTCATTATTAATACATCCTATGTTCTCTTTACATCATACTACAACCTAAATGAATGAGAAATGGATATCTATGAGCTTCATGTAATAAATCATTCTTCAACTCGGAATCAAAGAGGAAAAAATTCCCAATCACCAAAAAAACGTCATCACCATTATTAACATTAAAAAACATACCCTTCAATATAGATTTTGTATTTTCTTACAAAGGAAGATCCTTATTATCAGATTTCATAATTCATTTGGACAATTTTATCTCTACTAAAACATGAATCAAAATAGTGGATATCAGTATATTCACATCTTCTAGAACAAATTTTTCAAATCGATGACCATAGATTCACTTGAAAAACAAAAATTTTAAATTAGTATAATTATTTTCTAAAATCAGCGTCCAATTTTTTGATTTTCTAGAATAATAAAGAATTATGAAATCAATATCCGAGATCATATCAATATATCTTCATTTTATCATTTTTAATTCTTTCCAATTGAATATATTCTGAAAATATTTATGATTTGTATATTTTTCACACTTTACACAATTAAAATAATACCTCAAAATTTTTGTTGAAAAAATGGAGAAAACTAATTCTAGATCATAAATAAGGTAATATAACTCTAGTGGTTTCATGTAACATGATGCATAAACAATGAAATGATCATTCTAAATTAAGAAACAATGAATTTGTTTCAAGGAATAATTGAAGGATAGGTTTAATTCTCTACCTATATAAGAATGAAATAAAACTATAAAATTCAATAATATTCTCATAATATCATACGTAGAATCATTACATAAATTTTTTCAGATTAATTTATATGAATTTCAGGTTTACGTAGGCAGTGATATAGGAAATCAAGAAAGTATACCTCAAAACATCTCTAGTAACATGTTATTCTAAGAAAATATGATTCTCAATGATATTTCGATTACATAGCCTTTAATTAAAAAAATTACTAGGGTCAGTCTTTATTCAGTGTTTGGAAATAATTTCTATAAAGAAGTAAATTTGTTGTAATCAAAATTCTCAATTATTAAAACTCCTATACATTTTCCATTTTTGAGGTTTTGAAAAAAATATATAGGGTTTTTTCATTTTTCTATTCTCTTTTGGAATATTTCAGAATATCATCAATAAACACAACCAAAAAATTATTTAAAAACTCTTGAAAATATATTTTCATAAGGTATATTTATTTAATATGATCATTTTAAAAAATAAAGGGCGTAACTACAAACTCTTAATTACTATATATTCTATGAGAAAAAGTATTTAAAATGCATTCTATAATAAAATTTATAAAATGGTACCCTTAGATGATATCAAACCTCGAAAGATACCATATTCTCTGGTGCTGGTAATAAAATCCTCCATATGAATCAGTGGATGAAATTTCCCAACATTGATGTTATTCAAATCATCCTAGTTAGTGAATAGTCTCAATAAACCTTCTTTCTTTTTAGTAATCAAAATAGTCACACCGTATGGTGCTGTAATATTTTCAATGAAACCTATATCTAATTACTCCCACAATTTTTTTTCAATTCTAAAATCAGAACTTAATTTTCTCGATAAGGGAGATTAAAAATAAGAATATCTTTAGGAACTGATTCAATAATTAATTCATCCTTCTGATCAAGAATAAAACCATAAAATTAATCTGAAATATCTTTAACGTATTCATTCACAATAATAACATCAGTAATTTATGTAATTTCTTTATTTTTCATGAATATGAGCTAGGTAGAGTTTTTCCCATAAATAATTGATTCTTAGGGTCTTGGTTTGTTATCAAATTCATAAAACCCATAAGCATTATATTATTTTCTCTATAGTTATCCTTAGCATGATAAATTAAAATCTATTTTTTATGAGGAATATCATCGACCTACACTATGAAAAATTCAAGTATTATTTTATAAAATTCCATTCCAGTTATAAGAATTACATTATTCCTATAAATCATTCATTATTTAATATTACCATTAATATTTTTAATAAAATGTTTGGATATACTTTCAGTATTTTATATTCATTGTTTCCATAAAAATTAATTATAATTTAATTAATGTGATGTTCTATTGTCTAACAGGGTATTTACATAATTTGAATGAAGCTGTTAAATACATTTCAACCCTTTACTAGATTTCGCAACACCATCTTTGATAATATAAAATTATTTTTACACACATTTATGTTTCTAATAATGATAACGTCTACACTATGTAAGTAACTTCAGGCACATGTTATCATTATTAGACAACTCATTTAAATTAATAAAACTTACCATTATATGAGTATTAGTTATCCTATTCTTTGGTTCACTAGGATTCTCTTCCTTGTAATCATGGACTATATGGTCAAACATTACACATATATTACTCTTCCTATATTTCATAAGATATTTCCTGGGGTATTTTTTATGACAATTACAAAAATATTGGAACATCATATTATTAAATATATGATTCTTTGTTGTATATTTACATATTTCTTACTATCCTAAAAACATCGTTCGGTCATCTCTAAGAAAACAATTTTTTACAATGTCTATCTCAACATTCTCAGCACTGTGAAAAAAATTCTCATGAATATTAAATACTCAGGCAGATAATGCTCTACAAAATCATGGTTTGAAACCTGAGTAAAATATATTAAGTTTACTCTTGGTTTCCTAAATAAAATATGATAATACTTGGACAATAGTTTAAATTATTATTTATATTTGGCAACATATTCTTAATCATTTTTCCTCAATTATTATAATATTTTTCCATTATGATTTGAATAACCATTGGGATGTATTTCTTAACACAATTACCTTTAAATGTTTCTTATTCAATGGAATCAATATCATCAATTACTCTAACATTCTTATCTAGATAACAATATCAATTTTATTCTCTCTTAAAACGTTAAATGGAATGATTTACCTTTTGACATTATGAATATCTCAAAACATAAATTATGCTATGTACCGAATTGATCCATAATTTAGGTACTATATGGTCAAATGTTCCACTGAATTATGGGGTATGATTCCTTATGAAATTCACCAATGTAGACATATAATATCATTAATGATTGGGTTCATATATGGAATTGATTCCACCATCATTTATAACCTCAATAAAAATATTTATTTTTGAAATATACTATTTTGTTCTAATTTTAACCATATGGGTTAATTATTAGGATTTTTATTTTCCTCTAAATGCCTTTCAACTAAGAATTAACTTTTTTACTCTTTGGAAAAAACATACTGAACAATAATTGTTTAGATGAAAAAAATATGATCAAAATATTATATAACGTATCAATATAACCATAATGAAAAATCATTTAGGGGAACGCTATTAACATTATACTAACCTAAAATGTTGTCTCAACCATCCAATGTTATCAACTATAAGTACCCAGCCTTAAATAGTACATAATATTGAGTTTTAAGAAATAATTCATTCTCTTACATTTGAGGATATTTTCAGATGTAGATTATTATAAAATTATGTCATAACAAAAATATAAAAAAAATATAATAAAATGTTTATACATTGAATCAATATCCATTTTTCATACAATATTAAACATGTCAAAAAATATGACCTCTATTTATTAAGTCATATTCAGAAATTCCAACATGAACACTTACGTTCCATCAAACATATTTAAATTCAATGAAAAAAATTAAAAAAAATTAGATGAGAAAATATAGTTCTATAATGGAAATAAAATGAACAATACCAATATTCTAGTGAAAATATGAAAACCCATGAAAACTATGTTCATAAAAACATAAATTTTCTTCTAAAATGAATGTATATTTATTTTTTGAATATATTATATACTAACCACTGAAGAACAATTTTTCCATGAAAAATTCGTTAGAAAGAATAGATAAGAAATGTAGATGCCTTTGTGCATCATTTCATAGAGCCCTTATAGAACCCATACAAATTATAATAACTATATAACCATCTTACAATATAATTCTCTAGAGAACATAATAATTTCTAGATACATTAGATTGTAATCTGGATGCACCAACAATATAATCTATAATATGATCATCATTTGATATCATAGAATACAACTTTTAAATATTATCCGATTACCAAATTATTAATAAAACACATTAATATTCCATATTTTCATCATAAAACCATGAAAAACTATTTAAAACCAATTTATAGATCACATTAAAATATAATGTAAACATTTCATTAAAAATAATATTTTCAAAACATAAATCCCCCTGATCAACTGAACGAAGTTTTTTCTTTGAAGAAAAGATAAATTGTTGTAATGGAAGTAAAACATCAAATAATATCTATAGTGATAGAAAAATTCATTTCTTAAATACACGTTAAATTATAACATTGCTTTTTTTGTTCATAAAGAAAGTCAAAAATTCCGTAGAAAGATTATTTTTTTCAAAATAATTGACTTAAAGATGAAAATTACCATTGTATAACTCTAATGACCATAAAAATGATTTTAAAAACATGTACATGGGATTAAAAAAGTTTAAAATAAAAAACAAAAAGATATTTATTCTTGAATAATAACCCCTAATTGCTTTTTAAAAATTTCAATCACTATACCCGTGAAGAATAACTTTAAATAATACTTTAAATACCATGATTATATTGATATTCATGATATAAAATATTAAAGGGACTCTATGTACACCTCATAAAATAATACAGATACATAACTTCAAAATATTCCTCAATAATAGGAAATTGAGATGAAGTCCATTACCTTCATCCCATCATTTCATGTATTTTATTCATCATCCTGAATAATAAAAATATTATAATTACTTAATTTATTCATTACCCTTTTTAGTGTTATTATTCCTTTAATTTAACTTTATACCTTATTATATAAAATTATATAATTAATTATATATACATCAGGTGTTTCGATTATAGATTGAATGTCCAAGAAGAATTTGGTAGGTTGACTATTTTTAAAGTGAAAAATATTAGAAATATACAGAATAAAAATAATAAATTAATTATTATATATATAAATCAATTATAATTTTTAAAACCAATGATGAAATATTTTTAGGATAAATGATCTCTATTATGATCATATAGACTATAGGTCATGCATGCACATTAGTAACATTTCCATTTTTCAATGGTCATTGTGGAAATAAGTTATGGATTAAATTATATTTAAAAAATGAAAATAATATCAAAAATATCAAATTAAATATTTGTATACACTTACATATTTCATCCAGGTGATTTTGTGATGAAAAAAGAATCACATCCCATTGTGTTGGGGAAATTCCACGCCTCATTGTATGAAACAATTGATATATATTATCATTAATAATGATAAATATATCTCTAGTATCATTATTTGTTAATTTATGTCACATATTTTCATTAACATAATACTTTTTTCCTATCATGTATATCATTAGTGAAAATATCACATCTCTTTGTGAGATGGTAGCCCCTCGTACAGATAAGAAATGTTATCATATCCCCCCATAAAATGGAATGTAATTTGGTATATGTGATATAATAACTAAATATTTAGAAATATTTTCATTGTTTCTGATATATATATATATATAATTTATAACCATAATTATTGAAATCCATGATATGTGGTGATGGTAAAAGAATAACATCAGCTTGAGTGGTGACACTCTGCCTTACAAAAAAATAATGATTTCGTATCCTATTTGTTGAAATAGAACATCTATTTAGGTTACTACATTAAAAAAATAAAAAATAAAAATATGGGATAAAATATTTTTATTATATAATAATACTGTAAAAATAATTGAAGTAGGTGGAAGAAAAAATAATATAAAGACACACCGTTAAGCACAATACCTATTGATCAAGAATCCTACGAAGGACTATACTGAAATAATAATTTGGATTGATTTCTGATCTAAATAATTTATATATGTATTTGAGATGTATGTAAGGAATATATTTTCGTTGGTTTTGGATAATCCTTGTGATATTAAAGGTGCAAATAAGAGAGATTATTGTGTGGCCTTTTATAATTGATGAGAGTGTCACATTTGTAATTTTCTAATATAAAAAGATGTTCCCACTTTTTTCACAAACACTATGGTACAAAAAACCATTTCATATAATTATACGTGATTAGTTAAACATATAGTAATAAAATATATTTCGAACACATTTATATGTTATTTTAATCCTCATATTTTTGGTTTATCACCCTGTAAATTAGATTTTAACTACAACATGGTAATTATTTTTTACTCTTTTCACAATTCAGTATGGTAAAAATTAATTGTGAAAGTATTATAAAATTTAAATAATAATGATTTCAAATATAGAATATTTTTTACCAAATCCGATAGGCATAATTGTAAAGTTTTATTTAAAAAACCTATAGGCATGACATAAATTTGAATTTTCACGTTCGTGTTTTTTGAAAAATATTTTTTCCATTAAATATATGTCTAATATTAATAATTTAGGAATTTCAATTAATAGTTATTGATATATAATATTTAAATTTAATTTAAAATATTCCTCATTATATATTATCTTAATTAATTAATGTGGAGAAACATTATGCATTTTAACATTGTTTTAAAAAAATATCGTTTTAAACCCAAAATCAAACATATAATGACAAATAATATAATGACTATTAAAAAGTAATTATGTTGATTACATACAAATAATGAAAAAATAGGTTACATGGAATTATTATCCTAACATAATGGGACTTTAAAATTACCTAATTTATTGAAATTTCAAGTTATTTTTTCAAAAGTATTTATTTTTCACTATTCATTGAAAAATAAATATTTAATAAAGATTCCCAAAATATCATAGTAAGGTAATATTTTTTTCAAAATTTAAAAAATTTAATAGATATTTTTTTAAACTCAATTAAAATAATTAATAAATAATTCATTTAAATATTACCTTATAGTATATTATTTTAATTTGATCCATTTTCTTTCCAATATAAAAATTATATAGTAGTTTTATAATGAATACAACAATCTAATGCATATAAAAAATAAGAAAATGATATATTCTATCATTATATTGGTTGTTAAACAAAACAATTATATAACTATTGAATCGATACAAATATTTCCTCTCATAAACCTAAATAAAATTTAGGATTTATTTTGGTTCCAAAAAGAAATCATGAATCCTTAATTTTAAAGGAACATGTGTTAATAAATACTAAATTTACCAAAGTACCTTGTTATTCATTATATTTTTTTATCAAATTTTATTATCCAATTCTTATAAATATAATTTTCATGTTTATTTATATTATCTTAGCATCATTATTCTCATGAAAATGTGGTAATAATACTACATAACACTAAACACTTTACCATTGACTATTTTAGCGTGTACTTGTGTGTATCATCTCTATCGCCTACATGTATAATGTTTTAATATATTCACTATTTCTAATTTAAATGATTATAATGGAATTAAAACATAAAATTTAAGATATTATGAATTATTATATTTTATGAATATGTTTCTGTATTGTGCCATAACAATTAGTATTTAATATAAACATATATTATTATAATAAAAAAACTACAGGAAACATGATATTTATAGATTCTATTCTCATGAACCATAAAAATTAATTCCATAAATTGAAAATAGTAATAAATAAATCATTTATGAAAAATTATTCCTTACCTAAACTAATATTTAAATTTTGAATGGTATTTCAACACGGGTGCTGAGATCGCTACTGAAAAACATTGATAAAACAACTATAGGCACTAGAATCTGATGTGAAAAATATCAAATAATAAAAATATTTTATTCAATGTATAATACTGATCATTATTATTATAAATTTATATGTGTAATTTTTTTCAATAATTTATCAATATTATTATGTTTATTACAAGTGGGTTAAATAATATTCAATGAATTTTGGAGTAAAGGTACACTTTTCTCATGTCATGTATCCCTTTATTGTCATATTCATTGTAATAAATACTTTTATTGTATTGTGTGGTATCTTTAACACCCAATCATTGTATTTTTTGAATATATATTAAAAAATTAAATTGGTTATATATAATATAAATGTTTTATTATTTATGATCTTTTGAACCAAAATATTCCAAATCGATTAGGGATTCCCTTCCAATCTCAATTTTAAGTAAATATTATTTATTGGAATATTACTAACTTGAAAAATAGATGTAATTAAAAATAAAACCCCATAATTTATATTCTACTCCAATTAATTATAAGATTTAGAAGTCTTCATAAAATTTAAAATCTCTTTGGTTTTTAATTCAAATGATACATTATTTTAAAGATAGACTGATCGTATATCTTTTTAATTTTTTTAGTATCCATTTACACAATGTTCATATTATTTATTTTTTTCATAAATATCCTTATATAAAATATTATATTCATCTAATTTATTTTTCAATGGAACTAATATTTTTATAGAAATATATCATCATTTATTATTCTCACTGCGGTGGGTTTTTAAAAAAATTTACCTTCTATATAAATGTATGACAATAATACTTTTATTATTATTATATATAAGAATTATGTTTCTCACTATAAATTGATTATTTACATTAAAAAACATCGTATAAATGTTCTTATGGTTTTCAAAAGTAATTTATAATCACAAATTTTTATATATAAATTTATTTCAAAATTAATGATTCCAAAACTAAAGAATATATCTTTAATTTGTTCATAAATATTTTAAACTTTTCTTTTAAATATATTTACCATCTATGTTATATTTCTTTATGATTAATTATAGTAAACTATGGATATTATCTAGATTTCCTAAAACTCATGTAATTTCCATGGGTTAATTAATCTATAATGGGATTATTATTATTTTCGTGTAATTTTAGAAAATATATGAATGTTTTATCACAATGATATTGGTGAGTAAATTGTATCCCAAAAATTCATTCTGTACTATTATGTATCGTAATTAAAAATTAATTTTTTTGAGGAGATAATTCTTGGTGACTATGTTAGAAATATTATATTTTTACATTATTATGTGTATACATGTTCACAAGTTTACATATTCTAGTAATTGTGGGTAGATAGGTTCTATTTTTTTGAGTGGATAATATTTCAAGTAACTATGTTCAAAAGTTATTGCATGGAAGAAATTATTGTACATATTTTTCAATTTTCTATCTGGGAATTATTCCAGGTAGTTATGATCAAAATTATGTGCATAGAAATCTATATGGGTAGTAATATTCAATTGTTTTTATGGACAAGATTATTTGTAGCTATATTTTCTAGGTTGTATTTGGATGTGATTTTTGGTAGCTATGTTCATATGTTTGTGTTTGGAGATGATTGAGGTTGAATTTTTACAAACTGTTAAGATTTTATATTCTTATTTATATTACTTATTCTTATTAAAATATTTTGTTACCAAAGATCATGATTACTAAGTTATGTTTTAACACCCATAATACCCATTTATTCTACTATGCCCAATGTATCATGTCATGTTTCATGATTTTATAATCTCTGTTTTATTTTTCATTATTCCCTTATGTTATTTTTTTGTACCTTTATTATAATTTCCAACCCCCATTCTAACCTTATGTGTAACACCCAAATTATTTGTAGCAAAACAAATTCTATTTTCAATATTGTATACAAAACATAACATCAATCCTAAACCAACCATGGTATACTATTTAAATGTGATCATTATAAAATAACCCTTAAGAATGGTTTCAAAAATAGGAATAAAAACTTTATTAAATTTTTATATAATTAGTTTATATGAATCAACTATATTTGAATAATATATCCATTTTTTTTGTGATGTCTCACATACTTTAAAAATATGTTTTCATTAATGAAATTTATAGCTTTTTTAGAACATAATAGAGTTACTTTAATAAAAATATAGAAATTTTAATATAAAATATGAAAATAATTTTTCAAATAATCTTGTCAAAATTAACCTAATGTGGAATTTTGTGGTTATTATGAAAAAACTAAATATTTATTGAATATTATAAAAGGGTTTTTTGGGAAACTGTTATTTATTATTAATAAATTAACAAAATTAATTTTCACATTATTTTGTTATTTTTATTTAAAATTTAATCATGTTTCCATTATTTAGATTTATTCTAATTAATTACTTTTTAATTATGTTTATACAATAAATTCTTCCATGATTATTAGTATGAATAAAAATGATTTGTTCAAAAAATTGTATTTTTGTGCATAACATTTCCCTATTTTAATTAGTAAAAATATCCAATATTAATGATTTATTTTAATGAAATATATATTATATATTAATTTAATTTAGTTTAAATTAAATTAATGTAATGATGATTCATAGAAATATAAATAATATAATATCATGTTATGATTGAAAAATACATTACATGAGATACATTTTTTAACACATATTGCGAGTTCATTTTATTAAATTAAAACTTTCTACTTATATGAATATATTTTGATAAAATGGAATCCATATTTTTAGTCAACATAATTAAAATTTGGAAATAGGGTCAACATAATTTTATTCAAAAAACATTTTAAATACATTAAAAATTAATTACTATGTCATGAATAAAATGGGATTTTTTACATTACATTTTATAATGTTATAATTAATTATCCATTACTATAAAATATTTATTGGATAAAATGGATTTCTTGTTAATAATTACTTAGTCAATATTATCGAATAAATCTCTTTTTATTTTATACTTAAAGGATAAATTATATTGAGATTTAGGGAATAAAATGTTTAAAAGGTGCTTATTTCTTTATGATAGAGGTGTTCAAGAAAATAAAAACCCTCTACTAATTTATATATCAAATTTTTTGGAACATGGTATGACAACAACATCTCATTGTTAAATAGTTTTAGTTATTTAGAAAATATCACTCGTCTATATATATAAAAGGGAACATCCATCATTAAATAAATCACACAACTTAAGAAATTTTTCTCCAATAAAACCGAGAAAAATATCTCCTAAAAATCCTTAAAAACAATTTTCCACCTATTCATTTCAATAGAACAACAATATTCTCCTTAATAAGTGATCCAAATGTTGAACTTCTGGGTGTTGTTAATCCCCTTCACTAAGATCCTTTTTAAATTTTTGTTTTCCCCTTCAATTTTTTACTAAAAATTCCAAGATAATAACACTATTAACTAAATTAAAATAATATTTAATTATGTGGATAGAATAATATTTAACCATATTATTTTTCGTCAAATGGGTAACAAAGTCATCGCTTGTGTATATGGTAAACTACCACCCTGTGAACCATTGTAATATTTTCACATCACGAACTCAAAACAAGGATCAAATTATTGAAATTATAAAAATATATTATAAATATTATATTACATTCATTTTTTAAAATTAATATATCATCTAATTCCTTAACATTTTCCCATTAAGTTAATGATGTTGTCTCTTTTATAGACGTATGGTCGACCATCTCCATAGTGCGATGTGATTCATTTTCCATGCACATTATTCAATAATTATTTTAAAATTCTATATAATGAAAAAATAAGTTATTTTTAACATTAATATAATTAGTATAAATGTGGATATGTATTCTATATTTAAGAATAATACCTTTTGTGATAAAACCTGCATGAGAATTCGAATCATTTAACTTCCTATATAATGGTAATAATGATATATTATTAATAGAAAGGTGGAAGGATTTTTTATGTAGAACATATATTATATCATAAATATGAATATGGTAATATAATAATTTAATAACAATATTAAATACATTATAAAGGAGGATAAATCATATTCAACTAAAGGTAAGCATGGAATGAAATTCACATATGTTTTCCATCCTTAAGATATATTTTTTATGAACCTAATATATTATATATTATGTACATACTTACCCTTATACATTTTGAATCATTAATTATTAACAATTCATGGTATATTAATTTTATTTATATTTTATTTATTCTAAGGGGATTTGACATGAATTTTACCAAGTGGTGTGTCTTTCATAACTCAATTTGTTTTCATTGGACTATATTAATTCTTCATTATCTTTTATATCCAAATATTATATATGAAATGAATTTAAAATATTATATTTTTGGTTTACTAATGTTTTTTTAATTTGATTTTGTTAAACATAATCACTTCATTTATTAATAATCATGTCACGGTTATGATCATTATAAGGGTTATTCATTTCAAATTGTCTTTGTAGGGACTTATATTTTGTTATACTCCTACATTACAATATTTTGTGTATCTAATTTCCCTTTGATATATTATTTCTTGAATACAATCATATTTTTATAGTGGGAAGATTTACCTCAAGTTTCAATTGTAGTGTTTTGGGATTATTATGTTTCTTTACAAATTTGGTTTCCAGGGTATGTTATGTAAAAGGCATGAGTTCCATGAAGACATGCATTTTGTGAACATGTGTAGAATCATGAACATATCAATAAATATTAAGTATCTTCATGAATAATATAAGTGTAGGATCATGAATGTTTGATGGTTTTACGGTACTCTTTGTGACTATGAGAAGTTTCATGAATTGGAAGCTTCCCTAGAGCTTTCTTTAAATAGGGAGTTTCATGAACAATGTTGGTGGGATTCATGAAAAGGTTATGACATGGATGGATGTTCCTATAATGGGATGAAACACTTATAAATTTTCCTATACCCCCATTAGAAAATTATATCAAGACATAATGACTATTCTATGGTGCATACTTTGTGAAGGTGATTCATGGATTTTGTTCTTATGAAATAGTTCACCAAGAAAGGAAATTTGTAAATGATATGAAAATATAATTAAAATTGTATGAATCAAAAATTTATTGTTATTTTTGATGGATATAAAAATCAAAATGAATGTATTGAGATTTTAAAAGGGTAAGTGATCTTTTCGATACAGTTTTTGATTTGTTAATGAAGTTTTAGTTTTGAGTGTTGTATGACCATCATGAATGAGGTAAGATTCAAGAAATTTGTTGGGAATATAAAGTAACAGTAAATTGTGAATACATTAGATGCTTCATGATGATTGTGTGATCTTGGTTAAGGTAGTGAAAATTGAAAATTTATTCAAAATATATTTACCTAGAAAATTTTAGTAATATGATATTCCTTAAATGGATAAAATTGGGACCTCAAAAGAAAATATAACAATAGTAGAAGATGTTTTAAATATCTATAATAAGGTGACCTAAATGTCCATGATTGTTTTTGAATCCTTTCTAGAGTAGTGAGGAATAGAAGAGGATGAATTAGATCATTTCCACCGACAGTGATCCATAAAAGGAAGATTGGGGGAGTGATCCTTGAGAAGTAGTGAGTAGTCCCTAAGTCATTAAAGGTAGTGAGATTAGGAATCGAAGAGATCTATCATGATCCTTGTAAAGGTAGTGTGGCTAGTCAAATATGTGATCTAGATAGAACCTTGAATTTATATTGAGTCAAAATAAATTTTGTACCCGAGCACATTTTTGTTGTATACTCTTTGTTTATACCATAGTAAGGGTGAACCAAGTAAATTTGATGTGTCTCAAACATGATATAATTTTTTCATACATTACTATGATAATGGTATATAATAGTTTCATTTAAATGATAAAAAGACAACCTAAGGGGTGGTTGTTTTAATTTTTTATACCCAGATTTAACCCCCACCCTCTCAGTGTATTTACCCTAATTTGTAACAAATAGTTATCTGATCCAAAGGATAATTTATTTGTTTCTTTATATGGGAATTTAATGAAGCTATTAAATCTTAAGTTGATTCCAATATTTAATAGAAACAATTTTTGATTATGGATGAATCAGATGTCGCACCCCTAATGATATATTTCAACGGATTCACTTATAGAAATGATAAATGGTATATCATCCAATGCTGTCAGTGGTTCTTTATCATTTAGTGAATGAATTGAATGGATTTTAATACCAAATGAATCAATGACTTAGGGGGAGACCTATCCAATTTAATATATGTAAACATGATGTTGTGTAATTTTTCAAGTGTGTCTTGGGAAAATATGGTAAATATTTTTGAGGGTGACACAAAAGTCAGAGAAGAAAATATGAATTATTGATGGAATATTTATATGGTTCTGATAATAAACCCAAATGAGTATATAGATTCATTATTTTACTCGGTAAATGTTATAGTGGGAGACGTGTGTGATCTTAAATAAATTATTAATGATGTAAAGACTACCAAGCACATCTTGAAATAACTTCATCCTCAGTTTAATCTGAATGTTTCTACATTATAAGATATAGATCCAAAAGAGTCATAATTAGATAACATAGGTAGTACAATAGTAGCAAATGAAATGAGAAATAATGAAAAAGAGTTTGTGAAAAAATACATGTCTATAGAGGTGTAATTTGAGGTCAGGAAGAAGGTCACCATTGAATATGGGAATGTAAAACAAGATGCAGATATTGTGAGGACATTCCTTTAACCATATATTCAATGAGGAAAATGAATGTTCAAAGGGAAACTCCCACATTCAAGATTTCGATGCGGAAAGGATTGACATTTGGTATGTAGGTTCCCAAAGCGGTTTTAAGAATATGAATAGCATGAAGTCAAAACTCCCACAAAATAATTGTTCATATTATGGGTTATGTAATAAAATTTCATGAAAAATTTCATCACAAATATGAATCTTTATTCAAGAGAAACTGTCCGTTAAAAATAATCGAATGTGGAACATATATAGAAATTTAATGATCATAGAGAATATTCTAGGTTGTAATTTCATAGTATCACCCTAAAAATGGATGAAAAAAACAATGATAATAAATAATTAAAAGTAAGAGTATATATGTTTGATTAATTAGAAGATTTTCTTTTGTAAATAAATGTTTGGAGATTTAAAATAAATAATGTAAAAAATTTGGATCATAATTCCAAACATTATATGCAGCAGAAGGAAGAATATAACTATGAGTTGAATGAATAAATTGAAAAATTGAAGTCCTTAATTCACGATAGCTTAAAAAAGGATGTTGATAACAAAGACCAATATTCAAGGAAATAATTTATGTGGTCACTCATTCATGAGTGGGGGAATCAAGAACATGTCAATATATTTCCCATCAACAAGTCCATGAAATGTTCGAATAAATATTCAATGTGTTCATTAAAAGTACTATTATTCATAATAAAATAAATTGAAAATGAAAAATCAATCTAAATCCTTAATAGATGTAGTTGTTCTATAATACTATGATGAAGATAAATTTTATCAATCCATTCAAGCTAGGAATTAAAAATACATGATCAGAAAGAAAGGAGCTGTGCATGTGGTGGTTATAGAGATTTCCCTTAATGAATCAGACTATTTTAGTGCATAGATCCTTGATAGTGGAAAAAAAACACATATGATAGGTAAAAATTATATTTTTATAGAAATAAAATAAGACAAGGTCTATGTTTTGAAATTTTAAAATGATAAATTCTATATGATTATAGGCTCAAGAAAATTCAAATTTGGTGGCAATGAAAGGAGATGTGATAACATATTATTTTATGGAAGTCTCAATAAAAATAAAATTAGTTTCTATCAACTATGTGACTTAGGGAATGCTATAATATTTAACAAGAATATGCGTATCATCAAATGAAGATATGGTTTAGTTGTTTTGTATGGAAAAAAGAAAAAAGGGTAATCTCTATAGTGTTTGTAGAGAAGACGATATGTGATTTTTCTACATAGAGGAATAAAACAGCTTGTGGTATAAAAGAAATGGTCATATATGTCAACCGTCCTCGAAATATTTGGTCAAATGTAACGAAACTATAAATCTCCACAATCTATCACAATATTTTTCCAATATGTGAGATGCTTTTCAATAAGAAATGATTCTTAGAAATTAATTAATGTGAAATGAAAAAAATATACCAATATGATAGAACTATTTCATTCAAACATATGTGGGACTATATCACTATGTTATATTGATGATAATAGGTATTAAGTTATTTCTAATTATGATATTAGTGTGATGGAATGGGTATTTATCATTTCCCAAAATTTTGATGAGTTCAGTTTCATAAAATTGTATCAGAGATAATCTAAAAGGATTTTTGGACAATAGATTCTGGTTTGTTTTATAGAAAATGTTATAGAACTCAGAAACAATAAAGTGGAATATTATCTTGAGGAACATGGGAGATGACATCATGTTTCAGTGTTAAGAACTCCTTTGTTAAATGGAGTGGTTGATTTGAGAAATTTGACCACGAAGAACATCTCATGAACAATTCCTATTGAAAAATACCTTGTAAAAAATTACTGAAGGAAATAGTCTTTACATCAGTCTATATATGTAACTGGGAACTATTGTGTTAGATGGAATAAATTACTTCGCACAACATGTGTATCCTGAAGAATCCAATATTGAATGTCTTTTGAATATTTTGAGGTAAATATTTTTGACTAAATATATAGAAACACATGAAATTTAAATTTCATTCATATGATAAAATATTTATGGATATTTTTTAAAAGGAACATAATTTAAATTCTTCAATATGAGGCTTGATTTTTTTTAAATCCATTTTGTCTCTATATTAGTTAATGAAAATAATATTAAGAAAATCCATGATCAATTTCATGAAGATAGTGATGATAAGGTAATAAAATCAAGTGTCACTGAATTGGAAAATTATAATTCAGAAGATGATATTGGTTATTATTTAGGGAATTATAATCCTTTTCTTCATAAAAATGAATAATTTAATAAAATTTATTGATAGAAAATCATTGGGGATCAGACTGTGTCAGTTTAAATAAAAATAATAATGTCATTAAAATGGGTATCCTTCCTATCTCAAGTAGATCATAATAGTTTTGATGTAGCATTTGTAGATACTAATTTGTTTCATTCAATGATTGAAGAGCATGAACAAATTGAGAAGAACTATACAAGAGAAATTGTTTCTAGACCAACATATAAGAATTTTATCAGGACAAAATTGGTCTTTCATAATAATATGAATGAAGACAGGGTAATGATTCGAAACAAATCACAACTACTGTGCATTGTATACTAAATGATAGAGCGTATAGATAATGATGAAAAATTTCCACCTATTTCGAGGCTAGAGAATGTAATATTATTCCTGGTTATAGCTATGAAAATAAAGTTAAAAATTTTATAGAATGATGACATGTCAGTGTTACTGATTGGGGTTCTATAATAAATTGATTATATTAGTCAAAAATAATAATTTTTGATTCTTGAATATTAGAATAGATTTCTTCGTCTGCAGAAGGAGCAATATGGATTGAATTAATCACCAAGAGCATGTTATTCAAGAAAGAATTAGTTTTTTAAAAAGGTATGTTTTTAGTGTGTTGGGTTTAGATATAATCAATATTCCAAAAATGATATTAATCAAATGATGATAGTACTGGTTTGTATGAATGACATAATCATCAGTGTATAAAATAAAGAACATTTCCAATAGTTTTTATAATTCATGAATAGTGAACTCAAGATGTCAATTATTGTTGAACTGGCATTTTTTCTTGGTTTACATATGACATTAAAAAATAATGACACATTAAATTCAGAATCAAATTATTATGAGGATATTTTGAGAGTATTCATAATTTATAATTCCAATGAGATGATGACCCGTGTTCTTACATATATGAAACTATCACAAGATAAGGATAGAGGACAGATTAAATTTACAGAATACAAGAATGTCCTTAGAATCCTATTCTACTCGACAACGAAATGACCAAATATGTTTTGTTCCACATTACAATAATCATGATATCAAATTAATCCAAGTAAAATATTGTTTATTTAAATAACTGTAATAATTTTTTATACAATGGGAATGATATATTTCAGTTTTCTTTACAATTAATAATATTTGTATGATTTATTAGCCTATACATATTTAGATTGGTTCGGATCAGTAGAAGATATAAAACAATGCCATGTGATGTATTCTATATTGGTAGTTATTATATTTATTGGCTATGAATGAAATATGATTTCATATAATTGATCATCATAGTAGCTTAATATATTATGGATACTCAATCATGCATGCAATAATTGTCGATAATGTAAAATCTAGAATATAGTAGAGTTGAAGTAATGTCCTTGATTAGCACAAATTATGATAATTCAAGTGATAAAAATAATAGAAATAATCCATTTCATCACTCATGGGAAATTACCTTGAAATTAAGCATCATTTTATTAAGGATAAGGTGGAGTAATGGACTGTGAATTTGTATTATGCTCTTATAGAAATAAAATTTATAGACATTCAGACAAATCTCTTACCTAAAGAATAGTTGAATCATTACTTTTTGTATATTGGAGTTCAATAGACTCCCCATTCTTGAATTAGTGTATATGTGGGTCCCAATATCCTTTAGGGTTTTTGTGACTTTCCCTAATGTTTTGATCTGTGTTTATTACCATATAGAAAATTACAAATATTTTACATTCAGGATTCTTTGCTGATGGTTATAAATCATTGCTAGAAAATGGGAAAATTTTTCTTTATCAAGAACGGTAAATATATTACTTGAGAGAGCAGTTCAGTAGTGGTAGTTTGTAATATAATTATGCTAAATTTGTTCTATCAAAGGGTATATATCACTAAAAATATGGTTTGTGATGAATGCAGTTGAGTGGTTTTGGAATGAAGTTATTTATTGATGAACTTTCCCTACTACTCTTATTTTATGTGCTAAGAATGCATCATGTTGGATTAGAGTGCGCGTGGAGTGTATTGTTGGCCACTCTTTGAATAAAAAGAAGATAATTTTGGGAGAAAATGGAGGAATCATTAATGGGTATCAAAATGTGAAGAGTTATCAACAAATCTAAATCAGAAGATTGTCAGAAAAAATACCTTAAGGGAACATTGTGGTGTTTTGGTTTAGTTGTGTTTGGCGTAAAACCATGTTTTTTATTCAATTGTCGAGTTTCAATGATATTTTTGAAAATGTATGCTGAATAATATCCAATATAGAGTAATGTATTCCATGGATGCGGTATAGTAAATTATGATTATAGGGTAGAACTTTGTCCCATGTTCTTCCACATTTTTGGGATGCAAAATTTAGTAGATGTCTTAATGATTGTGAAAGATGTATTTCTATAAAATCTTCTTAAAATTATGGAAAATGTATGAGTTCTATGAGGATAGGTGTTTTATAAATGTAAGGATCTTCATAGATGCATTTAGTGTCATGAAGGTGGGGTTTATCAATGTTGTTGATCATCATAAACATATGAAGTAAAACCGAATAAATTCACAGCTACATGAAGTGGTGTATCACAAGTGTGTGAATGTTCGATGGTACTCTTTAATACTATAAGAATATTTGGGAATGGTAAATTTATCTAGAGGTTTGTGGAGAAGGTATCTTCATGAAAAATGTTGCAAAGATCAAGGAAAAGGTGATGACATGGATGGATGGTATTCGAATTGGTGGAAAGACCTCTAAATAGTAATATACCGCCATCATATTAGTATAGTAAGAAATAACAATGTTTTTAATGCATTAAATTAACATAGGAGATTCATAAATGGTTATCTTGTGAAGTAGTTTCTTAAGAATGTTAAATTGTAAATGCTGTGAATATTGACCGAAAGTTGTATACATAGAGAATGCATTAGGGTTTGCAAGAACTATAAAAATATGATTCAAATATGTGAGCATTGATAAGGCTAAGTGAGCATTATAAATGTGTTTGAGTTTCACAAAATGAATTTTTTTTATGATTTCTAATTGATCTTTTTTATAGATCTATGTTTAAAAAAACGTTTGGGGTTTACAAAGGTAGTGAATACTTCTGAAGAATTGGGATGCTTCATGATGTTTTTGTGAGCTTCATGAAGGCAGTTGGCATTGAGATAGTGATTAAAATGTATTACCTAACAAAATTGTGTTAAATTGATATTTATATAGTGGTGAATGTGGGTCTTCAATAGAGAATTTACTTAAATTTTATTATGAATTGTTTATAGCAAGTTACAGGACCCATATGTCTATAAACTATCTCGGAATTCTATCTAGAGTAGTAAGAAAAGGAAGAGGAAGAATTTCATCATTTCCACAAGTAGTGACACATAGAAAAGAGGTTAAGGTAGTGACCCTTGGAAAGTAGTTATATATATCCCAAAATCATATAAAGTTATGATCCTAGATACATAAGTGATCTATTCCAAACCACGTAATGGTGGTGAGAATGGGCATAAAATTGATCTATAAATATCCTTGAATTGGTAGTGATCAATCATAAATTTTTTATATCATAACGTTGTCATTTTATTATCCTTTTAAGTATCCTAGTAAGGGTGAAACATGTAAAATCATTTTTTATCATGCATTATTTAATTTATCATCATAAATTGTTATCGAAAATGGAGAGAATAGTGTTTGGTTTGATGATGAAACATTATCCAAGGGGAAGTTTTTTAAACTATCATACCCTAATTCAAACCCCTCTTAGGGTATTTAATATTGTTGTGATATCATCGATTTCAAAAATTAATTTTATGTTATTTATTTTTTGTCTTTTTTGACTCAAATAATGACAATGTGGTAATGGTTTATTTCATATTCTCATCATTTTTTAATGATTTTATGGTTCAAGTCTTATCTTGAAGAATTATTTAATATTTACATCTTATACACGATTAATTATATTCTCATATAAATTTTCATGAATAATTAAGGTAATAATTCTATTTTGGCCTCTCCAGTATATAGAATATTTGAGAAAATGTTCTTAAGAAAAGAATATTTTATTTATCCTTTCAGTCAGAAATATTTTTCCCCGATATCCCTATTTTTTTAAATTATTTCCATGAATGTTTTAAAAAATGTTATATTAATTTTTAAGTTAATTTTTATTATGATTAGTATTTTCAATAAATTATTTTATTGGAATATTATTGCATTTTTCTATAAAATTTTACTTTTTTAGTTTAACTAAAAATGTGAAGGGAATCATTACATTAAAAAACTCAACAAGAACAAAATTTATCACCCCCATTACCACTCATTTTTCTAATATTTCCTTTACATTTTGACAAGGTAATGATTTTTTTAGATGAGAATGTTTCTATATAATGTTTCATAGTATGATTTTGGTTGTATGAGTGTTTAAAAAATTGTCCACATAAAATTTATCATTTTTGAATGGATTCCAATAAGTTTTGTTCATGGATATAGAAACAAAAAAAATTCCTTTATATGAGATGTTTCATGTTCATGGTTTCTATATATAGTGTGTTTTAGAGATATCTCCCAACAATGATTAGGGAATAGCATTGGTCAAGGGGATGTGAGGTTAGGCTCATCACACCATATTGGGGGAATTATTTCATACTCAATGTATCTCTTAGTGATTAAAGTCATATTCTTTACTCCTTCATTAATTCATATGTATGATATGGGTGACCACTTAATAAACAATAACTTATTAGCATATATTAAATTTAGAATCATATATATGTATATGATGTTATTAATCAATGGATGCATCTGTAAATATATATATATATATATATGAGGTTTCCCATTAACTATACCCTATCATATATTATTTATATAATCATTGGTAGTTTTCTTCTCTGAAGAAATTTTTAAGGTACATTGTGGGGAACTGTGGATTTTATCATTATAAAATGTCATGAATGTTTATTTGAGATTAGATTCAGGACCATATGATGAGTTTCCTACATATCCTTATGAAATGAATGAAATCCCCCGTAGTTCAGTGCCACCATACATGAAACAACATTCCTTTTAAAGTCATGTAATGTAGACCAAACCATGCAGTTTATTATAGTACAAAAAGGATATATAGGTGAAAGGTTCATAGTCAAAGATTGGTTTAGGACTTCTGAAATTTGGTCCCATTTATTTTTTTTCTAAGAACCATTACTATTGTTACATCGTGAGTTTCAAAATGAAATACTATGTTTGATATCATACATGATATGCCACACCAAGTTTGAACAAAAAACTAAATATTTTTATATATTGTGGTTGTTATCACATAGCCATTAAAAAGGTGGGAGTGATCATGATTAATTGAATTATGAAAATATGGTTTACACATGTACATATAATTAATTACTTTGTGATAAATTAATTATAAATTAAAACAAAATACTTTTAAAAATAAAAGGATATTTTTTTCTGGAAAACCATTTTAATGTGAAATAGTTTTTTTATACCAATAAATAGTAAAATTAATCTTGCTAGATTATATTGATGGGATATATTTATAATATAATTAATCTACTATTTAAAAGTCATCTTATGTGTTTTCTAGAAATTTTATATGTAAAAACCAATTTTACAGAGAAAATAACTATTTTCATAAAAGTCATATTAGCCACCTTTTGATGGTGCACTAATTTTAAATCTAGTTTTGAATGTATTATAAACTCTATGTGAAAAAATAAACACTTTATCAAATAAGACTATTAAAATTCACTTTGGTTTAATTTTTTGGTATTTTTATTATAAGATTCATGTTTTGATTAATAGTGAAAAAAATAATGTTTTTATAATTGGGAAAAACATTTTTGTGTAAATAATTTATAGTGTTAATCTATATTTTGAATTTTAAAATGTATTTTTATATCAATATTTTATAATTTAATCTTTTTAATTTAATTTTATAATATTTCACATTGAATTTGATTATAAACATTACAATATTTTGAACATTTTTATTTTAAAATCCTTCTTTCTCAATCCTTCAACAAAATAAATTTTAAATAAACATTTTATTTTTTTATTTTTTTTAATATTAAAAATGGATTCAATATATTTAATCATAAGGTTAAAATTATTTAAATAGGTTCCATTTTTTTCAATTTGATTTATAATTTTAGTAATTATTCTAAGAGCATGGTTATGGTTAAATATGGAAATTATACATAAAAATAATATTATAAATATGATAAAATTATCCAAAAACGTCACCTAATTTCATTGGATGTTTTTATTAGACAAAAAACCATCATTAGGATTAAATTATAACCTTTATAAGTAACTTCTATGAAAGTAAGACATTTTTAATATTATATTAAATGAAGAGTTAATTCTATCACGCTTTTATTTTTAACAAGTGAGAAATTTTTATTATGGTGTTATACAGAAGATATATTCAAATATAAATTCATTTTTTAAATATAAATTTATTACCATTATCATGATTATATATTTATTGTTAGTGTCAATAGCTAAATTAATGGATTTTACTATAATAATGTCGTAATTTTTTAATTAAATTAAATATCAAATTTATGATATTAAAAATACCAAAAACATATAATTACAGATGATAAATTCCATATAAGATTTTTTTAGATGATAATGACCTGATAGTGATGTTTTAGAAGTATATTTTTGAATTTATCTTGTTTTTAGGATATTTTTAGAAAGTCATGTAATAAATAATGTCAAAATTGATGTAATTTTATTTAAAAATACATAATATTTTATAAAATTATATAAAATTATTAAAAATATCAATATCAACCAACAAATTGGTATAAGTCTTAAAGTTTCATCAATGACTCATTTATTGGTGTATTTTCATTTTATTGTATTCATGTTTTATTTTAGTATTTTTAAGACTTCGAAGAGTGCCCCTCCCCATTCTTTTGGAAGGGAACCCCTTCTTCTCTTCCCTTCACACTTAAAAAAATATTTGATTCTACCAATATCTGGCCAATATATTCCATAAATACCTCCACACATTCTAGATGAATGTTTCTCAAAATAAAACCCTCCATATATGTGTTATGTTGTAAGTTATTTGAGGTTGTATGAAGAAGAGGTATCATTTTCTATTTCATGTTTCTATTTTATTTCCTTAGCCAGATCCTTTCAATATTATTACACCATGATGAAATGATAACTATAGTGATCTGAATATACGGAGATTTTTTTCTGTTAATAAAATCACCTATATTCATATCCATTTCCATCAAATGGGTAACTCAATAATTGTTTGTGTGTACAACAGACTACCACCTCAAAAACCGAAATAATTCATTTTCCATCAATATCTCTCATGACTGGTTATAATGATGGAATTAATTTTTATATACGATTTTAAGGACATATTTCATTATCGAAAAAATATCATTCATTTTCTTCTGTTTCCATGCAAATAAAAAAGATAATTTTGTTCTTGTATATGTGTGAACCGTCACCTCCATAAACCTATATGATTCGTTTTTATTCATTATATCACATGGATGATATATATAATAATATATAATTTTTAATATGATATTAAATACAATATAGTCAATATGGAAATATAAAATAATGCTTTCATTCATTCCGAAATTATCATTGAAAAATGGAAACTTTAGACATATGTACGTATGACCTACCGTCTCCATGATTATAGTTTAATTCACATATCATAACCATTCATAATGGGCTGATATAATTTTATAATTTTTGTATAAAAATGATAATAATTTAATGATTATTATTATAGATATGGTGGAGTAATGTGAACGTTAACTATTGACATCATAACAATGTCACTTGGGATGCATGTACCAAATATCCTCAAAACATCCAACGTGAACATAAATAAATAACTATTGTAGCATGGTATTTACTGATATAAAAGGAATAATAGACATAAAAAATGTTATAAATATAGTAAATAATTAATTACATTATTATTCGTGAAGGTAACATATATATATGACAAATCAGATCCACGTTAAGGGATTATGCCTTAGTGTTCTTTCATTAAGACATATCTTGATGTTATTCACATTATTCTTTTAAAAGTTGAATATAAAAACTATTAAATTGGTATATAATAATTTTTATATATTATAATGATATTTAATTTTTTCTTTAAGATAATTAATTATTGATTTTTATGAGTCAAAGATTTTGTTGTAGTATGGGATACTTTGATTTTAATATATATTTTTAAATGTTTTAATATTTAATTACGAAATATCTTCCTACATTCAAATATTATTTATATTATTTTATATAAATTAGGTTTTAAGTAGATTTTTAATTTCATTTAAATGGTTTTAAAAAACTAATATTTTTTAATGTTTTATTCAAAATATTTTCACAAACGACAAAAAGAATTCTATATTCATAACATACTTCCTGGTGATGAATTTTTTGTCGCCAATGCCATTATTTTATTTTGTGTTTCCTTTAAAATACATATTTTTTCATTAAATTAAAATGTATTTATATATTATGTGTATTTTGGTATTGAATTCTTTTTTAAAAAAATTAATTGTATTTCTTTATGGCAATGTTCTTTATAAATACAATTTTATCTAAATGTGATTTTCTTTCGAGTATAAAAGTGTTTTCAAAATAAAGAAAATTTTTATTACATGGTTTGGTCAGTAGAAACTATGGATAATGGGTGTTCCCTGATAGTCTCAAGTGAGCATGTTATATTTTAAATGATGGGTGTTACCATATATAACTTTATTACAATCAGTATTCTAAAGATGAAAGTTGACTGTATGTTTATTCAATTTATGTGGATTCTGTAAGGGTTTTATAAGGGTTGTATGTTATGTTTTTGTAATGTACCTAGAGGAATTTTCTATTATTACTAATTTGTTTTTTTGGGAATCATTGTCTTTCAGAAAGGTAAAATTAATGATCATATTTACATTTAGGGGTAAAATATAATGTTTTCAAGGAAAGATCTTTTAAAGGGATTTCATGTTTTTACTTGACTAATAGTTTCTCTTATTTTTATATCCCATACTATGAAATTGGTGATAATATCTTTTATTAAAATATTTTTTCATATGGATTAAGGGATATTAGGGATATTTTTGATGTCAAGGAGAAGACTATGAAGATTGTTTATAATTTGAAACAAATTTTTATTTTAAATACAATTTTTGGAGGAAAATGGATACTCTGTATAGGTGTATACTATAAATATATGGTTTTATTATAAAGGAAATTTTCATAATTCTTTAATAATCTTCAACAAAAATATCTATTTGAATAGAACGTGGTTTCTAGTTTAAGAAATATATATAATTTGTAATGTTTAAAGATGGATCATTATAGTCAGTTCCAGAGTAGGGTTTAGAAAAAAAATCGTCATTAAGATGTTTTCATAATAAGTATGGATATCATAATGAGTTTATTATTTTCTAGTTGATCATAATACAAATTTTTAATAAAACCCTTTTAGGGTTTAAGCTATTAAATTTTAAGATGATTAACAGTATTTTAAGAGACATTTATTTTTGAGGGGAGTATGAATTATTAATTTTTTGGATGAAAAATGAATGGTTTAAATGAAAAAGTGGGTTAAAACATTTTATTGTTATTTATAAGCATTTTATAAAATTTTCGGAATGTTAAATGAATTATAAGGATTTAAAAAAGTGAAACTCACACGATGGGTGACACCCTGTAGCGTTCTTCAAGGTTGCCGGAATTGAACCGACAACCGAAGGGTGACAAGTTTGAACCACCCACCACTATCCTATCTAAAGTCCCGGTTAGTATGAATATTTAATTTTAAACGGTTTTATAGACAAAGAATATGTTGTTCTTGGGAATGGAATATAATTTTTTGATTATGTGATTATTTTTATTTCAATAGACGTTCAATTTTGGGACTCCTATAATATTGGGATAAATAGAATAACGTGGGATTATATTAGATAAATAAATTTTTTATTATGTTTTAGAGGGAAGTATGATTATATGGTAATTCAGGTTATTTAGGGAAATGGATTGAATTATAAGAGATTATGTGATTTAAGAACATGCATGTTTGGTATGATGCATTAAGACTGATTGACGATATTTGGAGATAATTCATAAAATTTATCATGGAAGACTATGTGAAAACTTTCTTATTGATATTGGGTTTCAATATTAATTGTGATTATTTTAAAAAATATTTGGATAATTATTAATCAAATAAACTATGTTAAACTTTTGGTATTACTACTAAATTTTTTAGATTGACTTTTTTAATCATATAGGGTTTTTTATTCATGAGTAATTATCTTATCTTTTCCCAAACATTTTTGTTTTGTATAATGTCTAAATACAATTTGAATACATATATTTAATATTTTACGGGTTATTACATTATCTTGAAGTTTATTCTAGTGATTTTTTCTTGAAAGATTCATCAAAAATCCTCATCATTTAGAGATAAGGTTTAGTTTTTGTGGAAATTAATTAAATTATGAAACTCAATTTTTCAAGCACTTAATTTGTTTTAGTATATTTTTTCTAATAAGTAAATTAAATCATCTACTCTATCGAAATGATATTAAAATATTTTTTTTCTTTTCTTAATAAAAAATTATTGACACTTTAAACCATCACAGATTTATGGTTTTTTATTTTAATGATTCTCAAGAACATGTTCGATATCACTCTCTAATATAGAAATATAACTATATTTTGATCCATTATCATTTATTCCTATATGTATCCCTACTATATATTTTCTCCCATGGCTATAAAAATTACCTTTATTTATTTTAAAGTGGATGTTTCAATAATCATTTTTTCGATGTGGGATTTCAATAAAGATATTTTGAAATGTCAAAGACCTAGTTTTTTATGTTTAGGTCAGTCATCAGGAATAAATTTAATAAAAGTGGGTAGAATATAACATCCATAGTTTTTAAAAGAAACTCTATGTTCGACCGCACACATGATATTCCACATCAGGCATAAACAAACAATTGAATATTATTATTTAATATTGTAGTTATCACATAGCCATTAAAATGGTGGGAATGAACATGATTAACTAAATTAAAAAAATTATGGTCTACACATGTATATATAATTAATTATTTCTTTGGTAAATTATTTATAAATAAAAATAAAACACTTTTTAAAATAAAACGATATGTCTTTCTGAAAAAATTATTTAATTATCCACAAGTGTCTTTTATACCAAAAAAAAATAAAATCTATCTTATAGGATTATATTAATAAAATATATATAATTTTTAATCTTATGTTGAAAATTCATATTCTTTGTTTTTTAGACATTAAATAAGAACAAATCTAATTTTATGGATAAAAAATATTTTTCTAAAAATGATTATTTTCCTCCTTTTGATGTTGTAATTGTATTAAATATTATTTAAAAACATTTATAAATTCAATTTGAAAAAAAAATAAAAATTTTCAATAGAATATGAATATTCAAATTTACTTGTGTGAATTTTATTTTAATTTTCCTAAAAGGTATCAATTTTTTATGAATAGTGACAAAATATTTATTTATTTGAATTTAAAATAGCTATTTTGTTTAAATAATTAATCATGATAAATTATATTTTTAATATGTTTAAAACTATATTATGGTAAGAAATTTATCATTTAATCCAGTTAAAGAAATTAAAATCAATTTCACTTTGAATTTGTATTAAAAACATTGAAATCTCTTGAATATTTTTACATTAAAAACCCTCTTTATCGTTCTGTCAATGAGATTTTTTTAAATTAATTTATACCAATTCCTTTTGATAAATTTCAAGAAATACATTACAAATTTGAAATTATAAGGTCTAAATCATTTATATAAGTCCCAATTATTTTTTTAACATGAATATAAAATTTATTACATTTTAATTAACATTGTCAAATGTAAATGAAGTTATTAAGTATAAAAATAATATTATAAGTATTATAAATAATATGTAGAAGATTTGTTAATTTTATTGAATGAGGGTGTGTAAATGTATATAATATTTCAAATAGAAACATAATCTTTAGAATCCAATTTTATGAGAGTATGAAATTCATAATATAATATTCAATAAAAAATGATTTTTTTCACACTTTTGTTTTTCATAAGTTAAATCTATTTAATATGGGATTATATGTGTTATATTATTGACTTTAAATATTATATTAAAATATATAAAATGTACCTCATGATCATTAAAACATATTTTTAATTTTTTGAGAAGAAATAACTGATTTATATACATTACTAATGATGATGCATTAATTATTTAATTAAAGGACACATCAAATGAATGATGTGGAAAATACTAGAATAAAAATAAATTGATATTATTAATGAAATAAACTAAATTTCTTGAATTCTATGTCATTTTAGTTATTTTTTAGATTCATTTATATGAATTTATCTTGGTCATATGATATTTATAGAAATTCAAGCAATGAATAGTGTCTAAATTGATATTTTTGATATTTAAAAATTATAATTCATTAAATGATAATCAAAATTCTAGAAAATATAAATTTCAGAAAAATGATAGGGATAAGTCTTAAAATTTCATCCATGACTAATTTATTGTGCTTTTGGATTTTTAATTTAATTATATTAATCCTCAATGTGTAAATTATATGACATCAAGGAAAGGGATAAAAGGGATAAATAGGGGTTAAAATAAAAATATTAAGATTTAAAAATAAAATAAAAACTTCTCTAATAATATTTAGATGAAATTGTTTTTCCACTCAAAACCATTCTATATTCAGAATTCAATAAATTTGAGCTATTTGGAATTGAATACTGATTTTTATTAATATAATATTTTAAAAAATCCATGATTGCCCCTCTGATATCTTATAAAAGGACACCAATTATTCTCTATTATACACAATTAAAAAACTATTTTGTTCTAAAAATATCTACCAAAATAAATTAAAATAATCCCTCCATATAGTATTAAGGATTTATTCTATGCAGAAAACCCTCTTTAGAGGTGCTATTTGTTTAACCAAAAGGGGTATTTAGAAAGAGATGTATCATTTTTAATTAAGCATTTCTATATTATTTATGTTTTCACTTCCATAAAATATTAATTAACCATGATGAAATAATAAATATAATATATTAAATATAATTATATTTTATTATGTAATGTGATAACCTAAATCCATATCTATATCCCTCAAATTGGAAAAGAATTAATTATTTGTGCGTTCAACAGAATATTAGCTTGTGAACTGATATAATTGTTTAACCTCACCATGTCTCAATAATATTAATAATTATGAAATTAATGATTATATATTATATTCATGAAATATATATCATTATGAAATAATAATATATCATTCAGGTTCTTACCTTTCCAGGGACATAAGAATGATAATGTCGTTCGTGCGTACGTGTGACCTATCACCTCTACGAAGCGGTGTGATTCGTTTTTCATCCTCAAATCACAATGGATGGTATATATATGTATAATGAAAATTTTAATAATAAAATTTTTATATTATAATAATTTTTAAGGATACATGAATTCTTTCCTTATTTCAAAATTTTATCATTAAAACTTTTAAATTTACTCTTTATTGTGTACAATATACCATCACCATGATTATAACAAGGTTTTTTTTCATAACAATACATAATGGTTTGATTTAGAAGTATTATTGATTTTTTTTAAATGATAATAATTTCATTAATATTATTCTGGTTATAATATAATAATGACCGCTTTGACTGTTGAAATCATCTTGAATTCATTTTGGACCCATATACTGAATATCATCAAAACAACCAATGTGAACATAAATAAATAAATATTTTTTGTAACATGGTAATACATAATATAAAGGGAATTAAAATCAAGAATAACTTCTTAAATCTACTAATTAATTAACATATTTTTATTATTTTGTAAATTATATTAAATACGTTATAAATCAGACTCAAGGTAAGGGTCATTGTCTCAATATCATTTCATTTACAAATATCTTAATGTTATGAAATTAATTATTTTATGAGTTATATATATAGAACTTCAACATGTTAAAAAATTAATTTTTTCCATCATCATGATATTTAATGTTTTTTTTAATTTTATTATTTAATTTTTTTCCTGATTTAAATATCTCAATGTTGTATGGGACATTTATTTTATAAAAATAAATTTCTAAATGTATTAGGATTTAATTTCAAAATATTTTATTATATGTAGATATTGATAACATTATTTCACATAATAAAAATTTTATATCTATTTTAAATTTCAATCAAGTATTTTAAAAAATGATTATTTTTATGTTTTTTATGGAATGTTTTCTAAAAGGATGAAAAGAGTGTTTTATATTTAACATACATCCTAACAGTGACTTTTAGACCACTATAGACATTTTTTTATTTTTTTATTTCATTACAAGACATAATGATTTATTAAATGAAAACTCATCTATATATTTTTGTTATTTGGGTATTGAAATTGTTTTTCAAAATAAATGGGTATTTTGTTTTGAAAAGGGGGTTTTGAAAGATAATGGTATCTAAAAAGTGATTTACATACGCGTTTAAATGATTTTTTAAAATGATGAAATGTTTTTTACCTGTTTTATTTCTTAAAAATTATAAATTTAGTTTTTCTTTCATATAGAGTCAGGTGATCCCATTAAAGCATATATAATGGTTGTTCTAATATTGTGCTCTAATGTATTCGATAATCCAGAGATGGAAGTGAGTCGTATGGTCTTCAATTTGTAAGGGATCAGTAAGGGTTCAGTTTGAAGGCATCCAAAGGTACAAAAATCAAATTTATATTATTATTAATAAGATTTTATATGAATAATATATTCTCAAATGGTAAAATAAATGATCATATTTTCATTTATGGGTGAAACAATTTGTATAAAGTGAAAGTGTTTTTCAATGGTTTTCATGTATTTACAATACTAAAATATTCCATTCTTTTTATATCATATTCTGATATTTAGGTACTCATCCAATATTTTGAAATTATTTTCACAAGTATTAAGGTGGTGTATGGAATATGAGGATATCAAGGAGAAAACTGAGAATATTTTCCATAAATAGTAACCATGTTTTATTTCAAAGAACATTTTTTGGTGAAATAATGGATACTTAGTATAAGTGTCCAATTTTTATGTATTTCTTTTCTATTTTTAATTTTTGACTAATTCACAATAATTATATACAAAAAATATCATGGGAAAAATAATGTGATTTATTTTTTAAAAAATAACTATAATATGTATTGTTAAGGGTCAAAAACATACACAAATGGAGGCCCGGTAGAATTTCTCCTTACAAAAATCATATCCCATTGATAAAATTATTGAATGATTTCTGAACATACACCATTTATGAGGATTTTATTTTGGTAGGATACAATGATTTGATGACCCGTGCCCATAGATTCCCTCTAGAGGAAAGTAAGATGAAAGAATAAGTAAAATATTCTCTTCTAAAACATGCCTCTAACAACAATAATTTCTAGAAAATAGAAATTCTCCATGGACATGTTGTCATCCAAAGATGTGAGAAACATGAGGAATAGGGAGATCTAGAAAACCTCAAAACCATTCTTCGGCTATTGGAGGAGTTTAGGCTATTGAAAGAATTGGAAAAAGGTTTTGTGTGCCAGTATCCTCCTATTTTGGTTACCAGGATAGTGACAACTAACTAACCATTTGGTTACAAACCATAAGAAATGGCCAGGTTCGTACTCTAGGAGGGATGACCTACTTATGGTTCCTAGATAAGAGCACATGATAATCCACTAACCCTAAATAAGAAAGGATTGAGTGTTCCTCTCCCTCCCTACATAGAACCAGAGGTCCCCTATCTAAGAGATGATGAGGTAAAGTCCATATCCTAACTCTTGTATTCATAATTTTTACATCCCTATAACTATTACATGGTTTGGTAACCCTTTGACAGATGGGATGCATAACTATTTGCACCTAGAGGACCACAGTCATCTGGGAGGATAAGTGTGGAACACCTCTAACTGTTGGAAACCAAAATAGAATGGAAGACAAGATAGTGAGTCTCTCTCTATGGATATGGAATTAAAGATTCTTTTATGGTGACATAAATTTTTTCCCCTTATATATTAGGGATCCAAACAAATGGGAACACTAACGGTGGTGTATTAAAAGAAGGAATAGAGGGTGTTAGGCATAATTCATGTCTTAGAGAGTAGAACATTCTTTGTGAAGAGTAAACCTGGGTGGACCTAGAAGTGAATTACTCAGGGTTTTCCTTCACATTATATAGAAGATTCAGGCAATGAAAAACCTATAAAAAATCTCATGGGTGAGGCATTGTACTATAAATAAAGGTTTTCCTCATGTGTCACTTGAAGGTTCTCATAGAGGTCCAGGATTTTTGGGGTGGCATTTACACTAGTGCATGTCAACTAGAGGGAGGGGTTCCCTAACTAGATGTATTATATTTTAGACCGTAGATGTACATTGATTCCATTATCCACCATACATCCATATTATCTATGGTTTTGGTGGAATACCTGATATATTTTTGAGGGCCCATAAAAACGGTCTTCTATACAATATCATCATGTATTATTCAATATTCATCCATCTAAATGAAAAGACTAAAAGGCTAATTTAAATAATAAAATGTACCCAGGGTAAATGAAAATGTTTTTTCATGTGAATAGAAAAAGTGTCCTATACTGGTACCTCATGTAGGGGATCTGATATATCTGGGTAGCACAAGATGGCCCTATGCGAGCCTCTTTGTGTGTAGTTAGTGTTATTATAAGACAACATTGGAGAACCACCTTGGTGAATCATCTACTCTATACAGTGTGGAATACACCTCTAACCTCTTCATGGAATCAATTTTCCCATGTGTTCCAAGCCCTCTATGTTAGTCCTTTCTCTACAATCACTAATAACCATTAATAATTGATAGTCACACATTAATAATTTTGGGCTGGGTTGAGGATTTTTTTGTCACGACACAAAAAAACCCGCATCTCATTCCAATTCCATCGAATATTGTTACTGGGAGTCTCTCAAAATAGTTACCTTTGAATGAGAATTAGTTCTAAGAACATCAATTCACTGGTGTGGGATAATTAATGTAGAACATGGAAGTATAATATTCTATTTATTATGATATAATGATGAATTTTTACTAAAAACCCACATATTATGTCTAAGTTATTAAAACATTATGAATTCAAAATAAAATTACATGGAATATATATTTTTAGTTTCAAAAAAATCATCTACATGGAATTAGAATCATTCAAAATGAAAATAATCATGTTCTGAGGTAACAGTTTAAACATTGATTCATTCAATCATTAGTTGCTGGGATTTTGAGCAATCTATAATTTTGAAGGATACCCTAATTTTTTCTTATACCATATTTCGAAGAGATATTAGTTCGATTTTTTATGAGGACATATCATAAACCCTAAAAACATTTTGTCTCTTTTTTCACCACCATAATTTTTCCGTAAGTCATGATTAAGAAAACATCATCAGTGAGATAAGAATTCTTCATTGGATTCCCATCCTTTATTTTATACCTGTCAATTTTTATGGATCATTCATTCAATTTCTCTATTTTTTTCATAAACCATAAAATGTAACGGTCCATCGAGTAGAAAATCAACTTTTAGGCCGGCTACAATTTATTGGGTTTTCAACCAATGTAGTATTACGTGTCTTTTTATGGTATTTTTAAATTAATTCATGTAATAATAATGCAACTTGTGTTTTAGGTTGAAAATTTTGACATTAGTTACGGATTTATTACCCATTTCAGGATTACTATGCATGAATTTTTTGAAAATATTCATATGTCTAAAGGGGGATTTTATGTTGTCTTATTTTATTTATGGATATGAAATTTTGTCTGAGTCATGAATAAAATAACTGAAGAAAATATTAAAAAACATTTTATAGTACAATATTTTTTGGGATTACAGAGATAAAAGAGTTCTTTCCTGGGGAAGAATGTAACTGTGGTCCACAATCCAGTTTGTTAAGTGCGTTATTAATAACCAACTAGGATATATTAATGCATTGGACATCCTTATGAATCATAAATTCTATAATTGATGACAAGGTGTTTTTTGAAGATCCAAATTTCGAAATAAAACATAGGGTTGTTTATTAAGGGAAGGTTAGTGATAATGAGAAGGGAATCTATATTGGAATCAACTATAGATGAGAAACATCTCCAATAAAAATATTTCATACATAAAAGAGTTTATAATCAATTATATGAAAACTATCAAGGGGAAGGACCCATTATGACATGGGATGAAGCATCATGAAGATGAATTCCATGCGAGTAGGACATGGACCTTCCAGTTCAACATCTTATTCAAAAGTCATTGGGGATACAGAATTCGATCATTTATCTCCGAACGAAACACAACTAATTTAACCCTTTCTTAGTAATTTGTTCAATAATATTCCATCATATTCATCTATGAATGGGGAGGATTATAAGTTATAATCATTGGATTTTTTGATTCCAAATAGTGGCATGTGATAAAAACAACATTGGGGCTAATAGAGATTGATGATTTCACTCATGGGAATATATGTACCTATTGTTAACAAGACCATTTGGAGGGAGGCTTATGATAATAAAACTGTGGTATATTACCTATATAGTCAAACATTGGAATCCATTGGATTATTGACCCTTTCAATGAGATACTTATTCAAATACTATTGTGGAATTACAATTCCTAGTAATACAATGGAATCTTCATTAATCTGATATTCCACTACTGTAGGATGGGGAATACTGATTGAGATTCAGGTTGTCCGAAATACAAAATTAGTCTTTATAGGAATTAACCTAAATATTGGGGGTTATTTCATATCAAAATTACCAATAATAAATATAAATGATTTTCTTACATATGACTAGAACATTAGTGGTAAAATGGATTTTCTTTATATATTGTGGTAGGACTAGTACATTGGACCTGAGCATCTTTGTGTATATCATTAGACTAAAAATAAATCCATATGTAGTTTTGGGAAACTATGTTGTTTAGTGTCATTTAGAGAGGACATCTATCACACAGTTTAATGTCACGTTGTATAGACTATGGTGGGATGATTTAAAAAATAGAATAGTTAGGGTAGACACAAATATTTTACCATAGCATCACTAGATATCGTGTTGGAGTAGGAATTAGGCCACATGTTGTTCTAGAAAATTTTTCTCATGCTGATTAAATTCACTTTTGAATAATGACCTTTCATAATATGGGATGAAGAATTATTTGAGAAACCATGTTGCATCATTTTAGTTAGATATTATTCATACATAAGAGAGTGGGGTAATTTTCCATCATATAGAGGGACTAATATGTTGTAGTCAAGCATCACTACATATTTCTTGGACATGAGACTCAATCCGTATAAACCTCACAAGGAACCATGAAGTTTAATGTTGTGTGCCAAGGACATGGTTCCCTAACATGGAATGGAAATATAGTGAATGTACCAATGATCAAAGACTTGTTTGTCAATACATATCATGTGTTGGTAGGATTCATGCCACACATAGTTTATGAATTTTCATAAATTTTACAGTTTAATGTCACTCAGTAAAGGAATTTGGTATTACTTATAAGGCCTAGAGACTAGAACTATAATAACACTAATGTGAATATATATGAATTCATCTTGAGGGGAATCCATCACCAAAACTGTCAAACAAGTGTGATCTATAAACAGTGCAAGAAACAAAGAGTGGAATATGTTTTTTCTACCACACATATGGCTATAAAAATTATGAATAAGGAAATTTGGATTTTTTGGGTGGTTGTAGGAATATGAACATTATGGGTATCACTACGTTTCTATTTAACATGAGAAAAAATAAGTATGTATAGAAAGAAAGCAGTTTAGTTTCATGTTGTGCTGACATTATTATTTTAGTTTAATATCATAATGTAATGATGATATGTCATGGAAATGATAAATTATGAGAATATGAACATTAAAATGATGCTCCAAAATACATTAAATGTGTGGAAGGAAATAATAAACTGTAATCATTATTTTCCTCATAATAAAAAATTTGGTATTGTAAAAAATTCAATGAATGTATGCTAATCAATGTTTAGAAATAGGGTTCTAAGAATATTGATTATGTGAATTACATAGATAAAAGTTCTCTCTCCTGAGAACTAATATAATTTTGGTTCAAATTAACATTATTTTGGTGAATTATGCAAATAAAATAAGAGGCATGTTAAAATATAGTCAAACAGCGGGATCCTTTAGCTATTAGTACAATTTGATGTGAGACTAATGAAAATCATACTATATTATATTGATACATTATTAGAAAGAGGTGTCTCTGATAATTTGACTTCATATAATTGATTATTAAAGAATTCTTGTTGATATTTAAAATTTTCCTACAAATAGATTGTTATGTATGGAAGGAATATGTGTAATTAGAAATGATGAATTTCGATTTGTACTAGACCTCAAGTGTGAATTCCCCTACATATATTTTTTTTGATTACATATGGGAGAAGAATATTATTATTTACATGATGGGCTACCAAATTATGGAACCTTAGTGATGTTATCCTATATAGATATTTGTTTTTCTATGGGATAGGGGTAATATTTTTACCCTGTGGATATTCCTTGGACATGTAGTCTATGCATCACTACTTATCTCATTGAAATGATAATCAAGGTAAACATAGTTCTTGAATGGATCCCTATGTGGTCCTAACTCATAAATATAGATGTGTCAGTTTTTCTATTGAAGTACATAGGATTAGATATCTAGGAATCTTTTTTATGTGATGAAATAAATCATGCCACATGTAGTTTGTGAATAATGTTTTGTTGGATATGATCATCGAAGTCTATGATCTATCCTATAACATACTAAAATGTTAGATAATTTAATATAATGAAACAAGGAAATGAACCATGTCGTTTTATATCAAGAGGCATGGAAATTGTCATACAAATTAATGAATTGTTACTAGGATGTTAGGATCTATATTTTAAAGTCATACATCTCAAAAAGGGATGAATTTTACTTTTGGATTGTACTCATATGACCACATGGTCATTATTTTAGATTTTTTCATATATAACCATGATGTTATGTATTTAAATTTCATATAGGAAGGATTTTGGTGTCATTTTTTCATCATCTAGTGATTTGGATGAAATATAATTATTTTTGATTCCATGTAACGATGATTGAGTATGTAGTTTAACATCCTACATTTACAACATGTGTGATCTTTTATCAAATAAGGAATTTATTGAGAAATTTTACATTAATAGTTGTCATAATGAGCTCTACATCCATATTTCTCATGTAATAAACTCTATTAGAGTTTTATATTGAATAAGGACTATCTAACATTGGTCCAAACATTTGAGGATAATTCCTTTGTATAATCATATTTTTGAGGACCAATACAAGTTATTCATTAAGGAATTAATATAGGTGGAACTTATTATTAAAACCTTGTATTGTCATATTCTTATTAACCACCATGTGACTCATTGTATGTAATATATTACAATCAATTCTCTCATATTCATCCCTTAATTTCTAGGATTTATCAAATTTCGATAGTTGATCACATGTGGAAATATAGAGATATGGTAATTGGACCTCAATGGGATTGACTACCTTTATTGCATAAACTACTGAAAACATATTTTTCTTATGGAATAATGGGTCGTGGTATGGTAGGCCCATTACATATATAGGATCTTTTCAATCCATCTAATTTTTCTTTATCCGCCATCTTCTATATTATGTTCAATAGGATCTTCTTTAGGGCCACTATCATCCTTCTTCCAATGTTTTATAGTGGGAAGAGTGGTTTGATATGATATTATATACCTCATATGAATTCTCCATCATAGAATAATATAAACTAGTTCCATTCTAAATTAGTTTTATATGATGAACACCAATTATAGTAATTATGTTAGATTTCATGAAGCGGACGATGTTTTTGGCCCTAATACTTTGAGTTGTATTGCCTCATCCCATTTGGATAAGAAGTCTATAGTAGTTTGTATGCACTTTAATTGCTTGAAAATAACTGAAGGATATGTCCCTATAACATCCATTAACCATAAAAATTCTAACATTGAGTATTTGGATATACATTTAAATAATGGTTATTGATGGATGGTGTTGCTGTGCACTTGGAAGGAATTATATTTCATAGTGAATTCTATGAAATCTTGTATTATTGAAGGCTAGAAATATCCAAGACATTAGATGTGATGGTCAATCCTGAATCCCAATAGGTGGTACCATTGGATCTTCTATTCACAACTATCAAGATATTAAATGGATAATATTTGACAATGTATCTGACATGGAGTCCATTGAAGATTTGTCTGTATGGTACTTTTGGTGATTCAGGGTATCATAAAGAGTAATGTTGGTCACTCATCATCTGATATTCTCTATCATTGATCTAAAAAACAATATAACTCCATTTTTAATGTAGTTCAGAAAGGGTATAATCAATCTAGTCAAGATACCAAATGGTTAGGGAACTAGACTGACCTTGTTGACCTCTTCCATGATGACAATATTGAAAGGAGAGACAATTTTGTGATGTTCAATATTGATGACTATTTTATTCTAATATGGATTCTCTAGGGCCATTTCAAAATTTTCTAATGAATACTCTTTATAATTTAATGATTTTGGGGCATGAGTCAATTTTTTTCAATGTTAAATCTCTCAATACTCATCATACATAGTCAATAAACGGGATTAGATCTACTTTTTGAATTTCACAAGCCTCGTTCATCTGTTTAGTTACCAAATATGAATCAGATTTCACCTCTAGGTGGCCCAATGGTGTCTGTTTATCCTTGTGTATGCCTACAATGGGTCTTGACATTATTTCTCTTTGTTTTTAAAACATCCTAATATCACGAAATTTTATGGAATGACTTCGTTTTCATGAAATATGTTCATAACTCCCAATATGAATTTGTTGACCATAGATTGTTCATTTTTATTCCCTATCATGTTTTTAAATGAGCCTTCAAAATAAATTTCTCAATTATGGGGAAACATTGAAAATAAAATATATCTTCATATAGTTTGTGTGCATCATCTAGCACAAAATTATCCAATGAAATGTTATAATGATTATTGATCCACTTCCACAAATTTTATCCTTCATAAAATTATTCTCTTCTTTACCTAAAATTTGATATAAGCTTCTGGAAATTCATAGATACTCTTTTTTAGATACCCATTCTAATAACCATGTTCACTTAGACTTCTGTTGATGATAATTGAATGGTTTTTTCACTTTATCTATTTATTAAAAAATATTATTTTCCAAGGTCCCTCATTAAGTCCAAAATCATCGTGAAGTAACCTGCCTTCATGGAATGAACTGACTCTATGAAGATCACCGAGTCAAAGATGAATATCCCATCATTGTGAAGCAATATTTTCAATGAATAATTCGAAAAAGTCAATAATTTTTTCCTTTTTATGATTCTCATGATAGTAAATAATACTAGGATCTCAGGGCTCCTCTACCATTATGAAATCAACACAATTCAAAATATTCTCTATCATTTTTATCAAAAATGAATTGGGGTCATCTCATATTTATAGATTCACCCATTCGTGATGTTCACCCAAATCCAATGAAATTTTTGGATCACCAAAAATAATATTCATAACTCTCCTCCTTTCACAATGCTCTATTAAGATATTTCTTTATCACAAAGATCACCATCAATACATCACACATTTCTAATGCTACAATTGTTGTAACCATGGAAATTACCATCACCATTAATGATGATTGTCGTAATCATGGAAATCATCATCCTAACCATCATTCCATCATGAAACACCATTCATGAAACTCATGAATTTTCCATATTTTCATAATTCCTTCAAATAAATCCAATTTTCAAAATGTTATCCTTCCTCTAAAATTTGGACACCACAAAGTTAGGAAACACTCAAAAACAATGCCACTATAAAAATATGATTTGGTAACTCCAACCATGTATATTCGCAGTCATCATACTTCATCAAGATCATTGTCTACCATGATATATAACCTTTGATCAATCACCTTTATCATCAATCGATTTACCAAAAAAAAATTGTAACATTTCTATATCCCTACAACATCATTCCTTCAAAATAAAATGGAATATCTTAATAATTTTGAATATGATGTACTAGATATGAAGATCATTCTGATCATCCATGTAGATAATGTGAGTTAACTTCATTTATTGTCATGATTCCACAAAAACAATTGAAAATATATCAATATGATACTCTTCCTTATCATCATGGTACTAATAGTAGCATATTAGGGATATCAATTGTCTTATTAGGATTGGAATTGATTCCACGATAGTGTTAAGTAATGCCAATAAATCACACAGAGGTGACCCAAAATGAACATTACAATGGGTTCATCTTCATTCTATACTTTCATGTATTGTTAAAGATAATTTCAAGATCATCCAAGTGATCTGAAAACTGTAAAACCTTAACCACTATGTCCTTGATGTATCACTCAACAAACATGACCAAGGTTATTTATAAAATGTGAATCATAGAACATTGGTTTTTGGGCCCAACATTCATCAAGACTAATAAAATTACTCGATAGTAATAAACACCCTATGGGGACTTTAACAGAATTCAAATTTTTATCCCCTAGAGAATATTAGATTTTATTATACCTTAAATTTCAATCAATGAGTGATACTGCATAATATATATCTATTGCATTAATTAATAGTTCTATGATCATTAATGGTAAATCATTTTTCTAGATGTGATAGTAGAAATCATTAATTTCGATGTAGAATTATATTTTTATATTCATCTATTTTCCTGAGAAAATATAATCTTGAATTTTTAGATTCTAGGCTTTGCAATGAAATTTTATTTGGTAATATTATCAACTATCGAGTCAATTTTGGTGGCATGATTTATGTGTGATATTTTTTATTATTATTTATAACACTGGTGATTCTCTAGAATATCCATGTGGTTAGTGGAATCCAACAAATAGAGTCCAATCATCTCTGTGTATTGATATGAGAGTAAGTATTGATTATTCATCATGGATAAGGTGAGTGCCTCTTATTCATTTAAGGACATGGACATACTGATTAATGTGGGATGCGAGTTTTATTTCATAACTAGGATTACTAAATTGAGTACATTATTGGTTGAAGTACCAATTTCCAAAAAATTTGGAGTGGAATCCCTAAGGTTCTTCTTAAACATCAAATTTCTATGATAATATCAAAGCCATTATGAGTGCTTCCCGATTGTCTTTTGATAGACTCAAAGAATCTAGGATAGAAAATTTGGTTGCATCCAGTGAAAATTTCATTAAATTTTAAGACTTATATTATAATTTAATATAAATAAAATATTGATAATTATCTTTTATAGGATCGTTATGAACTCATTTAAACAATGTATACAGATCATACATTGGAACATGAGTTGGAAGTGCCTTAATACTTTGTGGGTTTGGTCGACTTGGTCTGCATCTTCACAATGGCTAATTTGGTGAGGTAATATCCACTATTACAAATTAAATATTAATTGGTTTAGGGTTTCCCCTAAAATTTATGTGGATCCTTATTAGTCTTATTGGGCTCGCGGAAAGATGATCCCATGACTTTCATCAATGAAGACGGTCTGAGCAGGGATGTGGTTAGAATATTTTTTTTTGTTGAAACCGCATATTCCCCTGTAACCTCAACCCCTATGAAATATTCCCTTAATTTAATAATTATATTTGTAAAATTCATGTTTATAGAATAATAAATAGTCCGATAATGAATCCATTATGTGAATACCATTTTTGGAACCAATAATAATCTCATCATTTGATGAAGCTTTCATCTATGTTGTTGACTCTTCTTTCTAGTTGGTGTTGTAGCACTAGTTTTCATGGGACTAAAGGAATGAGATGTGATAGAGTCAATGAAAAAATTGGATTTGGAATAATTTTACCTCTCTTTTATTATTCTCCCCTTTCCTTTTAGTTTTTCTTAAAAGTGTATCTTTTGGTAGACTCTAGTGTCAATCAATTTTATTATGTCATAATGGAGGTGATCATGGGCATGGTTGGACATTTCCAAAGTTCTCAAAGGATTTCAGAAGTATGGTTAATAACCATTTTTACCATCACACCACTAAAATGAAACATAATATTCTTAGTAACTTCATTTGTTTCCCCCTCCCTTTTGATAGTTGATAGAAACACAAGCTACCTGTGTGTGCGGGTTATCCATCTTTTCCTAAATAAATTTTACATTTCCTATATGATTTCATTGGAAAAACTAATTACTCTATAGTTTTTTCTAAAGTTAAATGGATGTATAAATAGTTGTTGATATCTTCAAATCCATCATGTTATGGCGTCTTAGTCTTTTGGAATATGAGAATATTTTTTTCCAACATCGCAATGAAGTATACATGGACATGGTTATCTCAGAATGAATAAACCTTATACTTTAACACATTAAACTAGATTATAATCTAATATACTCACTAACTAAAATGAGGCCATGTTTTTTTTAATTCTTAGGAGAATGGTACACATTATAGGTTGGTGGATTTAGGGTTGGGGGGATTAATCATATCAGTGCCAACCTATATGTTTCATGTTCTCATTCCAAGAGATGCTACAATTACTTTGGACATGGCCCTGGTGTTTATGCTAGAATATCTCATTTCTTGAGGCCCCGCATATATATCTTAAAACCATCCCATGAACTTTATAAGGATCATTGCTTCACATAACTCGTCATAGATGATATCTTTATATATAGATAAAAAATAATCCTTGGAAAGATATAGGTTCATGGATTATGTCGACCCTTTTGATTGAGAAATGAAATATTATACCCTCTCTTTCTCCAACTCTTTTTATTTTGAGATTTCTATGAACATTTACATTGGTAGTTTGTATTTTAATGGAATGATAAACTATCAATGGATATATTTACATCATGTGATTGATGGTGTTATAAAACTATTATACCATACGAAGGATAGTCCTTGAAATGTTTTTAAAAAGAATATATTTTTAAATTCATCTTTTATTATGGGACCCCATAATTGGATCATATAGAGACATTAAATTTTTAAAATGATTCACTATATACTATAAAATATTATAAAATGGGAATAAGAGGCTCTTAAAATAAATTGTGTGTGGTGATGGATTTACCCATTTTTCATTGTAATAATGCATGTCATTCCTTCATATCCTCCAATCAAGCAATCAATTAATCAATGTTATTGAGGATAACATGGGGGTTGTTTTGATGAAGTGGATATTGATTAAAGTAAGCAACTGGTAATTTAATCAATGGAGTCTTCACTCGTAGTTAGGGTGGGTAGCATATAGGGAATGTTCTATGCGGGTGTTTCTGAACCAATGTTGGTTTTCTTCCCAAGGGAGGGAACAATTGATATATCCCATATAGGGGTTTCAAATATAATGGTCTTCATTCCCATGTTTTAAAGGATTTTTTAGATCCTTTTCAATAGATAGGGTGATCCCCCTTTATGGGGGTACACTGACTGGAATTTCCAGTTGATTCTCTATTTATTGAACATATATAGTTTGAGTGTTTCCATTATGCAGTAATGTGTTGAGTCTTCATTAACTCTTCAATCTCATACTATTTCTGAGGAATTTTTTTCATGAGTGTGTGTGGATTAAAATCCTCATGGTATGGGTGAGGAAAACCTTTCCTTTACTATATTATTGGGTGTCATTTATCAAAGTGGTAAGTAATGAAGTTGTTTAAGGAAATCCCAAATTCAGAGTATGCCTCTGGATTTGGGTGTGAAAAAATCCTTCAATTTTTTTGATGGTGAATATATTAATGAATAGATATTCTTCCTATTACTCTCCCATATTGGCATCGTGTTTTATAGGAACTAAATGGGAAGGTTTAATAACATTCACCAATTAAAAATGAATTTTAGGAATTTAATTAGCTTATTTTGGATGCTTTCTCAATTATCACCCTCCACGAGGTCTTTTCCTATACTCGCTTATTTCTATTTAATCTATTTGTTGAATTAAAATATAATGGTAATCTCTATATTTTTTGATGCATGTTCCCATAGAGTACACTAGGTCACAGATTAGGAAAAGTTGGTATGATTCGTGATGTGGAATTCTCTTTAATTATGAAAAACTGAAATCCAATGAAAAAGTGTTTTTGAGGTGAAATTCCTCAATCATTGTGTGATGGGATTGTTCCCACTCTATTTCTTGAACCCTTTTAGTCTATAATGTTGAGACCTAATGTTGCGTTATAAAATCTCTCATCTGTGTGAGCTGGGGTTTTTCTAGGATTATTGTGGATACTACTTACCCTACCACCTTTTTGACAGTAACGATCCATATCTGAAAATGGTTGTGTGTATTTTTTGGTTTCCACCTAAATATCCTACTTCAGAATACAGCTATTCCATTTGTGAAATTTTCGATATCTAGTGATTGATTTTCCTTATGTAGGATTCATGATTGATATTTTCATATGCCATGGGAAAATTATTGGGAGGGATAATCCTCTACTATACTAATGCATTTGGTAATCATTTTGAACAAGTTTTTTAGTATACAATTCATTAAAAACAGATTCTTTTTACGAATATGGCATGATGCAATGAACATTCACAATTCTATGGTTAAGGATCATTGGTGATTCAAGATAATGGTAAAATTTAACTCTACATGTGTAGACCATACATACTATGACACACTATGACATGTGAAAATAAGGGATCCTTTATTCGTTAAAATTTTGGGATGTTGTACATCTAAGAAAGCTATCAGGTCAATTTTGTGATGCATCCTTTATATTAACATGATTTGGAATATATATTTTACATAGGGTAATAATTTCAATTTTATTAGATAAGGACTATTCCATATGTTGAGGAATATATCATGCCCAAAATATTTTGGTAACACCTTTGGATTGTTGTACTAGAAAGTTGAGAATGGCTATAATAGGATTGGTATTTTGACATTAGCCATATGTTTCCTCATGATTATAATTTGTTTTTTTTCTATTTATAGTGGCTTATAAACCTATAAATATCAATTTGGATACTTCTGTACTACTTTTTTTTACAAAAAAACATTTTTGGCACATCCTCTATAATATTGGAAGGTAGGCATCCTATGTGTGGTTTGGGGAATGAACATCTTCTAGGGATTTCTTTTCGATGAGAATAAATTTCACTTTTAAATTAAAATCCATCAGGAATGAATGAACTCATTTAACAAAGTTCCACACTATAGGAGAGATTTATCATCATTAAATAACCAAGGGTATGTCATCTATGATGATGTGAAATGACATTATCAAGAGGACTACCATCATAGTCCTGAATTCCACTATCAGGAGTGTTCCCTTAGTGTATAGACTGGGTAGACCGTATAGGGTGCATGATATTAAGGGTAGAACCTCCCTACAATTTTAAAATTTTAAAATATGGATGGCTTCCACAACTCTCATTAGGATATGGAATATTGAGATCGATAGGATACTAGATATCAGTCAAAATTTTATATTAAGGTGACCGAGGAGAACCATAATAACAAATACAATGGTTCTCAAAATTTTGTAATGGGATAGTAGAACACTGACATGCAATATATAATCATCTTAGGGATTCATGAACTCTAGTATTAAGTAGATCAAGATCATAAATAAGTTATTTACTTTACAGTATTCTCTAGTGAGGTTTATTTTTTGATTCGTTATTCTGAGTTATGGGTGTTTATTACTTTTGAAAGTGGGTTTATAATATGGAATCTTTTCTTGTTAGCTCTTATATATCTTCTGAATCCTTCCATCATTTTTCTATAATTTTATAATGGATTTATGATTTCCTAGGAATTACCATTGGAATATATCAATAATCTCAAGTTACAATTGCGGTTGGGGACTGCATATGGTTGTCAGTATATCATGGGGGAATTTGGAAAAATAACCTCATACATCTTAGCATAGGTGTGTATCTAATCTGATGTGAAACTTTAATGAGGTATCTAAATTTTTTGGATGGATTTTATTGTCCATCTTGTATTAATATATTGATTATCTACACTATTTTTGGGGATGAAGTCATGTATCTACCCCTCTAACACTTCGGGTGCTTTTATTATATCCTATTTGGATTGTAAGATATATGAATTATTTTTTTAACATTCAACGTTTTATTGATGTTCTTGGTATATTCAGACTCTCTAACATGGACATATACCAATTTCATGGATGGATCATTGGTTTTTTCATTTTCCTATTACAATTTACTTCTAATGGACACTAACATTACATTGGTGTGGTGGTTGATGTATTGGTATTTCCCATATTTTTTAAGACATTATGGATTTTTTATCTGGATGATTCTAAAATAGGATAATAAAATAATGTATGGATGCAAATAGGTCTGTGAATCAACTGATGGTTCATCACTAAATTTGAGTGGAGTACCTTTTTGATGTATGAATATGGTTATTCCTACTCACAAGATAACTTTTTATATTATTGGTGGGCATATTTGGATGTTATATAAATTTTTTATAGGATGCTATAGTGATTACATTGATTGTGCCTACTCATTATTTTCCACTGAATTTGATTATAAGGATTTCTATGTGTGGGATGGTTTTTTGGCCTATTCGCTATTTATTATTGTATATTGTTGGATAGATTCATGTTATGGGACATAGATGTTTCCTTATTTACTATTGAATGTTTGATTCCCAATGTGATACATATTGTGTTCTTGAATCTATATATCCTAGAACTGGCATCCTAGGATGAAACCCTCGTCATGCTGAGGGTTTACTACTGTGCAAAATTGGTGGTATTAACTACTGGAAATATCATACTAAAAGTAAAACTCTTACTTCTGGTTGAGCCATTTGGTGGCCCCTTGATCTTCCACCTATGATAAGGTAGGTATTGGTTTTTATATTAGAGGGATAATATCTTGAAATATTTATCTATGGGATTGATTTTACCTACTTATGGAGCACTAGATAGTGTTGAATCAAAAAACTAATGAGCTTCATGATATGATGGATTTTAGAGGAGTCTCTGGGTTTGAGATGATACCATTTTGGTTGTACTATTGGACCAGTGAATTCGAGCATCATCATTAAATATTCCATGTGTATGAATGTTTCATCAATTTATTTTTGGGCCTAACTTATCATGTGGTTGGGTCACACATCTGTGTTAATTGGTATGATTCCATTTGGTTCGAAGGGAGTTATTGTATATGTTTCTAGAAACAAATTTATAAACAAAGAAACATATCAAATCCTGATCTTAATAGAAATAACATACATAATCAATTTTCTTATTTATCCTCATATATTTTAAGTTCTAAAGGATCTTGTTGTGTGGGTGACAACATTATCTTAGTTAAGGATTCATTTGTGGTTCATAATATTTGTTTCCAATGAAAAAGTTTTTATGTTTTTTATCAATTATCTGATTTTGTGGGAATTGAATTGTTACAAAACCATTCACATAAAATTATTCATTTTCAATCTTCTTCCAATATGATTCTTTCATGGATCCAGAAACCACCAATTGTTCCACTATTCAATATGATCAAGTACATTCTTTCTAAAGGTATGAAGTTGTTGAGATATGTCTCAAAATTTCATAAGGACTCACATTAGTTGAGGGGATGGATGTTCTTACTCATCAAAACCATTATATGGGAATTATTTCCAACTACTAGACTATCTTCAAGATATAATACATATTCAAGAATCGTTCATTCATTCCCATGTATGACACAACTCACCCTTAAATTAATAATAAATTATTTACATGTATGACATTTAGATTAATCAATATATATCCTAGGTTATTAATCAATATATATATCTATATATCCAAGGTTATCCATTGATAATTCTATATTTCATATATATTAGAGATTATTTAGTCATTTATTACTATGATTTTTGTTATCATCCATGAAACGGGGAACTCTAGAGTTTATCACCATCATCGGAGATAAAAGTTGTGTCGATGTTAGGACCATGAACATAATAAGGGTTTAATAAATATCATAATGAAAGGAATCAGAACTGAAATCATTAAGTTTAACATAATGGGACACATCAAAACTTTTTGAGCACATGATGAGGAAAATAACATGTAGTTTAATATCAGGCAGAGAAGAAATAAGGACGAAGGGATCCTTGACAAATATTGGTGTGCTACATATATTGAAGTAGCCTAATGGACCTGGAAGGGATTTATGATCAAATATTAGATATTCCCTGGTAGGAAATGTGTCATAGAGAGAAATATTTTTTATTTGGGGAGTTGTGTTTAGACCATGCTAAGACTTCTAACATATCATATTTGGATTGGAATCAAATCTCACATAGTTCCGATTTGAGGATACATTCATATGAGGTCTTTAAAATGATTTTTTCATAAGTAACATGTAACTTTGAGAGGATTATAAATTGATTTTTGGGCATTCAAAATTTCATAGGATTCCCTTGTGGTGGGATATAGGCTTTTTAGAACTCACGCCTATTAATCACCTCTATATGAAGGTGAGAAAAGCCATAGGTTATATATTCTTTTACAAAAAATACATATAACTGTGTGGATTTCATGATAGTATATGACTTCTCATCCCATGTTATCCAAGCTCATATGTGAGATGCAAAGTGAAATAAGATATCTATAAAACATCATGATGGTTCTTCAACTAGTAGAAGAGACTAGGACAGTGGGATAAGAAGTAGGGGGTTTGGTCCACATATATCCACCCATTTTGGTAACTAGGTTAGTAACATTGGAATTCCCATCTAGTTAAATCCCTTATGAAATGAAAAGGTGAATATCCTAAGAGGGATTTCAATACTCTTTTAACATAGTGAAAATTGGATGGAAACCCACTAACACTGAAATGTGAAGGTAAGGGTGTTAATATACATCCAAAATGGGAACCATAGGATTGTGGTCTTGGAGATGATGAGGGAAGGAAATGGTACTATACCTCATATCAAAAATTTGGAGTTCACTATAACATCCCTCAGGGTAGGGAAACTTGTTATTGAGGAGATGAATAACTACATGCACCCTAGGTATCCTACCCATAATGTGGGTTATGTGTAGAATAACTTTGACTGAATTCATGCATAATCGAATGGGTGACATGCTATTGTGTCTCTTTCCATGGCCATGAAACTATAGAGGCTTTGGTAGCGGCTTCAATTTTCCCCCTTAGATGAGGGATACAATATAATAGGATTCCTTCCACTGGTGGCTTAACATAGGGCTTAGAGGGTTTCTCAATGTGGGTAAACCAAGGAGTAACATGAATTGTTTCACATTGGGTAGGCCTGTGTAGGTTGGAGATGTCTTGGGTGATGGGAATTCTAGAAAAAAACTCATAGTATAGGTATTAATATTGGCACTAGGAGTTTTAATAGGTCCCCATGTAATTGTATCATTCTTCTACTAGATTGGGGGAGGGTCCTTCATGAAGTGCTTATCAAATATAGAGAGGGGTCCCCACACATGACTGACATGTTTCAAAAACTAGATGTAATTTGATCACACTATCCCCCAAAATTTTATCGTCTATGTTGTTTGTAGGCATACATGAATTATTTTTTGGTCTTGGAAAAAGAATTCATGAGACTAGAGCTTTAGGGATTCATTAATTTTTTCAGTCTTTCAAATGAGGTGCCCTAAGGTACTTTTTATAGAGACAAATGAGACCCTGGGTGAAGGAAATCATTTAAGAACGTCCAAACAACATGTTTAACACAGATGTATCTCACATAGTAGGAAGAGATAATTATGTGACATATAGGCAGGGCCTGGGTGAGCTTCTTTGCGTGGAGGATATGAGCATACATTACCACCTATGTGAACTTCCTAGGTGAACTCACTACTTCATATAGTGGGGAATTCATCCTCGAACCCATTATCATGATCAGTGTGTTTCTACGGTCCTTACCCTCTGAGCCTGACCCATCCATGCCATCATTAACCCCCATGAAATATGGATAGCTACATAAAAACAATTTCCATATAGGTTGAGGAATTTTAGTAGAAACAATTGGAACATGATTTAAAAAACATATATTAAGGAACATAACACTGTGAGAGTGCTTTCCAATGTTCTCAATGTCACTATTAATATTATTATTAAAATAATTTAAAATAAATTCAAATTTATGGGTTAATAATTCTATGTATGATAATAATTTTTAAGTAACAGATACCCCATCTAATATTTTTTGTGATGGTGGCAACTTGGAATCATATATAGTGTTTTAGTAGATGTTTTATATATATTATATGTATATAAATAACCTATGTTATAATGAGAATGTTATTTCTAGAATAAATCTAAAATATTTTGTAGATATATTTCTAAATTTATATATAACCTTGACGAATAATGTGCTCATTGATTATAAGTTAAATATAAAAAATTTAGGTTATTTTAAATTTTAAAAAATGTTTCATATTGAAAAGCATTGAGTTTAAACTCTGTTTTGAACAATGATGTTGTTTTTGAGGATGTTAATTATATTTTTTGAATATTGTAAAAAATATATTCAAATAGTTTTATAAAAATAATAGCCGACATTTATGATGATGTCATATCACATCTGGTAAGACCTTGGGGGTTAAACCGCAGACCAAACTATTAAAAATTTGCAGTTCCTCCCTCAAACATATGTGATGTACTCATTATTAAGAATTGTTTTTACTAAAATGGTTTGATGGAAATATATTTTGATTATTTAGAAACACGTTTTTGTGTTTTTCTAACTATTAATTAAACTCCTTATTTTCCAAATTTTAAGATGAACATTTACATACCCTTTTATGATATGGGTCTTATATAAAGGAACATTCAAATGTAAAAAAATACATTTTTTGACAAAAAAAAGTTCAAATTTCATGGTAAAAAATCACTGATGGTGTGGAAAAATTTACACCCTGATATTTTTTAGAGAAAATATATATGTACGATATTGTATCATACATAGAAGAATAATTCTAAACGAACTGTGATATACTATTTAAATGTCAATGTTAAGGCCTAACTGTTTAAATTGGATATCTAAATAAGAATAGAGAAATTTTTTAATTATACGTATACATACATATCTTTTATCAAAAATATTTTTAAATAATGTCTCAATTTCTAATAAATTCATTACATGCTTCCAAAATAAAATTATCTTCAAAATGTTTATTTGGTTGTGTGATAAAATAATTTGATAATTATATATAAATATTAAATATTGAAAGAAAATAATGAAAATAATTTTTAAAATAATTATTTTAAAATTCCCATTGTGATATCTTATGGTATTTCATTTAATGATTTATTTTTCATAGAATAGTGATGAATATTTCTTTTTGTAATTATATCATTTCTTTGAAATTAATTTGTTAATTTAAATATCACATTACGATTAAATTTTTCTTTCAATATAAAATAAGTATTATTTTTTAATATTTAATTCAAATAGTAAAATTTCAATCATGTTTATAACAGATTTTGGCATAAGTTTATTATATTCATAAAAATGTATTCTTTTAGAAAATTGTTTTTAGGTTCATAATATCTCCCCCACATAATCAATTAATGTAACCGATAATTATGAAAATTTTAAATGAAATATTATATATATATATATATATATATTTAAACTCCTGTATTTTTTATTACTAGTCATAGAGTTAAACTAATATCATTACATGCTCAAAAATAAATTTTGTGGAAAACCATTTTTTCGGCATGTTTTGTAGGTTCCTTTTTTATAAAAATTATATTATGTCAATAATGTGAATTTATATTGATAACATATATACCATTTTTGGAATAAAAATTTTTAATATTATTTGATATGATCCACTTAATCATTGTTCATAATTAATCGTAAATCATAAAAAATTAATTACGACAGTTAATGTTAAAATGTGGGTTTTCAGCTTATATGGGATTATGTAAAACATAATTACACACATATAGTATATTTAATAGAAATTTTTAATTAATATTTATAATAATTTTTACCAAATTATCTGACATATCTCATTTTACTTAATTCTTAAATGATAAATTACATGGGTTTAAAAACTAGTTATATAGCTAAAAAATGTTAAAAGTAAATATACATGAAGGATAAGTGAATAAAAACTAAAAATATGTCATTTTTTTCTAGATATTCTTACTAAAATTTACATCCTTACTATTTTATTTTTTAATTTTTGAGGCACATGGGTTGAGTTGGACTTCCCATTATTTAATATTTTTGGCTATTTTCAATGAAGTCAACTCCTCCTTAAATAAAAACAGGAACGATATCCCTTCACTTATTCAAACCTATAATAAAATTTAGATTTACCAAAAACATACCAAATATATCCCATACATACATAGACACATTTGACTGAATCATTTCTTCCAAAAGACCAACCCTAGGGTCTTTAATAAGAGATTTGTGTGAGTTTGTTCAAAGAAACAATAATTGTGTTCATTAGTCATTCCTTTTTATACTTCTTATTTTTTCACATTAATTTGTTTCTTCAAAATTACAACATAATTACTCAAGTATCTATAATATAGTAAAATTTTTCTTTTCTTATTACATAATATCAATTCGTCTCTTTCTCCTTCATATGGGAAGCAAAGACACCACTCATCTGTGTGAGGAATTAATACCTTGGAACCTGATGTAATTGTTTCTATCACCAGCTCACATTGTTATCTATAAGGATAGAAATTTTGATTACATATAATATTTATGATGTGTACTTAATTATATAAAATTTTTATATCATCCACCCCCTTACCCTACCACCCATTAATGTAATGATATCCTTGCTTATGATTATGTATGACCTATCAACTTGATGAATCAATGAAAATAAATTTTCATGTCAAGCATTAAAGATAGAATGTAAAAAAATATAAGGAATAAATATAATATTTATAAAATTAATAACATTCATGTCGTTATTTATCTATATCAGAAGCATAAGAATATAAACATTCTTGGAAAATCATTCAAGTTAAAATTAAGTAGTTAACACCCAAAACAAAGGTATTAGATAAAACTTTTTATTCAAAAAGTTGTAATATGTTATATTAGCATCATATATGATATTATAAATATTATTATTATTATGTTATAAACTTATAATGTGAATAAAGACATTATTGATGATTTTAAAGAAGGGTCAACTAAATTAAAATGTGATGTATAGGATTTCTTCTTAATTAACCTTCATTGAGTTAGATTTTATTACTTTGTATAAAAAACATTTGTTGGTTTATATACTTAAGTTTTTTATATGTCATGTCATGAAAAATTTATAATTAATATTATTTTATGTTTTGATTAAATTTATTTCATACAAATGCATTTGAAATTAATGTTAGTATGTGGTAGTTGTTTCATAACAAAATTACCATTCCTTGGGTGATATTACGTCTTTCTTATTATTGTTGTTCTAATATTATATGGTCAAAGAAATTTCTTTGCATTATATTTTAATTATAATTATTTCTATGTATTGAAATTTTTACACAAAATAACTTCATTGAATAATTATAACTTCAAAGATAATATCATTGTTGGGGTCATTCATCTGAAATTGTCCTATTTCTGGCATATGTTATGTTATACAATTATTTCCTTTAATTTGGTGTACATTAAAAACGTTTGATATTTTATTTCATGAATATAATTATATTACTGGTATTTAATATTTCAATTTAGGATATTTCTTTCATAGGGGTTATTATTTGAATGTTACAAAAGTTGTATGAGTTTATTTCAGAATATCATCATTATGCAATATTTCTAATGTTTATATCTCCCTTGAAGGAATTATTTAATAGTATCATTATCTTAAGGTTACTTATGATTGTTTCATGTAATAGTAACATTTTCAACTCTTCAGTAATTAAAATTCTTGAGAAATAATTTTTAAGAAAATCGTTCATTATTTAGCCATTCAATTGAAAATGATTTTACTTATGTGCTAAAGATTTATAAAAAATATTTTCAACAATATTATTAATATTATCATTTTAATTTTTAAATTCATTTATATATATGTTTTAATTTCTAATTTTTTTTAAAGTAAACATCATTTTATATTCAAAACACAATATAATTTATATTTAAGAAATTAGAATAATTTTTTTTCTTAACGTACTCTGCATGAACAAAATTTTTTACCATCATGGAAATTTATTTCATTTAATATTCTTTTACAAAATTAAATTGTTATGTTAAAATAAAACGTTTCTCATAATATTCATGATATTTTTTTATTAAATTTTTTTAGTGATAAAATTGTTTTATAATCAATAATATTTTTTATATTTTTCTGATATATATATTTATGATGGAAAAAAACAATTTATTTTATGTATACTCAATAGGGATATGTTGAAAAGATACAATCATTTTTAATTATATTTATGGATTATGTTCAGCTAAAGTATGGAATGTATTGGAAACCACTTTTTTGATTAATTTTTTATTCATTAGATTTCGCTTAAAACAATAAATTTCTTGATATCTTTGTACACTAAATTTATCTTAATATATATATTATTTATATAATTGATATGAATATTTACACCGTATATTATTTCTAAATATTTTATTATTACATGAATGTTATCTGTTTGACTGTGGATGTATTAAAATTCTTTATTATTTACTCAATACATATATGTTTTTAATAAGGAATATTATTTATAAATACAATATAAAATATAATATATAAAGAATTAATTGGGCATACGGTGATAGGTGGGGCCAGGATAAAGTATCCTATAGACACATTGATATTATAATGGGATTAATCACTTTTCATAGTAAAATAAAATGTGTTTTTAACATATAAACCACACATAGAATAAATCTTTTCGGTGAAATGTCTTGAAATTATAAATATCATTTTGTATAAGATGATGGAATCCATTATTAATAATTTCCTTTATTGTGAATTTTGTATTCATTATCTAGGAAACTTTTTTTGGGTATTATCCATGGATGCATTCTCATCCTATTTTTATTGATTAAATATAAAAAATTTCATTATTTTACATCCTATATTGATAATGATTTATGTATTATTTCAATATCCCATTATGTATCACTTACATAGAATTTGATATCACGCTTATTTTGTTTACATTACATGGTATATGAAGAGGAAATCATTCAATGAGTTCGCATATATAAAATATGTACATTAATTATGATATATTTTTTCAAATGTATTGTGATATTTATTTATTTATCTAGTTTACCAGTATTACTAAATTATTCATCCCTTTGGGAATTGTTAGATTGTATCATTTGAAAATATAATAAGGTAACCACCAACTCATAGCTATTGGATTCAGGCTATTTACATTACATATATGTTTAGTCATCATTTTTTATCTTATGTTTACCTTTACTAGGCATCTGATCTTACCCTTTTTTCATTTACAATGTTGAAAAGAGAGTATTATTTATAATCTTGATAAATATGTATCATTGGAGAAAACAGTTTGTGGTAATGGGTGAATAATTATCATTGAATGCGAATATCATGTATTAAATCACCAAATACACTAATCCTTTGGTTTATTGTATTATGTGTGAAATTATTAGATGTAATGATTGTTATGAAATTTGTTTTATGTCATGTTTGAGTGTTCTCACATGGTATCAACAAACATATATAAAAAAATTCACCATATCTAAGAGTGTGGGTCTAGGGAGACAAATTTTTATTCAGTTAGGGTATTCGAAATTCTTAAGGATTATGTAATTAATATTAGGTATTTAAAACATATGGAACCTAACATAATCTAAAAGTGTTATAAAATTTTTCAATTATTTATTAGTTCTAAAAATGAGTTTTTTAGTCTTGAATAATAGTTTTATATGAAAAAAAATCACAGGGTCAATATTTTATATGAGACTTGGATTCTTTCATATTATTTTTCCATCATAAAGTCTTAAGCGAAGAACTTGGGGGTTCAGATCAATTTCTTTAAATCCAGGTATGGATTTCTTTCAAGAATGGGATGTTTGTTTCAATCCTTTATCCATTACATATAACATAGCTCAGGTCTAGATCAAAAATTTTTTTCCCTTGCTAGGTCTTATGGCATCCCAAAATTCTATTTGACATTGCCTCTATGGTTTGCATTCCAATTAAAATGGACAGGACCACCGAGGCTGCGGAATTTGGCCACTATGCTAGAGTTCTAGTGGAAGTCAATTTATGTACTTTTCTAATTCATAATATAGTCTTATCTGACTTAGATTATGACATCCCACTCAAGGAAGAGTATAAAATACTACCATATTTTTGTCTTGATTGTCATGTTATTGGACATGCTAAAGAGAGGAGTTGTAAAAATCATGCTTGTGATTTTTGCTCATTAAAAGGGAATCATGAGACTTCTTATATGAAGAAGGTGAAGAAACAATCAATGCTGGATAATGCATCATGAGCAGTTGATGATGCTTCCCAAGATATTTCTAAGGAGTCTCGGGAGAATAAGAATTCAGAACCGGTTCACCAAACAGAGGAGTGCACTATTGGGGGTGGTGACATGACGCCAGACGTGATTGTGGAGAAGGTGCAGGAAAGCATAAACCATGTTCTTGAGGAGAAAGGTAAAAGGATCTAATGGAGCCGCATTGAAATTCTTAAAATAAAGGAAACACATGACATCAAGGGAAGGTGGGATGAAGTAGAGGATGACTCTCCAAAAAACGAACCTACAGTCAGGTTTTGTCCAAATGGAAAAATGTTGTTGTGGATGTTGAAGGAGTTCAGCATGTTCCTTCTAGGAAAGTGATACTGAGGAAGGATTACTCATACCTGGAGCCAACCACGATTACCAGGTCTCATGGACCTCTGGATTGTGTGTCTGATTGGGATAAAGACTATGACAATTCCTTTCAAAGTGAATTTGAATTTTGAGTTCTTTTTCTCATTGGTTCTCCTTTGGTACGAGGGAATGTGTGCTTGTATGACCCCTTCATCCTTCATATTGTCTTTTTCTTTCCTTTTCGTAATAATAAGGGCAATTCCCTAACCTTTTTGCTATATCAGGGAAAAACATAAAATATTTATCTTAAATATATTTTATTTCATCGTTGCATATTAATTTTTATTATTTATTAAAAATATGTTTATGTGTTAATGAAATTTGAAATAATATTCTAATAAATCAGAAATTATAAATTTTAATTTTTTCTACAAAATAAAATAAAATTTATGGGGAATTGATTAAAATTATTTAATGGTAAAAATTGATATCCCTCAATTAATTCTTTGTAATATGTTATATATTATTATCTTATTAAATTAAGTATAAAATTCTTAAATTATTATTATCATGGTGGGTTTAAATTTAAAAAAGAAACTATCACATATTAAATATTAGTTTATGTTAAATTGGATTAAAAACAATTCATTTTGTAAATGAAAATTTTGTTTTTTACACAATTTTTTTTCTAAAATTTTCTCATTTAATAGAAAAATTTATCATATTTAAAAACATAATTATATATAATGGATTAAATATTATTAATCATTATGTTTCAATTATTTAAGATAAATATTTTCATTTTTAGGTAAATAATATATATAATCGAGGTGAATAGTGCATTGCATCTGTGAACCGTAAATATGGTAAAATATATTTTATGTTTGAAATGATGTATAAAATAATTCTTAATTAAAATAATAGTGTATAGTATATGTTATATCAATTATCCATATTTATTTATACCTATGTTTTCTTATTCCTTTTAAAATTACCATCCATAACCATTACCTACAGAGAAAATGTGGAAATGCCTCTTAAAATGACTTGGAAAAAAGACCACTTCATAGCCCATTAAATCCCACTCAAAAAATTAAATTATGTCATGAATAAATTCCAATATTATCATTTATAAATCTTATATTTTAATCATATATATTTGGGTCCCATGGAGTAGGAAAAAATCTTTAATTATTAAGGAACAAATGTCAAAATGGAGAGAATTCACTTAAGTATGTACCTAGTTCTTTTACATTTTTTTTTCAATTACCAACTCATATAAACTAATTTTAAATATCATTATTCCCTGAAATGATATTATATTATCATAATTATTATTATAATAAAGTGAAGATAATGTTATATAACTCCAAAATCATATGCATTAACTATTATGGAATGATCTTATTTGGGTCTGTTCGACCACCTATATGAAGAAAGAAATATAATTTTCTCCATTTCCAACATGAATTATTACGATTTAATTGTAACTTGTAATAAAATATATAAGGATGTAATACATGTAATTAATGATATTCATGAAGGGTGGAAAACCAATTAATGGTTCTTATAAAATAACTTGTCAACATATGAAAAGTACTAGAATGATTCACCTCATGAATTCTATTATCACAAACCATACACATATTTTTCCTAAAATGAATATGTTTGTAATGAAATAATTAAATTTAAAATCAAATACCATGAATAATGTCTTAATTATGATCTTTTTTTTGGAAAACAATGTATGTTATCATTGGAATTGTGGTAATTTTATGAAATAATCAATGTTACTAACATTTATTGAAGAAAAATAAAAATAATTGTATAATATATATATAATTAATGAATATAAATAAAGAGTTTAAAGTTTATTTTATGTTAGTAATGTGATGAAATAATTAATTGTTTTGTCTATGAATCTTATGTATGTTTTTAAATAATTTTCTTGAATGTCTGGTCTGAAAGTAAGCGATCTTCATCTTAATTATCCATTCATTGAGATATAATTCATAATATATAGTGGATTTATATTTTTTTCTATATGATCTCATGAATGTGTTTCTATAAAAATTCCCATTTAATTAAATGAATGTATTTGTTTATCATAGGTTTTCTATTTCAGGGGATATTCATTTGAAATAATCCAATGTTATAAGGGTTCCTATTCCAATATCAAATAAAATAAATGATTGTTTATGAATAAATTATAAATGGTTAAATTGAATATTATTTTCTAATAAACCCTATATATTTTATTAATATATTATTATTTCAATATTTTACATTGATTCTTATCATTTCACCTCTATTTGGATTATTATTTTACTAAATAAATATAAAAGGTACAAACGTTATCTCTTATTTTTTGTCATGTATTTTTTCCACCATGTTCTTATTTTTCCCATTTTTACAATATAAATATATAAAATAATATTATAGTTTTATGGTCTTCTAAAATGGAATTTATATTCTCTAATCAAAGAATAGATTTAAAAGGTTATGGCATAGTATTTCTCATCTAACATTTTCATTCATTTAAAAACTATGAAACTATCTTATTTCATAAAAACCATCCATATTAATTCAATTTCTGAAGGGCTTGAAATTTATTTTTAAAGAAACACCCTACAAATTTTTCCATTATTTTACTATACAATAAAAAGTCCCGTTGTTTATAAATTATTTTTATAAAATTAATGTTTTCAAAACTAAATGATGTTTCTTCCAATTTATCTAAACAATTATCCACAGATCTTGAAAATGTATTTTTCAAATATTTAAACACATTTTAATGTTTCATATATTTCTCTAGCGATATTCTAAAATAATTCCATCTATCACTTTATATATATGAATTATTATAATATTTTTTGGATGTTTCCTTGAAACCAGATTCATTCACATGGGATAATTAATCTATAATGGGATTTTGAATATTTTTAAGTTCTTGTGGAATACATATATATGGTATATAATTTGATATATATAAGGGTTTGTTATTCCTAACTAATTATTTGGGTATATTTATATATAACATGAGATAAAGATGTTCTAAAAGGACTTGAGGGTATATATCTATGTTAAAAATAATTCATGTGGAATCAATTTGTTGTTAATATGTTTATATATTCATCTGTAGACATGATTATAGGATAGTGTGTCAGATATTTTGGGCATTGAAATTATTAGGGGTAGCTATGTAGAAATTGTTTTGCAGGGATATAATTTTTCATAGTTATTTTTATATTTTTATACTTAAACATAATGATGGAAATATGCGTCCCTTTTTTTGTGTGTACATGTTCTTTTGGGTGATTTGATTACATTTTTTGATTTTACAAGCACTTAGGTAGCTATGTTGATTATTATGTTCTTTTATGTGGTAATTTTTTAAAAAATTCAATTTTATCCATGGAAATTATTGTGGGTAACTATCATGAAAATCATGCACTTAATTTCACATTAATACATTATTTATTACATATGGGTACACATAATACATCCTAGATGGTCGGTAAGTATAATTTATTTATGAATTAGGTACATTAGATAAAAATTTAAAATAGTTAAAAAATCATCACCCTTATTGAAAATTTCCATAAGATGCTCGCACATATAAATGCGTAGGATAATCTAGGGGCATACATATGAAATGGGTGAACTATAAGGAACAATAAGGGAATAACCATGGATTTAAATGGACAGAATAATACACGATGAACAATATGAAATTAATTGGGGGTATGAAAGTAGTTGTAATAATAATCATGAATGATGAGATATTATATATCACTATAATTATAAAGGGAACATGGGAAATTTTGGAACAACATAAAATAATCTACCATAAACATAGGAAAAGGATTCCTACCATGACATAATTAGGGAAAACTCTCATAATGGAACCCGGTTACTCCCAATCCTTATATGGAAGCTTATGTGACAAAATGTTACCCATTTAATTGGAGTGATGTATAATTTTGGGTTCAACTAATAGTTTAATTTCACTATAATGCTTAAGTGTGGCACATAAGTCATACAACATGGATTTATTCATCATAAATTTTTATTTCATGATTAAGCAGTGGGAATACAAAAAATAATTCTCAGTTAAAATATTTATATGTCTATATAGATGAAAACCCTTGATAGGAAATCGGTATGATATTCACTATAACATTTTTCTGGCAAAGAAAATCCTAGTAAAATGTTTCTTGCATAACGAAAAAAAACTTAAAAATTAAAAAAATGGGTTTATGAGAGAAAAATGGGGCCTCTCATCACTTTTACATAATTGGGATGTAATATGAACATGTAAAAATATATCCCAACATTATTAATTATTAAATAATCAATAACATATTGATGAAACATTATCAAAGGGCAGAATTAGAGGATCCCTTACCCTGAAAGTGTGACACAAAATGGTTTTGAGGGACTTTCTAAGATCTTGGGGATCCTTGGGTGACATTGGAGAGTGGATTCTAGCGTATGGAAGGTATCAAAGGATTTTTAGTAAATGTAAATGGGATCCTAGGTGGGTTAATAAAGGAAATGATTGGGGAATTGTTTTTCATTTCTCAAACATCGGTTTTGGAATATATATGATAATATCACCAAAAACAAAATAATGAAATGTTCTTTCCAATTATTTATTCCAAATGGGAGTGGTTATTATTATTTTATATTCCTAATCTCTGAAAAAAAGAAAATTATAACCATGCTTATGTAGAAGTGACTCATACTATTAAATAAGTAATTTTAAATCCATATAATATATTAATGGTTTTGGAGGATTCATAAAGGATTCATATAATTAATAAAATAATCATAAAATAATCATAAAATGAATTTTTTTAAGGGAAAAAATATATTTGGTCATGTATAGAATTTACAGAATTTATTACATCTCTTTAGTGTCATTATTATTTCATAATAAAAACCCTATATTATTACAGTATTATTTTTTTCCAAAAATTCGCCTATCGTATAAAATTTTAACAAATTCATAGCTAGATTATTCAAAAATTACAATTAAAAATTAATATTCATTTTATCAGGATAATTTTCTAGATATGTTCAATTTAAATTTTAAGTGAACAATCATCATTTATTAGGATATATTGGTTTTTTAACATTAACAGTGTTGGGACAATAATATATGCTACATTTGACGTGATAAAACATTATATGGTATTTTATATTTAACAAAAATTATTTAATAATAATATATTATTATTGTACTATTTATTTAATATAGATTATAATTCATTAAAATAAATTTCTTAATTGAATATGAATATTACCCAAAATTACACTATTTTCTTAATGAATCATATTCCAAATAATTTATAATGCAAAAATAATATAAAGATAATATAACCAGTTTTATATTGAAAATAATGTACATACTCATATTTTCTAGGGTCTTGAAACATATCTATTTTATACATTAGTAAATTTCCTATGACTAAGGTGTGGGATGGTGATATAATCATGGGGTGGCTCAACATATATTTTTTCGGCCTTGATTTCGATGAGCTGGATTTTCTCTTGTAAATGATTTCTCTCATGAATAAATTGTTGGAAAAATGCTTTGGCTTCATAAGGGAAAATTCAAGTGATGATATCTCCTTATGAAGCTATGATAAATGGGATTTTTTGGGTACAATCCTGCTGGTTGAGGCCATCACTTCCTATTTTTTGTCGATTTGATTTTTTAAAACCTTATATTTATAGAAAGTATATGATCATTTATAAACAGCTATATTATCAATAGTAATGATGATTTAACATCAATTAAATAAAATATAATATAATAAAACTAATGAATTATCAATGATTTTCATACTAGTATTACCCAATATGACATTAAATATAATCATACGGATAATTTTATTTATAATAGTGTAGGTCATTAAAATATTACCCCCATTCAAAAATTTCACCATAAAATTTCTATTTAACACACTAAAACATATGACAGTAATTCTATTTCATCAAATCCCCTTCTTCCCACACCACTTCATCAGACATTTATTTTCTCCACAATACATTTACCTGGTATGTAATTTACCAATTATGATACATTGAATACATCATATACTTGATATATGTTAGGTTGTAGTTATTGTCTATAGGGCGTCTCTTTGATGCAATCAAGGATCTCAAAGGGGTTGATGTATATTGGATTAAGCTTTTCTCTTTCCTTGGAATATCAAGACTCTATTACATGGAGATATATGTAAAGGAATAAAATATATCAAACATCAAACTCTATGTATATTCGATAATTAGCATCATGGATCTTCTCTTGACTCTGATAATCCTTGATGTGATGTTGAATGCTCTTAAAGTTTTCCTCTATTTCCTCCACAATTCTAGGACCAATCAGTTATCATTTCCCAAATTAATCCTAATATTCAGGATTTTTCCCTCTTTCCATAAGGGGATTTGTAGGGATCTATTTATTATCATGAGTTGAAATTATTATTGTATGGGAACTATACTTGAGGTAGATGTTGATCCCAACATCTATTGATTTCTTGTGATGATATTCCCCATTAATGATAATTCCTTCCACAAGAACTCACATTTTATATACGTTTAAAAAAATATCTTCTTTCTGATGGTCTTTAGAATATTTCTCATATAATCAACAATCACCTCCTTGGTTTTGAAGAATATTATAATATCATATATAAATACTGTAAAAACATTTTTTGAGGTTATCCCCACAAAATATATTCATCAGTTCCATGAAATGTTCTATTACATTAGAAATTCCTAATAAAACTTATATGATCTCATGTTTCCCAAAACATGTATTAAATTTAGTCTTGGGAATATCCTCCTTCATCACCCTAAATTAGTAATATCTTAACCACAGATCCACCATAGAGAAGTGTTGTGCTCCATATAGCTGATCAAACAAGTCATTAATCCATAATAGAGGATAATTTTTCATTATCAAGATCTTTTCTAGCTCATGATAATCAGTACAATGGCACATTGACCCATCTCTCTTCTGGATTAATTTGATTGGTGCACCCCAAGGTGAAGCACTTGGGAAAATACACCCTTTATCCAACATATCTTGTAGTTTCCTCTTAATATCCAAATGTTCCACAAAAACCATTAAATATAGAGTCTAATATAATGATAATTCTCCATGAATAAAATATATTTAATATTAAACCTCTCGGTTATGTTATAGACTAGAATATTCTTCAATCAACACATTAGTATATTTTCTCATAGAGGGAATATATTCGTGAATGATTCCTTCCTTTGACTCAATAATTTAAGCAATATATGCTATCTTTTATGGTAATAATATCCATGCTTTATATGTTGGTGCTAAATAAGAATCATCCCCCTTGTTTTGTATTAGAGTAAAATTCTTGATGAAAAGAGTGATATCATTGTCGTGTAAATTTATATTAGATCTATATATGGAAAGAAAATACATATGTAAAATTGTATCAGATTCCACCGAAGGGGGTGTGACAATGTTTGTTGGGATATTCATTCCATAAAATTGACTATGGATCATTTATATACATGGGATACAACAATTTCCCCATTTTTCATTTTCAATTGCTGATCAACATCAATTCATTGGGGTTTTTTTGAATAGTTCATTAAAAAAATAATTATTTGATAGTATGTGTAGAACACGAACAATGAATCATGTTAGATATTATTGAATGAATATATATTGTAATTTTTATGACTTTGTTTTTAGGATCAACCTCAATGGTAGTGATAACAAAAGCTCGCCCTTTCTATATTGTAGGACGTTTGTTGTCTAAAAAATACCATAGCTTAGTGAATTAATTTTCAATGTTCCCTTGTTCCTTTTAGTTAAATAAATGAACAATATGTTGATGATTGACCAGTGTATTCCTCCTTACTAATTCATTAGTGGGGTTTCTCCTATCATTTATCACTATCTAGGTGTCCTTCCATCCCATAATTAAATCATTTCATAATCCATTTGAGATAACCTTTTGGGTGCTTCTTTCAATACATTTTACTAGTACGATGTTGAGATTTAATGGAAACATTATATTTCTCTCTTGAAATTCATGAATTAAACTACAATTTTCTTTTAGTATCGACATGATAACCTGTAGTGTTTCCAATCTTCTTATAGGACTTGATGGAACATCAAAAAAAATCACATCTATTAATGTCATAGAGCAATTGTTATTTACAACAGATAGGTTTTATCCCAACAATGTTAGGTTTAAAATATTATTTAGTGGTAATGAAAAATCTAGTGGAGTATCATGCATTTCTTGTGAAATTAACCTCACACACTTTGATAGATTTTTCATCATTTTTTATTGACAGAAATTAAATCCCATTCCATTTTAATATATATAATTTATTGGAATTATTTATCGAAAAAAATCAATAATTCATTCTACCCATAACATTGATCTCATCCTCATGATTTGTATTCTTGATTGGTGTCCCCCATTGATTAGCTTCTCCCTCCATTCAATAAAGTGTCAATAGAATATTCTTTTTCTCATAAAATTTAATGATGGAGAATATCATTTCAATTGATATGATAATTTTTTTGAAAATAAGGGATTATATGATCCATGGGAATTGAGGGCCATTTGCCACATTAATCTCTTAATTGCAAATTATTCATTATTATGGTTATTGGGTGCTCCTATTGATCTTGGTTTCTTTTCAAAAAGTAAGTCGGCTGAGATAGTATCTTCACAAATATCAACATTCCTGCTTCTATCAAGTTGGGAATTTCATTGGGAAAGTCATAACATTGCCTATAACATGGATTTCTTACCTAATTCCTCGTATTTCCATCCATCAACACGAATAAAGGATAATAAGGGATGAGAATGTTTATGCATCTGAACACATAGAAGGTAATCGAATGACATTAAATTGGTAACATAAAAATTACCTGTGTTAAATTTACATTATAATTTATGGGATTTATTCTATGTTATACATTATATTTGTCTTAAAAATATAGTTTTGAGTAGTTTTTTATTTTGATTATTTTCTACCTTAACAATGGTTTGTAAGGTTTATAATAACTTTCCAAATAATATCTTAATAGAGTAAAATTATAGGTTTTATTATATTATATGACTAATATCTGAACATAAGAAAATAATATGTATAATCTTTGAACATAATAAAATAATAACATTTCTTATTTAGATGTGACTCATACTATTAAATAAATCATTTTAAATCCGTAAAATATATCCAATAAATCACTTTAGATCCATAAAATATATTAATGGTTTTGGAGGATTAATAAAGGCTTCATATAATGAATATAATAATCAAAAAATCTCATTTTTTAAGGGAGAAAATATATTTGGTCATGCATAGCATTTATAGTATTTATTACTTCACTTTATGGTCATTATGAAGTCATAATAAACACCATATATTTATACAGTATTATGTTATTTCCCGAATAATTAACCTATCTTAGAAAAATTTGAAAAATTCATAGTTAGATTATTTATAAATGATGATTACAAAAATAATATTCATTTTATAAAGATAATTTTATAGGTAAGTTTATTTTGAATTTTAATAGAACAATCATCATTTATTGGGATATATTGGTTTTTTTACATTAATAGTGTTTGAACAATAATAAATGATATGTTTGATGTGATAAAACATTATATGGTATTTTATTTTTTAAAATATTATCTAATAATAACATATTATTATTGTACTGTTTATTTAACAAATCCAATAATTTATTAATATAAATTCCATAATTGAATATGAATATTATACGAAATTACACTTTGTGCTTTATTGAATAATATTACAAATAATTTATAATGTAAATATAAAATAAAGATAATATAACCATTATTATACTAGAAATAATGTATGTACTCATATTTATAGGGTCTTGAAAGATATTTATTTTAAACACCAGGAAATTTTCTATGACTAAGGTGTGAGATGGTGAAACTATTATGGGGTGCTTCAACATATATGGTTTTGGCCTTGATCTCAATGTGCTATATTTTCTCTTGTAAATGATTTCTCTCATGATTAAATTGATGGAAAACTATTTTCCTTCGTTAAGGGAAAAGTCGAGTGATGCTATCTTCCTATTAAGCTATGATAAATGGGATTTTTTGTGTACAATCCTACTAGTTGAGGCCATCACTTCCTATTTTTGTGTCAATTTGAATTTTTAGAACCTTATATTTACAGAAAGTATATGATCAACTATAAACAGTTATATTATCAATAGTACCGACAATTAACCATCAATTAAATCCAATATAACATAATAACACTAATGAACTGTCTATGATTCCCATAATAGTATTGCCCAATATGACATTAAATTTATTCATAAGGATAATTTTATTTATAAAAGTGTAGGTAATTATAATATTACCCCCAATCAGAAATTTCACCCTCAAAATATTTATTGAACACACTAAAATAGATGATTGTAATTCTATTTCATCACATCCTTATTAGGACCAAAAGGGGATTATATATCCTGAGAGTGGGGTGAATCCGGGTATGGATATTCTTGTCAAAATTCTTCCTGCACCACTGGATATTGAACTCTTTATTAAAAGGGTCAATTTGTTTTCACTTGTGTGTTTATTTTGATTACTACTTTTCTTTTTTATCTGATGATGATGCTTTGAATGAAATGCAGGGAAGCAAGCAGGCAGAAACAAAGATTTTTACTTGGTTCACCCTCACTAAGCTACGTCCAAGGAGCATACAACGACGATGTGTCATTCTACCAAATCCACTAAGGCTCTCTTCCATTTTACAATGTTCAGGCTAGATCACTTCTATGCCCAAGTTCATAGCCATTACAATATTTAGGGTCATCTCACTGCTTTCCCAAGGGTCACTCCCTGTTTCTCTCTCTCTGGCTCACTACCGGTGGAGAGGATCACCTTCTTCCTCTTACTTTGCTCAATGGTCTGGAAAGGATCCACGCACAGTTTACATACCTAAAGGTCTCTTCATTATCACTAATGAATATATCCTCTGTTCTATGTGGATGCTCTGTTGAAGTCCAACTTTCACTTGTAAATGATTTTCACTTTGGACCGAAGGTATCAGGAAATCTTCCAGCTTCCACGCAGTCATGGATCACTATAGGGAATCAACCTTACATGGAATTGTTCTCTAAGCCACCACGCAAATCTCGGCACACAAGTCAATACTATCTGGAAAGTTTCCTCTCCTTAAAGTACATGGCGCACAAGTCCCTTTTCCAAAAACCACTTTTCTTTATTTTTCGGTTTTCATACCCAAAAAATTGGCAAACACTGGAAAATGGTTCCACCTTGTATCTGATCTTTTTGTACCACCTCTAGATCATCCATTACTTTGTCAACGTTCTAGAATCAAACATGGATCGTTGACCACAGCCCTTGAACTCGACATGCCATCATGAAATCACCGTTTTCAAAAAATTTGTATGTCACAATTTGCTTTTTCATCAATCACAACACATATTTACACTTTGTCAACAAACAAAATCACCTCACAAATTCTTCAATGAAACCTGTAGGTATTTTTTCCCAAAAATCTCCCCCTTTGGGTTTGTTGACAACTCTACCATAAAAAGATAAATTGTTAATTTTTCATTTATAATTCGCTGATTGTGATTCCCAATAGCGATCAAGGATTTACTCAACGCATACTCTAAGCCCGCATGAGCAATGATCGGCTTGAGAAACAAGAGTAAATGAAAAGTTAATCAATGAATCACTTCATCTCTGACACCCACTATTGACACAAATCTGATGCCAATTTTTGGAAAAATTCATATTGTATCCCAACACCACTCTTTTATTTTTATCACAATCCTCAGATGTTGTGATTTCTATTCTTTGATCAATCACTTCTAGCATCATTAGATTTAATACGCCCCCCCCCCCCCCTCTCATTTCTCTCCCCCTATCTCGTTGCTTCACCTGTCAGCTTCTCCCCATATCATTCAAGATTTGTCAAAAAGCCACATTGTCTCCCCCTTGAACAATCACTATTTTCGCCCCCTTTTTCAATGAACCCAAAGGTCACTCCTTTGTAGTCTGTAATAGAGTAGAAAACACATATATTCACATTAGGGAAAAACACATCATACATCAGGGAGAGGGGGTTGCACATCTACACTCTTTTAAGTGTGGGGAGTTGAATGAACTCCCAGAGCCAGTCGATGCCTCTCAAAATCATCCCTGTGTAAGGCCTTTGTCAGAATGTCTATAACCTTTAGCTCTATAGGAACATACTATAACTTCACGATTCCCTACTCAACCTTCTCCTGGATGAAATGATATTTTATCTCAATGTGCTTTGTCCTTGAGTGATAAACTAGATTTTTTCTAAGATTGATAGCACTTCAGTTATCACATTGGATTCCGATTGGAGAATTTACTTCAACTCCCATATCATCAAATTGTTTCTTCATCCACCACTGTGTGCATGCTTGAGTGGATGTAATATACTCAGCTTCTATGGTGGTCAAAAAAATGCAATCATTCTTCTTTATTATCCAATAAATACACAATCCAATAAGATATAATGCACCACCTGACGTTGATTTTCTATCATCTACTGAACCGTCTCAATCTGCATCTGTGTAACCCAATAACACTGATTGAGATTTTTCATCATACATCAGACCGAAATCCATAGTGTCTTTGATATACCGAAGTATTCTTTTCACTACGAGCATGTGGCTTTCCTTGGGATTACTCTTATATCTTTCTGCTTGGCATGTGGTGAAAACAATGTCAGAACTTGTTGCAGTTAATTACAATAGACTTTCAATGATTTGTCGGTATTCTGTGATATTAACTACCTTACCATTCTGATATTTTGATAATTTCATCTGGGTAGCAACTAGAGTCTTTATCTCTTTGGAATTCACCATTCTAAACCTTCGTAAAACCTCATTGGAATATTTGGATTGAGAAATTAATGTTTCATTCCTTCCTTGTGTCACCTGAAGACCAAGGAAAAACATTAGCTCTCCAATCATTGAAATTTCAAACTCATTTTTCAGGAATTTGGAAAAATGTTTCAACTGATCTTCATCTAATCTGCCAATTATTATGTTATTGATTTAAACCAACACTATCATCCTTTGATTACTATCGTTTCTGAAATAGATATTATAATAAACTCCCCTATGTTGGAAACCAAGCTTCTTCAAGTACTGATCAATCCTTGAGTATCATTCTCTTGGTGCATGTTTCAGCCCATACAATGCCTTCTTTAGCCAACAAACATTATCCTCATCTTCATGAATGAGAAAAAAATCTGGATTCTCAATGTACACCTCTTCTTCTAGAAACCAATTCAGAAATGTTGATTTGACATCCATCTTGAACACTTTGAACTTTATTTTCATTGCTAAGGCTAAAAATAATTAGATTGTTTACAGCCTTGCAACTGGTGAAAATGTCTCATCAACATCAATACCCTCTATCTGGGAGTATCCTTTTCACACAAGTCATGAATTTTTCGAATCATTGTTCCACCTTCGTTCATCTTGTTGCGAAAGACCCATTTATCCTCGATGACGTTCTTATCTGCTGGAATCGAAACAATCTCCCATGTCTAATTACCAATTATGATTTTTAGGTTCAGTTGTAGCTTGACTCTTGAACATTCATGCTGATATAGAATTTAATTCATTAGGTTCATTATCAGTATATGCTTCTGAATTATCCTTTTCCACTTCTCCCAGAGTCTCTTACCACATCCTCACTTTCAACAGAAAACTTTTCACTGTGTCATTGTTCAATGACGTCATTTCTTTCAACTACTTTTCTGATCTTCTTGTTGAAACATTGTTGATACTCTCTCCCAGCTTATTGGTATCCTGAAAATAGTTAGTTGATACCACATTGTTAGAAAAAAAATTGATAAGCATTAGATGCATGATTTTTGCTGCTTCTTTGGCAATATGTCTTCTCTCGATCGACAACACCTTGTCTGGGTCATCGAATTATTTCATTGATAGATATTGCATCTGATTATGATATTCAATTCTCTCCCAATGTTATGCAACACTTCCCAGGATTATGGCTACCTTTTAGACCCATAACATTCTTATTCTCCTCCATCATCTATTCTCATATTTCACTTGGAATTGAGCCATTAACAAAATCTCTAAGCCTACTGAGTTGGAACTTGGTGTAAGAAACCAAAGTCAAATTCAATAACACAATAACTTCTTATTGTGCTCTGTTTCTACCTTTCTCCTCATCTTTGGTACCAAATTTGAGAAAATAGAAACTCTGAAGCATATCACTTCTCCACTTTGCATCTTTAGATGCCACTTTCCCTTGGATTGTATCTCCCTAAAACCTGAAACACTTGAATCATCAGTTAAAAAAAATTATATACAAAGAGAGAGGGGATATTTATGTAATCCTCAAGAAGAGGATTGTGGTTGATCTCGATGGGTCAACCCATTGATTCTTTCTTAAAGAGTATCACACTCTTTAATTGCTTCTTCTAGCTGCCTAGCCGAATTCAACTGCTCTGACCATATGACTAAGCATTCATTACCCGCATGCTAAGACTTTTTCTGATATGTAGATTCCGTTGGCCTGTCCTTTCTCATCATTTGGGGTTTTAACCCACAAGTACACATTTCCTTCTTTGATGTGCCACCAAAATTCCATCTTCTCTTTCCTCCACTTCTCGCTAAGGAACACAACATGCATATTTTTCAATGCATTATTTTTTCATCTTTCTTATATTAGATATCCGAGTCACCATACTATTTTTCATTGTTGGTAGGTCCCCCACTGAATGTACATTCTTCTTACTCACAGCCGTAGCATTTCCACCCTTTTTCATCCAGATGTGTTCATGTTCTTTCTTGGAGAGCGGTTGTGAGTGTGAAAAAGGAGGTGATTGATACACCTTTATTTCAACTACAAGTGAATCCCCTTAGGCTCTAAACCTATTTTCCAATTTACCACTTTTTCTTACAGTGTAAAATTTCTCATTATACACCACTGGAGTCATGAATCTCCTTTCAAGTTCCTTTCCCTTTCCTGCTTTCTTCTTGCTGTAATGTCTTGCCAAATGCCCATAATCAGAACATATAAAACATTTCCCATCAAAGGCATACCTCATTTCATCATTTCTCTATCGATATGTTGATGCATCTTGTGTTCTTTTTCTGAAATTGAGATCCTGAGATTCCCGACACATACTCATGGTGTATCCAATTCTTCCACAGTAATTGCATCTAATAAATGCTTTCCTATGAGAGACTCTTCTTTCAGATTTCACATAACACTTCTTCTTATTCTCAGATTTTGTAGTGTCTCTATTTGTACAGCCTGAAATGTATTCCAGAGACCTTGAAAAAAAGCTTGATGTGTGGCCATGAATCACACAGAAATAGCACATGTCATCACTACTTTTTGTAGCTATCCTCTTAGGCCTATCTCCATCACCTATAGGATTTTTTCTATATCAGTAATTGTTCATAGCTCTATTTATATCATGCATGGGAGGTGATTCATCAAATACAAAACCTGTTTTTCCCAAACTGTATGGTCTTTGAGCTGAGAAAATTTTTTCTTTCCTCTTTTCAGAAATATAAAATTTGATTTTAATTTCTTCATCACCTCCCGAAGGATAATCAAATAGTAAGTGCAAGTCATCCTTCATTTTAGACTTTCCTCTAGCATCGGATCTATCCACTTCCTTCTTTACTGATTCTATCTCTTCTTCCAACTTCTGAATCTTGATATCATTTGATTCAATTTGGGCATTGAGTTATCTTCTGAGATTATTTCAACAACTCATCTCACCATCTAGTTCTCGTGTTAGCTTTTCTACCATATCGCTTTTCTCCTTTACTTTCAATTTTTCCTGAGATATAGATTCAGAGACAGATGCATTCTCTTGTTGTAGCCTTTGATTCTTCTAAACTTCTTCAGACAACTATGTAGCTAGATCATCATTTCTGGCATTCAGATTTTGAACTACATCTAACTTTTGATTCTCTTCATAATCATCAGCCTTTTTTTTCCTTTCATTCTAGCCATATTTTGAATTTCATCACCTTGAGACTCATTCTTATCCCTTAGGTCAGTGGCCACATCAATAAGCCTTTGATTTAATCCTCTTATCTTATTCACTTCAATTTCCAAAACATGGATCTGTATATCTTTAGATTTAACATCTTCATCAAATTTAGGATCTAATTTCTTTGTCATGGTCACAACATCTACTGGTGGCCTCCTTCTTAAAAGTTCTTCACCATCAGTTTCTTCGGCATCACATTGATGTTCAATTACTTCACTCATTCATACATCATGATTGAGTAAATCAATATTTTCCCTATCAGATTCATCCAGGCCTTCCTTCAGTAATATATTTGATTCTTTTAGTTGAATCACACTTTTCCCATAAACACTTCCACACAGAGAGACATCACCTGACTTCTGATTCTTCTTTGATGTTTTTCCCTTTTCCATGGTACACCGAGATAAGAGCAGACTGATTTAACCACGCAAATCGACTACACCAAGTCAGGGAAAACAAATCTAATAAAAGAAACCTTCCCTCTGATACCAATTGTTAGGACCAATAAGGGATTATATACCCTGAGAGGGGGGTGAATCAGGGTACAAATATTCTTTTCAAAATTCTTCATGCCTCACTGGATCTTGACCTCTTTATTAAAAGGGTCAATTTGTTTGCACTTGTGTGTTTATTATGATCACTTCTTTTCTTCTTTATCTGATGATGATTATTTGAATGCAATTTAGGGAAGCAAGCAGGTAGACACATAGATTTTTACTTGGTTCACCCTCACTGGGCTACATCCAAGGAGAATACAATGACGATGTGTCATTGTACCAAATACACTAAGGCTCACTGCCAATTTACAATGTTCGGGCTAGATCACTTCAATGCCCTGGCTCACAGCGTTTACAATATTTAGGGTCAGCTCACTACTTTCTCAAGGGTCACTCCCTATTTCTCTCTCTCTGGCTCACTACCGGTGGAGAGGATCACCTTCTTCCTCGTCCTTTGCTCAATGCTCTAGAAAGGATCCACTTACAGATTATAAAATTGTAGGTCTCTTCATTATCACTAATGAATACATCCATTGTTCTATGTGGATTCTATGTTGAAGTCCTACTTTCACCCGTAGAAGAATTTTACTTTTCATTGATGGTATTTTGCAATCTTCCAGCTTCCATGCAGCCCTGAATCACTGTCGAGGATCAACCTGACTTATCGCCCTTCTCTAAGATGGCGCACAAGTCTTGGCATGCAAGTCAAAACTGAAGTTCAAGTTTCCTCTCCTTCATGTACACGGTGCGTAAGTCCCTTTTCGAAAAACCACTTTTCTTCAATTGTTGATTTTCATGCCCAAAAAATTGGCAAACACTGGAAAATGGTGCCACCTTGTATCTGATCTTTTTATACCGCCTCCAGATCATCCATTCCTTTTTTGACGTTCTTGAATCAAACATGGATCATTAAACACATCCCTTGAACTCGACATGCCACAATGAAATCCCATTTGTCAACAAATTCGTATGTCACGATTTTCTTTCTCATCAATCACAACCCAAATGTCCACTTTTTCAACAAACACAATCACCTCAAAAATTCTTTAATGATACCTTGAGGGATTTTTTCCCAAAATCATCTTATTCCCACACCACTTCATCAGACATTTATTTTCTCCACAATACATTGACCAAGTGTGTCGTCTTATTTTGAAGCACTTTTTCTCTATAGTCTAAGATCTTCACCGGAAGCTATCATAGGAGAGATCATTCTATTATTAAACCAAATCTGGATTGATTACATTTGATGGGTCAGGTATGTAATTTATCAAGTGGGATACAGTGAATACATCATGTACTTAATATATATTAGGTGGGGGTTCTTGTCAATAGGTTGTCACTCTGATGTAATCAAGGATCTCAAAGGGGTTGATGTGTATTGGACTAAGCTTTTCTCTTTCTTCCAAATAAAATGACTCTATTCCATAGAGATATATGTAAAGGAAGAAAATATATCAAACATCAGACTCTTGTTATATTAGACAATTATCATCATGGATCTCCACTTGACTCTAAGAATCCTTGATGTGATGTAGAATGGTCTTAAAATTTTCTTCCATTTCCTCAACAATTCTAGGACCAATCAGTTATAATTTCCCAAATTAATCCTAACATTCAATATTTCCCACCTCTTTCCATAAGGGGATTTGTAGGGATACATTTATAATCAGGAGTTGAAATTATTGTTATATAAGAACAATACTAAAGGAAGATGTTTATCCCGACATCTTTTGCTTTCAAATATGCATGATCCCAAAATTTCCTTATATGTATTGATTGTCTAATCAGTTTTCCATCATATTGAGGGTGCTAAACAGTGGTGAAGATCAATCAATTATTCATAGAATGTCAGAGACCTTTCCAGAACATGGTGTAAAATATTTTGAAATGGGCATATATAATTTATTGTGGTGTTTATTCTGCCTCACAACTTATATTATTCATATCCTTGCAAGTTTATCTAGTGATAAGTCCCCTCAAATATCAATGATATGTGAAATCTTCATCATATGATCCAATACAACCCATAAATAATTATTTCTTCTTGATTTCATAGGGAAGACAAGTGAAAACTTCCATGGTGATGTTTTCTAATTTCTAAGAAGGTATGGGTAATGATTGCATCATACCCATGTATTGTTTCATTTCCACTTTCACTTACTAACATACAATTCATATTGATCTATATTACATGATCTTCATCATCATATTGTCCCCCCAATATTTCTCTGAGGGGTCTTGAAACATATTTGAGCTACCTAGGTCGATAGAAAAAGTTTAGATATGAGAATCATCCAATAACTCATTATTCAACTCTAGATTTTATGGTAAACATAGTCATGATGAAAATCTCACAACATTATCATTATCAAAATTGAACCCTAATGATTTCCCTTTACTTATAGTGTCAAATTATTTTCAATTCCCATATCACCTCATTAATAATCCTTTAACATATCCAAAAGGGATTGTTGACTAATTATTTATTGAAGGATTGATTATGTTCTTTCCATTATGATTCACATGTCTATATTTTTATAATATTAGATTATATATCCCACTAAATTCTCACAAATGACATATTTTTTAGACCTTTTATTCTTAGAGATTCTACCATAATTTTCATCTTCATAGGATGGTAGTGACTTGCGATGTAGTATTCCATGATAATATCTAACCATATTTATTGGAAAATATATATCTCTATCTATGTAAATTTATACTGGAGGGTTCTTTATCAATATATATTTCAAAACTCTACTAATATAGATAATGGTGCTATATTTCAATGTGACGATCACCACAACGAACTCCAGATCATGTTTTTTGTAGTTATGTTTTTGAAATTTCAATTTTATTGAACATAGGGTATCAATTTTTCATTTTTCATTAACACACATCCCAATCCCTTATTTAAATCATTACATAATACCATGAAAGATTCTCCACATGTGGTAAGGGTTGGTAAATGTTTAGAGATAATACTCCCTTTCAACTCCTTAAATTGGTAATCACATTCATCATTCCATGAAAAAATGGCACCCTTCAGAGTTATCTTGGTCAACAGATTTTTTAATCAAGATAATCATGTTTTTGAATGTTTAATTGGCATTTGATTTCTTGCGATGATATTACCCATTAATGATAATTCCTTCCACAAGAACTCACATTTTCAATAAATTTTAAAAATTATCTTTTTCTCATAGTCTTTAGAATATTTCTCATATAATCCACATACACCTCCTTGATTTTAATGAATATTATAATAGAATATATAAATACTGAGAAAATTTTATTGAGGTAATACCTATAGAATATATTCATCAATTCTAGTAATATTTTAGTCCATTAGTGATTCCTAATGAAATTTATATGAACTCATGGTTCCCAAAACATGTACGAAAAGTAATCTTGGGGATATCCTCCTTCATCACCATAAATTGGTAATATCCTAACCATGGATCCACCATAGAGAAGTGTTGTGCTCCACATAGCTGATCAAACAAGTCATCAATCCATAATAGAGGATAATTTGTTTTATCATGATCTTTTATAGATCATGATAATCAATACAATGGAACATTGACCCATCTCTCTTCTTTATTAAGTTGATTGGTGCACCCCAATGTGAAGCACTTGGGAAATTTTACCCTTTATCCAAAAAATATTGTAGTTTCCTCATAAGATACAATTTTCTCACAAAACCCATTCAATATAGAGTCTAGTATAATGGTAATTCCCCAAGAATAATATCAATTTAATATTAAACCTTTCTGCTATGTTATAGACTATAAAATTCTTCGATCAACACATCAGTATATTCTCTCATATAGGGAATATATTCATGAATGATTCTTTCCTTTGACTCAATCATTTGATCTAGATATTCTATCTCATAGGGAAATAATATCCATGCATTATATGTTGGTTCTATAGAAGATTCATCCTCCTCATTGTACTTGTTTTGAATCAGAGTAAAATTCATGATGAAAAGAGCGATTTCAATGTTGTGGAAATTTATATTATATCTATATATGGAAAAAAAATACATACATAAAATTGTATCAGATTCCACTAAAGGGGGTTTGACAATGTTTTTTGGGATATACATTACATAAATTTGACTATAGATCATTTATATACATGGGATGCAACAATTTCCACATTTTTCATTTTCAATGACAGATAAAAAACAATTCTTTGAGGTTTTTTTAATAGTTCAATTAAAAATTCATTATTTGACGTAATGTGTAGAACTAGAACAATGAATCATGTTAGATATTATTTAATGAATTAATATTGTACTTTTTATGACTTTGTTTTTAGGATTGAACTTAGTGGTTTTGATAGCAAAATCTCTCCCTTTCTACATTGTAGGATGTTTGTTATCTCAAAAATCCCTTGGCATAGTGAATTTATTTTCAATGTTCCCTTATTCATTTTAGTTAAATAATTGAACAATATGGGGATAGTTGACTCGTGTAGTCCTCTTTAATAACACATTAGTAAGTTTCAACTATCATTTATCACTAGCTAGGTGTCCTTCCATCCCATAATTAATGAATTTTATCATCCCACTGAGAGACCCTTTATGGTTCTTCTTTCTTCACATTTCACAAGTATGATGTTGAAATTTAATGGAACCCATAGATTTATCTATTTAAATTCATGAATTAAACTCCAATTTTCAGTTAGTATTCCCATTATAACCTTTATATTTTCTGATCTCTAAATAGGTCTTGAGGTGACATCAAAAAAACTTCTCACATATATCAATGTCATTAAACAATTGTGATTTATAAATGATAGTTTTTCTCCCACCAATGTAGGGTTTAACCCTGTATTTATAGGTAATGAAAAAGCTGGTAGAGTATCATGCATTTCTTGTGATGTTCACCTCCTAAACTCTGATGGATTAAACTTCTTCTTTTTTTTGACAGAATGTAAATTTCATTCCATTTTAATTTTGAGAATTTATGGAAATTATTTATCAAAAAAATATATTATTCATTCTACTAATCACTTTGATCTCGTCCTCATGATTTGTATTAGTAATTGATGTCCTTCATTGATTAGTTTCTCCCTCCATACAATAATGAGTAAATAGATCATTATTTTTCTCAGAATAGTTAATGATTGAGAATATTTTTTCAATGGATTTGGTACATTTTTTTTGAAAATAAGGGATTAGATGATCTCTTAAAATTCGGGGCCATTTTTCAAATAAATCCCTCAATTGAAACTTATTCATTGTTATGGATATTGGGTGCTCCTCATGATCTAGGATTCAATTCAAATAGTAAGTTAGCTGAATTAGTATCCTCACAAAGATCAACATTCCTGCTTCCATCAGGTTGGGAATCTCATTTGGAAAGTCATAACATTGCTTATCACATTGATTTATTACCTAATTCCTCATATTTTCATCCATTAACATGAATAAAGGATAATTAGGGATGAGAATTTATAAATAATTGAAGACATTGAAGGGAATCGAATGAAATTATATAGGTAACATAGAAATTAAATATGTTCCATTTACATAGTAATTTATGTGTTTTAATCTTTGTTATACATTATATTTTTCTTCACAAATATAGTTTTGATTTTTTTTCATTTTTTTATTTTTTCCATTAACAATGGTTAGTAAGGTTCTTAATAATTTTCCAAATAATATCCTTATAGATTAAAAATCTAGGTGTTTAACAAATTCCATTGTAGTTATTTAGTTATTTATCATGTATATCTCAAAGTGGTGTTTTCAGGTTTTACCCCTATGCTCATATATTCAAGATCCATATCAAAATATCGTATCAATATAGGTTGGTATTTAATTGATAAAACACTCACTCTATAAGACTAATTATGTTTCTTGGAAGCATGATTACAAACCCTCCCTTAATGGTTGTGACTAGATGTTTCGCAAGGGGCTAAGTGATGCACTTCATAGGTAGGTTTCATGAAATGATCCACTAGACTCTTATAATTTACAAAATCATTCTCATTATCTTCATTGGTATAATATTCTAGAATGGGATGGATCATGGGGGCTTATCCCTATTCATGGGGATATGAAATCACCAAGAGTGAAAACTAGTTTCAACCATGGTGATTGATCTAAATTTCCTTACCATTTTTTTCAAACCTCCATCCAAGGCCTAAAAGGGTGTGACATCGACAAGGAAGATGTATGTGTTTTGAATATGAATGGAGGTGGTGGTTTATTCATCATTTCTTAGTTAATTCCATAATATGTATTGCATTTCTTATTATCTTTAATTTTTTCAAACATCTATGAACTTAGTGTTCGAAATTAATTTCATTCACCAGAGTCTTTATCATCACAATTGAGGGTGGTTGAGACATATGTCACCTATGTTTTCATGTCACCAAACTGAACTAGAACATAGTCGGCCTAGTCCTAGAGCCAATCTATGAAGAATAAACACTCTAATGATATTCCCAAGGATACTATGGTTGGGATAGAAATTGGGGAGCTGTATCAACCAATCATCGTGGGGCCTCATGGTCTCTTATAAATTTAAGAGGTCATTTGTCATTGAAAAGATAATATGACCTAGGACCTAATCAATCCTAAAGTAATATACCTGATTCTTTCACTATATTAAGGGAGAATTGGGTGCATGGCCTTGATTAGGGGCCTAAATTAAACTCTCATAATAAGTATCCGCTTAATGATTTATATCCTACGGTGGTGACTGAATGTATATCGAATGAGGGTAATGATTTTTTTTAGAATTTTTCTTCACTTCCCTCATAAGTTTTTAAATTGGAGATAGATAAAATTGGAATGAACATTTCATAGTCGTCTTCAATGATTCTTCCAAACGATAATCTCTCATAATGAATTATAAACATATTCCCTAATACTGAAGAAATGTGAGGGTAGGGACCATATCATCATAGAAATTTTCTCAACACATCCCCAAAATAAATTCTAGGAAATTTTCACACCAAGGGATTATGTGAGTCCTTAAATAATGTAATGAAGCCACAAAAATTCTCACCATCCATATTAATTCATTTGGATATTTCATAGATATTGTTTTTATAGAAGATATAGATGATGTAGTATGTAAAAACTCTATGGAGATCTCCCATTTGATGATGGACCCTATGGACAACTGATTATAACAAAAAAATAAATTCGTTACAGGGTAATAATAAAACATTGATGTTTGGTAACCTCATTATACTTTGTATTCCCATGAATTGAGAAACATCATGAGGTGAAATTATATATATGTGGAAATAGTTTTCCAGTAACATTGAATAGGGTGAAGATCATATTACAAATATCTGGGGGTGGGTGAATGTGATCCACCCATTCTTGATTGAGATTTCCATCAGCTATAATTGAATCTTGTTGCCTCTATATGGTTTCAATATGGGTGGATAGAGTGGATATCACATACTTATGGTATGTATTTTTATTCACTAGTACTTTGACCAAACTATTTGCTTGATAATAAATGAGATTATGGTCCAGATATGGGAAGTTGTAATAATCTATTGGTGGTAAATATTTCATATATCAGTCATTTTCTAGATCTACTATCCTCTTCCATGATTTGGGAAACAAGACCATACACTTTAACCCTATAAATAACTAATAGAAGTTATGAAAATATTACAATGGTAGGGGTAGGGTCCCATTAGGAATATTCCTTCATTGGGAACTATTCGGTGAGATGTTTAGCAGTGAGCCTCGCATTACTCTTTAACTCTGGAAATAAAGCAGCATTCTAGAATCTGCATTAGTTTATTTAATGGAATAAAATGGGATAATGGGATAAGTAATTCCCTTTAATTTATTGATATTTTATTGAGGATGTAGTAGTGTCCCTATGAGACTCCTAAGACATAATATTTGTCACTATTGATGAATGTGTGATCCTATTAGAGGGTTAGCCACATGATCACCACTCATCATGGTGGATTTCCTTCCATGTGATCCATATTAGAAACATAATTCCTTAGACACTATGGATTATTGATCATGAATATATTCATGGTGTATATAGATATATAAGTATATACACCATCAATGGGAGGATTATCCTAACAGATTTATCATCATTGTGAGAGAGGACGAGATTGGAGGGTAGCATACTTCCCATTGTCCCTGATCTTAATATGGCGTGATATCCCTTTCATGGGAATATGGGGAACAATATGGCTCATGATGAGAGTCTTATATAATCTCAATAAATTCCCATATGAATTTGGTCATTACTTCTCAGATAGAGATGAAAATTTAATCTTCTGGTACTATAGATTGGTGTCCCCAAGTTTCTCTTAGATTCTTTCATATTATATTTAGTGGTACGAGTGGTAGTTGAATGTCACCCATCATTTTTTATGGAATAATAGTGTATGTTCCATGATGAGAATATCCTATATGTAAATATTCATGTTGGTATGAGTTTAAAAACCCACATATAACTGGTTGGTGGCCAAAATATTTCCATATCCATTTCACTATCTATAAGGTAATTTTTATCTTAATCAACATAAGATCCAATATGTATTATTTCGGAATATTGGGGTATGAGTAATAAAAAAATCTTCATATACATATTTTCAATTAGAGGAGTCATCACATAGGTTAGTCATCCATAAAATGACGGGGTGTATTCCATAGGTGGCCCCATCTTCATAACCTTATCCATATAGGATGAGGTACCCATGGCCTCCTTATAGTCAGGAAGGTTGTCATGCACCATTGACTCAACATGTAAATCAATGTTATTTGAGGTTTATATAAATACCCTGATATCTCTCTTACTACCATAGTGGAGGTAGAGAGGAGCGAACCAAAATGTGGGGGGGGGAGGGAAGAACTAAGAGTACCTGAATAGAAGAAAGGACATACTTCACATTCAGGTACATGTAAAATGACCTAGGGACCTTTTGGTGCTCATCCTTAGGGATAGTCCTTCTCAAATAACAATCACATACTATATCTTGGGTGGTGGGGAAAAATTAATTTCCCTTGACTTTTATGTCATCTAGGAATCTAAACACTCTATGGTGATGTGGTGTTTCATGTATACCTATCATTAATTGTTATAAGGGATCTCATCTGGAATACTCCCATAATGGTGAAAAATATATATTCCAATAATATTACAGTTGGTTCCATAATTAGGCCCCATAGAGGTTATCTATTCATCTTCTTAAGGAAGGACCGATGGGGGATTTGATGTATCCAATGTACTGATGACCACTATGTTGGCTAAAGGAATAGTGGGTAGGACCTTCATTGTGGAACTTATTATCATAGTGTGGTAAACTATGATAGTTTTCGGTGGTTCCCATGATACGAAAAGTCAAATCAGCCTTCCAAGTAACTATCCTGGGTATCAATACCAACTAAAGATGAAATTTTCTCAAATAGTGGTCATAATGGTAGGAGATGTGTCTATAATGGATGGTTCTATTTGTAATGATAAATACGTATCATTTCTATTATGGTTGGAGGAATAAACATGAAAATATAATCTCATATTTTGGATTGAGTACAGTATAGATGAGATGGGGTCATCCAACTCAATGGCCTGTGGATTCAATTAACATTTTTGGGGGCTCTTGGTGGGGGCCTCGAAGGTTGCACTAAGTTGTTGATCACATTAGTTACAATCAATGCCACACCTACTTATTCAGTATAGGGTATGGAGTTTCCATCTTGTTATAGAGTGGTACCACTAAAATGATTCATTGTGGTGATGATGATATGTCCCCCATATATGGTTTTTATTGTCAGTGGAATTGTCTCAATGTTGTAGCATAAATGTCTTATTGGGCTATGTCTCTGGTAAGGATAACCCCTTCTTGTTCATTGTGGTGAACAAAGGCATTGATCACTCTTATCTGGATAAATATATAGGGGGTAATGAAGTGATAATATTCAAGAGTTTTGGGATTGGTTTTCATCATTATATAATAATATATATGTGGGATTTACACACTATTTTTTCCTCTACCCCTTACATCGGTTGGTTGTAGACTTTTGAATGTTATTAGCTACTAGTGTCATGTGTGACATGTATAGTCAACTATCATCTTGTTTCTACTAAAGTTTATACCCAAATTTCACAATTATACTATTATTCCTCTAGTTAGAGAAGGATTCATAAAAAATTCTTATTATTAGTGATAGACAACACTCTTCTTCTTCCCCAAGTTAAAGGATAAAGGATTCATCTCATGTTCAACATTTTTTATCCTGCCACTCCCATCAAGAAATGATTTCACACTTCTTGGAGTGTTATATGTCCTTGAACTGGTTTCAACTCCTCATTTCTATAAATCCCATCTCTCTATAGGTAGAGATCCTTCACTATCATTTTCAATGATTTTGTTTCCTTGATTGGAACGGGATAATGGGATATTAGTTTATCCTTTAGATTCTTCCATATAGTTCTCCTAATTTTCTAAGTCTATCATAATTTCCTAATACATGTTCATGAATCATATTCTCGGTTCCATCTTTTAATGGACATCGATTAATTATTATTTTTTGTACTGTGATAGGGTGAAAACCAGTAGTCATAATTTATGAGGATATTGGGTGTCATGTATCTATAAATATATTACTTGTTTAGTAATTAATGAAATATTACGCTCCTAAAATAATGATTCTTAGGTAGAAAAAGTCATGGAATCATATGACCACCAGGATGAAACATACATTGAGTACATAAAAACCCCAGGTTCATCACCTCAAGGATCCTATTCTCATAATAGATGGAAACACACATTTATTATTTTTTAATTTTGTCATAAAAACGCATCACATCAAGAATCATATACTCATAACATAAGGATTCCTAGTATCTTCACATAATGAATCTCAATCTGAACACATAATGTAAGGAATAAAGATCATCACATGAGTGGGGAAACAGATTGAATTCTCCTCATATAATCTTATTTGGCACGACACATATGGTTGAGTATTTGATGAATCAATAAGGGTCACATGTTTAAATCCATGTGATGTAACTTCACATATTTAATGAATGGTGTGGATTGTACCATATACACTCTTCATTTCTGGGTTAGTCACATGTTTAATGATTAGTTGAGACACTACCCCTATATTCTCAACACATACTGGGCTAGGATGGTTGATGTTTCAAGGAAACACCATGGTCTAGTGGGGAACATAGAATTTGAGGGTTATAGGTTAAGGATACTCTAATGAGGTAATAAAACATCATATTTTCCACCTCCCATGAGTGAGATGGAATATTGGTGTTGTTAAGATGTATGGATTCCACTTTGCGGAGGCATCTAATGTAACTTATAAAAAGAGACGTATCAAAACACATGTAGTTTTACTGCGTAGTTTATGGTCATGTGATGAGATTAGTCCAGGCAATTTAATGTTAATTTTTTAAGTACACTTGCACTATAAAAGGAGGGGATGGAAAGGAATGGTGTGGGGGTTATGCATATGGGATACTCGAATGTTAGTGATATCATCACAATATTTCCATGTAATTCCTCACGTACTCATTAACCATAGTAATGAATCATATTAACATTTTGTGTTCAGGATGGTATCATGTAGATGAACATCTTGTGAGTAGAATGTCTTCATGTAGATTAATTTCATACGACTAGGAAATTGGTCCTATGTATTTGAATGTCATACATCTCAGAGATTGTTTCGGATTACAAAAATATTTATCCATTCCATGTTAATTTGGTTTGAGATAAAGATCCAAGGATCCCATGTGTTCTCAATAATGGGAATGATGTTTTTCTCCCATGATTATTACAAAATTGTGGCTTATATTTACACAGTGAAGGTTGTTTTGTTTAGAAAAAGGCATGGACTAGGCCAATTTTAATCCATATACATGGTTCTTGATCTAAGGGTGCTTATGATTTAGAGTGGAAGGAAGTGTAGTTGTCTAGACAATGCATTGAATGAAGGGATTTGTATGAGGGTCCATGAAATTTGTCTTTTTGATGGTTGATACATGACTAAATCTTGTATGGATAAGTTCAGAGAGTATGATACCTCTACTTTTGTGAATTTATGTCATCAAAAATGATTCTTATTAAATGGGCCATGATTTAAGTTTAAAAAATTTCAGGGCATTCATAAAGATAAATCCTTCATGAATGATGACTAACTCATACAAGTGTGGTGTCATAGTACCCATGGTAGGTGTTTTTGGAAGGATGGAGGCTTCATGAAATCATAATAGGATTGAAGAATGTTCTACTAATGTGGAGGATGTGATATTTTGTGAAATTCATCTATACCTTGAGATTAGGTTCTAAGGGACCCATGGTAATTCACTTGGGGAGGATCTGTACATGTAGAAATCTATGTGTTCTTTGGTTCACAAAGGTGGTGGTTCTAAGAATTGGGAGCTTTATCTAGAAGTTAATGATCTGATCTCCTTCAAATGATGAGCGGTAGGGGTGATTGTTTTCAATTTTTAAGTTGGATGATAAGTTTTCTGAGAGATTACCATTATCATTTAGGTAATACTTTTTGGCACTCTAACACACATTCACAAAACTATGGTGTTTTATGAAAGGATTTAATTTCATGAATCCATAACAGTTTTTTGTGCATGTTTCATTCTATATTTTTTTTTAATCAGCCATCATTTCCTTAGGAACCTTTTGTAACATGAATTTTTTTAGTGTTAAATGATGTGGTAAATCCATGTGGTGTACATACCTTCCAATCCTATATATAATTTGGATTAAACCAAATACATCATAGATTGGTTTTTTCCTTGTATAAATCTTCTAAGGCCTCCCTGAGGTGATACATTCATGATGGAATAATAACCCTCCTCAAACTCTATAATCATTATTTAAACATATACCTTATAATTTTGATTTCTATAGGCTATAATCATCCATTACTAAATGATCTGAACCTTTATAGTCATCACTTACACCAACTTTATCCCTATTAGTGTTGACTCCCCCTCATAGACAAGAATAAAGGTGACCTATAGGGTTTTTCATAAAGGTCCTCAAATGGTGTCATACAAATCATGGAGTTATAGTTGATATAATATTAAAACCCTATCAGTGAAAATATTTAATGCCCTAAACCCAGAAGCTTGGAGTCGGTGCATTATTTTATTACATTGTCCTAATTATAAGGAATCAAACCCCAAAGGACCAATAAATTTTACAATCGTGGAAAGCCATATGAAATACATGATACCAACGATATATTGGGAAAAATAAAATACAAACATGATATATAATAAAATGAAATAAAATATCTCCATAAATGCTTATTAAAATAGTTTTTTATAACTTGGGGAAAGGAAACATAATAAGGGTGAGCTCAAAGGCTCATTTACGGTAAATAAAGAGGATGTAATAATGAATCAATGAGAATTAATGATCATGGAAATAAAAATAACTGCTAAAATATGACATTAAAATAACTAGATAAGTCAAATTTAATATGGAAGGGTAAGAAATTGAAAACATGTCAATTAATCAATTAAATGATAATTATATTTATCCATAGATATGTCGATTCAAAATCTCATGGATGAATGATAACTAAATGAAATGAGGAAAATGACTAATTATTAGATTTCATCTTTACTATGTACATGGATACATTACCTTCAAGAATGTCAAAATATTGTTTAGCTATTATGTAAAAACCCGTCTATTTTTTCCAACTATTTCATCTCATGAGATAATTGATGTATCGAGGGGATTTCATTAACCAATCCCTAACCCGTAGGGATTACCATAAATAGTCCTCAACCCGTGTATTGAATATCCAAATCATTCATATTATATTAAATAAATAATGAACCATATAAAATATTCATATTTAATAAAGAATATTTATTTTTTAATAATTCTTTTTATGAGGATAATTAACAACAATGGTTGTTGACATTAAGTCATTCTTGGGGGAAAAATATAATTTAAATATTCTAATGTGTCCCAGACCACAACAAAATATTTGAATCAAAATTTTCCATGATTTAAATGAAATATATAATATCCATAGAATAATTAAACTCATAAAATCACATGAAAAAAGGAATTATATACACCAAATAAATTGAATTGGTGAATAACAAAGATTAGTCTTAATGGAATGTAAATTGAGATAGAATCCCTTACCTTAAACTTCCTTTTGTTGTGTGGTATTTATCCTATTATAGAGTGGTTTAAAAAATATTAATAACTTATAGTATAACAATAATAATGTTTATAATATTATATATTAATTTCTTATAATATTTTATTAACCATTTTTTAACACCCTTCCATTATTTTAGAAACATGAGGTGTTAATTTCCATCTTGTCTCAAGAATGTTTTGAATTTTATTTTTTTCCTATTAATTTTATCATGATTTTATCATATCAAGAATGTAAAATATGAGTTAATTTTAATATATATTCACTATATATATTTATAGTAGCCCATTATATTTGGAAATTTTAAATGAAGTTCAACATTTATGGAGAGAGTAGACCATACACACATATGAATGCTACATTCATTTCATTGTTGTATCAAAAGAATGAATCATAAATGAAACAAATGTATATTATAATTAAATTATCATATATATGTTATATATGCTATATGGGTTTATGAAGACCATCCTTTATGTGTTCCATGTATTGAATGAATGAGTCATATCACTTTGAGGGGGAGGTAGTCCACAATTTCTCAAGTGAAATTATCATATTTAAAGGTGATGGAAACCATAATGGTATATTTAAAATAAATTTTATAGAAGAATAATGTTATTATAAATATCGTATATAACATATATAAATAGTGTGTGTATTATAATTTCCACCATGAGAGGTGGTAATTGAAAAAATGAATAATCAATGTTTCGTGAGGCACTACTTTACCCTACACAGAAATAGTATGATTGTTATCCATTAAATGGATACAAGTGTATATTTTAGTATAATAATTTACATAAAAACATACTGGTATATTTAGGATAATTGTTTGGTTATATAATCATGTAATAAAGAGTTTTTGGGGATGGATAATAGAAATGAAACTACAGAGATTGAGAGAAGACATTACCTCTTAATCGGGTAACCTCTTTTGGTTTATACCAAAAGGCTTCCATGGATGGGTTTCTATCCAAGGTTAGGATTCAAGGATCGAGGGGAAGGATGTTTTGAATATATATGGGAATATATTAGCCGAATTTAAGTGGTTTGATAGGTGTTATGAATGGGGGAAGTGGTGGCCTTTTATAAGGGAGAAAATATACTCACATGGAACATTGCAAAGAAGTTATGAGTACCCACATTTCTATCTAAAAAAATGCAAAAAAGTAAAAAAAAATTAAGGTTAATGGCCAATTTATGGATAGAAAATTGGTGTTGTAAAAATTTCTAGGTCATTTGGGCCACTAAGTTAATGTTTTAGTCATTAATTAATCTTAATTTTTCCTTAATAATTGTAATTAATTATAATTGCGTTCATTAATCATTTTGGACAAAACATTTAGGTATTATTATAAATTTTAAATTATTATGATTCCAAATATGGAATCTAGTTTTCCTAATTAATATCACATAATTTGAATAATTTTATTTAAATTTAATCCCACGGGCGGGATGACAATGTGGGTTTTTAAAGAAAAATGTCCAAAAGTTTCCTATGTTTATATAATCAGTTTAAAAGTGAAATTGATTCAAATTACCTAAATTGGATTAATAGATAAAAATATTATCTAATTAAACTCTAAAACCAATATAAATCATAATTTATCCTTATACATAAATCAAATGAAAAAGTTGTTTTGAACTAAAATTCGGTATTGTTCATTATTTATTAAAGATGATATGTTTTCAAAAAATATCAAAAAAGCACCATAAGATAATTTTTAAGTTTATATTTCAAATATTAAGTTTATTTTGACATATTATATCAAATTAACTGTCAAAATTCATATTAAAATGGGTTCTCAATTAGAAGGTGGTAAAATTGCCTTCATAAAAATATAGGTTTTTAAGTGTAATATAAAGTTTATTCTTATCTTATGCATATAAAATCTATCAGATGAATTTAAGAAATATTATATTGAATAAATGATATATATATATATATTAAATTCATATCACCCACTAATTTTTAATAATTAAATCAGTTATGTTAAAACAGATTTGTGAAAATTATAATATTTTCTTTTATATTCAATCGGCTTTCATATTCATTTATATTTGATTTATATTAAACTAATTCAAATTAAATTTTTATAAAACATATATTTAAATAAATTAGTTACCCATTTTCATAACAACTAACTTAAAGGATAGGTTATATATTAATATATTTAAATATTATATCATTATTCAGTAAAACTCAGTCTTCCATATAATATAAGATTTCGAAGAATGTAGCTCTTTCTATAAATAAAAAGGTAACACGATGTCAAGTGAAATATAAAATATTGAATATATAAAATCTCTTTAATATATTAAATATATTTTGAAGTATCAAGGTATTATTTGCCATTACACTCTTGGTGTTGCATGTCATGAACAATGTCGAATATAATGTTATGAATTTAGAATTTTGGGTTGTTATATTATCTGCACCATAAATAAATTGCATCCTTGAAATTCAAAAATTGATCTCAAAAATATAGATATTGAAAATAAAATATTTTTGAAAAACCTACATTGTAAAAACTGTTAATGACAAATGTTCTTAATAATCGAGAAATTAAAGCAGAATGGTCATATAAATAGGTCTCTTAGTATGAGAACATATATGGGAAATGAAAACATGGATTCAAAAGAAAAAATATAAAAAACATGTTATAGGGGGAGTTATTGAGAACATTGTTAGGATAAATTTAAAAAAAAATTAATCCTAAAATCCATGATGATCTATGAACTATTTGATTTATTGGAATTGAAGGCACTTGGAAAACAATTTTTATTTCAAGATAATTTTTTTGGAGTTGAGGAATTCATTAAATATATTAGAATATAAGTAAATATATATATCATTTAATATAATCTTTTCTTTTTAGTATTCCTTGAATTATTTCTACTTCATTCATTACAACATGATGCATCATATGGTGATGTAATACATTACCCTTGAAAATCTCATCCAATGATCATATTAAACCATTTTATAAATAGTTATGTTTTCCAAAATATTATGATCCAACACATTAGATATAAGGTCACTGAATTTCTTGGATGAACATATAATTATCCTCTAATAAACATAAAGTAGATATAAATTTCTTACATTCCAAAAATGTGAATAACTTCATCATGTAACCTTTTGAAATATGATAATAACAAGGATTACCATAAAACCATATTAAAAACATGAATTATTCCTTATTCCTAATTTAAGACACATATTGTTGGGTATATTCCGTTAACCCAAAAGTGTTGTAAATTCCATAAATAATCGCCTAAAACACGGGTTGAAAAGTCATTAATCAGTATCGAGGTATTCTCCACTTATCCAAATCAATCATTTCATAATCGTTATCTCAACATCATGACCATATTAAGGGTTCCATTTCTCTAAACAAATTACCTTATAATAAATAACTCTTCTTAGTACCATTAAACTTATGATCAAAAATCCTTAATGAAAAATTATTGTAGTGAAATCTTCATATATTCCATATTTATTATAACAAACACATTTCTAATAAATTATTCAAATAAAATTATTCTTGAAAAGGAGTATTAATAAATTCTCTTCATCTGTAGTAGTATAATAACCTGATCATTATCCAATAGAATCATTTGGGCTATATTCCTTTAATGATTGAAACATTGGTTTGCATAATGTCACATATCCTTGTATTTGAATCATATTACATTGGAAACCTTTTTCCTACCCTTGAAATCCTAGACATGGTGTCCATTTTCTAAAAACTTATAACAAACATCCATTACCTTAATGCAAGTACCAGAGTGTTTCTTTCCATAATTATCGCATCTCCTAAAATCCTTATTTCACATAGTTTTCTTTAACACATTCCCTTTTTCTTGGTTCTCATATAGGCTGTTCATTTTTTTATTATCCATTAAAGACATAGGACATAGAAAATTCTTTATCTATCTCATTATCTTGTGATATTATTTCCTCATATGATGAGAATACTTGTTAGACTATTTCCCTTCAAAATGTTGGGTTAATATTGTGAAAGATATAATCCTTATTACTCTTTGGATCACAAGAATTGGTTGAGTTCATATTCTTATTGTTAAGAGACATTTCATAAAAATGGAATACACTATGTTACACTATATTAAATCATAAAGTAATTTATCATCCAAAAACTGGTGGAAGACTAAACATAAATTTAAAAAATAGCTAATATCATAATTGTAAAAATGGTCTCTTCGGGAATACCCTAAAGTCATTCATTATGGTTTCTAAATAAAATGTGGATTTTCCTAATCATATCCACTAGGAGTGTCAATCCATGTGAGCAGTAAGGATCGTTGTCGTGTACTAGGTCACCCCAAGTTAGTCGTGGAACACCTTTTCAGATTATTACTCCTAGGTACATCTGTGTGAGAACCACATCCACTTATAGTATCCATAAAAGGATGTATTTCTCAGAATGCCCAAAAAATCACTACCTTTATAAAATAATAAGATGTTCTCATATACTTATCCTAAATATCTATATTAGGATTGTTCTCCATAATCTATTGTTTCAAAATATTGTTTCCAAGGATTTTAATAAACATACTTTGATACCTAATGTCACGCCCGAACCCCATAAGCTTGAAGTCATTTCATTATTTTATTACATTGAAATTATTACAGGGAATCAAATCCCTAAGGAACGATACATTTACGAATCTTAGAAAGATAGGTTACATGCATGATACACATAATACCTTAGAAAATAGGAAATAGAAACATGATATATAATAAAATAAAATAAAATACATCATTGAAATATTATTAGAATAATTATTCATCATAAAATAGGGTAATCAAAGAAAATAAGGGTGAACTAAAATGCTCAATAAGGGTAAATAAATTTGAAGCAATAAGGAATTAATGAGAATAAATTTCCATGTCAAGGTAAATCACTGATAAAACATGGAATTAAAATTACAAGATAAGAAAATTTTAATATAGAAAGGTAAGAAACTCAAACATAGTCCATTTAATTAATAAAGTGATAACAATATGTATACATAGATATGTCGATGTAAAATCTCATGGATGAATAATAACTAAAACAAAATGAGTGAAATGATTAATTATTGGATGTCATGTTTCTTATATACATGGAACCAGTACCTTCAAGACCATTCACAAGATGGTTTAACAATAAGGTAAAAACCAATACATTTTGGCCAACTACTTCGTCTCATGAGATTGCTGATGCATCCAAGGTATTTCTTTAACTGGTCCCCAACCCATAGGTTTTACCTTAAACGGTCCCCAACCCGTTTATTGCATGTCCAAAAAAATTCTTCATATATCAAATAAATAGTGTGACTTATCAAAATACATATTGAATATAAAATATTTATTTTTCAATAATACCTCAGGATAAGTAACAATAAGGGTTCTTAACATTAAAACATTCTAGAGGAAACATTATATTCAAACATTCCAATGTGTCAAATACCATATTGAAACATTTAAATCATAGTTCCCTTTGAATTAAATGAAAATTATAATATCATAATAATAATTTCATTCATTATATAAAATGTCAAATTTAAGTATTAACCAAAAATAAAAGTGAATTTTTGAATAACAAAAATAAGTCCCAATCAAAAGTAAATTTAGATGAAATATCTTACCTTAACCTTAATTTTGTTGTGTGGTATATATACTCCTATATAATGTTTTGAAATATGTTAATAACTTATATAATAACAAAAATAATTTTTACAATATCATATATTAATTCATTATAATAGTTTATTGCCCCTTTGTTAATACTCTTTAATTATTTTAATTATTTTGGGTGTTAATTACCTAGTTTTTTCAAGTATGTTTTGAATTTTCATTAATTGTTCCTAATAATTAGATCAAGATTTCATCATCAAAATAATTTAAAAAATAACTTAATTATCATATATATTCATTATATATGTATTTATAGTAATTGATAATATTTGGAGATTATAAATGAAGTGCACCGTTCCTGGAGACGGTAGGCCAGACATACGCATGAATGCTACTTTTATTTATTTGTTCTATCAAAAGAAAGAAAAACAAATGATAAAAATTTATATTATAATTACAGTATAATATATATGTTTTATATGTTACATAGGTTAATAAAAACCATCCTTTATATGTTCCATGTATGAAATGAACGGGTCATATGGCTTTGAGGGGTGGTAGTCCACACTTTCTCAAGTGAAATTATCATTTTTACACAACATGGAAAGTATAAAGGTACATTTCAAATAAAATTTACAGAAGCATAAAGTCATTGTAAATATCATATATTACATATATAAACTGTGTGTCCATCATAATCGACACCATGATAGGTGGTAATGGAAAAATGAACAATCGTTATTTTGTGAGAAGTAGTTCATCATACATAGAAACAGTATGTTTGTTATCTATTACATAGATGCATGTTTATGTGAAGGTAGAAAAATTTACTTAAAAACATCCTATTTTTTTATTATATTATTTTTTTATATAATCCAGGAAAAAAGATATTTTGCGTGGTAGAGAATGGAAATGAAACTAGAGAGACTAAGAGAAGACTTAGCCTCTTAATCAAGTTACCTCTTTTTGTTTTAACCAAAAGGATTCCTTGGATGGATTTGTGCCTAAGGGTGACTTATAGGATCAAGGGTATGGATTTTAAGAAGCCATATGGGAATATATTGGTGGAACTTAAGTTGTTTGAGAGGTGTTATGAATGGGGGGAGGTGGTGAACTTTTATAAAGGAGGAAAAAAAGTCAATTGTTATTTTTGAAAAATAATTGAGGTGTACTAATATTTTTACCTATAAAAAGTCATAAAAAACAAAAAAAAAATAAGTTGAAGGGACAAGGTATGAATAGAAAATGTGTTTTGGAAAGGATTCTATTTCTTTGGGGGACTAAGTTATTTTTTGTATTTTTTTGGTTTTTTAAGTTTAATTTAGCTTAAATAATTGTAATTAACTTTAATCACATTCACTAATATTTTTGATCCAAAACAAGATTGATCATATTAGACAATATAAATTGTGATGATTCAAAATACAGAATTAATTTTTACAAATTTTAATCATATAATTTGTAGAGGATGATTTAAATTTAATCCCACATTTGGGATGATAATGCGCATTTTTTTTGTAAAAACATTAGAAAATTGAAATGTTTTTATAAACAATTTTAATGTGAAATTGATTACAATATCTTAATTTGGAATAGTATATTAAAATATTATCTAATTAAACTTGAAAACTAATATAAAACATTATTATTCCTTATAAATATATTAGATGAAAAATCATTTTTGAACTAAAATTTATTATTTTCCACTATTTTTTAAAAAATGATATGTTTCTAAAAAATATCAAACATTCCAAACTAACCTAATATCTATGTTATTATTTTAAATATGAAGATTATTTTGATATATTAAATAAATTAAAGTTTTTAAATTCAAATTTAAAATGGATTATCCTTTAAAAGGTTGTAAAATTTCCTTTATAAAAAATATAGGGTTTTAGGTGTAATATTTTGTTTGTTCTTATCTTAGGATTATCGAATATATTAGATGAACATAAAAAATATTATGTTCAATATAAAATATTGATACATATGTTAAATTAATATCACCTAATACTTATTAAATTTATTAGGTTAAAATAGATTTGTGAAAATAATAAGTTTTTCTTTTATATTCATTCAGTTTTCATATTTATTTATAATTAATTTTAACCAAGGAATTAATTTTAAATTTGTGTAAATCATTTATTTTCATAAATTAGTTACCCCTTTTTGTAAATATTAATTCAAAGTCATGTTTATAAATTATTATATTTAATAATATGGCATTATTCAGTAAAACTCGATCTTCTGTGTATTCTATGCTTTCGAAGAAATTCACTCTTGATTGTAATGCAAGGTAACACATTTTCAAGTGAATTAAAAAATATAAAATATATAAAATATATTTAAAACAGTAAATATATAATATTTTATCAGGAAAATATATTCCTTTATGCGCTTAGTGTCGCGTGTCATGGACTCTGTTGAATATAGGCTTCTGACATTAGTGTTTTATGGGGTTACATTCTCCCCACCTTAAATAAATTCCATCTTTGAAATTTAAAATTGATCTTGGAAATATAAGGATTGAAAATAAATCATTAATAAAATAACCACATCAAAAAAATTATTAATATCACATCTTCTTAATAATAGAGGAATGTAAGTATAATGGTCACGTAAATAGGTCCCCTGGTAAGAGAACATATATAGGAAATAAAAACCTGGATAAACAGGAAAAATATAACATTCAAGTTCTGATGGAGAGTTCAAGAGAACATAGTTAGGAGAAAGTTATCAATCATAAAACCTTAAATCTGTGATGATCTAAGGACTAATTGATTCATTTTAAACGAAGGTATTGGGACAACATTATTTTTTTCAAGATTATTTTTTGAAGATGACGAATATATTCACTCTCTTCAAATATTAGTAAATATATGTATCTATAAACATAATATTATCCTTCTATTAGTCCTTGAACTATTTCTACTTTATCTCTAAGCAGAGGATGCATCATATTTCAAAGTAATTAATTACCCTAAAAAATCACATTAAATGATCAACATAAACCATTTTATAAGTGGTGGCGTTTTCCAAAATATTATGATCCAACACTTAAGAAATAAGGTCACTAAATTTATGGGTGAAACTTTAATTATCATTTAATCAATATGAATCTACTATATATTTTGACATTCAAAGCATTTGAATAACATCACCATGTAACCTCTTGAAATATGTTAATAACTTGAATTATCATAAAACCTTATTGAAAACATGCATTCTTCCTTATTACTAATATGGGAGACATGTTGTTGGATATATTCCATTAATCCAGCTATGTTATATATTCAATCAATAATAGCATGGAGTACTTGTAAAAAAGTCATTAATCAGTTCCAAGGTAGTATGTACTTGTCCAAATCTATTATTTCGTCATCATTATCTCAACAATAGAAACATATAAAGGGTTATACTTCCCCCAAAAAGTTTAACTTTCGATTCAAAAAAATTTCTTAGTACCATCAAAAATATGATCTCAATTTCTTAATGAAAAATTAATATAATAAAATCCTCATTTATTACATAATTCTTATAACTAGTGAATTAATCATAAAATATTCAAATGACATAATTCTTGAATATGAATATTAAATATTCCTCTTTATTTATATCAGTAGAATAACCTGATAAATATCTAACAGAATAATTTTGGTATATTCCTTTTACTATTATGACATTGATTCACATAGTGTCTCATCTCTTTATAGTTGAAGCATTTTACATTGGAAACCATTTTATTACCCTTGAAATCATGAACATGGTGTCCTTTTTGCTCAAAATTGTAACAAACTAAATTTCCCTTCCCACAAGCACTATAGTGTTTCGTGCCACAATTATCACATCTCAGAAAATTCTTATTATCATTCATCATCTTCGACTCATTCCCTTTTATATGGTGCTCAGATGGCCTTTTCATGTATGGGTTTCCATAAAATATATTGGACGTAGAGAATATTTTACCAATCATATTAGAACATGATATTATTTCCTCATATGGTGAAAATAAGTGGTTGAATATTTCCATATGGAATGTTTATTTAATTCCATGAAATATATTATCCTTATTACTCTTTGGATCTCATGCACTGATTTATTTCACATTCATACTTTTATGAGAAATTTCTAAACAATTTAATACACTAGATTAAATCATAAAATAATGTATCATCCCAAAACTACTAGGAAACTTAGCATAAATTCAGAAAATATTCATAGTTAATCTCATTATTGTAAACATGGTTTATTTAGGAATATCTTTACATTAAAGTCCTTCGAAATGATTGATAACGAAAATGTCAATTATCCAAATTATATCCCTTGGCATGTCAAACCAGGAGCGCTGTAAGGCTTGTTGTCGTGTACTAGGTCACCCTGATTCAGCACCCGAACACCTTGTCAGATTTATTACTCCTAGTTGCATTTTTACCAAAACCAACTCCACTTACAGTGTCCAAACATGGATGTATTTCTCAGAATACCCAAAAATCACTACCTTATGAAAATTATAGGATTTTCTTGTATACTTTTCTTTAATGTCAATATTAAGGTTGTTATCCCTAATCAAAGTGTTCTAAATATAGTTTCCATGGTTGATTCTAAACATTAATTGATACCAGTTGTAATGCCCCAACACCAAAATCATGGATTTAGAGAATTATTTTATTACATTGTCATGATTATAAGGAATCAAATACCAATGGACCGATCATTTCAGTAGGAGTGGAAATCTATATTACATACATGATACCCATAATAAATTAGGAAATATAAAATACAAATATAATAAATAATAATAAATAAAATACATCCTTTAATTCTTATTTAAATATTTCTTCTTCATAACTGGTGAAAATGAAACATAATAAGGGTGATCTAAAATTCTTAGTAAGGGAAAATAAATCAGAAGAAATAACAAATCAATGAGAATAAATTAACATGGAAAAGTAAATAACTAATAGCCCAATCCATTAAAATAATTATATATGGAAAATTCAATATGGGAAGGTAAGAAACTAAAATAAATTCCATTTAATAAATGAACAGATATTTATATGTATCTATAGATATACCAACACAAAATATCATGGATGAATAATAACTAAAAATAACTGTGGGAAATTCTTATTTACTAGATTCTATGTTTCCTAAGTACATGGAACCAGTACCATCAATACCTTTCACAATACAATTTTGATATAGGGTAGGAACCCATTTATTTTGGCCAACTATTTCATAAAATGAGACTACTAATACATCTAGGGGATTTCATTAACTCATCCCCAACCTGTATGGATTACCTTAAACTGTCCCAAACTCATGTATTTCATGTCCAAAACATTCCTCATATATAAAATAAATAATTTTACTTATAAAATATTTATATTTAATATAGAATATGTATTTTAAATAATACCTTAGAGGAGGATGAGTAACAACAAAGGTTGTAGACATTATAACATTCTTGGGGAAAATATTATTTTAACATTCTAATATGTCCCATATTAAATAAAAACATTAAAATTGTAGTTCCCCAAAAATTAAATTAAACTTATAATATCATGATAATACATAAATTTATGATATAAAATGTCACGTTTTATTATATACCCCAAAAAAATGTGAATTTCTACATTAAAAAGTATCAAAGGAAATTAAATTAAGACAAAATCCCTTACTTGAACCTTCTTTTTGTTGTGCGGTTTTTATCCTCTTTTATAGAAGTTTTAAATATTTTAATAACATATGAAATAACTAAACTCATGTTTATAATATAATATATTAATTAATTATAATATTTTAATACTTCTTTGTTAACACGCTTTCATTATTTTAACTATTTCAGGTGTTAATTGCCTAGTCTTCTCATGTATGTCTTGACTTTTAATTTTTTGTTCCTATTAATTATATAATGATTAAATCATCTCTGTAATGTAATAAAAGACTCTATTATCATATATATTCCTCATATATGTATTTATAATAGTCCATTATATTTGGATATTGGAAATAAAGTGCACTTTTCATAGAGACGGTAGGTCGTATGTACACATGAATACTTCTTTCATTTCTCTATTGATTTAAAATATTGAAAAATAAATGATACAAATATATATATATATATATATATATATATTATAATTAAATTATCATATATAAAATATATATATAATATAGGTTTATTAAAATCATTTTTTATATGTTCCATGTATGGAATGAATGGTTCATATCACATTGAAGGGGTGGAAGTCCACACTTCCAATAGCAAAATTATCATATTTACAAAGTATAGAATCATAAAGGTAAGTTTAAAAAAATCAAGAAGTATAATGACATTATAAATATACTATTTAATATATATAAATATATTATCCTTCATAATTTCCACCATGAGAAGTGGTAAAGGAAAAATAAACAATCATCATTTCGTGAGGCAGTAGTTCGTCAAACACCGAAACAATATGTTCATTATCCAATACATGGAGGTGTGTGTAAATGTAGGTAGAAATAATTATATAAAAACATCCTAGTATAATTATGTTACTGTTTTTATTATGTAATCATGTTATGAAGTGATTCTATTGGGTGTAAATGTAAATGAAACTAGAGATCTTGAGAGGAGACCTTACCTCTTAATCAGGTAACTTCTTTTGGTTTATACCAAAAGGCTTCCCTGGATGGATTTATACCAAAGGGTAATATTATTGGATATATGGGAGGAATATTGGAAATATGTATGGGAAGATAATTTCTAAACCAAATTGGTTTTGATAGGTGTGAGGAATGGGGAGAGGTGGTGGCCTTTTATAAGGGAGGAAAAGGACTCACGTGGTATTTTAAAAAGAAGATAGTTAAACCCACGTTTTTACCAAATGTCATTCATCAGAATCTATCCAAACACAATAATGTAAGTTTAATGGAATAATTATGTCCATAAAATGGGTTTTTGACAACATTATAGGTCATTTTCCCCCTAAGTTAAAGGTTTAGTCCGTTCTTAAGCTTACTTTTACCTTAGTAATTATAATTAATTTTAATCACATTCAATAATATTTTGGGTAAAAAAAGTTGCTTTTATAAGAAATTATAAATTATGTTGATTCCAAATATTTAATCAATTTTTCCAAATTCCGATCATATAAGTGAAAGAATTTGATTTCAATTTACTCACATAGGTGGGATAACAATGAAGGTTTTTAAAGTAAAAACATCCAAAAGTTTTCTATGTTTTTATAATAAATTTCAATGTGAAATTGTTTAAAATAACCTATATTGGATTAATTAATAATAATTTTATATAAATAAACATTAAAACCAATATAAAACATTATTTATCCTTATAAATAAATCATATGGAAAATATGGTTTCAACTTAAATTTCACATTTTTTAATATTCATTAAAAATTGATAAGTTTCCAGAAAATATCAAAAATTCACCTTAACCTAATTTTTATATTTCACATTAAAATATGAAATTTATATAGATATATTAAATCAATTAATGTTTCAAAATTCATGTTTCAAAAGGGCTCACCATTAAAAGGTGGTAAAATTGCCTTCATAAAAACATAGGTTTTTAAGTGTGATATTTGGTTTGTTCTTATCTTATGCTTATAAAATATTTTGGATGAAAATAAAAAATTATTATAATTAAAATATGATATATATATATATATATATTTAATTAATTTCATCCACTAATTGTTATTAATTAAATCTATTAATGTAAAACATGTTTGTGAAAATAATAGTATTTTCTTTTATATTCAATCGATTTTCATTTTCATTTATAATTAATTTATTACAAATAAATTAATTTTTAAATTTTTTAAACCATATATTTTCATAAATTAGTTACCCCTTTTCATTACTACTAATTTATAGTCTAGGTTATATCTTATTATACATTATTATATATAATTATTCAGAAAAACTTGGTCTACCATGTAATGTAAGATTTCGAATAAATTTACCATTTCTTATAATGAAAGGGAACTTAGTGTCAACTGAATTTCCGAATATAGAATATATAAAATCTATTTAAAATATTAAAGATATATTAATGTATGATGGAATTATTCTCCCTTATGCACTTGGTGTCATGTTACATGTATTCTATCAAATATAAGTTCCTTGCAGTAGAGTTTTGGGTTGTTATAAAAAAACATGCAACAAGCTGAAAACAAAATATATTAACAAAATATCTCAATATATACAAAGCAACAACAAAAACCCAATGTAAATTTCAATATCTAGGTGATAACTCAATATCATCCACAACTGAGTCTAAAAGGCCTCCTAAAATTTTCTCCAAATCTAGTGTGTAAATCAATCATTGTGGTCAGATAAAATAATCAAGGGTACTCCATTTATCTAGATGATATTCTATACATACTGGAATACCAATATATCCAAAATAGTATACTCCTTGGTGGTAATAAATTGATTCAGCATAGCGAATATTTATCAAATCACCCAGGTAGCTTGATGAACTCTCTATAACTGTAGAAGTTCTATCATAAAATCATTTGATGTTCTATGATATTCCTATTTTGTAACCTCAGTGGGTTGATTCAAACCATTCAGGGATTGATTCTCATCCTTTAACTTATGGTATCTAAGTTATTTGGATAAAAAATTTATAAAACTCATCTAAAGGTTTTTCCACCAAAACTACCACTGTTGATCTTGGTACATCATTATAAAACCAAGATATACCTCTAAAGGTGGTTCATAAAAATCATTTACCACTTCTTCCGAAAGTATTAATGGAACCATATTAAACCACTGGAAGTGAATTAAATTCTATCCACCTTCATATAATCCTTCAAGATCAGGTATTATGGATATTCGATAACATAAGAACTTATAATCATCATCTCCATATTGTACTTAATTCATGTGATCAAGAAGTAGAGTGGTAACAACCATCAACAAAAGGTACACTCTTCTATTACCTTAAATAATAATTACTAAAATGGGGACAAATAATCTAATTATTCACTTAGAAACTAATAATGAGACTTTCTAAAAAGATAATCTACAACCAAATTCATCATTTAATTTGTATAGACTGTCCCAATATTGTAAACCAGTAGAAAATATTTCCATTTCCTCTATCTTCGGTAAAGGTCACTATGGGTGAATATGTATCAAAGACTCATATGTTCAAAATAAATAACAACCCACTATCCAAGAAGGTATTGTGTCTAATTTTTCATGTCAAATACAATTTTTGTCAACTCAATGTCATGGGTTGTTTAGTTTTACTCGTTGGCTCTCAACTGCCTAGACCCATATGTTATCACTACCTACCATTAGATCAACAATAACTAGATTTAGTCTCTATAAGAAACATAGAAAAACACTTAATGAACCCCTTTTTCTTGAAATCTTAAAATTTGAGTTACTTTCAACATGTGTTGCAACTCGTCAAAGGCCTTTTGGAACTTCTCTATTCAGATAAATGGATTCCTCTATCAAGTAAATGTATTAAATTTTTTTGAAATACTGGAGAAGTATAACATCAATCCTTAATACTATATTGAAAATCAAAAGAAACATTGTACCTCTATCACATTCATGGTTGGATTTGGAATGAGAACTAGATTAATATTCACTATCTCCCGGACTACACCCTTATCAAAGATAAAATTTCATAGAAATTTCACCACCATAATTCATAAATTAAACTTAATGAGTATTATATAAGGTTTATTCTATAAGGGATTTTCTAGGACCATCATCATATAAATTACATTCCTAGAGTCCAATGATGAATAAATGATAAAGAAGATTGTAAAAAATCCAAGAGACTGATCTAGTAAAATATGAAAAATCAAATCCATGAGTCTTATAAACACCATTGTGGTATTATTCATGAAAAAGGTAATAAATAGTCACTCATAATGACTATATATACATAAGAATACAGTATTTGGTATATCCTCCCCACATATTCATAAATGGTGATAGCCTGAATTAAGGTATATCATTAAAAATCCCCTCAACCCTTTCATCTATACAAATAGATCATTGATTAATAGCAACAGATGTTTATTCTTAATAGTCTCCTAAATTAAGAGATTATAATTCCCATATAACCTCATTATCCCATATCCCATCACGGAGAATAATTTCAGAGATACCCTTGGGGATATAACATGAGAAATAAATCATTTCTGTTGAACGATCTTTAACTACATACTTAGCTTTAAAAGGTCTGTGGGATCTGTCTGATATGTTAATAAATATATTGAAGGTATCTCTAGGTGATATTCAATAAAAAAATTGAACTCTTGGAAGTTAGGTAAACTATGTACATCATCTTTAAGGACATATAAGTAATCCTCTATTATAGAATGGAACTGAACACACACTATATCTAATGTATAAATATTCATGCAATCCAACTGATGGAATATTTGATATAAGTTGCTAAAAAAGATCCCATGATTCTATACCTATAATTTCTCCTCTCTGGTGAAGGAATATATTTAACCTTATACCTATATCCCCCCAAAAATATATCTATAATAATAAATACTATCGTGGATGGTAGAGAACTAATTCATACCATGAATTGCATCACAATGTGTCATTATAGATTTAAAAAAAACCCTGAGAAGATTTAACCACCAAACACAACGTCAAAGATTCAGTAGAAGAGTGTCTGTATAGAATTACATATAGTAGGATTCTCTAGCTGTAATGGTTGAGATATATCCTCTTCTGGTATCCCCATTTCTCAAGTAAGGGTTAAATCCAAAAATTAATGTCCCATTTCTATGTATATCAATGATTTTGTTAAGGTGGAGAAGAGTCAAATAGTTCCTCAGATCATGATAGGAGCCTTTATGACTTATGAATCAACTACCTGCAACTATTATCATCCCTAATCTCTAGGTAATTATTCATGAGGGAGACCACACAGAGGTTGTGGGGGAGGTATTGGATCATAATTTCCACCACCTCCTACGTCTCTCCTAACACTTTTACTATAGTATCCACCCTAAGGTTCCTTGTACTCATGTTATTTCCTCTATCTTGGTATACCATCCACAACTATTCTATATGTTTTTTCTCATATAGTAAACAATCTAGAATAGTATAACCTCTCCCATGACATTCATTGAACTACACATCATCAAGATGGCTGGATCTTCCCAGGGATCCCTGAGCATCATTTCATGACTTCTATCATAACTTGTGAGTCCTAAATCTTTATCCATCTACCTGAGAGTATGGATTACACTTGAATCTAGATAAAATCTAGCTATAATTCAAACAAATTATGCTTATCCTATGTAGTTTTTCATATGATATAGGAAGATACAACCACTACATGGTCTGACATGAATCGTCCACCTTAACAATCTAAAGAGGGTCGACTTGTTTGTCCATAGGGGGAAGAAAATATTGTTATACCATTGGTGGGAAACCCTTCTGAAAAATCCCCTAAAATTATGCATCATCACATAGAATACCATCATTATGATCCTATCATGAAATCTTGGAGGGTCGTATTCATAGATGCCACCTCAAATATTAAACATGTATCACGATCAAAAGATAATATTTGGGGAGCTAACTCAAGAAGGAAAGGGAAACCATAACGCATACATATATGATGCATATATCATTGTGTTTCTAGAAACAAGTGTCTTTTGGTATTAATTCGATAAGTTGGTTATTAGAATCCCAGTGAATCGTTATGTTGACCGTTACACCCTCACTATGCTTGCTAGCCTGAGTTCCAAGCATGAAACACTTGCATATTATTTCCCAAAATCAATGTCCAATCATCACATGCCTATTGAATCCAATCGTCTACCATATGGTAGAATCCTACCTATGATAATACTAATTCTCATCCAAACCTATTGAGGCCCAACCGGGGCTACTGTCATGCTAGAAGTGATACCCCAATCCTACATCCAATAGTCTTGGGGCTACTGACTTTAATTATGTAGGTATATCACAGTTATGGGAGGCCTTTGCCTAATTTAACTATTCACACACATATCTATACATAAAAATGTAATGTGGAAAATAAATAACTAGAATAATAATGCATTCAATACCTCTAGAATACCATAACAAGTATGTTAGTACATATCCAAATTATAGATGCAAAAATATAGGCTCAATAACCAATAAGAAGGTCCAACCTAACATGAAGAGGGAAAACAATCTATGTACGCTACGACAAGTCCTGATACCATATCTACTAAGTGCCACTAAAAACCACCCACACCAGGTCCTTCTAGATCTTTATTAGATATCATGATGTCTATATAAGACACATGATATGTGGGAAAATTTTATGTAGGGATGACTATATATGTACCAAATAAGAGACCCCAAACAATAAAGATTAAAAGTATAGAATAATAAAATCAACTCAAACACATAAACAAGGAATTAAGAGAAAATAGTACACCCAAATATGTTCATAATAGGATATATATCCTGGAGTACAATATCAAACACACATCCAACAAAATAACAAATCACCCATATATTTTTGTCAAAAAAACTCAATGAACTACAAGATCATTGCCTCAAATAATGTTAGAGGATCCCAACCCCCTTACTATTGGAGAAATATTATCTCTAGCCGAGGATCCTTTTCCCATAAAAATAGTTTGGATGGGTTAAATTATACTCAATTTAGGATTCATATCACATTCAAGCTCTTTTTATGGGTGATATTTTTCTCTAATTGAGGACCCCAAAATCATCAGATATCTATTGATGGGTGAAATTATACTCCATATATAGGGGATCATTTCCCAACAAATATGGGAGGCATACCTATCTCTATATGTTCTTTTGAGTAATGAATACCGAACATTTCAATACATGTGAAAAACTCTACACCCTAGACGGACCCATGTTCTAACGTGTGAGATATAAAGTTCACCTAGGAGTTTTATGTATGATAACCATGTGTGATAAAAGTTTCTTATGAAAAACGTAAGTACACTGAATGTTCTATGGGAATAATGTAATGACCTAGTATTTTATCAATGGAATCTCTCCCATATAATAGTAATATCATATATTATAGATAACATAAAATCACTTGGATACCATAATAAAAAAAATTATAAATGAGTAATTAATGAACTAAGATGTATTTCTATAAGATAATGAGCCTATACTAATGAGATAGTAACATGACCTTGGGAATAGTATTTTGACCCTTTTGAATAGAAAATCAGCCAAATTAATAGTATCCACACCCATGAAAGTATGAATAAAATATTGAAATCTTATAATTAAAATTATGATATAATTATATCATAGTCTAAGTAAAAAAACATTAAAAAATTATTAATTAAGTGTTGGAATTTTTGTAATTCATTAATATTTAATTACAATTTTATGATTAGTTTAATAATTAAAAATAAAATTAATTTTTATAAAATGTATCCTTAAATGAAAATTTTGATGTTTTATGGTTTAATATAAATATATGGGAAATTAATTAATTTTTGAAAGTGTTATAAATTCCGTTATATTTTTAAATTTTAATTTTTTCAATAAATTGTGATTTTAATTTAATATTAAATTTCTAATATATAGGAAATTGTTTTCCTAAAATGAAGTTAATTTTCAAATTATACATTCTGAAAAATGGATTGGGTGAATTGTTTTCATTGTTCTTAAATACTAATTGCTTTATGAATAGTAAAACACTATACTTTACAAAAAATGGAACATACGTGAATTAGGGAGTCATATATGATGTAAGGACAATGTAAGCCCAAAAAATGAAGTCACCTTAATTATTTTAATATATTTAGAGATAATAATCAAACCATTCATAGTATTGATCTAAAATAATAAACTAATGAATATAATAATGAGAAAACACCCCACTTATCCACTTTAAATGCCACCCCTCACACATATCAATCCTTGAATCTTTTCCATGGTCTGACCAGTACTCTTCACAAGCTTCTACACTATATCCATGATATCTTTTTATCATAAAAATACCAGTCCTAGGTTCCTTGAGGATGATCTCAAAAAGATAATTCAAGAAGAAAATCATCTCTCTCATTTTCATTCAATTTTATTTTATTTTATTTTATTTTATTATTCTCTCCTCACATACCATAATACAAATATAATAATAAGTACATTACGTTATATATACTAAATTATATCATTTTAATAGAATATCCATCATTAAACTTCTTCCTCTCTATCTTTTATTTTAAAAATGAAATCTATGTATGTGATGCGTCAATTAGCTGACATCGTGGATTATGCAATTTCATTTTCCTTTAATATACTTAAGGATGGTAATAAAAAAAATATAATTGTTGAAGAAATTTTAAAATGTCTATTAAAACCCTTTTTATGTTTTGGAATTAAAATATTTACATAATACTAAATGATGAAACCAAATGAGTTCATTGTGATTGAAAACCCACCAAATTTAACCTTAAACGATCATCATTAACATTTCTTTAATGATTCATCCTAATAACATATGAAAAATTATTTATAATCTCATGTAAACTTATAAAATATAATTGAGGACATATAATATCAATTTTGGATATTTATCCTCCTTCTTCATGAACTTGCATCCATGTATAAAGTGAACCAATCATGAAAACTAAGAAAATGAACACTTTTGAACAGTGAAATTAAATTCTATAACTCATAGAAAATATCATAAATGAAATTAATAAAATCATAATGAATAAAATTAAATTATAAATGTTTATAGATTTGTTTAATTAAATATTATAATGTGATTGTATATGATATTAAAGTGAAGAAGGAAATTTAGACATAAGGTTAGGGGAAATATTGAACCAAACTCTCTTTCTTTGGGTTTTCCCTCTTTCATCCCTTTTTTAGTATGGATATTCCTTTAATATAATTTCTTTATCATTATATTTCCTTTTATTTAGGATATTCATTTTTTCTACTTGATTTTATGGAAAACATAATGTTTTCCAAAATAACTCTTCATTCCAAAAAATCACACCTTTTACTTCTCACTCAAGGTTGATGATTCTTATATCAAGAATGGAATTCCCTATTTCAATTGGGAACCCAATGTTTATGAATTTATGATTTATGAAATGAAACTAATTCCATTCTATGCCTTATTTTATGTCCAAGATTGATATACATTCTATGTCGAATGCATGATAATGAAAAGTTATGATTTCACAGGTGTGCCCAGAATTATATAGGACACTATAAATGTTATGATGTGATGGGTTTTCTCACAGTTATATAGCACTCTAATTAATTGGGTAATTTAGTGTATCTCATGAAAAAATTGAAATATGAATGAACATGATGCTATATTTGTTTACTAATATGTGTGGTATTTGAAAACTAAGACAGTATGTTTCATTTTTAAGCATTTCCACATTTCAATCCTTTTCTTAATGATTCCTCTCATTATTATGATCATATTCCTATGTTATGATGATGTTTATTATCACCAATGTTTTATTTCTTCATGTAATTATCAATCCTATAACTGGACTTTTTGCTCAATCATTTTTTATGTATATCCTTAGGTGACTACTTGTACTGATGAGAGTTCAAGGGCCAATAAGAATATAGAGAAGAAGGAATTAAATAAATGTTTATTGTTTTATTTTTCAAATGTTATATAATTTCATAGTTTGTAAAACACACTAATCCTTTAGATCCTGGTTTTGTAATTATTTTATGTTTTTATTAGTTAAATGACGTTATAATAACATAAGAATAACAGGGTCACTATATATAGGATGTGTTGTACAAATTCAGTGACAGTGAAGTGTTTTTTTTCTCACATGTAATGTATCAAAGCAACTACATAATTTTCATATGGGGCACATTAAATTTATTGTCTATATCAGTATTCGACATGTACCCTCCTTGTTGGGTCATGACCCGCCAAATATATATGGGGTGTGGCCCCACACACATGGAGTGTAGGGGAAACATGGGTACTTTGGAATATATAACTATAAATATTAAAATATATTATTAGTGATCACATAGTAATTTGATATTTAAAAACCATATAAACCTTATCCATAGCATCAGTGAGACACATGAAATGTGTCTTTCTGAACTACGAGCCTTATTGTCGTGAATTTTCTAGAAAGATGGTTGTACGATGTTTCATCTAATTTTAGAACCTTCTTCATGGATTTCACTAAAAATCAAGGATATAACTCTTATAACTATATCCACCATCATCAATGGATTGAAAAAAAGTTATATTTTGGTAGTTACTTTCTAAATAATTGAATATCCATTGATTCCCATCATTTTACAAACACAAATTTGAAAAACAGTTTTCATTAATTCATCCATTAAAATTTAGGTCATTGTGGTTGATCCTTAATCATGTTGTAATACATTATTTGATACCCTTGAAATTAATTTTTATAACTCTTAATTGATTTCACAGTTAAATGGATTCCCCAAAAAAATTTGAACCACCATGAAAATGAATGTTGGCGATGAATGTGTGAAAAATTTAGGGAGAACCCCACAAATCAGAAAAGTGAGAATGGTGGGAGGTCATGTTCGGTTTTGACATAATTAATTAATAGAAGTTTAATAGAAAATGTATGGATATAATTAAATTAAACATTCAATGAACAATGAATATCAAATTAATTATGGAAAATAAAAAATATAATTCAAAAGAGTGGAAATCATTGATTCTATAATTATTTATTCAGGACTAATCCATATTCTCAAGGACATCCAAGGGAGTGTAACAATTATAAAATTAATTTCCTACCTTAAGAATATATGAATCATTAATGAATAAAAAATCATGTGTCATTGGAATTTAATTTTTTTTGAATTCATACATGTTTCTAAATGATCCCCAATTCCAAGGTCACCGCCAACAACATTCACTATAGCTCTCCCCTCAAGGATCTCTCTAGGTGATACGGATAAACCTAGAATATTTTTTTATGAGAGATTATATAAAGATAAATATTATGATATATTTAACTAAATGAAATAAATAAATTCATTCATTTATTTCATCTATTATCAGCAAGCAACTGAATATCAACTTGAGGTCCAATATGAACAAATATTATATCACACCAAGGGTAAAGATCACATTCTAGACTTAATGATGTTCTCAATTTTACCACACAATTACATTATCATATGATATGTCATAACTCATTTGTGAGTATATTAAATATTTAAATTAATTAAAATAGTCTATATTTTTGTTCAAATGGCCACTGGTAATTATTCTATTATCAGAAAAAAATAATGGGCATTCATAAATATTTCAAAGGAACCAAACCTGATAACTAGGGTTGTTAAGTGAGAATTCCTAATGAATTTTAAAGAGAGTCGTATAATTATTTTTTAATTCATATGAGTTATAGAAATATAGATCATATCATAAAATATTTTTGATTAAATATCTTATGAACAAAAAAATTATAAAAATTGTTTGAACATGATATATAAAATAAATCAATTAAATGTTTTTAAAAAAACTATTTTAGATTAAAATATTTGTTTTATATTAAAGTAAATTTTAACATTAATTAATAAATAAGATAATGGATTAAGAGACATATAATCTAATAATTCATCACTAAGCATTTTATTTTCATCCTCCACTATTAGCATTATTGTATAATTTTAACTCTTCCATATAATACCTTTATGTTTCAATATAATGATGGATAGATAGATCAAGCATCTATTGTTGATAGGGTAAATTATTATAATTGTTTTTTTAATATAACCACATGGATCATAAAATTCTATTGGTTTCACATGGACTACAATACTACACCCTGCATTCAATAATATCATCCATGTAATATACCATTCAATCTTATGAAACTGAAATATATGGATCATGTTTTTTTTGTTCACCAATGTCAATCAACTATGATAATTCAACATAGGTAAACAATAAAAAATATTCATTCTTACCCTTATAAATATAAAAACAATTGAATTTAAATAATATAATTGAAATCTATCAATGGTGACTTAATTTGATAATTTAAATTAACTTTTTATGGTATCATATATCTACTACCTTTATAAAGATTCCATTGTTTTATGTTTTCAAAACCTTTTCATTCAAAACTATGTAAATATTGAAGGTCTTATATTATAAGTTTTGAATATACATGACTAATTCAAAAATCATTGAGAAAAATAATTCCAACAATCTGACAATATAGTTTAATTATCTTTATTCCTAATCTAAAAAGATGAATATGAAATATTATTATTTAATGAATAAAAATATATAATGATACTAGGAAGATTATATTCATTAAGATCTTACTCGATTGTGAAAATAATTAATAATATCTTATTTAATTGGTCGTGTTATATTATTCTCAATTTAATTTAGTTTTTGAAATAAAATATTTATTTTCATATTCAATTCATCTGATAATGTATATTCCAAATCACTATTTGGAATCACGGATCTATGTGTTTATATACACACTATTTTTTAATATTATTGAGGATTTTTTTCAACGTGATAACCTAATAATCAATAGATCATTGTTGATCTAATTGATGTGTATCATAATTAATATATACAAGTTGACTGAATCATGTCACAATACTATAAAATTACCATGAATAAATTATGAGACACTCTTCAGAGATATAATGACCCATAATTTTCATGCATAGATATAAAATCTTTTTAAATGAATATTTCTTATATAAAATAACGATCCATACCATAATCATATAGGTATAGTATATTTTTAAACATGAATACATAAAAAACATATTCACAATAGATCTACATAATCTCACACTTTGTTAAAAATAAATAGCATCCTCCTTAGACATGTCATACTTAATATCATTCATTATAACTGGGGGAAAAGTTTAATAAGAAAGGGTGATCTCAGACACACAGTAAGGTTAAATTGGGGAGTGATCAAAGATCACATTAACATAAAATGATCATAATTGTATGAGAATATGATATTAACATTTGAAACTCATACCAAACATATTATATATCATAATCTACAGTAATTGGATAAATCTTGTTATCATACAATACATAAATCATAAAGGAATTAAAGAACATAATCTATTAGAAATTTTCATTGGATTAAAATATAGATGTGTAGACTTCATAAAAGAATGAACAAAAATTTACATAGTATCTGATTATCACTAGTAATACCATCCTTGTGGATTTTTTTCACTCCTCGTTCCGTTAGAGTAGTGAAGTTTTACCCCTAACAAAATCATATTGGAAAACGTTTCTTACTAAAAAGGTTTCACTCCTCATTATAGTCATTTTTATCTCATGAGATATTCAAATTTTCACAATGAATTAGAGGGATACATAATTACATCCTCAATCATCACATGATAAAATTCATACCTATGTGTTCTGAAGGATTATAAATAATTCATCATGTTATAAACCATGAAAAATAAATGGGTTTTTTAAACATTTTATCACATCATAACCCTTAAGAATGAAACTGATTTATAAAACATTTCATCAAAGCATAACTAGTGGAAAATAAATGGTTTTCACAAATATATTTTTATCATACCTATAAACAATATCAAGAATTTATGATGATGTTATTCATCAATCTTATCACCACTAGGGAATAATTAATATCAAATGATGTTATTGTAAATAAGAATACCCTTAAAATATCATTTATAATATTTCAGGAGGAAAATACTCTTTTCAAATTGAAATAAATTATTCAAAATATAATAATGTACTAAATGTTAAATATAACTTTTCATTTTGAAATTAACATAGAAAATTTATATTTATATTTCAAACCATTAAGTGGTCATGTTGGGGGGAAGTTCTGTTCTTTCTTAATACGTTAAAATAGAAACATACTTTAACAATTTTTTATAAATGTCAAATAGTACAATGTTAGAAAAATGATAACAGATTATTTTTAAAAAAATTTCAAAAACTAAATATAGAGTAAAAAGAACATTAAACCATCTTAGTACTATATCATAAACAATCATGAAATAATTTTTAAAAAATAATGTTATAAACGAAATTGTTTTTCAATAGAAGATAGAAATAAATTGGATTTTACTTAAAATCTTATTTTGGTCTCCAGAGTACATAAAGTGTGTAAAATTGAATGAAAACATTTATTCTATATAAATAAAAATATTATAATAGAGTGAAAGGATTATTTTATAATTATCATAGAGTTTGATCAATGTAAATTTAATCATAAACATTCCCAATTAGGATAGGATTGAAACACAAATCCCATACATCATGTTTGAAATGCATAGAACGGTCTTTAATTTATTATAATTATTATATATGATCCATTTATAACATTTTTAAAACCTTTTATAAAAAATTCTTCATCAAAATCATCATTTTTAAGAGTTGACTATTTCATTTTCTCATGGTAGCTTTGGTTAGGAAGTTCTTCTTCATTGTAGTTTGATCATTATTCCATAATCATTATAATTTTTACAATGATATAAATATTATATATATTTAGTATACATGTATATTTATTTATCAATAACATTTATATATGGAAAAATAATTTACACTATTCATTAAAAGGGTAGGTTGTACAAAGGCACGAATAATGTTTTTATTTATTGACAGATAGAATGTAAGTATAAGGACCCAGCTTTAATACATTACATAATATTGGGTTTTAGACAAGAAAATAAAGTCTTACACATTTGTGATATTTAAAGGTTTATAATTTTAGGTGATTAGGACATAAAACATATATAACATCTCATAATCATATATGTGGATACAATTAAAATTGTATCCATTTTTTTCAAAATTTAAATTTTTTAAATGTATCATAATTTCATTGAAAAATATTCAGGACATTTAAATTTTCTACCTTATTTCTCTTACACATCCTTATAATATGTGACAAAAAATTTGAAACTTGGTATGATAACCAAAATAACTATAAGGGATATAAATAAGGAAATCATTAGTCAAGTTATAATATAAAAACCAATAAAACCCATTTCATAAAACTCATTAACATGCATGGAAAGATCATATAGTTTCCTTGGGACATATTTACCATATTAATCTTAAAATAATCCTTACACATGGAATAACCATTTGGTAAAATTCTATCTTTGGAGTACCCAATTAATTGGAGAGCTATAATGGGGCTCACCCATCATATCTTGAGCAATCATGTGCTCAACCCATCATATCTTGAGCTATAATGTGATAAACCAGTCATATATTGAGATATAATGGGATCAACCCAATATATATTGATATATAGTGGGATAAAATAAAATTTATATATACAAGTAACATTTAATAGTAATAATTTATCATAAAATCAGTAGAAACCTGTCATTCCTCATATATAAAAAATAGACATTTTGAATTTCATTAAAAAGACTTTTACAAAAAATTAAAAGGAATTTCCCGTACAAAAATTAATTTGAGTGAGAATTAATTAAATGGATTAGATATGTGTATTCACCATAAATTCACATAATAAAACATAATATAAATAAAAATTCATCTCAAAAACAATCTTAATACCATATAATGAATAAAGTATAAGGTTAACCCAATGAATGGAAATTGGGTTAAGAATTCCCTTACCATGGGTTTGTCTTACTTAAGACATGTATAAACCTAATATATAATGGTTTAAACAATGTTATTAATATCTTAAAGAAACATATTCATTTTTATAACACCTTATATGATCATTTAATAACATAATTTCACCCTTCAATTATTAGTATTTCGGTATTTCTATTATTTTGGGTGTGTTATTTACATGATATCCATGGTCGGTTCGTAAAATATTTCCCTATCGATTGGAAGATAATCTCTAAAAGTGAAATGAGATTTTATTAATATATTTATAGAATAATAAATTATTACATATATAATTTTGTTTATATGGTCTGAGGATGAATCATTAGATAAATCATTAGGGATAATTGTTAGTTTATTTTTGTGAAATTTGATCATTAAGAACCACTTTTGTTTTATTAATTAATAGTATGCTTAAAAACAAGTTCCAAAACATAATATATAATATAATATGTATAAAAAGATATTATTTAATAATATTAATGGTTTATATGACCATATTTGAAGGTATTAATGTTAATTGAAGACACTTTGTCCATGATGTCAGTAAATCGACACATAATGAATGATGTTTTTGTTTTTAAAAATAAGTGGGAGAAGATAATAAGTATGATGATGAATTTTTCCATAAACATGATAAAAATCCAGTATATATATGATAATGAATATTTCATTCCTCTTGGATTGGGGTATAGGAATATAGTACAATAAATTTAAATAATTGAAAAGAAAACACAAAAAATTGAAAGAGGATTTTTACCTCTTCATCTCTTCCGATTGAGATCCTCTTTAAGGCCTTCATTGATGGCATTTTGGTGAGACCATCAGGTCATGGACGTGGGGAAATTACATGGGAAGTGTATTGGAAATATTTTTTACAATCCTCAAATCTTGAGAGGTGTGAGAGGGTGAGAGGGTGATGGTGGTATTTTTAGTGGAGGGGAGGAGGGGTTCTTCATTATTTTATTCATTATTATATTATTTTTTCACCAGACAAGAAATAGTGATGATTCCATGAATAAATATAGAAATAAGTGCTTGTGAGTTAGATATTATTTCCATTTACATCATCCATGGATCAAGAATGATGCAGAAATATATTTATTTAGCACATTTCCAAAATTATCGAATTTCACTATTCACCAAAAAATTCAAGCATTTCCAAAAAAATCCCAAAAACTCACCCCAACCATTTTTTTACAAGTATATTTCAAAAATTATTCCCATTTTATTAAAATAACTTTTTAAATATGAGACATTTAATTTTTGAATATACTCATAATTTATTCAAATTAATAATAATTTGAAACTATAACTCATTTCATAACACCTTGAAAAATTAATCAATGTCTCATAAACTTATCTTATAAACTTAAGAAAATAAAATAATAATTTATGATTATATTTTTTGAAAATACAGTTTCATTTAAATTATTTAATTAATCATAAAATTTTAATTAAATATTTATGTCTTACAAAAATACCAACACTCACATAATGATCATATTATCACATATAAGATTACTTTTTTTAATATACATTCATGGGTGAGGTTACTACTAATTTGGCTAATTTTATATTCATAAAGGCCATATTACTATTCATAAGGGTATATTACTATTTACCAAAAGTTAAGTTTGTCTTACGAGACCCCAAATAACATACTGATCACAATCGTGCATATATATTTTTTGAAATTAAATACACAGAAGTAGAAAATTTATTTTTGAACACTAGTTTGTTACTATATACTTAAAACAAAGTGTCCTTATGTAGAGAATCCTTGTTTCAGTCATTTCGATTTATTTTTAAAACCTTGGGGTTCTACATTCTCCCCATTTTATAGAAATTGTGTCCTTGAAATTTTTATTTACTTATTAAACAAGAGAGGTTACTTTTCCCTCAAAGAATTTTTAGATTCCCATGTTGCTTCCTCGATCATGTGGTTTCTCCACAAAACCATTATTTATCGGATTAACTTATTCCACAATAATCTCTGTCTACGATCAAAAATATGAACTTGTCTCTCTTCATAAGAAAGGTTGTCTTCCTATTGAACTACTTCTGGGCTCAAAACAAAAGATGAACCCTCCATATACCTTTTCAACATCGAAACATGAAAAACATTGTGTACCTGAGATTAACTTAGAGTAAAGGCTACTCAATAATTGTCTGGTCCAACATTCTAAAGGATTTCATAAGTTACAATGAACCATGGACTCATATTTCCTTTCATAAAAAAACTTATAACACTTTTCCGTGGTGAGATTTTAAGGAAAATATGATCACCTACCTCAAATGAAATATTTTTACTCATGTTATCTTCATAACATTCATGCATACTCTGAAATTTCCTCATGTGTCACTGAATCATATGACATATTCCTGCCACTTCCTCTACTAGTTATGGTTACATCAACTTCCATTCCCTAAATTCATCCTGGAATTCTAGAGTTCAACACCACTTTCCATACAATTCCTCAAATGGTTCCATCTTAATACTAGAATAAAAACATTTATTATAGGAAAACTCACCTAAAGGGAGATGTTGATCCCAACATCCCTGGTAGTCCATTAAAAAATCTAGAATAATATCCTCTAATGTCTGAATTATTCCCTCGGTCTTTCCATTAGATTAAGGATGAAAAAAAGTTCTGAAATTTAATTTATTACCCAATGGATTCTGAAGGCCTTTCTAAAAGATATAAGTGAACCAGGGATCACTGTCTGATACAATGGAAAGAGGAAATCGAAGAAACCTGAATTTATCTTTATGGTATAGTCGATTAAGTTGATAAAAATATATAGTATCATGAATTAGAATTAAATGAGAATATTTAGTAAAACGATCAACAATAACTAAGATTGCATTGTTCCCTAAGTTGTATTTGGTATTCTCACAACGAAGTCCACATATATATTTTCCCATTTCCATTTTGGCTCTGTTAATGTTTAATGCATCCCCTTAGGTAACTTCCACACTTATTTGAACTATTTACATTTCAAACATTTCATAGTATAATTAAAAATATCTCATTTAATTCCATCCTGTATGTAATACTCTCAAAGATCTCTATACATCTTTGTACATCCATGATGAACTAAAAATGAAGAATTTTGAGCTTCACATAACAATTCATTCTTCAACTAAGAGTCACAAGTAACATATAATTTCTTGCCAAACCACAAAAAAAAATTATCAAGGATAAATTCTGGAAACATATGCATTTTAACCAGTTCTATCTTTTTTATAACTCGTCATATTTTTTATGCACTTCCTTAATTCTGTATGACAGATTTGACTGCAGTGAAACCTGAAACATAAAGAGGAATTTCCTACACAAAATCATCTAAGAAAAATTTTATCAAATCATTACCAAAAGGGCCACTTTCTAAATATATCATGGTTAATTTAGAATTACTTTTCCAACCTAATGCATTGACCACTCTGTTTTTTTTTCTATGATGGTAATGAATCTTCTTTTCATAATCCTAGATTAGTTCCATCCATCTTCTTTGTCTCATGTTTAATTCATTTTTAGTAAATATATAGTTCAAAATTTTAGAGTCAGTATAAAATTAACATTTTACTCAGTATAGATGATGCCTCTATAATTTTTATGCAATAAAAATAGCAGCTAATTCAAAATCATGTATACGTTAATTTAACTCATTAGGTTTCAACTGACATGAGGCATAAGAAATTACATTATCTTTCTACATTAGAACACAACCATGTACATTCAATGAAGCATCATTATAGATGAAAATTTCACCACTTCTAAAAGGTAGAGTCACAACTATATCATTCACCAATATTATTTTCATTAACTGAAAACAATCACCACATTCTTTTTTCCATATTAATTTAACTCCTTTTCTAGTTAACTTATTCAGTGTACTAGATAACCGTGAAATGTTTTCAAGAAAACCACCAGTAATATACCTCCAAACCAAGAAAAATATGATTCTCAGTTGTATTTATGGGTCTTTTTCATTCTTCAATAACTTTTTTTAACGGGATGAATAGTTATGCCATATTTAGAAACAATGTAACCAAGTAAAGAAGTTTTTTGCAAAAAAAATTCACACTTTATGAATTTTCCATACAGTTTATTTTCTTATAATGTTTCAAAACATCACTTATATGTTTTTCATTCTTCTCTTTAAATTTAGAATATACCAGAATGTAATAAAAAATCACAACCAATAACTTATCCAATAACTCATGAAATCATCTATTCGTAAGATCAATGAATACAATAGGTGAATTAGTTAACCCAAATGGAATAACCTAAAATTCATAATGACCTTAAATATTATGAAACATAGTCTTTAGGATGTCTAGAACCTCTACATTCAAATTATGGTACCCTAAACTTTGGTCAACCATCAAAAAATACAGTGCTCCATAAATATGATCAAACAAATCATTGATATCTGGAAAATAATACGTGTTTTTAATATGGATTTTATTCAAGGATTTGTAATCAATGAGAATTCTCATCTAACTTTATTTATTTTTAACAAACAATATAGGTGCACCCCATGGTGAAGAGCTATGTTGAAGGAATCCATTATTTAATAATTCCCCCAAATATATTTTTAATTTCATAAGATTCATTTGATCCATTCAATAAGTGGGTTTGGAAATTATCTTAGCATCATGATTTAATTCAATAGTGAACTCAACATTTCAATCAGGAATAACACAGGGAAATTCATCAGAAAAACATCTATGTATTTATTTTCTACTGGAACATCATTAATCTCGATAGTTCCATTATCTTCCATAATATAGGAAAGTTAACATTCATTTACATCATTAATTAGTTTCATAGGTTCATCACATGTTATCAATATTATGGGTTCATTCTTGTACACAAACTAAAACCCATACTAAAAAATAACATCTATTTCTATGATATCTATCTTATCATGATAAATAGAAAGCCATTCTATGCCAAGAATAACATAAAACTCCTCTAGAGGAAATGAAACTAGGATTTTAGGTAAAATAATTCCTCATAAAAATATAAGTATATTCTTAAAATTTTTTATTATCACAATATTTCCTCTATGTGGTTTTACCATGAGTTTTGGTTTCATTCCAAGCAGTAGAATTCCCAATTTTTCAAAAAAAATCTCTGAAATGAAGAAATACGTAGACCCTAAATAAAAAACACATTTTCAAAATCTATAAAAAGAATAAATGTACCTGATACCACCTCAATTGATGTCTCCACATATTATGAATTGGTTAAAAAGTATTTATTGATTCCCTTTTTCTTTCAATCTTGATGATTTCCTACTTGAGTTACTGGCTTTAGTCACACATTAGCTAAATGACCCAATTTTTTACAGTTAAAGCATCTCGCCATCAGCTTCTAATTAATTTTCAGATAATTTTACTTGAACTCATGGGATATTTTCTCAAACATTCCACATTGATAGAATGTCCCATAATTTATAAGTCCTTCACCGTGATTATTTTTTCCACATATTTCACAAGAAGAGAAATTGGTTTTTTACCTCCATATTTCATTGATGAATTCATCCATAATGCCTACCAACCTAAATACTTCTTATTATTGTCATAATGTGGTACATACATTCCCAAAAAAGTCCATTTAACCTTTTTTATTACAACATACTAATTTCTCGCAGCTTTTAAACTCAAATTAAGCAAAATATCTTCATAAAAATTGGTTTAAACAAAGTAAAATCTATTAATTTTACTATATAAATCCCAAGTGGAATATGGTATATACCTGGATAGTCTTATGAAATTTCATTTATATGATTCCACAAATTTTTTCTCCATTCTGATTTGAATAGTTTTAGGAAAACTTTTTTCTAGAAAAATACTCTTAAACCATCCCATTCCAGACTGTCAAGATCATCTCTTTCTTTCGTATTATTAACTACAGACCATTGTTGATATTATTTTCCTTAAAAGTGATAAAATTATATACTAACTTTTTGAATTCCTAAACATCCCATGAAACCAAATATCATTTCTATAACATTGATTCATCCTTTGGCTATCACTGGAACTGCGGTTCTACTAAATATTGGAGGACGTTGCCTCATAAAATACTCTATAAAAGAAATGTTTCGTTGTCTTAGGTCATGTTCTTATCTAGCATATATTCCAACACTATTTATCACGTAATTTAACTGATCTATTTCTTTCAGGACCTACTCGATTCTGATTCCCACCATTCGAGGCTGAAGATTCAGACATATATCAGCTTCTTGGTGCCTCCCAAATTCAGCTTCCCTAATTCTTATGTGGAAAACCATTCTAAAAAAAGATATCCTAGACGAAAAAATATGGTAATATTTAAATGATTCATCATTTCAAATAAAACATAAATTAAAAAAATAATTTCTTTTATTCTATTATTATTATAATAACCCATAAAGGTTCATAAACCATCCATTAATACCAACTATAAGGACCCAGCCTTAATACATTTAAAAATACCGAGTTTTATACAATAACATACATTCTAAAACATTAAGAATCTTTTTAGGTTTATAGTTTTAGGTAATTAGAACATAAAACATACATAGCATCTAAAACTCATACATGATGATACTATTAAAACAGTATCCATTTTTTCAAAATATAAAACTTTTCAAATCAAACAAAATATCATTGAAAAGTCTCCATGAAATTAAAATTATCTTCTTTATTTCTCTTACACATCCTTAAAACCATTGAAAAAATTTAGAAACTTGTGATAAGAATGGAAATATTAGTAATGAATATAAAGAAAGAAATCATTTTTCATGTGATAACATAAAAATAAATAAAACCCATTTCATAATACTCATTAGCATTTAGAGGAACATCGTGTAGTTCCCTTGGGACATATTTACCATATCACTTTGACAATCACCCTTACACATGGAATAAATATTCAATCAACTTCCATATTTGGAGTACCCAATGCATTGGAGAGCTATAACGGGGATCCCCAATCAAATCTTGAACTATAATGGGCCCATACCGACATATCAGGAGCTATAATGGGCTCAACCCAACATATATTGAGCTATATTGGGATAAACCCATCATATCTTGACCTATAATGGGATTATCCCAATATATCTATGTCCATGGAACATTTAAATGTAATAAATTATAGTGAAATCATTGGAAACCAATCATTCCATATATATAAAAAATATTCGTTTTGAATTTCATTAAAGGGACTTGTAAAATGATTTTTAAAGTAAAGTCACATACCAAAATAATTAGAGAGAGAATTATTGGAATAGAATGGATATGTGTATACACTATAAATACACATAATACAACATAATAAAAAAATCATCATCCAAATATTCATAATACCATATAATGAATAAAGTAGAAGGTTAACCCAATGGATGAAAATGGGTTAAGAATTCCCTTACCTTTGGTTTTCCTTACTTCAAACGTGTCTAAACCACTTGTATAATGGATAAAATATTATTATTAATTTCATTAAAAAACATATTCATGTTTATAACACTTTATATGATCGTTTCATAACATAATTTCACCCTTTAATTAATAATTATTTGGTATTTCCCTTGTTTCAGGTGCATTTATTACATGATTTCCATGGTCAGTTCGTAAAGGATTTCCCAGTATAATGGAAGAGAAACTTAAAAAGTGAAATTAAATTTCATTAAAATGTATCCAGAATATTAAATTATTCCATAAATAATTTTGGTTACATTTTATAAGGATGAATCATTAGATAAATCATTAGTGATAATTTTTAGTTTATTTTTGTGAATTTTGATCATTATGAACCACTTTTGTTTTAATAATTAATAGTATAAATAAATAGTTGTTCCAAAAAATAATATATCATATAATATGTATAATAAAATATTATTTAACTATATTAATTTTTTATGAGCATATTTTATGGAATTAAAGGATATTGAAGACACATCGTCCATGACACCGGTAAATCGACACATCACGAATGGTGATTTTGTTTTTAGAATAAGTGAGAGAGGAGGGGATGTATGATGATGACTTGTTACATAGAAATTATAAAAATATAGTATATATAAGATACTGGATCTTTAATTTCATTTGTATTAGGGTATCGAAAGAGAGTATAAGAAAATAAAATAATTTAAAAGAAAACTTATAAAATTAAAAGAAGATTTTTGCTTCATGATCTCTTCTCCTCGAGATCCTTCTTAAGGCCTTTTGTTTTGGCCTTTTGGTGAGGCCAGAAGGTATTGTATGTGGAAAAGTGCCTTGTTATTTTAATTAGGAAGAATTTATACAATGCTCTATTCTTGAGAGGTGTGAGAGGATGAGGCGGTGAAAGTGCTATTTATAATGGAGCAGAGGAGGGGTTTCCATTGTTTTATTTATTATTTTATTAATTTTTCACAATACAAGAAATAGTGATGATTCCCTGACTAAATACAGTAATAAGTGGATGTTAGTTTCAGATAATTTTCATTTAAATCATCCATGTCTCAATCATGATGCTGAAATAAATTTATTTAGCACATTTCTAAAATTATCAAATTTTACTATTCACCAGAAAATTCATGTATTTCTGAAAAATCCAAAAAATTCACCCCTACCATTTTTCAACATGTAGAATTCAAAAACAAACCCCCATTTTATCAAACTAATTTGATAAATATGACAAATTTAATTTTTAATTAAAATCAAAATTTATATGAAAAAATAATAATTTAAAACTATAACTTGTTTTATAACACTTTTAACAATTAATCGAGGTCTCATAAAATTATCTTATAACAATACGACAATAAAATAATAATTTATGATTACATTTTATAAAAATAAATTTACATTTAAATTATTTAATTAATCATAAAATTTTAATTAAATATTTATGACTTATAAAAATACTAACACTTATATAATGATTATATTATCACTTATAAGATGCCTTTTTTGATATACAGTATGGGTTAGGTTAAAATAAATTTGGATGATTTACTATTCATAAGGGTCATATTACTATTCAAAAGGGTATGTTACTATTAATAATGGTATGTTACAATTCACAAAAATTATGTTGGTCCTATTAGACTCCAATTAACAAACTCATTGTAACCGTGTATGTATTTTTTTAAATTCAAAACACATAAGTGAAAAAATTATGTTTAAAAGCTTGTTTATAAGTATCTAATTAACAAAAGTGTCATTATGTAGAGACTCAGTGTTTCAATCATTTCAGTTTATTTTTAAAACTTTGGGTGTTACAGAAAAATTGGTTAATAATAATTATCATTTATAGGAAAAATTCATATAACATATATAATATATATATATATCAAATAAATCCTTATTATCATCCATGTAAATTACAAAAAAAACTGAATCACGTCACTTCATGGAGGTCATATTCTAAACGTACACTCAAGAGACAATATTTTATTTTAATGGATGTGAAGAAGGTATATAATGGTTGTTTCTTTATCATAATAACAATTATGAATATTTAAGATAACAATCTTAATATTTTTAAAGGATATTATGAATTTATAGGATATATAAGAAAAAAAATTTAAATACATCTAGTTAAGAGTTATACCTCTTGATCGAGAATTATATTTTATCTTACATGTTAAGCCTTTTAGGGGTGTTCTTTTAAAAATAATCAATGATCTAGAATGTAATTAAGGAGTATAGGAAAGTATTATGGTATTTATTCACTAATATAGATAGTTAAAAGTGGTGTAAATAAAATAATATGGGGGTTCCCTTTTATATATGGGGGGAGGGATACTCATGGATTTTAATAAAATATTAAAATATAATATAGTAATTCTAATGATAAATGATTCAAAATGGATAAAGATTCTAAGATAAGGGGGAATGTGGTTTGAATCTCATCTGAAAAAAATAATATATTGGACCATATCATCTTGTAAACCTTATCTTTTGTTTAATCTCATAGTTAATCAATTTTAACCTTAACAACGAAAAAAATATTACACTCAATAAATGATATAATTTTACATATAAATAAAAAAATAGCTTTTGAATTTCTAATGGATGATATTTTAGACCAATTATAATAGTAATTTTTCAATTTAATGGTTGATATTAATTATTAATTATTTAATAAATTATTATTTTTTGTAAAATATCAGTAGTATAAATTTTTAAAATATTTATAAAATTTTACATAGACAACTATATAAAAGAAGTGGAATTTTGATTCAAAAAATTCACACATCCCTAATTAATTATATTTATCTAAAAACTCAAGGAACATAAAAAATCAAACAAATTATATTAATTTTAATATTTTCAATGAAACTATTTTCTATTTGTTAAATATATATTATTTTAGCATTTTATAGGAATATATAGAAATTATTCAATCACTAATGTTTTTTAAATAAATTACTATGATAAAAAATAATTATTATTTCAAATGAAATTATATTAAAGAACATATCTTATTTTTATTTTTTTGTACAAATTCTAGAGATATTAAATTTAAGGGAGTGATATTTTTTATTTAAAATTTTCATAAATTAATATAAATTTTTTGATAAAATAAATATGACCCCATATAGTCATAAATTCATATCTTGGATTGAAATGGATGAAATCCACTCATTAAATAGTATATGGAATATTTTTGGGTTAATTTTTAGAGCTTATCGTATTTTTGTAACATAATTAACTCCTTTTTTCCTTACCATGGTAATAAAAACATTCTATTATTATTATTTATAGTGTGAAAAAATAAAAAGGGTTCAATTAAAAAGAATGGACCTTCTGATTTTAAATATTTAATCCATTTTAATAGAATGAATACAATATTTTAGATAAATTATTCTTAGATAAAATTTTAAAAATGAAAAAAAAAATAGTTTTTTAAATACCATTTTGATTATAATATTATTTTTCTAATAAATTCAACCATAAAATGTATTCCAATGAAAATAATTGGACTAATTATAATATAATCTCAATAACATTACTTTTAAATCATTTATAAAAGAAAATGAAAATTTGTAAATGATTAAATCAAAAATATGATTTTATTTTAAAAATAGTATTTTTCATTATTCATCGAAAAATAAATCCTTACAAGGAATGTTTCAAAATTTTACTTTATCCAAATTATGAAATAATTATTTAAAAAATAAAATTCATTTTTTCAATTAAAATTACTAAAACTGGAAAAAATAAATAATATTATTTTGTAAATAATCAAAAAATGTCATTTGTGAAAAAAATGTGTCCACTGATGCATATAAGGATGTTCTTAAATTTTAATATTTTTAAAATAAAATTATCTAAACAAATTATAGATAGTTTTTAAAATTTAATCATTCCTATTGAATCCACTAAATTAATGGCTAGGTTATATTGGTATACCACATTACAATTCATTTATATCTAAGAATGCAGGTATCGTAAGATATCAATGAAATTAAATTTATTTATAAATAATTATTTCATAAAATATCAGTTTGTTAACTATACACCACTTAAATTTAATTTTTACCTTTAAATCCACCCCTCTGATGTAAAAAATGTGGATACGTCATTTTTATCCCTTCTTCAATTTCCCATGTACCTTATTTTAATTCTAGATTCCTCCATATAACTTTAACCAGTTGAACAGTCTTATTTCATAGCAGTTTATCTCCATGATCCAAGATTTATACTGATTTTTCCTCATAATAAATATCATTCCCCAATACTTTGACCAAATATTTTAGTAAATTTGATGGGTTTGGTATGTTCTTACTCAGGGGAGATACATGGAAAACTGTATGAACTTGGGAGAGTTTTGGTGGAATCAACAAGCGATAATCCACCATCCCAACTGCATCAATAATTTCTAATGGGTCAATATAACTATGGATTTATATTACCTAATTTAATAATCTCAGAACCATATTACATGGATAAATTCAAAGGAACACATTCTCATGAAATTATAATTCTAGATCTCATTAATGATTATCAGCATGACATTTCTATCGACTCTAAAATGTATGGTTGTGTTGTTGAATGGATATGGAGTTGTATATAATTTTATTAGCCAATATATTTCTCAAAATATTTATTTATTTAACTTCATCATATAATATTGTAGTTACACACTTCATTCTATAAATGGATTCATAAGGATCCATCTCATTTCTCGAGTGAAATATATTTTCATAAGAAAAATTGGCTAAAGGAAGGTTTTGATACCAACTACCATTAAAATAAAAAACCAAGATATGCTTATATCAACTTGAGATTTAATGGTTCTATCATACCATCCACCATTATTAGGATTATAAGATGTCATGAACTCCAATCTATATCCCAATCTTGGTGGAGACTTTGGAAAAATGTCAGGGTAAACCTTATATCCTGATCAAATAAAATTGAATGGAGTACTCCATATAACCTTACCACTTCCATGATATATATTCTAGAAAGTCGATCAAGATTTAAATCTTATCTTGTAGTAAATAAGCTACTAACTTTATAATTTGATCAATTATAACACAAATATAATGATTTCTTATATATTGTTTATGGTGTTTGTGGACAAAATCCATAGTGAGGGTTTCCCATTTCTATTTTTATATGGGTAATGGTTATAACATCCACTTGTAAATCTATTCATTAACCTAAACCTATTGTTATACCATGTACTATGAGACATACTACAAATTATATCTCTTCATGTTGACCCACCATGAATACTCTTTTATATTTATATATATCTTTGAACTTACAGGATGAATAGGTAATGATGAACTATGATCCTCATAAAACAAAACCTTCTTAAAATATTGTATATATGGAACATATTAATGTATCATGAATCTTATCATCATATAATAATAAAATTTTATATTATGAACATTTCTAAAATTCATATTCAGTTCTACATCTTACCTTTCTGCCTAATTAATACTCACATTGATAGATGGTTGAAAAATCATTTGAGAAAGATAAGATCCATCTGTTTCCTTAAATATTTCAAGATCCAGCCTTTTAAAATCTATAAACTATATATGTTTTGTTATTCTAATCATATATAAGCTAGAATGATCCTTTTTACATAGATTATATCCCAACTTGTTTTCTTTCTCAAGGTGGTAATGTATTGAGTAATCATAATATTTAATCATCTCTCATGATCTTATATACCATGTATTCAACCCATTATGTGTGAATATATTAATTAAAATTATATTATCATGATATATTTAAAACCTTTCTATATAAAGATAATTACTCCATATCATTAATAAAATAATTTACGTAGAAAACTCTAAATCAATGGTTGGAAAAAAATTCGAAAATTCAATGGGTGTGGGAAATATTCTATTACCATATCATTTTAAATGGGGATGCATCCTAGTCCATTATTTGATAAATAACTATAGATCAAAACCCTCTCTATAACGCAAGGTTATATAATCCCAGGTGCACTGACTAAACTCCTCTTATGTTCTTTGATATTATCTAAAAATTCCTCTATAAGTAGTAACTTGGATCCCTTCCAAGGTAAGTTTGTGAGTGGATTGGATTTCCATGAAAACTTATCATAAAAGAATCAATAATATACTTTAAGATCAAGAAAACTATGGATCTCATTCATAGTGGTTAGTATGGTCCCATGTTCAATAGCATCTATATTTGATGGATCCGTTGATAAACCCTCATTTTATATTATACGGCCAAAAAATAAAACTTTTTGTTTTCAAAACTCATGTGTGTTTAAATTTTTTCTATAGATTCTCTTTACTTAGCATCTTCAATAAAATTATTATGACATTCTCATTATAGTATCCAAGAACCTACACTCTAGTATCTAGTTCTAAATACATAAAAAATACATTTTCGCCTTTAACATCGATGAAGGTGAATAATTTTCTCTAATAAAATCTTACAAAATGAAAAATAAATATTGCATCACTTACATACCTATGAAAATTTGAGGTTTATAATTTTAGAGAATTATAAAAAAAACACATTAATAAACTCCCATAAAATTAAAGGACCATCTCTCCCATTTAAACCATATATTAATTTCTAATATTAAGATATCAACATAATCCTTGTGAAATAATTTATATAAATAATTCATTCAATGGTATTATTTAATTCCTTGGGAAGACAAAAACATAAGAAGTGTGAGCTCAAAGTCTTTTTAATGGTAAACATTTGACTAAACAATTCACTTTCATCAATGATAATAATATTTACCGAAGGTTATGAACAAAAAATCATAGTGTTTGTGAAACTCAAAAAATAACTCACACCCATCAATGCTTAGATCATTAAATATTAAACAAGGACAAGGAAAGAGTCATCCTAATAAATAATGTTGAGTTATGTGATATCAATATTTATCATGAGATACGGTATAAAGCCATAACAAGAATCATATAAACGTTTCAGTATCTTAGAACAATGTTTCATCATAACTCATTCCATACCAGTGTTAGAAGTAATTATATCCTGGTTAAATTAATAAGATAACCCCATAAGAAACTCCATCCTTCTCTCCTCTCAATTCAATGTAAATTAACCTAGGAATTAGAGCTCTATAAGGGAGAACCCATCATTTAAGATATAATAGGAGCTTCTAGTGCTATTTGGGGAACCCCATGTTAATTTGTAACTGGAATAAGTTGTTCTATCTGGGACAAAACTTGTTTCATGTATAATGTCTATAAACCAAAACATTAATAAATTACATAGATATTTTACTTCATCATTAAACTCATAGAAAAAATAATTATTATTTCAAAAACTAAATAACCCATTCAAATGTAATGGATTTCATGTCAATCCATTTAAATCATAATTATCCTATAGAAAAGAAATTGGTTCCATAACAATATCTTTAAATCATGTTCGTCTTGAAAAAAATAAGTTAGTTCTATAATAATATCATTGAAACAATATTAATCTATCCTAAGATGGAATTATGAAGGTATCATTACAAAATATCCCCATTTGATCATAAATAACAATAATGTTTTTTTAAATTTGATGAATAGAAATTCCTTTAAAATATCATTAATTTTTTTAGGAAACTATCCTTTTCATTTTTAATATCAATCTTTTTAAAATTAAAATCACATTGAAAATAATTTCATTAGAAAATAATGATTAAATGTTATAAATTAAGAATTTAAAAATTATTTATTTTTATTTTTTTGGAAATTACCCTTTCTTTTTTTACAGACACTTTTTGAAACATTTTTTTGGAATGATTTTAACAAAACATGGTTTTAAAATAACATAGATTTCCAACCAAAGAGAGAAATGATGTTATATTTTATTAAAAACCCTTTCACAAATATTTTATGTACGAAATAGTGGTAAAATGGAACAATAAAATAAAAAAATATTATTAAGCATAGTAAAATAGTATTCCTAATAATTATAACATTTCAAAATTAGAGACTTTATCATACATAATACTGATAAATGAAGAGATTTCAACAAAAGGCTCTTACAACTTTTGTAACATTGATTCATAATACCCGTGAAGGAATAAGAATAAATGAAACAAGTAATATCATGAGATTTTTTAGATTCAACATATAACATGTCAACGTAGTAGTATTTAAACAGTATAAAACAAGATAGGTTTACAACATCTCATACTTCTAAAAGAATGAACTTTTTGAAAACAATCCATTACCACTTTGGTAACCTTGAACATTAAATCACATGAAAGAGAGATCATTAAATGGATATTTAAATACATATAAATTTAAGAATAATAATCATAAAATTAATTTATGGTAATTAAATACATCACATAACATTAAAAAAGTGGTGAATATAGTATGTATCACATAGGAATAAAAGTGAGATGAGAAAAACCCTTATCTTATGTATGATTCGTCATGATGGTTCTTTCTCATCCTGAATAATAAACTTATGTTAATTATTTAATGAATTTATAAATTTTTAAATGGTTATAATTATGTTATTATCAATTTTGAAAAGTTATATATAATTACATAGTTAATTAAGTTTATCTTTCATTTTTTGACAACATTCGGCATATTTGTCTGAACTTACTTTGGTAGGTCGACTAAGGTCATTTAGGTGATTATTTAAAAATATCTAGAATAATAATAATTAAATTTTTAACATATTTATACGTCAATTATACTCTTAAATAATATAATTATAGAAAAATTATGAAAAATGAACAAATGATAAAAGAATTGTGATCGTACGTAGTATGTAGGCATAAGTAACGTTCTAATTTTTCTTTTATCATTATTGAAAGAAGGTAAGTTATATTTTATCTATAAATAATGATTATTATATTATAAATACCATATAATTTAATTATATATACTTATATATTTTATTCTTGTGATGTTAATAGAATCACATCGCTTTGAGGACGCAGTAGTCCACACGTCCACTAACAATGTTATCACTTTTCCAGTGTGTTAAAAGGTAATCAATAAAATCATATATTATATTTATTTTAATAATATTATGACATTAATGTCTTAATTATATCATATATATACAACATAAATTAATAATTTTTACTCTTATTACCTTCAATGTAACACATCAGTGAAAATGTTTCACATCACTTCATGAGGTTGTTGTCACACACGAGCGACATTATCATATCCCCTATGGTATGAAATTTATAGAAGGTTTTTTATAATTTAATGAATCCATAGATATTATTATGTTATAAATATCATAAATAACATATATAAATAGTATTTCCATCAATATTCCTAACCATGATAGGTAGTTATGGAAAGGTGAACAACATCATTTCATGAGGTGGTAGTTCTTCATACACACAAATAATAATTTCCCGCCAAATTTGATGGAATTTTGTGATTTTTTAGGTCATAAAATTGATATTTAAACATATATTATGGTAAATTTATTATTATATAATCATGGTATTTTTATAATTTAAGGGTGTGGAGATGGAAATAAAAAAAATGCACATTGACGAATGTTATCTTTTCCTCGAGTAACATCCTTTGGTTTTCACTAAAGAACATCCTTGGTTAGATTTAATAAAAAATAGAGGATTATATGATGTGATAATGGAAGTTCAGAACTGATTTTGAAAGGTTATTGTTGAGGCAAAGGGATTGGTATGTTTGGGTAATTGGGGAGATTTATTTCCCTTTTATAGTGTATAAAGAGTGGCATTTTTTTAAATACCAATAAGTAAACACTATTAAGAGGTATCCCTTACCTCATGTGCTTACAAAATTGAAACATAATTGATTTTAGGTAATTTATGGTCAATAAAAACTTAATACAAAAAAATATATATGCATTTCTAATTATTTTTATACTTAGTCTTTAAGTTTAGTCCATTTTATTTTTATAGTTATTATTATGATAACACTTATCTTTTTTATTTACAGAGGTCATTTATCCTTCAATTATATAATTAAAATGAATATTTTCAGATGATTTAAACATAATCATTATAAATTTTCAATTACATTTAATTAAATATATATCCTATTTATTATAATTAAATTTAATGCAAATGCATGTAATGCGTAGAAATCTATTTTAACTGTAATCGTGTTAAATAATATTAACAATTATCATCAATCAGATAGGTAAAAAATTAATTTTTTAATTTTTATAAATTATAAATTATTATGATTCTAAAAGATTAATCCATTTTTACCAATTCAACTCACATTAAGGTCATAATTTAATTTAAAATTAACTCAGTTTATGGGACGAGAAAGAAATTTTTTAATGTGAAATTGTCCATTAGTTTACAAAGTCTCTACGTTTAATTTCATTATAAAATCGAATAAAATGAAATAAATTTTATTAATATAGGTATAATTTCTATAATTTAACTTTAAACACAATATATGATATTTTTTTATATAATAATTCCTATGAAAAGTCATATTTCAATTAAAATTTAGATTTTTAATAATTCATCAAAAAATTAATCTTCTTAGAAAAAATAAAAAACATAACCTAAGTTAATTTTGAAATTACTGTTTCAAAAAATAATTTCTCTTTCCAAATATAATTTTTAAAAGTTTCACATTTTATATTTAAAATAACTAATCAATTAAAAAGTGGATAATCTTATTTTTGGAAAATACATCTTGTTATGCCAATAATTGGATTTCTTCATATTTTATAACTATAAATTAAATTGGATGGATAGAAAAATATTTTATCCAATATATAATATATATTTCATTAAAAATTGAATATTATTAATTAATTTAATTTTTTAGTATAACCTAAATTTTTTCTCCTAAAAATAGATTATTCATAAAAACATTTATTTATATTAAATTAGTTTTGTATTTTCATTTGTAACTAATTATTAACCAATTAAATTTTTTAGTGAACATATGTAAACCATATTTTCATAATTTTGACAATATTATTCATTATTTCCATTCTAATGGATTGGTGATGACTATCATATTAAATTTATTGTATATTGTTGTCTGGTAAGACATGATATTGAATGTAATGTATGTTATAAAAGAAACTCGATGTTATGTGCAATGAATGTTAAACTTGATGTTTCATAGAATAAAATATAAAAATTGAATTTTATGTAATTGAAAATATCAAATAATTTAAATTAATTTGAAATATGATATTTCATAAAATCTCACTCTGTTACATTAGACCACCTTAAAATGAATTTCACCCTCAAACTTCTTCTTGGTTGTCAAATGTTTAAAAAAATTAGAATTAATTTATTAAAACCCAATTTATAAAAATTACATAAATAAAACAAACATTAAAATGTAAATATGGAAACATAAAGGTCACCTGAAGTTATGCATAACTAGGATACCCCATTTGGGGAACATTGGTGGGAAATTAAAACATTGATTTGTGAGGGAAACCCAATTCCTATTGACTAATAGAGTGTGATAGAGAAACATTACAAGAGGAATTCACTGAAAAAACACTGCCCAATTAGTTGTGGAATATTTCATTGATATCATTATAAAATCTCAAAGTATGATAAGATTTTATTTTAATATCCTTTTCCAAAAGATGAATGATTATGTCAACATCTAGATAGAAATCATAATAAAATATAATTACATGAAAAGTAAAATTTCATCCATTAACCAATTTCTACCAACATATCATGTTTTGTTTATATGATGAGTATTAACGATAAATTTCCTTTTTCATGAAGCACACTAATAAAATTTTAAATACTACATATACATAAAGGGGATAAAAAGCTATTCATCATGCCTTTATAAATTAACCAAAACTAAAATGGCCGTCACATATTAATATAATTCCAAAAATGAATAAACTATTATATGATACATTAATCTTAAAACTTCAACAATAATACATAATGTTCAAACCAAATCCTTCTATAAATAACAATACTGAAAATTCTTAAATCATTTTTTAACTAAGTTATAACACCAAAGAATACAATGATTCGATCATATATTCTTCTAATAAGAATACCGCGTTATTTATTTTAAAAAATAAAATATTTTTCTAATATAAAATTTATATTTACAAATAAAAATTTCTAACTAACCAAGAAATTATGTATAATGGTTTTTGGCATGAGGCCCTTATCATATTTTGGTCATGGGTTCAATCCTAACCACATAGCTGGATGTCATGAGTTGTCACTGAGTATACAGTTTATTCCCTTTTTTCATTAATCCTAAAAAATTCCTCCCTAAAAAACATCATGTTGAACTTAGGTATTACAAATTACAAAACCCAATAAAATGGTTCCCAAAACATCCGTAAACACCTAAAAAAATTACTATTTAAAAATCATAAACGATTTCTAAAAAATATGAACATATGATCATCCATAATCTTATAAACCTATGATGGTATCTGTAACACTAAATATAACCTTAGATGAAAGAATCTTAATATTCAATTTTACTAAAACCCTGCTCTGATACCAACTATAATAGCCTATAATGTGCATTCATGGATCTAATGATCAATTTATAAACATCACATTTTTTTCTTTGATACTAAAGAATTTGAACCAATATTCACCAATGAAAACATACAAGATAAAAAATAAATATTAGATCTCTTACACAGACATGGAAATTTTAGTTTATGATTTTATGGATCTTCCGTCGGGACCAGACACTATACAATAATGTGGAAATGTTAGTTGTTCGGCCTTTCAAGGTTAGGAGTTTGAAAAAAATATATAGATATTCCAGGGATGGTCTGCATTGTGTGGTGTCAGTTCTCTAGGGCCTGATATAGGCTATGTATTCAATACTTAAATCCTCTAGATCTTCGTACGATATAATGGTTACTCCTTAACCTTTTAAAATGGATTATAAAAAATCAATAAAATTTAATCATTCAGGGATTAGGTAATTAGAAAAATCCTTTATAATTAAGTCTCATTACTTAAACGGACCATTTATCCAATTTATCCAATTTTTAGTATTTCATATTTGGCCATCAGCATCATCCTTGGGAAATCCTATATATAAATAAATCATTAAATCTCATTAATTATATCCTAGGGAAGAAGAAATCATAACAAGTGTGAACTTAAATGATTATTAAGGGTAAACATATGAAATAAAAATTGAATGTACTCAATGAGCATATGAATTACATAATTTTACGGTGATAAAATCATAGTGTATGAGTGAATCATTAAAAAACATAAACACATCAATACCTATATCACCAAATAAAAAAACATGTAAAAGGAATGAGTCATATAAATAAATAATCATAATCCATGTTATATCAATATTGATCAAGGGAAACTTTATAAACCTATAACAAGAATCACATGAATGTTTTTTATTGTGGAACATTTTTTCTTTATAACTCATGTTACACCTATGTCATAAGTCACTGGATAATAATTAAATCCATAGGAAAAATCCTCAGGTAACTCCCTTTTTACCTATCATGATTAGGTACATTACAAAATTAACTGAAGCATTATTGGGGTACACCCATTATTTAATCTATAATTTTATCAATATGCACTATCATAGACACCCCATGTTAAGCTATAATTGTATTAGGCGGTTCAATATGTTCTACCCAATTTTTTATGTATAATGTCCAAGAAAAACAATGTGAATAACATATATAGATATTTTACATCATCATAAAACTCAGATAAGAAATAATAATTCATTTATAACCTGATTAAATTATAGAAAGTATGTGGGTTTTATTTTAACCACATTGAAACATGATTAACTGATGGAAAAGAAATGGGTTTCTCCACAATCTCTTTGGATCATTTTTATCCCATGAATAATAAGTGGGTTCCATAACAATCTCATTTTAAAAATATTAATCCACTATAATAAGGAATGAGTATGGTATAATTAAAAACATCCCTATAATTTAATAAGAAACTACAAGAGTTTTTTACTTTGATAAATTGAAATAACATTAAAATATGATTACAATAATTTTTTAGAAATACCTATTCATTTTGAAAATTACACTTTTTAAAACATAAAACATTCTAAAAATAAATATATTTAGAAATTACCATGAATTATTATTATGAAAGATTTTAAAAATCAATTAAAAATTATCTTCAGAAATGTATCCTTACAACATTTAAAATAATTTTTTCAAACATTTTTTGTAAATTATTTTATAAAACATTGTTGTGAAAGAACATAGACTTCCGAATGAAGAGTGAAATTAAGTCGAGGTTTCTTAAAAACACTTTCTAAAAATTTTAAGAACCAAATAGTGAAACAATAGTACAACTACTTGAAAATTTCTGTAATAACATGATGATAATATTATTCATGATAATTATAATATTTTTACATTGGAGAATTGATCAAACACAATATCCTTAAAGGATGTGATTGTGATAGATTACTCTTTTCACTTTGTTAACATTGAAATAAAATCACTATGATGGAATAACATTAATTAAAACATTTAATATTATTAAAATAGCTATATTAATGATATAATATGTAAAATTTCTAGTTTATAAAACTCATAAAATAATACAGGTGTATAACATAATAAAAGTCTCAAAGAATTTTTTTTGACAAATATACATTACCACTTTAATAACATTGAAAATGTAAACCCCGTGAAAGAGAAAACAAATGGATATATAAATCCCCATAAATTTTTGGGTAATAATTATAAAATATATTCATGTCTATTATATACACCAAACATAAAAAATATGTTTTGAATATAGAATATATCCCATAGAATAAACGTGGGATGAGAAAAACCATTACACTAAGTTAGATTCATCATGCATGTTATTTATCATCCAAAATAATAAACATACATCAATTATATACTTTCCTGATATCAATTAAATATTTTTTATTAATTTTATTTCACTTTTATATATTTTTTATGTAATCACTAAATCAAATAATTTTATGTCTAATGTTTTGACCCAATCCATCTTATTTGTCAAAACTAACATTTTTTGATCGAATAAAGTAAATGTGGTAATTATTTAAACATATTAATGAATAATAATCATGAAATAACTATCAAATTTATACATCAACTATAATCTTAAATAATTTACGAAATATAACTCTGAAAAATGAACCAATGTTATGATCATAGAGAAAGTAGGTTGTACATACGCATTATTAATATTCTCATTTTTCAATAGTCATTATGTAATGACGGTAAGTAATATTTTATCTTATATGGATTATAATTATATCATAAATATAATATAAATTATATTTATATATTTTTATATATCATTATTTTTATGTAAAATGGAAAATATTACTTCGAGGAGAAAGTCGTCGACACGTCCAAGAACAATGTTACCACTTTTTCAATGTGTGAAAAGGTAATAATGAAAATAATATAGTGTATTTTAAAAAATAAAATTATATCAGGAATATAATAATAAATTAATTTATATAATAAATATTAATAATTATTACTCTTATTACCTTCCATGTAACATGTTAGTGAAAAACACTTCATATCGCTTCGTGAGGTAGTTATACATCATACACACGAGCGATGTCATCGTATCCCCTATGGTATGAAATGTAAAAAAGATGTATATTATATAACTAATATAGAGGTATTATTATGTTTTAAATATCATACATATCATGTATAAAAACTATTTTCAGTATTATACCAAATCATGATAGGTGGTGATGGAAAAATGAACAACATTATTTCGAGATGTGGTAGTCTGACGTACACATGAATGATGATTTCATAAACTATTTTATGGATGTTTGTATGTTGTAACTAATATAATTAACATACAACCATCTTATTATATTGCTGATATTTATGTTTATATATAATTATTTTATAATAATAATTTAAGGGGTGGAAAAGGAAACAAAACAAAAATGCACATTGATGAATGTTACCTCTGTTTTGGGTAACTCCTTTTGGTTTGAACCAAAGGATATCCTTGATTTGTTTAATTCTAAAATTTAGGATTATATCACGAGATTATGTAATATTGAAATATATTTAGGTTATGTTTGGTCGATCCAAATGTCTTAGGTGGTGTGAAGAAGTGTGAAGAGTGAACGTCATTTTATAGTGGAGGAGGAGTGTCATCATTGTAAATATGAAAAATTAAACAGTATTGGGAGGTCTCCCTTACCACATGTGAATTAATAATTAAAAAATAATGGATTGGATATAAATTATAGTGAATAAAAACAGACCCCTATAGAAAAATAAAATCATTTTTATCATTTTTATCCTTAGTCTTTATATATACTCGATTTTATCTTTATATATTTTACTAAGGTAACTTGTGTCTTCTTATTTACCAAGTTAATTTACCAAAATAATAATAATTAAAAAGAGATTAATAAAATATTTTAGACTTATTCATTCTAAATTTTATGTTAAATTCATTTCATTAAAATCATATGTGTGTCTAAATTTAATTTTAATATAGATGCATGTAATAAGCAAAACCCTACATTAACCTTAATCACGTTAAATATTTATAAATTTTTTCAGAAACCACTTTGGTAAAAAATTAATTTTTATTTATTAGCAAATATAAATTATTCTTATTCCAAATATGTAATCCATTTTTTACAATTAATATCATATAAATGGTATAATTTCATTTAAAATTATCCCTACAGACACAATGAGAAACTTAGTTTTTAATGTGAAAACAATCAAATGATTAAAAACTTTTAATATCCAATATCAGTTTAAAATTTATTAAAATGATATATATTTTTAATACATTTATAATATATATATATATATAATAATACTTTATAATAAATGTAAAATATATTTTTACTATAAAAATAATTTGAACAAAATCCATATTTCAATTAAAATCCAATATTTTTCACTATTCATAAAAATGTGTTTTCTCAAAAAAGAGTCAAATAAGTTACTTTTGAATTTCATGATTCTAAAATAAATATTATTATTTCAAATAGAATTAATAAATTTGTAAAAATTTAGTTTTAAAATATGTGAACCATTAAAAGGCTATAAAATGGCCTTTTTGAAAATATATCTTTGTATATGTAGAATTGGATTTATTCTTATCTTATTACTATCAGATATATTTGATGAATGTAAAAATATTTTATTTAACATATAATATATTGATTTCATTAAAATAATTAAATAATTATAATTAATTTAATTTATTAAGAGATAACAGCTTTGGTCACATAAAAATATTTGTTTATAAAAACATTTCCGTTATATTGAAATAGTTTTTTATTTTCATTTCTAATTAATTGGTAACCAATAAATTAATTTAATAAAAATTTGTAAACAATGCTGTCATAAATTAGTAAATCTTAGTAATTCCCATTATTCTAATATATAGTTGATAAGTATCATGTTAAATAATAATATTAAAAGTGTATTGTTGTCTAGTAATTCTTGGCCTTATGTGTAACACCGGTTATAGAAGAAGATCAAGGTTATGTGTAACCAAAGATAAACATGGTGTTATATAAAATTAATGAAAAACAATGTATTTTTTGAGACTCTGGATATTAATAATTAAAATTAATTTCAATGAATATATTTCATAAAACCTCAGCATGTTATATTCATGATCTTTATTTCTCTTTGAATTGATTATAATATCATCTATATAGAAAACCCAAAATTGATGCCGGTCGTCTATAATGGTTTATTTGTTAAATACATTATTCTATAGGGGGAATTATTAAGAAAAAAACATCATTATAAATTCATAGTGTCCATACCTTATGTGGGATGTTTTCTTGGGTATATACTTATTCTTGGCCCTCATTTGATGATATCCAGAACGATGGTCAATCATGAAAAATTATTGATCTCTGTAAATTGTATTAGGCAAACAATAAATATAGGGTAGAGGACACTTTTTTTAATAGTCATTTGGTTAGGCTCTGGATAGTCAATGTATGGTCATATTGATCTATATTACTTATTAAAAAAAGAAAAGGTGCACCGGATGGTGATGCACGTGGCTAAATGAATCCCTTTTCAATATTCTTCTGAAGTTTCTTCTTTAATTCATATAACTCATTCCGGGCCCTTATATATAGATTATTTGAAACATATATTAAACTCAACTTCAGGATTCAGTGGAAGTATAGGAAAATCTTCTAGATAGACATCAATAAACTCCCACACCATTGTCATATCTTCAAGGTTCAGATTATATCTAATCATCTATTATAATCACCCATTTTGAGAAGGAAATAATAACAATATAATGGATTTGTTTTCCAATAGAATGTTATATTTATCAACAAACTGAAAAAAGACATAGGTTGTTTTGGAATATTGAATTTGTTTTCCTATTTTTGTTAATATATGTGGGATATTCCTAAACAAACCCAATCCATGCATTAGGCGACATCAAATTAATCTAGTGGGGTAACGACAAAATTTCCTAGAAGAACATTCCCACAAACATCAACAACAGAATAATCAAAGTCTTCATATGTTTTTATTATACTATTATATATTTTCATTACTAATTCAGTATCTAATTCTCGATTTGGTATAATGATACACTTAGAAAATTATTCAGATTTATAATAGTGGGTACATCTAGAATCAAAATATACATTTGTGGTAATATTGTATGGTAAATGTACCTCTAACCACCCCTTCATTTTACCCCTCATTAGTAATAGTTATCACATGTGATTTTCTTTTTTCCTAGATATTAATAGGTTACTAAATTTGATCATTAACATTGACATTTAATTTTAAGTACTTTTTATAATAATGACCATAATCCTTTCATATGAACCCTTAAGAGTGGATGGTGCATTCTATAGTTATTTTAAACTATCATTGGAAAACATATTCCAGTCACTTTGGAATTTTATTGCTTGATTCCCTTACTTTCCACACAAAAAATCATTTACTTGTACCTTTAATACAATGTTCTCCTTTCCTCCTTCCACACTTTGGGAATAATGGAAGGAACGTTATCTTCCCACCATTTTTATTATTATTATGTCCATTAAATTATATATATATTTTCTTCTATAAATAAGAATATTTATTGGTATCTCTAATATACATTTCCACCATGGTATTATATCAAACAATTTATATATAACAACTAATGTTTATATTTCTAATTAAATTTATAGAAATTTTGGTTATGCCATTGAAAAATCGAATAATCTAACTCTCTGAATCAATGATAATACCAGAATCAAACCTTCAATGATTTAAAAAAATTTCATCATGGGTATAAACAGATTCATCATCCTTATGACTTATCTCAAAGAACCCTTTCTCTATTTTTGTAAGAATAATATGTGGGAAGTATTGGTTAAAAAATAACCCATTAAACTCTTCCTATAATCATTCATACTATTCATTCAAAGATATCACAACATAGTAGATGAATATTAATTTCATAACAATAATGAACCATTCCAAAATCATATAGGTCTAGTGGCTTAGGATTATTGGAAACTTAACCAACTATTTCATAAAAAATCGACATCATCTCCACTAAGTTCTTCATAACTAGCACCCTTATTAGACATATCATAATTTCTACCTTTCTTCATAAACTAGGGAAAGGAAAAAAATAAAAAATGTGATTTCAAATTCTTGATAAGGGTAAACAAAGGGAGATATGAATGATCACTTGATAATATCATGATCATAAGGATATGGTAACGTGATCGTAACATTTGAATGTCATACCCAATATATCGTAGATTATAATCATGATTAATGAAATTACACTTAACAACTCATAAGAAATGATTCATAATGTACCCAAAGAACATGAGTCATGTGAGTACAACATTTTCAGAAGAAATAAGTTTCTATAATAACCATAATCATATAAAATCATTTCCTTAGTAGTGAAGTATTACATCCATGGATATTATAGAGAAATGGCTTCACTCCCCAACCCATCATAGTAGTAAATATTCACTACTAAAATTATTATAGAGAATAAATACCCATTATGAACTATCTTCACTCTTCATTCCATTCCTATTTATATCATTAGATATCAATCTTTACCCAATTCAATATAGGGAGATATTTTTATGATTCATCCTAGATTATAACATAACCACCATCCTTGGTTATAACATAATCAAAATCATTGGTTATAATGTAAGAAATTTCCATGGTTATAATGTAACCACCATAACATAATTAGAACTGTACATAAATATTCCAAAAGATCATAAATCATTCATATTATCATCCCATATTAACCCATGCATAGAAAAAAAATTTCATAAACATATTATCAATTCACTTTACCCTAACCCATGGAAAATATTTGTGTTTCATAAACATCTCATAAAAATAAAAATTAACCATCCTAAAAATGATTTATAATGGTATCATTATTTCATATCCCCCAAAAAGTATAATTAATCTAAAATATTTCAACTTAGATAGAAAATGGTTGTGAAATATCACCTGGTAAATTTCTTGAGAAATATATCATTTTCGCATTGAAATAAAAATTTTAAAAAATAAAAAATTCCTAATTTTAAAGAAAATAATTTCATTGAAAATAAATATAAAAATATAAATTAAGATTCAAATAATATATTTAACATGATGGAATATAATTCAATTTGTGCTGTATACGTTAAAATAAAACATTCCTTTCACAAATTCATAGAAAATGTTTAAAAGAACCTTATTAAACAATTGAGAAGATGATCTATTTTAAATCATTTTTTAAAAAGAAAAAAAATGAGAAAATATAATTAATATCTCATAATAGAATATTAAAAACCTTATTTAAAATATTTATAGAAAAAATGGATATAAAAGGAAGAGTTTTTCTTACTGAAGAGATAAATAATATTTATTTTGTCTAAAAAAGGAATTTTTGGTATCATGAGTACATAAGATGAGTAAAATGAAAAGAAAATGTAATATCATGAAATATCTATTGTAGAAGAATATTTTGGTGTTTCTTAGAAGGTACATAATAATATTTCATCATCAGAAACATAATCATAAACAGTCACAACAAACAATTAGATTACAACATGAAGCCCTTACAACTTTGGTGAAATTTTAATCATAAGACCTATGAAAAAATATCCATAGATATATATTAACATCCCTATTAATTTTATAATAATAATAAAAAATACATTTATGGGTATTATATACACCACATAAAAGAAAGAAGTGGTGAATATGGCATGTATGCCATGGAAATAAAAGTAAGATCAAAATCACTTACATTAATAGGTGTTAGAATATTCTATATAATAAATATATATTAATTATAAATATATTTCAAAACATTATTATATATATCATTTCATATATTATTTATTTTTAATATTTATCAACCTTTTATTAACAATTATTTACTAAAATCACTGTTTTGGGTTATTTGTTCTTCATTTCTTATATATGTTTTGTTTTAGTAGTTTTGGTTTGTGGGTTATGATCATGGATACATCATCTCCAGAATGTTAAAAATTATATAAAGTTAATATATATTGATTTTATAAATTTTTTGATTCATTCATTAATTTATATATAGATAAAAATTAACTATACTGTTCATAGAGATGATAGGCCATACGTATGCATGAATGCATTTTTTATTATTTTTTCAACTCGTGGAATGATTAAAAGGTTAAAAATAACCTTTCCAAAATCATTATTATATAATATATATATAATATATATTTATTAAATTCATACTTATTACCATCCAAGTGAAATATAAATGAAAAACGAATCACATTATTATGTGGAGGTAGTAGTCCACACAATGCAAGATCGACATTATCATTTTACAATGGTTTAGATGGTAAGAAAATATATATGATATTATCATTATAGAAGCATGATTGTTTCATAAGATTCAAATATAAACATTAAACCCATCATAATAGGTATCATAAATTATGTCTCATAGAAATGAATTGTATCGCTATGTGGAAATGGTAAGTCGTACACACGATCGATTTTTTCACATCCTATATGAAGGAAAGAAGGAGAATAAGGGTGGTTTAATAATCATAATAACATTTAAATATATTTGGGACACTAAATTTTTTATTTTATGAATAATTGAAAATATTTATAGGAGGAAATATAATAATTAAAGATAAAGTGATCAGTTAAGGTGATTTCCTCTTCTATGATATCACTCCTATAGATCTCTTCTTAGGGGCTCTAGGGTTGTTCTTATAGGGAGACTAGAACCTCAAGAATTATTCATCGGAATTGGAGTAGGGAACTAGAGAGATTCTGTATAATATATAAGGCTCAAAGTGTTTTGATGAATAGAAATGAGGGATTCCCTTCTATAATTGAGACGAGGGGGAATTTTGGAATTTCCTAAAATATTAAGGTAATATAAATTAATTTTATTGTTCAAATGAATCCAAATTGATATTATACTAATATAAGATAAATACGAGTCAAAATAAATTTATCCAAAAAAAATTAGACAATTTTGGATCACATTTTACCATTATATTTTTATTTTAATCCTTCATTAAACCTTTTTAAAATTACTATATTATTAATTTTTTCTGAGCTTTAAGGGTTAATAATGTTACAATAAAATGAATAAAAACTCATAAATTGAATACAGTTGATGTTTAAATCCATATTCCATTCATTTGGACAAATATAATACTTTTTTTGAGTTTTCTATCATTTAATAGATATTATAAATTATAAAATATCCTCAACATTGTTTTTAACCTTAATCATTGAATTTGTATTTTAATATATCTAGATAATGGAGAAATTGGAATATAATGCTTTCATATCACCATAATATTTTATATAGATCTATATAATTCATGGGAAACTATAACTCATTAAAATTTTATCACTATTAATATTTTTAAAATGATGTATTTAAATTTTTTTAAGTTAATAATATTTGTAATAAAATTGAAAAACAATTTAATGTGATAACATAATTTCTAGAAATTATATATAAATTTAAATAATGAAAATAATAGATTTAATCTGAATAAATAAATTTATATTCATTCAAAACTTGATTGTTTCACTATTTGGACACATAATAGATATTTAAAACTAAGAGAGTAATTTTTTTACAAATTATATAGCTAACTTTAAGAGATGAGTTTCCATTTAAAAAATAAATTTCAATACTCAATTTAAAAGGGTATAATATCATTTGTCAAATAATTATTATTATGAAAAATTACATCCTAATCACTTATTTTTAACCTATATTAACTTGATTTCCCCTTTACAAAGGTTATAATGTTTTCCATAGTTACTATTCATATTTACCAAATTTAAAAGGGTCATTTCTTCAAAAAAAATTCACCACCTGACTCCAGATATAAAATTTATTTTACCAACTTCGACACCTTTAATTTTCAGAAATTAATGTTAAAATAAGTTCGTGATGAAAATAGCTTTTCAAAAAGTACACTTTTTAAGCATTAAATCATATTTTTTTCAAATCACGTGATAATATAAATATTATATTAATGATAATACATTTGATCAACTATATAATAATTAAATTTAATTAAATAAATTTACTAAAAGTTATGAATTTAATTTATTAATTTAAAAACACATTGCATAGCCAAAAACAATTTTTATAGAAATTTTGTTTTTTACGTATAAAACATTATTGTACAAAATTCAAACATAAAATGGATCCCAATGAATATAATTTCATTTTAATAAAATATAAAAAATATAATTTTACATTAAAAACATTTTAAAACAAAATGGATCTTTTTTATATTCCTAAAAAAATATTACAGCTTTCAATAAAAATATATATTTTTTCACTATTCAATTGAAAAAAAATATTTTCACCAAATTCATGAAAGATCATCCTATTTTAATTTTAATATGATTATTTAAAAAATTATTTTCATTTTAAAATCATTCAATAATTTATAAAAAACATATTCATAATATTTTCTCTAAAAATCAATATGGATCCTTTTTCAAGAAAATGTATTTTTTAATAATACAATTACTTTACTAAAAATTGAGCGATTATATAATAATAATTTTTCTATAAATTTATAAATATGTTTAATAGTAATAAATATTATCAAAACCCATTAATATAGATTCTAGGTTATACATGACGCATTAAATAATTTTTATTTTATATTGTGTTTTTTAAAAACTCATTGTTTTGTGTAACACATGCTATCAATGAAAACCAGATTGAATTGAAAAATAAGTTTCCTAAAATCTCATGGTGTTACATCCTCCTCCCTTTTAAAAAATTTCATCCAATCTATTTGAACTTGAGCTAGGTAATTTGAGTTTGATTTTTTGAAAATTCTTTTATTGAAATCCCACATGGAAAACATCATCTTTATAAGAGAGAATCGGAAATAATAACTTCATCTATAATTACAAAAAATATAGTCTGTGAATAGGAGAACATTAGTAAGAATTAAAACCGTAGATATTTAATAGAAACCTAATTCCCAAATACTAATAGAGTGTGATAGAAAATATAGTCATGAGAAACCAAACAACCACAAAATCATAAATCTATGATGGTTGAAAAGGACAACGATTCATCAAAAATGATTTAATAGTGAAATTTTTTGTTTTATTATCAATTTACTAAGTTTAGTAATATATTTAAAATCTAGAGTGACAACATAAGAAATATAATTACTTGATAAATAGAAATGCATCCTCCAATCAATTTTTACAATAATATAAATTATTTCCCTCAAACACTAAGTATTCAAGTTGAGTTTTTTTATTCCTAAATCACCAGAATAAATTGTTAATAGATTGGAAATGTATATAAAGATATTCCCCCGAAATGTAATAATTAATAAAAAATAAAAAAATTAACACACGTTCTGAAAATTCCTATAATTTTTAAACATTCTTAAAAATAAATACAACCTTATTCTCCAAAACCTTAATAACACAAAAGCTTTGACTCAATAAATAATATTATATCACTAATTACTTTAATAAAATCAATATAAAATAATATTATAACCTTAAAGTATATCTCATATACTTCGACATAAAACATAAACAAAATCCATTCTACCCAAATAGGATTTTATGTTAATTCTCTTGTTATACCTAAGTGTTAAAAATACCTCAACCCAAGAAAACATCTCCCAAGTATCATTAATCACCATGATAAATTACTATAACATCACCAAAATATCACAAATAAAATTCAGATACTAACATGAAATGTGATCATTATGTTGACAATAAATATATTTAAAAATATTTCTTTCTCAATGAATCATTTTTTAACAATCACATTTATATATATAACACTTCAAAATAGACCATAATTAACTTAACATCAATTTATATTCTAAAAAAGTTTTATTTGAACATCAAAAATATAATTATTCCTAAAAAATGAAATCACTTTAAAATCATGTCACACAAAATATCAACAAGAGGTGTTGATTCCATTAAACTTAAAAAAAAATAAACTTATAAACCCACAACTTTATATAATAATTTTATGTTAACCTCATATATATATATATATGCTTCCAAAAATTAACACAATTCATATTCCAAAAAAATTCACAAATTACTTAACATGTTATATAAATGAAAAAATGAAATAATCATAATCAAAGATGATCAAAATATCTTTTCATATCCTAATAAATTTCATGGTCACCAACACTATTATTCCATTTTCAATAATATATTTTTATCAACTAAACATATGTTCTAAAATTATATTTTGGAATACTCTATATATTTTTCATGATACTTATATTCATAATTATTGATATAACTTTTAAACAACATTTCTCTCAAATCATAATGTGTAATAAATTTAAATCCTTTCAAATCAAAATACTTCCCTTGGTTAGTAGTAAAACATTTTATTATAAAATTGGATTTGATAAATCCCATATTCCTCATACATAAAGAACTAAACAATAAATAGTACTTTAGGATTATCCTAATTTGCCTCATTCAAAATCAATACTTTTCTTCGAAATCACTTTAAAAATTCCCTTAATTTAAAAATATAAAACATCATATTATTCCATTGATACATTCAATTTATTCTTTATTCCCACATTCTCTACATATATAATGATAATTATTCATTCCTTCATAGTCTCTTCCTCAAAATCTCATAGTAAACTCTAACTTTATCTTCTTTGGGGTGTCCCAGAGTTATATGTGGTGGAAAATGTTAATCATGTTTCATGATTATTGATTATGTATAGTCACAAGGTTTCACATCCCACCTCCTATTTCATTTGGTTTTTTGTGAATAAATTTGTTCTATTGTCTTCTGCCATTTACAAAAAGCTTCCTACTTCCATACATTGAGTAAAACTAAAATTAATAGTGTGAGAAACAACAGTCATAGTGTGGAATCTTGAAAAATAGTTTATAGGATATCTAAATCATGATAGAACCTTTTTAATCTATGAAACAATAGGTTTTTTCTAGATAATTTGTGATCATTACCAAAAAATTAAGTTGTCATCCATATACATAAACTTCTCCCGAGGTTTCAAACTAATGTTTTCTCATTATACTTTATAAATTGTAACTAAACATTTATCTAATACAAATAATAAAAAACCATATTTTTTATGCATAAATATCACTTATTAATAGATTGATAATCACTAAATAATATAATGATCCATGATAGGGTCATATAGTTCTAGTTCTATTGAAAACCTGGACACATAAAGTACAAGTTCATAAAATATCTACATCATCTCATATTATGTTCTTCATAACTAAAATATTTCAGGGACATATCATACTTAGAAACTTTCTTCATAACTTGGGGAATAGAAACATAAAAATGGTGAGATCAAATGCTCATTAAGGGTAAATAGAAGATATATCAATGATTATTTGAGTATAACAAGGAAATATTGGTATTATAACATCATAATAAAATTTGATAATCATACCCTACATATCATATAATATAATCTTGAGTCATGGTATACAACATGGTGGTTCATAAGACATGAATCATAAGAGATTCAAATAACATGAACAATGAGAGAGTAACTTTGGCATACGATATAAGTATATAGAATACACATAAGCCTAAAAATCATTTCTTTAGTTTTCATGTATGATATCTAATTATATCATAGTCGAATGGGCTCACTCCCCAAACAATCATAGTAGTTAAGGTTCACTCTAAAGACTATCATGGTGGAAAGAGTCCTTTACTGAACCGGGTTTAGTATCCATTACAGACCTGCTTATCTCATGAGATATCAATATTTTCCCAATGAATTGGAGGTAGATATATTTCCCTCTCATCCTTGGTAATAACATGACTGTAGTACTTGGTTACAAAAAACCTGCAACCCCTGGTTATAATTTAACCACCATCCATGGTTATAAAGTAATCACTATCTTTGTTTATAACATAACAACTATCACATAATGAAAACCAGAAATATTTGTGCAATAAGATCATAAAACATTCATTATATCCCCACATCATAACCCATGAATGGAAAATAGGTTTCATAAACATTTCATCAAATAAATATAGAAAAACTAGAAGAAAATAAATGGGTATAAAAGCATATCATCCACATAAAAACCACATTTACATAAAAATTAAACATCCATAGATATATTAATATTATTATTATTTTATTATATCTCTAGTAAATAATAATTAATTTAATATATTTTAACATATATGTAAAATTATTTTGAAATATCGCTTGGAAAATTTATAATAAAAAATATCTTTTAAATATTGAAATAGTCTTTTGTAATATAAAAAACACCAATTATTAAAGAAAATTTATTTCAAGAAAATAACATTAAAAATCGATAAATAAAATTAAAAATCATTTGTTGAACACTATTTTGTAAAATTATGTTCATAATATAATCATTTAAGTAAAATATTGACTTTACACTTTTATAGAAAATGGAAAAAAGAACAAAATTTAGAAAATGAAATAAATATACATTTGAAACTATTTTTAAAAAATTAAATCACTGGTAAAAATAACACTAAAAACAATATGATAATATTAAAAACATTCTTTAAAAAAAATTTAGGAAACATGTATATTGAAGGAAATTATTTCTTTATAGAAGAGTGAAATAAATTCGATTTTATTTAGAAAACACATTGTATTTTGCTTGATTACTTAATATGAGAAAAGTTAAAGTAAAACATTTATTACAAATAAATTCTAGATATGAACGAATTTCATTAGTTTTTTATTAGTTATATCTAAATATTTTCTCATTACAAATATAAAATAAATAATCTCGATAAACAATTTGATTGTAACAACAAACCATTATTACATTGGTAACTTTTAAATCATAAAACAAATAGAAGAAATATAACTATATGTATATTTATATCCCCATAATATTAAATATTAATCATCTTAAAAGATATAAATGGGAAATATATACACCACACAAAATTAAACAAATGGTGAATATGGCATATGTCCCCTCGAAATAAATGTGAGGTGGAAATTTCTTACATTTGGTCAGACATCCTTCGTAAACATTGGGATGTCATTAATAATAAATAAATAATTATGTTATAAATATATATGAAAAAAAGATACTCATATATATAATACCATATATGATTTACTTATTTCCTTTAATCATTAACTTATAAACAATACATTATTAAAATCACTTCTCTGGGTGATATCTACTTCATTATTAATGTATACATTAGTTCAATAGTTTTGGTCCATGTGTATTAAACATAGCTCCGTAATTTTTAGAATTATAATAATGATATAAATATTTTAACCATTTATTTTATACATGATTATAATCATTCATAAAAGTAGAGATAGAAAAACCTATAACATTTTTCATGGAGACGGTTGGTCGTAGGTATACATGAACGATGAAGTCATTTTTTGACAGTTGAAATTAAAGAAACGTAAATAATAAATAAATATTCCATAATAAGTATTATATCAAATATATTCATTAAATCAATTTGTATGGCCATCCAAGTAAAACATAAATGAAAAATGTATCACATTGCTTCGTTGACATGGTAGTCAACAGGTACGAACAATCAATGTTTTCATTTCTCAAGGATTTAGAAGGTAAAAAGTTAGATATGATACCATAATAATAGAATTATAATTATTTGATAATTATCTTATATAAATATTAAATCCATCATAATACCCATCCAAAAAAGATAGTGATAAAAAATGTATTGCATCCTTGTGTGGAGATGGTAAGTCATATATATGCACGAGTGATCTTTTCACTTACAATTTTATAGAATAAGGGTGAATAAAGGTTCTTTAATTATTATAATAATATTTAAGTATTATTATTATTATTAATTTATCATTTTATTAATAATAAAACTTTTTTAGAGGATGTAAAATAATAAATAAAAAATCAATCAATCGATTAAAGAAAATACCTCTTCTTATAAATGACTCATTTAGATCTCTTATTAAGAGATATAGGGTTGGTATTTAAAGAAGAGATGAACCTATATAAATTGGATAGTGAAATGCAAAAGAAAACCTGGAATCTTTCTATCAATGTATATTTTTAATATGATTTGAATAAGAGATGGAGAGGCATCGTTTCATAATTTAACTAAGGGGAACATTGGGAATTTTTTAAAATAATAAATTAAAACAAATTACATTCCATATACAGAAGGAAAAAAATTGATAATAATTATATTTAACATAATTATTAGTAAAAATAATCTCATCCAATAATATTAGTAAAATTTTGGATCGAATTTTACCCTCATCCATTTGTCTTAACATTTTATTTACCATTTTCAAAATTACCTAAATATTTATATTTTCAACCATTTAAGGGTTAATAATTTTAGTGTAAATTGAAAAAAAAACAATAAATGGAATATATTATATTTCTAAAACTTTATCCCACTCATTTGGATATATACAATATTTTTATGAATTTTAGATCATTTAATAAAATATTACTTATTATAAAATATGATTTTTCTCATTATTAAATCAATTCATTTAATTAGACATTAAATACATAAAAAGTAAAATTTTATATATAATTATTTAAAAATCAATAAAATTTTATATTGATATATAAAATTCATGGTACATAGTTAATCACTCAAATTGAATCATGTTTAATATTTTTAAAGTGATTTATTTTATTTCTATGGTAATTGAATAAAAACTATATTTGTGTTTCACAAAAATGTAAGTTAATTATTTAACAAATAAAAATTTTAAATAAATCACCATCCAAAAATTAATTTCATTAATCTAAAAAAATAATTTTATTCTTTCATATCTTGGTTTTTTCTCCATGTGGACATATAAGAAAATTTTATTACTAAGAGTGACATTTTTTAACATGCTTTGCATTAAATATTACAAAATCTATTTTCATGGAAAAGTTTATATTAAACCAATAACATTCAAGAATAAGTTGATAAGGGTATAAAACACTTCATCCAATAATATATATTATCATAAATAAAATCCTTATCCATTATTTGTAACCTAGATTAACCGAATTTACTCTTTACTGAGGTGATAAATTTTACCATGGTTACAATTTATATTTAAAACAAATTAAAATCATAATATATACCAAATTTGAACCTTATAATTAAACTTATGGAATAAATTTTACCAAATTCAACCTCTATAAGTGGAATAAAGAAATTCTAAAATATTTTTATAAAAAGAAAATTTAGAGAAAATACTTTTATTAAGCGTAGAACAAAATTTTTTCTTATAAAATTCCAAGAAAAGAATTAAATGAAGGTTAAAAAACATTTTACTATATAATAAATATATTTTATTAAAATAATTCACCAAAAGTTATGAATTTAATTTCTTATGTTAAAAACACATTGTCCGTATAATTTGATTTTAGAAAAAGATTTTTTACGTGTCAAATTTTTTTATAATAAATTTAAACATATAATTGATTGAAATTAACTTAATTAAATTTCAATAAAATATAAGAGAACAAATTTTAAAATTTAATTATTTAAAACAAAAATTTAAATTTTAACATTCCTGAAACCAAAATATAGTTTTTGATAAAAATTAAGATTTTAAATTATTAAATGTAATATCAATCTTTTCAAAAAAAAATTAAAAATGTATATATTAGATAATTTAAAAATAATTATTTCAAAAAATATTTTAATTTCATATAATTTATGAATATAATAGAAATTAATAAATATACTTTTTCAAAAAGAATATAAAACTTTTTTGAATCAAACATATTTTTAAGAATAAAATGACTTTAGTAAAAATTAATAGATTATTTTATAAGAATTTATCAATACATTTATATATATTTTAAAAAGTAGTTAAAAATATTAATACCAACCAATTTAATGGAATGTTTATAACTGTAACATTTAATAATATTTTAATAATATCGTGCATTTTTTAAACTCAGTATTGGTTGTAACACAAGCCATTAAAGAAATAATATTTAATTAAAAAACATATTTCATAAAATTTGGGGTTGTTAGACATCACAATCTATATATTTAGTCTCTTTCATTTTCTCATATTTTTTTATAACATTCCACTATTTATTTTTTATCCCCTCCAAATGATAATCCTCCAAAATAAATTGGTCATGATCTGAACACTAGAGAATGAAAAATATCTTTTTATTGGTACTGATCTATTGCTTAGAAACCAGTGGACCACAATACCCACTAAAATAAGGTGGGTGTTGACTCATGAGTTAAATAATATAATATTGTTCCCTCTTTTTTTCATTTAAAAGATTATAATAATTCATTTCTTTTTAATATTTCATAATCATAGAAAAAATACTTTTCATTATGGCTCCTATATCATATTGTTTCTCAAGAAGAATATTTTTTAATTGTATGTAATTTTACACATTAACATGATTCATTCATGTTCCATTCATTGAAGAAAACTGAAATACATAGTGTAATAAAGAATAATCAGAGTGAAAACCCACATAATTCTAAAAAATAATTTATAAGATGTCCAAATAAAGACACCTTCTGACCATTATATGGCTTCATTAGTCTAACCTATGTTGTCTAAGATCATTACCAAAAAATTAGTATGTTATCAAATATTTAGACTTGTACATCATGTTTTCACTAAATATTTATCATCCTATCTTCCAAAGTTAACTAATCCTTACTCTGATTCCATCTATAGAAACCCATACCTTTCATATATAGATATACATCTTGTTAGATTAATATTCTCATCTTCACATTATGATCCTCACGAGAATCATATATGTGTATTATCTTTGAATACATTTATGCATAAATAACTTGTTCATTAGTGATTTATATCATCTATCACTTATTTCACAATTAATATCACCCCTCTTAGACATGTGACACCTAATTTTATTTTTAAATCTATGGAGAATTGAAACATAAGAAAGGGTTAGCTCAGATGCTCAGTAATGGTAAATAAGGGAAATATCCATTTTTAATTAAGAATAAAAAGAGAATAAGGGTATGAGAATATAGGATTAACATTTTAGAATCATACCATACATATCATAGATTATACTATTAATTAATATGATAAATATTAATGGTTCAAAAGACATGAATTATAAACGAGTCAAGGAGCATAATCTATGAGAATATAACATTGGTATAAAGAATAAATATATTTAATTCATAAAAGAATAAACAATAATATCATTACTAGTAAAGGATTACTACCATGAATATCATAAAGGATTATGTTAACTCCACATTCTATCATATTACTCAACACTCACTCCCAATAATGTTATAGTGATAATGTCCCTTAATTAACTAGGTTCGCTCCCCATTCCTGTATTATTTATCTCATGAGATATCCATCTTTACCCAATATATTAGAGGTATTTATAATTCTAGTCCCATCCATAACATAGTTAAAATCATATATATTTGTATCATAAGATCATAAAACATTCATCATATCATATACTATGCAAATTTAATGGCTTTCACAAACACTTTATCAGAGAATAACCCAAATAAAAGGAATGATCTTCATAATCATTTCATCATTTCATGGTACCGTAAACTACGAGAACATCATGATTTTCATAAAAATAATTTCATTATAATCATAAACCATCCAAAGAAATAATAATATTATTTCCTCGAATTAAATCCCTAGTATATAATAAGTAACATCAAAAGTATTTCATCCAAAACAAAAATTCCATTAAAAGATCAGTTAGAATATTTCTGGAGGAAAATACTCTTTTCACTTTGAAATCACTTAGTCAAAAAATTTAAAAAAAATAACAAATATTAAAGAAAATATAAGCAATAAAAATAATCTTATATACTAGTATAGGATACTTGAAATCATTTATTTCACATGATAGAGGAAATATTTTGTTATACTACATAAGTAAAAAAGAAAAAATTCCTTTTAAACTTTCTTATAATATCCAACAAGTACCTTCTTGGGAAAAAGACAATAAGAATACTTTTAAACCATTGTTTAAAAGGTTAATAATTTTTAAAAGTGAATTTCAATAGAAATATTATAATATTAAAAAAAATGAAAATTTTATTAGAAAGATAGATATGGAATAAAACAATTTTTATATAGAAGAGATAAATAATGTTGTTTTCTTTTATAAAAGTTATTTTAGTATATTTATTTATTAAATTGAAGAAAATGAAAGTATAAAATTTATTCTATAAAAATAAATAGAGAATAAAAATTTAAATTAATTTGTCTGAAAATTATAATATAATTTTATCAACTAAAATTTAAGCATAAAAAATCCTGATGAAAATAGGATTGAGCCATAAATCTCTTAACTCGAGTTTGACTTGAATCTAAATCACTTAAATCTAATGTTTAATAAATATAAATTTCTTATAGTTATATGCCATAACTATGTAGCTTCATATAATATGATATATTATCCTATTATAACATTTCAAAATAATTTTATGAAAACTTTTAATTAAATTTTTCTTTTTCGGGTGTCAATTATTTTATTTTTTGTGACAGTTTTTGTTTGGTAGTTATGGTACTTATAATATGATCGTTATTCCATCATCTCAAGAATTATAAAAAATATTTAAATATCATATGTATTAATTATATAATTATTTATATTTTTTCAAACAAGGTATAGATAGAAAAATTATTTGCAATATATATTGAGACAGAATGTCGTACGTATGCATGAACACTGCTTTCATTTTTTGACATATGGAATGAAAAAATAGGAAATAATAATTAATATTTCTAGGATAATTTTTATGTCACAAATATCTTATATATTAACTAAATATATCCATATTACCATCCATATAAAATTAAGAAGGAAACTGAATCAGATCGCTTCGTGGAGGTGGAAGTCAATGCGTACATGCGAGTGACTTTATCATTTTTTAAATGTATGGATAGAAGGTAAATAATTGTTGTTAAATTATCATAACAACAATTAGCAAGAGTAAATATACTAAATTAATTAATTTTGAATATATATTCTTAATTTATTGGATTTAGGATAATAAATACAATTAAGAGTGCTTTGTTTACTATTATACCTCTTCATTGAAAATCATATTTGGCTTACATACTAAGGACTAAAGGGATGGAATTTTGGAATGTAAGAAATATTTAAGATGTTCCTAAAGAGTCCGTGAAGTTATTATTATAGGTATTCTATGAGTTATAAGGCTCAATATATTGTAATTAATAAGAAGTTTAGGTTCCCTTTTGTATGTAAGTGGAGGGGCTCTATTCAAATTTCATAAAAGATTAAAATATAATTAAGTAAATATTGATAAAAATGATCCCAAATTGATATATATTTTAATATAAGGTATTAGGGTTTTTAAATATCCTTAAAAATTAAAATTTTAGTAATTTTATGTTTATTATTAGACATTATATTTTTCTCTAACATTATAGATAAAAAATGTTCTCTTTAATCATGGTAATGACTTTTTCACATAAAAATGAATATAATTTTTTATATAAGGTAATAATTAGTTTATGAATGGATATAGGAATATATTTTAGAAATACTGTAATATTTATTTTCCTCATTCTAGATTATGTTTATTCTTAAATAATTTATGAGATATTATTTCTCAAACAAATATCATTAATGATGATTTTGACATTATTCATGTAATTTAACTTTAAAAACTAAATTAAATTGATGAAATTACTATAAAATCATTTCATACATCACTAAAAAGTAATATATATCTAAAACCATTATAGAACCCAAAATTTTCCAAATATAATATTTCTTGTAATATTTTTAAAAGCAATTATCATATTTCACTATTAACTAGATAAATGCATTATCTCTGTTGAGTAAGCATTTATTTTAATTAAAAAATATCTAAAAACTATAAATAACTAATATTATGAAAAATTAATTCTTATTTAAAGTAAATATTTATAATTTAACATATTCATTTTATCCTTGTGTAAAAATTATTGAAATATTAAAGTTAGGAGAGTGATATTATATCTTCAAACATTTTAAAAATTAATATAAAGGTCATGATAAAAGAAATATATCCCAAAGTGCCCATATATTTTAGAATTGGATATAATTTACTAAAATTAAATAATCTAAGAGAATAAATTTAATTATTGCGTTAATACTTAGGACTTATCATATTAATTTTATACCTAATTAATTCATTTTATGTTTACCATGGTAATAAAAAATAACTATAATTAGTATTCATAATGTCCAAAAATAAAAGGAATTTATTTACCAAATGTGGTCATCATGATTTAAAATAAGGATTACACTATCCATGATTAAATTTATATGAATTGTAGGAGTTAATTTAAATAAAATACACCAAAAGAAATGAAAAACAATTTTTCATAAAAAATGCATTTTTGCTTACAAAAAATAATTTTTAACAAATTCAAACATAAAATTGATTCCAATTAACTAAATTAGATTATTCATAATATTATAAAACTAATTTTACATCAAAATAAATTTTAATGTAAAAATTATCTTTCTAAATTATTGACACAAATAATTTTTTCCATACAAATCAGTATTTTTCACTATTCATTGAAAAATCAATCCTTTCATCAAATTCTATAAAATTCACACTATACTAATTCTTAAATGGTGACAAAAAAATGAAATTAATTATTCCAAATAAATTCATTAAATGTGGAAAAAATTAATTATATTGTTTTCTTACAAAAATAAATAAGCATTATTTTTTATGAAAAACTATTTTTAAGATATAAAGACATTGTTTTAAAAAATTAGTATTTATAAAATAACATTATCAAAAAAATATATAAATAACTTAAATTTTTAGTTATTTTTATTCAATATTATAATTTAATATATGGGATATATCGATATACTATATTATGATTATTTTACACTCGATTTTGTGTGTATCACAAGTTGTTTGAAAAATTAAATTTATTTATGAAGAACTATTTTGTAAAATCTCAAGGAGTTATAAGAAAGATATCCTTATATAGTGTCTTTAGTTGAGTTTTACTCACATGTAGGACTTAAAATAAACTAAATACCTAATTAAATATAGTAATATAAAAAAATAAACCATTGTTATAAGTATATTAATAATATAAATTTAGTAATGATAAAAAGGGAAAGATCAAAGTAACTATCAATATGATACGTCTATTGATAATTTATGGGCCCTACAACTATAAAATCCATAATTATATTCATATTCAAGAGAATAGTAATAGTGAAAACTTATATGGGAATTATCATCACTTAATGAAGGGTTGTAATTATAATTCATTCTTAATATTTTCCATTAAGAGTTGAGAAAACAATTTACCTGAAAATCATTTCAAAGAATAAGAAAAACTGGATTATGGTTTAGCTATTTTATCGGGTAGTAAGTTACAAAATGATAAAGAACGTAATATTTATAAAATAAATATGAATCATGACTTATAATTCCATGCAACATATGATCCTTTAAGTTAGGACATCTTGCAATGGTGCATGAATATTCCTCGGGTAATTTAACATTATTCAGTCATTTAAGGAAAAATACTTTTTTCCAAATTTTCCTATTAATCATTTTCTATATGATATTATTCATTATCATTAACCCATAAATAATTATTAATATTAATTTACTATAAGTTATTATAATAATTTTTATTATATTTTCTTTTATGGTCCATCAATATTGTAAAATAAAGTTATCACAAACATCATTTTGAAAGTACATAATGTCAATATTATAATTTATTAATTAAAATATCCATTAATAAAATTTAAAAATAGAATATGATTCTTCTAATGTTGTTTTATAGATATATTTTCTGAATTCATTTTCACACCAACATTTAATTGATTATATTTCTTGAAATGTTGAAGATGCTAATAAAGATAACATTTATGAACCTGAAACAAATTTTGCAAGACTCAAATCATTGCATCCATTAAATCATGATTTATTAAACCAAAATATATTAATAAAATCTTGAAATAATTTATGGCACATGAAAAACTATTTCCATATATAATTGTTCTTATAGACTCTCTATAAAAGTTGAAATCCATGAATGCTTGAATATTGTGGGTATTCAAACCATAAAAATATTTTAGATAAGAAAAATTTCTAATAATTCACAGTATACAATAACATATTTTAAACATGTTAGTTATTGATAAATAAATTTTATCTACACCATTATTATATAAATAAATAACATTTTCCATAAGAGTATGAAGTTGTAAATCGATGTCAATTAGAGGAATAGTCATTTAATAAATGTTAATTAAAAATGTTAAAGGTGGTTATTTCATAGACATCCATAGATTTATATTATAAAATATCACAATAATTGTCCATTTAATATAACATTCACATAGAGACCTGAATGTTTTTAATCTAATAATAAAAATATAAAACTCACATTCCTATGAACAATAAAAATTAAATATAAAAATAAAAGAGTTCATATGCATTAAAATATAATAGAAGATATAAACCCATTATTTTTGTTCTACATATAATTCCACTTTAGTTTGTATTCTATTTTATATGATGTGAGAAATCACTTCAACCTTCATTTAAATGTAGTGTAATATAGATCCTTGGAAATAGTTTTGTTTATTTTCTTCTTTTTTATTTAATGTTTATTCAATAATTACAATGATTTATCAATTCCTATATAGAAGTATGTCATCTCTTATAGTTTTATTTATCTAAATATCTCCCTGATAAAATATACATTCATTAAGACATTCATGTGCACTTTTATAATTGATAACACTCTTGTTAGTGGTTTTCATTATCTCATAAAAAAAATTTATCTTTGGTTCATCAAATGCATGAATTAAATAATCCAATATTATAGTTATTTTATTATCTCTAATTCAATATAAGTACTTTACATTGTATAAAAATTTTGGCATGGAATATTTCATACACATCATTTTAAAATATCCTAATTTTCTTGTTCTACTAATTCATAAAACATATATGGTTACTCAAGTAGATTACCTTTTTTATTGGTGTAACCAAATTCAAACATTGAATCTAATAATATTTCATGATCTTCATCATGTTGTGTTGAAGTGTCTAAAGCATTGTCAATTAAATTTTATATTTTTTTCTCCACTATCAGGGGAGTATCATAATCATTCTTATAATGGACACACGTTAAACTTTTTATATTGTTTTATTCTCCATTCCAAATCAATTTGTCACATTTATTATAAAAAAATTTCAATATCAAGGGCTCACCAACATATTTTATTTGAACCATATTCAAAAATTATAATTCATGAATGGACATTTTTTCTTCCACCAATAAATCAATATTCAAATGAAAAAAAATCAAAATCCAACCACTGAACATATTGGTGTTTATTATATGGTACATTAATCCTATATTTATCCATTTTTATTTTATTAATAGATATATTTATAAATAAAACGCTATATATTTGTAAATAAAATAATGTTTAAAAAATTAAATTCATGTTAAATAAAATCAAAAAATTAATTCATAGTTAAAAAATAATGAAAAATGTAATCATTAAGGTTCTATATTAAAAAATTCATCACAAACAAATAATATATTTTAACTAAAAAATTTAAATTAACAATAAATTATCAATAAATTAATGATAAATCATTATTAAAAATGAAAATCTTCAATTCATTCATCATATGTTATATAAATCAATAATATTAAAAATATAGATTGTCTTTATATATAAAATTTTAAATGAAAAAAATATAACTAGAACATCAACAAAGAAATATTATATATTAAATATTATAAATATTATTATTCAATATTTTTAAAAAAAATTAAAATGATAAAATATATTTCATATGAAAATTTTATTTTATGAATAAAAAAATATACCAATTTAATTATTTATTCATTTTTAGGAAATCATAATACATAAAAAAACAAAGTTATATTAGCCTATGATTATTTCCACACAATAAATTCTATGTAAAGAATTTTATAAATACATAATTGAATTGAAGACTAAAATAATAAATGTACATAAATTTAACAATTGATAAGACATAACATCATCAATATAATGAAAAAATAAAAAAAATTAAAATTCTATAACTCTAGAGTTTGATGGTGTAGATTAAGATAGTGATAAAAAGGAATTGTAAAGACCTGTAAAATTCAAGGGAATTTTTTTTCTTAATTTTCTTTGGGATTTTAAAAGAACATAGTTTCTAACAGCACCTGATTCCGAGGCCCGGTGTGCCCAAAATCATTTTCCGAAGTTTGGCTCTGTTACGTTCAGTGAACGAACGAGCGGGTTTTTCTAACTTTTGAACCGGTGCTCGGAATCGAATTCCGAAGGCACCGATGGAATCGCAGTGCCGGTATCTGCTTAGAAATGCCTTTTTCGGAGTTGTGTTTGCTCGGTTATAGTTTTTAATTTTTGGGGTTAAGTTAAGAAATAAAATAAAAGTGGTGCGACACTTTATTTAATTTCACTTAAAGCCACTTAAAGCCACTTAAGCCAGGTTAAGCGGAAAAGGTGGGACCCACGATATCCTGCCCACTTGGAAGGATATTTGTGAGGTGGGGCCCACACGAGCCCCACCGTTTCCTTCCCTCTAAGTAACTCACCCGCAAAAACCCCTTTTTAATTAAAGTCAATCGTGCATTTATTTGGGTTAAGAAATGCCTCTTTAATTGGGCAGTTAAGTCGTTACAATTAATTCATCAAATTAATTGTTCATTTCTTAACATTCAATTTCGAATTGTTGGCATGGGAATAAAATAAGAACAACACTTGTTTTACTTGAGGGTGGCTTGTTGAGAAGATTTGGAGAAACTCTAAAGCTTGAAGATCTTCATCCTCCTTTGCAATGAACGCGAAGAATGCGAAGAACGCATCGTCGCCGACGAAGAACGCCGGCCTTCGACGAAGGGCGACGAAGAGTGTCGAACCCTCGGAGATCGACGACGCGATGCCATGTACCACGATGTCGAAGATTCTCCTTCCGCGATGCTTCTTCTGTGACGTACCTTCCCCGCGACAATCTTCGATCAACAACCAATTGAGTTTCTCTACGCAGCGTCGTGTACTGCAACGACAGCGAGGCCCCTTCCGCGACGCGACGATCCTCTTCTTCCACGACGGTTAATTCTGCGACGAACTCACGTTCGACGACAACGTTGAGGTAGGGGTTTTTGTTCATTTTAATCTATGTGAATATATCTGTGGTTTGTTTAGATATTTGTCGGAAGCCTTTTTAAAACCGCTAACACGGTGGGTGCGGACCAACGAACAAGTCTGAAACCACCGTCTCTTCGTTCTTGTTGAGAGGATTGGCGGGCGATGACAAAGCAGGGCGCACCGGCGATTTGAGGTCCTCGCAGTGAAGGACGGGCCTCGGGAGGGCCATTGGGGAAGACGCCATGCAAATCCGACCATAGGAACTCGTCCGGTGGTCCGTGGAGCGGCCCGCCGGTGTGCCTCGCCGGCACGGCGGCAGGTGGCTGCGGCGCCCGGTGCACCACTGGGAAGAGCCGTCGCAGCTGAAGCCATGGTGGTAGGCCATGGTCCCGCGACCGCGTGGGACTGGAAGGAATGGGAAGCAGTAGCCGACCGCATCCGCTGGCAAGGACGGCCCCACGCGGGGCCGTGGTCTCTCCACGCGGGGGCAGCGCGCCCCCTGCTTCGCTCGGCCATAACGGCCAAGTCGACCCACTGGCCACCCGGCCAGCTCCAGCCAAGTCGTACCTAGGCCTAGCCGGGTCGCACCGTCCGGGCCGGGTCGGACCCAGTTCGGGCCGACCCAGGGGGGTTGGGCCGGGTCGGTCCGGGCCCAGACCCCCCGTTTTCATACCTCTTCGGTCTTTTGCCCATATCTTGGGCTACGGACCTCAGATCGACGCCCCATCAGCGGAAATGTGATCCTTGGATCGATAAAGCCTTTTTGACATATTAAACTCAACGTTTTGGAGAACTTGGGGTTCATTCGGGTTGGTTCGTACACGAAACCAACCAGGCCCTCGGAGCGGAAATGCTTATAACTTGAGCTCCAGACGTCCGATTTACGTGCCGTCGACTTTGATGGAATCCTCTAAGTGAGACGGATCTTTTGGCTTACTCCACCTGAGGTTTGGATGTAGGTGTAGTATAGTTGGGTTGGTTTTGACTTAAAAACCAACCGGGCCCCTAGGACGAAAAGGCCAATAACTCTCAGACCGGGCGTCTGATTGACGCGCCGTCTGTGACGTTGAGTTCCTGTTTGCGATACGGAACTTTTGGATACATCAACTCTGGACTATGTGTCAGTTGATGTATCAGCCACTCGGCTCGTGGAGCAGACCCTCCTGAACGAGCTTTCTGTGTGCGGGAACCCTAGAGCTTGCTGCCACTACGACGACGACGACGACTGTACAGAGATCCTCAGTGGATTCGACGGCGACGACTACAGCACTGAGTGATCCTATGTGGATCAGTGCTACCGATCCTGTGTGGGTCAGATCCTGTGTGGGTTAGCACTCATCGGTCCTATGTGGGCCAGCGCCTACAGATCCTGTGTGGGTCAGATCCTATGTGGGTCAGCGCTCAGCGGTCCTGTGTGGGCCGGCGCCTACAGATCATGTGTGGGTCCGATCTTGTGTGTGTCTTTGCGGGGGTTAGTTACCTATCGATCCTATGTGGGTCAGATCCTTTTTGGGTCATTGCGGGGGTTAGTACCTATCGATCCTTTGTGGTTCCGACGGCATAGATGAATCAGTGGATATATCTGATCGTCTCTATCGTCATATGAAGAAGTATACCTATGTGAGCTGAATCCTGTTTTGCTTTCCTTTTTGGATTGTGTTGTGATATCATGTGTGGATTACATTTTGCTATCCTGTGTGGACTGGGTTGTGTTTTCTTGCGTGGACTGGGTTGTACTTGGGCTCGGAGGTTGGAGCGAACTGGAATTGATGACTTAGGTATATGTATGGGCATATACCTAAGCAGTGTCGGATTCTACTTCATGATTGTATCATTCCTTTGTGGATTCTGGGAGACCTTTGGGGGTCTCGGAGTCCCTAGTGAGTATCTTATACTCACCAATGCACGGGCTATGCCCGCACTACGTTGTGTTGGTAGCAGACGACAGACAGCGCTGATCGTGGTTGAGGCTTGCGGAGCAGGACGGTACCTGGAGGTGGACCACTGGGCAGGATGTAATCGGAGCGGTCGGTTGAACCCTAGGAGCAGTGGAGGCTATCTGTACCCACCATTCAGGTGGGACTTCCAATGGATGGCTCGACGTTGTGGCTTTACTTTTCAGTTGCTGTTTTTTCCTTTCCAGTTGTACTTGACTTTCAGTTTGGGTTTGTATACTGGCTCACTTACTTTTCTGCACTTACTGTTGTACTCAGTTTTTACTTAGTGTTTACTTCTACTTCTTGCTTGCTCTGTGGTGTTTGTTTACTTTACAAAGTCAATGCCTTCACTTTTTACCTAGATTTACGCCTTGGTTCTAGTCGCCAGCCCCTGGCCTATGGAAGGCGGGCTTGGGGTAGTCACGGCACGGGCCCCGAGGACGGGTTGTGACAATTGGTATCAGAGGAGTTCAGTTCAACTGCAGAACTCGGGACTCTGATCTTTTTCTATGTCAAGTAATAGTGTTGAGAGTACTGAGTGCGGTTATCAGTCCAGGGAGTCCAGTGTTGGTGCAACGGCTGACGTATCCGTAGACCAGGATCCTGACTTCAGATTTCCGACTTAATACACGAAAACATTGATTTCATTTGTGTTTCAAGTTTTCTTGTGATCACTTTATCTTAGCTCACCAGGTATACTTTTTGACTGTGGCGCACCTATTTCTTTTCAGGATGGCCCCATGACGGAAGCCAGCTAGGGTTCCGAGAGTTTTTCATGACGACAGCCCACCGAGCGACGAGGCCTCGTTACATGGCCCTTTGACAGAAGTGGCACCGGCGGTACCTCTACCCACCGAGCCACTGATGCTACCATCCCCAGCCGCTGACGATGCACGTCGCCTTAGTGCACTACATGAGTTTCAGCGCCAGCGACATCCCAGTTCCAATGGGGAGATGGACCCCCAGGCAGCCGAGGACCGGCTGGAGGCAGTCGTACGGGTTTTCAGGTTAGTGAGGACACCATCAGACCTCATGGTGATCCTCGCAGCGAGCCTACTGCATGCGGTAGTGGGCCGATGTTGGAGCTTAATGCTCCAGGTGCACGATGAGGCATCTCTTCTCTGGACAGACTTTGAGAGCCTCTTCCACTCAGAGTTCGTCCCAGCCACCCTCCGTGCAGTGTGCATCCAGGAGCTTTTACAACTGCGGCTGGGCAGCTTGACGGTCTCCCAGTACTCGGCGAGATTTACCGATCTCTCGCGCTACTCGACAGACATGGTACGGGACCCATTCTTCTAGGCCTGGACCATTGAGCAGGGATTGAGGCCGGAGATCAGGGCATCATTGATCTCCCTCATCATTCTGACTCAGGAGGAAGTACTGGAGCGAGCCCTTCTGATTGAGAGCTTCCTTGCTGAGCCTGCATCAGCAGCGAGACCTACCGTAGGGCGGCACGTAGCAGAGTCTTATACAGCAGGCAGTCGATGGATGACTCATGGGTCTCGGCAGACCAGACCCTCAGGAAGACGACCTCACGACACTGGCTCAGCTGTGCGGGGCACACAGCACGGATCCAGTCTTTCGAGAGGCAGACAGTGCTACGCATGCGGCGGGCAGGGCCACATGGCTCGTGACTTCCCGACCCTCCATGCCGAGGAGCAGAAGAAGGTTGAGGGGCCACCCAGGTAGAGGCATAGGGTCGACCGTGGCGTTCCGCAGGGAGCAGGCAGACAAGGCAGAGGAGCTGGCCAAGCAGTAGGTGGTGGGAGACGCTTTGAGACTCTACCACCATCACCACCAGGAGGTCCACCCCGACCACAAGTAGCATGGTGGTTCTCAAAGATTGGCCTCAGGTCAGGCTATCATCAGCTCAGAGTTCGGGAAGAGGACGTGTAGAAGACGGCCTTTAGATGTCGGTATGGCCACTATGAGTTCTTGGTTATGCCATTCGGCATAACCAATGCTCCGGAAGTATTCATGGGCCTCATGAACAGGATCTTTCAGCCATACCTCGATCGATTTGTCGTGGTATTCATCGACGACATTTTGATATACACGATGACTAAGGAGGAGCACGTCTACCACTTACAGGTTGTCCTAGACACACTCCGAGAGCTCCAACTTTATGGAATGCTCTCGAAGTGACAGTTCTGGCTACATGAGGTCCACTTCTTGGGGCACATCATCTCTGAGGCAGGAGTTGCAGTGGATCCGACGAAGATCGAGGAAGTGTTAGCTTGGGAGCCACCCAAGAGCATGATGGAGGTGCGGAGTTTCTTGGGACTAGCTGGATACTACCAGAGATTTGTGCCAGACTTCTCCAGAGTTGCGGCACCACTCTCAGCTTTGACGAAGAAGGGGAAACCCTTTGTCTGGTCAGACAGATGTCAGTAGAGCTTCCAAGAGCTGAGACAGAGATTGACTAGCACCCCTATCTTGAGGCTTCCGGAGGAGGGAGTAGGGTACGTAGTCTACTGTGATGCATCAGGGACCGGAATCGGATGTGTCCTGATGCATGAGCGAGCAGTGAACACCTATGGATCACGTAAGTTGAGGCCGCATGAGCAGAACTATGCTACCCATGACTTGGAGTTAGCAGTAGTGGTCTTCGCTCTGAAGACATGGTGGCCCTACCTGATGGGAGAGCGCTTTACAGTCTTTTCTGAACATCAGAGTCTCAGGTAAATCTTCTCTCAGAAGGACCTGAACCTGAGACAGCGGCGATGGCTCGAGTTCCTCTAGGACTATAACTTTGAGATAGTCTATTCTCATGGGAAGGGGAACGTGGTAGCTGATGCTCTCAGTAAGAGGACAGGCATTCAGCTACTTGAGGAGGCGACGGAGCAGCTAGCCGCTTTGCAGATATCCTTCGTTAATAGAGATGGAGCAGCCTTCCTTCAGTCACTCACAGTCACTCCTCCACTACTGCAGCGGGTCAGAGAGGCACAGCGTGGGGACGCTGACTGTGAGACGCGACGTGCGTAGATATCCTCAGGATAGGCACCTGATGGTTTCTCCTTTGGAGTAGAGCATGACGTCCTTTTCAGAGGACGTACCTTGGTACCAGTTTCTTTTCGAGAGGAGGTGCTGATAGAGTTTCACACATCTCCTTTGGCGGTACATCCTGGAGTGGTGAAGATGTACTAGGATCTCAGATGACAGCACTGGTGGCCGGGCATGAAGAAGGTTGTGGCAGTGTTCGTTTCTCGATGCCTCACCTGCCAGCAGGTGAAGGTAGAGCTTCTGGTACCAGCAGGCTTGGTACAGCCCTTGGAGTTCCCGGAGTGGAAGTGGGACAGGATATCTATAGACTCCGTGACTGGACGTCCACGCACTTCCAGAGGTCATGACTCCATTTGGGTGATTGTCGACCGACTCACCAAGTCGGCTCACTTCTTACCCATCAGAGAGAAAGGCTCACTGGTGTGCTTGGGACGTCTCTACGTTCAGGAGATTATAAGACTTCATGGTGTGCCATCATTTCTCGTCTCCGATCGAGATGCTCTCTTTACTTCTCGTCTTTGGAAGGGGTTATAGTAGGCGTTCGGGACACAGCTACATCTGAGCACCGCCTTTCACCTTCATACAGATGGTCAGATAGAGAGGACCATACAAACTCTCAAGGACATGCTCCACGCATGTGTCTTCGACTTTGGTCATAGCTGGGAGGACCACCTACCCTTGGTGGAGTTCGCGTACAACAACAGCTACCACTCCACCATCGGGATGGCACCATACAAGGCGTTGTACGGCCGACCTTTCAGATCCCCTTTGGGCTGGACAGACCCTGGGGAGTCAGCACTTGTGAGACCGACGATGGTCCAATCCACGACAGAGAAGGTCCATATCATCCAGGAGAGGATGAGGATAGCTCACAGCAGGCAGAAGTCTTATGCTGACTGGAGGCGGAGGCCACTGGAGTTCGAGGATGGCGACCATGTCTTTTTGAAGGTCTCACCTCGACGTGGATTATGGAGATTTGGCCAAGGCGGCAAGTTGTCTCCACGCTTCATCGGACCATTCTAGGTCCTTAGCAGGATTGGCGAGGTGGCTTATCACCTGTCTCTACCACCTCAGTTGCACCGGGTGCGGGATTTCTTCCACGTATCTCAGCTGAAGAGATACGTGCACGACCCGACGCATATCATTGACCATGGGGAGCTGGACGTTGATGATGGGGGGAATTTTGTGGAGGTCCCAGTGGAGATCGAGGATCGACAGGAGCGGGTCCAATGGGGATGAGTGATCCCTCTAGTGCGCATCAGATGGCAGCACGGTAACCTCCAGGAGAGCACTTGGGAGTGGGAGGCTCAGATGCATGCTTAGTACCCACATTTATTTCCCTAGTTTATAATGTATCTTTATGGGGACGTAAATCCATGAGGTGGGAGTGATGTAAAGACCCATAAAAATCAAGGAAATTTTTTTTCTTAATTTTCTTTGGGACTTTTCAAGAACGTAGTTTCTAACGGCACCTGATTCCGAGGCCCGGTGTGCCTGGAATCATTTTCTGAATTTTGGCGTGGGTACATTCGGTGAATGAACGAGCAGGTTTTTCTAAATTTTGAATCGGTGCTCGGAATTGAATTCTTAGGGAACCAATGGAATCGCAGCACAGGTATTTTCTTAGAAACACCTTTTCTAGAGTTGTGTTTGCTCGGGTGTATTTTTAATTTTTGGGGTTTAGTTAAGAAATAAAATAAAAGTGGTGCGACACTTTATTTTATTTCACTTAAAAGCCACTTAAAGCCACTTAAGCCAGTTTAAGCGGATAATTTGGGACCCACGATATCCTACCCACTTGGTAGGATATTTGTGAGGTGGGGCCTGCACGAGCCCCACCATTTCCTTCCCTCTAAGTAATGCACCCACGAAAAACCCTTTTTAATTAAAGTCAACTGTGCGTTTATTTGTGTTAAGAAATGCCTCTTTAATTGGGTAGTTAAGTCGTTACAATTAATTCATCGAATTAATTGTTCATTTCTTAACTTTGAATTTATAATTTTTGGAATGGGAATAAAATAAGACAAACACTTGTTTTACTTGAGGGTGGCTTGTTGAGAGGATTTGGAGAAACTCTAAATCTTGAAGATCTTTATCCTCCTTCGCGAAGAACGCGATGAACGCGAAGAATGCATCGTCGCCAATGAAGAACGCTGACCTCCGACGAAGGGTGATAAAGAGCACCGAACCCTCAAAGATCGACGACACGATGCCGTGTACTGTGACACTGATGATTCTCCTTCTTCAATGCTTCTTCCGCGACATTCCTTCCCCGGGACAATCTTCGATCAACAACTGATTGAGTTTCTCTATGCAACGCCGTGTACCGCGATGACAGTGACGCCCCTTCCGCGACTCTACGATCCTCTTCATCCGCGACGGTTAATTCCACGACGAACTCACGTTCGATGCCAACGTTGAGGTAGGGGTTTTTGTTCATTTTAATCTATGTGATTATATCTGCGGTTTGTTTAAATATTTGTCGGAAGCCTTTTTAAAACCGCTAACACGGTGGGTTCTGACCAATGAACAAGTCCGAACCCACCGTCTCTTCGTTCTTGGTGAGCGGATTGGCGGGCAATGACAAAGCAGTCCGCACAGGCGATGTGAGGTCCTTGAGTGAAGGACAGGCCCCGGGAGGGCCATTAGAGAAGACAGCATGCAATACCGACCACCGGAACTCGTCCGGTGGTCCGCGGAGCGGCCCGCCGGCGCGCCTCACCGGCACGGCGGCGTCGGCGGCAGGTGGCGACGGCGCCCGGCTCACCGCCAGGAGGAGCCACCGCGGCTGAAGCCATGGTGGCATGCCACGGTCCCACGACCGCGCAGGACCGGAAGGAATGGGACGCAGCAGCCGGCCGCGTTCGCTGGCAAGGGCGGCCCCACGTGGGGTTGCGGTCTCTCCACGCGGGGGCAGCGTGCCCCCCGCTTCGCTTTGCCAAAATGGCCGAGCTGACCCGCTGGCCACCAGGCCAGTGCCAGCTGGGTCGCGCCCAGGCTAGGCCAGGCCGCGCCGGCCGGGGCGACCCAGGGGGGGTTGGGCCGGGTTGGTTCGGGCCCAGACCCCCTGTTTTCGGACCTCTTCGGTCTTTTGCCCATATCTTGGGCTACGGACCTCCGATCGACGCACCGTCAGCGGCGATGTGATCCTTGGATCGAGACGATCGTCTTGACCTATTACACTCAAAGTTTTAGAGAACTTGGGGTTCGGATGGGTTGGTTCGTACACGAAACCAACCAGGCCCTCGGAGCAGAAACGCTTATAACTTGAGCTCCAGACATCCGATTGACGTGCCGTCGACTTTGATGGAATCCTCTAAGTGAGATGGATCTTTTGAACTACTAAACCCGAGGTTTTGATGCAGGTGGAGTCTGTTTGGGTTGGTTTTGATTTAAAAACCAACCGGGCCCCTGGGACAAAAAAGCCAATAACTCTCAGACCGGGCGTCCGATTGACGCGCTGTCTGTGACGTTGAGTTCCTGTTGGCGATACAGAACTTTTGGATACATCAACTCCAGAGTATGTGTCAGTTGATGTACCAGCCTCTCGGCTCATGGAGAGGACCCTCCCGAATGAGCTTGCTGTGTGCGGGAACCCTAGAACTGGTTGCGACTATGACGACGACGACGACGACTGTACAGAGATCCTCAGTGGATTCGACGGCAACGACTACAGCACTCAGCGATCCTACGTGGATCAGTGCTACCGATCCTATATGGGTCAGATCCTCTATGGGTCAGTGCTCAGCGGTCGTATGTGGGCTAGCACCTACAGATCCTGTGTGGGTCAGATCCTGTGTGGGTCAACGCTCAGCGGTCCTGTGGGGGCCAGTGCCTATAGATCATGTGTGGGTCTGATCCCATGTGGGTCTTTGCGGGGGTTAGTTACCTATTGATCATGTGTGGTTCAGATCCTTTGTGGGTCATTTCGGGGATTAGAACCTATCGATCCTTTGTGGGTCCGACGACATAGATGAATCAGTGGATATATCTGATCGTCTCTATCGTCATACGAAAAAGAATACCTATGTGAGCTGAATGCTATTTTTCTTTCCTTTATTGATTGTGTTGTGATATCCTGTGTGGATTACGTTTTTCTATCCTATGTGGATTGGGTTGTGTTTTCCTGTGTGTACTGGTTTGTACTTGGGCTCAGAGGTTGGAGCGAACTGGAATTGATGACTTAGGTATATGTATGGGCATATACCTAAGCAGTGTCGGATGCTACTTCATGATTCTATCATTCCTTTGTGGATTCTGGGAGACCTTCGGGGGTCTCGGGGTCCCTACTGAGTTGCTTATACACACCCCTGCATGGGCTATGCCTGCACTACATTGTGTTGGTTGCAGACTACGGACAGTGCTGATCGTGGTTGAGGCTTGCGGAGCAGGCCGGTACCAGGAGGTGGACCACTGGGCGGGACGTACTCAGAGCGGTCGGCTGAACCCGAGGAGCAGTGGAGGCTATCTGTACCCAACCTTCAGGTGGGACTTCCAGTGGACGGCTCGACGCTGAATCTTTACTTTTTAGTTGTTGTTTTTCACTTTCCAGTTGAACTTTACTTTCAGTTTGGGTTTGTATACTGGCCCACATACTTTTCCACACTTACTGTTGTTCTCAGTTTTTACTTAGTGTTTACTTCTACTGCTTGCTTGCTCTGTGGTGTTTGTTTACTTTACAAAGGCAATGCCTTCCCTTTTTACCGGTATTTATGCCTTGGTGCTAGTCACCAGCCCCTGGCCAATGGAAGGCAGGCTTGGGGTAGTCACGGCATGGACCCCGAGGACGGGTCTTGACAGGAATAATGTGGAATTTATGCGGTTGTGAGTGACTAAAAGAATCAAAGATAGACTGATGGTGTTATGAGTGTTTAGAAGGAACTAAGAGATATAGGTGGGGTCATCATTGATTGTTTAAGAAGTGGTCTACGGTGACATGTAGAATTTATGGGGTAGAGTCCAATGTGCAGGATCTATGGTGATGTACAACATCAAGAAACAAAGCAAGGATATGGATTAAAGTGGTAGTTTGTCATGAATTTAGGTTTTTACTAGTCGTGGTTTTACAAAACTATCAGTAATTCTTTTATTTTAAGATAATTAAAATCATGCTCGTAAAAATTGTTATAATTTGAAATTTTTATTTATTTTCCATAACCACTGATTATAAGGCCACAAAAAAATATTATAATTTCGATTAGTATTTATTATTTGTTTTAAAATAAATACCTCTAAATATTGTTTTTTTGTAGTAACCCATTGGCTGATCAAAAACTTCAAAAAATCATAGTGTTGGTTAATTTTTATAGAGCATTACTTGAATTAGATTATAATCATCTTAATTTAACAAAAAAACACTCATCCTTCTTCTTAGTGAATAATATTAGAGCTCCTTCGGAATATACTATCTATTTGATTTATCATTTTGTCTCAAGGTTTCTAAGATAAACCTTCAACTCCATCAACATGAAACGGCTTTAGATTCCAGTGTATATTCTCTTTAAATAAATAAAATAATAAATATTTTCCCATACATTATACCAAAATAAAATGAAAACCACGATATATTTTAAATTCTAAATATGATAGTTAAAACATATCCATTCAATTTTCTTGTATAAATTTAAGTACCAAACAAAATCAATAAATAAAGCATTAAGAAATGGAATCTAGAAGTGGAATTATCCCTTTTAAATAACATTTTTATATATTTGTAAAAGAGTTATCTTCATTAAGAGTTTTATTAGACTAGTCCTAATATGAACATGAGAAATTTTCATTTTAGAAAAACCATATACGGGGAAAGTTTATGTTAATGTAGATTAACACAATATCTATGCTTGTTGAACCACCACTAAAAATTGAAATCGGAGGTTATATGATTTTTTCTTCTTACATAGATATCATAAATTCTTATGTATTTAGAAATTATTATTTTATAAAAATATAATAAAATATTTATATGTATATATATATCATAAATTTTTATACCTTCAAATAGTCAATTTTTCTCAATTCAATTTATGATTATAAAAATTATTTTATGCGAATTGGAATTTTATTTTATGTAATAATTTTATTATGATTGAGTAATAATAGTATAAATTTATATTATGATAAATAATTTGACACTATATTAATTATTAATTTATAGGAAATAGTATACTCAATATACCAAAAGTCATTTTCCTATAAAAAATATTATCACTATATTTCATATATTTAATTAAAAATAAAAATTATAGATTTTAGGTTGTAAATTTGAGAAAATTAACTTATTTTTTCAACAAATAATTTTAATATTATCTTAATATTAAATTTTGGATTTTTTTTAAAATATATTTTTACTTGAATAGTGAAAAAATAACTTTTTTAAAAATAAAATAGATTTTTTTGGACAGATTAATATATAGGTATGAATTGGAAATTAATTATATTTTTTATGAGGAAAAATTATTATTTTATGATTGATTTCATAATTAAAATAAATTAATTTAAAAATCCTTATTTGAAATTTTGGAAAGTAATATTTTTCAAAAAAAAGTACAATATTAATTTAGTATTTTAAAATTAATTTTTCTATTTTTTGAAAATTAATATGGAGAAATAGATTTAATATTGCTAATAATTAGGTCTATATTATTTAATAATTACCAATTTATTTTGAATCATAAATGACAAATTAATTTGGTTAAAATAAGTCACCTCAATAAAAATAAAAAGGGGTAAAAATGTTTAACCAAGAAGAAAAGACCACAAGCATGTTTAAAAAAAGTGATGAAAATAGTGGTTGAGGAAATTATAAACCATATCCCTTCCCCACTTCTTTATTTATTAATTTTTATGATGCAATACTTCATAGGGACTCCCTTTATTAAAAACTTTGGGGTATTTATAAAAATATATTCCATTTCACTTATAGAAAGGGCACTCCCCTCCTCACATCCAGTCACAAAAAAACTACTTAGTTTTCCCTAGACATAGAATGAAACTCTTCTAAAAATTACTATACACCTTTAATATATTATATAATTCTCAAAAGACTAATCCAAAAATTATTAACCCCCTTTTCAAATGACACAATCAAAGAAGTGAGGTATAAATTTCTAATTGCTTCTTCATTATTTTTATTTGATTATGCGCCATTATTATTCATTAAATTTAATTAAACAGTATAAAATTAAGTAAATATTTATAATTAATATAAATTTAAGTTATTATATGATGACTAAATCATTAACCATATATCAATCATCTCTTTTAAGAAAAATAAAATAAAGATTCTTATTTTTTAAAAAATATATCCTCTATGAAAAAATGTGTTCTGTTTTCATTTAACACTGAAACATGATGATAAAGAAAGGGGAATTTGATGAATATATATTTTATGTAACACCCCAACCCCAGTTACCCAGAGTCGGTGCATTATTACATAACATTGGAAAAATCACAAAATAACAAGTCTCAAAAGACCGATTAGTTTAGTAGCCTTGGAATCACTAGATACATTCATAAAGTTTATATTACATCATAAAGTGAAAACTACAACAACATCTTGTATTCACACTCAAATCCATTTATAATATCCCTACAGGTCATTCATGAAATACTTCTTCACATCCTGGAAAAAATAAAACATAGAAAGGGGTGAGATCAAATTCCCAGTAAGGATAACAATATAGCATAAACTTTTATAAATAAGCATAAACATTTAAGGCAATGTATAACTAAAACAAAATCCCTTTTAAACATTAACTTCAGCATAATATGGAAGAAATAAAATGAAATATTTTCATTTAATTATTCACATGGATATTCTACTATTCAAATAATCACATGCAATAGCAATAACCACTTTCATAATTATTGAATGCATAATGCCAGACTATCAAAACCACATAGTCAAGGCCTTGTGCAAAGACTACAAATAAGATTTTGTCAAGGCCTTGTTCCAAGACACTTGTTTGTCTCATGAGACCTACTGATGCATCGAGTAGCTATAGAGGGTTCCACCCGTCACTTATTAAGTTCAATGCATTCCTTATATTAATTGGTTTAAACATATCATAAACATTCATATTAAAACTAACATACGAAATGTCAATAATTTCTCCATAAACCATGAATGCTATAAAAATAACACATCCACAGTAAAAAATATCACAAAACCTTCAATACAATGTGGAAGTTTTGAATCATAATATATCAAGTTCAAATAAGCTTAAAATCCATCAAAGGATGTTGACATAGATTAAATCAAAACTATTTGAAAGAAATATCTCTTTTTTTAAATCATTTAAAAGTCGAATAATTATAAAATAAAGCATTTTATTTCAAAATATTCTTATTATCTTGTAATGGGAGCTTCGACGATTTTATAACGGCATAAAATAGCCGCACCCGCCGTATAAGTTAAAAAAAGTCATTCTTACCTTATTTCTGTCGAAATGGTTAAAAAGGACCTTGTTTGGAAAATGACGGAAAGATTACTTTATAAACTTCTTATAGAAAGTCAAAAAAGGTTATAAATGACTTTAAAAAATATTTTGTAAAATAGTAAGAATGATTTTAAAAATATTTTTATGAAACATGGATGTGGATGATAAAGAGGTCTCATTAGATAATTATGTATAAACAACCTCGGATAATGAAGAGATTGTAAAATAAACCCTTACCTTGTACTTTTCCTTAGTTGAGGTTAGTTTAACCTGTTGTATAATGGTTAAATAGTTTTTATTAAATTATACAAGAATCATATACATTAATATGATATCATATATGATCTTTTAACATTGCTTTGTTAAAATATCTTTGTATTATCGTCGTTTTGGGTGTTAACTTACTCGTTTTCTTTTATATGTTTCGTTACATACGTCGTGTTTGTTATGGGTAGGTTGTATCTTATTCATATCCAGAATGATATCAAGTCATTAAACATTATTTTTTATCATCAAATGAGAATTATACTTGAATGGAAATGATGGGGAATTAATCTCGTCGCGTTCGTGGAGACAGTAGTCCGTACGATCGCACGAGCAAAAATATCATTATTTTGATATTAAAATAATATATAATAGGATTTTATAACATATATAAAGAATAATTATCATGTTATATTTATTATTTAGCTCAATTAAACATCATTATCATACCCATCCAAATAATAATGTTTTGAATAACAATTACACCACGACGTAGAGACGGTAAGCCGTACGTATGCACGTATGGTGACATGTCATTCAAAGGATCGATAGAATACTGAATATGGTTGTAACATATTTATAATACTATCATAGTATATATAAGATACTGGATTTATTATTTTAGAATTTAAATAACAAAGAAAGAAGAAGTTTAAGAAGAAAGGAACTTGAAAGAGGCTGGTGAAAACATTACCTCTTCTTCAGGTTCTTCCTTTTGATTTGATCAAAAGGGATCCGTAGGCTGAATTTATAATCAATATAAGGAATCTACGTTTAATTGAGGGATGTTGATAGAATATTTGGGCAGGGTTTGGTTGAGCTAAATGGCTTTGAAGGTGTGAATTAATGAGAAGGGGGGTTCCCTTTTATAAGAGGGTGAGGGGCACCTTAGGAAAAACTTAAAATATTATTTTATAATAAATTCATATTCAGTTTATAATGTCTCCAAAGTGAATTATTTAGAGTCTAAGGTGGGGATGGGTCGAAATCCATTCAACCAATAGATTTTAGATAGGTTTGGGTCACTAAATTAACCTTATCATTTATATTCAACTCTTAGTTAAATAGTTTGACATTTACCATCTATCTTTGTATTTTTATATTATATGGTTAATAAAATTACTCTATAAATCCAATCGAACCCCAAGTGGTTCATTAATGATACACCTATCATTATATAAGTCTCTTGGATGAACCTTAGATTTGTAGGAATTTAATATCAATTAATAATATAATATTTGTTATAAAAACTCTTTTATATCAATTTTGACACTATTTGGTATTTGATTTTTTTGAAAATCATAACAAAATTATTACATAAAAAACATAATTAAATCAATACTAACATGTAATTTCCTAGACCCTCATGACCCCACCCTTTTCCAAATTTCGGTGAGACCGATCGGCGGGACCGATCGGCAAGACTGATCGGCGGGACAGATCGGTGAGATTGATCGGTGAGAACTAATCAGCGTGACTGATCGGAATGACCAGACCGATTGGTGAGACCAATAGGCGGGACCGATCGGCAAGACTGATCGGTGTGACCGATCGGTGGGACCGATCGGTGTCATCAAGCCGTGGGATTTTCTTCTGCAGCCTCCCCTATAACCCCACTTTTAGGCCATTTTAACTTTTGAAGCGTTTCAAGGCAGTTTTTAAGCCTATAATTAATATCTAAAAATAAAAGAAACCTCCACACTAAATAAAAATTAATCCAGTCATGCGTAACCACCCAATCGTGTGGAAGAACCACGATTCGACATCAAAGGCATTAAAATTTATTATCCTGTAACAACGGGATTTTATCTATATATCGCAGAAGAAGTTCTTCTCCCTCCTTCTTCTTTTTTGGCCGACTTCTCTCTTCTCCATAGTGTGCTTGAAGAACCACCTTCCTGAGACTTTTGGTGCACCTAGGTTAATGTCATCTGCTCGTCCTTGGAGTTTTTCATGTCCCTCCCCTGCAAATCGTGTATCCCATGTTCTTGTCACGTGGAGAAAAACGTCGATCATTGATCAATCAAGTATGGATTTTCTCCTTTGTCTCTCCTTTCTGTGTATCATGTGGGGTGGGTATGCTTTTTCCTTTGTGGAAACTGCTGAAACCAAACCTAATGAAGATAATGAACGGACTTTAAAGAATGAAGGGCGTGTGATCAATGTTCTGTTGTACTCTTTATGTTGTTATGTGTTGTGAACTGTATGGGCCTATGCTCACTAAAAATCATGGTCGTTGGTGGTCTTTCTCTATGAAGTATTGAACCTTTGGGCTCATGGATGTTTAAATAACTGTAACATGGAATTGGTTAATTAAGTATACTTGGTTAAATAAATTGAAAGCACCAAGATCAACCCTTTTCTGTAATAACACCGGTTAAGGCACAGTGGAATTGAAACCATGGAGTGTGTTAAATCTTTTAAATCTGAAAATACTTGCATGGGCCTGCCTTGTGTTGGTGGTAGTAGTTTGGTTGTTTCTTTCACAGGCCAATTGCTGGGGTGATAAGGATGGGGATGGGATCCCCTGTTGTTGTACTTTTTCTAGTTGTGAATTCGAGGTTGTGTGATTACTCTGTTTATATCACAAATTGGGGTGGAATCCTCTATTGTTGAGAAACCATTGGATCTTGGATTTCGGTAACATGGGGTTGTATCTCGGGGTTTTCATTGGTTCCAGTACTTCGAGGGATCTCACTTATCCCTTTGTTGTTGTGACTTTTCAAGAGAACCAGGTGTGAATGCTTAAATTGTTGTTGGCTGTAACTTTTTCCCTTGGTTTGTGCTTATGCTGTTTGTTTCCCAGTAGTGCAGAACTTTATTTAAATGAGAATACTTGAACATGGAAGCAAGAATATCTTAAATGGGAATTGGTTCTGGGAATGAGTTGTGACTCGGCTATGAGAAGTGTACTTCCTATAAATAGGGACGAGTGTGATTGTGCTTAGATTGGATTTGGAAACCCTAGGTTGGGTTGAGTGTTTGTTAGTTATTCATATATTTGTAGTTCTTATGTCTCCTATTCGCGCCCCACCCATGTTGATAACTTAGTGTCGAATGCCCCCATTTCATGGGAGAGGGTGTTTTTCCCAACACTTCTATTAGTGGCTGGTTATTAGCTTCTTTCTGCTCCCTTTCCCGGATATCCCAAGTATCTTCGGGCAGGGTGTGATGGCCTGAGGTCCATTATTAGCCCAAGAATCTTCGGTCAGAGTAGTTTTGGTGGTTGGCCCAGGTGTTTGGGGGAAGGTTGTTTCCCAAGTGTATTCGGGATGATTCCTGGGTGTCTTCGGGCATGGTAGTAGTTGTTCTGACCCAGGTGTTTGCGGGTATGGTTATGCATGGTGGTTGTGGCCCAGGTGTGTGCGGGCGGGGTTTGGCAGTTGGACTACATGAGGATATGGCCCAGGTGTGTGTGGGTGGGGTGTGGCAGTGGGACTGTGGTGAGAATGGTGGGATTGGTTTGATGCGTAGGATGTCTTCAATAACCAGTGGGAAAGCGGCGCGGGGTACCCAAATATCGATGTTCTATTACTATATGTTACTTGACTTGCGTTATTTGGGGAGTGTGCCTTGTTGAGGTTGGGTGGATATCTTTTCCATGTTGGGTGTTTGGTTATTTATTTTTCCATGGGGCATTATAATGTCTCACCACTTGTGCATGAGAGTCTTTGTTTTTCCTACTCAATGTACTTTTATGCTCACCCGACGTATATAAAACTGTTTTCAGGTTTCTAGGAGGACATCAGGGATCGTGCGGGACCATACTAGCTTGGACATTGGGGCACTTGCTATTTTCCTTTTCTTTTTCTTGGTACTTTACCTTTTGGAGTTTTTTGGATTGTATCCCATACTCTTTAACATGCATATGGAAATGGTATACTTTTGGCTTTACCTTTACTTTCAGCCAGACATGCACTTTCAATTTTGGTGTTCTGGGATTTATTATCTTATCTCTCGATCCTATGAAAAAGAAAAAAAATAAAAAGTGTAATGACTTCCATTTTTGTGTGAGATTATATACCCTTGTCATTGGCCTCCACTTCAGGACCTATTGAAGGCGGGTTTTGGTGGTCATTATCTCTCCATCAACTTAAAGAAGGAAGGGCTTGGCAATCTGCTGACCCTTCCCTCCTTTTGGTGAAGGCATGTCGTGACAGAATGGTATCAGAGGTGCAGGTTGAGAGATAGAATGGATTCTGGAGTTAGGAACAGTGAGGATTTCATGGGATAGTAGGAAAACAGTGTTGGGTGACCTTGGTGTGTGAATTAGGCCAGGAAAGACTGGCTAGGACACTGCATTTTTGGGCCCCTCGTGATATGATGCAAGGACTCTGGACCTACCGAACGACCAAGTGAGGATCCACTTATTTTAGAGTAGAGACCCTAGGAAAGTTACATTCATCATAATGACTTCTTTTCTCTTGTTTCTGGGTGTTTTGGGGATTCAAATAAATAAATAAATAAGTCAAATAAAATTTAAGAACAATATTCTGCACTAATTGGGCTTAGGCATTCCTTGTTTACCTTTCAGTTATGGAACCCGGGAGATGACCACGATTTGTACAGGAGATCGAGGCCCAGGAGGTTGACATGGCCTATCAGCAGAAGGGTGAGTGAGAGGAGGAGGATGACCAGTGGAAAAAGATGCTTCAAGCCTTCCAGCGACAGAACCTTGAGAAGTATGAGGGCAGCACCTCTAACATGAAGACAGAGGGCTGGCTAGAGGAGTTGGTGATATCCTTTGGCCTGATCCGGGCTTCGACCAAGTACTGGGTTACTCTGGACATCAGCCAGATGTGGGGATCAGCGCTTCAGTGGTTGACGCTCTACCTAGGGTAGAGGAGAGAGGCTGAGGTAGCATGGGCTGATTTCGAGAAGGAGTTTCGGGCAGAATTCCTCTCTTCTACGATGAAGGCAGAGAAGAGGTAGGAGAAACTCTCCCTCCAGTAGGGGAGTATGTCGGTAAGGGAGATGGGGATCAAGTTCAAGTTCCTCCATTGCTTTGCTCCGGACCGCTTTCCAGATGAGGAATCTCGGGCGAGACATTTAGAGGAGGCGCTCTGACCCTCTCTCCAGTACGCTGTTACACCCTTCACCTTGCCAACATACTTGGAGGTCTAGAAGAAGGAAGAGGTGGTGGAGAGGATGCACACTCTAGGAGGTGTGTCACGAGAGGGGATTCAGCTGGGCCTGTTAAAGGGGAAGGCCGTCAGCACTAGACCTCCAGCATCGGGACCCTCTAGGTTCCGACCAGCAGGAAGTAGGCCACAACAGTTCCAGTTCCAATGCCCCGGTCCTCGCCCTTTCCCTTCGGGCCCAGGATGGAGGTGCTTCGTCTGTGCGATCCATGGACATCTCCAAAATCAGTGCCCGGAACGAGTTCAGTATGGTAGTGGCAGATAGGCCTAGCACCCGCCCTAGCAGCAGCTTCCAGCTAGGCCCTTTCAGCAGCAGCAGCAGGGGCAGTGAGCTCCCACTCCTCTGAGGGCAGACGTTGCAGGGGGAGGCCAACCATAGGGTGCTCCTCAGGGACCTCGACCAGGGTGTGCTCGGGGAGGTGGCCGACAGCCTAGGGGAAGAGGAGCTGGGCATGGACAGTTACACGTCGTGGAGGCAGTAGTTCCAGTGGGACCTGAGGTTGTTCGAGGTACGATCAGTTTGTTCAGTACCCTTGCTTACGCCTTGTTCGATACCATAGCTTGGAATTCCTTTGTTGCACCCAGTCTGGCCCATGCTATGGGTCTGGATGGCGAGAGACTTCCAGTGCCCCTGGTGCTGAGCACACCAGTCGGAGGTCAGACCGAATTGTTATATGTTTTTAGAGGATGAAGACTAATAATAGGGTCACATCAGTAGTTCAGGGATCTCCTAATACTACAGATACAGCCATACGATGTCATCCTAGGCATAGACTGACTGTTCTTTGTGTGTTCCATCATCGACTACATCCGAGGAAGGGTTGTGTTCTCAGACTTGGGTGGCTGACGTGTTACTTTCACCGGCAAGCGGAGTGGCCAGAAGAGCAGCAGGCGAGAGGAACCCCTCCTCTTCTTGTTAGCCGAGCTGTCAGTAGAGTCAGTGGATGCTGAGAATGTGGAAGTACCAAGGATCTTCAGTGAGTTTATGCATGTCTTCCCTGAGGAGGTGATGAATCTACCCCCTCGATGTGATATCGAGTATAGGATAGACTTGCATCTTGGTGCTCGTATGATTTCGATGGCTCCCTACTAGATGGCACCTTCGTAGCTATGGGATTTGCGAATCTAGATCGATGATCTGGTGAAGATGGGTTTTGTTCAACTGAGTACGTCACCGTGGGGTGCTCCAGTCTTGTTCGCAAAGAAGGAAGATGGTGGTCTCAAGTTGTGCATAGACTACAGAAGGATGAATTAGATAACGATCAAGAATCGCTACCCTCATCCGAGGATAGACGTTCTCTTTGACCAGCTGAAAGGGGCAGGATGGTTATCGAAGATCGACCTATGGTTTGGATATCACCATTTGATGGTGAAGGAGGGCGACATCTCGAAGATGGCCTTCATGTGCAGATATGGGCACTTCGAGTTTGTAGTCATGTCTTTCGGTGTTACAAACGCCCCAGCTGTGTTCATGGGGATTATGAAATCCATCTTCCGGGAGTACCTGGATAGGTTCATAGTTGTGTTCATCAACAACATCCTGATCTATTCAAGATCAGAGGAGGACCACACAGAGCATTTGAGGATGGTTTTAATGGTCCTATGATAGCACCAACTCTATGGGATGTTTTCGAAATGCAAGTTCTGGACGCGATAAGTACACTTCCTTGGGAATGTAGTGTCCTAACAGGGGGTAGCGGTGGACTCATCAAAGGTTGAGGCATTTTTTTCTTGGGCAGCACCCAAGAACGTGGTAGAGGTCCGTAGTTTCCTCGGGCTGGCAGGTTACTATCGGATGTTCGTACCCAACTTCTCCCGAGTTGCAACACCTTTGACATCCTTAACCAAAAAGGACCAGACTTTCGTGTGGAGTGAGAAGTGTGAGGCAGCCTTTGACTATTTGAAGGAGAAGTTGGTTAGTGCCCCAGTGTTGAGGTTTCCATAAGAAGGGGCAGCATGTGAAGTATTCGGTGATGCTTCAAGACAAGGCCTCAGGTGTGTGTGTTGATGCAGCGGCAAGGGGTGATCTCTTATGGGTCAAGGTAGTTACGTCCCCATGAGCGTAAGTATGCCAACCATAATCTGGAGCTTGCGGTGGTCATTTTTGCACTAAAGTTTTGGCGGTATTACCTCATCGGAGAGCACTTTGTAGTCTTCACGGACCACAAAAGCATGAAGTATATCTTCTCCCAGCAGGACCTGAACCTACGATAGCGAAGGTGGATGGAATTCCTCCAGGAATATGATTTTGAGATTTCCTACACCTCAGGGAAAGGAAATGTGGTGGCTGATGCCTTGAGCAGGAAGTCACAGAGGGATGCGGTCCAAGAGTCAGCAGACGCTTGGAGGGCGATGGAGGAGTTGGTTGCCCTACAGCTGGAAGCGAGGATGGATAGTGGAAGGGGTTTTTTTGTATCATATGACAGTGCAGTCTTCTCTGTAACGTCGGGTGGAGGAGTATCTATGGGGAGACCAAGAGTGAGAAGTGATGTGTGATCGAGTTGACCAGGGAAATGCTCCGGAAGGATGGACGGAGGATGGTTAGAACCGGATGCTTTTCTGAGTAGAGTTGTTTATTCCAGAGGCGATGTGTGGCCAGGTTCTTAGTGATTTTCATAACTCTCCCCTAATATTGCACCGGGAGTTTCAAAGATGAACCAGGGTCTGAAGAGACAGTTTTGGTGGCCCTGAGTAAATCGGGAATTGGCGGAGTTTGTGGCAAAGTGCCTAGTGTTTCATTAGGTGAAGGCTGAACACCGTGTTCCAGGTGGTTTGTTGCAACCCTTAGATTTCCCTTAGTGAAAGTGGGACGACATCTCGATGGATTTAGTCACAGGGCTACCCAAGGTTCATGGAGGGTGTGACGCCATCTGGGTAGTAGTGGACCGGTTGACGAAATCGGCTCACTTTCTGGCAATATAGAAATCGAGTGTAGTAGATGCTTTAGCACGAAGGTACATGGATGAGGTGGTGCAGTTTCATGGAGTTACAAGGTCCATAGTCTCATATAGGGATGCACGATTTACCTCACGATTCTGGAGGGGTTTTTAGCATTCTTTTGGCACCCAGATGCGTCTTAGAACTGCCTTCCACCCCCAGACAGATGGGAAGACAGAGCCACCATCTAGACCTTGGAAGATATGCTATGAGCATGAATCCTGGACTTCGGGGGATCATGGGTGCTACAATTGACTCCAGTAGAGTACGCCTACAACAATAGCTACCACTCTACCATTAGCATGGATCCGTTCGAAGATTTCTACGGGAGGTCGTGTCGCTCACCCGTGTGTTGGACAGAAGTCGGGGAGGCAGGTGTTCTTGGCCCGGAGGTGGTGCAGAGCATGACATAGAAGGTTCAGCTTATACGAGATAGGATGAAGGTGGCTTAGGACCGGTAGAAGTCATATGCAGATGACATGAGAAGGCCCATGGAGTTCGAGGTCAGGGACCATGTGTTCTTGAAGGTCTCCTCTCGGCGTGGGCAGTAGAGGTTTGGCAGGGGAAGTAAGCTCTCTCCCAGGTTCGTCGGACCCTTCGAGGTGTTGCACCAGGTCGGCAAGGTAGCTTATCTGCTAGCGTTGCCACCACACCTGCAAAAGGTGCATGATGTCTTCCATGTGTCCCATCTTCGTCGATATCTACATGACAACTCCCACTTCATCGATTGGGGAGAGTTAGATATCGAAGATGATGCAACCTTCATGGAACAGCTAGTGATGATCGAGGGTCATGAGGAGAAGGTGCTTCGTGGATGAACCATCCCATTGGTTCGTGTTTTATGGAGGCATGGTGGGATTGAGGAGGGTACCTGGGATATGGAAACGTAGATGCGTGCCCAGTACCCAGAGTTTTTTGGGTTTTATCCTGTTTTTTCAGTACATTTTTGCTATGTAATGCTTTACCTTGTTGACTATGGGATGTATAGTTTCCTTTTATTTGAATGTGTGTGAAGTGTCCTAAAGGATGTGGAGTGGAGGACCTGATTCCTAGTTAGGATGCATTAAAGTGGATGCACCTAAACCCGTGTGGGCGAGTCAGTGCCGCCCAAAGCGGATAGTATCTTAACACAGAGGAAGGGGAACCCCTCTCCCACCTGTCCGGACAGTTTAGTATTTTGTTTTGCGTGGGTGCACGGGAAAGGAGCGGCAGGGCGTCCGTGGTTGTGCAGAAGATAAGGTGTTCCTGTGTCATAGAGGTTCACTCCTGAGAGGTATCTTATGGGGTGGTTGTTCAGACAACCCCCCTCCTTCCTTTGAGTCTAGTTGTGGATTCTCAAGGGCGAGAATAGTTTAAGAGGTATCTGATGTAATGACCCGGACCCTCATGACCCCTCCCTTTTCCAAATTTTCTTAAGACCAATCGGAGAGACCGATCAACGCGACCGATCGGTGGGACCGATAGGCGCGACTGAATGGAACGACCGAGCGGCACAACCGATCGGCGAGACCGATCCGTGAGAACTGATCGGCGCGACCGATCGGTGATCGGTGGGACCAATCGGTGCGACTGATCGGTGAGACCGATCAGGGGGACCGATCGGCATGACCGATCGGCGGGAACGATCAGCGAGGCCGATCAGTGGGACTGATCGGTGCGACCGATCGGGGGGACCGATTGAGGAGACCGATCCACGCGACCGTTCGGCAAGACCGATCTGCAAGACCGATCGGCGTGACTGATCGGTGGGACCGATCGGTGTCATCCAGCCTTGGAAGGCCCTTCTTCTGCAGCGTCCCCCGTAACCCCACTTTTAGGCCTTTTTAACTTTTGAAGAATTTAAAGGCCATTTTTAATCCCATAATTAATATCTAAAAATAAAAGAAACCTCCCTACTAAATAACAATTAGTCTATTCATGCGTAACCACCCAACCATGTGGAAGAACCACTATCCGACTTACAAGGCATTCAAATTTTCTATTCCGTAACAATGGGATTTTATCTATATATCGCAGAAGAAGTTCTTCTCCCCCTTCTTCCTTTTTGGCTGACTTCTCTCTTCTCCCTGGTGTGCTTGAAGACCCTCCTTCCCGAGACTTTGGGTGCGCCTAGGCTGAAGTCATTTGCTCGTCCTTGGAGTTCCCGACGTCCCTCCCCTACAAATCGTACATCCCCTGTTCTTGGCACGTGGAGAAAAACGTCGATCCTTGATCAATCAAGTGGGGATTTTCTCCTTTGTCTCTCCTTTATGTGTATCATGCGAGGTATGCATGCTTTTGCCTTTGTGGAAACTGATGAAATTGAACTTAATGAAGATAATGAATGGACTTTAAAGAATTAAGGGGGTATGATCGATGTTCTGCTGTACTCTTTATGTTGTTATGTGTTTTGAACAGTACGGACCTATGATCACTGAAAATCATGGTCATTGGTGGTCTTTACATGTGCACTATTGATCCTCGATGCTCCTGGATGTTTAAATAACTGTAACATGGAATTTGTTAATTACGTTTACTCGGTTAAATAAATTGAAAGCACCAGGATCAACCCTTTTCTGTGATAACCCCATTTAAAGCACAGTGGAATTGAAACCATGGAGTGTGTTAAATCTTTTAAATATGAAAATACCTGCATGGGCCTACCTTCTAATGGTGGTACCAGTTGGGTTGTTTCTTTCACGGGCCAATTGTTGGGGTGATATGGGTGGGGATGGGATCCCCTGTTGTTGTACTTTTTCTGGTTGTGAATTCGAGGCTATGGGATTACTCTGCTTATATCACGAATTGGGGGTGGAATCCTATTTTGTTGAGAAACCATTGGCTCCTTTATTTCAAAACATAGGGCAGTATCTCGGGGTTTTCTTTGGTTCCAGTACATCGAAGGATCTCACTTATTCTTTTGTTGTTGGGACTTTGCAAGAGAACCGGGAGTGAATGCTTAAATTGATGTTGGTTGTAACTTTTTCCCTTGGTTTGTGCTTATGTTGTTAGTTGCCCAGTAGTGCATAACTTTATTTAAATGAGATTACTTGAACATGGAATCCAGAATAGCTTAAATGGAAATTGGTTCTGGGGATGAGTTGTGACTCAGCTATGAGCAGTGTGCTTCCAATAAATAGGGACGAGTGTGCTTGTGGTTGGATTGGCTTTGGAAACCCTAGGTTGGGTTGAGTGATTGTACTTATACATATATTTGTAGTTCTTATGTTTCTTATTCGCGCCCCACCCAAGTTGAGGACTTAGTGTCGAACACCCCCATTTCATGGGGGAGGGTGTTTTTCCCAACACTTCTATTAGTGAATGGTTATTAGCTTCTTTCTGTTCCCTTTCCCGGATAACCCAAGTATCTTTGGGCAGGCTGTAATGGCCTGAGGTCCATTATTTTCCCAAGAATCTTCGGGCGGGGTAGTTATGATGGTTGTCCTAGGTGTTTTGAGGGCAGGTTGTTTCCCAAGTGTATTCAAGATGAGTCCCAGGTGTCTTCGGGCGTGGCAGTAGTTGTTCTGACCCCGGTGTTTGTGGGTATGGTTATGTGTGGTGTTTGTGGCCCAGGTGTGTGCAGACGGGGTTTGGCAGTGGGACTACATGTGGATATGGCCCAGGTGTGTGTGGGCGGGGTGTGGCAGTGGGACTGTGGTGAGAATAGCGGGATTGCTTTGATGCGTAGGATGTCTTCAATAACCAGTGGGAAAGCGGCGTGGGGTACCCAAATATCGATGTGCTATTACTATATGTTACTTGACTTGTGTTATTTGGGGAGTGTACCTTGGTGAGGTTGAGTGGATAGCTTTTCCTTGTTGGGTGTTTGGTTATTTCTTTTTCCACAGGGAATTATAATGTCTCCCCACTTGTGCCTGAGAGTCTTTGGTTTTCCCTACTGAGTGTACTTGTATTCTCACCCTACGTATATAAAACAGTTTTCAAGTTTCCAGGAGGACATGAGGGCTCGTGCAGGACCATAATAGCTCGGACCTTGGGGCAGTTGCTGTTGTCTTTTTCTTTTTCTTGGTACTTTAACTTTTGGATTTTCGTGGCTTGTATCCCTTACTTTTTAACATGCATATGGGAATGGTATACTTTTGGCTTTACCTTTACTTTGAGCCATATATTCACTTTCAGTTTTGGTGTTATGGGATTTATTATATTATCTCTTGATCCTATGAAAAAATATATATATAAAAAGGGTAATGCCTTCCATTTTTGTGTGAGATTTTATACCCTTGGTGCTGGTCGCCACTCTAGGACCTATTGAAGGCTGGTTTTGTGGGTCATTATCTCTCCTTCAACTTAAAGAAGGAAGGGCTTGGCAATCCGCTGACCCTTACCTCTTTTTGGTGAAGGTGGGTCGTGACATAACATGTCATATTAATATATACAATTAGTGTAATTTATAAAAAGTCTCAAATTATATTTATTTGGATATTTATAATATCAAATATTTTAATATTTCATTAATTAGGTAATTACTGCTTCCCCATTGTGTCATAAATAAATTAAATTTTTTAATCTTTAAAAATTATAAATAAAATACCATTATGTATGTAAATTTTTTATATTTCTAATGAATATTTAAAACCAAATTTATCTTATGTATAACCATATATTAAAAATGATTTAGTAATTAAACATTGATTTTAACTCTTTTAACTCTTCTTTTAATTAAATAATAATAAATGTCCAAATATAATCCAAGTGGACCTAAATGATAATATTTTATTACTAAGGTTTCTTTTCGTCTAGATACACTTGTCCAATAGAATTAGGACATGTGTCAGGGTAATATTAATATCATTTTTACCCTTAATTGCACTATTTACTTTTAACCGTGGTAAATAAAAGGAAAAAGTTACTATTCAACAAAAATTATTTTTATCTTATTAAACCACATTTTACTCCTTGATATTAACTGTGTCTCTAGAATTTTCTAAATTCCACTCACATAAGTGGTAAAATTATGTTTTATTTTAATTTCAAAGTAATTCTAGGATGTGGGTAAAAGACGGTGAAAAGTTCAATAAAATTTTTATATATCTAAAATTATTCTAAACTAACTCCAATTAATTAAAATGAACATATATAGGTATTATGTATATATTTTGACCTTAATTAAATTTTATATAAAACAAATAATTATTTAAATAAAAATACGGTTTTAAACTACAAATCTGTTTTTTTCACAATTCATCAAAAATTGAAAGTTTTCAAAAAAAATACCAAAAATTCACCCTAAGCTAATTTCGATATTCAGAATCCAAAAATGAAATCCATTTTAAAAGATAATATTTATAAAATTTCAAAAAGTGGGTATTACTATTCATAATGGCTAGTTTGATTGGTTGTGGTGTGTGTTAGAACTCGAAGTTGCGTAAAACACACACTATTGTATTATTCAAAGAGAAGCGTACCGTGGAAGCTTAGGGTGTTACATTCTCCCCTCCTACAAATAATTTCATCCTAGAAATTTCTAGAATACTACCACATGAAAAAGACTCGGGTGGTTCTTCATCATATGTTTTTCGGGTTCCCACGTTTCCTCTTCCATCTTATGGTTTCTCTATAGAACTTTTACCAAACGAGTCATCTGGTTTCTCAGCACTTTTTCTCTCGTATCAAGAATCTTGATAGGCTCTTCACAATAAGACAGGCCAGTTTCTAGTTCTAATTCCTTATAGGTGAGTACATGTGTTGGGTCAAGCATGTATTTTTTTAATAGTGATATGTGGAACACATGGTGAACTTTGGAGAAACTTGGCGGCATTGCCAAACGGTAAGCTACAGCCTCAATTTGTTCTAGAATTTCAAATGGTCCGATGTACTTGGGACTCAATTTTCTCTTTTTACCGAAAAGTATAACACCCTTCAATGGAGATGCCTTCAATAAAACATGATCTCCAACCTGAAATTTTAAATCCTTCCTTCCGTTGTCAGCATAGCTCTTCTGCCTACTTTGAGCTGCTCTGATGTGGTTTTGGATTACCTTCACATTTTCCATCGTTTCCTCCACCAGTTCTGGGCCTATGAGTTTTCTTTCACCAACGTCATCCCAACAGGTTGTTGTGCGACATCTCTTTCCATATAACGCTTCATATGTTTCCGTCTGAAAACTTGAATGGAAGCTATTGTTATAGGAAAATTCTACCAGAGGTTAATATTGATCCCACATACCCTGAATGTCAAGTGAGCAAGATCGCAATATGTATTCTATGGTTTTAATAGTCTGTTCTGATTGTCCATCTGTTTGAGGGTGGTAGGCAGTGCTAAAACGATGTTCAGTATCCAAGGCCTTCTGAAGACTCTTCCAGAATCTTTAAGTAAAATGGGGATCACGATCAGAAACAATCGATAGGGGTACTCCATGAAGTCTCACAACTTCATTAATATGTATTCTTGCAAGATGCTCAAGTGGTAGATCATCTTTTATATCAAGTAAATGTTCTGAATTGGTAGAACGATCAACAATGACCCATATTACATCGTTACTTCTAATAGTCTTTGGTAGTCCCATGACAAAGTACATCGTGATATTATCCCATTTCCACTTAGGTATGGGAAGAGGTTCCATGAATCCTCCAGGCTGTTTCCTTCCAGCTTTCACTTTTTAAAAAACCATACATCTTGATACAAAATCAGCAATCTCCCTCTTCATGTTGTAACACCAAAAATATTCCATCAAATCCATATACATTTTGGTGCTCCCATGGTGTATAAAGAAATTGGAACTATGAGCATCATCCAATAATTCCCTTTTTAGATCAGGTATATCAGGAACACAAACACTCTTCCCAAATTTCAAAATTCCATCTTCATACAAAAAGTCACTCAATCTCCCATCATTCACAGCTTTGATCTTCTTTTGAAATCGTTCATCATCGGTCTAAGAACTCTTTAACCTTTCTAGTAATGATGGTTTGGAAACCATTTGAAAAATCATTGATGTTTCACCTTCCATGGTGATTCCCATATCCATCTTTACTAGATTTATATATATAGGATCCTTTTCAACTCTCATCATGTTCAAAACTCCATGATCCTTTCTGCTCCAAGCATATTCCACCTTATTTTCCTTCCACGGGTGGTAGTGTATCGTGAAATCATAATACTTGAGTAATTCAATCCATCTCCTTTTCCTCATGCTGAGTTCTTTCTGTGAGAAAATATATTTTGAACTCTTGTTATCAGTATAAATCTCACATTCTTCACCATTGAGATAGTGTCTCCAAATCTTAAAAGCAACGATTATAGTTGCTAACTCAAGATCATGAGTAGGATAGTTCTGCTCATGAATATTCAGCCATCGTGATGCATAGGTAATAACCCTATCATTCTATATAAGGACACAACCAAGTCCTTTCATCGATGCATCACTATAAATAAAAAACTCATCATTCCCCGATGGTAGATTCAATATAAGAGCATTGACTAATCTTCCCTTCAGTTCTTCATAACATTCTTCACACTCTTTTGTCCAAACAAATTTAACCCCTTTACGTGTGATCTTCGTTAATGGGTTACCCAATCTGGAAAAATTCTAGACGAAACGTCGATAATAACCTACTAAACCAATAAAACTATGTACCTCAGTTATACTCGTCGATGTTGGACATTATTAGATTGCCTTAGTCATATAAGGATCAATAGACATTCCATCTTTGGAGACAATATGGCCAAGAAAAGAAATCTCCTGAAGCCAGAAGTCACACATGCTAACCATCCCATATAATTCATGTCTTCTCAGAGTCTTCAATATAATACGCAAGTGATTTTTATGATCTTATTTGCTTTTGGAGTATACCAAGATATCATCAATAAATACCACTATAAAGTCATTAAGATATTCCTTGAAAATTATATTCATTAGATCCATGAAAACATAAGGTGTATTAGTCAACCCAAAAGTCATTACTAAAAACTCATAATGCTCGTACCTGGTTCGAAATTCTGTTTTCGAAATGTCTTCCTTCTTCACACACAACTGATGGTATCCAGATTAAAGGTAAATCTTTGAAAAGTATTGACCTCCATGCAGTTGGTCAAATAAATCATCAATGCAAGGTAGGGGATACTTGTTCTTTATTGTTATAGCATTGATCTCCCTATAGTCGATACATAACCTCATAGACTCATATTTCTTCTTAACAAAAAGGAAAGGGGATCCCCATGGAGAAACACTAGGGTGAATAAATCCTTTATTACTCAATTCCTCTAGTTGTTTCTTCATTTCATCTAATTCCATAGTTTTCATTCTATAAGGGGTCTTTAATATGGGCCTTGATCCAAGAATTAAATCAATGAAAAACTCAATTGCTCGTTCTGGAGGATGTCTAGGTAAATATTTCAGAAACACATCTACATATTCTTTCACAATATGTACATCCCCTATTTGAACATTCCTTTCCTCACCCACAGTTATTTCATTCTCTTCCTCTCCAATAATTGAATTTAGTTGAGCTACTGGGGTGGATCTAGATAAGAATTAGGTGGTGACGATTCTTCTCTAATGATAAGGTGTTCCTTATCATCATCATCAAAAATTGTAACCTCCTTCTTCTTACAAAAAATCTTCGCATCATGGTCCGAAAGCCAATCCATACCGAGTATTATATCAAATTCAACCATGGTTATGATGATGTGATCAGCAAATAAAGAACATTTATATGACTTAATGGGGACTGATTGAAAAAACATTGTAGCAATGATACTTCCCTTAGGGGTTTTGATTGAAAACTCCTTGGTTAAATAAAATTGGAAATATCTAATTTTCTTAGCAAACTAGGAAGAAATGAAATAATGTGATGATCCATAATCAAATAATGCTTTTGATAAACTTGAGGAAACCATTAAATTACCTGCCACCATTTCTTTCGGAGCTTCTACATCAACATTAGTGATAGCATAGACTTGGCCTTGATCCTAGGGCCTTTTTCTGAGATAAGTTCCCCTGATGCTTAAAACATTCATTTGCATAATGTCCCATCTCCCTGCAGTTGTAGCAGTGAACATCGGTAGCTTCTTTCTTCCCCTTGAAATCATGAGCTTGGTGGACTTTTTCACCACACTTATAACAGACTCTCATTCCTTTCATGCAAGTACCGGGTGTTTCTTCACACATTTACTGCAGGATAGATAATAAACTTTTCCTTATTCCCTTTATTTCTATTTCTAGAGTGATCAGCAGATCTCTTCTTCTCTTTTTTTTCTTTAAAGTCGTAAGACATAGACAATTATTTTTCTCTCTTGATATCACATGAGACAGTATCTTCAAACGACGAGCAGTATTGTGACACTAATGCTTGAAGAAGAAATGGTTTTAACCGATCAAAGAAACTATCAATCTTACTTCTTGGGTTACGTATATAATCTCCAGCATACCTTGATAACCTTGTAAAGTTAGCCTCATACTTTGTGACATTATCATCCTCCTTTTGTCTCAGACTCAGAAATTTACATTCCATATCTGCTCAATGGTCACGAGGAAAGTATTTTTCTAAGAAAATATCTTTTAACTCCCTCCATTCCATATTTTACTACATCATTTTCCTTTGTGTTTTGAATCAATGAACACCATTGATCAGCATCTCCAGTGAGGTGGTAAACTGCCATGATAACTTTTTTCCTTTCACTACTTCTTAAGGCATGGAATATTTTCTCTAAGGAATTTATCAATTGCTCAACTACTAAGGTATTTATACTCCCATTGAATTTTGGTGGTGGTTGCCTCATGAAGCGGTCTAACATTGATCCTCCAAACTGCGGATCAGGGTGCTTCATACGGGTAAGGTTATTATTCATAACCTGAATGAGTTGTCCCAGTATGGTGATTATATGATCTGCACCAGATGCATCACCAGCTCCACTATAATTATCTTTAGTAGGAAGGAAATCCCTACCTGGAGTGTGTGTATTGATACAGTTTCCATTTCTTCCACTAGGTGACATTTTTAAACAATGGAATACACTAGATTAGTTTATGAATTGCAATACATAAATCCAATCTTGTAAAACACTTAACATAAATTGAACTGTTTATGGATGTAATCCATAACCATAAAAATGTTTTCTTTAAGGAAGTATATACTCATAAACCCTTCATAATGGTTTGTACAGAAAATTAGAATTATCCTATGCATATCCCCTGAGAGTGTTATAACTAAGAGTGCAGAAAGGCGCATTGTCGTGCAACAGTTCTCGTTCGAGTCTAGCTCAAAGTGGTGTTTTCAGGTTTTACCCCTAGGTACATCTGTGCTAGAGCTGCCTCTACCTGCTTGTATCCAGAAAAGGATGTATTGCTCGGAAAACTCACAAAATCTCTACAATACCAAAATTCTATGAAGTTCTTCTATACTAATCCTCAAATTCCATCTTAAGTCTATGTGCTCTAATCAGAGTTTATCTAAATCTAGCTTCTAAGGTTTATACTAAACATCCTCTAATACCAACTGTAACACCCCGACCCCAGTTACCCAGAGTTGGTGCATTATTACATAACATTTTCATGATCACAAAAGATCAAGTCTCTAAAGACCGATTAGTTTAGTAGCCTTGGAATCACTAGATACGTTCATAAAGTTTACATTACATCATAAAGTGAAAACTACAACAACATCTTGTCTCCACACTCATATCCCATTATACTATCCCTGTAGGTCATTCATAAAATAATTCTTCACATCTTGGGAAAAATAAAACATAGAAAGGGGTGAGCTCAAATGCCCAGTAAGGATAACAATATAGCGGAAACTTTCATAAATAAACATAAACATTTAAGTAAATTTATAAATAAAACAAAATCCCTTTTAAACTTGAACATCAGAATAATAAGGTAGAAATAAAATGAAATAATTCCATTTACTTATTTACATTGATATTCTACTAGTCGAATAATCATATGCAATATCAATAACAACTTTCATAATGATGGAATGCATAATGCCAGACTATCATAACCACATAGTCAAGGCCTTGTACCAAGACTAGAAATAAGATTTAGTCAAGGCCTCATGCCAAGACACTATTTTCTCTCATGAGACCTACTGATGCATCGATGAGCTATAGTGGGCTCCACCCGTCATTTATTAAGTCGAATGCATTCCTCATATGAACAGGTTTAAACATAACATAAACATTCGTATTAAAATTAGCATATGAAATGTCAATACATTCTCTATAAACCATGAATGGTATAAAAATAACACATCCACAGTCAAACATATCACAAAACCTTCAATACAATTTGGAAGTTTTGTATCATAATAAATCAACATAAAATAAGCTTAAAATCCATCAATGGATGTTGACATAGATGAAATCAAAACTATTTGAGAGAAATATCTATTTTTTTTACCATTTAAAATTCACATAATTATAAAATAATACATTTACATTAAAAATATTATTATAAGCTTGTAAGGGAACCTTAGACAATTTTATAATGGTGAAAAATAGCCGCACCCGCTGTATAAGTTAAAAAAAGACATTCTTACCTTAATTCTGTCGAAAAGGTTATAAAGGACCTTGTTTGGAAAATGACGTAAATATTCCTTTATAAAATTCTTATAAAAAGTCAAAAAAGGGTATAAATGACTTTAAACCATATTCTGTAAAATAGTAAGAATGATTTTAAATACATTTTTAAGAAACATGGATGTGGATGATAAAGATGTCCGAGTAGATAATTACGTATAAACAACCTCGGATAATGAAGAAATTGTGAAATAAACGCTTACCTTGTACTTCTACTTGGTTGAGGGTAGTTTAAACTCCTGTATAATGGTGAAATAGTTGTTATTAAATTATACAAGAATCATATACATTAATATGATATCATATATGATCTTTTATCATTGCTTTGTTAATAATATCTTAGTATTATTGTCGTTTCAGGTGTTAGCTTACTCGTTGTCTTTTATATGTTTTGTTACATACGTCATGTTTTTTATGGATAGGTTGTATCTTATTCATATCCTGAATGATATAAAGTCTTTAAACATTATTTTTAATCATCAAATTATAATTATACTAGAATGGAAATGATGAGAAATGAATCTCATCGTGCTCGTGGAGACGGTAGTCTGTACGTACGCATGAGCAACAATATCATTCTATTAATATTAAAATAATATATAATTGGATGTTATACCATATATAAAGAATCATTAGAATGTTATACTTATTATTTATATCAATTACACATCATTATCACCATCCAAATAATAATGTTTTGAATAACAATTACACCACGACGTGGAGACGGTAAGCCGTACATACGCACTTATGGTGACTTGTCATTCAAAAGATGGATAGAATTCTGAATATGGTTGTACCATATTTATAATAACATCACAGTATATAGAAGATGTTGGAGTTATTATTTTACAATGGACATAACAAAGAAAGAAGAAGTTGAAGAAGAAAGGAACTTGAAAGAGGGAGGTGAAAACATTATCTTTTCTTCGGGTTCTTTCTTTTTATTTGATCAAAATGGATCCTTAGGTTGGATTTATAATCAAAATAATGCCTCTAGGTTTAAGTGAGGTAAGTTGATAGAATATATGGGAAGGGGTTGGCCGAGCCAAATGGCATTGAAGGTGTGAATTAGTGAGAAGGGTGAGAGCCCTTTTATAAGAGGGGTGAGGGGAACCTTAGGAAAAACTTAAAATATTATTTTATAATAAATTCATATTCAGTTTATAATGGCTCCAAAGTGACTTATTTCTAGGCTAAGGTGGGGATGGGTCCAAATCCTTTCAAACAATAGATGTTAGGTAGGTTTGGGTCACTAAATTAACCTTATCATTTATATTTAACTCTTAGTTAAATAGTTTGACATTTACCATGTCTCTTTGTGTTTTTATATTTTATGGTTAATAAACATACCATATACATCCATGTGAACCCCAAGTGGTTCATTAATGATACACATATCATTATATAAGTCTCTTGTCCAAAACATAGATTTTTAGGAATTGAATATCAATTAATAATATAATATGTTTTTTTTAAACTCCTTTATGCCAATTTTGATACTATTTGGTATTTGATTTTTTTGAAAATCATAACAGCCTGATTACTTCGAAAAAACATAATTAAATCAATACTAACATGTCTTATTAGCGTATAAAATTAGTGTAATTCATAAAAAGTCTCAAATTACATTTATTTGGAAATTTATAATATCAATTATTTTAATATTTCATTAATTACGTAATTACTGCATCCCCATTGTGTCATAAATAAATTAAATTATATAATATCTAAAAATTATAAATAAAATACCATTATATAGGAACATTGTTTATATTTCTAATTAATATTTACAATCTAATTTATATTATGTATAACCCTATATTAAATTTTTTTTAGTAATTAAACATTGATTTAAACTCTTTTAACTCTTCTTTAAATTAAATAATAATAAATGTCCTAATATATTCCAAGTGGACATAAATGATAATATGTTATTCCTAAGTTTTATTTGGTTGATATACACTTGTACAATTGAATTATTACAGGTGTTAGGGTAATATTAATATCATTTTTACCCTTAATTACCCTATTTACTTTTAACCATGGTAAATAAATGTAATAGGTTACTATTCACCAAAAATTATTCTTATCTTGTTGAACCAAAATTTACTCCTTGATATTAACCATGTCTCTCGGATTTTTGAAATTCCGCTCACAGAAGCTATAAAATTATTTTTTATGTGAATTTCCAAATTCTTCTAGGAGGTGGGTAAAAGGCGGTGAAAAGTTCAATATACTTTTTATATATCTAAAATTATTCTAAACTAACTCCAATGATTTACATTGAACTTATATAGGTATTATGTATATATTTTGAACTTAATTAAATTTAAATAAAATAAATAATTATTTAAATAAAAATTCGGTTTTAAACTATAACTCAGTACTTTTCACTATTCATCAAAAATCGAAAGTTTTCAGAAAAATACCAAAAATTCACCCTAAGCTAATTTTGATATTCCAAATCCAAAAATGAATTCCATTTTGAAATATAATATTTATAAAATTTTAAAAAGTGGGTATTACTATTCATAACGGCTAGTTTGATTGGTTGTGCTGTGTGTTAGAACACAAAGTTGTGTAAAACACACGTTATTGTATTATTCAAAGAGAAGCGTACCGTGGAAGCTTGGGGTGTTAAATTTTATATATATAAATTATATTTTGGTTTCTGAAATAAAAAACCATGATACTTCTTTTTCCCCCCTTTCAAAAATGAAATCCCCATCTATGCGTACATTCGGATTACCACCTCTATAGAATGATGAATTCTATTTTTCACTACTACTTTCATATAGAGTTTTATTTTATTTTTAATGACTATATTATATATATATATATAATTTATTTATATAATGAATATTTTCTCTATGGAAAACCTATAAATTAATGATAGTCATATGGTAATCCATTAACATTGGTAAATAACTTCTAACCTATTCATCATCATTTTTGTCTTCATAAAACATGGATAAACCTCTCGTGTTATTTAATTATAACATTATTGGTATTCAAAACGCAAAATTTATTGTGCCTTTAATAATTTTAAAATGATTAAAATTTGTATAAGAAGTAACAGTGAAACCTCTTTCACATACCTTGTTCAAAATCGTCAAGATTATTGACACCTGATGTTGAAAATAAATTATAACAATATTATACAATAATAGAATTGTTGTTAATAAATATTATAAATAAAAAGGAATAATAATATGTTTATTAAAAAGGTACCAATTATTTTTGTATTTATTATTCATATGATTAATGAATTTCCATGGAAATCAAGGTAAAAGCTATCTGTCTTGGTAACTTAAACACTTTTTTATTTGAGTTCCAAAATTTCTTATTGAAATTTAGTTTTTAGACAATTTCCATTTTTAATGATTTTCCCTTTATATTTCTAGTGAAAAACGTTTTTACGTCCCAATTAATTTCCATGAATGGTTGTATTTTCAAATTTTTATGAAAATAAAGGAGACATTTTGAAAAGTGGCTTATAATTATGAATTTTATAGTGATGGGTATTAAATGATTATAAAAAATCTATTTCCATGACTTTTTATTATCTTAAAATTATCTTTCTCTAATGGGGTTATTTTCCATGTTTCACCTAATTATTTTCTTTTATTATTTTATTATTTATAATGATCTTGTTTTTTATAACGATCTATTTTATTTATGATGTTACATTATACCATTTTTATGTTCCATGAAACCTATTTTTATTTACACAGGATATTTATAAAATGTGAATGATTTTTATTTGGACATTCTATGAAACCCATTTTATTTAAATGGATTCATTATGATCTCAAAACTGAATTATTTATAATAGCCTCACATAATTATGGATGAATAGTGGGTGTAGTGTAATATCTCCCTCCAATGAACTAGTTAACAGTTTATATCTCATTTGATAGGTGTTCTCGAAAACATTTTATTATCTTGAAATCATGGAATTTGATAGTGTGGCCCATGAAGGTGATGTTTCACTATGAAAATATTTTTTGTCACATTTAATATGTGTTATTCCTTATTCTATTATTCAATCTTAATTAAAGGTTCATGTGAAATTATTCTAGGCTATATTAAAGTTGTTTTGCTTCCATTTCAACCTTATGTGGATTTATGTTTTTATTCCACATACTATAAATCTCGATTATGTAAGATTACTATCTCTGAGAATGTTATCATATTTTAATTATGATCATGTTTTTAACTTACGCTTATGAACTCATCCTTGATGAAATTTTTATTCATCCATCACTAATAATTTGAGCTCACCCCTATCTTATGTTTTTATTCCCTGTATTTTAAGGATGATTTTTATAATAATATTTCTAGAACATCGTATAATATGGTTCTATTAAGGATAAATAATTTTAAATTTTATAAAATAAGGTTATTGTGTATAAATTATTCAAATAAACTGAACCTAAATTTTTTGAAATATTATTATTTATGAAATGTGAGGTTTAATGCATGTAAAATATGTAAAATAAAGGAATCTTTATCTTGGTTCTCTATAAAACTCATTCGGATATATGAAATATATAGGAATTAATATAATATCTATACCAAATATAAATTCAATGGTAAACTATACTTATCTCTCCAAAAGTAATCTAAAAAAATAATCTTCGAATACATATAGAAAATGACCAATAACTAGAGGAAATATAGATCACTTGGTCCTCTTTGTTTATCATAGATAAATATCATCCACATGATAAAATGATATATCCTAACTTCCCATTTTTAGTAATCTCTTTACCTACACATAAATCTCATTCTTGGATTAATGTGTAAAAATCACCTATTTGGTAATTAAATAACACTATTTTCTATTTGGTAGGAATCTAAATGTTCCTAAAAATGAGTTTTCTACACCATGTTAATGATAAAATTTAAAACAGTAATATTTATAATCAGAGTAACATGTATATATCAATGGAAACTACTATAATATCAAATAATGGATAACTCTTAGTCATTTTAAACTTCCTTCTTGTGGGAGTATCTACCAATAAAAATTATTGTGGAAATTTTATATCAAGGCCCAAGTCAACTTCCAGGTGAAAGAAAATAATATTTTATGATATATCCATGTAAAATAAAATGTTGGATAATGTATAAATTAAAAAAACATACATGCGTAGTCGATAGCCCCGTGAAAATATCATCATGTGCCTACACTATTATATATAACTTACCTAAACCTATCCCATGATCCTAGATATGATAATAAGAATATTTTTTCGCAATTATTATCTTGAAAAAATGACAACCATTATCTACATATATTATCTCAATGAAATAACTTTGGCCTCATAACCATCCTTCAAGGTGATCCCTCAATCCTTGAGATAATGTCGACATGTGTCTTTTATACTCTCAAGGTTTTTACTAAAAAATATTGGACATGCCTTTTATTTCTTAACTGATAACACTCCCTCAAGTGACATAACAAATTTTCTCTCACATCCCATATCTTAAGACATTAATAACACATTATAGGAGATATCACACATGGGGATGGAAATAATAAACCTCTACTTTGACCCACCCATCGCCAACCACTTAAAACATATCTCCTCTCACCAACTATTTGGATTTTATATTAGTCACTAAAAAAATACTTATCTTTATGATCAGATATTATCTCATTAACCTCCAGCTAGATTTTAATCATTCATCTTCAACTTTTATATGACTTTTATATATGTAGTTATATAGAATAATCTCACATAAAAATAAATCATCAGCCTTAACCAAATCTCAAACCAATATGTATTTATATCCACACCACTAGAAATATTTGGTCTCAAAATTTTTAGGTATGTGAATTTTAATTCTTTATATATAACTAATAAGTCCCCTACTATAAATCCATAAACACTTTAGCATTATCCCTATTCAATGAATAATGGAAAAATTTATCAAATAATGATACATTTAATCAATCATATCATAACCCATCATCCTTCTTAGTCTTCATCAAGATACCCTTCAAACATATTGATAGCCCCTATAATATATACATAGATAATTTTACATTTTGAACATCAAGGATCCCAATAATCAAAAATATTAGATGAATCATTTTCATCAGTTACTCCATGAATTATAGTTCGCTATCAACACTGAAAATAGATAGGTAATACATTTAAAACTCAGGATGTATTCATGTTATTATGTCTTCATACTTAGTAAACCTCTTATCCACTATATCATAACCTAAATTAAGAACACGGATATATTTTTATCCATTGGAATCTATTTTATTACCTTGTGAAGAACACACTCATCCCTTCCCTCTTAAAAATCCTTAAAAAATGATTAAGTTTCATAATTCTATAATACTAAGTAACAGCTTTGAACTAATCTAAATATTTGTTACATTAACCATTATCAATGCACAAAAAAAATTTTGTCTATAATATCATATTGAATTAGAATTAAAATTAAATAATTATCAAACTCATGAATTATCATACCCATTGATTAATAGTGTTATATTCCATGTACTTTAATACATACTATCCCACAAGGGTTTCCAAGATAAATATCACAAGTTCGCAACACATTAATACATATAAATCTCAAAATAATATCATCTACCACCTTAATAACTTGGCCTCCTACTATATGGATGTTATCCAGACATAAAAACATTTTTTCTCTTCAATCCAAAACATTCATATATCTTATTTACCAATATATTTTAATTATAAAAAAATAAAAACTACTCTGATGATATTTTGTAATTTTATATATTATTGCGGACTTATCTACCAAAACCAATGACATTTATAACGTCATGTGTGCTCATTAATCACAAAAGGAAATTGATTAGAGACATGAGTTTAAAAAATCAAGAAAGTAAGTTAACATAAATACCATTAATAAAAAATAAAATATTCTTAGTCATCTATAAATCATTGTATAATTAACTAAAATTTAAAAATATATATATGAAAACACAAACATGAATCATGTATTGTATCATTAGTGCTATTTATAGATACATGACAATAAAAAATAATAAAAATAAACAAGGTGATTTATGTTACTACCCAACCCATAGGGGTCAGTCTGGCTGGTGATAAGACATGTTTTGGAACCCCAAGCTCACTTATAATAGGCCAAGGGCTAGAGTCTGGTGAAAATTAAAAATATCCCACATATAGGTGCATTATCCTAAGGTATATGTATACACACACACACACACACACTGTAGAGACCCGAAGCCTGACGTACATTGACATTACATTACTTTTGCGGAATACTTAGTACATAACAAAAACACACACACAAGGATCGTAATAGTTTAGTGTCTTTGGAAACTCGGAACGTAAACTTCTAATTGTGGTGGAAGATCTTCAACATCTCCCATAAAGATCTTCCTTTTTATACCTAAAACTTTTCTTTATATCCTGGGGAAAAGAAAACATAAAAGGGTGAGCTCAAATGCTCAGTAAGGGTAAACAAAGAAATATCAATCACATAATTTTCATAAGAACATAACTTTTTTTTGGAAATCTTAACCTGCAAAAGAGAGCATAATTTCATAACATGGGATAAATCATAGTAGTGAAATGAAATCATAACTTAAAACATTACTCATTGTGGCATACACACATGATCATAGAGAATCATTTCTTGTTAGTCAAGACTCATTGCCAAGACTATCTTAGTGGACAAAGTCCCTTTCTGAATCGAGTAATCCTCGTTTCAGTCCTGTTTCACTGAACCGGTATAACCTACCATTCCAGCCATGTCTATCTCATGAGATATAAAATCTTTACCCAATGCATTTGAGGGATATATAAGTCCCACCCATCTCTTAATGAATCATTTCTTATGTGTGCCACAAAATCATAAATCATACATCATTGCATAACCCATGTAATAAAAATGGGATTCTTAAACAACATGACATCATAAAACCATTCATATAAGATAAAGGAATTCATAAACATAATTCCATCACAACATAACCAAATCAATGTAATAATAGGGATAGAAACAGAACCCTATGTTATCTTAGATGGAAAATAATTTTGATAAAATACTTGAAATGAATTCTTGAGGAAAATATCCTTTCTTCTTCAAAATCAATTTCTTTTCACAAAACTTCATGAAATTTTAAAAGAAAGAGATTTTATAGAAAATAGTCATGAAATATTTTGGAGGAAGCTTCATGAAAATAAGGCTTTATAAAACCGTAAAAATCCGTTCGTGCCGTATAATTTAAAAAAAACATTCTTCTCGTACTTTTGTCGGAAAAGTCAAAAAGTACATCGTACGAAAAAACGACAAAAGATTACTTTCATTTCTTTTACTAAAAACTCACCAAAGGGTAAAATAGGATTTAAAAAATTGTAGGTGAATGGAAATAATATTACATATTGAGGAAACATGGATGTGGATGATAAAATACACCCCAGTAAATACTAAAGTATAAACAATCTCGGATAAAAATGAGATTGTGATATTTCCCTTACCTTAGGTCCGACTTGCTTTGTAAGTGTCCGAACCTCCTGTATAATGATTTAAATCATGTTATTGACTTATTACAGAATCATATTCATTGTTATGATATCATATATGGTTCACTTATGACATTATATTACCTGTTCTTTTGTAAACTCCATGTTAAAGAAGCGTTTTGGGTAAAATCGTTTCATTTATCGTAGGTGTTTTGACTTGTTGTTCTTGACATCATTATTACTTATATCATGATTTACTTACTTCCAGAATATAAAATATGATTTATATATCATATATATTCAGTATATATATATATAATAGGTAGATAAATAAAATGAAAAACACCGTTCATGGAGACGGTAGTCCGTACGTACGCATGAACGCTGTTTTCCTTTCCTTATTGTCTTGAAATGGAAGTAAGTAGATGACATACATATGTATATATATACATAAATCCAGTAGCTTTATAATGTCATATATTTCATTATTATTTCTTATATTTACATTATAATCATTCTTAAATGGTTAACATGGAGAATGAATCTCATCGCGTCGTGGAGACGGTAGTCCGTACGTATGCACGAGCGATGATATCATTTCTATAAATATTGAATTGAATTGGAGTGGATTATACAATATATCAGAATCAATATTATGTTGTAATAACTATGTATAGTTATTCTTTACACCATTATACCCATCCATGTATGGTGGTGGTGGAAAATAGATTACACGACGGCGTGGAGACGGTATTCCGTACGTACGCACGCGCGGTGATTTCTTTTTCTGTAGGATGGATAGATGGTGAAATAGGGTTGTTTCATACTTATAATAACATATCAGTATATGAGTGATACTGATGTTATTACTTCATAATGAAACAACCTAAGAAGAAGAAGTGGAAGAAGAAATAAAGATGAAAGAATTGGTAACGGTAATTACCTCTTCTTTGAAGCGCCTTTTGGAGACCTCCTCTTAGGGAACTAAAATTGGTCTTTGAGTAAGACCAGAACCTCTAGTATGTTTCTAGGGAAGTGGAGAAGATATTTTGGCAGGGGTTGGCCGAGCTTGAGTGCTCAAATTGGTGTGAGGAGGAGGGGGAGGAGGTGTCCTTTTATAAGGGAGGAGAGGGGCACCTTAGGAATATCTCAAAATATTATTTTATATTAAAGTCTAAATCGGTTTATAATGGTTCCAAAGGGTCTTATTTCGAAGCTAAAGTGTGGATGGGTCGAAATACTATCAACCAATAAGATTTAGACAAGTTTAGGGTATTATTTTAACCTTATCAATTAGATTTAACTCTAAGTTAAATAATTTAACTTTTACCGTGTCTTTTTGTTTTCTTTCACTATATGGTAAATACACTTACTATAACATGCCAAACGAACCCCAAATTGTATATTATTAATACATATATCCTTATCTAAGTCATTTGGCCGAACCTTAGATTTTTAGGAATAAAATAACAATTAATAATATAATATTTGATTTAAAAACTATTTTGTGTCAATTTTGACACTATTTGATACATGATTTTTGTGAAAGTCATAACAGAATTATATGTTCGAACCGAGTTGATTAAATCAACACTCATATATAATAGTAACCTAGAAAATTAGTGGAATTCATAAAAAGCTCATATTACATTTATTTTGGTGTTTATAACATCAATTATGTCAATATTTCATTAATAAGATAATTACTGCATCATCGTTGTGTCATAAATAAATTAAATTATTTGATGTCTAAAAATTACAAATAAAATACCACCATGTAGGAAATCTTTTTAGCTTTCTAATGAATATTTACAATCGAATTTATCTTATGTATAACCCCATATTAAAAATGATTTACTTATTAAACTTTGATTTTAACTATTTTAACCTTTCTTTAAATAAATTAATAATAAATGTCCTAATCTAATCCAAGTGGGCCTAAATGGTCATATTTTATTCCTAAGTTTGTTTTTGGTCGCATTACACTTGTCCAATAGAATTAGGACATGTGTTGGGGTAATATTAATAACATATTTACCCTTAGTTACCCTATTTACTATTAACCGTGGTAAAAAAAAGTAAAAAGTTACTATTCACCAAAAAATTATTTTCATCTCATTGAACCACATTTTAGTCCTTGTTATTAACCGTGTCTCTCGGATTTTCGAAATTCCATTCACAGAAGCGGTAAAATTAAGTTTTATGCAAAATTCAGTTTTTAACCTACCACTTAGTAGTTTCACTATTCATCAAAAATTGTTGTTTTTCAGAACAATGCCAAAATTTCATCCTAAGCTATATTTCATATTCCGAATTCAAAAATGAAATCTATTTTACCAAATTCATAACATAGAAATTGCATTAATTAAATTTATAATTAAATCCCGCTGTTAAAACAAATAGCGTGTTTCTAAGAAACAATATCTATCAAAAGATTGACATTTGATTACGTCTGGTTTAAATGTGAAATTACATCCAATGACCAACTTTGTATTAAATTGTAAAAATATATTCTAAATACACTTTAAAACCACTCAAATTAATGATTTATCACTATTGATTATTTCGATTAAAAAAGTTGTTTTTAATTATAATTTAGTAATTTTCACTATTCATCAGAATATGAAAGTTATCCGAAAAGTACCAAAATTTCACCTTAGGCTAAATTCGATACTCCGAATCCAAAAATAAAGTTCATTTTGAAAAATAAGATTTACTGGATTTCAAAAAGTGGTTATTACTATTCATAACGGCTAGTTTTAATAATATTTTTATAGCATATCGTTGTTTAGTGAAACTCGGTATTGCGTACTACGCACGCTATCGAGGAAGGTCGCGATTGCGTGTAATGCAAGGCAAGTCAAGGATGTGTGTTGTGCAAGCTCCTTTTGGTGTAGCGTACAACACAAGACATTAATAAAATTAAAAAGAATATATTTTTTTATAAAATCTTGGGCTGTTACATTCTACCCCCCTTAAAATGAATTTCGCCCTCGAAATTCGTCGGGGTTATAAATGGTTTACTATTCGAAAGTTTCTTTAATAGAAACCCAAATCGTAAAAGGGAATACCAAAACTTGGCTTTAAAAACTAAAGTATGAAATGTAACGATTACCCAAATAAACTAATCATTGGGTTTCCACATAGGTGAAAATATGGATATGGAAGATAAATCTAACCATCATGTTCTGATGGAGAGTGGTAGAGAACATGGCTATGGAAAAGCCAGTAATCACAAATCCATAAATTTGTGACGATCTAAGGTACCATCTGATTCATCAGGTATAAGAGAACTAGGACAACATTTTTGGTTTTCAAGATCATTTCCCTAAAGTTAAAGAATTTGAATTAGAATAAATACTTACTTTATTTCGGTACAATCTCACTGTTGTTCGTGCCTTTAAAAATTTCCACTTCATCTCTTAAATAAATGAAGTTGAATTTGTTATTCGTGAAGTGCTAGCAGATCATGTGATAGAATGACGGGTCATTCCATCTGTTTCAAACAAAATGTTAGCAAAATTATATACATAAGTCGATCTATAGTGAGATTAATCACATATGGTTTCTAAAATGGACTTATACTTCATATATCATACTGCTTAATATAATAAAACTAGTTTCTACTAAACAGGGACTTCCTGTAGGTCAGTGGTAGGCGATAAAGGCCAGTCGCACTTCGGTTGTGGGTTCGATTCCTACAGCCTTGTCCGAAGCGATGGGCTGTCGCCCGTCCTGCAGGTTGTCCTTTTTCTAAAACTATATTACTATAACATCCCATCAATAATATCGAAAAAACTTCTATCCTTAAACAATACTAACTTATGTCCAACATAAACCAGTCTTATCTTTAGGCTTATACATAATACTGCAGTCCACTCTCATAATATAGTGACAACGATTACCAGAGATTTAATACTGTCGTTGATCCCCACATAACATATGTCTTGTTGGTCACATTCCAAACATTCAAAGTCCTTAATCGTGTATTCTCTTGAATACCTTAGTGAAAACATGAGTGCAGTTAAAAGTTAACACTTTCCACATACCAAAATCCTCAAAATTCTATATACTCAAACCATGATATCACTTAGTCCTTATATCAATCATGAGCTCATGAATACTATTAAACATTTCATTTTCTCGTCTTCATTATGCGCATATCATCTTATTTCCAAAAATACCTCAATCACTTCGAATACCACATTAGAGCAATACATAAATATTCCAATACACCATAAAAGTACCTCAACAACATTATTCTTGAATACCAATACTTCAGTCCATCCACTTCAATGACTGTCCTGGAATAAGTCCTTCCTTGATTTAGAAGTATCTTTTTAGGTCAGGGCATTGAGTTTGGTAATGCCCATGTTCTCCACAAATAAGACATTGAACTCCATAACAATCTGTCACTCTATGACCCTTTTCTCCACACAGATAACATCGGTCCCTCCATTTGAGGTATTCCTCAAGGTTCTTCTTCCCTTCTTTAGAAATCTCAATCTTCCTTTCTTTATGATCCTCAACATGCGAACATGCATAATAGTTTATCTTCCTCTTCTTTGATGAATTAGTCATACCACTAAATTTCACCTTGTTAATCATATATCGTGATGACTGATTCGGCATAATCACAATATCTTTATCTCTAGGCATCACACAATTTTGTTGCTCATAGTCACAAATTTGTCCATTGGATTCAATGTTAACCGAATTCCTTCTGGTTCCCTCCATTAACTAAAACACAAAAAGAATTTTGTGAGAGGCGAAATCATGCTAGGGAAGACAACATAGTAAAGGGGGAGCACCCTCAATATCTAACATATTAGGTTAAATTCTAAGATCGTTACCGTAGTTCTAGGAATATATCCTATACGTATACTTATCCTTAGGGACATCCCTAGACATACCTTAGAAATATCTCTAGGGATCTCACTAACGTTCTCACATCCTAGTTTCCAAAGGTTGACTAAACCTTTCCTCTGATACCAACTGTAGAGACCCGAAGCCTGACGTACATTGACATTACATTACTTTTGCGGAATACTTAGTACATAACAAAAACACACACACAAGGATCGTAATAGTTTAGTGTCTTTGGAAACTCGGAACGTAAACTTCTAATTGTGGTGGAAGATCTTCAACATCTCCCATAAAGATCTTCCTTTTTATACCTAAAACTTTTCTTTATATCCTGGGGAAAAGAAAACATAAAAGGGTGAGCTCAAATGCTCAGTAAGGGTAAACAAAGAAATATCAATCACATAATTTTCATAAGAACATAACTTTTTTTTGGAAATCTTAACCTGCAAAAGAGAGCATAATTTCATAACATGGGATAAATCATAGTAGTGAAATGAAATCATAACTTAAAACATTACTCATTGTGGCATACACACATGATCATAGAGAATAATTTCTTGTTAGTCAAGACTCATTGCCAAGACTATCTTAGTGGACAAAGTCCCTTTCTGAATCGAGTAATCCTCGTTTCAGTCCTGTTTCACTGAACCGGTATAACCTACCATTCCAGCCATGTCTATCTCATGAGATATAAAATCTTTACCCAATGCATTGGAGGGAGATATAGGTCCCACCCATCTCTTAATGAATCCTTTCTTATGTGTGCCACAAAATCATAAATCATACATCATTGCATAACCCATGTAATAAAAATGGGATTCTTAAACAACATGACATCATAAAACCATTCATATAAGATAAAGGAATTCATAAACATAATTCCATCACAACATAACCAAATCAATGTAATAATAGGGATAGAAACAGAACCCTATGTTATCTTAGATGGAAAATAATTTTGATAAAATACTTGAAATGAATTCTTGAGGAAAATATCCTTTCTTCTTCAAAATCAATTTCTTTTCACAAAACTTCATGCAATTTTAAAAGAAAGAGATTTTATAGAAAATAGTCATGAAATATTTTGGAGGAAGCTTCATGAAAATAAGGCTTTATAAAACCGTAAAAATCCGTTCGTGCCGTATAATTTAAAAAAAACATTCTTCTCGTACTTTTGTCGGAAAAGTCAAAAAGTACATCGTACGAAAAAACGACAAAAGATTCCTTTCATTTCTTTTACTAAAAACTCACCAAAGGGTAAAATAGGATTTAAACAATTGTAGGTGAATGGAAATAATATTACATATTGAGGAAACATGGATGTGGATGATAAAATACACCCCAGTAAATACTAAAGTATAAACAATCTCAGATAAAAATGAGATTGTGATATTTCCCTTACCTTAGGTCCGACTTGCTTTGTAAGTGTCCGAACCTCCTGTATAATGATTTAAATCATGTTATTGACTTATTACAGAATCATATTCATTGTTATGATATCATATATGGTTCACTTATGACATTATATTACCTGTTCTTTTGTAAACTCCATGTTAAAGAAGCGTTTTGGGTAAAATCGTTTCATTTATCGTAGGTGTTTTGACTTGTTGTTCTTGACATCATTATTACCTATATCATGATTTACTTACTTCCAGAATATAAAATATGATTTATATATCATATATATTCAGTATATATATATATATAATAGGTAGATAAATAAAATGAAAAACACCGTTCATGGAGACGGTAGTCCGTACGTACGCATGAACGCTGTTTTCCTTTCCTTATTGTCTTGAAATGGAAGTAAGTAGATGACATACATATGTATATATATACATAAATCCAGTAGCTTTATAATGTCATATATTTCATTATTATTTCTTATATTTACATTATAATCATTCTTAAATGGTTAACATGGAGAATGAATCTCATCGCGTCGTAGAGACGGTAGTCCGTACGTACGCACGAGCGATGATATCATTTCTATAAATATTGAATTGAATTGGAGTGGATTATACAATATATCAGAATCAATATTATGTTGTAATAACTATGTATAGTTATTCTTTACACCATTATACCCATCCATGTAAGGTGGTGGTGGAAAATAGATTACACCACGGCGTGGAGACGGTATTCCGTACGTACGCACGCGCGGTGATTTCTTTTTCTGTAGGATGGATAGATGGTGAAATAGGGTTGTTTCATACTTATAATAACATATCAGTATATGAGTGATACTGATGTTATTACTTCATAATGAAACAACCTAAGAAGAAGAAGTGGAAGAAGAAATAAAGATGAAAGAATTGGTAACGGTAATTACCTCTTCTTTGAAGCGCCTTTTGGAGACCTCCTCTTAGGGAACTAAAATTGGTCTTTGAGTAAGACCAGAACCTCTATGATGTTTCTAGGGAAGTGGAGAAGAGATTTTGGCAGGGGTTGGCCGATCTTGAGTGCTCAAATTGGTGTGAGGAGGAGGGGGAGGAGGTGTCCTTTTATAAGGGAGGAGAGGGGCACCTTAGGAATATCTCAAAATATTATTTTATATTAAAGTCAAAATCGGTTTATAATGGTTCCAAAGGGTCTTATTTCGAAGCTAAAGTGGGGATGGGTCGAAATCCTATCAACCAATAAGATTTAGACAAGTTTAGGGTATTATTTTAACCTTATCAATTAGATTTAACTCTAAGTTAAATAATTTAACTTTTACCGTGTCTTTTTGTTTTCTTTCACTATATGGTAAATACACTTACTATAACATGCCAAACGAACCCCAAATTGTATATTATTAATACATATATCCTTATCTAAGTCATTTGGCCGAACCTTAGATTTTTAGGAATAAAATAACAATTAATAATATAATATTTGATTTAAAAACTATTTTGTGTCAATTTTGACACTATTTGATACATGATTTTTGTGAAAGTCATAACAGAATTATATGTTCGAACCAAGTTGATTAAATCAACACTAATATATAATAGTAACCTAGAAAATTAGTGGAATTCATAAAAAATCTCATATTACATTTATTTTGGTGTTTATAACATCAATTATGTCAATATTTCGTTAATAAGATAATTACTGCATCATCGTTGTGTCATAAATAAATTACATTATTTGATGTCTAAAAATTACAAATAAAATACCATCATGTAGGAAATCTTTTTAGCTTTCTAAGGAATATTTACAATCGAATTTATCTTATGTATAACCCCATATTAAAAATGATTTACTTATTAAACTTTGATTTTAACTATTTTAACCTTTCTTTAAATAAATTAATAATAAATGTCCTAATCTAATCCAAGTGGGCCTAAATGGTCATATTTTATTCCTAAGTTTGTTTTTGGTCGAGTTACACTTGTCCAATAGAATTAGGACATGTGTTAGGGTAATATTAATAACATATTTACCCTTAGTTACCCTATTTACTATTAACCGTGGTAAAAAAAAGTAAAAAGTTACTATTCACCAAAAAATTATTTTCATCTCATTGAACCACATTTTAGTCCTTGATATTAACCGTGTCTCTCGGATTTTCGAAATTCCATTCACAGAAGCGGTAAAATTACGTTTTATGCAAAATTCAGTTTTTAACCTACCACTTAGTAGTTTCACTATTCATCAAAAATTGATGTTTTTCAGAACAATGCCAAAATTTCATCCTAAGCTATATTTCATATTCCGAATTCAAAAATGAAATCTATTTTACCAAATTCATAACATAGAAATTGCATTAATTAAATTTATAATTAAATCCCGCTGTTAAAACAAATAGCGTGTTTCTAAGAAATAATATCTATCAAAAGATTGACATTTGATTACGTCTGGTTTAAATGTGAAATTACATCCAATGACCAACTTTGTATTAAATTGTAAAAATATATTCTAAATACACTTTAAAACCACTCAAATTAATGATTTATCACTATTGATTATTTCGATTAAAAAAGTTGTTTTTAATTATAATTTAGTAATTTTCACTATTCATCAGAATATGAAAGTTATCCGAAAAGTACCAAAATTTCACCTTAGGCTAAATTCGATACTCCGAATCCAAAAATAAAGTTCATTTTGAAAAATAAGATTTACTGGATTTCAAAAAGTGGTTATTACTATTCATAACGGCTAGTTTTAATAATATTTTTATAGCATATCGTTGTTTAGTGAAACTCGGTATTGCGTACTACGCACGCTATCGAGGAAGGTCGCGATTGCGTGTAATGCAAGGCAAGTCAAGGATGTGTGTTGTGCAAGCTCCTTTTGGTGTAGCGTACAACACAAGACATTAATAAAATTAAAAAGAATATATTTTTTTATAAAATCTTGGGCTGTTACATTCTACCCCCCTTAAAATGAATTTCGCCCTCGAAATTCGTCGGGGTTATAAATGGTTTACTATTCGAAAGTTTCTTTAATAGAAACCCACATCGTAAAAGGGAATACCAAAACTTGGCTTTAAAAACTAAAGTATGAAATGTAACGATTACCCAAATAAACTAATCATTGGGTTTCCACATAGGTGAAAATATGGATATGGAAGAGAAATCTAACCATCATGTTCTGATGGAGAGTGGTAGAGAACATGGCTATGGAAAAGCCAGTAATCACAAATCCATAAATTTGTGACGATCTAAGGTACCATCTGATTCATCAGGTATAAGAGAACTAGGACAACATTTTTGGTTTTCAAGATCATTTCCCTAAAGTTAAAGAATTTGAATTAGAATAAATACTTACTTTATTTCGGTACAATCTCACTGTTGTTCGTGCCTTTAAAAATTTCCACTTCATCTCTTAAATAAATGACGTTGAATATGTTATTCGTGAAGTGCTAGCAGATCATGTGATAGAATGACGGGTCATTCCATCTGTTTCAAACAAAAGGTTAGCAAAATTATATACATAAGTCGATCTATAGTGAGATTAATCACATATGGTTTCTAAAATGGACTTATACTTCATATATCATACTGCTTTATATAATAAAACTAGTTTCTACTAAACAGGGACTTCCTGTAGGTCAGTGGTAGGCGATAAAGGCCAGTCGCACTTTGGTTGTGGGTTCGATTCCTACAGCCTTGTCCGAAGCGATGTGCTGTCGCCCGTCCTGCAGGTTGTCCTTTTTCTAAACCTATATTACTATAACATCCCATCAATAATATCGAAAAAACTTCTATCCTTAAACAATACTAACTTATGTCCAACATAAACCAGTCTTATCTTTAGGCTTATACATAATACTGCAGTCCACTCTCATAATATAGTGACAACGATTACCAGAGATTTAATACTGTCGTTGATCCCCACATAACATATGTCTTGTTGGTCACATTCCAAACATTCAAAGTCCTTAATCGTGTATTCTCTTGAATGCCTTAGTGAAAACATGAGTGCAGTTAAAAGTTAACACTTTCCACATACCAAAATCCTCAAAATTCTATATACTCAAACCATGATATCACTTAGTCCTTATATCAATCATGAGCTCATGAATACTATTAAACATTTCATTTTCTTGTCTTCATTATGCGCATATCATCTTATTTCCAAAAATACCTCAATCACTTCGAATACCACATTAGAGCAATACATAAATATTCCAATACACCATAAAAGTACCTCAACAACATTATTCTTGAATACCAATACTTCAGTCCATCCACTTCAATGACTGTCCTGGAATAAGTCCTTCCTTGATTTAGAAGTATCTTTTTAGGTCAGGGCATTGAGTTGGGTAATGCCCATGTTCTCCACAAATAAGACATTGAACTCCATCACAATCTGTCACTCTATGACCCTTTTCTCCACACAGATAACATCGGTCCCTCCATTTGAGGTATTCCTCAAGGTTCTTCTTCCCTTCTTTAGAAATCTCAATCTTCCTTTCTTTATGATCCTCAACATGCGAACATGCATAATAGTTTATCTTCCTCTTCTTTGATGAATTAGTCATACCACTAAATTTCACCTTGTTAATCATATATCGTGATGACTGATTCGGCATAATCACAATATCTTTATCTCTAGGCATCACACAATTTTGTTGCTCATAGTCACAAATTTGTCCATTGGATTCAATGTTAACCGAATTCCTTCTGGTTCCCTCCATTAACTAAAACACAAAAAGAATTTTGTGAGAGGCGAAATCATGCTAGGGAAGACAACATAGTAAAGGGGGAGCACCCTCAATATCTAACATATTAGGTTAAATTCTAAGATCGTTACCGTAGTTCTAGGAATATATCCTATACGTATACTTATCCTTAGGGACATCCCTAGACATACCTTAGAAATATCTCTAGGGATCTCACTAACGTTCTCACATCCTAGTTTCCAAAGGTTGACTAAACCTTTCCTCTGATACCAACTGTAGAGACCCGAAGCCTGACGTACATTGACATTACATTACTTTTGCGGAATACTTAGTACATAACAAAAACACACACACAAGGATCGTAATAGTTTAGTGTCTTTGGAAACTCGGAACGTAAACTTCTAATTGTGGTGGAAGATCTTCAACATCTCCCATAAAGATCTTCCTTTTTATACCTAAAACTTTTCTTTATATCCTGGGGAAAAGAAAACATAAAAGGGTGAGCTCAAATGCTCAGTAAGGGTAAACAAAGAAATATCAATCACATAATTTTCATAAGAACATAACTTTTTTTTGGAAATCTTAACCTGCAAAAGAGAGCATAATTTCATAACATGGGATAAATCATAGTAGTGAAATGAAATCATAACTTAAAACATTACTCATTGTGGCATACACACATGATCATAGAGAATAATTTCTTGTTAGTCAAGACTCATTGCCAAGACTATCTTAGTGGACAAAGTCCCTTTCTGAATCGAGTAATCCTCGTTTCAGTCCTGTTTCACTGAACCGGTATAACCTACCATTCCAGCCATGTCTATCTCATGAGATATAAAATCTTTACCCAATGCATTGGAGGGAGATATAGGTCCCACCCATCTCTTAATGAATCCTTTCTTATGTGTGCCACAAAATCATAAATCATACATCATTGCATAACCCATGTAATAAAAATGGGATTCTTAAACAACATGACATCATAAAACCATTCATATAAGATAAAGGAATTCATAAACATAATTCCATCACAACATAACCAAATCAATGTAATAATAGGGATAGAAACAGAACCCTATGTTATCTTAGATGGAAAATAATTTTGATAAAATACTTGAAATGAATTCTTGAGGAAAATATCCTTTCTTCTTCAAAATCAATTTCTTTTCACAAAACTTCATGCAATTTTAAAAGAAAGAGATTTTATAGAAAATAGTCATGAAATATTTTGGAGGAAGCTTCATGAAAATAAGGCTTTATAAAACCGTAAAAATCCGTTCGTGCCGTATAATTTAAAAAAAACATTCTTCTCGTACTTTTGTCGGAAAAGTCAAAAAGTACATCGTACGAAAAAACGACAAAAGATTCCTTTCATTTCTTTTACTAAAAACTCACCAAAGGGTAAAATAGGATTTAAACAATTGTAGGTGAATGGAAATAATATTACATATTGAGGAAACATGGATGTGGATGATAAAATACACCCCAGTAAATACTAAAGTATAAACAATCTCAGATAAAAATGAGATTGTGATATTTCCCTTACCTTAGGTCCGACTTGATTTGTAAGTGTCCGAACCTCCTGTATAATGATTTAAATCATGTTATTGACTTATTACAGAATCATATTCATTGTTATGATATCATATATGGTTCACTTATGACATTATATTACCTGTTCTTTTGTAAACTCCATGTTAAAGAAGCGTTTTGGGTAAAATCGTTTCATTTATCGTAGGTGTTTTGACTTGTTGTTCTTGACATCATTATTACTTATATCATGATTTACTTACTTCCAGAATATAAAATATGATTTATATATCATATATATTCAGTATATATATATATATAATAGGTAGATAAATAAAATTAAAAACACCGTTCATGGAGACGGTAGTCCGTACGTACGCATGAACGCTGTTTTCCTTTCCTTATTGTCTTGAAATGGAAGTAAGTAGATGACATACATATGTATATATATACATAAATCCAGTAGCTTTATAATGTCATATATTTCATTATTATTTCTTATATTTACATTATAATCATTCTTAAATGGTTAACATGGAGAATGAATCTCATCGCGTCGTAGAGACGGTAGTCCGTACGTACGCACGAGCGATGATATCATTTCTATAAATATTGAATTGAATTGGAGTGGATTATACAATATATCAGAATCAATATTATGTTGTAATAACTATGTATAGTTATTCTTTACACCATTATACCCATCCATGTAAGGTGGTGGTGGAAAATAGATTACACCACGGCGTGGAGACGGTATTCCGTACGTACGCACGCGCGGTGATTTCTTTTTCTGTAGGATGGATAGATGGTGAAATAGGGTTGTTTCATACTTATAATAACATATCAGTATATGAGTGATACTGATGTTATTACTTCATAATGAAACAACCTAAGAAGAAGAAGTGGAAGAAGAAATAAAGATGAAAGAATTGGTAACGGTAATTACCTCTTCTTTGAAGCGCCTTTTGGAGACCTCCTCTTAGGGAACTAAAATTGGTCTTTGAGTAAGACCAGAACCTCTAGGATGTTTCTAGGGAAGTGGAGAAGAGATTTTGGCAGGGGTTGGCCGATCTTGAGTGCTCAAATTGGTGTGAGGAGGAGGGGGAGGAGGTGTCCTTTTATAAGGGAGGAGAGGGGCACCTTAGGAATATCTCAAAATATTATTTTATATTAAAGTCAAAATCGGTTTATAATGGTTCCAAAGGGTCTTATTTCGAAGCTAAAGTGGGGATGGGTCGAAATACTATCAACCAATAAGATTTAGACAAGTTTAGGGTATTATTTTAACCTTATCAATTAGATTTAACTCTAAGTTAAATAATTTAACTTTTACCGTGTCTTTTTGTTTTCTTTCACTATATGGTAAATACACTTACTATAACATGCCAAACGAACCCCAAATTGTATATTATTAATACATATATCCTTATCTAAGTCATTTGGCCGAACCTTAGATTTTTAGGAATAAAATAACAATTAATAATATAATATTTGATTTAAAAACTATTTTGTGTCAATTTTGACACTATTTGATACATGATTTTTGTGAAAGTCATAACAGAATTATATGTTCAAACCAAGTTGATTAAATCAACACTAATATATAATAGTAACCTAGAAAATTAGTGGAATTCATAAAAAATCTCATATTACATTTATTTTGGTGTTTATAACATCAATTATGTCAATATTTCATTAATAAGATAATTACTGCATCATCGTTGTGTCATAAATAAATTAAATTATTTGATGTCTAAAAATTACAAATAAAATACCATCATGTAGGAAATCGTTTTAGCTTTCTAAGGAATATTTACAATCGAATTTATCTTATGTATAACCCCATATTAAAAATGATTTACTTATTAAACGTTGATTTTAACTATTTTAACCTTTCTTTAAATAAATTAATAATAAATGTCCTAATCTAATCCAAGTGGGCCTAAATGGTCATATTTTATTCCTAAGTTTGTTTTTGGTCGAGTTACACTTGTCCAATAGAATTAGGACATGTGTTAGGGTAATATTAATAACATATTTACCCTTAGTTACCCTATTTACTATTAACCGTGGTAAAAAAATGTAAAAAGTTACTATTCACCAAAAAATTATTTTCATCTCATTGAACCACATTTTAGTCCTTGATATTAACCGTGTCTCTCGGATTTTCGAAATTCCATTCACAGAAGCGGTAAAATTACGTTTTATGCAAAATTCAGTTTTTAACCTACCACTTAGTAGTTTCACTATTCATCAAAAATTGATGTTTTTCAGAACAATGCCAAAATTTCATCCTAAGCTATATTTCATATTCCGAATTCAAAAATGAAATCTATTTTACCAAATTCATAACATAGAAATTGCATTAATTAAATTTATAATTAAATCCCGCTGTTAAAACAAATAGCGTGTTTCTAAGAAACAATATCTATCAAAAGATTGACATTTGATTACGTCTGGTTTAAATGTGAAATTACATCCAATGACCAACTTTGTATTAAATTGTAAAAATATATTCTAAATACACTTTAAAACCACTCAAATTAATGATTTATCACTATTGATTATTTCGATTAAAAAAGTTGTTTTTAATTATAATTTAGTAATTTTCACTATTCATCAGAATATGAAAGTTATCCGAAAAGTACCAAAATTTCACCTTAGGCTAAATTCGATACTCCGAATCCAAAAATAAAGTTCATTTTGAAAAATAAGATTTACTGGATTTCAAAAAGTGGTTATTACTATTCATAACGGCTAGTTTTAATAATATTTTTATAGCATATCGTTGTTTAGTGAAACTCGGTATTGCGTACTACGCACGCTATCGAGGAAGGTCGCGATTGCGTGTAATGCAAGGCAAGTCAAGGATGTGTGTTGTGCAAGCTCCTTTTGGTGTAGCGTACAACACAAGACATTAATAAAATTAAAAAGAATATATTTTTTTATAAAATCTTGGGCTGTTACATTCTACCCCCCTTAAAATGAATTTCGCCCTCGAAATTCGTCGGGGTTATAAATGGTTTACTATTCGAAAGTTTCTTTAATAGAAACCCACATCGTAAAAGGGAATACCAAAACTTGGCTTTAAAAACTAAAGTATGAAATGTAACGATTACCCAAATAAACTAATCATTGGGTTTCCACATAGGTGAAAATATGGATATGGAAGAGAAATCTAACCATCATGTTCTGATGGAGAGTGGTAGAGAACATGGCTATGGAAAAGCCAGTAATCACAAATCCATAAATTTGTGACGATCTAAGGTACCATCTGATTCATCAGGTATAAGAGAACTAGGACAACATTTTTGGTTTTCAAGATCATTTCCCTAAAGTTAAAGAATTTGAATTAGAATAAATACTTACTTTATTTCGGTACAATCTCACTGTTGTTCGTGCCTTTAAAAATTTCCACTTCATCTCTTAAATAAATGACGTTGAATTTGTTATTCGTGAAGTGCTAGCAGATCATGTGATAGAATGACGGGTCATTCCATCTGTTTCAAACAAAAGGTTAGCAAAATTATATACATAAGTCGATCTATAGTGAGATTAATCACATATGGTTTCTAAAATGGACTTATACTTCATATATCATACTGCTTTATATAATAAAACTAGTTTCTACTAAACAGGGACTTCCTGTAGGTCAGTGGTAGGCGATAAAGGCCAGTCGCACTTCGGTTGTGGGTTCGATTCCTACAGCCTTGTCCGAAGCGATGGGCTGTCGCCCGTCCTGCAGGTTGTCCTTTTTCTAAAACTATATTACTATAACATCCCATCAATAATATCGAAAAAACTTCTATCCTTAAACAATACTAACTTATGTCCAACATAAACCAGTCTTATCTTTAGGCTTATACATAATACTGCAGTCCACTCTCATAATATAGTGACAACGATTACCAGAGATTTAATACTGTCGTTGATCCCCACATAACATATGTCTTGTTGGTCACATTCCAAACATTCAAAGTCCTTAATCGTGTATTCTCTTGAATGCCTTAGTGAAAACATGAGTGCAGTTAAAAGTTAACACTTTCCACATACCAAAATCCTCAAAATTCTATATACTCAAACCATGATATCACTTAGTCCTTATATCAATCATGAGCTCATGAATACTATTAAACATTTCATTTTCTTGTCTTCATTATGCGCATATCATCTTATTTCCAAAAATACCTCAATCACTTCGAATACCACATTAGAGCAATACATAAATATTCCAATACACCATAAAAGTACCTCAACAACATTATTCTTGAATACCAATACTTCAGTCCATCCACTTCAATGACTGTCCTGGAATAAGTCCTTCCTTGATTTAGAAGTATCTTTTTAGGTCAGGGCATTGAGTTGGGTAATGCCCATGTTCTCCACAAATAAGACATTGAACTCCATCACAATCTGTCACTCTATGACCCTTTTCTCCACACAGATAACATCGGTCCCTCCATTTGAGGTATTCCTCAAGGTTCTTCTTCCCTTCTTTAGAAATCTCAATCTTCCTTTCTTTATGATCCTCAACATGCGAACATGCATAATAGTTTATCTTCCTCTTCTTTGATGAATTAGTCATACCACTAAATTTCACCTTGTTAATCATATATCGTGATGACTGATTCGGCATAATCACAATATCTTTATCTCTAGGCATCACACAATTTTGTTGCTCATAGTCACAAATTTTTCCATTGGATTCAATGTTAACCGAATTCCTTCTGGTTCCCTCCATTAACTAAAACACAAAAAGAATTTTGTGAGAGGCGAAATCATGCTAGGGAAGACAACATAGTAAAGGGGGAGCACCCTCAATATCTAACATATTAGGTTAAATTCTAAGATCGTTACCGTAGTTCTAGGAATATATCCTATACGTATACTTATCCTTAGGGACATCCCTAGACATACCTTAGAAATATCTCTAGGGATCTCACTAACGTTCTCACATCCTAGTTTCCAAAGGTTGACTAAACCTTTCCTCTGATACCAACTGTAGAGACCCGAAGCCTGACGTACATTGACATTACATTACTTTTGCGGAATACTTAGTACATAACAAAAACACACACACAAGGATCGTAATAGTTTAGTGTCTTTGGAAACTCGGAACGTAAACTTCTAATTGTGGTGGAAGATCTTCAACATCTCCCATAAAGATCTTCCTTTTTATACCTAAAACTTTTCTTTATATCCTGGGGAAAAGAAAACATAAAAGGGTGAGCTCAAATGCTCAGTAAGGGTAAACAAAGAAATATCAATCACATAATTTTCATAAGAACATAACTTTTTTTTGGAAATCTTAACCTGCAAAAGAGAGCATAATTTCATAACATGGGATAAATCATAGTAGTGAAATGAAATCATAACTTAAAACATTACTCATTGTGGCATACACACATGATCATAGAGAATCATTTCTTGTTAGTCAAGACTCATTGCCAAGACTATCTTAGTGGACAAAGTCCCTTTCTGAATCGAGTAATCCTCGTTTCAGTCCTGTTTCACTGAACCGGTATAACCTACCATTCCAGCCATGTCTATCTCATGAGATATAAAATCTTTACCCAATGCATTGGAGGGAGATATAGGTCCCACCCATCTCTTAATGAATCCTTTCTTATGTGTGCCACAAAATCATAAATCATACATCATTGCATAACCCATGTAATAAAAATGGGATTCTTAAACAACATGACATCATAAAACCATTCATATAAGATAAAGGAATTCATAAACATAATTCCATCACAACATAACCAAATCAATGTAATAATAGGGATAGAAACAGAACCCTATGTTATCTTAGATGGAAAATAATTTTGATAAAATACTTGAAATGAATTCTTGAGGAAAATATCCTTTCTTCTTCAAAATCAATTTCTTTTCACAAAACTTCATGCAATTTTAAACGAAAGAGATTTTATAGAAAATCGTCATGAAATATTTTGGAGGAAGCTTCATGAAAATAAGGCTTTATAAAACCGTAAAAATCCGTTCGTGCCGTATAATTTAAAAAAAAACATTCTTCTCGTACTTTTGTCGGAAAAGTCAAAAAGTACATCGTACGAAAAAACGACAAAAGATTCCTTTCATTTCTTTTACTAAAAACTCACCAAAGGGTAAAATAGGATTTAAACAATTGTAGGTGAATGGAAATAATATTACATATTGAGGAAACATGGATGTGGATGATAAAATACACCCCAGTAAATACTAAAGTATAAATAATCTCGGATAAAAATGAGATTGTGATATTTCCCTTACCTTAGGTCCGACTTGCTTTGTAAGTGTCCGAACCTCCTGTATAATGATTTAAATCATGTTATTGACTTATTACAGAATCATATTCATTGTTATGATATCATATATGGTTCACTTATGACATTATATTACCTGTTCTTTTGTAAACTCCATGTTAAAGAAGCGTTTTGGGTAAAATCGTTTCATTTATCGTAGGTGTTTTGACTTGTTGTTCTTGACATCATTATTACTTATATCATGATTTACTTACTTCCAGAATATAAAATATGATTTATATATCATATATATTCAGTATATATATATATATAATAGGTAGATAAATAAAATGAAAAACACCGTTCATGGAGACGGTAGTCCGTACGTACGCATGAACGCTGTTTTTCTTTCCTTATTGTCTTGAAATGGAAGTAAGTAGATGACATACATATGTATATATATACATAAATCCAGTAGCTTTATAATGTCATATATTTCATTATTATTTCTTATATTTACATTATAATCATTCTTAAATGGTTAACATGGAGAATGAATCTCATCGCGTCGTGGAGACGGTAGTCCGTACGTATGCACGAGCGATGATATCATTTCTATAAATATTGAATTGAATTGGAGTGGATTATACAATATATCAGAATCAATATTATGTTGTAATAACTATGTATAGTTATTCTTTACACCATTATACCCATCCATGTAAGGTGGTGGTGGAAAATAGATTACACCACGGCGTGGAGACGGTATTCCGTACGTACGCACGCGCGGTGATTTCTTTTTCTGTAGGATGGATAGATGGTGAAATAGGGTTGTTTCATACTTATAATAACATATCAGTATATGAGTGATACTGATGTTATTACTTCATAATGAAACAACCTAAGAAGAAGAAGTGGAAGAAGAAATAAAGATGAAAGAATTGGTAACGGTAATTACCTCTTCTTTGAAGCGCCTTTTGGAGACCTCCTCTTTGGGAACTAAAATTGGTCTTTGAGTAAGACCAGAACCTCTAGGATGTTTCTAGGGAAGTGGAGAAGAGATTTTGGCAGGGGTTGGCCGAGCTTGAGTGCTCAAATTGGTGTGAGGAGGAGGGGGAGGAGGTGTCCTTTTATAAGGGAGGAGAGGGGCACCTTAGGAATATCTCAAAATATTATTTTATATTAAAGTCAAAATCGGTTTATAATGGTTCCAAAGGGTCTTATTTCGAAGCTAAAGTGTGGATGGGTCGAAATCCTATCAACCAATAATATTTAGACAAGTTTAGGGTATTATTTTAACCTTATCAATTAGATTTAACTCTAAGTTAAATAATTTAACTTTTACCGTGTCTTTTTGTTTTCTTTCACTATATGGTAAATACACTTACTATAACATGCCAAACGAACCCCAAATTGTATATTATTAATACATATATCCTTATCTAAGTCATTTGGCCGAACCTTAGATTTTTAGGAATAAAATAACAATTAATAATATAATATTTGATTTAAAAACTATTTTGTGTCAATTTTGACACTATTTGATACATGATTTTTGTGAAAGTCATAACAGAATTATATGTTCGAACCAAGTTGATTAAATCAACACTCATATATAATAGTAACCTAGAAAATTAGTGTAAGTCATAAAAAATCTCATATTACATTTATTTTGGTGTTTATAACATCAATTATGTCAATATTTCATTAATAAGATAATTACTGCATCATCGTTGTGTCATAAATAAATTAAATTATTTGATGTCTAAAAATTACAAATAAAATACCATCATGTAGGAAATCTTTTTAGCTTTCTAATGAATATTTACAATCGAATTTATCTTATGTATAACCCCATATTAAAAATGATTTACTTATTAAACTTTGATTTTAACTATTTTAACCTTTCTTTAAATAAATTAATAATAAATGTCCTAATCTAATCCAAGTGGGCCTAAATGGTCATATGTTATTCCTAAGTTTGTTTTTGGTCGAATTACACTTGTCCAATAGAATTAGGACATGTGTTGGGGTAATATTAATAACATATTTACCCTTAGTTACCCTATTTACTATTAACCGTGGTAAAAAAAAGTAAAAAGTTACTATTCACCAAAAAATTATTTTCATCTCATTGAACCACATTTTGGTCCTTGATATTAACCGTGTCTCTCGGATTTTCGAAATTCCATTCACAGAAGCGGTAAAATTAAGTTTTATGCAAAATTCAGTTTTTAACCTACCACTTAGTAGTTTCACTATTCATCAAAAATTGATGTTTTTCAGAACAATGCCAAAATTTCATCCTAAGCTATATTACATATTCCGAATTCAAAAATGAAATATATTTTACCAAATTCATAACATAGAAATTGCATTAATTAAATTTATAATTAAATCCCGCTGTTAAAACAAATAGCGTGTTTCTAAGAAACAATATCTATCAAAAGATTGACATTTGATTACGTCTGGTTTAAATGTGAAATTACATCCAATGACCAACTTTGTATTAAATTGTAAAAATATATTCTAAATACACTTTAAAACCACTCAAATTAATGATTTATCACTATTAATTATTTCGATTAAAAAAGTTGTTTTTAATTATAATTTAGTAATTTTCACTATTCATCAGAATATGAAAGTTATCCGAAAAGTACCAAAATTTCACCTTAGGCTAAATTCGATACTCCGAATCCAAAAATAAAGTTCATTTTGAAAAATAAGATTTACTGGATTTTAAAAAGTTGTTATTACTATTCATAACGGCTAGTTTTAATAATATTTTTATAGCATATCGTTGTTTAGTGAAACTCGGTATTGCGTACTACGCACGCTATCGAGGAAGGTCGCGATTGCGTGTAATGCAAGGAAAGTCAAGGATGTGTGTTGTGCAAGCTCCTTTTGGTGTAGCGTACAACACAAGACATTAATAAAATTAAAAAGAATATATTTTTTTATAAAATCTTGGGCTGTTACACACACACATTTCCAAGACCATTCATTATTGAAAATTAAAGCAACACAACTAATACTAATGCATTTATAAATATAAATCCTACTATCTGGGTATGACAGGAGTACTAAAAGTGGTAAGGATAAAGTTAAATCCCACTCAAGAAATGGAATCAAGACCAAGCTTCTAAGAAGGAGGGTATAGCTGTAAAATGTATCCTATGTATGAACCATGGTCTATCTAGCCTTATACTAATCTCTTTCTGATCCTCCTAGTAAATAATCAAAGAGAATTTCATTTTTATAAAACAAAATATGTGTCCTAAAATCACATGATGATTTGAGTATAAAATGACTATTAGGGCACCCCAAAATAACCAAATATAAACATCAACAGTATTCATCTCATTAATACATAGGAATGTTAATCAAGACATGATACCAATGAATGTACATGATCTAGTAAAAGCCAGTCCCAAAAAATATTTATTAAATTAAATGAATACAAGAAACATAATATTAGGCATTACAATGTCTTTTTCATACCTAGGAGGGGACCACTCCATGCAAGTCACCATTCATCAAAGTTGAAAAAAAAAATCAGGTGTTCTAAGTTCCAACATTGTTCTTACTTCAAGGGATTACCTTTATGAAAAATCATCCACTCCCATGTTGGATTCTTCATACGTATGAGAAACAATTAGGTTAAATTTATTAACTTTATTCAGATAATCAATCCACCAGGGTAGTAGCTTCCATGGGACGCTCCTTGTTCATAACTTCATATATGATACAACACTTTTAGAGTTTGATTTAATCCATAGAGAATTACACTTATTATGAATATAATATTTTATGGAATATATCATTTTTCATGGTTTTTCTTCATATACAATTCTAATTCCAATGTAATGATGAAAGCACCCTTTTAGAAATCCCAGATGTGATCAGAAAATTCCTCCATAGCCTGATGGACCAAGCACACACAAGGCATCATCATCTATATCCTCTCTAATTCACTACCCAATGGGGATATACATTTAAAATATTTCATAAGTGGATCTATCATATAAAATTTATTCTGTAAATAGGATGACAATGTGGGTTTTTTAATTAAATATTTTCAAATGTTTCAAAGATTTTTTATACAATTTCAATGTGAAATTGATTCTAATGAAATTAATTTATTTAAATGATATAAATTTATCTATTTATTCTTTAAAACCAAATGAAATTATAATTTAATTATCCAAATAAACTAGTTCAAAATATAGTTTTTAATTACAATTCAGTATTTTTTACTATTCATTAAAAAATGAAACTTCTTAGAACAAACAAAAAATTCACCATAGCTTGATTTTTATTTTTCCCATGAAAAAATATTTTTATTTTTTTGAATAAAATTTATAATAGATTTAAAATTGAGTTTGAAAAGACGTTCTCTAATAAAAGGCCTCCAAATTTCCTTTTTAGAAAAATAAATATTTTAAGATTAAAATTGGATTTATTATTATCTTATGTTTATCAAATAAATTAAATGAATGTCAAAAATAATTTTTTTAATGTAAGATATAAATATATTTATTTAATATAATACACTAATAGTAATGAAATTAATTTACTATGATAAAACCCCTTTTTGAGTTGAAAAATATTTCCTTATAAAAACATTTCTTGTATATTCGATTTGTTTTGATATTAATTTATATATAATTGTTAACCAATGAATTCAAAAATATATTTTCATAAGTTATTTAATACTATTTATAAACAAAAATTTAATGATTAGGTTATATCTTATTATATTAAATAATAATATTTTAATAATATATTATTTTTTTGATAAAACATGGTCTTGCATGTAGCACAATATATCAAAGAAATCGTTTTCATGTGTGACATAAGTAATTAAAGAACGTCGTTATTTTGTGAAATATATGATTTTTGAAATATTTAAAACATGTCATAGAGTCTTAGGTCATTTTATTGTTTTATATGAATATTTTTGTGTTTCATACATGCTATAGAATACAATATTCGTACTTTATAATTTCGGGGTGTTAAATTTACCCCAACATAATTAAAATATGTCATCAAAATTTAAGCTTTATCTAGGTATTCAAGGTATTGATATTTTAAAATTAAACATTGTTGAAAAAAACCTCATTGTAAATAGGGTCAATAAAAAATCTTCTTAATAAGAGGGAAAATTAAATGTGAATGTCACCACAAAAACTAGGCTTCATTATAAGAGAACATTAGTGAAAAAATGGATTTACAAGAGAAATCAAACTATCATGTAATGATAGGTACTGATATAGAAAATGTTCATGAGAAATATTTTGACCACAAAACTCTAAACTTGAGTTCTGAATACAGTTCCTTAATATCATCAAAAATTATGATGATATCATAACCTTTTGTTTCAAGAACTTTTTTTCTATAGTTGAGGAATTGTTTAACTCTATAATAATGTAAGTTAATAAAATTAATTGATATGTTTTTATTTCATATGAATGATATTATCCTTTTCTTGTACCATGATATATTTCTACTACACATCTTAGCATAAGATTCATCATAGATTTAAGTAATACATCAGTCTCTAAAACCAAATCCAAAGGACTGGTGGTTAAAATTTACAAAATATTATGATCCAATACATTAGAATCATTCCTATGGAATTTAGTAGTATAAATTTTACTTTATCCATATCAATAATGTCTTTATCCAAACATCAATATATCAATATAAAAAACATACTAAGGGTCATCTTTCCATCAACTATGTGTTTTCCAAAATGTTTAACATTATACAGATTCACTTTTCTTGGTACGATTATATATATGATCTCAAATCATTAATAAAAACAACTAAAGTAAAATCCTTTCATATTTGATAAATTATATGATGAGAAAATCCTAAATAACATATCTTTAAAAATTATTTAATATATCAAAATTTAAAATAATATTAGTCATTCTACTTTGGTTATCTCAATAATATATGCTTTCTCTTGATCTTTTATCTTCTTCTAAGGTGTATTTTATTGATTCCTGGGGAATTAATTTGCATAGTGACCTATCTCCTTGAAGTTGTAAAATTAACTAGAAAATATTTCCTTCTTCCCTTTAAATTCATTTTCTTGGTGACCATTTTCTCTTCATTTATAACAAACTCTTATTCTATTTAATCATTTACCGTGGTGATTATTTCCAAAGTTATCACATGTTGTAAAATCCTTATTTCCCTTTTTCCTCTATGACTCATTCCCTTTTTCACGGTGTTTAGAATACCTTCTTATTCTCTTCACTTCCTCTAAATATATAAGATCTTTAGAATCCCTTATATTTTATGATGGTATATAAAACTATCAATTTTATGATTAAAAATTATGAGAACCTGATACCATTCGGAGATATTTATTAATACCATGAAATAACGAATAAATAATTCATATCATGTGGCATTAAAAATATGTATCATACAATTATAAAAATGTAAAGGTAACTTAATAATACACAACATTATCATCCTCATTTTTCTTTAATCAAAGGAAATTTCTCTTTGTATCATTTTTTTCTCATAAGTAAAATATTTTTAAAAAATGTTGCTTTAAAATCCATATAATACATGAGTTTTCTTTCCTCTTACTACCTAGTATTTGGAAACAATGACCACAATTGAACATTATCTCCATTGAGAAAATACATTACAAGTGTAACCATTTCCTTTTCACAACATTCAATTCCACGAATATCTTCCCCAAATATTTAATTCATTACTCTACGGCCATTGGTTTAGTAGTCCCACTAAATGATGGGGGCATCTATCAAATAAAGTGATCCCACATTATATAATCTCATTATGGAATTGGTTGCTCCATCCTTACATGGATATATGTCATAACCTAATTAAGCTACCATAATATATCCATAACCTGCTCAGTTACAGTACCAGCTATATCATCTTTCTTAGTAGTGACACCACTATATTTTCTAAATGTATTTATTCCATTATTTCTTCGATGCACCATTTCTAAAAAATAGAATATATTTCATTAAATCATAATATTATGTTACATAATATATAGTGTCAAAACAAGTGAAATTAATAACATGAATTGAAAATTTTATGTGTATCTAATCTCATAATCATAAACATTGTTTCTCTTGATGTGTAATTACTTTAAAATCATTCATAATGGTTTGTAGAGAAATTTCAATTGTCCTAATTTTTTCACCCAAGATTGTCAAACCTATTGTGTATTAAGTCCCATTTTCATATACTAGGTTACGCTCAATTTAGTTTCGATTAACCTTTTCATAGTTGTTACCCATAGGTACATCTGTGCCAATACCTCATCCACTTGTAATATCCTGGTATGGATGTTTTTATAGGAGGATCCATGTAATATATACCTTTAAAAAATTATAGGATGTTCATCTAAATAGATCATAAAATTATATCTTACAATTATATTCCCTAAAAGAGTTGTTCAAAATCTAGTTTCCAAGTTTCCTACTAAACCTCCCTATAATACCAACTATAACACATTAAGCCTAAAATCCAATAGTTGGAGCATTACTTTATTACATTGGTATGATTATAAGAAATAAAACCCAAAAGAACCAAACAATTTAGTATTTTTGGAAAACTAGATTACATACATGATACTAATCATACATTGGTAAAATAAATTAATCTATACCAAAACTAAATTCTCATCATCATTGAAACTCATTCAAAGGATTTCTATTCATAACCATGGGAAAAGAAACATAATAAGGGAGACCAAAAAGAATCATTAAAGGTAAGTACAATAGAATCAATGATGAATAAATGATAATAAATTAACATGGAAAGGTGAATAACTAAGAACCCATTCCATTTAAATAAATTGATAATGCATAATCAATATGATATGGTAAATCACTAAAACACATTCAATTTAATCAATAAACTAATAATGAAATGCATCCATAGATTTTTTTCATAGGAAAATATAATGGATAATAACAATAATAACTGAAATATATATAAAGGAAATACATAATTATTGGATTTCATGACTGATGAACATGAAACCCAATACCATCAAGACCATTCACAAGACAGTTTAAAACCACATGTAGAAACCCATTTAATTTTTCTGACTAATTTTTTTCATTATATCTTATAGATTCATTGAGTGGATATATAATCTCCCGGTCCCACCCTACACTTCCTATACAAATAATTACTCATATATAGTAATCTATTTATATATTAAACAATATTCCTTATCAAATATCTGTATTGAATAAACAATACAGATTTATCAATATTTACCTATAAAATCAAATAACTATTAAAGTAAAAACCGTATGTAAAAATAGAATTTATTTTAATAAATAATTATATCAGTCACCCAATAATTTTTATATTTAATTAAATTTAAAATGAAATGTTATTATAATAAATTGATCGTTTCAAGAGCAATTTAACTATCACAAAATAAAGTGAGATTGCAAAGATAACTTTTAAAACATGGTAATTTTCAAACTCAACACCTTGGGTGAGATAATTCAAAGTGATACTTAGAATAATAAAAATTATGATATAATAATTATTCTAAAAGATAAATTGGTGTTATATACACCAATGTAATGTGAATTGGTGAATAAAAACAAATAAGTCTCAATGGAATGTAAATTGACACGAAATTCCTTACATAGCAATTCCATTTGGGTGAACATCATTTATATTCATATATAATTGTTTTAATAATGTAATTAAATTTTAAAAGATACATAATCATATTTAAGATATCATATATTACATTCTTATAATATCTTATTATGCGTATGTTAACAATCATTCATTACATTCATTATTTCAGGTGTTAATTTCATAGTTTTTCGAGTTTGTTTAGACTTGTTACTTGTTGTTCCTATTAATTAGATTATTATTTCATCATATTAAGAATGTAAAAAATGATTTAAATATCATATATATATATATATCTATTATATATTTATTTATAATAATCCATAATATTATAGAGATAATAAATGAATTGAAACGTTCATTGAGACGGTAGGACGTATGTACCCATGAACACTACATCATTTTCTTCATTGTGTTTAAAATAATGAATATATATATTTATATTATATATAAAATATCATATTTAGGTTATATATGTAACATATATTTTTTAAAATAATTATTAATATATTCCATGTATAGCATTCACAAATAACACTGCTTTGAGGAGGCGGTAGTCCACATGTCCATAAACTGTGTTATCGTATTCCAAAAAAATAGAAAGTATGAAGTTATACGTTATATAAGAAGTAAATAAACCTAAAAATTATAAATACCATATATATAATATATAAAATATAAATCCATAATTATTTCAAACTTTGAATGGTGGTAACTGGAAGGATTAACGACATCACTTCGCGAGGTGGTAGTCCTCTATACACACGAATAATGATTGTGTACTCCATTTGATGGATGTGTGTGATATTTAAGGTATAAATCTCAGATTAAAAATATATAATTATATTTAGGATATCTAGGTTATTATAAAATAATTTAATAATATTAATTTAATGTTTTTATATTGAAATAAAAAAAAGTAATCATTGAAGCATGTTACCTCTTTTTCGGGTAACTCCTTTTGTTTTTCACTAATGGACTTACATGGAAATATTATACTAAAAGTGAGGATTATAGATTCATGGGAGTGATTTTAGAAGCTCATTGTTTTCTTTATTTATAGAAAAAAAATTATAGGTGTGGGGAATTTTGATAGTTAATTTCTTTTTATAGTGGAGGAGGAGTGGCATTTTTTAAGTGTTTGAAAAAGAGAATTCCATCCATGTTTTATACATTCCATGCTGCTCAAATAATGAACCCAATTAAATAAAATGGATCATATGGTATAAATATCAATATAAAATGGATTTTTGACAACTTTATAGGTAATTTTGGCCCTTATGTTTAAGGTGTAGTCCCCTGTTAAAGTATTTTTCCCTTAATAAATGTAATTAATTTTGATCACATTCACTAATAATTTTGATCAAAAAATAAGTTATAAATATTATAAATTATAAATTATTATTATTAAATATATGTAATCTGTTTTTTCAAATTATAGTCACATTAGTGATACAAATAAATTTAAAATTAATTTCACAAATGAGATGACGTAGTGGGATTTTAAAGTAAATATGTTCAAAAGATTACATGTTTTTATTTACAATTTCAATGTGAAATTGATTCCAATGACCTAAATTGGTTTAAATGATACATAATTGATAAAATTATTCCTTAAAACCAAATAAAAACGAAATTTTACTATATGACTAGACTAGATGAAATTGTAGTTTTCAATTAAAATCAGTATCTTTCATTATTCATCAAAAAATAAAGTATCTCAAAAAAATACCAAAAACTAATCCTAAAAAAAGTGGATGTTCATGATTAGAAAATGAATTTTATATTTTCATATAAATTTTATAAAAGTGTTAGAATTAAGTTATAAAATATGTGTTCCCTTAAAATTAATCAAATTTTCAGTTTTAGAAAAATACAATTTTTAAGCGAAACAACTAGATTTACTCTTATATTATGGCTATAAAATCATTTGGAAGAAAATAAATAACATTTTATTAAAGTGGTAAATATATATTTCATTAATATCATTCACTAATATTAATTTTTTTAATTTTTAAATATAAAACATCTTTATAAGGATAAAAATAGTTTGTTATAAAAACATTTCCTCTATATTCAATTGGTTTTGATATTAAATTTTCTTTAGTTGTTATGAAATGAATTCAAAAATATAATTTCATAAGTTATTTAATGTTATTAATATACTTAAATTTAAAAGTAATGTTATATCTTATTATATTAAATAATATTATTTTAATAATATATTATTTTTCATTAAAACATGGTCTTGTTGATAACACAAGCTTTCGAAAGATAATTATTATATGCAAAAAAAAGTCATTTAATAAGGTAATTTTTCATTTAATATATTATTTTGAAAATATATAATTTATTTAAATATAAATATATCATAATTTCGTACATTTTTATATTAATTTATATGCTTACTGTTTCCTATCAAACACACTATCGAATACAATGTTCTTACATCAGAATTTTAGGGTGTTAAATGTATTCTATACTATGGTTTTTGTTATTATTCCTTGAATTTATGTATAAAAATAAAAAAACATGAGAAATTTAATAATGAAAATATTTTTTATATGAGGATATATTTTATTAAGTGTATAAATTATTTTAGGTATAGATACATTATAGGGGAAAAGTTTTGACTATTTTCTATTTTTCTAAAGAAGGATATTCAAAATAACGTTATAATTATTTCATATTAGCCTAATTAGTTTGTTTAAATGTTATTATTTAATGTTGGATAACTCCATTTATATTCATATTCAGAAGAATTATTTTCTATTGAAACTCTATATTCTTATCAAATTTAGTTATTTTACTTGTGATTCTCAAAATATGGGAGATTTTTTTGTATAGATACATGTGTACCATTTTTTCATATAAAAATACATTTATATATTGATAAAATTTATCTTGTTACATGTTTAAGTTTCCTAATGTATTAATTGAAAATATGGTTACATTAAATCTATATAAACAAGTTATTGACGAACAATTTGAGAATTAATAAAAATAATATTTTGTGTCAAATCTCAATTACTAGATGCTTGAGAAATACAGTGGAATGTCACTGGACAATGCAGTGCGAATATTGAATCCCTCAGAAGATAGAGGTATTTTATTTCAATTTCATTACAACTAAACTTGAAGTCATTATAATTATACTATTTGAGGTGTGTCTATAAAGATATCCACAAATTCCTGTCATGGAAGAACAACAGTGCACATAACATTTTTTAAATAGTTTCTAGTCTTTTTTAATATTACAATATCTTTTTTAGAGAACTTATGATATCAGTAGTTTTTATTTGTGAACATTTATCTTAGAGAATATATTACTAATGTTCCACTATATGTGATCTGATATTTCTTATTCTAATTATTATGTTTCTGAGTATTGTGTATAAGGTCTTATATAGATACGAATCATGTTATATATATCTAGTTTAAGATGAGATTTTGAGGCTAGGAACTTGCTATCAACTATGGTATCAATGGAAGATTATAGTGGTTGAATCTTTGGGTTTCTAATAATTTTAAATTCAATGGACTTCTAGGATGGAAATCATATACCATGTATCTTGTTTAATGATTCTCCTTACACATTAGATTAAAATTGTGCCTTTAATAATATCATTTAAAAGAGTGTTTTTATTAACCTGTACTCCATGTTTTGTTATAAATTTCCACTTTTTTACAATTTATATTTTTTTCTTTTTTACATATGTGTTATTTATTTCTTATCTCTATTTTCATTGTAATATTATTTTTTTGAGTTCATCGATGTTCAACAACATCTGATAAACTAAAATATTTGAGTTCTTTTGGAAATTTTGTTTATTATTTTCAAATAAATACACCCCCTTCTTGGGGTTTTATCCTCTATCTATTTAGTAATAAAATGGATCCAAAACTACATAACATATACCCTAACATAATAATGTGAAATATAAATAAATAATCATGATCCAAAGGTAAATAAATCAAGAATATTGAATGAATATAAGTATATAAAATCCTAAAATATGTCAACATCATTACCATTACCATCATAATATTTCTAACATGGATAAATACATAATTTTCTTCCATAAAATTATGAATATATCTATATATATTAGGGTAATGCATGGAATTGTGAATATGAATAACTGTATCATGTACATGGATAACATATCATCTTGTGAGATATAAAGCTTTAACCAATTAATTAGATGTATGTATAATTCAATCCCACTCATTCCTTAATGATAAATTTTATATATATATAACATGATATCAATCACACATCATAGCTTGATTATCCCATGTACATAAAATGGGAAATAAAACATTTTCATAATGTATCACATGAGAAGAAATCAAGAATTGGATTGGATAACAACAAAAATTAAATCATCCAAAAGAAACATATAATTATGTCATTTATATGGTAATATATGATTAATTTTGAATATTAATATATTATGGGTATTTTATATAAATAATGTAAAATTCAAGAGAAATCATTGAAATATTTTTCTTTACATTTTGGGAATGTTTTCATAAAAACCATGATATAAGGAACTTTCAAAAGGTGAAGAAATAATTTTAAGAATTTATTTTAATAATAAATTTTCTAAATATGGAAATTGAAAATGAATAATATTAAATATATGAAACATGGAATGAATTGTAAAAAAGTTTATGAAACTTAAATAAATAATCCGTAAACAAAATTAATAGTATAGAGTAACCTAGATCTATGAAAAAATATAGAATTTTATTTTCAATATCATTACAAATATGAAAGTAAAATATATATATATTAATTTAAAAATAATCAATAAAACATTTTTTTAGTAAAAAACATGGATAAGGAAGAGAACTAATTAAAATCAAAGGTGTAAGTTTACCTTCATAAAGAGGTATTTTTTTTAATTAAGAATCAATAAAAAAGCAAATTTTGGTTAGTAAATATAAATTATATTGATAATAAAAGGGTATATGATATGATATCATCTAGGGGTAGAATAAATTAATCTTATAATAATAAATTAGAATATTAAATACAATAATTCAATAAATTGATATTATATTAAGAAAACATGTTCCTTGGATTTCCACTTTCCCAAATGTGATTTAAATTTCTACCTAAACAACTAAAGTTTTTATTAATTTATAAAAGGAATATTTTTTAATTTTTTAATTATTATATTTCATTTATATTTTTCTATAGTATTTTTTGTATTTTTTATGGTTAATATTAATTATTGGGTATTAATTTTAATGCTTATTCCATGATTTCTTTGGCATGGTGGTTTTTTTCTTCACTCCTTATTAATTTATATATCAAAAATAAATGTTATGGGGGTGATATAGATATTTTTGATAGATTCATGAATTCCCATCACTATTTCAGGTGTGTTATGGGAATGATACAGAAGTAATGGCTGAAATTATACTTTTTGTGAATATTTATCCTATTGAATAAATTTATTTTATTTATGAATATACTTATATATAATTTTTTGAGGTTTCATATTTTTTTAAACCATTTTGGTTGTCTTTGGTATCAATTACATGGTGAAATGGGGTCCATGTGGAAAGTTTATAGGAAACCCTAACCTTGGAACCCAACAACATGTGGTTACCACCTTGGGACTGCATGGGCTCCCAAGTATGGATTTAGGAAAGCATGTAGTGTCATTTGGGAATGCACATTATGTCTTCTTGGTGCATGGAAAAACTATTCTCTGCACACTCTTTGAGAAAATATAAATAGTTTTATAGCTTCCTTAATATAAAATAACTTCCATAAGGAATGGAAAAAGAAGCGAGGCACATATAGAGTTGGTCCCAAGAATGTACTTTCTCTTAGTGGGGGTGTGAACATTAGATAAACTACTCTATATAAGTATAACAAAAAATGGAAACAATTTTTTATTAATAAGTCAATTTCTATTTCGTAAGATTCCAAAATCAGGCATGTGAATTGAACTACACCACTAGATGCATGGTTTTCTCGTAAAAAAAATTTATAAGTAAAACATAGTATCATGAATTCTCTACAAGTATATTTGAATATTAGGTACTAATTTACCCCAAAAATGAATGAAATTTATGGATTAATTATGATTTGTGGTTATAAAAACCATTTCATAAAATGAGGATGCATTTCTAAAGTGTCTTTATCTATTGATGTGGGAGTATTCATGTGGCACATATATGTCTTATTGAGGTATTATTTATCTCCACAAATGTTATTTGAGTTAAAATCATATCATGTTAGTCATTAAAAATTTCATGGTGAAAAATGACTGGTTGGAAACAAGTACCCCCCTATAGAATTAGATTCATTCAGAATATTAGGAATCTAATTTTGGGGTATTATATATCACTTTTTCATGTTCCTTGAATATCATTAGGGTTCCTAGGGTAAGATCCTCAAATTTATTCTCCCTAATATGGGGATCTAAAATCATGTGTTTTCTATACCAGAATTAGAATCTTTAATAATGGTGTTTATATTTCTTATACGAGGTTCTCGAATCAATTATTTTTAGCAACAATAGATAAATCATAACTATAAGTGTTTATATTTCATATTATAATTTCTTAACTCAAGTATTTTGGTTTTCTAAAAGGATAATATCGATTCAAGGATTTTTTTTTAATTTGAAAGAGGACTATCTCAACTCAAGGATGTTTTTTACAAGAAGAGAATCATTACTCAAGGATTTTAGAATGAAAATAAGAGTATATTTATGTAAATAGATTTTTGTTTCAAAAGGTATAATCCCTACTCATGTCTTTGGTATTTCAAAAATGAAAATCTAAATATAAGGTATTTTTATTACCATGATAAGAATCTCAACCCATTATTTTGGATTCCTAGTGTATTATGAATTGGATGATGAAAGATTTTGTTTTTGGATCTCAGAAATGTTATCTAGACGCCATAATATATCCTGGTAGGATATAAATCTATCCACACATACAGTTATTAATATATGATCTCTTTACAAATCTAAATTAGGTGTAGGGGAAAATAGATAAATCTTAAATATGTATCCCGGTGAGAGGAAATGTGGGTCTAAACAAGACATAAATGAAGTGTTCTATCACAAATATAGAATTTGGGATAGTATGAATGTTTAAATTATAATTGAGCCTAGAAATGGATATCCAAACATCACTAAATGTACAATGATAAAAAGAATCTATTCAAACATAGTTCTTGGTATGGGATGTTTATACTAGTATAAGATCTAAATGAGATTAAATCTCTACAGTTGTACCCATGATCTAGTTTCATTAAATAATTTCCTTATATATGACTGTTGTAGAAAACCTATCCTAAATATAGAGACTATAAACTATGAAAATTTGTATGAAAGTAAAATTTATGTCTATATTCATGGTAAGTGATTCAGACATCACTATATATACCATGAAAAAAATAATCAAGATATATATAGTTCTTGTGAAAGAGTTCTCAATTAATATCTAGCTCTGGTGCATAAAGAAACAGAATGGTTCCATCCTATTATAGGGATACTGGAGAATACTTGAAAAGAACTAGTAAATCCTTTCACTTGTAACTCTTATATAGTGATAGATTTTATGTTTTTAAATCACTTAATATAGAATTATCCACTCCAATAATTTTAGGTTCATCTATAATAGGTTATTATGTTATGTGGTTTACTGTATTTGGATTATAAGTATGAAATAAATGTGAATTTTTCAAGAGGATAACCTTGACACGAGGCTTTTGGGATATAGATAGGGTCCCTTAAATCAAAGATATATAGGTTTCTAGGAAGATAATATAGACTAAAAGAGTTTTAGTATTCTAAGAGGACTATCTTGACTCAATAATATTGGTTTCCACTCAAGTATTTTCATTTTAAAGATGATAATCTCAACTCAAGAATTTTTAGGCATCAAAGAAAATTCATACCTATATATAAAATTATACAAGAGTGGGATGTGATAATTTTTCTTTTACAATGGTTATGATACATGAATGTGAAGAAACAAATGTATTTTAATCCATATAAAAAACTTTTAATGAAAAGAAGTAAATCATAATATAATAATATTTGAGATAATTGAAAATTTTCACTTTTGGGAATATTTTATGCATTGGTAATAGATTGAACCCCGTCACACATTAATGTATTACACATGGGGATAAATGGGTAAGGTTATCTTAAGACTAAAAATATTCCATATAGATTGCATAGAGATAAAAAGGAAATATGTTATTCACCCTTCATATGATGTATGCTCAGATTAGTCACGAAACAAGTTATCAATCACTATAAAAAGTGGAACAAATAGGATAAACTATAATTTTTTAATGTTTCTATGAGAATAATCTCAAGGATTTTGGTTTATGTTGACTTTTATATCAAATTTATAAAGGGTTTTTATGATCAAAAGGATGTTAAATATGGATTTAATAATCCTAAAGTTTATGCCACCATGTTTTGAACACATTCGTGAGAAGAATAGATTGAAAATTTAGTTATTTGGGTATATAATCGCTTAAAATATAGGTCCTATTAAATGTAAAGATGGGGAATTGCCCTAAGAAATTTGACCTCATGAATTAGTTTATGTTCTTCTAGTTGGAGAAATTGGTGTTTACTATAAAAAAATTAGACAAGTGTTTTTAAAAAGCATAGATTTAATTTTCCTCAAGACAATATTTATTCCTTAAAATATATGTTTATTTTTTTACATTTTTTCGATATATTTTTTTCATACATATTAAAGGGGAGGTCTTAACAAAAGGAGACATTAATTTTTATCAAGCTTTCCATTATGATTTTTCTACCAGAGAATATTTTGTTTATTTATTTATTTCTTTTATAAACATTAATTATGAGATAAATGAAATTGGTTTGTGAGTAAATATATGAGATTTTTTCAAACCTCCGTGAATGGGATTTTAATCAAACACGCCTTTTTTAATTCTTCATTTATTGTTTATTTTTTTTAGCACAGGCCAAAATTGAGTGTTTGATGTTTATGGTTATGCAAGTTTGACCAAAAGTGAAATAAGTTTAATGTAATATAGTTCTGGAAAAAATGAGGTTGGTTATGTTGGTAAAGTGCATAAATTATTAGATGTGAATTATGAACCCATCACTAGTACAAAAAACCTTGGGTGGAATATTTTTCATGGATTTTAAGTTCATATTTCACATATCAGAGTGTTATATATAATTTTTATCCATAGAACTCATAATAATTTAGCTCAATCATGGAACACTACTTATATTTGGATCATTTAAATGAAATACTATAAAATAGTGAATAAAGGACCAAAGAAAGTGCCTAATAGGGAAAATATTGAAATGGATGGATCAAAACACCATAGTGGAGTGGTGGGTTAAAGGAGAAAAAATAGGTTTCCCTAGGGTAGGAGATTAAGGCCTCAAATTATTTCTTATGATAATAGGAATAAATCTACACATTATTCTTGAAGATGGGTAATATTTATCTAGAGGTTAGGTAGACATATACATTAGGGATGAGAGGTTATTTATAACCATCAAATATCATGTGAATAATAAATATTATATAGATTGATCTATTATGTAATGGGGGCCACAAAGTTTATTGTCTTTTATAGCATCCTTAAAATTAAACCTCGAAAGAAATGAATTGATGTATCATGATATAATGGTTGTAATCTTGGTCACGGGTTATGTTATCCCTATAATTTATGAGATATAAGTATATTTCAACATCCATATCAACTCCTCCAAGTAAAATAGAAAGGGACTCAAAATATTGAACTCTTATAAAAAGGAGGGAAATAGTTTTATACCATTTTGGAGTGACCATACCAAATAGTTTAAATTCATGGAGGAAAAACCATTCACTATAGAGTTCAAGTTCATGGGGTAGAGACATTATATATTATCTATATTGTTAGTAATAATGGTTTTTTGTCAGAGTGAGAGTGAATATCATGCATATTTCATAAGTCCCATGATTTTAAAACTCAATCAAGAATTTATCTGTCTTATTCAACATACAATCCTTAAAGATAAATAAATATTCAATAATATATTTCCAAATTTTTTGGTAAGAATAATAATTGGGTTAATCGTTCATAATTATATCCTATATTCTATTTATTCCTAGAAGATTTATCAAATCCCATTATAATAAACATATGAAGTATGTTGATGTATATTCAAGATTAAATGAATAATTCTTGTTTCTTATATAATTTATAGACTAATGGGTCTAATTATATTATATACTTTTTGTGTTCTACCCCAGGTGAACACATGGATAAAGTTGATATTTGGGTGTTAGTGACTCCATTATCCTGCTATCTATCTACTTTAAAACCAATAGTTGAATATTATGTAACTATTTATTGTATTCCCTAATAATAAATGGATGAGGGAGTATTTATAATGGGCCCTCAAATCTACCTTCCTTGTCTTTTGATCCTTGGGAGCTCAATCTAATTTTTCATCAAGGAAAAGGTGAAATACTTGGAAAATTATCTATTTGGAAGGAATATACCATATTCTATCTACCCATGCTTGGTTGAAAACATTATTTCCCACTAATAACAAATATTCCTTGACCAAAATGATCACATAGATGATTTTTTCACAAAGTTGTTGGTGAATTAATAACAATTAATTTGGGGGAATATAATAGAGCTATTGATTATTATGAAATAAATGGTACTAATCAAAGATGATAGGACTCTAACTATATTGGGGTTTCATAGTGATCATTGAGATTGAAAATTTTTTAGAATATATCCAATATGGGGATTGATAATATAAATATTCCTATATCTATTTGGGTATGTTACATTACTAAAAGGGGGGCTATCATAGTAGGAGTCTAAACTTTTAATGTAGGGAAAACATACCTGATAATCCACCAAAGATGTATTTTTTTTGAAATTATAACATTATATGGGTTTAGTCAATGAGTGTGTTGAGTTCTCTTAAAAATAATCATCAAGAAGAATTATTTCCTAAGGCAACTCTATAATAAAAATACAGTTTTTTATTTAATTTTAGTAATTAGGTTATTTATTCTTCAGAATAAATTACCGAAAAATATTGCATGGATGAAGGGTTGAAGACATGAAAAAAAACCATTGGATTTCACATTGTATAAAGAGTGGAAAATAATGGCACACCATGTGGGGACCAAAATTATTGGATATACCTTTGATGTCAGTCTTATGCTTAATAAATATTTCATTCTAAGGCATCAATAGGGTTGGATCCACCTTCTTTACAGGAAGTTGGGGCATACCCAATATTTTTCTTCATTGACTTTAGGATAATTTTATGGGATAAAATATTTATCCTTATTAAAATTAATAGCTAATTCAATATTATATTTAATATAATGATCATATGGTTTAAGATGAATTTACTTGGAACTGACTAATATAATGTTTATAGAAATAAAGTCCATCATTTCATAAATTTATTCTTTCTAAATGTATTTTCAATCAAGAAGATGAAATTTTTTGTAGTGAATTTTTATTCCTTATGATAAATGGAACTTATTGGGTGGGTCAGTTCTGATTTACAATCATCCTAACAATATTTTTTTTATTTGGTTAGATAGTGACAATTCATTCTTATACTAGGCAGTGGATCTCATTTTGTGGTATGTTTCCCATAAATTCTATTTCTATGAAGAGGATCTAATTTAGTGGGATGGGGCCCATGTTTTCTCCTCCTATGTATATGATCTCATAAGGTGGAACAATTCCAATTCATACTACTTTTGATAAAAATAACTTGTTTGGTTATATGGTTCCCATTAACACTACTCTTAAGAAGAGGATATTGTTTGGATTGATAATGTCTATATATAATCCATATATAATAGGGTCTCATTTGGTTGGATTATTACCATTATCCCAATGTTGGTAGACTGAATTAAGTTAGAGTTAAGACTATTTTTGGGATCCTTAGGATCCATATTTTTTCCTTTCTTGATTGAATTTTATTAGATAATGTAATGATAATAATTATATAATTCTATATTCATATTTAGAAATGTAAATTTTTTCGAAAATTGATTATATAACAATTCCCTAATAATGGAATAAACATGGTCACATTGTTTTATGTTATCTAGTCATCAGTTATATATACCTTATTATATGATCCCTTTTATCATATTATCTTTCTTTTAAGAGAATGGATGACACGCATTTCATGGGATAATTGGGATTTTATAATGTTTCTCAGTTCCTCTCAACCCTATTTTGAACAAAACCATGAATACAAATAATTCATAGATTGTGTGTTAAAACATACAATTTTGATTGTAGTCATTTATGTGCTCATTTATCCATAAAAAATATGAATTCTAAAATTTTAAAAACACAATCAATTTCTTCTCTAAGGTAGATATGAAGTAAAATATAACTTCATCATTATATGATGAATAAAATTTTTTGTTTTTATTTTTCAAATTCACATTTATTTTTATTAGATGATTCCATACTAATATTAACATCTAATTTTTTGACTTAATTATTTTTTATTGTGGTGATTTCAATAGTTTTTACTAATCCCACTAAATAGAATCTTCTAGATGTTATGCCACTAAGAAAAATTATTATAATCCACCAATATATTTTTGTATGTTAATAAATTTTGATAAATAATCCTATAAGTTATCCACATACATACCCCATAATTATTCTTATGAACGATATGTTTAAAATGAGTTTTTTAGACCCTAACACCTGATAATAAAATTGGTGACTCTGTCATTCTATTATACCATGCACTGGGATTGGTCATATATAGTAACTTCCTTTACAATATAGATTAATTTATATAGGAATTTCTAATGGATATCCCCATAACTAGTGATTAAAAAATATACTAGAATGTTATAGCAAAAAATGTGGGACCTTACAATATATTCACGAAACATATACTCATTAATTCATCTTATTGTTATAGGGTTACCAATATTGGGATACAATGAGAAGAAGAATGGGTGATTCATTGCTTTAGATCTACCATCCCACTGAATTTGAAGAATTTATGATTTCGGAATTTAAGTGAGTGAGTTTTCAAGTAAACGCACCCATGGTATGGTTTTCTATTCAATGTTACAAATGAACATCAACCATATTCTACTTCTAAGTATTAAGGGAATTCAGTAATGACTAGGATACTGCTACCTAAGATAACACTTGAGTTGGAATATTTTTCTAGTTTTTTATTTCTAATATTTGTTGAACTAATGGTTGGTGAAACTACTAATAAATAATAAAATAACCATTCTAAACTGGTGGACTTTTTTTCCCTAGTGAAGGGAACTGTTGACAATCAATCAATGTTGAGGTCAAATATGTTGGTTGATGTGATCACAAGTTGAAGGGGTGTCCCAATAATTCCATTACAGTTAGTAAATATCAATTAATTCAGTGGGTTTATCTATATGTGGTTTTTTATCTTCAACCTAAAAATCATACTCAATGTCTAATAAACTAATATAGGTCAACTTGACACATCACCCAAGCTAGCCCAACACAAGACCTAAAGCATGTCCCCAGTCACCATGGGCCAGATCGCTTCTGTATCAATAAATATAACCATAGTGAGGACTTCACAATGAAAGATAACACAACATGTCTCATGTATAATAAGGTAATGACAGATAATTATATTATAATGTTGATGAGAAATTATAGAACTATGAGATATGAATAACCAATATAAAATTATAAACAAAAAAAATGAAGACCAAAATCAAATATCTATGTGAAAATCTTTCACCACCATCCTATATCACCATGAAAGGGACACCAACCGAGATAATTCATCAAGATACATGACTCCATTCCCTATACATTTATCCTATAAAACAAAACTTGTATCCACCTCATGGATTATGAAGGGTTTTCTGAAAATTCCTAGTAGGATACCAACATGAATTTATACACTATATGTCACCATGACATTTTTATTTAGAGATTTAAACGATAAAATTTTTCCTAAAAATATATCATTTGAAGAATTTTACTTAATAATTCCTTTTTTATCCTTTAAAAAATCCATATCCAAATTTATAGGAATATTGAAATCAATATTAATGATAACTTACGGGGAAGTAATAAAAAACATTCATATCTAAAAATACAAAATAGTGAACAATTATTCCTCATACAATACCATCATGTGTAAAACCAAACACATGTTTGGCTCCAGAAAATGGGAATACATACTATGATACTAATAGTAACATTAAGTTGGCATGATGTGTTTCCTAATGATACAGATTCCTTCTATAGTTTTTCAATATTATGCCAACCCATTAACTTCCACTACATAATGGGAAACTTTTGTTAATAAATAGTGGTGTCACACTCAATATGGTTTTCATATGTTGATAACCCAACAAACACATAGTTCTCATTGTTCTTAATACAATCAAGTAAATCATTCTCATTGTTTTATAAAAAAATTCCATACACAAATCATTATTATTCCTATTCTTGAAAACCCATTTTGTTGTCAAATTCATTTTTGAGTCATTTCATCAAACACATGATGTGTGTTTAATAGTTTTTAAATGAAAACGCCTTTATAAAAAAAATCCATGATAAATATGATTAATTTACATAATATATACCATATGTGTTTCAAATAAATTATTTTCACAAAACCAACCAAATTAAAACACAAGAACACAAAGTATTCTATGATAATGAACCATTGTATAAAGGAACCCGCCACACTAATGGAGAAAAATTCGTGATTTTAAAAATAGTGATAAAAATGAAGATATTGGGTCTCAAAAGTCTAAATCCAAACAAAACATAAACAATTATCTATAAAAATCAATAGATCCAGATAAAACAATCATCAAGAGTTCCAAAACATACCAAAGAAGAGATATTGAGGAGAGATATAGAAATATGAGTAGAAAACTGGTTGAAATCAGAACATACCATAAAGTTATCCACTAATATTGAAGGATAATTATTGAGAGACCAAGGGGAGAATGTACTAGATTTTCAAGGAATGGTTGGGTTAAGATAATGATAAATTATAAAAATATTAGAGGTTAAAATGACTAATGAAATTTAGAAAATATTCCATTTTTAAAAAATTCATATGGGCCGCATGGTGAGATAAACTATGTGGTAGATACTCACCCATGAAATCTGAAGAATAAGAATACCATAGAATAGAAGAATCATTAGATAAAACATGATAAATCAATGAAATATCCTTTGAATATAATCCCTTTCATCCACATGATTCACATAGTGAGTTGTAAGGTTAGTAAAAACATACTTAAATTTTAAAAACACCACTTGAACTAGTAGATTTATATTAAATGATTCATAATAACCATTTGTAGATTTCTTTCCTATCACATTTCTCATAAAACATAAAATTCTCAACCCCATCTCCAAATATACTTTTAAACTTCAAAAGGAATATTCTAAGACTAAAATTAGAATACGTGTATGTTGAAGGTTTTCCCAATTTTCAAAATATAGTATCTTTTTGACCTTATAATGTGCTCAATATTGTAGATTTCTAGATGAATGAGACCATTTTTTTATCATTAACACATCCTACTCCCATGTTTCATGGTTATCCCATCGATACCATTACAGTACATAGACTAATAAAATCATTTTACTTTTTAGTACCTTATTATGATGATATATAATAATTTTTTTTAGTCAACCATTGATCCATCGTCCAAAAGATAAATATCCTCTTATTCTATCACATGGGATGGGTTCTAGTGATACCATATCAATTGGGAAACATGGAACATGTCATGAATCGACATTAATAAAGGTATAAATTCTAACTAATTAGACAACGTTACATGTTGTTAAATGATCACAAAAGGTCAAACGAACCATGGTGTTGACTTACTATGCCTTACAAAATAATCATTTCCCAAAAAAGGCGAAACATTTAAAACACCTTATCACCAACCAAAAACACTAAAAAAATGGAAAAGTTATGCATTGGATTTTTGGATACACTATGTTATCAATAATATTCTCTAAATTGGTTGTGAATTTTCCATCATATTTTGAAAAAAAAATTAGTACAACCAAAGGTCATTCCCCCAACTATTACCAACAAAAGTGAGATCAAAATAGCCTGCCAAACAATTCTTTAAAACATTTCAATCTAATTGAATTTATATAATTTTTTTATAGGTGAATTATTCTAAGAGAAGATGATTTTCTCAATAACCACCAAAATCAAAAATATATTCCTGAATCATATCCTCAATAATTTGAATATATCACATATTATGTCCTTCTATATGAGGGTAATATTTTTTTATCAACTTCAATTGGGTACTCATTTCCTATTACAAAAAAATTCCAAATTGAGATGGATACTACATATTTATGTAAAATATAATAGAATATAAAAATATATGGAGATTCATGATCTCTTAGAAAAAAACTCAATATATCATTCTTTTATCATCTCATTAACATGAAAAAATAGATCCCATTTCAAAATTTGATTAAGTATCACCTGAATCATATCACACCCACTAGGAATCCATAGTAAACTAATAATGAATTCTATAGATATATCATCCCACTTTCATAAAATAAAATGAAAATTTTAAAAAAACTATCATGTCTCTTGTGCACTGCCTTACTCTTATAGAAAGTAAAGAACCGTGACATTAATTATTCAATTGGATTCCTCCTCCCAAGCCACAAGTACAGAAATATAAAATCATGATACATCTTGGTATTCCTAGGGTGCACAGACTAACTATTCTAATGTCTAATATATATTCACTTTTTCCATAGAGATATAAGAATAAATAATCTAACTGAAAAATAGAAATCGCTTGAGGAGACTGATACAAGACACCTAAGGCCTCTCTATCAATAAATATTATACTAAAACATTGATAATTGGTGTTTTTTTCTTTCTCAGTCTGGATTTGACATAAAATTATGAATTGACCTTAAAAAATTATAATAAAACCTTTCTATAAACCTCTTCAACATCCTAGAACATCACAATGAATACACTCATAAAAATATACTCCTCCACTTATTCCTTTAATGCATACGTTAGAAACTTTTTTTCTCAACATCTTGGGTACCACATTACCAATTCAAGTTTATATGAAATATTAATATCAAAATTCTAAAGATACTAAACCTAGAATCTCTGTAATATGTTCATGTTTCTCTAGGTATAAATATACATCAGAATATTAGTATCCTAATATATGATAAACTATCACTGAAGAGATAGTGGCATAATGTCTTCAAAGCATGCATCACCTCTTCTAACACTAGATCATGGGTATGATAATTCTTCTCATGAGGTAATAGTCAAAGACATGCATAATACACCACCTGATTCCTATTTATTAAAAGAAATCCTAATCCCATACTCGGGGTATTGAAAAGGACCACCAAATCTAAACTCAATTCTAGTATAATTAGTACTACTATAGAAACCTCAACCCATGTTTCCAAAAGTCAGTATAAATTTTATTACTTTGTCACTACATACAATGTATCACATAATGAAGAAATGAATAGTTCATTAGTCTTAGTAAACAATATACAAACTTGAAATTTACAATATATTTTAAAAAAATACAAATAAACTTATTTTTGAATTAATTTATCCCAATTAGAAAATATCTACATATAAATCACAAAAAACACATCCTAGTATCCTAGGGAAAATATAACATAAGAAAGGGGTGATCTCAAATGCTCAGTCAGGGTATGCATATTGTGGAAGTGATCATTAAATAAGAAATAATCAATATATAAAGGTAAATAAATTAAAGGCATTTCATGAAATTAGTATATTACTCATAATATGGTAGGAATAAATGATGATCAAATAATTCAGTATAAATTATCACATGAACGAGAAACTAAACAATGAATATTTTAACTAATCAAATTCTAACATAGAATATAAATTATTTAATTCATAAGGATTGAATATAAAATTCTATGCATATTTTACATACCATCATGACATCTTGCCAAGACATTTTACCATAAATAAATTAGGCAAAGTCATTATACATAAATTGGAAAGACCTTATCCAAATAACCATGAAAATTTGTTGCATGAGACCAATCGATCCAATGAGGAGAAATATAATTTTGTTCCGCACCTATAACATAGTAACTCCAATGAATTAATTATATAAAATTTGTTAAATATATTCAACATTAAATTTATATTGAAAAACTAACATATGAAATGTTATTACTTTCCCCAATCAATAAACATAATCATAAACCATCCAGAGTAATAAGCTGAATAGAAATATAATTCTATAAATGTAGTCAAACTGATCATAAATCATCTAAGTAAATAATAATAATGGTATCAATAAAAAATAACCCTAGTGGATCACAAGAAATATAATGGGTTAATGTCATTGATGAATATAAATACCATAAAAATTTAATTAAAAACAATTTTGAGGAAAATAAACATTTCAATTTGAAAATCACCTTCTAAAACCAAAGGTTCAAAAAAAAATTTAAGCAGTAGTTTCCTTTTAAATAACCTTTAATAAATTTTAAAAAAATATTCAAAAAATTTATTGTTCATGATTTTTTGAAATTCCATTATTTCCATACATTTTAAAACAAATATTCTTTTCACATATTTGGTAAAATCTAAACATCACTTTTTCTAAAAATGTCATTAATATTCTTTTAAAAACATTTGGTAAATAGTATAAATTAGTCAAATATACTTAATAAATTATTTTTAAAAGTATAATAGTATTTTTTAATCAATTTTTAGAAAACATTCATTATTATAAAAAGGTATTCCTAAACCAAAGAGAGAAATAATGTCAAATTTTCATTAAAAATTTATCAATAATTTTATGTACTAGAGAGTTGAAAATGGGTACTATTACATTAAAATGTTAATCAATAACTATACCAAAGGAAAATACATAAATTTTAATTTTAAAATTTTAAATAATTCCACCACAAGATTCTAAGACAAAAAAAATCTTTAATAATTATGAGATTGTAAAATAAACCCTTATTATGCTGCTGACTTTTAAATCATAAGCCCAATGAAAGAAATAACTTCAAATGAAACATTTAATATCATTAATAAAAATTTATTAATGATATAAAATATTAAAAAGGGTTATATATAAAACACATAAAGGAATAATTGGTGAATATGGAATATGTATCATGGATAGAAAAGTGAGACGAGAAGCTCATACCACTTTTTTTGACTTCCTTCATCTATGTCTCAACCTCCTCTTCTTCATACAACCTCTTTTGGTTTTACTTTAGGAATTTTGAGAGTATATTTTGATCATACTAAAGTATATAGGTTTTGGGAAGGTAATTTAGGAATACATTTGCATCTTTCATTAGAAAACCAAAGGTTTTTTATGTATGGAGAGGATAGGAGAGGGGGCATTAACAAGTGAGGTGAGTGGCACACTTGAACTTTTTGAAAATAAAATGGTTTACACAAATTTTTCACATTTAAAAAGGTTCCAAAATGTTCTATCATAGAACCTTAGAGGTTATAAGGTCTAAATACTTCTATCCATAGGGTTGTTTATTGGAATATAGGTCTTCTTACACCTTATCTTTTAACCCCCTGGTAAACCCATTTTCATATTCATTGCGATAATAAATTTTTTCTAATATATTATTCATTATGTTCAAAACTTTTGTTAGCCTTATTATATAGTATAAATTAATTTGTTCCAAATTTAAGAGTAATTTGTTTCAAAATAAATTCACATAATGTGTATAATTTAATTTAAAATTAATCCTTTAGATGTGATGAAATATCGGTTTTTCAAAGAATACTGTTTTAAAAGTTTAGAAAGTTTTTATATAAATATTCACCATTAAATTTATTCTAATTAAAAAAATAATATTAACATATATATAATTAAACTAATTTTACTATTAAATAAATATCAAAATAAATTGTATCTTTTAAAATATTTGAAGTTAAACATTGTTTCTTAATAAAAACTAGTATTTTTCACTATTCTCTGAAAAATTTATCTTTTCAGAAAATTATAAATATATTCCCCCAAATAAAATTTTTACATGTAGATTTAGAAAATAATTTTTTTTTCTCAAACAAATTTTCTAAAATTAGTAAAATTTATTTTTAAATTATATAATCAAATCGTGATTATACCTCCAAATAGAAATAATACAGGTTTTTAAAAAACATTTTTTCTTTTAAAATTATTATATTTTTGTTTATAATAAATATATAAAAATTGAATTTATTATATATATATATTAATAATATAATTTTTAGAATTTATTTATTAACATTCATACCCAAAAAAATAATGGCTAGGTTGTAATGGTCATGTTAATAATAACATTCTAATTAAGTATCACGTCTCATTTGAAACCTAGTGTTCCGTGAATTGAAAGATATTAAAAAGATTGATCCAATATTAAAAGAAATATATCATGATTTATAGCAGTGTCACATTCTTTTTTAAGATTTGTTTCAAGTCATATACATTTTCAAATATAATGTACCTCTTTTAAAATCCTAGGGTGTTACATAATCCCCCCCCCCATAAAATAAATTAGGACATTTCAATTTAATATTGATGTTAGTAATAAATGGTTTGAAATTTAAATATACCATTTTTGAAATCCCACAACATGAGAAGGTTTAATAAAACAAACTCATTATAAGATAGAAATGGAAATATGAAGGTCAGCTAGAATAATCACAAAACTATGTTTCCAAGTATGATAAAAAAGGTGGGAAGTGAAGATATAAACATATAAGAAAAAAAATTCAAAATAATTATTGAGGTTGAAATAGTTAATTGATCACAATAAATTTAATAATCAAGTGAATTTTAACAACCAAAACATCATAAATATGCGATGTGTTATGGTACCATTTGATTCATTAGAAATGAGGGTACTATGATAACAGTTTTTATTCTGGATCCTTATCCTAGAGATAAAGAACTCCATTACCATATGGAATGAGATAATATAAAAATATACTTACTTGATATATCTCTATTTTATAAGAACAATTTAATTATTTGGTTATGATTTGATCAACTCCCACTTCATTTATTACTCTAAGAAATCAATATCAAAAATAAATTTTTATGCATGAAGAACATTTGATAGATCATTATAATGAAAATTAATTCCTCATATCTTAATATATTTTCCAAAAACAAAATGGTGAAGACATATTATCTAATAACACCCAAATTTCAACTTAATCCACTTCATATATAATTAACTTATGACTTGCATGAAAATATATCGGTCTGAATTCAATGTCTAAAATTTTTGAATGAAGGTCGTTGAAATGAAATTTTATTCCCCATATTATATATTTAGTCTTTTAATGTCAAATTAAAAATATATTAATACCTTTATCAACATAAAACATTAATGAAAACATGAATTTTTCCAAATATTAAATATGCAGTAGTTGAATATATTCCAAAAATTAATATTTGCAGTAAACTCAAGAAAATATTCCATAAATCATTAAACCTCAAACCAATTTTATGGTCATCAACATTATACAGAAACATGTCATTATTATCTCACCATCGTTAATATATTAAGGATTATCCTCCCATAATCATGTTTTTTCCAAGAGATTCATCTTTTCACTACATCACTTTTCTTGGTCATCAGTACCATTCAAGATATGCTCTAAAATATATTTGGAAAAGTTACTTTAATACAATACTTATAGATTTGATTATTCTTATAAACAAAATTTCATTAAAAAAATAATATTATAACATAATTCTTGAATCCAAATACAAAAATATTAATCATTACACATAGTTTATTGTAATAGAATAAGCTTAACCATGATCACTTAGTTTCATATGAGGTATATCCCATTGTCGCTTGGGGTATTAATTTGTGTAGTTTCTAATAATTTTATATTCGAGTAATTGAACATTAGAAATTTATTTATTTCTCTTATAAGTATGATTATCATGGTATTTCTTTCCAGATTTATAAAAAAACTCGCATTCTCTTTAATAAGGTGCCAGGGTGATTCATTCTTCAATTATAACATTTGGGAAACCCCTTTTTTACCTTCTTCTACTTATCCAATTTTTTCTATGTCATCCCCTAATTCTCAAGATTTATTTTAAATACATAATAATTAATTAATTCTTTCTCTATATTTATAGAATATGATATTATGTCCTTTCATGATGAGAATGTTTCGGAGACTTGTTTCCATTGAAATATTTATTTAATATCATCAGAAAAAATTATCATGATTACTCTTTGGATTGAGTGAATTGATAAAGAATACCAATTATTCTTCTAGGAACACTTTAAAAATGATTTAATATACTATATTAAAAATTAAATTATGAAAAATATTCAATAATCCCTAAACTAGTAAAAATTTCACATAAATTATTAAAAGTATTCATAACTAATTTAATAATTAAGAACATGGTTTCTTTGGGGATATATTTATTTTAAAATAAATCATAATTTTTTTGTAATAATAATTTGAGTTGTCCTAATAATATCCTCTAGATGTGCCAAACCATATACACAGTACGGCCAGTTATCATACACCAGGTGATGACCAGGTCACGCCCAATGATCCCTTTTTAGAGTTACTTCCCATAGGTATATCTATTTTAGAACCATGTTCACTTTTATTATACAAACATAGATGTATTTATTGGAAAAAATACATAATATCAACCTTCCTAAAACATTAGGATGTTGTTTTATACATATCTTAAATGTTTATCAAAGGGTTATGTTCCGTAATCTATTGATTCATAAATCTAGTTCCCAAGGTTTCTATTAAACCTTCCTTTGATACCAACTATAGTGAACATGATCCCATTAGCTCAGATTTAGTGTCTACTTTATTAAATTGGTACTAGATACAAGGTATCACATCGTGAAGGACCTAATAATTTAGTAGTCTTGGTAAACAAAATACATTCATAAAATTCACATTTCATTTTAAAAATAAAATACAAAAAGTTTTTTCTTTGTAATTACCATTATTACCCTTTGAATATCCTTGAATATCAATCACAAACACTTCCTATTATCCTAGTGAAAATAAATCATAATAAATGGGTGTGCTCAGATGCTTAGTAAGGGTATGCGTACAATATAAGATATGAATAAATACTAAATAATCAATATGGAAAGGTAAATAACTAAATCATATTCCATGTAATAAAAATATAGATCATGATATGGTAAGAATAAATTATGGTAAAATAGTTCCATATAATTAATCACAGGAGTTTGAAACTTAACCAAAAATATTAAAACTAATCAAATAACAACATGTAATATAAACAATTGAAATCATAATGATGGAATACTTAATTCGAGAAATCGTAATAATGATTTCAAGGCCTCATGCACATACTTTTTACTATCATGTAATAATAACAACACATAATTCATAAATGGGAAATGCTTCATCCAATTACCCAAGTGAATTTGTCTCAGGAGACCTATTGATACATCAAGGGGCTATGTGATTTTGGGCCCCACCCATCACCTAATAAGTCTAATGCTTTCTTTATATGAAAGCGTTGAAACATAATCAGTATAAACTTCCATTCTGAAAACTGACATATACAATGTTAGTATATACCCTAATCAATAAACATAATCATAATCCAACCAAATTAATAAGGTGCATTGTAATAAAACTATTCGTCCTTAGTCAAACTAATCAAAAACCATCCAGAGAAATAATACCGATGATATCAATAAGAAATACCCCTAGTAAATCATAATTACAATAAAGGGTTGATTTAATTGATGAATATAAATACACTAAAAATTTTATTAAGAAGGTTTTTGAGGAAAATAACCTTCTAAATTGGGAAATCACTATTTAAAATATAAAATTTTACAAAAAAAAATTGAATATAGTTTTTAAAGTAAATAAAATTTTTAAAATTTTAAAATAATTGTTAAAAAATTGATTTTCCATGATGTTAGAAAATTTTATTCTTATTATACATGATAAAAAAAATAATACTTTCACATTTTCAGTAAAATGAAAATAACACTTTTTTGGTAACAACATAAAGATTGATTTCAAAAAATTTCATAAATAGTAAAAATATTAATAATTTATTCAATAAATTAATTTTTAAAAGATTAAAAAAATCAAAAAAAATAGAAAAAATAAGTTTGGATGAAGAAGGATTTTCAACTGAAGAGAGAAATAAATTCGAATTTTCTTAAAAACGTTTTCTCAAAAATTTTATGTACCAAAGAGTAAGAAAGTTGTAATATTACATGAAAAACTTCATAAATAACTAGATGAGTGGAAAAGATATTTATTTTAATATATATATATATATATAATAATTCTCCCAGTGAAGACTTAAACAAAACCAGTCCTCAATAATGATTAGATCATGAAATAAACTATTACTATATTTGTAATTTTTGAATCAAAAGCACAAAAATGAAATAAATTCATATGAAATAATAATGCAATGAATATAAATATATTAATGATATAAAATATAAAATAGTTTACTATATACACCACACAAAATAAAAATTCATGAATATGGTGTATTTATTATAGATGTAAAAGTAAGGCGTGAAACCCTTACCACTTTTTTGACTTCTTTCAAATCTATCTGAACTACCGGTTATTCAAAAACACATATATGTTTAAAAAATTGACTTAATATATTGGATTTCATCATTCAACCAAGGTCTCTTGGATGTGAGAGTGTAATTAAAGAAGATATTTAAGTAAGGATTATATAAACCATAGCGTTTTGGAAGTGTGAGGAGGAGAGTAAAGGGGTGGAATTTTATATGTGAGGTGACTTGTAATTTTTTAAAATAAAAGTTTTGAAATTCAATTTCTACATTAAAAGGGGATATAAAAATGAAATTTCAAAATAATTAAAATTTATAAGTTCAAAATATGGTAATTAAATTGGTTTTGGAAATGTTTTTAGCTCATTTTACCCCTTATCCTTTTAGTTTAACCCTCGGTTAACTCATTTCTATCTTAACCAAGATAATTAATTTTTACTATTTTTACTATTTATTATGGTATAAATTATTTTTCCCTTATAAGATACTAAAAATTATTATTATTCCAAATATTAATCTATTTTTTCAAAATCAAGTCACATAAATGGGAACTTTTAATTTAAAATTAATCCCACAGTCTCTATGACAGAAGTGGTCTTCGAAAGAAAATAATTTCAAAAGTTTTAAAAGTTTTATATCAAAATTTTAAATAAGGATGATTAAAATTTCATAAATTGGATTATTATATATATAATTGAGCTAATTTTACTATTATAATAATATTAAAATTAAATTTATCTTTCAATGTATTTTAATGAAAAATAATAATTTTAATAAAAACCAATATTGTTCACAATTGACTGAAACATTTATATTTTTAAAGAATTCTCAAAATTTCACTTAAAGATAATGTTAACATATATATTCCAAAAATGATTTTTTTCCAAATTAATTTTTCTAAATCTGGTAAATATTTGTTTCAAATTATTTGAGCAAAGAATGACATGACCATATTTTAGAAAAAAAATATTGTTTCCCAAAATACATATGTTTTTTTCAAATGGTTATTCTTTTATTTATAATAAATAGATACTAAATTTATTTCATACATGTATAAACCATATAATATTCATAATTTATTTAGCACTGTTCAAACCTAACAACTTAACGACTATTTAATAATAGCCATGTAAATAATAATATTTTCATATAGTATAATGTTTCGTTCAAACTAAGTATTGTCTTAATTTCAAGATATCGAATAGATTGAATATATTTGAAAATAAATATATCAAAAAGTCTTTTGGTGTTACATTGTCTTCTAATCTGGGTTTTTCATGTCATATAAGATGTCTAATATGATTTTCTTCTTTTAAAATCTTGGGTTGTTGAAATTAATACTGAATGCATTCTCACCTATAGTTCCTCTAATTATCTTTAACACTTATAATTCCATTCAAACATAGCAACCTTAAAGGATACCTCTATTTTATACAATGTGAGCTTGGATAAATATTGAACCAAATTCCTATAATAATGATCTAATCCCTAGAATATCTAAATCTAAAATGTGTTAATGGTTTCTCCCATCATAACATCACTTAGATCTATTTATTTTTCACTATAATTCCTTTCTTAGATATAACATGGCCTAGAGACTTTAACTATTGAATCCAAAACTAGAATTTATAAATATTTACATATAGAATATATTAATATAGAATTTTTAGAATAATTTAAAAATTATCTGTATATTCTTCCACTTACATGGAATAAAATAGATTACCATCCATGAAAAAATAATGAAATAGTCGATGAATATATGAAATATCTGATTCAACAATGTTGTAAACACAATATGAGAGTTACAAAGACCAAATGGTATAACTAAGTAATCATAATTCCAATACCAAATCCTAAATGTTGTATTAGGAATATCCTCCTCTTTTATACTAATCTAATTTTGAACCAAATGTAGACAAATATTAGAAAAACCCTATGATATCATGAGTTTATCAATTAGAACACCAATCCTAAGTAAATGATACATCTTCTTAATAGTCATTAGGTTATTATTTCAGTAATTAACACAATGTTTGAGGATTTCATATACCTTCATTGTGATGAGAATTGTTGAATCCCAAGTTGATATACTCAGAAAAAAATATCCCTTAGTGTCAAAATCTTAAAGATAAAATTTCATTTCATTCAATTTAGTAGGTTTTATATGATAATATGGAATAGGGAAGGGAATGATTCTTGGGAGTAGGTCAATAGTAATCTTGACCTCTCTCTAGGAAAGTGGCATAGAAAACTCATCATGAGAAACATCAGGGTACACGTCCACTATGGTAGGAAGAATACCACTTAAACATTGGTCAATAACATCTAAGAATGTATCTAATAATTAGAATGAGATCATTTCATCCTTAGGTACATCAAGACTCACTCTCTATGATCTAGGATCCCATACACCTTAAAAGATATTAGTAACCTCATAATGAGATAGAAACTGAACCCAATGATGATAACAATGAATCTAGGATTTAAAAATAACCATATAATCCATTCCAGTAATGAGTTCTATGGTATCATAATCAATAACTAGAATGTCCCACACGACCTCATGGTCAGTGATTATAATTGGGAACATAGACCATTTTAAACCATATTCCATTGATCTTCTAAAAAGAGTGTAAAAATACATCATAAATGAAATATGATAAATTTATAAGACTAGCATGTAAATTATCAAAGATAATATAAAATAATTATATCCACCTATCTCAAAAAAGTCCAATACAATATAAGATGAAATAATCACTATACCTGTCACAGTGGTAAGCCCTACTTCATATTCCTCTAATTCACACTCCACTGTATAAATTATTAATTCTAAAATCCCTTCTATATATTTTCTTATTCTTAGGAATATCTATTTTTATAAGAATAAAACCCATCACCATTCACTAAATTAGTTCATACATGAGAAACATCAGTATATATGGATCTAGTTATACTTCACTAGGACACTCTTCCACCAAAATGTTTTAGATTTATGTATTATCTATAATGATTGAAAATACTTTGTGATGTCATAAAATTAAGTTTAGTATTGAAACTTATTACACATTTCAATCAAACTATCAGGTGATGATTTGATGAATCCCTTGATACTGCTCTTGACATAAAGTAAGCTCACTTATTGTGCTTTCTTTTTTGTAAAGATGACACACAAAAAACCACATTCTATAATTTAGGATCCACTAAGACATGTATTTCAGGATAACTGTACCCAAGCCATATAAATTTTTATCAAATACTTCATTATAGGTAGATAGTCATATGATAATATGTATCGATCAAATCATAGGATTTAAAACCATTTCAAACTGCCTAGAATTGATGAAGTCATTAGAAATAACATCTAGAAATAGATGAAAACACTCATTAAAATGAGTAAAATACTGTAACATATAATTTTATCCTTGATCCAATGTTATAAAATCACCATAAGATTACACATGAAATTTTTTTATAGAACTACCGATTGAAGTCCTTCTTAAAGGTGGTCTAAGTCTGGTCGCCATGTAACTGAGCTTGCACTATAAAATCTCAAAATTTCCTTCCAGTTCCTTCAATTATATAAGGTTAACATCCTATCATATTTTACTATGGCGTATTAAAATTTTTATTATCATTTCTATTCTCTCAATAAATTCTTCGGGTTCATAGGTTATTTTTTCACCCTAAAATATTGGTCCATTTTTCTTGTTAAACTCCAAGTAATTTTTCACCATCTATTCATGATTTTCAAACCCTATATAACCCAGGGATTGAATAGTAAGGATTATCATTTCCAATAAATTAGGTTTGAATGGAGGGTTTTCTTGTTGTACATTCCTCATTATTCTTTATCTCTTTTTTTAAGAGATCTTTTTTGAGGAATTATCAATTAAACACACGAGATAACACTTGATTTGCTTAAGCACACAATTGTAGATCAAAACATAAAATTTAAGAATCCCAATGAAAAAAATGAAAAATAATTTATGTAAACAAAAAATGTAGTGAGAGGGATACAAATACATCAAAATCAAACAATACATGTCAAGGTTCATCTAAATAATCCAAAAATTTGGTTCATCTAGATAACCCCGAATTAAATCTCATTATTAATAATAAATCTAGGACCACTCATCATTACTCAAGGTCAAATATGAAATTGATTTTTCCATGCACCCTTCCACACATATTATGCATGTTCTAATAGTCTTTATCTAGTATTATAAAAAATCCTAAAACATAAATTTGAACTCTAATACCATTTTTTAATGAACTAACCCGGGTTATCCAAACACATCGCCAAAGTTGGATCAGCGCAAGTATTGGAGAGTGTTCCTAAAAACCATGGGTTGTTGATAAAAAACTAGGTTTCAATAAAAATAATCATGGGAAAAATTTTACACTAAAAGACAGCACCACATTTCTCATGTTTTATATGAGAATGGTAAATAATCATAGTAATAAAAAAGAAGAAAAAATAGATATCCATGAGATGCACAAAACTATGCTAAATGGTTAAAACTGAAGAAAAAAAATAAACCAAAACTAAAACCAATTATCCATGTGACACTTTATTACCACATTATTATATTACTAGAAAAACATCATCCTAGATAATTTGACAATATATATGTCTCCCTTCCTTTTACATATTTCCTACAAAGCTAAATCTATATACACTCCAAGGAATATTCATTGAATGAGGAAAATTCCCTATAAGATTCCACCATAAATCTATAAAATTTATATTGTAATGATACCAATAGTTATATCTTTAAATAAAAAGTTCTATAATGATATTTTAGATGAAAACATTTTACATAAAATATCATTTGGTTTTTCATTTCAAAAAAACTATATAAAAATCTATAATAATGTGTAAATAGACATAAATGATAACTTAGAGGGTAGTAATAAAAAGATTAATATATCATATGATGACTTGTGATAAGTAAAACATGGAATTATACCATCATGTATAGAACCATGAACTTATTATTATCTAACCTATGGGAATATTTTGTATAACATGAAAGGGAACCCTAAACTATCAGGATAATATTTATAATGATATTAAGTCTTTATATAGTCTTTAATTATCAATCAAACCCATTATATTATAGGGTATAATGAGAGCATATCCATATTCAATAGTGGTATAAAACTCACTAAGGTTTATATATGTTTATAACCCACCTCGCCAAAGTTTCCCAATGTGATATGTTTCTAAAAAACATCAAGTAATACATTGTTAAAATATTATAAAACATTTCCAAAAGAAAGAAATTATTTCTCTCATGTATGAATAACTATTTTAGAGTAAAATTTATAGTTATGTAATTTCATCAAAAACATTATGTGCATAAAAATTATTTAATATAAAAACATCTTTAAATCCTATTTTTCATGCCAACAAATATGAATTTATACCTGATAGACCTCTTGGATTTCAAATCAATGATTTTTATAAGAAAAAAAATGAAATAAATTAGAAAAAATTTGTTCCAAGATAATGAACCTTTGTATAGATACACCTACAATGAAAATTTCTAAAACCTTTTCACCTTCAAAACAGTGATTGAAAACAAAAGATTTTGGGTCCAAAAATTCCTAGATCCATGAGAAGAATTGATATTTCTACCTTAAAACCTCTATATCATTCTATGAAAACACTCAATAGATCTAACACTTGAGTTAGAAGAGTGATTAAGGTGTGATCTGGAAATAGGTAGAGAAAAAAGACAGAAATTGAAACATACCTTGAATAAATTCACCCATTTTGAAGATGAATCACCAAACATACAAGGGGAGAACCTCCTAGGGCATCATGTAAAAGAAGGGTCAGGATAATGAGAGATTATATGGATATTAAATTTTAATTTGGACAAATATATATAGTTAATCTTATATTTTTAAGAAATATATATAGGTCACATGAATAGTCCATGTAGTTAGGTAAATTGTGTGTTAACAATTTAGTAGCTTCTGCCCCTTGAAATCTGAATCACATTGTATCCTAGGAATAGATTCATAACTAGATAAACCATGTAAAAGATTTGAAATAGCCTCTATAGCCAAAAAGTTTCATCCATATAGTTTTTATAGTGGCACGCATAGTTATAAAAACCATAATAACCCATAAATAATACCACCATAACTAAAAAATCAATATCACGCGGTTACAACATGGTTATAATAAACATGTGGAGATCATGCACATCATGTATTTTTAATAAAAATATAATTTTTTTACCCTTAATTATAGAAATACATTAAGACATAAAAATAAATAAACTAAAAACAAAATTAAAAAAACCTATCCCCTAGATGGAATCACATAATGTGTATGTTTCCCTTGAGTAATCAATCATTGATATGCTCAATATTATCTATTCTGACATTGAATTGAGTAATTTGTTATTATACTAAGATGGTATCATCATATTCAGATGGTGGGTGGGTCTTTTATGTGGCCATCACATTTCCATTTTCATTTCTTCAAACCCATTGGGTAGTAGGTGGTGAGATAGTGGTATGGGATTTCAAATGATATCCTTCTCTTTGATCTTTTGTACGTGCTCCTTCTCACATCCTTATGTGAGTAGAATTCTCTTAAAATTTATCTTATTTTTCATGTTATTTAAAAATATCACAATCAAAAACATCAATTAATTCAACAATTATGGAATTTAGTGATTTAAAAATCTTGAAAAGAAACATTTATTTCCATAGAGGAGGTATATATATAATCTAGGTATATTTTTTCCCTTTTAATGATATTGTAAAAGAATATCAGTGTTGAAATTATCCCAACCCAATAGAGTAGAGTTCAATTTTTTTTAATATCTATATCACTCTTTGTTTCTCCATCCCATATTCTACTGAATTATAGATATAGTGGGACAACATTGTGAGGACCAACAAATGGATTGATTCTATCTATCATTAGAAATATGTCTATTGGAGAAGTCACTTACTCTCTATTTGACAGATTATGTGACTTATCGATAATGGTTATATAGAATTCCCAAAAAGTCACTATCATGATATAATAACTAGACTCAAGGATATTATAAATAGATAGGATGTAGACTATATTTAATTTTTTAGGGGTTGGATTACCTATGTGGGATTTCCTTTGGGGTTCCTGAGTTTGTATGAATAGTGTTATCATAGATTCCCCTAAAATTTCATATGGAATATGGGAAACTTGTCTATATTCAGGTCCATTATTACATAGATCCATCCTTAGTGGCTCTAGGTTTTTCATATAGATGTAAAAAACCATTCTTTTTAGATTTATCTTGGTAAATAAAGAAAGTATTCGTAACAACCCATAATTTTATCAATGTAATTTCCCATCTTATAAATAATTTCATATATTATAATTCATATAAATCATATCTAGAAATCAATAAAAACATTTTTATCAAAAAGAAATTATTAAATAAGTGGAATTTATAGAAATTAATGAACTTATATTGTTAGAATAGTAACTTGATCGTTTGAATAGTAATATGACCATTAGGAATATTAATCTAGCCGTTAGAATAGTAACCTCACCAATAAAAGTGTAAATAAAATTTATTCATCTTATAAATGAAACTGTGATATAATCATATCATGGTATAAGTAAATAAATGTTTTAAATTGATAAATTAATTGTTTGTATTTTTGTAAAATGTAAATGTTTATTTACAATTTTATAATTAATATATAGATTTAAAAGAAAATATTTTCATAAAATAGTTTAATAAATTATTATTATGTTATGTTATAACTTTATTAATATTTTGTGCGACCATAGTCAACTTTTCTAAGGGTTGTAAAATCGATTATAAAGTTATAACATAACATTAAATTTATTTTGATAAAATGGATTCCATTTTTTAAATCTTCATTTTGAAAAATGGTTTGGGTGAATTTTTTGGATTTTTCTAAAATTATTGAATTTTTTGGGAATAGTGAAATATGATAATTTACGGTATATGCTAAATAGATGAAATTTTGAGTCATTGAACATGTATAAATGATTTAAGAACCCATTATTTTGTATTTAGACATATTAAACATCATTATTGATATTTATCCACCAAATTAATAAAAAAAATTGAAGAAAATAATCAAATAACACCCATCTCCTCACCTGTAAATACCACCCATCACCACCCCTTTTGCTAACACCATCTATGTCAAGTAGATTTTTGAAATTATTCTAAATTCCTTTCCAAATCCTCTTACATATTTCTAAAATCAATTCTTATCAAAAAAAACCAAACCCAAGTTCTTTTAAGAGGTTCTCAAGAAGACAACATTCGGGAGGTAAAATCCCCAATTCTTCTCTTTTAATTTATTTTATTTTCTTATCCTCTCCTCACTTCACATATTGAAAGTGGCATGATAAATATAATATTTTATATAATTTTTAATTTTATTATTTTTATGGAATATACATCATCAAATATCTTCTCTCCTCCTTTGATTCTAAAAATTAAAACATCATTTGAGACGTGTCGATTTACATCCTTCATGGACAAAGAGTTTTCATTACCAATTACCATATTCAAACATGTTCATAAAACCGTTATTATGGTTAAAACAAGTTTTTATATGTATATTATAACATTTTTTATTTTCTTGAACTAATTTTATGACATAATATTAAATCAAACAAAACATGATCATGATGGTTGGAAACCCTTCAAAATAAACTAATCATTTATCAATAATGTTTTATAAAATGAATCATCCTCATACAAAAAAACAAAATAATTTATGTAAAACTTTAAACATATATATTTTCATTAATACCATACAATTTCAATTAGGGATAATTATTCCAATTTTATATGAACTTCTATAATTATACACATGTAAACAGACCATGATTCAATGAAAAAGAACACTCCCTAAATGAAAAAAATTGAACTCTATAACTCATCAAAATGGCTATAAATGATATTAGTAAAATTATAATAATGAAAAAATAGGTATAATAGGTTCTAAATTGCATAATTTATGACTCTAATTTGATTATAAAGAGCATTAAGTTAAAGTGTAGAATGCATTCATACATATGGTAAGGGGATTCTCGAGCCTATCCCCCATTCTTGTGGTTATTCATCTTTCATGCCAAATTTCAATGTTGAGTTTTTTAATATTACTCAATAAAAATTTCATTTCTATTCCCTCTTTTTCTATATACACGTTTTCCAATATGAGTTTATGAAAAATACAAATATTTTCCAAAATAAATATTCTTTCTAAAACACATCTTTAATTCTCTTGATTTATATCTTCTTTGCACAAAAATGATGATTCTTATACCAAATATGTTATTTTTAATTATCCATTAAGTGACACCAAGTTTATTAAATAAATAATGATTTATTAAATCCTTATGAAACTCATCCCTTTAAATTGGTTACTTCATGAAGTTGACTGATATATGTTCTATGTGGAATGCATGATTATGTAAATGTTAAGATGTGATGGGTGGGATTGGAATTATAGAGTCCTCCAATCATTGGGAAAAGTGACGCATCTCATGATATAATGTGTATTATTCCGTAAAATGATTATATATTTAATCACAAGTATTATTTTATGATTATAAACATAATTTAAGCATGAACATGATTACATCTTGATTCATAACTATGTGTGGTACTTGACCACTAAAACGTGATGTGTCATTTTTCTACATTGCCAAATTCCTTGAATTAATCTTATTTTTTACATATGTTGTTTATTATTATTATAATATTATGATATGATGATTATGACTATGATCACACATGTTAAATTGATTCATGTCCCTAATTCATCCCCTTACTAGGCTTTTAGCTTACCCCTTTATTTTATGTATATGATCGGGTGATTCGTTATACTATGTAAAATGCAAGGACCGCTAAGAAGATAGAGAAGGAAAAAAAATATGTTATGTATGAGCCTAATTTTACAAGGTCACTAAAACTTTTGATCCTATTTTTTATCTAAATTATTTTGTTTGTCTTTAAAATTTTGTAGTAGTCGTGTATAAAGATGTAGGGTCACTATAGTTTGTATCAGAGTATGGTTTGGTTAATTTTACTATTAGGATTAGGGAATTTAAGTCAAAAAAACATAAGATAAGACTATTTATATGTAAATATCTATAAATCTTAGTTTTAGAAAAATTCTAAACATATGGATCTTATAAGACATGAATTTAGAGTTAATTGCCCAAAAGAATAAAATTATATATTCCTGACTTGTTGACTCGTGATTTGTTCAAACTTTTTTATTTTAGAAAATGGTGAGAACCAAGAAAAACCATTCCAAAAACCCTTATGGTTTATAATAGAATTATTTCTAAAATGACATCCCCAATTCCATAGTAGGTGGAGTTGAAAACGTCATATAAATTCTTTCCCAATTGTCTTAGACTATGAATAATAACATAAACCATGTGGAATATCTTCTTTCACCCAATAAGGATAATATATCAACTGATTCCTTTATATAGTAATGACCATTTATGATTAGTGGGTCTTCTAATCCAATAGACATTGATCAATGGGTAAAATCAATGGAGAAGAACATTTTTGTACTCCACTATTTTGAGAAAAAGAATGTGACTCTGGTTGTCAATCATCTGGGTGGAGAATTCAGTCAATGGTGGGAATTGATAAATAAAACCAAGATAAATGATTAATTTTAATATATGGAGTGGGAATACTTTTGGAAAATATTTAATAATATGTATTTCCCTATAACTCCTCAAAAAAGGATAGAGAGAGAATTCATATATCTAACGTAAAGGGAAGTTGAATTTGTCACGGTAAATGAGGAAAACTTCACAATGATCTCCAGATAAACCTAAGGTTTTTTATAAAAAATGATAGAAAATTTGATATATTAATTATTGGTTTAAAACCACACCCTATAAATGTAACCCTAAGATTTTTTGAAATATCGTTCTTCAAATTAATTTATTCTTTTCGATATTTTTCATTTCACAAAACACTGAATATAGTTTGTTTTATATGAAAGAATCATGTTATAATTATATTATACACAACACCATGTCAATATTTCACTACACTAAAAAAATATATTATCTTTTGGTACATTAAAAACTATGTTTGGATTTTGTTATACACACTTTTGAGTTCCTTTGACAGCTTGTGTTACACACAAGACAGTGTTTTACTGAACTACACTATAGTATTAATATTATTATTAAACTATTATTATATTTATTACCAAACCATTGGAATTTTAAATTTGGATAATATTACCTAAATAATGAAATTATTGTATATAAATGTTAATAAAATGAATTATTTGGTATTAATTATTTATAAATGAAAACAAAAACAAATTGAATATAAATGATGTGATTTTATGAAACAAATATATGCCCACAAACGCGTTTTGTCTTAAATTAATCACAATTAGTAAGAGATCATAATGAATTTTATATATTATCAATTTAGACAAATACTTCATATTCAGACAATAATTATTACACACATAAAATAAGAACAAATCTAATTTTATATATAAAAATATATTTTTATCAAAGAGGAAGTTTTACTGACTTTTAATGGAAAACTTTCTGATAAAATAATTTGTCACACTTTTATAATTTTTGTTTGATATAATAAACATTATTTTTGAAATAATAATATCAAATTTTAATTTAGTGATTTTTTTTATTTTTATGAGTTTATTTTTATTGTGAATAGTGAAAAACACAAAATATAAATTGAAAACTACATTTTTGTCTAATTAATTTATATAGATAATTTACATTTTAAATTGGATTTAAAGTTTTTTAAAGTCCATTATAAATCCATTAAAATAATTTATTTAATTTTAATCAATTTCACATTGAATTTGGATGTAAAAACATTTCAAACATTTAAACCTTTTCATATAAAAAACTCTTTGGCTCATATCCTCTACGTGATTAACTTTAAATTAATTTCTTCAACTTCTGTTTTTGGAACTAGTAAAAATATATTCAATATTTTTAATTATAATAATTTTATATTTATATTATATTTATATATTTTTTTACACAAAATATTTGTGAAAGTAATTAGAATTAATTATTAAGATTATGGTAAAAATGAGTTTACTTAGTGGTTAAACTTTAACTTAAGGTACAAAATAACCTAGAAACTTGTCAAAAATTTATTTTCTAGACATAATTTGACCATATAATACATTTTATTAAAAATATACCATTATTGGAGTCAAATTATGTAAGGGATACCATAAAATAGTGTTTACCGTTTTGTATTTATATGAATGTCACTCCTCCTCCACTATAAAAGGGAACCCATTCCTGACCCCCTATCACTTATTCACACATCTCATGCCCTTTGTATCTTCCAAAACCTACCCAAATATACTCAAAAGTTTCTTCCTCTCATACTAGAAGTGTCATAACCCTACACATGCTGAGGCTCGAGCCGCAACTACCCCAAGCCCGCCTCCATATGCCAAGGGATGGTGACAAGCACTGAAGGCACAAAAAACATGGAGAGGCCTTTTTCTAAAAACCTATACACACACACATGAATCCAAATCAATGAAACAATGTGTATGGAAATAAAAACACGATACAACACATCTATATAAAAACCACAACATCCATCTATGTAACACCAGAATATTTTTATGAAATATTTTTCGTAAATAATTTTAATTCTATAATAGGTTGAATTGTGTGAAATCATGAGTCTAAGGGAACTATGAGATACCATTAATATAACATGAAAATTTTAAACTAGCCATTATTTTATCGAGATTAAATATATCTAACTTATGAAAATGTATGGTGAAGTCATATGCTACCAATTATTTATGAAAATTATAAAAAAATTATATATTTGTATTTTTTATATTAATAAATTGAGTTAATTACTATTAGTAAAATAAATTAATGAAATATATATGTTATATAATTAATACAATATTTTTTATATTCATAAGATAGATATTTTTGTTATAGGGTATGAATAAACCCTACTTGATGTATAAAAACCTATATTTTCCAAAAGGGTAATTTCTCGCCTTTTATTGTTGAACCGATATTAAATTAATATTTTTAGATATTAATAATTTTAAATAAAAAAATAATAACATTTGTTGGAATCAAGATATTCAAATTTACATTGGATGAATTTTTAATATTTTTATAATAACTTTCAAATTTTTATGAATAGTAAAAATACACTAGCCTTTAATTGAAACAAAATTTTTTTCCTTAAAATAATTTATACTATTAAATTATAATATTTAATGGTTTTAAATTATAAATACAATATATTTTTACCATTAAATATAATTTATTTCATTAGTATTAATTTTATATTGAATTCATATGTAAAAACATTTTAATCTTTTGCAATGTTTTAACTTTTAAAACTCTTTCTCTCTTACCAACAATAGAAATAATTTTAAATTAATTACTGAAACTTTTGTGTTTTGAATTTTTAAAAATGGATTCCACATCTTTAATAATTAGTTCCAAATTATGTAAATATATTTATTTTATTTTTAGGCATTATAAATAGTAACTTCAGTAATTTTTATTCATACAATAAAAAAGGTTAAATCAGGTAATTAAGGGTAATAATACTATTATAATGTTACCATAACACTTTTCATAATATTATTGTATGAGTTTTTTCTACCTAAATCATTCTTGCGTTGAAATTTTATCCTTTGTAAGCCACTTGGATGAGATTATGACATTTAATTTATTTTATTTAAAGAAAAATTAAATATATTTTACTCAAATTTTAATAACTGTGTCATTTTTTAATAACGGTATAAAGAATATAAATTATATTAAAAATACAAATTTAAAATATAAATTGTTTCTATTTATCATTGTAATTTTATTTTAGTTTTTATGAAATAAATAATAACCATAATGACTTATATTTTTATGGTGTAAAAATGAATTAATTGATGAGAAATCAAAAAATGTTTTTTTATTAAAATATAAATAACCATCAGAAGACCCAAACACTTACCCAAATATTTTTGTTCAATTACATATCAACCATAACTATCCATGGTCTAATATATTGATAATTTAAAGCCTTATCTAATATATTGTGACACTTATAATATTTTATTTAAAGTGATGTTAATGTTTTCACATTTATACTTTAATAAGTATGACATTTTAATTGTTGGATTTCCCAAAAGATAAATTTTACTGAAAATATTATTATAAAATATATTATATTTATCTCCATCATAGTAATTTATTTTTAATTTTTATTCTATAAATATATATATTTAATAATTTCACAAAAGTTATGTAGTAATTATTTTATTAATAGAGATAAAAACTAAATATGATTATAATATTAAAATAAATATAATTTTAAATTATTAATATTTATAATAGAATTAATATATGACCATTACCTCTTATAAATATAATAAAGGAGTTGGTTCAAAGTTAAATTGTAATCTTTATATTTTTAAAATAAATGGATTGAAATGTTCAAAAATTGACACCATTGACTGTTTATCAAAATAATGTTTTATTAAGTTATTTAAAAATCATAATACATTTTAAAAAAATATATATATAATAATTATTATGTGGTCTAAAATGTTCAAAGTTATTTGCTTATTGTCTAATTTACATCAAATAAGAAAATATGGATCCCTTTTTATATTGAAATATTTATTATGCTAGTTAAAAAGTAAATAGAATTACTAAGTGTTAATTAAAATGATAAGATTTAAATTGAAAAAAAAATATCTAAAATCTATTTTTCTGATGAGATTAAAACACTATATCATATCATATTCTAAATTGAGACATTTTTCTGGTTTTTTATGGGTTTTTATTTTATTATAAATTAATATTTTTAGAGATCCCAAAAGTACCCCACATCTCAATTATAAAAGGGAACCTACTCCCTCACTTATTCACTTCACTTTGAGCTTTAAATATCATTCATCCCATTACCTTTTATCTTATAAACTTCTATATTTATATTCTATAGGATCTGTTATTATTCAAAAACCAACTCTAGTGCTCTAAGAGGATATTTATAAGAATCATGTCAATGAACAGGTAATCTCCTCTATCGATTCTTTCAAACTTATTTATTATTATAATTCCTATTCATGAGTTGTTTCATTATAAAGTAAATAAACAAATATACCTTATACACTGATATTTTATTGTTATTATGTAACAACAATATTTCACTTTCTATCCATCCTATGAAAAATAAAATCACCATGTGTGTGTATTTACGGCTTACTGTCTCTACATCGTGGTATAATCTGTTGATCATAACCACCGCAATTGGATGATTATAATGATGAAAATAATTCCTATATACGATTATTATTACAGTATATTTATTCTTAAATATTATACACCATTCATTTCAACACCATTCAACAATTATAGGAATGATATCCTCATTTGTGTGTACGTACGGTCTACCGTCTCCAAGACGCGATGCAATTAATTCTACATGATCTTAATTAAAAAATGATTATATAAATGTATATAATGAATAAATGTGATATATATAATGTTAATATCATTTTTTAATTATATAACTATGACCTATGAAGGATAATCAGAACTTATTTGACAAAACATGCATAAGCCAATAAAGCAGTTAATACCTGAATAAAAAGTAATAATGAAATTTTATTAAAAACGGATGATAATATGATAATATATGATTCAATAAAAATTAATATTATTATTAATTAATTTAATGTGATTATTAAAATCATTATATAGGAGTTTTGTATAAATAAAAAAGAAAATAAACCAAAGATAAGGGATAATTTCACAATCTCATTATTATATGGGATTGTTTATACATAAGTATTTAATAGGGTATATTTATCATCCATGCTCATGTTTCCAAAATATTTAATTTTATTTTTATTTTTATACTATTATTTAATGTCAATTTTACCCATTGGTGATTTTTTATTAGACGGTATGAATGGAATCGTTTTTTGTTATTTGATACGAGGTACTCATTTAATTTTTTGGAAAAAGAATAAGTAGAATGTTTTTTTAACTCATAAGGAATGAAAATATTTTTACATATATACAATTCCTTATTTCCATGAATCTTCATATACATTATTTCATGATTATTTTAAAATAAATTATTTTCTTTTAAAATTTCTTGTCATTTTGAGAAAACAAATGTCTTTGAAGGGGAATTGATATTTTCCTCTAGAATTAATTTCAAGTGTTGTATAAAAATGATTTTTCATCTATGGTGGAATTATTTAATATGGTTTTGTTTCAAGTATAATATCCTTATTATTCCTATAATTTTATTGTGTTTTTAAGGCAATTCTATTTTTGAAATCCATTTTTTACATGTATTATGCTATGGTGGAATGATGCTCAAAGAAACCCATTTTATTCATGGAGTTATGGAAAATTATTTATGTTATTGTAGCACCCATGAGAATTATTTCTTAATGAAATGGGTGGGACCTATATCTCCCACCAATTCATTAGGTAAAAATTTATATCTCATGATATACACATGGATGGAATAGAAAATGATCTTGTTTCAGTAATATAGGGCTTGAACGAGGAGTGAACTCGGTTCAGTAATAGACTTTATAGATATAATGGTATTCAAAATCAGTCGTGGTTAATATGAAATTATTTTCTATTCTTATGTGTATGAACAAATATTCATGACTTATGTTATTACTTTTCAGACTATGTTTTTTTATTCTTATTAAATTTTTTGATTTATCCCATGGCATGATATCGGGATATTTCATATATAGGATAAGATTTTAAAATGTTATGTTCTTATGTATTATGATTATGATATGATTGATATCTCTCTTTTTTACCCTTACTAAGTATCTAAGCTAACCCTTTCATATTTTTCTTTTTCCCAAGTCATGAACAAAATTATTAACAAGATATGTCAAAAATGGTTCTATTTATGAAAAAATAAGTTGGAGACAATGAATATGTCTTATGAACTAGATGTTTATGTTTCCCAATTTCTAAAGACACTATACTTATACAGTCTTGTTGTGGATTTGTTATATTTTGTAATAAATATTATTCAACTTTGAAATAATATCAATGTATGAAAAAGTATGGTTTGTTATAATAATCTTATAAATAGTACAATACAGCTGGTATAAAGTAACTGAAAGGAAAATGGGGAAAAATACATGCCCAACTAGAAAAGTTAAACAGCCAAGAGATCCCCACTAAAAGATATGAAGATATGACCACTATACATGGTCCAAGCACTTCATATCCTAATGTTTCTCTGAATTCATGATCAGCATGTTCTTCTTCTTCATATGGTACAATACGTGTGGGAAAATCCCATGCATGGGTGAGTATAAACATACTATGTAGGATGCCCCAAAATGGGAAGGGGGAGAAGTAAGAGATGCAACTTAAGAGGAAATCATTAGATATTTAATGATATAGTAAATATTATAGATCAACCCAACAATATAGTTAAGTAATCTCATCCTAAAACAAAGAGATAGAAATAGTGAGAAGATGGACTTCTTTTCAAGACATTGCTACCTATTATAAGAGAGTAGACTCATCCAACCATGAGAATCCAGACACGAAAACCATGTGGCATACTGTGTGTGCCTTCACCTATCATGGTAGGAGTGTGACCAACACCCAAGGAGTGGGTACTAGAAAAGGACATGTGTGTGTGTGTTCTTAGTCAAAGAAACCCAAATGAGAGATTAATGGGATCTCCATCTCACTACTCATCCTAGGAAAAGAGTCATCAACAGATCTAGAAGTATCCATGAAGGTTTCCCAGCATCCCACACATCCACCCTACACACACAAGTCAAAGGTGATCAATCACTACACCTTTATATTATCCTCTTTTGGAAGTTATGTCTCGCACACACAGTTTTACCTCACGTCTCAAGGATGTGTCTCAGTGGGAAAAGTTTCACTCTAACTCATTGAGTCTAGAGTTATTTCAAAGAACTTCTCTTCATCGATCTATAGATAGATGATGAATCAATAAATGGAGGACTTATTCCATAGTGTGTTAGATGGGGTTCCACTCTGATAGTAGCTATATAGGACTTGTGCCCATAGAGATGGGGTATTCCACTCTAGTGTCACAGGGACCAACAAACAGGTAAAATAGGGGGTTCCACCCTGATCATCGAGGACCCACACTCTAGTGTGTCCGGGGGAATCCACTCAGATGTAAATATGGAGTAGCAGTACCCATGCTAATGGGGGGTTCCACTTTGATATCATCAAGGACCTATGACCTTATTGGAAGGGATATTCCACTTGTAAGGCATTCATGAACTACACTAGCCATCCCAATTATATGGTACCTCTCAAAAAGCATCGAGAAACTGCATTAGCCATCCATGCTGGATAGTACCTCTCAGAAATAATCAAGGAACATCGTTGCAGATCCCAACTAGAGGGTAATCTTAGAAAGATCATCGGAGAAGACTATTTCCCATTCTATCTTGATGGTGAGCCTAAAAATGCTTTGCTGGTTCTTCTTGATCACAACTATCATCGAGCATCACCGAAATAAACATAAAACTGGTAAGAACTCACATCGTATCTCAAAATCCATTTTAAAAGGATCCATCATGTTCTATATTGAAAAACATCAGGATTGGATAATCTCATGCCAAAATCCCGATCTAAAAGTATGAGATACAATATTTATAATATTCATAAAGATGAATATGGTGTGTGTGGGGATCACACAAAATGTGACCCTACCTCATTGATTGACCGTATACCTTCCCATACCCTTATACTAAAATGTTCCCAAGTACACCAAGACATGCCAATGTACTCCAAGAGTACATGTCACATCGGGCTGAAAATGTTGATAAGCACATGAAGCATGTTGTTTGTCTGAAGTGAAAAAACATGGTTCTATGTAAATTCCTCCTCAAAAATCCCAAGATAACCAAATAGATAAAACCATCATGATCCTTGCTAAAAAGTGAACAATATCGACTATTCATTTGCTTGAATCAAATGCCCGGTGAAGAGGTTATATATCTCATCATCATACATGAATAATGTTTCATGAGGCATGCACGTTGATCTTGAAACACATCATATGGATCAAACCATTGAAATACTCATTGAAAAAAACACGGGATCATCTATTCATTCATCCAAAAATAACATATAGTGAAAAAGTCACATTTCACCACAAATTCCCAAATCGGGCCTCATGGGTCCTACGCATTGATTTTGGTTTTAGTGCCTAAACTTGGTCTCAATAAATCCATCTCTATTGTAGGGTCATGATTCTATTTATGGCACATCAATCAGACATTATATTCCGGAGTTAGGAATGAATCAAAAATCCTCAAAAATGAATATTATATAATTATTATTAATATTAGGCATTTTATGAAACCGATATACAAGCTCAAAGTACAAAATTATCACACTAGACCAAAAAGGACCATATCAAAATTAGGGTCACGTGTCTAAAAACAGCATGTAAAATAGATGTCTGGTTTAAAAGATATGGAGGCTTAAATATGCCCATGTACGAAGGCATGCCTGGTCCGGCCGGTTCTGGCTGGTCCAGCCCACACCATTCGTCCTAGTCCACCTCCACCGACCAACCTGTCGCCGCTACTCACAGCCTGGCTGGCTCCCACTCTGGACACCCCATTTCACCTCACACCACATTCCACCTAGTCATCTCCACTGATAGCCCCCAGTGCCGCCACACCGGTGGTCCCAGCCACAAACCACCGGAACTCCTCTAATAGTCAAAAAAACTGAAACAATGATAGATTTGGGATCCTTGTGTCCTTATCTACCCCAACATATCCTCTGATTGAAGTTGCCTCTTTATTTCAAGGTAAATAAAATTAGGCATCACTTATGCTTGCTGTCACCCCCCCCCCCTCCGGTGCCTGAAACAAGAAACTATCATAGATCCAGAATCCTTGGCTCACGACCTTCATATATCCATTCTCTTCTCAATGTTTGTTTGTTGTTTCAACATGTTGAAAAGTATATCAAAAAATAACACATATAACTAGAAAATAACATGAAGAAGAAGTGATCAATAAATAGATCAGGCAAGTCCGTGTTAGTATGGCCATCGACAATGATAAACAAAGCAGGGAAAATGATAACAAATCAATTTTGATAACCAAAAACATAAATTTGGGATGAAGAATATGAAATAAGAATCATACCTAGATTTTGGATCCATCATTGCATTTTCCATGATATGATCTTCTCAGATCTTCAATCTCATCACGATTTCCAAGGTTGTGACGTCCATTTTCCATTAGAAGGAGAGGATGAGCTCTCACCAGCCATGGGAGGGAAATAATCCAATCCCTTTTTCATTTCCATAAACACCTATTTATTGGATCCTTCCAACGGTCGTAGAATCTAAACCTCCTGATCCCTCTCACCTGAGGTCGTGCCTTGGGAAAACACTATGTTACAAACTCAACTGTAGTCTCAAATTTCAAATCTGAGTCCTCGTTCAGATTTTATTTGAAGTACCATACAAATAATATAATTTTATTTAATTATTTTATTTATGGTTACATCCTCGATAACTTTTTCTACATAATTCCCACACTGATAAAAGTTATGCCCCACCCAGGGTAAATGTTGCACTTAGAACTCAAACATTGGCTTACATTTATAATATGAGATTCTGTTTAAGATATTTCCCATATATTTCAGATGCATAGAATAAAATATACTTAATTTTTTTTTAAAATTTATTCTTGGAACTTCAGACCTCAGACACCTAACTCTTGAAATATATGTATAGATATTCCAATGTTTTACAAGGAAAAAAGCAATCCCTAAATCATTCCATCCATCAATCTTTTCAACCCTTAAAAAACTAGGGAAAAAATTCGAGATACTGATCCTGCACCTAGCTCTCATACTCCCAAGGAAACTCATGCATTTTTCTATTCTACCACATCATGAAAACAAAAGGAATTATCTTCCCTCATAAAAAATGATCCTAATGACAATGTGTATAGGATTATGCACATATCTCCTCATCAAAGACACATAGAAAATTATGTGTGCCTACTTTAGCAGTGGGGGTGTATGGTAAGAAAGTAGGAAACCTCACAAACCACATTTATGATCTCAAATAGCTCAATGAAACTCAATAATAGCTTGCATCCCTGGTGAAAAACCCACATGAAATCCCTCAATAAATCCTCCATCACTTGGATAGTGTGATCAATCTTCCCATCGATCTGGGGGAAGAAAGGTTGTACTCATCCATAGTTGGCGCCTGAACGCCTCATGCAGGCCTCAACACAATTGTGATGTAAAACACACGTCAAGATCGAAGATTAATGCTGAGGTTATCCCATTAAGGAGGATGATCTCTCGTATATAAAAATTCCACAAACTCTACCCTGAACTCTAATCCCTGAAACCAAGGGAGTGCGCCAAATCTGTGAGTTATTCTACTATCACCCAGATGGCATCATAGCCCTTCAATATGTGTCGAATCACTAGGATAAAATCCAAGGATATGTTGTCCCATTTCCACTATGTGATTTTAAGAGGAAGAACAAAACTCCCCACAATCTAACACCCAGTCTTTACCTTCTAAAAGGTGGGGCATCATGATATGAACTTGGATATTCTACATCTCATGTAGGGCCACCAAAACTACCATGGAAGATCCTTGTACATATTCTCTATATATGGGTGTACATATAAGGGAGAAGTGTGGAACTCCTGTATCACCTCCTCCCACATCACAACTAGAGCCAATTTGTGTCCCTGTATCAAGATATCATGATTTCCCCCTTCAGAATATCTTTCTGGTGCATTGCCTGTGGAAATCTGAGTCATGAAAGATCTCTCGGTCAATGTCTCATAGTTGTAACTCTCTCACATTCTTGAGAAGTGAAGGATTCAACACCATTGAATGAGGGAAGATTTTACCCTCCATCTCTACTAAGGTCATCCATAGAGAGATTAGCTGCTATGAAACTTACCACACTAGGTGATCTGGGGACTTCATACTAATGGTATATGCTACTACATTGTCCATTTCCATAGAATATATTTTCTTGAAGTCATAGTACTACAAGAATTTCAAGCAGTGTTGTTGCCTCAGGTTCAAGTATCTCTAGGTGAAGACTTACCTTAAAATAGAGTAGAAGAAAACTACAATGCATTCTCCCAGAAGGCAGTGTCTCCACATCATCAAAGAGATGACTACCATTGTCAGCACCCATTAGTGAGTCACACAGTTCTATTCAAGGGGTCTCTATCACATTAAGATTTACATTATAAATATCATATCATGGTTAATGTTGAGTAGACAAAGGTACCAATGAAGAATTAGGTGATTAAACTCATCCAACCATAAGAAACTATACACAGAAAGAACATGTAATACCCCATGAGTCTCCACCTCTCATGGAAGGAGAGTAACCCCAAACCATGCACTCTGCCTCACCCATTATTGGTATCCTAAGTTAATGGAGGTCAAGAAATAAAAATACACTCACAATGCCAAGACCTTCTCAGGAACTATAATACACTACCCCTCCATGAACGCACATGTCAAAGGGGCTCATCCACCACACATAATACATTTAAGGCTATGTCGAACAACACCGACATAGGGTTACACTGATTCCCCTCATCACCCTGGTAAAACCTCAAGAATGATTTAGGGATAAAATAGTAACTCACAGAGTGTCTAACATGTTCTACTAAAAAAGGTAAAAAAAATACACAGAGGGTGCCTATTATCATCTCGCACGCTACAGGATCATATAGATCCATAGCATGTAGCTGCCACTGGCCCTGGCAGGCAGCTCCCTAAGCCTGACATGGGCCTCTTGGTGGTGTAAGGACCTAATAACATCATCCAAAAACCACAACTCGTAATACTACTCTACTAGAACTACTTCCCTAGAGACAACCCCATCCCTGTCTGAGAGATCCCCGATCACGATGATGTCTCTGTTGTGGCGGTTTATCTTCTATATTCACCAGAATCTCAGCACGTCTGGTTCGGCAGTCTCATGCCATGTGACCTTGAACTTCAAAAGAATAGAACTGCCCCCCCCCCCCCCCCCCCCCCGATGCTTCCCCGGTGCTCTACACTATCCCAGATCATGTGCTTGAGTCTAATCATGGGTAGGACTCTCGAGTCGAGGTCCTGCCAACTGATGTTTTCTAGTCACGAAAGACATCTTAGATCTGCGATTGTCACTTCCAGTCTCATCTAACTAGAGACCCTCGAATAGATTTCTCTCTATAACCAGTGGTTGATCCAACACCCCGACATAGATGGGGATACACAATAGTACTACGCTAGCACGGATCTCCATGCAGATCCCCTGCCCGAAAATTCAGGCCCGGAATTAGTTGTCAAAGATCATATTGAGAGAGTTCTCAGTTAGCACTACTAAAAAACATGCCTTTAAGAGTGAGGTTGTTTTTTAGTGCTAAATGAAAAATGAAAATAAATTGCATATTTATCTACACTAAAGAAATCATTGATAAATTAAACCTTTTATCTGTGATTTTATTTTAACCATATAAAGGAAATGCTTATCAGTGCTTGATTTTTAGCACGGATAAATGGTATCCTTTATCAGTGCTTTATTCTTATCAATGATAAAGGGTACTCTTTATCAGCACTCTATGTTTAGCACTAACAAATATTTCTTTAATCAACACATTTTTAGTAGCAATAAAATGAAATAATTAAATAAATTAAATATAAAGAATGTTTTTATTATAAAAATATTACAAATTTTATTAATTAAAAAATTATTGTTAAAAATGAATTTATTGATTATATACTCTTAAATATTAAAGATTTTATTAATTAGATAATTAAGATAATTAATGTTATTAAAATTTATATATTAAATATATATATATATATTAATGTATATAAATTTTATTATATATTAAAAAACTTTTTTGTACTTTACATTAAATTGTCATATATTTATTGAATACAGCTACATAATTAAAAAATAATATGAATTAAAATTATTTACTAATTGCATAGTACTCGACATATAATTGAATATCATTTGATTTTTCAATTTAATATAGATCAAATGTGTGTTATATTGATTTCACATATAGGTATAATTAATACTTTTTTATATATGATATATACACACAGTGAACTTATCCATTTTTTCAATATTGTTAAAGTGTACCAATATTCTTCAGATATTCAATTTCACACATTTCGTACATATATTCATGCACTCAAAATTAGATATTCAATAACAATGTTAAGAATATATCTGTAAAAAAAATTATAAATATATATTTTTAAAAAGTTTTTATATAGTTATAAATAAATAATTAAGTATATTTAAATAATTATTAAATTTATAATCAATTTAGTTAAATAATGAATATATTTAAAATATTTAGATTTATATTTATTTGTTAAATATATATATATGTGTGTAATTATATAATTATTTAATTATATAGATAATATTTTTTGAAAATATTTCTATAATTATAAATAAATAATTATAAAACCATAGTAAATATATTTAAAATGAATATATTTACTATATATATATTTATATATTTTTATTAAGTATTTATAAATATTTACAAAATATATAATTAAAATTATAAACCCTTTAACAGCACTTCTGTAATAAGCGTTGATAAAAGAATCATTATCTGCGCTTTTTCGTACTAAAAAAATAGGATTTATCAGTGCTATAAATTTAGTTCTGATAAAGACCTATCATTTTTAGAGATTATTTTTTAGTGATGATATAGTTATACCAATCTATTTTAACAATCCTAATAATTTTCAAAATCTTCGTGATATTGAACCATTCCATGGAAGCCACCTGTTGTTGGCACTCCTCCTCATTGAATCGAAGGTTGAATCGCACCACTTGACTGCCTATAAACATCTTGTCTGAAATCCGAAGAGGGTATCGTATTTTCTTCAACCTATCAAGGTAGGCCTCTTGATTTGGTTTGTGTATTTATGGTTTTTTTATATATTATTCTATGATTTGTTTATGATTCCTTGTTTATGATCTTTTTTTATGATTTTTTTATGAAATGTTTTTTAGGGAACAAATTGTGGTCTTTTGGTTATGATTTGTTTGTGATTCGTTGTTTAGGGAATGATTTGTGGTCCTTTTTTGTATTTACTTCTAATGTGTGATCAATTATTAATATCTCACACTAAACCTAGGATTTATTCATTGTTATTTTACTACTCTGTTTTATATCTTCTTACTAAATATTTTTTTCATATATGTATACAAATGTGTAGAAAAATCATGTATGTTATTATTTATTGACTATTGATTCGAGGCACATTGTTTGTTTCCTAATGATTATATATATGCAGATACGATTCATGGACATCTCAATGGACATGCAGCTTCAGATGCTATTTTTTAGGAACCATGTTAGTGGAGTGATGTATGTTCCTCTATTGGATATATGTATCATAAGATATAGTTACTATTATAATTCACTAGGTTCCTTAGTATTATTTTGTATAAAATTTATATGGACTATCTCCATTTAAGAACATGAGGTTTTATCACATCAATCCTTTACATTTTGTATCATTATGGTGCATTTAGTTCACTTTTTGATTGAATATTAGGTTTTTATCTATTTTATATTTCTTATAGACTATATGTTAGTGTTTTTTTATACTAGAATGACATGTATATTTGTCTATATAGCTATTTCATCATTTATTTTCATATTTTTATGTATAATAGGTATGCCTATATCGAGTAATGGTGATTTTGGGTCTGCATGTCCATTGACCACAAGTGTCATGTATAATTTTGTTCAACCTCTGGTACTAATTGTTTCTAGTTTTTTGGGGGAACCACCTATAATTTATCGTTTTTACATTGAATGATTAAACCATAATCAACAGTTAATAGGATTTTTCAGAGATCAAATTTATAAGGGGTTATTTGAAAGTACGAATTCAACTACCGAAAGACTTCAAGGACTATCCAGAGGACCGATTGAAAATGTTATATCTTACACAAGGTTTTTAATCAATGGTTATACATTCTGTACAAATGAACATGATGAATTCAGTATGATAAAAAATAGTGGTGTTACGCTTGTGGCTAAAGTGATGCACATATCTAGTTCCAATGCTAGAAACACAGTTTATAAAAATATATGATTTTTTGGTATTATTGAATAGATATACGAGTTACATTATATAGTATTTCAGGTGCCGCTTTTCTATTGAAAATTGGTTTACAATATCAATGTAGTGAAAGGTGATGAAATGGGATTTATGAAGCTGAATTTTAGTGTAGAAGGGAAAAAGGACGATCTGTTCATAATGACATCTCAAGAAGTGAAGGTATTCTATGTCTCTGATCCAACAAACAATAGTTGGTCAATTATCCAACTAGAGGCTAAAAAAATGTTGATTCAGAGGAAAATTAAATCAAGGATGGCCCTTTATTTTGGACATCGTAATCAGTTCATGTCATTCCCACTGTAGAAATTTATTTTATGTTTGAGGGGACCACAAAGAGGGGATTTGGATTCTCAAAATAGGAACCAAATACTTGAAACCTTTAAAAAAATAATGATAGTTCAATGAGAATTTAAAAAAATTAATATATTATGTTTTTCCTCATAATATTATAAGTTCTCTACTTCATTAACATAATCTAAATAAAAAATTTCATTACTCATGCATACAATTTATTCTGTACATGATGAATTTACCAATCCTTCATGAGAACAAACTAAAATTAATGAAATCCTTTGGATAAATGAAAAGGTAATGTTATGATATACATTCTCTATTTTACCAAAAATATATAATGGAACATGGATTTAAATTTTATTACTTCGTGAATATTTCATTTATTTTAGAATATTTTTGTCCATGTGTCACGCCTTTGTAAGAAGAGAAAAAACTTTTTCACTATTCAATTATAAAGTTAATCATGATGTTTTCACTTTAAAATCATTTTCTATGGAATTAATTTATTGTTTCATATGTATGTTTTATTTATTTATTTTTAGTATTACTGATATAATAATTTTTTATTATACAGGTGCATTCTTTTGTTTGATTTGGGTTTGATCTTTCAAACTTTAAGGCTTTATCTCCCTTAAAGTCTTTTCACCCCTAGAGTGGTTAATTTATCAATTTCATTCAAGTTTCCTCTGTTGCCTTTGTTGGAAGAGCAATGAAACTGCCTTTACTCAATTATAGATGTAATCTTGATGTTTTCACTGTAAAATCATTATCCATATAATTAATTTATTATTTAACACGTATGATTAAATTATTTCTTTTTTAGTATTAATCACATAGTAATTGCTTTCCTATATAGGTGGATTCATTTGTTCGAGTTGGGAGTGCTCTGTCCAACATCCATTCTCCATATAACATAAAACGTTTTCACCCTTATAGTAGTACATTTATCTCTTTCATTCAATTTAACTCCACTTCCTTTGTTGTAAGAGGAAAGACGATCCCTCTGCTCAATTTTAAAGAAAATCATTATGTTTTCACACTAAAATCACTATCCATGAAATCAATGTATTTTTTCATATGTATGTTTAGTTTATTTCCTATTAGTATTACTCACATAATTTGTTTTTCTAATACAGGTGGATTATTTTGTTCGAGTTAGGGGTCCTCTGTCCAAATTTTATGCTCCTTATCTATTAAAACATTTTCACCCCTACAATGGTTCATTTATCACTTTCATTCAAGTTACCTCCACTACCTATACTAGAATAGCAAAGACACTGTCTCTGCTCAATTACAAAGGTAATATTGATGTTTGAATAGTAAAATCATTGTCCTTAGAATAAATTTATTATTTTATATGTATGTTTAGATTATTTATTTTTAGTATTAATTTCATATTAATTGTTTTCTTATATAGGTAGATTATTTTTTCACGTTTTGGGTGATCTGTCAAACATTTATCCCTTTCTGCATGAAAACATCAATAGACTTCTTCTCTGAAAAAACCTTTCACTCATGTTGTGTTTACATCTATCACTTTCTTTAAAGATCCCTCTAATACTCAATCATAGAGGTAATCTTGATATTTTCATAGTAAAATCATTTTCCATAAAATTAATGTATTATTCCATATTTATTTTTAATTTATGTCTTTTTAGTATTACTCATAATAATTTTTTTCTTATACAGATGGATTATTTTTTTCAAGTTGAGGTGGTTTGTTCAAAACTACCCATTCAATGTTAAAAGTTCGACAAAGAAAGTGAATGGAAATCATGATAACATTTAAAGTTATAATTTTTTTTGCTTGTATGTAATAATTTTTATTTATGTAATATTATAAACCTGTGTTTTAATTGTCTATAATTTAGTTTTTTCTAGTATTTTGGTTTTAAATTTCATTTTATTTAAATTATGTGTTGGGACTTGTTTTTATATAGTGATGTAGTGTGTTGTAACAGTATACTACAGTATGACCCTTTATCAGTATTTTTAAATGCACTAATAAAAATCACATTTATCAGTACTGACAAAGGGTTTATTTAGCGACTCTAAATTAATGCCTAATAAATGGGTATTTTATCTGTGCTTTTAAAAGAATTGATAAAGATAATATTTATCAATGCTTTTTTAGCATTGATAAATGAAACCTTTATCAATTCTTTTTCAACACTGATAAAAGTCACAGGCTTTTAACATCACTCTTGTAGTTAGCGCTTTCTAGCACCGATAAATTCCATTTCTAGTGTTGTTAAAGGAAACTTTTGTAGTAGTGTAGCTCAATGAACCTATCTACATAATCTTCCACTGTCATCCATCTCTTCTAAAGCTCAAAAATATCTTTAATTTGGGTGGAGCATATGAATGAGGGGTAGTAATCCTCACAAAACATATGCTAGAAGTCATCCCACAAGAGTACTGACTCATTGTGCATCTGAGTAACCAGACACTACCAATACACTTCTGCTCTATAGAAAAGACATGCTACCAAATCCACCATCTGATCCGTCAGTGTCTGAAAAATATTGAAGAGGTGGACCACTAACTTTAGCCATACCTATAATGCTAAAGGATATGGCTCACTGAGGAACCTTGGAAATCTCTAATAATGGAACTCATGGAGTATGCTCCAACTATGCACTTATTCAGTCTTTTCTATTGGGTATAACTGCTACTCAATAGTTAGAGGTTCTACTACCACCCATTTGGAGGAAGGGGATCGCATGATGACACCTGGACTGAGTTCTCATCACACACAGGGTCATTATCATAAATTAAAGTTATTATTCTAGTATGATGTCATCGTGTAGGTATCTTTATTGTTATCAAGGAGTACCATTATTTGATGATCATATATATATATATATATATATAATAAACAATGGGGAGCATAATCAATAAGGTTAGTCAAGGACTCAATCCTATATGATTCATAAACCAAAGATCCATGCAACAAATGTCACAGCATGCCGAGTCTACAGAAAGGTAATTAGGTTTGTGGGGAATAGATACATCGGCCATCACACTGTCACTGGACTCCCTAGCCCGAGAACCGCTCTCAAGACATATTGACATTTTTTCCCTAAATCCCACCAATTTCCTTTTTAGGGGACATCTGAACAACATCCCAAGGAATGAGACACCTCTGATACCAATATTTCACGACCTGAAACATGCTGGGGCTAGAGCAGCAACTACCTCAATCCCGCATCTATAGGCTAGGGTGAAGACAAGAAATCGAGGCATAAAAAACATGGGGAGGAATTTTCCTAATAACCTGAACACACACGCATGAAACTAGCTCAATGCAACAATGTAAAGGTAAAGGAATCCAATATATAACACTACTATATATAAACAAAAAACATGAATCAACCTATAAATAGTACAAGTAAAGGTTTTTTAAAGTTACCTGAAAGGAAAAGGGGGAAAAATACATTCCCAACTAGAAAAGTAAAGTAGTTGAGAGAGCCCCACTCCTAGATCTCAAGCTGTGACCATTGTACATGGTCCAAGAACCCTATACCCTAAGCTCCTCAGATGTCATGATCAACCAGTCCATCATCAGCATATGGAATGTACGTGTAGGAAAATCCCATTAAGGGGTAAGTATAAACATACTCAGTGGTATTCCTTGAAAAGGAGAATGGGGTCAGTAAGATATACAAATAAAGAGGAAATTAGAAGATAGAACAAGGTGTAGTAAAGAATACACCTTAACCCAATAATAGAGTGAAGTAAGCTCATCCCAAAATAAGAAACTAGAAATGGTGAGAATAAAAACTTCTCATCAAGACTTTGCTACTAATTGTATGAGAGTAGACTCATCCAACCACTAGAAGATATAATTCGAAAGCATGTGTTATACCTCGTGCGTCTTCACCTCTTCTAAAAGGAGATTAACCAAAACCCGTAGAGTGGTTAGTGAAATAGGATATATAAATTTACTCAGTTAAAGAATCTCAAACTATAGAGTAAGGGTATATACATATCAAAACTCATCCTAGGAATATATTTTCCAAAAACTCCATAAGTATCCATCAAACTTGCCCATCATCCCTTAACCTCTCCCTAAATACGTAAGTCAAAGGGGATCAATCACTGTACCTAGATACTATCCTCTTTGGGCTGCTTTGTCTCACCTGTAAAGTTTTAGGTCGCATTGCAAGGATGCTTCTTGGTGGGAAAACTTCCCCTCTTACTCATCGAGTCCAGAGTTACATTAAAGCATGTCTCGTCACTAATTTAAAGCTAGATGATTCAACTCAAAGTAGAGGACTCAAGCCCTAGTGCATCAGGGGGTTGCACTCTTATAGTAGTTATAGAGGACCTGCAATAGTGTTGATGGGGGATTCAACTCTAGTGTCACATGGGATCATTCCCTAGTACAACAGGGGTTTTACCCTTGTTATCGAGGACCTGCGCCCTAGTGCATTTGGGGAATTCCACTTGGAAGTAACTATAGAGTACATGCACCCATGTCGATGGGGGATTTCACTCTGATATCGTTGAGGACCCGCGCACTACCCAGTAAAGTGATTCCACATAGAAGGGATTGAGGAATTACACAAGCCATCTCAACTGGGTGGTACCTATTGAAAAACATCGAGGAACTACACTTACCATCCCTGCTCAATGGTACCTCTTGGAAATCATCAAGGAACTCTAATTCCCAACCCAGCTGTAGGGTAAGCTCGGAAAGATCATCAGGGAATACCACTACCTATCCCAACCAGAGGGTAAGACCAAAACTACTCTAGTGGTTTTTCTAGATCACAGATGTCATTAAGCATCACCTGAATAAGAGTCAAGCCCATATCATCTTTCATCAAATTTATAAATCAATTATAGAGGGAACCATCGTGTTCTACATGGAAAACAACTCAGGATAGGTTACTCACATTCCAAAATCCAAGTCCAAAAGAAGAAGACACGAGAGGTAGAAGATTCATAATGTGGTACACGGAGCCTATGGGGACCACATGATGTGTGAACCTGCATCATAACCTAACCATATACCAATACATACTCAGTTAATAAACTATGTATAAGTACCCCTAGATGTTCCAGTGTACTCCCAGCGTACATGTAACATCTGGCACAAAAGGCAGATGAGTGCACGAAACTCATTGTTTGTCTGAAGGGAAAATGTAGTTCTTTTGATAAGACTCATTGAACAGCCCAAAATAACCAAACAGATCACAACATAGCATTACTTATAAAAAATCACACATGATTAAATATGAATTAACCTAAATCAAATACCCGATGAAGAAGTTGCATCTCTTAGCATCATACATGAATGTTGCTTCATAGGTCCCGCACATCAATCCTAAAAACATCATATGGATCAAACTATTTTGGTCCTCATGGAAAAGCACAGAGGTTTGACAATTCATTTGTCCAAAATGGATACCTGGTGAAAAAGTCACATTTCACTACAAACACCCAAATCGGGTCTCAGGGAGCTCGCACCTCGATTTCATTTATTCACATAAAATCATCCTCAATGTGTCCAAATAAATTTCAGGGTAGTAATATCGATGATGGAATTTCATTCAGACATCGTATATATGAGTTAGGCCTGATACAGAAAACCAGAATAATAATAATTATATTATTATTATTATATTTATTTGTTTCATGAATCCGAGCCACGAGGTTAAAATATAAAATTCTCAAACCAGACAAAAAAGGATCATCTCACAAGTAGAATCACATGGTTGTATACATCACGTAAAATGGATGATTGGTTTAAATGATATGGATAGTTAAAGATGCCCTGACCCAAAGGCCAACCTGGGCAATCTAGAAAGCTTCGCCCGAGCTGGCCCAGGGGCCAACCATCAACCTAGATGTATCCCACTCTGACCACTTATGCCCACTATTTTCTTCATGTCATCCCTATCGACACCCATAGTTCTATAATGTAGTCTCTAGGTTCTTCTCTGCCTTCACTCACCCCGCACCATGTACCACCAAACCTCCTCCAATGGTTAGAAAATTTAAATGAGGATAGATCTGGGATCCTCGGGTCCCAATATACACATACATGGCCTTATCTCAAATATTAATTATTGTTTCGACATAATGAACAGTAGGAATCACTTCCTCTTACTTTTGTACCTCCTCTGATGCTTGAAATATGAAACTATCATAGATCTGGAATCATTGGATCACAATCTTCACATATCCATGCTTTACTTGATGTTTGGATTTCGTTTCAGCATGTCAAAAACTTTATAGACGAAGAACATGAAGAACGAGAAAAAAACATGAAGAACAAGAAAAAAAAATGAAGAAAAGGTAATCTTGAAATAAATCGGTTGAAATCCATGTTTGTATGGCCATCAATGATGATAAAAAAAATACATCAAATATGATAACGAATCAATTTAGACAACCAAAAACATCAATCTGGGATGTAAAATCTAAAAGAAGAATTATAGCTAGATTTTGGATCTATCGCTATATTTTTCATGCTCTGATCTACTCAAATATTCAATCTCATCATGTTTCTCCAAGGATATGATATCAATTTTCCATTTAATGGAGAGGATGATTTCTCACAAACCATGGGAGGGAAATAAGCCAAACCCTTTCTCATTTCATTAAACACCTATTTATAGGATCCTACTAATAGTGGCGGAATCTGAACCTCGTATGCATTCTCACCTGAGGTCACACCTAGGGAAAACACCTCTCTACAAACTCAATGGTGGTCTCAGATTTCCAATATTAGTCCATGTTCAGATGTTAATTGAAGTTCCGTACAAAAAATAATAATTTTAATAAATAATTTTATTTACAGTTACATCGTTGATAACTTTTTATGCAGTTGGCCCATGCCGAAAAAAGTTATATCCCTCCTTGGGTAAACACCTTGCTCTGAACTCAACCATGTCCTTCGATTTCTGATCTGAGCTACCATTTGATATATATACCATTTATTTCACATGTATAGTAAAAAATATACTTAAAATTTTTAATGATTTTATTCAGGGACCTCTGAGCCTCAGAATCACACGTTATCTCAGTGCCTGGATCTTGAAATATATGTCTAAATATTCTAAACTATTACAAGGAAAAAATAAGGCCTATAAAATAAGTTTCGATTTTTTCATAAAGAAAACCATGTTACTCTTTTGGTGCAAACCAAAAGGAATTTCCTGAAGAAGATGAATCTTTCTTTAATGAGAACTGTTATTTCATTTCTTTCTCTAATCATTAAATTATTTTTATTCCATAATTATATAATAACCTCGATATCCTTAATATTTTTATATTTATTTATATTAAGGGTATTACTTATACTTTCACACACTTCCATCAAATGGGATACGCAATCATCGTTTATGTGTACAGTAAACTACCACCTCGCAAATAGATTTTGTTCGTTCTTCCATTTCCATAATTCATTCCATATTTATATCATTTATATATTATTATTAAAACATATATAAGGATTATACATGATATTTATATCATTTTTTACCTTTTGTAAATAAGTAAAGCATGATCTAATTAATATGTTTAAGAATAACAAGTCAAAACATATATGAACAACAAAGTGATTATTACCCAAAACCTGACTTTATCATGAAATTATTAATAAACCAGTAATATAAATTCATAATAAAATCATATATGGTATCATATATAATAATATGGTTCTATGTAAAATTTAAAGTCAAATTAGATTTATTATATAGAATGTTTTAATGATTATGAAGAAATCAATACTTAAGGTAAGGGTTTTCTCAACTCACTTTTATTTCTCTAAGATATATACTTATTCACCACTTATTCATATTTTGTTTTTTATATACTTCCATATGATATTTTATATCATGAATTTAATTTATTTAATGAACTTATATATTTCAATTTATATAATTCTTTAATATATCTCATGATTCAAAACTTACAGAAGTGGTAAGTGATTTCTCCCTCACTTTAATTTTCTATGAGACACAAGCCCTGATCACCACATATATTGAACATATGTAATGTATACTACCCATGGATGAACTTTATTATTATTATAATTATAATAATTGGGATATACATATCCATTTTTTGTATCTCTCTTTCAATGGATTTACAGTTCAAATGTTACCAAATTATTATGGAAATTTTGTCTAAATTTTGTTTCTTTGAGACACATGTTATAATATGCTCCTATATTCATTTACGAGGAGTTTATATTTCACCTTTTACATGATATATAATGAATATAATACTATTAATTATATTTTAATCTTAATGTTATTTTATTCTCTCATGGGGATTAGGGTTCAAGGATACCAAAGTGGTAATAGTTTTATGTTACAATATCACTATTTATCGGTATTTTATAGGATAATTTATCCCATGTTGAAATATCATGATATACCTATCATTAATTCTTATGAATCATACTATCCTATTTTTATTCATAAAATATTAATGTAACGGTACAATTTTTATGCTCTTTGGTACTTAAGACAATTAAGAATTTTTTTAGATTATCTTAATTTATCTCCCTCTTCAGTCAGAAATCTATGTTATTTCAGAGCAATGTTTTATAAAAAATTATTAATGTATTAAATGGTATTTTAACATAATATTAAATTAAAAGGAATTTAAAAATGTATTATGTTATAAAAATTGTTTAAAATGGTTTTCAAAGTTTCATTTATAAGTTTTAAATGTTATTTTCAATAAAAATGGATTTCAAAATGTTTTATGATTTAAAAAAACATGTTTCAAAGTGGAAAGGATATTTCCTCGTGAAATTTTTTAATTTTTTTAGATCCTAATTCATATTTTAAAAATATTTCTTTAAAAAGAAATTGTGTCTTAAAAAGTGATTTTCAAAAAAAGGTTTTTTTACTTAACAAATGCTCCAAGTGATATTTCAAAATCATTCCCTATTAAATATGACGTACATTTATATAATTTTTTATTTAATTGGTAAGTGATCCAAGTATACCATTCATATTATTTCAATTATAGTTTTATATTTATAATGGAATGTTTTTTATAAAACTCATTTCTATTCCATAGGTTATACCATGATAAAAGGATTTTGAAACATGATTCCTTTCTAGGGTTATTCTGTAATAAAATTATTATGAAACCTTTTTTCCTTGTGTTATGATATGGAAAATTTTTATGATAACCATTTCATTTCATGGGTTATGATGTGATGTCTTGGAAAACTATCTCTTTTTATGGGAATTGATATGATTAATGATATATTATCTTGTGGATCACGTATATATGATTTCAATATGTGATGGGTGGAACTTATATCTCCCTCCAATGCAGTGGGTAATGATAAATGGTATATAAGCTCAAATGATGCATGGTTTTTATCCCAAGACAAAAAATAGAAGGGTAAAAAAGTTTTATCCCATGGATGAAAACAAGAGGGTACATGGGATACATCCCAAGCCCGAAAAAATGGGTACAGGAGTTGTATACCAAGCCCAAAAACAAGAGGTTATACTATTCAAATCCCATTCCTAAAAACAAGAGGGTATAAGAGTTTTAAATAATTCCAAAAAAACAAGTGGATACAAGGATTTTTATCCCAATACTGAATTTGGTATATCGTTCATTATCCCAAGCCCATAATGTTATTAATTTCTTGGTAGGTATCCTTGACATTAGGTTTTATATGATTATGTCTATTCCATAATTATATTTCTTATTACTATATTATTCTCTCATGGATTGTGACTATGATTAACATAGGCTTCTTGCTTTATGAACTACCAATATTTATTCCATGACTCTTGATTATAAACATTGATATAAAGGATATGATCTTCTAATGTTTCAATCATTTTTTCATACCCTTATGACCATGTTATACTTACATATCCCCCTTATTTACCCTTAATAAGAATATTAACTTATCCCTTTATTACATTTCTTTTCCCCATGTCATAAGTAATGGTTTTAAGTAGGAGTACTATAGGGGAATATCTTTAAGGGATATTTTTAAGATCTTTTATTAAATTGGATGAATGTGTCCCATGTTTCAAAATACACTATACTATTATGGTCCTCAGGCATTTATTTTTTTATTGTGATAAATATTCATCTAAAATGATGTAATATCCTAGTATGTTAAGCATGGGTATATATAGGTAGTATCAAATAAACATTTTAGTCAACTATTAGAAACCAGGATGAGGAATCATTAGTTAGATTCTTAATGATATTTCTATAGATATGTATATTGATGTCTCTAAATATAATTTGGAGGTGTCATTGATTTAAAATAAGGTGTCATGATTTATAAATCTTTTAAGTAATTTTTCTTGATTATGTGGTTAATTTCCTTGATATTTGTTTATTACGATATGAATTATGGTTTTAATAAATTGTGGGAACTTAAAGGAAATTGGTTATCATTGAATGTTTCATATGATAAATTTATGGGAATTATGAAAACTGATTACCTAAGTAGAAATATCATGAAGAAAACCAGGAATCTTGTATGAGTATTGGTTATATTACTGAAGATAAAGAGAACAATAATGAAATGTGAAAGGTATTAGATTTTCTAATAGTATTGTTTACATTAAACATTAGAATCATGATTAAATAATGGTTTAGGAACCTTAAGACTTAATTAATATTTCATATTCTAGGAAAGGGGTATTAAGGAAGAATATGATAATTCTAAAGTAATGGTATAAGAATAAAGTTGGGTGACTAAATTATATATGTAATGGAATTTTAGAACTGTGTTATATGATTCTTGAATTATATATTTTCAATTATAGATTTCCAAAAACAGTTTTAATGGTAATGATTATATATAAAAGTGATTTAATAGAAAGTTGATATTTTTATTAAGAGATGCCGACCCTTAATGTGTTCTAGAAGTTGATAAAATTTTATTTAGATCAGAAAATATATGATTGTAGATAAAGTAAATTGGATAATACTGATTTACATGGAAAAAAATTATTGATTTTTTGAAAAAGTTTTCTATTCTATCATGGATTATATTTAAAACTTTTTTTTGGATTTAAGTAATATATCCAATAATATTTGGAATAAGAAATAATGAATATTTTCAATAAGGTTTTATGATAATTCATGATATTATTAAGTTTGAATAGAATAGATGATAAATTTATTCACATGTTTGTGATGTGACAACCAAGAGATACTTTATGATATATGGGAGATCATGGTTAATATGATTTTTAGAGATTCAGTGAACTTCATTATAAATATTTGGATTTTCATCTTTTAAAAGGGTAATATGGATAACCATTTATATAATAGATTATGTTATCCATCGGATGAGGTTTTAGTGATTAATGTATTATCTCACCATATAAGGATTTGTGCATATTGGATTACCTATGCTAACCTTTTTTATTTGATGATATGTAAGAATAGATGAAATGACTTATCATCCCATTTATGGATCTTACGATCTATTTTTGATTTAGCAATAACAAATCTACCTTAATTTCTTAGAGAAAAAGATGAATTTAAAATTTATCAAGGAACAATCTAAGGGTGATATTATTCTTCAAAAATCAAATGAAATAAAGTAAGTACAATTTCTTGGGGAAATTATTCAATTTTAGGAAAAGGTTCTTGAAATTAAATATTGTCTTATTATCATCATTTTTTATGATATTAATGACCTCTTTCACGCCTATTTGGTTTTTAATTTTCGATTTAATGATTTTTAACTTTCCCTATATATACCACTTTATTATGGTATGTGATCTTTATATCTCTCTATAATTATTTACACTTTTATTCCATGTCGAAATCTTCACCTATGTTCTCCTATATAGAGACATAAATATGACCCACTTTGGTTAAATGTTATGATTCAAACTTTTCTTTTGAAATATGTTTTAATATTTATTTCTATAATATGGTTTTCTATTAAAGGAAATTTTAAGTATTAAACCTTTGATGACCCACAAAAATTTCAAAATTGAAATTCATTTTTTTTGGGGAATAATGTAATGCCCTAAGATTTGCTGTTATATTTTTTCGAAATAATTTAATCTTTTTGATATATTTTATTTCATGCAACAATGAATATTTATTATGTTATGTAAAAGAACCAAGTTATGCTTAATTTATACACAATATCACATTAATATTTCACTAAACGCAAAAAATAAATTAGATTTTGGTACCCATAACACTCTTTATGGCTTGTGTTACACATAATGTTGAGTTTCATCGATATCTCTCCTAACACGCAATACCGGGTTTTACCTAACTAGAATATATTATAAATATTATTATTAAAATATTATTTGAGTTATAACCTAGCTATTGTAATTTCTTATATGAATAATATTAACTAAATTATGAAAATATTTTTTATACATGTTTTTAAAATGAACTATTTAGTATCAATTATTTGTAAATTAAAATAAAAACCAATTGAATATAAAATATGGGTTTTATTGAAAAACTATTTTTATGCCCCAAAAAGAAACTTTATATTAAATTAATAAATATTATTTAGAAATATTAATTAAATTTATATTTTATAAATTTAACCAATTTTTTTAATATTCATCCAATAAGTTTGATAGATATAAAATAAGAACAAATAAAATTTTAGACATAAAAATATATATTTTTCTAAGAAGAAGTTTCACCGCCTTTAATGGAAGACTAGATTTAAAAATAATTTTGGACCCTTTTAAAAAAATTATTTTTAAAAAAGAAACATCATTTTTTAAATCAGAATATCAAATTTTACATTCGGTGAATTTTTACTAAGAATTTTCATTTTTTTGATAAATACTGAAAAAAATGAATTTTAATTGAAAATTGAATTTTCATATAATTTATTTATATAGTTAAATTATATTTTTAATTGGTTTTAAATTATATTTATATCAATTATACATAAATTAATACAATTTATATCATTTTAATCAATTTCACATTAAAATTAGATAAAAAATTATTCCAAATGTTTGAACATTTTCACTTTAAAACTCATTGTATCATCTTATCTGTGAGACTAATTTTAATTTAGTTTCTTCAACTTATTTTTTTAGAATTTATAAAATTGGATTCCATATTTAGAATCATAATAATTTATAATTTTTATTATTTTCAACATATTTTTTTTATCAAAAATATTAGTGAAATTAGTTATAATTAATTATAATGATAAGGTAAAAAGAGTTTACTTAGTGGTTAAACTTAGCTTATGGGGCCAAATAACCTATAAAAATTCCCAAAATCCATTGGATTTTCCATATTTAGACCATATACTCCATTTTATTTAAATTTTATTATTATTGTAGATGCATGATGTAAGGGAGGCCTCCCAAGAGTGCTTACCATTTTTTATTTACCAGAATGTCAGTATCCTCCACTATAAAAGAGAACTCACCCTCCTCACTTCCTCACACCTCTCACACCCTTTGGATCCAGAAACACATACCCAAATATGTTCCTAAATTATGTACTCTCATATTATATACCTTATGTTTTTTATAAATAAAATTAATTTAGGACGTTTGTGAAATCCAAAAGGATTTACCTGAAGAAGAGGTAATTCTCTTCAATAAGAACTCTTGTTTCATTTTTTCCACCTATTTAATTATTTTTATTCCATGATTATATAATAGCCACATTATTATTAATATATTGAGAAAATAATACTTCATTGGTACTACCTAAACTTTCTTACACTTTCAGAAAAAGGGATATGAAATCATCGTTCCTGTGTACGTCGGACTACCGCCTCGCGAACTTTTGGTGTTTGTTATTCCATTACCACCTTTCATGGTTAGAAATAATGATTTAATTACTTTTTTTTATGATATTTATGTTATTTATGATTTCATTATTATTCTATAAATATTATATAACAAATACCTTCATTCTTTCCATTTTGTGGGAATACTATAACTTCATTTGAGGATGTGTGGACTACAGCCTCCATGAAGCGATGTGATATGTCCACCCTTTACATGGAATTTATTAAGGTTGGTTTTAATAAAAATATTTTCTATATATTAAATAATTATTATATAAATATAATAGATTCACATATATATATAAATATCATTTAATTTTACTTCTTTAAAAATATGTTATGAAAATGGATGTAACATTCATGTGTACGTACAGCCTACCGTCTCCATGAATGTTGTATTTATTTTCATATTTATAAATTTTATAGTTTATTATAAATATATATAATAAATATATATGATATTTATATCATTTATTACATAATTTAAATACTTAATTCATGATTTATGTAAGATTATAAAGAATAAAAAGCCCAAACACATATGAAAAACAAAGCAGTTATTACCCAAAACGTAAGTTTATCATGCGATTATTAATAAAAAAGTAATATAAAGTCATAATAAAATCATATATGGTATTATATATAATAATATGGTTCTATGGTACATTTATAATAAAATTATATTAATCATACAATAATTTTTCATGTGTATGATGAAAGTTAAGACTTAAGGTTAGGGTTTTCTCGTATCACATTTATGTATTTAAGATATATGAAATATTGAACATTTATACTTGTTATGTGGTTTATATAATTCTTTATAAATGTTATATCACGAATTTAATTTATTTAATTATCTTAAATGTTTCATTTTATGTTAATATTTCATGAATCTCATGTTTCAAAAATAACTCAAGTAGTAAGGGATTTCAGTCTCACTTTTAATTTCCATGAGACATAATCCATGATAACAACTAATATCTTCTAAATGGTTTGTATAATGACCATAGTTATATTTTATTATTTTTATTATTATAATTTTATATAATTAAATTATAATTTTATTATCTATCTTTCAAGGTGTTTACAATTCTAACATTACCAAATCGGTAATAGAATTTTGTCTCAATTTACCTCCTTTGAGACACATGTTATACTAAGCACCTATATTATTTTACAATGTGTATATACTAATCCTTTTCCATTTTATATCATGAATATAATACTATTAATGATATTCTAAAATTAATTTAATGTTATTATTTCATGGGGATTTGGATTCATGGAAACAAAATTATTAAGATTTTTAAGTCATGATCTCACTATTTATCAAGATTATTTATGATCATGTATCCAATGTAAAAATATCATGATCTAACTCTCATGAATTATAATTTATATTATTATAATATTTTTATTAATTATATATTCATTTAATTTTACTATTTTTCCACTATTTGGTACTTAATACAATTAAGAAAATGTTTATAAGATTATCTAACTTTATCTTTCTCTTCGACCATAAATCTATATTATTTCAAAAAAAATTCTTCTAAAAATGTTTTATGAATTTATTATCTGATATTTTAAAATATTTTTCATGTAAATTCATTTTTAAAATGTTCTATGTTTTAAAAAGTGTTTAATTTATTTAAAATCTTCTATTATATGTTTTCATGGTTATTTTCAAAGAAAACGGTTTTCTAAATGTGTTACAATTTAAAAACCATTATTAAAAGTAGAAAGGATATTTTCATCATAGAAGTTTTAAAATGATTTTTAAATATTAAATAATTTTTTTTCAAACATTTTTTCAAAGAAAAGGATTTTTAAAATGTTTTATATCCTAAAAGTTTATTATTAAATAAATATTATTCTTCTTAAGAAATGCTCCAAGTGATCTTTTAAAATCCTTATCTATCTAAGATGATATAATTTTTTATTTTTTATTATTTATAGAGGATATGATCCATGGAAACAATTATTATTACTTATACTAATGATTTATTTTTACGATAAGAAGTTTTTTATGAAACCCATTTCTCTTCCATGGATTATACCATGATAAAATGCTTATGAAACTTTCATCATTTAATGGGTTATTCTATAATGAAATGATTATGAAAATTATCAATTTTCAATAGATTATGAGATGGTGAAATTTCTATGATAACCATTTCATTTAATGGGTTATTATATTATGTTTATTAACCCCTGCTTTTTTTATGGGTCATCATATGATGAATTCTTTATTATATTAGGAAACACATATGTATGATTTCATGATGTGATGGGTGGTACCTGAACTTCCCTTTAATTCATTAGTTGATGATAAATGGAATATGAGCTTAAAGGGTAAAAATTTATAGACCAAACTCAAAAATAAAAGGGTATATGGGTTGTAGCTCAATCTTGAAAACAAAATGGTACATGGGTTGTAGCCCAAGAAAAACAAAAAGAGTGAAAATAGGTTTTAGCCTGAGCCCAAAAATAATAGGGCACTTTATTTATAGCCCAATACCAAAAATGTGAGGGTAAATGGGTTAAATACCATGCCCAAAAACAAGAGGTTGTACATGTAGTAGAAAAATCCCAAAAATAATAGGGTACATTAGTTGTTATCCCAATATCAAATTAGGTACATGTGTGATTATCCCAAGCCTATTATCATATAAAGGTATTGGAATGTGTTCATGACATAATATGTCTTATGATTATGTGTATGAAAAACTTATATGTAATATTCCAAGGTTATTGTATCTTGTCTCCTACTCTTCATCAACTTATGGTTAATGTCTTACAAACTACCAATCTCTATTCCATGAATCTAGATTGTGGTCTTTATATAAAGGGTGTGATCTTTTAATGTTGTGTTCATGTTATGATACCTGTATTCTTGTGATATGGTTACATATCTCTCTTGTTTACCCTTAAAAAGCATCTGATCTCACCTATTTATTATGTTTCCTTTCCCTTAGTTATGAAGAATGGTTTTATATTATAGTACTAAATGGGGGATATTTAAGGAATTTATTGTTGAGATTTTACCAAATTAGACTGATGTGTTCCAAGTTTCCAAAGACACTAAACTATTACAGTCCTCAAGAATATACTTTTTTAATGTGTTTAACAATAATATTAAATGATATAATATCTATAAATGATAAGACTCTGTCTCTATACAAAAGGATATAGATTTTTTAGACATTCAAACTAATGAAGAAGTGGGATTATCTACTCTCAATATTGAGAAGGGGTTTAGAGAATGAACCCATGATTATAGAGATTAGAAGGGAAGAATGTTGTTTCATTATGGTGGGAAAATGATAAATATGGAAATAGGATCCAACCCCCCACATATCAAAAATGTGGGAAGAATCATCATGGGAACTGGATCAAAGGGATGCATATATGCTTAAATATTGGTATAGAAGGCCACTAATCTCATGAATGTCAAAAGGAAAAATAGAATATGGCCAATGTGAAGGAGTAAAAGAGATCACCACCCATGGTTAAATGCTTAAACTATAGGGATAATGGTAATTATGCAAGATAGTGCACTAAACCTTAATTCCATGAGGGTAAATAGTGTTAAAAGCTACCAAATCTAAAGTTTCAAGGGAATGATTATTCCATCACAACTAATGAACTGGAGTAATAAAATGAATTTTTACAAGCTACACATCATATTCAAGAAAAAATATACAATTATTATTTTCTTCTAGTTTAATTCATTTCATTATATCCTAAAATCTTCCTAGAACTATTGAATCAAATCCTTAATACCTTGAAGTAGATATTTCTATAAAAAACACCTTGTGGTTTCATCATTACAACCAAATTGTTGGACTCTTCTCATATTGGCATGTGTGGGAAGATTCTTACAGTGAATGTTATAATAATTCCATTGCTCGAATTTGATTCTATATTGGGAATGGATTAAATATCATTATAAAGATAACACATTAAGTATTGGGAAAATAATATATCTTCTCATATTATGAATCATCTCATGACCCTTAAAAAATGAAATAAAGTCCTTGAATCCTCTTTGGAAATTTCCTCAACCATGTGGGTGCTGATTCCCTGTGAAGAAGCATATATGACTCAAATGGACAACTAAAAAAGAATGTATCATCCTTGATGAAATAACCATTGTCATGTAATACAGTTTTTTACTTTTTGAAGAGTTTCTGAGACATACCCCGGAGAATAAGGTAGAGTTATCAAAAAAACTTATACTTAGAGACAGTCCTATCACTAAAAGTCTCTATAAAATATTCCCTATCAAACTAGAGGAGTTAAAGAAGAAACTTAAAGAGAATTTGGAAAAAGGGTTCATACACCCTATTGCATCACTTTTGGGTGATCCAGTTCTCTACTTAAAGAAAAAGGATTGATCAATGCAACTATGTATCAATTACCAGGAACTCAATAAGATCACCATAAAGAACAAGTATCATCTTCGAAAGATTGATTACTTTTTTGATCAACCATGAGGACATCAATACTTATCAAAGGTGGATATTAATTTTGGATATCATTAACTGAAGTTGAAGAAGGAAGATATTTGAAAAACATATTTTCATAAAAGGTATGGGAACTATGAGTTCATATTTATTCCCTTCGGAATTACTAATTCCCATGAAATCATCACGGACTTGATTAACACGGACATTAGAGACTAACTAGAAACTTTTGTGGTAGTTTTTATTAATGATATTCTTATATACTCAAAGAGAAATTAGGAACATAAATAATATCTAAGGATTGTACTGGAAAAATTAAGGATGTATAAATTTTATGTTTAGCAAGTGTGACTTTTGGATGCAGCAAGTCAAATTCATTGGTCATGTGATCACAAATGAGGGAATTTCTATGGACACTTCAAAAACAATTTTAATGGAGGAATAGAACAGACACACTAGTATCCTATAAATCCATATTTTTATTTTATTATCAGGGTAATACTGATGTTTTGCGAGAAAGTTGTCATTATTTTCTATCCCACTAAGTAAACATGAAAAGTGGTAAAGTATGTCTAGACAATACAATATGTGGAAGGCTTAAAGGATCTTATGAATAGGATAATAATTTCACAAGTACTCATACTACCAACAAGGGGAGAAATTTTTTGTAATATATAGTTTTTATTTTATAAAATTAGTAGGTTGTGTACTCATGAATAATGATAAAGTGGACTATACCTCCTGAAAGATGAATATCCATGGGAATAACTACTTAACGCATGATCTTGGGCTAGAGGCTATGATTTTTTCCTTAACAATCTGGATGCACTACCTCAATTGAGAGATTTTTTACATATATACTGATCAAAAGAGTCAAAGTATATATTCACACATAAGGATCTCAACATGAATCAAAGAATATGGTTAGACCTAATATTGGACTATGATTACTCTATTCATTACTATTCAGGAAAGGAGAATAGGGTAGTTTATTATGTTAGAAGAAAAGAACATGTTACTATATCAATTATGTGGATTAAGAAATACCCTATATTAATGGATATTAGAAGGATGTTTTTGGAAATCATAATAGAAGGTAACACATCATTCCATTCCCAAATGATTTCCCAACAATATATCCATCAGAAGATCGAGGAGGCACAAATGGATTTTATGAATCTAAAAAATAAGTTTAAAGTGGTATATGAAGGGAATATACATTTCTTCCACATTTATGATAATGGTTTTATTTGGTTTGGAACTAGGCTTTGTGTTCCCTCATCAACTAAGATAAAAAAGGATCTATTAGATAATGTCCATAGCTTATATTTCTCTATCCATCCAAAAAGCACCATGATGTATCACGATATAAGGGAAAAAATTTGTGGGACAATATGGAAAAGTTTATTATTAAGTGCATCTCAAGGAGCTTGATATGTTAGTAAGTTAAATCATAATGAACGAAGTACAATGGTATGATGAAACCATTACCTATATCCATGTGATGATGGGAGAACATCACAATGGAATTTTTATCTGATATATTGAAGTCATCCAAAGGAAACAATGCAATATGGGTAGTAGTGGATCAAATCAGTAAGATAACCCACTTCATTGATATTCATAAAGATTTATCACTTGAAAAATTTTCCATGATATATTTGAAGGAAGTGGTGAGGCTTAATGGGGTTCCACTTTCAATTATATCTGATCATGATCTAAGGTTTACATTTAATTCTGGAGAATTTTTCAATAGGATTTGAGTACTGAATTGAATTTTAGCATGGCCTATCACCCCCAAACTAATTTCAAATCCAAAATAACTACTCAGATACTTGGGGGTATTCTAAGATCATGATCAATATAATTCAAAGGATAATGGTATCAGCATCTGCCATTAGTTGAGTTTTTATATAAGAATAATTTCTACTGGAGTATTCAAATGGATCGATATAAAGCTCTATATGTGAAGTGATATAGATATCCAAACTGTTGGGTTGAATTTAGAGAAAAAATATACATGGACGGGACCTTGTGAAATAGATAAAATAGTAGTTTTAGACTATCAAAAAAACATAAAAGCTTCTATGAGTGGGAAAACGTGTCACGGTAACAAATATTCAAAGGGATTTGGAGTTTGAAGTTGGAGAAAAATATTTCCTTTGGATATCACCATGAAATAGAGTCATGTGGTTTGGAAATAAAGGGAATCTTATCCCAATGTACATTGTTCACTTTCAGATCCTTGATCGCATAAGAGAAGTGGCATGTTAGCTTGTACTTCCACCAAAAGTGGATCAATTTCATGATGTGTCCCAGATATCTATCGAGAGGTATTACACACCCGAACACTCACATGTAATAAATCTAAAGGTTCTACAATTGGAGAATGACCTCTCTTATAAGGAGGAACTGCTGAAGATCTTGGATCATAGAGATAAAGTCTTACCAAAAAAGATGACAAAACATGTAAAAGTGTTATGGTGGAACCTTAAATTTTAATAGGTGACATGGGAATTAGAGGAACCAATGAAGGATAAATACCCTCACCTATTTTATCCTTAGTATGTAAAATAAAATTTTGAGGATGAAATTTCATAAGGGGAAGAATATAACGATCCAAAATGTTATTAATGGAGTTTTCCTCATTATAAGTTTTTTAATATAGAATAAAATAGATAAATTACATAGATAACTCAATAAAAATATTTTTCACATTAATGGATATTGAAATAAGTGGTATTTTAAGAAATTAAGAAAACTCTCTATAATATTAGAATAGTAACCCAACTATTGGAATATTAATATTACCATTAGAAGTAGAAATCTAGCTGTTAGAATAGTAACACCAAAAATAAATGTATAATTTAAATTTAGGTATCTTATAAAAGAAAATATGATAAAATTATATCATGTTATAAGTAAATAAATGTTTTAAAAATGATAAATTAAGTGTTGGTATTTTTTTAAAACATAAATGTTTATTTACAATTTTATAATTAATATCATGATTAAAAATAAAATCTGTTTTCATAAAATAGATTCATAAATTAAAATTATGTTGTATTATAATTATAATACAATTTTATGAGATCTTAATTAGTTTTTTGAAGGGTTATAGAATAGATTATGATATTAAAATTAGTATTTTTTGAATAAATGATGATTTCATTTAAAAATTAAATTTATCATATTTTGAAAATTATTTTTATAAAATTGAAACCATTTTTGAATTATTCCCACCAAAAATTGTTTTGGATGACATTTTTGGAGTTTTCTAAAATTTTTGAGGTTTTGGGAATAGTGAAATATGAAAAATTGTGGTATAAGATAAATACAACAATTTTTTAGTAATATATGATATGTGGATGATGTAAGCACTCGTTTATTCAAAATCTCTTGAAACGTTACTATATTTAGTCCTTTGAATCATCACAATTGATAGTCTTGAGCCAAATTAATAAAAAAAATGAAGAAAATAAGAAAAACCACACCTCTTCTAACAAATAAATACCACCCATTCCCCTTAAACACTCTAAGCCATGTATGTAACAACTCAGGTAAAAAGATAATAATTTGTTTTTATAAATACTAGTATTATTGAATTAAATAGTTATATTCATTATGTTATGTGATTCATAAAATAAATAAAATGGTTATTTATTTAAAATATTAATTTTTCAAATTATAGAATTTTAATTTGAAAAAAAAAAGTATTTTTGATTTCATCATGTCTAGATTCTCTTAGTATGAATTTTTGATAATTTTCTAAAAAAATTAGTGAATAGTAAACAAATATAGTCTTTTTTTATAAAACATAATATTCTTTGTGACATCAAAAAGACATAATTATGATATAAAATTTATTAAATTTATAGAATAAATAAAAAATGATATTATAATAGATATATTTTACAAAAATAATCCATAACATAGAAATTATAATTTATTTCATGATAAGTAATAAAACATTATCAGTGTCGATGTACTACCTGCTTAGCATTGGCAATGCCAAATTTGGTTCCTTGTAGTTAATAATTGAGTGCTGCAAAAACAATTCCCGATTTTATTATTAATTATAATGTATTATTTATTATTTTGGATTACATTTTCAAATTTTACAGTTACATAACATAAATCATATCCACATGTTTGTGCAATTCTTGCATAAGGAAAGAAAAGACAAATTAACATATTAATGAAGTTGTATTGATAGGATATAAGTAAATATACTTAGTGAATATATCTATAATATTACCTTCAACATAATATATTTATTTTTATGATATTAATTAATTTATAATTGTTATATATGAAATTATTAACTTTAATTCTTATGGAATACTAGGGTAGTTCTTGTGCAGGCCGAAGAAAAATAAATAAAATGATTTTAATTGAAATTATAAAAACCATTAAATGAACCCAAATTTCACTAAATCCTTTTATATGAGAAATTTCCACCATTGTTTCTTTTTATTCTAATTTTAGTTCTTTTTGACCCACATGTATCACTTTATTCCCTTTAGAATATTTTATTTAAAATAAATACAAGTTGTTCACACTATAGTTGTTAATTAGTATAATATTTAAATATATCGTTTTCCAAAAAATATTTTTAGGATAATTAGTCATTAGAAATATAATAAATTTATATTTTTCATGTAAATTTATTATTATTTTTAAGGAATAATTATTTACCTTAATGACTTTCACAATGATGATGCAGTAAGTATTTAATTAATGAATAAATCAAATAAATGATATTGAAAATAATAAAAAAACATAATTTGAGATTTTTTATATTATTAATGAATTATCAAGATTAATATTATATTATTAGGATATAATAAAAAATTCGATTTTAATCTTTTTCTTGATGTTTTTAAATTCATAATTATCAATAGTGTTTAATATGAAAAATATTATTTTTTAGAAAGATATATATATATAACTAAATTATTTAAAAACCAAAAAATCATTAAAAAGGAGAAAACATATAATATTCTATCAGAAATGTGATCTAATGTGATTTTCAGGCCTTTTTAAGTCTCTAATTGAATATTATATTTATTATTTTTTAAATTTTTTTAATTCTTAAGTTGTCCCTAAACTCAATTATAAAAAGAGACTAATCCATCAATAAACATTTATAACCTTTTGCTATATTTCTCTATAATACTATAAAAAATTCCATTTTAATCACCCATTTCCACATTTCAGTGCTTCACAAAAAGTCCAATTCCAAGTGACTGAGGAGGTTCACAGTGATAGATCTTTATGAGGTAAATCTATTGTTCGTCTCTTTTAAATTATTTTTCACTTCTAAATTATCCCCACACCCTATAAAATCGTTCATTATAACTGCATTATCTAATATATACTGTAAATATATTGTCCAAATGGTATATTAATCACAAAATCTCATATTTTCTTTATTTAATCATTAAAATGATATTGTTGTCTAAGGTGTATCAATTTGTTACCTTCGTGGATAATGATTTTATGTTTCCCTTTACCACAATAAATGAAATATAAAATTAACTTATAGTTTTTTAAAATTAAATAAGTATATATAATATCTCTTTGGGAGCATCATTTCTTTTTGACAAGGAATTATATAATAAATCACCCATGAATCCTTGAGGAGAACATACCCAAAACAATAAAGAGAACAAAATATTATAAATAAATGTGTGGAAAGATATTATAATAAGAAAATTTAAGGTATTATAAATATATATATATAGTTATCTAAAAAATTAATAACGCTATTTAAATAATTATACAAGAGGTTTGAACGATTTTTAAAGAAGTTGAACCAGAGGTGGCGGACTTTTCTTTAAAAATACTATTTTAATTTTAATTTTTACTAAATAAAAAAATAATGTTTTATTAGTATTCATATTAATCATAATTTCCCAATTTTATGAGTACATAATTGTTTATGTTTTATTTACAATATTTCAAGGTTATTTTGAAGAAAATTTTTTTCCTTTATTTTTGTGCAGTATTCCTTTAATAAGTGATTTTTTCCAAGAAATTTGGTTATGATGTAAGTATTCATGTTTTATTTTTATGTTCTCATTTTTATGAATTTTTTATGATTATGGGTGGTTCTATGATAAACCTAGGGTGGGTGATCCTGTTCTAGAATCCAATTAATTGGGTAAATGGATGGAGGTAGCTGGTTAGGTTTCTCTTAAGAGATTATTAGTATATACTATAATGGTTCTATGTGTAATTGTGATGGTTACTCTATATATAGTATGGAGAGGTGTTGTATTTGTAATACTGATATAAAAATGATTCCATAAGTTACCATTTATGATGTTTTTATGATTTCCATGGTTTTACAATAAACTTATGATTTTATAAAGGGATCTAAAGATCATTTTTTTACTTTGTCTAAATGTTTTCATTCATGGAATAATGGTTTCTTTCTTTCATTTTATGTCCCTTAATGATCTTTTTATGAACATACCACGTTTTAAAATTTATTTTAATAGGGTTTTAGGATGTATAATATAAAATAATAAGACAATATGAATATTATAAACATAATTCCATATAAAGTATTCATGTTTAAACAAAAAACATATGTATTGTAAAAAATAGATATTATTCGGTAGTATTCAATTTTTATGCTTATAGGAAGTCATGTAAAAATTATGACCTAATTATCTAAAACTTTAAACCAAAAATATCTTTAGGAATGTAATAATGTGAAATATATTTTAATTTTCTATATTATAAGTTTTTTAAGGTTGGTTCCATATATTTGGTATCAGAGAACAATCTAGAATGTTTTAGGGGTTAAGATAATTTTAATAAAATACTCATAAATTATTTTTACCTTATGGTTTGGTTGTGATGAAATATAATTTAAAGATTACAATTTTCATTCATCTAAGATACGTCGGTTCGGAATTGTTTTCCATAGAAGAAATGGGGAAGCTGAAGTAGGAAGACACCAAGAAGATAATATCATTTTGAATCTTCAACTCATAATTGTGGGAATTGGAATCAAAATTTTTTTGATATTAATGGCCTAATTGAAATAGGATATAAATGGTGGAATCATCCATTCATGAGATCATTTAGATCATCCTTAGAGGAATATATTAGTGGTGTAACATTTTTATGAGGCAACACGCTCCTATATTTACTGGATCTTTTGAACTAGTGGTATCTAGATGGTGGATTAAATCCATAGAAAAGAGTTTCTATGTCATGGGGTATTCTGACATCCAAAGGCTAGTCTTTCTATTTATCATTTTGAAGCTGAATATTACAAGTGGTGATCAATATTAAAGAATATCAGGGATATAGAGAATATTTATTCCTTGTAATGTGATGAATTTAATAATATTTTCCTTGAAAAATATTTTCCTAAGGACCTTCAACATAGGATGAAAATGAAATTCCATGAATTGAAGAAAAGGATAAATTTCCAGTGGTTGTTTGTCAAGAAAACTCCACTCGATTGGAAATGTATGCTCAAAATTTTATACAAGATCTAGATAGTAAAATCAATCATTTTGACTTATTATTGAAGCCAAAATATTGTAGGCAATTGGCCTTTCATGAATTAAAATGTTACAAAAAAATGATGTTCATAGAAGGAGGAAATGGAGTTTTCCTATGATAATGTGTAGTTTGAAAACCAGTAGAAAAAGAGCTCTAGGTGGTAGGAGAGAGGAAAGAATGCATCAAATAAGTTTGACGGTAAGAAAATTAAGTTTTTCATTTGTATGAATTATTGTAAAAACAAACTAGGTAAATCCTTTTTATTTCTAGTAAGTGTTTTAAATGTGGTATGTTTGGGAACATGGATCATTATTGCAATGAAAAAAATCATGGTGGTGGTAAGAAAATTTCTGATATATAGACAATGAATTTTATTAAATTTAATGAGATAGTCATTTTAAAAATGAGTGTCCTAAGAGGAACCTGAGTGATGGAATGAATCCAGACTGTCAGAATAATGGTATATTGAAATATTTTGTGACTAAAACATCATATGTTGGGTAATCCAGTAAAGTGGTATCAGATACGTTGTTTTTTTACTCATATTTTGATAGTGTTTTATTTGATATTGGGTATAAACATTATTTTATTTCTCAATAATTTTATAGTAAATTATACATTTCACCTCAAGTAATGAAACAAAAACTTATTATAAAATCACCGAGGGGAAATTTTAATGAAAAAAATTATAAAATCATCCTGTAGTTGTTTGTGTAAATAAATTACCTGTAAACCTTTTTGTTTTTCCCTTATTATAGATTTATAATATTCTAGGTATGGATTTGATTTCTGATTACCATGTTTAGATTGATTATAGTGTAAAAGAAGTTATCTTTTAGAAAGATTTTTGGTTTGTATACAATAATGAACCCATGTCATTGATAACATACCAGGAAGATAAAGAAATTTTAAAATATGAACATGAAAGTTATCATAATCATATTTTTGAAAACATAGGAACCTTTCAGATTAAGTATGTGACAATGCTAAATGAAAACCTATATGTTTTTTCTAATGAGTTTCCCAGTTTTATACCTGATCAGGAAGTTGAATTTATCATTTAATTAATTCTTAATGATAAGCTAGTTTCAGAACCCACTTATCAAATTGAACAGGTATAACTTCTAGAATTAAAAATTAAATTAATAGTGTCATTGGATAAAAGTTTTGTTCGTCATAGAACTTCACCATGGGGTGATCCTATTTTATTTTTTAAAAATAAATTTAGCTCTATAAGAATTTGTATTGATTATAGATCATTGAATAATATCACGGTTAAGAATAATTATCTTTTTCACCATATCTATGACTTTTTTTATCACCTTCCGGGAGCTCAGTATTTTTCCAAGATTGACTTTAGATTTGGGTTACATCAGCGGAAGCTAACGGTGGATGAAATTATGAAAAAATCATTCCATGCTAGATATGGGAATTATGAGTTTGTTTTTTATTCCCTTTAGTTTGTAAAATGTACCTACTATATTTATGGAACTTATGAATATAATATTCCATGAATATTTGGATAAGTTTAGGGGTGTTTTTATTGATTATATTGTAGAGCTTTAAAACAATTATGAGGATCATGAAAAACATCTAAGGATTTTCTTACAAACTATCAAAGATAATAAACTATACAAAAAAATTATCAAATGTGATTTTTTTCGAACAATTTTATTTCCTTCGGAACATTGTTAACAAGGATGGAATAAAAGTTGATCCTAACAAAAAAATTTGTTTATGAATAAAAAATACCTACAAATATTTCTGATATTTGAAGTTTTCTTTGATTCGAAGGCAATTACCAGTAGTTTATTGAAAAATTTATCGTTATCTACCCACCAACAAAGTTTACTTGAAAAGAAGTTAAATTTATCTAGACAAAATATTGTGAAATGTTTTTTCAATAATTAAAAACATGGTTTTTGAATTTTCTTATTTTGGCCTTACTAGCAAGAAGTGGTTATTTTTTCATCTATAGTGATTTTTCTTTGAAGGGACTCATTTTTTCTTTGATGTAGAATTATCAGATAATTGCTTATGCTTCAGGACAACTGAAAACTCATAAGTCAGGTTATCCCACACATGATTTCGAAATAGCTAATATAATTGTTTTATTTTAAAATTTGGATTAATTATTTATATGGATCAAAATGGAAAATATATACTAACCATAAAAGTTTGAAGTACATATTTACTGAAAAGGAATTGAACATGAGGAAGAGAATATGTATTGACCTTATAAATGATTATGATTGAATGATCAATTATCATCATGGAAAATAAAATAAATTGGTTGATTCTTTGATTGGGAAATATAATTCTACACTAACCACATTACATATAGAACATGAACCTTTGATTAATGATTTTGGGAATTTTGTCTTGGAAGTTGTTGATGCGGGAGATTCCTCTATTTTTCTTCAAGTGTCTTTGTATTCATCTCCCTTTGAAAGAATTATCAATGAATATAAGGAAGACCATTATTTATGTAAAAAGTTAGCATTGGTTAAGAAAATTAATTTTACTAGATTTAATATTAATAAATATTATGTCTTAACATTTGGAAAAATATTATTTATGACTTTTCTTTCCCATCTAATGAAATAATTGTTATGTAAAGATCATATTACCCTATTTTTATTTCATCCTAGTAGCACTAATATGTATAGAAAACATCGAAAGTATTACTTGTGGGATGGAATAAAAAGAGATATTTCTTATTTTACCATGAAATGTTTTAATTGTTAATAGGTTAAAGTAGAATGGTAATTACTGATGAAGATTCTTTAGCATTTTCCAGTGAAAGTGTGGAAATGGGAAAATATATCAATAGACTTCATGGTGGGACTACCAATGACTTTATGAGGTAACAATGTGATTTGGGTTTTATTGATCGAATGACTAAATCTAAAAATTTCATTCCTACTTGAGATAATATGTATTTAGATCAGTTTTCTCAAATGTACCTCAGAGATATAGTTAGGTTACATGGATTTCCTCTCACTATTGTATTGGATAGTGATCCTAGGTCCACGTATAAATTTTTGAAAATCCTACAAATGTCATTGGGAATTGAATTAAATTTCATCAATTATTTTCATCATCAATTTGATGGATAGTATAACCATACAATTCATAATTTGGATGATATGATTCGATCTTTTTCAATAGATTAACATGGAATTTGGGATTAATATATTACTTTATACTATTTTTATTATAATAGTAATTTTTATTCTAGTATACTGATTGAACCTTTTGATGAATTATAGAGAAATCATTTAAAACTCGTTCATTTTAGGATGAATTTGGGTAATGGAAGTTAGTGTTACAAGAATTAGTAGAAGAAATGACTAATAAAGTGAGGATAATACATCAATATATGAGTAAAGCTGAGAGTAGGTGGAAATGTTATGCAGATAATAGGTGGAAAGACATTATTTTGAGGTAGTTGATCAAATTTTTCTTAAAGTATATAAATGGAAAATTGTTATGAACATTGGTAAGAAAGTAATGATAAGCCTATATTTCATTGGACATTATTAAATCCTAGAGAGAGTGATACTGGTATTCTACTGAGTATCTTTTCCTCTGAGTTTATTGTAGGTATATAATGTTTTTTTATTGATGTTAAGAAAGTACGTGTCACATTCAACTCATGTTTTCAACCCAAAAGTAGTTTAGCTGGAAGAGAACCTTTCTTTTGAAGAGAAACTTGTTTATATTCATGACTATAGAGATAATGTATTGAGAAATATGGTAATTCATAAAGTTAATGTTTTGTGGAGAAACTACATGGTTTAAGAAGCCACGTGGGAATTTGAAAGTGCTATGAGGGAAAGGTACCCTGATTTTTTTAATAAGTGAATAAATTGAGAAGAAATAATTTATAAATAGGGTAGAATGTAACAAACCAAGTAAAAATAGAATATTTTGTTTTTTATATTTATTAGTATTCTTGAATTAAATAGTTATATTCATTATGTTAAATAATTCTTAAAATAAATAACATGATTATTTATTTTAAAATTTAATTGTACATATTATAGAATTTTAATTTGAAGAAATACAATTACAATTTTCAATTAAAAATTTTGAAATTATCTTAGTATGAATTTTTGATAATTTAATGAAAAAGTTGGATTTTTGGTGAATAGTTAATAAAACTGACTTTTTTATAAAATACGGTATTCTTTATGAAAGTTTCAAGACATAATTATTATATAAAATATATTAAAATTATTGAATAAATAAATAATTATATTATAAGATAAATATTTTACAAAAAATAATTTAGAACATGTAATTTATAATTTATGTCATTATAAGTATAAAAATCATTTTCTGTGTTGACGTAGTGTTTGTGCAGTATTGGCAATGTCAAATTTAGTTCCTTATAATTAAAAATTGTGTGCTAAAAAATATTTTAATGAATTTTTTGATATTATTATGTATTATTTATGTTTTTTCTAGTATTTTATAATTTTAGAGTTATGTAACATAAATCTTATCCAAATGCCTCGAATATACATGCACAAGGTAAGAAAAGACAAAATAACAAATTAATGAGGCTCTCTTGGCATGGATATAATTAAATATTCATAATGAAAGAATATAGAAGATTCTATTGAACCAAATTTATTTTTTTATAGTAATTTATTTTTAATTTTTATAAATTAAATATGTAACTTTAATGCTTACGCAATGCTGATGCAATCCTTGGGAAGGCTCAAGAAAAATAAATAAAAGGAGTATAATTAAAATTATAAGAACTATTAAATAACCCCAAATTTTACTAAATATTTTTCTTTGAGAAATTTTTTCCCATAAACACGTTTTATTATAATTTTTGATCTTTTGGACCCATATGGACCAATTTATGTTCTTTATAACATTTTATTTAAATGAAAGACAATTTGTTCAAACTATAGTTTTTTATTGGAATAATATTTTAATATATGGTTTTTTAGAATTTTTTTAGAAAATAATTAATGATTTAAAATCTAAAAAAATTATCTTCTTGATGGTAATTTATTTTTAAATTTTAGGGAATAAATATTTTCCTTAATGTTATTCACAATGATAATGCATTAAATATTTAATTAATGAGTAAATCCAATAAATGATATTAAAAAAATAAAATAAATAATATTTGATATTATTAAGGTAATTAATGAATTATATAGATTAATATAATATGTCTAGGGTATAATAAAAAATCTAATTTTTATCTTTTTTATTAATGTTTTTAAAGTTGTAGTTATGTATAGTGTTTAATTTGACAAAATTTATTTTTCCTGAATATAATATATAATTAAAGTATTTAAAAATACAAAAAATCCTGAAAAAATACAAAAATTATAATATTATATAGAAAATGTGATATCCTATTATTTTAGTACTTTTTTAAGTCTTTAACCTTATATTTGACTTATTATATTTTAATATTTTAATTAATTCTTAAGTTTCCCCTCACCTAAATTATAAAAGGAGACTCTTCTCTTCACAGAAGATCATTACCTTGGGACTTATTTCTCATCTATACTCTAAAAATATCTCTTATAGTAATACCTTTCCACATTTTAGTGCTTATGGTCTCACAAAAGGACCACTTTCCTGTGCCTAAGGAGTTTTTGGAGGAAAAATTTTCAAGAGGTAAATTCATTTTTCTTCTCTTTTAAATTATTTATCACTTATACCTTATCCTTACACCCTATAAAATATTTCATGATAAATATAGTATCAAATTTATATATCAAATTTATTATGTCAATGTTATATAAATCATCAAATCTCTTAGTTTCTTCTTTTTTTCGTAAAAATGAAATCATTGTGCAAGGTGCGTCAGTTAACCACATTCATGGATGATGAGTTTTCATTTCCCATCATCACATACATGTAAAGTTAAAAATAAGATATATTTTTTTAAAATTACCTTGATATATATGTTATCACTTATGGAGTATCATTTAATTTTGATAAGGAAGTCCATAATAAACCAACCAGGGAATCCCGAGGGGAACGCAATAGAAATAGTGAAAATAACTAAACATTGTTTATAAATGGGTAGAAATATGTTGTAAGAATATAGTATAAGGTATTTTAAATATGAATTGAGTTTTATAATATATTAATAACACACATTAAACAATTATATATGAGGTTTGAATACTATTTGAGACATTCAATCCTGATGTAAGGGAATATTCATTAAAAATCTTCTTTCGTTTCTTTTTTCTTAAATTCAAAAAGGAATGTTTTTTAAAATATACATAATGAGAATCCATTCAAATTTTCATTAATACTTGATGTTTTTATTTTTTATCTATAAAACTTCGTGGTTATTTTCAAAGAATTTTTTTCCCTTGTTTGATTGAAGTATTCCTTTAATAAGTGATTTTTCTCAAGAAATGTAGTTATGATATAAGTAATCATGTTTTATGATTTTTTTCTATTTCATGATAATTTATTATAATGATGGTTAGTTCCGTAATAAACCAAGGTAAGTTGATCCCGTTATAGCTTTCTAATGCATTGGGTAAAGGGACGGGGTTAACCAGTTAGGTTTCTCCTAAGAGATTATGGGAATATATTACGATATTTATTCTAGGTTTTACCATGATGGTTACTTACTATTTAGCTAGGAGAGATACCTTATTTGTAATAATGATATGAAAATGATTCCACTAGTTACCTTTTATTATTTTTGTATGATTTCTATGGTTTTATAGGAAAATTATGCATTCATAAGGTGAGTTAAAGGGTATTTGTTTTACATTTTGAAACTTTTTTAATTCAAGGACTAGTGGTTTAATTATTCCTTTCTATGTCCCTTACTAAGTTTTTTTGTGCTCATACCAAGTTTTTAAAAAAATTATAGGGTTTAATGATGGATAAGAGAAAATAAGATTCCAAGCAGAATATTGTAAATATTTTTAATGAAAAGAATTAATGTTTAAATAAAACACTCATCAATTGTGAAATAAATGGATATTGATTTATTTGTATTCAAATTGTATTCTTGTAGGATTTCATGTATGAATTGTGATGTAATTATATATACCTCTAAACTAAAAATATGTTTTGGAATTTAAAAATTTTAAATCTATTTGAATTTACTATATTATGAATTGTTCAAGGTCGGGTCTTTATATTGTATATTGTCTAAATTTTACCCAATTACCTTACCAATTCTATTCTCCATGTCTAATACTATATGGTCTAAATAAAATACGATAACCAAGTTCCTTAAGTTGGTTCTCATGTAAAAAACATTCAAGGGGTAAAATCATCAATTCATCTCTTTTAATTTCTTTTCTTTTCTAATCTTATCCTCACCTACCCTATCCAAAGTGCCATGATAACTTCAGTATAATATATATATAGAAATTTATTATGGTAATGGAGTATCCAAAATAAAATCTCTTCTCGTCTCTTATTATTCTAAATATGAAAACATTTTCTATAACGTGTCAATTCAATTCCATCAAGGATGATAATTTTTCATTATCCATTACCATCATCAAATATGGTCATAAAACAATTATTATGGTTAAAAAAAATTTAATATGTATATTATAAATTTTTATGGTTTTGGAAAAAAATTATTGACATGATATTAAATAAAATGAAACATGAATGTGATGGTTGGAAAACCTCCAAAAAAATTAAACAATTATCATTAATGTTTTATCAATTCAAGCATCCTTATACCATAAAAAATAAATGATTTATGGAACATTTTACACTTTTATAAGTTCATTAATACCATATAATTTAAATTCTATATAATTAAACCCATTTTACAAGAACTTATATATTTATACACAAGTAAACTGACTAGGGAACCATGAAAACGAAATCTCTTGGAATGATGAAATTGAACTCTATAACTAATCAAAATTGCTATAAAATAAATTAATAAAATTATAATAAATAAAAAAATATATAAAGGGTTATTAATTAATAAATAAATTAATATAATTTTATTATCTAGGACATCAAGTGAAATTTAATAATGCATTCAGACATAAGGTAAGGGGATTCTTGAACTCAACTCCCTTTCTTTGGGTTATTCCTCTTTCATGCCAAATCTCAATATGTATATTTTTTTAATATGATTAAATTTTTATTTAATTTTTATTTCCTTATATTCATAGTGATATACATATTTTACAATAATATTTTCTGATAAATACAATGATTTCCCAAAACAACTCTTCATTTCAAATCACTTCTTGACTCTTATTGAGTTATTTATTCTTCACTCAAAATTAAAGATTCTTATACCAAATATGTTCTTTTCCATTTTCAATTTGGGTACACCAAGTTTTTTCATGAAATCATGATTGATTTAGTCCTTATTAAATCCATTAATTTTTTGTGGTTTACAACATTACTTTTATATATATATGTTCTATGTGGCATGCATGATTATATAAATGTTATAATGTGATAGTTTGTCCTGTAATTATATATCCCCTCAATGCATTGGGTAATGTGATGTATCTCATGAGATAATTTTTATTATTTATGAACATGATGCTAGGCTTGCTTAAAAATATGGTGTTAGGATTATGAATATATGTTAAGTGTGAACAAGATGGTAGCTTTGTTCACAAATATGTGTGGTACTTGACCTCAAAGACATGATGTTTTCTTTTTTATGCATTTCCACATTCAATGAATTAATCCAATGTTAACCAAATTTTATTGATAATGATTCTATTATTTTTATATAATGATTACTATTATTGTCACCAATTTTATATTGATCTGTGTCCCTTATTCATCTTCTTGCTAAGAATTTAGCTCACCCTATTCTTTGATGTATATCCTCATATGATTAATTGTACTAAAAAATGAAAGGACCACTAAGAAGATATAGAAGAAGGGATTGAATAATTTTTATTTTATTTATGAGACTAATTTTCCCAAGACACTAAACCTTTTGATCTTAGGTTTGTATCTCTATTATGTTTTTTATATTAAAAATGTAGTAGTCATGTAAGAAAAAGTTGGGTTTCTATAGTATTTTTTTTTATTCGAGTGGTGATTAGGTGGGTGGTAGTATACATAGATTCTATGGAGTCGAATCATATATAGGAATGATATTTACATGTTATCCATGCATCATAAATAGATGTTTTATAGTAATTCTTATTTGTTTACAATTTCACCCAGACTGGTTGTGGAGATTGATCACTTGAGTTATGTTCGTCATTGATTCCATGAATATTCTAAAGAAGAAAAAAAAGAAATATATTTTTGATTAAGAACAAATTAGAATGAATTTTAAATATTTTCCATTCAAAAATTAATGTATTTCCTATATCTTTATCCTTTTTTGACATTTTATGTTTTTTCAAGGCCTTTATTTTTATTTCAGGTGGTACTTACTTTTCATGATGGGGGAATGGGATTCCTTTAATATACAATCTCATTTGGGGTGTTTAACCTCATGTGTAAATTTCCTGATAATTTCTTCGGTTCTTAGGTAAGTCCTTGGGAATGTGTGTGGCATTAGTGGGGCTCTTGATAATTGGGAACACAATACTTTATCAGAGAGCATGAAAACAATACATAATCTACCTAGGTGAAGGACTAAGTCTAAGAAATTTGGGATTTGGAATGGTAACTCAAGGTATGTATTTTAATGTAGGTTATTAATTTAGTGGGGAGAACACATATACATTATTTTATGGTATCTTGATAGTTTTATAAGATTTATTTCTAATCTGGGTACCATAAACAAAGATTTTAATAGGAGGATATTAATAAGATATAATTCATTATAATTTATGAAAATTATGAGTATTTGGGTATGAAATTTGGTCTTATTAATTCTCATACATTTTTATGGTATTGTAGAATCATACATTTCATCGATTTTCAGAATATTTAATGGTTGTTTTGGTGGATTATATTTTTTTGTACTCCAAGATGGTGTAATAACACATGGATCATTGGGATATTATTCTAATAACTCTAAAATAACATAATAAATATGTAAATATATATTAATGTAAAATTTGGATACAGGAATTGACATTTTTGGGCCAAGTTATTTCCAAAATAGGAATCACAGTGAATCCTAAAAACATTCAGAAGTTAATGTCTTGGTTGAAACCTTTGAATGTGTCTTAGATTTGGACATTATTAGGTTTGGTTTGTTATTATTGTAACAACTTAAGTTTTTATGAATTAATTTTTTATCCATAAATTAAATTTCATTGACGGATTATATTTCACATTTCATCGCATTATGTTTGATTTTATGAGACACATATATTATCACGTGGTATACAAAACAATATATTTGGCTTGTTCCACACATAATGTTGATTTCCATCAAAAACTTTTGTTACATGAAAGACATATTTTTACATATGTTAATCCAATTTAGGTAATTGGGGTAAATTTTTCATTGAAATTTCATTTAAAAACATTTTAAACGTTTGTATATTTTCACATTAAAACCTCTCATTTCACCCTATTTGTGGGATTAATTTCAAATTAAATTCTTCCACGTTTTTATTATAATTTTTAAAAAAAAAATTAATATTTCAAATAATAATAATATAAAATTTATAATAATATAAACTTATTTTTTAGAAAAAAAAGTAAAATAAATAGAAATTAATTACAATGGTTAAGTTAATAAAAGGTTTACTTAGTGATTAAACTTTAATCGTATGGGACCAAATGACCTAGAAATTTTTCAAAAAGAAATTGGATGAAAATATTTCAACAATTTGTCATTTTTCTATATAATTTAATATTATTTTATGCACATAATATAATGGAGGTCTCTCAATAGTGTTTAACTTCTTGTATTTATAATAATGTCCCTCCTCTACTATAAAAGGGCACTAACCCCCCCCCCCCCCCCATACTCAAACCTATAAATAATTTTGGATAATCCAACCAATGAAAAAAATTAGATAAAAAAATCCCTCCTATAATTCTATAATCCTCACTTTGGTCTAAAATCAAACTAAGGAAGTCATTCCCTGAAAACCAAAATGAGTTATGCAAAGAAGAGTTAACATTCTTCAATGAGCATTTTTGTTTTATTTCTTTCTCCACCCCATTAAATTATTATTATATAATGATTATATAATAACTTAATTAGCCTAAATATACTAATATTTTTTAAGGGTACTACCTACACCTTCACACACTTCCAACAAATGGGATACAAAATCGTTATTTGTGTGTACGGTGGACTACCATCTCCCGAATCGATGTCATTTTTTCTTTCATTGCCACCTATAAAGGTTTGAAATAATGATTTGAATACTAATTTTATATTTTATATATTATATTTATGATGTATTTATGATTTTTTAATCATTATATAGCACATACATTCATGATTTCCATTTTATGAGAATACAATAACCTCTTTTGTGGACATGTTGAGTATTGTATCCTCAAATCAATGTGATTCATTCACACATTACATGGAAAGAATTAAGGATGGGTATAATAAACATATATCATTTATATGAAATAATAATTACACATTAATGGTAATATATATATATATATGATTCATTTACTTTCTTACTTTCAATATGATAATAAAATGGAAATAGTGTTCACGTGTATGCACAGCCTACCATCTCTATGAACGGTGTATTTCATTACCTATTTGTATATTTTAGAGATTATTATAAACTAATATATTATGAATATATATGGCATTTATATCATTTTTTAAATTATTTAAATAATGAAATAATGATCTAGGGAAGATGATCAACAATAAAAAGTCAACACATATATGAACAACAAAGAGGTTTATACTTGAAATGAAACTTTATCATAAAATTGTTAATAAATCGGTAATATAAAGTCATAAAGAATATATGGTGATATATATATATATATTAATATGTTTCTTTGATAAATATATAATAAAATTATATTTATTATAATTCATTTTTGAACAAGTACACTAAGAATAAATACTTAATGTAAGGGGATTTCAGGTCTCACTTTTATTTCTGTAAGCATTATGCCATATTGACCACTTATTTATTTTGTGTGGTGTATATAATACACTATGAAATTTAATATAATTAGTTTAATTTATTTAATGATATAAAAAATTTAAATTTATTCTAATATTTCATATACATAATGATTTAAAATTTACTCATGTAGTAAGGGATTTTTGGCTCACTTTTATTTTTATGTGATACACAAGAAATTTCCACCACCTATTTATTATAAGTGGTGTGTATAATTCCCATTAATGTTTTATATGATTCCTAAAATTAATGTTATGGGTATTTATATATCAATTTTATGCTCTTACATTCATTGGTTTTCTAGTTCTGATGTTAGAAAATAAGTAAGGTAATTTTGTCTCTAATTTCCTTCTTTGAGACACATGTTATGTTATGCCCCTATATTATTTTATGAGGTGTATATAATTTTCATTGACATTTTATATCACTAGCATCATTATTTTAATTATATTTTATGCTTTGTTTTATTTTATTATTTCATCAGTATTTTGATTCAAATTCACCAAAGTGGTAAGAGTTTATTTTGACAATATCATCATTTATTGGGATTGTTATCCTTCCTTTGAAGCAATATTATGTTATATATCTCAATAATTCTCATTAAATTTACTCTTCTATGGTTATTAATGATATCATAAACTAATGGTACTATTTTTACACTCTTTTGTACTGAATATAATTAATAAATTGTTTTTAGAAAATACGACATTATTTATCTCTTTTATAGAAAATCTATTTTATTCATAAACTAAATTTTCAAAAAATGATTTCAAATATGATTTGAAAAGGTTTTTTAAGACCATTTTCAAGTAAACTAATTTTTTAAATTTTTAATGTTTTAAAAGGTGATTAAAATGGTTTTAAAATCTTCCTTTATAAATTTTAGAGCATATTTTCAATAAAACAATTTTCATAATGTTTTACGTTTTAAAATGAATTTTTCTAATAGAAACAGATATTTTCCTTAAGAAATGTTTTAAAACGGTATTTAAAAATTATTTGTAATCTAATATGGAATCCTTTGATATACTTTATGTTTTAATATGTATTTTGTCCAAGGGAATCATTCTTATTCTTTCTTTTTATGGTTTATGATTAAGATGAAAAATATTTTATCAAACCCTTTTATCTTCCATAGGATATACCATGTTAAAATGATTATGAAACCCACTTCATTTCATTGGTTATGCTATGAATAAATGATTATAAAATCTATTTATTCCCCATTATATATGATCGGATGAAATTTTTATAATACCCATTTAATTTCCTGGGTATGATATGATGAAGGTTTATGATCTTGTGGCTCACATATATATGATTTAATTATGTTATGGGTGGGAACTATATATCCCTATAATGAATTATGTAACAATGGATAATCACGAGTATATTTTTTATTAATGAACCTAATTAAATGTTCACAACATTATGTATAAACCTGGTTACATGTTCACAATGTTACGAGTGAACCTTATTAAGTGTTTACAATTTTATGCGTAAACCTGATTTCATGTTCACAAATATATAGTGAAACTTATTACACGTTCACAATGTTACATGTAAACCTGAATACATGTTCACAATGTAATGAATAGACATTATTAAGTGCTCATATTTTTATTTGTAAACATTAATTCATATTCACGATGTTATGAATAAATCTTGTTATATTTTCACAATGTTATTTGTAAACCTAATTACATGATTACAAAGTTATGATTTAACTTCATTATATTTTCACAATGTTATGTGTGAAGCTAATTACATGTTCACAATGTTATGAATGGATGTGGTTTCATGTCCATAAGTTTATGTGAGGTCATAATTTCATGTCATTAACTTAATGAGTGAACTTGTTTCTATTTACACATGTTCATAACGTTATAATATGATGTGTATTCCAAAACTATATGTCTAATTCCTACATTATATTCTCATAACTCATTTTATTTGATTATCTTGATATTCATGTCTTATGAACTAACAATCCTTATTCTGTGACTTAAGTTTAAGGTCTTTGATATGAAAGTTATGACATTAAAATGTTATGATCGCATTCTCCTACCATAACACCAGTTTTATGCTTATTTAACTTCTTTATTTACCCTTACTGAGCATATAAGATCACCCTTTCTTATATTTCCTTTCCCTAGGTTATGAAGAAAGGTCTTAAGTATGAGTAATAAATGGGAAGATATTTGTAGAAAAAATTAAATATTTTTCATCAAGATAGAATATTATATTCCATGTTTCATAAGATAGTAAAGTATTATGGTCTTTGTCTATGTACTTTGTATTATGATGAATATTCAGCTAAAATGATGTAATATCCATGTATGTAAATAATGGGTCTCTATAGTTGGTATCAAAGAGATGAATATTCAACATTTAGAAACTAGGATGAGAAAAAATTAGGGATGTCCCTAAGGAAACATCTAAGGATATGTTTAGGGATGTCTCTAAGGAAAATTCTAATGATGAGTTGATTATAGAAAAATGTCTTGGAATTTTGGTAAAGGATAGAGTTATTGGTTTCCTTGTAATATATCTTTGACCGGATAATAAAATTATATTTCTCTTTGGCATAGATGTATATTGGGTTAATGACCCCAAAAACACTATATCGATCTACACTAGATCGAGAACTGGTGAAAAAAATCCGGCCTTATTATACATCGGGTTTGACCCTCCTAGGAGAAAGGGTTTTGAAATTCAAAAACATGTTACAAACCATCATGAAGGATTTAAATATATGATAAATCAAAGGTTTTGTAGATGAAAAAAAATATACTGATTTAGACATCATATAAGTTATTTTTCATGATATGTGATTTTCCTCTATGATAAGTGTTACTCACACCATGCTTTCCTGTTTTAGTCAATGGACGGAACAAAAGGGAACTGGGTTAATATTGAATGTGATGGAAAAATTTTTAAAGAGAAGATTAATGGGATAATCATTAGAATAAATGATTTTTTATTTTTTTAATCCTTTTTCATGGAACATTATTAACAATGTGAACCTTAACTTACTCTCATACTCACGAATGAAGAGAAGGAAAGAATGTTCAGAGGTATCATGTGATGGAAATAATAGAGAAATGAATATTTAGTTACATATATGTCAAAATTTTGGGGAGAAAACTCAAGTAAATCTGTCAAAGTAATGACAAGATGTCATATGTGTGGTGAATAAGGCCACATAATAAGTAGTTTACAAGGACGAATAAATAGTTTTGCTAATTAAATATATATGAATATTTGTCTCCATAAGGTGTTATAAATAGTTTAATGTTTTATGTATGGAAGTTATGGAAATTATGAAAATCAATGTCTTAGGGGAAATATCTTGAAGGGAATATATAAGGTTGTAATAGTAATGGTCTAGTTATTGGGGATAAAGAGACAACGAGAGAAATATGAAAGGTATGTGCTTTTAAAATAGAATTTTTTATAATAATTATTAAACAAGATATGAATAATATTAAGTCATGATTCGTATTTTAGGAAAGGGGTATTAAGGAACCAGATGATGAAGCCTAGCAAATGGTTTGAGAAATAACTGGGCTGATTAAAGGGTATATGTATTGGAATTTACAAATCATGTTATATAAATATTGAAGTATGATTTTCACATTTAGGATTTTTATAAATATATTTAATAGTTCTATTTACCTAGAAAATTTATTTAATATAAAGGTGATATTTTAATCAAGGGAACATGACCCTTAATTTGTTCATGATGTTGATAAAAAAATTATCTTGGAAAAAGAGATTATTGATATGGATAAAGTTAATTGGATAGAATTGATAATAGCATAACTATTAAAGTATTTTTTTGAAATGGTGGTTTATGTCATCATTGATTATAATTCCTGCATTTTTTATTTAAGGAAAATATCCAATAAACATTAGAATAAAGAAGCATGCATGTTTTCAACAAAGATTTCTGGTAATTCAGGTTATTACCATGTTTAAGAAAATAAATGATGATGGTATTAACATGTTTGGTATTTGATAATAAATTGGTAATTTATAATATATAGGGGAATAATGTTAAACTGATTTAGTGAGATTCAATATAAAGTTTGCGATTTTCAACTTTTGGAAGGGGAAAAAGGATAACCATTAAGGAAATGCTTTTTGTTGATCATTGAATTTGGATTTAGAGGTAAAAGTATTATTTTCCCACTTAAAGATTTATGAATATTGGACAAATTTTTCTAACAATTTTTATGATAACTAAAAGGATATGGAATTTAATATCATTCTATCTATGGTTATTATGATCCATTAGTGATTCAGGAACAAAAAGTTTACCTTCTTATGTTAGAGTAAGAGATGAAGTAGAAATTGATCAAGGGACCAATTAAGGGTGATATTGTACAAATGAAATGGAATTAAATTAAGTATTTCTATCTCTTTATGAAACTTCATTAAATTTATAAACAAGATATTGATGTAAAATATTGTCTTATTATCATCATTTTTATGATATCAATAACCATTTCACTTCTATTTAGGTTATTATTTTGTGATTGTAAAATTCATTTTGATCGCCCAATTTTTATTAATTAGATATATTTATCAATCTCTACAATTATATATGCTTTTATTCAATGTTTGTATCTTCACTTTCCACCTATTTTCACCTTTGAGGAAACCTAGTTATGAGTTACATTGGGTACGTAAAATGTTTTAAACGTTCCTTCTTAATGGACTTTTTAGTATTTGTTTTTAATATGTGGGTTTCTATGAAAGGAAAATTCATGAATTAAACCTTTATGGACCCATATGAATTCGATGGGTAAAAATCATTTTTAAGGGGGTAGAATGTAACACCCTGGGTTTTGATGAATTAATTTTCTTTACTAAATTAAATTTTTTTGTTGAATTGAATTAAAATATACGGCACATTATTCTTTATCTATAATAAACACCTATATTAGATTAAGGTACCAGAAATATTATGTTTTTATTATGTTACACATAATGTCTAGTTCCTTTGACAACTTGTGTTACATGCAATACTAATTTTTACCAAACTACAATATACTCTTAATATTATTATTAAAATAATTTTATAGTTATAACCTAGCCATTAGAATAGAATATATTAATAATAATGAAATAATTATGAAAATATGTTTCAAGAATGATTATAATATCAATTATATGGTTATCAATTAATTTTAAATGAAAATAAAATCAAATTTAATATAAGGGATGTTTTTTTATGTATAATACTATTTTTATAACCAAAAAAGTAATTTTTTATTAATAAAGTAAATTAATCAATATTATAGATATATATTACTAAAATTTATATATTATAAATTCAACTAAGTGTTTCGAAATTAATTCAATAATTTTTATAATTGTAAAGTATGAACAAAATTAATTTTAGGCATAAAAAGGTGTATTTTTTCCAAATGGTGGTTTGGTAACCTTTTAATGAAACACCTATTTTAAACTAAATATTGAAAATTTAATAAATTATATTTGACTAAATGAACTTAATTTTTGAAATTGTAATGTCAAAATTATCTTTCGGTGTGTTTTTGGTCTTTTTCTAAAATGTTTTATTTTTAATGAATATTAAAAATATTGAATTTTAATAGAAAATTGACTTTTAATTTAATTTATTTATATAGTTAAATTATATTTTTATTTTATTTTAAAGTATATTTAGATCACTTATACATATATTAATTCAATTTAACTCATTTGAATCAATTTTACAATAAAAGTTTGTATAAAAACATGTCAATCTTTTGAACATTATCAATTCAAAAACAAATCCTTTCGTACCATCTGTGGGAATAATTTTAAATTAAATTATTCCAATTATGTGATTATAATAAGTTAAAATATATTCCATATTTTCAATAATAATAATTTATAATTTCTATTATGGTCAAATGTCATGAACCAACCTGATTCGACCCTAAACCAGTCACCTGAGGCAGTCCGCAGCATGGCCCAAAGGGCGTTCCTAATCCCCCCGGGATGGAAACCAATGTCAGGCATCAAAACTAAATAATTGGGAATGATTTGGCCCATAAATTAAATACATGAAAATAAATAAAGAATAGAAATTGGAATTAAAACTCGCAGTGGAAGGAACAAATAATAATAAAGCTATGCATACCTGAATGTGACCCTACGGGTAACCACTGAACTCAAACCAACGTCCCACTATAGTGACCGAATATATGTAAGAAAAAGCACTGAAGCTAAAAAAGGATAAAACTATAGGCGTGAGTATTAAAACTTAGTAGGTGTGCCCAAACTATCTATTCCTCTATGAATTTATTTTAAACAAAGAAATATTAATATCATGTTTGAACTACAATGTTTTTTACACATTTTCCCTTTAGAAATGAATCACAGTCCATTTCCCTTGTTAAATTTAAAAATAGATTCCCTTTTTTTGAAAAGGACATTAGAATTTTAAAGGAGGTGATGTTTACAATAAAAAGGGAGGAAGGAAGTGTAAATCATTTTCAAAACATCTATCCATAACACTTGAAACCATTTTATCACTTTTAGCAAGAAGTTACACTACGCAAGGAAAAAATATCAATAAACATACAACACAGGAAATGAAAAAAACCACACAACAGTAACTAACCATCACATGCATCTCAATAACCTACCATAGTTAACTAATTTCCAAACAAAAATGGAGAACATAGGAGCTATTGAATAGTATATAACATACTATACATGTGACTCATCCTGAAAGCATGCCCTACCTGATGACATCATAATGCCTGATCATTACCCTACCTGGCTTGATAGAGGGGTCCAATCCCATAGTAATGATAACAAAATAAGCCCCTATTATGGGCCACTAGTGTAATCTAAACTAGTACTGCAATTGTTCACTGAAAATTTTCTCTCTATGTTGGGTCCTCATGTTCAGACTAAAAAGGGGGTTGATTTAACAAATACCAACCAAGAAATCCAAAAAATACATTTTAATCTTACACCATCAACACACACACACAAAAATCACCACTGAATCGGTCTAAGGGATTTTCTCCCTCTTTCCTTAAACCATCAACACATGAGGGAATTCCTATTCGAGGACAACCTATTCCCATAAACATCCAACTAGGCAATAGGTGCATCCCAAAGAGGGTTTTCAAAATAATGAAATTTACAAAAGTACCAAAAAGACATCAAAAACCCATTTAACACTAAATCATTTCCAAAATAACAAACACATGCCACTTTTCAAAACCAAAATCCACTTAGACAGTCGTTTAAGTATCCCAATTCATCATTTTAAATATAAAACACCTTTTTAAAAGCCAAAGGGGAATTTCACCAAGCACTTGGTATGAAAATTTAATAAAAAAATCCATGCAATTCACCTAAGAATATGGAATCACTCAATTTCACAATAAACATTTTTTCTAAAAACTATACAATACTAACTTGCGTTAAATAAAGGTGTTAAAAGAATAAAATCAATAATTCTTTAAATTTAAAAGGCAAATGTATAGGGAAACCTACCTCAGAGTTGAACAAAACTGAACATTAATCCCTTGAAACTTTCTAACTAAGAGTTGTTACTCCCCCACTAAGCATATTCATATTAACATACATATAAGGACACCTACCTCCTATGCACACACTCGTATGGCCATGAACCTATGCAAGGGGGTACTTACATATATTATCATATTCATATACATGTCTCCACTCACCTACATATGCATTTCCCTATATATACATGGGCACAAATAGACCTATACAATTATATTAACTTCCATGGATCAATATACACATAATGGGGGAACCTATTTATATATATAATTACCCGTGCATATGCAGGCGAGTCACCTTAGACCTGGCAACATGAAACCACAAGTCAGTGACCAATGCACATTAATTAAAAAAACAATAATCCATAAACATCATAATACCCTCAAATAAAAATAATCCAAACTAGGGAATCCAAATACGTTTCAAAAATCATTGAAACATTGAAGAAATACAATGTTAAAGGAATACAATCTTTTTAAAGTAAGTAATTACAAATGGGGCCTTAAGTTCCAAATACACAGACCAAACACTACACAATTCCCAAATATCCTTTACCTTATTTAACTCACACCAAAAGAGGATTCAATGCGAAATGGCCATAGCTTCTAAAACACACACAAAATAATTTCCATAAAGTTCCTTCAAAACTCTAAAGTGATGAAAACATTATAAAAAACCAAACAATTTATAAACAATTATATAAACAAACCAAACAGTTAATAAAAAATTTATATACAAGCCCGAAACTTTATAGATAGTTTTGTAAAAAACTCAAACAATTGATAAGTAATTTTATAAACAAACCAAATAACCCCAAACCAATTTCACAATTAGATAATTTCCATTAAACCGTAATTAAGACTACAACTTAAATGAAAACCCCCAATCCCACTTTGAAGAACAAAATCATTTAAAATAAAACCCCCAAGTTCCAAAACTATAGGAATTACAAAAAGATATATTTAAAAACCTATTTTTAGTAAATTTAAACAACACAAAAACACCATTTTAATCAAGCCATAGATAAATAAAAGGTGAGCATGAAATTAATGAATTAAATGGAAACATGCAAGTGACAATGTAGGGTCCCGGAAAGGAATAGTTGGATTCACTTACCTCAAACCAAGTGCGAACGCAATGATGTTTCATCAGAAGGAATAAAAAGGCCGCACGAAGAAAATGCACACCCTAGACAAAGATCAAAATGTGCAAAACACAATGTGAGGTGTTGGGGTTTTGGTAAATAGAATAAAAAACCCCAAGAGAAAGGAGAAGCAACGAACCAGATGGAAAGAGGGTTATCAGCTAGGGGAATCAAAACCAGAAAGTGATAATGGATGGAGCAGGGTGGATTCACCAGACTGAGGGCTCGTGTCGGTGAGCTGGAGGGCGCTGACCGGATAGGTCTGTATAGGGGTGTTTAAGCCGCCGTAATAGGGGGGTTCATCGAGCTGTGTGCCGCTGGTGGAAGGGGGTGCGGCGGTCGGTATGTAGTGCAAGGAGGAGGCTGGCCGACACAAGGTGAAGGGGTGAGGGGTGGTTTGGTTGGTGAAAAGTTGAGGGAGAAGGCTGGTGGGAAGGCTGCCACGTATGATGAAGTAGGAGGGGTTTGCAGCACATAGGAAGGAGGGGGTTTCGGGTTTAGGATACCCTTCATCCCCACTTTTATTATTAAAATAATAATGATAATATTAATTATAATAATAATAATAATAATAAATTAATTAATTATAAAGGTAATTTTTATTAATAATAATTATAATATTAATCATAATAATAATTATTATTATTATTAAAAATAATATTATTATTACCATTAGAATTATTAATCATTTTCCATAATTTTATTTTATTTAATTTAAATTTAATTCACTTTATTTATTATGCAATGTATATATTTATTTAATCTGAACACTAGGTCATAGTTTTGTAAACCTGTGTAAGTCATGTTCCACAACTCTGACCCACTCGGGCATCTGCGCAGGCACCGCGTAGTTACTCATAACATTGTGGGCTGACTGTGCAATGGTGAAAAGGTTTCTAATATTAGATATATTAATTAAGGATATGAAAAATCATAATAAATCAATCCAGTCAGGGTGTGACAATTATCCCCACCATAGAAATTTCTTCCCCCAGAAGATCACCAAGCTAACAGTTAATAAAATCCCATGTCCATGCCCACATAAAACCGAGTAAAACGAAAATCCTCGAGGTGACCATTCCCAACACATGTCACACCTGACTAACTCAAGGAGAACCAGAACCTAATATTGAGGGGAGAACTCAAGAGGGTTCTCACCACCATGTGAATTCACTAACACAAAAACCTTGAAACCAAAACACACCACCCCATAGTGGGCTAATGCAGGAACTCCCAACTGATCCAAACTAACTTCTATAGCACGAACGAAACAACACCTCTGCTGGAACATGGAACATTCCACCTAGACTAAAAACCCCCAATACTAGATAAAAACCTACCTGAAGAACCTAACCCAATTAGTGAACCCAATTGTAACACCCCAATCTTCCACGGTACTCTTCTCTTTGAATCATACGGTAGTGTGTGTTCTACGCAACTTTGAGTTCTAAAACACACCACAACCAATCAAACTAGCCATTATGAATAGTAATACCCAATTTTTTAAATTTTATAAATTTTATCTTTCAAAATGGACTTCATTTTTGGATTCGTAATATCGAAATTAGATTAGGATGAATTTTTTGTATTTTTCTAAAAACATTCAATTTCTGATGAATAGTGAAAAAACAATGAGTTATAGTTTAAAACCGAATTTTTATTTAAATAATTATTTATTTTATTTAAATTTAATTAAGGTCAAAATAGATACATAATACCTATATAATTTCAATTTAATTAATTGTAGTTAGTTTAGAATAATTTTAGATATATAAAAATTTTATTGAACTTTTCACCGTCTTTTACCCACCTCCTAAGAGAATTTTTAAATTCACATAAAACATAATTTTACCACTTCTATGAGTGGAATTTTGAAACCCCAAGAGACATGGTTAATATCAAGGAGTAAAATTTGGTTCAATAGGATAAAAATAATATTTGGTGAATAGTAACTTTTTACTTTTATTTATCATGGTTAAAAGTAAATAGGGTAATTAAGGGTAAAAATGATAATAATATTACCCTAAAACATGTCCTAATTATATTGTACAAGTTTATCTCGACCAAAACCAACCTTAGGAATAAAATATTATCATTTAGGTCCACTTGGATTAGAGTAGGACATTTATTATTATTTAATTCAAAGAGTTAAAAGAGTGAAAACAAAAGATTAATTACTAAACCATATTTAATATAGGGTTATAGATAAGATAAATTAGATTATAAATATTCATTAGAAATATAATATTATTTCCTACATCATTTTATTTTATTTATAATTTTTAGACATTAAATAATTTAATTTATATATGACACAATGGTGATGCAGTAATTACCTAATTAATGAAATATTAAAATGATTGATATTATAAATATCCAAATAAACGTAATTTGAGACTTTTATGAATTAAAATAAATTTATAGGTTATTATGACATGTTATTATTGATTTAATTATGTTTTTTCTAATTAATCATGCTGTTATGATTTTCAAAAAAATCAAATACCAGATAGTGTCAAAATTGACATAAAAGAGTTTTTAAAACAAATATTTTATTATTAATTGATATTCAATTAATAAAAATCTATGGTTCAGCCAAGAGACATATATAATTATATTTGTATCATTAATGAACAACTTAGGGTTCTCTTTGAAGTTTATAGTAATTTTATTAACCATATAATATAAAAATACAAAGAGACAGGGTAAATGTCAAACTAATTAACGAAGAGTTAAAACTAGATGATAAGGTTACTAAAGTGACCCAAACCTGTCTAAAACCTATTGGTTGAGTTTTTTTAGACCCATACCCACCTTATACTGTAATTAAATCAGTTTTGAGCCATTATAAACCGAATATGAATTTATTAAAAAATAATATTTCTAGCTTTTCCAAAGGTTCCCATCACCCCTCTTATAAAAGGTCACTCCCCCTGCTCTCTAATTCACACCTTAAAAGCCTTTTGGATCAGCAAAACCCTACCCAAATATTCTCTCAAATTCCCTCAATTAAACATAAAGGCCTTATTTTGATCATAAATCCAACCTAAGGATACCTTTGGATCAAATCAAATGAAAGAACCCGAAGAAGAGGTAATGTTTTCACCACCCTCTATCAAGTTCCTTTCTTCTTCAACTTCTTATTTCTTTATTATTTACATTATAAAATAATAAATCCAGTATCTTTTATAAACTATGATTTTATTGAAAATATGGTACAACCATATTCAGTATTCTATTCATCTTTTGAATGACATGTCACCATACGTGCGTACGTACGGCTTACCGTCTCCACGTCGTGGTATAATTGTTATTAAAAACATTTTTATTTGGATGGGTATGATAATGATGTGTAATTGATGTAAATAATAAATATAACATGATAATGATTCTGTTTATATAATATACCATCCAATTATATATTATTTTAATATCAAAAGAATGATATTGTCACTCGTGCGTGCGTACGGACTACCGCCTCCACGAACGCGATGAGATTCATTCCCTATCATGTCCATGCAAGTATAATTCTCATTTGATGATTAAAAATAATGTTTAAGGACTTGATATAATTCTGTATATGAATAAAATACATCTTATCCATAACAAACACGACTTATTTAATAAAACATATAAAAGAAAACGAGTAAGTTAACACCCGAAACAACGATAATACTAAGATATTATTAACAAAGCCATGTTAAAAGATTATATATGATATCATATTAATTTAAATGATTATTGTCTAATTTAATAACAATTATTTAACCATTATAAAAGAGGTTAACCAACCCTTGACCAAGAAAAAGTACAGGGTAAGGGTTTATTTCACAATCTCTTCATTATCCGAGGTTGTTTATACGTAATTATCTACTGGAACTCTTTATCATCCACATCCATGTTTCTTAAAAATGTATTTCAAATCAATATTACTATTTATAGACTATGGGTTAAGGTAATTTATAACCTTGTTGAATTTTATAAGATGTTTATAAAGGAATCATTCTGTCGTTTCCCAAATAAGGTCCTTTTAACCTTTTCGACCAAATTAAGGTAAGAATGTCTTTTTTTATCTTATACGGAGGGTATGTCTATTTTCCGCTATTATAAAATCATCGAAGCATCCCTTACAAGCTTATAAGGATATTTTCAAATTAAATGTTTTATTTTATAATTATGTGACTTTTAAATAATTTCAAAAAAAGAGATATTTCTCTCAAATAGTTTTGATTTCATCTATGTAAACATCCTTTAATGGATTTTAAGCTTATTTGAAGTTGATTTATTATAATACAGAACTTACATATTGTATTGAAGGTTTTGTGATATTTTTGACTGTGTATGTGTTATTTTTATACCATTCATGTTTTATGGAGAAATTATTGACATTTCATAAGCTATTTATAATACAAATGTTTATGTTATGTTTAAACTTGTTAATATGTGGAATGAATTGGACTTAATAAGTGATGGGTGGATCTCGCTATAGCCCCTCGATGCATCAGTAGGTCTCATGAGACAAATTAGTGTCTTGGCACAAGGCCTTGAAAAAATCTTATTCGTAGTCTTAGCACAAGGCATTGACTATGTTGTTATGATAGTATGGAATTATGCATTCCATCATTATGAAAGTGGTTATTGATATTTCATGTGATTATTAAACAAGTAGAATATCCATTTGAATAAGTAAATGGCATTATTTAATTTTATATTTGCTATATTATACTGAATTTCAAATTTAAAAGGCTTTTGTTTTAGTTATACTTTGCCTTAAATGTTTATGATTATTTATGAATGTTTCTGCTATTTTGTTATCCTTACTGAGCATCTGATCACACCCTTTTCAATTTTTTATTTTTCCCAGGATGTGAAGAAGTATTCTATAAATGACTTGTAGGGATAGTATGAGGGGATATGAGTGTCGACTATGGAGACTATGTTGTTGTAGTTTTCATTTTATTATGTAATGTAAACTTTATGAATGTATATAGTGATTCCAAGTCTACTAAACTAAATGGTCTTTTGAGACTTGATCTTTTGTGATCATGACAATGTTATATAATAATGCACTGACTCTGGGTAACTGGGTTCAGGACATTATAGTTGGTATCAGAGGAAGTTTAGTAAAAACCTTGCGAGCTAAATTTAGATAAAATTTGATTATATCACATAGACCTAAGATGGACATTGAGGATTAGTATAGAATAACTTCCTAGAATTTTGGTATTTTAGAGATTTTGTGAGATTTCTAATCAATACATCCCTATCTAGATACGATCATGTAAAGGCAGCTCTGACATAGACGTACCTAGGGGTAAAACCTGAAAACACCGCTTTGAGCTAGACTCGAACGGGAACTGGTGCACGACAATGGGTCTTGCTGCACTCATGGTTACAACACTCCCATGGGATATGCTTAGGATAATTCTCATTTTCTTTACAAACCATTATGAAGGGTTTATGAGTATATACTTCCTCAATGAAACCATTTTTATGGTTATGGATTATATCCATAAATTGTTCAATTTATGTTAAGTGTTTTACAGGTTTTGATTTATGTATTGTGATTCATAGACTAATCTAGTGTATTTAATTGTATAGAAATGGCACCCAATAGAAGGAATGTGAACTCTAACAATACGTATGATCCAAAGAGTAAGAAGAATCATATCTTTCACGGTACTAATCCAACATTTAGAATGGAAATAGTCCCCCATGTATTTTCAATATATGAATAAATAATATCATGTGTTAATAAGATAAGTAAAGAATTATTTAAGTCCTATGGCTTTGAAGGGAAGTAAGATAAGAAAATGATGGAAGAGAGAAATATGTATAAAGGGAAGAGGGAAAATAATAGTTTTCCCATATGTGATAACTATGGGAAGAAACACCCTGGAACTGGCCTGAAGGGAATGGGAGTTTGTTATAAGTGTGGAGAAAAAGGACACCAAGTACGTGATAGTAAGGGTAAGAAAAAGGTTTCAAATGTACAATGCTTCATCTGCAATGAGTTATGACACTACGCGAACCAATGTCCAGATCATCAGAGTATGCCCCAAATGATGCTATTGGATAATAATCAAGTTATGATACTACCATAGATGAGGAGGAATGATTAGAGTTCTTATGTTTTTATTAAAGAATTATGTCATTTGAGTGTTGTATCAATGATGTACTGGTTATAATAATTATGAAGTATATAAGGATTGTATTGTAGTACTATTTCATTAAGGACTTGGTTGTGTCCATATGCAGAATGATAGAGTTATTGCCTATGCATCGCAACAGCAGAAAATTCATGAGAAAAACTATTCAACTCATGATCTTGAGTTAGATGTTGTAATATTTTATTTGAAGATATAGAGAAATTATATCTATAGTGAAAAATATGAGATATATACCAATCACAAGAGTTTGAAGTATATTTTCTCACAGAAAGAACTCAACATGAGTCAAAGGAGAAGGCTTGAACTACTCAAGGATTATGATTGCATGATACACTATCACCTGGGGAAGGAAAATAAGTTGGAAGATTCTTTGAGCAGAAAGGATCATGGAGTTTTGAACAAGATGAGAGTTGAAAAGAATCCTATATACATGGATCTAGTAAATATGGATATGGGAATTACCATGGAAGGTAAAACCTCAATACTTTTTCAAATGGTTTCCAAAACATCTTTACTAGAAAGGATAAAGAATTCTCAAAACAATGATGAAAAGTTTAAAAAGAAGATTAAAGCTGTGAATGATGGGAGATTGAGTGACTTTGTGTATGAAGATGGAATTTTGAAATTTGTGAAGAGACATTGTGTTCCCGATATAACTGGTTTAGAAAAGGAATTGTTAGATGATGCTCATAGTTCCAATTTATCTATACGCCCTGGGAGCACCAAAATGTATCGAGATTTGAAGGAACATTTTTGGTGGGACTACATGAAGAGGGAGATTTTTGATTTTGTGTCAAGATGTATGGTTTGTAAACAAGTGAAAGCTGGAAGGCAATATCCTAGAGGATTCATGCAACAGATTCCTATACCTGATTGGAAATGGGATAATATCACGGTGGACTTTGTCATGGGACTACCAAAGACTCCTAGAAGGAATGATGCAATGTGGGTCATTATTGATCGTCTTACCAAGTCAGCACATTTTCTTTCTATAAGGGAAGATTTACCACTTGAATGTCTTGCAAGGATATTTATTAATAAAGTTGTGAGACTTCATGGAGTACCCCTATCGATTGTTTCTGATTGTGATCGTTGTTTTACTTCAAGATTCTGGAAGAGTCTTCAGAACGCCTTGGATATTGAACTTCGTTTGACCATTGCCTACCACCCTCAAACAGATGGACAATCAGAATAGACTATTCAAACCTTAGAATACATGTTGAGATCTTGCTCACTTGACTTTTAGGGTATTTGGAATCAATATTTACTTCTGGTAGAATTTTCCTATAACAATAGCTTCCATTCGAGTATTCAGATGGCACCATATGAAGCATTATACGGAAAGAGATGTCTCATACCAACCTGTTGGGATGATGTTGTTGAAAGAAAACTCGTAGGCCCAGAACTGGTAGACAAAATGATGGAAAAGGTGAAGGTAATCAAAAACCACATCAAAGCAGATCAAAGTAGGCAGAAGAGCTATGATGAAAACCGAAGGAAGGATTTTTAATTTCAGGTAAGAGATCATGTTTTCTTGAAGGTATCTCCATGGAAGGGAGTTATACGTTTCGGTAAGAAAGGTAAATTAAGTCCCAGGTACATAGGACCTTTCGAAATTCTAGAATGAATTGGGGTTGTGGCTTACCATTTGGAAATGCCGCCAAGTCTCTCCAAAGTTCATGATGTGTTCCACGTATCACTGTTGAGAAAATACATGTCTGACCCAACACATGTACTCACTTATGAGGAATTAGAACTGGAACCTGGTTTGTCTTATTGCGAAGAGCCAGTCAGGATTGTTGATACAAGAGAACAAGTGCTGAGAAACCGGACGACTCGTCTGGTAAAAGTTCTATGGAGAAACCATAAGATGGAAGAGGCAACGTGGGAACCTGAGGAACTTATAATGAAGAACCACCTGAGTCTTTTTATGCAGTAATATTCTATAAATTTAGAGGAAGAAATTATTTAAAGGAGGGGAGAATGTAACACCCCAAGCTTCCACGGTACGCTTCTCATTAAATCATACAATAGCGTGTATTGTATGCAACTTTCAGTTCTAACACACACCACAACCAATCAAACTAGCCGTTATGAATAGTAATACCCACTTTTTGAAATTTTATAAATTTTATCTTTCAAAATAGACTTCATTTTTTGATTCGGAATATCGAAATTAGGTTAGGGTGATTTTTTGGTATTTTTCTGAAAACATTCAATTTGTGATGAATAGTGAAAAAACACTGAGTTATAGTTTAAAACCGAATTTTTATTTGAATAATTATTTATTTTATTTAAATTTAATTAAGTTCAAAATAGATACATAATACCTATATAATTTCAATGTAATTCATTGGAGTTAGTCTAGATTAATTTTAGATATATAAAAATTTTATTGAACTTTTCACCGTCTTTTACCCACCTCCGAGGAGAATTTGCAAATTCACATAAAACTTAATTTTACCACTTCTATGAGTGGATTTTCAAAAATCCTAGAGACATAGTTAATATCAAGGAGTAAAATTTGGTTCAATAGGATAAAAATAATTTTTGGGGAATAGTAACATTTTACTTTTATTTACCATGGTTAAAAGTAAATAGGGAAAAAATGGGTAAAAATGATATTAATATTACCCTAACACATGTCATAATTCTATTGGAAAAGTGTATCTCGACCAAAAACAACCTTAGAAATAAAATATTATCATTTAGGTCCACTTGGATTAGATTAGGACATTTATTATTATTTATTTCAAAGAAGAGTTAAAAGAGTTAAAATCAATGTTTAATTATTAACTATTTTTAATATAGGGTTATACATAAGATAAATTCGATTGGAAAAGTGATTAGAAATATAAAAAGATTTCCTACATCATGGTATTTTATTTATAATTTTTGTACATTAAATAATTTAATTTATTTATGACACAATGGTGATGCAATAATTACATAATTAATGAAGTAATTAAATAATTGATATTATAAATATCAAAATAAATGTAATTTGAGACTTTTTATGAATTACACTACTTTAATAGGTTCATATGACATGTTAGTATTGATTTAATTATTTTTTTTCTATGTAATCATGCTCTTATGATTTTCACAAAAATTAAATACCAAATAGTGTCAAAATTGACATAAAAGAGTTTTTAAAACAAATATTATATTATTAATTGATATTCAATTCCAAAAAATCTACGTTTTGGCCAAGAGTCTTATATAATGATAGGTGTATCATTAATGAACCACATGGGGTTCTCTTGGAAGTTTACAGTAAGTTCATTAACCATATAATATAAAAATACAAAGAGACATGGTAAATGTCAAACTAATTAACTAAGAGTTAAAACTAAAATATAAGGTTAATAAAGTGACCCAAACCTGTCTAATACCTATTGGTTGATTAGTTATTGACCCATAAAAACCCTATCCTTGAATTAAATTAGTTTGGATCCATTACAAACCGAATATAAATTTATTAACAAATAATATTTCTAGATTTTCCAAAGGTTCCCCTTACCCATCTTATAAAAGGCCACTCCCCCTTCTCTCTAATTCACACCTTCAAAGCCTTTTGGCTCATCCAAACCCTGCCAAAATATTGTCTCAACTTCCCTAACTTCATCCTAGAGGCCTTATTTTTATCAGAAATCCAACCTAAGCATCCCTTTTGATCAAATCAAAAGGAAGAACCCGAAGAAGAGGTAATGTTTTCACCACCCTCTTTCAAGTTCCTTTCTTCTTCAACTTCTTCTTTCTTTGTTATTTCCATTAAAAAATAAAACTCCAGTATCTTCAATATACTGTGATGTTATTATAAATATGGTACAACCATATTCAGTATTTTATCCATCCTTTGAATGACATGTCACCATACGTGCGTACGTACGGCTTACCGTCTCCACGTCGTGGTGTAATTGTTATTCAAAACATTATTATTCGGATGAGTATGATAATGATGTGTAATTTATGTAAATAATAAATATAACATGATAATGAATCTATATATATGATATAACATCCAATTATATATTATTTTAATATCAAAAGAATGATATTGTCGCTCGTGCGTACGGACGGACTACCGTCTACACGAACGTGATGAGATTCATTACCTGTTGTATCCAAGAAAGTATAATTATCATTTGATGATTAAAAATAATGTTTAAGTACTTGATATCATTCTGTATATGATTACGATACAACCTATCCATATCAAACATGACTTATGTAACAAAAAATATAAAACAAAACGAGTAAGTTAACACCCGAAACAACAATAATACTAAGATATTATTAACAAAGAAATGCTTAAAGATCATATATGATATCCTATTAGTTTAAATGATTCTTGTATAATTTAATAACAATTATTTCACCATTATACAGGAGTTTAACCTACCCTAGACCAAGTAAAAGTAAAAGGTAAGGGTTTATTTCACAATATCTTCATTATCTGAGGTTGTTTATACGTAATTATCTACTAGGACCTCTTTATCATCCACATCCATGTTTCTTAAAAATGTATATCAAATCATTCTTACTATTTTATAGACTATGGGTTCAGTTAATTTATACCCTTGTTGAATTTTTATAAGATGTTTATAAAGTAATCTTTCCGTCGTTTCCCAAACAAGGTCCTTTTTAACCGTTTCGAAAAAATTAAGGTAAGAATGTCTTTTTTTAACTTATACGGCGGGTGCGGCTATTTTCCACCGTTATAAAATCATCGAATCTTACCTTAAAATGTTATAAGGATATTTTCAAAGTAAATGTTTTATTTTATAATTATGTGACTTTTAAATAATTTCAAAAAAAGATATATTTCTCTCAAATAGTCTTGATTTCATCTATGTCAACATCCTTTGATGGATTTTAATTATATTTGATGTTGATTTATTATGATTCAAAACTTCCATATTGTATTTAAGGTTTTGTGATATGTTTGAATTTGGATGTGTTATTTTTATACCGTTCATGGTTTATAGATAAAGTATTGACATTTCGTATGCTAGTTTTAATACGAATGTTTGTGTTATGTTTAAACCTGTTTATATGTGGAATGCATTGGACTTAATAAGTGACAGGTGGAGCCCGCTATAGCTCCTTGATGCATAGGTAGGTCTCATGAGACAAATTAGTTTCTTGGAACAAGGCCTTTACAAAATCTTATTTTTAGTCTTGGCACAAGGCCTTGACTATGTAGTTATGATAGTATGTCATTATGCATTCCATTATTATGAAAGTGGTTATTGATATTGCATGTGATTATTCGACTAGTAGAATATTCATTTGTATAAGTAAATGGAATTTTTTAATTTTATCTTTGACATATTATGCTGAAGTTCAAGTTTAAAAGGCTTTTGTTTTAGTTATACATTGCCTTAAATGTTTATGCATATTTATGAATTTTTTCGCTATATTGTTATCCTTACTGAGCATCTGAGCTCACCCATTTCAATGTTTTATTTTTTCCAGGATATGAAGAAGTATATTATGAATGACCGGTAGGGATAGTATGAGGGGATATGATTGTGGAATATGGAGACTATGTTGTTTTATTTTTCATTTTATGATGTAATGTAAACTTTATGAATGTATCTAGTGATTCCAAGGCTACTAAACTCATCGATATTTCGAGACTTGATCTTTTGTGATCATGCCAATATTATGTAATAATGCTCCGATTCTAGGTAACTAGGGTCGGGGAATTACACCAAGCATAGCTATAAAAGATGATTCTTCTAAGATACTTACATCCACAAATGAACATAGCTAAACTGAGATCAACCCATACAAGGGACATACACACTTTAAGAAAAACTCATGATTCAGAATAACATAATCAGACAAAAGAAACTATTTGGATTATAATTGAACATGTTCATCATAACTTCACAATTAAAGGGTGAGCTTACAATGATGGAATAACTCCAACAGGAAGGAAGATTAAATGAAAATATTTCAAATGTTCCAATCCTAACAGGGGCCACAAAACCTGGACTGAGACTTCACACCCTTGGTAACTCTTGGTTGTGCGTGAGATTTACCCCGAGACCTAAGGATGGGGCTCTGATTGCTAAAGAATCACCTACCTCATAGTTAGGAAATGGAATCATCCGGTCACAACATATTCTTCAAGTGACACTTACAATAAAACTTCTCTAGATGACCCAGACACCGGCAACAATGGAACATCTTTGGTGGGATGCGACATCATGACTTCAAGATCTCGAACCAGCCACACTGGAAGTACACCAAAAAGTGGTATGATGTAATAGATGTTAGAACCAACAAATATAGCTTCTTATAGATAGGTTCTCCTGACATGTGTTCCTCACCAGATGGGTAACGTCAAGAAATTCTACCACTATTAACTACACCCTAAGAATAGACCCCACTAAAAATGCCTCATCCACAAACCTCTCAAAATTGGATTCACAAGAATAGATCACCTTTCCCATAATATATGGGTGAGAACTCTAAACGAAGAGAGGAACCATCTCTTCAAAGTGGTCAGCATAGATTTTTATTGACCATTGGCCCTACCGAACATCCCAAAACATTTATACCTTCCTTAACTTCACCTCCTCTGGTAAAACCTTTGGAGGATGGTGTCCTTAGAAATTTACCATGTCACCAAAAATTCCAACGATGAGGACACATCCAACCTCCACTGGTTAAAAACTGGACCCTCAAACAAACCCAAGATGGCATGATCTTTAATAACTTTGTCAGTTCCCAACATCCCGAATACACACATTTCTTCCTTCAAACCACTTAACTACCAATAACGGTCCTCTATCACTTCAAAGAAAAAGAGACACCAAATAATAACTATAGTTTGTTATGACTCATAGGTAATATTAGTATCCTTTCTAGGCCGCACACTCTGAGAAACATGAAAACACACCCAAAAGCAACACCACTAGGTCAAGGGTAACATTCTTGTAAGTCAAACAAATGAAAAATTGAGTTTTCAAGATACCAAAACCTACATTTCAAGAAAAACCAAGTCTTAAAATCACTCTTTCATTCATGTTCATTTTAGATAAATCAATCCAAGCCTTGAACTCCAAAACCCCACCCATGGAATCCTATTAACCACCACATAAGCCTTCATTCCTCTCTATTCAATTCACCCACACATATGTGCCAACGTGCACTTCACGTGTCTACCCACACATATTCGTAAAATCCTAAGGAATACCAAGGGTCTCACTTTCTGTTTTGTTACCAAATCCAAATATAATCTGAATTTTCTAATCAAAAAACATTCTCTTTAAAAATTGACTTCAAAAATTTCAAAACTAATTAAAATAAATCCCCTTTTTACCTATTTTAAAACCATAGATAAAGATACCTTTTGATTCAAAACCACCTCCATATTCCAAAAACACTCTAATACCAACAACAAACAAGAAAAATCACAACCAACAATGAACAACTAGAATGAGTAACCGGTGTTGATGCCCAACCCGGTGACATGGTAGTGAACCACGCCCCAAGTAATACATAACACTATAGGACCTTGAAACGGGAACCTGTGTTCCACATGGGTCACTACTCCATGTGGGGTCACATCGTGATACTGAGTCACCTCTATTATCATCCCTAAATTGAAAACAAGTGGAAAATACTAAAGACTCAGACTACCCCTATTAACTCAGATCGTATCACGAGCGGTGGTGATCAGGAACCAACCCATAACCTACCTCTTGAGCCCCAAAAATATTAATATTCATCTACAAATAATCCCAAAAACCAAGGGCATCCACTGATACAATTTTTTCATGAACCAGCTCGAGTTAACCCCAAACGGGTCACTAGAATTGGTCCACGGTATGACCTGAAGGGAGTTCTTAATCCCCTGGGATGGAAACTAGTACTGGGTATCAAAACTAAACAAGTAGGAATTATTTGACCCATAAATTAAATACAATGAAATAAATAAAAGATGAAAATAAAAATGAAAACTAGCAGCATAAGAAAAAAATAAAGCTATACATACCTCCATGTGACCCTATAGGTCACCACCAACCTCAAACCAACATTTCACTACAACGATAGAATCCAACCAAGAAGAATTACCAATGCTAAAAACAAAGATAAAAATATAGGTATGAGTATTAAAAAACAGTAGGAATTCCAAAACAATCTATTTCCCTATGCATTTACATTAACCAAAGAAATATTGATTTCATTTTTGAACTAAAATATATAAAAGTTATTTTTTTACACATTCTCTCTATAGAAAAAAATCACTATCCATTTCCCCTTTTCAATTAAAAACCAGATTACCTTTTTAAGAAATGAACATTAGAATTTTAAATGAGGTGGCGTTTTCACTAAAAAGGGAGGAAGGAAGTGTAAAATAATTTCGAAAACTTTTTCCATAAACACTTGAAACCATTTTATAATATTTAGTAAGAAGCTATACTATGCTAGGAAACAAGATCAACAAACTAACAACATGAGAAATTGAATAACACTACACAACAGTAACCAACCAGCACATGCATCTCAATCACCTACCCAGGTAACTAAGTACTAGACAAAATGAGAGATCCTAGGATCTCATGAATAATCTAGAACATACTATATATGTGACTCATCCTAAAGGAATTCCATACCCTATGATTTCATAATGCCCAAACGCTTGATCGTCGCCCTACCTAGCCATATCGAGGGTCCCAATCCCATAGAAATGATAACAAAATAACCCCCTTTATGGGTCACTAGCGTAATAGAAACTAGTGTAGAAATTGTTCAATGAAAATTTTCTCACTATGCTAGGTCCTTATGTTCAGAAAAAAAAGGGGGTGAGTCAACAAACACCCTCCAAGAAATCCAACACATGAATTTTCATCTTACATCATCAACAAACACACAATGAAATCAGCCATGAATCACTCCAAGGGATTTGCTCCCTCTTGCCTTCAACCATCAACAGATGAGGGAAGTCCCATCCGAGGAACACCCATTCCCATCAACATACAACAAGGCAAGAGGTTCATCACAAAGTGGGTTTTCAAAATAACTAATTTTACAAAACTACCAAACAGGCCTCAAGTAAACATTAAACACTAAAACATTTCCAAAAGAACCAAAACATGACACTTTACAAAACTAAAATCAACTTAGAAACTAATTTAAGAAACCAAAGTCACCATTTTAAATCTAAAATGCATTTCTGAAGGCCAAAGGGGCATTTCACCAACCACTTGGTATGCACATTTAATAAAAAAATTCATGCAATTCATGTACAAAGATGTAATCCCTCAATTTCACAATAAAAATTTATTCTAAAAACTATACACTATTAACTAACATTAAATAAAGGTGAAAAAGAAAGAAATCAATAATTATTTAAATTTAAAGGCTAATGCTAAGGGAAACCTACCACATAGTGGAACCAAACCGAACATTCGGCCCTTGACGCTTTCTAACTAAGATTTATTGCTACCCCACTGAGCATATGCATCTTCACATGCATATAAGGACACATATACCCTATGAAAACACCTGTATGACTAGGAAAACATGCAAGGGGATCTTTAAATATATAATCATATGCATATACCGGTCTCCACTCACCTATATATGCATTTACATACATATATATATATATATATATACATAGGCACAACAAAACCCATGCATGTATATTCACTGGCATGGATGAATATACACATAACGGGGGAACCTATATATATATATATACTTACCTATGCATACGCAGGAGAGTCCCCTTAGACCCAGTGACTCAAAACCATAAGTTACTGACCAACACACATTAATTAAAAAAACAAGAATCCATAAGCAACATAATACCCACAAATAAAATTAATTTAAATAAGGGAACCAAGATACTTTTCAAAAATAAAAAAAACTTGGAAGAAATAGAATGTTAAAGGAAGACAATATTTTTAAAATAAGAAGTTACAAACGGTCCATTACGTTCCAAAAACACACACTAAACACTACAGAATTCCCAAATAACCATTACTCTATTTAACCCACTACAAAAGAGGATTCAAGGCCAAACGTCCATATCTTCCATAATAAATAAAAAATCATTTTCATAAAGATCCTTATAAACTCTAAAGTGAATAAAAATTTATAAAAAAAACAAACAATTTATAAAAAATTATATAAACATACCAAATTGTTTATAAAAAATTTTATAAACAAGCTCGATAGTTTGTAGATAGTTTTGTAAACAAGTCAAACAATTGATAATCAATATTATAAACAGACCAGACTAACCCAAACCATGGTGATAATTATACAATTTCCATTAAATCATAATTAAGGATAAACCTTTAATGAAAACCACTAATCCCACATTGAAGATCAAAATCATTTAATATAAACACCCTAAGTGCCAAAACCCTAGTCATTGCATATAGATATCTTTAAAAACCTATTTTTAGTAAATTCAAACAAAACAAAAACACCATTTACATCAGGCTATATATAAATAAGAGGTCCGAATAACTTTTATGAATTAAATGGAAACACGCAAGTGCCAATGGAGGGTTCTGGAAATGAATAGTTGGAAACGCCTACCTTAAACCAAGTGAGGATGCAACGACGCTTCAATCGAAAAAATAATAATTCCCTGTGGAGAAAACACACACCCTAGATAACGAGAAAAATGTAAAAAACACAATCTGAGGCATTATGTTTTAGGTAAATTGAAGGAAAAAATAAATAGAAAGGATAAGAGAAGAATCAGAGTGGGAGAGGATTGCTGGTGAGGAGAATCCCAGTTGGGAAAGGGAGGTTGGCCAGTTTAGGGTAGATTCGCCAGACCGAGGGCTCGCATTGGTGAGCATGAGGGAACCGGCGAAACAGGAGTGTACAGGGGGGGTTCAATCCATCATAATAGGGGGGGGTCCTTTGGGTTGTATGCCACTAGTGAAAGGGGGTGTGGCGGTTAGGACCCATCACAAGGAGGAGGCTGGCCGACACAAGGCAGAGCGGCGAGGGGAGGGTTGGTCGGTACAAGGTAGAGGGAGCAAGCTGGTGGGGAGGCCGCCGTGTGGGATGAAGAAAGGGGTGAAAAACGCGCAGAAAGGAGGGGGATATGTGTTTAGGGTTCCCTTCATTACCCTTTTTTTATTAAAATAATAATGATAATATTAATAATAATAAAAATAACAATAACAATAATAATTATTATTATTGTTATAAATTAATTAATTGAAAATGTAGTTTTTATAAATAATATTTTTAATATTAATGAAAAAAATATTAATATAATTGTATTTATTATTATTATTATTGAAAATCATAATATTGTTAATATTATTATTATGAATCATTTTCTATAATTCCCTTTTATTTAATTTAACTTTATTTCATATTCTTTATCATTTGTAGTTGGGGTTTGGCTTAGTGGTAAGCAGCCTATAATCCTACATGAAAAATTGGTGTTCAAAACCCATTGGGCGTAGGTATTATATCAGTACTGTAGCGTACTATAGCAGTAGTGGCACTATAGAAATAGTGGGAACTATAGCGGCGGCAGATCACTATAGCAGCGACAGGGCATTGTAGCAGTCGTGGGTACTATGAGGTACTGTAGCAGGCAGGTACTATAGTATTACTATTCATAGAATGGGCATTGGGCCAAAAATTTGGGCCTACGGGCCCTGTAATGGGCTAAATGCCCCCTCAACCTTCGGGCTATGTAATGGGTCTCCCTCTACCCAGTGAAAGAGGTCTTTGATTTGTTTTAAAAATAAATGTGGTGTCAACCCCAACCCTTTAAAAAATATTCTTTAACATTAAATAAATTTATTTATTTATTCCAAACACTAGGCCATGATTTTTTAAACTGCGCACAACTTGCACGCTGCAACTTCGACACACTTGGGCATCTGTGCAGGCACTGCACAGTTACTCCTAAGAGTACGGAATGACCGCACAATGGTGAAAAGTTGTCTAAAATTCAACAAAATAATTAAAAAAATTAAAATAATAATTAATCAACTATGTTGGGGTGTGACATCAACTTCTTTTTTATAAAAAAATTAGTAAAATCAATTGAAATTAATTTAAATGATTAATATAAAAACAAGTTTACTTAGTGGTTAACCATTAATCTTAAGGGTCCTAATAACCTATGAACATGTCAAAAATCCATATTCAGGTCATATATAGACCATTTAACCCATATTATCGAAATTTTACCACTATTTTATGCACATTATGTAAGAGAGACCCATAAATAGTGTTTACCATTTTTAATTTAAAAGAATTCCACTTTTCCACTATAAATGGGTACCCACCCCCTCACTTGTTAATAACTCTAATGAATTTTGACTCATCCAAAACCTTCCTAAATAAGCTATCAAAATCCCTAATCTCATCCTATAATACTCACTTTTATAATAAATAAAACCAAGTATGTCCTTCAGTGAAATCCAAAAGGAGTTACCCGAAGATGAGAGGTAATGTTATTCAACGAGTACTTTTGTATTATTTGATTCTCTACTCCCTTAAATTATTATTATGTCAATATTATATAATAACCTCAGTATAATAAATATATTGATTTTTTTTATATTAGAGGTATGACCTACACCTTCACACACTTCCATCAAATGGGATGTACAATCATCGTCCGTGTGTATGGCAGACTACCACCTCGCAAACTAATATTGTTCGTTCTTCCCTTACCACCTCTCATGGATGGGAATAATTATTTACATGATGTTTTTATATGATATATTTGTATTTTTTTATGTATTTTTGATTTTTTAATTATTATATAGCACATACCTTCATTCTTTCCATTTTTTGATAATATGATAACCTCGTTTGTGGATGTGTGGACTACCACATTCTCAAAGTTATGTGATCCGTTCATGATTTCCAAGGAAAGTACTAATGATGGATTTAATAAAAATATGTGTTATATATGAATTAATAATTATACTATAATGATAATATATATGTTTATGTGTGTTTCATTTAATTTCTTACTTTTAATAAGATAAGAAAATGGAAACAACATTCATGTGTACGTATGGCCTACTATCTCTATGAAAGGTGTATTTCATTTCATATTTATATATTTTATAGATTTTTATAAATTCTTATATTCTGAATGTGTATGAAATTTATATCATGTTTTACATTATTGAAACAAGGAAATAATTATCTAAGTAAGATTATTAAGAATAAAAAGTCATAACATATAGCATGTTTTACATTATCAAAATTTTAAATTGATTCTATTCTTTCATATATCTCATGATTCAAAAGTTACTTAACTGGAATGGGATTTTTGTCTTACTTTTATTTTTCTGTGAGACACAAGCCATGTCACCACATATTTTTTGTATGTTGTGTGTATAATATATGTTACTTTATTCTAATATTATTTATCTTAAGGTTATTTTTATTTAAATATATATTTAATTATCTCATTTTCAGGGGTTTTTTGCCTCAAATGTTTCCAAATCGGTAAGGAAGTTTTGTCTCAAATTTCCTTCTTTGATACACTTGTTATGTTATGAAAATATATTCTTTCACAATTTGTATATACTGCCCTTAGAAATTTAATATCATGAATATTTTCATTTTCATGATATCTTTTGATTCATTTAATGTTATCCTTTCATGGGAATTTTGATTCAATGTTACCAAAGTGGTAAGAGTTTATTGTGATGTTCTCATTTTTTGTAGGGATTTTTATGCTTATATTGATCAAATATTATGATCCACCACTCAATAATTCTCATTAAATTTCTTAAACTCTATTTATTTATGATATATTCAAGTAATATTTCTATTTTTACACTCTTTGGTCCTTAAGATAATTAAGAAAAATTTCAAGAAAATCTGAATTTATTTTTATCTTTGGTTAGAAATCTGTTTTATTCAAAAACTATGTTTTCAAAAGAAATTCAAAAATATTTTTACATTCTATTTTATGATCATTTTCAAGGAAAAGGATTTTAAATTTTATATATTTTTTAAAATAAATTTCAAATAAATTTCAAATCTTTATATATAATTTTTGAAGGATATTTTCAAATAAAATGTTTTTCAAAATATTTTATGTTTTAAAAATAATTTCTCAAAGTGAAAAGGATATTTTCCTCAAGAAATGTTTTTAAAATATATTTCAAAATTATTTTCCACATAATATGACATAATATTATATATTTTATGATTAACCAAGTATATTATCCAAGGACACCGTTCTTATTTTTTATTTCTCTAGTTTATGTTTAAGATGACAAGTTTTTTATGAAACATATTTCTCTTATGTGGGCCATACCATGTTAAAATGATTATGAAACCCACTTATATTCATGGGTAATTATATGAAGAAATGATTATGAAACATTTATCTTCCCCATAGGTTATGATATGATAAAATGTTTATAATACTCATTTCATTTCATCTGCTATGATATAATGAATGTTTATGATCTTGTGGCACACATATACATGATTTAATTAAGTAAAAGGTGGGACTTATATCAACCTCAAGTTAATTGGTTAATAAAAGATAAATTATGAGGAAATATGTAATGTGTCAACTATATTACATGCTCATACTATTATGTGTGAACAGAATTACATGTTCACAATGTTATGAGTGAAACTTATTATGTGTTTGAAATTTTATACGCGAACCTCATTAGATGTTCATAATATTATGATTGAACCTGATTACATATTCACAATGTTATTCCTAAACATGATTACATATTAAAAATTTTATGATTGAACATTATTACATGTTCACAATGTTATGTGTGGACCTGGTTTCATGTTCAAAATATTATGAATAAACCTTATTACATGTTCACAATGTTATGTGTGAACCTGAGTACATTTTCAAAATGTTATGAATGAACCTGGTTAGATTTTCACAATGTTATGTGTGAACGTGATTAAATTTTCAGAATGTTATGCATAGACCTAGTTGTATTTTCATAAGATTTTGCGAAGGTCTAATTGCATGACCTTTACATAATGAGTGAACCTATATCTATTTAAACATGTTCACAATATTATAAGTTGATGGGTATTCCACAAGTATATTTCATATTCATAATTTATGTTATAATGAATCATGTTATTTGATTATCTTATGGTTCATGTATTGTGAGTTGTCAATACTTATTCCATGGCTTAATATTATGTTCTTTGATATGCAGGGTATGATCTAAAAATTTTATTCACATGTTCTCATACCCTTATAATCATGTCATGCATGTGTATCTCCTTTTTTTGCCCTTACATAGCATCTTATCTCACCCTTTCTTATGTTTTCTTTCCCCATGTTATGAATAAATCTCTTAAATAGGATTACTAAATGGGAAGATATTAGTGGGAAACGTTGAAGATCTTTCAAAAAGTTAGAAGATTATTTTCTAATTTTCCAAAGACATTGCACTATTATATACCTCGGTCATGTACTTTTTTAATTTTCTAAATATTCATTTAAAATGATGTAATATGCATGTATGTTAAGAATGTGTAGCATTAATTATAGCAATTTTGTTCATAATTTTTAAAAGCTTTAATATCCTATGAAATCATTGGCCTATAGGGGTGTAAAATTTGAATGGAATGAAAAGTCACAAATATTATATGAGGAACTAAATTTGGAATGACTTCAAATCCATTTCCGATTCTTAAGGATACATATTTGGATTTTTGAACATTTTTTATTCCTCAGATTCATTATTAGGATGTGTTCTGATGTAATGGAATTAGGTGGTGGAATATGGATCTCACTAATTACACCATCCTGATAATAATTTTCCTTCATATGATTATTATTTAGATGTCATGATGTATTATCTCAAGACTTAGTGTCACTATCTCTTTGTAGAGTGGTTTGCTATATATTTTTATCAAAGGATCCTGATGTATATTTTATACCGGGAGGGATTTGAACCTATGAGAGATACATTGGGTGGAGTATATTTATATTTTCTATTTTTATATTTCATACAAACCTAGGAAATTGAATGTGCTCATTGATTCATTGAGTATGAAGTTACTGAATAAATTCTTGAGAAAATCAGTGGAAGATTTGACTTTGATAAGTATATTCTTTTTTTTAGAGAAGACAGATATCATTAATGACAAAGATCAGCAGATGTAAATATGCAAAGACATTAAAGGAAATTTTCCATCCAGAGATGGTTGGCAGCAAAGGGGCTTGAAGCCGCCAGCTGATGGTCCACACTGTTTCCTTCTGTTTTGGTAAAGGAGAAGGTGCAGAATGAAAATCATTGGCAGAGAGAGAGAATTCTCTTGATGATGAGGCCAAATGAATGGACTCCGCCGTAGTTGTGGTTAATCGCATCGATAACGGTGAGGCAGTCAGACTCAATGCTGATACCAACTCATCCACATTCTAGAGCCAGCATCATACCTGGAAGGATGGTATTACCCTCAGCTACTGTAGTTTCCCAAAAGGCATGATGTGATTCATATTTTGTAGAAATGATTTTCCACAGATAATTATGGGCCAGGAGACCGAGGAAGAAAAGGACATCCTTGGGGGGAGACGCGTCCACGTTGATCATAAGAATCCCTTCCGTTGGGGGGGGTCCAATGAGATGGATATGAGGGGAGAACATCTAGCATATGATGTTCATTGTGGTGCTTCTAGCCCTCAATCCATGAAGTGGCCTGTTCAATATAGAAATTTAGAGGTCTATGAATGTGATGGAAAACAACATCGTTACGCTGGACCCAGACGATCCAGGCTAGGGTGCAGAGTGAACCTGCATTAGATGATGAGAGAGAGGATCACCAACGCATTAGGAGAGCGGGGAGGTCAGAGGCCATGTCCAGTGATGCATATGGAGTCAGGCCCCATTTATTCCAAATTTCCTTAGCTCCTAGGTAGTGAATGATGGTGTGCAAAGGGGTTTCTAGGATATTCGGGCAGAAAGGGCAGAAAATGGCACTAGACATATGTCGGTAAATGAGAAGGCTCGTGGAAGGTAGGGTGCCCGGGCACACCTGCCACCAAAAGTGGCATATTTTTTGGGGGACGTTGAGCTTCCAAAGTGATTTCCATGGTCCCTCATTCTGACTGACAGGGTGGTTGCCCAGAGAAAGTCTGTATCCAGATCTCACTGCGTATTCTCCCGACCTGTCATTTCTTCAGAAGAGATGGTCGGGGCCTGCATCTGGGACCCATGGGATGATTTGGATAATTATTTGGTCTCTTTCATTAAACCATTCATAGATCTTATCCAAAAACCACCCCATCCCTTGGTCTGAAAGGAGACATCTGACCGTAGAGTCTTTAAAGCCTGGTTGGACATGGGATGTAGCCCGCATACCTTACATATCAATCATCCAGCGATCAGTCTAGATGTTAATAGATGAGCCATCTCCAATACTCCATCCCAGTCCTTTTTTCAGGAGCTTTCAGGCCCCCCAAATGCTTCTTTAAAGGAATCTAGAATGAGGGCCAAGAGAGGAAGCATGAAAATCCATGTGCGGAACATACTTAGCTCGTAGTACCCGCACACAGAGATATGATGGACGGTTAAAAAGGTTCCATCCTTGCTTAGACAGCAGTGCATCATTGAAGAGAAGAAGATTCTGGAATCCCATCCCTCCCTCCGCTTTGGTTATGCATAGTTTCTCCCAGGCCATCTAGTGGGGTCTATTCCTTCCATCATTTTTCCCCCACCAGAAGTTGGCATTACGTGTATGGATCTAGTTAACGATGGTCATTGGGAGCTTAAACAGGGACATAAAATAGCTAGGGATAGACTGGATGACAACTTTAATGAGGGTCTCTTTTCCTGCTTTTGAGATTATTTTTGTGGTCCAACCTTGAATTTTCTTCTCAATCCTATCCACTAAGGATGAGAATATTTCATTTTTGGACCAGCCAATCACCGTGGGAAGCCCGAGATACTTCTGGTGTTTTTCAACCATATGTATGCCTACTGATGCACATATTTCATCTCTCTTGGAAAGAGGTAGACCTGAACTTAAGTAGATTTATGATTTTCCATGATTGATTGACTGGACATACACCCTTTCGTATTGGTGGATCCCTTGGTTGATCACCCGGCATTCATTAATAGTTTCTCTAGAGAAAAGGAGGTAGTCGTTGGTGAAAAAGAGATGCAACACTGGTGGACTTACGCGGTAGACCATTGCCCAGGAATAGAATTAGCGGATAAAGTCCTGGAAATAAGGTTAGAAAAAACATTAGCCACCAAGATAAAGAGAAAAGGGGAGAGGGGATCTCCCTAGTGAAGGCCTCGGGATGGAATGAATCCTCGATTAATCTCCCCATTTACCTGGATTCTGAAGGAGATGGTCAAGATGCATTGAATGACCATAACTATCCATTTAGTGAAAAAAAACCCATTTTCAGAATCATGACTTTGAGGAAATGCCATTCCACATTATCGTAGGCCTTGGTCATATCCATTTTCTAGGTCATGGTTCATCTTTTCATAGTGGAGAATGTTTTTATAGAGTGAAACACTTCATGGACCACAATTGAATTATCAGTGATCAGTCTATTGGCCATGAAGGTGCTCTGGTTTTCCGAGATCATATATCAAATAACCAAGGTCACAACTGATTGACAAGGATCTTTGAGAAGATCTTGTAAAAGACATTGTAGAGGCTGATAGGCCTAAAGTCAGGGACCACCAGAGGTTTTTTAATTTTGGGAATGAGGACGAGGATAGTTTCATTGATGGTGGAAATGCTTGTTCTCCTGGCCTAGATATTCTTGATTATTTTGAAGATGTTGGGACCAATGATGAGCCAGTATTTCTTAAAAAATAGGGCGTGGAAACCGTCTGGTCCCGGGGCCTTAGTGGGGTGAATCTGTTTTAGAGACAAGCATATCTCATCATCCGTCACATCTTTGGTAAGCTGCCGATTGATCTCATCGGTGATCACCAGTCTGATAAATTCTTCCACTTTAGTAGATATTATAGGAGTTCTTGTAGTGAATAGGTTCTAGAAGTAGCATGTCAAAGTTTCGTGAATTCCACAAGTGTCAGAGACATTTCTCCCATCTGGATGTGAGATGAAATTGATAAAATTTTTCCGGCACCTAGCTAATGATTTCTGGTGAAAATACCAGGTATTGGTGTCCCCCTCTAAAATGTGGGTATCCAACGCCTTCATAGCCTAGAATCTTTCCTTAATGTGCAGGGTCACGTCCAGCTCTCTTTGAAAGAAACCAATCATAGAAATATTGCAATTGTATGGGGGTTTCTTGAGTAGGTTATGTAGTTTCTTTTCAAGGAAACCACAGTGCCTCTCGAGATGGCGGAATTTATTATTGCTCCAAGATCTCAGATTGGATGCGACCTATTGGAGATTGAGGCCAACATATTCATGAGTACTGTTCCATCTTGATCAGACAACATCTTCGCATTCCCAGTCCTTTGACCAGAAGATTTCAAATCTAAAGGGTATGTTGGGTTGTTTGTAGCGTTCACCTTGAGTGCATTCAATGAAAGTTGGGCAGTGGTCTAAACAGTTGAGCGTCATGTGGCCAATGTAGAGCATGCTAATGAGATTTATATAATCTGTTGAGCCTAGAAATCTGTCAAGTCGCTCGGCGATGCGTGTGCCATCTGTATTTCCTAGGAACCATGTGAAGGTATTACCTACGTATCCCAAATCTTCCAGGTCTGCCCTAGTGACCACGTCCTTAAAATTTGAAATTGACACAGAGTGTCGGACATTTCCAACTCTTTTTTCCCTATGGAACAAAATCCCATTAAATTCCCCTCCAAAGTGAATAGGGCTTGGAAGCTCATGAAGAATCTTGCAGAGGAGATCTCAGGATTTCACCTTCTCATTATGAGACGACCGCCCATAGAATCCCACAAAAGTCCATGGTATGGTGTGGTCCTCTTGAATAGTCACATCCACGTGGTGCGAGGAGAAGGACAATATATTGACGTCAAAATAATCCTTCCATATGAGACAGAGTCCCCTATGGAAACAGCCTTGGAAGACACATTTCATAGCAATGCTAGAGGTGTCCTTTTTTTCCAAAATGGTTTTGGATAGGAAAACCAAATCAGGGTGACTTTGGGTGCAATTGTGCTAGAGCATGCGAACCGTTCATGGTGTGACAAGCCCACGATAGTTCCAGCATAAAACAATCATTGATCTAGGTGGGGATGGGTCTCACCTCCCTCCGCCTTTGAGTTCTCAGAACTTGTTTTTTCACCCATCATTTCCCCTCTTTTTGGAGAGTTCCCCATTGACTGGCATGTTTCAATTCGTCTTTTCAGATCCCCAGGTTTCGGGTCCTCCATTTTACCATCACTTTCTTCACGTTTCACCCTTTTCCAGGTTTAACGGGTGATTGGTCCTAGGGGTGGAGTTTCCTTCATCCTTTATTCACCATGTGGTAGGATTTCTGACTTGGATATTTCTGGATTGGGGTCGGGATCAGGTGCTTCAATGTGCATCAGTTTTGGCTTCGGTTTTCTTTCTAGTGGGTCTTTTGGTGTCTCCTCTGGTTTTGTAGATGTTGATTCATTTCTTTTTAGGGGATTAGGTTTTATGTTAGTTCCCTCTAAGTGGTTGGCCCCTATTTAGGTAAATCTGGTGGTCCAAGCATAAAGACTTTTTCATGTACAGTTTCAGCCTGCCTGGTATGGGCTAATGTGAGGTGGTCGCGGTCCTTTTGTTTCTCTGTCTCAGGGATGAAGGCATATCTGGTCGATTTGGTATGGGGTTCTAATCTTTTGTGAATTATGATTATTTATTTGATGATCATTTTTGTCTTATAAAATTAATAGATTCTTATTGTTAGCATCTTAGTGAAATCCTTTATGGTGGGAAGACCTTGGGTGACTAGTCTCCATATCCTGATGGTTTCTTACATTTTCGAGGAAGATTGGTCATTTTAAGAACTCAAAAGAATTATTTGATAGATATAGTACATCAGTCTAGTTGGTCCATACACAATGGGACTACCAAGATGTATCATGAATTGAGACATTCGTATTAGTGTTAGAGGATGAGGTGACTAATTGTGGACTTTATATCATGATGACTTATCTATCTGATGATTAATGTGGAGAACCAGAGTAATTTTAGTTTATTTCTGCTATTAACCATTCCTATATATATATGTTCAATGAGATATCCAAGGAATTTTTTTCTTATTACCAAGGAATCATAGTGGGAAAATAAAATTTTGATGATCAGTTATTGACTTATGAAATCCCTTAATTTCCTTCCATTCAAAGACTTATTGAAGGTGGATGAGCTCAGGCACCTATATTTCTAATAGACCCTGATTCTCCTAAGAGTGAACCAACTATTGTGTACAATAAAGATACATAATTTAAATCTTGTATTGGGAATGTTTTATAAGAGGTAATGGGTTCCCATTTGAAGTTCATCATGCAATATCACCCTCTGACGGATGTACAAATATAGTGATCCATTAAAATTCTTTAGGATATTCTTCAATAATGCATGGTTAATTTTGGTGGTTCAAGGGAAAAGAACCATACCTTGGTGGAGTTAACCTATACCAAAATTAACAATGATTTAGTAAAATTTTATCCTTTTTAAGAGCTTTTGGGGGGGCAATATAGATCACGTTTTTTAAGAAGTAGGGAGAGTGGTTTTTGGTTGGCCATATAAGGACTCAGCATTAAACATTACATAATCTTGAATTAAATAAATAATTCACATTGAGTATCTTTTCAGGTTTAGAGTTTTAGAGAATTAGGCATAAAAATTACATTAAATCTCAAAAATTTCAAAGTAGACACTTTTACTTAGTTTCCATTACCTTTCATAAAATAAAAACTCTTGAATAAAGGAGACATGTCTAGTTCCATGTTTTAAACAGCATAAATTTTCGTTGATCTCATCCTTGACCCTATTCCACTTTATGTCCTATGAAAAACATTTCAATAACTTGGGATGTGCATAAAAAGCTCAGTAAGGGATACACAAAGAAGAAAAACTATTATATTTTAAGAACAACAAGTAATCCAAGAATAATTTATCATAAGTAATACTTTTCCCCTTTATGTAATAGTAAATACTCTTTACTGAATAAAATATCATTGCTTACCCTTTTGTAACCAAAAGATTACCATAAAATCTATATAAATAACACATAACATATAAATGTGACTTGGGACATAAACATTCTTAAGTGGAATAACCATACAGTCTACTTCCACAAATATCACTAAATAGAATAGCCATATGGCCGACTTCCATACCCAATGCATTGGAGGTTATAACGTAACCACCCCTCCTGGTTTATCACGGCACCACCCATCATATGGTTTATCACGTAACCACCCATCAGATGTCCAAGTACCATCATAACTCATAAAATATTGCCAATATAAATATTTCATGAATAACATTTCATTTGAAATCACAGGAGGTAATTTCAAGATATTGAAATAATCATTCCATTTTCATAAACCATTTAAAAAGAGATTTTTGAATCGAAGTGTCCCATACCACTTTGAAGAATTTAATGGAATTATAATTTTAAAACATTAATTTCCATATAAATAAATAATCAAAACCATTTTTAAAACATGTAAATTAAAGATAATGATTTAGAATAACAAATCTTTAAAACATTTAAAATGATTTTTCAGTTAGAGTTTTTAACAAAATGAGAGACTCTTGAATAAAAATAATTAAGGAATAACATTTAATATAAACTTTATAATATCATGAGAATAAAGGGACTCATGATATAATATAAAAAAGGACATTATATACACCATATAAGAGTGAATTGGTGCATAACAACAATGAAGTCTCAAGGGAAATGTAAATTGAGATGAAATTCCTTATAAAGACGATATCCTTAACTTAAGGATAAAACAATCACATAATTATGCGTGAAAAATATAAATACACCCAATATAAGTGGATATTAAGTGTAAAACAATTATAGTTAATTCACACATATGCATAGGACGACATATTCAATAATTACACGTTTAACCCAAAGAATTGAAATTGGGTTAAGAAGTTCCCTTGCAAAAATTTGAATGTCTAACGGCGTCACTTTAAAATTTAGAAAATGTGTTGATGAGATAAAAAGGGTATCTCATCACTTGTACATAAAATTTACATCAATAAGGATATAGAAGAACATATCCCAACATAATAAGATGTAAATTAATAGACATAACAAAAATAAGTCTTTTAAAAAGTGGATGGTGAAAGGTTCCCTTGCCGATTTGGTTACATACAAAAAATGTGCCACATGAAAGAAGTATCATACAATGAAGATGTAAATACTCATAAATGAAATTATATTACCCAAAGTATAAAATCATGGGCAGTACCTACACCACACAAAATGAAATAGTGGAAAATATAGCATGAATCTCACGGGAATAAAAAGTGAGATGAAACCCTTTACCACGTTGTAATCAACTGAGTCGTATGACCAAAAGTTAATAAAAAACAAATGAATCACAGAATACCATGAACATAAAGAGAATAATTATAATATATGTATCAAATGACAGTACACAATATACCACATTTAATAAATAAGTGGAAAACAATGGAAATCTCATGGAATTAAAAGTGAGATAAGAAACCCCTTACCTCGTGTCCTACTTGACTTGTTTGTTCCTTGTTCTTACTGAATAATAAACTAAAGTTAATTTATACTTTATTAAGAAAATTTTTCAACTTTATTATCCTTTTTATATCACTTATTACCATGTTATAAACATTATTCAATCATTTAAGTTACTAATGATAGTTTGGTCGATATTTGGTACTTGTGTCAAAAATGAACACCTTATAATTACAAGTTGTTCACGTGGTCAATAGTAAATTATCTCCAGAATGATAATAATGATTTAGATATCATATAAATAATATATATCCAGAACATATATGTATTTATAACAGTACATAACATTTTGGAGATAAGAAATGAAATGCACCACTCGTGGAGACGGTAAGTCGTACGTACGCATGAACGCTACTTTCATTTCTATTCCATATTTTAATCGAATTAAAACATAATGTTAAATAGGTATATTATAATTTTAGTATAATATCATATATAATATCATTAACTCTATCCTTTATACATCCCACATATGGCATTAACGAGTCATATCACTTTGAGGGGGCGGTAATTCGCACTTCCTCAAATGATATTATCGCGTTTAACCATAATAGAACCATAAAGGTATGCTATATATGAATAATAGAGAATCATAAATAAAACATAAACCTAATATACATAAAATATAAATATATTTCTATATTAATGGATACCATGTTAGGCGGTAGGATAAAATCAAACAATCATCATTTCGTGAGGAGTTAGTTTTCCATCCACAGAAACAGTATGTTCTTCACCCATTAGATGGAGGTGTGTGTAATTCTAGTTCAAATACATCTTATAAAAACATCCTAGTATATTGATGATACTGGAGTTGTTATAAAATAATGAAATAAAAGTAGTTTAGGGGGTTGTATAAGTAAAATAAAACAAAATAAAACAAAAGATTTTAAGAGAAATTGTTACCTTTAATTTGGGTAACTTCCTTTGGTTTGAACCAAAAGGACCCCTTGAAGTACCTTCTTCCTAAGTTAATTATTCTAGTAGGAGAATATGGAAATATGGAGCTTAATTGGATAGAGGTTAGATGAGACAAAAGGATTTAGAGATGTGAGGAATTGGTTAGAAGTGGTGTCCTCTTATAAGGGAGAGGAGGGGCTCTTTAGGAAAGTTTGCAAATATTATTTTATTATAAACCTATCTTTGTTTTCTAAAGATCCAAAACACATTAAATATGAATATAAGATGACTCATGGTCGAAATAATATCATAAAATAATAATTGGATAGTTTTGGAATGTTATTTTAATATTTATAATCTTATTTATTTAAATCATTTATTAATGAGGTAAATACTGCATCATTATTGTGTAATATACGGTTTAATTTATTTGATGTATAAAAATTATAATAAAACTACCATGATGTAGGAAATTTTTTCATATTTCCAATGAATATTTATTGTTGAAACTATAACTTATATAACCCCATGTAGAAATTAATTTACTAAAAGATATTTTTTTGTGTCATTTTTCCTTTACATTAAATTAATTAATCTAAAGTGTCATTATCACTCTTAAGTGGCTCCATGGGGTCCCAAAATTGACCCAAAGATCCCCATGGTCGGCCATGACTCATAAAATAATGTTAGTACAACTTTTAATGTAATTTGGTGTTATCATCATATTCTTTTTACCTTTAATTATCCTATTTACCTTTAACCGCGTTAAATAAAAGTCAAAAGTTACTATTCACAGAAAAAATTATTTTCATCTTATTGAACCAAATTTTACTTAATTGTAACAACCAGTTATGTCGAATTTCTCAAAATTAAATTCATAGAAGTGGTAGAATTTCATTTAAAATAAAAAGTCAGTTTTTTTAACTTCTACTAAGTGGTTTCACTATTCATCAAAAATTGAAGCTTTTCAAAAAAATACCAAAAAATCATCCTAAGCTATATTTAATATTCGAAATTAAAAAATGATGTCTATTTTACCAAATTCAAAACATATAAGTTCCATTAATTAATTTAAAATTAATTCCCGTTATCAAAACAAATAGCGTGTTTTTAAGAAATAATAACTATCAAAAGATTGATACTTCTTTATGTCCAATTTCAAAGTGAAATTAATTCCAACGACCAAAATTGGATTAAATAGTAAAAATATATTATTATTAAACATTAAAACCAATTATAAATATAATCTAACAATATAAATAAATTATATTAAAAGGTACTTTTGAATTAAAATACAGTATTTTTCACTATTCATAAAAAATGAATTTTATTAGAAAAATAAAAATAATTTACCCAAAGTAAATTTTTATTACTTGATTCTAAAGTAGAATTTTATTTTTTCAAATGGAAAATATTAAAGTGACCAAAAAAATATTTAAATGGGTTTCTCCATTAAAAGGCGGTAAATCGACCTTTTAAAGTATTTATGCTTAAAATTAGATTCATTCACATTTTAAGCCACTAACTTTTATTGGAAAAAAGTAAAAACATTTAACAAACATGTATAATAATAATGTAGTTATTTTTGTTTTTTCCCGCAATTACAATGTCTAGGCATTAACTACTGTTTAAAATAATAATATTATATGATTATTTTTCAGTATGACTCAGCATTGTGTGCAACGTAAGATTTCAAAGAAACCCTTTGTTGCATATCAGGTATGCCATAGAATCCTAGCATCCCATTTAAAGTAAAATTAATATTTAATTCGAAAATATTAATAAATATGAAAATTTCTAACTCATTAATTACCTGGGATGTTACAACCTTCCCCCTTTTGCAAATTGTGTTCTTCTGATTTTAAAACTGGGCTTGGAAACTTAATTGAAAGTCCCACATCATAAAAAGAGTCAATAAATATATCACTTTAATAGAAAGAAAGAGAAGTAAAAATTTCACCCGAGATAATCTCATACTAGGATTCCATGTAGGAAAACATGGATATGGAAGAGAAAACAAACCATCAAGTTCTGATGGAGTGTGATATAAAACATGGTTAGGAGAAAGTTAACCACCAGAAAATCACAATCTTGTGATGGGTTAAACAGTCTTTGATTCCCCAGTAGGAAAAGCTAACGGTTAATGTTTTTGTTTTAAATTAATTTTCATAAATTGGAGAAATTTATTTACCAGATTAACTAAAAATATAAGGAAATATACATACTTGTCATGTATAATTTAATCCTTTACTAGCTTTCTAACACAAATTCATATTTTCTCTAAATGATGAGTATTTAGGATGAAGTTTTTCACATTAATAGTGCCATAATCAACTTTGAGAGAATCACATAATCTACAAAATATGAACTATATATTTCCCATGTATTTAGACCTTAACAAAAACCAAAACGGTAGTACAATATTAGATAATCCCCAAAAAAGGATAATTCTTTATATAAACAAATACTATTACTAATCTCCAAAATTAAACAAACAATACCCTAAGTTCAACAAAGACTATTCAATAAACAACATTCCTTAAAATTATTCAATATAATCCAAACTAACATTGGAAACCAAAACTCAGAATAATTTAATCCCATAGTCTTCCACAGTAAATCTTAGCATTTATCTCCAAATAACATCGACTACTTTTAAAGTCTCATGTTGAAGTGTAATTAACATAATCACATATTCTCAATGATAGGTTAATAATTTCTATAAATAACCCAGAATAAACATATTCATAAGATCTTCTAACTAAAAATAATTACTCATACTAACCAGGGACTTCACGTAGTCCAGTGGTAGGTGATAAATCCTAGTCGCACATTGGTTGTGGGTTCGATTACCATAGCTTTGTCCAACGTGATGAGTTGTCACGCGGTCTGAGTGTTATACTTTTTAATAAACTATTTAATTTTATAACATTCCCAAAAAGAGATAAATTCATCAAAAATAACCATAACATATTTTAACCCCAAAGGTTATCTAATAACTTTCATTTTTTTCATCCCAAAATGTATTAACCTGTAATTACATCAAATTCAAGGATCATATAAACCCAAATGGTTCTTCATAACTATATCCATAAAAGACAAGATAATTATTCCTTGAATAAAATTTTCATATATCAAACTTCAGGGTTATACATACTATAAAAAGTATTCTAGTGTAATCCCAACATCAAAAGAGCCTTAATACTTTAAGCATTTCACCATCATAAAATCTGCCATAAATCTTGAATCCCTTATATGTTGACATCTTACTAATTCAACATTCTTCAGGATCCATCAACCATTCCTTACCAACTTATTCTAAAATACTTCTTTTCTACAAACAACATCATGAATCATATCCTAAGATTCAATACTGTCAAAACATATGTTAAGAAATAATCCTTACCTTTCAACAGTCATTGTCAGTTTCTTAATCCTCAATTGGAATGGAATTAGTTATTGGTAAACATATATTTGTACAATCCTGGTGATCCCATTCCCGAAACATCTTCATAGGTTATCTGTTTGTATAATGACCATGCACACCACATTTAAAACATTCAATTGATCCCTCTGACAGAACTTCTTTCCCTTTCCTAGAGTCAACTGGATGCTTTCTTTTTCTATGGAAGGTTATTGCTTTATGACCTTCATTCCCACATCTGTATCATCTTCTCGTCCCTTTGAATCATTTCCTAGGTGTTTATTTCCACATACTTGAAACATAGGTTTTTGAATATACTTACCTTTATGATTATTACCTGAAATTTTGTATGGATTTGTTTCTCTAATATACGATGTCTTATAAAAATAACTAAGGTTCAGGTTGTCAATCATGACTCTAGATAGTTGGTTGAGAATGACCACAAGAGTTCTCATTGCACCTCTCATTTCATTCAGTTTCTTGTTCGTAAAATCAAAATAGTTTTCTTCACATCCACTGTTACTTTGGTTCCTGCTCGATCCAGCCATTTACTAAAACAAAAAAGGTCAGCATGAGTATATTAGTAAAATCATTATATAATATCTTATGATGAGGGTAAATACTTATTCATTTTATCTTAAACTCATTCAAAATAACTAAGAATATTTCTTATATGCTAACCATTGTGGTTATGTCACTTATGCTTTGTTAACACCCTAACCTCTAAAGTTATCTAAACCGACCTTTGATACCAACTATAAGGACCCATCCTTAAACATTACATAATCTTGAATTAAATGAATAATTCACATTGAGGATCTTTTCAGGTTTATAGTTTTAGAGAATTAGGCCAAACAATTACATTACATCTCAAAAATTTCAAATTAGACACCTCAACTCAGTTTACATTTTTTCATAAAATAAAAACTCTAGAATAAAGGAGACATGTCTAGTTCCATGTTTTAGACAGCATGAATTTTCCTTGATCCCATCCTTGACCATATTTCACTTTATGTCCTATGAAAAACATTTCAAAAACTTGGGATAGCATAAAAGTCTCAGTAATGGATACACAAAGAATGAAAACTATTAGATTTTCAAGAAAACAAGTAAGCCATGAAAAATTTGTCATAACTAATACTTTTCCCCTCTATGAAATAGTAAATACTCTTTACTGAATAAAATATCATTACTTGCCATTTTTTAACCAAAATATTACCATAAAATCCATATAAAGAACACATAAAATATAAAGGTAACTTGGGACATAAACATTCTTAAGTGGAATAAACATACGGTCAACTTCCACAAATATCACTAAATGGAATAGCCATAGGGCTGACTTCCATACCCAATGCATTGGAGGTTATAACATTACCACTCGTCCTGGATTATCACGACACCACCTTTCATATGGTTTATCATGTAACCACCCATAAAATTTCCAAGTACCATCATAACACATAAAATATTTCAAATATAAACATTTCACTAATAACATTTCATTTGAAATCACAAGAGGTAATTTCAAGATATTGAAATAATCATTCCATTTTCATAAACCATTTAAAAAGAGATTTTTGAATCAAAGTGTCCCATACCAATTTGAAGATTTTAATGGAATTATAATTTTAAAAAATTAATGTCCATATAAATAAATACTCAAAACCATTTTTAAAACATGGACATTAAATATAATGATCTATAATAATAAATCTGTAAAACATTTAAAATGATATTTTAGTTAAAGAGTTTTTAACAAAATGAGAGACTCTTGAATACAAATAATTGAGGAATAACATTTAATATGAACTTTATAATATCATGAGAATAAAGGGACTCATGATATAATATGACAAAGGACAGTATATACACCATATAAGAGTTAATTGGTGCATATCAACAATGAAGTCTCAATGGAAATGTAAATTGAGATGAAATACCTTAAAAAGACGGTATCCTTAAATTAAGGATAAAACAATCACATAATTATGTGTGAAAAATATAAATACACCCAATATAAGTGGATATTAAGTGTAAAACAATTATTGTTCATTCACACATATTCACAGGATGACATATTCCAGAAGTACAAGTCTAACCCAAAGAAATAAAATTGGGTTTATAAGTTCCCTTGCAAAAATTCGAAAGACTAACGGCATCACTTTAAAATTAAAAATATTTGTTGATGAGATAAAAATGGTATCTCATCACTTGGACATGAAATTTACATCAATAAGGATATATAAGAAAAAATCCCAACATAATAAGATGTAAATTAAAATTCATAACAAAAAGAAGCCTTTTAAAAAGATGATGGTGAAAGGTTCCCTTACCGATTTGGTAACTTACAAAACATACGCCACATGAAAGAAGGATCATACAATGAAGATGTAAATACTCATCAATGAAATTATATTACAGAAAGTATACAATCATGGGAAGTACCTACACCATACAAAAGTAAATAGTGGCAAATATAGCACGAATCTCACGGGAATAAAAAGTGATATAAAACCTTTTACCACGTTGTAATCAACTGAGTCGTATGACTAAAAGTTAATAACAAAAAAATGAATCACAGAATACCATGAAAATAAGTATAATAATGATAATATATATATATAAATACATTACACAATACTCTACATTTAATAGATAAGTGTTGAACAATAGAAATCTCATGGAATTAAAAGTGAGATAAGAAACCTCGTACCTCATGTCCTACTTGACTCGTTTGTTCCTCATTCTTCCTGAATAATAAACTAAAGTTAATTTGTACTCGATTAAGATTATTTTTCAAGTTTATTAGCCTTTTTATATCACTTATTACCATGTTATAAACATTTTTCAATCATTTAAATTAATAATGATCGTTTGGTCGATATTTGGTACTTGTGTCCGAAATGAACACCTTATAATTACAAGTTATTCACGTGGTCAATAGTCCATTATCTCCAGAATGATTATCAGGATTTAGATATCATATAAATCTTATATATCCAATAAATATTTGTATTTATAACAGTACATAATATTTTGGAGATAAGAAATGAAATGCACCGTTCATGGAGACGGTAAGTTGTACGTACGCATGAACGCTACTTTCATTTATATTCCGTATTTTAATGGAATTAAAACTTAATTATACATAGGTATATTAACATTACATTATAATAACATATATAATATCATTAACTCTATCCTTTATACATCTCACATATGGTATTAACGAGTCGTATCACGTTGAGGGGGCGGTAGTCCGCACTTCCTCAAATGAAATTATCGTGTTTAACCATAATGGAAACCATAAAGGTATGATATATATGAATAATAATAAAGTATAAAGAAAACATGAACATGATATACATAAAATATAAATACAGTTACATCTTAATGGACACCATGTTAGGTGGAAGAGATAATCAAACAATCATTGTTTCGTGAGGCGTTAGTTTGTCATCCATAGAAACAGTATGTTCTTCACCCATTAGATGGAGGTGTGTGTAAGTGTAGTTCAAATTCATATTATAAAAACATCCTAGTATATTGAGTATACTGGTGTTGTTATAAAATATAGTAATAAAATGAGTTTAGGGGGTTGGAGAAGTAAAATAAAGCAAAATAAAACAAAAGAATTTAAGAGAAACTGTTACCTTTAATTTGGGTAACTTCCTTTGGTGTGAACCAAAAGGACCTCTTGAAGTTCCTTCTGACTAAGTTAAGTCTTCTAGAAGGAGGAGAGGGATATAGGGAGCTTAATTGGGTAGACTTTGTATGATCCAAAATGCTTTAGAGGTTTGAGGATTTGGTTAGAAGTGGTGTCTTTTTATAAGGGGGGGGGGGAGGGGCTCTTTAGGAAAGTTTAAAAATATTATTTTATTATAAACCTATCTTCAGTTTATAAAGATCAAAAACTCATTAAATACGAAGATAAGATGACTCATGGTCGAAATAAATCATAAAATAAGAATTGGACAGTTTTTGGATGTTATTTCAATATTTATAATCTTATTTATTTAAATCATTTATTAATGAGGTAAATACTTCATCATTATTGTGTCATAAATAATTTAATTTATTTGATGTCTAAAAATTATAATAAAAATAAAATGGTGTAGGAAATATTTTTATATTTTCAATTAATATTTATAGTCTAAAATATAACTTATATAACCCCATGAAAATATTAATTTACTAAAAGATATTTGTTTGTGTCCTTTTTCCTTTACATTAAATTAATTAATCTAAAGTTCCATTATCACTCTTAAGTGGCTCCATTGGGTCCCAAAATCACCCAAAAGATGCCTATGGTCGTCCATGAGTCATCCAATAATTTTTGGACAATTTTTAAAGTAATTGTTTATTATCATCATATTCTTTTTACCCTGAATTACCCTATTTACCTTTAACTGCGGTAAATAAAAGTCAAAAGTTACTATTCACTAAAAATTATTTTCCTCTTATTTAACCACATTGTACTTAATAATAACAACCATGTATATTGTATTTTTAGAAATTCAATTCACAGAAGTGGTAAATTTTCATTTAAAATAAAAAGTTAGTTTTTTTAACTACTACTAAGTGGTTTCACTATTCATCCAAAATTGATGCTTTTAAGAAAAATACCAAAAATTCAACCTAAGATATATTTGATTTTCCAAATTCAAAAATTATGTCTATTTTACCAAATTAAAAACAAATAAGTTTCATTAATTACTTTAAAATTAATTCCAGTTATCAATACAAATAGCGTGTTTTTATGAAACAATAACTATCAAAAGATTGATACTTGTTTATGTGCAATTTCAAAGTGAAATTATTTCCAATGATCAAAATTGGATTAAATGGTAAAAATATATTCTTATTACACATGAAAAAAAATTAAAAATATAATCTAACCATATAAATAAATTATATTAAAAGTCACTTTTGAATTAAATGAAGTATTTTTCACTATTCATTAAAAAATTAATATTATTAGAAAAATACCACAAATTTACCCCATGTAAATTTTGATTTCCTGATTCTAAAGAATAATTTTATTTTGTCAAATGGAACATATAAAAATGACCAAAACAAAATTTAAAGAGGGTTCTACATTAAAAGGCGGTAAATTGACCTTTTAGAATATCTATGCTTAAAATTAGATTCATTCACATTTTAAGCCACTAACATTTATTGGAAAAAAGTAAAATACATTTAACAAACATGTATAATCATAATGTAGTTAGTTTTGTTTGTTCCTTCCAATACAACGTCTAGGTATTAACTACTATTTAAAATAATAATATTATATTATTATTTTTCAGTATGACTCAACATTGTGTGCAACGTAAGATTTCAAAGAAATCCATTGTTGCGTATGGGGTATGCCATCGAATCATAACATACCCTTTAAAGTAAAATTAATACTTAATTTACAAATACTAATAAATATGAAAATGTCGGACTCATTATTTACCTGGGATGTTACAGGCCAAGACTTGTTTAAGAGATAATAGAGATGGTGTATAATAGGTTAGAGATAACTCTGAGTCAACATAATTCTTATAGAGACTATCTTCATCACCCATTTGTGTTTTATTAGGTGACTAGGTTTTTAATAGAGATTCTCCTTGTTTGTAACATCATCATTTGGGAAGAAAATATATTATATCATTGAGGTTTGTTGGACATTTTGAGATTATTTAAGTCCTTACAAAGGTGTCATATCTTTTTTTATTCATGATGTGTTTCATGTTTCCCAATTAATTTGGTTTCAACTGGTCCCTTGTCATGTGATGGAATGGTAATATTTTGATCATGATCCCAACAAATCAATTGTTAAGCAGATAGTTCAAATTATACATCATCAAAATAATGTGTTTCATAGTGAAACAATTACATTAGTTCATATACTATTTTAGTGTCGATGGGATATCCATGTGACAAGGGAGTATGAATCAATGATGATATAGTAGTGTCTTATCTCTTTATGATTATAGAATTCTGATTATTTTCCAGGTATTGAAAGAGGAATGGTGGGGATAATTATGACACCCTCTAGGTCACATATATTTTTTATTTTTGGTATCACTTTGTTTATCTTGTAGTTCTAAGGGATTTTAGGAGTCAAGGGTTTAGATTTTAGAATTGTGGGAGAGATCGTCATATATTTTTATCATGGTTTTTATTGACCATATGGTAACCATGAGATATGGTTCTTTTGATTTCAATGTTGTTTTCAGAGTTTGAGCATGGTTTTTATAACTATTTGAGAGATCTAGGATAATTGTGGATATTATTTTTTTCTAGGTTCATAGTAGGATTCATGTCTAAAACATGGTTTTTCTAACTCTGTGATTATTCTCAAGAAATCATTATCTTAAAATTTCAAGGGGGTTGGGAATGCATGGTTAGTTTCTAATTTATCTACCTATGTGGGGGTAACTATAAGATTCAGATCACTTGATTAAAAATATAAAATTACACAGATATCCTTCCTCATTTTTAATCGAAATATCACCCTAATATCTAATTTTCTTAACCCATCATTTTATTGATGGTCCAAGAGGTTCTACTCTTGATTCTTTTGTGATTATCCCTCATCTATAGTCAATCTCTTGGAGGTATGTTCTTATTTCCACCCATTTTATCCTCCCATTTCTAGATCACTCCTTGATCTCTCTTCTCCATAAATTTTTGAAACTCTTAAGTAATGTAATGGTAAGATCTCTAGGTTTTTATACGGAATTAATGATTTTTTCATATGTATTTAGGATAGAGAGGACCTAAGATTTTCATTTCCAATCACCATTTATGAAGGCATCAAGTTTCCTCGGTTAGTGGGGTAGGTTTCTCTATAAAATAGTTTTTTATCATTTCTCAACATATAATTCATGTGTTTTTCTTTGGTTAAACATACAAAAATAGATGATTTTATTCATATAATAATTCATTTCTTCATTTACATCTTTTTATTGAATGAAAGTTATTTTCAAGTGTTTTTTATTTTAAAAATAGTTTTATTTTCATCATGCGTTTTATGGAATGCATCAAATATGGTATTGAATCTAAAAAGGTTTTTAAAATCATTAGATCATTAATGATTTCCTTTCATAAATGTTGTATAAAATTGTGGGAAAATATTTATTGAATGTTTTGAGAAATCATAGCACACATGAACCTTAGGTGTGTTGGGTTATGGACATATACATATCTAATGTTGGCATGGAACAATTGTGTATTTTTTTTGTGATATCGATCGATTGTGGTAGGACCAGGTATTTTGAGGATTCACATTACACTAGATAATGTCCCTTTAATGTCCTAGTTACGTATTCCCATAGGATAGATCCCATATTTACTTGGTTTTATTTAGGATGGTGATGTTTTATACTTTTATAAGTCACATGTTAACTTAGGAGTTTCCATGGAAGGTTTTGATTATTTCCATCTAAATTACTTACATTCATTTTTTTATCTTCTTGTTTTATTTGAATATGAAATATTTTAAAAGAAAATCAAATAATGATTTAATAAAAATATTTTCAAATGAAATTTCATTATGAATCAAGTTTCATTTTAAATCTCTAATTATTAGTTGTATGGTGAAAGACATTATATAAACTCATGGTGGTATCCTTCTAGGAATCTGTGTCACACCTTATATATACGTTTGAGAATTTAAATATGTTTTATTAATAGATTAATGTAAAGGAATCAGTTTCATTTATCTTTAATACTTCTCATTGTAGATGCCTCTTTGTGGTGGTTTTAGATGGTGGTGACTGGCATTTACATGGAGACTTGGTTTTGGTTTTGGTTTTGGTTTTGGTCTATTTCCAAGGTTAGCATTATATATTTTTTTTGTTATGTCACATGGTTATGTAACTCTTCTTATATAATTTCCAATGATTTTTTATCTTTATCTTTTTTTAAATGAGACATTTTTTGTAATGACCCAAACTTCTATAAATGAAAATTTATCTTGATCTAATTAAATTCCTTATTATGTAAAATCGTTATGTAAAAAATATGCACATCCTTGGTTTTATGTTTTTGGATTTTAAAATACCATTATAAATTGTGACCATTTCTAATATATCCGTTGAACATTGATCACATGATTAGTATAAATATAGGGATTTAAAAATCCAATTTACTCAGACAAAGGAAGCGATGGCCTCATCTAGTAAAATTGATCATTGCGAAGCCCATTTGTCAGAGCACAAAGATTATGTGGCCTCATTAGGATTCTCTCTTGACCAATCCCAATCTGAGCTTCAACACGGTAAGCTCGAACGAAACTGCCTATGGGAGAAGTGAAAGTTAATAGATATTATCACCATTTTTTGACAAAAGACATAATCATTAAGATCGATGATCAGCAGAAGTACAATCGCATAACCATGAAGGAAAGTGGTCCAGCCAGAGCTGGTCATTGTCAGGAGGGCCAGCTTCCGCCACATGATGGGTAGCCTTGTTTCCGTCCCTTTTGATAAAGGATAAGGTGAAAATTGTGAAGCTTTGATGGAGGGATTGTATTTTCTGGATGAGTGAGCCAAAAGGTTGGAAGCCACCATCGTTGAGGTTGATAGCCTTGACTATGGTGAGACAGTCTGATTCCAGGTGGATTACATCCCATCCGCAGTCTTTAGCGAACATCATCCCAACGAGGATGGTGACAGCTTCAGTAACCACGGGTTCCCAAAGAACGTGGTGAGATTCATGTTTGGCTGTAATGGTCTTCCAAAAATGATCATGGGACAAGAGACCAATACCTAAAGGTTTATCCTTGGGAATAGATGCATCCACATTAATCTTGAGACTCTCTTCCGGTGGAGGGTGCCAATGGGAAGAAGGGGATGTGGTTCCAAAAGGCTTTTGATGTCCAGTGTGATACTGCCATCCTTGATATCCAGGATTTTGTCATCATCGCACACCTTACCCTTTGGTATTATATAGGTGTTATAAGGGGTAATGTAAAAATACCTTAGCACTATTATTATGTAATGTTTTTTATATAATAAATAATATACATTCATTTTATTATTTTATCTTTGTAAATAGTTTTTAAAGAATAAGTAGTATTTTTAGTTAATATTCAATTAAGAAATATATTTTTATGAATTAATGGATTTTTTAATATTTTAATACAATATTATTACTAAATTTATTTTTATTAAATATAAATAATCATATAATTTTTATGAATACAATTATAATTTTTATTATGGTTTGAAAGTAGTTTTTATCAAAACCCATGAATTTGGATAAATGTTAGTTTTTATTTTAAAAGTAAAGAATCACATATTTAGAAAATTATTTAGATAAAATTAATATTATTTCTGGAATCATAACATTAAAATTATCTAATGGGGAATTTTTCATAATTTTCTGAGACATTTGATTTTTTGGGTAAAAATTAAATACCATTTTAATATATAATGTGTTTTATGACATCATAATGACCCAATAGCAATGAAATAAAATAATATAAATGTTATGTTCGGAGATTATATGTTTTAACATTAAAATAATGTGATTTTAGGTTTTTTTGATTTTTTTTACAAGCTTTAGTGGACCCCCCAAGACTTATAAAACATTTTAACTTTTAAATTGATTTCCTTGAGAGTGTAACTCACCTCCACATAAGAAAGCCTACTATTTTAAAATTTTAGTCCATTATAATTATAAAATAATGTTTTACACTCCAATTTTGAAAAATACCCTTGGGAAAAATTATGGTCTTGTTTGTGTTTTTGATTAGTTTAATGTGTGGTGTCCAAAACCAAAATAATAATGAATTCCCTGTCTTTTCCTATATAAACCAACCCAATATCCCACTTACTCTTTAATAAAATCCTTTATAGATCAACCAACCTCTGACCCTCTATCTCTATAATCCTCATAAGGTTCCCCAATCTCCCAATAAGCCTCTATAAATCCCCTCCCAAACTTTTTGGATCACACTTCCAAGTAAGGGATTTATTCGTTTCTCATTTTTTTCCAACATTATTTATGTTGTTATGACCTTTTAATTTCAATTAAAAATTTTGGGGTATGATTTATAACCTCTCACATACTTCCCTACTTATTATTTAAGGATGATATACCTCTTTCTCTCTAATTAATTCTTCCCTTGTACACTTGTTACTATGCCGAAATTCCGTAAGGAATTCATCTCTCCTCATTTACATTCAAGAAAATATTTTGTATTATGAATCTAAATTCCATTACATATGTTGAGACATGTTTCTATATGACCACCTTAAATTAAATTTCAGGTAAATTTTATTATACTACCCTTTACCTCTCATCAACCATTTTTTATGAATTCTTATGTCATGCCATTATGCTGCCGAAATTGCACCATGATTTTCCAAGCCAAAGTCATTATGTAGTGAATATCATGATCGTTTCTCTATCAAATATATTCACCATTATGAACATTTACATATTAATTATATAGTCTCATGAATTAATTCCACATCCCTTTATCCTGGAAAATTTATTATTTTTAATGAATCCATGTTATATGATCCATGTGGCACACTTATGCATGAAATAAAATGATTAAGAAGTGTGTTCCCTAATAGCCCTCTAATGAATTGGGTAATGATTAGTATCATGATATATCAAGTGAAATGATGGTTTAATCATGCTAATTCAAGTGAAATGATGTTTTACTCATTCCCCATGTGCAATGATCCATGGCTCATGCTAACACCATGTTAAGTGTTGTTGCCCCATTTCTTTGTTATGATAATCATGTTATATCATGCCTTTATGTTAATGTTTCTCTTATGCTCTATTTATATGCATATTTCTTAACATGTACGTTATTCTTCATTTTATGCCTTTTACTCCCTTACTAGGCTTTATATATCACCCATTTATTATGCATGCCCTCAAGTTATCCCATGCAATGCAAAGTACGAAGGAATGATAGGGTCATATAAAAGAAGTTTTCAATAATGATGTTGTATTTTATATTCTAAGTGGTTATGTAATGTTTCTAATTTCCAAAGACACTATACCTCTTTATCCTCAGAGTTTTATTAAGTACAAATTTCTGTAATAAAACATGTTTATGTGTGTAATAAAGAGTAGTGTTGTTATATGTTGTGCTTTGATTTTATATGGATATCATTCCCATGATTATGTGTGTTGATACCCATGTGCTTGTCATCATCCCATGGTGATTAAAAAAATTCTTTAGGCCTTATGTCAATCTATTTTATGTGGTTTTTCAAATAGGTTTCTTTAATTACATAGGAAATCCTTAGTAAGGATGCACAAGGAATGGTTTTGATTTTATCCAAATGATTTATAGGGAAAATAATTATCCACTCAACCATCAAAGATTTATTTATGAAATGATTAGAATAATGGCCTACCTAAATAAGCATGTTGTGAGATAAATGTATAATTAGACTAATTGATTAGTGAAATATGAATCCTAGACCACTAATTAATATGATGAATTAAAAATTGGTCATAATTGTAGTGGGAGAACATTTAAAAAAATTATCTATTAAATTAATTTAAACAAATGATACTAATTTTATATAACCATCTATTGTAGATAAATGTAATAATCATATTTAAACATAACTTTTAGATCAATCCATGAGAAAGGAAAATATTATTTTATGGAACTTTATATATTGGTATAAAAATTATAAAATTTTATTAATTATATGTTATGTTATGTGGCTTAAAGAAACCCTTTCCTGAGTAGCCAACTATTGGTGTTTTACCTTAGTTGGATCTAAATGATTATGAGAAGAATAATTTTATTCACTTAACTTTTACTTTATATTTTTTCTAGTTATATAATTCTTTCCATTTTAATTAATATAAATATTTCTATAATAAGAATAAATTCAAGAAACGTTTACCCAATTATCTCAAAGTGTCATGGAATGTTGAAATATGGAATATGATATCTAGGATATAGAGTTTTTTATACTATATGTAGGTAAAAATTGAAATTTGAAGAATAAAGGTTAGTATAAATGTACAACAAATTTTTTCATGTATTCTATCAAGGTTACTCAAACCTAAATTAGGTCTTAGTAAGAAGGAGTAATGTTTATATAGGTTTGAAAATGTTCAATCTATCTAAAGGGGTTTGAGAAACTCAATGGAATATCTATGTTAGGTACATGTGTTTTAAAAATAAATTCTTTATTTTTAAAAGGTATATGGATCCAAACATATACATTAAAAATGTTTCAAATATGTAGGATTTTAAAATCAATTAAATAATTAATAAATATTATATAGTTCTTTAACATTATGAAATAAATAGTTATTTAATAATATATTTAAATCTAAAGGAATATATAAAACTGAAATGGTTCTTAGTAAAGTATTTGTATTTCTATATCATTTAAATTATATGGTAAGATAAGTTTCTTAATAACAAAGAGTTGTTATAAATAATATTATATAATAGATTTAATGCAAATTTTTAATGATTCATTGGATACTATAACATGTTTTGATAAGAATATAATTAGAAAACAAATTTATCAATCATAATTTATTTTATCCAAATGATTAATTAAATATGATGGATATGATCCCACCACCCCTCGGTTGCATATTTAAACGAATAATATTCATTTTAGAATAATTCTCCAAACACATAAAATGTCATATATGATATGCAATTAATAGTTTTTTATAAAATATTCTCATTTCAATAAATAATAGTTATTTACTAAACACAAAAGAGTTTGTGTATATTATAAAGATATTCATAAGTTCATATAGTGACAAAGAGTTTATTGGAAGTATGTTTTCACATTTATAATTTCAAGGTTAAAAATGAAATATTATTATAGCCAAAGAGAATTTCACAAAATATCTTAAGAGTTTAGTGTATGAAACTAAATCAAAATGTAAAGAGTTAAAATTAGTTTATGAAATAATTGAATATAATAAAAATAACACAAATGATAATAGGATCTATCAGTGATGAAACAAAGTAATGTTTTTCAATTTGGACCAATGTGATATTGAAGAAGAGGTATATGAATTAAATCTTAAAGGATGATGTTGATGAATATTAAAGTAGTTATAAGTTGAAAACATGAATTATTAACATCATAAAATTTAATGTTGTGAGTTAAATGAGTTTTAATACTATTATTGAAGTTTCCCAAGGATTATGAAGGTGTTTTATTTATTTTCAACTTTATTTGGAGCATGTTTTGAGTTGAAAAAAAAAATTATATAAGTCCAAAGAACAGAATTTGGTGGATTTGATATGTTCATCAGATGATAAAGGTTAAAATAAAATTTTCAATTCTTTTTTCAAATAAATTTTAAACTAAGGTGATGGTTATTCAATTGGATAATGAAACAGGGGATAAGTTAGAAATTATGTTTAAAGTTAAAATAAAATAAAATGAAGTAAAACACAAAATATATAGAATTAATTCTGATGAATTGAATATGGATAATGATAAAACCATTCATGATTGATTTAAAAGGATCAATAAATTTTTTATTAATATTAGGGAATATTGTAAACACTCTGAAAGACTCAAATATTGTGAAAATTTTAATGAGAAATTTTCTAGATAGATTCAATCCTAAAGTCTCACCCTTGGATGATTGAGATGATTTATCTCTAGATGAAAATTAAAACATTCAAGTGGTATATGAAATGAGGAAGGATTATTCTTTTAATATAATTGATAAGGAAGAAATTGATTTTAATCTAAGTGGAAAAAAACTCATTGCATAAAAAGATAAACCAAAATAAGATTATTGTCATATGGATAAACAGAACAGGTGAATAATTTCTATTTTCTATCAAAATTTTAGGAATGTTAAATGGGATTATAAGGGATGGATCCCATTAAAATAATTTGAATATACTACATTTGAACACCATTTGATGCATTTCCCTTATAATAAAGGTAATGGAGATTAATAATATTATACTAAATTAAAACCTTGGATGAAAAAGCGGAATAAAAAAAGTGAGTTAGAAAATTACATGAAGGAAAAAAATTAGTTTACCCAGAAAAATAAAAGGAATATTTTGACTAATGAAAAATAATAATACTCATAAAAAATTTTATTATCCAATGAAGAAATTATAGCTGAATTAATGTATTTCATGGATCAATTGAAATATGAAGAAACATTTTGTGAATAAGAAGAATAATAAGGTGAGGTAAATTGTGTAGAAAACATTTTTGGAATTTGAACTAGAATATTATATTGAAAAAAATAAAAAAAAATAATAAGGAACTTAACCTATTGAAAAAATAAAAATATCAAAAGACTTAAAATGAATCATAGTGCCTCAAAAAAAGAATTCATGAATTTATAAAATTAGTAACCTCGGGTTTATGTCATTCAAGAATAAAAAAATTTAAAAGTATAATGGGGAGAAGTTAGTTATCTTGAAATATGAAGAAGATAATACATAATCGGAATATATTGATGTCTAAAAAACTATAAATAAGTAGAAATGTGATTTCAATTAGTAAATAAATATTAAAGTTAAAACTTTAAGAGTTTATAGAGAATATGGTTTGAAAAATATGGAATTTTATTCCTATTAAACATGATAATAAATCAATTTCCACTGACCATGTGGATTAGTCAAACAGCTAGAGAATATATTCAGATCATAATAATGGTTATAAATTCTCCATATCAAAAAATTATACTAAAACATATTTCTGGATGAATGTTCAGAAATACTTGAGAAAAATGGGTATTTTACTATTCTATGAACCTCAATAATCATTCTAAAATAGATAGTTTTATTAATATTAAAGGTGTAGGTTCAATGGTTATTTCTAGTTCTATGAAATAATTTGTCACAAAGTTTAAAATTAAAAAATATCTCTCTCCCATTAATAATGTAAGTGTTCAGGTGGAGTACCCCTGAAATCAAAGGAATTAATGTCTATAATGAGAGAAAATACTCTATGGAAAAAAATCATAAGTTAACAAATACTTTTATAAGAAATAAATTCAGCTGCCTAGAAGAAATATGTGCAATATTGGACTATAATAGACACTCTATAGAGTATTTAATAGAAACAATACTATGAAAAATATCATGTGTCGATGGAAAAGAGGAAGTAGGTAAATAAAAGGTAGAATAAAAGTTATTTCTTGTTGAAGTTTCCATGAAATATATTTTCAAGATTCACATATTCATTAGAAAAAATTTGAAATGTTTTCCAATACAAGTAATTTTATGTAATTACTTGATATACCAGGTAAAAGTAAAATCCATTTGATAATATAAATTATAATAAAAAACACTTACTTAAATTAGATAAATAATTTAAATATTACATACAATAATTTCATTAAACATTCAGTGTGTACAAATCAAATAAATAGACTTCCAAATTTGAAAAAAAAAAGTAGAAACCATTGTATTTTATTACAACCACATGAAAGTATAAAATTATTTCCAAATAATCCTCAAACATGTAAAATTTCATCGTTTGATATCCAAAACAAAATATTTAATCCACAAGCAGTCAATGTTCCAAAAATTAAATGTTAAGAGAAGAGGGAACCTACTTGGAATCAAAAAGGAACACATCACCTTCAACAATCATTGCTATAGCAGGCCATAAATCAAGCCTCACAAACCCTACGAACTGAAATTGGAAAAATAGAACACAAAAAACCTGAGTTATGGTTTTTCCATGGTGCATCCCCTGCAAAAATAGAATTGGAGAAGAAAATAAAAGGGAAGGGAGAATATGAGGGATGTCATACCTTGAATAACTAAACCATGATGAAGAAGAAATCTCATGTGAATTCCATGAGAGGGGGTAATAAAATGGATGGATATTTGAATGAGATCTAATGGGGATATATCATCATGATAAAAGAATAAGGGAGGAGGATCTTGTGATTTTTAGTGTAATAGAAAGATAAGACATGAAGTAATTTTCAATTTTTATAAACTAGACATTTTTCACGAATGAGCCACATGGTTGGGAAAATTGTGTGCCAACTATATAACTCATACTAGTCATTTTGAAGTTGAAACCATGAAAAATACCAATGGTTAGGGATAAAATGCACGGAAATTTCAATTTGGAACTTTAAAATATAGAAGTTTATCCACAATATACACAAAGATTCCACTAACCTTGAGCTAAATATGCACCAGTACTAAATTTCTAAAAATTGAAAATGTTGAAATTGTTCTACGTAAAAAATATATAAATAATAATAATTATTTAAATAAATTAAAATATTAAAATTGGTTTCATGATGTGATAAAACCCTCCACCATAATGTTTTTATCCCCCAGAAATCCTTCGATGAAACAGTTGATTCAAAACTGATGGGAGTCTAAGCCTCATACTAATGGCACACCTAGTGAAATAAAATGAACAACTATAATCTCTCCCAATAGATATTAATTTTATCCCAAATATATAAATAGGACACAACATAATTTTCTAATTCTCTAATCACACACAACTATAAAATGCTCAAAACCAATAAGGGTATCTCAAGGAAAGGGAATTGTCGACTCTCTGAAAAACCATCACAAAACCCAAGAAACACCTCAACATTAAAGGGGAATGATGGAAAAAACAAATGAAACTAATCCACTGGTCATAAAGAAATATCCCACAACACAACCAAAGATCTAAGATAAACACTTTTCCTTTATGAGAGATTGGTTGGGAAATAATCACAAAACTAGTCCCCAACCAAAGACCACAACTTCCATACATGGAAAAGGTTGTATAATTAATAAAATAATATAAAACCCCCACAAATGATGCATGCACTAGTTCAAAAGCTCTATAATCCTAGAAGAGAAACATATATGGTAGTTTCCCCACCATATAATAATTCCATTAGTACACCAATACTCTAGGATAATTATTCACTCCAATAAAAAAGAAAAACCAAAATATTAGGATCGGTCACTATGACAACCCAAGTCATTAATACACATTATTTCATGATTAAGTGCATAAAGATACACTGAATACAACCCTAGAAGATCACTAAGGATATTTTATATAGAAAATAAGGTACATGTCCTAAAAACACAATCCATTTTGTGAGGACTAGCTAGGTGAATCCAAGAGACCCGAGATCAAATCCAAGTGGAGGCATATTTCTGGGTTACTGTAGTAGTATTGTAGCAGGTATTGTTCGGTACTATTGTAGCCGGAACTATTCATCCATTTGGGCCTTCGGGACACCGGTTTGGTCCTAGGGTCTAGCAAGAATTTCGGGCCACCCAAAGGCCTTCAGGCCAGTTGATTCTCAAGGCCTTCGGGCCACATGAATACAGGCCCCAGACACACTACAATGAAGGAGCAACCCCAGAAGAGGATTCAGGGCAGGTGCACTTACCAGAGCAGAGCCGAATGGATTTTCAGAATGAGAGGGTATGGCTATGCCATCGGTACCAACCTTTTCTTGCACGGGAAGCCTAGCCAGATGGTCATGGAAAGGTGGAGAGCTACTATCAAGATGTAGATGTTGGGGAGGGGCAATTCCTTGTAGATAGTCTGGTTGAATTCCCTAAGACCTTCAGGTCATGTAATCTTTTAAGCCTACGGTCCATGTAATCTCTGAGCCTACGGGCCTTGTAAGGGTTCCCCCTCATCCCATGAAAGGGGGGTTATCAAAAATCAATAAAAATGAAGGCCTTCGGGCAATTCAGGCTTAAAACATGCCCTTATATTCCTTGGATCTTATAAAACTCCATGGTATAACCTGGGGATTCACATTAGAAAGGGGTGATATATAAATCCCAGTAAGTGAATAATCAAAGAATAACATGGTTTAATTAATATATTTGATTCAATATTCATAACAATGAGACACAAAAGGGGTGACAATTATATATATAAACATCAAATTATGATATATGATAATAACTTAATGGAAACATAGGAAAGTGGAAACAATATAAAACATGAAATTATAAACATAATTCAAGGAACACTACCACCAAATCATAACATATTGTTCTTAGGATGACCTCCCATGAACCATGCATGAAATATCATGAGGTAAAAATATTTCCCAATGCATTAGAGGGCTATAAAATTCTAGCCCCACCCATAACTTTCATATCATATACAAGCATAATTGTGTCACATAGATCATACAACATAAGTGTGTATATTATAAATTATAAACCCATTATTAAGGAGTGTGGGTTTCATACATGTAAATAATTAATAAATTAAAGATATTTACTACTATATAAATACCATTGAGTGTAAATGGATATGGCTATTCTCTACACAAATATTTGGCATGGAAAATCATAGGATAATTTCAGCAGCATAATTGGTGTACATAAAGGTTTATAGGAGAGGTGAATGTGAGTAAAAGGGGTCTATAATCACTTTTTAATCATAATTAATTTAATATGGACATGTAAAAACAGATCCCAACATGAATAATTGGAAATAAAAATTCAACACATAAAGAATGTGCTTGAATAAAGAGGAGAAGCATATGATCCCTTACCATGAGTGGGTTCTTCTTAAATATTGGTATGAGTTTCTTATTATATTGAGGGAAGATTTAAAAGAATATAGAGAAGGAATTAATGAGTAACTTAATTATAAAATGGTTTTAGTGTAGAGTAATGGGAGTTTATGTGGGTTTATATAGAAGAAATTAGGGGAATTATTTTTTAATTTCCCAACATTGGTTTTGGACTCTGTATGATAATGTAATCAATAACAAAAATATTCCAATGGTTATTTTCAAAGGATTATACTAAATTAAAGTAGGATTAATTATTTTATAATAATATTGAAAGAACACATTAAAATAATACCTTTTAGGATGTGTAAGTGAGTCATGTTTACAAATAATTTATTTTAAAACATTAAAAATAATATAAGTTTTAGAGGATTTGTTAAGGGTTTCTAAAATAAATAAAATAACATAAAAAATATATTATTTTAAAAATGAAACTTAATTTTGGTATTTTATACTATTTATATTATTTATTACATCACTTTTGGGATTTCATGAATCTATAATAGATATTGTATATTTATACCATATTAAATTTTGACCCAACAATTCAACTATCTAAAGAAATTATGAAAAATCATTATTGGATAATTTTGATATGATAATTTTAAAAAAGTTATATTAAAAATTTTCTATATATGACAACTTACAATTTCAAATCAAAAATCCTGATTTTTTAAAAAATACTAATTTTTTATAGTAACAGTTCTCTATCCCATATAGAAGTTATATTTGACTTGATAAAATTATATTATAATTTATATTTAATAAATATTTTTTCATAGAAATATTTTATTAAAATATAAAATATTTCCAAATTTCTTTAATTCATCAAAAACATTTCTCCATTGAAATCATGTATTTCCCAAAAATAAAATTTGTGTTTCATCATATGAAAATATATTATTTTTATCAAACTCATTATCTATTATTTTAAAACATAATAATAAACTAAATAATTAAAATCATTATTTTATTGAAATAAAATTTAAAATTTCATACAGATAGTGTCTTGATACACATCACTTTATTATACCATCAAATTCCTTAATGGTATGTTGTGTGATGGTGATATTTTCTTTGGGTGCTTTATCGAACATGGTTTGTGTCGTGATCAAGATGATCATGAATTTATCCTATAAATGGTTTTAGTAATTCATTAGTTGTTGAATACAAGATTGGTCTTGGTTAAGGATAAATACCAATGATGTTATCTCCTTTGGAATCTCTGCTAAATGGGCTTCATAGGGTATGATTCTACTGGTTGATTCCAAATCTCTTTCCTTCAAGGTCAATTAGAATTTATCATAACCCATAATACAATAATAATAATGACCAATATAAAATGGATATATTCTCAATGTTTATGATTATTATTGAATATTAAATATGAAATACCATATAATAGTCTGGAATAACCAATTTATTTCATGTGTTTTCTATAACTGAATTACTTGATAATTTATTTATTCATTTAAAAGGGAATTTCATTTATGAAAGTTCTGGTTGTTACAATGACACATCAAATATATAAAACCATGGAAATTTGGATAGGAGAAGACAAGGTATAATTATAATTACCATAAATAAAATCTACCTTGAAAAAAATAGTAAGGGCTTTGACATGGGTTGAGATAGAGAGAGATAAAGAGAGGGAGGGAGAGTAACCTTGGACTTTTTTTCCATAACACTAACTCTCCATGAGTACTACCAATCAAAATAAATTTCACACTCCTCCCATTCACTAACAATCATACCAAAAACAATCCAATTCACATCCCCTCAAATGAAAAACCTCATCATTAAGATAACATCACATCGAATCCAAGAATACATTAACCAAAAATTAAGGTAGAGTAATTTCCCAAATGGACCATGTTTCATAAAACTCAACTAAAGGAACACCTAAAGAGACTTGTGAATCAAATACTACATTATAAAACTCCAATAAGAACTAAATAATATTATCCACCAAGAATCATGGAACAATTTCCATATAATCTAAATTCATCTAAACAAAGTACCAAAGATATAACCATCCATATCCTAAATAGGGTCTACATCTTGACTAAAAAAATGAGATGACCTACTATGATGACACTCACCTACTTATACAAGAAATTTTTAGGGGGGAAAGAAAAGTAATTCAAGGTATAGGTATAAACATATCCATAACCCATAATTCATAATAAAAATATTCAAATAAAATAAAGGGACATGACCAAAAATATATTTACCAAGTTTCACAATTTTTTCATAAAAAAATGCTCCCAAAAATATTTTTCCACCTAAAATAACAAATAGTTCTAAAAACCCCTTTTCCTCATTAAAAAATCACCCATTTTGAAATATAAATATTTCTAAATAAATTATTTATTTATTTAGAATAACTTTTAAATAAATAACTCCTATATTTTCAAAATAAACAAATATCAATTTTTAAGAAAAAACTTTTTCAATTGAAAACAATTTATTTGAAATCCAAAAGATAATTTTATCCTTTGGTCAAATTATGAAATCCAATTTATCATTTATAAAAACCAAGAAAAAACTATTTTAAAACAAATATTTTAAATTTTAAGACACACTCTTTACCCAGACAAAGCATCATAACACAATCAAAAATAGATAGAAAAAAAATTTTTTGGTAACATAATTTAAATAGGGGACTTGTTTTTATATGCAGATCTTACACCTATATTGGTGGAATATATTAAAACTACATAACTCCCACTAAGAGTGTCCTTGAACCATACACTCAAGCTTAATGTGTCTTTTTCGGACCCAGAGAGCTCATCAGGTACCACCAATTATCTCTAATTTTCATCCACCAATCTCCAAATTATTAAAAAAATAAACTAAATAAATATAGAAAATAAAAAAATATATATAACTACCTCTTGTGATATAATGTTTGGAATGATAAATTATCATAACATTCTTCCTTTCCTTACCTATGAATTTTTGATAGTCCTAGATCTAATGTACTGGAGATTATAAATAACAAAGGAAAGCTCTGATTCCATTTTCTTAAAAAATTTTGAATATATCCCTTTATCAGTCATGTGAACCTATCTATGAATAACCAAAGGTAGAATCCCAACTTCATTGGGCTGATGACATGTTTTGGGGCACTAAAAGAAATATAGTGGGAATAAATTAACCCAATAATCTTGCTTAATCAATAATATAAAAATGATCATGACCACTTCATACATCATAGGTCCAGGAACCAACACAAATATAGAAAGGTTATGTAAACAAGAGTTGTTTAAACAATTTAAAACAATGAAACAAATATAATCTAACTAATCTATTATCTCACCCTAAACTCCCTCACATGTAGAAATAGCCACCATGAGTTTCTATTACTCTAAACAAAAAAATATATAGTTCACCTCCAATAAAATAAATTAAATTACAAAATTTATATTTGGATGAAGTAAATAATATATAGGGATACATGATGTAAATTCAAATCTTAAAAAATATTTTAAATTAAATTATTATCTAATTCGATAAAAAATACTAAAAATTGACATAGAAATTCCTCATTTGACTTTTCATGTCACCATACAGAAAATATATATCAATTATCCATGAGTGGTAATAAAATAACTAGAACCTGTAATGTAAATGTATTTATAGTCATGAGAAAAGTAGAACATTATGTATGCCAGAAATAAACCACACCCCATACCCCATCATTAAATAGAGGGTATGTTTTATGTCAGTTTGAAATAAATTATTGGAATGATTTTTTACTACATGAGAAAATAAAAACCAAAATAATTTTTTGAATCACTTTATAAAATTTAATTTTTATTTTCATTAAATGATAAAAATTACATGAAAAAGTGTTTCATCATCCTATGTTGTTATTATTTGAAAACTTATTTTAACCATTTTTTAATGGTTGCCTTATCAACACCCATTTTTCTGAAAGAATAAAAAAATTAATGTGAGAAAACATACATCTTCATTAAGAAAATTATTTAATTAAATCCAACTACATGATTTAAAAATGATGAATAAAACAGGTGTCATACTTTGAAAATTTTATTAATGAAAGAATATTCCACAATTGAATAATATTCTATAATAAATCCATGAACTAAAAAATAATCATTCACTAAAAAAGAAACATGGGGAAAATACCTAGGTAATCAATGGTTAGTGGGAAACATAGATCATTGTATCATCTTGTGATCTAATAAATCAATATCTAATTCAAGTATAAAATACTAAGGAGGACATTTAATGGCCAAATTGAGTAGTGAGGTCCTTTAATATTTTGACATCTAATCTACAAAGGGATACATGCCTTGTCCTATAGATATACTACATATTAAGTCCTATATTGGCCTAGAGGTTTTGTGTCATCTATCTATGAAAATATATCTCATTCACTCTTTATGGACTGAATGTCATAGCCTTGTGGTGTTGTGTCTCCCATCCACAGCACTGTAAACTTTATATAGTTTATCTTAGATATTAATGTGTCATAATTGAAAGTGATTTTTAATCTAGTATTCCTTCATAAGAAACTCATCTCCCTATGATTTTACCCAGATAAAAATCATTTCCTTCTATTTAAAAAGATGTATTTTGTTAACCTATCAAATTTCATTTCAGTTATCAAAACATGCATGTCATTCTAAATAACTTTTTCCTTTTATCAAAACCAAGGGAACCATTCAAAATACCCATAAGGTATGTAATAAAAAACCAAGAACCTTTTTTAAAATTTTTTAAGCTAGAAAAGAAATTTCATTTAAAAATTTATAAAGCATTTTAAAAAATCAATTAAATAGTTATTTGAAAACTGAGTTGAGTCTCAATTTTAATTACTAGGACTTATCTTTAATATTGTTCCCATATATAGTCACACAAAAATATATATATGTTTGTATCTAAATGAAATAAGTTACATATTATCATTTAAATTTTTGTTTATATTTATATACACCAGTGTATACATGTATAAACCACAAATATATTAAACAAAAACACTTTCCATATTCACATTTTCATTAAAAACCAATATGAAATGTTTTAATATTAACTGAAATTTCATGTAGTTTCTTGAAATGGTAGCTAAAATTAAAATCCATTTGAGATTCTATTTTAAAATTATAAACACCATATAATATCATATAAATCATTTAAAAAGTCATTCTAGTATTTTCATTGATATGTGGTGTGTGCTATTAACTGAAACAGATATCGAACATTGAAAAAAAAGTACAAACCATCAATTTATTTATAAGTCAAGTGAAAACCTAAATTTCATTAAAAATAAACTTAAAAAAATATGTAATATATTTATTTTGTATCAAAATAAAAAACTTGAAACCAAAATAAGTCAAGTTTCCAAAATTTAATGGAAAAGACAAGGGTATAACTACTTAGAATTGAAGAGGAAATCATCACCTTCATTGAACATCACTTGAATGAGGCCTAAATTTATCCTCTCAAAAAACTAGGAATAACAATTATCAAAAATAAACACCTGTATTTTAGTTAGGGTTCATCTTTCGTGCACAAACCATAAAGAAGAAGTGGAAAATGAGAGTACAATGAAGGGAGAAGACAAAGGAGGTCGTACCTTGAAGAACTACACATAAACTACAAATAAATCTCATGTAAATTATATAAGAGGATGAGAATTAGAGGGAATAAGGTTTTATCAAGATCAAATAGGGTTTTGTGACATTTAAAGAGGATAATGTAGTGGGAGGATCATAATTTTTAGGAAAAAAATAAAAAGATGAAATTAAGTACTTTTAAAATTATTAATAAACTAGACATTGCTCATGGTTTGGATATATGATTGGTTAAACCGTGTGTCAAATATGTGCCTCCGTCTAGAGGTTTTGGAACACCCCATTTGGTCTTGAGGGATGTTTGGGAAAACCACTAATTGATCAAGTGTCTTTTATTTAATAAATTATAGACTCATCTACATAGTTTGTATGCGGTTTCCACTGATTGTGTGTTAACAATTTATTAGTGTTAAAATTTGAAAAACTAAAATTGTTTACCAGGCTTAGCCTAGAAATGGAGGAAAATATATAAAATAATTAAATAAATAAAATAAAATAGGAAAAATATTGTTGTTTTGTGATATAACTAAACTCATTAATTGCAAGGAAATTATCCAATATCATCAAATGATTAAAAACTATTCACTTCAAATCACATCTCACAAATAGTAATGGCGTACATACCATGACCCGTGGTATTTTTGGATATTGGGTGAATAAGGGGTCAGGTGGGTCTAGAAAAATTAGATTTTAAGAGAGTGGGTTGAGGAAATTTTAGCCTTCACGGGTGTATGAAATGGTGTGTTGAACCTATAAAAGTGTAGGCTTCATACTCGATATATTTAAAAAATAAAGATTTTTTTATAATATATGATTATTTAATATATTACTTTTCTTAACAAAAAAGGTCGTGATTAAAATTTGGAATAAGATTCATCATTGTAATTGATATACTAATTCACTATTAATTCACATGAGAAGTTTAAATTAGTCTATATTTATTAATTAAGATTTTATATTATAAAACTTTCTAATAAAATTCACATGGGGTGTAATCCCTTTTATTTAAAAATGAAACCTATCAACCTTTCACATGGTTTAAATGATAAAATAGTAATTTTAATTATATAATTTTTTTGGAATCACTTGTTATAGTTATTATTTTATTTTATTTTTATTAAAGGGATAATAAAGGGGCCATATTACTCATTGGAACCTTAACCACTTCCTCTAAAACAAGTCACCACCTGGAGAGTCATCATCCATTCACATGTATAGCCATTTTCATCATCACACCACAAATATCATCATTTATATCCCCTCACTAATTGATAAATTACTCTATATAATAATTTTTTCACCACATTGGCATCCCTACATGCTACTATCGAACCACCAAAGAATGCTCCTCAATATCCTAAAAACACATGATATGATTGGTCCATATTTCTCCTCAAAATTACTATATGGAATGAAAAAAATATAAAAAATTTAAATGAATATAATTAATAATTTTATTTTTTAAAAAATGTAGGAAAATCTTATAGGCTACTGAAAGGTTTATGGGGAAGGGAATTCATGGTATTTTCTATTTTATGGTTTGAAAGCATTTATAGAAAAACAATGGAATGATCCAAGTCATGTGTTTTGGGCATGTCTCACCCACCCTACCAATTTTTATTTACTACCATATAAGGATTGGGAAAAATTAAAAATGAAATCCATAATTATATTACCCTAATTACACTGAGAAATTTTAAATTATTATTTTAGACCAACTATAAATCTATTATTAGGCTTCACCCACTGATAAAAAAATCCTCAAGACATAAACTCCTCCACCAAACACATTATCCCTTGCCATAGGTATTGATACATCATAGCATCATATATCTTGTATGTACATGGATATACTTATAAACGTGATATATTTAACTTATATGAAAAAATCTATTATATCACTAGAAAAACAAAAAACATATCATGAAAAAATACCTAATACATACCATCATTTGATCATCTCTCATAAGAATCACCACAAATAAAATTATCTTTCCAAACCAACACCTATGAATCTAAAAGTTAAGGTTCATCCAGTTTTGAGAAAAAATAAGGGTCCACTATTAAATAGAATTGGAAAACTCTGTCATTAACTTGATCCGCATCTGGGTGAAAATCGACAATCTCTCCCACAATCAACCAGTAATTTCATAGCTCTTGAGAAAATCACCACATAATTTCGTTTTTGGAGCACTAGATATTTAATTTCATTTACACCAAGTATAAGGGATCTTGATTTCATAATTCTTAATGAACTCCAAACACTGGTACTGATGAAATTTTTAATCCCACTAACATAAAAAATATCTTCATACCGAGTGATATTTGAAGGCCAAAAGATCCCTCCAAAAAGATAATCTCTCTAAAACTTTAGATCAAACACCACTATCACCGTCTCAAAATAATGGGTTGCAAAATTATTCCTAAGAGTGTATAACTTTTAGGATTTATAAGATATAAAAACTTACTATTGAATTAGAAAATAAGTTATACCAAGACAATAAGAATTGAAAAATACCTTGAAAATACTCATTCTTTTAGAAAATGATGGATAAGAGCACTATTCAACTTCACATTAATGTATTCATAGGATATCTAATAGGGATATTACCATAACTGACTGAAAATTATTTTTTATTTTATTATCAAATCACTTTTAAAGGAAGTTTAGAAACCCCAAGTCCATCAAAACAACCAAATAAAACAGCCCAAAAGAACCCCAAGCAAAAAACTGATCATGCCTCCTCCCAGGAATTCATCAATATAAGGCCTCCACCAAAGCATGGAAACTCGAAAAACAGTCCCATGCAAGTTCATGGGCATGAAACCAGTGGCAAATACACACCCTCTCTTTCTTCCACTCCAAGTTCCATGCAAAAGTGGCGGCCTTGTGCTCTAACCCCCATCTAAGGCAGAACCATGAAGCATACTAGATTCAAACACCCCAATGCACCTCGAGACACACAAGCTGAAAAAAACATTCACATTTCCATGCACATCAGGGGAGAGTGAGAAACCAAACATTAGTCAAAAAAAGAGTAAGCAAAATCATTGAAAACCAATTGAATTTTTCCAGATTCTGTATCCCTAAACAACTTCTCGGATATATTGGATACCTGAGAGTGTGGATCTCCCCTTATCTGGTCTTCAAATGAAGAAGTCAGTTTATTCCAGACCTGAATGTACTCCTCAAGCCCAATCATCCCCTTATTTAAGCCCCCAACTAGGATTGTGTTCTGTTTGTGAACCCAAATATATTTCTCCTCGTAAATATTCACTTCAATATTCCAGCCCATCATCTTGGTTGCATTCTCTTCCGAGGCATTGAGAAATAACACATTCTTTGTCACCTCATCATCCGAACTCAAAATCAAATCCATGGATAGTTCAGGCTGACTAGGAGGTTTTAGTTGACACCTAACCTCACTATCTAACTTCACATCCATTTTCTTTTTTGCTGACTTAGTCTTCATAGGAGGTGGTAAGGAGGAGTAGTCCTTCCTACCCATCCTCCTCCCATTACTCCTGTTGCTCCTCGAACCGGACTCCTCTTCAGATAAACCCTTACCGTCCTCAATGAATTCTTCCACCCCGCCTCCATTATTAAAATCTGGATAACCATGTCCAATGATCCAACCTTCCATATTGGGGCCATCGAGGCTCTTCCTGCTGGATTTACCACCCACAACCAGAATAGATGATTCATCTCTCGACTCTACCTCAGAAATTCTTTCAAACCTATTTCTCAAGATGAATTGGGTCTGGATTGAAGAGTCCACACCCTCTAGCAGATTGCCAGGGCACGATCCCCCTGCTTCCCTAGTACTGCCCTGGAAAGGCACCTCCATGACAGTCCCCTGCAACTTCTGAGGAGGATCACTACCCAGTGCAAGCGCCAAAGCTGGAGCATTCTCCTTGTTATCCAGTATATGGACCGTGGAAATGTTACTCCCAAGTCCCTACAGAACCCCTGCCTCATGGTTAAGCAATTATCCCACCCTCACATTAACAATTTGGTGCAGTAAAGAGGGGGGGCAGGAAAGATCCAATATCAGCTTAATAAAAATCGATGCCACCGTTGGTAAGCCCTGGGCCATCGACGTCTTCTGCACAGGAGATTGTGATCGCGATTTCCACCTAGACTCTTCCATAATAACAACTCCGCAAGGTCCTGTACAAGTCGAAGCCCTCTGATCCATAATCTCTTCTTCCTCATGCACCCCTTGTTCCTTTCCCTTATCCTTGTTCATCCTCACATCAGAGAGAATTAGCGATAATTCAGGAAAAACCTCATGTAATATCCTATAAAACTAATTAAGTGACGTATTTCCATGAAATTCATGGTAGATTCTAAATAAAGAACCATTAAAATCTTTAATGGATTGACTAACTCACTATTTTTAGACACAACATGCATAAAGAAATTCACCACACATATCCAATACTATTAATCTGATATATTACAATATAGTTGATGACATCACAGGACCTCCAAAATTTCCCTCAAATATTCTACATGATCCTCCTATAATCTTAGGCACAACAAGACATATCCAATGAACACAACATTAAATTAATACAAAAACTCATGAAACCCTGATTCCATTAGTCCCATAAAAAAATTAAATTCATGACACATAAGTCACCACTGTGAACTAAAAGTTTCCATCGTGATACCTAAAATTAGTCTTCAGAATATCCTCCTCCATCTTCCTCATATAATGATACCCATACTACAAATAAATCATCAAGAACTTCTTATCTTCCTTTGATTGATCAATTGAATTTTCAATCCTTGGTAAAGAATGGTGTTTCTTCACTATCACATATTAAAACCAATGATATTAGATACATAATGATGAACTACCATTATCCTCCTTCACAAACAACATAGGAGATCCCTAAAGTCACACACTTGTTCAGATTAAACCCTTCTATAATATATCCAATATATGAATCCAAATCTATCTCAACTATAAATGTTCTATCATATTATAAGATTTATAAATTGGAGAGATGTTGGGTTGTAATTTGATCATAAATTGATTAAATGCAGCATGGGTATTGTCAAAAATTCTTTAACGAGAATATCTAAAAACTCCATCACCTATAAATCAAGTAAAATCAAAATCAAATATTCCTATATTGAATAAATAGGATCTAAAAAAATTGATCTATTCAATAATACCACTAAAAACATTATCTTCTCACCTTATACATAAAATACAACCACTCTCATTTGATGGAAATATATATCAACCAAAATAGAATAAAACCAAACCATTCTAAGGATGAAATCATTTTGTTACATGTGAAATAATAACTCTCCCAATGACTTATTTTTCCACGTCATCAGAAAAAATTCATGACATTAATATGAAAAGATATAATGAAACAAAATTATCATAGTTAACTCAAAGGGAACTAGAATTCAATGAACATTAAGTCCCACATCTCATAATAAAGAAGGTACGCTAATTAAGAGAAAATATCATAAATTAATCAAATAATAAACCATGTAGAATAGACTACAATAGTTGAACAAATGATATTTGTACATACTTGAACTAGAAACTCCATGGTATATAATAGTCCATTCCCTGCTCTTATTTCCCACTACCCCTAATAAAATCCACCACCTTGACCATGCTCAACACCATGTCTTTGAGGATGGGTAATGTCTCAAATATGTATTCTACTTACTTCATCAATTCTCTATTATCTATAAGCATAAGGACTATTTTTTAATAATTTTATCTAATAGGAAAATGTTATTGTGGATATGTTTCAAACTAGATATTTATCCCACATTGACCACCATGAATGGTCAAAAATCAGACATGATGATGACCCCAACCTAAAAAAACATAGAAACCCACACTAGATGTCTCAGTGAAAGCCTAAGAAATACCATCTCAAGAGAAACAAAAATTAGAAGGATGATACCAACTCCTCACTATGTAAAATATCAACTTTATAAATAAAGGAGAAACTCCATATATAAAACTAAAATTAGGGAAGTTCTAATGACTTCCCTCACTAAACAAACCCATCTTCACCAAAATCCTCTTTATCACCTCATCCTTAATTGACACCTTAAGGTACATTAGAATTGTTAAATAAGAAACATGAAATTTTATCTCAAAATGAATTATAAAATTTCATTCCCTTAACTCATTATCATAATGAACTTCATGGGAATAATAGAGGTGATGCATAAACTTGTCTCCAATATCCCACACACTCAAGATCCTCTGATGGATAGTGATATACTTTTATAATTTTAAAGCCTCCATCATCAAAGTTAAGAACGTATCTTATAACTAAATCCTAAAATTATAACATGTTATATTGGAAACCTTACAATCCATTATATAATTGATCCTCCACTTATTATTTTCATGTAACTAAAAATTATAGCCAATAGATTCATATGCTCAGTATATGCTGAAATACTCCCAGGAGTAATCTTAACCTCCTTCAACCAGCTCTCGGTCTACTAATAATATATCATCCCATCATACTTCATAGAAAATTTACCTTAAAACTCATGCAACACATTTTTCTAAAAATTATCCTACTTATGATCAGCATATGTTTGATAAGCTGGGTTATTATTCTCCACCACACCAACCAAAAACACAAAGTTATTTTTACCATATTCAATATCTATAACACAAATAATATCTATTAGGACTAGGATATGTAATTCATTTTAAAATCTTAAATTAGATTTGTTTTAAAAAAATTAAACATCATCCCCAAAAACATGGGGGTATAAAAAATGACGCATATACCACACTTGGGTCTCTTCTATGGAGTTATTATAATCCCAATTTAGTATATATAGTAACCCCAAAGACCATACATTTTTTCATAAAAGACCTTTCTATATTCTTTCATATCTCCTTTACTTATATCACATAATAAATTTGAATGATATATTTCTTGACCAAACTAATATAGTCTTCACTAGTTCCATGTCCAAATTTCATCCTAACTATAAACCAAATCTTTAAAATGGCTCTATCATGACCCATCCCCACTATAACATCACTTGGGCTAATAGTGGAGAAAATATTTAACCCTAAATCCTGCCTCTAATTGGTCATGGATTGGATACTAGAACTATGGGTATAAAACACATATAATGGGATACATTGGATTCATTATCCCATAAACAAAAAAATGAAACCTTTAAAAAAATTCTTTTCGAAAAAATAAAAAAACCAATAATCCCATATAATCCATGTAATTTTATACATAAAAATGTTTCCATGATAAATATAAAAAATTAAAATCATATGGAAGTTACACCAACTCCATAAAAACATATCCCCATGATATAGTAATGTCTCATTATATCACTATCTTTATCCTGTAAATATTAAAAAATATTATATATATTATTGGGTATAGAACACAAGTATACTCAATAGGTTCTGTAATGACCATGGTTTTTGGATCCATTAAATTTTTTTCCTTATAAATATATTAAATGATTATCTATTATTTTAAAAGAATTAATATTTTATTAGATATTAGTCCATATAAGATATAGACAAAGATAATGACATTTTATTTCTTTATAATGGAACATTACAATAATGGTACTCAAAACCATCTATCACACCCAACAAATATATTCATTTTAAATTTGTTCATTTAAAATATGTTCATTACGGGTATGGTTTTTTTAAATATCCAATAGGTACACTAATTTCATGTATTTTATAGTAAATATAAAATAATATATCTTGCAACGAAATAAAAATATGATTTAAAATATCATAAATATATATATATTCATTATATACAAATTATAATATTATTATTTAAATATGATATGACACATATATAAAATTAAAAAAACATAATTTAATATCAATGGAGTAGTAATTTTAAATTTTATAACATAAATAATTAATTTTAAATAAATTTTTTAAGTATACTTATTATTAAATTAATATTTTCACAAAGAGACATTTGTTAAATATTGTGTATATTTTCTTAATAGATTAAATTGAGAAATTATAAAATATTATTATATAAAAACTAATTTATTAATATCTTTTAAATTAGAAATTGATATGGAATGATATCAAGAACTCATAATGTTTAAAAATTTAATTTTTTAGTAAAAGAGGTTTTTATTTATATTTAATATTTTCAATTATAAACTGAATTTATAAATTTTATAATTTCAAATACAATAAAAAGATAGGATTTCTAATTTCAAAGTAAAAATGGAATGAATTTTTGGTATTATTCTGAAAAATTGATTTTGAGTTGAATAGAGTAATATACTGATACTTTGAATTTTATGCTATTATTAGTATATAAGTATGAATTAAAAATTTAGAAACCATTTTATTGAAAAAATATGTATTATATAAATAAAATTATATATTCAAAAATATTGATAAAATTTTCCAAACGTATATTGTAATATCATGTTTCTAGTTTCCAGGTAGCCTCCATCCCTCCTTTTTAGAATTCTTTGGTTCTTCTTGTTTAGGGGTGCTTTGGGTGGAATTTGGAAATTGATTGACTTTTCTTAGTTTTTCAAGTATGCTACATGGTTTTTCCAAACTGTACTCCCACACTAATAAATTTGTGAAAACCCAGATAGTGGAGCTTTGCATGGATGGGCACGGTTTGATTAACTATGTACCCCTAGTAGAAAATGTGCACCCCAATAGAGGGGAACACGGTTTGTCTAACCATGTATCCCTTCCCAGATAAAAGTTCACATGGGAAATCATTGTTCTGAAATATTTAAAAAAAAATCTCAAACCACTATTTTATCCCTCGCTCAACTCTAAATCAACATATCTCAAATTCTTAGGTATTGGGGCTCTCAAGAACCCTTTTTGGATCCTCCAAACCAATTCTTTGGTTGATCAAATCATGGAAGATCTCATTCGATCTCACTTTGGTATGTGAATCTCTTCTTGTGTGATATCTCCTTCTCTCTCTTTATCTTATCCTTAGGAATTTTTAAATCATAATATTTTTATAGATCTAAACTCTATTTATTTTAATCTTGATTCTAGTTTTCATTTCTAGAACTCTATCTCCATCATTCATAATTTTTTGAACCTGTTACAATTGTATATTTGTGATTTTGTGATAAAATTTAGTTTGTTCCATTTGATTTGCGCCATATAATTAAACCTTTAATTTATTTATTTGATTTAACATTATTCAAATTGACTAATGAAACCCCAATTCTAGTTAAATTGGAATTGTGATTTTAATTGGCAGGGAATTTTGAAAAAAAACCCTAATTCCAATGGAATTAGAATTTTGGGTGTATTTTGGAAATTAATGGAATTTGTGAATTGATATGAGAATTTATTTTTCAAAACGGATTAAATTAAATTTATGAAAACTTATGATTTGTTTTTTTATTTAAATAGTATGAATTTATCAAAAAAAATACTTGTTTTGGTTTTGGAAGAAAATTGGCCTTCTATAAAGGAAATTTGGTAAATTTAATTGTGAATGATGATTGATTTGAAATGAAATTATTTTCACTTTTCAATTTATTTATTGAGACGATGTGAGAGTTGGTAGATATTGGGTTATTTGGGATGAGCATTCTTGGATGGTACTTCCATAGCAATGGATTGATGATGAAAACTCTAACAAAAACCTATTTTTGAAGATTTTATCTTGAGTGTGACATTGATGAGCCATATTCGACTTAATCCTAAGGTATGTGAGTATATATATTATATGATCACTGATATGATATTTTGAGGATCCTATAAGTGGGAACTATCTTGTCACATGGAAGATGACCATGGTGCTTGTGGTGATTATTTGGATATATATTTCATTTGTTATGAAACTATTTTATTCATTCTAGTTGATTTATATAAATTTCATTGTATAAAATTTTTATTTAATCCATGATTTAAATATTTTCCAACATTTTTAAATTAAAACATGTTTTGTTATAAATATTAAAATGTATTTCCATTCCCTATTTTACCTAAATTGAAATCATTATTTGGTTTATTATTATAGAATATTTTTAAGGAAAACAGTATGAGACCTTGGGTGGATTTATATCTCACGCCCAACCTTTTCCATTATTCATTTTAATATTTCTTTCTTCCAGATATATGTAAAAGGAAATAACCTCTTAGAGGATGTGAATGTTATTGATTCGTTGGGATTGGATTGATGATTTTGTTTTGATTTTTGAGTTTTATCTTTCAAGATTCTGAGTACTTTGATGATGTATTATTTTGGTTTCTTAAAATTCCTATATGATTTTTGGTATTCTATCCCCTTGGAGATTTGATAATATTGATATGTATCTATTATATTTCATTTTATTTTTTATGTAAAAACATTCCTACATTTCACTTGTTTGATTCTAGGTTCTAGGGGTCATCCCATGGGGACCAAGAATAATCTTCAGGCCATGTCAGAGTTGAATTGGGTATCAGGGTACCAGGGTTCTAGGGTACTTGGGATATTTCATGATAAATTAGAATCAGAGGTGTAGGTTTAGGATATTTTCTTGATGTCATTATGTAGTTTGAAGTATCTTTTTTGGACTTATAAGGTTTTTATGATTGAGTACCTAGACAACTCTCATCATAGTAAGACTTAATATTCTATGGGTGGTTTTTAAAAGATTTCTTGAGGAATAATTATAGAATTTTTGATGATTTTTATTTGGGTAAGATGAAATTTAAATCATGCCATCTTATCTGATGGAATTAATTTCCCTATTTTTATTGTTTGATATGATGATTTGTGTATCGTTCTGATGTATTGAATGTTGCTTATTGATGTTTTGTAACATCATGTCTCTGAGAATTTGTGTGAGTAGGTTATTTGGTGAATCTGCTGGTGAACCATAGTGATTGAATCCTCCCATTGACCTAAATATTATTGAGATTAATTTATGTTATGTCTATGGTCTAGGATAGGCACTTGCACATGTTCCTATTTATTCTCTAGTTGTTGAACCTTAGATGGATAAATCTCAAAATCATGCTAAAGAGTTCTTTCTCAAAAAACCATGGACTTTCCAAGGATAAAATGATCCTAAAGATTCTATTACTAGTTGAGAAATATAGATATTCTATTTTATTTCTTGTAAACTCTATAATCTATTAAGTTAAAGTGTGATACCTTTAAACTGGAGGGACTTGGTGGGGGATAGTGGGATTCCATGGTTATAAAGAAGAATCACAAGGGTTAATATTGGAAGTAAATTAAAGTTCTTTTAATTAATTATTTTTATCTATGTTTTATGGTTCTATATAAGGATATGGTGTTTTTTAAACATAAACAGACTAATAGGACCGTGATAGAATATGAAAATATCTTTTTCGAGCTTGTTAAGTCTTCACCAGAGATTCTATCAAATGAGATGAGTAAGACTCAATGGTTCAAAATGGGACCGCAATCTGATATTATTTCGCATTTTTTTATTATTGAAGCTCTCTTCTTATGCTGATGTGTTGGATAGGTACTTTATGGTTCAGCTTGACCTATCTTGTAAGTCATGGAAGATGGGAGTTCCTTTTTCTCCTAGTGAAAATTCTATGAGTTTCTTTAAGTTAAAGATAAAGCATGGTCATTGACATAGTGGTTCTAAATAGTATGTTTCTTTTAAACCTCCTGATGTGGCTGGGAGAATCCCTTTAACTTTCTTCTAGTGTGGAAATATTGGACATTCAAAGTAGAATTTCACTAAGGTACAAAAGATTTATATTTCATGAGGACTTTTAGGACACTAACACAAGTTATTTTATATATTTTGTGACCCACATAGTGGAATCAGAACTTTAGTAACTAAAATTATTTTTTTCCAATAATATGCTTCATAAAGAAAGGGATTACAACCATAGGAATCTAGAACAATTCTTTTTCACACAGTGGAAGAGTCTCCAGAGGAAGATGATACAGGTCCAATGACTGTGATAGGTTCTATCACTATAGATTCATCTTTAGTGACTGGTTTATTTGATACTATTGAATCTCATTATTTTATATAAAATCATATTATGAAACTTTTAAATCTTTTTATGGTTCATTTATCTTATGTAATGGATATTATTATGCCCCTCGAAACAAAGAAATAGAGTAGAGTCTCTATCATCCTACTTGTGTTTTTTCTTTTGATTATATTTATCATACTTGATATTTTCAATTTCTCTACATAAAAAATATTTCTTTCTCAAGATGGACTGGATCACTTCTAGTAAGGCCTAAATTGACTATTATCTCTAATGTTTCTCCTTTAAAGAACCTCATGGGGTGTGTTGTGTCATTCACAAAGAATGATACCTGAGGTCTAATGGAGTTGAAACTTTTTATCCGGAGTTGTGGAAAGTAATAATAGTGTTTTCTTTTGACATAGAGTGGGAATCATTGTGATATGATCTCCCTAAATTTTCCATCTAGTTTCCCAACTTATTTCCATCAATTTTATCTAGTTTTCCACTGGTAATAGTGGTAGAGTTATCAGTTAATTTAGTATATTGAAATCATCTGGTATTTATACCTTTTATACCATATAAGACTAGAAGAGATTAAAAGGTTGATGACTCAATTGTATGATCATTTAGAGAAAGTATTTATATGCTTGAGTGTGTCACCATGGTTATCTCCTATTCTATTTTCTTAGAAAACTGATGGAACACTTCACCTATTTATTGATTAACAAAAAAAATAAATCAAGTTATGATAAAGAAAAAGTATCTTTCTTCATAGATTGTTGGCCTCTTTGATGAGTTTAATGGGGTGAAGTGGTTATAAAATATTGATATTTGTTATGTTTATTACTGGTTGGGAATAAAAGAATCTATCATTAAATAAAACACCTTCTAGAGCATGTATGTCTATTATGAGTACCTTATCATGCATTTAGTATAACCAATTCTCTTGCAGTTTTTATGGATTTTATGAATAAGATCTTACATAATTAAATTGATATGTCCATGGTGGTCTTTCTAGATGACATCATGTCTTATGCTATGTCCAAGGAGGATCATGTGAATAATCTAAGAGAAGTTCTAGAATTGTTGAGAAATAACTAACTTTATGACAATCTATCAAAATGTGATTTCTATATTTAGGAAGTGATGTTCTTGGGACACATGGTGTTAGAATATGGTATCTATGTTGATCCTGATAAGTTGAATGATGCACAAGAGCCTCAGCCCAGTTGGTGAGGACTCGCTAGGTGCATCCAAGAGACCTAAGATCAAATCCAGGTGGAGGCATATTTCTGATACTGTAGTAGTACTGTAGCAGACACTGTAGCAGTACTGTAGTAGGCACTGTTAGGTACTGTAGCAGCTGGAACTATTCATCCATTTGGGCATTCGGGCCACTAGTTTGGTCCTTGGGTCCTGCAAAGGCTTTCGAGCCACCCAAAGCCTTTGGGCCAGTTGATTATCAAGGCCTTCAGGACACCTTAAGGCCTTAGGGCCACCCCAAGGCCTTCGTGCCACATGAATGCAGGCCCCAGACACACTACAAATAAAGGATAATCCCCAAAAGAGGAATCAGAGTAGGTGTACTCACTAGAGCAGAGCCAAATTGATTATCAAAATTAGAGGGTATGGCTATGCCATCGGTACTAGCCTGTGCTTGAACGGGAAGCCTAGCCCGACGTTCATGCAAATGTGGTGAGCTACTATCAGGATATAGATGTTGGGGAGGGGAAATTCCTTGTAGATAGTCTGGTTGAATTCTCTAATACCTCAGAGTCATGTAATCTCCTAAGCCTATGGGCCATGTAATCTCTGTGCCTATAAGCCTTGTAAGGGTTCCCCCTCATCCCTTTAAAGGGGGTTATCAAAAATCAATAAAAATTTAATGCCTTTGGGCCATTCAGGCAGGAGAAGTTGAATGCTGTTATAACTTATGAACAGCCACAAAATGTTTGTGAAATTTGGATCATCTTAGGTTTAGCGGGATATTATGATTGATTCATAAATGATTTCTCAAAATTAGCTTCTATTTTGACCACACTCACTCATAATGGAGTGAAGTATGCTTAGGATGAAAAATTATTGAGTTATTTTATTAAAATGAAATATCTTTTGACCTGTGCACCAGTGTTCACTCTTCTAGAGGCCGGTTAGGGGTATATATTCTTCTAGGACACATCAGGTTTGGGTTTGGGTTTTCTCTTATGCAGAGTGATCACTTGGTTGCTTATGGATCTCGATAGATTAGGCCACACGAGAAGAATTAGACAAACCATGAACTCAAAATCATATTTATGATGCATGGTCTAAAGAACTTTCAGCATTACCTTTTTGGTGAAAATTTTACCATGTATTATGACCAAAACATCTTGAGTTATATCCTCTCTAAAAAATTATTTTAATCTCTTTCAATGGAATTGGTTGGTGTTCTTACAGTCTTTTGATGTTGATATCACCTTTAACCTGGGAAATGGAATTTCATTTTCAATGCATTGAGAAGGAAACTTTCAACCTGGGACATGAAGTAATCATGAGATGAGTATAACATGATAGCTATTTTTCACAATCTTAATTAGGATTCTAGGAAACAAGGGATGAGGTTTTCTTAGATAGTATTCAATTGACCTATACTAATCTCAATATGATTATTTAGGATCAATATATGGTGATAAATTTAGAAAAATTAGAGGCTCTCTTTATGGTTGAGAGACTTTGGTTGAGTGCTCATTCTCCAAGGATGGTATTCTATGCTTTCAAAATCAGTCTATTATACCTTTTCCAATGAAAAAAGTTATGATGGGGGTTGTAATAATTAACAGTGGGAAATGCACCTAGGAACCAAAAATATGTTCTATGGAATGTGGAATCAATTTTGGATTTCAAACATTATACATGAAATTTATGATTTTGTCTCTTATGGATATACTTTCCAATAGGTCAAGGTCGACCAACAGTGACCTTTAGGTTTCCTCCAACCACTTCTAGTGCTGACATGGTTGTGGGATGAGATTTTAGTGGAAATTTTGGTTTTATTTATGCATACCTGGGGAAATATTATTGTGATATGGGTTATGATCAATAGGCTAACCAAATTGTCTTACATTATACTCATTCATGATGAAACCAAAGTTGAAGAGTCGGTAAATCTCTATGTGAATGATATTTTTCATTTTCATGGAGTTATTTATAATATAGTCTCTTATTGATATCCCTAGTTTACATATTTCTTTTAGAGAGTCATCTAATAGGAATTGGGATCTAAAGTTTGTTTGAGTACTATATACCATGTCCAGATAGATGACTAGATAGAGAGGGTTATACGTGTTTGAGGATATGATGTGTTCTTATGTTCTCTATATTCGTTGATCTTGGTACAAACATTTGGTAATAGGTAGGTCTTTTTAAAAAAAATAGTTACTAGTCTACGGTCATAATTAATCCTTTTGGGGCCCTGTATAGACTACCATGTAAATATCTATTGTGTTGGTTGGGGATCAATGAATGTTCCATTCTTAAACCAATATTGGTACAGGAGATGTTATAAATTATTCAACTGATTCTTATAAGGATGTTGATGATGCAAAGCTAGTATAATTTCAATGTTGATTGTTGTCATATACCATTATAGTTTACAGTTGGTGACCAGGTGTTGTTGAAATTTTCACCTAATTTAGGTCATCGACAGCTTGGGAGGTAAGGGAAAATTGATCTTTACTTTGTGGGACCTTATAAGGTTTTTAGAAGGTTTCAAAAGTGTCTCACCATTAATAAATTCCACTTAAGTTAACATCGATACATAATTTGTTCCATGTATCTCAACTATATAAATATCTTTCTGATCTATCTCATGCCTTAAGCTCAAAGGATCCTGATTTTGATCTAGATTTATATGTGACTGATAATCCAGTCAATATTGTTGATTTTTAGACAAAGTTACTTTATGAGATCTTTTTACCATTGGTATGTGTGTTATGGAATCATGGTTTTGATACACATGAGATTTGAGAGAGGGAGTTACTGGTGAGAGAGTGGTGACCTTATCTTTTTTATATGAAAACTTCTTCACATGATTTATAGGGGAAAAGTTTTTGTGATGGGGATGTTGTAACATCTATTTATTGGTTTCTAGGTACTCCTCAACCCACCTTTTAAACATTATTTTTTTGGGACTTTTATAGGGGTGATTCAGGTGGAATTTGGAAGTTTTTGGAAGTTTCTAGGCAGTGTGCGGGTGGCGTACGGTTTTCCCAAACTATAAACCCACCTAGTACAAACTATATAACATTGGACCATGGTTGTTTTCATGGTTGGAACACATTTTGATGAATCATGTTCCCACAAACTATAAATTATTCGCCCTTTTATATGGAATCACAGTTAGGGCACACCGTTTATCTAACTATGTGGCCCTACCCAGTTAACCATGCATGTAGGATTTATTTCTTCTAAAATTTTGTAAAAAATTATGAACCTTTATTTTAACCCCTTATTGAATCTAAAATGACCTATAGTGAATTCCTTGGTCATGTAGGATCTCAAGAACCCTTTTTGGATCCTCCAAACCCATTATTTGAAATATTGAAGCATGGTGGATCTCGTTTGATCCCTCTCTGGTTAGTGAATTTATTCTCGTGTGATCTCTCCCACTCTCTCTTTCTCCCCTCCTTACGAAGTGTTAAATAATATTATTTTGGATATATATACACTATATTTATTTTAATCTTGATTATAGTTTTTATTTCTTGATCTATTTCATTGCCATTTGAGGAACCCTTTTTGGGTTTTGATTTTTGATTATGTGATTAAGGGTATGTGGTTCTGTTTGAGTTGCACTATATAATTAAACCGTGATTTCCATGATTTAATTTAACTTTCTTTCAATTGGGTTATGAAAACCCAATTTTAGATGAATTATAATTTTCATTTTAATTAGAATGAAATTTTTAGAAAACTCCCAAATTCCAATGGAATTAGAATTTGGGGCATATTTTGGAAATTTATGGAATTTTTGAAGTGACTTTAGAATTAATTTTAGAAAAAAAAAGATTAAATTGAATTACTGAAAATCTATGATTGGTTTTGTATTGAAATGGAATAAATTTATGAAAAAAATCCTATGTTTTGGATTCAAAAGTGAATTTTGATTTTGAAAAGTAATAGGGGGAAATTGATTTGTGAATGATGATTGATTTGAAATGAAATTATTTTACCTTTTTCAAATTATTAATTGATCACATGTGTGCCTCAATAGTTAGTGGGTTATTTGACGAAAGCACACAAGGATGTTAATTCCAAAGAAATAAATTAAAAATGACTACTCTATGAAAATCATATTTATGAAGATCATATCCTTTATGGGATGTGGATGTGTCTGATTCAGCTTGATCCTAACGGATGTGTGTATATATATTCCATTATCAATGATATAAGAGTGTGAGGATCATATTACCAGAAACTATCGTATTGTAAAAAAGATTACAATGTTTATGGTTAATATTACTTTGATATATATTCAATTGATTATGAATTTATTTTATTCATTCTATTTTAATTATATAAAAAGTTTCATTTAAAATGTTTATTTAATCCATGTTTGAAATTTTTTCCATCATTTTTAAACGAAATCATGTTTTTTTATAAATATGAAAATTTATTTACATGACCAACTTTATCTATATTTAATTCATTATTTGGTTTATCGTTATGGAATTTTTTTATGAATCACTTGGAGAGGCCATAATGGGAATTATAGTTCAAACCATACCTTTGACTTCGGGCGTTTGTATATTTCCTTCTTCCAGGTCTGAGTAAAGGGAAAGAACCTCTTGGAGGAGGTGGATGTTCTTGATAATTTTGGTTTGCAGTAATTATTCTTTTGGAAAGTTTGATTTTTATCTTTACAGTAATTGAATACTTTTATGATGTTCTATTTTGGATTTTTGATAGAACTGTTTTATTTCTATTACTGTCTCTAATTGGTGTTTTGAGCATACTAATATCTATCTATTATAATCTATTTTTTGGCAGAAAAATCATTCCCACTTTTATCTTGTATGATGCTAGCTGATAGTTGAAAACCTATGGGGTTCAAGAATTCTATTTGGTTCATCTTATAGATGGCTCAGGTATTAGGGTACCATGTTATTAGGGCTAGTTTGTGGCATATATTTATATTTTTAAACTAAAGTAATATTTTTCTCAAAACAAAGTAGTACATTATACATTTATTATTTTAAAATTAATTTTTAACACCTTCATAAATTGAATCAAAATACAAATATTTTATATTTATAATCATTGGGTATATATTTTCCATTAATTTCCACTCTATTTTTAGAAATAAATATGATGTTACCTTTACTTAAAACCAGTTACCATATTAAAACCTTAAATTTAAAATGAAATAATTTGTGGGATAAAGGGATCAAAAAATGTTAAAAAAAATATTTCTAATTGATTTTATGAGATATTCCAAACCTTATATAATCCTATAATCAATTATTGTCTATTGTTTGGATCCACTTGACATGTTTTCCATGTGCTCCCTTTATATTATTTTGGTATATTAAAAAAATTCCATTCTCACCACTTATAAAAGGGGTCTCTCACGAGCCAATTAATACAACCCTAAAAATGTTGTCTAATCCTAAATATCTACCATATTTTCTTGCCCTATAATCCTATTTCATTTTTATAATATTCTAGTTGTATGGTTTTATCATAAAACTTTACTTTCTAATGAATCCTCTTAGAGAAATCCAATGTTCTCAATTTCCTTTTTTTCTAACATCTCTTCCTTTTATAATTCCATTTATAATTTAGTTTTTACAATATTATATGATTAATTTAGTATTTATAGTACAATTAATGTTTTAATATTGTTGGAATAAACATTAAAAACTTATTTATAAGTACCCATTCATTTTCTATGTATGTTCCCTTTTGAGTTTTCTATTTTGTTAAAGGGTTGGGAAGATTTTTCAGTGGTTTGGAAGGTTTTGGAGGTGGTTCATATTATTAAGAAAGAAAATGGGTTAGAAACTTCTTAAAGAATATTTACACACTGTGTTAATGTATTACAAGATGTGTAAATTTTTTCAGACACATGTCATGAATACCTGCAGGTCATGAACTAATTCATTATATGATAAGACTACACATCTTGTAATATAACTACATAATGTTTAATAATTGATTGAAAATAAAATCACCTGATATGATGGGTTTTTTATGTAACCTTCTAAAAATTATTTCATTATGTGTTAGGTAATTACAAATCATGTAATTTTCCATGCAATAATTTTTAAGGTGTTGTGGATCCTTTTGTTTTCATTCATTTAGGAGGCCTTCCTCTAATAAATCCTTGGGTAACTATCAGTGTATTTAGAGTGGTCTCTTCATATATGATCATATCAAATTGTTTTTTGAAAGCTGGTAAGACTTTATTTCTTTGATTTCCTTCTGTTCTTCATTTTTCCAATGAAGTGGTGGTACCTTTTGATCATTATTGTTTTTTGGAGTTGATCTTGATCCTCCATTTCGGCCATATATTTATTCTTCCATCATTAATTTTACTATTCTAAATCAATTTAAGGTTGTGGTTTGGAAAGTGTTTGTCTGTGATCTTGAGGTAGTTGGTATAATTTTCAAATCCAATAGTCTTGATTATATTTTCTTGTATTTAATTGTGAAATTGTAATTTATATGATTGGGAAATTTCATTATAATTTTTTTCCATGTGATAATGAAATTCGTTGAATATGAGATAATAAAATTGTTGAATAATGCGAATTATGAAATTTATTGATTAATTGTTTTTGAAATTAATATTGACTCATGGGGTGTTCTAATATGATTAAAATTATGATTTATAATTTATTCTTGGTTAATAAATAGAATTATGAAATGGGTTGAATATTAAATTATGTTCATGGTAGATAGATGTTTGGAAACATAGAACCATGAGATGTGATATTTTTGACTGATTTGTGGGAAAGGGAATGCAACTCCAAACACCCACGGTGATCCAGGATACTAATCTAGGCCACAATATATTTATGTATTATATGTTATCACTCAGTTGTGGGACTATTACTTCTTCTATAAATACCTATAAAGTTAAAAACTTCTTCTTTTGGTCTCTATTGTTTGAATATGAATTTTAAATGGAATGATTGATTAAATCCCAGGATAATGTGAATATTTTATACCTTTGGGGATGGTTCAAACTCAAGTATGGGCCTAAGTAGGTATTGATGGTTTAAGTGTCATCGTGGACATAAATAATTTATATGGTTAAATAAATAATGATTAAATGTGAAAACTGTTTACATTATTATTTCACTGGATTCTTTATACAACTATATACAGTGTTATAGACTGGATATTGTTTTAGAAATAATTAATGGTTTCTTACTGAGTTGTACTCACACCCTACTCGGGCTACTTGATCAATAACCTAATATACTTCATGTTTGTAGGACAGGATAAGGAAAATATCCCTATGTTAGATGGATGATATTGGGATAAAGCATGAATGAGGGAACCATACATGATTTCAGGACCTTCTTGAGAATTTTTTAGTTTATTTACTTTGGTCATTCATTTGATAAATGAAATATATATGGAATTTCATATCTACTACTTTGGTTTTAATGTTATTTTTATTTCTTGGTTTATTATGTGATACTAGTCTGTATTTATTGTTGTGTTATTCTGGTTATTCTTATTATCATTTTTCTCTTATTTATTTATTTTATCTATTGTGATGCTTTAATAAAGGGGGTATAGTCTCCCCCACTATATCTATATTAGACCCTTGCTACAATTCAGAAGCCTGTGATGTATGGGGAGGTGCACATGAGGTCATGTGACCAACCGGATTGGGGCACCGATATGTGTCACCTGGGATGGGAATTTACAAAGTGGAATAAAATGTGTTTTTATTTCCCTTTTATTGACTTACTATTTGGGATAGGTAGATAGGAGACTAGGATGTGTTTATCCTTTCTCATTATCTCATTCATGGGAGTATCTAACCCTTCTACAGAGGAAAACCAAAGTACCCAATGTGGGATTGATATTCTTGATGTTTGGCCTTATAGTTGGATACTATTTCACCTTCAGTGATGCAATTTTTATATGATGTTATTATTTTCTGATATTTTTGTCATGGACTATAAATACATGGAATTTAGGTACACATTTATCTTTCTAAGATATCCAGATTTATTATTGAGAACATTATTTTAGGAATTCATGAAAAATAATGTTTTTGGTGAGTTATCAAAATGAATTTTTTCCCTTGTTTGAGTAATTTAAGATACCAATATTCATAAAAAGTAATTAAAAATTGTAAATAATGATAAATATAATAATTTTTAAATGGATAAAAATGTGTTTCTAATGAGAAACCTTTAAAAATGGAAAGATTTAACCTTACATTATCCATGATCCATGTGATGGATGGTTGAGGGTATTGATAGTGCCTTAGTTTTGACCATGTCATAGGGAATGGGGATCACTTTTTATGGAATTATTTGAATCCCTCTCATTTAATTATGTTAATATTGTGTTATATGTCATAATATTTGTGTTTATAATTATAGTGAAATGACTCCAATATGACGTTTGTTGATAGGGAAATAGGAGAAGATGGATGTAAATGTTTCTCAAGTAGTGGAACCAGAGGATACAATAGTATTGGTTAAAGGATATAGAGAGTAGTTATGTGAGAAATTTTATTGCTTTATACAGTTTATAGAATGATACACAGGATTGGTTTTGTGTTGTATGTATGACTTGATATGGGAGTTCCTGTTGTAGTACCCTCTAACTTTAACTGGAGAGGGTGGACCTAAGGTAATTGCATTTTGGAATGAGTCTTTCCATATGATCATCGACCACTTAGATAATTATACATATAACATAGTCAAACTTGCTACTTATATATTACTTGTTCAAGAGAAGTGTTGAGTGACATTAAGAATGGAATGGAAAACTAGAGAGCATGGTGTGTAAGGACTTCTAGAAGAATTTCTTGGAGCACTTTTACCCTGAGACACTCAAGAAGGAGAGGGAAGACGATTTTATGAGATTTACCCATAGGAGTATGTTTGTGATGGACTATATTGGTCACTTCACTGATTTTTAGATATTTTTCCCATAGTTGGTAGGGGATGAGGAAACTATGGAAAAACACTTTCATGATGGTCTTAAATGTGACGTTAAGTGAGAGGTTACTATCTTGCATCTGAAGAAGTTTTCTGAGGTGGTGAATTAGACTCTCATTTATAAGGGGACATGAAGAAGGCTTCCTGTTAAATGAATGTGTTTTATACAAGAGGAAAAGTATGTATTTCTTCTGAGAGTAGAAAAGGACTCTATGATAATGTCACCCATAGTAGTGGAAGACATCAAGATGGGATTAAATGAAAGATTAACTCCTTGGTTAATATATTTCGGTTGATGAAGTTTCATGAGGTGGTGAATTAGGCTCTCATTTTTTAGGGAACCTAAAGGATGATTCTAGTGAAATGAATGTGGTTTCTACTAGATAACCATCAGGTATGTCTTCTTAGAGTAGTAAATATCTCTATGACAATTTCACCGAGAGTAGTGGTAGACATAGTGGATAGTGAGAAAGGTAAGTTACTCATATCAGTAACTGAATACACTTCCATCAGTTCGGTAGGTGAAGACATATTCACAGCTAGTTTCAATGACCACTAGTGGATGGATGAACTTGTAGAAATATGGGTCACCTGTATAGGTATTTTAGAAACCCTTTAATAAATTAAATATAACTATCAATTATGGATTGATGGGGTATATTTCTTGGGTCACATAATCTTGTATTAAGGTGTGTTTGTGGACCCATAGAATGTGTTGGATGTTATTTATTGGGATCATACCATAAATTGCTTTGATATTTGTAGCTTTCTGGGTTCACCGAGCTATTATCGGAGGTTTATCCAGGAATTCTATTTCATAGAAGCGCCTCTTTCTGTATTGACCAAGTAGGATATAAATATTTAATGGTTTAGATCATGTTATAATGCGTTCTATGATTTGAATAAGTGGTTGACTGTCGCACCAATCTTGATCTGACCCTAGAAAAGGGAGGAGTATAATTTGTTTTTGTGATGCATTTGAGATCAGACTTGGAACAGTTTTGGTGTAGGGATATCAAGTAAGGGCATATGTGTAATAGATTTTGAGGTCTAATGAAAGTAATTTCCATATGTATTGTCCAGAGTTGGCTATAGTGGTTCATTCCTTAATGTTTTGGGGTCATTATCTATTGTGGAAAAAGTTTATTTTGAATACTAACAAAATGAGATTAATGTATATATATTCATAGTGAGATATGAATCTCTGGTAAAAAATATGGTTTGATTATATGTGATATTTTTATTTTGAGTTGGAATATACTCCCAAGAAGGTAAATGGTGTTTTTTATGATTTTTAAAGGAAAACTCAGATTCAAAAAGTTCAAGAGACTAGTTCTAAAAGGAAGATGATGATCTTACTAGTCAAGATACATATTGTTTTTTGGGAGTCTATAGGAATATGACCCTCTTATCAAAATCAGTTGAGTCTACACTTTTTGAACCAGATCAAGGAGACAAAATATGAGGATTCAGTTTTTTTGTCCTTGATGGAAAGCCTTAAAGGTGAGGAGTCACATTCCAATTGGAATATAGATGAGGATGAGATCATATATGTCTATAATTGTGTTATTGTGCCTATGTGTGTAAAATAGGAGTTGATTCATGAGTTTCATGCCTTGAATTGGGAGGTAAATCCGAGTTTCACCAAAATGTATCGATACCTACGTCGAAAGTATTTGTGGTTGAGCCTGAAAAACCAGACGTTAGGTTTTTTGACATGATTATATACATGTTAGTAGGTGATGGATGATAATCAATGACCTAGTGGTTTACTACATTAATTTCTCTTTCCATGATGGAAATGGTATGATGTTACCATGGACTTTATTATGGGTGTTTCAAGGATGTCTTGAATGAATGTGGAAATATAGGTAATTGTTGACTGACTGGTGAAATAATCCCCTTTATTTCCTATATGGGAGACTTTCATAGTGGATCATTTGGGGGATATGTATGTTCATTAGATACTTTGTCTACATGGGGTACAACGGTGCATAGATTCAGACCATGAATCAGGTTTCACGTTGTGCTTCTAAAAGGTATTTCATAAGGCACTTGGTATACAGGTATTTAAGAGTATGGATCTCCACTTTCAGACATATGGGAAGTTAGTATAACCACCCATACTTTACATAAATTGTTATTACTTCAATATTGAAGCACACTTATTACAACATATAACAAAACCATGAAAGGACCGTATAGGTATAGTGTCTTTAGAAACTGGAAAGCATAAACAACTGGTTCATAAAGCATCTACTTTGCCTCCCATTTATTTCATCATATCTGGAGTCCCTTTTTGGCATATTCTACTTAATAACCTTCTTCCTGACCTGGGGAAATAAAACATACAAAAGGATGAGCTCAAATGCTCAGTGAGGGTAAACAAAAGAAATATCCATCACATCATATACATAAGCACATAACTTTTGAAAATATTAACCTGCAAAAGAGATCATAATCTCATAACATGGGATAAATCATAGTAATGAAATGTAATCCAAATAATCATAACTTAAAACATGAAACTTTGTGGCATACACACATAATCATAGAGAATCATTTCTTATTAGTCAAGACTGATTGCCAAGACTATCTTAGTGGACAAAGTCCATTTCTGAACCGAGTTCACTCCTCGTTTCAATCCTGTTTCACTAAACTGGTATAACCTACCGTTCCAGCCATGTCTATCTCATGAGATATAAAATCTTTACCCAATGCATTGGAGGGAGATATAGGTCCCACCCATCTCATAATGATACCATTCTTATGTGTGCCACAAAATCATAAATCATACATCATTGCATAACCCATGTAATAAAAATGGGAATCTTAAACATTGTGACATCATAAAACAATTCATATAAGATAAAGGAATTCATAAAAATATAATTTCATCACAACATAATCAAATAAATAGGGATAAAAAAACAGAACCCTTTATTATCTTAGATGGAAAATAATTTTGATAAAACACCTGAACTCCATTCTTGATGAAAATATCCTTGCTGCTTCAAAAACACTTTTCCTTTCTTAACATGTCGTACAATTATAAACTAAAAGAAGTTGATTAAAAATAAACTTGAAAAATTGTAAAGGAAGATTCTTGGAAATAATGTTTTAAAAATCCATTCATGCCGTATAAGTTAAAAAACATTCTTCGTACTTTTTTCGGAAAAGTCAAAAAAGTACCTCGTACAAAAAACGACAAAAGATTCCTTTCATATCTTTTACAAAAAACTCACCGAAGGGTAAAATAGGATTTAAACAATTGTAGGTGAATGGAAATAATATTACATATTGAGGAAACATGGATGTGGATGATAAAATACACCCCAGTAAATACTAAAGTATAAACAATCTCGGATAAAAATGAGATTGTGATATTTCCCTTACCTTAGGTCCGATTTGCCTCGTAAGTGTCCGAACCTACTGTATAATGATTTAAATAATGTTATTGACTTATTACATAATCATAATTATTGTTATGATATCATATATGGTCATATTATTAGTTTCTTGATAGTAATATTTCATTGCTACTTGTTATTCGGGTGTTTATAACTTTTTATTCTTATGCGTGTTTTGTCGAATATATTCTTATTCTTATCTTTAGGTTATAGATACATAATTTCCAGAATGGTATTAATGTACTATATATCATATTTATTCACTCAATTCATTTATGTAATCATTATGCAATGAAAATCATGTAGAACGTGTCGCATCACATCGTGCAGACGGTATTCCGTACGTACGCACGAGCGATGTTATCGTTCCCATGATCGTGGAATTGTATTGGAGTGTATGTAACCTATTTCAGAATAAATATCACTTTACAATAGTCATATATAGTCATTATTTACACCATTATACCCATCCAAGTAAGGTGGTGGTGGAAAATAGATTACACCACAGCGTGGAGACGGTATTCCGTACGTACGCACGCGCGGTGATTTCTTTTTCTATAGGATGGATAGATGGTGAAATAGGGTTGTTTCATACATATAATAACATATCAGTATATGAGTGATATTGATTTTATTACTTCATAATGAAACAACTAAAGAAGAAGAAGTGGAAGAAGAAATAAAGATGAAAGAATCGGTAACGGACATTACCTCTTCGTTGAAATGATTCTTTGAGACCTTCTTTTAGGGCACTAAAATTGGTCTTTGAAGAAGACCAGGACCTCTAGGATATCTCTAGGGAAGTGTAGAGGAGAAAGTGGCAGGGGTTGGCCGAGCTTGAAGGCTCAAAGTGGTGTGAGGAAGAGAGGGAGGAGGTGCCCTTTTATAAGGGAGGAGAGGGGCACCTTTGGAATAACTAAAAATATTATTTTATTATAAAGTCAAGTTCGGTTTTAAATAGCTCAAAATTGATTTATTTAGAAGATAAGGTGGGTATGGGTCGAAATAATCTCAACCAATAGAATTTATACAAGTTTAGGTTCCTATTGTAACCTTATCATTTAGATTTAACATTAAGTTAAATAATTTTACGTTTACCGTGTCTTCTTGTGTTCTTATACTATAAGGTTAATAAACATACTATAATCAGCCAAACTAACCCCAAGTTGTTTATTATTAATATATATAACCTTATATAAGTAATTTGTCCGAACCGTAGATTTTTAGGAATAAAATAACAATTACTAATATAATATTTGTTTTAAAAACTATTTTATGTCAATTTTGACACTATTTAGTAATTAATTTTTGTGAAACTCATAACCGAATGATTAGTTCGAAAAAAGTTAATTAAATAAATACTAACATGTCATATTAATCTATAAAATTAGTGGAATTCATAAAAAGTGTCAAATTACATTTATTTTGGTGTTTATAACATCAATTATGTCAATATTTCATTAATAAGATAATTACTGCATCATCTTTGTGTCATAAATAAATTAACTTATTTAATGTCTAAAATTACAAATAAAATACCATTATGTAGGAAATCGTTTTAGATTTCTAATTAATATTTATAGTAGAATTTATCTTATGTATAACCCCATATTAAAAATCATTTAGTTATTAAACTTTGATTTTAACTATTTTAACCCTTCTTTAAATAAATTAATAATAAATGTCCTAATCTAATCCAAGTGGGCCTAAATGGTCATATTTTATTCCTAAGTTTGTTTTTGGTTGAATTAAACTTGTCCAATAGAATTAGGACATGTGTTAGGGTAATAATAATATCATTTTTACCCTTAATTACCATATTTACTTTTAACCGTGGTAAAAAAAGTAAAAAGTTACTATTCACCAAAAAATTATTTTCATCTCATTGAACCACATTTTACTTACTGACATCAACCGTGTCTCTCAGATTTTCTAAATTCCACTCACAGAAGTGGTAAAATTAAGTTTTATGAAAAAATCAGTTTTTTTAACTACCACTTAGTGGTTTCACTATTCATCAAAAAATTGAAAGTTTTCAGAAAAATTCCAAAATTTCACCCTAAGCTAATTTCGATATTCCGAATCCAAAAATGAAGTCCATTTTGTAAAATAAAATTTATAAAATTTTAAAAAGTGGTTGTTACTATTCATAACGGCTAGTTTTAATAATATTTTAATAGCATATCGTTGTTTAGTGAAACTCGGTATTGCGTACGACGCAAGCTATCGAGGAAGGTCGCGATTTCGTGTAAAGCAAGCCAAGAAAGTGTTGTGTAGAAAAAGATTCCTTTGATGATTTATATAACATAAAATTCTCGGGTGTTACATTCTACCCCCCCCTTAAAATGAATTTCTCCCTTGAAATTCTTCACTTTGTAACAAACAGATGAGGATACCTCTCCCTCATCATATCCTCAAGCTCCCATGTAGCTTCTTCTAATTGGTGGTTCCTCCATAAAACTTTCACCAATCGAGTGGTCTTGTTTCGTAGGAATTTTTCACTACGATCCAGAATCTCTATCATCTGTTCTTCATAAGAAAGACCTTGCTCTAGCAGTACAACTTCTGAGCTAAGTACATGTGAAGGATCAGGTATGTACTTTCTCAGGAGAGATACATGGAACACATCGTGAACTTGAGAGAGATTCGGTGGAAGCGCCAATCGGTAAGAAACCTTCCCAACACGATCCAGTATTTAGAAAGGAACGATGTATCTAGGGCTCAACTTCCCCTTCTTTCCAAATCTCATGACTCTCTTCCAGGGATATATTCGTAAGAACACTTTATCACCCACTTCAAACTCTAGGTATTTTCTTCAGTTGTCGGCATAACTTTTCTGTCGACTCTGAGCTGCTCTTATGTGTTGTTGAATAGATCTGACCTTTTCTGCCATTTCATTAACGAGATCGGGTCCTAATAGCTTTCTTTCCCCAACTTCATCCTAGCAAGTTGGAGTCCTGCATTTCTTTCCATAGAGAGCTTCATAAGGAGCCATCTGAATACTAGAGTGAAAGCTATTATTATAAGAAAATTCCACCAAAGGTAGGTGTTGATCTCAACCACCTTTGAAATCCATAGAGCAAGCTCTCAACATATCTTCTAGAGTTTGAATTTTTCTCTCAGACTGACCGTCTGTTTGAGGATGATAAGCAGTGCTGAAACTCAACTCTGTATCCAGAGTATGCTGAAGACTTCGCCAGAACTTCGAGTTAAACCTCGGATCCCGATCAGATATAATAGAAAGTGGTACTCCATGAAATCTTACCACTTCCTTTACATATATCTTGGCAAGCTGATCCAGAGAGAAATCCTCTCTAATAGCAATGAAGTGTGCAGACTTTGTAAGATGATCAACTATGACCCAGATAGAATTATTGCCTTTGGATGTTTTAGGAAGTCCTGTGACAAAGTCCATAGTGATGTTTTCCCATTTCCATTCGGGTATGGGTAACGGTTGTAACATCCCCTTAGACTTCTGTCTCTCAGCTTTAACTTGTTGATAAACCAAGCATCGAGAGACATATTCAGCAACATCCCTTTTCATTCCATCCCACCAGAAGTACTCTTTCAGGTCCCTATACATCTTCGTGCTTCCAGGATGAATAGAGAATGAAGAATTATGAGCCTCATCCAGCAGCTCCTTCTTTAATTCGGGAATGGGAGGAACACAATCCTGATTCCTGAACTTTATTATCCCATCACAATCAAGGTTGAATTCAGGAACATTTATCACCTTCTTTTGTAACTCGACATCTTCTTTCTGTGCCTCTTTAATCTTTACATGTATAGATGGTTGAACATTCATTTGAGAAAGATACGATTTTTCCCCTTTCATTATAATTCCAAGATCTATCCTTTGTAAATCCATAAATATTGGATCTTTTGTGATCCTCATCAAGGATAAACTAGCATGGTCTTGTCGACTTAATGCATTTGCCACCTTGTTTGCTTTCCCAGGGTGGTAATGAATTGAGCAGTCGTAATCCTTAATCAGCTCTGACCATCTTCTTTGGCGCATATTCAGATCCTTTTGTGTGAAAATATACTTTAAACTTTTATGATCAGTATAAATATCACACCTTTCACCATAAAGGTAATGCCTCCAAATCTTTAATGCAAATATTACCGCAGCTAACTCTAAATCATGAGTTGGGTAATTTTGCTCATGTATTTTCAACTGTCGTGAGGAATAAGGTATCACCATATCATTTTGCATAAGAACACACCCCAATCCCTTCTTGGATGCATCACTATAGATCACAAACCTTTCTCCACTACAAGGCAGTGTGAGCACAGGTGCACTGGATGACCTTCTTTTCAACTCCTTGGAATTCTCTTCACATTCTTCCGTCCAAACAAACTTAACTCCTTTCCGAGTCAACTTGGTGAGTGGATTAGATAATCATGAAAAATCCTTCACAAAACGTCGAAAATATCCAGCCAAACCAAGAAAACTTCGGATCTCAGTTACTGTTGTTGTTCTCGACCATCTTTCGATAACCTCTGTTTTTGCTGGATCCACAGATATCCCCTCTTTTGAGATTATGTGACCCAAAAATGAAACTTTTTGAAGCCAAAATTCACACTTGGTAAATTTGGCATAAAGCTTCTCCTTTCTCAGGGTTTTTAATATAATTCTCAAGTGATCTTCATGTTCTTACTTTCTCTTTGAATAGACAAGAATATCGTCTATAAAGACTACCACAAACTGATCAAGATAGTCTCTAAAGACTCTATTCATTAGATCCATGAAGATAGCAGGGGCATTAGTAAGACCAAATGGCATCACTATAAATTCATAGTGTCCATACCTTGTAGGGAAAGCTATCTTTGGTATATCCTCCCTTTTGACCCTTAATTGATGATACCTTGAACAAAGATCAATCTTGGAAAAGTATTGAGCTCCTCATAGTTGGTCAAATAAGTCATCAATGCATGGGATAGGATATTTGTTCTTGATAGTGATCTTGTTAAGTTCTCGATAATCAATGCAGAGTCTCATTGATCCATCTTTCTTCTTAACAAATAGAACAGGTGCTCCCCAAGGTGACGCACTAGGTCGTATGAACCCCTTATCAAGATTCTCTTGGAGTTGCTTCTTCAATTCCTGCAACTCAGTTGGGTCCATTCTATAAGGTGTCTTTGAAATAGGCAAAGCACCCGGTACGAGTTCTATTGAAAACTCAACTTCACGATTCAGTGGAAGACCCGGTAATTCATCCGGAAAGACATCATCAAACTCCCATACAATGGGAATATTCTTAATTGTGAGTTTCTCACCAACCATTTGAGATAAATAACCTTCATTTAGTGGAATCAAGACCCATAAGATGGAAGGAATTTCCACTGGAAGGTTATGTTCATCCTTGCATCGATAGACGATCATAGATTGATCTGGAATATGAAATCTGACTTCCCTTCTTTGGCAACTGATATGAGCTCCATGTAGAGAAAGCCAATCCATTCCAAGAATCACATCAAATTCCACTATAGGAAGGATCATAAGATTTGCAGGAATCACTTTCCCTCAAACTTTAATTGGAGAAGAATTATAAACTTTTGATGCGACTGTTGTGCCATTAGGTGTTGTCACAGCTAACTCAACATCTAATTGTTGAGGTAATATGGTGATACCCTTAGAAAATTCTTCATAATTAAAGGAGTGGGTGGATCCAGAATCAAATAAAACATTTTCTACTTTAGAGTGGATGGTAAGTGTACCTTTCACCACATTGTTATCGTACTCCACATCACCGATAGAAATTGCATGTGACTTTCCTTTGTCTTTATCCTTTAGAGTTTGTTTACGTCGACCATCATCATCAACCCTTGGATTAGGGAATTTATTGGCATAATGTCCCATCTCCTTACACTTGAAACATTGAAGTGTAGTAGGTTCATTCTGTGTATCTCTTCCATTGTTTGCATCATTAGACATCTTCTTCCCATCATCGCGGCATTCAAATGCTCGATGACCTTCCTTTCCACATTTAAAACATTTACTTGTCCCTTTAAGACCACTCCCTCCATGTTTTTTTCCACACTTTGAGCATAAGGGAAATCTCATCTTCTTTTCAGTGTGCTATTTAGATTTTCCTTTGAATTCCATTTTCCTCTTCTTATCAAACCCATATGACTGATGGGTTACTCCAATCTCCATCTCAACTTTGAGAGCACATCGAACGATTTCCTCGTAGCTATTGAATTCCCTTATGGCTAAGGCCCTTCGAAGACTTGGTTTTAAGCCACTAAAGAATAGATCAATCTTACTCTCAGGTTGGATAATAATACCAGAAGCGTACCTTGCAAGTCTTGTAAAATTTTCTTCATAGGTACCAACAGATTCATCATCCTTTTGCTTCAGTTCAAGAAACTCTTTCTCCATATTTTTTTGGAGAATACGAGGGAAGTACTTATTGAAAAATAAGTTCTTGAAATCATCCCATTCCATGGACTCAATTTCATCCCTTTGCCTCGTATTCTTAAGAAGATTCCACCATTGATCAGCATCACCTTCCAAACGATACACTTCTAAGATGACTTTATCATGCTCAGAACATTGAAGAACTAAAAATATATTTTCAGTAGTACTAATCCATTGTTCAGCAACTAATGGAATAGTAGACCCGCTGAATGAAGGTGGACGCTGTCTCATGAAGGATTCAACAGAATGTTGCTCCTTCCTTTGCTCGTTTGGAAGTCCTGCATGATTCATAGCTTGAGAAAGTTGTGTGAGCATGGCTACAAGATTTTTTATTCCATCTCCCATAACTTTTTGTTGCTCAGGGGGACAATCATTGCATTGCCCATCGCATTCTGCATTAACACGATTCCTTCGGGTTCCAGCCATTGACTAAAACCAAGAAGAATAGTGTGAGAAACAATAATTATAATAGGAAAACCACATAATCAAGAATAAAATTTCACACTTAAGGTCTTATCCTAGGTTATTCATGGCCATTTCTAAAACACTAAGATTGTGTTCTATGCTTAGACTTATCCTTAGGGTTCTTACTAAGGCTTTCACATCCTAGTTTCCAAAGGTTGACTATACCTTTCCTCTGATACCAACTATAACGACCCATACTTTACATACATTGTTATTACATCAAAATTGAAGCACACTTATTACAACATATAACAAAACCATGAAAGGACCGTATAGGTATAGTGTCTTTAGAAACTGGAAAGCATAAACAACTGGTTCATAAAGCATCTACTTTGCCTCCCATTTATTTCATCATATCTAGAGTCCCTTTTTGGCATATTCTACTTAATAACCTTCTTCCTGACCTATGGAAATAAAACATACAAAAGGGTGAGATCAAATGCCCAGTGAGGGTAAACAAAAGAAATATCCATCACATCATATACATAATCAAATAACTTTTGAAAATCTTAACCTGCAAAAGAGATCATAATCTCATAACATGGGATAAATCATAGTAGTGAAATGTAATCCCAATAATCATAACTTAAAACATGAAACTTTGTGGCATACACACATAATCATATAGAATAATTTCTTATTAGTCAAGACTAATTACCAAGACAATCTTAGTGGACAAAGTCCATTTTTGAACCGAGTTCACTACTCATTTCAGTCATGTTTCACTGAACCGGTATAACCTACCGTTCCATCCATGTCTATTTCATGAGATATAAAATCTTTATCCAATGCATTGGAGGGAGATATAGGTCCCACCCATCTCATAATGATACCATTCTTATGTGTGCCACAAAATCATAAATCATACATCATTGCATAACCCATGTAATAAAAATGGGAATCTTAAACATCGTGACATCATAAAACAATTCATATAAGATAAAGGAATTCATAAAAATATAATTACATCAAAAAATAATCAAATCAATAGGGATAAAAAAACAGAACCCTTTATTATCTTAGATGGAAAATAATTTTGATAAAACACTTGAACTCCATTCCTGAGGAAAATATCCTTTCTGCTTCAAAAACACTTTTCCTTTCTTAACATGTCGTACAATTATAAACTAAAAGAAGTTGATTAAAAATAAACTTGAAAACTTGTAAAGGAAGTTTCTTGGAAATAATGTTTTCAAAATCCATTCATGCCGTATAAGTTAAAAAAACATTCTTCGTACTTTTGTCGGAAAAGTCAAAAAAATACCTCGTACGAAAAACGACAAAAGATTCCTTTCATATATTTTACTAAAAACTCACCGAAGGGTAAAATAGGATTTAAACAATTGTAGGTGAATGGAAATAATATTACATATTGAGGAAACATGGATGTGGATGATAAAATACAACCCAGTAAATACTAAAGTATAAACAATCTCGGATAAAAATGAGATTGTGATATTTCCCTTACCTTAGGTCCGATTTGCCTCATAAGTGTCCGAACCTCCTGTATAATGATTTAAATAATGTTATTGACTTATTACAGAATCATAATTATTTTTATGATATCATATATGGTCATATTCTTAGTTTCTTGGTAGGAATATTTCATTGCTATTTGTTATTCGGGTGTTTATAACTTTTTGTTCTTATGCGTGTTTGGTCGAATAAATTCCTATTCTTCTCTTTAGGTTATAGATAAATCATTTCTAGAATGGTATTAATGTACTATAGATCATATTTATTCACTCAATTCATTTATGTAATCATTATGCAATGAAAATCATGTAGAATGAGTCGCATCACATCGTGGAGACGGTATTCCGTACGTACGCACGAGCAATGATATCATTCCCATGATCGTGTAATTATATTGGAGTGTATGTATACTATTTCAGAATCAATATAACTTTACAATAGTCATATATAGTCATTATTTACACCATTATACCCATCCATGTAAGGTGGTGGTGGAAAATAGATTACACCACAGAGTAGAGACGGTATTTCGTTCGTACGCACGCGCGGTGATTTTTTTTTTCGTAGGATGGATAGATGGTGAAATAGGGTTGTTTTATACTTATAATAACATATCAGTATATGATTGATACTGATGTTATTACTTCATAATGAAACAACTAAAGAAGAAGAAGTGGAAGAAGAAATAAAGATGAAAGAATCGGTAACGGACATTACCTCTTCTTTGAAGTGCTTCTTTGAGACCTTATTTTAGGGCACTAAAATTGGACTTTGAAGAATACCAGGACCTCTAGGATGTCTCTAGGGAAGTTGAGAGGAGAAAGTGGCAGGGTTTGTCCGAGAATAAAGGATCAAAGTGGTGTGAGGAAGAGAGGGAGGAGGTGCCCTTTTATAAGAAAGGAGAGGGGCACCTTTGGAATAACTAAAACTATTATTTTATTATAAAGTCAAGTTCGGTTTTAAATAGATCCAAATTGATTTATTTCTAAGGTAAGGTGGGTATGGGTCGAAATCCTCTCATGCAATAGAATTTAGAGAAGTTTAGGTTCCTATTGTAACCTTATCATTTAGATTTAACATTAAGTTAAATAATTTTACTTTTACCGTGTCTTCTTGTGTTCTTATACTATCAGGTTAATAAACTTACTATAATCAGCCAAACGAACCCCATGTTGTTTATTATTAATATATATAACCTTATCTAATTCATTTGGCCGAACCTTAGATATTTAGTAATAAAATAACAATTACTAATATAATAGTTGTTTTAAAAACTATTTTATGTCAATTTTGACACTATTTAGTAATTAATTTTTGTGAAAATCATAACAGAATGATTAGTTCGAAAAAAGTTAATTAAATCAATACTAACATATCATATTAATCTAGAAAATTAGTTGAATTCATTAAAAGTGTCAAATTAAATTTATTTTGGTGTTTATAACATCAATTATGTCAATATTTCATTAATAAGATAATTACTGCATCATCTTTGTGTCATAAATAAATTTAATTATTTAATGTCTAAAAATTACAAATAAAATACCATTACGTAGGAAATAGTTTTAGCTTTCTAATTAATATTTATAGTCTAATTTATCTTATGTATAACCCCATATTAAAAATTATTTAGTTATTAAACTATGATTTTAACTATTTTAACCCTTCTTTAAATAAATTAATAATAAATGTCCTAATCTAATCCAGGTGGGCCTAAATGGTCATATTTTATTCCTAAGTTTGTTTTTGGTCGAATTAAACTTGTCCAATAGAATTAGGACATGTGTTAGAGTAATAATAATATCATTTTTACCCTTAATTACCTTATTTACTTTTAACCGTGGTAAAAAAAAGTAAAAAATTACTATTCACCAAAAAATTATTTTCATCTCATTGAACCACATTTTACTTACTGACATCAACCGTGTCTCTCGGATTTTCGAAATTACACTCACAGAAGCGGTAAATTTAAGTTTTATGAAAAAATCAGTTTTTTTAACTACCACTTAGTTGTTTCACTATTCATCAAAAATTGAAAGTTTTCAGAAAAATACAAAAATTTCACCCTAGGCTAATTTCGATATTCCGAATCCAAAAATGAAGTCCATTTTGAAAAATAAAATTTATAAAATTTCAAAAAGTTGTTATTACTATTCATAACAGCTAGTTTTAATAATATTTTAATAGCATATCGTTGTTTAGTGAAACTCAGTATTGCGTACGACGCAAGCTATCGAGGAATGTCGTGATTTCATGTAAAGCAAGCCAAGTAAGTGTTGTGTAGAAAAATATTCCTTTGATGATTTATATAACATAAAATTCTCGGGTGTTACAGTTAGAACGTACTATTTAGGTATTGGAGGATATGATACATGTGTACATTCTTGATTTTGGTGGGTCTTGGTAGAATCAATTAGAACTCATTGGGTTCACCTATAAAAATATTTATCAAGAAAATATTCATATGGAACCATATGAGGCACTTTATAGTTGTTCATGTAGATCACCGCTATAATGGATAGTGGAAGGTGAGTCATAATTATTGGGACTAAGTTTTATGTAGGAGACACCATAGTAGGTTCAGCTAATTCAGAAATATATGGATATATCTCATAGTAATAATAAATCATATGTCGATCGACATCGATGACCCCTTGAGTTTGAAGTGAGTGATCTTGTTTTCCTTCGGGTGTCACCAATATTTTGTCACCATAATATTTGGACATAGGAAAATTTGGCACATAATTTTTTCAATAATTTTGAGATTGTAGAGAGAATTGGAAAAGTGGTGTAATAATTTTCTCATCTACATAGGTATAGTTCTATGAAAAAAATCTTGTGACACATCTTTCGACAGTATCACCCTGACCCTTCTCATGTCATCAATTTTGATGATGTTAAGATTCAGACTGATGCATCCTTTGAGGAGAATTTTATTCGTGTTATGGATCATAGTAAGAAAGTGTTTTTGGGAAATACAATGACGATATTATGAGGATTTTGGAAATATGTACATCTTTAGGAGGAAACTTGGTTGACATAAGATAATATGTGGGTTCAGTGTCCTGGTCATGTTACCTTATAATCTTATAGATTCATGGGAGTATAGATTGTGGATGATCTTTTATAAGGTGGGGATATTTTACGATTCCCTTCTACTTTTAGGAATATTCCATTTTGATTTTTCTATTTATTTTAATTTTTGGTTATAATTTTCATCAGTTTCGAAGGGTTTGAAGTTGGTTCAGATTCTTAATCAAGAAACTTGGATGGAAACTGTCTATAGAACATTTACACACCATGTAAATGTATTATGCAACACGTAAATCTCACAATATACGGTTCATGAATGGTTGTAGGTTGTGAACGAATTCATTACATGAGAAGACTACACATCGTTTAATAAAATACCGGATGATTAATAATCTATTGAAAATAAAATGACCCGAGATGATGGGGTTTTTGGTGTAACCCTCTAAAAAGGATTTCACAACATATATGGGAATTAAACGTCATGTAATTTCAAGAGAAGTAATTTTAAAATTTTTATTGTTATTTTGGTTTTAATTACTTTATTAAGACTTCCTAACCTTGACCTTATAGTGACTCTTAGTGGATTTGGAGAAATTTCTTCATCTCTGATCATCGTGGATTGGTATTGGTACCTGGTAACCCTTTTTTATTTGGTTTCCTTCCATTCCTCATTTTTTCAATGAAGAAGTGGAACCTTTTTACCATTGTTGGTTTTGTGGGTTGATATTGATCCAACATTTTGTTCCTGTATTTATTCTACCATTGTTAGTTTGACCATTATACATCAATTGAATGTTGTGTCTAGAAAAGAGTTCATCAACTACCTTTAGGTAGGTGGTCTAATTATCAAATAATATAGTCTTGATTATATTTTAATGAATGTAATTTTGAAATTTTAATTTGGGTGAATGGGAAATTTAATTCTAAATTGAATTAATAAATTAATTTATTTTCACATGTGATTATGAAATTGGTTGAGTTTGTGATAATTAAATTGGTGAATAAAGGGATTTATTAAATTTATTGATTAATGGTTTATGAGATTGATTTTGACCCATGGGGTGTGCTGATATGATTAAAATGATTATATATAATTTATGATTGGTAGATAAATGGAATTGTGATATGGGTTCAATAATGAATTGTGGTAATGGTTGATAAATGGTTGGAAACATGTAACCATGATATGTGATATTTTAACTGAGGGGTGGGATAGGCACTACTACAAAAAATACCCATGGGGTTCTAGACTACCATTGTAGGGAGCAAATATGTTTATATAATATATGGGATCACTGATTTGTGGGGTAGGGACTACTACTCCAAATACCCATAGGGTTACAGACTACTACTCTAGGCCCTAATTTTTTAAATGTTGATTTGAAATGTAATTATTGATGAAAACCAATGATAATGTGAAATGTGATATCCCTTTGGGGATGGTTTAGTCTCTAACATAGGTCAAAGTTGGTATTGATGGTTCAGGTGACATCGTGAACTCAGTGATTTTTTTGTTAAAATAATTAATTTTTAATTATGAAAACTATTTACTTTATTATTTCACATTATTATTTATACAACTCCATACACTATAATAGACTAGTTATTGTTTTAGTCACCATTGGTGGTGGATTATAGAGTTGCACTCACACCCTAAATAGGATGCCTAATCGATACAAGAATATAATTCATATTTTCAAGATATGATTTGGGAAAGAGATATGTGTTATATGGATGATATTGGGAAAGATCATGGATAAAGTAACTGAACTTGATTTCAGGAACCTCTTAAGTGTTTTTAGTTCCTTTAATTTAGTTTTCAACACACACTTGACACATGTATGGAATTTCATATATACTACATTGGTTTGAATATTTTTTTCCTATTTTGGTTAATCATGTGACACTAATATGTATTTATTGTGATTTTATTCTAGTTATTTTTATTTTTATTTGTTTCTTATTTACTTATTTCCACTATTGTGTTACTTTGATAAAAAAGTTATTGTCTCCCCATGATATCTATATTAGACCCTTGATTTTATTTGTCACCCACTAGAATATATTTAGGTATGCATAAGGTCATATAACCAATTATCTCAAGGCACTATCATGTGGCACCCAATTCGTGATGTTAAACTCTCCCCATCCCCTTAAGAAAATTGAAAACATCAATCGCATGTATGTGTGGACTACAGTATCAACGATGTAATGTGTTTCATTTTCCTTCCACGCCTTACAAGTATGGTCCTAATAATAAATTTAATATATAAGTATGATATTTACAACAAATTATGGGTTAAAAAAATAATAAAACATATTACTCATTTCTCCATCTATATGGTAAATGAAGTCATCATCCATACATACGTGTAGAATATTGTCTCAACAGAATGGTATATTTGGTTTTTTATAAAACCTAAATGGAAAGTTATAAATTATAATTGTTAATATATATATTATATATCAATAAATAAAATTAATATTATTCTTTATGAAAACACAAAAAATAATGATTTTCATTAGGTAATCCATTAATATCAATAAATAACCCAAAACTAATTCATCATTGACTTTGTATTCATGAAATATGATAAAAGTGTCATATAAAGGGATTATAAAATTATAGGTTATTATAAAGAATCCGTTATTTTATCAAATATTCCCTATTAAGGATAAACATGGTATCAAATAATGGGTATTAAAATCAATATCATAAAGCATGAGCGAAACAATTAAAATTACTAACATCTAATGGTAAAAATAAGTGATAACTAAATCATATATTTATAAAAATGATCATAAATAAAGTATATAAAGTGAAATGTAATTGAATAATGTTTTTAAATATATTATTAATATATTTATTTGTTTACAATAGGTTAGAGGATTTTCTACTTAGATAGAATAAAGGTTAGGTGTTTTCTTAACTCAAATCTATTCTTGAGTCTAAATAATTAGATATCTATTATGATTTTACAAATTGATTTATTCAACATTGTGATCATGGTATGGTGTATCTCTATATTATGTTATAGGTAAATCATGTTTAATATGAAATTATTCTTATATGATGAATCCTTTATTTCATAAAACAATGTATTTTTGTTAAGAATAATTCCCATTTATTTTAATGGATTTTTTCTCTATATCCATGTTTTTACTTCCCTCCAATGTTCTCCAATATAATTGGAATACTAATTATGTTTTATCATATTTGACATTAATATTTCCTCTCTTATATTTTAAAAGGATGTTTTTCTTACTATTTTGTGATATTTGTTTTTAATAAGGTTATTTCAAATTATTGAAAAGTTTTTTTCCATCCTTTCAAAATCAAAGGTTTCATATTCCACTCCACATTACTTTTTGATAACCATTATTTATTTTTATAAGTTATATTATTAAATATTTTATTAAATTATAAAGGTTTAAAAAAAATAACTTCACCTTTTTAAAAAATGAACTTTAAAAGTAACTTAATCTTCTTCTTTTTCACAAAAGATAAAAGCATTTTCTAAAAAAACTTTCAATATTTCACCACTATTTTCTTCTTTATATCTAAGGCCTTTTTTATTTAGAAAATATTTTTGATGAATCACCTTCTAAATGTACATATGAAATACTTTTCTAGGGTGATTAAATTTTTGGAATCAACCATTTATATTATTGATTTCAATTTCGATGATACCAAATTGAAATTTTGTGAAACCCATTTTTATTTTCCATGGGTTCTTTATGATGTGATGAATGATACCCATTTACTTCCACATGGGTTTTTTTAATATGTTTAATTATTGTAATCTTATATATGTATGGATATTGCATGTTTTAATCCTATATCATCCTCCAATGTATTTTTTATGGTTTTATACCTCATGAGCTAAAGATTTTGATCATGAAAATGATATGTATTAGCTATATTCATAAGATTAAGTCTAAAAATGATGTAGATTAGATATGTTCACAATATTAAGTGTGAACATGATGTAAATTCGATTAATTAACATGATTAATTTTAAAGAAGATGTTTATAAGATATATCCACAAGAATCAGTATCTTATTGATGTGGTTATCTATTTTAACAATGTTATGAATAACTATGCTTATCCCAATGACATGATTCTATGTTATATGATTATGTCATTATCCATGGAAATTATTATTATATCATTCTTTACACACTCTTTTTCCATGGTATAGGTTTTTCTTTCAAGATTATGATCCCTACTATCAAGACATATGGATAAATATTATTAATCTGTGTTATTTTTAATAAGATCTTTCTCCCATGATCATGTTTCATCAGATGATTAGGATCTAACCCTTAATGACATGTTGATAGGTTGTCCCTTACAGAGGGTTTGAGAGAAACTGTTTCTTATATTTCTATTCTCTATTCTGTGAATATTGTTATATGTTATGATATGTCTAGAAGGGAGCCTAGTATGTTTTGATTATGGGGAAATGTTCACAAGTTGGTAAAATAATTTTCCTATGTAACTAGTCCGCCAAGATATTAAACCTTACATTATTTAGAATGTGAGATTATTTTTGTGAGATGTAATATTTAACTTATGAAAATGATGTAAAATAAATATTGTTATATCTTGGGTTGTTATAGTTAGTATCATAGTTGAGATTAGTTGATTTAAGAATAAATTTAAATATTTTGGGGATTAATATTAAAGAACATTAGTGAAAAATATAAGGATAAGTCTAAGGTATACATTTACGTATAGGATAACATTAATATGTTTTGTTAATATAGATATTATATTCTTTTCTTATAAATTACATCCATTTAAAGATACTTTATGCGGACATAGGCTATAGAATATATTTACCTTTGTATAATAACCCTAAAAAGGGTCTCTTAGGTATCAAATCAATCTTCACCTAGTGAATGATGAAGAGGCCTAACTGAACACCTATTTTGACACTACTGAGGGATAATATTTGGTTGATTCACACTTTATTTATGAAACATTATGAAGGATTTTAATATATAAATATTTTAGTTTCAAAACTAACCTTGGATAACTTAGATGAAAATCATATAGATTTATAATTTAAGATATACACATTATTTATGAGTTACTTATTCTATGTTTATAGTTCTCTTTTTTTGAAATTATTAATTTTCTCATATGTCAACTTCACTTTATTGAAGTAAAGGCTGGAGTAAGGAGAAACTGAGTTATCAATGGATGCAATAAAAAATGTAATTATTATCCCAACAAGAAACTCGATGGGATATAAAATATAGTGAAAACAATTATGACCATGTTATCCTAGTTTATGAGTAACAACACAAAACTTGTAGAGTTATTGAACACACCAAGAAAGGAACAACATATTATCAAGTCTTTTATATGAAAATTACCACCTTGTTTTAGTGGATATTCTAACCCAATAATTTTAGATCAATGGATCAACAATATATAGAAGATATTTTCTATCCTCTAACAATACATCTTTGAAAAAGTCATCAAATAGTTTACCATATAGAAGGTGGGGATGACTAAGAGTCGACACTCATTAATAATAAAATAATTTAGGAATAATTTGACACTATAGAATGGGAGGAGTTCATGAAAGTATTTTTTTACTAAATATTATCTCTAAAATGATCATACAAAAATGGGTAGGGAATTAAATGAATTCAAAAAATGAGGATGAATTAGTGATTATGTATGAAGAAAACATCATGAGACTCTCAAGACATGCCTCTAGTTCTATTATAAACCTTAGGTGTAAGATCAATCAATTATTTAGTGTCCTAAAACCATGTTTTCAAAAGAACTTATATATAACATCCCTTGATAGATATGAATATGTGGTTTTTTAACCTATGGTGAAAATTGAAGTTGGAGACTATCATTGTTCTAGAGAGAAGAAAAATAATATAGAAATTCAATAAAACTCAAAAGTAAAATATTAGAAATTGGAATCCACTATATGCCAAATATGTGGGATAAATACCCCAAGAATGTTTTTTGAAAGGAACTGGGAAATTTTTCTTATTTGGAAAGGGTGTCCATCTTGCTCATGATTATCAAGAAGAGGTAAATAGGTCAGAAAATTCAATGTGGAAAAATAATTTCTAATGCATAAAATGCAATGATATGGGGTATTATTCAAATAAATTCTCTAACAAAATAAAAATGAGTATAATATATAATGGAGACATTAAATACTGAATGAACAAGGAATAACCTATGCAATTACTACTACTGAAGTGGGTCTTGATAATTAAGTTAAAATTATCCTTCACTCCATAATTATTAGCATTTTGTATGTTTTTAATTCTAATAACTCTATTATATCTCGGAATTTTTCTAAGATTCCTAAATCACCACTCATATTATTTAATTAAGGAAGAAAATTTCTCATTGTATTGGATCCCAAGTTTAATATAATGGGAATTACCTATTGATAATATAATTATTTTTCAAATATATGGATTAAATAAAGGATGTTTTTCTACTTAGAGTGGATAAACAATTAATGGATATAAGGAGATCACATCAACCCAATATACCATATCAATGTAAGGATTATTATGAACACTATTTAGATGAAAATTGAATTATTTGGTTCTCAATACCAAATAATGATGGACTCATGGACCAAATAGTAGGATAAAACTCTATGTTATGGATAAGCATATTCATGTGAAAACAAATATGTTTATGATGTTTGTAAGGTTGATATATCTCTAGAAAATGTAACTTGATTCACGTATAAATTTTAGATAATCATAAATATTTTCGTTAGTAAATGATAAATAATATTTTAGGGACATAATTTATTTGATCAGGGATAATTTAACACTTAAGGTTTTAGAAGCCAATAATTTTTTCATAATAATTATAAATAAATTTTTTTTGTTATCTAAAAATAATTAATATTTGATTAGAGACTATACCATTCAAGATATAAATTAATTTAATGACTATTTATTCAATAATCAAGGAATTTTACAATGAATGAACATGAAACAATATATCACATACAATATATTATTACACATAATTGATGATTACATCCATTAAAACTAGAAAAAATAAAAGGGAAAAATACATTCAAAAGAATAATATCATTAGAACTAGAAACTCCTATAAAACATCATATCCTATAAGAATCATTATTATTATAAAAAACCTATAGTGAGAAAAAATACCATGAAAGGAGAAATCATATTGTGAGATCTAAAATGAAAATTATGGAAATGAGAAGTGTGAATGAAAAATGTTTAGTAATGTTATATATATGGGAATGAAATCTAGTCATTGAAAATATTTTTTTTAAAAAAAATATAATATTTGAAAACATTATAGTTATAAATATAGTAATTTTAAATATGGTTGTTTGAAATACATATAATAGTTATACTACACTATTGTATGTTTAAGTGGTAAATTTAAAATAATATGACTCACAATGCAATAAAAATATAATATTAATAAATTATATATATGTGTGTGCGTGTGTTACGTACAAATATTTATATTATTATTATAATATTATATCATATATATATAATTATAATACATATTTTAATATCTATGGAGTAGTAAAATTAATTTTTAGTATATTAATAATTAATTTTAATGGTATTTTCTAAGGCTTATTTACAATAGAATTTATATTTCTTTTTTCAAAAAATCTATTTTTTAAGTATTTTTATTTTTATCCTAATGGATTATATTTAAAATTTTTAAAATAATATTATATATGATCATGTATATTAATATTTTTAAATTAGAAATTGATATGAAATAATATTAAGAATTATTAATGTTTCAAAATTTCATTATTTTAATTAAATGTTTATTTATTTATATTTTTATATATTTATTTTAAAAAAATTATATATTTTATAAAATGAATTATATAAGAAACCCTTTTTAAATTTATAATTTGAAAATTATCTTAGCAAGAATTTTTTTATTTAAAAAAATAGTTTTTCTACAAATAGTGCTATATACCAATACTATGAATTTATGCAATTATTACTATACACGTGTGAATTAGAAATTTAGGAAACCATTTTATTAAAAAGATATTATAAAAATGTAATTATATGCTTTAAAATATTTTTTTTTGTTTTCAAACTTATATTTGATAATTTAATACTCAAGTAATTGTTTCTTAAAAATTATTTTATAAATTATACACATATTATATTAAACATAATTTATAACACTTACAGAAATTTACTCAAAAGAAATGAATTTTAAAAAAATTATTTATTTATTAATAATTTTCTAATGATTATTTTTTTTTATGAAAAAATATTATTTTACCTTATATAAAAACTAATAACTATGGTAAAAGTTAAAATGGAAAAGTAATTATTCAAGGGATAAACGGCTTGAAAAAACATAAAAACATGTTTATCATTGATTGGATGATATATTATTATCCTTATCTTGATATCCACTCAATTATTTTCTATTTTGGTAGAAAATTTACAAGTTTAACATGTGATCCCTTTATATTAGCACAACTAGAAAAATAGGCTACTGCCATGAACATATAGCCACATTTTTTAAACCATAGTTGTTGGTGGATAGCTCCACGGTTATGTGGCTTATAGCAATGGTTTTCAAATAGTTGATATAGGTCATTTTTTCATGGGTTATAGCCATATTTTTCAAAATTGTGGTTATATCCCATACCAATAGCCCTGGTTATGTGGCCTATAGCCATAGTTTTAAAAACAATGGCTATAGGCCATTTTTTTGAAGGGATATAGCTATGGTTTTGAAAATTGTGTCTATAGGTCTCTTTCCCTTATGTGGGAGAAAAATGTTCCCACCAAAAAAATGGAGGAAAGAACTATTTCCAAGGTTTTTATGATATTTCCATTGTTTTTAATAATATATATAACATAATATATATATCTGCATGAAATACATGGTGGTGAGTGTTTGGGGCATTGAAATGTGAAGTGAAGGTGTAAGGATTTAATCTGGTTAGTCAAGCATTATTTTTATAATATTTCCATGGTTTTCTATGGCTATATCCATGGTTAAAAGCATGGCTATAAGCCACCTATTACCACGGTTAAAACTATGGCCAAAGGTCAACTACCACGGTTGACAACAGAAACATCTATTTACAAGGTTTTCAAAACTGTGGCATAGGGCCACCTATTTCTATAGTTAAAATAGTGTGAATAGGTCAGACCCTACTACCATGGATATAGCACCCATGGTTGGGAAAAACAGTGGCAATATCCCATTTTTGAAGTTTTTTATGTTGAAATATTTATAAAAATGTCATTCCCACAACTTATAAAAAGGAATTACCACCAAACCTTCAACACCACTATAAAAATAAGGTTTAATCCTAAAAATAGTATTCTTTTTCTTCCCCTAGCATTCAATTTCAATCTTATTACCTTTTAGTCACAACAATTTATCCTAATCACTTCCTTTATAAGGAATCCTCCAAGAGAAATCCAAAGTTCTCAATATAAGTTCAATATTTTCACAAATATCATTTCCATTTATATTTTAATTTCAAATTTATTTTTTCCAAAATAATTTGATGAATTAATTATGTGTATTATACTGAAGGTTTTTATATTTTAGTAACAAACACTAACCAGCTTTCCCCTTCCCCTTAAGAATGGTGAAAACATTAATCGTGTGTGTGTGCGTACTAATGCCTCCACAACATAACATGTTTTATTGTACTTCACCACCTTACAAGGTTATTAATAAAAAAGTATTTAATATCTAAATATTATATATATAACATGTTATATTTTAAGAAAATAATAAACTATATTAAGCCTTTCTCTAGTTCTATGGGAAATGAAATCATTATCCATATGTAAGTTCGAACTACCGCCTCCCTAGAATGATATATTCTATTTCTAAATACCACCTTCATGGGAAGTTATAAATTATAATATATGATTATATATAATATATAGTATTAATATATATAATTAATCTCATTAATTATGAATAAAAAATAAGTTATTTTTATTATATAATCCATTAATATCGATAAATACCCCGAAATTAATTCATCGCTAATTTCATTTTCATGAAACGTGGAAAAAACTATCATATAATGGGATTATAAAATTATATTTCATTATAAAAAATATATTATAGTATCTCAAATTACCATATAAAGATAAACTTGGAATCATATAATGAGTATCGAAATTGAAATCATAAAGTATGTGTGAAATAATTAAGGTTACTAACTCCTGATGGTAAAAATAAGAGATAACAATCTAATATATTCAAAATAAATGATCACAAATTAAACATTAAAAAGGTTAATGTTTATTAATAAGGTTATAAAATATATTATTAAGATATTTTTTTGTGTTTTATATGATTTTATGTCACTTTCGACTAAGCGGGAATAATGGTAAGGGGTTTTCTTGACTCAAATATTATCTTCCATAATTATAACTCCACAAAAATTTTGATCGTTAAAGATTGAATTATTATACCCCTTCATGATGTTATATTGTTTTTACATATTATATTCTTTTAAAATCATGGTTTTCACCAAATTATTCTTCCGTGAGGAATCTATTGTTTCATAAAATAATTAATTTTTTTAATAATAATTAACATCCATTTTAATGGATTTTCCATCCATATCCATGTTTTTACTTTCCACCAATGTTATCATTTATTATTAGAAACCTAATTATGAGTTATTTCATTTTATCTTTATATTTACCTTATCATATTTTTAAATGTATGTTTTTGTTTCTCTATTTATGATATGGGTTTTCAATAAAGTTATTTCAAAATTAGAAAAATGTTTTTTCTATCCTTTCAAAATTAAAATTTCTATCTTCCAATACACATTAATTTTTTATAAAATTTATGTATTTTCAAATATATATTATTATATATTATTTTTAAATGATGATTTTTTTAGTTTTTTTCGAACCTCACCTTTTAAAAATGGAATTTCAACGTAACTGTAACCTGTTAATTTATTCTAAAGATAAAATCATTTTATAAAAACAAATATTTCGATTTCACCTATATATTCCTCTTTATCTGTAAATTATTTATTTATAGGGAAATTATTTTTTATGAATCACCATATAAAAGTTCTTATTATATAATTTTTTTGGGTGATTTAATTGTTTTATCAACCATTAACATGCTTGGGGCCAATTTCTCTCATACAATCTTGAAGTTTTGTGAAACACATTTTTCTTTTCCATGGGTTATTTATGATGTGATTAATAAAATAAATGTTTTCATGAATTTTCATAAAATTTTGGATTATTTGAATCTTATATATGTTTAGATAATGATTTTTTTAGTTCTATGTTGCGCTCAAATGCATTGGTTAATGTTTTATACCACATTAGGTGATGATATTGAGCTTGAAGACAATATAGATTATCTACATTCGTAAGATTATGCATGAAAACAGTATATATTAGTGTTTTTTACAAGATTAAGTGTAAACATGAAAAAAAATAATTTATTTTAACAAGATTTAGTTTTAACACCACTCAGCTTATCTATGTTCACAATAATGGGTGTGTACTATATGTGTTTAGTTATGTTCATAATTCTATGAATACATTTTCTTATGAAATTTCCATTATTCTATATTATATCCTTATATTATGATCCATGGAACATGTTTATTATAACTTAACTTCCACACAAATTTTCCATGTTACATATTTTTATTTTGAGATTGCATTCCCTTCCATCAAAACTTATGGATAAATCTTATGGTTCTATGTTATTTTTAATAAAAAAATTATCCCATGATCAGGTTTTCTCATATTATTATGATCTTAACCATGATATAATTTTGATAATATTTCCATTATTGATCATTTGACCTCACCCATTTCTTATATTTCGCTTTCCTAGGTTATTAAGATGGTTATATCTTATAAGAAATCAATAAGTGAGTCCAGATTTTTTTTATTATAGAGAAATTTTCACAAGTTGGTAAAATATTTTTCTATGTAACTAGTAATCAAAGACACTAAAACTTATGTTCATGGGATTATGAGACTATGATTTGATATTGAATGATTATATTATGGAAATTTTCTAAAATAAATATTTTTTTATTTTGGGTATATATAGTTTCCTTGTAGTAAACTCTCATGAAAATATGGAAGAATCATACTAAATTAATAGTAAATAAAACAACTGATTTGTTATCTACATTGAGGTAAACTACCACACAACATAATCATGGAGAACTCATTAAATCTAAATAAAATTATATTAATTTAATGGTAGGTAACTTACCTATAATTCCATTAGGTTTTCTTGAGTCTTGGTGGTGTCATGAGGGAGTTTGGAGGTATTATAGAGGCATGGAGAGTGGTCTTATCCATTTTGGGGGTCACTACACCCTGGTGGTGGGTGTGGTGAAGGTTATGTTATAGATGATGGTGTGTACAATAATTTTACAGTTAATAGTGTGTTTCTTGGTTCACCATAGATTGAAACACGACTTTTCAATACAATTTTAATAGTTTGTTGGTTATAGTGTCCTTCTATCTAAAACAGATAGCCTAGAAATACCTGAAATGGGTGTGGTACTAATTGTGGTTTTATAAGGGATCTACTGCCCAAAACGAGAAAGGGGAAACGTCTTGTTTTAGAATTTTATAGGTAGTTTTGATGGGAAAATTCCTTGAGTGTGGGAAAAGAATCCTATAATAATTCATTTCAGGATGGTTAGCCAAAGAACACCATAACTATGGTGAAGTCTGTTGTAGAATATATGGTATCAGTTAGACTTGTTTTTAAACATTTAAAATAATCCATATTATTTTTAGATTTCATCTATTTCAATGTGGAAATGTGTGTTTCTTCAATAAGGGGTCTTAAATGCATTTTTTATTAAATTATTCCCCTCTATTAACCAATCTTTGATTAGCCTATTGAATTCCTTTTATTTCTAGATCCTTTGATGAACCTAGGGCACGGTTGAGATTTTTCTAATGTTAAGGATCTGTTGAAAAATATTTTCTCTATAGAAGTGTTGGTTCTACATTCCCTTGGAACCCTATGATCACATCCTTAAGGATATTAACCTCTTATATTTTGGATAATCGAGAACTCTTAGATCAAGGTATGATCTTCCCTCTTCTTTCACTATTCATTCTTCTTTTGACTAGGTGTTGATTGTGTAAATTCACTTAGTTTTGGGGGTATGATTTGAGCTTGGGTTTTTAGTGGCATGGGATGTTAGTTCCATACTAGTCTTCCTTTGTATTGGTGGTTTTTCTTCTTGTGGTGATTGATCCTCAATCATATTTTCTGGAGTAGATAATGTTGAACAGGTCAATTGATGTAGGGATTCATTGCTTCTACTTTTTTTATTTTCAATTGTAAATTGATCATGAATTATCTCATTGGGTAATGGGTTAATTAACCATAGTGAATATTAAACTATATTAAATTAATGAATCAGTTTTTAGTTATAGAAATCCCATGTGTTTCCACCATAATAATAGTTTTCCTTTTATTTTTATATATAGTGTTCTATAATTGCTTATACTATGGTTTAAAATGTTTGTTATGATTATAAATTTTATAAAGAATTTAAATATAGTAATTCTTGTTTGATAAATAAATAATTACCAAATTTGTTAATTTAATTTTTTCTTCCTTAAAATTTGATGTGAATCGATGTGATTCATGAAGCATGTTTGACTAAAACATATTTTTTTAGATGATGCTTTAGGTTTCATATGGTACTAACATTTAGTACATGAATTGGTTAATTTAAGATAGTAAAAAATCAGTTAATTGATAAAGATAATTGTTTAAGGTAGAGAAATCTCATTTTCTTATGAATTATAGATCCATTGGGTCCATGGCCTAGTTACCCTATTAACTATTTATTTTTTGCTTGACGCCTTATGTGATTTCATTGGATGAGGATCCTTTCTATGTAATATGTTGTGATATTTGTATGGATAATTTTTTGTTGAGAAATAGGTTTGGAGGCATGGTTTTTTGGTACTATATGGTGCTTGTGATGGTTGGATGGAAGATAATATATATAGTGTTGCTGGAGATGGTACTAGGATTGGTGTTATGGGTTAAAAACTATTTTTTTATATTATACAGAACTATGGAAAGATTTTTTTATAATAAATTTTATTTAAATGTTGAATGGGTGGGATGTTTTTTTTCTTCATTATTTTCCCAACATATTAGCATATCTAGAAGTTCATTGTTGATCTATATTTTATGGTTTCTTATAATGTGTCCTAGAGTACGTGGAATTATGTAATGATAATGGTAGTGTAAAATAATTTAACCCAAGGGGTGGGAGGCTTAATGGACTTCCGAATTAAAGTTAAATCTTGGGAAACCATGGAACATGTTGGTCTATTCTTGAAGTATATTGTATTAGAACACTAATTATTGTTGATTTGAAATTTTAAAACAAAGTAATAATATATATACTTTTTCAATGATTATCTACTTATAGGATATTTATTCCATAAAAATGGAAGACATGTGTCTGAGTTACGATAGATATATTTGAGGTAAGGGATAGTTAGTTTCCCTTAGTATTGTTTTTGAGCTATATACATATTTATGATTTGTTATTTTATACTTTACCCCACCATTATATGTAGAGCGATTAAAACTGGTGTGCTCTAGAGGTTGTTTTCCCCAACTTCTAGTTTGTTGAGGAATGTATGGTTTACTACCCCATATTTCCTAGTTCTCTCCTCCTAATAGAATAATATGCTGGTATGCATGGTGGTAATCGTTCCCATGTATGTGTGTAGAGTGTTGTAATAGCTTGTGGTCATTTAACATATTTGTATCTCTAGATATTGTATCATAATAATTGTTATAGGGATTTTATGGATTGGTTATGATTGATTTTGGTATAATACATGATGTACGGGTTGTGGTGGCTCTTTATAACTACTCAGTTACTGTTAGTTCATATGTATGTTGTTGATGATATATTGTGATTCAATGGGTTTAAGTTATATTCTAGTTCATCAGGTGTTTTGGGAATTATTTTTTATTTATAGAGAGATAGATCAAGATGTGATACATTGGGGTAGAGAGTAATACTAGTGGGGAAGTGGTAGAAGGGTACTTTTTGTTTGATATAATGTTGTAAATTATATTATTACTTTTATTAGATTCTTGGTGAGATATCCATAGTTATGTTTTGAGCATAGTATACCTGATTATGTGATGAGTTATCTTTACTTGTTTATTCCTTGGGATTTAGTATAATGTATTTATCATTTACATGAGAGACTCTACGGATGATCCTGTTGAGTATACTTATTAATTTTACCCTATGTATGTATAATATTTGTTCAGGTCGTATGAGCTAGTTAATGAACTGGTTGGATAGTACTATCCTGTGGAGTTTTTCAGTAGTTGTTGTATGACATCAAATCCATTTATTAAGGTCTTTTATTTTTCTTTTGAGTATGATTTTTTTGTGTCTTAAGCTTATATTTTTTTAATGTTTTATTAGAGGTTAATGCCTCCCATTTGTGTGTATAATATACCCTTAGTTCTTGTCATCAAACTAGGACCCATTGGAGGCATGACTCAGTGACCATTATCTCCCTTAACTCATTGTCCACCTAGTAGGGGTACCTTTCAAGGGAGGGGTTGTGACATAGTGGTATCAGAGGCTCAGGTTGAGGGATAGATTAGAGTTTGGTGATAGTAATTAGTGAGGAATCCATATTTTATATGATAAAACATATTTTAATACACCTTAATTCAGGATTTATTACATAAATGTAAATTTAATAAAGTCCCAGAAGATCATGAGTCCTAGTGTTATTGGGAAAATAGGTATATAGAATAATAACTTGAAACATGGGTAAAGTGACATTTTTTTAAACTCCACATCAAACCCTTAAAATTCGATTTCTCTTATAAAATAGCATGGGATAACCTATGGATGTAAATAATAAAGGGGTGAGATTTAATTCTCGATAATGGAATAATACAATAATAACACAAGTAAAAAATAGTAGATGTGAGTCAAGAGTCATATCAAGGAAACATATTAGGGGTGGTAATCATAAAATTGAATATTGAAGGATTGTATAAAATGAAATATAAAGGCAACATGGGAATGTGGAAACAAAAGAAAACATGACATCATGAATATAAGTTAAATCTAACCACTGAGTCATCATAACATAGTTTTATAATATAACCACATATAAACCATACATGGAATATCATGAGATAAAACTATCACCTGATGAATTTGAGGGATATATAATTTTGGTCCCACCCATCACATTCATATCAGGTACATGCATAAGTGTTCCACATATATCATACAACATAAGGATGTATTTAATAACTTTTAACCCCATGATTAAGGATTATGGATTAAATAAATTTAATTCCCTAATCAATAAATTATAGGTATAACTAGTTTAATATAATAGATTTGAAATGGTGATGGTTATTCACTATACAAATGGTTTTCAAGGAAAATCATAATATAATGTTGGCATCATAATAGGGGTATGTGAAAATTCGTAAAAGTTTTTAATTAATGTGAAATGTGTTTATTATCACCTATAAATCATAAATAAAGTAATAGGGATGTGTAAAAACATATACCAAAATGATAAAATTCAAATCAGAAGGAATATTATAAAGAAGTTACTTTAATAAAGGGGGGAAGGATATGATCCCTTACCTTGAGATGGAACTTCTAAGAGCATGGGAGGTTATTCATAAGAGATTGGTATTTCCTTAGGTGGGATATAAAGAGGTACAAAGGATTAAATTTATGATCAATGGGTTTTTAGTGAAGTGTAATGGGATCTTGATTTAGTTTTTATAGAAAAATATATGGGGTTGTTTATTAATTTCAAACCATAGGTTTGGAAATCTATATGAAAAAACAATAAAAACCACAAAACTTCTCATGGTTTTTAACCATTTTTGCTGCCAATTAGGTGGAATTTTAAAATTATTATATATTTAGTAACCAAATGCATTAAAATATTACGCTTGTTGATTTTAAAATCAGCCATTTTTGTAAAGAATTAATTTTAAAATCTTAAAATATAATATCGGTTGTGGATGATTTTTTAAGGGTTTATAAAATTAATAAAATAATTTAAAAACACATTTTATTAATGGTAAAACATAATTTAGTTCATATATCATCTCTATAGTTTTAATTTTATAACATTTTGTTTATTATGATGTCATAATACATACTTTATATTTGTACTATATTTAATTTTTCCCCAAAAAATTAATTTTCTCATAAAATTATGAATAATTCACCTTTGAATAGTTTCAATGAACCGATTTATAAAATAAAATTTATTGTACGAAAATAATTATTTAAAATTGAAAATTTATTCTTTTAAATAAAAAATCCATATTTATTGACGAATATGTGTTTTTATAATGTTAAATGTTTATAACCCTTATAAAAATTACATTTGACATCATAAAATTATATTATAATTTATATTTTAAAAAATATTATTGAATAATAATATTTTATTAAAATAAAATTTATTTAAAAATATATTTAATTCATAAAAAATAGTTTCTTAAGTCAAACTATATATTTCCCAACAATACAATTTGTGTTTCATCGTATCAAAATATAATTTTTATCAAACTCATTATTTAATCATTTATAAATTAATAATAAAAAAGTATAAATATAATAATTATTTTAATAAAAATATGAATATACAATTTATACTTTTAGGTTCTAGATACATAACCCCTTATTACACCAGTGTATTCCCGATGGGAAGATGTGTGATGGTGACACATTCTTGGGGTAGTTTTGAAAAAAATGGGGCATCATCTCGATAAGTTTGAACTTATCCCATAAACTATTTCAGTTATGTTTCAGTTGTCAGATCTCATATTAATATTGGTCAATGGAAAATACTAGATATGTCATCCCCCTTGAAATATTTGATAAATGTTCTTTATAGTGTATGATACTTTTGGTCAATGTCATTACTTCTTCCTTCTATGTCAATTGGATCTTATCATAGCCATTAATATATACTAATCATAAAGGTCATTGTATAACGATTATATTGTTAGTGGTTATGATGCTTACCAGTCTTTTAAATATGATATGATACAACTTATAAAAGACCAAAATAACCAAATTATTGTAGTTTTTTCTATAACTTCATTACTTGATAGGGAATTTATTCATTTGAATAGGTAATTTCATTTATAAAACTTCATGTTGTTGCATTATTCCCCCATTCAAAAATGTGTCCATTATAATTTAATTTCATAAAAAATTGATGAGGTTACTTTTATTTAATAGACACTTTCAGTTCCCATGTTTCTTCCTTAAACTTCTGGTTCCACTACAGCACTTTGATCGGGTGAGTTGTCTTGTTTCATAGAATGCTTCCTCTATGATCTAAAATCTTTACCAGTTTCTCTTCATATGAAATATAATTATCCAATGGTATCTTTACTAAATTTAGTAAATGTGAGGGTTTCGGTATGTACTTTATCAAAATGGATACATAGAACACATCATGTACTTGAGATGGGATCGGTGGGAGTGATAGTCAATATGCCCCAAATCTGATGTCATCATGGATATCAAATGGGGTTATGTGTCCTGGATTAATATTTCACTTCTTTACAAACCTCATAAATTTCTTCCATAGAGATATATGAGGGAACAACTTATATTCAACCTCAAACTCCTGGTCTCATCGATGATTGTATGAATAGATTTTCTATCGACTTTATGTGAATTTCAAACAAAATTGAATGGTTTGACCATTTTCTATCATCTCATAGAAAAGAACAGATCCCATCAACTTCTTCTAACCTACTCTATCCAAGTATGTCGGAGTCTAAAACCTCTTCCCATATAGAGCCTCATAATGTTCAATTTGAATTCTAAAATGAAAAGTATTATTCTATGAGAACTCCACCATGGGATGATTCTGATCTCAACATCCTAAAAAAATCCATTAAACATGATCTCAATATATACACTAGAGTTTTAATGGTTCTCTATTACTAACCATTAATAATGGGGTGATGAATAATTCTGAAAACCAACTCTATATCCAATGCTTTCTGAAGGTATCTCATTAAACTCATGATAAACCTTGAGCCTCGATCAGATACAATGGAGAGTGGCACTCTATAGATTCATATCACTTCTCTTATTTATATATATATATATATATATATTATTATGATTTGGTTGAGATATTAATCTTCCTAATAGAAATTAAATGCACTTACTTTGTAAGGATATTTACTACCACCTAGAAGGAATTATTTACATTATATATATTGGATATTCTTTCAATGAAATTCATGGTTATGTTTTCCCATTTCTATACTGGTATGGGAGGTAGTTTTATAAATAACTTATACTTAAATCAATATTCCTTGAATTTTTGGCATACTAAGCATCGAGATACAAATTATGAAGTCTTCCTCTTCATGTTATCCCATCAGATGTTTTTTTTCAGATCTCTATACATCTCATTTCTTGTTTAATGAATAGAGAAGGATCGGTTATTAATATCATCCAAAATTTCTTTTTTCACCTTTGATTTTTATGGGGCAGATATTCAAGTTCCAAACCTTTTGACTGTATTTTTATAAAATTTAAACTCCAGAATATTAATTAAATTTTTCAGAAGAACCTCGTCATATTTCTAGGCCTCATTTATCTTCTTAAGAATGAATGGTTGAGTAGTTGCTTGAGTAAGGTAATATTAAGTTTCTTTTGTCATTTCTATTTCCATACAATATTTTTTTAATAAGATTGGATCCATTGCAATCCTCACCATATACAGGGTTGTGGGATCCTTTACACTCATTGAATATTCTACTTTTTTGACATTCCCATGATGGTAATGGATTGGACAATCATACTCCTTGATCAGATCTAACCATATTAATTACCTCATATTGACCTCCATTTTTTGAGAATATATTCTTTAGTCTTTTATTATCCATATATATGTCATACTTCTCCCTATAAAGATAATGTATTTAAATAATCAATGCGTAGATCTCTACAACCAATTATAGATCATGTGTTTCATATCTCTATTCATAGATATTTAATAGGCAGGTGGTATTGGCTATATTTTTTACATCTTTCTTTAGTACAAAAAACATTACCTTTTTAGATGCATCACTGTGTATCACAAAATCCTTCCCCAATGGTGGGAAATATGACTACAGGTTCAATTATTAGCCTCTTATTTAACACTTTAAATCTCTTTTAGAATTCATTAGTCCATCCAAACTTGAATACGTTCTAATTTATCTTAATTAGTTAGATTGAAATCATGATAAGGTTATTAAAAAAACAAATATAATACCCATATAATCTAAGGAAACTATAGATTTCTATCACAGATTCTAGTCTTTAACATCCTTGAATTGCATCTATTTTTTAAGGATCTATATATATTCCTTTGTTGGTGATAACATTCCACAGGGAATGTTACATTCTCCATTCAAAAAATTCATTTACTTTACTTTCCATGTTTATTTTCTTTCTATAAGGTCTTCAGTACAATATTTAAATTTTACTCATATTTCTACTTTATTATATATTATATAAGAATATAGTACATAAATATTATAAAATTAGTTTTTAGATAATCCCTAAAGACCAAATTAAATCCATGAAGATATTTGGAGAATTGTTGAGTCAAAATGGCATCACATTGTAATCATGGTGGTCATAACTTGTATGAAAAGCAGTCTTGGGATATCCTCCTTCTTCACCTTTACATAATAATGTTGATCCATAAGTTTTACTTCTCAATTTTATATTATTTTTTGTCGTGGAAATCAAAAACACTTTATTTATACTTACATTACTAAATTTATATGTTCAAGATGTTTTATATTGTTTTTATAGAAAAAATTACTTTTTACCATCCTTAGAATAAGTCGGAATATATAATAATTATAAAATTATATTTATTAATTGTGGGAATCATAATGAGTTTGGATCTGATCCATCATACTCAACTTTTATCAGACATGTGAAATACTTTGTTATGTATTTGTACTGAAAAATTTCTATATAGACAGATATTTATATTGATAAAATCAGATTAACCCTAATTATGATAATCATATTAACAATAGTAAGGAAGTATATCATAATGACTTATGTGTATAATTATAATACAAGAGACTTGTTTCTAATGTAAGTAATTTTTTTATATTATAATGGTGTAAAAAAATATGATATCGGACTTTCTGTTATAAGTGTTAGGTGTCCAAGACATTATGAAAAAATCAGAGAAAATATGCTTGTTGAATGATCAAGATGACTATTGGAGAGATACCTATAAATACCTGATCATTTGAAGTGGTTAGAGCAAGTTTATTACATTCAATCTTGAAATTTTTTTTTCTAAATTTTATATAACTGTGAACTGATTATTCTTCATATCATGTATTTTTTAGAGAGATTCATTCTAAGGAATCCTTGTGAGGTTGTCTTCTTGAGAACACCATTATAATTTTTTTTTGTTCATTATGTAATTATGATCGATGCCTTATGGGGATATCCTGATTGAGAATATGATGTTATGATCAAGGGATTTTGGGGATATCAAGATAGATACAATCCATTAGATTGATGGCTACCAAGGCTTGGTATACATTGAATCAAATATTCATATTGAGGGTTGTACTTTATGAGGAAAGATAAAATTTCTTGTGAGTATAAAAGAAGAAATGCTTTTATCCAAGGTTTTTTGCTACATTACTCTTAAGAATAAAAGAGGTATATTCAATTTTTAAATAGTTGTATTTTATTCTTAAAGTGTTTCTATTGTATTAATTGTTTCCTTCAAGTTTTATATTCCAATGTTCTTTTTTGTATTAGTTTTATCGTAATGATTCTAAATACAATAAAACATAGTCTAAACTATAAATCAAATATACTATGAATTCTAGACACTTTGATATAGTTTTATTTATTCTCATTATGATTTGTACACTCATATATTATAGAAATCAGTTTTTATTGTGATACTTTTGTAATCAGACTAAGGGATAAGTCTGAATCCAATATTTTTCTAAAAGTGGTTTTGTAATTTTTTTAGTTCATATTTTTTTAACTAATGTATTTTAAACTAAAATCCCCCCCCTCTTGTAATTTATCCATCAAGAACATATTCTTCTGATCCTAATATCAATATATCTAATATTGATATCCAATAGATAATATCCTGAACAAATTTCTTTCTTTAAGAAGTATTGGGATCCATGTAACAGATCAAAAAATTCATCAATATGTTGTAGATGATACTTTTTATTTACCATTATTAATCAATTCAATGTTCTCTTGACCCATCCTTAATTTTTATGATGATAACTTACATGCCCCATGGTGAAGAACTTGGGTGTATAAACCCCTTATCCATATTATCATGAAGTTTATTCTTTAGCACTTAAATTCCAATAGTATCCATTCTATTTGGAGTCTTTAATATTGGTAATTATCCTAGTATATGTTTAATTGAAACTCATCCACTTGTCTAGGAGGAAGACCAAAATATTCATTAGGAAATACATTAGAAAATTACCTTATAATGGTCATTTCATCAAGGATGATTTTTTCCTTAGTCTTTATGATTTTAGAAAGATGCACTTTTTAACAATGTAATAATATATATGCTTAAGATAATGATACTAAAGGATATTCATCCCCCCTCTTTCACTTGTATTGATTCAGAGGATGATTTGTGATGTGGAGGATGATTTTCTTCTCTCAAAAATTTATTTTTTCTCTATACAAGGAAATACAATCTATGATAATAATAGTTTGAATTAATTAGAGTAATATCACATGGTTTTTAGGGAAATGGAACCCAAAAATATAGATAGGGTATGAGTTATATTCTTAGGATTAAATAATTGATCCATTTTCCATCTTCATTGATAACCTGTCATCGATGTTATGAGGTAGTGTTTGAATAGTTCTACTAATCTTACATGATATTAAATAATGCATAGAAAGATAATCCAATAGTATATTATATATCCTTGAATAAATAACAAGAATACATATCACCAATTTATTTTCAAGATCCACCTTAGCATTTGTGAAGGTATAGGGTCTCCATTACTTTCTATGCCTTGGAGGTTGTTTTCATTAGTTGTCCTCGAAAACCGTTAGATGTGTGCATTGATTCATATAGTAACATTTTTCCTTATAGTTTTAAAATTAGACAATAGGATGAGGGTTTACTTGAGAATTCTTTTCTTCCATCTCATTTGTGGGTTTCTACCATCGATAATCTCTAGCTAGGTGTTTTTTCTTCCTTCACCTAAAGAATTTCCATATTCTCTTCAAGAAATTTCTGAGATATTTCTTCCCAAAATTTTAATAAAAGGGTTTTTGGACTTTATTTCCCCCATGATATATCTCCATCAGAGGAATAGAATTAAAATCTATCCTTTACTTCTTATCTCCAACCCTTTGATACCCTTGGGATTATCTGATATTCATTTTGAATTTGAGAGAATACTAGAAAATTTATCCATTGTCTTCAAAGTATCAAATCACCCAGGATTTTTATATAACTAGATTTATTCCATAATATAAGTGGTAAAATTTACTTTCAAGTTTATTGTTTTCATAAAATTCCAATTAAAACCTCAAACGGTCCCTTTTAGGAAAACCAGTACCATCATCTGACTCAATGGAGTATTCCAAGAACAACAATGAATGTTTTTTCAAGTCTAGATGTGTGCGTGAAATATTGAAATCCATATAAAAGATCCTTTGATGCCAGATAAGACATAAATTCATGCCCCTTACTCAAAATACACTCAAATGGATAAAGCAGTCATGTGTAAGATGCCCACATTGCACATAAGAAACCCAATCCACATGCCACCATCTTACATGCCAGATACAATATCAAATAACCCCATTATATAATCATCCACCATGGAAATGGATGGAAACATGTGGAATGTGAATTTCATGACCAAACTCTTGCACTCTATCCCAGAATATTTCGTCTATATATTGAAGGTAACCCCCCCCCCCATTCTAGGTGACCCTCCAGAAGTCGAATCATCACTCTGCTATGTGTCAGAACGATCTTCTGTGACATCGTGAAAGCATTGAATCCTCATGGTATAATATATTTTGAGAAAGGTTCCCTATGAGCACTCCCTCGAGTCATCCCATAGTATTTTAATCCTCATACAACCACTTCCAACCTATTTATGGTTTTCATAAGGGATACCCATGCGTGCAACCTTAACCTTGCATGAAAATCTTCAAACTTGCACGAAGCATTGACCTTACGCACAAGTTTCCAATATTTCTTACCCCCCTTATTGGAAGATCCATGGGAAGATCCTATGTTAGAGAATCGTGTTTTAGAACCCTCTATACGAAACCCCCATTCCTTGTGTGCACCTCTCCCATGAATCCCTCCAAGCTTCCCTGTAGTGCATGCCTAGGTATGCCCCTAGTGCATGCATTGTCATACCTTTTTCTTCTCATCATAGGTATGTTAATGCCTTTTTCATCTCATATTAGGCATACTAACATGGACTTCATGATCGACCACTCCTCCATGCCATTCTATCCTAGAATTGCTAAATCCTAGATCACCCATAGGTTCATGAGAGGAAGTTATGTAAGCTCAATGGGTAAGGAGTGAGTCCCCCATGTCCGAGTTGCGTTCCATAAAACATCTTAGTACCAACGTCCTCAGCACATGAAATAAAACTGTGATATTACCTAATGAAATGCACACAGTATTCCCCATGTATCATAATTATGGGATTCCACCTTCCCCACTCTATGGGATGTTACCCTAACACCAAGGAAGCTTTTATGCCTAATCCCCACACACCCTATTCCACAAACATATAATGCTCCATGTATGAATCAGAGGAAATGAAATCCTACTTTCATGGAATGAGATCCTACTCAAATGGAATGACATCCTTCATGGGAATATTCCTTGAATAATCCCCAAATCATCTCTCATCGGCACTTCTTCCCAGACATGTGCATCAATTCCACTTCTTCCTCTTGTTTCTCACATCGAGCTTGACTCGCATGAGATTAGATGTTAGTAGTGACTATGACATCAACCACCTCTATCTCCATAGGCCTCTACTACACATAAGTCCCAAATGTGTCCAATATATGGGCCTCCTTTTTAGGTATAATCTTTAATCATAATAATATTCAAGTGGGATGCTTCTATGAGTAATCCCCAACCTCATGTCCCATAAAATGGCTCTCCTTTAAGGTGAAAGGCCCAACCATATTGAACTATGAGTGCTTTGATTACTGAATAACTAGGATATATAGGAAGCCTCCATAAGGTCCAAACCCAACACCTCACACTCCATACACTCAACCCACTATATCAACTACATCCACTACATTCACTCTATCCACATCCATCTTGGTTTTCCCCAAGTCAACACATCCCAATAAGATCATGCCACTCACCTGGGAGACCACATTTCCTATAGGTCTTCTGGGAAGCTCAGTGTGTAATCCCTACACCATCCAAACAAGAACAATTCTCTTGTGAAGGGTAGCTTCCATGTGTATCCCCCACACAATCCCTCGTTGATGATACTTTCAAAACATGGGATTCCTTACAGTATGACATTAAACACCACAGACCCATCCTATCACACATCCTTAAACTGTAGCATAGATCATTGTGGGTTTTGATCTCTGTTTTCTAAACATGTTACGTAGGATGCCTCTCTGAGGTTCAATCCTGACCAATGGTAAACCAAGTTTCCCACCTCGTAGGGGTACACCTCCTTAATCCACCCCAATGGTGTCTAAATCAACCTCATAGCTATGACATATTCCCTCATAGGGACTCACCTTCTCAATCTACCTCTATAGGGTGTCTTAATCGATCAACTTCTTCTCCACGGTACATTAGACTCGCTCTATTGATATGTATTTGTTGAATGATCCAATAAATATTCAAAATACATTAAACTTATGAAACTAAGATGATACACCATGATAAACATGGGACACTTGAGGTAAAAGCCTTGGATGATATGTTCCTATGGCATCAGATACCTCATGCTAAACATGTGATGTCTGAGGTGAAAGCCTTGGAAGATATGACCCTATGGTGTTAGACACATCATGATTGACATGGTATGCCTTAGTCATTATGCCTAAGATGCCTCCATGAGATTCCCAACTATGACAAAGAATACAGGTGACCAATTTTCCTAGAATCCATACATGCCTGTGATACCCAACATGACTACTTTCATAATCAAAAGTTCCTACCCTGTGACTACCCATTGTAATGTCTAGACAAAAATAGTGTAATTAACTAATCCCACAAAGATATGGAATCGAGAATGAGTTCCATGATCATGACATAACACTACTAGGGAGACACAAACTAGGAGGAAATTTCCATGTAGGAATCCATGGATGGAGGAACCAACATCCCATAATCTCATTTTAATCAAGGAGAACACATCACCATTGAAAGTGATGAAATATTCCCACCTTTTTTAATTGGTGATGTGGGGAAACACAAATGTGGTGCCAGCACGAGTCGACACATGGCGGAAGGGAACCCTGAAAAATACATCATAAATAGAAATGGTAATCCTAAAATGAAAATTTTCTCCTTCAACCCTGGGAATTATCCATGTTGAAAATAAGATCGTGGATTTATTTCCAATATAAAAATATTCTCCCCAATATAGGTATTAGTATCAATTGAGGAATCATAAAATTAGCATGTCTCCGGATTCAACTATCCTATTTCACGACCCACTAAGATAACATTGGGCATGACAAAGAACTCACTAGAAATTGGGGAAGTTAAACATTGGGTATTCTGATATGAGACATCATCAATCATGGATCTCTCTCTCCAACCATCGAAAATTGGATGATGTAGGAGTAGTAAGAATTTATTTCCTTGTATCTGTACTGAAAAATGAATCCTTCTACATTGATGGACCCAAACCAGAGGAAACCATCCACACAAAGCCCGCAGATGTAAGGGTAGAAGAAATGTTAATGTTGTAATCCCGCATGACACCATCTTGGCCATGCCTTCAACTGTGACTATAGATATTGGGCTCCCACACCCCATATCACCCTCCAAAATCATTCATAAGAGAGTGATGGAAACCCTCATACACTGGTATGAGGAGGAGTGATTCATTCCCATGAGGGATGTGGCTCTCCGAGACCTAGAGGCTTCAGCACCACGTCAACGCCACCTCCCCTAAGAGCCGCGTAAGAAGCCAGTATTTCCTACTCTAATAGAGAACCTCTTTGGGAGACTTTCCCTTGAGTTATCCTATGACCCGATCCCCTGCACTAAGGAGGTGGGGTTTCAAATATCACCATGGTTACAACTACCACCTGAAACCTGCCAAGAAGGTCTCCCACCAAGCCTCATAAGCACAAATAATGATTGATCTTCTAGTCCAAAGAAAAGGTGGACTATACACCTTCTCAACCTGCCCCAGTTTGGACCACCCAATGCCAACGTCGGACACATGATCAGTAGAACACCTATCTTGGGGAATCATATTCTACTACTCCAGTGTCTCCAGCCACCAACAGTGCATTCTAATATATCCCTACAACTAATGAGTATGGATCCAGATTTATCCGACTGGGATCAAGACTTCAGCCACCCTATAGGTAGGTTGGGTTGACTCTTTCAATCGCAAGCACCACCAGCATCCATTATGGGCAGTCTTGTGATGATTCTATTTAGTATGGTGTCCCTCAATGTACTATCTCTAACCAAATAGGAGGCCCTCCACAATCTTAAGATCAGCATGGAGGTCAACCCCATGTACCCATCATTGGTCAAATAAGAGGCCCTCCCTGCTCAATCAACTATTAGTAAAGAGTTACTCCCCATGTCACTACCACTATTCAACAAGACGACCCTCCTCATGTTGTAGTCAATCAACATGAAGGTCCTACTTGCTTCATTCCTAACTCAATCAGAGGTCATCCGCGCTCCATCAATGACCAAAGTGGAGGTCCTCTCAACTTTATCACCATTCAGTACAGAGGTCCTCCCTATGCCACAGCTGAATAGAGTAGAGGTCCTACCCAATACTTCAATAGTCAAAAAGGAGGCCCTTCCCATACTTCCATCGGCTCAAGCTAAGGTCCTCCCCACTCCAAAGATGATCAGTACAAAGGTCCTCCGCACACCTTAGTCCGCAAGAATAGATATCCTTCTCATTCCATCGTCACCAGTTAGGATGGAGGCCCTCCCTATGTTCCCGCTGGCCAAAGAATATGTACACCCTAATTTTTCAACAACAAGAGTGGAGGCCCTCCAATACTATAAAATATTACTTTAATAAATCTATAATAGGCCTTTATCAGTGCTAGAAAAGTGTTGACTATCTCAGTACTATTAAAAGGCCAATTCGTTTATCAGCACTAGAAAATCACTGATAAAGGGTATATTTATTAGTGAAAATAAAAGCACTGATAAATCATACATTTATCCATGCTTTTAAAAGAATTGATAAAAGACACTGTTTATCAGTGATTTTATTTAGCACTGGTAACGAGACCCTTTATCAGTTCTTTTAGAAGTGTTGATAAAGATTCATTTATCGATTTTTTACAAGAACTGATAAAGGTTATCTCTCTAAGCTATTATATAAGTGTGCATAATGTCTATATTTATCAGCGCTAATAGAAGCACTGATAAAGGTGAAAATTGTAGTGTGATGCTACAGAAAACTAAAACACTATAAATAGGTTTAGTATACTATAACAAAACACTACATCACCAGAAATAGTAATAGAAATTACCAAAATAAGATACAAATACTGAATTTAAATGAAATAAAATTTTAAACGCAAATACAAGAAAAAAACTATTATAGAGTATGTCAGATGATTTTTTACTAAAATTAATGTAAATTTTGAATAAAAGGCGCATTTGGAGTCATATCGGTCACATCATGAGTCGAATTGAGGTGTTAATTATTCCTACACAACAAAAATGACTTATGTATTGTTTTCTAAGGTACCAAAACAATCCAAATGTGTTTTATCAATTTTGAGTATGTTAGTTGTTTTTTTATTAAAATTAACATTAGTTTTGAATAAAAAGACACATTTGAAGTCATAATGGTCACATTATGTGTTTTATTGAGGTTCATATGATTCCTACATGTCATAAATGATTTATAGATAATTTTCCTAAAGTACAAAAACAGTATGAATGTTTTTTCTCAGTTTTGAGTATGTCAATTGGTTTCTTCACAAAAATTAATGTCAATTTTGAATAAAAAGATACACTTGGAGTTATACCAGTCACATAATCCATTGGATTTAGGTTTGGATGATTTCTACACATTCTAAATGACTGATGGATCTTTTTTCAAAAATATCAAAATAATCAGAATGTGATTCCTCGGTTTTGAGTACGCCACTTTTGTTGTTTTCTAAAATGTCATTCTAAACTAGAAACATGTTATTAGAGCTTTACAGGTGGAATATTGTGTGGGTTTGAAATGAGTATAATTTATACATGTAAAAATTGAATTGGGAATAATTCTCCCAAATTATGAAGTCAATCTGAACGTGTTAACTTAGTTTTCAGTGAGTGACGCTTTTTGTATCAAAATATCAATTTTAAACTCATAACGGACACTTAGAGTCATTCTGATCACACCATTCATAAAATTTAGGTGTGTCTGATTATTATACGTCAAAAATGACTCATGGATCATTTTTCTAAAGTACCCAAACAATCTAAATTCATTTTCTCAGTTTTGAGTATGCCACTTGTGTTTTTTTACTAAAATGTCATTTTAAACTAGAAAGACGGCCCTTGAGTGATACAGGTGGAATCATGTGTGGGTTTGACATGATACTAATTCATACAATTCACAAATGAATTAGGAATAATTTTCCAAAATTATCAAGAAAATCTAAGTGTGTTTTCTTGGTTTTTAGTTAGTGAAACTTTTTTGTATTAAAATTTCAATTTTAAACTGATAACAAACACTTACAGTCATACCGGTAATAAAGTATATCATATTGATGTGGTTATGATTCCTAAATGTCACAAATTACATAGGTATTTTTTCCTAAATCACCAAAACAATCATAATGTGTTTTCTAAGTTTTGAGTATGTTAGTTATTTTTTTCTAAAATTAATGTTAATTTTGAATAAAAATATGCATTTATAGTCAAACTGGTCACACCATGCATCAGATTGAGGTAAAGATTATTTCTATACATCCCAAATTACTATTTAATAGTTTTCATAAAGTATCGAAATAATCATAATTATTTTCTTCGTTTTTAAGTACGCCACATGTGTTTTTTTACTAAAATGTCATTTTAAACTGGAAAAAACACACCTTGAGCCATACAGGTGGAATTATGAGTATTTTTGACATGATATTGATTTATACACATAAAAAATGAATTATGAATCATATTACCCAATTATAAAGGCAATATGAGCATGTTTTCTTGGTTTTCAGTGAGTGACACTTTTTTATATTAAAATGTCAATTTTAAACTAAAAATTGACACTTTGAGTAATTCCCGTCATGTCATGTGTCGGATTGAGGTTTGAAATATTTCTATATGTAAAAAATGAATCATGGATCATTTTCATAAAGTACCAGAACAATTTGAATGTGGTTTCTTATTTTTGAGTACAACACTTGTGTTTTTTACTAAAATGTCATTTTAGAATTGGAAACATGCACTTTGAGTTATAAATTTTCCATCATGTGTAGGTTTGACATGATACTAATTCATAAAAATCAAAAATAATTTATTTTTAATTTTCTAAAATTACCAAGACAATTTGAGCATGTTTTTTTGGTTTTTAGTGGGTAACAATTTATTGTATTAAAATGTCAATTTTAAACTAATAACAGACACTTAGAGCTATACCGATCACACTGTGCATAGGATTGGGGTGTGGATAATTTCTAAACATCAAATATTTGGATAATTTTCCTAAATTATAAAAGTAATAAAAATATGTTTCTTGTTTTTTAGTATATTAGTTGTTTTTTCACAAAAAATAATGTCAGTTTTGAATAAAAAGACGCACTTGGTGTCATACCGGTCACACCATTCAGAAAATTGAGGTGTGAATGATTTAAAAATTTTCTAAATGACTCATGGATAATTTTCCTAAAGTATAAAAACAATAAGAATGTGTTTCCAGGGTTTTGAGTATGCCACTTGTGTTTTTTACTAAAATATCATTTTAAACTGGAAACACACACTTTGAGCCATACATGTGGCATCATGTGTGGGACTGACATGAGACTGATTCATACATGTCACAAATTAATCATGAATCATTGTCCCAAATTTTTAAGAAAATTTGTGAAAACATTACATTAATAAGTCACCTAAAACACTTACATAATGGCTCTTATCTTTTGTGAAAAGGGTTTTGTGAACTTTTAAAAAACATTTCACAAACAAATCATGGTATGAACCTCATTATAATTCATTTCCAAATAATTTTATTATTTGTAAGACATTATTTTTTATCCTCCTCCACCTCGGTCTTTTCCTCTGCCTCCTCCTCCATGTGGGTCTCTAACTCTGACTCTGCATCGACTCTAACTCCACCTTCGCCTTTACCTATGTCTTCGTCTCTACCTCCACATCCACCTCCGCCTCCACGATTGACCAATGATTTTATAGTCTACAGGTCATCACTTCTAAAAAAATTTGTTTCCTCCATTATACTTCTCCTTGAGAAAGAGATCAAAAATAATATATAAACATTCTAACACTAATGCTTCACACCCCAAATATCTTTCGAAGGTCATAAATCATACTATATCAAAAATATATCATGTAATCACCTAAAGTTTTTTTCAGAATACATTATGAAAAAATTACAATGCCCACTCATATCTAAAAAAATTTATTTCTTATTTTTAGTTACTATGTTGTTGGAAGTCTTAGTAGTACTGATAAAATATAGACAAACAAATGATTATGAAAAATATTTAATGAAGTTTTAATTACCTTAGAAAATTAAATATTGAGGTATGGGGTAGTTTTGTTGTTTTTTTATTTCTCTCATAAATTTTCAAACATAATATCCATAATCAATTTCATTATCTTGTTTCAGAGACTACAAAAACATTGACCAAAAAAATAAATTGTTTTCAAATTTTTTGATAGCTAAATCTTTCTATATATAACTTAATTTGTTTCCATTTTGATGTATTCCATAGGCTTTATACATTGACACACTAACTTCATTCCATGATCTATCTTATATTGAGTGACTGCCCTATTATAAAAAAAATATTATTAAAACATATACTAAATATATAATTTTATGTTTATCAATAAAATGTTGATTATAGTGTATTAAATATTAACAATACAAATCATGTGGGGTCGGTTGGTTGCATATCCATGCATTGGATCCAAGAAATAAATAATTTGGGTCCATATATTGAATTCTATTAACATCCATTACGTCCTAATAAAATAAAAACAATTAAGTAATGAAAAAATTAAAAATATATTTTATGTGATTATATTGTATAGTTTTACCATTGCATTATAGAAATCAAAAAATTTCTATCATCTGATGATTTTTTATTAAATGCTTCATGTAACTAATCTTTTTTCTTATTAATTACATACTCATTCAAAGTAATTTCCAATGTATAAATGATATAGGGATTAATTAATCTAAATCATGTTTCACATGATCTTTCCTTTATATAGTTTTGATATAAATTCCTGTACAAAATATGAATAGTTATTAACTTTAATAAACATATTAACACACTATTTTGATAGATGTATTTTGAAAATGTACCTTATGTATGTATTCACCACTGAGATGCCCATCCATTCATGCTTGATAATATTAGTTTGAATCTCAGGATCAATTAAGTATGTGAAGTAATCTCTATATATTGTTTCTTCATAATGAATGCAAGACGTAGTTTTATCATTAAATGTGGTCTCTCTATGAAGTTTTAATGATATAAAATATTTCTCTAGAATTTGTGGAGAGATGGTACTCTTGTAAGTTCATTTTGTTTTCTTGGCTGATTCACTAGATTTTATTGATTTGACCATCCATTTCTCCACTACTTTGTCCATCTATAATACCATACCTCACTTCATATATTTCATCATAAACTGTTACATGTATTTCGTATGAATTTTTTTTAAATATATACCGCGTGTATATTTATAAGATTATATGTTCATGCTATGAAAGCTCCAATAGGAGCTTTGAACATTGAAATATTTGGACCATCAATTAGAAAAGGTTACTTAGCAGTCGGCTCATAAGATACCTCAATCCCCACTCTGATGCGATATTTTGTGTGTTCTTGATTGTGTATCTAGTCTCCAGATATATTATACCTGGTACACATCATAGCATGGTGGTATGTGGGTGTTTACAGATACAAATCACATACAAATATACCCTGAAAATTTTTAGTAATATCTAGTTATATAAATTTGTTTGGTTCGCATTTAGTAAAAAGAGTAATGAAAATTTTGTTACCTCAGGTAAGGTATATGGTTGGGGGAATGCGGATATTTGTTCCACCACCGGTTCACTTTAATCATTTCTTATACATTGGTCTGCCAAACCATACCACTAAATAATATCTTACAGAGAGTCTATTTTTATCATCAATCATATCACCATATTATATGTATCTTCAAGTTATTTGAACTTCTAAAAATATTTTTGAGGAGATAGTCTAAAACCTAATCCTCTAACGCGACCATATTGTTCCATCCACTTCGAAGCTACTTAAAGTATCTTTTTTTCTAATATGGTTATTTCTGATTCTTATGTCTAAACCATATAAAAAATATGAGCAATGATAGATATTTTTATGTAATAATGTCATAAATCATAACTAATTACAGTTATTTCATACTTACACATTCTTTCCATACTTATTTTGTGTTTTCATCAACAAATTTAACCTTTTTATTTACATGTGCCTCCTTATATAGAACATGAAGTGGGATAGAAGTGGATTATGATTTTGATTCATCAATCTACATATAATCAAAGAAACATATGTTGTTTCATATCACATAATTAAAATTTTATTTTTGTTTTAAAATACATACCAATTTCTTCTTTAATGAAGCATACCCCATCCTTGCTTTGTGACAGGGGTACGTTGGTTTGGATGCACATTCTTTATTTTCAACACTCTTTTTTTGTTTTATAAATTGACAATTTTGAATCAAGTTTTATAAAATAAATAATGTCAAATAATATATTATCAGCTACGATGCACCTGAAATGATTTATCATTGTGACGATTGATGAAAGAAGTCTATGGTTCTTACTTTATAATGTTTTCATAACTAAGTGGTGGGTGGGGCTTTATTTTACCCTCAATATTCATAATATGTAACTACTTAAGTAGATTCTAGAAGCCTCTATGGTCTTTCACAGTGGCAATTATTTTAGATTTCTTTGGGAAATATTCTAAACTAAATAAAATCTGAAAGGAATAATAAAAATTAAATAAATGTTTCATTATATATATTTTTTAGTAAAATATAGAAAGTATATTGTAACATTACCATTATATATTTCCAAAGTATTTCCTTTGTTACAGGTTGGATGTGGTGCCATGAATCAATGTCAATTGGCATATTCATCTTCATTGTGATCCCAAGATAACTAATTAACATTGACTTGTTAGGGTCAATAGTTTGTACGTGTTGATTCCAACTAACATCAAAATTTTATACCCTAACTTATTGACTTGATAATTTATTCACCACTATAATGTTTCTTCATTGTTGTTGTTTTATTATCAACAAGTTGTTGATCCCCTAATAATTCCATGGTTTCATCATCAATAGTTTATTATTCCTCGGGATCAGTAACATCATTGTGTGAATAAGGAATTTTCTACATCATTATTAAAAAATTTAATTTTTCTTGAATTACAAAAATACATTACACTCCAAGCATAAAAGTCCAATATTGCATGCATCTTGAATTAAAATTGTTAATTTCTTGAATAGGGATATAATACTTTGAAACTAAAGTACAACTAACATTCACTACCTTTATTTAATCCATCCTCAAATGTTTATTGATTTCCATCTTTGGATGATGGATTGGATGCCCTCTTTCAAGCTAGCCTTCTTCCCATCATTGAAGTTCCAAAGTTCCATGATGACCTACCTTATGAACAGATATTATAGCATTTTGTTGTTTGATATTTATCTACCATCATTTTTAGAAATCCACCTATGATTATTTAACTAATCTAACCAAAATTCATCCCATGATAATTTTGGATGACAACTATTCAGAGTAGTTCATGAAATGTAGAAGAGATTGGGGATGAGTCTCAAAAAACAAAATGAAATAATAACTGTTCGAGAGATGAAAGTTGAGTTTCCACTAAGGTAAAAAAATCACTTAAATTAAATTTTAATTATGGATTATAATATATTACATTACAAAAATCAATTAATTTACACTCAAATCCACATGACTTCCACTCATGGTCATTTAATTCCACTCACAATCATTTATTGTTTGACACTTCCTTTGAAATGTTTCTTTTATGGTAGGTCTTAGAGGAGAGACAAACTTGTGGTGCTATTGATGTGAGGCATATGGTAGAGCATTTAAACCATCAATTTCTAAAATATTTCAAGAGACAGTATCCTAAATATGAAGTCAAAAATAGTTCTGGGGAGATATACTCATTGCGGGAGGAATACCTTCGAGATTCATATTAGGTGACTCATCGTAGTAGTATTATCATCCAAGTATGCTTGACTGTAATGTTCTAATAGGATCCAATGTGACATCACTCAAAATAAAAGTATTTTTTGATGAACCATTGTCAAAAGTAACCGATTGAATCATATATAAAAATGCATATCAAGAAACCAAAAAAATTCATTCATTATTTTTTGATTAATTTTTCAGTTTCATTGTTTGTGTTCCCAGGAAGTAGTAAATGAGTAGGATAAAAGGATGAAAGAGTAGAAAATGGGTTACAAGATACGGTATTAAAATCCATGGTAGTTGATTTGATGGAGATTAATGAATTCAATCTGAGTGGGAGGTATGAAATCAAGGAACATTGGAACCACAATGATGGGAGGAAGTCTAGTTTTAAAGTGAGAGTCCAATCCATCATCAAGAGATTGAAGGTAATCAAGATTTTGATGACGGTTTAAATAAAGGTATTAAAGGTTAGTTGTACTATAATATTAAATTATTATATATCTGTTCAAGATAGTAAAAATTTTCATGTAAGATGAATGAAATTGTGGAATTTTATGAATGGAGTGTGTTGTATTATATATCTATCTTACTAAAATAAATCCTTTTTTCACAACCTTATTTGTGAAACCTTTGGTAATTTTTTAGGAAAAGTTATTTATGTTTCTTATGAATATTATGTGTTATATTCTTCTTCCAATGTAGTGGATTTAAATGAAATTTTTAGTGGTATCATATGAAGCTAGAATGAGTTTACTGAGTAGGGGTGTCATTTTTAGGTATTAGTAAGGGAGAGAGAGATATATATAAGATATTCATAAATAAAATTGACCCTGATGAATCTTTTCCATATGTTTACATATAGAGACTATTGATGTTAATAAAATTATGAAAAATTTCTAATCTCAATCCCATATGATATATATGATACTCATAAGTAAATAATATGATGTTTTTGTATCCTAAGACCATTGACAAGAGTATAATATACTGGGATTGTAACTATCACTATAGAATAACCATATTTATCATCATACATAGACTACTCAACCATAAATAATCTACCAACCATATCTAATGGCCATGTCTAGAAGGAATATCTCAAAAGGACCATTGGATGTTCCCTAACTAACCACATCGATATAAATGTTTCACATCAAATAAGAAATGTGGATTAAATTATCCTAGAAACCTATACTGATGGAATCACTCAAAAAGTATCCTAAATTAAAGAGGAATTGGAATACCTCTACTCTAATGGTCTTAAAGAAATTAATCTCACCCCACCTACATTAGACACCACTTATGTCTACTCAACGATTCATCGCCTTCCAATTTTGGATAATTTTTTAATCCACCATAATATCCCTCCAATAGCATACATCCCTTTATAGGTTTAATTTTTTAACTTATATTCAGTATTGATCAATAATTTTTTTATTATTATAAATTATATGAATAAATTAAATGTAATTATAAATTTATTATTATTATATATTAACATAAAATATTATAGGAACCATAGACATTATATGTTACCATCATTTAAAATTATACCTCATATCTTGAATAATATCTACAATTATCACTTGGAAATGAGGATCAATATATGTTCTTGCATAATGAGGAAGTTCATTGGATCCTTCCTATTGAGATATAGGGGTCATAGTGGTGACATATTCTATATTAGTATAGAGATTCACATAATTTTCCCCTTCCAAAAAATAATAATCTTTCAGAAATAGTCACAAAATAATCTATATTAAATGTAAACACCTTGCCTCTCTCTCATTCATTTAATTTTTAATGATTCTTTTCATACTTTAAATATAATTTAAAATATGTTAGAAGCATTATTTTAAATATAAGTTTGAAACAAATAACTAATAGTATCAATAAAGGGGTTACTAAATAAACACAATCATTTAATAAGTTATATAAACATAATAATCGCTAATAAGTAAATAAAAATACACTATTTATTTATTATTCATGTTTCAATTAATATAAATATGTAATTGATTCTAGAAAAAAAAAAGTAAGCAAAGACTTATAAGAACATGATGTTTCATATATTCTTACTCATTCCTAACTATCAAGTCCTAAATAAGAGGAATGAGACTCAAGAAGATATGTCAATAAAAAAATAAACAAAAAATAACCTAGACTTCATATTTAAAATGAATTATCCAAAATAATTATTTTATTCATACATATTTATGGATTACTTCTTAGTTCTAGAATGTTTTTTATTTTGGATGTAATTAATATCAATATCCCTAGTTTCACTTTGATTCCATTTTTTTATCATTTTTGGCCTTGTATACCCAAATGGTTCCAAATTCAGCTTAGTACATCACCTCAGACACACTTACTGATCACCAAAGTCTTGTGTTAATGACAAGGGATATATATAATATTACCTTTTCAGTAGTGTGTGGTGAAAATTTTATTTTATTTATCCATATAGGACTATACACATATTTTTACTGACCTTACCATATGAAAACATCCTTCAATTTCTTACAAACCATTGACTATAGAGAAAATAATAGGAAATATAACCACTTGTTTTATTTTAGTGTAGAGGAGATGAGTTTTAGGGTTCATCATGGTTAAGAAACAACACAAAAATGGAAAATACGGAACCCAAAATATCAAAAAATTAGAGGAAATGTATAAAATAAAAAACATTGGATTGTAACGTTGATTCATCCAAGGGAACTGACATTCCCACACACATCGTTGAAATCGTGTGGGCTACAGTTAGATTAGAATTATATTGTTTTCTTAAACTTTACTAGTTATAAGGGTGTAGTATAGAGAAATTTTGGGTTCGATCCCATGGGGAAGGAATCTGGCCCTAAAAATCAATAGATTAGGACATTTTGGTGTAGGATTCCTTTTAGGTTGTTTCATTTTGGGAATGCTATAACCAGAGATTTTAGGGTTATCGTCTAAAATAAGAGAAGGATCAGGATCAATTGCAGGTATCTGTAGAAATGGTGATCTTAATTCTAACATGGTAAGATCCTATGGTTAGGGATATGAAGAATGTGGAGGTATGTAGTTGATTTTGGTCAAATCAACTAGTTCTACATAAGAGGTACCTATTACATGATCAATAAATAGTAACAAACTAGACACAATAAGCTTGGATTCTAAGGCAAAACTCATTTTAGGCTACTTTTCATAACCTAATCTACTCTAACTATGATAAGGTACTTCACTCAAATACCTCTTTGTCAGGTATGTTCAAATGAATTGGATAGATGATTATTATTTTTCTTGATTAATAATTATTAAGGTTACCAAATAGAGAATTATAGATTTATTATGTTCAAATACACCAGCTCCCAATCCCTACCCCTGGTGGTTTAGCCACTCATGGTAGGATGTAACGTAAATAAATAAAGAATTAACGTTGTATTTAAGATGCTAAGAATTATTGAATTTAAATAGTTCACAATCAGGAAATAACTTAAATAGTAAAATGTAATGAGCATATGATTGGGGTTTAATAAATTTAAATCATAATGCAATTAACTACTTACTTGAAATGAAAGTGAGAATGAATGTCACATGAGTTCATCGATGGTTGGTGATGAAAAAAGGTAGTGATGAAAAAAAGGGGGTGAAGATGATGTTAAAACACAATTTATGATGCTTGTATTAAAATAAAATAATGAAAAAGACTAAATAAATTGTGTTTAGAGGAGAGGGAAACAACGGGAATGAGAAAGGGATAAAAAGATGTAGAATTTGTCTATTTTTCAAGCTCTCCAAATTTGTTTCCCAACTTCTATATTTATAGGTGGAAAATTAGAATACATGTAATGAGATTCACATCATGTAACGCCTAATCAATGTATGTCTCTATGAATTTGGAATTTATGTGTATCTTATACGTATCACATTTGATATTTGAATATTTGACTACTTTCACATCGTGTTTCTTAGAATCATGATATGTACCTTCTTTCCAGCTATATCTCCAGAGTGCATTTCTAATTTAAATTATTCCCAATGTGTATTGGCCACTCATGATGTGTAATGAATTATATGATTTCAAACTTCATGAATTGATTCATGACTTGATGGATGATGTGAAACCCTACTACACGTCGTGTAATGATGTTTCACGATGTATAATAGGCCAATATTTCTCTTTTCATGTATTTTCTTTTTTCAAACCCTAAAAGCCTCATTTCTGATAAAATAACCACATACCAACTACATTATCGAATAAAGTAGTTAAAATACTTAACTAAATGACAGTAAAAATTATATATGGTTTCATCTTATCAAATTCTCCCACACTTAAACAATTTCTTGTCCTCAAGGAAAAAGGTACCAACAGTGATTTCAAAAAAATAAGAAATATTTTGAAACTGGAAATAGTCATTAGGTCTAGGTAAGTAAAAATAAGTGAAAGTAGAAAAGGTTAGTCTCTATAATCATCCCTGTATAAAAATTGGATATACCACATAGCTTAGTTCTTTACAAAAATTCTAATCTTTTAATTACAATTTCATTATTTTTCTATGAATTCAATACCCTATCAAATTTACCTCACAACGAATTTTCTCTCATCAATCATGGTAAGTTGAAATTGGATTTATGCTCATACACTGAGGACATGTTCCTAACCATAGGCTTGCATTGGTTTTATCATATCTAATTTTTAAATACAGGTACAAAACTAATCATGAGGGCTTCATAAATTAGGTTCTATTGACTCTGAGGTTGTGGATAGGTGGGTAAATAGGAAAATCAAGAACAAAAAAAGGGTAGGCTCTAATTTATAATGCATGAATGTTGTCATAGGTGTAATAGAATGACTCCTCTAAGCTAATCAAGTCCACACTTCTAGGATCTCAAATAAGATCCATGTATATGTCAAGTAAGTGTAAAAAAGTTATCCTGTTCCTTTCCATTTTCTTTGGTATTTTTATTTTTCATAAGTCATGTCTATGCTAGATCTCCCATATATCCCCTAACCACATATGATCCTTCAGGGTATTCATCAGTCTAAAAATGGTGATTTTTTACCTTCCTAATACACAAATCGTTAAAAAATTTATTTTCTTTTGTATTTTAAAAATTAATAGAATAGAAATAAATTATTACAAATTATAAATGGATCGCAATCAAATAGTCTAAGGAGTTACACAATACATCTTAACAATTTAATCATATTGCATTGTATCAATGATTCCCCTATACTTTTTCAATGGTAAAATCATGCATTACACAAAGAGCAAGGTAGGAAGGTAAAATCAACTTGGAAGAGCTTCATCCTAAAAGGTTATTAATGGAAACTACAGGATTAATGAAGGAAATATACAAGGTGGTTCTCAAGAAAAAAGAGTCTTAACAATAATTACTTCAATAATTTTAAAATTGTGCTTTTTAAATCATAGGATTAATAAGATCTCGATGAAATTTTTGATATGTTTATGTGTCCCAAGTATCACTCAAGAAATAAGCTCAGAAAATAATATGAAATTGTAGGTTCAGAATCCTCTTGGGTAATGAGAATAACAAAAGAAACTCTCAATTACAAATGGTATAAAACTAAGTAGTAATCCAATTCACCATCATTTCAAAAATGTTGAATTTGAATTAAATCAATGTACTTAGAAATATTATTAAAATTATAAACATAGAAAAAACATGTATTATAACAATTACTAATTAAAAAATTCTTTTATATTTATGGGAATAATGTTTTTCAAGTTTAAAGTATGCTTATAATTTTGAAAAATATCTTATATAAAGATAAAAACGGGAAAAAATTCAAGTGTATCGAATTTGAAACTTATGAAAATATCTCCCACGCTTATAAATAGACAGTTTCTTCACATTCCATGAAATTATTTGTGGTATTTTTATAGAAAATAAATCTCATAAAAAATGAAATTTAATTTAAAAAATTAAATGCATAGAGAATAAAGAGATCCCTATAAGTAGTGGTATTCTATGGGAGAAGTTGTGCTATTTAGATGTTGAAACTGCGTCACCTATGAAATGGTTTTGAAAAAAAAATCCTACACTAGATGAAACATGAGTCCAAAGGTTTAAAACATTGATAATAAAAATAACAGGAAGGTTTAGAGTGTGATAAGAAAGGGTGGACAATTTTATTTAAAAGTAACATATTTTTACAATAAAGCTTAAAAGGAACTAAAAATGAAAATAAAAAATACTCAAGAATAAAGGTTCAGTCTAGAAAAGAAATAAACTATGGGTTTCCTCAAATAAAGTGCTAACATAATTTTGTCAGCCAGAAAAATGGACCAAGATATCGGTCTATGTGGTGTCCATCACCTCAGTTTCGCCTCTTGCATTTATAGCTACTGGTGGAAGTTTCCTCCAGCTCACAAGGTCACTGGACCATATTAATGAATTTATTAGCATCGTGAGAGTGAATCAGATATAGAGGTAATCATATCATATCTCGAGGTTATTTCTATTATACATGAATCTTTAGTGAGTGTTCCTAAAGATGATGTTCTATTTCGGCCATCCGTTGAGTTATTCGTTGTACCAGAACAGATGGTGGTATTGGTCCAACAATGACCATAGATGAAACATAGGATCTATACATGACTATTATAAATGTGAAATATATGAAAATCAATACAAGTAAAATATAACAAAAAAATTAGTTCACATATATATAAATTATTGAAGCGGTATACAATTTTGGCATATAAAGATGAAATAATGAAAATAACTATCCCTATCGTAAAATGTCCAAAAATAAAAAATAGAAAATGGATGACTAAGATCAGTCATCATAACCAAAAATCTATTCCATAATTAACCCACCATCAGGTGGTGGAGGAGGATGTATGGTAGGATCAGTGGTAGTGGCTACAGTTGACGTAGGTGGGTCAGTGATAGAGGGTGGAGTCACAACACTAGACAGATGGGATGGGGTGGGTAGTGAGAGGTGTCGATTCAAAGTGGGGTCATGAATCTAGAAACTAGATCAATGAAGGGAACCTCTATAGATGTAGCAATATGAAGCTCCTTGAAAAACCAGGCCTACTCAGCTAGGTACTCTTGCTGGGCAGTATTTTTGGTGATATCATCAGGCAGATCAGGGTGGTCTTTGGGTGATACGGGAAAGCTAGAAGGGGAGGGGCTGGTAGGGGCTGGTGGTGGTTGAGTGGTGAAATCGAGAGTCTTGGTGAAAGCAAGGCATAAATGAAAGGATATCTAGAACCGGTTCTCTATGATGTATAACTACACAGACCAAAGATCTGTTAGGGTGGTATGGGTGGGTGGAGGGATGGTAAATGTGGTAGTGGTAAGAGAAATAATGTGGGAGGGTGGTGGAGATGGGGAACTGGTTCATGGATTGGTTGGTGGGTCCACTACTGCTACTGGTGGGTCCTCTACTAGAGATTCCACCTGAATGCCTGATGCCCAATGGTAGATATCATCCTCCATCATGAATAGATTCATCTTGTGCAACATCTTTAAATCAATGATCTTAATGGGTCCCATATAGGTAAGAGGTAGGGCTTCATGAAAAACTATGAGGAATCTGGCTAGGTGAGTAATAAATGATCCACACATCAAAGTACCTCAAATCTTCAAGTCATGGTACTTGTAATATTAAGTTAATTAGTTATCCATTTTTATGTTTAGTTCTCCCATGGCTTCTTCCAAAATAAACACATCAACCTGGCTCATGCTACCATGTTACTCTACCCTAGAAAATCACACATGCATTAAATTTCAATAAAGTGTTTGTAATGTTGGGCTACGCATATGGTTAGACTTTGTTATCCATGGGTCATGGGGTAATTGAATGTCACATGCAGTCATCTTCCAAAGATGTAGTGAATCAAATCAGTCCAGATCCATATGAATTTTCAAAAAGACCTCTGATGTGGAAAACTCCTCTGTATTAATGCCCAGGCCAATGCCAAACTCGGTGAATGAAAGATCTTGTGGTCATCCACCCAAATTGAATTTTAAGCTATCTATGGCCACCTAAAATGTATACATGAACTTTAAAAATATATCCCTAAATGTATCCTCATGTACCTTAATGATTTTGTCCAAATGTAGTGTCTCGAGGAGGTTGAGGATGGCATCACTGTTGTTTAGTCGAGCCAGGATAGTCAAGTATAAGGTCTTGTTCATCCACATAAGCTTAGACTTTATCCTGGTGAGGTTGGAATGGTTCTTTAGGTTGGAGAATCATCGGACAGGGTGTATATGAAGGTTAGGGAGGTGAAGGGGTGGTCGGGTGAGGGGAAGGCAACAGAGAGGGAGTCGAGCAGGTGAGAGAGGGGTCTTGGGTCGTGAACATAGGGTTCATGACCAAGTTTAAGAAAACTAGTCTTGTGAATTACATAATGTGTGAGAATTTTCCATGTTTTTTACTACTTTATTTTAATGTATTTTCTGACAGAACGGGTACACGTCATGTAATAAGGTTACACGACGCATAATTGAAATTTTTAGCTATTAACATTTTTGAACCCTATCCTTCATCTCTTAGCTTATGAAAATATTTTCCTAAGGCTATCCTAATCTAATCTAGGCTAATATGATCTACCATGGGTTTCCTCCCAGTCATCACATCCTTTAGCATCGAGAGTTTGACTGAATTAATGCTCAATTGAACTTAAGGCTGATGACACAGCCTTCATGTAAGGGTTCTTGAAAGGTTTTCAATCTTTTACCATTCACTTTGAATGGTGGTACACCCACCTTTCAAATTTTAATGTTACAATAAGGAAAATATGATTGACATTATAGGGTCTGGACCATCAAGATTTCATCTTACTAGGTAACAATTTCAGTTTATAATTGAGTAAGAGGACCTTATTCCTTGTGGAAATGATATGCCTTTCAATGTGTTGATCATTCCATTTATTAGTTATTTCTTGTTAGATCTTGGATTTTCATAATCATCCTTCCTGATTTCTTCTAACATAGTCAACTATAGTATTTGAGATTCTCTATATTTCTTAGAATCTAACTTCACCTTCTTGATTACTGAATGTGATCCATTCTCCAATTCAACAGGAAGATAACATGGTTTCCCATAAAATAGTCAGAATGGTGTTGTCCCTATGGATGTTTTGTATATATTTTGTTATGCCCATAGTGAATCATCTAGTTTTAGACTCCAAACATTTTTATTGGTTTTCACCTTCCTTTGCAATATTTTGTTGATCTCTTTATTTTACAATTCCACTTTCCTTCTTGTTTTTGGGTGGTAGGGAGTTCCTATATTATATCGGATTCTATAATTTCTGAGAAATCATTTCACAACTTGGTTGGTGAAATTTGTTCCTCTATCACTAATGATTAATCTTGGAAATCCAAATCTTGAAAAAAAAAATATTTTTTAGAAATTTCGTAACCACTTTTTTTCATGTGATGTTGCTTCATCTTCTACCCATTTTGATACGTACTCAATTCCAACTAGAATGTAGGACTTTCTATGTGAAGTGGGAAATGATACCATGAAGTCTATTCCCCATATTTCAATGATCTTGATATCCATAATTAGGTTTTGAGGCATTGTGTTCCTTTTACCAATATTCCCAGTTCGCTAGCACCTATCACAACTTTGAAAAAATTCTCTTGTGTCTTGATGTAGCATGGGTAAAACAAGTACACATTGAATAATTTTTGCTACAGTTTTCTCAGTTCAATGGTTTCCTCCTATTCGTGGCATATGAAATATTTCTATCAATTTTAGGATTTCATTCTGGGGATGCAATGTCTCAATAATCTATCTACACAATAATTGAACAAGAGTGTTTTATCCTAGTAGTAGTATTTTTCTTAACTTAAATACCTTTTATTTTTTTATATGAGAGGCCATGGTGTACGAATCCCATTTCAATATAGTTATTAATATTAGAAAACCATAGTTTAACCTTAATGTTGAAGAGGTTTTCATAAGTAAAATCGACTTCAATATCAGTATCACTATCGTCCCAAATGATGGGAAGAGGAAGTCAAGATAAATGATTCATGATCATATTTTCCATGCCTTTGGTTTCATTGATCACTATATCATGTTTTTGTAGCAGGAGGATCCACCTTATCATCCTTGGTTTGGTTTCATTCCTGTTCATTAAATACCTTAGGGCATTATGATCAGTGTGGGCAATCACCTTGGATAATACCAGATATGAATGCAATTTCTAAAAGGAATAAACAAATTCCAAGAGTTCTTTCTCTATAGTTATGTAGTTGAATTGTGATTCATTTAGTGTGTGGATAAAATTTTATATATGAAAGAATATGCGACTGACTCGTTGTCCTAAAACAATGCCAATATAAAAGTTTCTAGCATCACACATAAATTCAAACTCCATGTCCCAGTTCAGTGAAATGATTATGGGGTATTATATCAGGATATCCTTCAATTTTTTGAACGCCTTCTGACATTCCTTGGTAAATTAAAAAGGAACATCTTTTGATAAAACATGTGTCAATGGGCGGGAAACTTTTTCAAAGTCTTTTAAAAATCACTTAATGAATCCAGCATGGCCTAGAAAGTGTATTATGACCTTAACTATTGAAGGTTTGGGTAAATTCTTAATGACCATGATTTTGACTAGATCAAATTTTATGGCTTCTCTAAAAATTTTATGTCTGAGGACTATGCCTTCTTGAACTATAAAATTACACTTTTACTAATTTAGGACTATTCATTTTTCTTCACAGCATCATAGGACTCACTCCAGGTTGCTTAGGTAGACTTCAAATGATCTTCCATAGACTGATAAGTCATCCATAAATATTTCTAGGAATTCCTATACCATATCATGGAATATATGCATCATGTATCTTTGGAACATTGTTGGATAATTACACATTCTGAATGAAATGCATCTGTAAGCAAAGTTTCCAAAAGGTCTTGTGAATGTGGTCTTTCAATAATCAGTTAGATTGACTAAAATCTGGTTGTATCCTAGATATTCATCCAGGAAATAGTATAATTCATGTCCTTGAAGTATTTCTAACATTTTACCCATGAAGGGTAAATGAAAATAATCTTTTCTTATTTCTACATTCAAACTTAGTTAATCCATGAAAACTCTCCTTCTAGTGATGATGAATGTTGAGATCAATTCATTTTAATCAGTCTTTTACATTGTAAGTCCACCTTTCATGGGAACTACTTGTTTAAGGATCACCCTTTCTCTATCAGATATGGAAAATATTATTACTGAAATCATAAGTTTCAGTACTTATTTTTTAACAACTTCCTTCATTGGTTGTTTGATCTGACTATGTGGTTGTAATTTTGGTTTTCCATCTTCCTCAAGTAGAATCTTGTGAGTGCATACAATTGGACTGATTCCTTTAATGTCTTCCACTCACCGGGAAATTGACTACTTGTGTCTCTTCGAGACTTCAACCAACCTTTATTTTTGTGCATGAGATAGTTTATAGTTGATCATCACTGATAGAGAGTTTAATGCTTTTAAGTATGAGTACCTAAGAATACAGGGTATAACATTCATCTCTAGTGTTTATGGTTGACTAACTAAGGGGGTGAAGGGAAAGAATGTATCCCTTGTGAGAGGTCCATTGAAACTCACTTCCTCAAAATCATACTCTTCTTCAAAATCATAGAATGACTCCGCACTTTCTTCTTCTATTTCCATGTATTAATTTTCTTCTTGGGTAAGATAAATATTGTTATAATTAATGTAATCCAATGATTTTTTATCAGCTTTGATGAGGTTGAAGACTAATTGTTCTTTTATGACTTGAAAGATCATACTTCCTTGATTTACATCAATCAAAGCCTTTCTTGTGGCTAACAATGGTCTTCTAAGAATAATGGGGACGTTTCCTTATTCTTCCATGTATACAACTAGAAAGTTTACTAGAAAGATAAATTTTTTAATTTAACTATAACATCCTCAAGAATTCATCTAGTGTACTTCACATATCTGTCTATGAGTTATAGTGCTACTCAAGTTGATTTGAGCTCTTGATGTCCCAGTTTGTGAAAAACTCTCATTGGTATAATGTTGATGCTTTATCTAAGATTGTATAGATCTCTTCCATATTTTCACTCTCCAATGGCATATGGAATTGAAAAACATATGGGGTCTCTCATTTGTGTTGGGATTTTCTTCTAAACAATATAATATCATTATTCATTTCCTTAGATAACACCAAGATCTTCCAGTTTCGTTTTTTTGGATAGCAGATCCATAAGGATTTTTTCATACTTTGGTATTTGATCAATGGCCTCTAAAAAGGTTATGTTCATATGCAGTTGTTTAATAATTTTTAGGATATTCTTGTATTGTGCCTCCTATAAGCCTTATTTTTTATCTTTCCCAAAAAAGAATAGGTGGCTTTTATGGTGTTGGGGAGCATAAACTAGTTCTTTTGGTTTCTTAGGTGTTTGGGATTATAGAGTGGGTAATACCTCTTGCGGTATTATTGGGGTGGTCTTATCAAATTTTTATTCTTCCAACAGTAGTAATTTCTTAGGTTCTTCAGTTTGTCTTTCATTTCTTCCACCTGGTTGTTGAAAGTCCAAAATCATTCCACTTCTCATCACTACAGCCTTAGATTTTTCAATTGGGTATGTTTTTGTATTACCAGGTAGAGTACGTGGTAATATTTCAGAAAATTTTTTGACATCTGACCAATTTAAACTTTGAGGTTAGTGAAGAAGATCGTTAGTTAAACATTTATTTCTATTGAGTGTTCATTCACTGGTATTATTTTTCAAAAAAAAATTATATAGTAGTTTCTCTATGTTACTTTGGAGAGGATCAGGTTACTGTTGAGGTCTTTGTTGAGATGGTTGAAACAACTTTTGTGCTCTTTAAGGGAATGTTTTTTTTTCATTTGTTGTTGAGGTCATGAAATTGGGTTAATAGGAGGATACCCAGGTGGTTCTTGATTCTAAAATGGTGCTTGACAACTTCACTATTGATTATAGCCTTGACTTTTTTGAAGTGGATACTAATCTGGCCTCTACTGATAATATTTCTATTGTTGTTGAAATGGATGATTCTACTTATTGTAATTGATGTAGTTACAATCTTGAGCTTGTGGTTATTAAACTCTTTCGATGAAATATTGATATAGGTGTGATACACTACACATTTTACATGACTGTATTTCCATTATAGGAGTAGTAGGGGGTGGTGTAGTAGGCAGCTGGAATGATTCTAGCTTATTTGTGAGTGCATCAACTTTCACTACAGTCTTGTGTTTTCATACACCTCGAAGATACCATGTCGAGGTCATCCAAGATCACTTTGACACTAGTTGGAATTGTGTTATAATTCATAAAAATATGTCTCTTTTGGCTTTAGGCGTCTTGAACATTAGTCGTCCATCAGCAGAAACATTGAAAACTGTTTGTCCAGCTAGTTCGAGATCTTGGTAAAATGTCTGAAGATGAATCCACATCTCCATTACATATTGTGGTAAATTCCTCATCATCTTCTTAAATATTTCTCATGCTTACCATATTTATTCTCCATTATTATAAGAAATGTTATGAATTTTGTTCTAGATCTTCCAAGTCCGGATTGCTGGAAAATATTTATCCTGAAACTTCTTAGTAAGATCTTCTCAAGTCATGATTGACTCAGGATATTGGATTTTAAGCCAATTCATGGCTCTACCTTGTAAGTATAATGGAAATACGTGGAGTCTGATTCTATATGATTATACTCTCTAGTTTTGAAAGGTTTTTCAAACTTTCTGGATGTTGGAGATGTGCTCATGAGGATCTTCACTCTAAAGTCCACTGAATTGCTCCATGTTATGGATCATATAAATGAGTCTAGGAATTATTTAACAAGTATAATATTGGATTGGAGGATGCATTATTCTTGGTGTAGCACCATGGATTGATGGAAAGACATAATCCCTGATGGTTCTCTCTTTCTTCATTTGGTGTTCTCTAGGAATTAATTATTGTATGTTTTGAGGGTCAAGCAGGTTGAGTCCCGCTTGATTGTTTGGTTCCCCCATTGTTAACCAGCGACATGAAAAGATATAAAGTTTAATCTTTGGATCAAATGATAATTTTTATTTTGTTTCAAGGCTCTTCAAATGAGTCTAAGAACCTTGGTTCATGCACTACGTCGCCTGATCAAAGACACATGGGTGTCTGTAAAAAGAGAAAGAAAGAAATGTGGTGAGGGGAAGGTAATCCCAAGTCCCTTTCCAAAGATTTTGAATGTGTGAATCATATCAAAGTCTTTGGTAATGGCACCAAAATTTTATGTATGCACAGATTTCATTGAAATTTTATGGGGTACAGTCAAATTATAATTATATTTTTTTCCAAAACTTTACTTACTACAAGGGTGCAGTATAACGAAAGTCTGGGGTCGATCCCATAGGTAAAGAAGATGGAACTGGAAATAAATGGATTATGACCTTTGGTGTAGGAGTCCTTTCAGGTTGGTTCAAGTTTGTAATGCTATATATATATTGTTTAGGGTTTACATCAGGAATAGGGGAGGGATCAGGATCAATTTTGGGTTTTTGTAGAAAAGGTGATCTTAATTCTAACTCGGTGGGATCCAAATGTTTATGCTTGGAAGAAATCAGAGGCAATTAGTTTATTTTGGTCAAATAAACTAATTCTACCAAATAGGTAACTATTCCTTGATTAGTAAATAGTGACAAGCTAGATGCATTAATCATGGATTTTACGGCAAAAATCGTTTTTTGCTATTGGTCAAAACCTATTCTACTCCAACTAGAATAGGGTTCTTCACTCGAATACCCCCTGATCATGGATGTTCAAATTAACTGGATACACAATGATTATTTATCCTTATTACTAATCCTTAAGGTTACCAAATTGAAAATTAAGGATTTATTATGTTCAAATACACCTACTCTTGATCCCTACCCTGGGCGGTTTAGCCACTCATGGTTGGATGTAACGTAAATAAATGAAGACTTGGCATTGAATTTAACATGATAAGAATGATTGAATTTAAATAGTTCACAATCATGAAATAAAATAAGTCATAAAAGGTATGGGTCATGTAATCAGGTTTTAAGAAATGTAAATCACAATACAGTTAACTGCTTACTTCAAATGAGAGAGAAAATGAATTCCACGCAAGTTCGTTGATGTTTCATGATAAACAAAGGTGGTTATGCAAAAAAGTGGAGAAGACGTTGTTGAAACAAATTCCATAACACTTATATTAAAATAAAATAATGAAAATAGACTATGAAATTTGAGTTTAGAGAAGATGGAATCGAAGGGAATGAGAAAGGGATGAATAAAATACAAGTTTTCTACTTTAGAAGATCTCCAAATCCACTGCTCGGATTCTATATTTATTGGCAGAAAATTACATGATTCATAATGAGATTCACATTATGTAATTTATGATCAATCTAAGTCTCCACGAATTTTGAATCTATATGTATCTCGTGCACATCTAGTCTGAGATTTGAAGATTTGAATGCTTTCACATCATGTATGCCAGACTCACGACATATACCTTCTTGCCAGCTATATCTCTAGACAGGATCTCTCATTTAAATCATCCATGATGTGTATTGGCCACCCACAACGTGTAATAGAGTCTCCACTTAAAATCTTTAAGACTAGAGTCAAGACTTTATTCAAGACTTGCTGGATGTTATGAAACACTAATATATGTCATGTAATGAGGTTTCATGATTTGTAATAGGCCAATATTTCTCTTTTCCAACATTTTATCCTTTGGAACCTTAGAGGCCTCATTTATGCAAAATTTAGCACATATCAAGTGCATTATCAAATAAACCAATTAAAATCCTAAACTAAATGACAACAAAACGTATATATGATTTCAGTTTATCAGGAACGTAGAGGAGTCGCACCAGTAATAAAGGAGTTCCATGAGAGCTTGAGAATAGCGAGTGACTGAGTCGTGGTTAGGTTTCTTTTAAATAGATCGGGGACACTTTTAATAGTGCTTTCAAAAAAACACTGATAAAGATCCCTTTTATCAAAATTTAATTGATAAGCATTGATAAAATGGATATTTATCAGTGCTAACATTTTAGCACTGATAAAGATATTTTTTAATAGTGCACTTTTAGCACTGATAAAGATCTATCATTCTTAGTGCTAAAATTTTAGCATCGATAAAAGGAATTATAATTATAATTATTTAAACATATTTATTTTAATTTTATAATTATTTAATATATATATAATTATTTATTTATAATTATATAAATCCTTATTTAAAAAATAATTATTATTTATTTATAATAATTATAAATCTATAAATATAATAAATATACATTTATAAATATATTTATTTATAAATATTTATCTACAAATATATTTTTAACATTATTAGTATATATATAATCATAAATACATTCATTTTAAAAATGAGAGAAATTGAATAATTCAAAATGAGTACACTTTAAAAATATTAAAAAAAATGGATATGTTTTATTAATTAAATATAAATTATTAAACAAATATGGATATATATTGAAAATACTAAAACATAGTAAATAAATATATATAAAAAAATAATAGAAAATGATAAATTCAAAAAAAAAATACCATAACTGTAATAGTATTGAAAATAAATAAATAAAATTAACTAATTAAAAACATAATATATTAAATATATCATGTTATAATGGGATTTTTCAAATATACTAAAATTTGAATAAATTACATAAATATTAGGTGTATGTGTTTCTACATATTACATAATTATATTTGTGTGTGTGTTTTTATATAAAAATGAATTAATTTCATATATATATTTATGTAGGTGAAATCAATGTAACACACTATGTTTGATGTATGTTAAATTGAAAAATAAAACAACATTAAAAATGAATAAGACATTAATATGTTTTTAATTAACATTTATGTAATTTTATATATATATATATAATATATATTATTTATTACTATTTATAACTAATATATATATTATACTCATTCATTTTTATTAATAATTGTTTCATTACCAAATTTTTAACTAATTATTTAGTTTATTCAGTTGTAATTTTTTTGTTTAATTATTACAATCAATTCATCTTATATATCTATATTTAATATATAATATTTATTAATATTTATAATCTATATATATGTATATTAAATTTATACATTTTTATCAATAATTATTTAATTAATAAAAATTTTAATATTTTTCTTAATTTAATCATTTGAAATTTTTATTTGTTTAATTATTTCATTTTATTCATTTTACATATCCATATATTTAATATATATTATTTATTAATTTTTAAATTTTATATATATGTATAATCAATTTATTAATTTTTAACAATAAGTTTTTAATTAATGAAATTGTTAAATTTTTTACCTATTTAATTATTTCATTTTATTTTGGACCTTTTTAGCACTCCATTTTTAGCGCTGATAAAGGGTACCATTTATTAGTTCTAAAAATAAATCATTGATAAAGAGTAACCTTTATCAATGCTAAAATAAAGTGCTCATAAAGGTTCCCTTTTATGAGTTCTAATTTTAGCGCTGATATAGATGGACTCTATCATCAAATTTTTCTAGAAGTGCTACATGTCAGGGTTGTTAAAGGCATGTTTTATAGTATTGCTCCCCACTCCTACAACAGTCAAAGTGGAGGTCCTCCTTGCTTTGACGACAACCGATATGGAGGTCCACCCTATATCCCAACCAATCAAAGTTGAGGTCATCCCCACACTATTACCCACTAACATTGAGTCCATCCCCGTTCCAAAGAACTCCCCTACCCATAATAGTCATTTCAGGGCAGGAGGACATACCACCCCCATTGAAGGAAGAATGTTGGAAAGCAACAAGCTCTTATCAATCTCGTTTTCTTCTCAGATTCTGGAGCAGAATTCGATTCAAGGGTGGAACCTTCACCTGATTCATCTACATCAGAGTGTGGGGAAGGAAACTGGTAGTTGAAGTTCATTAACTGAAAATTTGAGATTCATAGAATCCCTAAATCCCTCCTCAAGTACATGTAGGTGTAGGAAGATTTGTATCCCTTCTAGGGGATCATAGTGCAGTCATCTCTATCATCACTGGTTTTACTCTCTACCTACACTCAATATCAGGGAGCGTTAATATAGAATTGGTAGATCATTACTATCTAGTTTCATCACCACTGAGTGACACTACCTTCGCACATGAGGTAGTGGGGAAAACTAGTCCTACATGGATGTAATGATGTAGTTGGAACCACCATCGATAGATGACCAAGCATGCAGTGAATAGTGCACTCATGCTGGGGCTCCTCCACTGGCCAACCAAATGCCACTCTTATTTATGCCAGTGTTGTTGCTAATCTCTCGATCAATTCCAATCGAATCTTGGGCCAACCATGAGCAGGTCCCCACTTCTTAACAAAAAATCCTATGGGATGCTCTATTTGCTTATCGGTTTTCATTGTTATTTGGATCGAATTCACCATCAAACTTTGATATCTCAGAGTCCATCACTGAGGACCATGTTGTGTACTTCTAACAAGATTTTTGGATGGCACATTTTCACCTTCATGATTGCTAGTTGTTCTACCTAGGAATATGGGAGCATTTCAATGACATTGGCTGATGGTGTTACTTGGTTGAGTTAGCAGAACTCCCTCTGGCTTATCACCATGCATCTCCTAGTTACCATCGGAACCTCTAAAAGATATGCGTCATGAGATTTTCAATGCTTTACAAAATCATGTAAGAGCTACCATCGCATGTGGATATCTAGGGATGGGGTAGTATGTTGCTCTCCACTTCATCCATATCCTACGATAACCAGACCTACCTGGTGATATCGAGGATATGCCTCCGAGTATAGTTGTCTTTAATATGGTTGTCCTTGATGTTTCCAAGAACAGAGGCACCGATTCTAGGTTTGATAAAGAAAACCCACCCCCCTAGGGTAGATAAGTATCAATTGGATCCTCATACAGGTCTCTATAATTTCCTACAAAGTCATACACATGTCATTGAATATCCCTCCACATCATTTCCCACCAGTAAAAATACCAAAAAGGTAAAGGGACTTCTCAAGCCCTATAATCCATATGATATTTCATAGAAGACGTAGTTTGAGCCTCCATGATCCACCAATCCTTCTTACCATGTTGACGATCCTATCAATGCACTGGTGTTTAGGGATCCTCATTAAGATAAGAACCATTATAGGATAATACATATACTCTCACTAATCACCTGAAATCCCTTGAGACATGATAGGTGGAAATCCCACCTGATGTCAATCCATATTCAGCATGGGTGGATGACATACGAGCACCCCTATATTTTGGGAACCCCAGTTTCTCCCCCTTAAATGGGATGGTTGAACCTCTTCAGTATCTAGACCACTTCATCTCAAGGTGGGATCCTGTGTTGGGAACCCCATATCAATAGGAGTTCATCAATGTCTGATGTTTTGTTGAGATATTGGAAGGATATGTGTTCATCTAGTACATCCAGCTACCCATAGGGTCCATCGTTGGTTAGAAAGATCTTAGCAGGCATTTTCTCTACCATTTCATCTCCACAAAATGCAATATAATCATTGAAGACCTCTCTAAGAGCAAGAAACTACTTGATGATCATGTCATAGACTTCATCACCCAGTGGGAGGTCCTCATGTATTCACTTGATATGTCCCTTACCCAAGATCAATTACTGATGATGTGTTTGAGTAATGTCAATATTGAACTGGTCCCCACCCTCATCACTCATATATTACTAGGTGTATTATGAGATTTCTATGACAATTCCTAGATCCTAGAGGAAGCCTTCCATTAGGTCAATCAGGCATGTCCATTACCTCTTCCCGCTCCTGCAAGAAGAAACTACAAGTTAGAGACTACCTGTGCAGTACATGTAAAGGCCCCTAAGCCACAGAATCTATTGCTGGAAGATCCCTACCAAGCACATCCTTTCCGAATGCAGTAGCCTCAGCAAGCTCAGCCTCACCCAATGTATAATCAACAAGCACTACCTCACCAAACTCATTTTCCTATATGATAGAATGCGGATCAAGAACCTCTCCAACCTCAAACCCCTCGTTAAGGCTAGGCTTCTAGAGTTCCCTTACCAAAAAGTAGAAACTAGTACTATTCCTTTAAGTATGAATAGGCTCCTAGTTATTTTCATAGTGCCTTGGAATAGGGGATTTTGAAGCTTCCAGAGTGCAAGAATCCAAACAAAGTTGAGTTCAAGGATCGCCCTGACCACTTCTCTTAACACAGGATCCTTTCGCATTCCATTAAACAGTGCTATGTATTCAAGGATTGGATTCAAGACCCAGTGAATAATGGTCTGGTTGTAACGCCCTAACCCTAGATACCTAGAGTCAGTGAATTATTACAAAACATTGGCATGATAACAAAAGATCAATTCTTGAAAGACTGATTAGTTTAGTATCCTTAGAAATACTAGATACATGCATAAGTTTTACCTTACATTAAAAAATGAAAAATTACAACAACATAGTCTCCATAGTCCACACTCATATCCCTTATACTATCCTTGTAGGTTAGTAATAATATCATTCTTCGCATCCTGGAAAAAATAAAACATAGAAAGGGGTGATCTCATATGCTTAGTAAGCATAACAATATAGCGGAAACTTTCATAAATAAGCATAAACATTTAAGGAAATATAAGACTAAAACAAAATATTTTTAAACTTGAACTTCAGCATAATATGGGAAAGATAAAATCAAATAATTCCATTTACTTATTCACATGGATATTATACTGGTCTAATAATCACATGAAATATCAATAGCCAATTTCATAATGATGGAATGCATAATTCCAGACTTCATAACCACATAGTCAAGGCCTTGTACCAAGACTACAAATAATATTTTGTCAAGTCCTTGTTCCAAGACACTAGTTTGTCTCATGAGACTTACTAATGCATCGACGAGAAATTACGGGCTCCACCAGTCACTTACTAAGTCTAATGCAATCCTCATATGAAAAGGTTTAAACATATCATAAACATTCATATTAAAACAAGCATACTAAATGTCAACATTTTATCCAAAAACCATGAATGGTGTAAAAATAACACATCCATATTAAAAATATCAAAAAACCATCAATACAATATAGAAGTTTTGTATTATAATAAATCAACTTCAAATAAGATTAAAATCCATCAAAGGACGTTGACATAGATGAAATCAAAAAAAAATTAGAGAAATATCTCTTTCTATTTTCAAATCATTTAAAAGTCATATAATTATAAACGAAAACATTTATTTTGAAAATATTCTTATAAGATTATAAGGGAAGCTTGGACGATGTTATAATGGCAGAAAATAGCTGCACCTGCCGTATAAGTTAAAAAACATTTTTTCCTTAATTTTGTCGAAAAGGTCATAAAGTACCTTATTTAAAAAACAATGGAAATATTACCTTATAAACATATTATAAAAAGTCAAATAAGGGAATAAATTACTTTAATCCATATCCTAGGAAATTATAATTTTTTAAATACATTTTTAATAAAACACGGATGTGGATGATAAATAAGTCCCAGTAGATACTTACGTAAAAATAACATCGAATTATAAAGAGAGTGTCAAATTAACCATTACCTTGTACTTTTCCTTGGTCAAGGGCACTTTAAGATATTTTATAGTAGTTAAATAATTGTTATTAAATTATACAATAACTATATACATAAATATGATATCATATATGATCTTCTAATATTGTTGTGTTAATGATATTTCAGTAGTATCATCGTTTCGGGTGTTAACTGATTCATTTTCCTTTATATGCTTTGTTAAGTAAGTAATGTTTTTTATAGATAGGATTTATCTTATTAACATTAATAATTATAATAAGTCATTATATGTTATTTTTAATCATCAAATAAAAATTATTCTTGAATGGATACGATGGGGAATGAATCTCATCGTGTTCGTGGAGACGGAAATCCGTACGTACGTACGATTGACAATATCATTATTTTGATATTAAAATAAAATATAATTGGATGGTATATCATATATAAAGAATAATTATCATGTTATATTTTATATTTAAATCATTAATACTCATTATTATACCCATCCAAATGATGAAATATTTGAATAACAAATTATACCATGACGTGGAGATGGTAATCTGTACGTACGCACGTATAATGACTTTGTCATTTATAAGATGGATAGAATAATGAATATGACTGTTACATTTTTATAATAAAATCACAGTAAATAGAAGATACTGGATTCATTATTTTGGAATGGAGGTAATAAAGAAAGATTAAGTGGAAGAAGAAAAGAACTTGAAAGAGGTGATGAAATATTTACCTCTTCTTCTTATTCTTCCTTTTTATTTGATCAAAAGGGATCCTTAGGTTGGATTTCTGACATAAGGAAGGCCTCTAGGATAAAGGCAGGACAGTTGAGAGGGTATTTGGGCTGGTTTTGGCCAATCCAAATGGCTTTTAAGGTGTGAATTTGAGATATGGGGAAGTTCCCTTTTATAAGAGGGGTGAGGGGAACCTTCGGAAAAGATTGAAGTATTATTTTATAATAAACTCATTTTCGGTTTCTAATGACTCAAAAATTAATTATTTAAAGGATAAATTGGATATGGGTCTAAAAAACCTCAACCAATAGGTTTTATATAGGTTTATGTCATCATATTAACCTTATCTTTTAGATTTAACTCTTACTTAAATAGTTTGTCACTTACCATGTCTCTCTGTATTTTTATATTATATAGTTAATAAACATACTATAAAATTCCAAGTGAACCTCAAGTGGTTCATTAATGACATATATAATATTATTTAATCCCTTTTTCCAAACCTTATATTTTTAAGAATAGAATATCAATTAATAATTTATTATTTGTTTTAAAAACTCTTTTATGTCAATTTTGACACTATTTTGTATTTTGTTTTTGTTAAATTCATAACAGCCTTATTACTTGGAAAACAATTCTTTTAATCTATCCTAACATGTCATATTAACCTATAAAATTATTTTAATTCATTAAAAGTCTCAAATTAGATTTATTTGTATATTTTTAATATCAATTATTTTAATCTTTCATTAATAAGGTAATTACTGCATCATCATTGTGTCATAAATAAATTTAATTATTTAATGTCTAAAAATTATAAATAAAATAACATTATGTAGGAAATATTTTTATATTTTTAATTAAAATTTATAGTCAAATTTATCTTATGTATAACCCTATATGAAAAAAAAATTAGTTATTAAACTTTGATTTTAACTCTTTTAGCTCTTCTGTAAATAAAATAGTAATAAATGTCTTAATCTAATACAAGTGGACCTAAAGGATCATATTTTATTACTTATGTTGTTTTTGGTCGAATTAATATTATCCAATATAATTAGGAAATGTGTTAGGGTAATAATAATATCATTTTTACCCTTAATTACCCTATTTACTTTTAACCGTGGTAAAAAAAAAGTAAAAATTTACTATTTACCAAAAATTATTTTCATCTTATTGAACAACATTTTACTTACTTATATCAACTATTTATCTTGAATTTTTTAAATTCAACTCACAGAAGCGGTAAAATTAAGTTTTATACAAATTTGGAAATGCTCCTAGGAGGCGGATAAAAGACGGTAAAAAGTTTGATAAAATTTTATATATCTAAACATATTATAAAATGACTCCAATGAATTACGTTGAAAATATATAGGTATTATATATCTATTTTGACCTAAAATAAATTTAAATAAAATAATTAAATATTTAATTAAAAAGTTGGTTTTAAAAAATAACGTTGTGTTTTTCACTATTCATAAAAAATTGAATGTTTTCAGAAAAATACCATAAATTCACCCTAAACTAATTTTGATATTCCAAATCAAAAAATGAAGTCCATTTTGAAAGATAAATTTTATAAAATTTAAAAAAGTGGGTATTACTATTCATAACGGCTAGTTTGATTGGTTGTGGTGTGTTTGAACTCGAAGTTGCATACAACACAAGCTATTATATTATTCAAAGGAAAACGTATCGTGGAAGCTTGGGATGTTACACTCTCCCCTAATTAAAATAATTTCATCCTCAAAATTTCTAGAATATTAGTTCATAAAAATATTCGGGTGGTTCTTCATCATAAGTTCCCCGGGTTCTCAAGTTTCCTCTTCCATCTTATGATTTCTCCATACAACTTTTACCAGACGAGTCGTCCGGTTTCTCAGCACTTGTTCTATGGTATCATGAATTTTGATAGGCTCTTCATAATAAGATAGATCAGGTTCCAATTCAATTTCCCCATAGGTGAGTACATGCATTGGGTCAGGCATGTATTTTCTCAACAGTGATACGTGGAACACATTGTGAACTTTAGAGAGACTTAGCGGCATTTCCAAACAGTAAGCTATAGCCCAAATTTGTTCTACAATTTCAAAAGTTCTGATGTACCTGTGACTCAATTTACCCTTCTTACTAAATCGTGTAACTCCCTTCCATGGAGATACCTTCAAGAAATCATGATCTCCTACCTGAAATTCCAAATCCTTCCTTCGGTTATCGTCATAGCTCTTATGCCTACTTTGTGCTTCTTTGATGTGGGTGTGGATAACCTTTACCTTTTCCGTTGTTTCCTCAATAAGTTCTGGGTCTATGAGTTTTCTTTCACCAACATCAACCCAACAAGTTGGTGTGTGACATCTCTTTCTATATAACTCTTCATATGGTGACATCTGAATAATTGAATGGAAGCTATTGTTATAGTAAAATTCTACCATAGGTAAATACTAATCCCACGTACCTTGAAAGTCAAGTGAGAAAGATCTCAACATGTCTTCTAAGGTTTCAATAGTACGTTCTGATTGTCCATCTGTTTGAGGGTGGTAGGAAGTGCTTAAATGTAGTTCAATATTTAGGGCTTTCTAAATACTTTTCGAGAATCTTGATGTAAAATGGGGATCACGGTCAGAAACAATCGATAAGGGTACTCCATGAAGTCTTAAAACTTAATTAATATATAGTCTTGAGAGATGTTCAAGTGGTAAATCTTCTCTTATAGCAAGAAAATGTTCTGACTTGGTAAGATGATCAACAATGACCCATATGTCATCATTCCTTCTAGGAGTCTTTCGTAGCCCCATGACAAAGTCCATCATAATATTATCCCACTTCCGCTTAGGTATGGGAAGTTGTTTCATGACTCCTCTAGGATGTTGCCTTACAACTTTCACTTGTTGACAAACCATACATATTGACAAAAAATCATCAATCTCCCTCTTCATGTTGTACCACCAAAAATGTTCCTTCAAATCTCTATACATCTTAGTGATACTAGGGTGTATAGAGAAATTGGAGCTATGAGCCTCATCCAATAATTTTCTTTTTAGATTAATTAAATCAGAAACACAAAGTCTCTTCCCAAATTTCAAAATCCCATCTTCATATATGAAGTCACTCAATCTCCCATCATTCACAGCTTTAATTTTCTTTTAAAACTTTTCATCATCAGTCTGAGAACTTTTTGTCCTTTCTATTAAAGATGTCTTGGCAACCATTTGAAAAATAATTGATGTTTGACCTTCCATGGTTATTCCCATATCCATCTTTACTAGATCCATAAAAATAGGATCCCTTTAAATTCTCATCTTGTTCAAAACTCCATGATCCTTTCTAATCAAATCATCTTCTACTTTATTTTCCTTCCCCGGGTGGTAGTGTATAGTGCAATCATAATCCTTTAGTAGTTCAAGCCATCTCCTTTGCCTCTTATTTAGTTCTTTCTACGAGAAAATATACTTCAAACTCTTGTGATCAGTATATATCTCACATTTTTCACCATAGAGATAATGTCTCTATATCTTCAAAGTAAATATTACAGTTGTTAACTCAAGATCATGGGTAGTATAGTTTTACTCATGAATTTTTAGCTGTCGTGATGCATAGTCAATAACTCTATCATTCTGCATAAGGACACAACTAAGTCGTTTCTTGGAAGCATCACTATAAATAACAAACCCATCACTCTCTGGTGGTAGAGTCAATATAAAATCATTGAATAATTTTATCTTTAGTTCTTAAAAACATTCCTCGCAGTCTTTTTTCCAAACAAGTATAACCCCTTTATGCGTGAGAATTATTAATGGGTAAGCCAACTGGGAAAAATTCTGGATGAAATGTTGATATTAACCTGCTAAACCAATAAAACTACATACCTCAGTTATACTCATCAGTACTGGCCATTCATGTATTGCCTTGAGCTTTGAAGGATCAATATAGATTCTAACCTTAGAGACAATATGGCCAAGAAAATAAATCTCATGAAGCCATAATTCACACTTGCTAAATTTCCCATATAATTCATTTCTTCTAAGAGTCTTTATAATAATGTGCAAGTGATTTTCATGATCTTCATATATTTTGGATTATACTAGGATATCATCAATAAATACCACTAAAAAGTCATCAAGATATTACTTGAGAACGTTTTTCATTATATCCATGAAAATAGAGGGTGCATTAGTCAACCCAAAAGGCATTACTGTAAACTCGTAATGCCCATACCTGGTTCGAAATGCTGTTTTTGGAATGTCTTCCTTCTTCACACACAACTAATGATTTCCAGATTGAAGGTCGATCTTTGAAAAATATTGAGCTCCATGAAGTTGGTCGAATAAATCATCAATGCGAGGTAGGGGATACTTGTTCTTTATATGGCATTGATTTTTCCGTAGTCAATGCACATCCTCATAGATTTTTCTTTATTATTAACAAAAAGAAGAGGGGCTCCCCATGGAGAAACACTAGGGAAAATACATTCCTTGTTACTCAATTCCTCTAGTAGTTTATTTAGTTCCACTAATTCCACAGTGGCCATTCTATAAGGGGTCTTCGATATGGGCCTTGAACCATGAATTAAATCAATGGAAAACTCAATTTATCGTTCAGGAGGATGTTCAGGTAAATATTCTTGAAACACATCAACATATTCTTTCATAATAGCTAAATCCTCTATTTGAACATTTCTTTCCCCACCCACAGTTATTTAATTATCTTCATCCCCAATAATTGAATTTAGTTGAGCTACTGGGGGTGGATCTAGATAAGAATTAGGTGGTGACGTTTCTTCTCTAAAGATAAGGTACTCCTTATCATCATCGAGAATTGTAACATTATTCTTATTACAATAAATTTTGGCATCATGGTCCGAAATCTAATCCATACCAAGGATTATATCAAATTCATTCATGGGTATGACGATGAGATCAGTAGATAAAGAACCTTTATATTCTCTAATGGGAACTGATTCACAAAACTTTATTGCAATGATACATCCCTTAGGTGTTATGACTGACAACTCCCCTGTTATTTCAAATTGAAAATATCAAATTATCTTAGCAAACTGGGAAGATATGAAACAATGCGATGATCTAGAATCAAATAAATCATTTTCGAAACTTGACGAAACCATTATATTACCTGCCACCATGTCTTCCAGAGCCTCAACCTCAGCATAGTGATAGCATAAGCTTGGCCATGATACCTTGGCCTTTTTTGAGGTAAGTTTCCCTGGAAATTAGGACATTCATTTTCATAATGACACCTTTCTCTACAATTGTAGAATTCAACATTGGCAGCCTCTTTCTTCCCCTTGCAATCACGATCTTTGGGGCCTTTTTCACCACACTTGTAACAGACTCACATTCCCTTCAGGCATGTATCGGTGTGTTTCTTCCCACATTTACTATAGGATAGGTATTTAACTTTTCCCTTCTTCTCCTTATTTCCATTTCCAGAGTGTTAAGAAGATCTCTTCTTCTCCTTCATTACTTTAATGTCTTTAGACTTGGAGAATTATTTTTCTATGTTGATAGCACATGAGGCAATATATTCATATGACGAGAAGGATTGTGAGACTAATGCATGACGGAGAAATGGTTTAAACCCATCAAAGAAATAATCAATCTTACTTATTGGGTTACGTATATAATCAGAAGCATTCCTTGCTAACCTTGTAAAGTTAGCCTCGTATTTTGTGACATTCTCATCCTCCTTTTGTCTCAGACTCAAAAATTTCCTTTCTATATCTGCTCGATGGTCACGAGAAAAATATTTTTCTAATAAAATCTCTTTAAACTACCTCTATTCCATATTTTATATTTAATAATCTTCCTTTTTGTTTTGAATCAATGACCATCATTGATATTCATCTCCCGTGAGGTGATAAACTACCATGACAACGTTTTCCCTTTCGCTACTCCCCAAAGCGTGGAATTTTTTCTCTAAGGAACTTATCCATTTCTCGACTACAAATGGATTTTTAGTCCCATTGATTGTTAGTGGTTGTTGCCTCATGAATCGGTCTAACATTGATTCTCTGCATTGTGGATCATGGTTCTCCATACAGGTATGGTTACTATTCAAAACCTGATTGAGTTGTCCAAGTATGGTGATAAACTGATCAGCACAAGTTGCATCACCAGATCTACTATAATTATCTTAAGTAGTAGGGAAATCCAAATGTGGATTATGTTCATTTATATGGTTTTCATTCCTTCCACTAGTAACCATTTCTAAACAATGGCATACACTAGATTAGTTTATGAATCGCAATACATAATTCCAAACATGTAAAACGTTTAACATAAATTGAACTGTTTATGGACATATTCTATAATAATAAAAATGTTTTCATTGAGGAACTATATACTCATAAACCCTTCATAATAGTTTGTAAATAAAATGATAATTATCCTAAGCATATCCCCTGGGAGTGTCATAACCAAGAGTGCATCAAGGCCCGTTGTCGTGCACCAGTCCGTTTGAGTCTAGAATAAAGCAGTGTTTTCGGGTTTTACCCCTAGGTACATTTGTGGCAGAGATGCCTCTACCTGCTCGTATCTAGACATAGATGTATTTATTGGAAAACTCACAAAATCTCTACAATACCAAAATTCTAGGAAGTTCTTTTATACTAGTTCATAAATTCTATCTTAGGATAATATTCTCTAATTAGAGTTTTTCTAAATCTAGCATCCAAGGTTTGTAATATACTTCCTTAAACACCAAATGTAATTCCCCGACCCTAGTTACCAAGAGTCAGTGCATTATTACATAACCTTGGCATGATCTCAAAAGACCAAGTCTCCAAAGACCGATTAGTTCAGTATCCTTGTAAATACTAGATACATTCATAAGTTTTACATTACATTATAAAATAAAAAATTACAACAACATTGTCTCCATAGGCCACACTCATATCCCTTATACTATCCCTACAGGTCAGTCATAATATACTTCTTCACATCCTAGGAAAAATAAAACATAAAAAGGGTTGAGCTCAGATGCTCAGTAAGGATAACAATATAGCGGAAACTTTCATAAATAAGCATAAACATTTAAGGAAATGTAAGACTAAAATAAAAGCCTTTTAAACTTGAACTTTAGAATAATATGGCAAAGATATAATCAGGTAATTAAATTTACTTATTAACATGGATATTATACTGGTCGAATAATCACATGCAATATCAATAGCCACTTTCATAATGATGGAATGCATAATGCCAGACTTCATAACCACATATTCAAGGCCTTGTGCCAATACTAAAAATAATATTTTGTCAAGGCCTTGTTCCAAGACACTAGTTTGTCTCATGAGACCTACCAATGCATCGAGGAGCTATTTTGGGCTCCACCCATCACTTACTAAGTCCAATGCATTCCTCATATGAAATGGTTTAAACAAAACATAAACATTCGTATTAAAAATAGCATACGAAATGTCAATATTTTATCCATAAACCATGAATGGTGTAAAAATAACACATCCACATTAAAACATATCAAAAATCATTCAATAAAATATGGAAGTTTTTTATCATAATGAATCAACTTCAAATAAGCTTAAAATCCCTCAAAGGATGTTGACATAGATGAAATCAAAACTTTTTTTAGAGAAATATATCTTTTTATTTTGAAATCATTTAAAAGACATATAATTATAAAAGAAAACATTTATTATTAAAATATTCTTATAATATTGTAAGGTAATATTATATTATTTTATAATGACGGAAAATAGCCACACTCACCATGTAAGTTAAAAAAACATTCTTTCCTTAATTTTGTCTAAAAGGTCGTAAAGTACCTTGTATGGAAAACAATGGAAATATTCATCTATAAACATATTATAAAAATTAAATTAAGGGTATAAATGACTTTAACCTGTAGTCTAGGAAATTTTATTTTTTTTAAATATATTTTTAAGAAAACACGGATGTGGATGATAAAGAAGTCCCAGTAGATACTTACGTAAAAACAACATCGGATTATAACGAAATTGTGAAATTAACCCTTACCTTGTAATTTTCCTTGGTTGAGGGTATGTTAACCTCCTGTATAATAGTTAAATAATTGTTATTAAATTATACAGTAACTATATACATAAATATGATATCATATATGATCTTCTAATATTGCTTTGTTAATGATATTTCAGTAGTATCCTCATTTCGGGTGTTAACTGATTTGTTTTCCTTTATATGCTTAGTTATTTAAGTAATGTTTGTTATGGGTAGGATGTATATTATTCATATTCATAATTATATTAAGTCTTTAAACATTATTTTTAATCATAAAATAAAAATTATTCTTTAATGGATATGATGGAGAATGAATCTCATCGCGTTCGTGGAGACGGTAATCTGTATGTGCGCACGAGTGTCAATATCATTCTTTTGATATTAAAATCATATATAATTGTATGGTATATCATATATAAAGAATCATTATCATGTTATAGTTTTTATTTACATCATTTATACACATTATTATACCCATCCAAATGATGAAGTAGTTCAATAACAAATTACACCACGAGGTGGCGACGGTAATCCGTATGTACGCACGTATAGTGACTTTGTCATTTATAGGATGGATAGAATAATGAATATGGTTGTACCATTTTTATAATAACATCAAAATATATAAAAGGTACTTTAGTTATTATTTTATAATTGAAATAATAAATAAAGAGGAAGTGAAAGAAGAAAAGAACTTGAAAGAGGTGATGAAATATTTACCTCTTCTTCTGGTTATTCCTTTTGATTTGATCAAAAGGGATCCTTAGGTTGGATTTCTAACTAAATTAATGCCTCTAGTATTAAGGTAGGATATTTTATAGGATATTTTGGTAGGGTTTGTCCGAGCCAAATGTCTTTGATGGTGTGAATTTGAGATAATAGTAAGTACCCTTTTATAAGAGGGGTGAGGGGAACCTTAGGAAAAGATTGAAATATTATTTTATAATATAATCATTTTCGGTTTATAATGGCTCAAAAATGAATTATTTAATGGATAAGGTGGGTATGGGTTGAAACCATATCAAAAAAAGGCTTTATATAGGTTTAGGTCATCATATTAACCTTTTCTTTTAGATTTCACTCTTAGTTAAATAGTTTTTCATTTACCATGTCTCTTTGTATTTTTATATTATATGGTTAATAAACATACTATAAACTTCCTAGAGAACGTCAAGTTATTCATTAATGAAATATATAATATTATTTAAGCCATTTTTTAGATCCATAGATTTTTAGGAATAGAATATCAATTAATAATATAATATTTGTTTTAAAAACTCTTTTATGTTAATTTTGACACTATTTGGTATTTTGTTTTTGTTAAATTCATAACAGCATTATTACTTAGAAAAAAAATTCATTTAATCAAACCTAACATGTCTTATTAACCTATAAAATTATTTTAATTCATTAAAAGTATCAAATTAGATTTATTTGGATATTTTTAATATCAATTATTTTAAACTTTCATTAATAAGGTAATTACTGCATCATCATTGTGTCATAAATAAATTTAATTATTTAATGTTTAAAAAATATAAATAAAATACCATTATGTATTAAATCTTTTTATCTTTCTAATGAATATTTATAGTCTAATTTATGTTATGTATAACCCTATATTAAAAATGGTTTAGTTATTAAACATTGATTTAATCTCTTTTAACTCTTCTTAAAATAAAATATTAATAAATGTCCAAATCTAATCCAAGTGGACCTAAAGGATCATATTTTATTACTTAGGTTGGTTTTGGTCTAATTAAACTTATAAAATAGAATTATGACATGTTTTAGGGTAATAATAATATCATTTTTACCCTTAATTACCCTATTTACTTTTAACCATGGTAAATAAAAGTAAAAAGTTTCTATTCACCAAAAATTATTTTAATATTATTGAACTACATTTTACTTACTTATATCAATTGTGTCTCTAAGATTTTTGAAATTCAACTCACAGAAGTGGTAAAATTAAGTTTTATACAAATTTGGAAATGCTCCTAGGAGGTGAGTAAAAGATGGTAAAAAGTTCAATAAAATTTTATATCTCTAAACTTATTATAAAATGACTCCAATGAATTACATTGAACATATATAGGTATTATGTATCTATTTTGACCTAAATAATTAAATAAAATTATTGACACTCCTTTTCGTCATAGAGTCAAAAGGAATGTAAAGGGAAATTACTTAGTACAAATTGATTCAGCCTCTGAAGAAAACATCAAAAATCGACAAAGGCATGAACAAGGCTTCAAAATCACATGTGTCGCGCAAGTTCCAACACTGTCATGCAAGTCCACTTGCGCGATGCCTAATGGTAACGCAAGTGACTTGTGTGCCCTAAGTGATAACCGCTCGGGCTCTTCTCCAGCCTATAAACAGACACTGTGGGCCCCCCATTTCGAACGGGGAATTTTTCCAGAATTCAGATTTAGAGCTCTGAACGCCCAAGTCTCTTCTTCAGGTCTTCCGAACACTTATAAGGTAATTATTTACCTAGAATGGAAGGTATAAACAAGAGGAGTAAGGTCTAAGTGTTATAATTCACTAACACTTGCTCGGCTAAGGTGTTTTTCCCTTAAGGGAAATGAACATACTTGAGCGCCGCCCTACTTCCTCACCAAAACTTGAGTGCCTCTCTTCTAGAAGTACCTCGGGATAATTATAAAGGCATTGGTCAAGGATCACCCAAGTTTTACCATGCTGGTTTACAAACGCGCAAGTACCCATGTGTCGCATAGGTATACCTGCGCGACCAGGACTTACGCGCCCACGCAGTACTTGCACGCCTACCAGGACTTGCGCGCCCCTGCCTTTTTGGGTGATTTTCTTGCCCATTTAACCCCTCTTATGTCGTTCCACCTATCCTATTCAAGATTCAGTCTTCAAGACAATCTTCAAAGCCATTTATGGCATGATTTCTTGATATGTATTCCTTATCTGAAAGGAAATCCATGGAACATTTCTCAAAACCTAGTGATTTTCACATATTTTTGTCACTAAATATTGAGATTTCATTCATTCAAAGATGAGAGAACCCCTTAAACTGGGCCTCCTTTTCAAGAATAATCCCCAGTCTTAATTCTCAATTCTGGGCATCCTCTTTAGGAGTAACCCCCAATTCCCCTAATCTAGGCATCCTTTTCAGGAGTAATCCCCAATCTTAAAATTCCCAAATATGGGCATCCTCCTTAGGAGTAAGCCCCAAATCCTCATTAACCTGGGCCTCCTTTTCAGGAGTAAGCCCCAGTCTCAAATATGGGAATCCTCCTTAGGAGTAAGCCCCAAGTCCCTTAATTTTCTCTTAACCAGTCCTAATTTACTTTTGATCTGGATCTCCTTCTGAGGAGTAAAACTCAATCATAATTCCCCTCCTAATTTGGGCCTCCTTTTCTGTAGTAAGCCCCAAATTAGAGTATCCAAATCTCTATAAAGTACATATACATTTATGGACCATGTTCTTGGATTTCTTCCCTGAAGTAAATCCTAATCTTCATCTATTTGGACAGTCATAGATACATAAGCCCCACATCATTTCTTATGATTGCATCATTCATGGAAGAACTGTCTGGTTTTACCAATACCTCTTGTTTCTCACACCGAGCATGAATCACATGACCTTAGAGTGTAAAGGTAATTATGAAATCTTTCTTTGAGCCATCAATCATAAACATCATATTCCCTTACTCAAACTACGTGGGTTCTGATTCCTTTTTCAAAAAAAAGGATACGTAGGTAGCACATCTGTGGGCACGATCCCAACCCTAAAATAATCAATGTCCTTCTGAATGACAATAAACTTCAAGTGCCCCACTGAGTGGCTTTAAAACCAGTATGGTCATCATAATGACCAAGAGACTTTTATGTATCAAATGATACCATTGACTAAGAATCTCTAACAAATACAGATTATTCTCTATCGATGAAGAACCTCGAATACATATAAAAGATTCTCTAAATTTCCTACATATCAATCATTGATTGTCAGATCTAAAGGAAAGCTCATTTTATACTTGGTAATGTAATAAGGATTCACGAACATAACTTAAATCTATAAAGAGAGTCCCGGAGTAGACAATAATTCCCCTCAAAAGGGTGTGATGAGTTCGACCTCCCATCCTATCGACCAATGAAAATTCTTATGCCTCATCAGTCCACAACTAATGAGTGCCTACCTTTGGAAAGTAGGTTTAAATGGATATGGAATCATTGGATGTTTCCAGTTCTACGAACAAACTCGTTAAAAACTGCTTAGAATGTTTGAACCTTAAATCAATGAGGTCATCCCCAATTCCAAAGGGGAACAAAAAATGGTGAACCCGACGTGAATCCTTAACCAAGTCAAAATGATGTTTTTCTTATTTGTTAGGCCCCTGTTTAAAACTCAATGAGAGGGACAAAAAAACAATCATTGACATATGTGCTTAACAAAAACATTTAGTGGATGAATTTATCTTGATTACGCCTGTTATATAAAATAGGAACTCTTTTCCAAGATTTTTTGCATTCTATGAAATGGATGCTCTCAAGTTCACACTTGTGAATACCGTTGCTGTGAATGCCACTACTGCTACTCCTGCTGGATCATCGTCTGCTCTGAGGACGATATCACCTACTCTGTGTCTTCAACGCTGGGTATCAAATGCGCTGGTTAAGGATTACCGTCAAAACGGTACCATTCCAACTCTGGAGGCTTCCCGACAATCCCTCCAAGTGAATAACTCACCCTTGTCATCTGGACAGTGATGACCAGTGATCAAGAAGCAAGCGGTGCTAACCACCGTCCCCAACCGTTTCGGGTCGTTATCCCCTGAACGCAATCACCATTTGCTCCCTTATTCTGGGGAGGTTAATGAGTAGGTCCCTCAGGGCCTTAATTCAAGCAGACATGGGTCCTTCCTGAGGGATCCCACCAATAATCACCACCAGACTCGTGCGGCAGTGCGCCCTCAACATGATGAGCTTACCGACTCCAGGCATTCGGCTCAGGTTCCTCGAACCCGAGTAGGCAAGAAGAATCGCCAGATGCAAAATCCGGTTAAAAGTGATCAGGTTCTCATCTCTTCCATCTTCATATAAGTCCACCAACCTAACTTGGTGGAAAGCAACGAGCACGCACACACACCTGCCTGTTTTAATTCTGTTGTCTAGCAGACTCGTCTGGCAGCATCACGCCAATCCCGCCAGGCAATTCCGCCAGAGTACTATAGGCAGGAACATACACCTGTTTATACATCACCAGCTAGTCAGCAGGCTCATTTGACTACATATGATGGATCTCGTCAACCACGTTCGGCTAAGTGCAATTAGCAGGCCCATACACCAGCTAGTATTGATCAAGCCTACCAACAGTCTCACTTGGTAGCATTCGGAGAAGTCGGTCGGAAAGCTCTGACGACAAACAGGAGGCAGACTCAACTCTCCACTCCTACACTTGAGTACTATCAAGATTCACTGACAGGAAAAGGAGGATAGGAGCAGGCATATACACCTACTCCAATCCCAGAATGGATGTATAGCCCCGTTCCGGCAGATGAAGTCACCAAGTATATTCTATCAATCGTGAAAGAGAAAAAGCATATTCCTGCTCATATCCTGGATGCCTATCAGAATATTATAATAGCTTCAGTGGCATCTCAGGGAAAGACACATAAATCTATCCCTATCAGTAGAGTGACACATCAACAGTTGATTCCAGAACAGACACACACATCTGTTCCAGTCCAAGTGGGTTATGGGGCATACTCCCCCATATCATACGGACAACCAAGTCAGGCACATACACCTGATTTGAGTGGAGATCGTCAGCCTAACTTGGCCATCTCTCTTGATCAGGCACATACACCTGCTTAGAGCTTCCACTTTCATCAACAAGTGGTTTCCAAGGTGAGTAAGAAGGCGTCTAAGAAAAAGACCCGCCCAGCACAGTCAAGAGATCAAGAGACAATCTGTAACAAGGCCTTTCTCGATGCGGGAGTTCTTGAAGCCCTCATATAGTTATCTGTTGTAATTGAAGATTCTACTCCCTCATTTCCCAATAGTGGGAACATTAATTCTGAAGGTCTTCAACAGACACTTCCTCATGAAGGCTTGCTTTATGACAATTCGGTCGATCTCGAAGTTTCATCTTCAGATGCGAGCCACAGGAACCCTCTATGTGGCCAGAAGACCAAGGAGAAATAGATCTCATCTTTTTCTGTAACCCACCATGGTGGTCCTCCCCATGATGATGAATTTCGCTGCTGTTTCCGATGCTTTCGCTAGGGCGCGCGCATCCGTCTGCGGAGGACGCGCAGCTGTGGCCCCGCATTCCCGCTTTCCAAAGGCGGGCGGCATCCGTTCCTTATTCAGGGATGTTTGCTCCTTGATCGAAACGGGATGATGGGATGTCGGTGCTTCTTTACATAGATTCCTCCTCGGAACTCGTCACCTAGTCCGAGTCTCCCTCATAGATTTAATACGTTGTTTGTGAAACTCTTCCCAGTGCCATGTTTCCATGGACGCCGGTTAATTACAATGCTTCTGTCGGTACATTCCAAAGGGTCCGGTCAGGGCAGCAACCTTCAGATGGGGGAGTAGTCAGGTCGAGGCATCAGTAGCGTGTCTGGATGCTGGGGAACTGGCGTGTCTGTCTATTATTCCTGGTCATAGGGCTTCTCGAGGGCGTGGAAGCCCGAGGCCTCCCACATCGAGTGTGGGAAATTATATTCCATAGACATATGTCTAAGGTTTTCCTCAGCTTCTTGTGTTTAACATAGGGTATGCCACAAGTTTAACATCCAGCGGAGATGGATCAGCTCGATCAGAGTATTAGCTATAATGGATCGGATTGAGGGATTTCCCTTGAAGGGGTGCTGATACCGGGACCAGCCCATGGGTGGCTGTGAAGAGGAGCGAAATGATCTGATCTTGCCGAGATATGGCAGTCCGGGTGAGAATCAGGATGGGTGATGGAGAGTTGAATGAAGTAGAGGGTGAATGAAATGGGACCATCACAGGGGCGACCGTGAAGTTGGGCTTGAGCCTCGAAGAGACCTCCTACGTATCCCTATGGCAGGGAATCAAAGTCTGCGTAGTTTGGGATGGTGCCGGTGAACCGACATGAAGGTGGACCTTGGCCCGATGGGTATCATCAGCGAACCGACATGAGTGAGGACCTTGGCCCGGATGGTGTGGGGCTTACACACTAGGACGCCTAGGTGCTGGTCACCTGACATGAAGAAGGTCAGAGTGACCAATAGGTGGTGGGATTGAACCTATGGTAGGCTTTCTACGTGCCATGACTTGACATGGATCAAAGACCACGTAGTTCAGGTTGGACGCTGGAAGGCCGACGTGAATGAGGAGGACCAGGGGGTCATAGTGGTGGTGGGATTGGACCTCATGGAGGCTTCCTACGTACCATGCCTTAGCACGGATCAAAGACCACGTAGTTCAGGTGTGTGGTTTTTGTCAACGAACTGATATGAAGGTGAACCCGTGGGTCCACTGGTGGTGGGCTTGAACCTCGGAGAGGCTTCATATGTACCATGCCTTGACATGGATCAAAGTCCTCGTATTTCGGGAGAAAATGGGGGCTTGAGAAACCCGGGGGTCCACCGGTGGTGGGCTTGAACCTCGTGAAGGCTTCCTACGTACCATGCCTTGACATGGATCAAAGTCCTCCTAGTTCAGAGGGATCACAACGGTTTGTCGTCGGACTGGGATGCAGTTTAGCATCATGCGGGATGAAGATGAACTCGACGTGAATAAATGATGGGTGGGTTTGAACCTCAAGGAGGCTTCTTATGTACCATGCCTTGACATGGATCAAAGACCACGTAGTTCAAAAGGGGGCTTCGTCGGTGAACCGATGTGAAGGTGAACCCGGGGGTCCACCTGTAGTGGGTGTCGGCGAACCGACGTGAATAAGTGATGGGTGGGCTTGAACCTCAGGGAGGCTTCCTACGTACCATGCCTTGACATGGATCAAAGACCTCGTAGTTCAAATGGTGTGCAGTTTAATGTCATGCGGGACGAGGGCATATAGTTTAATGTCATGCTGGATGAGGGTATGCAGTTTAACGTCATGTTGTACGAGGGTATGGTCACAGCCAATTCCAACTCTAAGCCCACGTGAGTCATGCTCAGTGTGAGAAACAAGAGGCAGCAAGGACCTGACGATCACGCCGCGAAGGGTGTGTCAGTGAGAAGCGAAGAGGGGCTTACACGTTAGGCGGCCCATGGTGCTGGGACTTACTCCAGGATGGAGGCCCAAAGTTCCGCAAAGTGTAGCGAAAGAGGGATTTGGTACCAATGACGGAAGGTTCCTAGTTCCCCATCGCTCCCTCCACTGACCTTGGTAGTGGGGAAGTACGAAGATGTAGGGGTGCAGCCTTCCGCAAGAGGGGCTAGGGGGCTTATACCAAGGTGGTTTCCCTTGTCCCATGGACATACGCTACTCTGAGAAAGAGGATATCATCCCTTGTGGAGGGGGTGACCCCGTCTCTGTGGAGACGGGTGGCATAAAAAATGTCCGAGCTGGGGGGACCCTTCGTGCGAAGCACGGGGTCGGGTCACAGTTTAACGTCATGTATTGAGGACGGGGTGCTTCGCAGTTTAACGTCCTGCGGCTCGGACAAGGTGGGTTCACACCACACCCCTAGGGCATACATAACTGGTACCCTTTTCTCCTTGGGGGAGGAAAGGTGCCAGTAAGGCCGTGGTCGAGGGGGTCGTAGAACGAACCATCGAGGATTCCACGTTAGTGTGGCTATGCGAAGAAGCAATAGACGTTAGCGTGACTATGCGAAGAAGCATTAGGCAAAGCAACGCTACGAGTGGTTTTGTCCGTGGGATTTTGAAATCACATCACGCATACCTGGAGGGTCGCGTGGGAAGAGGAATTTCCAAGAAAAGGAGTGTACTTTGCGAAGTAGAGTGCCTTGGCCTTATCATGGGGCAGAGGTGTGAGTGGAGGGTGCTTCGCGAAGTGGAACAGTATTCACAGAGCACTGCCTCATGAAGAGGAGGTGCCTCGCGAATCAGGGTGCTGCAAAGCAGTGTGCTTCGCGATGAGTAGCGATCCTGCCTTAGCATAGGGATCACTAATACAGGATGGGTGTTTCGCGAAGCATAAACGCTCCACGGCTGCCCGGGTTCCCTTGGGAATCCCCCTCCTTCGCGAATGCCCTTGAGATTCGCGAAGGGCATCCCTCTCGGAAGAGGGGCTCAAAACGAGACAAAGCGAAGGCATCACGCGAAGTAGAAGTACCTCGTGGAGCTCATGATTCCCGGGGAAAAGGGTGCTTCACAATTCGGGAGAGGAGAAGCCGAAAGTTCGGATTGTCTGTCCCCTAGACTCAGGGGGAGCCCAGTATTTATAGGTGAGGGGCACCGCGAAGTAGAACTCACGCGGCGCGAAAGGGCGGAAGGTGCTTCGCGGAAGGCTTGCGAACGTCAAGCCATTTCGTGGAGAGGTACCGCCTCCACTGCTTCGTAGTGGGCGCGCGAACATCAAATTTATTCGTGGAGAGGTACCGCCTCCGGATCTTTGAGGCGGGCTTGCGAACGTCAAATTCGTTCGCGGAGAGGTACCGCCTCCGGAGCTTCGCGGCGGGCTCACGAACGTCAAATTCGTTCGCGGAGAGGTACCGCCTCCGGAGCTTCTCGGGACCGTGATACTCAGGGTGCTTCACATCGGTGATTCGTGAGGCAGCGTGCGGGCCTTCTTTTGCGTCCCTTCCTTTCGTGCAATATTTTGGCACCAACAAATTCCCCCCCTCAGACTTGGAGTCGTGGAAGGCTGAAGGGTCAAAGTCTGAGGTAAAATCGCCAAAATTGTCGGCGGTTCGCGAGGTGACTTCACGAAGGGGGCCCGCGATGCAGACCGGAGCCACAGGATCCGGATGCGCCGTGATGCTCCGCACGGGCGGGGCACGCCGCGATGCTCCGAGGTCGCCGCCTATAAATAGGGGGTGACCTCTTTTGTCTTCAAGCGATTTTATTGTCTTTTTTTTCTCTCAATTTCACGAAGCTTTGCGTACTCCGTGCCTGCTCTCTGCGAATCGAGCTTCGCGGTGAACCGCGGGTCTCCGACTCCGCGACCGCGCTAAGCGAACTCCTGTTTGCCGGCCTCGGTCAGACTCTACGGCTTGGTCTCATGACTGATCTTCGCGATCCGGCTTCGCGATCTAGCTTCACGATCCATTCTGGAAAAATTATTTTCTTAGTGCCAGAACCGAAATGGACCATAAAGAGGCTGTATTAAGGGTGCTTGCAGATTCCTCCCATCGGGATGAGATAGCCAACTGTCCAGGGCTTGGGGAGATGGTCCGAAACCACTCGGACCACGTTTCTTTGACAGATCTGCTATCAGAGGGTTAGAAGAATTATCCGCATTGTAAGAAGCTGCCATTGTATGGCTTCGGGTTGAGGGATGACGTCTTCATCCCTGAGGTGAGTAGGGATGAACCAGTTTGCTGGTTTAGGAGCACTCCATGTCAGCACCAATGGTTCAGGGTGGCCGATGGTCATGCGCGAGAGGACTTCACACCCGTCACCGCCGACTTTCTCTACAACCACGTGAACAATATTGATGGGATGCCACTGCAACCGGAGATGTCTCCTCCTCTCTACCGTACTATGCTGAAGGCAGCTTTGCAGGATTCGAAGAAAGGGTGGTCTGATGAGTGGGACCTGCGCCAGGGCAGCAACATTACTGATGACTAGGCCTAGGCCTACTGGGTAGGCACCTCATGCGAGGAGTTCAGGGCCGAGCTGAGGAGAGTGGGGTTATATGAGGCCGAATGGGCCTACCAATTCCACATTTACCAACTGAAACAATTGATGCCGGAATTGCTGAGCAGATGGTCGTCCAGGACCAATACATTTCACCTGCACCACGGGGAGGTGGGAATCAGCCTGTGGGATGTCCACCAGATTTCTGGGGTTCCGATCTTGGGGGCCATGTATGATGAGTTCCTCCCCGTCATGAGCGCGTGGGAGGATACAGATCAAATGCCGCGAATGGCGTCAGTGCTGATGGCACTCGTCCCTGGAGAGGACAAGGAGGCAGTGAGGGATGACCACTTTAAGAAGTGGTTCAAGTGTTCCTGAATTTCCCAGAGAATCGAGAGTTCCCTCCGAGGACTCGAACTTTTCCAAGGGAGGCCCATTAGGGTAAGGAGAACTTGTATTAGCGGATCTTGGAGGACAGCCAATGGAAGACTTGGGGTTTCACTGTCAGCACTGAACAACAGCCGATAGTCAGGCTGGAGGCGTTCATCGCGGCTCTTATCTGCGATTGGATCCTACCGGTGAGGGATACAAGCATGGGGATGCAGCCTAGCTCGTTTATTATGGTATCCATGTTGGCCATGGGGCAGCGGGTCAATCTGGGGATTCCAATGCTCTCCAAGTTGTACAGAATTCTGCGGCACATTAGCAAGGGCAAGAATCCGCCAAGGATATGCAGGCCCTTCCACCTCCTGTATGGGTGGATTGCGGTGCACATCAGGGGGATCTATGAGTACCCAAACCCTATTTCGCCACCGGGATCAAAATTCCACCCCTCCATCCTGAATGCGGTCGGGAGCTTCCCGTTCAAACTAACTGTGCCGATGGTGCTGAATCGGGTGTGGAGGGCGGATGAGTTTAATTTCCACCCCTTCCCATTGCCGACGGGGATACTTACTGACGACTGGTAGGGAACGGAAGAACATTGGGCTTACCTTCTAGCCTTTCGAGGTGGAGTTTTAGTGGAAAGAGTGGATCGTGAGTCGCTCTAAGAACCGTACACCCCACATCAGTTTGCGAGGCAGTTCCAGTGCCTCCAGCGGCTGACCCCACAGGTCTACTGGGAGGTGCGTCACGAGGATCACCCGTGTGTGATGAGGCAGTTGTGGCTCATGTTCACATGGGAAGATGGGAAGATGTGAATTGCACTGCCTCCATCCACCACCGCTTTTGGATTGGTGAGGGAGTATTCCATTAGTTGGGAAGCTGCTTACCCAGTAGAGATGCTGAAGCAGCCAACTATTCGGGTCGGTGACGGTGGGCCTCCTCTATCCCGAGGTCGGGGTTGGAGGGCAGCTAGGGCCTCTCGTGGTGGCGCGGCTGCCATGGCGGCGAGACCCGCACCGGCCGAGGGTGTGGCGGCAGTGGCGGATCCGGTGATTCCGGAAGAGCAGGTCCATCTGGAGGGGCGGCCACCGAGGGGATTTCGTAGGATATCCACTCAGGCTCCGGGGAAGCGGATGTGTCATATTGACATGGTAGAGGATGCCGTCTTCCCAGAAGCCTGGGACATTTGGGATGTCAACCTGCAATTCCTTAGCCCACCCGAGATATGGGCGCACTTGAATCGCCTAGGGATGGAGTTACCGAGAATAGGCCCAGTCCGAGCTGGTTTCATGGTGTCTCCGGCGGAGGCAGAGCAATACTTGGACGAGCTGGAGGATTACGTTCACTCCAGTGGTGTCCCTCACCTGATGACAGACCAGGTGAGGGTACTGCTGAATCGAACGGTCCCCCCGCAGTTCTCGGCCATCGACCTGAGAAAGAACTTCCCTTTGCTGGAAGAATCAGAGGACTCCTCTCAGGAGGATGAGGCTAGAGGAGGGATCCCATTGGAGGAGGGCGAGGTCGAAGATCAAGGCTCAGATTCCGACTACTTCGTAGAGGCTCTCGAGGTAGCATTCCGAACTTCTTTCTTCATAGTCCGTTCTTGGGCTAGTATGGACTTCTCACTGATGTTTGAGCCATGCAGGGGGAACTTGTACGTAGGCCTCATTCTCTCCTCTCGGCAGGTGATGATGCAGGACCTTCAGAACCTGCGCTTATGGCCACGTCCAATTCCACATCCGATTGGACCAGAGCACCCGAGGTGGCTTCTCCAGAATTTCTAGACCTTCCAACAGTATACGGAGGGCCTCGTCTCAGGGTCCCGTCAGTATTGGCTGAAGAGCGGCACCAGGAGTTCGATATCCGTAAGTTTCCTCTACCGGTTTCCTTGTCGTCATATATAGACTATGCCCACTAACGTTCATGTCCCTCTCTGTCGTACAGTTCTTCGACTAGCGTAGGCTGCTGCGGCAAGGTTAGTCGGGATGTCTGGTGGCATCCCTCCTAGGGGCATGCCAGTGATGGTGGCGATATTCCCCCCATATCCCCGAGCTGCAACACACACCATCACTGGCGGGGCCAGCAGTAGGGTCATGCCCAAGGTCATTGAGGTGGACTCCGATGAAGAGGACCGACCGGCCAGTCCTAATCCTATCGCGCCTACTTCGGCACCAGATGTCATGTTAGATTCAATGCCAGATGCAGATCTTGCAGAGGACTTCCTGCGGGTTTATCCTGCGTACGAGCCTGCCAATCATGCAAACTGGGACGAAACAACCTCTGACGAGGAGGACAGCAGCATAGTTCGCCGCCGGTCGTGGAAGCAAATCATGAGCTTCATCATGGACACCCCCCAAGCGCTATGGCTGGACGAAATGGACAGACTTCGCTCTAGGCTGCGCAAACTATGCGCTGGGGGAGTGTATTCCCAACGTCCTCACGCGCTCGTCCGAGATCTTATGGCTGAGAAGATCTGGTAGCATGATCATGGACTCAGCGTGGGCTGGAAGCGGAGGAAGGCGACTAACATCAAGAAGCTCCAGGAGGCCGAAAGTGAGGTTCAACAGTTTCAGACTTGGGAAGATGAGCACTCGGCCTCTCTTAATGTGCAATCTGAGCTGATCTCCCGGTTGAAGGCCCAGCTGGCAGAGGCAGAGGAGCTTGTGAGTCAGGATTCTGGAAAGATGGCTGCCATTCAGGGTGAGGTAGAGAGGGCCAGAGCCAAGGCTGACGAACTGTGCTCGGCCGCTGATGAGGAGGAGCGGGAGCTGAGTCAGTGGTAGCAAGCCTTGGACACCACAAGCCGAAGGGTGGTGGAGCTGCAACGCTCTTTTGACGGGGTCAACCCGTCCATGGGGGGATTCCACCCCCGGGTACTGTAACAAACTAAAAACCATTCATTGGTACTTTCGCGCTTCAATTTCTTCATTATTTGTTTTGAATGTTGTAGCATGCATGATTTCCACTGTTTGAATCGGCTCATTACATCCCTACAATGTTTGCGGGACGTTCGGTGACAATTCCCCAAGCCCACGTGGGTCAAGACCGATGTGAGAAACAGGAGATAGTTTCCTTCTCGTCCCAGCTAAGATAGAAGTGGAGACCATGGTCCAGGCATGTGGGATTTGGATTACCAGTCCGGATTTTCGAAAGATGGGAGAGGCTTGTCTGGAGAAGGAACTTCTCAAAACAGCCAAATTACCGTTTCTTTAGCGTGCCCTTATGCACGAATGGTGCGACACCAGGGGCACTAGAATCAGTCCGAACAGATGGAAACGGGAAGTGTGAATTACAATTCCCAAGATTCGGACCACTGTGGGGATGGCATGACAATAGAGGACAAATGTTAACCATGGAGGGGAAGTGGTATCCTTACTGCGTTATCCTGTAATGGGGACAAAAATGAGGGTCAACCGTTGACCATGTTCGAAACACGGGACCATATCACAAATATTGTCGGTCAATCTTTCGGGACGTTGACCCAGGACAGTTGGAGGACCATAGGTCAGACATCCATACTGTTAGGGGGTCCTTCCAAAAATGACCAGTCTTCTGGAACATTGGCCCAGGACGGTGGGTGAGCCGATGCGTCATGAAACAAGGTCGTTAGGGGGTGTCGTCAGACATGGAAGGGGACGAGGGTTCGAATAAGGGGCACGCAAACCGTGGAATATGGAGTGATGGTTTGTCCAAACAGAATCCAACAGTTAGGTAGTTACACCACCGTGGTGGGAGTACACCAGATGGGTGCATTGGTTTGGTCATGGATACTTCCTTCTTTGGGACAGGGCCTCTCTAGCGAGGGGTCCGACCAGGGGGCCGGAAAGGGGAAGGATGAGATTAATGATTTCTATAGGCTAGACCCTAGGAAAAATACCAGGGTGTCTCTACGTATCCCATGAGGATGGGAATCAAGCCATACATAGTTCTGGGATCATATTTTAACGTCATGCAGGACGAGTGAATAAGTCTGGGCGTGTTGGTACACATCCTACCAAAACTACTAAGCCCACGTGAGTCATGCTCGGTGTGGGAAACAAGTAGTGGTGGGGCTTTCCCGATACAGAAAAGGGAAGGTTAGGGTGGAAAGACGCTTGGTGAATACCGGCCCCATGATACTAATACCCCCATGTGGCGCACTTGGATTCATGAAGAGATAGAGCCGAATATGTTGGAATCCCACTTGAACATGAGGAAGTGGAAATGTGTGAATCATGACGCTCGAGATTGGGATCACAATGACGACGGTGTGACGATAGAGGGTAACTGTTAACCATGGTGGAAACGTAGCATCCATATCGTGTAAGCCTATAATGGGGAAAAACAAATGAGGGTTGACCGCTGACCATGTTCGAAACATAGGACCATGTCGCAAATGTTGTCAAAGATCCTTAGGGACGTTGGCCTGAAACGATTGGAGGGCCCTTAGGTCCAGCATCCATGGAGATCCCTTAAGACTAGTATCCATGTCGTCCAAGGGTCCTTTTGGATGTAGAAGAGGATGAGGATCCAAATAGAGAGCTCACGAAGCTTGGTAATGGGACGAAGGGAATGTCCCCATGAAAATTCCACACTTCGGGCTTTGTCAAAACACATCCGAATACGACAATGAGACATATTAGATAGAGGGAGGAAACATAAGAGGCACATGGTGGAGTAACTCAAACACCTCGCGTGAAAGAGGACATAGTCCCACATCACACCACATGACCTCTTTGGGAGAGGTTTTTGGTCAAGGGACCGAAAGCGAAAGTTAGGCTGGGTCCATGGGGAAGTGCCCGGGTGCTCCTACGTATCTCATGAGGATGAGAATCAAGACTCACGTAGTTCTTGATGGATCTTACTTTATGGTCTTAGAGCTCGGACCATAAATGGGTAAAGGGAGAATGGGACACATGTCAACAAAACCCAACTTGAATGAGGACATAGTCCCTACTTACCATGCGTTCTCTGGGGAAATCCTCGAGTCGAGGGACCGAACACGAAGGTTAGGCTGGGCCCGCGGGGAAGTGCCCGGGTGCTCCTACGTATCTCATGAGGATGAGAATCAAGACATACGTAGTTCTGAATTGTAATGTCCCGGATTTTTCATTGTATTATTTAATTTTTATGGGAATTATTTCGAGACCAGGCTCTGACACGGCGTGCATTTCCGAGGCCCAGTGAGCCTGGAACAAATGTTGAATTTAATTTAATAATTAAATTATGTGCGCGTATAGTTTTCATGAAAAAGTGGAATAACTCCCGAAGGAGCACTTGGATCAGAAATCTGAGGGCACCGTTGCATTCAGAACAGTGATTTTACCTTAGGCGAGGCCTAACTTTGGCCAGCGCAGGTTGGTGGTGAAATCTGGTTTTTGGACACCATAGTGATAAAATATTTAATAAAAATATTTTATTCCTGCAATAAGATCTTTTAAAAATCTTATATCTTTATCCTCTTTAAAAAGAGGCTTAGGCCAGGGGCCAGGGTTACAACCCCATAACTTTGAAAACCCTTGGAGGCTCTGGAGGAAACCCCCAACGTGGCGGCAGCGACATTCTTGATGGGTTTCGACGGCGACGACGACGCGGCGAGTGGATCTTCGCCGGCAAACGTGGAAAATCCAGGTAGGGCATTGTTTTGATTTTCCATTGTCCGTTCTTGGTTTCCTACGACGAACGCGTACTAATCCACGAACAGATTAGCCTACGGATCGATCGTATTTGCAGGATGGGATTTTGTGGGGATTTTGGGGATGTGATTCTTGATATTATTTTGGTTTTGTTCAACCTTCTAAAGGTGACAGACCAAGATGGACACGAACATTGATCGAGGTTCGTCCCTCTCGATTTGTTGTGTTCTTCTTCCCCAAATTCTCGGGTTCTTTGTGAGCGTTCTTCACGTTCTTCACGGGGCGATGAACAGTGGATCGTTGTGCATCCGTTCTGCGATGCAACAATCCCAAATTGAAGGATCAACACCGCAGCAGTCTTGCGTAGGTGCGATGACGGTTTTGACGGACGGATCGAAGCGGATCGGAAGAAATCGTTCTTCGGACGATTTCTGATCGGATGGCCAGAATCAGATTTTGGAGGTGATTGAAGACCTGAAACCCATGGATTCAGCTTCACGAGGACAAGGCGACCCTACATCTAGAGTTTCGTGGAGAACGGACGATAGAATCGAGATCTAGAGAATCGGCCGAGGCACATGGAGGAAGACGCGGTTTTTTGGATTTTCCCAACTACACGCCGTGTAACATGGGATACACGGCGTGTGTTCGTCGGTAGGGTTACCCGGCGTGTACTCAGAGAGTACACGGACACGAGCAGGGTACATGGCCATGGACACGCCGTGTATAACCCTCCCCGGCCAGACCCATCCAGATTCACGGGATACCCTGTGTACTGTTACACGGGCAGGCGGCACGGACACGGGCAGAGACCGTGTATGGGCACATGGCCAGCGTATATGGAGCGAGCCCAGGCACTCGAACACGGCATGTGTTTTATTCTACACGTCGTGTAGTTGCTTTTGACAAGACGAGTGACACAGGCCGTTTACACGGGCAGAACCCGGTGTCAAGGAACATGGCGTGTATTTTTCTACACGTCGTGTAGTTTGGTTTTGCACGGCATGAATAAAGGACACGGGCCGTTTACACAGGCAGTACTTGGGGTCAAGTAACATGGCGTGTAACCATACTACACGCCGTGTAACTTTTTCTTCATGTCTTGGGGCCACTTTTCTTCTGTGACTTGGACTAGTTCTTAGGGTTCGTACCCTTGGTAATCCCCTGAAGGTTTTGGTATCAACTCATTCATGCAGTATGATCCCTTCAGTAGAACTTCCCGAATAGAGTTGTTGGAATACCCTCTATGATACTTAGATCTGGATCCTCAATTCATTCATGGGACCCTAGGTAGAGTTCTTGTTATCGACGTGACCAACTTCACCCGGGCGCCGATCCTCTACTTAGCGGAATAGCTCAGACTGAGTTGTCGGAATCACACCATGTCTTGGTTGTGATCTTCATCTGAGCGTCTTGTTCCCCAGGTAATTGTGGAGTGTGTTCTCCCAGTACGAGTACTTTGTATCTCTCTCTTCAGACCTAGGAGTTTGTCCTCCTGATGGTATGCTTAGTGGAAATCTTCGAGCTGGATCCTAGTGGCGGTATCGCGATGGTCGATAGTGTATGGTTATATCTGGATAATCTTGTTATATGTTCTGTAGACATATACTGTATAGAGCTGAATGTACTTTTCTTTGTGGCATTTTCCTCTGTTGTATGTTCCTTTGTGGTTTCGGGGTGTCCTACTGGGTATTGTTATACTCACCCCTGTACGGGCTTTGCCTGCACGTGTCGTGTCTTGTGCAAACGAGCGAGCCTTTGACAGGATTCTAGGTAGACCAGGACCGGACGGTGCTTAGTGAGATTAGGCAGGCCGAGGTGTGTGCCTTCGGCGACAGGTTGCAGTCCCAATAGCTCTTTCCATAGGTTGGACTTGTTGCAGACTTTCTCAGGGTGGGCTTGTACTTTTGGCCCAAGGTTTTACTTTACAGTACTTTACTTTCCTATCGTACTCTGTGGTTGGGTTTTAGTGTATGAATGCATCTTTTCCTTTTAGTAGTTTTTACTTTTTAGCTTTGTGGGATTGGATATGGTGTGCGTGTGTACAGGTTTATAGGCAATTCCTCCCATGTTAGTAGCATGCCTACTCGGTGCTAGTCACCATCCTATAGCCTATTGGAGGCTAGCTTGGGGAGTTGCGGCTCGGGCCCCACTGGGACGGGTCGTGAAAGAGTGGTATCACAGGATGGTCGGTTTTACCTTAGGACCGAGAGTCGGTGAGTTGATTCGGGGAAACAATGTTAAGTGTTTCGAGTTCGGCTCTCAGGACAGGGACCCCAGTGTTGGTGTGGCGGCCGACGTATCCATACTCCAGGACTCTGATAACTTTTTTTTCGACCCGGAACATGAAAACACTAGTTGCATGGGGAAAACTAATGGTACATGCATCATATAGGAATGGGTTGTGGTTTCCATGTCCTTCTTGAGTCACCTCTCCAGATATACTCCCTAAATGTGATACATCTTGTTTCTTGAACGGGATGCCTCCGCGACGCACACCCGCTAGGATCCAGCAGATCGATCATGGGGATGACCCCCTCAATGATGCAGCTTCGATACAGGGACTAGATCCCCCGGTTCTACCACCAGGTGGCATGCCAGTTGTCCCGCCCCTTGTGGAGCAGCTTTTAGTGCCTGCTGTACCAGTGGAGGAAGAGCGCAGGCTGAGCGCACTCCACGAGTTTCAGAGATAGAGACCCCTCAGGTTTCGAGGTGAGCCTGACCCTCATGTAGTAGAGGACTAGATTGAGGCAGTGACCAGAGTCTTTCGTTTGGTCAGGACACCAGCAGACCAGATGGGGATCCTGGCAGTGAGCCTTCTGCAGGGCTTGGCAGGGCGATGGTAAAGTTTGGTCATCCTGACTCACGACGAGGCAAATATTGCATGGTCAGAGTTTGAGCATCTCTTCAGAGAGGAGTTTTCACCAGTTACCCTGAGAGAAGTACGTATACAGGAGATTCTTCAGCTCCAGTAGGGAACCATGTCGGTGGCTGACTATTCATCGAGGTTTACTGACCTCTCATGGTACTCAATGGATATGGTCAGAGATCAGTACTTCAGAGCTCGGACTTTTGAGCAGGGCTTGTGCAGAGATATCCGAGCTAGCATCATACCTATGAGCATTCCTACTTATGTTGGAGTGCTCGAGCGGGATTTGGTGGTTGAGAGCTTCCTGGCAGAGCAGGGATATCCGACAGTTTTCAGTAGTGGGCGAGCTAGAGCAGAGACCTCGGCGGTAAGGAGTCGACGTCAGGGACCCATGCGTGGGAGACGTTTCCAGAGGAGATCCCAGGATAGGGGATAAACTATGCATGGTTCACAGGGAGATTCCAACCATCCTTGAGAGAGGCGATGTTACTCATGTGATGGCAAGGAGCATCTCGCCTGAGATTGCCTGACCCTCCGTACTCCTAACACGGGAGTAGTGGATGGACCACCGAGGCAGAGGCAACGTGTGGAGCAGGCAGATCCGCGAGATGGAAAACGTGGCATAGGAGCTGGGAGAGTAGCTGGAGGTGGTCGGAATTTAGACCCTTTACCTCCACCACCCCCAGGAGGTCCACCCTAGGCATAGGTAGCTGGTGGACAGAGACAGGGACAGCTGGAGGCGGCAAAGGCTTATGACCCAGGTACTCCCGAAATGATTAGAGGAACTATCTTTGTCTTTTATACCTTGGTTGTTGTATTGATAGACACAGGTGCTAGTCATTTTTTTCTGGTTGCTTATCTTGTTCGAGACCTTGAGATTCCAGTTGAGCCATTGACTCGACCCTTATGCTTGGAAACACCGACTGGAGAAGATTCAGAGATCACACACCTTTGCAGGCAGTGTGACCTGACCCTTGGAGGCGAGAGTTTTTGTTGGAACCTCTTGGTGATAGCGTCGAGGCCTTACGATGTCATTATTGGCATGGATTGGTTATTCATAGTTCATTCCCAGATTGATTGTTTTAGGCAAAGGGTGCGGTGTGTCCGCAGTGATGGAATGAGGTTCTCTTTTGTCGGTGAAAGAGAGACCCAGGCAGCGCAGGATGGACTCGTGCATAGGAGGGCACAACCGATTTCACATCAGCTGGCTAGCCTAGCCCTTGGCGTGGCAGATTTTGCGAGTTTCCAGTTTCCAGCTATGGTGGCTGAGTACGAGGATGTCTTTCCAGAGGATGTCCTCGAGTTACCTCCCCAACGGGAGATAGATTTCTGCATTGAGTTGCAACCTGGGATGACCCCGATATCAGCATCGGCTTATCAGATGGCTCCTACAGAGCTTCATGATCTGAGGATGCAGCTGAATGACTTGTAGAAGAAGGGCTTTGTGAGACCTAGCGTTTCACCCTGGGCGGCCCCAGTACTGTTTTCCAAGAAGGCGGACGGGAGCTTGAGGCTGTGTATGGATTACCGGTGCTTAAATCAGGTAACCGTGAAGAACCAGTATCCACTGCCAAGGATCGACGACCTCTTCGACCAGTTGAGAGGGGCATGATGGTTCTCGAAGGTTGATCTAAGATCAGGCTATCACCAGTAGCGAGTGCGGGAAGAGGATATACCGAAGACGGATTTTAGATGTCGCTACGGTCACTATGAGTACTTGGTGATGCCCTTGGGCGTGACGAACGCCCCGGCAGTGTTCATGAGACTCATGAACCAGATCTTTCAGCCTTACCTAGACCGGTTTGTGGTGGTCTTCATCGATGATATCCTTGTATACTCTGCGTCTGAGGAGGAGCATGCGAGACACCTAAGGATGGTTCTAGACACACTACGAGAGCACCAGTTGTATGGGAAACTCTCGAAGTGTCAGTTCCGGTTAAAGGAGGTCCACTTTCTGGGAGACGTTATCTCAGCGGATGGTGTAGCAGTGGACCCGGAAAAGGTGGAGGAAGTGCTAGCATGGGAGCCACCCGGGAGCGTGACGGAGGTGCGGAGTTTCCTTGTGTTGGCAGGCTACTATCAGAGATTCATCCATGATTTCTCCAGGATTGCAGCACCCATGAAAAATTTGAAAAGAAATGGAAAACCTTTTTTGTGGACCAAGAAATGCCAGCAGGCTTTCCAGCAGCTGAGATATAGTCTGACGAGTACCCCAATCTTGAGATTACCGGAGGAGGGTGTCGAGTACGTACTTTTCTGCGACACATCAAGAATCGGGCTTGGTTGTGTCCTGATGCAGAGGCAAGCGGTGATTGCCTATGTCTCACGTCAGTTGAGGCCACACGAGCAGAACTACACAACCCATGATCTTGAGTTAGTTGCGGTAGTCTTCACATTAAAGATGTGGCAGCACTACCTGATGGGTGAGCGGTTTACCATCTACTCTAATCACAAGAGTATCAGATATATCTTTTCTCAGAAGGATCTGAATTTGAGGCAGAGGCGATGGATTGAGATCCTCTATGATTACGACTTTGAGATCGTTTATACTCCTGGGAAGGGGAATGTGGCGGAAGATTCTCTCAATAGGAAATCCAGTTCGCAGTTGCTGGATGAGGCGACAAGGCAGTTGGCCTCTTTGCAGTTTTCCTTTGTAGATGGAGAGGAGGGAGCTTACCTCCAGTCGATGATTGTTACCCCTCCACTCTTACAGCGAGTCAGGGAAGCACAGCGTGAGGATGCTAGTTGTGAGACTCTTCGTGCTCAGATATCTACAGGTGATGCTGCTGATGGATATTCAGAAGGAGGGGAACCCGTTGTCCTTTTCAGAGGACGCACAGTAGTACCAGTGACGTTGTGGGAGGAGGTTCTGAGGGAGTTACATACATCCCCTTTGGTGGTACATCCGGGCATGGAAAATATGTACCAGGACCTCCTACGTCAGTTATGGTGGTCAGGGATGAAGAAGAGTGTGGCAGAGTTTGTTTCTCGGTGCCTTACTTGTCAGCAAGTAAAGGCTGAGCACTAGGTGCCAGCAGGTTTGACTCAGCCCCTTGAGGTGCCAGAGTGGAAGTGGGATGGGATATCCATGGACTTCGTGACAGGTTTACCACGCACGTCCAGAGGACACGATGCCATCTGGGTGATCATTGACCGACTCACCAAGTCGGCCCACTTCCTAGCCATACGGGAGCAGAGTTCGGTAGAGATCTTGGGACGCCTCTATGTGTAGGATATAGTTCGGCTTCATGGATTACCATCCACGATCGTCTCAGATCGTGATGCCCATTTCACATCCTGGTTATGGAAGGGATTACAGGAAGCTTTTGGGACTCAGTTACGCTTGAGCACAGCGTTTCATCCCCAGACTGATGGTCAGACAGAGCGGACCATCCAGGTCCTAGAGAATATGCTACGAGCTTGTATACTTGAATTTGGTCGTATATGGGAGGATCACCTACCACTGGTGGAATTTGATTACAACAACAGTTATCATTCCACTATTGGTATGGCACCATTCGAGGCTATATACGGGCGACCTTGCAGGTCGCCATTTTGTTGGACTGACCCGGGAGAGTCAGCACTCATGGGTCCAGAGATGGTGATAGCTACTACAGAGAAGGTGTAGGTCATCCAGGAATAGATGAAGACTGCACAGAGTCGGCAAAAGTCTTATGCCGACCGGAGGCGGAGGCCTTTGGAGTTCGAGGAGGGAGACCATGTGTTCCTTCGGGTCTCACCTCGACGGGGACTGCGGAGATTTGGCTGAGGTGGCAAGCTATCTCCGAGGGTCGTTGGCCCTTTTCAGGTTTTGAGTAGATTTGGCGAGGTGGCGTATCGCTTGGCTCTACCTCCTCAGATGGACTGGGTACACAACGTCTTCCTTGTGTCGCAGCTACGGAGGTACGTGCATGATCCATCACACGTCATCGATTGGGGTGAGCTGGACATCGACGATGGAGTGACCTTCCCTGAGAACCCAGTGGAGATCGAGGATCGGCAGGAGAAGATCCTTCGTGGACGAGCTATTCCCTTGGTACGTGTCAGGTGGTAGCACGGGAATCTCCAGGAGAGCACGTGGGAGCAGGAGGCTCAGATTCGCGTGCAGTACCCACATCTTTTTGAGTAGCCCTTGTTTTGGCTTTTCGGGGACGTAAAAGACCTAAGGTGGGTGTGATGTAATGTACCAGATTTTTCGTTGTATTATTTAATTTTTATGGGAATTATTTCAAGACCAGGATCTGACACGGCGTGCAGTTCCGAGGCCCAGTGAGCCCGGAACAAATGTTGAATTTAATTTAATAATTAAATTATGCACACGTACAGTTTTCCTGAAAAAGTGGAATAACTCCCGAACGAGTGCTCGGATCAGAAATCTGAGGGCATCGTTGAGTTCAGAACAGTGATTTTACCTTAGGCGGGGCCTAACTTCGGTCGGTGCAGGCTGGTGGTGAAATCTGGTTTTTGGTCGCCACAGTGATAAAATATTTAATAAAAATATTTTATTCCTGCAATAAGATCTTTTAAAAATATTTTATCTTTATCCTCTTTAAAAAGAGGCTTAGGCCAGGGGATAGGGTTACAACCCCATAACTCTGAAAACCCTTGGCGGCTCTGAGGAAACCCTCAATGTGGCGGCAGCGACATTCTTGATGGGTTTCGACACCGACGACAACGCGGCGAGTGGATCTTCACCGGCAAATGTGGAAAATCCAGGTAGGGCGTTGTTTTGATTTTCCATTCCCCGTTCTTGGTTTCCTATGATGAACGCGGACTAATACACGAACAGATTAGCCTGTGGATTGATTGTATTTTCAGGATTGGATTTTGTGGGGATTTTGGGGATGTGATTCTTGATATTATTTTGGTTTTGTTCAACCTTCTAACGGTGACGGACCAAGATCGACACAAACATCGATCAACATTCGTCCCTCTCGATTTGTTGTGTTCTTCTTCCCCAAATTCTCGCGTTCTTTGTGAGTGTTCTTCACGTTCTTCATGGGGCGATGAACAATGGATCGTTGCACATCTGTTCTGCAACGCAACGATCCCAAATTGAAGGATCAACACTGCAGCAGTCTTGCAGAGGTGCGACGACGGTTTCGGCGAACGGATCGAAGCGGATCAGTAGAAATAATTCTTCAGACGATTTCCGATCAGATGGCCGGAGTCGGATTTTGGAGGCGATTGATGACCTGAAACCCATGGATTCGGCTTCAAGAGGACGACTTGACCCTACATCTGGAGTTTCGCGGAGAACGGATGACAGAATCGAGATCCGTAGAATCGGCCGAGGCGCGCGGAGGAAGACGCAGTTTCTGGGATTTTCCCGACTACACGCTGTGTAGCATGGGATACACGGCGTGTGTTCATCAGTAGGGTTACCCGGCATGTACTCCGAGAGTACACGGACTTGGGTAGGGTACACGGCCATGGACACGCCGTGTATAACCCTCCTCGGCCAGACCCAGCCAGATTCACGGGATACCTCGTGTGTTGTTACACGGGCAGGCGGCATGGACACGGGCAGAGACCATGTACGGGCACATGGCCAGCGTACACAGAGCGAGCCCAGGAACTCAAACACGGTGTGTGTTTTATTCTACACGCCGTGTAGTTGATTTTGACAAGATGAGTGACACGGGCCGTTTACACAGGCAGAACCCGATGTCAAGGAACACGGCGTGTATTTTTCTACATGCCGTGTAGTTTGGTTTTGCACGGCTTGAATAAAGGACACAGGCCATTTACTCGGGAAGTACCCAGGGTCAAGGAACACGGCGTGCAACCATACTACACGCCATGTAACTTTTTCTTCATGGCTTGAGCCACTTGTCTTCTGTGACTTGGACTAGTTCTTAGGGTTCGTACCCTTGGTAATCCCCTGAAGGTTCTGGTATCAACTCATTCATGTAGTATGATCCCTTCAGCAGAACATCCCGAATAGAGTTGTTGGAATCCCCTCTATGAGACTTAGAGCTGGATCCTCTATTCATTCATGGGACCCTAGGTAGAGTTCTTGGTATCGACGTGACCAACTTCACCCGGGCGCCAATCCTCTACTTAGCGGAATATCTCAGACTAAGTTTTTGGAATCACCCCATGTCTTGGTTGTGATCCTCATCTGAGCGTCTTGTTCCCCAGGTACTTGTGGAGTGTGTTCTCCCAGAACGAGTACTTTGTATCTCTCTCTTCAGACCTAGGATTTTTTCCTCTCGATGGTATGCTTAGTGGAAATCTTCGAGCTAAATCCTAGTAGTGGAATCACGATGGTCGTTAGTGTATGGGTATATCTGGATATTCTTGTTATATATTCGGTAGACATATACTGTGTAGAGATGATTGTACTTTTATTTGTGGCATTTTCCTCTGTTGTATGTTCCTTTGTGGTTTCGGGGTGTCCTACTGGGTATTGTTATACTCACCCCTGCACGGGCTTTGGCCGCACGTTTCTTGTCATGTGCAAACGAGCGAGCCTTTGACAGGATTCTAGGCGGACCAGGACCAGATGGTGCTTAGTGAGATCAGGCAGGCTGAGGTGTGTGCCTTCGGCGATAGGTTGCAGTCCCAGTACCTCTTTCCACAGGTTGGACTTGTTGCAGACTTTCTCGGGGTGGGCTTGTACTTTTTCCCCAAGGTTTTACTTTACTGTACTTTACTTTCTTGTCGTACTCTATGGTTGGGTTTTAGTGTATTCACTCATCTTTTCCTTTTAGTAGTTTTTACTTTTCAGATTTGTGGGCTTGGAGATGTGTGTGCGTGTGTACAGGTTTATAGGAAATGCCTCCCATGTTAGTAGCATGCCTACTCGGTGCTAGTCACCAGCCCCTGGCATATTGGAGGCGGGCTTGGGGAGTTGCGACTCGGGCCCCACTGGGATGGGTCGTGACATGAATGGTGGCATGGTAAGGTACGAGTGCCAGGGAATAGGGGATTTCGGGCGTGGCCCTTGCACTAAAAGAAGCGGAATTTGATAAATCTTGTTTGTCCTTTAAGGTGAGTGGTTTTTTTGTGAAGTGACAGGTCTAGAGTAGTAGGTTGTGGTGTCGCCACAAGAATCAATCCGTGATAGGCGTTGAAAAATGGAATGGCACGTGACCAATACCCAACGTGATGTCCTCTACAACGAGGTCATCATAATGCAGTGCCATTTTTCGTCGTGCAGCCAGGACGATAATGTCACAGTTTAGGGTCGTGCGATAGGACCAAGCGTTCATTTTTAATGTCATACAGTGCAGACGTAGCAGAGGCGATTCTAGGCGGGGAATGTGCGCAGTGTCATGAAACACAATTGATGGAGACATGATCTCACATCACACTGTACACCACTCCAAGAGGGAGACCTCAGGCCAAGGGGCCTATACAGAGGTAAAAGGTGAAAAGAGGGGGGAGAGACTAGCTCCCTAAATGGGATGGACATGAAGACAAGGCATCCGGGCGGTCTTACGTATCCCATGAGGATGGGAATCAAGCTGAACGTAGTTCTAGATGGATCTTAGTTTATGGTCTTAGAGCTCGGACCATGAATGGTGACAACTTCCCAAGTAAGCGTTGACATCAACCCGATCCCTAAGCCCACGTGAGTTAAACTCGGTGTGGGAAACAAGGGGGGAATCCTCATCGCAATACTTGGGGCATCCATCAAAGGGGAGTCGGTAGAGAGCCCCAAAGGACTCCTTTGACACGGCTTGTTCCCCCAACGCGCAGATGTGCACAGAGGAATAGTGCCAAGAGTTCCGAGACTCCACTTGGACACGATGAAGTGATGAAGGGTGTGAATCGTGTACCCGACATTTTGGTCTTAATGGGTTGGCGTCGCGATAGAGGAAAACTGTTAACTATGGTGGAAACGTAGCGTCCATATCACGTTAGCCAGAGGTGGGAACAACAAACGATCATCGACCGTTGACCATATTCGCAACGCGGGATTTTATCGATTTGTTGTCTGAAACCCTCGGGGGCGTTGGCCCGTAACGGTAGGAGAGCCCTTGGGCGTAGTATCCAGGACGTTCTTCGGGGTCCCTCTGGGTGTGAAAGCTGATGGAATCCCTAATGCAGGGATACACAAAGCCTGGAAAGCGGGTGCGAACGTGTCCGAGTAAAGTTTGGCATTCCATGTAATAAACCAGAGTACCCTTAGGCACGTTTGTGAACCGTCGGAAAAGGCCAATGAAACATCTCGAGAATGAGAGGTACATAGCGTGGTCATTACAAGACCGACGTGAATGAGGACATGATCACATACCATGTCATATACACCCCTCGTGGAGGAAGGGTAGGCCAAGGAGCCAAGGTGGGATGAAGATTCCCGAGAGATGGGGCTGGACCCGAAGCCTAGACATTCAGGTGATCCTACGTATCCCATGAGGGTGGGAATCAAGCCATACGTAGTTCTATAGATGCATTTTAACATCATGCGGGACGAGGAGGGGAGTAATATACCCCCAAACAAGGGAGGTGTATGGTACGGAGAATAAACCAACGTGAATGAGGACATCGTCCCACACCACACCATACACTCCTATAAGAGAGGACCTGGGCTGGGGCCCGAAAAGGCCAAGTGGCCGAAGGATGGGCCTCGTGAGGGAAGGTGTACGACATGGTACATGATCCTGATGTGAAAGAGGACATAGTCCCACACCACACCGTACGCCCCAGGTAAGAGGTTGGGCGAAGGGGCCCGAGAAGTCCAAGGGGCCTAAGGTCAGGCATCAGTCAAGAAGGCCTAAATGGTTTGCAGTTTAGCATCTTACGTGAGGATGGGGAAAGAGATAACTATATCTAATCTGGGGGTGTGTACGGCATGGCAAGTAACCTGACGTGAAAGAGGACGTAATCCTACACCATGCCGTACATTCCTTATAAGAGAATTGGGGTCGTGGGCCCGACCGCTAGCACCACCCGGAGAGAAGTTTGTCACTTTGGGATGGGGTAGAACGAATCACTACACTCGATGTTTGGGACATCTCGGGGTGGACCTGAAGATCCAGGACTCTTTCGACCATGTTCGAAATACAGCGTCCTGATGGTGACCTGATATGGGAGAAACAAATGAGTGTCGACCGTTGACAAAATTCGCAACCCAGGACTTGTATCGACTTGTTCCTTGAAAACCCTTGGGGCCATTGTCCCGTATCGGTAGGAGAGCCCTTGGGCGTAGTATCCAGGCCGTTCTTGGGGGTCCCTTCGGGTGTGAAAAAATGATGGAATCCCTGTCAAGGAGTGGGTGAATCACAGCTGTATCCATCCACGAAATAGGCGAACATCTCCAGGGGGATGTGCAGCTGGGTCGAGGCTTGCTTGATATGAGTTGGGGAAAAAGTGTGCACCCTTCCATATGTATTGACCCAAGGGGAATATTTTGGCTTTTGGGCTGGGCCAACAGAAAAAGTATCCGGGTGTTCCTACATATCCCATTAGGATGGGAATCAAGCCATACGTAGTTCTCTATGAAAAAAGAGAGAAATGGGGCTGGACCCGAAGCCTAGACATTCAGGTGATCCTACGTATCCCATGAGGATGGGAATCAAGCCATACGTAGTTCTCTAGATGCAGTTTAACGTCATGCGGGATGAGGATGCATCTCATTTGGGGATATATAAGGTACGGCAAGTAATCCGATGTGAATGAGGACGTAGTCCCGCACCATACCGTACAATCCCACAAGAGGGTGAGTTGGGGAGAACCAAGGGGCCTGAGGTTGGGTCGCGGTCAGGGATACCTGACCAGCTTGCGGTTTAACATCTTGCAGTGAAGACGGGGGTCATGGTCACGAGGAGGCCAAGGGGCCTGAGGATGAGCCTCGGTCAGGAAGGCCTGACCGGCTTGCAGTTTCACGTCTTACAGTAAGGACGGGGGCCAGGGGCCCAAGGAGTCCAAGGGGCCTGGGGCTGAGCCTCGGTCAAGAAGGCCTGAATGGCTTGCAGTTTCACGTCTTACAGTAAGGAAGGGGGGAGATCTTAGTCTAAGGTCATAGAGGTCGGACCATTTTGTGTTTTATCATCCCGCAGGACAACGGTGCAGTTTAAGGTCGTGCAGGACCATACTGTTTAAGGTTGTGTTGGACCATAACGTGCAGTTTAAGGTCATGCGGGACCCTGTAGGATTAAGCAAAGTACCGCTTGAGTAACATGGAATTTGTGGGAGGAGTTATGTGCTCACCTTCCGTGGTCACCAAGGAGTACGCCCCGTTGGGGTAAACCTTATGGATGATATAAGGCCCTTCCCATTTGGGTTCTAGCTTGGGTGGTTTCCTACCGGGGATCATTGGTGCTCGAAGGGCCAGTACTAGGTTGCCCTGTAGAAAAGAATGGAGGTGAACCTTCTTGTTGAAGGCCCTCGCTATCTTATCCTGATGTCTTTCCAGATTGTGTAGGGCACGAAGCCGATTCTCATCCAGTGCTTCTAATTCAGCTAGACGGATTTCGGCCACCTCATCTGGCACCTGTTGATCATAGACTACAGCGTGTAACGATGGTAGATGGATCTTAATGGGTAGAACGGCCTCAACCCCGTACACCAGGGAATATGGGGTCACCTGGGTAGAGTTGTGAGTCATCGTCCGATAAGCCCAGAGGGCATTGGGGAGCTTGTCCGGCCAACTTTTCTTGTTCTGACCAACCATCTTCTGTAGAATGTTAGAGAGGGTTTTGTTGAATGCCTCAATCTGTCCATTTTCCTGTGTGTGGTAGTGGGAGGTATGGTTCGAACGGATTTCATACTTGGCGTACAATTTCTTTAGTTCAGCCGCTCAGATGTTGGTGCCGTTATCGGTGAGGATGGCGTGAGGGACCCCAAACCGGTAGATAATATTGGAGCTCACAAAGTCGATGATGGAACAGGCCTTGACCTCTTTAAGTGTAACTGCTTCCGCCCACTTGGAAAAGAAATCTGTAGGAGTCAGGATGAATCTATACTGGCGAGCTGTTGCCGGTGGGTATGGTCCCACTACATCAAGTCCCCATACCGCAAATGGCCAAGAGTACTTGGTGGGATGGAGGGGCTTCAGCGGCCGATGCAGGAAGTTGGCGTGAACTTGGCACGCGTGGAATCTCTTGTCATACCCGATACAATCATGGATCATAGAGGTCCAGAAGTACCCCAACCTCCGGATTTGATGGGACAGCTTCGGCCCAGCTTGATGGGCGCCATAGGAACCGGCGTGAACCTCTTGCATAACTTGAGGAATCTCTACTCCTTGAATGCAATGGAAGAGGACGCCATCGAAGCTTCGCTTATAAAGGATCTGTTCAAGACTGGGGCTGCTCTGGTGGGTAAATTGCAGCGCACGGCGTCGGATTCGCTCGCGCTCGGCCCGGTTGTCCGGGAGGTGACCATTTTGGAGATACTCGACAAAAGGTGCCCTCCAGTTGGGAGCGGCTTCAACCACTGTGTCTGACGAACCCGGGACCCCTGACGTAGAGGGCCCAGCAGTGAGATGACTTACCCACAGGCCATCATTTTCCTCTTGGGTGACGGGGGCAATGACTCTCCGGTGTTCTACATGTATGATCAAATCATCTTGCTTGGGTTCTGCGAGCAACGCGGAAAAGCTAGCTAAGGTGTCTGCTTGACCATTCTGTGACCGTGGTACATGGGTAATCTCTGGTCGAGAAGAGAACTGGGCCATTAGGCGGAGGGTGTACTCCAGCAATGGTACAAGCTCCAGCTTCCTGACGACATAGTCTCCATTGACCTGTTTGATTACCAGATCGGAATCTCCTTTCACATGTAGGTGGGGCACGTCGATCTCAAGGGCCAACTCGAGGCCGGTGATAAGAGCCTGGTACTCTGCCTCGTTGTTTTTACAGCCTTCTGACAATAGAAACGAGTATGGAAGGATGGATTGCACCGGGGTAATGAAGACAATACCCAGGCCCACTCTGTTGAGCTTAGGATCGTTGAGCCTCCTACCAGTGGGGCTCCGGGAGGCACCGTCGAAGTGCAGTTTCAAACACGGGACGGCATGATCGACTGAGAGGATCGTCTCATCAGGAAAATCCAGGTCCAGGGGTTGATCCGCAGAGGTTAGATGGGCAGCTAAAAAGTCTGCCAATGCCTGTCCCTTAATGGCCTTCTGAGGTACGAACCTGATATCAAACTGCTGTAGTATCACCACCCACCGCGCTAGTCGGCCAGTCAGCATGGGGCGGTTCAGGATGTACTTCAGTGGGTCTACCTGGGAGACCAATTGTACCTCATGGTGCTGCAGGTAATGCCGCAACATCTGTACGGCAAAGACGAGCGCAAGGAAACATTTTTCGATAGGGGAGTATCTGACCTCCGTATTGAGAAGCATGCGGCTGAGATAGTAGAGACTATTCTCAGTACCCTCGTTATTCTTCTGGGCGAGCAGTGCACTGAGGGATCATTCCAGGGCAGTCACGTAAAGGACCAGTGACTTTCTGGAGACGAGTGGCATCAAAACCGGAGGTTGGAGCAGATACTGCTTGATTTCCTCGAAGGCGGTCCAACACTCCTCATCCCATCCGTAGGTGGTACCCTTCTTCATGAGCCGAGAAAAGGGCTTACACTTTCCGGCCAGATTCGCGATAAATCGGCGTATATAGGCTAAGTGGCCTTGGAGGCCTCGAAGTTCCTGGATATTGCTCAGGGGAGGCATTTGGCTGATGGCCTTGATCTTCTTTGGGTCGATCTCAATGCCTCGGTATCTAACAACAAAGACAAGAAACTTCCCAGAGGTGACCCCGAAGGCACACTTCAACGGGTTCATCTTCAGGTGACGGGAATGGAGGTAACCAAAAACCTTCTCAAGGTCTTTGAGATAGTCCTGGCGCTAACATGATTTGACCACCAGGTCATCTATGTAGCATTCCACCAGTGTCCCAAGAATCTTCTTGAATATGCGATGCATGGCCCTATGATAAGTGGCACCTGCATTTTTCAATCCGAAGGGCATAACCTGGTAGAAAAAGGTGCCTTGGAGAGCCCTGAAGGTAGTGGACTCCTCGTCCTCGGGGGCCATCCAGATCTGGTTGTACCTGGAATACCCGTCCATGAAAGAGAGAGCTTGGAACCCGTCTGTGGCATCAATCAATAACTCAGTCACTGGAAGTGGGAAGTCATCCTTTGGGCAATGGCGATTAAGGTCGCGGAAGTCGATGCAGACTCTGATCTGCCCATTCTTCTTCCTGAATAGCACAATGTTGGCAAGCCACTTGGGCTACTGGACTTCCTTAACGAAGTTGGATTTGATAAGCTTGTCAACTTCGGCCTCAACCATAGCACCATGAGAGGGGTGCATCTTCTTGGGAGGCTTCTTAAACCCACGATGGTTTTCCAATAGGCCCAGACGGTGAACGGCTACTTGAGGGTCTAGTCCTGGCATCTCACCGTAACTCCAGGCAAACACATCGTGGTGTTTTTTGAGAAAATCTATGTACCGCTGTCGCTCCTCGGGGGATATGGCTGCACTGATCAATGTGGGTTTTGGATATACCTCACTAACAAGGTTCACCTATACCAGTTCATCAACCGTGGTAGAGACACCTTCCTCAAAGGTGGGGGGAGCATCCTCCAGGTCTTCCTCTCCACCCGTGGGGGGATCTCCCGCAACCGGAGATACTTCTGGGTTATCAAAACTTGAGGGGCAGCTGGTGCCAGCTTGGGCAGTAGTTGTCATCATATCAGGAGACTCACTCGCCATTGAGACCATAGCAATGAAGGAAGTCTACCCTATCCCATCTGGCCTTTGGCCTAAGGGGCCATGTTTGATGAAATCAAAGCAGTGGTGACGTGTCGGCCTGAGTCGGTTGATTCCATACAGGCAGAAGAGACACGTATGACGTACCACCGTTTTCATAAGCTTTACATCCTGGTACCGTACAGGGGTAGGAGGTTATAGGATCACCTGGGCCTAGTTGGTGTAGGAGTACGAGGTGGTTTTCCGTCGTCGCTTAGACACGGGAATACGTCTTCCTTGTGTACCCGAAACAACAAAACATTGCCCCATGTCGGGGGTCGTGGCCTCCAATCGGTGGATCGGGAGGATGTAGGCGTCATCCATGCTTGCCCAGGGATCACTTGTGACTGGAGCAGTTTCATCCTCACTTACTAGGATTTGCTTATCCTTACTCTTGTAATAATCAGCATCCAGATAGTGGGCCTCACAAGAGGCGAAAGGAGACGCATCTCCTTGGAGCATGCTTACTCGACCGTTGAGTGAGTATTTGAGGCACTGGTGATATGACGAAGGGACTGCTGCATGCAGATGGAGCCATGGCTTACCCATCAATGCGTTGTAGGCGGTGTCCTGAGAGACGACCATGAATTCAGTGTTGGAAATTAGGCCACTGAACTGGGTCTTCAGGCGGATCTTGCCCACTGGGGTTTGCTCGGTCCTATCGTACCCCTGGATTCTGAGGTCAGAGGGAGTTAAATCACCTTCAGACAAACCCAGCATTCGCAGTGTCCGAGTCGGGATTAGGTTGATTCCGGAACCTATGTCAACGAGGCAGCGACAGACTTCCACACCATTAAAGTGGCCAGTGATGTACAGCGGGTGAATGTGCCCCTATATAGGAGGGTCCTCATCTTCACCGGAGAATTAGATAACCGCCCGACATTCGGCATTCTCAATTGCCTCGTCATGGAAGGCTTCTACAGCTGCTACCTACGTCTCAAACTGGAGGGGTCTCCTTAGGGCCTCGGCAAGTGCCTCGCACATTTCAGATGATAGGCGAAGGGCCTCAAGGATAGAAAGCCTTACTAGGATGTCGGTCAGGTGCTTCAGGACATCATACTTTCATGCCAAACGCGAGCCTCTACTTACAAGAGGTCGTTCTGCAGTTGGAGGCATAGCGGGTCCTGCAGGTTGAACTGACGGTTGGCTAGTGCTGGGTACATCCTGCTGCTTACTAATTGAAGCCTAGAGAGTAGTTGCTAGAATATGATCGGATAGTGGAGACTGGCCTGTAGCCGAGTAAGACTGGTTTTGATACGAACGAGGCATCTCTCCCTGATCTAGTAGCACAAACAGTGGTGGAGGTGGAGCTGAGGGCGTTAGATGGGGTTGCGCATGCTGAGCTCTGCGCTGACCCTGTTGTCTGGTCTCAGTAGCATGCACGGCTTGGCTAAAAGTGCCTGCTAAAGTGCCTCAACGACCAGCATGGTTGTGGTTCCGCTGACGTTGACGTCGGCTGGGGAGGTTCGCCTGGCGTTCCCCTTCATCAGGAGTCATATAGGGCTTTACCAGCTCCACGGTGTTAACCGAAGCGTACCCCTGGCTGTCACTCGACGAGTCATCCACCACCGAGCTAATTCTGGGAGGAAACCCATTTCAGGGGGCATAAAGTCGCCAAGAGTGTGGGATGAAGACGGCACTGGCGGAGTGCGTTGTTTCTTCTTGCGTCGTCGCTGCTTGCCCTATTGGGAAGAGGTCGACTGTGAAGGCGATGCAGAGGTACTGGCTACTTCTTCTGAAGGTTCTGGCTACTTTAGGGGCGCCCGAATGATACCATGGGCACGGACGACGGTTCTTCGATCCATCCATTCATCGTATTTCTGGGACCCGCGGATGGGAACCTGCTGCCACTCGCCTTCGCTGTCGCTACCGATCATTGACCCTGCAAAGACACCCGCCACTTCTGTCGATGTCGGGCCCAACCTGACTTTGTTGTTGTTGACCTGGTATTGAAGCCAATCTTTAAACACATAGAATGGCTTGAGGGTGTTCCCCAGAATCTGATGGTAAGGACAGTAGTTGGGGTGATAGGTGAGATTCACCTATGCCGGCCTTCGACACTCGGGTAGGCGCACAATTCCTTGCTCTAGATCACTTCAGAAGTATCCAGGGACCTGATTTTTGTTAAACAAATAAGTCTGGTGCCTTCTTTTCAGATAGGGGGACCTGGGGACCTGGCCCTGACGAGGAGCCAGAGGGGGCTGCCAAGGAGGCGGCGCCTGATTGTCTCGCCTAGGTGGAGGTGGCGCATTGCGCGGGGGAACCTATCGATTCTGAGGTGGTCGCTGCTGGGTAGGAGCCTATGCTTGAGGTGGAGGACCTCTGCAGGGTTGTGGGGATGGTGTCGTTGGCAGTAATTCCAGCTGCCTAGGGGCTTCTATTTGGGCCACCGTGGCGGGTTCAGCTCTGGCAGTCCTCCGGGCTGGGATCATAGGGGGCAACGAGCGTGCTTGACTAGCCTGTTGCAGAGCCTCCTCAAGGCATTGTGGCTTATATGAGAAATCTCAGAACCCTCCAGGGTAGTTCTGGGTAATCAGGGAGGCTACCCGCTCCGTTTTAACATTCCCTACACACATCGTCAGTAATTTCTCCTGAGTCAGTGGCATATCGAGAGAGTACGTAAGTCCCTTCCACCGAGCGATGAAATCTGCGACTCGCTCATCAGGCCTTTGCTTGCACTTGAAGAGGTCTGCAATGCTGGTCTTCCGCGTAGTGGAGCTGAACTGGTATAGGAACTGCCGGCAGAGATCCTCCCAACCGGTCACCGATCCGATAGGGAGCTGGTTGTACCAGACGAATGTGGGACCTTCCAATGTCTGTACGAAACATCGGAGCTTGGCGACTTCTTGCTGGGCCGGGGTCCCCAGCATGGGGCCACACCTGGAAGAAAAATGAGCCAAGTGCTGTGGCGGGTCCCCTGTCCTATTGAAGGGAAAGAAAGTGGGCTTCCCAAAACCCAGGGGTGCGGGCATATCATCCACCCACGCGGGATACGGTTTGTCATCCGGTGGGACCGCCACCTGTCGCATTTCCAGCGCTTCGAGGTGGGCTATGAGTGCCGCTATAAGATCATTCGGGTGGGGGTACCAGTCTTAACGGGGATCCCTAATCACAATCGCATTGCCAGGTTCTTCAACCCAGTAGATGGATTCGGCAGTTCGTGGATCGACTGGCGGAACGGCCTGTGGGGTGACTGGGGGAACCCGGACTGGGTTCTTCAGATTGCCCCGTCGTTCAGGAGGGTTTGGTGAGACGTATTGCGCCCTCTTGCCGTAGGTTCCGGCTTCTGCCCTGCCTGTGGAAGTAGCATGATCAGGGTTTCCTGGAGGCATCTCACCGGGGGGAAATTTTTCCTGCCCCTGCTGCCCCGGCTTGGGATTACCATAGTCGGGTCGCCGCTCTACAGCGCTCTCAGCCAAGAGTTTGTCAACCAACCTCTTCTGTTCAGCAAGCTGTTGGCGTAACGTGGCCTTCTCAGAATCTTCGTCCGTTTTCTGTACAGAGGCAGACAGGTCGGAGTGCTTGACAGTTCTGACGTGATCCTTACCCTTACCAGCATTTCGACTGAGTACCAGCAACTCAGTGGGTACAAGGAGGCCTAGAAGGTTCCTCTGCTGACGGGTAACCCTCCCTGATGGGTCCAGCAGTGGCGGTACGCCCTCGAAGGATAAGTCTCCATCAAGAAATTCAAGCTCGTCTTCCTTGTCCACTACATCAGCCATGTGGACTGCGACCCCTCTCGAGGGCATGTCCTCAATGTCGCATAACGAATCAGGCTGCCGTTGGATAGGGTCGAAGAGGAGAGCAGCATAGTGTCCCCAGCCACGGACTTGCACATGGGGGGTACCTTCCCTAATGACTCTGCGGAGTACTTTGAAACTCTGAACACATTTTTGTTGAAGGGCGCTCTGATGTCCTGGTGACTCAGGGTGTTGGGCCATAAGGAGTGCGGCCAAGTCGATCAGGAGGCATTGCTCGCCAATTTCTTCAAAGTGCTCTCGACTTCTGGGGTACATCACCCACTCGTAACGAAGGCAGAAGTGTGTCGCCCATAGGGTTCGGCAAAAGTACCCCGCTTCTCCTAGGGTAAGGGACTCTGGCGCGTGAAAGTTTGGCGCCGCCGTCGGCCAGAACTTATCCGGGAAGTGATCCACTGTGAGAATGCTCCAGAAGCTCCTGGGTTCGGACTCGGGGTCTGGCCCTGTATTTCCCCACTCGTCAACCGGGGGCGGCTGAGGGACCGGTAGCGGTACCGAGGTGGACCTCTGGGATAGTAAACTCGGCGGTGGAGAATATGGCGAACGAGCTGATGGGCCTCCGAATTCTGGGCCATCCTCTGAAGAGTGAGGTGACCTGACCACGATATCATGATACGATGGGCTAATAGCCACAGCTTCTGGAACATGAGTCATGGCTGCCGGTGATAGGTCATGTCATTGCTCTACTGTCGTTGGTCCCCAAAATAGCTCTCTGTGATCTCTGGTAGAGGTAGAGGGCGCTTCTGGTGACAATGGTGGTGATTGCACTGTCGGGACCTGCGGAATTTCCACGATTTCTACCTCCTGGATGTACCTGCGGAGAGAGGTGGGAATATGGTGGACCTTGCATTCTGGGAGAATGAGGCTGACGTGCCTGGTTTCTGCCCCATTCCTTGATGCGGAGGAGCGGGGAGAAGGTTCCATCGTTGAGTCGCATTCCTCTTCAGAATCCGAGAAACGAGCCGGTTTGATCTCCACCCGCTTCCCCCCAGGATTCTTTCTGTGGTGGCGACGACCCACTCTTGTACCCCGGGGTGGCTCTTCAAGACAGGATTGATCCCCAATAGGTATTCTTGGGGCGGCTATGGCATCGTGGCGAAGAGGACCCCCACTCGAGGTGGCTGGGGTGCAAGGGGCACCAGGGCAAATGTCAAAGGGTACATGGGGAGGACCTCCATGGACGGGGGGTAGCACGAGGCATACCTCTGTGACGAGCTTCGGAGTGGGGAAAGACCATGCTCTGTGGAATGGTGGTACGGAGAAGACCTCCGTATGTAGTGACGTTACCGCGGATTGGTTCACGGTAATCATCGCCCGGGCTTGCGACCCCAAGAGTCAAACCAGCCTGCCCGTGGGGTGGCTGAGGCCTTGATCTTGGTCGGGTGAAGGAGTGCCCCTGCTCAATGTATGCAGGAACTCCATGATGTGCGTCGGCGGTGGATTGGGCCACGGTAGTTGTTGGCATCGACGTATCTGGGCGAGTGTCCCCAGCCCGGGCCCAGCGCTGATGTCGGGTCAGACGAGCTGGCGCAGGTGGTGCAGGGGCATGGCCTGCCTACTCTTCCTGTGAAGCTAGACGGCGGAGCTGACGCGGCCGAATGGGAACCCTTGCCTGGAGCCCTTGGATCGGGACTCTGAACGGGCCAAGCCGGACGTCACCTGTCTCATCAGCATAAGGTGATGAGTCATTGAGGCATTCCGGGGACAGGCTCCCGAAATGATTGACCGTTGGGGTGGGGAGCAAGGGCTCCCTGCGCGGCCTGTTAGGGAGGCGTTTACGGCGGGGATTGGATGCCTCCAGGTCCAGGTGGTCCATATCCTGAGTCGGGATGACCCCTTACTCCTCGTACCTGCGTACAAGGTTGTTGATCACCCTTCTCTGGGTGATCTCTGATGGGGAGAGGGGACGTAGGTGCCCTGTATTCACAGATGTAGAGGCCGTCGTGGCGGTAGTGGAGCCATGTGAGGTGGTTGTGCCGGTGTTTCCCATTCCCCTACGTAGGTGAGCGGGCGGTGATCGTGTCTCCATGGTGGCAACCTGGTTCCTGGGAAATGGAGAGATCAACTCATCAGCACCGTGAGGAAAAGGATGGACAACCAGTGCCCCAACGTCCTTCCATTCTCCACGTCTGTAATAAGGATCCACGCCGACACGTTGCAGAACGGGGTGCCCCACGTTCTAATGCCCCAACTTCCAGTGAGTTTCATGCCAGGCCTGCCATTTTCTTGGCAGGACCCGGCACCGGATATCTAGATCCGGTGACACATCAATCTACTGGTGTCTCAAAAGATACTAATCTCCACATTGAGGAGAATAATTTCACGTCGGGTTCACCCTTTCTGTTTCTGACGCTTTCACCAGGGCGCGCACATCCGTCTGCGGAGGACGCGCAGCTGTGGCCCCGCATTCCCTCTTTCCAAAGGCGGGCGACATCCGTTCCTTATTCAGGGACATTTTCTCCTTGATCGAAATGGGATGATGGGATGTTGGTTCTTCCTTACATGGATTCCTCCTCGGAACTCGTCACCTAGTCCAGGTCTCCCTCATAGATTTAATACGTTGTTCGTGAAACTCTTCCCAGTTCCATATTTCCATGGACGCCGGTTAATTACACTGCTTCTGTCGGGACATTCAAAAGGGTCCAGTCAGGGCAGCAACCTTCAGTCGGGAGAGTAGTCATGTCGAGGCATCAGTAGCGTGTCTGGATGCTGGGGAATTGGCATGTTTGTCTATTATCCCTGGTCACAGGGGTTCTCGAGGGCGTGGAAGCCCGAGGCCTCCCACATCGAGCACGGGGAATTATATGCCATAGACATATGTCTGGGGTTTTCTTCAGCTTCCTGTGTTTAACACAGGGTATGCCGCAAGTTTAATGTTCAGCGGAGACGGATCAGCTCGATTAGAGCATTAGAAAGAATGGATTGGATTAAGGGATTTCCCTTGAAGTTGTTCCGATACCGGGACCAGCCCATGGGCGGCTGTAAAGAGGAGCGGAATGGTATGATCTTTCTGGGATATGGCAGTCCGGGTGAGAATCAGGATGGGTGATGGAGAGTTGCATGAAGTGGAGGGGGAATGAAATGGGACCATCGTAGGGGAGATAGGGAAGTTGGGCTTGAGCCTCGAAGAGACCTCCTATGTATCCCCATGGCAGGGAATCAAAGTCCACATAGTTTGAAAGAATTAAGAGGACTTCAAGGACACTTAGCCTATATTCGGCGTTTCATCGGCAATTTATCAGGGAAAATTTTACCCTTCACCAAATTGATGAAGAAGGGAGTCACTTACCAGTGGACTAAAGAATGTCAAGAATCATTCGATATTCTCAAGAAGTATCTCTTGAGTCCATTGGTACTTATGACACCTGTTGAAGGAAGTCCACTTATCCTTTACGTGACAGCCTTAGAGTGATCATTGGGTGCCTTTCTTGCTCAGAAGAATGATACTAGGAATGAAAACAGCCTCTACTACCTCAGTCGGACTATGCTTGAAGCAGAAATCTGGTATTCAAGTATTGATAAGTGATGCCTGGCATTAATCATTGCAGTTCAGAAATTGAGACACTACCTACAACATCACAAGGTCCAATTGGTATCTTGCAATAACCCGCTCAAATTCATCCTTAGTCGTCCAATGCTTACAGGACATCTGGCAAGGTGGACAGTTATTTTGCAGCAATTCGACATTCAATATGTGTCTCAAAAGGCAATAAAGGGCCAAGATCTGGCTAATTTCCTGGCTGAACACCCTTCAGTGGAAGACACATCTTCAGATATTTAACTCCCTGATGAGGAATTCTTCTCTATTCAGGATAGTCCTCAGACATGGGAAATGTACTTTGATAGTGCTTCCAGAAGTCCAACAGGGAGGACAATGGAAAATCCTAAATTCAACAAAGTTGTCTTAGGAATTGTGCTCATTTCTCCAGAAAAGTAAGTGTTAGCTTATTCCTTCTTATTATGGGAAGGTGGTACCAATAATGAAGCAGAATACCAAGCTCTCATCGTAGGCTTGGAATTGGTGCTTCAAGCACAAGTGAATCACTTAAAGGTGAAAGTTGATTCAGACCTGGTAATAAAACAAGTCAATGGGGATTATGCCATTAGAAAAGAAAATTAATCCCTTTGAATGATCACGTCAGAGAATTAATGGTGGAATTCCCTTCATAACCGACATTTTCTTATGTCCCGAGATCACAAAATACTCAAGCTGATTCACTGGCTAATATAGCCACAGCTTTGGAAGATCCAAATCGAGACGAGACAACCATCAATATTGCCCACCGTCGTGCAATTTCACCTTATGTTCAAATCAGAAAAGAGGAAATTAATGAAGTTAGTCCCATTCCGGAACCGTATGGTCATACTACAGGATGTATGTCACCTATTAGGGAATACCTTCAAAATGGAACACTTCCACCTAATAGAGCTGAGAAAGAACAAATCTGGTGACATGTGGTCAATTTTACTCTTTATGATATCCCAGATTACTTAGAGAAAATTCTCTAAAAACTTGGTTTTGATGGAGTTCTATTAAGATGCATTTATGGGGAAGAGACAATGGCTCTCATGAAAGAAGTGCATGCGGGAATCTCTGGTGCCCACCAATCTGGACATAGACTGTCTGATCAGATTCGAAGGCTTGGATACTTTTGGCCTTCAATGATACAAGATTGTGTTGATTTCACAAAGAAGTGTCATTCATGCCAAGTACATGCCAACTTCATTCATCAACCTCCAGAGTTGCTTCGTATAACTAAATACTCATGGCAATTTGCCACATGGGGAATGGATGTGGTGGGACCTTACCCTTCATTTATGGCCAAGCAGTTTAAGTATATTCTTACTGCTACTGATTTACTTTCCAAATGGGCAGAGGAAATACCTCTCAAAGAATTCAGTTCTAAATGCGTTGTTATCTTTATCAAGTCTAACATCATTACCAGATTTGGTGTCCCTCATACCATATTGAAGGACAATGGCACCAACTTCTGTTCATCAGAGGTGAAGAAGTTGTATCAAGAATACAACATCAAATCCAATCATTCATCTCGGTATCATGCAGCGACCAATGGCCAGATAGAATCCTTCAACAAGACTCTTTCCAATATACTGCAAAAGATGGTGGATAAAGATAAGAAGTCATACCCTGATAAACTCTTTCATGATTTATGGGCTTATCGGACTACCACCCGCACTACAACGCGGTAAACTCCATATTCATTGGTATATGGAATGGAAGCAGTCTTGCCCATTGAAGTTCAACTACCCTCGCTCAGAGTATCCATTTGTGATCAGTCATCTACAGTTGAACAATCTCAAAAGTGATTGAATGAATTGGAACAATTAGATGAGAAAAGATTGTGCACTTTGCACCACTTGGAAGTCTATCAGAATTGAATAGAACGTGCTTTCAACAAAAAGGTTCATCTTCATTCATTCACTCAGGGAGAATTGGTATTAGTTCTTAGAACTCCAATGATACCAGGAAAGAAACCTCCCAAGCTTGATCCAAAATGGGAAGGACCATACTCAATACATAGGGTCTACTACAATGGAGCTTATTCATTAATCTTGATGGATGGAGAACTCATCACTACTCCAACCAATTCCAGATTTTTGAAAAAGTATTTTATATAAACACAAAATGCATCACTATGGTCCAGTATGACCTTAAACTGCACCATGGTCCGGTATGACCTTAAACTGCACCACCGTCTAGCAAGACATTAAACTGCATCATCAATGGTCCAGCATATGACCCTAAACTATTTTCAAGTCCCTTACGTCCAGCAAGACGTTAAACTGCACCATCCACAGTCCATACATATGACCTTAAACTGTTTGTATCCTTTCTTACCAGATGACGTTAAATTGTGACGTCCTAACTACATGATGCTAAACTGTACAGAAGTCTCTTACGTCTAGCAAGACATTAAACTGCATCATCCATGGTCCATACATATGACCATAAACTATTTGTACTTTCATCCAACATGACGCTAAATTGTATCGCCCCTTTTTGAAAAAGTCCCTAATACGTCCAACATGACGTTAAATGGTGTACTCTTCTGTCCTCACTGCATGACATTAAACTATGCAGTCCCCCTTTCATCCAACATGACATTAAACTGTATTGTCTATATCATCCTAATTATATGATGATAAACTATTCATAAAGTCCTTAATATTTCCTACATGACATTAAACTGTACTTTGTCCCTGCTACATGACACTAAACTGTGCAGCACTTATAGTCCTAACTGCAAGACTTTAAACTGCATAGTCCCTTCATATGTCCTACATGACATTAAACTATGCATCGTTAAGGTTGTTGTTACCTCTTGTTTCTCACACCGAGTATGACTCACATGAGCATAGAGAAAACTTCAACCATAACACCCTCTCTGGGCTACTAACCATGTGTAAGTCCCAACACCATCATTTTTTTAGGTCGTTGTCCCCAAGAACAACTTGATCACTAATTCATTCATTAATTGAACTATGCAGACTTTGATCCTTGCCTTCTAGGCTGGGTACGTAGGAAACCTCCCATGGTTCAAGACCAAAACCAATATCTTCACATTGGTTCACCTCCATCTCATACGATGTTGATTTGTGAAACAACCCCTAGAATCAATACCTTTACATTGGTTCACTTTCGTCCTTGCTATACGACGTTAAACTATACAACACTTTTGTCCAGTATGACAATAAACTACAATATTCTTTGATACCCTCACCTAAGAGGGAATCATTATTTATATTGATTTTCAATCATGTTTCATTTCAAAGACTACGTGCATACATGTAAATACCTGAACCTTTTATCTTGGGTTAAATCATCATTGCACTAAAAGTCCCCTTTCACCCTTTACATGTACGAACCAAATTTGTACAGAGGGTAGTTCTAGAACTATGTGGGCTTGATTCCCATCCTTATGGGATACGTAGGAACGTTCGAGTGTCCCTCAAATCTAGCCCCAAGTCTTTTGGGCCTAACCCCAAATTCCACATTCAGTCCCTTGACTAAAAAGTCCCCATGAAAACACACACTGTGTATTTCTTATAATGGTCTAAGCTCTATGACCCTAAACTAAGATCTCGAATCCTTTTTTCCCACACGACGTTAAATTGTAGTTCAATAACTACGCATGGCTTGATTCCCATACTTATGGGATACATAGTGAAGTCCAACATTTCCATTCAGGACTCAGCCACAACATGATTATGGTTAGTATTGATTTGTGTATCTCTACATACATTGGACAATACCCATCTTTATGTGGCATAATCCTAACCTTAAATATTTTCATAACATCATAACCCTTTTCTTGACTTCTAGTCACAAAAATGTCAAACTTCTGAGAATTCTTTTTCCAGACTATGCAGTACGTGCCCTTAGGTGGCCTTGCATAAACAGTCTCCATAACAGATTTGTCAGCCAAAAGATGCTATTATTTGACTATACAGCCAATTCCCTTAGGTGTACTTGCATAATTCAACCCCCTAACAGGTTTTTCAGATACTGGTAACTTCATTCTTGGGAAGAAAGCCTCTTTTGTCTTTATTTTTCTTAAATGAAAATATGTAGGGATCCGCAAAAATAGTCATCCATATCATATTTGTCCCATATCCTTTTTCATGATCTGAAAGTATTCAAGTCTATGGTTTATATTCTCCTTCCCTATGTTTGGGTCAGACCTTCGTAGGAGTGATATCCATCTGGTTCTTTGATAATCTTGTTTGGAAATATCTTCTCCATATTCAAGTACCAATTTCCATACAAAAAACTCTATACTTTAGAAAATTTGAATCTCCATAAACTTTCACTGGCTTTTAGCACTAGGAAAGTAAATTTCTGAGAGTTCTTTTGCCTGACTATATAGCACGTCCCCTTAGGTTTCCTTGCATAAGTATTCTATATAACGAACCTGTCATCCAAAAGATTCTATTTATTTGACTATGCAGCCAATGCCCTTAGGTGACCCTGCATAATTCAACCCCCTAACGGGTTTGTTAAATAATGGTAACTTCATTCCTAAGAACTACTTATTCTAATGCCTTTTAGCTCTTTTTTATATCATTACTCAGATTCAAATATTCTTAAGTCGTATTTTACATATTTTATCTCATACTTGAGTATGGTAGTATGTTTTCAGATGAATTATCAAGTAATTGAGTCAATTCTAATTCATTCGGTCAAAGATATTTCAACCTTAAACATTAGCCTCTTTATGTCCGATGTGCGTGACTTTAAACTACCCATAAAAGACAAGGGAACTCTGAATAAAAGTCGAGTTCCAGCTCACTAAACATACATTTTGTACGATTTAGGTAATATCGAGAAATTAAAAGATTCAATGTTTGTAGGGTTACTTATAATAATCCTAGTAAAAAAATAAAACTATTCTCACTAGGCCCATTGGATTAAGTAAATTTAAATTAGATATCAAAAGAGAATGTAGGTACAAATGATTGAAGGTGAAAGTGTTTTTCATTGATTCACAAGAGTTAGAAGGACATCCACAGACTGGAGTCTCTTCTCTTTTTCAGGAATTACAAAAGACTTTCAACATAACTCTTCATTCGATTTACGGCATCCCGAGCTTCATCAGCAGCCACCTAGAATTCATTCATTCAACTGGATACCATAAGAGATGCAGTGATACCAGCTCTTCTTGGAACAATTGTAAAAGAATGTTCTTGAGTGCGGTTTGATAAAATTTTATGCTGATCAAACAGTGACTCTGTTTCTGTCCAAAATACTTGGTAGATGGATACATGGATTTGAGAATGAAGAATTGGAAGTAAAGAGCCATTTGGAGAGAGTAATATTTTCAGATATTGTTCTAATACCATATTTGTCTTCTCTCCACCAACCGGCAGTGGAAAACATTTCATCCCATGGGTTTTCCATTTTGATATCTGCAAGGAAATGGCATGCAGGAAAAATTTGGAAGTTCACGCCAATGTTGTTGCTCTTAATGCACAGAATAACTGAAATAGAGGAGTATCAATGCAGATGCATCTCAGGCATATAATTCTTTTCATCTAGAACATTGACTCCTTGCAGATGACCATGACCATATAGAGGTAGGTAGATGCTCTGTGGGAAATTAAGATGATATTTATTCAAGTACTTATCTAAATCTGAGAGAGTGTTGTCGTAGATATCATAGTAATCATGGACAACAATGTTCATCATGTCATCAATCCTCTTGCTATCCAGTCCATCAGCCATTCTGATTCTCTTGGGAGCCATTAAATCTGCACAATATTTGAATAAATTAACTCTTAAATGGATTGATTTTTCATAAACTTTGTGAAGAAATTTCCGAAAAAATGGCAAAGGCATTAAGGGGCGCAAGTATGAATGTTTCGCACCAGTGTTAATGCGCTGCACAAGTTTTTGGCGCGCAAGTATCACCGCGCAGGTCCTATTACCTATACCGCAGCGCGACAGCAAAGAAACATCAGAAAACAGAGCAACTTGCACGGTGAAGGCAACTTGCGCGGCGATGGCTCGAAATTTTGAAATCCGGATGCTTTGTACGGAAATGGGGCCGCATATTTATAGGCCAGGCCGCACCCTTGCGTGCCGATGCATGCACACTCAACACTTGTGTGCCGCCCACTGCGCCATCAACACTTGTTCGCCACCTTTCCTTTGGTTTTCTTCTTTTCCTCAGAGTCACATCCTCATTTCTTTCGGATCCAACTCTGAGGGGGGATTTTGTTGATGCTTATTTTTGTCACAGAGTCCAAAGGAATGTAAAGGGAAATGACTTAGCACAAATTGATTCAGCCTTTGAAGAAACCTTAAAAATCGACAAAGGCATGAACAAGGCTTCAAAAGCACATGCGCTACGCAAGTTCTATCACTGTCGCGCAAGTACACTTGCGAGAAGCCTAATGGTCGCGCAAGTGACTTGCGCGCCCTATGTGATAACCGGTCAGGCTCTTCCCCATCCTATAAATAGACCCTGTGGGCCCCCCATTTCGGAGGGGGAATTTTTCCAAAAAACAGATTTAGAGCTCTGAACGCCCAAGTCTCTTCTTCAGGTCTTCCGAACACTTCTAAGGTAATTCTTTACCTAGAATGGAAGGTCTAAACAAGAGGAGTGAGGTCTAAGTGTTAGAATTCACTAACACTTGCACGCCTAAGGTGTTTTACCCTTAAGGGAAATGAACATACTTGAGCGCCTCCCTACTTCCTCACCAAAACATGTGCGCCTCTCTTCTGGAAGTACCTCAGGATAATTCTAAAGGCATTGGTCAAGGATCACCCAAGTATTACCATACTGGTTTACAAACGCGCAAGTACCCATGTGTCGCGCAGGTATACCTGCGCGACCAGGACTTGCGCACCCACGCAGTACTTGCGAGCCTGCCAGGACTTCCACGGCCCTACCTTTTTGGGTGCTTTTCTTGCCCATTTAACCCCTCTTATGTCGTTCCACCTCTCCTATTCAAGATTCGGTCTTCAAGACACTCTTCAAAGCCATTTATGGCATGATTTCTTGATTTGGATTCCTTATCTAAAAGGAACTCCGTAGAACATTTCTCAAAACCTAGTGATTTTCACATCTTTTTGTCACTAAAGATTGAGATTTCATTCATTCAACCTCATCCTTTAAAGATGAGAGAACCCCTTAAACTGGGCCTCCATTTCAGGAATAAGCCCCAATATTAATTCTCAATCCTGGGCATCCTCCTTAAGAGTAAGCCCCAAGTCCCCTAATCTGGGCATCCTTTTCAGGAGTAAGCCCCAATCTTAAAATTCCCAAATCTGGGCATCCTCCTTAGGAGTAAGCCTCAATTCCTCATTAACCTGGGCCACCTTTTCAGGAGTAAGCCCCAGTCTCAAATATGGGCATCCTCCTTAGGAGTAAGCCCCAAGTCCCTTAATTTTCTCTTAACAAAGCCTAATTTACTTTTGATCTGGATCTCCTTCTTAGGAGTAAAACCCAATCATAAGTCCCCTCCTAATTTGGGCCTCATTTTCAGGAGTAAGCCCCAAATTAGAGTATCCAAATCTCCATAAAGTACATATACCTTTATGGACCCTATTCTTTGATTTCTTCCCTGAAGTAAATCCTAATATTCATCTATTTGGGCAGTCATACATACATAAGCCCCACATCATTTCTTATGATTGCATCTTTCATGGCACAACTATCTGGTTTTACCAATACCTCTTGTTTCTCACACCGAGCATGACTCATGTGAGCTTAGAGTGTAAAAGTAATTATGACATCTTTCTTTGAGCCATCAATCATAAACATCATATTTCCTTACTCGAACTACGTGGGTTCTGATTCCTTTTCCAAAACAAAGGATACGTAGGTAGCCCATCTACGGGTATGATCCCAACTCTAAAATAATCAATGTCCTTCTGAATGACAATAAACTTCAAGTGCCCCACTGAGTGGCTTTAAAACCAGTATGGTCATCATAATGACTAAGAGAATTTTATGTATCAAAGGATAGCATTGACTACAAATCTCTAGCAAATACAGATGATTCTCTATCTATGAAGAACCTTGAATACATAAAAAAGATTCTCCAAATTTCCTACATATCAATCATTGATTTTCATATCTAAAGGAAATCTCATTTTATACTTGGTAATGTAATATGGATTCATGAACATAACATAAATCTATAAAGAGAGTCCCGGAGTAGAAAACAATTCCCCTCAAAAAGGGGTGATGAGTCCGACCTCCTATCCTCTCGACCAATGAAAATTCCAAAGCCTCATTAGCCCACAACTAATGAGCACCTACCTTTGGAAAGTAGGTTCAAATGGATATGGAATCATTGGATGTTTCTGGTTCTACGAACAAACCTGTTAGAAACCGCTTGTAATGTTTGAACCTTAAATCAATGAGGTCATCGCCAATTCCATAGGGGAACAAAAATAATTAAATATTTAATTAAAAAGTCGGTTTTAAACAATAACGCAGTGTTTTTACTATTCATCAAAAATTGAAAGTTTTCAAAAAAATACCAAAAATTCACCCTAAGCTAATTTAGATATTCTGAATCTAAAAATGAAGTCTGTTTTGAAAGATAAAATTTATAAAATTTCAAAAAATGGGTATTACTATTCATAATGGCTAGTTTGATTGGTTGTGGTGTGTTTGAACTCGAAGTTGCATACAACACAATCTATTGTATTATTCAAAGGAAAATGTACCGTTGAAGCTTGGGGTGTTACATTCTCCCCTCCTTAAAATAATTTTGTCCTCAAAATTTCTAAAATATTACTTCATAAAATGATTCATGTGGTTCTTCATCATAAGTTACACAGGTTCCCAAGTTGCCTCTTCAATCTTTTGATTTCTCCATAGAACTTTTTCCAGATGAGTTGTCTGGTTTCTCAGCACTTGTTCTCTGGTATCAAGAATTTTGACAGGCTCTTCACAGTAAGATAGATCATGTTCCAATTCAATTTACCCATAGGTGAGTACATGCATTGGGTCAGGCATGTACTTTCTTAATAGTGATATGTGGAAAACATCGTGAACTTTGGTGAGACTTGGTGGAATTTCCAAACAGTAAGCTAAAACCCCAATTTGTTCTAGAATTTTGAAAGGTCTGATGTACGTGGGACTCAATTTACCCTTCTTACTGAAACTTATAACTCCCTTCCATGGAGATACCTTCAAGAAAACATGATCTACTACATGAAATTCTAAATCCTTCCTTTAGTTATCGGCGTAGCTCTTATGCCTACTTGTGCTGCTTTGATGTGGGTTTGGACAACCTTCACCTTTCCCATCGTTTCCTCAACAAGTTTTGGGCCTACGAGTTTTCTTTCACCAACATCATCCCAACAAGTTGGTGTGTGACATCTCTTTCCATATAAAACTTCATATGGTGTCATCTGAATAATTTAATGGAATCTATTATTATAGAAAAATTCTACCAGAGGTAAATACTATCCCACATACCTTGAAAGTCAAGTGATCAAGATCTCAACATGTCTTCTGAGGTTTTAATAAACCATTCTGATTGTCCATCAGTTTGAGGGTGGTAGGCAGTTCTCAAACGTAGTTCAATATCCAGGGATTTCTAAATACTATTCCAGAATCTTGATTTAAAATGGGGATCATGGTCAGAAACAATCGCAAAGGGTACTCTATGAAGTCTTAGGACTTCATTAATATATAGTCTTTCTAGATGTTCAACTGGTAAATATTCTCTTATAGAATGAAAATGTTCTGACTTGGTAAGATGATCAACAATGACCCATATAGCATCATTCCTTCAAGGAGTCTTTGGTAGCCCCATGACAAAGTATATTGTAATATTATCCCATTTCCACTCAGTTATGGGAATTGGTTTCATGACTCCTCCATGTTGTTGCCTTCCAGATTTCACTTGTAGACAAACCATACATCTTGACCCAAAATCAGCAATCTCCATTTTCATTTTGTCCCACCAAAAATGTTTCTTCAAATCTCTATACATCTTAGTGCTACCATGGAGTATAGAGAAATTGGAGCTACGAGCATCTTCCAACAATTCCATTTTTAGATCAAGTAAATTGGGAACACAAAGTCTCTTCCAAAATTTCAAAATCTCATCTTAATATATGAAGTCACTCAATCTCCCATCATTCACAACTTTAATTTTTTTTGAAACACCTCATCATCAGTCTGATAATTTTTATCCTTTCTAGTAAAGATGGTTTGTCAACCATTTTTAAAATAATTGATGTTTGACCTTCCATGGTTATTCCCATATGCATCTTTACTAGATCCATGAAAATAGGATCCCTTTTAATTCTCATCTTGTTCAAAACTCCATGATTCTTTCTACTCAAATCATATTCCACCTTATTTGCCTTCCCTGGGTGGTAGTGTATAGTCCAATCATAATCCTTGAGTAGTTCAAGCTATCTCCATTGCCACATGTTGAGTTATTTCTATGAGAAAATATACTTCAAACTCTTGTGATCGGTATATATCTCACATTTTTCACCGTAGAGATAATGTCTCCATATCTTCAAAGAAAAGATTACAGATGCTAACTCAAGATCATGAGTAGGATAGTTTTTCCCATGAATTTTTATCTATTGTGATGCATAGGAAATAACTCTTTCATTCATCATAAGGACACAACCATGTCTTTTCTTTGAAGCATCACTATAAATAACAAACCCATCATTCCCCAATGGTAGAGTCAAGATAAAATCATTGAATAATCTTCTCTTAAGTTCTCCAAAACATTTCTCATGCTCTTTTTTCCAAACAAATTTAGCCCCTTTAGGTGTGATATTTGTTAATGGGTTATCCAACTGAGAAAACTTTTGGACAAAACGTTGATAATAACCTACTAAACCAATAAAACTACATACCTCAATTATACTCGTCGGTGCTGGCCATTCTTGGATTTCCTTGGTCTTTGAAGGATCAACATAGATTCCATCATTAGACATAATATGTCCAAGAAAAGAAATCTCCTAAAGCCATAATTCACACTTGCTAAATTTCCCATATAATTCATTTATTCTAAGAGTCTTTAGAATAATGCGCAAGTGATTTTCATGATCTTCATGGATTTTGGAGTATACCAGGATATCATAAATAAATACCACTACAAAGTCATCAAGATATTCCTTGAAAACTCTATTCATTTGTTCCAAGAAAACAGTGGGTGCATTAGTTAATCCAAAAGGCATTACTAGAAACTCATAATGCTCGTACCTAGTTCGAAATGTTGTTTTCGGAATGTCTTCCTTCTTCACACAAAACTAATGATATCCAGATCGATGTTCAGTCATTGAAAAATATTGAGCTCCATGAAGTTGGTCGAATAAATCATCAATGTGAGGTAGGGTATACTTGTTATTTATTTTTATATCACTAATTTCCCTATAGTCAATGCATAACCTCATAGATCTGTCTTTCTTCTTAACAAAAAGAACAGGGGCTCCCCATGGGAAACACTAGGGAGAATAAATCCCTTGTTACTAAATTAATCTAGTTGTTTCTTTAGTTCCACTAATTTCACAGTGACCATTCCATAAGGTGTCTTCGATATGGGCCTTGAACCATGAATTAAATCAATGGAAAACTCAATTTCTCGTTCTGGAGGATGTCCAGGTAAATCTTCTGAAAACACCCCCAACATATTCTTGCACAATAGGTGTGTCTAATATTTGAACATTCCTTTCCTCACCCAAAGTTATTTCATTCTATTCCTCTCCAATAATTGAATTTAGTTGAGCTACTGGGGGTGGATCTAGATAAAAATTATGTGGTGACGTTTATACTCTAAATATAAGGTACTCCTTATCATCATAGAGAATTGTAACCTCCTTCTTCTTATAATAAATTTTTACATAATGTTCTGAAATCCAATCCATACCAAGGATTATATCAAATTCAATCATGGGTATGATGATGAGATCAGCAGATAAAAAAATATATATGCCCTAATGGGAACGGATTCACACAACTTTGTTGCAATGATACTTCCCTTAGGTGTTTTCACTGACAACTCCCTTGTTAATTCAAATTGAAAATATCTAATTTTCTTAGAAAACTAGGAATATATGAAACAATGTGATGATCCAAAATCAAATAAAGAATTTGATAGACTTTAGGAAACCATTAAATTACCTACCACCACGTCTTTTGGAGCTTCAACCTGAGCAGTAGTGATAGCATAATCTTGGACTTGATCCCTTGGACTTTTCTGAGGTATGTTTCCTTGGTTATTAGGACATTCATTTGCATAATTCCCCCTTTCTCTGCAATTGTAGCATTCAACATGGATAGCCTCTTTCTTCCCCTTACAATCACAATATTGGTGTCCTTTTTCACCACACTTGTAATATACTCACATTTCCTTCAGGAACGTACCGGGGTGTTTCTTCCCACATTTACCATAGGATGGGTATTTAACTTTTTCCATCTTCCCCATATTACCATTTCTATAGTGTTCAGTAGATCTCTTCTTCTTCTTCTTTGCTTTAAAGTCATAAGACTTAGAGAATTCATTTTCTTCCTTGATAGCAAATGAGACAATATATTCGTACGATGAGAAGTATTGTGAGACAAATTCATGATGGAGAAATGGTTTCAACCCATCAAATAAATGATCAATCTTACTTCTTCGGTTACGTATATATTCTATAGCATGCCATGATAACCTTTTAAAGTTAACCTCCTATTTTGTGACATTCTCATCCTCTTTTTGTCTTAGACTCAAAAATTGTTTTTCCATATCTTCTTGATGGTCATGAGGAAAATATTTTTCTAATAAAATTATTTAAACTCCCTCCATTACATATTTGATACTTCATCATCTTCCTTTGTGTTTTGAATCAATGGCCACCATTGATCTGCATCTTTCGTAAGGCGATAAAATACCATAACAACTTTTTCCCTTTCGCTACTCCCCAAAGCGTAGAATGTTTTTCTCAAAGGAACTTATCCATTGCTCGGATAAAAATGGATTTGTATTCCCATTTAATGTTGGTGGTTCTTGCCTCATGAATCGGTCTAACATTGATCCTCCACGTTTTGGATCATGGTGCTCTATACGGGTAAGGTTATTATTCATAACTTAAGTGAGTTGTCCCAGAATGGTGATAAGTTGATCAGCACTAGTTGCATCACCAACTCCATTGTAATTATCTTGAGTAGGAGGAAAATCCCAACATGGATCACGTGTTTTGATATGGTTTCCATTCCTTCCACTATGCACTATTTCTAAACAGTGGTACACACTAGATTTTTTTATGAATCGCAATACATAATTCCAAACTTGTAAAACATTTAACATAAATTGAACAGTTTATGAATATATTCTATAATCATAAAAAAATAATTGATGAATTATATACTCATAAACACTTAATAATGGTTTGTAAATAAAATGATAATTATCTTAAGCATATCCCCCGAGAGTGTCATAACCAAGAGTACAGTAAGGCCCATTTTCATGAACCAGATCTCGTTCGAGTTTAGCTCAAAGCGGTGTTTTCGGGTTTTACCCCTAGGTACTTCTATGCCACAGCCGCCTTTACCTGTTCATATCCAGACATATATTTATTGCTTTGAAAACTCACAAAATCTCTACAATACCAAAATTCTATGAAGTTCTTCTATACTAATCCTCAAATTCTATCTTAGGTTAATGTTATCTAATCAGATTTTTTCTAAATCTAGATTTTAAGGTTTGTACTAAACTTACTCTGATACAAATTGTAATGCCCCGGCCCTAGTTATCCAAAGTCAGTGTAGTATTACATAACATTGGAATGATTACAAAAGATCAAGTCTCGAAAGACTGATTAGTTTAATAGCCTTGGAAATACTAGATACATTCATAAGTTTTACATTACATTATAAAATGAAAAATTAAAACAACATAGTCTCCATTGGCCACACTAATATCCCTTATACTATCCCTGTAGTTTATTCATGATATACTTCTTCAAATACTAGGAAAAATAAAACATAGAAATGGGTGAGCTCAGATGCTCAGTAAGGATAACAATATAGCGGAAACTTTTATAAATAAGCATAAACATTTAAGGCAATGTAAGACTAAAACAAATTCCTTTTAAAGTTGAACTTCAGCATAATATGGAAAATATAAAATCAAATAATTCCATTTACTTATTCAAATGGATATTCTACTGGTCGAATAATCACATGAAATATCAATAGCCACATTCATAATGATGGAATGCATAATGTCAGACTTCATAACCACATAGTTAAGGCCTTGTGCCAAGACTGCAAATAAGATTATTTCAAGGCCTTGTGCTAAGACACTAGTTTGTCTCATGAGACCTACTGATGCATAGAGAAGCTATTGTGGGCTCCACCTGTCACTTATGAAGTCCAATGCATTATTCATATAAAAAGGTTTAAACATAACATAAAAATTCGTATTAAAACTAGCATACGAAATGTCAATACTTTATCCATAAACCATGAATAGTGTAAAAATAACACATCCATAGTAAAACATATCACAAAACCTTCAATACAATTTGGAAGTTTTGTATCATAATAAATCAACTTCAAATAATCTTAAAATCCATCAAAGGATGTTGACATGGATGAAATCAAACCTTTTTTTATAGAAATGTCACTTTCTATTTTGAAATAATTTAAAAGTCATATAATTATAAAAGAAAACATTTATTTTGAAAATTTTCTTATAATCTTGTAAGGGAAGTTTGGATGATGGTATAGCGGTAGAAAATAGCCACACCCTTTGTATAAGTTAAAAAACATTCTTTCCTTAATTTTATCGAAAAGGTCGTAAAGTACCTTGTTTGAAAAACAATGGAAAGATTCCTTTATAAACATATTACAAAAAGTAAAATAAGGGTATAAATGACTTTAACCCATAGTCTACAAAATAGTAATTTTTTTTTTGAAATACATTTTTAAGAAAATGCGGATGTGGATGATAAAGAGGTATCAGTAGATATTTACGTAAAAACAACATCATATTATAAAGAGATTGTAAAATTAACTCTAACCTTGTACTTTTCTTCAGTCGTGGGTATGTTAACCTCCTATATAATAGTTAAACCATTTTTATTAAATTATACAAGAACTATATACGTAAATATTATATCATATATGATCTTCTAATATTGCTTTGTTAATGATATTTCATTAGTATCATCATTTCGGTTATTAACTGATTCGTTTTCCTTTATATGATTTGTTACATAAGTAATGTTTGTTATGGATAGGATTTATCTTATTCATATTCATAATGATATTAAGTCTTTAAACATTATTTTTAATCATCAAATGAAAATTAGTCTTGAATTCGTATGATGGGGAATGAATCCCATCGCGTTCGTGGAGACGCTAATCTGTACGTACGTACGAGCGACAATATCATTATTTTGATATTAAAATAATATATAATTGGATAGTATATCATATATAAAGAATAATTATCATTTTATATTTATTATTTACATCATTTATACTCATTATTATACTCATCCAATTGATGAACTATTTGAATAACAAACTACACCAAGACGTGGAGACGGTAATTCATACGTACGCACATATAGTGACTTTGTCATTTATAGGATGGATAGAATAATGAATATGGTTGTAAAATTTTTATAATAACATCACAGTATATAGAAGATATTGGATTTATTATTTTAGAATGGAAACTATAAATAAAGAGTATGTGGAAGAAGAAAAGAACATGAAAGAGGTGATGAAATATTTACCTCTTCTTCGGATTCTTCCTTTTAATTTGATCAAAAGGGGTCCTTAGGTTGACTTTATGACTAAATTAATGCCTCTATGATGAAGGTAGGAAATTTTAGAGGATATTTGGGTAGGTTTTGGCTGATCCAAATGGCTTTGATGGTGTGAATTTGAGAGAAGGGGAAGTTCCCTTTTATAAAAGGGGTGAGGGGCACCTTAGGAAAAGATTGAAATATTATTTTATAATAAACTCATTTTTGGTTTCTAATGGATAAAAAATGAATTATTTAAAGGATAAGGTGAGGATGGGTCGAAAACATCTCAAACAATAGGTTTTAGACAGGTTTAGGTCATCATATTAACCTTATCTTTTAGATTTAACTCTAAGTTAAATAGTTTGTCACTTACCATGTCTCTTTCTATTTTTATATTATATGGTTAATAAACTTAATATAAACTTTCTAGAGAACCTCATGTGGTTCATTAATGACATATATAATATTAATTAAGCCTTTTGTAAGAACCATATATTTTTAGGAATAGAATATCAATTAATAATATAATATTTTCTTTAAAAACTCTTTTATTTCAATTTTGACACTATTTGGTATTTTGTTTTTGTTAAATTCATAACAACATTATTATTTAACAAAATTATTTAATCAACCCTAAAATGTTATATTAACCTATAAAATTAGTTTAATTCATTAAAAGTCTTAAATTAGATTTATTTGGATATTTATAATATCAATTATTTTAATCTTTCATTAATAAGGTAATTACTGCATCATCATTTTGTCATTAGTAAATTTAATTATTTAATGTCTAAAATTTATAAATAAAATAAAATTATGTAGAAAATAGTTTCATAAATATAATGAATATTTATAGTTGAATATATCTTATGTATAACCCTATATTAAAAATGGTTTAGTTATTAAACTTTGATTTGAACTCTTTTAACTCTTCTTTAAATAAAACAATAATAAATGTCCAAATCTAATCAAGTGTACCTAAAGGATAATATTTTATTCCTTAGGTTGTTTTTTATCTAATTACACTTATCCAATAGTATTATAACTTGTGTTAGGGTAATAATAAGATCATTTTTACCCTTAATTACCCTACTTACTTTTAATTATGGTAAATAAAAGTAAAAATCTATTTTCCACCAAAAATTATTTTTATCTTATTGAACAAAATTTTACTTACTGATATAAACCTTGTTTATTGGATTTTTGAAACTCAACTCACAAAAGTGGTAAAATTGTGTTTTATAGAAATTTGGAAATTTTCAAAGGAGGTGGGTAAAAGATGGTAAAAAGTTTGATAAAATTTTATATATCTAAACTTATTATAAAATGACTCCAATGAATTATGATGAACATATATAGGTATTATGTATCTATTTTCCCTAAAATATATTTAAATAAAATAATTGAATATTTAATTAAAGAGTCGGTTTTAAACTATAACGAAATGTTTTTCACTATTCATCAAAAATTGAAAGTTTTTAGAAAAATACCAAAAATTCACCCTATGCTAATTTTGATATTCTGAATCCAAAAATGAAGTCGATTTTGAAAGTTATAATTTATAAAATTTAAAAAATTGGGTATTACTATTCATAACTACTAGTTTGATTGGTTGTGGTGTGTTTGAACTCGAAGTTGCGTACAAAACAAGCTATTTTGTTATTCAAAGGAAAACGTACCGTGGAAGATTGGGGTGTTACACTGGTAATGTTGAGAAATGTTATGGCATAGGTGGAACTCATCTCTTCCAAGAAGAACAATGACATTGAGGGTTCAGGTGAACGGAAGTATGTTTCCAACCATGGGACTCATAAGTATGATGACTGGTTGGCCTGTAGAGTAGTCAATCACACCCATGGAATTATCTGTACCTATTTAGGATAGCCTGAATCTCCTAAAGTCTCTAAATCTTCCCCTTCTACTGCTTCTACATCCATGTTATAGAATTCTACATCTCAGATAATTAGGTATCCATGGTGTAAGGGAAATCCAAGTCCTCTACCATTGTCAAATTTGCCTCGCACCCTTGGTGACTTCATGCCTCTAAGGATTTGAGTCATACCGAGGGTCCTCCCAGTATTGTAAGACTCCTCTGATGATGAGTGTGAGTTTTAAACCATGAATATCATTAAATTGTTTTATCCCTTCATGGTACTTGATGATGAGGCGTATCAAGAAATTTCCCTGAGTACCTCTAGTCGATGTCGTCAAAGAGAAAGTCAAGGATATGAGAACATTAAAAATGATTAGGCCAATGTTCCAAACCATGTTGTGCATACTACTAAAACCAGACAATTGGTTATGCATAGAGATCAGCAGGAAGAATCCTCTCAACTCATTCCATCAGACACGCTCTCACAGCTGACCATTCTAACTGACCAGAGAAATTAGCCATATCCATATTAGGATCGGATGTATCTAGATAAAGTCCGGCCTCATCCAAATGATTGTTATCTAGTAGTGATTTTTTTTATCTGGAAATCATTAAGACATTTCCAACACTAGCCTAAGTCCATTGGTTCATCCAACAACACCTATCATGCCTCCTTCCCAAGAGCAACCACTCACAGGTGAAAATGAACATCTGGCATGAAAGTAAAATGTTCTAAAGAACATTTCTAGTATACCTTCAAATCTATATATCCTTGAGGCCATCCTTCTATCAGAAGATATGTGTGAGGTCCTTAAAGAAGCCTTAAAAATCCCCCTCTTGTTCTAAATAGAGGTAGCGGCTACAGAAACCTTCTATGCTGAAGAGGTTGAGCAAGAAAAATCACAATCCAACATTTCTTTCTCTGGCGGGGATGAGGTCTCTCTAGTATTGGGGGACATCAACCTACTGTAACTCACAGGCCATTTCAATGGTATGGACATATGTTGATGTCTATTAAACACATGTTCTATGATCAATATCATCCTGACCCATATACTAATAAAACTAGGAATAACTAAAGTTGACTTGATTCCCTCTCACCTAAAAATTCAGGGTTATGATAGGAACAATTAGAGACCATGTTGAAGGATTCAGTTTAATAAATAATTCATTGGATCGATATAAAATTCTAAATTCATGGTTGTATCATAGGACACCACCTACAACACATTATTAGGTAGGACCTAGTTCCATATTCATACAATAGTTCCCTCGACATATCATCAATACCTAAAGTACTCCTTCAACAGTCGAGTAGGCATGCTCCAAGGTGATGCATATCCCTTTGAATCTTGTAAAGTCTGCTATCTGGATGATACAAATTACAAAATCAAGGAAAATAAAGTTTAGGCCAGTGGGGTTGAACACACCATGGTTTCACCAATCCTGTGGATATACTTGGGTGACAGTTTTATCCTCTTTATTCTCTAGTTTAAAGTCTTAACGCTGGACTTGGGAAATTTCTTTTCCATTTTCAAGAATAGAGGGTGTTGTGTTTCAAAGTACAAGGAATGACGGTAAATCACCTTATAATAATAAATAATCTAGGCTTGGGTGATACAAAAAATCCATACCTCTATATGGTACTAATATGTTAACCCCATGGTTACCACTGTACGTCATACTCGTCTATTCCACAGAGCCAGGTTGAGCTGACAGAAAAAAAAACTTTCCATAATTTATTTGATATCATGCATGGACACCATGGTAAAAGGCCTGATGGGATTATCATAATAGCCTCTATCACTATAGTCTCGGCAGGTCTTGAGCTCCCCATTGAGGATTCAGTGTCCGCCCAAGCAGGCACCAATGTTTTCCCAGAATCAGTCATCCCAGATGATCCATCTCCTCCCACTGATTCTCCTACATCAGACAATGAAGAAGATTTAGAAGACACTCATATGGAATTCAAAGAGGGAATATACACCATTTTGTATGACTTGTTTCATGTGAAACTTGGTACCGAGGAAGATCCAAGGCCAATGTTGATCAGTGCGGGTATGTCTCTAAAAGAACAACAGGATTATGTGGAATTTTTAAAGTAGTATCATGATGTATTTTCTTAGAGTTATGAACAAATTCTAGGGATAGACCCTCAGTTTTCCATCCATCATTCTATTTTCATTGGGGGTTCAAGAAGCCTCCCATTAAAATGAAACATTCTCATCATTCCATAGTCTAGGGTGAATTTTACAATATTATCAAATAAAAATTCATCAAGAAATTTCAGTACCACAAGTGTCTCACCGACATCATACCAATCAAGAAGAATAGAATCCAAATCAGAGTTTTTATTGACTTATAGGATCTTAACCGTCATTTTATGAAGGATGGTTTTCCCCTTCTAGTGATGGATTTATTGACGGATTCCATAGCTAGTTTATAGGCTCTCTCCTTCATAAAGAGGTACTCTAGATATAATCATATCAAGATTTTCCCCAAATATGAGGAGTCTATCACCTTTAAAGAACCGCAAGTAACCTTATGCTATCAGGTGATTCCTTTCGGTTTCAAGAATTTAAGATCCACATATCATTATTCCATGCACCACATCTTCAAAATGATCCTTGGGACCCTAGTGGAATCCTATTTAGATGATTTAGTGGTCAAATCATGATAGAATTAGGACCACATGAGAGATATTGAGAAAGTGTTCAGCTTTCATCAATTCCAAAACTTGAAGATAAATCCCTTGAATTGTGCCTTCGAGGTTACCTATGGGAAGTTTCTTATGTTTTTCATCAGAAAAAGAGTCATTCAGATCGACCCATAGAAGATCAAGGACATCATCCAGATGCCTCCTCTGATCAACCTACATGTTATCCAAGGCCTCTAAGGTTTGTTAGCCTATAAATGTTGATTCATCGCAAATATGGCCAGAAAGTGTAATCTATTTTCTATCCTCGTGAATAAAGTTACCATCTACCAGTGGGAAGAAGAGTGCTAGACCTCATTCGAGGAGATCAAGAATTATCTACTAGAACCTATGGTTCTGATGCCACCTATCTTTGGGAATCCTCCGGTCCTCTACGTGACCACCCTAGAATGATCCTTCAGTGACCTTCTCACTCATAGAAAAAACAATGTCATAGAGAATTTTTTATACCATCTTAATCGCATGCTCATCAATTCGAAGGATAGATAATATCCTATTGAGAAGAAATGCATCACACTAGTTTTCAGAATGCAGAATTTGTGTCATTAACTATAGAATCATGAGATTAAATTGGTTTCCCATGTGGAACCACTAAAGTACATCATGAATCACCCAAAGTTTAAAGGACTGTTAGCATGTTGTGTAGTGATCCTTCAGTATTTCGATAATAGGTTCATTCCATAGAAGGCAATCAAGGTTCAGGCATTGGAAGACTTTATGTCTTCCCACTCAACTCTTTAAGAGTAGCCTATGGATGTTGATTTCCCAAATTAATCCATCCTTTCAATAGATCAGACCATGTTGTGTTGGAAGATTCATTTCAATGGTTCCTCCTGGAGCCCAACCGACCACTATATAGTATATTATTCCCTATTCATTCTTTATATCAAAATGCTACCCCAAAAATGAGGCAAAATATCCAGCACTCATTAATGGTCTTGAGACTGCTCTCTAGATTGAAGTCCCCCACTTTCATGTGAAGGTAGACTCTGAGTTAGTCATCAAACAAATCAATGGTGACTATATTAACAAAAATCCAGAGCTTGTGCCCTTGTTGGAGTTCACTCTCTAGCTGATGGCCTAGTTTCATTCTCATCTAGAGGTGACTCGTATTCCTAGGTCATTGAATGTTCATAATGATGTATTTTCCAGTTTAGCTACATCACTTGTAGATCTTGAATAGGATGATATGTTCATTCATGTGGCACATAAAAGATTCATTATTCTTGTCATCTCAGATGATGATAGCCAGTAGGTGAACCGGCTGACTGTTAGTGCCTCCATTCCAAGACCTCTAACCCCCCCCCCCCATGGTAGAATAAGCCTCAAATTTCCAAACTCCTTTCACTGAGTATCTTCATCATGGTACCATCCTATTGGAGAAAGCCAAACATGAGATAATCCATCAACACGCAGTATAGTTCACAATCCAAAGTGGTCCCAACCTCGAGAAGACTCTCTACAGACATGGGTTTGATGGAATTATCTTCTGTTGTATCTCAGGATATGAGATTCCCCATGTTATATAGGAAATTTTTGTACGGTCTAGTGTCTCTCATCAAGAAGGATTGAATTTGTCCCACCATATTCAATGGATGGGATACTTCTATAGTACAATGTTCCAAAACTACATCAACTTCTCCAAGAGGTTCCATGTGTGTCAGAACCATGCCATATTTGTACATATACTACCATATCCCTTCATACTAAGAAGTATTCATGACCCTTTGAAGTCTGGGGACTCGATGTCGTGGGACTATATCTACCAGCAACAACTCCCCAATGCATGTTAATTCTTACCACGATGGATTTCATTTCCACATGGGAAGAAGTGATTACTATTAATGAACTCAATTCCCAATAAGTGTTCAAATTCATGATCTTCCATATCATTCATCAATTCGGAGTCCCTCGGGCCATTCTCACAGCCAATGGTCCCAACTTACAGGAGGATGAGATGATGAATTTTTATAATAATTATAGCATCTGATCTAACCATACTTCTCACTAAAATGTGTAGGAAAATTGAAAGATATAGGAATTTAAAAAAACCACTCTAACATTATAAAAAATATGGTGTACCATAACAAGAAGAGTTGGCCTGAAAAACTATTGGGCAAAAATCCCTCAAGGTATCATTGCATCATTTTTGGGTTTCTTGTGTTTGTTGAAAATGCTGGTTTCCATGGTGAATTGTCAAGTTCCAGATATTTTTTTAATAATCCATGTTGAAAAAGAACCATAGAAAAGGAACAAGAGATCTGAAGGTGGTACAAAATAACAGATACAAGGTGGCATTTTTTCCAGTGTTTTCCAAATTTTTGGTGTCCAAATTTGGGAGTTTGGGGAGCATCGTGAAATATGGATTTTCTTGAAGATCTCTTCAAAATATGGCATTGACGTGAGTTTTGTGAAGATAGGATTAATGGATTAGATTTCGTGAAGATAAGAAAAATGTTGACGGTGTTCTTCATGATTATGAAGAGCTTTGAGAATGGCGGAGATGAAGGGCAATGTGAGGGAGCTTCGTGGAGAAGGAGCGAATGTATTGACAGAACGCTCTGCGATTACGACTAGCTTTGTGATCTGAAAATTGTTGTAGTGATTTGTGATATTGAGAGAATATCAGTAGGAATTTAAGAGATTCGTAATTTGAGATGACGTGGCACTGACATCGCGCAGATGGTTCCAGAGTCAGTGGAATCGCCTATAAATAGGCCTCGACCCCCTCTAGAGAAGTAGAGAGTTTTTGAAGAAGATATTTTTCTCTCAAATTAAGAAGTTGGTTCGAGAAGGCAGTGTGCTTCGCGAAAGGAAGGAGCTTCATGACAGCTAATCTAGCTCTGTGAAATAGATGTGCTCTGCGTTAGCTCAGTGAGCTTCATGAAGGAAGTCACTATATGATGAATTGAGCTTTGTGGCCTCCTGAGCTCTGCAAAGGTGTGAGCTTCATGAAAACGGAGAAGCTTCTCTAAGGCTTGTTTGAGCATCATGAAATTGGGAGCTTCATAAAGTAAGGTTCTTTGTAAAGGTACTTCCCAAAGGTTATTTACCAGTGGTCAGGGGAAAAGGGGTATTCATCAGTGGATTAAATTTGGAATTCAAAAGAGCATCTATATATAGTGGAGGATGCATTCGTTAGTGGTAATGAAGAGACCTACAGGTCTATAAATAGTGAGTGTATCTTCGGAAGAAGCAGTGATCTCACTTCAGTTGAGAGAGAAGTGAGTTCTCAAATTATGAGTTGTTGTAAACCAGGAGGGATAGTGAGTCCGCTTCGAACTTGTAAACATCAGTGCGCTTATAGTGTAATTGGTACATCAGCACATTGTCGGTGTATTCTCCTTAGATGTATCCCAGTGAGGTATTATTTAAAATCTCTCAGTCTTAGAGGATCCGATGATATACATTTCTTCTAGACTCCCCCAGTGTCAGGTATATCATATTTCATCTGATAATAAGGGGAAACTCATATATTACTATAAATATTTCAAGATATGTAAAATAATAACTAACAATCTTACCAAAATGGTCTCCCAAAATAGTGATAATGTTTCTTTTTCAACACTTCTACAATAATCATACAAAATACTTACTTTTCTTTTAGCATGTACTGATACAAAAGACTTGAATTTTTTTCTACTACAACAAAACCCACCTATAGCAACGCTAGAATTTATCAGAGCTCAAAAAAATCGCTGATAAATTCCATATTTATCAGCACTAAAATAATCCCTAATAAAATTCACCCTTTATCAGTGCTTTTTTATTTAGTGCTGATAAAAGGTTTACTTAATCAGTGATTTATTTTAGTGTTGATAAAGGAAACCCGTGTCAGCGCTTTATTTATGGAACTAATAAAAGGTATCCTTTATCAATGCTTATTTAGTGCTGATAAAAGTTTCCATTCATTAGCGCTTTTTAAATGCTAATAAAGGTCCATAATAAAATGAAAAATTAAACAAACAAAAATAAAATTTGTAAATTAATAAAAATATGAAACATTTTATTAATTAAATAATTATTGATAAAATGAATAAATTTCGTATTGATATATATATATATATTATAAATACTATTAAATAATATATATTAAATATAGAAAAATAAAATGAATAAGTATAATATATAGAAAATGTTAATTAAAGACATATTAATGTCTTATTCATTTTTAATGTTGTTTGATTTTAAATTTAACCTATATTAAACATCGTGTGTTTCATTTATTTCGCATACACACAGAGATATATGTGTGTGTGTGTGTGTTAATGAATTATTATACAAAAACACACACAAATATGTTATGCAGTATATAGAAACACATACACCTAATATTTATATAATTTATTCAAATTTTAGTATATTTTAGAATGCAATTATAACATGATACATTTAATATATATTATTTTTTAATAGGTAGATTTTATTTATTTGTTTTTAATATACTACCTTTAGGGTATTCATTTCAAATGTTTTTTATTTTTATTTTTTTATTTTATTTTATTTTTTATTTTATTTTTGAATTAGATTATTTTTTATTATTTATTTATATTTATTTATTTTCTATGTTTTAGTATTTTCAAGTTTATTAATCTACTTAAATATATATATATATATATATATCCAGATTTTTTTAATAACTTATATTTAATTAATAAAAAATATCAATTTTTCAATATTTTTAAAGTGTACTCATTTTGAATTATTTAATTTCACTCATTTTTAAAAAGCATGAATTTAAGATTATATATCCATTAATAATGCTAAAAATATATTTGCAAATAAATATTTAGAAATAAATATATCTATAAATGTATATTTACTATATTAATAATTATTATAAATAAATAATTATTATTTTTAAATAAGTATTTATATAATTATAAATAAATAATTATATATTTTTAAATATGTATAAAATTATATTAATGTTTTTTAAATAATTATAATTACAAAACTTTTAAAAACACTTTTGTATCACTGATAAATATCAATCTTTATCAATGCTAATAAAGCACTGTTAAAAGATATATATTTATCAATACTAAGACATTAGTGATTGTACCATGATTCACTGTGTTATTTTCAACCTTACACCATTGTATTAAACTGAATTTGTATTATAAATTCCTAATATAATAACAAAATTAACTTCATGTTTGATTTAGTTATTTTATTTTTATCACTACTAAAAAGGGCTATGTTACTTGTTTTGATAATATCATTGAAGGTGGGGGTGATTTGGAGGACCCATGATGAATTACATGAAATATGGGTCAAACTGCGTAGGATCAAAGCACACTAATGGATTAATCTACACACTTCTACTAGATTGTGCATCCAAATGGGCTGAAATTTTGTGGGCTGGTCAAAAATTTAATAGGCTACATTTCTACTCAAGGAACCCAATCTTGATTCATCTTTAATGGGAAAATATGAACTAATATTTTCGATCCATCGAATATGAACAAAGTCAAAAGTGGTATTCTGTAAAATGTCAATATCATCAGATTTGATTGTCCAAATGATTCCAAACTTTTGGTGGTGATAGTCAAGACATGGAGATACAACTTTCTAGTTTTCTAAAATGTATATTTGAATGTATAGGAGTCTAAAACCATCCTCCAAATAGTTTATCAAAATCTGGGTGCCCAAAACCACATCCCATTTTGGCTATAAAAAGGCACCTTGGGAACCCCATTTAGAAAGTTCGAACTAGAAGTGAAGCTCTGCCATTTTAAAGTCTTACAGGAGTCTCCTCTTCATTCTTTAAGTTCTTGAGGCCCCTATTCTCATAGGGTTATCAAGAATGAAGAAGGTATTCCACCCGAGCTACCTCCTCCTCCTGATGTCGAGCTAAATGGTGGGTCTTCGTTGTAAGAGATCTACGCACATGTCAAGGGAGTTCTGATTCTTATTTATCTACTGGTTTGGAGTAATTTGGGTGTAAAAACATTTATTTCCATGTATCTTACATAATTTTATATTTTAATTCTTTTTTTGATGCATGTGATTGAGATACTCTTAATTTTTAACCGATCGGTGTGAGGTTTTGAGTGTGTGACTTGTGTGGTTATGATTATGCAGCACAGGAATCCTTTTTATACCCACCTTCTTGAGATTTCAATATTATTTTGAATCACTTATTCCATGCATAAGTTCTGTACCTTGACAATACAATTTTTATGTCACGGTTTGGTTCTTTAAGCATTAAAGTAAAAGCTTATGAATTAATCAGGATTCCAATTAATTTCAACCAAGGAATTACTCCAAACCTAAATTAATATCTATGAACAATAAACTTGAAATGTGTGTAGGGAAATCACAATAAACTTTTTTATCTCATATTTTTCAAAATCCATTTGTTTTCTCATCTTTTAAACTTTCAATTAAGTCATTTCATCCTAAAACTATTTTCAAAACCACCCCCTATTTTAGCACTTCTTTTAAAAAACGCACACTCTAAGCCCACCAATTATCCTTAAGAGATGACCTAGGGTATTTCCTAGACTATAAATAATCCTTAAAATCATAATCAATTTGACATGTCATGACAGTGCGGTCAGTTAGCACTGATTAATATTGTAACGCCCTGGCCCCAAGCTGCCCCGAAGCTGGTGCGAAGTTGAAATAAAACATGGAATATAATTGTTTTTATAAAAATTAATGCTAAAGACACACAAAATTTTCCACTAAATATGATATTTTTTTTAGGTCCTGGAGAAACAAATACAATTATTACATTTCTTTCAAAACTAGAAGAAAAAGAAACTCCACAAAGCTATCACCGAACAAAGTAACTCAAATCTATAAAACTTATAAAGTTTAAATTAAAAAGTAGGGTGAGCATACAAATGCCCAGTAAAGGGTTTTAAAATAAAATAATTTTGAAATTGAAACCTTTTAAAAACATTCCTTTGAAATTATTGATAAAAACCTTTCATAAGGAAAGCATAACATAACATTTGATCGCAAAATACAAGTGAACATTTCAAGGAATATAAATAGGGTTGTAATGAAACATGTTCCAATCAAAAGCATGATCATACAAAATATAGGGTGTGAAACAAATAAAGTATGATTCATTATAACTCTAACAGGTATTACATGTGGAAGTAAAAGTCCCAAATTCACAACGGGAAGCAATACATGATCAGAGTTGTACATGATCAGAGTTGGCTGATAAATTCACTGAATACTGAAAAGCATGCCATAAGCATTTATTTCTTCCGATTCTTATAAGTATAATCTCTTTAACCAGGAATATTCTTTTAGTAAAATATTCATTTGGTTAATTAAATTACATAGTCATAATGAGGGAAGTTCATATGTCGGATTGTTTTAAGGCCTCATGCCAAGACCATAATCTCTGTGTCAAGGCCTTGTGCCAAGACCATAAATAAAAAAGGGAAATACCTCATCCAATTTCACATCTAGTTTGTCTCATGAGACCTAACAATGCATTGAGGGGCTATATCAGGCCCCACCCATCACATAATAAGTACAATGCATTCCCCATTTCTATAAATCAAAGTGATAATACCACTTTGATTTATTAAATTACTTATTATCCAAGTTTCACATATTACTTGGCTTCTTATTTCATATTATTCAAAGTGTCCCATACCACTTTGAATAATTTAATACATCAATTTATATTATTCAAGGTGTCCCATACAACTTTGAATAATTTAGTTCTTAATTTCATAAAAGTCCATTTGTGTTTGATTAAATTCTTAGAATTTACATATACAAAGTGAGTCATGCTTATAAGTGTTAATAACAATACTAATAGTTGCATAGCTATGGAAATAAATTACAAGTATGATAAGCAGATTATAGCATGTTTGATGAAAACTAATGCACAAAATAAATACAAGTTTTGTCACCTAAAATGATAACCCTAAATTCTAAGATCTTATTAATAAAATACATATTGGAAATTAATCATGGATTGTATGTATAACTAATTTAAAGGTAAACAAAATATTTCATGTGGGGTATTAAACACATCGATGTCCAAATGTTTATTACTTGTACGCTTGTGTAATACATATTACAAGGACATACTAAATTATTCACACATAATGTTATGAATTGAAAATAAATCATAACTAATACTATTTAATATTTATGAAAATAAGTGAATAAAACATATGTGTATAAGAGTAGAAAATTCCAAAAATTATACTCATGAATTCTAAACACATCAAAAGTATATCATTTGGAAAATCCAAAATTATCTAAGGTTTAGTGTTGTGTAAATTCATTTATACACAATGGTGTATACCAGAAATTGTATTTTTAAATAAAAACCTTTCATATTTCAAAAACAACATGTGTTATTCATTCTTAGTAATCCTTGAAAGATTATAAATAAGATTGCGGATCCAAGTTTATATGTATACACATATATTCAAATAACCAAATATACATAATTTATTAAAGGGTTTACTCCAAAAATCTAATGACACCTATATGACTTTAATATATTAGGAACATTAATTAATAGGGGTCCATAAATTTTAAATAATGCTATAAAATTTAAAAGTTTTATTAAAAAAACTCATAAATATATTTATGTAAACTTCAATATACATATATATAATTTATGTGTATAACCGATTATACATGGTGTATATAAGGCTCTTACACCAAACATGTTTTGAATATATGAGAAACATTAGTTAAACAGGGGTTTATTAATTTCAAATCATCCCATAAGATATAAACGGTTCGGTTATGAAACATATATATATATATATATATATATGCTTATGTATAATCAAAATATATATATATATATATATATCAAACACATTAAAACTCAATCCCTTGTTCGATAAAGGATTAAGAACATATTTAAGATCAAGAATTCACCCTCTTAAGAAGAACCAATAGGTCATATACTTAATCGTATATATATACATGTATATAATTCTATATGTATTTAAAAAAAATGAAAACTGAAACAGGGAAAGACAATGTAGGACCCTTACTTGTTTTGAAAGAGGAGGAGAGGTTCAGGATAGCTTGATGATGATATTGAAAAGACGAGAACCTGTAGGGTTCAAGTGAAAAACGATTTATATTTATAAATCATATATATTATATTTTTAAATCCACTTTCATGGAAAATAGAGGCCTACTCAATTTAAAATAAGGCCGACCAACGTATTCTTGTGGAAAATGAGTGGAAGGATGGGCCAACCGGTGAAAGGTGGTGTCACAGGTGAAGAAAATGGTGAAAGTGGAAGGCTGAATGTGACTGGAATGGTGCACATAGGAGGAAGAATACGATGCGGGGAAATAAAAATAGAAACAAAATGGACTGTTAGGATTAGATCTCGCCCTGATCCAATGGTTGAGGTGCGATCAAGGTTTTAAAATGAATGATCAGTCGATATTAAATCTCAACTCGATCGAATGAATAAGGTGAGTCAAGGTATTTTAAAAAGGTTAAAATGGTTGCAATGAGATCTCAATGGATTGGACAGCTACTAAAAACATAGAGGAAAAACTACGGTCACTAGGGATCGAGGACCAAACTAAATCAGATGGCTCAGATTATGTGCGGTGGGATCTGACAGTTCAGACCATGTTTTTCCAAAAATTATCCATCCCACATCAAAATAGAGTAAGTTTTGTGGTTTCTTTATAATACCAGGGATCATGGAATTCATCCAGATTACTCTTTCTCCCCTCCCAGTACCACATCATACCATGTTCTCTATGGGCGCGCTTCTACCCCCACCCACGCCGTCATGCTTCCCTACACGGTGGTGGGCTCTGGTTCCCTTGCACACACATTCCTGTGTGCACTTAGGGATTTCTATGAACCATGTGCTTGCAAACCTAAAACGTACCATACATGAGAACCAATACATTGGTCCATTACCAGGTTTTGTCGGTGAGATTCCCATCGAGGCCTTGAGTGGATTCCTAAAAGGTGGTTGTCGGCTAGGTGGGGTACTCACCTATATTTTTAGAAAAGTAAAAGTATGTTTTTTTTGTTAAATATAAAAATAAGTTTTCATGTATATATATTTGTGTCTTCAAAAAAATATGAATTCTCAATTATAACTAAACAAAGTCCCAAAAACAATATTTTTCCTTAGTTTAATAAAAAACAAAGTTATAAAACAAGGTTTAGTACTTCATAAATAAAATATTATATTTGTATTACAAAAATCAAAAACATATTTTTGGTTAAGGCCTCAGTTTTATACATTCGAGGGTGAAAACATTTATAAAATCCTCTCAAAATATTTTAAATATAAATATATATATAAGTCACCAAGTATATCTAAAATATCAAATACACCATTAGTTATTATTTTCATTTATCTAAAGCACAATTTCAAGCTCAGAAAAATATGTTTCTTTGTACCAAAACCAAGTACATAATTCTCTTGATTTTTCTTTTAAAACACAAGGGTTATGTTTCAAACCCATATTAAACTTTAAATAATTATCCCTTTAATATATATATATATATCAAAAGAGTTTATTAAAAACATATTTATAGTTGTAACTTCAAAATCACACTTTAAATACTTAGAAAACTCATTCACCTAGAAACTTTAAATTAAACCACCAAAATAACCAATAGCTATAAGGTCTTATAGTCGTTGGAGACTCAATGGTCACCTATAGGAAATGGTAGGATTGAATTTAAGACCTTATAAAAACATGAATTAGGGTGTTCCATATTCTAAGCATCTTTGCGACAATGGTGCACATCATTCAACTAATTCTCAGTGTGGTTGCAGTGGATTTGACCATACTGATGTTCATTGTGACGAATCTGAAGGACCCCTACTACTATCTTGGTATTTTTATTTTATTGGGTGGTCTCCCGGTGATTTTAATTGGTCTCATAATAGGTATTTCTGGGTAGTATGGTTTCCTTTGATCTTGTTGTAATGTAAGCACTTCGATGTTTAATTAAATGAAAAGCCTTATGTTCAGTTGTATGTTTTGTTTGGATAGAATAAAAATTAAACAGAATAAAACCATAATATTATTATTACATGTGAAAAATGTTTGGGGAGTCATATTATTCCCCTAAAAATAATTGAATCCTCACAATTCTAAAACTCTCATACAAAAATACCAGCAACACTAGGCACGCATTACCTCCAACATCCCCTCACAAAGTCGGCCAACGTGTTCAACCTTATGAATACCCCCAAGTGGATCCCAGATTGGTTTCAAGTCCCTCGACTTCTTTGACCAAAATACACCAAGAGCACTAAGAGAATCTAGGATCATCCCTATGTATAAATCATTTGGGTTTCTAGAGGGAGGCTTTTTCGATGTGGAGATCAGAGATCTAAGAGTGGATTGGATCTCTATAAATCCCTCTAAATATATCATGCTTTAAAATATTAATGTCATAAAGTTCCCCGTACATATGAAAACTTAGGACCTAGAACAAGTAGGTTGCTCAATGGTCACCTTCCAAAGCAGCTTATAGAAACTTACCTACAGCTTGATAGTTATCAGCCAAAGTGAAACATTAAAAGAAGCCCTCATGATACATTCCTATTTTCCTATATTCTGAAAATTGTGCATTTGCAATACGGTAATATACAAAATTGTCTCCTTGATAGAGATGGAGAATTTTTTGCCATTTTAACACCCTATGGAGTTGTTTTAAAGAGAATAATAAGTTTTTATAGGTTTGGTATTCTTCCAAGAATGTCTTGACAATTATAATATCTAAATTTTCGGAAGGAAGTGACAGGAGATTGGTTGGTGAACTCATGTCTTCTATCTACAAATTTCAAGAGATATGTTTTATTTAGCAAGGCATAACCATGTTAAAATAGAGAATTTATTTTTAAAATAATGTTAAGTTATCAAAACATATAACATTATTCAGTTATACAAAGTTCATAAACCAAAGGTGTTATATAACTACTTTCTCACTCTCACAATACTAGTATGGATTTCCTGACATCCTCCCTTAACAGGTCCTCCATCTTCAGAGACACTATTGGTAGATTATTCTAGTTATATTGATTTCCAAAACATTCTTAAAACTCTCAATTTCATTCACCCAGATATACTTCTCACAGCTCGAGTCAAACTCATACGGGCAACAGTAGGTCCTCAAAAGGGTGGCGTGGGAGGCATAGATTTCAGAGATATCAGAATGAATGTGGTTCCAATAGATCAATCGGATGACTTGGTTTTCCAAAAACCATATGTTGTAAAATATCCCATACCTACTAAAACTCATGAACTTTAACATATAGGTTGTGAGGGGGTCACCCACCTCTACAGCTTCCTGGAACTTCTCTAGGGCCAGATAACCCTCAGATAGGGTGAAACACAGGTAGAGGCCTTTGTAGTAACTTCTTTAGTGTTCATAAAAAAACAAGTTTCTCTTGGGACCTGAGGTAGAAAATGTGACTCGGTCCTTGATAATGTCGAAGAATATTTGGTTTGTTAGACACTTGATAAAGGCATTTACAAGCTAGATGCAGGTTCACAAATGGTAGGTATGTCTCTGAAAATGACTTGACAATTATTTCTTCTAATAATTTGGTGAGGAGAGACATAAGACTTGTTTCATCAGTCATCTAAAAATTTTAAGAAAAAATTTACGTAGTAAAACATATACAAGTTTCTTAATGTTGTTCTAATTTCCAGGTTGTCTAAACCAATCCTTTGATACCAACTGTCACGCCCCAGCCCCAGGCTGCCCCGAATCCAGTGCGAAGTTGAAATAAAACATGGCAGGTAAATTTGTTTTTATAAAAAGGAATGTTGAAAACACCCACTATGTTCCACTAAAGAGGATCTTTTTGGTTTAGGTATTGGAGAATAAGATACAATTATTACATTTCTTTCAAAACTAGAAGAGAAAGAAACTCCAAAAAGGTTCCACCGAACAAAGTAACTCAAAACTACTAAACCTGTAAAATTTCAATTAAAACGTAGGGTGAGAATATGAATACCCAGTAAGGGGTTTTAAAATAAAATAATCCTGAAATTGAAACCTCTTGAAAATATTCCTTTAAAATTATTTATAAAACATTTTCATAAGGAAATCATAACATAACATTTGATCACAAAATAAAAGTGAACATTTCAAGGAATATTAACAGGGTTTTAATGCAACATGTTCCAATCATAAGCATGCTCATACAGAATATTGGGTGTGAAGCATATAAATTAAGAGTCATTCGAACTCTAACTGGTATGGCATACAGAAGTACAAGTGCCAAATTCACAACTGGAAGCAACACAAGATCAGAGTTGTGCATAAAATAATAAGTTCAATTTCTTTCATTACAAACTATAAGCCGTAAACTGGCTAATAAATTCTCTGAATTATGAACAACATGCCATAAGAATTAACTTCTTCTAATTCTCATAAGTATAAGCTCTTTAACCATTAATATTCTACTAGTAAAATACTAATTTGGTTAATTAGATTACATAGTAATAATGAGGGAAGTGCATATGCCAGACTAAGTCAAGGCCTCGTGCCAAGACCATAATATTTATGCCAAGGCCTCATGCCAAGACCATAAATAAAATTGGGAAAGGCCTTGGAAAATTCCACATCTAATTTGTCTCATGAGACCTACCAATACATCAAGGGGTATATTGGGCCCCACCCATCACATAATAAGTCCAATGCATTCCTCATTTATATAAATCAAAGTGCTCATACAACTTTGATTTATTAAATTACTTATTATCCAAGTGTCACATATTACTTGGCTTCTTATTTCATATTATTGAAAGTGTCCCATACCACTTTGAATAATTTAATCTCTCAATTCATATTATTAAAGGTGTCCCATTCTACTTTAAATAATTTAGTTCTTAATTCCATAGAATGCCATTTGTGTTTGATTACAATTTTTAGCATTTACATATACAAAGTGATTCATTCTTATAAGTGTTAATAACAATACTAATAGATGCATGGCTATGGAAATAAATGACAAGTATGATAATAATATTATATCATGGGTGATGACAACTAATTCACAAAGTAAAGACAAGTTTTGTTGCATAAAATGATAACCATAAATTCTAAGATCTTATTAATAAAATACATATTTGAAATTCATCATATATTGGATGCATAACTAATTTAAAGGTAAAAAAATATTTCATATGGGGTATTAAACACATCGATGTCCAAATGTTTATTACTTGCATGATTATGTAATACATATTACAAGGATACTCTAAATTATTCACACACAATGTTAATAATTGAAAATCAACCATAACTAATACCATTTAATATTTATGAAAATAAGTGAATCATACATATGTGAATAAGAGAAGTGAATTCCAAAAATTATACTCATGAATTATACACACATCAAAAGTATAGTATTTGGAAAATCAAAATTTATCTAGGGTTTGGTGTTGTGTAAATCCGTTTATACACAAGGGTGTATGCCACAAATTGTATTTTTAAATAAAAACCTTTCATATTTCAAAAACAGCATGTGTTATTCATTCTTAGTAATCCTTGAAAATTTCTAAATAATATTGAGAATCAAAGTTTATATGTATACGCATATATTCACATAACGGAATATATATAATGTGTCAAAGTGTTTACACCAAAAATCCAATGAAACCTATATGACTTTAATATATTAGGCACATTAATTAACAATGGTCCCTAAATTTTAAATCATGGTAAAAAATTGAAAATGTTTATTAAACAAAATCATAAATATGGTTATGTAAACATCAATATACATATATATAATTTATGTGTATAACTGATTATACATGTTGTATATAAGGTTCAAACACCAAAAATGTTTTGAACATATGAGGAACATTAGTTAAGCAGGGGTTTATTAATTTCAAATCGTGCCATAAGATATAAAGGGTTCAGTTATGAAACATATAAATATATATATATATCAAGAACACAAAAACTCAAACCCTTGTTCGGTAAAGGATTAAGAACATATTTAATATTGAGAATTCACCATCTTAAGAGGAACCACTAGGTCATATACTTAACTGTATATATATATACATGTATATACTTCTATATGTATATAACAAATCCAAACCAAAACAAGGGAAGACAACTTAGGACCCATACATGTTTTGAAGGAGGAGGATAGGTTTGGGACATCTTGATGATGATGTTAAAAAGAGGAGAACCCTTAGGGTTCAAGTGAAAAATGAGTTATATTTAAATATAATTTATATTATATTTTTAAAGCCACTTTTATGGAAAATTGAGGCCTACTTGGTTTAAAATAAGGTCGACCATGTCGGTCTTGTGTAAATGAGTGGAAAGAGGGGTTAATCGGTGAAATGTGGTGTCATGGGAGAAGAAAATGGTGAAAGTGGATGGCTAAGTTTGACTGTAACGGTGATCGCAAGAGGAAGAATATGAATCAGGGGAAGAAAACCGGAAATAAAATGGATGGTTAGGATTAGATCTCACCCTGATCTAATGGTTGAGGTGCAATTGTGGTTTTAAAAGGAATGATTGGTCAAGATTAAATCTCGACTTGACCGAATGGCTACGGTGCATCGAGGCATTTTAAAAAGGTTTGAATGGTTGCGATTAGATCGTGATGGATAGAATGGCTACTAAAAACACAAACAATAAACTTTAGTTGTAACGACCCAAAGTTTCATTAATGGAAATCCCTCTTGATCTAATTAAGTGTCTCTTTATGTAAAAAGTTTATATAAAATGTCAACTTCTTTGGTTTTATGTTAAGAATTATGACCGTTACTTTTATAGCCGTTGAACAGTGATCATAAGATTAGTATAAATATAAGGCTTTAACGAACCCAATTTACTCAAACAAAAAAATTGATTACCTCATCTAGTAGAATTGCTCCATACAAAGCCCATTTATTGGAGCTCAAAAAAGAGGTGTAATCCTTGGGCTTCACTCTTGACCAATCCTAAGCTGAGCTTCATCATGTCAAGCTCGAACGGGACCGTATATGGTAAAAGTGGAAGTTGATAGAGATTACCACTCGAGCAATGTTATCTGAGCCACCCCAAGAGTATGTCACCATCGCACACCTTACCCTTAGGTTTTAGGAGGATGTTTTAAGGGGTTATGTAAAAAATTTCTAGTACTATGTTCATGTACATTATTTTAATATATAATAATGAATATACTTTCTTGTCATCATTGATACATTTTAAATAGTTTTTAAAGTACAAATATTGTTTTTAGTTATTATTTAATTAAAAATTCTATTTTATTAAATTAAGGGATTTTTGAATTAAATAATATATTAATAAAATATTATTATTATTATTAAATTAATTTTTATTAAATATAAATGATCTTATAATTTTATGAATGTAATTGTAATTTTTATTAAGGTTTGAAAGCCATTTTTGTCAAAACCCGTGAATTTTCGATAAATGTCAATTTTAATTTAAAAAGTGAAAATTAACATATTTAGAAAATTATTTAGATAAAATAAATGTTATTTCTAGAATCAGGATGTCAAAATTATCCAATGGTGAATTTTTTATAATTTTCTGAGAGAGTCAAAATTTTGGGTAAAAATTAAATACCATTTAAATATATAATGTGTTTTATGACATCATAATGACCCAATAGTGATGTAATAAAATACTATAAGCTTTATGTTCGGCCAATATATGTTTTACTATTAAAATAATGTTATTTCATGTTTGTTTGACTTACTTTTCAAAGCATTAATGGACCCCTTAAGACTTTTTAAACATCTTGTCTTTTTAAATTATTTTCCATGGGAGTGTGACTCACCTCCACATAAGCAACTCCATTATTTTAAGAAGTTAGAACTTTGGATTTATAAAATATTTTTTTCCTATCCCATTTTCCAAAAACCATGGGCAAAAACCATGATCTGATTTGTGGTTTGGATTAGTTTAATGTAAGGGGTCCCAAACCTAAATAATTAAGAATTCACTCACCTTTCCTATATAAACCCACCCAAGCTCCCACTTCCTCCTCACTCAAATCCTTTTTAGTTCTTCCAAAATCTGTCCTACTCTCTATATAATCCTCCTGAGGTTCCCCAAGCTCCCAAGATGCCTCTCTAAAGCCTCTCTCAAGCCTTTGGAAGCACACTTCCAAGTAAGGGTTTTTTCTTCCTTTCTCATTTTTGTCCAATTTTCTTTAAGTTATTTTGCCCTTTTAATTTCAATTATGAATGTTTGGGTATGGTTTTTAACCTCCCTCATACTTCCCTCTTTATCTTTGAATGATGGGATATCCCTTTCTCTCTCATTTAATACCTCCTATGTACACCCGTTACTATGCTGAAATTCTGAAAGGAGCTTCTCTCTCCTCATTTACATTCAAGCAATACATTTATATCATGAATCTAAATTCCATTACAATTGTTGGGACATGTATATATATAACCTCATTACTGTACATTACATGTAAATATGATTAGGAACCCATTTCTCTCTCATCAACCGTTTTTATGAATTCTTATGTCACGTCGTTACGCTGCTGAAATCGCACCGATTTTCTAAGCCAATGCCATTATGTAGTGAATACCATGCTCATTTCTCCATCAATGGTATTCACCTTTATGCACATTTACTTATTGATTATAAAGTTTCATGTATGAATTCCACATCCCGTTATCTTGGAATAAATTATTATGTTTTATGAATCCATGTTTTATAATCCATGTGGCACACTTATGCATGAAATTAAATGTTTAAGAACGGTGTGCCCTTATAGCGCTCCAATGCATTGGGTAAAGTATGGTATCATGATACGTCATGTTCAATGAATGTTGACGCATGATAATTCAAGTGCAATGAGGGTTCACTCGTACTTCATGTTCAATGAGGATTTACTCATGCTCCATGTGCAATGAGCCTTGGCTCATGCTAATTCTTTGTTAAGTGTTGTTTCCACATTCCCATGTTATGATTATTATGCTTTATCATGCCTTTATGTTCATGCTTCTCTTGTGCTCTATTGATATGCCTATTGTCTAACATGTATTTTAATCCTCATGTATTCCATTTTTATTCCCTTACTGGGCTTTATATCTCACCCCTTTTCTTATTCATGTCCTCAGGTTATCCCATGCAATGCTAAGTACGAGGGAATGTAGTAGTCATGTAAAGGAAGTTTTCAATAAAGATGTTTTATTTCATGTTTTAAGTTTTTATGTAATGATCCTAATCCCCAAAGAAACTAGACCTCTCGATTATCCATGTTGTATCAAGTGAATAGTTTATGTAATAAATCATGTTTAAGTCTGTAATAAAATTAGGGTTGTCATAGTTGGTATCAGAGGATAGGTTTAGTTATTTTTGGGTATAGGATTAGAAAACCCTAGTAAAACCTTAGATACAAGACTAAGTATAATAAGAACATCCCTAAGTTATGGTACGTACCGAGTTAGTGGTTTATAAAACAAATACATCCATGTCTGGATACGAGCAGGTAGAGGCAACTCTGGCACAGATGTATCCTAGGGGTAAAACCCAAAAACACCGCTTTGAGCTAGACTCGAACGGGAACTATTGCATGACAATGCGCCTTGCGGCACTCTTGGTTACGACACTCCCGGGGGATACTTTTTGATAAATTCACAAGCTTATTATGAACCCTTATTAAGGGAATTAAAAAATCCCATAAGAATATATGTTAGAAAGTAGATCACGAAAATCCTAGATTGAAGCATATAGATTCATAAGTTAAGGAAATAAAATTCAATTTATAAGTCATAAACTTTTGTCTCTGGATTACCCTTTATGTGTTACCGCTAACTTTTCTTTTATTCCATCCAATGGCTGGTAATAGGAGGACTCGGGCTAACAATCGATGTGAAGATCAATGTGATGATTGTACTAATGAGATGCTCAATCCATTGGGAGCGGGAATCGCAAAATTTGTCATGCTTCTCTCTCAGCTAACTCAATATTTGAATAGAAACACGGGTCAAGAGCAATGTTCAACCCCCCATAAGAAAGAACAAGTCGATATCTAGAGTTTTATGAGACAAAGGCCTCCTACTTTTAGTATATCATCTGATCCCCCGATCGCTGAACAATGGATCAACTCCATTGAAAAGATCTTCTCCATCCTTAAATGTTCTGAACAAGAGAAGGTTCTCCTGGTGGCTTATCGTATGGAGGGTGAAGCTGATCAATAGTGGACGTTGATCAAAAATATGAAGCCTAAGGAGGAGATAGAGGAGTTGGAATGGAAGGATTTCCGGAATATGTTTTTCGATAAATATTTTCCACGCACCCTTCGGCTTAAGATGGAAAGGGACTTCCTTTACCTCAAGAAAAAAGATGAAGAACCTGTTGGAGCGTATGAGGAAAACTTCACAAGGCTTGCACGATATGATTTCGTCTTTGTCGTTACCCCCTAATGCAAGGTTGACCGCTTCTTTGGTGGGCTGAAGCCTAGCCTGCGAAAAGCATTAGCAATCCGTGACTTCGACAGCTATGAGGAAATTGTCTGATGTGCCCTCAAGGTCGAAATGGAGATCGGGGAATCACAGGGGTATCATGGGGATAAGAAGCATAAGGTGGACTTCAATATTGGTGGTACTATGGATAAATCCAACGGTTCTAAGAAGATCCAACACCCCACTTTCTAAAATTGTGGAAAGAACCATCCTGGAAATTGCCTCAAGGGGACGAGGAAATGCTTTAGGTGTGGAAGAGAAGGGCACCTAGCTGTTAACTGCCGGCAAGAAAGACCCACAACTGCGACAGAGGAGAGGAATTCTCTGTTTGAACCTCAACACATTGTTTATTACTACAACTACAAAGAACCGGGCCATTTTGCAATTCAGTGCCCTAATCCAAGGGTTTTCGGAGGCAACCAACAGCCTCGAAGTCAGCAAGGAAGATATTTTTCCATCACTTCTGCCGAAGTGAACCCCAACAATGAAGTGGTGACAAGTACACTAGTTATTCATTCAATAATAGCGAATGTACTTTTTGATTCAGGTTCTACGCATTCTTTTATATCTCAAAATTATATTAGAATAATCCCAGAACCACCACAAATTATGGAAGTGAAGATGTCGGTGAGTACGGAAAATGGGGAAATCATTGCATCCCATGAATATAAGTCCTCCCCTGTCATAATATGTCGAATTAATTTCCTGGAAAACCTCATCATACTTCCTCTAGTTGAATTTGATGCAATTCTTGGCATGGATTGGCTTTCCTTATATAGAGCCAACATAAATTGTCGGGAGAGGGAAATCACACTTCATATGGAGAATTGACCCCCGATTATTTAAAAATTTAAGGAGGAAGATGAATCTCCTTTAGATCCATCATCTCAATCATGGATATTACTTCCCTATGAGCACGCGTATCTGGCTCAGATGATTGATTCCAAGGAAGAAACCACCCTTGAGGAAATGCCTATTGTGAGGGAATTCGCTGAAATGTTTCTCGAGGAACTGCCTGGTCTTCCTCCAAGAAGAGATGTTGAATTATCAATTGAACTTGTACCAGGGGCTCTACCAATATCCAAGACTCCATATAGAATGGCTATCGTAGAGCTTGAAGAGCTAAAGAAACAACTACAAGAGAATCTAGATAAAGGGTTTATACGCCCAAGTACTTCACCATGGGGTGCACCAGTTCTCTTCGTCAAAAAGAATGATGGTTCAATGCGGCTTTTCATCGATTATCGTGAACTTAAAAAAATCACGATAAAGAACAAGTATCCTCTGCCACGGATTGATGACTTTTTTGATCAGTTGCATTAAGCACAATACTTCTCCAAGGTAGATTTGCGGTCGGGATATTATCAAGTAAGGTTGAAGAAGGAAGATGTCCCCAAGACTGCTTTTCGTACAAGATATGGGCACTATGAATTCATATTAATGCCTTTCGGACTCACTAATGCTCCAAAAATCTTCATGGACTTGATGAATAGAGTCTTTAGAGATTACCTCGACAAATATTTGGTAGTCTTTATAGATGATATTCTAATATACTCCAAAACCAAGGAGGATCATGAGAAGCATTTAAAAACTATACTAGAGACTTTGCACAAGGAGAATCTATATAAAAAGTACATCAAGTGTGATTTATGGTTGAAGGAGGTCTCATTCTTAGGATATATCATCACAAGCAATGGGATATCTGTGGATCCATCCAAAACAGATGCAATTGAGGGATGGTTGAGGCCAACATCGGTAACAGATATTCGTAGCTTCTTGGGGTTAGCTGGATTTTATCGACAATTTGTGAGAAATTTCTCACGATTATCCAACCCTCATACCAAGCTAAATCTAAAGGGAGTAAAGTTTTCTTGGAGTGATGAATGTGAAGAAAGCTTTAAGGAGTTTAAAAGGAGGCTTATCACTGCACATGTGATCACTTTACCCATAAGTGGGGAAATATTTGTGGTATTCAGTGATGCTTCGAAGAAGGGATTAGGTTGTGTGCTGATGAAAAATGATAAAGTGATACCATATGCCTCAAGTCAGTGGAAAATCCATGAGCAAAACTATCCAACGCATGATCTGGAGTTGGCGGAGGTGATCTTTTCCTTGAAAATCTGGCAGCATTATCTCTATGGGGAGAAATGTGAGATATATATTGACCACAAGAGTCTTAAATATATATTCACACAGAAAGAGCTTAATATGTGCCATAGAAGATGGATAGAGATCATTAAGTATTATGACTGTTCAATACATTACCACTCTGGGAAAGCGAACAAGGTGGCAGATGCCCTAAGTAGAAAGGACCCAGGGATTCTATCAATGATGAGAATTGAGAGGGATCCAATATTCTTAGACATGATGAAGATGGACATGGGAATCATAAAGAAGGGAAAATCATCAATCCTTTCACAAATGATTACTCAACCGTCTCTTTTGGAAAGGTTAAAGGATGATCAAAAGGATGATGTGGGAATTCAGGAAAAAGTAGAAGTTATCAAAAAAGGGAAATCCTCAGAGTTTAATGTTAATGAAGAAGGAATCGTGCGATTTGGGAAAAGACTATGTGTTCCATCAAGTCCGGAGCTGAAGAAGGAACTTTTGGATGATGCACATAGTTCAAATTTCTCTATTCACCCAGGGAGCACAAAGATGTATCGAGATCTCTGAGAAAACTTTTGGTGGGATAATATGAAAAAGGATATCACTGAATATACATCAAAGTTCCTGGTGTGATAGCAAGTGAAAGAAGAGAGGCATAAGTCTAAGGGGATGATGCAACAATTGCCCATACCAGAATGGAAATGGGAGAACATCACCATGGACTTTGTCACCGGACTTCCGAGGACATCCAAAGGCAACAATGCAATCTGGGTTGTTGTGGATCATCTTACAAAGACCGCACACTTCATTTCTATTCGGGAGGTTTTCTCATTGGATTAACTAGCACATATATATATTAGGGAAGTGTTAAGGTTACATGGAGTTCCACTATCTATTGTCTCTGACCGAGATCCAAGATTCACCTCTAAGTTTTGGAAGAGTCTTCAACATACTCTGAATACTGAACTAATCTTCAGTACGGCCTATCATCCTCAAACTGATGGACAATCCGAGCGGACTATCCAAACACTTGAGGACATGTTGATAGTGTGCTGAATGGACTTTAAAGGAGGATTAGATCAAGATCTCCCTCTGGTTGAGTTCTCTTATAATAACAGTTTCCACTCGAGCATCCAAATGGAACCTTATGAAGCCCTGTATGGGAAAAGGTGCAGAACACTGGCATGTTGGGACGAGGTCGGTGAACGTAAGCTTCTTGGACTAGAAATGGTCGAAGAAATGGTGGAGAAGGTAAAAACCATTTAACAAAATATCATGGTATCCCAGAGTCAACAGAAGAGTTATACAGATAATTGTCAACGAGAACTTGAGTTTAAAGTTGGAGACATGGTTTTTCTATGCATATCTCCATGGAAGAAGGTCATGAGGTTTGGAAAGAAAGGGAAGTTAAGTCCCAGGTACATCGGCACCTTCGATATTCTTGATCATGTCAGGGTTGTGGCCTATCGACTAGCACTTCCACCTACCATGGACAAAGTACATGATGTCTTTCATGTATCCCTCTTAGGGAAGTGCATACCAAACCCTTCACATGTACTCTCTTCTGAGGTGGTATAGTTGGAGGATGATCTTTCTTATGAGGGGCAACCAGTGAAGATCTCAGATAATAGAGAAAAAGTTCTATGAAATAAGACGATTCCCTAGTCAAGGTGTTGTGGCGAAACCACAAGTTTAAAGAAGTGACTTGGGAATCGGAGGAAATGATGAAGCTGAGTTACCCACATCTGTTTTAGTGTGGGAAAAGGAAATTTCGAGGGCGAAATTTCTTAAGGGGGGAATATTGTAACGACCCAAATTTTCGTTAATGGAAATCCCTCTTGATCTAATTAAGTGTCTCTTTATGTAAAATGTTTATATAAAATGTCAACTTCTTTGGTTTTATGTTAAGAATTGTGACTATTAATTTTATAGTCGTTGAACAGTGATCACAAGATTAGTATAAATATAAGTCTTTAACGAACCCAATTTACTCAGACAAAGGAAGTGATGGCCTCATCCAGTAGAATTGATCCATACAAAGCCCATTTTTCAGAGCTCAGAAAAGAGGTGATGTCCTTGGGCTTCACTCTTGACCAATCCCAAGCTGAGCTTCATCATGTCAAGCTCGAACGGGATTGTCTACGGGAAAAGTGGAAGTTGATAGAGATTACCACTCGAGCAATGTTATCTGAGCCACCCCAAGAGTATGTCACCATCGCACACCTTACCCTTAGGTCTTATGTGGCTATTTTAAGGGGTTATGTAAAAAATCTCTAGTACTATGTTCATGTACATTATTTTGTTATATAATAATGAATATAATTTCTTGTCATCATTGATACATTGTAAATAGTTTTTAAAGTACAAATCGTGTTTTTAGTTATTATTTAATTAAGAATTATATTTTATTAAATTAAGGTATTTTTGAATTAAATAATATTTTAATAAAATATTATTATTATTATTAAATTAATTTTTATTAAATACAAATGATCTTATAATTTTATGAATGCAATAGAAATTTTTATTAAGGTTTGAAAGCCATTTTTGTCAAAACCTGTGAATTTTCGATAAATGTCATTTTTAATTTATAAAGTGAAAATTAAAAAATTTGGAAAATTATTTAGATAAAATAAATGTTATTTATAGAATCAGGACGTCGAAATTATCCAACAGTGAATTTTTCATAATTTTCTGAGACAGTCAAATTTTTGGTTAAAAATTAAATACCGTTTAAATATATAATGTGTTTTATGACATCATAATGACCCAATAGTGATGTAATAAAATACTATAAGTTTTATGTTCGGCCAATATATGTTTTACCAGTAAAATAATGTGATTTTGGTTTTGTTTGACTTACTTTTCAAAGCATTAATGGACCCCTCAAGAATTATTAAACATCTTGTCTTTTTAAATTATTTTCCATGGGAGTGTGACTCACCTCCACATAAGCAACCCCATTATTTTAAGAAGTTTGGACTTTGGCTTTATAAAATATTTTTTCCTCTCCCCTTTTCGAAAAACCATGGACAAAAACCATGATCTGATTTGTGGTTTGGATTAGTTTAATGTAAGGGGTCCCAAACCTAAATAATAAAGAATTCACTCACCTTTCCTATATAAAACCACCCAAGCTCCCACTTCCTCCTCACTCAAATCCTTTGGAGTTCATAAAACCTCTGTCCTACTCTCTCTAGAATCCTCCCAAGGTTCCCCAAGCTTCCAAGAAGCCTCTCTCAAGTTTGTGGAAGCACACTTCCAAGTAAGGGTTTTTTCTTCCTTTCTCATTTTTGTCCAATTTTATTTAAGTTGTGTTTCCATTTTAATTTCAATTATGAATGTTGGGTTATGGTTTGTCACCTCCCTCATACTGCACTCTTTATGTTTGAATGATGTGAGACCTCTTTCTCTCTCATTAAATGCCTCATAAGTGCACCCGTTACTATGCCGAAATTCCGAAAGGAACTTCTCTCTCCTCATTTACATTCAAGCAATACTTTTGTATCATGAATCTAAATTCCATTAAAATTGTTGGGAAATGTATCTATATGGCCTCCTTACTGTACATTAAATTTAAATATGATGAGGAACCCTTTTCTCTCTCATCAACTGTTTTTATGAATTCTTATGTCACGCTGTTACGCTGCCGAAATCACACCGATTTTCTAAGCCAATGCCATTGTGTAGTGAATACCATACCCATTTCTCCATCAAGGGTATTCACCTTTATTCTCATTTACTTATTTATTATAAATTTTCATGTATGAATTATACATCCCTTTATCGGGGAATAAATGATTATGTTTTATGAATCTGTGTTTTATGATCCATGTGGCACACTTATGCATGAAATGAAATGTTTAAGAAGGGTGCACCCTTCTAGCGCTCCAATGCATTGGGTAAAGTATAGTATCATGATATATCATTTGAAATGAGTGTTGATGCATACTAATTCAAGTGCAATGAGGGTTTACTCGTGCTTCATGTGCAATGAGGATTTACTCATGCTCCATGTGCAATGAGCCTTGGCTCATGCTAATTCTACGTTAAGTGTTGTTGCCACATTTCCATGTTATGATTATTATGCTTTATCATGCCTTTATGTTCATGTTTCTCTTGTTATCTATTGATATTCCTATTTTCTAACATGTATTTTACTCATCATGTATTCCATGTTTATTCCCTTACTGGGCTTTATAGCTCACCCCTTTTCTTATGCATGTCCTTAGGTTATCCCATACAATGCTAAGTACGAGGGAATGTAGTAGTCATGTAAAGGATGTTTTAAATAAAGATGTTGTATTTCATGATTTAAGTTGTTATGTAATGATCCTAAGCCCCAAAGACATTAGAACTCTTGATCATTCATGTTGTATCAAGTGAATATTTTATGTAATAAATCATGTTTAAGTTTGTAATAAAAGCAGGGTTGTCATATTAACCACTAGGGATCGAGGACCGAACCGAATCAGACGTCTAAGATCATGCGCGGTGGGATTTGATGTTTCATATTGTGTTTCACCTAAAATTATTCTTCCCACATAGAAACAGATCAAGTGTTACGTCTTATTTAAAATCTTGGAGCTCTGGGAATTCATCCAGATTACTCCTTCCACCCTCCTGGAACCACCTCATACCAAGTTCTCTATGGGAACGCTCCAGGGTCCACCCACACTGTTGTGTCACCCTGCAGGGTGGTGCACTCTGGTTCCCTTGCACATGCACGCCCGTGCGCGCTTAGGGCTTGCTATGCCCCATGTGCGCGTGACCTAGCATGTACCTTGCTTTTGCACTGCCGCTATGGTCCATTGTAGCACCCCAATATTTTATGAGATATATTATTTTTAATTTATTTGATGTATTCTATTATAAATTACACCAAGATTAGTTTGTACTATACGCAACACTGTATTAGCTTGCAGTATACGCAACACTATTCATGGCTCGTGTTACACACAATTTCAAGTTCGTTTCGTAGAAATTATTCTACGCAACATTAATTATAGATTTTGTTTAATGTATAAATAAAATAAGTTTTGATTATGATATATGCAACACCAAAGGGATCTTTTACTACATTCATCCCTAACATGGCTTGCATTACATGCAATCGTGACCTTCCTCGATAGTGTGTGTAGTACACAATACCGGGTTTCACTAAACAACAATATATTGTTATAATATTATTATGAACTAGCCTTTATGAATAGTATTAACTAAATTTTGAATTTTATAAAATTATTATTCATATTACACATTTTCTAGAACATGGTATGAGAACAAAATAAATATTTCTGGTAAAATAAGTATTTTTCAAAAAATGCAATTGTGTCGTCTTTTGTTGGCGTACCCACTTTAATACCAGTTTTTGACATGTTTATAAGTTAAATTTGACAAAATAAAATTTTTATTTGGAATAATGATATAATAATTTACTTTGGATAAATTTTTCATATTATTCTGATAACTTTCATATTTTAATGAATAGAAAAAACACGTTATATTTTAATTAAAAACATCTTTTTTCATCATAATAATTTATATGGTTAAATTATAATATTGAACGGTTTTAAGGTATAAATAGAATATATTTTTACCATTTAATATAATTTATGTCATTATTATTGATTTTACATTTAATTTATAGGTAAAATCATTTGAATCTTTTGTAATGTTTTAACTTTTAAAACTCATTTTCTTAACAGTGGGATTAATTTTAAATTAATTTCTACAAATTTTTTTATTTGAATTTGGAAAAATAGATTCTATATTTGGAATAATTAGGTCCAAATTATGTTAATAGGCTACTTTTTATTTTTGGGCACAATGAATAGTAACTATGGTAAATTTTATTTACCATAGTTAAAGGTAAATCGAGTAATTCAGGGTAAATATAATATTATAAAATTACCATAACACTTATCTTAAAATAATTTGATGATTTTATTTCGTCCTAAGGCATATTTGGGTCTAAATGGAATCCATTGGAACCCACTTGGATGTGATTAAGACCTTTAATTTATTTTATTTTAAAGAAAGTGAAATATGTCTCACTCAAACTTTAATAATTAAAGTATTTTTAATATAAGGTTATATAGAATATAAATTTGATTATAAATACTAATTTGAAATCTAAAATATTTTTATTTCTTATGGTAATTTATTTGTAATTTTTACGAGATATTTAATTACCTTAATATATTATACATTAATGATGCAGAAATTATTTATTTAGTAAAAAAATCAATAATATAGTTTTTATTACAATAATAATACCCATCAAAAGGACCCAAAACTTGACCAAACCTTATTATTAGAGTATATATATACACTAAGCATACAAGTGTATAAGTATGGACCATTTGGATCCTTATAAAACAGATTATGACATTTATATTATTTTATTATAAATGATGTCAAAGTTGTCACCTTCATACTTTAATAAAGATAAAATTTTAAAAGTTGGTTTTTTAGACGAAACATTAAACTCAAAGTATTATTATGGAATATATTATATTTATATTCATAATAGTATTTTATTTTTAATTTTTATACAAAAAAACTAAGTAGATTAAATAATTATACAAAAATGTTATATTAATTATTTTATAAATACAAATATCAAATAAATGATTTTAAAAGTATTAAAATAAATATTATATGAACTAATTAATGTTCTAAAAGAATTTTATAGATGTATACGACTTGTTAGTAATATATTAAATATGTTTTTTTGAAAATATATTCACTGTGGAGTTTATTTAGATTCAAATAAATGAATTGTGTCAGAATTGACATAATTGATATTTTATATTATTAAATTGTTTAAAAATCACAAAAAATATTTAAAAATTAAAAATTAAAATTTATATGATCTAAAAAGTCATAAAGTATCAACTTATTTATAATTAACAACACATAAGTAAGTATTTATAACCATATAAAATTTATAACATTATTACCACAAATAAAATTAAATAGATTTAATAAGGATAAATCAAAATGATAAGGTTTAAAATAATATCAAAACTGCCTAAATTTAATTGGATGATGCTATTACAACCATATATTATCTAATATCCTAATTTGAGTCACTTTGGAAGTTTTTATGTGAGGTTTAGGTTGATTATAAATTAATATTCTAAAGGTTTCCAAGTGTCCCTCTTCTCTCTTATAAAAGGGCACCTCCTCCCCCTCCTCCTCACAACACTTTGAGACTTCAAGCTCAAATAACCCCTACCCATTTATCTTCTCCAATTCCCTAGAAACATACTAGAGGTCCTAGGATTCTTCAAAGACCATCTTTAGTGCCCTAAGAGGAGGTTTAGAGGAGGCGTGTCAAAGAAGAGGTAATATCCTTTACCGATTCTTTCAAATTCATTTCATCTTCTACTTCCTCTTATTTTTTTGTTTAATAATAAAGTAATAACATAAGTATCACTCATATACTGATATGTTATTATAAATATTAAACAACTATATTTCACCTTCTATCCATCCTACGAAGAATGAAATCACCGCACATGCGTACGTACAGAATATCGTCTCCACGCCATGGTGTAATCTATTTTCCACAACCACCTTACTTGGATGGTTATAATGGTGTAAAGAATAACTATATATGATTATTATAACATGATACTAATTCTGATATATTATTTCATCCTCTCCAATACCATTCAATAATTATGGGAACGATATCATCGCTCGTGCGTACGTACGGATTATCGTCTCCATGACGCGATTAAATTCATTCTCCGTGTTAACCATTCAAGAATGACTATAAATATAAATATAATAAATAATCATTAAATATATGACATAATAATGCTACTTTATTTTATATATATATATATATATATCATCTACTTACTTCCATTCAATGCAATAAGGAAATGAAAACAGCGTTCATGTGTACATACAGTCTATCGTCTCCATAAACGGTGTATTTCATTTCATTTATCTATCTATTATATATATATAATGAATATATAAGATATATAAATCATTTTTTACATTATGTAAGTAAGTAAATAATGATATAAGTAATAATAATATAAAGAACAATAAGTCCAAACCCGTACGATAAATGAAACTATTTTACACAAATGCGAATTTAACATAAAATTGACAAATGAACAGGTAATATAAAGTCATAAGTGAATCATATATGATATCATAAATATTATTATGGTTCTATTACAAGTTAATAATATGTTTAAACCCACTATACAGGAGTCTTGGACACATATGGAAGAAATTGGACATAAGGTAAGGGATAATTTTGCAATCACATTTTTATCTGACATTGCTTATACGTAAGTATTTACTGGGGTTATATTTTTCATCCATGTCCATAAAAAAGTTTTTAATAAAGTGTTTAACATTATAAGTCATGTTTACCCCTCTTTGAATTTTACATTGTTTTATGAAAGGAATCTTTCTTTTGCTTACCCTACAAGAAACTTTTTGACTTTTTCGGCAAAAGTATGAGGAGAATGTTTTTTTAACTTATACAGCATGAACGGATTTTTACAGTTTCATAACGCCTAATTTTCATGAATCTTCATCTACAATATTTCATGATTATTTTCAACAAAATACTTTTCTTTTAAAATTGAATGGATTTTTTTGAAAATAAAATGATTTTGAAGAAGAAAGTATATTTTCCTCAAAATTCATTTCAAGTGTTTTGTCAAAACTATTTTCCATCTAAGATGACATTATTTAGTATGATTATGTTTCAAGTATAATTTCTCTATTATTTAAATGGTTTGATTATTCTTATGATGAATTGATATCCATTTATTTTATATGGATTATGTTATGATGGGATGATGTTTATGAAACCCATTTTATTCTTTGGGTTATGATGAATGATTTATGTTTATTTTGTGGAACAAGTAAGAATGATTTCATTATGAGATGGGTGGGACTTAAATCTCCCTCCAATGCATTGGGTAAAGATTTATATCTCATGAGATAGACATGGTCGGAACGCCAAGTAAATCTGGTTCAGTAATATAGGGCTGGAACGGTAAGTAAACTCGGTTCAGTAATGGACATTGTCCATTATGATGGTATGATGGTCTTGGTAGAAATTCCTTGGCTACTATGGATATCATATCATGTGCTTAATGGTTTTCCACAATTACATGTTTTATTCCCATGCTATTTTATCATGATTAATGTTCCTTTATGATCTATTCCTTACGTACTATCAAGATTTATTTCACAACTCAAGCTTTTAATGTTTAAACATTATGTTCATGTTTTTAAGTTCAAACGTATATGGTTTGTTTTATTTTCTCCATGCTCACCCTTACCGAGCAATTGAGATCACCCTTTTTATGTTTTCTTTTCCCCATGATATAAAGAAAGGTTTTAGGTAAGAACAAAAAAGGGAAAGATCTTTATGGGAGATGCTGAAGATCTTTCACCATGATTTGAAGATTGTGTTCCAAGTTTCCAAAGACACTAAACTATTACGGTCCTTGGATTTCAATTTTTGTTATGTATTGACTATTCCGAAAAAGTAATGTAATGTCCATGTATGCCAAGCTTTGGTATCTATAGCCATTTGAAGGGGTTGTGGGTGAGATGCTCATCAAGGCCTAGAGTGGCTGCCTAAAAGGTGGACCTTGACTAGGTTGGGTACTCACCTATATTTTTATCAAAGTAAAAGTTTTTTTTTGTTAAATATTAATATAGGATTTCATGTACATATATAGGTGTCTTAAAAAAAATATAAATTCTCCCTTATAACTAAAAAAATTCCTAAAACTAATATTTTCCTTAGTTTTATAAAACACAAAGTTATAAATCAAGGATTAGTACTTCATAAAGAAAATATTATATTAGTATAACGTAAATCAATAATATATTTTTGGTTATGGCCTTGGTTTTATACATCCAAGGGTGAAAAAATTTATAAAATCTTCTCAAAAAATTTGAAATATAAATATATATAAGTCACCAAATATATATAAAATATAAAATACAACATTAGTTATTATTTTCATTTTTCCAAAGCACAATTTCAAACTCAGAAAAATATGTTTCTTTATACCAAAACCAAGTACATACTTCTCTTTATTTTTCTTTTAAAACACAAGGGTTATGTTTCAAACCCATCTTAAACTTTAAATCATTATCCCTTTAATATATATATATATATATCAAAATAGTTTATTAAAAACATATTTATAGTTGTAACTTCCAAGAACACATTAAATATTTAGAAAACTCGTTAACCTAGATACTTTAAATTAAACCACCAAAATACCCAATGACTATAAGGTCTTATAGCCGTTGGAGACTCAACGGTCACCTAAATTCAATGGTCGGATTGTATTTATAACCTTATAAAATCATGAATTAGGGTGTTCCATTTTCCAAACGTCATGGAAATGATGGTTCACATCATTACACTGATTCTCAGTGTGATTGCAGTGGATCTAGCCATACTAATTTTCATTGTGATGGATCTGAAGGACCCCTACTAATATCTTGAGATTTTTGTTGTATTGGGTGGTCTCCCTGTGATTTTAATAGGTCTCTTAATAGGTTTTTTTGGGTAGTATGATTTCCTTTGATCTTGTTATAATTTAAAAACTTTGATGTTTAATTAAATGAAATGCCTTGTGTTTAGTTGCAAGTTTTTTTCAGATAGTATGAAAATTAAATATAATAAAACCATAATATTATTATTACATGTGAAAAAGGTTTGGGGGAAAATATGTCTTTTATCAGTGATTATAAAGTTCATATTTATTAGTACTAAAAACTGCTAATAAATACTCCTTTTATCAGTGCTTATAAATTTAGCACTAATTAAAGGGATCTTTATCAATGCTGTTTAGAAAGCGCTGTTAAAAGTGTCTCTAGTCTATTTAAAAAACCTTTACCATGACTCAGTCGCTTTTTATTCTCAAGATCTATTAAAATTTTTCTATTTCTTGTGTGACCCCTCTACATTCCCTCTTATTAATTAATGTTATAATCTATTGTATTTTATTTTCTACTTTTCCTCTATCATTGTTTGATATTTTGTCTTCTACATTTTTTGTTTTTTCACTGTTCTTAAACACGAAGAACCCCACAACTCATCTCTTTTCTACTGAAATAAAACTAGTGTGGTTCTATTTCTTATACTCCTTTCATATGTATTTGAGTATCCATCCCATTTGTCCCTAAAGACACACATAGATGGTTTACTCTACTCTCGACATTAACAAGTAGACCTCTCATCCCCCCTCAGTTTTCTCTTCATTTGAATAACATAGGATTCCAAAATCTAGGTAGTTTCTCAAATTTTATTCATCTTATATACTATATTATATATTTGAATGGATTAATTATGATGTATTTTTAGGATTTGGGGATACCAAGTTGTGGCCCTCATTTATGGGTGATAAATATATAGGGACCAAAGTAAGTGTAAAAATCATTAAACCATGTTTTGTGGATTTCATTTATTCATGTAAATTGTTAAACCCTGAAATGGGTAATTTAGGTTTATGATTTTGATGAATTTTTTTTATTGAATTTAAAAAAATATTGAATTAATTAGTCACGTTAAAAAAAATATTTTAGTGATGCATGTTGTGAGATTTTTTTTAATTAATTCAAGATTATTATTAAACTTTAACCAGTCATGGAGTATGATTAAAGTTTCATCATAAAATATGATTGATTTGTGGGGATACCTCTCTAAAATATTTATTTTACAACTAATAATATCATTATCTGTCATAAAGTATGAATTTTTTAGAGGTAATTGTAGATCTATTTCAGGCCATTTGGTATAATTTTCAATGAAGGGAAGTATATATGTATCCTCTCTAAGATTTTATGGTAATATATCAAAATAATAATTTTAGGATTGCATTGAATATATTCATTTCATTTATAATAGTAAAAAAATATAGATCAATACTTAGAATAAGTTGAAAAATTCACCCTTTAAAGGGATGAATTTTATTAGAGGGATCTTATGGTGGATTAAAAAATATCCAAAATTGGAAGGTGAGGAAACTTTGAGTAGATAGAAGTGATGTCTAATGTAGTTGAGGTGAGATTTGTTTCTGAAAGACCATTAGAGTGGAGGTATTCCAATTCCTCTTCAATTGATGATACTTTTTTAGTGATTCCATTAGTGTAGGTTCCTAGGATACTTTAATCCTTAAAAGTTTGATTGCCTTTCATATCTGGATGATTGATTGGACTCCCTATTTTAAACTACCTTTCCTCCCATCATTGTGGTTCCAAAGTTCATTGATGACATACCTCCAGAAAAGTGATTTCATGAAGGCTAGTTTGAAAGAGGGAATGAGTAGCCTCAAATCCATCATCAAGAGATAGAATAAAATCAAGCATTTGAGGACAGATTAAATAAAGGTAGTGAAGGTTATTTGTACTATACTATTGAAGTATTATATCTCTATTCAAGAAAGTAAAAATTTTCATGCAAGATGGATTCAATTGTGGACTTTTATGCATGAAGTGTATTTCATTGTTGTTATTCAAGAGAAATTAAATATTTGACTACTCATGAAGAAAATGTCTTCTGAACATGATGATGTTGCCAATAACGATCAAGAACAAACTGTTGATGATGAAACTACTGAATTATTAGTAGACCAACAATATTTCAATGGAAAAAATAAAAAAAACAAGAATGAAGCAGAATCATTGTTATGAATAAAATTATCCTAGAAAGAAGTCAGGGTATAAAATTGATATTGGTTGGAATCAACATAGCCAACCTATTGAACCCAACAATTCAATATTCATCAGTTATCATGCGATCACAACGAGGATGAATGTTAATTGATATTGACTCATGGCACTGTGTACAACCTGTAAAGAAATAAATCCCTTGGAATGATATCACGGGGCTGTTAAAATATACTTTTTCTATTTTACTAAAAAAATTATATAATGAAACATTGATTTAGTTTTCATTATTTCTTAAAGAAATCATTTATTTTAGAATATTTTCAAAAGAAATTTGTCTTAATGGCTACTAGAAAATCTCATAGAGGCTTCCAAACTCTTCTAACGAAGTTACATCTTAGGGATGCTATGGGGAAAATAAATACCCACCCACCACTTTGATATAAACACATTATAAATTAGTAAACATGGAATAATTTCAGAAATCATCTCAATAATAAATAATTTCAGGTTCATTGTGGTCGATAATATATTATTTGAAATTATTTCTTTTATCCAACTTTATTCAAAAAAAAATTAATTTATGTAACAACAAAAGAGTGATGAAAATAAAGAGCATGCATCAAAACCAGCGTACCCCTATCACAAAGGAATGATGGGGTATGTTTCATTAGAGAATAAATTGGTATGTATTTTAAATCAAAAAAATATATAATTATGTGATATGAAACAACATATTTTCCTTTTTTTATATGTAGATTCATGAATCAAAATCCGAAGCCACTTTTATCCCACATCATGTGCTATGAAATGAGGCTCGTGTAAATAAGGATGGTATATTAGTTGATAAAAACAAAAAAGTGGTATGTAAAGCATGTGTAAGTATGACATAATTTTAATTCATTGTGATTTATAAAAATATTACATAAAATAAATATGTTCATATTTTTTTATATGATTTATACGAAAGAAATGGAAACAGTTGTACTAGAAGAAAAGCGACATTCAAAAGATTTTAAGCGACCCTAACAATATGTTCGTGTTAGAGAATTATGTTTTGGAGTCTATCCTAAAACATATTTTGAGAAGATAAAACCACATTGTCACGACCCTTCCTCAAGGCCCATGCCATGACTACCCCAAGCCCGCCTTCTATAGGCCAGGGGCTGGCAACTAGCACCAACAGCATAAATCCCTAAACTAGGAAGGCATTGCCTTTATAAACTGAAACACACACAACAGAGTACGCAACTAGAAGTAATACTCTACGTAAAAATTGTATATAGAAGAATTGATGGAAAGTAAAAGGGGATGGAAATACAATCCCAACAGTAAAGTACAAGTAAAAGAAAAAATAGTTGGAAGGTGACAAGCAGCTCCTGGATCATCCACCACAGATCCTACCTGAAGGGTAGGAATAGATAGCCTCCTCATCACCCTATGTCTTTCATAATCCTATGTGCACCGACTCGTCGTAAGGTCCACCTCCGGGTACCATCCAGTCCTGGCGCTCTCGGCCTTCATCAGTGATGTCCGTCATCTGTATCCAACACAACAAGGTGCGGGCAAAGCCCGTGCATGGGTGAGAATAACAATAATAATTAGGGACCACGAGACCCTCTAGGTCTCACAAATCCAACTAGGATAAACCAAAAAGTATGAAATCAACCAAAATATCCCACTTAGGTATATTCCCATACATATACCTAAGTGTATCAAATGACCCATCTCAGTCATGAGGAAACACAATAGTTATTGACTCATCTCACACTGGTATACAACTTTTGTAGAGAGGTTCAGATGATCAGATATAGCTACTAAATCATCTACGATGTCAGACCAACACATGATCCCGGAACAGAAGTCAAAACTGTCAGACCAACACATGATCTAGGAACAATCATTAGAGCTGTCGAACCAACACATGATCCAGGTCCAGCTATTTTTTCGGACCAACACATGATCCAGGAATAGAAGTTAGAACTGCCGAACCAACACATGATCTAGGAATAGTCATCGGAACTGTCGGACCAACACATGATCCAGGAATAGTCAACAGTGCACAACCAGCCATAGGGATTCCACAAAGCATGCTTGATTCTGGGAGGGTCTGCTACTCAAGCAAAGTGTCTACACATCAACTGCCTCATAGTCTCAAGTTTATGTATCCCAAAGTTCCACCATGTCTTAGGGGGATAATCCAAACAAAACGTATCCAAGATACTTATTACAAGATGACCAAGCCTTTTACCAAAAAGTACACGACGTGTTGGTATAATACATGCCATGTAGTCAGACCTGGGGTACTGCTCGTGTGCAATAGCCCGTGTCTAAAGGCTTATCATGTAGAAAAAACAAGTACACGGCGTGTGGTATGATTACACACAGTGTCCATGCAACTGGGTTTGACTCCATGTATGCTGGTCATGTTCCCGTACATGGCCTCAACCCATGTTCTCCAAACCGTGTAATTGATACACGAGGTAGTCCCTGCCACTGGCCATTTCTGGCCATGTGGTGAAGTACATGCTCGTGTACTCCACCCCGTGTCCGTGTATACCTAGGATACACACCGAGTATCTTGAAGCCGCTTCTGCCATTCCGCGTAGAGAATACACGTTGTGCCTCTTAGCCGTGTAATACTGCCCGTGTCCGTGTATTTCTCAGATTACACGGCATGTCTCGCGACGTCTACTATATCATTCTATGTAGAGAGTACATGCCGTGAGATAGGGGTCACATGCTATGTGTTACTTTTCTAACATCTGAAAACGTAGCAATAGAACGCCCGTACTACATGGAGTGTCCTTCGGGAGTACACGCCATGTATTCTGGAATTTTTCAGAAATGATGCCTCTGGCTAGCGTGCCTCCCGTGAAGTCTGTTATTCATTCTGACGGTTCGTTCTTTATGAAACTTCAGACACTAGGTCACCTCAATGTCATGTAATCATCTTCACTATTTTCGAGCCTCCGATCAGCTTCAGAAACTTGATCTGATTCACCCACTCGAAGAATGGTCGAGGGAATTTCCATCCTGTTATGGTTTGATCTGTCACCCGCTTTCATCGTCGCACCTGCACTAGGTCACCGTGATGTTGGATCTTCAATTTGGTATCGTGCGTCGCACAATGAACTCGCAATGATTCGGTGTTCGTCACCCATGAATAACGTGAAGAACACACCAATACTCACAAGAACGGCGGAAGGAATCGGGCTGAGTTAGTTTGGCCCGGTCTTTCCGCATTAGTTTGATAGAAATCAGATCAATAGGAAACAATTCAATCATGGAAGGAAGAATTAGCGTTGCTCAAAAAAACACCCCCTACCTCGAGTTCGGCGACCGTTGACGGAGTTGCGGGAAGGCGGACGTCGTTCTGTTGACGTTGGAAAGTAGGAATAATTCGAGGATGGCGTCGTCGGCATTCTTCAAGGACGGAACTCCCTCCTTTTTCCCGATTGAAGAAGGAAAAAGGTGGAAGATGTCCGTCATTCTTCGTTAGAGGGGAATGACACCTCCCTACCTCTCCCCTTTCTCTGTTCCACCCAAGAATAATGCCCAACAAAATGAAATAATAGGTTTGCCTATTATTTTATTATTGGCATGAATTTGAAAAGTTTTAAAATTAATTAAGCTATATCACTTAATTAAATGGGTGAAGTTGGACCAATTAATTGGGGAAGGAAGGTGAAGAGGCTCCCAATTTAATTGGGGGTTCCAAGGGGGTTAAGGGAGTTTAAAGCCTGTGTGGGCCCCACCTTAATAATATCCTCCCAAGGGAGGTTATACTCGGGTGGGCCCCACCACCATAACCTCCCATGGGAGGTTGGGGTGTGGTTGCCCCACCTCCAACCTCCCCTTGGATGTTTCAACCACCAAAATAAAAATAAATTTAACACTTTATTTTTATTCAATTTAATTAAAAACCCCCAAAATCTAACTTCTATTCTCGTTAGAATGAAACTACGGTGAAGGTCTCACTAAGTAATCATCGATGTTGTGAGTTCAACGGTGTCCTCGGATTTCTGTTCCGAGCATTGGTTCAAAATATATAAAATCCCACTCATACGTTTACTGAACGTACCCAAACAAAACTTTAGAAATTGATTTCAGGCACACCGGGCCTCGGAATTAAACGCCATCAGAAATTGAGGACTCGTAAAATTCCCATGTATTTAAGAAAAAAAATCCATGGAATTTTTGGGTCTTTACATTCTCCCCACCTCAGGGCTTTATGTCCCTGTAAGCTACAACTCACACGAAGGGAACGAATGGGGGCACTGAGCACGCATCTAAGCCTCCCGCTCCCATGTGCTCTCATGGAGGTTCCCATGCTACCAAGGAACGTGCACTAGATGTGTCGACCATCCACATAGGACCCGCTACTGTCGATCCTCAATCTCCACTAAAACCACCATGAAATTCGCCCTGTCATCGATGTCTAGCTCCCAGTGGTCGATGATGTGGGATGGGTCGTGCATGTACCTCCTAAGCTGGGATATGTGGAAGACGTCATGCACCCGATGCAACTAAGGTGGAAGAGCTAAGCGGTAAGGCACCTCGCCTACTCTACTAAGGACCTAGAAAGGTCCTATGAACTACAGAGATAACTTGTCGCCTCCACCGAATCTCCGTAGACCTCGTCGTGGTGAGAAAAGTAGAAAGATGTGGTTTCCATCCTCGAACTCCAGAGGTCTCCGTATCCTGTCATCATACGACCTATGCCTACTCTGTGCAGTCTTTATCTGCTCCATGATGATCTGCACCTTCTTCGTGGTAGCTTGTACCATCTCTGGTCCTACTAGCCCTGACTCCCTTGGGTATGTCCAGCACAGTGTAGATCTGTAAGGCTGACCATACAATGCCTTAAAAGGTGTCATACCTATTATAGAGTGATAGTTTTTGTTGTAGGAAAACTCCACCAAGGGCAAGTGATCCTCCCAGCTACGACCGAAGTCGAGGACACATGCACAGAGCATGTTCTTGAGGGTCTGAATGGTCCTCTTGGTCTGACCATCTGTCTGAGGATAGAAGGCAGTGCTCAGATGTAGCTACGTCCTAAAAGAATCCTGCAACCCCTTATATAGTCGGGAAGTAAACCGTACGTCTCAGTCAGACACAAATTATGAAGGTACTCTATGTAAACACATTATATCCTACACATAGAGGCGTCCCAAGCTCTCTACTGAACCCTGCTCTCTGATCGGTAGAAAGTGGGATGACTTGGTGAGTCAGTCAACGATCACCCATATTGAGTCATGAATCCTGGATGTACATGGAAGACCCGTCACAAAGTCCATGGATATCTCATCCCACTTCCACCATGGGACCTATAAAGGCTAAACCAATCCTTCTAGTACCTGGTTCTCTTCCTTCACTTGCTGAAAAGTGAGGCACCGTGAGAAAAAATTTGCTACTTCCTTCTTCATACCTGGCCACCAATGCTATCATCGAAGGTCCTGATACATCTTCTCTAATCCTGGATGTACTGCTAGAGGGGAAGTGTGAAACACCCACAACAGCTCCTCCTGAAGTGAAACTGGTACCATGGTACGTCTTCTGAAGAGGATGATGTGCTCCCCACCTTCAGAAAATCCATCAAGTGCATGCCATGTGGATATCTCAGCACATCGTATCTCACAATCAGCGTCTCCACACTACGCCTCCCTGAATCACTGAATAAGTGGAGGAGTTACTGTAAGATACTAAAGATAGGATACTCCATCCCTATCCAAAAAGGATATTTGTAAGGCAGCTAGCTGCTCTGTCGCCTCTCCTAGCAGCTAAAAGCCTGATCTCCTACTGAGAGAATCTGCTACAACATTCCCTTTCCTAGGAGTATAGACTATCTCGAAGTCATAGTCCTAGAAGAACTCAAGCCATTGCCACTATCTCAAGTTCAGATCCTTCTGAGAGAAGATATACCTGAGACTCTTGTGATCAAAGTACACGGTAAAATGTTCACCCATCAGATAGTGTCGCCACATCTTCAAGGCGAAAACCATTGCTTCTAACTCCAGGTCATGGGTAGCATAGTTCTGCTCATGCTGTCTCAACTACCGAGAACCATATGCGATCACATCTCACTCCTGCATCAGGACACACTCGAGTCTGATCCCTGATGCATCGCAGTAAACTACGTACCCTATGCCCTCCTACGGAAGCCTCAAGATGGGGGCACTAGTCAGCCTCTGTCTCAGCACCTAAAAGCTATGTTGGAATCTCTCTGACCACATGAAGGGTTTCCCCTTCTTCATCGAGGCTGATAGTGGTGCTACAACTCTAGAGAAGTCTGGAATGAATCTCTGGTAGTATCCAGCCAAGCCCAAGAAACTTCGTACCTCTGTCACACTCCTGGGTGGCTCCCAAGCAAGTACTACTTCAATATTTGCTGGATCTACTACAAATCCAGCCTCTGAGATGACGTGTCCCAAGAAGTGAACCTCTAAAATCCAAAACTGGCACTTCAAGAGCTTACCATAAAGCTAGTGCTCTCAAAGTGTGTCCAGTACTACCTGCAAATGGTAGGCATGCTCTTCCTCAGTAGTCGAATAAATCAGAATGTCATCGATGAAGACTACGACAAAGAAATCAAGGTATGGATGGAAGATCTTGTTCATCAGACACATAAACACTACTGGAGTGTTGGTTATTCCAAAGGGCATAACCAAGAACTCATAGTGGTCGTACCGACACCTGAAGGTCGTCTTATGCACATCCTCGTCTCAAAATCTGAGCTGGTGATAGCCTGATCTGAGGTCTATCTTCGAGAACCATCGTGCTCCCTTTAGCTGATCAAAGAGGTCATAAATCCTCAGAAGTGGGTACTTGTTCTTTACAGTCACATGTTTTAGGTGACGGTAGTCGACACAGAGCCTAAAGCTCTTATCTGCCTTCTTGGAAAACAGAATCGGGGCTGCCCAGAGAGAAACACTGGGCCAGATGAATCCCTTCCCCTGTAAGTCCCCTAGCTGTACCCGCATCTCACGAAGTTCAGCAGGATTCATTTGATATGCTGGATTAGATATCGGTGTTTTCCCAGGGTACAGATCAATGTATTAGTCCACCTTTCTGTGGGGTGGTAGTCCTGGTACATCGTCGGGGAAAACATCCGTGTACTGGTCCATCACTACAAGATAAGTCGGACTCTCTACATCAACCGCTCCGAGGGTAAGGTAAGCCAACTGATGAGTGATCAGCTGCACCCTCTTCTGAGTAATTATGTCATGTGCTGTAAAGGTTCTCTTCTCACCGATGAAGGTGAACCTGGTCCCATCCGTGCAGACACACCGCACTTTGCGCCTAATACAGTCAATCTAATGAAGGACTGTAGATAACCAGTTCATACCCAATATGACGTTGTAAGTCCTCGACACCGCTATGAGGAGATCCCAGCCAAAGATCTCTCCTCCTAGAGTAAGATCACACTACCAGCACCAGTGCGTAATCATCGAGTCTGCTCCCATAGGAGTCTCTAGCTATAAGGATCGAGCCAATGGCTCCGTTGGAATCTCTGAGCTCTGAATGAGGGCAGGGGAAATGAAAGAATGGCTGGAACCTGTGTCTATAATAATTGCAGCTAAGGTGGAGTAGACATAGATCGTACCTCGAATAATCTTCGAAGTGCCATGGTCATAATCCTCAGCTGCCTGGAGTTGAGTTCTCCCCTGTCCACCTGCTCCCTACGGTCGGGGTGGACCTCCTGGTGGTGGTGGTGGTAACACCTCGAATCGTCGTCCACCACCAGATGCTCAACCAGATCCTCTGCCACATCCACCTATGCCCTACGGACCGCCTCTATCGAACCTCTTCCTCTGCCTTGGAGGTCCCTCAACTATCTTTTGATCATCAAAACGGCGGTTCGGACAGTCACGAGCCATGTAACCCTGTCCACCACAAGAGTAGCATTTCCTGCTCCTAGAATGATTGGCTCTGTCTCCTATGCCCCGCATAGCTGAACCTGTATCCTATGGTTGTCCACTAAATGGTCTGGTCCACTTATACCTCTGCAACAACTACCTACTTCTAGCTACAGAAGACTCTGCTACGTGATGTCCAGTGATGGGTCTAGCTGCTGGTGTCTGCTCAGCAAGGAAACTCTCCACTAAGAGGGCATGCTCCAACACCCCCGCCTGTATCGGGATGATGAGGGAGATCATCAAGGCTATAATCTCTTGCCGGATCCCCTGCTCGAAGGTCTGGGCCCTGAAGAATGGGTCCCGAACCATATTGGTGAAGTAGCATGAGAGGTCGGTGAACCTCGCTGAGTACTGTTCCACTGTCATGCTTCCCTACTGCAGATGTAGTAGCTCCTATATCCACACCGCATGAAGGGTGGTTGGAACAAACTCTACCCGGAAAAAGATCTCAAATTCTGTCCATAGAAGTGTCACCTCGTCGTGGACATAAATCATCAGGCTCCACCATCTGCCTGCTACTACCTGAAGGAGACTCACAGCAAGGATCACCATGAGGTCTGTTGGTGTCCCTACCAGCCTAAAGACTCTCACTACAGTCTCCATCCAATCCTCAACTGCCTGTGGGTCTATCTCTCCCCTGAACCTGGGTGGCCTCTAGAACTGGAACTCATGCAACGCGCTCAGGTGACGTGCACTCTCTACTGATGTGGCTAGTGGCATCGGTGGCACAACGTGAAGTGGTACCATTGGTGCCTCCGCTGTGATAGGACCCTCCACCAAGGCCTCGTCGCTCGGTGGGATATCATCTCGTACAACTCTTGGAACCCTGGCAAGTTGTCTGTATGGAGGCATCCTAAAAGGAAATAGGTGTACCATGGTCAATAATTCATACCTGGTGAGCTGACTCAAAGACATCAAAAAGAAAACTCTTGAAACACACATGCAATCAGTGTTTTCATGCACTGAGTCGGAAATCAAAGGTCAGGGTCCTGGTGTATGGATACATCGGTCGCCGGACCAAAACTGGTCTCCCTAGACTGAGAACCACCCTAAATACTCTTAACATTATTTCTTCATAGTAAGATAGATCAGAGTCCTAAGTTTTGCGGTAGAACCGACTCCTCTGATACCAATTTGTCATGACCTGACCTCGGGGCCCGTGTCGTGACTACCCCAAGCCCGCCTTCCATAGGACAGGGGCTGGTAACTAGAACCAAAGGCATAAATCCCTAAACTGGGAAGGAATTGCCTTTATAAACTGAAACACACACAACAGAGTATGGAACTGAACTCTAAGTAAAAACTGTATACAGAAGAAGTGCTGGAAAGTAAAAGGGGTAGGAAATACAAGCCCAACTATAAAGTACAAGGAAAAGACAAAACAGATGGAAGGTGACAAGTGGCTCTTGGATCATCCACCACGAATCCTACATGAAGGGTAGGTACAGATAGCCTCCTCAGCACCCTATGTATGTCAAACTCCTCTGTGCACCGACTCATCGTAAGGTCCACCTCTAGGTACCATCCAGTCCTGGAACTCTTGGCCTCCATCAGTGTTGTCCATTGTCTGTATCCAACACAACGAGGTGCAGGCAAAGCCCATGTAGGGGTTAGTATAAATATACTTAGTAGGGACCTTAATACCCTCTAGGTCTCACAAATCCAACTAGGATAAACCACAAAGTATGAAATCAACTGAAATATCCCACTTAGGTATATTCCCATACATATACCTAAGTCTATCAAATGACCCATCTCAATCATGAGGAAACACAAGAGTTACTGACTCATCTCACACAGGTATACAACATTTGTAGAGAGGTTCAGATGATCAGATATAGCCACTGAATCATCTAAGCTATCATACCAACACATGATCCAGGACCAGCTATTCTGTCGGACCAACACATGATCCAGGAACAGAAGTCAAAACTGTCAGACCGACACATGATCCAGGAATAGTCATTAGAGATGTCGGACCAACACATGATCCAGGTCCAGCTATTCTGTCAGACAAAAAAATGATCTAGAAATAGAAGTTAGAACTGTCGGACCAACACATGATCCAGGAATAGTCATTGGAACTATGGGACCAACACATTATCCAGGAACAGTCAACTATGCACAGCCAACCACATGGCTTCCACAAAGCATGCTTGATTCTGGGAGGGTCTGTTCCTCAAGAAAAGTGTTGACACAACAACTACCTCCTTGTCTCAAGTTGATATATCCTGAAGTTCTACCACGTCTTAGGGTTCTAATCCAAAAAAACGTATCCAAGATACTGAGTACAAGATGACCAAGCCTTTTACCAAAAAGTACTCGGCGTGTTGGTATAATACACGTCGTGTAGTCAGACCTCAGATACTGCCCATGTGCAACGACCTGTGTCAAAAGGTTGATCATGTAGAAAAAACAAGTACACAGTGTAACGACCCAAAGTTTCATTAATAGAAAATCCCTCTTGATCCAGTTAAATGTTTCCTTATGAAAAATGTTTTTATAAGATGTCAAATTCTTTAGTTTTACGTTAAGATTTGTGACCGTTACTTTTATAGCTGTTGAACAGTGATCATCTGAGTAGTATAAATATAAGGCTTTAACGAACCCATTTCTACTCAGACAAAGGAAGCGATGGCCTCATCCAGTAGAATTGCCCCTTACGAAGCCCATTTGTCAGAGCTCGGAAAAGAGGTGGCGTCTTTGGGCTTTGCCCTTGACCAAGCCCAAGCTGAGCTTCATCAAGTCAAGCTCGAACGTGACCGTCTATGGGAAAAGTGGAAGTTGATTGAAATTACCACTCGAGCGATGTTATCTGAGCCGCCCCAAGTGTATGTCACCATCGCACACCTTACCCTTAGGTCTTATGCGGCTATTTTAAGGGGTTATGTAACAAATAAGTAGTGCTATGTTCATGTGCATTATTTTTGTATATAATAATGAATATAATTTCTAGAAATATTTGATACATTATAATTAGTTTTTAAAGTACAAATGGTGTTTTTAGTTATTATTTAATTAAGAATAACATTTTGTTAAATTAAAGGATTTTTGAATTAAATAATATTTTAATAAAATATTATTATTAATATTAAATTGATTTTTTATTAATTATAAATGATCTTATAATTTTAGGAATGCAATTAAAATTTTTATTAAGGTTTGAAAGCCATTTCTGTCAAAACCCGTGAATTTTTTTATAAATGTCGGTTTTTATTTTAAAAGTGAAAATTCACATATTTAGAAAATTATTTAGATAAAATAAATATTATTTTTGGAATCAGGATGTCGAAATTATCCAACGGTGAATTTTTCATAATTTTCTGAGACAGTCAAATGTTTGGGTAAAAATTAAATACCATTTAAATATATAACGTGTTTTATGACATCATAATGACCAAATGGTGATGTAATAAAATAAAATCATCCTTATGTTCGGCCAATATGTGTTTTATCAATAAAATAATGAGGTTTTGGGTTTGTTTGACTTACTTTTCAAAGCATTAATGGAGCCCTCAAGACTTATTCAACACTTTGCCTTTTTAAATTAATTTCCATGGGAGTGTGACTCACCTCCACATAAGCAACCCTAATTTTTTAATAAGTTCGGACCTTGGCCTTGTAAAATATTGTTTTCCTCTTTCCTTTTCTAGAAACCATGGGAAAATACCATGGGATGGTTTGTGGTTTGGATTATTTTAATATAAGGGGTCCCAAACCTAATTAATAAAGAATTCTCTCACCTTTCCTATATAAACTCACCCAAGCTCCCACTTCCTCCTCACTAAAATCCCTTGGAGTTCGTCCAACCTCTGACCTACTCTCTCTAGAATCCTCTCAAGGTGCCCCAATCTCCCAAGAAGCCTCTCACAAGCCTCTCTCTAGCCTTTGGAAGCACACTTCCAAGTAAGGGTTTTTTCTTCCTTTCTCATTTTTGTCAATTTTCATTAAGTTGTATTGCCCTTTTTATTTCAATTATGAATGTTGGGGTATGGTTTCTCACTTACCCCATACTTCCCTCTTATTGTTTGAATGATGGGAGAACCCTTTCTCTCTCATTAAATGCCTCCCATGTACACCTGTTACTATGCCGAACTTTCGAAAGGAACTTCTCTCTTTTCTTTTACATTCAAGCAATACTTTTGTATCATGAATCTAAATTACACTTAGATTGTTTGGACATGTATTTATATGATCTCCTTATATTCCATTACATGTAAATATGATGAGTAACCCCTTTCTCTCTCATCAAACTTTTTTATGAATTCTTATGTCACGCCGTTACGCTGCCGAAATCGCACCGATTTTCTAAGCCAATGTCATTGTGTAGTGAATACCATGCCCATTTCTCCATCAAGGGTATTCACCTTTATGAACATTTACTTATTGATTATAAAGTTTCATTTATGAATTCCACATTCCTTTATCGTGGAATAAATGATTATGTTTTATGAATCCATGTTTTATGATCCATGTGGCGCACTTATGCATGAAATGAAATGTTTAAGAAGGGTGCGCCCTTTATAGCGCTCCAATGCATTGGGTAAAGTATAGTATCATGATACGTCATGTGAAATGAGTGTTGACTCATTCTAATTCAAGTGCAATGAGGGTTTACTCGTGCTTCAAGTGCAATGAGGGTTTACTCATGCTCCATGTGCAATGAGCCTTGGCTCATGCTAATTCAATGTTAAGTGTTGTTGCCACATTTCCATGTTATGGTTATCATGATTTATCATGCCTTTATGTTCATGTTACTCTAATGCTCTATTGATGTTCCTATTGCCTAACATGTATTGTACTCCTCATGTTATTCATTGTGTACTCCCTTACTGGGCTTTATAGCTCACCCTTTTCTTATGCATGTCCTCAGGTTATCCCATGCAATGCTAAGTACGAAGGAATGTAGTGGTCATGTAAAGGAAGTTTTCAATAAGGATGTTGTTTTTCAAGTTTAAAGTTTTTATGTAATGATCCTAAGCCCCAAGGACACTAAACCTCTCGATCTTCTTTGTTGTATCAAGTAAATTTTTATGTAATAAAGCATGCTTAAGTTGTAATAAAAAGCAGGGTTGTCATAGTTGGTATCAGAGGATAGGTTTAGTTATTTTTGGGATTAGGAAACCCTAGTAAAGCCGTAGATACAAGACTAAGCATAATAAAAACATCCCTATGTTTTGGTAAATACTAAGTAAGTGGTTTATCAAACAAATACATCCCTGTCTGGATACGAGTAGGTAGAGGCGGCTCTGGCACAGATGTATCCTAGGGGTAAAACCCGAAAACACCGCTTTGAGCTAAACTCGAACGGGAACTGGTGCACGACAACGGGCCTTGCTGCACTCTTGGTTACGACACACCTAGGGGATATGTTTTGATAAATTCACAATCTTAGTATGAACCCTTATTAAGGGAAAAATGCCCCTAAGAATATATGTTAGAAGGAAGATCATGAAAAGCCTGGATTGAATCGTATAGACTCAATAGTTAAAGATATTTATAAGTCATCAAATTTTGTCTTTATATTACCCTTTATGTGTTACCCCTAACTTTCCTTTTATTCCAGCCAATGGCCGGTAATAGGAGAACTCGGGCTAACAACCGTTGTGAAGATCAGTGTGATGATTGTACTAATGAGATGCCCAATCCAATGGGAGCGGGAATCGCAAACTTTGTCACGCTTCTCTCTCAGCTAACTCAAGTTTTGAATAGAAACACGGGTCAAGAGGAACGTTCAACCCCCCCTAATAAAGAACAAGTCGCTATCGGGAGCTTCATGAGACAAAGGCCTCCTACTTTTAGTGGATCATCTGATCCCACGATCGCTGAGCAATGGATCAACTCCATTGAAAAGATCTTCTCTATCCTTCAATGTTCTGAACAAGAGAAGGTTCTCCTGGAGGCTTATCGTATGGAGGGTGAAGCTGATCAATGGTGGAAGTTGATCAAAAATACGAAGCCTGAGGAGGATATCGAGGCTTTGGAATGGAAGGAATTTCGGAAGATGTTTTTTGATAAATATTTTCCGCGCACCCTCCATCTTAAGATGGAAAGGGACTTCATTTCCCTCAAGCAGAAAGATGAAGAATCTGTGGGAGCGTACAAGGCAAACTTCACAAGGCTTGCACGATACGCTTCCGACTTTGTCGTTACCCCCGAATGCAAGGTTGACCGCTTCTTTGGTGGGCTGAAGCCTAGCTTGTGGAAATCATTAGCGATCCGTGACTTCGACAGCTATGAGGAAATTGTCTGATGTGCCCTCAAGGTTGAAATGGAGATCGGAGAATCACAGGGGTATCATGGGGACAAGAAGCGGAAGGTGGACTTTAATGCTGGTGGTCTGATGGATAAATCCAACGGTGCTAAGAAGTTCCAGCACCCCACTTGCCAAAAGTGCGGAAAGAAGCACCCTGGAAATTGCCTTAGGGGGACGAGAAAATGCGTCAAGTGTGGAAGAGAAGGGCACCTAGCTGTTAACTGTCAGCAAGAAGGACCCGTGGCTACGACAGAGGAGAGGAACGCTTCATTCGAACCTCAACGCGTTGTTCAATGCTACAAATGCAAAGAACCAGGTCATTTTGCAAATCAGTGCCCTAATCCAAGGGTTATCGAAGGCAACCAACAACCTCCAAGACAGCAAGGAAGAGCTTTTTCCATCACTTCTGCCGAAGTGAACCCTGACAAAGAAGTGGTGACAGGTACGCTAGTTATTCATTCAAGAATAGTGAACGTACTTTTTGATTCAGGTTCTATGCATTCTTTTATATCTAAAAAGTTTAGTAGAACAATCCCAGCACCACCACAAATCCTGGAAGTAAAGATGTCGGTGAGTACGGAGAATGGGGAAATCATTGCATCCCATGAATATAAGTCCTCCCCTGTTATAATCTATGGATTTAATTTCCCGGAAAACCTCGTCATACTCCCTTTGGTGGAATTTGATGCAATTCTTGGCATGGATTGGCTTTCCTTATATAGAGCCAACATAAATTGTCAGGAGAGGGAAATCACACTCCATATGGAAAATCGACCCCCGATTCTTTACAAGTGTCAGGAAGAAGATGAATCTCCTTTAGCTCCATCATCTCAAGCATGGATATTACTGCCTTATGAGCATGCATATCTGGCTCAGATGATTGAGTCCAAGGAAGAAACTACCCTTGAAGAAATGCCTATTGTGAGGGAATTCGCTGAAGTATTTCCCGAGGAACTTCCTGGTCTTCCTCCAAGAAGAGATGTTGAGTTCTCAATTGAACTTATACCTGGGGCACTACCAATATCTAAGACTCCATATAGAATGGTTGTTGTTGAGCTTGAAGAGCTGAAGAAACAACTACAGGAGAATCTGGATAAAGGGTGTATACGCCCAAGTGCATCACCATGGGGTGCACCAGTCCTCTTCGTCAAGAAGAAGGATGGGTCAATGCGGCTTTGCATCGATTATCGTGAACTTAACAAAATCACGATAAAGAACAAGTATCCTCTCCCAAGAATCGATGACTTGTTTGATCAGCTGCGTGGAGCACAATACTTCTCCAAGGTGGACTTGCAGTCGGGATATTATCAAGTAAGGGTGAAGAAGGAAGATATCCCCAAGACTGCTTTTCGTACAAGGTATGGGCACTATGAATTCATAGTAATGCCTTTTGTACTCACCAATGCTCCATAAATATTCATGGACTTGATGAATAGAGTCTTTAGAGATTACCTTGACAAATTTGTGGTAGTCATTATAGATGATATTCTAATATACTCCAAAACCAAGGAGGACCATGAGGAGCATTTAAAAACTGTACTAGAGACTTTGCGCAAGGAGAAGCTCTATGAAAAGTACAGCAAGTGTGAGTTTTGGTTGAAGGAAGTCTCATTCTTGGGCCATATCATCACAAGCAATGGGATATCTGTGGACCCCTCCAAAACAGATGCAATTGAGGGATGGCCGAGGCCAACATCGGTAACTGATATCCGTAGCTTCTTGGGGTTAGCTGGATATTATCGACGATTTGTGAGAAATTTCTCACGATTGTCCAACCCTCTTACCAAGCTAACTCGAAAGGGAGTAAAGTTTTCTTGGAGTGATTAATTCGAAGAAAGCTTCAAGGAGTTGAAAAGGAGGCTTATCACTGCACCCGTGCTCACTTTACCCACAAGTGGGGAGCTTTTTGTGGTATTCAATGATGCTTCGAAGAAGGGATTAGGATGTGTGCTGATGCAGAATGATAAAGTGATATCCTATGCCTCAAGGCAGTTGAAAATCCATGAGCGAAACTATCCAACGCATGATCTGGAGTTGGCGGCGGTGATCTTTGCCTTGAAAATCTGGCGGCATTATCTCTATGGAGAGAAATGTGAGATATATACTAACCACAAGAGTCTTAAATATATATTCACACAGAAAGAGCTTAATATGCGCCAGATAAGATGGATAGAGCTCATCAAGGATTATGATTGTTCAATACATTACCACCCTGGGAAGGCGAACAAGGTGGCGGATGCCCTAAGTAGAAAGGATCTAGCGATTCTATCAATGATGAGAATTGAGAAGGATCCAATCTTCTTAGAATTAATGAAGATGGATGTGGGAATCATAAAGAAGGGAACATCATCAATCCTTTCACAAATGATTGCGCAACCATCTCTTTTGGAAAGGTTAAAGGATGCTCAAAAGGATGATGCGGGAATCCAAGAAAAAGTGGAAGCTATCAAAAAGGGAAAATACTCAGAGTTTAATGTTAATGAAGAAGGAATTGTGCGGTTTGGGAAAAGACTATGTGTTCCATCAAGTTCGGAGCTGAAGAAGGAACTTTCGGATGATGCACATAGTTCAAATTTCTCTATTCACCCAGGGAGCACAAAGATGTATCAAGATCTCCGAGAAAACTTTTGGTGGGATAATATGAAGAAGGAGATCGTTGAATATAAATCAAAGTGCCTGGTGTGTCAGCAAGTGAAGGCAGAGAGGTAGAAGTCTAAGGGGATGATGCAACCATTGCCCATACCAGAATGGAAATGGGAGAACATCACCATGGACTTTGTCACCAGACTTCCAAGGAAATCCAAAGGCAACAATGCAATTTGGGTTGTTGTGGATCGTCTTACAAAGACTGCACACTTCATTGCTATTCGAGAGGATTTCCCTTTGGATCAACTGGGATGGATATATATCAGGGATGTGGTACGGTTGCATGGAGTACCACTATCTATTGTGTCTGACCGAGATCCAAGATTTACCTCTATGTTTTGGAAGAGTCTTCAACATGCTCTGAATACTGAACTGAACTTCAGTACGGCCTATCATCCTCAAACTGATGGCCAATCCGAGCGGACTATCCAAACACTTGAGGATATGTTGAGAGCGTGCTCAATGGACTTTAAAGGAGGATGGGATCAACATCTTCCTCTGGTTGAGTTCTCTTATAATAACTCAAGCATCAAAATGGCACCATATGAAGCCATGTATGGGAAAAGGTGTAGAACACCAGCATGATGGGATGAGTTCGGTGAACGTAAGCTGCTTGGACCAAAAATGGTCGAAGAAATGGTGGAGAAGGTGAAAACCATTCAGCAGCATATCAAGGCAGCCCAAAGTTGACAGAAGAGTTATGCAGATAATCGTCGACGAGACCTTGAGTTTAAAGTTGGAGACATGGTGTTTTTATGCATATCTCCGTGGAAGAAGGTCATGAGGTTTGGAAAGAAAGGGAAGTTAAGTCCAAGGTACATCGGCCCCTTTGAGATTCTTGATCGTGTTGGGGTTGTGGCCTATCGACTAGAACTTCCACCTACTATGGCCAAGGTGCATGATGTCTTTCATGTATCCCTCTTAAGGAAGTACATACCAGACCCTTCACATGTACTCTCTTCCGAGGTGGTACAATTGGAAGATGATCATTCTTATGAGGAGCAACCAGTGAAGATCTTAGATCGTAGAGAAAAATTTCTATGAAATAAGACAATGCCCCTCGTCAAGGTGTTGTGGAGAAACCACAAGTTTGAAGAAGCAACATGGGAGTCAGAGGATATGATGAATCTGAGTTACCCACATTTGTTTTAGTGTGGGAAAAGGAAAATTTCGAGGGAGAAATTTCTTAAGGGGGGAATATTGTAACGACCCAAAGTTTCATTAATAGAAAATCCCTCTTGATCCAGTTAAATGTTTCCTTATGAAAAATGTTTTTATAAGATGTCAACTTCTTTAGTTTTACGTTAAGATTTGTGACCGTTACTTTTATAGCCGTTGAACAGTGATCATCTGAGTAGTATAAATATAAGGCTTTAACGAACCCATTTCTACTCAGACAAAGGAAGCGATGGCCTCATCCAGTAGAATTGCCCCTTACGAAGCCCATTTGTCAGAGCTCAGAAAAGAGGTGGCGTCTTTGGGCTTTGCCCTTGACCAAGCCCAAGCTGAGCTTCATCAAGTCAAGCTCGAACGTGACCGTCTATGGGAAAAGTGGAAGTTGATTGAAATTACCACTCGAGCGATGTTATCTGAGCCGCCCCAAGAGTCTGTCACCATCGCACACCTTACCCTTAGGTCTTATGCGGCTATTTTAAGGGGTTATGTAACAAATAAGTAGTGCTATGTTCATGTGCATTATTTTTGTATATAATAATGAATATAATTTCTAGAAATTTTTGATACATTATAATTAGTTTTTAAAGTACAAATGGTGTTTTTAGTTATTATTTAATTAAGAATTACATTTTGTTAAATTAAAGGATTTTTGAATTAAATAATATTTTAATAAAATATTATTATTAATATTAAATTGATTTTTTATTAATTATAAATGATCTTATAATTTTAGGAATGCAATTAAAATTTTTATTAAGGTTTGAAAGCCATTTCTGTCAAAACCCGTGAATTTTTTTATAAATGTCGGTTTTTATTTTAAAAGTGAAAATTCACATATTTAGAAAATTATTTAGATAAAATAAATATTATTTTTGTAATCAGGATGTCGAAATTATCCAACGGTGAATTTTTCATAATTTTCTGAGAGAGTCAAATTTTTGGGTAAAAATTAAATACCATTTAAATATATAACGTGTTTTATGACATCATAATGACCAAATGGTGATGTAATAAAATAACATAATCCTTATGTTCTGCCAATATGTGTTTTATCAATAAAATAATGAGGTTTTGGGTTTGTTTGACTTACTTTTCAAAGCATTAATGGAGCCCTCAAGACTTATTCAACACTTTGCCTTTTTAAATTAATTTCCATGGGAGTGTGACTCACCTCCACATAAGCAACCCTAATTTTTTAATACGTTCGGACCTTGGCCTTGTAAAATATTGTTTTCCTCTTTCCTTTTCCAGAAACCATGGGCAAATACCATGGGATGGTTTGTGGTTTGGATTATTTTAATATAAGGGGTCCCAAACCTAATTAATAAAGAATTCTCTCACCTTTCCTATATAAACCCACCCAAGCTCCCACTTCCTCCTCACTAAAATCCCTTGGAGTTCGTCCAACCTCTTACCTACTCTCTCTAGAATCCTTTCAAGGTGCCCCAATCTCCCAAGAAGCCTCTCACAAGCCTCTCTCTAGCCTTTGGAAGCACACTTCCAAGTAAGGGTTTTTTTTTCCTTTCTCATTTTTGTCAATTTTCATTAAGTTGTATTGCCCTTTTTATTTCAATTATGAATATTGGGGTATGGTTTCGTACATACCCCATACTTCCCTCTTATTTTTTGAATGATGGGAGAACCCTTTCTCTCTCATTAAATGCCTCCCATGTACACCTGTTACTATGCCGAACTTCCGAAAGGAACTTCTCTCTTTTCTTTTACATTCAAGCAATACTTTTGTATCATGAATCTAAATTCCACTTAGATTGTTTGGACATGTATATATATGATCTCCTTATAGTCCATTACATGTAAATATGATGAGTAACCCCTTTCTCTCTCATCAAACTTTTTTATGAATTCTTATGTCACGCCGTTACGCTGCCGAAATCGCACCGATTTTCTAAGCCAATGTCATTGTGTAGTGAATACCATGCCCATTTCTCCATCAAGGGTATTCACCTTTATGCACATTTACTTATTGATTATAAAGTTTTATGTATGAATTCCACATTCCTTTATCGTGGAATAAATGATTATGTTTTATGAATCCATGTTTTATGATCCATGTGGTGCACTTATGCATGAAATGAAATGTTTAAGAAGGGTGCGCCCTTTATAGCGCTCCAATGCATTGGGTAAAGTATAGTATCATGATACGTCATGTGCAATGAGTGTTGACTCATGCTAATTCAAGTGTATGAGGGTTTACTCGTGCTTCAAGTGCAATGAGGGTTTACTCATGCTCCATGTGCAATGAGCCTTGGCTCATGCTAATTCAATGTTAAGTGTTGTTGCCACATTTCCATGTTATGGTTATCATGATTTATCATGCCTTTATGTTCATGTTACTCTAATGCTCTATTGATGTTCCTATTGCCTAACATGTATTGTACTCCTCATGTTATTCATTGTTTACTCCCTTACTGGGCTTTATAGCTCACCCTTTTCTTATGCATGTCCTCAGGTTATCCCATGCAATGCTAAGTACGAAGGAATGTAGTGGTCATGTAAAGGAAGTTTTCAATAAGGATGTTGTTTTTCAAGTTTAAAGTATTTATGTAATGATCCTAAGCCCCAAAGACACTAAACCTCTCGATCTTCTTTGTTGTATCAAGTGAAGTTTTATGTAATAAATGATGCTTAAGTTGTAATAAAAAGCAGGGCTGTCATACACAGCGTGTGGTATGATTACACGTCGTGTCCATGCAACTGGGTTTGACTCTGTGTATGCTGGCCATGTGCCCGTACATAGCCTCAACCCGTTTTTTCCAAACCGTGTAATTGATACACGGGGTAGCCCATGCCACTGGCCGTGTGGTGTAGTACATTCTCGTGTACTCCACATCGTGTTCGTGTATCCCCAGGATACATGTCGAGTTTCTCGAAGCTGCTTTTTCCATTCCGCGTAGAGAATAAACGTTGTGCCTCTTGGCCATGTAGTTATGCCCGTGTCCGTCCATTTCCCAGAATACACGCCATGTCTCACGACATCTCTTCTATCATTCTTTGTAGAGAGTACATGTCATGTGATAGGGTTCACATGCCGTGTGTTTCTTGTCTAACATCCAAAACCCTAGCTATAGAATGCCCGTACTACACGGCGTGTCCTTTGGGAGTACACACCGTGTATTCTAGAATTTTTTAGAAATGATGCCTCTGGCCAGCGCGCCTCCCGTGAAGTCCTTTCTTCATTCTGACGGTTCATTTGTCACGAAACATCAAACACTAGGTCACCCAAATCTCTCGTAATCGTCTTCGGTGTTTTCGGGACTCTGATCATCTCTGAAAACACGATTTGATTTACCCGCTCGAAGAATGGTCGAGGGACGGTCCATCCTGTTCCTATTCGATCCGTCACCCGCTATGGTCATCATACCTCCACTAGGTAATTGTGATGTTGGATCTTCAATGTGGGATCATGCGTCGCACAATGAACTCGCAACAATCCGGTGTTCGCCACCCATGAAGAATGTGAAGAACACACCACTACTCACAAGAACGACAGAAGGTATCGGGCCGAGTTAGTTTGGCCCGGCCCTTCCACATTAGTTTGATATCAAGCGGATCAAGAGGAAACAATCCAATCATGGAAGGAAGAATTAATGTTTCTCAAAACCAAAACACACCCCTTACATCGACTTCGGTGACCGTTGACGGAGTCACGGGAAGGCGGACGTCATTCCATTGATGTCGGAAAGTAGGCAGAAGTCGAGGATGGCGTCGTTGGCATTATTCAAGGACGGAGCTCCCTTTTTTCCCGGTTGAAGAAGGAAGAAGGTTGAATATGTCCATCATTCTTCCTTGGAGGGGAATGGCTCCTCCCTAGCTCTCCCATTTCTCTATTCCACCCAAGAATAATACCCAACAAAATGAAATAATAGGTTTTCCTATTATAATATTGTTGGCATGAATTTGAAAAGTTTTAAAATTAATTAAGCTATATCACTTCATTAAATGGGTGAAGTTGGACCAATTAATTAGGGAAGTAAGGTGACGAGGCTCCCCATTTAATTGGGGGTTCCAAGTGGGTTAAGGGAGTTTAAATCCCATGTGGTCCCCACCTTAACAATATCCTCCCAAGGGAGGTTATGCTCGGGTGGGACCCACCACCATAACCTCCCATGGGAGGTTAAGGTGTGGTGGCCCCACCTCTAACCTCCCCTTGGAGGTTTCAACCACCAAAATAAAAATAAAGTTAACACTTTATTTTTATTCAATTTAATTAAAAATCCCCAAAATCTAACTTCCATTCTTGTTAGAACGCAACTGCGGTGAAGGTCTCACTAAATCGACGTTGTGAGTTCAACGGTACCCTCGGATTTCTATTCTGAGAACCAGTTCAAAATATATAAAATCCCGCTCGTGCGTTTACTGAACGTACCCAAACAAAACTTCAGAAATTGATTCCGGGCACACCGTGCCTCAAAATCAAGCGTCATTAGAAACCACGGACTCGTAAAATTCCCATGTATTTAAGAAAAAATATTCCATGGAATTTATGGGTCTTTACACACATGAATATACATATAATATAATAAGATTAATTCGGGCACAAATAGACTCACTACAAGATAATATTTTGCGGTCTGGTTTGGCAGACCAATGTATAAGAAAATATAAAAGAAAGCTGGGAGTGAAGCAATGATCCACACATGATCCAAATGATCCCACTTGCTTTGAGGCTAGTATTTCCCCCCGAACCTTACCTAGGGTAATCAATTTTTTTATTACTATTTTTCTTAAATATGAATCAAACAACTTCGGATAACTTTATATTACTAAAATTCTACAGGGTGTAGTTGTATGTGAGTTTTATCTGTCAACACCCACATACTTCCATGTTGTGAGGGGTACTGTAACGCCTCGACCCCAATTACCCAGATTCGGTGCATTATTGCATAACATTGGCATGATACAAATAATCATGTCCCAAAAGACCGATCAGTTTAGTAGCCTTGGAAGTACTAGATACATTCATAAGTTTTACATTACATCATGAAATAAAAACATCAACAACATTTTGTCCCCTTTTGAACACACTTATATCCCTAGCCTATCCTTTCAGGTCAACCATAAAATACTTCTTCACGTCCTGTTAAAAATAAAACATAGAAAGGGGTGATCTAAAATGCTCAGTAAGGATGACAATATAACAGAAACTTTCATAAATAAGCATAAACATTTAAGGCAATGTATAAGACTAAAACAAAAATATTTTAAACTTAAACATCAGAATAATATGGAAAATATAAAATCAAATAATTCCATTTAATTAATCAAATGGATATTCTACTAGTCAAATAATAACTTGAAATATCAATATCCACTTTCATAATGATGGAATGCATAATGCCAGACTTCATAACCACATAGTCAAGGCCTTATGCCAAGACTAAAAATAATATTTTGTCAAATCCATGTGCCAAGATACTAGTTTGTCTCTTGAGACCTACTGATGCATCGAGGATCTATAGTGATCTCTATCTGTCACTTAATAAGTCCAATCCATTCCACATATGAAAAGGTTTAAACATAACATAAACATTCGTATTAAAAATGGAATACAAAATGTCAATACTTTATCCATAAACCATGAATGGTGTAAAAATAAAACATACATAGCCAAAAATATCACAAAACCTTTAATACAAAATGAAAATTTTTTTATCATAATAAATCAACTTCAAACAAGCTTAAAATCCATCAAAGAATGTTAACATAGATGAAATCAAAACTTTTTTAGAGAAATATCTCATTATATTTTGAAATCATTTAAAAGTCATATAATTATAAAAGAAAACATTTATTTTGTAAATATTCTTATAAGCTTGTATGGTATGATTCGACGAAGATATAACAGTGGAAAATATCCACATCGGCCGTATAAGTTAAAAAATACATTATTGCCTTAATGTTTTTGAAAAGGTCATAAAGTGCCTTGTTTGGAAAACGACAGAAAGATTCATTTCAAAACATATATGGTTAGATAAGGGTATAAATAAATTTAACCCATAGTATATTAAATATTAAAAAATTTAATTACATTTTTAATAAAACACTTATGTGGATGATAAAGAGGTCACAGTAGATACTTACGTAAAAACAACCTCAGATAATAAAGAGATTTTGAAATTAACCCTTACCTTGTACTTTTCCTTAGTAGATGGTATGTTAAACTATTTTATAATATTTAAAAAATTGTTATTAAATTATACAATAACTATATACATAAATATGATATCATATATGATCCTCTAATATTACTTTGTTAATAATATTTCAGCAGTATCATCATTTCAGGTGTTAACTGATCTGTTTTCCTTTATATGATTGGTTACGTAAGACATGTTTGTTATAGATAGGATGTATTTTATTAATATCTAAAATGATATTAAGTTATTAAACATTATTTTTAATCATAAAATAAAAATTATTCTTGAATGATTACGATGGGGAATGAATCTCATTGTGTTTGTGGAGACAGTAATCTGTAAGTACGCACGAGTGACAATATCATTATATTGATGATGGAATGGTATATAATTGGATTTTATATCATATATACAGAATAATTAACATGTTATATTTATTATTTAAATCAGTTATACTAATTATTATACCCATCCAAATAATTCAGTGTTTGAATAACAAACTACACCACGACGTGGAGACGGTAAGCCGTACATACGCACGTATGGTGACTTTGTCATTAATATGATGGATAGAATAATGAATATGGTTGTAACATTTTTATAATAACATCACAGTATATAGAAGATATTGGATTTATTATTTTATAATGGAAACAATAAAGAAATAGGAAGTGAAAGAAGAAAAGAACTTGAAAGAGGGTGGTGAAATTATTACCTCTTCTTCGGGTGTTTCCTTTTGATTTGATCAAAAGGGCTCCATAGGTTGGATTTATCATCAAACTAAGTCCTCTAGGTTGAAGTGAGGGAAATTGGTAGGATATTTTTGTAGGATTTGGATGAGATAAATGGATTTGGAAGTGTAATTTTGAGAGACGGGGAAGTGCCCTTTTATAAGAGAGGTGAGGGGAACCTTAGGAAAAGATTAAAATATTATTTTATAATAAAATCATTTTCAGTTTCTAATGGCTCCAAAATGATTTATTTCTAGGATAAGGTGGTTATGGGTCTAAAACCTCTCAACTATTAGGTTTTAGATAGGTTTTTATCACCATATTAATCTTATCCTTTAGATTTGACTCTTAGTTAAATATTTTAACCTTTACCATAAATTCTTGTATTATTATAATAATTGGTTAATAAACTTACTATAAAATTCCAAGAGAACCTAAATTGGTTCATTAATGATATAAATATAGTTATATAATTTATTTGGCAGAACCTTTTATTTTTAGGACTATTATAAAATTTAATAATATAATATTTGTTTTAAAAACTCATTGATGTCAATTTTGACACTATTTAGTATTTGGTTTTTGTGAGTCATCACAACTTTATTACTTCAAAAAAAATACATTGAATCAATCCTAAAAAGTCATATTCACCAATAAATTTAGTTTATGTCATAAAATCCTTTAAATTATATGTAATTTAATATTTATAATACCATTTATTTTATTCTTTCATTAATAAGGTAATTACATCATCACCATTGTGTCATAAATAAATTTAAGTATATAATGTATAAAAATTATAAATAAAATAAAATTATGTATAAAATATTTTTATCTTTATAATTAGTATTTATAGTCAAAAATAAAACTTATATAACCCCATTTAAAAATTGTTTTACTAAAAGATATATCTTTATGTCATTTTTGTCTTTACTTTAAACTAATTAATATAAAGTGTCATTATCACTCTCAAGTGGCTCCATGGGTTCCCAAAATCTACCAAAGGATGACCATCGTTGGAAATGTATCAACCAATAGGAATATGATACATGTTATGGTAATTTAATATTATTATAATATTAATTTTTACCCTTATTTACCAGATTTACCCTTTAACCATGGTAAATAAAATATTTACCGAAGTAATTATTCATAATGTCTAAAAATAAAAGTCACCTATTTACAAAATTTGGACATCCTGATTCCAAATATGGAATCCATTTTTCCAAATTCAAAACATAGAATTGGCAGAATGTAATTTAAAATTAATTCTAGTTGTCAAAACAAAAAGAGTGTTTTTAAGAAATAATAACTATCAAAAGATTGACACTTATTTATATCCAGTTTAAATGTGAAATTACATAAACTGACCTAAATTATATTAAATGATAAAAATATAATCTAATGATATTTTAAAACCACTCAAATTTATAATTTGACAATATAAATTATTTTGATTAAAAAAGTTGTTTTAAATTAAAATTTAGTATTTTTCACTATTCATCAAAAATTGAAAGTTTTCAGAAAAGTACCAAACATTCACCCTAAGCTAATTTAGATATTAATAATTCAAAAATGAAGTCTATTTCGAAAAATAAAATTTATAAAATTTCAAAATTTGGTTATTACTATTTATTACGACTAGTTTGATTGGTCGTGGTGTGTTAAAACTCCAAGTTGTGTACAATGCAAGATACTGCATTATTCAAAGGAAAATGTAACGTGGAATATTAGGGTGTTACAGGTACAATGTATAATATTTTGGGAGACCAGCTACACAATCAACCCCTCTCAAAAGATCACATGAGATTGGGAATTGAGGTAGCTTATGAGCCGACTGTTGAGTTGCATGTTCCACTTGATGATCTAGATATTACAACTGTCCAAGATGATATTAGAGCTTTCATATCATGGATGTATAAACTTATAAATAATCATGAGGTATGTCTTTAACTAATTTTTTCATATGAAAAACATGTAATAGTTGATGATAAAAGTTTGGAAGTGAGGTATGATATTACAGATGGATAAATCGGCGGAGAAACAAAAGGTCGAATCAAAAAAATCTACTAAATCAATAAAGAAAACAAAAAGAACATCTAAGAGTACCCTATCTCCATTGGTTCTAGATAAACTTTTATTAACATTACAACTTCTTGTAGAGAACACATTTAATGATAAAACTATGTCATACATTCACTATGAATAATAATTATTTGGAGTTTCCATTATGGATGGAATTGGTCTTGAGACTCTAAATGAGATTCTCAAGCCTGAATGGATGGGAATATCATTTTTGAATACACACATAAGGTAAATTTTCATAATATTCCTATCCAAATAATCAGCTAAATATGTTTATTAAAGTTAATAACTATTCATATTTTTTACAGGTGTTTATATTACAACTATATAATGGGAAGATCACCCGAATCACGATTTGGATTCATTAATCCCAGTATCATTTCTAAAACATAAATTAATTTAGATAAGTAATAAATAGATAAGAAACTAGATGAGTTAATCTGTTAAATAAAAAACTATTAGATGACAGACTCTTTTTTATGCCTATAATGCGAGGTTAAAACTCTCTAATATAATCACATCAAATATATTTTTAATTTTTTAATTACTTAATTGTTTTTGTTTTTTTAGGAAGGATTGGATGTTGATATCAGTCAACATAGACACCCCAGTTATTTAATTTTTGGATTCAATGCAGGGAATTCCAACCAACAGACCATGCATTATGTGTATTGGGAATATATAATACACTAAAATCAACATTTTATAGATAAACTTCGAGTTATACGTTTAGTATTTGTTTTAACGAGAAATTTTTTATGATAGGGTGGCCTATAAATATAAGTTAAATCATGACATGATGTCGGGTCTGAAAATATAAAGCCTATAGATTACTACAAATCGAAAACAATGAAGTTATATATATAAATATTTAACTATCAAAGCATTTCAAAACAATTTACTTATTTTGTTCAATTTTTCAGTAGTGTCTGAAAAAATATAACGAAATCCATTGTGGATATTATGATATAAAATTTATGAGTATCACCCCCCTACATGGAATTTCTAATGGTAATTACAATTTATTTAAATATATTTAATAATCATTTGTTTGTTTATATTTTCTCAGTACTATCAATATTTATAACAAAAGAGTTATTCTAAAGAAGAAAGAAATTTGTTTATAGATGATTGGGTATCATAATTTTTTTCATAATGTATGTTGACAATAAATTTAGGTGATTACATACTATGTTTGTGATTTATAACGAGTTATGACCATCGAAAAATATTTGGGGTGTGAGGCATTAGTGTCAGAATGCTTATATATTATTCTTCATCTCTTTATCAAAGAGAATATTAATGGAGGAAATCAATTTTTTTAGAAGAACTGACCTTAAAATAGTAAAAAAATTGTAAAATGAAGAGGAGAAGGTGGAGTATGACATCCTTCATTTTTATTACTTAAATTTTCATTACATTTTACAAACAGAGGATATTTAAACTCTAGTGTCTTGGAAATCAGGAACATAATACATGAAAAAAACATAAAAAATTATTATAATCCACTTGTAAGGATTCATCTTAGTTTCATCCTAATTAAAATTACTTCATCATATAACCTGGAGACATACATCAAAGGAAAGATTGAGTAGAAGGCCCGGAAAGGGAAGCAAGGGAATCAGTTTACTTGTGATATCAATAAGAACTTGATAAAAACATAAAGACATGAGCAAAGGAATTAAAGGCATATCATAATGAAAATAACATGAAACATAACTTGAATATGTGGCTAAAACATTTCATTTATACATTCATGAACATATCACCAAGGTACAACCCTGAGGTGTCATAAAAATTACCAAGGTTATTCACCAAGGTATCGTGAAACTTGTCATCTCTAGAGATTAAATTCTTTACCCAATGCATTGAAGTGATATCAGGGTGCACCCTTAATATATATTTACTTTAATGTTATCCACATAGATCATAATCAACCATTTCATAAATAACCCATGCAGAATAAAAGAAATGGGTTTCATTTTAAGATTGTGACATTTTAAAAGTTCTTGAAAAATAAGATCATTATGTCATTTATAACCCATAGAAAGGGAGTGAGCGTTATATGTATGTAAATTCCAGAAAAAAAATATATCATATTTATATATTTATGAACACCCATATAAAAGAAATAGTTCTGGGTATTCACATAAATAAAACAAGAGAATTTATAAAGAGAAAGAAATAGAAATTTTGAGGCAAATTTCTGAAGCATAACGGCTATATAACATCATTTTATAAAACAATGAAAGGAGAAGAGACAAGGGTCACACACTCATAAATAATTCATAATACATTATGGATACATAATAATATCATATTATGGATATTTTAATGACATACCACATGAAAAAGAAACATGATGGAAAATAGAAGATGCGATTTCTTTTACGAGAAATTTGGCAGCCTAACAGCATCACTTAAAAATTCAGAAAACAAATTGATGAGATCGGAAAGAGTATCTCAATAATTATACATGAAATGGATAGTGATGATAATATATAAGAACATACCCTCAACATAAAGATATGGAAACTAGAAGACACGACATAAAGGAAGTCATGGCTTAAAAGAGGAGGGTGAAAGATTCCCTTACATTGAAGAGTAACTTTGAAAGCCTGAAGTTCGGGACCTTGGGAGGCTTGAGGGAACCTTGGGAGGATTCTAGAGAGAGGGGGGTAGAGTTTGTATTAACATCAAAGGCTTTGAGTGAAGAGTAAGTGGGATCTTGGGTGGGTTTATATAGGAAAGGATATGGAATTGTTTATTATTTAGGTTTGGGACACGTGACATTAAACTAAACTAAACCACAAACCAGCCCATGGTTTTTGCCCATGGTTTCTGCTAAAGGGGAGTGGAAAACAATATTTTATATGTTCAATGGTCTAAATTCTTATAATAATAGGGTTTCTTATGTGGAGGTGAGTCACACTCTCAAGGAAAACAATTTAAAAAGACAAAATGTTATATAAGTCATGGAGGGTCCACTAAAGCTGTGTAAAATTAATAAAACAAACCCAAAATTGAATTATTTTAATGGTAAAACATATATTGGCCCAAAATACAGTTTATAGTATTTTATTACATCACTATTGGGACATTATGATGTCATAAAACACATTATATATTTATACGGTATTTAATTTTTAACCAAAAATTTGACCCTCAGAAAATTATGAAAAATTCACTGTTGGATAATTTCGACGTCCTGATTCCAGAAATAATATTAATTTTATCTAAATAATTTTCTAAATATGTTAATTTTTACTTTTAAAATAAAAATATACATTTATAAAAAATCCATGGGTTTTGACAAAAATGGCTTTCAAGCCTTAATAAAAATTACAATTGCATTCATAAAATTATACAATCATTTATTTTTAATAAAAATTAATTGAATAATAATAATATTGTTATTTTATTAGAATATTATTTAATTCAAAAATCCATTAATTCATCAAAATAGATTTCTTAGTTGAATATTTAACTAAAAATTCTATTTGTGCTTTAAAAACTATTTACAATGTAACATTAATAAAATGAAAGTACATTCATTATTATATACAAAAATAATGTACATAATCATAGTACTAGGGTATTTTTACATAACCCCTTAAAACACCCACATAAGACCTTAGGGTAAGGTGTGTGATGGTGAAAGATTCTTGGGGTGGCTCGGGTAACATCACTCGAATGGTAATCCTTATCAACTTCCACTTCTCCCATAGGCAGTTCTGATTGATCTTAACGTATTCAAGCTCAAATTGGGCTTGGTCAAGAGTGAATTCGAAAGATGCAACCTCATATCCAAGCTCTGCTAAATGGGATTCATAGAGGGCAAGTCTAATGGATTAGGCCATCACTTCATTTGTCTGAGTAAAAATAATTTGTTAAAGCCTTATATTTATACTAATCATGTGATCACTATTCAACAACTATATTAGCAACGGTCATAATTCTTAACGGTAATTTTAAATCCAAAAACATAAAACAAAATAAGTGCATATGTTTTATAACCATTTCACATATTAAGACATTTAATTAGATCAAGAGGGATTTTCATTAACAAAAGTTTGGGTCGTTACAATCTTCCCCCCTTAAGAAATTTCGTCCCCGAAATTTTAACTCATACCTTAAAAAGAGAAAATGTGTGGGTACTTCTACCTCGTAGACTCCTCTGGTTCACAAGTGGCTTATTCGCTTTTGTGGTTCCTCCATAATAACTTAAAAATGTTGGTAGTCTTATTGCGTATAACCTTGTCTCTACGATCTAAGATCTCCACCGGCTACTCCTCATAAGAGAGGTCATGTTCCAGTTGTACCACCTCTGGGTTTATTACATGTGAACGGTTAGGTATGTACTTCCTCAAGAGGGATACGTGGAAAACATCATGAACTTGTGCAATATTTGGAGGAAGTGAAAGCTGATAGGCCATTAATCCCACGTGATCAAAGATTTCATAGGGTCTAATGTTCATAGGGTTGAGATTTCCTTTCTTCCAAAACCTCATGACTCTCTTCCAAGGTGAAATATAAAGAAAGACTTTGTCACCAACATTAAACTCCAAGTCCCTTCAACGGTTTTTGGCATAACTCTTTTTCCAACTCTGATTAGCCTTAATGTGTTGTTGTATGGAGTGGACTTTTTCTGTCATCTCTTGTTCAAGATCAGGCCCAAGAATCTTTCGCTCACAAGATTCATCCCAACAAGTAGTAGTTCTACATTGCTTCCCATATAGGGTGTCATTTGAATACTTGAGTGGAAGCTGTTGTTGTAAGAGAACTCAACTAAAGGGATATGTTGATCCCATACACCTTTAAATTCCATTGAGAATGTTCTCAGAATATACTCAAGTGTTTGAATAGTCCTTTCATATTGGCCATCAGTTTGGGGGTGATAGGCTGTAATGAAATTCAATTCAGTGCTTAGAGCATGTTGAATACTTCTCCAGAATTTTGATGTGAACCTTGGATCATGATCAGATACGATAGAAAGTGGAACTCCATATAGCCTTACCACTTCCTTCACGTAAATCCTAGCAAGTTGATCAAGAGAGAATTATTCATGAATGGTGATAAAATGGGAAGTCTTAGATAGGCGGTCCACAAAAACCCATATCGCTTTGTTTACTTTGTATGTTCTTGGGAGACCAGTGACAAAGTCCATAGTGATATTGTCCCACTTCCATGCTGGTATGGGTAGTGGTTGAAATACCCCTTTAGAAATTTGTCACTCTGCCTTCACTTGATGACATACCAGGAACCTTGAAGTGTAGTTAGCAATCTCCCTTTTCATATTTCAACAATCTCCCTTTCCATATCACGAAGGTCCCTATACATTTTTGTGCTCCCAGGATGTATAGAGAAAGTAGAGCTATGAGCTTCATCCATCAGCTCCTTCTTTATTTCTAGAATAGATGGAACACATAGCCTTGTTAAAAATTTTAGTACACCTTCTTGATCAATATTGAACTCAGTAAACTTCCCATACTTCACATCCTCAAACTTCTTCTATAATAAAGGATCTTATTTCAGATATTTCTTGATCTTCTCTGGTAATGATGGTTGAGAAATCATTTGGGTTAGGGTTGATGATGTCCCTTCCTTTCTAGTTCCCATGTCCAACTTTACTAAGTCATTGATCAAAGGATCTTTTTGAATCCTTGTCATGGAAAGAACAATCGGTTATTTCCTGCTTAATGTATCAGTAACTTTGTTTTCTCTTCCAGGATGATAATGAATTGAACAATCATAGTCTTTAAGAAGTTCCAACCATATCCTTTGTCTCATGTTCAATTCCTTTTGTGTGAAAATATACTTCAAACTTTGATGTTCTGTGTATATATCACATTTCTCCCCATAAAGAGAGTGCCTCCATATCTTTAGAGCAAAAATGACTATAGATAGCTCCAGATCATGCGTAGGGTAGTTCTTCTCTTGAGTCTTCAACTGTCAAGATGCATAAGTAATGACTTTTTCATTTTTTATGAGGATGCACCCAAGCCCTTTTAGAGATGCATCGCTAAAAATAAAGAATCCTTCTCCACTTGAGGGAAGAGTTAACACGGGTGCAGTAACCAATATCTTCTTCAGATCTTGGAAACTTTTCTCATATTCCTTTGTCTAGATTAACTTGACCCCTTTTCAGGTTAACTTGGTTAATATATTAGAAATTTTTGAAATTTTTTTCACAAACCTCCTATAATATCCCGATAAACTGAGGAAACTATGAATCTCTGTTATTTTTTTAGGCTAAGGCCACTCCTCTATAACTTTTGTCTTTGTAGGGTCAAATGTGATTCTTTCATTGGTAACAATGTGCCCCAAGAAAGATACTTTTTGTAACCAGAAATCGCATTTGTTGAACTTTCCAAAAACTCTCTCCTTCTTTAGAGTTTACAAAATGACCCTTAGATAATCTTCATGCTCTTCATGACTTTTGGAATATATCATAATATCATCAATAAAAACTACCAAAAAGTTATCAAGGTAGTCTTTAAAGACTCTATTCATCAAATCCATGAAAATTACAGGTGCATTATTCAGTCCGAAGGGAATAAAAATAAAATCATAATGCCCATATCTTGATCAGAAGGAATTTTTTGGAATATCATATTTCTTCACCCTCAATTGATGATAACCAGAACGAAGATCAATCTTATAGAAGAATTGATCCCCATGAAGTTGGTTAAATATGTCATCAATTCTTGGAAGAGGTTATTTGTTCTTTTTTGAACTAAACACTAACATTTTTATTGATTTTGGAAACACACTGAAAATAACATACAAGAAACACATCAGGAAGTTCTAAAGTAGTGGAGCCCCAAAGCGTCATTGATGACAAAGATACTACCACTGGATGGAAAGGAACCAAGGTTAAGGAAGAGAGAAACATTATGATTTGGGGAATCCTGAGACGCCAAGAAATCCGAAACCTTATTACCCTCTTGCCAACTATGATTGATTGCTTTACGAATGCCCATTAGCATTTTTTACTTGTAGACACTATATTCAATACACCACGGGAAACTTCTACTTTCTGTGAGTTCTTTGTAGAGGATCAAGGAATCTGTTTCCAGAGCCTTCAAAGTAAAATGTCTTTGATCACTTAATTCCAACCCCGTAACCAAAGCCTTTTACTTGGCCTAAAGAGAATCACCATTTCCGTAAAAGACCGAGAAAGTAGCAACAACAAACCCCCTTTGGTCCCTAATCACACCCCCCCCCCTCATCTGTCCCCTAAGGAAGGACCCATCTGTGTTGAGTTTTAGCCCATATCTATGGGGGTACCAGCGAACCCAGTTCCCCTGGCCCCTCCTCTCAATTTGGTTGGACGCCCCCTATATAGAACGGCCTCACTGATGGGGCTCCCTGGAAATCAGAAAAAACGCTTTCTAAGTCCAGCAAAGCAATCTTCATCTTGAATCCGATACTGGTGCTAGTAGCTGAAGAATTCATGTGGAGTGCTTCGGTCCTAACTTTCTAAATGAACCAATAGCCCACCATGAGGATTATCGCCCTTCCTGTTTTCTCAGAACCGTTGTCGCTTGCACCATCAAACCACTGGCTGAGAACATCCTCCTGCAACCCTCCGACATCACGCTAACCTGAGAAAGCTCCATACAACTTCCATAACCAGCGATCCCAATTGCTGTCAAAAAATAGATGCATCATCGATTATTGCTTGGGGTTTTTGAAGAACCAACATTTGGATGCCAAATAAACCCCCATATGTTGGATGTTGTCATCTGTGGGCAAAGCATTATTCCTCACTCGCCACATAAGAAAATTGAATTTTGGAGAGATCCCCCTACACCACAGTGTTTCACCCCACAGGTCACCTGCATTAGGATCCCTTATAACACTACCATAAGCCTTCATTGAAAACTCTCCCGAAGAGGAGCCTGTGAAGATTAGCCTATCAGGATCCTCACTGAAGAAAATTTCTTTAAAAACATCACATTGAGTATCAATGAGAATGGCCTGCGGAAAGGCAGGGTGGCCACACGCTTCTCTAAATGAGATATCCAGTGTGGGGAAACCAATAAACCAAAGAATTCCTGCTCCCCAATCCTGATGCCAGAAGTTCACCTCTCCTCTCCCCACTAGCCACCTTGCGTAAGTATGCAGTACCACCATAAACGGCTGAATAAGATTCCAAATCCTAGATGACCAAGACCGTTGAACCACACCATCCAGGCCATATTTCTCATTCATGAGCATTCCCCAAAGAGTTCGGCCTGCCATTTCCTCCCATGCAAGTTTTTCATGCATCCCTTGCATGGTCGAGCTCACACTCCGTAAATTGATTCCACCTTTAGCAAGCGGTTTTGTGAGACACTTCCCTGATTCCCAGTGGTGACGACTTTCTAGTTGTCCATTCCATAAAAATTACACCATGATCTTCTCCATGTTAACAACCACACTTTTAGGAGTCTTCAAGGTGGAAAAGAGATGCATGTTGATAGAGACAAGGACTCTATTGACCAAGGTAATGCATCCTCCAAACGATAGGAGCCTATTCTTCCAGTTGAAGATGTGCCCCATGATCTTGCCCACAATCTTATCAAAATGAAGAATGCAAAGTGAATTAGGACTAACTGGCGCTCCAAGGTACTCTATGGGAAAGGATACTCTCCTCATATTCAATGTTTCTTCCAAAATCCTGGCTCTCTGGACTGAGAGGGACTTAGAAGAAAAATAGAGGCTTTTCTCCCTATGCACCTCATGCCCACTCCATTTAAAAAATTCCTCCAACAACCCATTCATAACAATCACTAATATCCTGCTTCTATTAATGAACATGATATTATCGTCCACAAACATCAAATGAGAGATTCCTTCTGAAACATTTCTATCCCAATAAGGCAGAATTTTACCCATGCGGAGATCCCTTTTAATATAATGGCTGAGCACATTTTGAGAAAGAATAAATAACGTGGGGGAAAGGGGATCACCTTGATATAAACCACAACAAGCTTTAAAGAAGCCAAACTGCTTACCCAAAAAGCAATTTGAGATCTATGTTGGGCTAAAACAACGAAACAACATGTCACGTGTCCAGTTGGAGAAGGCCATGCAGCCCAACACCTTCAAGATAAAACCCCATTCCATCCTATCATAGGCCTTGCTCATGTCAAGTTTGATAACCAGATTACTCTTGAAGACCTTGTTGTTAATCCCACTGATCATTTCTTGCACCTCCCCAATCGCACCTCCGATTGATCGCCTTGAATGAAGTCGTGTTGCTCTACTGCCATCCATGTTTTCAAGTGAGGAACTAGCCTTTTGTTAAGAATGCTAGAAAGAACCTTATAAGGCATGTTACGCATACTGATTGTCCGATACTTCTCTACAGACTGGGGGTTTCTCACTTTTGGAATCAAAACCATCTTTGTAGCACTGGAACAGCATGGTAGGTGCCCCCTGAAAGAAATCCTTCACTAATTTTATTAAATAACCTTTGACGGTATCCCATGCAGCCCTGTAAAAAGAACCAGATATGTCATCCGGCCCTAGTGCGCTGTCTGGGTTCAACAACCACACCGCTTCATGCACTTCCTTTTTTTCAATGCATAGTCACATCGATCCATCCTTCTTCTTCACAAAGAAAACTGGTGCTCCAAAAGGAGACACACTCGGTCGAATAAACCCCTTCTCCAAAAGATCTTAGAGTTGTTTCTTTAATTCCTCCAACTCCACATTTTTCATCCTATACGGGGTCTTTGATATTGGATGAGATTCGGGTACGATCTCAATGGATAACTCTACCTATCTTTCTGGGGGAGGTCCGGGTAACTCCTCAGGAAATAAATCAATATATTCCTGCATGATGGGGACATTTTCTATCCTTAAACTCTCATATCCTTCTTCTTCTTCATCGATCAACTCCATAAAAAAGGATATTGGGGGTTCTTCTAGATAAAGATTAGGTTTAGATATCTCTCTTGGAAGATAACTGTAAGTTTTCCATTCAAGACTACTGATATTTCCTTACTTCTACATTTGATCTTAGCATTATACTTTGAAATCCAGTCCATCCCTAGTATAATTTCAAATTCCATCATGGGAATGACTACTAGAATTTTGATAAGATTTTGCTCACCAAAGTAAATACTAGAATTTCTAAACACTGATGATGCTTGGATAATCCCACTAGGTGTATTGACTGATAAATATACTTTTATCAAATTGGGGGTTTATTCTACTATCTTTTTTCAAACTTTAAGGAAATAAAGGAATGCATAGAACCAGAATCAAATAAGGTACTTTCTAGCTTTGAGATAACAACAAGAGTACCTGCTACCACATCATTCGGAGCTTCACCTTCAGCTGTCATGATAGCAAAAGAACAACCTTACTCCCTTGTCCTTTGCTGAGGCTGATGATGGTTCCCCTCCCCTACCCTTAGATTTGGATAGTGAATGGAAAAGTGACCATGTTCTCCACACTTAAAGCATTGAGCATCTGGTAGGTCATGCACCATCTTCCCCTTGTCGTTAGTGTTTGGAAGTTGAGGTTTCACCTCACTATGAAAATTCCTTGCAATATGGTCATCTCTTCCACATTTGGATCATTTACCACTCCCAAGTAGGCAGTTCCCAAAATGCTTCTTCCCACATTTATTACACATGGTAAGTTGCACTTGCTTTCATCCTCTTCCTTGATCAAAGGTCCTACCTAAGCTGGGCTCCCTCGATCTCTTTTTGTCATTTGTTTTATGAGACCACTTACTCTCACCAAACTCTAGCTCAACATTCATCACACTCCGCACGATCTCCTCATAACTATCATAGTCTTAGTTGGCTAGATTATTTTGTAGATGAGGTCTCAGTCCGCCGAAGAATCTATCAACCTTGAAAGTTGGGTCCATGACAAATCTAGAGGTGTAATGTGAAAGACTTGTGAATTTCATCTTGTATCTTCCCACAAATTCATTCTCCTTCTGCATTAGCTCGAGAAACTCCTTCTTCATTCTTGTTCTCATCGAACAAGGGAAATAATTATTGAAGAATATCCTTCTAAACTCTTCCCACTCCATAACATCAACTTCCACTCTTGTACTTGTGTTTTTAATCAGTCCCCACCACTGATCAGCTTCTCCTTCTAAGCGATAGACAGCCAGGGTAACCTTATCTTGTTCAGAACAGCAGAGCACAGAAAATATCTTCTTGATAAAGCCGATCCACTATTCAGAAATCAATGGGTCGGTCGATCCACTAATGGTTGGTGGTCGTCGACACATAAAGGATTCAACAGAAAGTTGTTCCCTTCACGGTGAGATTGGTCTCTCAACTTGATTCAAGTTATTATGCATAACTTGTGTCAGTTGGTTCATCATTCTCATGAATGTTTCCATTCCAACTTCCATCATAGGGTCGTCATTTCATGGTCCATTGCGGTCACCATTTGCACGGTTACTCCTATTACCCGTCATTTTCTAAAAGAATAAAACCTTAGTGAGAAAATTATTTCATTTAAAAATCTTTTAACTATAGAGGATTTTATTCCTTAAAACATCATTCTTAAACAATTACATTTCTCTATATTTTTTTTATAATGATTCATAAAAATATTGCAATTAACCAAACATATCTTCCGGGAGTGTCGTAACCAAGAGTGCAGCAAGGACCATTGTTGTGCACCACTTCTAGTTCTATTCTAGCTCAAAGCGATGTTTTCGGGTTTTACCCCTATATACATTTGTGTCAGAGCCACCTCTACCTGTTCGTATCCAAACAGGGATGTATTTCTTTGATAAACCACTTACTCATTACTCACCAAAATACCAGGAAGTTTTATTATATTTAAAATTTTCTACAGGGTTCTTACTAAAGTTTTCATAGCCTAATTTCCATAAAAAACTAAACTATCCTCTTATACCAACTATTGCATCCCACCTTTTTATTACTTAAATTTTCATTACATTTTACAAAGAGAGGATCTTTAAAGTCCAGTGTCTTGGAAATTAGGAACATAATACATGAAAACAACATAAAACATTCTTCTAATCCACTTTTAAGGCTTAATCATAGGTTCATAATAAGTAAAATTACTACATCTTATAACCTGGACACATACATCAAAGGAAACGGTGAGCAGAAGGCCTAGTAAGGGAAGCAAGGGAATCAGTTTACTTATGATATCAATAAGAACTTAATAAAAACATAAAGACATGAGAAATAGAAGTATAGGAATATCATAATGAAAAGAACTTGAAAAATAACTTACATATGTGGCTACAACATTTCATTTAGACATCCATGAACATATCACCAAGGTACAACCCTGAGGTGTCATAAAAATTACCAAGGTTATTCACCAAGATATCGTGAAACTTGTCATCTCTAGATATTAAATTCTTTAACAAATGCATTGGAGTGCTATAAAAGCTCACCCTTAATATGTATTTACTTTCATGTGATCCACATAAACCATAATCAAACATTTCATAAATAACCCATGGAGAATAAAAGAAATGGGTATCATTTCAAGATCATGACATTTTAAAAGTTCTTAAAAAATAAGATCATTATGTCATTTATAACCCATGGAAAGGGATTGAGGGTTATATTTATGTAAATTACAGAATAAAATATATCATATTTATATATTTATGAACACCAATAGAAACGAAATAGGTCTAGGTATTTACATAAATAAAATAAGAGAATTTCTGGAGAGAAAGAGATAGAAATTTTGAGGTGAAATCTCTACAACATAACAGTTATATAACATGGTTTTTTAAAATATTTAAAAGAGAGGGGGAAATCGTCACAAAATCATAAATAATTCATAATAAAATATGGGTACATAATAAGACCATGGTATGGATATTTTTACGACATACCACATGAAAAGGAAACATGAAGGAAAAGAGAAGATGTGATTTCTTTTACGAGAAATTCGGCAGCCTAACGGCGTCACTTAAAAATTTAGAAAACAAATTGATGAGAGCAGAAAGGGTATATAAAAAATTAGACATGAAATTTACATTAATGATAACATATAATAACATACCCTCAATATAAATATATGGAAACTAGAAGACACGACATAAAGTAAGTCATGGCTTAAAAGAAGAGGGTGAAAGATTCCCTTACCTTGAAGAGTAACTTTGAAAGATTGAAGGTCGGGAACTTGGGAGGCTTGAGAGAACCTTGGGTGGATTATAGAGAGGGGGGGGGAAGATTTTTGAAAAAATTAAAAGGCTTTGAGTAAAGAGGAAGTGGGATCTTGGGTGTGTTTATATAGGAAAGGATAGGGAATTTTCATTTATTTAGGTTTGGGACACCTCACATTAAACTAAACTAAACCACAAACCATCTCATGGTTTTTGCCCATGGTTTCTACCAAAGGGGATTGGAAAAAAAATATTTTATATGTTCAATGGACGAACTTATTAAAATAATAGGGTTGATTATATGGAGGTGAGTCACACTCTCAAGAAAAACAATTTAAAAAGACAAAATGTTATATAAGTCTTGGAGGGTCCACTAAAGCTTTTTAAAATAAATAAAACAAACCAAAAATCACATTATTTTAATGGTAAAACATATATTGGCCGAAAATACAGTCTATAGTATTTTATTACATCACTATTGTGTCATTATGATGTCATAAAACACATTATATATTTATATGGTATTTAATTTTTACCCAAAAATTTGACTGTCTCAGAAAATTATGAAAAATTAACCATTGGATAATTTCGACATCCCAATTCTAGAAATAATATTCACTTTATCTAAATAATGTTCTAAATGTTTTAATATTTACTTTTAAAATAAAAACCGACATTTATCAAAAATTCATGGGTTTTGACAAATATGGATTTCAAACCTTAATAAAAATTACAATTCCATTCATAAAATTATAAGATCATTTATTTTTAATAAACATTAATTTAATAATAATAATAATAATAATATTTTATGAAAATAATATTTAATTCAAAAATCCTTTAATTCATCAAAATAGATTTCTTAGTTGAATACTTAACTAAAAATACTTTTTGTGCTTTAAAAACTATTTATAAAGTAACAATAATAAAATGAAAGTACTTTCATTATTATATAAAAAAATAACGTACATAATCATAGTACTAGGGTATTGTTACATAACCCCTTAAAAACCCCGAATAAGACCTTAGGTTAAGGTGCGTGATGGTGACAGATTCTTGGGGTGGTTTGCATAACATCACTCGAGTGGTAATCTCTATCAACTTCCACTTCTCCCATAGGCGGTTTTTTTTCTAGCTAAACATATTCAAGCTCAGATTGGGCTTGGTCAAGAGTAAAGCCCAAAGATGGAACCTCCTTTATGAGCTTTGTTAAATGGGCTTCATACAGGGCAAGTCTACTGGATGAGGCCATCGCTTCCATTGTCTGAGTAAAAATATTCTATTAAATCCCTATATTTATACTAATCATGTGATCATTGTTCAACGGCTATATTAGCAACGATCATAATTCTTAATGGTATTTTAAAATCCAAAAGCATAAAACAAAAGAATTGAATATGTTTTATAACCATTTCACATATTAAGACATTTAATTAGATCAAGAGGGATTTTCATTAACAAAATTTTGGGTAGTTACATAGAGGCGGAGGTGAAGGTAGAGGTACAGGTGGAGGTGAAGGCAGAGGCAAAGTCAGAGTCGGAGACCAACATGGAGGAGGAGGCATACACAAATACCAAGGTGGAGGCTGAGGTGGAGGAGGATAAGAATCGCTTTCTTTCAAATAATAAAAATGTTGGGCAATGAAGTTGAATAAGGATCATACCATGATTGTGTTTGGGAAAAAAATTTAAAAGTTCACACAACACTTGTCACTTAAGATAAGATCCATTGTGTGTCTTTCTTGTTTAAAATGGCATTTTAGTAAAAAACACATATGACATACTCAAAATTGAGAAAATGTATTTATATTTTTTTGGTAATTTATTGCAAAGATCCATATTTCATTTGTGATTTGTGGGGATCAGTCTCACCTCAAAGTGATGCACAGTGTGACCAGTATCACTCCAAGTGTGTCTTTTTTATTCAAAAGTGGCATTTATTTTAATCAAGAAAACAACTGACATACTCGAAATTGAGAAAACTCATTCAGATTATTTTGATACTTTAGGACAATGATCCATGAGTCATTTGGGATGTGTATCATTCATCCAAACCTCAATCTGATGCACGGTGTGACCGGTATGACTCCAAGTGCATCTTTTTTATTCAAAACTAACATTAATGTTAATCAAAAAAACAAAAAACATACTCAAAACCAAAAAAATGAATTCATGTTGCATTTTTACTATAGTAAAATGATTCATACATAATTGTTTGACATGTAGGGATCATCCACACCTCAATATAACACACGATGTAACCGGTATGAATCCAAGTGTGTCTTTTTTATTCAAAAGTAACATTCATTTTAATCAAACAAAATTGGCATACTTAAAACCAATAAAACACGTTAATATTGTTTTGATACTTTAGTACAATGATCCATGAGTCATTTGGGATGTGTAACATTTAGTTTCACCTCAATATGACGTACGGTGTGACCAGTATGACTCCAAGTGCTTCTTTTTTATTCAAAACTGACATTAATGTTAATAAAAAAAATTAACATACTCAAAACTGAGATAAAACATTTAGATTGTTCTGGTACTTCAAGAAGATGATCTATACATCATTTGTGACATGTAAGGATCAGATTCACCTCAATATGATGAACGGTGTGACCGGTATGACTCCAAGTGCATCTTTTTTATTCAAAAGTGACATTCATTTTTAATCAAAAAATATCTTACATACTCAAAACTAAGAAAATTCATTCTAATTATTTTGATACTTTAGGAGAACAATCCATGATTCATTTGGGACATGAGAATTCAGTCGCACCTCAATCTAATGCACGGTGTGACCAGTATGACTCCAAGAGAGACTTTTTTATTCAAAATTGACATTAATGTTAATCAAAAAACAACTAACATCCTCAAAATCAAGAAAACACATTCATGTTGTTTTTTTACTTTATTAAAATTATTTATACATCATTTTTGACATGTAGGGATCAGTCGCACCTCAATCTGACACATGGTGTGACTGGTATGACTATAAGTGCATCTTTTTTATTCAAAAGTGACATTCATTTTAACCAAAAAAACAACTAACATACTCAAAATTGAGAAAAGTCATTCTGATTGTTTTTATACATTAGGAAAATTATCCATGAGTCATTTGGAACATGTAACATTCAACATCACCTCAATCTGATGCACGATGTACCAATATGGCTCCAAGTGCTTCTTTGTTATTCAAAACTTACATTAATGTTAATCAAAAAAACAATTGACTAACTCAAAACCAATTAAATGCATTCATAATGTTTTATTACTTTATAAAAATGATCCATACATAATTTTTGATGTGTAGGGATTAGTTTTACCTCAATCTGACGCACGGTGTGACCAGTATGACTACAAGTGTGTCTTTTTTACTCAAAAGTGACATTTATTTTAATCAAAAAAATAACTGACATACTCAAAATTGAGAAAACCAATTTTGATTGTTTTAATAATTTATTAAAATTATTTGTGATTCATTTGGGATGTGTAGAATTCAGTCGCACCACAATCTGATGCACGGTGTGACCAGTATGACTCCACGTGTGCCTTTTATATTCAAAAATGAAATTAATTTTAATCAAAAAACAAATTATATCCTCAAAACTAGGAAAAAGCATTTATATTTCTTTGTTACTTTAATAAAATGATTCATATGTCATTTTTGACATATAGGGATCAACCTCAACATAATCTGATGCATGGTGTGACCGGTATGACTCCAAGTGCCTCTTCTTTATTCAAAATTGACATCCATTTTAATAAAAAAACAACTAACATATTATATAATAGTGGTTTATATTTATTTTATATGTGTTAGAAATTGTATTTTATTTAAATTCAATATTTTTATATTATTTTGGTAATTTTTTTTTATATTTCTACTGATGTTGTGTGTCGCAGCACATTGCACCTGTTTCTGGTGATGTCGTGTGCTACTACATCACACTACAGTTTTCACCTTTATCAGTGCTATTAACTACAATGATAAATCTGACCTTTATTAACACTTTAATATGCACTGATAAAGGGATCATTTGTTAGAGATTATAAATGCATTGATAAAGTCTATATATATTTGTGCATTTCAAAGCACTGATAAATCATACTTTTATCAGTGCTTTAAAAAGTGTTTATAAATAGTACCTCTATCAACACTTTTATATACTCTATTAAATCTCCCTTTTATTAGTGATTTTTTAGCGCTGATAAAAGTCATGGACTTTTAACCATGCTCTGTTCATAAACGCTTCTCTAGCACTGATAAAATCTGATTTTATCACTGTTAAAAGCGTGTTTTGTAGTAGTGTTCCTTTGGGCCTATTGGAATATCATTATCATCAAATTCAAATGGTATCTATTAGTCCTAGGTATAAGAAACTGATAATTTTGGTAAATGTGTGGTGCCACATTTACCAACCCTCGAACTCTTTTTTCACCCATGGAAGTATATTTCTCATGTAAAGAATGATGATGAGGCTCATCAATAGGAGAATTTGTAAGTTCCTCCCCGTAAGTATGAGTATGATCATCTCTAGAAATATTTTTTGGATCAGAGGATTGATCTTACATCATCCTATAAATCAAATCAACATCAATTATTATAAAAATATACAATTCCAACAATTACATGAAAATGTAAATAAAAAATTAACAATTATCAAACAAAAATAAATGTAAACTAAATGTAACACATTTTTATTCATTTTTTGTTATAGTTAACTAAAATGATAATAATATTAATGAGATATAAAAGGACATAAAATAATAAAAACTAAAAATATTAATGAGATATGAATACAAAAAAGATCCAAATATCAACTTCAGAGACATACCATGGGTTTGATCTTCTTTAGGATCTGCTTCATGGTCCCTGGCTTCATGGTCCATTGTTATCTTTCCCTTATTCTCTCAAGATAGAAGATTATCTTTATGGAATATCATTAAGAAATGATCTAAGATTAAAAAAATTAGTTTTTTTGTTCTGAGGCCTAAATCTTGGGTGTGCTGGGGCATGTCCCTAGTTCCCTTTGCACTCTTCTATATTTTAATGTTTTGATATGACCTTGTATTGTTTATGCTAGTTGAGGCCATTGGGTTGTGAGTGGTCGTGGTCTATCCTACCTTTTCATGTAGTTTATAGTTGTACCATTATTATGGAATTTTACACTGCACAACCTCTGGCGCCTATTGCATGTTGTTGATGGTCAAGCTTTTGAAGCTGCTTGTTAGTGTAGGCCAACTAAGAATATTGATGATTTACTACCTCGGGTGCAATCACAATCCATGTTGGATGATGTTTCTCAGTGAAGGACCTAGTTACTGCACTTTGGCATGATGTGTTTTTTTGAAGGTAGGATTTTTTTGTTGTCTTATTCATCGTGCATTACTATTTGATACTTATTGATATATCTTCATGTATGCTCTCATTTTTTGTTGGTGTAAACACATTACACCTCGAGCATGATTTGTAAAACTATTTATTTAATAAATTTCTTAGGGGCATGAATTGGGTGACCAATTCATGTCTCTGTTTGTCTAATATATATATATATATATATATTGTTTTTATTTAAAATGTTAAATTTAGAATAATTGGTTTTCAACCAAATCAAATAATAGATAAGTTACTTAAAGGTAAACATGGAAGACTATAAGAAACTAAACTAATATAAACAAACAATTTAAAATATTAGCTATAATATGTGTTTCAATAAATAAAATCAAATTATTATATCTAGATTATAAAATTTAGAAAATTAAACCATAATTAAACATATGTTACCTATAATATTAGTAATATAATTAAGATTTTTTTACCAAATTCCTTCCTCATGAACATTCTGTATGGCTCAAATCATGTATTTGATGTGTTCATCAATATTATTTATTAATCATTCCATGGATATAGTAATCTCACATAAATTAACATCTTTGTCAAGTTTATCATCACCAGCATATTGTTTTTTCCTTTTTTAAAAATATCTCATTGTATATTATAATGATCAAGAACATATAAAAATTTTTTTTCATGTGTTTCCATGATAAAATGATCATTTTTGTAATCCAACTTATTCATATTAACTAGATTCATTCCAAATTCATCTTATCGGACACTATTATTACCGATAAACCATTTACAATTAAACAATGGAACTTGAAATTTAATGTAATAAAACTCCAATGTTTATTCAATGAATCCATAATATGTGGTTGATGCAGAGATTGAGTTTTTTCTTTGGCACTTGAAAATGCATTTCTTCTGCAAACACCAACGCACTGCTATTCTAAACTGCACTTTTTTTGTCCTGATCATTCGTATGAAAAGTATAGCCATTAATGTCATACCCAAACCATTTTATCAATTTTAAACTTGGAATTCCCACTAACCATCTCAATGTTTCTGATGCATCTAATTTTATGGTATCTTTAAAAAAAGTGAAAAAATTATGTTATGCTCATTCGAAATCCACATATCTTTCTTCTTTGGATAACATTGTTTCAACTCATTAATATGCAATGTTATATATGGTTGAGCATCATTTATGTTATTCAAGATATATAATTGTACCTTCTTTATCTTTCCACCTATCAACAATTTGACTTTCAAGGCACAAATCCCCTTTCCCCCAAAATTAACTCATTGATGGTGAGATGTAGGTAATCTGATGTTCTCTATGTCTGAAAAATAGCTTATACAAAACTCAGCAACCTCCTTAGAAATATACTTCTCAACAATGGATGATCCCGGTCAATATGGATTATTAACATACCCCTTCAATATCATTATATATCTTTCAAAAGGATACATCCAACATAGATATACAGGTCCGCAAAGCTTTATTTCTCACACCAAATGAACCCTTAAATGAACCATCATATCCAAAAAAGATGGAGGAAAATACATTTCCAATTGAAAAAGTATAGAAACTAATTAATTATCCAAAATGTTCAAAGAATTAAAATAAATAACCTTATTACAGATTTTTTTAAAAATAACACTCCTTCATGATATTCATTATAACACTGGTAGAAAATATTCCATGCAATGAAACTGGTAGGAGTTGTTGCATCATGATGTGACAGTCATAAGATTTCATAACCATCAACTTCAAATCCTTTAAAGTCACAAATTTTTTTACATTTTAAGAATAACCATGTGTCACTTTGATATCAGGAAGACATTTAAAAACCCTAGTTTTCTCCCTCTTGGATAATTTATGACAAGTTGGGGGTAGAAATGTTTGTCTTTCATAAGGAGTAGGAGGAAACTCCAAACATATTCCCATTGATAGTAAATTCATTCTTATATTCAACCCATCTTTAGACTTTCATTTAATATCTAACAATGTTATAATCAGACTTTCATAGATATTCTTCTCCACATGTATGGAATCAATGTTATGTTTCACCTCATGATTTATCTAATCTGGTATCTCAAAAAAATTGACCATTTCTTCCAAATATTTCTATCATTACCATATTTATGTGCCTTTTTGAATGTCACATCAATGTTTTTCTACATATCAAAATATTGATCAGTGGATAAGGGGTTTGGAGTATTATAAAATTCTTATGATCCGTTGAAATATTTTTTCAATCTTCTATAAGAGTGATCTATAGGCAAAAACGTTCGATGACCCATGTATGCTATTTTTCTCCCATGATGTAGTTGACAATATAAAGTCTGTTGTTCAAAAATTGGAGAAGTTTATTCCCCATCACACTGTATCCATAAAAATTTTCATATATTGGGAATTCATTTATAGTGAACTTAATAATCGCATACAGTTGAAAATATTCTATTTTATAATAATCATACACCCTTATACCTTCCTCTATAAAAGATTCAAATCATCAATTAATGCTGAAGAGAAAACAACAATATCATTTTTGGTCTATTTTGGTCCACTGATCATTAAACTCAACATGGTATATTTTCGATTCATACAAAATTTCGGGGATAAGTTGTAAATTACCAATAAAACAGGACATAAACTATGTGTGCTTCTAAGACTTCGATAAGGATTCATTCCATCTGTGCATAGTCTAAGTCTAACATTTTAAACTTCATTTCTGAATGTAGGAAACTAGTGATCAAGGTTCTTCCACTATGGAAAACAAGCTAGATGAAATATTTTTCCATCACATATCCACTCATCTGCATGCCATATTAACCATTTTACATCATGTGAATTATAAAATAAACATCCCAAATAAGGAATTATATGAAGATACCAAAATGTTTTAGTATGGGTCTCGGAAACTTCTGAATCATCCAATAATTTTTCTTTTAACTTATATCATGATTTCTTGCATTTAATACACTCTCATAGAAATATGTATTCTTTCCATTATAGAACACAATCATTTGGGTAGGCATGTATTTTCTTGTACCCCAGTCCCATCGGGCATAATAATTTATTTTCCTTATAATGTTAATTTATAATATCATTGTCTTTAGAAAGAATGTCTTTCAATAATTGTAGCAGCTCTGTAAAAATCATGTCACTCAATCCATGTTTCTTCTTTAGGTTTATCAATCTTAACACCATTCATAAAACTATATATTCAGTACAACCCTGATACAATGGTTTTTTTGCATTTCCATATAAATGCTCAATTTTCGGTTATTTCTCAATTTCCTCTCCTTTAATATCATGAATCATTTCATCAAGTTTATCATATTTATCATCTTGCAAATCACCGTCATCAATTGATCTGAAATTCTACTTGGTTTCACCATACCAAATCCAAGGGTTGTAGCTCGAATTAAAACCATGAAAAATTAAATGATATTTGATCTCTATAATTTTTAACTTCTTCAAATTTAAACATTTCAGGCATAGATAGAAATACATGTCATTATTTGGAACATTTCATTTAGAAAATTCCATAAAAGCATCGATACCTTCCTTATATTCCACACCTATTCGAGATGAATTAATCCAAATTTGATTCATTATCTATAAAAAAAATAAAAAATAAATATAAAAAACAAAGGTAGTAACTTATAAAATATTAATATTAGAAATGAAATAAAAAAAATATAGAAAATCAAGAATGGAAACAATAGAATGAAAATAGAAAATTTTGATGAGAAAATTCATTCATGTAGAAGGAATTATAAAATAGATTCCTTTAAAAAAATGTATCATGTAAAAATAAATGAATATAACTGTATGAAATTATTAAAAAATATGTACAAAGATATTAACAAAATAATATAGATAAAAAATAAATGGAAACATAACAAATAATTCATAGTTATTATTTTTAAAAAAATTATTCTATATTCTAACTAACAATATAATTTAATCATAAATTGAGTCCTAGTTTATAAAAAGGTCACATTAAATAAAATCAGAAACTAATTACAACATTATAAAATCAAAATTAGAATATATAGTCTCAATCATGTGAGACGTGCACTGAGAATTAAACTTTAACTTTTTACAACAAGCTGTAACCCTAAAATATAGCTACCAAGTTTGATTTTATTATTATGTGACTTTATTATAATTTAATAAATAAACTGTAAAAACAAAAATGGAAATTATAATTTAATATATAATTTATATTCTACTATCAACATTTTAGGAGATGCACTATTATACTAAAACTTTTAAGTAATCAAAAATCAAAATCTTCTGATCCCAAACCAGGATCAGAATTTTTCACCTAGATTTATTTACATTGCATTATCATGTTTGATTCACAAAATTAAAGAGTGCAATTATGGTAACTATTCCATAAGAATATAAAGGGAATTTTTTTTGGTTTATAAAATAGAATATCCAAAAAAAATATTACACAATGCACCTAGGTCAAAGGTATTAACTCATTATTTAAACATTAAGAATTAAAAAAATGAATTTCCATGAAATAATTATCTCACTAGAAAAAAAATGAATTCCATTCAATATTAAACCAAAAAAGCCATTATATTTTTCAGCAATCATCAAAACCAAACCATCATCAAGTAGAAAACCCATTATTACTACAATATTGAACTTTCATACGGAGGTTTTCAAAGGTTTCCTAGTATATAGTTGTAACATTTGGATAAATTCACAAAAACAGAAAAAGAAAATAAAATATTAGTAATTTATATTTTATTGGACCAAAAATTGAATATCTATGGAAACCACAACATGCAGTAACCCCAAAAAAGTAAAAACTTAAACTTCTAACTTTATGCAATTATCACCCAATGACAGATAAATAAATTTGTTGATTAAAATACATAAAAACTAGCATATAGTTCTAAATAAATACTTCTCAATCCCTATAAAAAAATAATAGGTACTTCAGGAACAACTAATTAACACAATATAAAATATATTCAAACCTTCAGGTGAGCTAGTTGGAGATGAGAAGATCTATAATCTAACATGCAATGATGAAGATAAAAAACCAGAATGTATGAATATGGTAATGCGTGAATGAATAAAACCTCATTGAAAAATAACTCATTGTCCACCTAGTAGGGGTACCTTTTGAGGGAGGGGTTGTGACATAGTGGTATCAGAGGCTCAGGTTGAGGTATAGGTTAGATTTTGGTGGTAGTAATTAGTGAGGAATCCATAGTTTATATGATAACACATATATTAATACACCTTAATTCATGATTTATTACATAAATCTAAATTTAATAAAGTCCTAGAAGATCATGAGGCCTAGTGTCCTTGGGAAAATAGGTATATAGAATAATAACTTGAAACATGGGTATAGTGACATTTTTTTAAACTCCACATCAAACCCTTAAAATTTGATTTCTCTTATAAAATAGCATGGGATAACCTATGGATGTAAATAATAAAGGGGTGAGTTTTAATTCACAATAATAGAATAATCAAATAATAACACAGGTAAAAAATAGTACATGTGAGTCAAGAGTCATATCAAGGAAACATATTAGGGGTGGTAATCATAAAATTGAATATTTAAGGATTGTATAAAATGAAATATAAAGGCAACATGGGAATGTGGAAACAAAAGAAAACATGACATCATGAATATAAGTTAAATCTAACCATTGATTCATCATAACATAGTTTTATATGATAACCTCATATAAACCATACATGGAATATCATGAGAAAAACTATCACCCGATGCATTGGAGGGATATATAATTTTGGTCCCACCCATCACATTTATATCAGGTACATGCATAAGTGTTCCACATAGATCATACAACATAAGGATGTATTTAATAACTTTTAACCCCATGATGAAGGAGTATGGATTAAATAAATTTAATTCCCTAGTCAATAAATTATAGGTATAACTAGTTTAATATAATAGATTTGAAATGGTGATGGGTCTTCACTATACAAATGTTTTTCAAGGAAAATCATAATATAATGTTGGCATCATAACAGGGGTATGTGAAGATTCGTAAAAGTGTTTAATTAATGTGAAATGTGTTTATTATCACCTATTAATCATAAATAAAGTAATAGGGATATGTAAAAACATATCCCAAAATGATAAAATTAAAATCATAAGGCATACTATAAAGAAGTTACTTTAATAAAGGGGGGAAGGATAGGATCCCTTACCTTGAGATGGAACTTCTAAGAGCATGGGAGGTTATTCATAAGAGATTGGGATTTCCTTAGGTGGGATATAAAGAGGTAAAGGAGGATTAAATTTATGATCAATGGGTTTTTAGTGAAGTGTAATGGGATCTTGATTTGGTTTTTATATAAAAATATGTGGGGTTGTTTATTAATTTCAAACCATAGGTTTGGAAATCTATATGAAAAAACAACAAAAACCACAAAACTTATCATGGTTTTTAACAATTTTTGCTACCAATTAGGTGGGATTTTAAAATTATTATAATTATAGTAACCAAACGCATTAAAATATTACACTTGTTGATGTTAAAATCATCCATTTTTGTAAACAATTAATTTTAAAATCTTAAAATATAATATCAGTTGTAGAGGATTTTTAAGGGTTTATAAAATTAATAAAGTAATATAAAAACACATTTTATTAATTGTAAAACATAATTTAGTTCAGATATCATCTCTATAGTTTTAATTGTATAACATTTTGGCTATCATGATGTCATAATACATACTTTATATTTGTACTGTATTTAATTTTTCCCCAAAAAATTGATTTTCTCATAAAATTATGAATAATTCACCTTTAACTAGTTTCAATAAACTGATTTATAAAATAAAATTTATTGTAAGAAAATAATTATTTAAAAATGAAAATTTATTCTTTTAAATAAAAAATCCCTATTTATTGACGAATATGTGTTTTTATAATGATAAATGTTTCTAACCCTTATAAAAATTACATTTGACATCATAAAATAATATTATAATTTATATTTTAAAAAATATTATTGAATAATAATATTTTATTAAAATAACATTTATTTAATAATATATTTAATTCATCAAAAATAGTTTCTTAAGTCAAACTATATATTTCCCAATAATACAATTTGTGTTTCATCGTATCAAAATATAATTTTTATCAAACTCATTATTTAATCATTTATAAAGTAATAATAAGAAAGTATAAATATAATAAATATTTTAATAAAAATAGGAATATAAAATTTATACTTTTAGGTTCTGGATACATAACCCCTTCTTACACAAGTGTATTCTCGGTGGGAAGATGTGTGATGGTGACACATTCTTGGGGTAGTTTAGAAAAAAAAATGGGGCATTATCTCGATAAGTTTGAACTTATCTCATAACCAGTTTCAATTATGTTTTAGTTGTCAGATATCATATTAATATTGGTCAATTGAAAATACTAGATATGAAATCTCCCTTGAAATATTCGATAAATGTTCTTTATAGGGTATGATACTTTTGGTCAATGTCATTACTTCTTCCTTTTATGTCAATTGGATCTTTTCATAGCCATTAATATATACTAATCATAAAGGTCATTGTATAAAGATTATATTTTTAGTGGTTATGATTCTTACCAGTCTTTTAAATATGATATGATACAACTTATAATAGACCAAAATAACCAAATTATTGTAGTTTTTTCTATAACTTCATTACTTGATAGAGAATTTCTTCATTTGAATAGGTAATTTCATTTATAAAACTTCATGTTGTTGCATTATTCCCCCATTCAAAAATGTAACCATTGTAATTTTATTTCATAAAAAAATGGATGAGGTTACTTTTATTTAATAGACACTTTCAGTTCCCATGTTTCTTCCTTAAACTTATGGTTCAACTATAGCACTTTGATCGGGTGAGTTGTCTTGTTTCACAGAATGCTTCCTCTATGATCTAAAATCTTTACCAGTTTCTCTTCATAAGAAATATAATTATCCAATGGTATCTTTACTAAATTTAGTATATGTGATGGTTTTGGTATTTACTTTAATAAAATGGATACATAGAACACATCATGTACTTGAGATGGGATCGGTGGGAGTGATAGTCAATATGCCACAAATCTGATGTCATCATGGATATCAAATGGGGTTATGTGTCCTAGATTAATATTCCACTTCTTTACAAACCTCATAAATTTCTTCCATAGAGATATATGAGGGAACAACTTATATCCAACCTCAAACTCCTGGTCTCATCGATGATTTTATGAATAGATTTTCTATCGACTTTATGTGAATTTCAAACTAAATTGAATGGTTTGACCATTTTCTATCATCTCATAGAAAATAAAAGATCCCATCAGCTTCTTCTAACCTACTCTATCCCAGTATGTCAGAGTCTGAAACCTCTTCCCATACAGAGCCTCATAATGTTCCATTTGAATTCTAAAATGAAAAGTATTATCCTATGAGAACTCCACCATGGGATCATTTTGATCTCAACATCCTAAAAAAATCCATTGAACATGATCTCAATATATACACTAGAGTTTTAATGGTTCTTTATTACTAAACATTAATAATAGGGTGATGAATAATTCTGAAAACCAACTCTATATCCAATGCTTTATGAAGGAATCTCATTAAACTCATGGTAAACCCTGAGCCTCGATCAGATACAATGGAGAGTGGCACTCTATAGATTCTTATCACTTCTCTTATATATATATATATATATTCTTATGAGTTGGTTGAGATATTAATCTTCCCTAATAGAAATGAAATGAACTTACTTTGTAAGGATATTGACTACCACCTAGATGGAATTATTTACATTATATATACTGGAGAGTCTTTCAATGAAATTCATGGTTATGTTTTCCCATTTCTATACTGTTATGGGACGTAGTTTCATAAATAACTTATACTTAAATCATTATTTCTTGAATTTTTGGCATACCAAGAATCGAGATACAAATTATGAAATCTTCCTCTTCATGTTATCCCACCAGATGTTTTTTTCAGATCTCTATACATCTCATTTCTTGTTTAATGAATCGAGAAGGATCATCTATTAATATCATCCAAAATTTCATTTTTCACCTTTGATTTTTATGGGGAAGATATTCAAGTTCCAAACCTTTTAAATCTATTTTTATAAAATTTAAACTCAAGAATATTAATTAAATTTTTCATAAGAACCTCATAATATTTCTAGTCCTCCTTGATCTTCTTAAGAATGAATGGTTGAGTAGTTATTTGAGGAAGGTAAGATTAAGTTTCTTTTGTCATTCCTATTTCCATACTTTATTTTTTTAATAAGATTGGATCCATTGCAATCCTCACCATATACAAGGTTGTGGGATCCTTTACACTCATTTAATATTCTACTTTTTTCACCTTCCCATGATGGTAATGGATTGGACAATCAAACTCCTTGATCAGCTCTAACCACATTCATTACCTCATATTGACCTCCATTTTTTTAGAATATATTATTTAGTCTTTTATTATCCATATATATGTCATACTTCTCCCTATAGAGATAATGTCTTTAAATAATCAATGCATAGATCACTGCAACCAATTCTAGATCATGTGTTTGGTAGCTCTATTCATAGATATTTAATAGGCAGGAGGTATTGGCTATATTTTTTACATCTTTATTTAGTATAAAAAACAATCCCTTATTAGATGCATCACTGTATATCACAAAATCCTTCCCAAATTGTGGGAAATATGACTACAGGTTCAATGATTAGCCTCTTATTTAACACTTTAAATCTCTTTTAGAATTCATTAGTCCATCAAAACTTGAATACCTCCTAAGTTATCTTAATTAGTTGGATTGAAATCATGATAAGGTTCTCAAAAAACAAAGATAATACCCATATAATCTAAGAAAACTATAGATTTCTATCATAGATACTAGTCTTTAACATCCTTGAATTGCCTCTATTTTTTAAGGATCTATATATATCCCTTTGTTGGTGACAACATTCCACAGGGAATGTTACATTCTCCATTCAAAACATTCATTTAGTTTACTTTCCATGTTTCTTTTCCTTCTATAAGGTCTTCAGTACAATATTCAAATTTTACTCATATTTCTACTTTATTATATATTATATAAGAATATAGTCCATAAATAATATAAAATTATTTTTTAGATAATCCCTAAAGACCAAATTAAATCCATGAAGATATTTGGAGAATTAATGAGTCAAAATTGCATCACATTGTAATCATGGTGGTCATAACTTGTATGAAAAGCAGCCTTGGGATATCCTCCTTCTTCACCTTTACATAATAATGTTGATCCATAAGTTTTACTTCTAACTTTTATATTCTTTTTTGTCTTGGAAATCAAAAACACTTTATTTGTACTTACATTACTAAATTTCTATGTTCAAGGTGTTTTAGAATGATTTTATAGAAAAAATTACTTTTTACCATCCTTAGAATAAGTCTGAATATATAATATTTATAAAATTATATTTATTCATTGTGGGAATCATAATGAGTTTGGATCTGATCCATCAGACTCAACTTTTATCAGACATGTGAAATACTTTGTCTTGTATTTTTACTGAAAAATGTCTTTATAGACATCTATATTGATAAAATCAGATTAACCCTAATTATGATAATCATATTAAAAATAGTAAAGAAGTATATCAGAATGACTTATGTGTATAATTATAATACATGAGACTTGTTTCTAATGTAAGGAATTTTTTTATATTATAATGGTGTAAAAAATATGATATCGGACTTTCTATTATAAGTGTCAGGTGTCCAAGCCATTATGAAAAAATCAGAGAAAATATGATTGTTGGATGATCAAGATGACTATTGGAGAGATACCTATAAATACCTGATCATTTGAAGTGGTTGGAGCAAGTTAATTACATTCAATCTTGAATTTTTTTCTAAAGTTTACATAAGTGTGAACTGATTATTCTTCGTATCATGTATTTTTTAGAGAGATTCGTTCTAAGGAATCTGTGTGAGGTTATCTTCTTAAGAACATCTTTATAATTGTTTTTGTGTTCATTCTGTAAATATGATCGATGCCTTGTGGGGATATCATGATTGAGAATATGATGTTATGATCAAGGGATTTTGGGGATATCAAGATAGATACAATCCATCATATTGATGGATACCAAGTCTTGGTATACATTGAATCAAATATTCATATTGAGGGTTGTCCTTAATGAGGAAAGATAGACTTTCTTGTGAGTATAAAAGAAGAAATTCTTTTATCCAAGGTTTGTGGCTACATTACTCTTAAAAATAAAAGAGGTTTATTCATTTTTTAAATAGTTGTAAGTTATTCTTAAAGTGTTTCTATTGTATTAATTGTTTCCTACAAGTTTTATATTCCAATGTTCTTATTTGTATTAGTTTTATTATAATGATTCTAAATACAATAAAACATAGTCTAAACTATAAATCAAATCTACTATCAATTATAGACACTTTGTTATAGTTTTATTTATTCTCATTATGATTTGTACACTCAGATATTATCGAAATCAGTTTTTATTATGATACTTTTGTAATCATACTAAGGGATAAGTCTGAATCCAATATTTTATTAAAAGTGGTTTTGTAATTTTTTTAGTTTAGATTTTTTTAAATAATGTATTTTAAACTAAAATCCCCCCCCCCCTCTTGTAATTTATCCATCAAGAACATATTCTTCTGATCCTAATATCAATATATCTAATATTGATATCCAATACATAATATCCTGAATAAATTTCCTTCTTTAATAAGTATTGGGATCCATGTAATGGATCAAACAATTAATAAATATGTTGTAGATGATACTTTTTCTTTACCATGATTAATAAATTCAATGTTCTCTTGACCCATCCTTAATTTTTATGATGATAACTTACATGCCCCATGGTGAAGCACTTGGGTGTATAAACCCCTTATCCATATTATCACGAAGTTTATTCTTCAGCTATTAAATTCCAATAGAATCCATTCTATTTGGAGTCTTAGATATAGTTAATTATCCTAGTATATGTTTGATTTAAACTCATCCACTTATCTAGTAGGAAGACCAAAAAATTCATTAGGAGTTACATTAGAAAATTACCTTACAATGGTCATTTCATCAAGGATGAGTTTTTCCTTAGTCTTAATGATTTTAGAAAGATGCACTTTTTAACAAGGTAATAATATATATGCTTAAGATAATGATACTAAAGGATATTCATCCCTCATATTTCACTTGTATAGATTCAGAGGATGATTTGTGATGTGGAGGATGATTTTATTCTCTTAAAAATTTATTTTTTCTCTATACAAGGAAATACAATCTATGATAATAATATTTTGAATTAATTAGATTAATATCACATGGTTATTAGGGAAATTGAACCCAAAAATATAGATAGGGTATGAGTTATATTCTTAGGATGGAATAATTGATCCATTTTCCATCTTCATTGATAACCTGGCATCGATGCTATGAGGTAGTGTTTGAATAGTTCTACTAATCTTACATGATATGAAATAATTCATAGAAACATAATCAAATATTATATTATATATCCTTGAATTAATAACTAGAATACATATCACTAATATATTTTCAAGATCCACCTTAGCATTTGTGAAGGTATAGGGTCTCCATTACTTTCTATGCCTTGGAGGTTGTTTTCTTCCGTTGTCCTCGACAACCCTTATATTAGTGCATTGATTAATATAGTAACATTGTTCCTTATAGTTTAAAAATTATACAATAGGATGATGGTTTACTTTATAATTCCTTTCTTCTATCTCATTTGTAGGTTTCTACCATCGATAATCTCTAGCTAGGTGTTTTTTCTTCCTTCACCTAAATAATTTCCTTATTCTCTTCAAGAAATTTATGAGATATTTCCTCCCAAAATTTTAATAAAAGGGTTTTTAGACTTTATTTCCTCCATGATATCTCTCCATCGGATGAATATAATTAAAATCCATCCTTTACTTCTTATCTCCAACCCTTTGATACCCTTGGGATTATCTGATATTCATTTTGAATTTGAGGGAATACTAGAAAATTTATCCACTATCTTCAAAGTCTCAAATCACCAAGGATTTTTATATAACTAGATTTATTCCATAACATAAGTGGTAAAATTTACTTTCAAGTGTAATGTTTTCATAAAATTCCAATTGAAACCACAAACGGTCCCTTTTAGTAAAACCAATACCCTCATCTGACTCAATGGAGTATTCCAAGAACAACAATGAATTTTTTTTCAAGTCTAGATGTGTGTGTGAAATATTGAAATCCACATGAAATATCCTTTCATGCTAGATAAGACATAAATTCATGCCCCTTCCTAAAAATCCACTCAAATGGATAAAGCAGTCGTGTGTAAGATGCCCACATTGCACATAAGAAACCCAATCCACGTGAAACCATCTTCCATGCCAGATACAATATCAAATAACCCCATTACATGATCATCCACCATGGAAATGGATGGAAACATGTGGAATGTGAATTTCATGACCAAACTCTTGCACTCCATCCCTGAATATTTCATCTATATATTGAAGGTAACCCCCCCCCCATTCTGGGTGACCCTCCAGAAGTCGAATCATCACTCTGCTATGTGTCAGAATGATCTTTTGTGACATCATGAAATCATTTAATCCTCATGGTATAATATATTTTGAGAAAGGTTCCCTATGGGCCCTCCCCCGAGTCGGTCCATAGTATTTTAATCCATACCCAACCACTTTCAACCTATGTAAGGTTTTCATAAGGGATACTCATGCATGCAACCTTAACCTTGCATGAAAATCTTCAAACTTGCACGAAGCCTTGACCTTACCCACAAGTTTCCAATATTTCGTACCCCCCTTATTGGAAGCTCCATGGGAAGATCCTATGTTAGAGCACCGAGTTTTAGAACCCTCTCTATGAAACCCCCATTCCTTGTGTGCGCCTCTCCCATGAATCCCTCCAAGCTTCCTCGTAGTGATTTCATGGACCCTCTCTATGTTTCACATATGCCCCTAGTGCATGCATTGTCATACCTTTTTCTTCTCATCATAGGTATGTTAATGCCTTTTTCTTCTCAGCTTTGGCATACTAACGTGGACTTCATGATCGACCACTCCTCCATGCCATTCTAACCTGGAATTGCTAAAACCTAGCCCTCCCATAGGTTCATGAGAGGCAGTTATATAAGCTCAATGGGTAAGGAGTGAGTCCCCCATGTCCGAGTTGCATGCTATAAAACTTCTTAGTACCAACTTCCTCAGTACATGAAATAAAACTATGATATTACCTAATTAAATGCACACAGTATTCTTCATGTATCATAATTATGGGATTCCACCTTCCCCACTCTATGGGATGTTACCCTAACACCAAGGACAATTTTATGCCTAATCCCCACACACCCTGTTCTACAAGCATAGTATTCTCCATGTATGAATCATAGGAAATGACATCCTACTTGCATGGAATGAGATCCTCCTCAAATGGAATGACTTCCTTCATGGGAATATTCCTTGAATAATCCCCACATAATCTCTCGTCGGTCCTTCTTCCATGACATGTGCATCAATTCCACTTCTTCCTCTTGTTTATCACACCAAGATTGACTCGCATGGGCTTAGATGTTAGTAGTGACTATGACATCAACCACCTCTATCTCCATAGGTCTCTCCTACACATAAGTCCCAACTGTGTCCAATATATGGGCCTCCTTTTTAGTTATAATCTTTAATCATAATAATATTCAAATGGGATGCTTCTATGAGTAATCCCCAACCTCATGTCCCCTAAAATGTTTCTCCTTTAAGGTGTAAGGCCCAACCATCTTGAACTATGAGTGCTTTGATTACTGAATAACTATGATATATAGGAAGCCTCCATAAGGTCCAAACCCAACACCAGACACTCCATACACTCCACACACTATATCAACTCCATCCACTATATTCACTCTATCCACATCCATCTTGGTTTTCCCCAAGTCACCACATCCCAATAAGATCATGCCACTACCTGGGAGACCACATTTCCTATAGGTCTACTAGGAATCTCAGTGTGTAATCCCTACACCATCCAACCAAGATCAATTCTCTTGTGAAGGGTAGCTTCCATGTGTATCCCCCACACAATCCCCCGTTGATGATACTTTCAAAACATGGGATTCCTTACAGTATGACATTAAACACCACAGACCCATCCTATCACACATCCTTAAACTGTAGCATAGATCTATGTGGGTTTTGATCTCTGTGTTATAAACATGTTACGTAGGATGCCTCTCTGAGGTTCAATCCCGACCAATGGTAAACCAAGTTTCCCACCTCGTACGGGTACACCTCCCTAATCCACCCCAATGATGTCTAAATCAACCTTCTAGCTATGACATATTCCCTCATAGGGACTCACCTTCTCGATTTACCTCTATATGGTGTCTTAATCGATCAACTTCTTCTCCACAGTACATTAGACTCGCTCTATTGATATTTCTGTGTAGAATGTTCCAATCAATATTCAAAAGACATTAAACTTGTGAAACTAAGAAGATACACCATGATAAACATGGGACACTTGAGGTGAAATCCTTGGAAGATATGTTGTTATGGCATCAGATACCTCATTCTAAACATGTGATGTCTGAGGTGAAAGCCTTGGAATATATGACCCTCTGGTGTTAGATACATCATGATTGACATGGTATGTTTTAGTCATTATGCCTAAGATGCCTCCATGAGATTCCCAACTATGATGAAGAATACAGGTGACCAATTTTCCTAGAATCCGTACATGCCTGTGATACCAAACATGACTACTTTCTTAATCAAAGGTTCCTACCCTGTGACTACCCATTTGAATGTCTAGAAAAAAATAGTGTAATTAACTAATCCTACAAAGAGATGGAATCTAGAATGAGTTCTATGATCATGACATAACACTACTAAGGAGACACAAACTAGGAGGAAATTTCCATGGAAGGAGGAACCAATATCCCATAATCTAATTTTGATCAAGTAGAACACATCACCATTGAAAGTGATGAAATATTCCCACCTTTTTTAATTGGTGATGTAAGGAAACACAAATGTGGTGCCATCACGAGTCGACACATGGCGGCAGCACACCGTTAAAAATGCATCATAAACAGAAATGGTAATCCTGAAATAAAAAATTTCGCCTTCAAACATGGGAATTGTCCATGTTGAAAATAAGATCGTGGATTTATTTCCAATATAAAACTCTTCTCCCCAATATAGGGATTAGTATCATTTGAGGAATCAGAAAATTAGCATGTCACTGGATTCAACTATCCTATTTCAGGACCCACTAAGATAACATTGAGCATGACAAAGAACTCACTAGAAATTGGGGGAGTTAAAAATTGGGTATTCCGATATGAGACATCATCAATCATGGATCTCTCTCTCCAACCATGGTAGATTGGATGATGTAGGAGTAGTAAGAATTTATTTCCTTGTATCTATACTGAAAAATGAATCCTTCTACATTGATGGACCCATGCCATAGGAAACCATCCACACAAAGCCCGCAGATGTAGGGGTAGAAGAAATGTTAATGTTGTAATCCCGCATGACACCATCTTGGCCATGCCTTCAACTATGACTATAGTTATTGGGCTCCCACACCCCATATCACCCTACAAAATCATTCATAAGAGAGTGATGGAAACCCTCATACACTGGTATGAGTAGGAGTGATTCATTCCCATAAGGGATGTGGCTCTCTGAGACCTAGAGGCTTTAGCATCACGTCGATGTCTCTAGGTGATGATCCACATAGGGTTTCTAGGTGCTGACCCACATAGGGTCTCTAGGTGCTAACCCGCACAGTGTTTCTAGGTGTTGATCCACACAGGGTCGTTATTCATTCTTCATGTCACAGCTAGCCACAGGATTCCCGCACTTGGCATGCTTGATTCTGAGAGGATCTTCTCCTTAGGCCATCGGTTGTACTTCAACCACCACGAATTCCCACCTAGAGTAACCCAAAGGACCATATTTCCATAAGGGTCCCAACGTAATAGACAACACATCGAACGGACTCCTAGTCTACAAGATATAGGTATTTCTGTAAAAAGGGACTAGTTGGACTCGGGTTTGATCCAATCCATCCATACTCCAACCTACGCTAAAACTAAAGTAGACTATCTCAAAAGGACCACCTCTTCACAAGGGTCCCAACGCCACTAAAGGCACATCAATCGGACACCCAGTTTGAGAGATACAGGTGTTTTAGTGAAATGAGGGACAGTTGGGACCAGGTCTAGGCCAACACGACTTGGTCTACGCTGACCTGACCCGACCCGACTTGAATCTAGATCGGCCTGGGCCACGAGTCTAGACTAGTCCGATAGGGAAGGTCCAGCCCGATAGGGAAGGTCCAGCCCGATAGGGCAGGTCCAGCCTAGTAGGGCGAGTTCGGCCTGGCCCGATATGGGGGGTCCGACCCATAGGGGTATATCTAGCCCGCCGAGGCGGGTCCGGTCTGAAGGGCCGATCTAGCCCGACGTAGTGGGTCGACTCCTCCATCTGGATGTGGCACAAACTCATCCAGTCTTTAGCACATGTGATAAGTGAAACTGGTCACACCCTCCACGTCACCCGCGGATTGAGTCTGTAGGTTGACTAGCTCAACGTGGTGCCAGCGTGGCAAAACGGCCGTAGTGGTCACACCCTCTGTCACTCACCCGGGCTGCCCGGACACAGGCCTCCACCTCCACGCGGTGCCAGTCGGTGCACCCACCTTCACATGGCACCACACCTTCACAACACTGTGACTATTTTTCATGGACCTCTACTGTCGAGGTGTGCCAATGGGCGCGCCACCTCCCTCCACCCATGGCCGCCGTTGGCTGCCTCTACGCAGGCAGTTTATTTTTTGGGCCACCAGAGTTTCTCTGGTGGTTCATTTCATGATCTGTTTGCACCTACAGGATTATAAGGCTTCCACCTTCACTGCGACGGCCTCAAACTCGTCTTGCCTCAATTTTGAGAATTCATCCACGAGGAATGCACATGTAGAGGGTCTCGGTAATTGTTTGTGTCATCCCACGCCCTCTACATTAGAATTTTAAAAACATGGGGAGGTTCGGAGATTGTATTTCAATCAATACAAGTGATAATTTAATCATAAATAAAGAAATCCCAAAATAAGTCACCCTCCCATAAGAACGCAGGATATGTTGATGAACTTATTTGTGGGTTGATCTGTGTTTGTCATTTTTCAGAAAATAATAAATAAACATTAAATAGTTCAAACCCCTACCTCGTTTGAAATTCATTGTTGTGGCATTTTTTCCTTGAGGGTTCAAGAGTTCAACATCGATCATCACTTATCGCCTTCATTCTTTGAGGCACGTCAAAGTCGATGACATTCCGATGGTGTTCATTGTTCTTCATTGGAGAGGAAACTTGCCAGAGGTTCGTCTGGGAATTTCCCATGAATTAATTCCTAAATCTCCAATGCATTAGAAAATTAAAAAGGGAACACGTCACATCATTTCTATTATGCTGTGATGTTGTGTCGTTACACTGTTTCATTTATGAAACAACGTAGCTGTTATGCTGTGACTTAACAAGCCATTAAGTGGCTTCCTTTAATGCACCTCATCGTCACCTCATTGCTGAACCACAGTGTATTCTTCCACTGCTCAACGGTTGAGAAAAGAAATTAAAAAAAAAATTAAAGTTATTTTATTATTTTCCGAAAGGTCTGAAAAATAACGTTTCCATCCGACCCTTGCCGGTCAAAGTTAATTATTTCCTAGGAAAATCCTGGCATTCTGAGTTCAACGGTGCCCTGAGATTTTCGATCCGAGCACCGGTTCAAATGTTAGAAAATCCCACTCACACGTTTATTGAAGTTGCCTTAAAAAATTCAAAATTCCATTCTGGGCTCATTGGGCCTCGAAATCACGTGTCGTCAAAGCGTTCAGTCTCGAAATAATTTCATATAATTAAAATATTACACTGAAATTTCAGGACATTACATTTTTAGTCCTTGGGAACCAACCCCATCTATTAGAATTCCATGTTTTTGTTTGATTTTCAACACTTGTACAAACCTCCTCATTACATGAATTGGAATTAACCCCTTTTTTAATGACTATCTCACTTGTAAATAATTATTCCTTTGAAGCATGATATTTTGAGTTTTTTCATACCTCTTTCTCCGTGTAAGATATGATCTATCATTCTTCCATTTATGCCTCATAGTGGTATGGTTGAAATGGTATATACATGTCACTGTGGTAACATCTTTCTATATGGGCTTATTAAATTACCCATGGATTTTTACTACATACTTCTTGAAGCCAGAACAAAACTCTTCTTATTTTATGTTGTTTTAGGCTTCTCCCTCACTACATGGAGCTCTTCCTCCAGCTTAGTGACCCTTGACTTCTTCACCTTTAGTAGTTCTTCTAGATTATTAATGAGAGAATTATTTTCAGCATGAACTGTCATCGTCTGATCTTTATGATTTTTTCTAAGGACATCTCTAGTGTCTTCATGTTGTTTCTTAATTTTCACACTAGATTCTCAATGAGAGAATTATTTTTAGTATGAACTGTCATCATCTTCTCTTCATGATTTTTTCTAAGGACAGTTGTGGTGACTTCATGTTGTTTCTTAAATTTCATACTTACCTTCAATTTTTGTTTCAGTTGTTCAATTACATCATTTTTATCAATCATCTTACTCATCTTAGAGATAAGTTTCCGCCAAATCATTTATGAGGACACAATTCCTTTTGTTGATTTCACCCACTTATTCAATGTGTATCACATAATTTTGTTGTTCCAACTTCAATTTCTCCAAGAGATGAAAAATATATATTTTTTAATTTACAAGAAGCACATGCAAAATAATTAGGTACATGTGTGCATAAAGTATCTGTGAAGTTTACCACTTTAAGAGCACTTAATATATTATCTACCTTATTGATCTTATTTCTTTAGCTTTTGGAAAAATTAAAATATTCTTCAATAGGATGCACCTTTAGAGCATCCACTAATTTCTACTCATTATTTGGAACAACTTGATTTTCTTTATTCACTATAGATGTTTTCCATATATATCCTTAAGTTCTACCCACATATCTTCATAAAGTTTTCAGTGATAAAAACACCACTTTTTAAATAGATTTTCTTTATTAAAAGTTTAAAAATGATGTCTTAGTATACTCTACATTAGCTCTCGTACTGCACACCAGTGGAGGAAGGCTGTATTTTTTTACAAGTCAAGGATCTATACCCATAGTTCAATAACCATGGGTATATTATGTCTTGTGTGATAATTTATACCCATGGTTTTGTAAACCGTGGGTATAGATATATGCCCATAGTTTAAGTAAAACCATGGGTATTATGGAAATATCTAGAGATATACCCTTAGTTTCTATAAAACCATGGGTATATCTTTATACCGAGGACTCGGTATCCCAAAGTTTATGGAACCATGGGTATAGCTTATACTCACGTTTTTAAGGGTTATACCCATGGTTCCAAGCCATGGGTATAGGTAATTTTTCCAATAGTGTTTCATATTGAATTCAGTATGAATGATTTTATAATATCGAAAATATGTCCTTTAAATGTTTTTTTATCTTTTATTTTGGGTATATACATATTTCTACCCTTCCAAAAAAATTCTAATAAAATTAATTTTTTTTTTCAAAAAGACTTCAAGTTGAAAAACATCTCTTGAAACCTCTTGAGTTGTTTCTCCTTTAAAATAAGAAAATGATCATTTATAAAAAAATAATTATATGACATATTCATTTTTGAATCCTAAAGTTCATTTCATGAAGTATGATATGTTAAATATTTTACAAAACCCATTCCTTTCCATGGTCTATTTCATGACTACAATTGTTATCCTTCCATGTAGAATGCATGATTATGATAATTTTATAATGTGATTGGTGGGAGTGAAATTATAGAGCACTCCAATTAATTGGATAATGTGATATATCTCATGAAATAATATTTATTATGCATTAAATAATATAATATTCATGTAATAAAAAGTTGGGTCCCTATAGTTGGTATCAGAGCTACAGTTTATTTGATGTGGGAATTAGGATTAAAGAATGTTAGTAACGACCTATAGGATAAGTCTGGGTATAGTTAAACATCCTAGGAGAACTATTTTTTGAATAATTATAAAAAAATAATACCATAAGATTGGACTTTATACTTGATTTTCACATATAACTAAATTATTTATTTATGATTTGTTGACATACATTTTTTTCAAACCTTTTATCTTTTAGAAAGTTGAGGGAACCATGAGAAACCATTCCAACAACCCATGTGAGGGACAATGTAATAATTTTCTGAACAACATTCCTAATGTGATGGGAGATAGAGTTTAAAACATCTTGTTGATGCTTACCTAGCTATATTAGGATATTAAAAATAATATAAAACATGTTTAATGTATGCCTTTTCCCAAGAAGGGTTAACTAGCAATCTATTTCTTTATGAGGAAATGACCTTCGATGTTTAGTAGACCTTTTGATCCATTTATTGTAGAATAGTGGGTTAACTCAATATAGAAGATATTTTCTATTATCCACTATTTTGAGAAGGGTAAGGTGAATCTTTCAGTATATAATATAGATGGATAAACTGATAAATGGTGGTTATTTATAAGGAACACCAAGACAAAGGATGAAATGTAAGAGATGGTGTGAGCATAATTTAAGAAAATATTTCTTAATAATTATTTCCCTAGAACTCTTTGAACAAATATGTGGGGAGAATTATTAGAGATAAATAGAAAGGATGGTAAATATAGGAAAACATCGCAAGGATGAAAAGATAAAATTTGGGTTTTGTCATCAACAATGATAACAAGATAGATAGATTTTTTATTTGTTTAAAACCAAATATTCTAAAGGCTCTAGCTATGTGAGGCTTTGGTAGTTATAAATAAGTAGTGTGATGTTATCTCAAAGTAGAGATGGAGATTGGTTAACAGTCTCATGGTTATGAATATAAGTATATAATAATGGATTTTCAATATGGGGGGTCAAATAAAATTAAGAAAGAGTATCAAACCACCAACATGTCAAAAATGTGGGAAAAATAATCATGGGAATTGCCTCAAAGGGATAAGTAAATGCTTTAAGTGTGGGAGAGAAGGCCACCAAACCCATTAATGTTGACGAGACATGAATAATTTCACCAATATAATGGAGTAAAATAATTCACATTTTAATGCACCACCCATGGTTCAATGATTCAACTATAGAAATTAAGGGCACTCTAAAAACTAGTGCAGAAAACCAGGGGTCCTTAAGGGTAATAAAAAACTACTATAGAAAATGGGGCAAGAAAAATATTATGTCATCACTACTTTTTAAGTAGATCTTGAAAATGAATTTAAGGTATACTTCTTATTCACTCATTAATGGTAAGAAATTTATTTTATTCTGGTTCTATGAATTCATTTATATCCTACAAGTTTTCTAGAACATTTAAATCAAATCATGAATACCATGAAGTAGAGGTATCTGTAAAAACACCTAATGGTAAAATCATTGAAACCCAAGTGTCGGACCCTTATCCTATTAGTGTATGTGGGATTATTCTTATATAAAATTTCATAATCCTTACCATTGTGTAATTTAATTCTATATTGGGCATGTATTGTATCTTGTTATATATGTCACACATCAACTTTTTGGAAAAGTAAATCTCCTTTCATATTCTGAACCATCCCATTTTCCTATAAAAAATTCAAGTAAGATCATGAATATACTTTGGATGATCCCTCAATATATTTGGGTATGATACCCTATTAAGACACATACCTTGTCTAAATGAATGAGTCAAAGGAAAGTATCAACCTTGAAGAAATTCCAATTGTTAGGGAATACACCATTAAATTTCCCAAAGAGATACTTATACTTCTAGCAGATCATGAGGTAGAGTTATCGATAGAGCTTACACCCAAAGCCACTCCTATCTCTAAATTATTTTATAGGATGGCCTCAGTAAAAATGAAGAAGTTAAATAAAAAATTATAAGAGAATTTGGACAAATGGTTTATATTCCCCAATGCATCACCTTGGGGTGTTATAGTTCTTTTTATAAAGAAAAATAATGGATCAATGCGGTTGTGGAATTTTGGATGCTGTAATATATAATCATATATTTCATGATATATATGTGTATGTTTCTGGTATATATGTATAATAAATATATATTTGTTATATATAAGGTTCGAACACATGTGAAGGAAAGTTGGGCCAGTAGTAAGGGATTTATGATATAATCACATTGTTTATCAGGATTGTTTATGATTAAGTTTTGTTGATGAAATATTTTGTTCTATATCTTAAGAAACTCATGAATTTTATTAACCTGTAGTTATTTATAGATATTACATGTTTTCCTTTCATTTTACTCTCTTTAATAACTCAAGAGATCAAAATAATGTTTTTAAGTAAGATTCACTTTATTTCTCTCTTCTGTCAAAAATACTTTTTCTTCCATTTCTATGTTTCCAAAAATGATTTCAAGAGTGTTTTTAATATTCTATTATTATTTTTAAATTAATTTTTACCCATGATATTATTTTAAAAAAATAAATGGAAACTTCTTGTCATTTTCTGAATGAGGTAGTTTTTAAATTTTTATTTACAAAAGTGTAAAAGGAAGATTTTATTTTTTATTTGTATAGAATGAACATAATTTATGACATTAATAACATTCAATGATTTGAAAATTAATTTAAAATTTTAAAAGGTTCTTTTAAAATAGATTAATTTTCTTTTATATTTTGAAAATTTTAAAATGTATACAAGTTATTTTAATGTGTAAAGGTTATTTTCTTCAAGAAATGTTCCAAGTAATCATTTAAGGGAATTTTTTCATCAAATATGGCATCCTTATATGGTACCTAATATTTACTAGGGATATGATCTAATCACATCATCCTTATTATTTCTATGTATGGTTTGATTATGATGAAAAGATGCTTATGAAACCCATTTTCTTTCCACGGGCGATGTTATGATGATATGATGAATGTTTTATGATCTTATGGAATACATATGTGTGGTTTTAATTATGTTATGTGTGGGATTATAATTACATATCCCTATAATGAATTTCCTAAATTTGGATATCTTATGAGATAAATAGTACTGGAATGGAGAGTGAATGCAGTTTAGTAAGAGACCCTGTCTGTAATGATGGTATTAAGAGTGATGCTAGACTACTACAATGGTTTGGGGAGTGAACTGAATCCACTATGATAGCCTCTGCAGTAATCCTTGAATACTGAGGAGATGATTTTATATTGTTATGTTAATTCCACAAATATAATTTTTTCCCAATGTTATGATCTAATAGATTATGTTCTTTGATTACTTTTTGATTCATGTCTTATGAACTATCATGATTTATGTCATGACTCAAGATTATGATCTATGATATATAGGGCTTGGGTTTCAAATTTTAATATCATGTTATCATACCCTTATGTTCATGTTATGTTTAAGTGATCATTGATATCTCATATGTTTACCCTTATTAACCATCTAACATCACCCTTTCTGATGATTATTTTCCTCGTGTTATGAAAAAATGTATTAAGTATGATATGTATAAGAAGGGTGCTAGTTAGGAAGATCTTAGTGTGTAATGATGTAGTTCACATATGAATCAATTTTTTATGTATCCATTTTTTTTCAAGTATACTCGACCTATATGATTTTTTCATAGATCATTATGTTATGTAGTGAATATTTATCTATTATGATGTGAAATCTGTGTATAAAAAGTATAGATCATTATAAAAAACTAAACACATAAACCTTACTAAGATACCATAATAGTGAAACACATCAACACCCTTCCTTCTAGTATAGAAATAAATCACAGAAAATCCCCTCTAGACATCAAAAAAATATCAACAACAAAAGAAAAACAATAATATAATATTTTATCATTTCTTCATCAATTTACCAATCAATATCAACATATCAATATCAATAAAAAAAATTACATATTCCCACTTCTTTATTCTATTAATTTATGTAAATCACTTAGGCATTTTTAAACATGTTTCATCATATAAACAACATTATTAAATTATATATTCATGCTAGAACAATAATTAATCAACAATAATATAAAAATAATAAGGAAATGATATATATAATATATGGCATATACGATTCACTTTTCCATTCACATTACTTAATCAAATAAATTATATTTATTATGATAATATTAATTATTTTCCATTAAAAATAAAAGTATGATTTATCCACATTAACATAGAAATAAATTATAGATATTTTTAATCACATACCTTGAATGAAACTCAAATAACTTAACACAAATAAATAGATAACTAGTGATCCAACACATAGATCCCCCTGAATGGCCCGAAGGCCTTATTTTTATTTATTTTTGATAATAACCATTTCAAGGGATGAGTGGGAACCCTTATAAGGCTTGTAGGCTTAGAGATTACATGACCCATAGGTCTTAGAGGAAATATCCAGACTATATCTACATGGAACTACTCCTCCCCATCTTCTACATCGTGATGTCAGCTCTCCACCTTAATGTGGTTGTTTGGTTAGGATTCCTATGCATACACAGGCTGGTCCCAATGGTAATTCTATACCCACTCTTTCTTCCAAATCCATTAGCTTCTTCTTTGGTGAATGCGCCTGCTCTAAATCCTCATCTGGAGTATGCTCCTTGTAGAGTCTGTCTGGTCCATTAAGTACAATTTTAGGTGGACCGGAAGACTTGAGGTGGCCCAAAAGCCTTGAGGTGGCCCGAAGTCCTTGATATAGCCCAAAGGCATTGAGGTGGCCTAAAATCCTTACTGGACCGAAGGCCTTGGGTGGATCAAAGGCCTTGAAGGACAGAAGGACCAAACCAGTGGCCTGAAATCCCAAACAAATGAATATTTCTTGGCTACTATAGTACTGAACAATACCTGCTACAGTTCCTGATATAGTAATACTACAGCAACCAAAAAATTATGTCTCTGTCCAGATTTGAACTCAAGACTTCAATATATCTATAAAAACAAAACTCTAGCACTACCAGAGTCACCTAATGAAAGAATAAAAATAAGGGATATAATAATTAGATGAGAGAAGTGTCTTGGATGAAAAGAATAGTAATTCATGAAGCCAAATACTTGAGAGACTGCTAAGCATTTTCAAATACACTAAAACCAAATCTCTAAGATAACTAGTGTTTTATGGAAGTGAATATAACAATACATAATTTGATAAATAACTTGAATTTATAATTGAAATCGACACTATATAGATCATGGTAAAACATCCCTTGTTATGTCATAGTTCATGTATGTCAAATAGACCTCCAAAAATAATGTAACAAAATATCTCTTATCTCTCACCCATAACTCGGTTAATTCCCATCCAATTTTAAAAGGACCAAATCTACAATCCTTTCATCCTCTTTAATTTCCCAACTAGCCTTCCTCTCTAAGTAAAATTTTCAAACAAATATATCACAATGCAATGATAGTTATCATGACAAAACACCCAAACTAGAAGAAATGTAAAAATATTTTATCCTAAGGATTCACAATTTAATATAACTCATCACACCACAATTTGAGAAACTATATTATAGAAATATGGTACTAATGTCTAATGGAAACATTTCTATCTCTGCACTAATGTGAAAAAACATTGTGTGATAGAAAATCATTAAGTATTGATTGGTTTTCTAGTGTAAATATCAATATAAACTCCACTTCCATTCCTTAAACTACCTCTAGCTCCCTCTTAATAATTCTAGCACCTCAAAGTTAAAATAAAGAGGACTAATAAAATCAAGGACTCTACAAATTACAAGTTCCATGTCTTTATCACTATTCATCTCATATTAAAAACCACATTCCATCATAGATTCTCTATCCACCACACCCTTCCATGCTTATGCCTCAATTTAAGAAACCATGAGAGGACTATATAAGAGTTTATATGATCTTTTTATATCATCGCCATTATTAACTCGTATCCTGAACTCTATTATTATCGTCATGAAAAGTATAAGAAAACATCTAGTGACATGAATCATGCTGAGTATGGAATAGACCCTTGCTGAATATGGAATCTCTGATGTAAAATATAGACAACCCCCATGTAATTATTTGGAAAAAAATATTTCTTTACTTGAATTTGGTATACCACCCATGCTATCATGCACCACATATTTAACTCTCTACCTTATCACCTAGATCCATAACATCACCATGGGGAAAACTTATATAATGTGGTATGGTTCCCATGTTGATTTTTATAGACCATTCCAAATTTTATCAAAAACACCATTCACACCCCTGATGAATTTACCACCCCTTTCTATGATTTTACACTCAAAGACTCCACCCTAAATAAATAACATTTTCATATAATATTCATAAAAATTATCAACATCAATAAAAAAATATATTCATAATTCCATTTTATAAATAATTTCATAAGTATATATCATATTATCAAAATCCATTGTCAAACCACTGGAAATCAAAAAACATTATTCATAGTGCATATTTTTTCTAGAAATTATCATATTTCATTTCAATAATTACACATTTTTCTATAAAAATAACTTATAAATCCAAATTTATTAATTATTTCAATTATTCAAATCAAGTTAATTCCATAATATTCTTAGTTTCAATTTACCACATAATATTAATCTTATGTTATTATGAATTACATACCACAATGAAATAAACAAAACATGGTAAATTAAAATAGATAATAAAAGGAAAATAATCTTGAATTAACTACTTAAATATCTATAATGATCCTAATTTCTTAATGAATATTGATCATTCATCTATTACCATTCGTTGTTTACTATTCTTTGAACATCCCTTGTACATGGATTCCAAAGGTTTGATTTCTTAATAGAATATATAAATTGAGAGAAAATTTCATTTGTGGTAATATAGATCCCAAAATGATTCAAAGATTTGTTTCTCCAATAAAAACATAATGGAATTTCCCATTAATTTCTTATTTGACTATCGCATTCAAAATAAATCACATTACATATGCTCAGTGTATGACACCTCATGTCACTAATTAAATGAAATACTTATCCATCGATTCTTATAATATTCACAAGTCAATTATATCATATAACTAATATTATTTATTTTATAAAAACATATATTAAAATTAATTTCTTAAACAAATAAACAAATTCTATGAACACTAAACACTTACTAAAAATTCTAATAACGCTATAAAACTTTTAAAATAAAATTAGAGGAAAATATTTTCATCCTAAATCAAATAATGGTCTCTAAATTTCATTTTCATGCCAATAAAAATATTGTAGTACCCATTATAGGAAAAAGTCCTTAAAATTTCACAAATTACATATTTTAAATTTCTAGGTCTCTATATATAAACAAAGAAATGTTTTGATGCTCAGGAAAGGAGTGTTTTAACACTATAAAATTATGATCTAAATAAATAAATGATCATTTAATTTATAATTTATTTAATATGAGCTATAGTTTTTGTATCTAGTAGAGTGAGAAAAAAAATTCAAGATCTCTTAATGATTGAGATTTTCAATATGAGAAACCAAAATAGATAGAGGAATTCATTCATGAAATCTGAGTGTAAACCATTAAGAAAAAATCAATTATTGAGATATTATAAGATGATTCTAAAAACCCATTATATCTAGCTTGTATTAAATTTTCTATTTTATCCATGATGTTGAGATTAATAAATTTTAAATCAATAAATGGATAGAGTGACTAGAGTATTGAATTACTTGAGTTGTTGAAAGAGATAATTCTAGAATGTAACGATCTTTTGGATTAAAATTATGATGCTAAAAAAATATTATGTCTTATAAGATTAGTGTATAATAAGATAAATTAATGTTCCCAATGATTATGTTTTATATGGGAGACAAAAATTAAGGTTTTTTAGTGTTCCCTAAATCTGGGATGTCATTGTATAAGATAAAAGAAAGATCCCATGTTGATTTGTATCTTAGGTTTAGTACCACACCCCCTGATAAAAAAATTTGGTATCATCCTATCATTATTTATTTTAAGCACTAATTTACAAAATTTAATAATGAAAATGGTTCAGTTGACATGTTGGTTGATTAAAGTAATTATTCAATGAAATTAGTGTGTAATTCCATGACTAAATGTTTTTGGTTCATGTTAGACCGGGGTGGTTGGTTAACATTGAAATATGATTGAATAGTTGTAAATCAGTTGTTAGTTGGATAAATTATTTTTTGGTGAGTTGTTTGAATGTTGATGAAAGAGGATATCTAGTTTTTTGAGGGAGAATCTTCTTGTTTCATAAGATTTTCATAAGTGGTTCAACAGGGAAACTAAAATGATGTCTTGTCAATAGAATAATATGAAATTAATAATTGTAGATAAACTTAAGGAATTTTACATTTACTGAGGAGGATATTGTTTAGTCGGTGATTTGGGCATACAGGCTCATCGTTGTAAGGGCGTGGGAAATTTAAGTTGGCTTGTTGCATCATTTAGAAATAAAAAATTATTTCTAAAATCATAAATGCTTAAATATATTTTTGGTTGTATGGAAGTATAAAAAAATCGATGTGAGGGATAGTGAAGTGGATCATGGGTGGTGATCATGAGAATTGAACTGCATATTTTAGTAGAAGCACGGTTCAGTATGAGAGGATGGACATTAACACAGGGAGTTCACCGAAGGCTGGTGATGAACACATGAAGATACACTATGTGGAATTTTATTCATTCCATTCGTTCTTTCACTATTTTTTCTACTTTGGTTTTTTAAAAAAGATGATCACTCATGCTCTATTTTTTGTATCCCTATATATGGGAATTAACTTGGATTTTTTGAGATAAGATTCTTGCTTCTTCTTCTTCTTCTCATTTCACTGTTTTCATTTTGTTCTGTTTTTGTAAATATCATTGTGATATTTTAATTCTTATAAATATAATGATTGTTCAGTGTTATTCCTCCCAGTTTTGTGATCTTGAATCTATAGAAATGGAGAACTAATTCTTGTGGCTTGATTTAGGAAGTGAAAATTGATGTTTTCTAGAGATCCAAGCTTTATACAGGCCATCATCACTTCTTCATCACTATTAGAAAATTATGAATGTGATTTGGGGTGTGTGATAGTGCATGTCTTCACAATAAAAACTTTATACTATCACACATCATTACTTTTCCCTCTTCTATTCTTATTTAGCTTGAATAAGTATTCATTTTTCGTTGTGTGGTTTGATAATCTCAGCAGGACCATTTTGGCAGGTGAGATATCCTGGTCAGAATGAGTATATTGAGTGATTCATTTTACATTACAGAGGAGTGCTTGACCACTGAAGAACTTATTTATTCATGTGTTCATTGTTTAGGTAAGAGAGGTGTGTGATATAATTCATTGGTTATGCATTGAGTGGGGATGAGAATTGAAATTCTGCTTCAGAAGAACTATGAAGAGTAGCTGAGAGTGGATCAACTTAGATCTGGCTTTGTTCTTGCTGAATTTATTCTCTATCTTTTTATATTATTTTTATTATTCTTCATGTAGTTTTATTTGTTTTTAGTTATTCTTCTCAGTTTGTATTCCTTTCTTCCCACTACCACTATGATTTTCATCACTTTTTACTTGTTTTCATTTGATGATTTCAGTATATATATATAAACAGAAAAATATTTTTGGAAATATCACTAGGGAATTTTACACTTCTTCCTTGATAGTGATCATGAGGTTAGTCATTATGCTATATTTTGGGTTTTATAAATGTATATTTGACTTTCCTCATGACAAGGACGTCATCGAATTTTGGTGTCATTTTCAGGGAGGTAGCGTTTGTCTTCTCAGTTTTTCCATTTTTTATTTTAAATAAAAACTGAAAAACAAACAAGAAAAGAAAACAGAAGAAAAAAATAAGCAGTAATGATGAACTCTAAAATTTATGGTCCATTGTCACTCTCTAATCGAGTTCAACTTGAGGAGGTTATTGTTTTATTTCAACTTTGGTTGCAAGAATGAAAACATTGACAACCCACCGAAGATGAAATGGTTTATTAAAATAAAATCATGGAAATGTATCAACAAGATAAGGATAGACTAAAATAGAATGAAGAGTGTAAATATGTGCTCCAGCAACCTGCTGAACAACTTTCTGGGAAGCAGCTTAGAAGAAAATATAAAAGAAGTTGGAAAATAGAAAAGAAATTGAAGCTGAATATTTTTGAAGTTGATATGCCCCGAGATTTAAGGTTGAACAAGCAAGATCCACAAGTTGAGGACCTTTTAATGGGATGAAAGGATATGGAATATTTATAAATTAATGATTTTGGAAAATTATTTGATTATCATTACATCCTTGTTATTCATTGTACTGGTGTTGATTGCATTAAATTGTATAGTGGATTTTCCATGATAGAACAAGTCAAGACAACATGAGACATCCTATCCTTTTACTTAGAAGACGCCACACTAGAGGTGGTATTTTTTTGAAGCGAGGCTAGAGGAGGATGACTACCTCACTCCTGCCCAGAAATTCTCCCAGGAGCACTATTCAATCAGGAAGAATAACATACTGAACTGATTCAGTGAAAGTACTGCATTGTTTCTAGATTTTTCAGAACATTCTGGGTGTGGAACAGTTAAAACCATGAATATTACAGTTTCAGAACATCGACATAAAGTAGGAAAACAAAGAAGGACCTACTAGGGTGACGAAGAGCCGATGTTTCGAGAGGAATCATGTCCTGATTTAGGAGCTGGTAGTCGAAGTATGATTACTGAAATTAGAGCTTCGTTTTGTGGAGAAAATATTTGTGAATCCTAAAAAATTTCAAGGTGAATACATACTGGTTGTCCGAATGAAAGAGATGCCCCAATTGCTGATTCTTAAAAATAGATGTGTTGTTAGAACCTATGAAAAAATCATAAGAAAAGAGAAATACTAAAAATTGTAGGATATAAATAAAATCAATAGAGAATAGCTTCACAAAGAGGTTACTGGGAGGGTGACCTCCACCGCGATCGACGGTGATGAAACTATCGCATTGTTTCTGGAGGTAGAGCACGAAGGAGGTAGCAGTAGCATGACGCCAACATTGTTATGCGGGGACCTTAGGATGAGGCGAGGGGATTCGCAATGAGGACCCGAAGTAGAAGAGGAGCAAAACTTGGAGCAGGATAGCAGAGGTGTTTTCGGGAGAAGCAGGTCCCCATTCTTGTCGCGTTGAAGAAAGAATGAGAGGAGGTGCGATAGTTCGATGCCGCAAATGTTGGAGATGTATTCGCTGGTGCCGATCTTCGAGCAGGGAGGAGGGGTCAGAGAAGTAAGGAAGGCGGAACCGTTGATTGTGAAAGGAAACACGGGAGGTGTGGATTGTATCGATGGACTGGAGGAAGCCGGATGGCAGATCGGATGAAACTCTAGGGTCGAGGGGAGGAGAATCGAGGGATGGAGGGGCGGTTGACGGGGGAAATGGTCATGGAGGAACGCGTAGGGACCACGAGCAAGGAAGCCAGAAAATGGAGAAGCAACGGAAACCCTAGATTGGTTACACCGAAGAAGCTGAAGACGGTGGACTGCGAGGAAGGAATAATGGAGGAGCAGCAGAAACCAGAGATTGGGGAGACGAAAATCACGAGGGGGAGCCCGGTGATGATCAGGGGAGCTCAGGATCTGAAACATCATCGTCGCTTTCAGGAGTATCGTTCGAACTCGATCGAAGAAGATTGAGCTCCATTGAATCTGACAAAGTGGTCGAAGAATTTAAACTGATATCATCTGACCCCGAGACGTGATCTATTTGAAGATGACATCGCTGAACACTGAGCCGCATTGAATCTACCACAGTGGATTCCACCGAACCTGTCAAAGACTCCAAATGCCAAGATCTCACCGACGACGATGATGATCGATGACGACACAAAGATTTAAGTTGCGGTCAAACCGAGATGAATCGTCAGAGCTTGAAGACGAATCTGGGAATCTATGTAGTCATTGGGGGTTGTGATTCCGTGAAGTAGAAGGCGACCGTCAAATATATTGCTTGAAGTTGTAAAATAAGAACCTGATGCGAGCCGACTGCATTGATTTGAGAATGAGAATTCATATCCAGGTTAGGCAAATCAAATCCACAGCCAAAAATCATTTGATCTTTCTGTTTACAGTTCATCTGGGTGCTCAATGGTGATGAATCGAGAAACTTGGTGCCAATCTCGACACATGAATATGACAAAACTGAATTTCTGTGGAAGTGGAAAATGAATCTCAAACAAAGAAATTCGAAGATGAATCTGCAGCCGATCGATGCTTCCACATGAAGGCAATTGCAGGAGCCGAGATGGGTTGAGTCATTTCCAAATGGTTGAGCATGATTTGTAGAGGTCGATTCCAGATGATTCTGTTTTTGATTTCATTACTCGATCTTTTATCAAGACACAGGTTGATGGGTCTGCTGATGCCGATGTGCTTCATCCCTTCAAAGATCCGTGTTTCATCAAGCACATACCTGCTGATCAAAGTAAATCTTAAATGAAATTTGTGTGTAATTCCATAACTAGATGTTTTTGGTTCGTGATAGACTGGGGAGGCTGGTTAGCATTGAAATTTGAGTGAAAATTTGTGAATATATTGTTCGTTGGATCAATTGTTTTTGGGTAAGTTGTTTAAAGGATGATGTAAGAGGATGTCCAGTTTTTTTAGGGAAGAATCTGCTTGCCTCGGGATGATTTTCATAAGTTGCTCAACAGGGAAGCTAAAATGATGTCTTGTCAGTGGAAAAATATGAAATTAACCATTGCAGGAGAAAATTCAGAAATTTGACATTTACTGAGTTGGTGAATGTTTAATGGATGATTTGGGTGTGCAGGGATTCACGCCGGCCCGCTGCTTCCTTCACAAATAAAAATTTATTTCCAAAATAAAAAATGCTTATATCACTTTTTGGTTGTCCAGAACTATTGGAAAAATTCAGTGCGAGGTATGGAGAAGGGAACCATGGGTGGTGATCATGAGCATTGAACAACATATTTTTTTGGGGAAGTACGGTTTGGAACTAGAGGTTCGCCATTAACACAGGGAGTTTATCAAAGGGTGGTGATGGACACATGAAGACGCACCATGTAGAATTCAGTTGTTTTGTCAATGTTTTTTAGTTTTCATTTTTCGAATAAGAGGAACACTCCATTTTTTTGTATCCTCGAACATGGGAATCAACTCAGATCCCCAGAGATGGGAACCTTGCTTCTTTTTCTTCCCATTTCACTATTTCATTTTCTTCTATTTCTATAAACATCGTTGTTCTATTTTAACTCCTGTAAATATAATGTTTTTCTATTCATCCTCCTCCCAGTATTGCGATCTCGAATCTCCAAAAATGGAGAACAAATTCATGTGGCATGATTCAGGAAGTGAAACTCGACATTTTTTGGAGGTCAAAGCTTCATGCAAACAATCATCACTTTTTCATCACTCTTAGTAAACTGTGAATGTGATTTGGAGTGTGTGAGAGTGAAATTCTTCATAGGAACTACTTTCTACTCTATATCCTCATTCCTTTACCCTCTTCCATTCTCATTTAGCTCGAATGAGTATTCAAGTATGATAGTGTGATCTGACAATCTTAGCAGGATCATTATGTCTTGTGAGATATTCTAGTCGGAATGAGTCTATTGAGTGGTTCATTTTTTATTCTGGAGCGCTAGACCATTGAAGAACTTCTATATTCATGTGTTCATTATTTCGGTAAGACAGGTGTATGATCAAAGTTGGTGGTCAAGCATTGAGTGGGGATGAGAGTTGATGGTCTTCTTCAAAAGATCTATGAAGGGTAATTGAGGGAGGATCCACATGGATCTTGCCTTGTTCTTACATACTTTCTTCTCTTTATTTTTTTTTCTGGCTCTCCCTGTTGTTTTATTTGTTTTTAGTTGATCTTTTCAGTTTCTATTCCTCTCCCCCCACTGCAGCTGTGATTTTCATCATTGTTTGCCTGTTTTCATTTTATTCTTTCAATATATATAAAAAAACAAATACATTTTTGAAAAGATCACTAGGGAATTCGACACCGCTTCATCGAGAGCGAACCTATGGTTATCCTTTGTGCTATATTAGGGGTTTTATAAATGTATCTTTAATCTTCATTGTGACAAGTACGCTATCAAATTTTGGTGGTGTTGCTTGGGGAGGCACCATTTTCCTTGTTGGTTTTTCCATTTTTTATTAAAAAAAAAGAACAAAAAAAAAAAAACAAACCACCAAAAATGCAAAGAAAACAACAATGATCAAATCTGAATATTTTGATTCATTGTTACTGTTTGATCGGGTTCAACAACTTGAGGAGATTATTGATGCATTTCAACATTGGTTGCAAGAATGAAAACATCGAGAACACCCTGAATATGAAATGGTTTATTACAACGAGATCATGGCAATGCATCAACAAGCTAAGGATAGAATAAACAAGAATCATGAGGGTAAGGACGTGATCCAACAACCTATTGAATAACATTCTGGGAAGCATATTATAAGAAAAGATAAAAGATGCAGGAAAATAGAAAAGAAAATAGAGATGCCTATTTTTTAAATTGATTTTCCCCTTGATTCAAGGTTGGGGGGGTGTAACATCGGAATGATGAGGACATTTTCATGGGCTAACAGTAGATAAAATATGTAGAAATTCATGATGTTGGACAATTCGTTGATGATGATTACCTCCATGTTATTCATTATGCTGATATTGATCGCATTAAATTGTCTAATTGGTTTCCCATGATAGAACAGGTCGATTCAGCATGAGACATCCTCTCCTTTTCCTTGGAAGACACCACATCATAGGAGGGGTTTTTTAAAGAGAGGTTGGAGGAGGGTGACTACCTCATTACTGCCCCAAAAATTCTCCTAGGATCACTATTAAATCAGGAAGAATAAAATATTGTACTGATTTCGGGAGTTCACAAATTCATGGAAGAAAGTGTTTTTTATTTGACTTTGATCACATTGAAGCTGATTTAAATCGTGTTGCTCCCTTTGTAGATATTAAGGTTGCAGTCCATTTTTACGGTGTCCTGGAGAGTCAAGGGGAAATTAAGGTAGCACCTATTAATAAATTTTTGGAACTCCCAAATTTTGTTTTAACTATGGCAGTAACTTCTGGTGAAGAGGAGGTGTTGGCACCCTGCATGGGTGTCAAGGAGGATGTTGACCCATTTTTTATTTTCAAGGAGTAATTTGTTGATTTGATTGAACCAAAGGATAAGTCACTTCCAAGAGATAAATTCTCACAACCCGTGCATTCTAATCCTCAAGATGAAGGAGGAGGATAGTACCACTGAATTTTGTCTTCCCCTCCAGTACTTTACAGGTGGTCCACTTCCAAGGAGATGGACTTATGTGAAGTTATATAAGGGGTACATCAAAAATTCAAAAGCATCGTAGATGATAGGAAGATAATCTAGTGGTTCTTAGAAAAGAAGCCACATACGCTATCAGACTAGGGTGGACTCAATGACTATTTAGCCTTGGACAGTCAAAACATAGTATCCCTTGGGGTGTTATTCCAATATTATCCTCTTTTAGTAACATGTTTTATTTTCGTAATGTTTTTTTGTAGTTGTGTGGTTTTTCTTGTAGGATAATAATCAGGCAGTGCATTCACATGGTGTATGACATTGTAAAGGCACCCGAATGACAAATGAGGAGGGAACAATTAAAGAATCATTTAGACTTTCATGACCAAAGGAAAAAAATTCCCTGAATCATCTGGAAAAAACCTCCTAAACTAAATCTTTGGTTGATTTTTTTGCATGGATTTTAAATTCTAGATTCTCATGCCTATTTTCATAACATTGCGGGAAATTGAAATCTTCAACCAGAGGACTTCACATAGGTTTATAGAGGAGTAAATTTTGAATAAACTTAAATAATCAAATCTATGACATTCATGGAAGCATTGATTTCCTTTTTCCATCTCAATACTTTGTTAATCTATTACTACATGGTGTTGAGAATTACGTGTGAGGGAATTCCTCCTGATTTTAAAAAAATAATGACCCAATTTCTTTTTTGGGTGTCATCATGATGAATTCTAGTGAGTTGCATTGTGAAACCTACTTGCATATACTATAATCACTTTGGTAAAACTTTGTTTATCGTGGTACTATTTGATCATTGAAAATTCATTTAACCAGCTGGCTTGCAGTCGATGAAAAACTAATCTTCAAAGGGATGCATCATGTCGGCCTCAGTGAAACCATCAACCTATTTCATGATAAAAGTTCAAGCAGTGAAATCAAAAAACCCAGTAATCTATTCTTATAGAATCAAACTCTAAAAATCATGCTCATCCATTGGGAAATGACCGAACCCATCTCATCTCCTGTAATCACCTTTCTACTGAAGCATCAATCAGCTTCAGATTCATCACAGAACACTGGGCCATTGGATCATGGTTGATCAACGGTCCAGAATACAGGCCACTAAAAGTATAATGAATCTAAATTCACACTGGATCCACAGAGAGGAACTGGGTAAAAGCAACATAAAAAAATGCACGTAAACAGTTCCATGAAAAACTATGAAAAATGAAATAATACAACCAAATGAACCAAACTAACTTATGAAATTCAATTCATTTAATTTCAACTCAAAACATGCAGGGGGAATATATCAACAAATCTCCACCTTGCAATTAAAATAAATACAATGATGATATTCTTGCAACCTAAATTATAGAATTGGGACTAAATTCACAAATTTAAGGCATTGCATAAATTTAGACAATCATCAGTGGGTATATTAGTGGCACTCACTGTCACAAATTTTATAATTCCCCTATCAAAATGAAGTCAAATATCAATTTTCTTCGATCTACCATGACATACATAGTTTTTAGATAAATGTAAAGAGGATTGGCTATCGCAGTGGACCTGTATTCTATCAGTAGATAATGAAAACTCAAAAAGTAAACATTTCATCCATATGGCCTCTTTTATAACTTCTGTCAAGGAAATATACTCTGCCTTGGTAGTGGAAAGTGCAACCACTGATTACATATTGCACTTCCAGGAGACTGGTCCTCCATATTCAAGAAATAAAAAACCAGTGATGGACTTTCAGGTGTCAATATTTTCAGCATAATCAGAGTCAGAAAACCCAACTATATCATTATCAAAACTACTATTTAATCCATATCTAATGCAGAATTTATCAGACATACAAATATACCTAATAGCCATATTAATGCATTCCAATGAGTCTTACCAATTTTACCCTTTAACCTTCTCAAAGTACAAACAATAAAGGCAATATCTGGCCTAGCATAGACCATCGCATACATAAGATATCCTATAATATTAACATAGGGAATCTAACTCATAAAGGAAACATCATCTTCATTTCTAGGGGATTGGTTCAAGGAAAACTTAAAGTATTATCCTAAAGGAATTCTAACAAGTTTAATATGCTCAAACAAGTATCCCTTTAATACCTTCCTTACATAAGTAGATTGAGATAGGTACAAGGTTTTGGATTTCCTATCTCTACTTATTTCCATACTTAAAATTTGATTATTATGTCCTAAGTCTTTAATTTCAAAGTCTCATTTCAACTAGTTCATGACACAATTTATAATCCTCATGTTTTTATAGTTTAAAAGCATGTCATCAATATATAATAATAGGTAAAAAAACTCATGTTTAACAGTTTTGTAGTATACACATGCATCAAATTTACATATGGAAAACTTATTTTCAATCATAAACAAATCAAACCATTTATACCATTTTCTTGAAGACTATTTAATCCCATATAAGTAATTCTTAAGAAGACAAAATTTATTGAGTTTTAATAGTTTTGAAAATCCTTTAGGAGGAGTCATATAAATTGTTTCATCAAGAGTGCCATGTAAAAAAGCAGTTTTTACACCTAATTGTTCAACATGCAGATCAAATTTGACAGAAAATGAAAGAATAATTCTAATGGATGAATGCTTAAAAACTGAGGAGAAACTTTCACTATAATCAATGCCTTCACATTGAAGAAAAAATTTATCTACCATTCGGGATTTAAATTTGATTTTATTTTCTCCTACATTGTTCTATTTATTATTATAAATCCATTTAGAACCTATGAACTCATGGTTATTGGGTCTAGGAAAAACAAACCAAGTGTTGTTATTAAGAAGAGAATTCACATCCTCTTGAATTTCATTCATCCACATAGTGGTTTTTTGAACTTAATTGCTTTCTTGTATGTTTGAGGTTCATCATTAAAAAAGTCATGTGATACATTAAATGCATAGGTAGAAATGTATGCCTGATTGAAATGGGATGGAGGTCTAATAACTATCCTCTCTCTATCTCGAGTGAGCTGATAGTTGCTCAGATCATCGGGTTCCTTGATTTTGGGTTCAGAGTCCGAAGTAGAATCAGATTTAACTTGGGTCTGAACAATAGGGGGAGCAGGACCAGCGGTGGACTGGGAGTGGAAATTGGGTTTAAAATACATTTCAACACCAAGAGGACGTGGTGCTGTTGAGGGTCCTTCAGTTTCATTAGAATCCTCAACAGGTTCAGGTCCCTTATCATTAGATAGACCAAATTCATGAAACACTACATCTTGACTAAGGATACATTTTCGATACCATGGTTTATCTATCCATAAATGATACCCTTTAACACCCTCTAGATATCTAATAAATATACACTAAACAACCCTATGAGTTAGCTTATCATTAACTTTATGGGCATAAGCTATGGATCCAAAAATCCTAATGTGTTCAAGACTCAGGGGTGAACCTTTCCAAAGTTATTAAAGTGTATTAAAGGAATTAGTAGAATATGGGAAATGGTTAATAGGGTACACTATTATTGAAGCAGCCTCAACCCAGAAGGACCTAGGGAGTTTTTGAGTGGGATAGCATGCACCTCACCCTCTCAAGAGCAGTCATATTCATTTTCTCTACTAATCCATTCTACTATGGGGTTTCCACAGTAGTCTATTATCTTTTTATTCCTTCGTATTCATAGAATTAAATGAATTCTATGGATAGATATTCTAAACTATTATCAGTCCTTAATGCTTTTGAGTTTCCTATTATTCTCACTCTCAACCCTAGATTTCCATTTTCTAAAGGTATGAAATGTATCAGACTTATGTTTGAGTATATAAATTTAGAAATTCTTTGAGAAATCATCAATAAAAGTCACAAAGTATAAGATTCCACTTTGAGAGGTCACCCTAAAAGGACCCCATAAATAAGATTGTACACATTCAATGGGTTCTTTATCCTTATACACAGACCTACTGAAGTTGACTCTTTTGGGTTTCCCATATACACAATCCTCACATAATAGTAGGCTTCTAGGAGAAACATTACTCAAAAGGCCCTATTTTTTGAGTTCACAAAGACCCTTGGCACTAACATGACCTAATATCCTATGCCCAAGAGTGGGGAATCAAGCTCTAAAATAGAAGAGGTATTCAACTGACTTCATTGAACCTTACAATCTAACTCATACATGCTATTGTGAAGGGTTCCTTTCATAACTATAAGGGATCCTAGGGAAACTCTAAGAATTCCATAATCAGACTTAAATCTATACTCCTTTTGGTCAAGGATTCCTATGGATATTAGGTTTCTTTTTAATTTTGGTACCCACTTAACTTCTTCAATAGATTTAACAGGCCCATCGTGAAGCTCTAAAGAAATAGAGCCTATACCCATAATGTGATAGCTACTGTTATTCCCTAGAAATACCTCACCAGATTCAACTTCCCTCAACTCAATAAAGAACTCATACCTATGAAACATATGGAATGAACACTCTGAATCCACGATCCATTCATCAAATATAGAAATGTCAGATACATTTAACACATTTTTAGTGTCAACGTATTTCAAAATTAGTAAGAAATGGTCCGTACTACTGTCTCTATATCCCCCTTTCCTATTAGGGAAGTTCCTCTTAATATGTCCAGGTTGTTTACATTGGAAACATTTGATAACCTTGGTTTTAGATTTGTTTATATGCTTCTTAGACTGACCCCTTTCTTTTCTCCTACCCCTTGACTCACTTCAGCCTCTAGATTCAGTCATGTCCTTATACTCACATATGTCCCTAACATTTAAACCCTCATCCTCAGCCTTAATACTACCCTTCCTTTGAAGTCATTTCGAGAGTAAAGCAGATTTTACTTCTTCAAGAGTAAGTGTGTCCTTTCCATACATCATAAAGTCTTTAACAGAATTAAATGAATCATCTAATGATGTTAACAATATAACAGATTGGTATTCAACATCAAATTTGATATCTATGTTGGATAGATCTAACAAGTTTTTTTTTAAATTCATCAATTTGTATCATGACTGCAGTTCCGGGGCGCATTTTGAAATTATACAATCTCATTTTATTATACAATCTACCAATAAGAGACTTAGTCTTATAAAGGTATTCATGTCCAGACCATATAACCATGACAAAGGACTCATATAAAACTTCTCTTAACACTTTATCTTGTAAAGATAAAAGTATAAGACTATGGTCTTTCCTAAGATTCTCCTCAGGGACATCAAGATAGGCAACAACAGTCTTCCCATCAGGGGAAATAATGATTATTTTCTTCCTAGATCTATTAATGGAATCTATTAGGTCATTTATGATCTAAAAAGGTTATCATTTTAATTCTCCAGATATTAAATTCTTTTTCACAATCAAACTTATCGATGTAAAATTTATTAGAACCCATATGAATGTTAAAGTAGGCTCTGATACCACTTGTTAGGGTTAAACACTTATACCATAAAATTACCAAGACCCACTACCGCATATGATAGATTATTAATTTGATTAATTCGATTAACCAAGTGATTGAAAATGAGTAGATCAATATTTATTCAGAAACAGAATAATGGAATATTATAAATAGAAAATACAGAAATGTAAATGGACAACAAATATAATGTGCTTCACCCCCTTTGGGACCTACGTGCATAGTGAGAACACCACTAGAGAAACATATTTATTAAGAAGTAAAGAAACACACAAGGGTAATAAAGAATCAAAATAATAATAAATTAATACCAAATAAACTATCTGAGGAGGCCGGGCTTGCTGAACTGGGTGTCAGTGGTCATCCCTGTCACGTAGAGTCAACCCCGTCCACTCCTGGATGGACTCATGAACACACCCATTAAGGATACAGTAGAATAAATGACAAAAGAAAAGTAAATTTCTATAGAACCATGATTATTTACCGAATATTGGTTATGATAGAAAGTGTTTCAAGAATCGAAATCTTCTTGAAGCATAGTCGTTTGGAACCCAGAACAGAGATGATTCCCCATTGAATCTCCACCAGAGAATAAATCAAATTGAAGGAGGTGGCACAACTAGAAAAAGGGGAGTGCGGGTGGACAAGAACCCTAGATCTATTCCTTCTTCTCTGAAAAATCGAATCCTGACCTCACCTTTAGGGAACCCTCAAACCAGACAAGAGGGACCCCGTGAAAGAGAAACAACCTACTACGAATCAATGCACATACAACGCAATCTAGGAATGCCAGAGCTAGTTAGGTGGAGGCGTGGGATGTCTGCCATGTGGATGGACCAAATATGTGAGATGGTTCACATAAAAAATAGCAGGACAACACGGATAATAGGTGGTACAACTAGATTTGAGTAATGATGAAACTAGCAGATCGACGCCAAATGAAGAAACACACTCAGAGTAACACTAGTCCATTGGATCATGGCTGAAAAATGATCTATAATACATGCCACTAAAAGTATAAGGAATACAAATTTACATGGGATACACAGAGAGGAACCAGGTAAATGAAGATCAAAAAAATGCATGTAAATAGTGCTATATAAAACCATGAAAAATGAAATAATACAACCAAATGAGCCGAAATAACTTAAAAAATTTAATTCATTTAATTACAAATCAAAACATGAAGGGAAATATATCAATTATAGTGATATATACCTTATAATTATTCAATTGGTTCGGTGGAATCAATGGCAGTGGATTCAATGCGGCTCATTTTTTTGGTGGTGTCATCTTCAAATAGACCATTGCTCGGGGTCATATGATCTTTATTTTAATTCTTCAAAAACTTCTTCAGATTCAATGGAGCTCAAGATTGTTCGGTTAAGTTCAAACATACTCCTGAAGGTGATGATGATGTTTCAAATCTCGATCTCCCTTAATCTTCACCATAGTCGACTCGTCGAAGCAGCTTGATCCCCGTTCCAGTTTCGGTCTCACCGACATTGGTGTGCCAAGCATGAATTGTTGGATTTTGGTAAGTATCTAATTGTTAGGTATTTGGAGAAAAAGGTATTTTGAAAATATCTTGTATAAATATAAATAAATATAAATAGATAAATTCAAATAGCTAAAATAACTACTTTAACAAAACAAAGTTAACTTGAATAAATTCAAATTACTTAATTCTTTTAAATAAATAATTAAATGAAAAAAATAATAAATAAATAAATAAAATAAATAAGAATTAAATTATACATTAAAACCACTAATTAAAGTTACTAAATTATAAATTAAATTAAACTCTAATAAACTATTTAATTAATTAACAGAATAAAACAAATAAATAAAATAATGAAATTTAAAATATTAATTATAAATAAAAATTCAAAATTATTTATTATACACAACACTCAACACATTAAAAATAAAAAAAATAAAAAACCTAAAACAAACATTAATTTAAACAATTTGACAAATTAATTGTAAATTAAACAAAACAAACACATTAACTAAATTAAGGAATATTTTAACAATAAAAACATAATTTAACTATAAAAATGATGTGGCTAATGATATGAATTAAAGGCCACATAATTGGTGAGAGAATATCTTATAGAAAATAATGCTTTCCAATAGATTCCCTACAATGGAAGAGAAATGATAAAAAAATTCTATTTGGAAATGAAGTTAGAGATATTATGATATAACTATAAACAGATAGTATGAATCCATATTGGAGTCTTAATAGACAACATAGTTCATGGATAGTTATGTTGGTAATTTAATTCCTCTCCCCATGTACTTTTGTGGTTAATTTTTTATGCTAATCATTACGATTTCTAGACCAAAATAATATATAAATTATAGTAATGTTTACTTGTCACTATTGATTTATGTTTTTAAATGTTATAGGAGGAAGGATTCAAAGTGTTTAGTGTATATAAATGTTTTTAATTTCACATTATGAAATCTTTTATAACAAATTATTTCCTTGTATTTGGAATTTTTTTATTTTTATGGTTAAAGGGAATAAATCAAGCCCAATTTTCAAAGAAGGGACTTCATATCATTAACCAAAACATGGGATAAAGAAATTATGCATGGTTCATTGAATATTTAAACTTATACATCACACTTATAGAAGATTTAAAATTCAATTTAAAATATTTCCCCTATTTCAAAAGTTTATAAATTATATTAATATTTACTCATCACTATTGATTTATGTTTTTTAAATGTTATAGGAGGAAGGATTCAAAGTGTTTAGTGTATATAACAATTTTTAATTTCACATTATGACATATTTCATTATAAATTATTTCCTTATATTTGGAAATTTTTATATTTCTATGGTTAAAGGGAATAAATCAAGGCCAATTTTAAAAGACACAATATCAGGTAATGAAAAAATATATGGAAGAGACAATCAATTTTATTTTATATTCCTTATCAGAGAAATCTATAGGTAAAACTTAATATTACTTCCATGCATATAGGAAAAACTATATGTGATAGTTAAATTTGAACATTAATAAATATAAAAGGAAATACTATGGATAGATTGAATACTTGATTAGGATTACTATCAACGGGAATTTGTATGGGTTTATCTCATAGAATTAAAGGAAAACTAGCATACAAAATTTCACCTTGTCATACTTTATCCAAAATATAAAATTTGTATTTTTTCCAATTTTTACATGTTATTAAAGGATCACATGTTTATTATTCAAATAAGAAATATTTATATTATTAAAATATTTTAAGTCAAGAGTCATGAAATATCTTGATTTTCATGTATTGATGGAACATCTACAACTGGTTGCACTGCTTAGAATACTCTTTATTCACCCCAGAATGACTATAATCAAGGTGTATTAATTTTTAAATTGTATTTTTAGAAAATTCCTGGATCCAATATTGTTATATATGTTATATAATGAAGCTTTTTACACTTTTTGAACTTGTCATGTATTTCCCACCATTATTTCTTGATAAAATGGTACATATAATGATACATTTGATATGAGAAATAATGATATGCACACCCAAATATTTTTGTTAGATTTATCTTTTTTAATGATATATGAATATTTTAAAGAAATATAATAAAATTTTACATCAAATAGATAACTAAATCATTGAATGGTTGATATTTGAGGTAGTGGTTGAGTTTTTAATGGAATACTTGTTTGAAATAGAGAAAGTCGTTTACTCTATACATCACCATGTGAGAGATTTCATTGGAAGAAATGACATGTGTGACTTAAAAATAAAGTCAAGGACACCAGATCAAAGAATTCATAAACATTTAGAAATTTTGAAAATCATAGGTGAGGTTCAACTATATATAAAAAAATATTAATGAACTAAAACTATGATATTTGAATAAAAAATGTGTGAGTGATGAATGAGTATAAAATAAATTTGTTTCATGGTTTAAGGAGAACATGATAAATGAAACAACTTCATAAAGAAACTTTGAGATGCCCAGATGGTGGACCATGTTTCAATGTAACAACATGGTCTAAGTATGAAATTAATGGTTATACATTTTATATGAACGAACATGATAATAAAAGTATATTTCAAAATTATGGATTGATATTTTTTATTGAATAAATTCAAATTTTTAGTGAAAATATAGAAATAAAATATACACATCAATTAAATTATTTTGATTTATTCAAGATATATGGGAGATTGATTACAATAAATTTAGAGTACAATTTTTCATATGTAACTATTTTGGTGGAAAAAGTTGTCTTAAACACATTAAATATGAATTCTAACTTATAGATTTTAAAAAATTACTATACAAAAAATGATCTATTTAACATGAAAAAACATGAAAAATATATTTTTTATTTTATTGACATATCAAATGACTTGTGTTCTATCATATTATCAATAAATAAAATATATTTTTGACGATGAGAATATATATGGTGTTATTAATGTATGTGATAATCTTCTATTTATATCATGATTACTAGAGTATAACAATGATAAATCATAGACATGGATCATGTTAAACAAAATGATCATGAAGATTGGATATAGAAAATCAATCCTTCATTAATCACCTAATTGTTCAGGTAATTTATTAGTATTTAAGTTTAATTTAAAAATTATGAAATATTTGAAATATAACAATTCCTAGAAATTTTTGTTAAATTAACTATTTTATTAGCTATGAAAATTATTGTATAATTTTTTGTGCATGTATTGTTATTTTTCTATAAATTATACTATTTTTCAACTTTAATTTCACTTATATATAGTTTTCATGTTCTAAATCTATTTTATATATTTTAAAAATGTTGAAATTTGATCATTTATATATATCACTTTTAAAATTTCATTTTTTATAACCTTTAATTTTACTTATATCTAATTTTACAATCTTTATACCATCACATATGTTTTATAATTATTTTAACTTCATTATATATAGACATTAATTTAATTTTACTTAAATTTTTATACTAATTTTTTGTTTAATTAGTTTGTATGGATACATCAGATTAGATTGTAAAGAATTCTTTTTATGGATGAGAATATATGTCCAGATTTTGTAAATGAGGTAAAACATATTTGTTAGGTTTTTCAATTCCTAATGGGAAGGATCATTGGATACCTATTACATTTGAAGATAATAGTGGTCCTATTAGTAACACCATATATATACCTATTACAGTTCATCTGGGTGCTCAATGATGATGAATCGAGAAACTTGGTGCCAATATCGACACATGAATATGAAAAAACGGAATTTCTATGGAAGTGGAAACTGAATCTCAAACAAAGAAATTCGAAGATGAATCTGCAGCCGATCGATGCTTCCACATGAAGGAAATTGTAGGAGTTGAGATGGGTTGAGTTATTTCCAAATGGTTGAGCATTATTTGTAGAGTTCAATTCTAGATGATTCTATTTTTGATTTCATTACTCTATTTTTTATCAAGACATAGGTTGATGGGTCTGCTCTATGCCGATGTGCTTCATCCCTTCAAAGATTTGTGTTTCATCAAGCACATACCTGTTGATCAAAGTAATTCTTACATGAAATCTCTCTATAATTCCATAACTAGAAGTTTATGGTTTGTGATTGATTGGGGAGGCAGGTTATCATTGAAATTTGAGTGAAAATTTGTCAATATATTGTTTGTTGGATCAATTGTTTTTGGGTAAGTTGCTTAAAGGACGATCAAAGAGGATATCCAGTTTTTTTAGGGGAGAATCTGCTTGCCTCAGATGATTTTCATAAGTTGGTCAACTTGGAAGCTAAAATGATGTCTTGTCAGTGGAAAAATATGAAATTAATCATTGTAGGAGAAATTTAGAAATTTGACATTTACTTAGGTGGTTAATTTTTAATGGATGATTTGGGTGTGCATGGATTCCTACTGGCCCGCTGCTTCCTTCAGAAATAAAAATTTATTTCCAAAATTAAAAATGCTTAAATCACTTTTTTGTTGTCTAGAACTATTGGAAAAATTTTGTGCTAGGTATGGAGAAGGAAACCATGGGTGGTGATCATGAGCATTGAACAACATATTTTAGGGGAAGCACAGTTTGGAACAAGAAGTTGGACTTTAACACAGGGAGTTTATTGAAGGATGGTGATCGGAACATGAAGACGTTCCATGTAGAATTCAGTTGTTTTGTTAATGTTTTTCAGTTTTCATTTTTCAAATAAGAGTATGACACCTCCATTTTTTGTATCCTCAGACATGGGAATCAAATCAAATTCCCAGAGACGGGTACCTTGCTTCTTCTTCCCATTTCAATATTTTAGTTTCTTATATTTTCAAAAATATCATTGTTCTATTTTAATTCCTGTAAATATAATGATTTTCTATTCTTCCTCCTCCCAATATTGTGATATCAAATCTCTATAAATGGAGAAAAAATTCATGTGGCATGATTCAGGAAGTGAAACTTGACAATTTTTGGAGATCCAAGCTTCATGCAAACAGTCATCACTTTTTCGTCACTCTTAGTAAATTGTGAATGTGATTTAGAGTGTGTGAGAGTGAAATTCATCATAGGAACTACTTTATACTATATATAATCATTCCATTACCCTCTTAAATTCTCATTTAGCTCGATTGAGTATTCAAGTATGGTAGTATGATCTGATAATCTCAGTAGGACTATTATGTCTTGTGAGATATCCTAGCCGGAATGAGTCTATTGAGTGGTTCATTTTTTATTTTGGAGGAGCGCTAGAACATTGAAGAACTTCTATATTCATGTGTTCACTATTTAGGTAACAAAGGTGTATTACCAGAGTCGATGGTCATGTATTTAGTGGGGATGAGAGTTGATGGTCTTCTTTAGAAGATATATGAATGGTAATTGAGAGAGGATCCTCATGGATCTAGCCTTGTTCTCAAATACCTTTTTCTCTTTATTTTTTGTCTTATTTTTATAGTTCTTGTTATTTTCTTTATTTTTAGTTGATATTTTCAGTTTCTATTTCTATTCTCCCACTGCCTCTATGATTTTCATCATTATTTTCTTGTTTTAATTTTATTATTTAAATATATATAAAACCACAAATAGATTTTTGGAAATATCACTAGAGAATTTGACACTACTTCATCGAGATAAAACATGCAGTTATCCTTTATGCTATATTATGGGTTTTATAAATGTATATTTAACCTTCATTATGACAAGTATGCTGTCAAATTTTGATGTCGTTGCTGGGGAGGCAACATTTTCCTTGTTTTTTCCATTTTTTATTTAAAAAAACAAATTAAAAAATGAAAAGAAAACAACAATGATAAATTCTAATTTTTTTTTGATTAATTATCACTATTTGATCGGGTTCAACAACTTGATGAGGTTATTGATGCATTTCAACATTGGTCGCAAGAATGAAAACATTGAGAACTCATTGAATATGAAATAATTTATTACAATGAGATCATGGAAATGTATCAACAAGCTAGGGATAAAATAAAAGAGAATCATGAGGGTAAGGATGTGATCCCACAACCTGTTAAATTACATTTTGGGAAGCAACTTATAAGAAAATATAAAAGATGTAGAAAAATAGAAAAGAAAATAAAGTTGCCTATTTTTTAAATTGATTTCCCCCTAGATTCAAGGTTCGAGGTGCAAGATCTGCATGATGAGGACATTTTCACTGGCTAATAAGAGATAAAATATAAATAAATTCATAATGTTGTAAAATTATTTGATTATGATTACCTCCATGTTGTTCATTGTTCTAATATTGATTACATTAAATTGTATAATGGGTTTTGCATGATAGAACAAGTTGATTCAGCATGAGATATCCTCTCATTTTCCTTGGAAGACACCACATCATAGGATGTATTTTTTTGGAGGGAGGTTAGAGGAGGGTGACTACCTCACTAATTCCCCAGACATTCTCCTAGGAGAAGTATTAAGTCAGGAAGAATAATATATTTCACTGATTATGGGAGTTCAAAAATTCATGGAAGGAACTGTATTTTTATTTGACTTTGATCATATTGATACTGATTTGAATGGAATTCCCCATTTGTAGATATTAAGGCCATAGTCTGTTATTATGGTGTCTTAGAGAGTCAAGAGAAAATTAGGGTAGCTCGTATTAAGAAATTTTTGGAACTCCCAAATTTTGTTTTAATTATGGGAGTATCTTCTCGTGAAGAAGAGGTGTTGGCACCCTGCATGGGTGTCAAAGAGGATGTTGACACATTTTTTATTTTTTAGGAATAATTTGTTGATTTGATTGAACCAGAGGATAAGTCACTTCCAAAAGATAAATTCTCACAACCTGTTTATTTTAATCCTCAAGATAAAGAAGGATGATAGTACCCATAAGTTTTGTTTTCCCCTCCAGAACTTTACAGGTGGTCCACTTCTAATGAGAGGGACTTATGTGAAGTTATACAAGGGGTGCTTCAAAAATTCAAAATCATCATAAATGATAGGAAGAGAATATAATGGTTCTTAGAAAATAAGCCACATCCGCTATCAAACTGGGGATGATTTAATGACTATTTAGCTGTGGACAGTCAAAACATAGTATCTATTGGGGGTGTTAGCCCAATATTATCCTCTTTTAGTAACAAGTTTCATTTTCATAACATTTTTTTGTAATTGTGTGGTTTTTATTATAGGATAATAATAATGAAATTCATTCACAAGGTGCATGACATTGTAAAGGTATCCAGATGAAAAATGAGGAGGGAAAATGGAAGAATCATTCAGACTTTCATGAACAAAGGGATAAATTACCTAAACTATCTAGATAAAACTTCATAAAATCAATATTTGTTTGATTTTTTTTCATGAATTTTAAATTATAGATTCTTATTCCTATTTTTATAACATTGTGGGAAATTAAATTTGTCAACCAGATCACTTCACATAGGTCTATAGAGTAGGAAATTTTGAATAAACTTAATAATAAAAGCTATGATATTCATGGAAGCATTTCTTTCATTTTTCCATTTCAATAATTTGTTAATCTATTACAGAATGGTGCTGAGAATTATGTGTGGGGTAATTCCTCTTGATCTTAAAAATATCATGACCAATTTCTTGTTTGGGTGGAATTATGTTGAATTATAGTGAGTTGAGAGTTATATTGAGTTGCATTGTGAAACCTACTTTCATCCACCGCAATCACTTTGGTACAACATTGTTAATCATAATATCATTTGAACATTGAAAATTATTTTAATCAGCTGGTTTACAGTCAATGAAAAAATGATCTTCCAAGGGATGCATCATGTCAGACTTAGTGAAACCATCGACCCACGTTGTGATAGAAGTTCAATCAATGAAATAAAAAAACCTAGTAATAGATTCATCTAGAATCAAAATCTACAAATCATGCTCAACTATTGGGAAATGACTGAACCCATCTCGTCTCCGGTAATCGCCTTCCTATTGAAGCATCGGTCGAATTGAGATTCATCAAAGAACATTGGGACATTGGATCATGGTTGATTAGAGGTCCAGAATACAAGCCGCTAAAAGTATAAATTATCTAAATGCACAAGGGATCCATAGAGAGGAATCAGGTAAAAGCAGTAGCCAAAAAATGAACATAAACAGTTCCATGAAAAACCATGAAAAATGAAATAATACAACCAAATGAACCGAACTAACTTATGAAATTTAATTAATTTAACCATAACTCAAAACATGTAGGGGAATATATCAACAAATCTCCAACTTTCAATTAAAATAAATACAATGATGATATTCTCGCAACCTAAATTATAGAATTGGGACTAAATTCATAAGTTTAAGGCAATGAATGAATTTAGACACTCACCAGTGGGTATCTTAATGACACTAACTATCCCATATTATTTAACATCCCTAAAAAAATGAATTATAATATCAATGTTCTTCAATATACCATGGAATACATTGTTTTTTGATAAATGTAAAGCAGATCGGCTATCACAGTGGACCAGTATGCTATCAGTAGATAATGACATCTAAAAAAGAAAACCTTTCAGCCATATATCCTATTTTATAGCTTCTATCAAGGAAATATACTCTACCTTGGTAATGGAAAGTGCAACCACTGATTATATATTGCACTTCCAGGAGAACGGTCCTCCATATGAAAGAAATACAAAACCAGTGATAGAATTTTCGGTGTCAATATTTGTAGCATAATCAGAGTCAACAAAACCAACTATATCATCATCAAAAATACTATTTAATCCATATAGAATGAAAAATTTATCAAAAATAGAAATATAACATAATATCAATTTTAATGCATGCCAATGAGTCTTACCAGGTTTCCCCTTGAACCTTCTCAATTTACAAACAATAAAGGAAATATTTGGCCTATAAAAGACCATTGTATACATAAGAATTCCTACAATATTAGCATAGGGAATCTTACTCATAAAGGAAACCTCATCTTTATTTCTAGTTTATTGGTTCAAGGACAAATTAAAGTATTTTCCAAAAGGAATTATAATGGGTTTAATATGCTCAAACTGATATCCATTTAATAACTTTGTTACATAGGTATATTGAGATAGGTAAATGGTTTTGGGCTTCCAATCTCTAATTATGTACATACAGAAAATTTGATTAGCATGTCCCGAGTCTTTCATTTAAAAGGCATATTTCAACTGATTCTTGAAAGAATTTATAATCCTCATGTTTTTACATATTAAAATAATGTCATCAACATATAATAATAGGTAAATAGACTCATGTTTAATAGTTTTATAGTATACACTTGAATCAAATTTTATTTTGGAAAACTGATTTTCAATCATAAATGAATCAAACCTTTTATACCATCATCATGATGACTATTTATACCCATATAAGGACTTCTTAAGAAGACAAACTTGATTGTATTTGAACAGTTTTGAAAATCATTCAGGGGGAGTCATATAAATTTTTTCATTAAGATTTCCATGTAAAAAAATCGTTTTTTACATCTAATTGTTCAACATGCAAGTTAAAATTTGGTAGTAAATTCAAGAATAATTCTAATCGATGAATTCTTATCAATTGGGGAGAAAATTTCACTATAATGAATTCCTTTATATTGAATAAAACATTTAGCTACCATTCGAGCTTTAAATTTGATTTTAGTTTCTTCTACATTATTCTCTTTCTTCTTATAAATAAATTTAGAACCTATGACCTTCTGGTTATTGGGTCTAGAAAAAACTTCCCAAGTGTTGTTCTTAAGAAGCGAATTCATCTCCTCTTCCATTCAATTCAGCCACCTAGTGGATTTTTTTGACTTAATTTCTTTCTTGTATGCTTGAGGTTTATCATTAAACAATGCCATGTGCTACATTAAACACATATGCAGCAATGTATACCTGATTAAAATGGGATGGATGTTTAATAACTCTCCTCTATCTATCCCGAGTGAGATAATAGTTTCTCAAATCATTAGGTTCCTCTGTTTTGGGTTCAGAGTCCGAACTAGAATCAGATTTAACTTGGTTCTGGATAATAGGGGGAGTAGGACCAACAATGGACTAGGAGTGGCCATTTGGTTTAAAAGGCAATTCAACACCAAGAGGATGTGGTGTTGTTGAGGGTCTTACAATGTCATCAGAAGCCTCAAAATGTTCAGGTCCCTTTTCATTAGACAGATCAAATTCATGAAACACTACATCTTAGCTAATGATACATTTTTGATACCCCACTTTATCTATCCATAAAAGATACCCTTTAACACCCTATAGATATCCCACAAATATAAAATTAACAGCCCTAGGATCTATCTTATCATTATGTTTATGGGAATAAGATATGGATCCAAAAATACTAAGGTGTTCAAGACTCAGGGGTGAACCTTTCCAAATTTATTCAGGTGTCTTAAAAGAATTAGTAGAAGATGTGCAATGATTAATAAGGTACACTTCTGTTGAAGCAGCCTCAGTCCGGAAGGACCTGGGGAGTTTTTAGTGGGATAACATGCACCTCACCCTCTCAAGAACAATTCTATTCATTCTCCCTGCTAATCCATTCCTCCATGGGGTTTCCACAAGAGTCCAATATCTTTTTATTCCCTTAGTTTCATATAATTCAATGAATTATATGGATGGATATTCTAAACCATTATCAATTCTTAATGCTTTGACTTTACTATAAATATCACTCTCAACCACATCTTTCAATTTTCTAACGGTATGAAAAGTATCAGACTTGTGTTTGAGTATATAAATTCAGAATTTCCAAGAGAAATCATCAATAAAAGTCACAAAGTATAAGACTCCACCATGGGAGGTCTCCCTAGAAGGACCCCTTAAATCAAACTGTACACATTCAAGGGATTCTTTATCCTTATATGTAGACCTACTGAAGATGACTATTTTGTACTTACCATATACACAATCCTCACAGAATGGTAGGATTCTAGGAGTAACATTACTCAAAAGGAATTTTTTTTGAGTTTATTAAGACCCTTGGCACTAACATGTCCTAATCTCCTATGCCCAAGAGTGTTGGAATCAAGATCTAAACTAGAAGAGGTATTCGACTGAATTCTATGAACATTACCATCTAACACATATAGGATATTACAAAGGGTTCCTTTTATAACTATGAGGGATCCTTAAGAAACTCTAAGACTTCTAGAATTCGACTTAAATTTGTACCCCTTTTGGTCAAGGATTCCAATGGACATTAGGCTTCTTTTTAATTCAGGTACCCACCTAACTTCTTCAAGAGATTTAACAAACCCAGCATGAAGATTTAAAGAAACAGAGGCTATAACCATAATGTGATAGCTCCTATTATTCCCTAAAAACACCTCACCAGATTCAACTTCCCTCAACTCAGTAAAAAACTCCTTCCTACGTCACATATGTAATGAACACCCTAAATCCAGGATCCATTCATCAAATACATCAATGTCAAAGACATTTAACACATCATCAGTGTCAAAGTCCTGCTCAATAAATAAGGAATGGTCATTATGACTATCTCTATAGTCACCTTTACTATTAGGTAAGTTCTTCTTAATAAGTCCTGGTTGTTTACATTGGAAAACTTTGATAACCTTGATTTCAGATTTGTTTCTATGCTTCTTAGACTAAACCCTTTTTTTATAACCCCTTTACTTACTTAGGCCTCTAGAATCAATCCTATACTTATACTCAACTATGTACCTAAAATTTAATCCCTCAACATTGGTCTTAATACTACCCTTAATTTGAAGTCATTTCAAGAGTAAAGTAGTTTTTACTTATTTAAGAGTAGGTGCGTCTTTTCCATACATCATAGAATCTTTAACTGAATTAAATGAATCATCTAATGATGTTAACAATATAATACCTTGGTCTTCATTATCAAATTTTATATTTATGTCAAATAGATCTAAAAATATTTTATTAAATTCATCAATTTTTATCCCAACTATAGTTCTAGGGTGCATTTTGAAAGTATACAATCTCATTTTCTTATACAATATACCAACAAGAGACTTAGTCTTATATAGGGATTCAAGTTTAGACAATATACCTATGGAAGAAGAATCATATACAACTTCTCTTAACACTTTATCTCCTAAAGATAAAAGTATAAGGATATGGGATTTCCTAAGGATCTCCTCAGGGACATCAAGATAAGTAACATCAGTCTTCCCATTAGGGGAAATAATGGTGATATTCTTCCTAGATCTAGTAAGGGAATCTATAAGGTCATTATGATCTAATAAGGCTATCATTTTAATTCTATAGATATCAAATTCATTTTTACCATAAAACTTATCAATGTCAAATTTAGTAGAACCCATATCAATTTTAAAGTAGGATTTGATACTACATGTTGGGGTTAAACACATAAACCCTAAAATTCCCAAGACCCACTACCGCATATGATAGATTATTGATATGATTAATTAGATTAACCAAGTGATTGAAAATGAAAAGATCAGGATTTATTCACAAACAAAATACTAGAATAGCCTAAATAGAAAATGTAGAAATGTAAATGGATAATAGATATAATGTGATTCGGCCCCTTTGGGACCTACATGCACGACAAGAACACCATCAGGGTAACATATTTATTAAGAAGAAAGGAAACACACAAGGGTAATACAGACTCGAACTACAAATACATAAATACAAAAAAAAAATCTATGGAGGCCGGGATTGCTGAAATAGGTGTCAGTGGTCAACTCTGTTATGTAGAGTCAGCCACATCCACTCTTGGATAGACTCACACACACACCCATGAAGGATATAGTAGAATACATGACAAATGAAAAGTAAATTTCGATAGAGCCATGATTATTTATTGAAGCCAGGTTATGATTGAAAGTGTGTCAAGAACTAAAATCTTCTTGGAGTGTAGTCATCTTGAAACCAGAACAGAGATGATTCCCCATTGAATCTCCACCAAAGAAGAACTCTGGTTGTAGGAGGTGGCAGATCTCAACAAAAGAGAGTTTAGGTGGATGGAAACCCTGGATCTATTCCTTATTCTCTACAAAATCAAAGCTGGACCTTGCGTTTAGATAACCCTCGAACCAGACAGGAGGGACCCCATGAAAGAGAAACAACCTACTATGAATCAATACATAGACAACACAATCAAGGCATGCCATAGAAAATCAGGTGGCCATGTGTAATTTCTACCACGTGGATTGTAACGACCCGAAATTTTGAATAAATCTTGTTTCCTAATTTTATGTGTTATTTTATTTTTATACTCAACAAAAATGTTTCATTTGATGGAATGAGTATAATTAAAATGAGACCGTTAGGTTTTGACTGTTATATGACCATTGGTCAACATGACCACTGTAAACTAAACGTTTCGATTATTGTCTCTAAATACAAGTAATCTTGGTTAATTATTATAGAAAGAAGATTCTATGGCCTCACCCAATAGTCTTGGACCGATCGAAGCCCATCTAACAGAACTTGGGAAGGAGGTAGCACCAATGGGCTTTGATCTGGACCAAACCCAAGCCGAACTTCATCGTGTGAAGCTAGAATGGAATCGCCTTTGCGAGAAGTTCAAACTGATAGAAATTACTACTCGTGCGATGTTGGCCAAGCCTCCCTCAGATTCTCTCACCTTAGCACACCTTACACTTAGGTCCTACGCTGGTGTGATAAGGGGCTATGTAAGGAGACCGTAACTGCCTTGTGTAATCCTTTGTTTTAAATAAAAATTGGGATTTTTTCTTATGATGAAGTTTATGAATTTTCAAATCACCGGATAAATATAGTATGCATATTTTTGATGAATTTTAGAAAAAGGATATTTTAAAAATGTTTATGTAAACCTTAAATAATTAAAAATGTGTAATGATATTCAAAAAATGGTCCTCTACAATTATGTTCAGTACAAAATTTAGAGTCTAATAAGATCAACTTGATTTTTGATGAATAGTAAATTATGAATAGTGATTTTATGCTTAGGGTTAGTAATGTGACCAAATGGATTAGTAATCTCACTTAAAGAAAGTTTTAATATAATTTAGACACCTTGATTAAGTAATGAGATTCAATAAAATGGTTAAATAACGGTTTCATAAATTATTATTCAAGTATTAGTTTTTTCGAGTGAATAGTGTTTTTTAATTAAAAATTAAATTAAAAATATTTAGAAAATTATTTTTATAAAATGGATTTCATTTTTGAACTCAGAGCATCGATATTATGTTAAGGTAATTTTTGGGGTTTTTTCTGAAAAAAATGAATTTTCGGTGAATAGTGTATTTATTTAAAAATTAAATTAAAAATATTTAGAAAAATATTTTTATAAAATGGAGTTCATTTTTGAAATCAGAGCATTGATATTTGGTTAATGTGAAATTTTGGTATTTTTCTGAGAAAGTTGAATTTTCAGTGAATAGCAAAAATACAGTTTTAGGGTTTCGGTATGTTTAATGACATCATCACTGTGTCATGATGATTCCATGAGATATTTTAAGGGATGGTAGACCAAAGGTGATGAATTATTGTATGGGGGGAACCATGTGGCCTAACTCCATGGGAAATACCATGGGAGAGCACATGGTTTTGAGAAAACCACTTTTGAGGTGTCCCTTGGCCATTAATGCCTTGTCCCCTCACTTTCCCTATAAATACCAAGCCATCCTCTCATCAATTTCGACTCCCCACTCTCCCCCAACGAATTTATGGTCTCATTACCTCCCAAGGAGTCCTCCCAAGGTGCCCCCAATCCCTCAAGGTCCCAACCTTTGAGTTTTAAGAGTTACGTTTTAAGGTAAGGGATCCGACCTCTCTCTTTCTTTTCAAGAAATCTCTTTTATGTCATTTCTTTTATTCTCCATGTTCTTATGTTAAAGGATGTTCTTTTATAATCCTATTACTTCCCTTTTCATGTTAATATAATGAGAGATCCCCTCTTACTCTCATTATTTTGTTTTATGAAGTTTTAAGTGGCGCCATTAGGCTGCCGAAATTTTTGTAACAGATTCTTTCTCCCTTCTCATTTTTCAAGATCTATTTTCATGTAAAGTATTTCAAGTTCATTTTTATTATGTTGGGGTATGATCTCTAAATATATCATACTGATATTTTATTTCCATATGATGAGAGACCCTATTTGATCTCTTCAATTCAGTATTTTTAAGTTTTAAGTGGCGCCGTTAGGCTGCCAAATTTTTAAGTGGTTCTTTCACCTTTCTTCTTTTTCAAAGTTCTAATTCCATGTCAAGTATTGCAAGTTACTTTTTATTATGTTGGGGTATGATCTCTAAATCTATCATACTAATCTTTTATGTTAATATTATGAGAGACCCTATTTGATCTCTTTAATTCAGTATTTTGAAGTTTTAAGTGGCGCCGTTAGGCTGCCGAATTTTTAAGGGATTCTTTCACCCTTCTCGTTTTCAAGATCTATTTTCTTGTCAAGTATTTCTTGTTACTTTTTATTATGTTGGGTTATGATCTCTAAATATATCATAATGATATTTTATGTTCATATAATGAGAGACCCCTCTTGCTCTCATCATTTCATTTAAAGAAAGTTTAAGTGGCACCGTTAGGCTGCCGAATTTTTAAGGGGTTCTTTCACCCTTCTCGTTTCAAGATCTATTTTCATGTCAAGTATTTCAAGTTCCTTTTTATTATATTGGGGTATTATCTCTATATATATCATACTGATAATTTATTTTCATATTATTAGAGACCCTATTTGATCTCTTCAATCCATTTTTGGAAGTTTTAAGTGACGTCGTTAGGCTGCCGAATTCTCATAAGAGAAATCTTATTTTTTTGTCTTCATTTCAAGTTCTTAGTTTCATATGATATATCATTAAAATTTCATTACCATGTTCTTAAATACTTTATATTCTGTTCCCCTATTGTTTTATGTATCATTTTTGAGTGGGTGACCCGTGTCCCCTCTCTTTTCAATGTTTTCTAAAACCATGTATCATAGACGTTATGCTGCATAGTTTTCGTCTCAAAATGCCTCCCTCTTTATCTCAAAATTATTTTATGTTATTAAGTGAATACTGAAAGCTCTTATTTCTATAGGGGTATTCACATATATATCAAAATGTTCTATTTTAAATTCTGGGATTTACATACATGAAACCCGCTTTCCCTTTTCCGTGGGTTTAAAGTGACATAAAGATCATGTCTTTAAAGCAGTTTTTAAAAAGTTATGATTATGAAATGAAACCCATTTCTTTTATGCTATATGGGTTGTTTATGAAATGATTGATGATGATATATGTGGCTCACATGATAATAAAGACATGTCAAGGGTGCGCCCAGATAGCGCTCCAATGCATTGGGTAAATACTTAATCTCTAGAGATGACCTTTTAGACTGATACCTTGGTGAATAACCTTGGTAATTTTTAATGACACGTTGGGGATGGACCTTGGTGAAACGAAATGATTGTCAATATTAAATTCTGCATCCACATATTCAAGTTATGAAAATTTTTATTTTTATTATGATATTCCTCACGATTTCTTTCTCATGCCTTAAAGTTCTTTTTCATGACTTTATTGATGTATCTCAAGTTCACATGTTAAATGTTTCCCTTGTTTCCCTTACTGGGCCTTCTGCTCACCCTTTCTTTTGATGTATGTACCCAGGTTGTGAGTTGTAGTAATGAAACTAGGATGAACATAATGAGAAGCCTTTCAAGTGTTTAAGAATAATGTTTTTTTTGTTTCATGTATTAAGATCCTGGTTTCCAAGACACTAAACCTTAAAGATCCTCAGTTTTGTATAATGTAATGAAAGTTTATGTGACAAAAAGGAGGGGTGATATAGTTGGTATAAAAGGATGGTTTAGTTATTTGTGGAAATTAGGATATAAAACTTTATGAAGAAGCCTATAGAAAAGTTTATATATAGGAAATATTCCTGGTATTTTGGTGAGTATTGAGTAATGGGTTACCAAGAAAATACATCCCTGTCTGGATATGAGCAGATAGAGGTGGCTCTGGCACAGATGTACATAGGGGTAAAACCCGAAAACACCGCTTTGAGCTAGACTCAAACGGGAAATGGTACATGACAACGTGCCTTTCTGCACTCTTGGTTATGACACTCCCGGGGGATATGATTTGGTAAATTCATAATATTAGTATGAACCATTGTTAAAGGAACACAAATAAAATAAAATAAAGATTCACATAAGAATATATGATCATAGATAACCTAGATGGGAACCTAGGGGATCACAAGTTAGGGTATACTTTTCTTCTACAAGTTATCCTTATATTCTTTAAGTTCCTTTTCATGATTATTGGCTAAGTATTCAAGCCCCTAATTGTACTTTCTTTTCGTAGTTAATGGAGGAAAATGGAAGAACATGTCCCAACAACCAATGTGATAGGAAATGTGACGATTTCCATATTAATATGACAGATATGATTAGTGTATTAAAAGATGATTATTATTTTGGAAGACGTTCACTATTTTGGGGACCCTATATGATCGAGGTAAATAGATTACTACGGTATTTTCATTGAGGAGTAAGTTTGACTTATATTTTGATGAATTGATGAATTTAAGGTGGAATTATAGTAATTTAGGTTACTTATGGGAATGATTTACCTATCTTGGGTAAAATATGTTTAGTTTAGCTACTTTTGTTATAAGATGTTAGGAGTGGTTGATGTTGTTTGGAGATGAACAATTAAGTTTATTTTGGAAGACTATGTTATCAAATCCTTCTTGTATTTGGGTTTCAATCTTAGTTTGGTTTATTTTTAGGAATCTTAAGGACCGTTATTTATGGAATGGTCTATGATGAACTTTGGGTAGTACCATGGAACTTTGAAGATTTAAAAGTAGTTTCCATTCATATGGGATTCTTTCTTTTTGAAGAGTTGTTTTACCTTACCTTTCTGTTTTTGGGATAATGTTTAAAGATAGAAGAAATAGATAGTTAATCTTTTGTGGATTATGTGATTCTCTAGAAGATTATTCTTGTGTTTTGATGAGACCAAGTAGTTTTGAATGCTCATAGTTTGGAGAAAAGATTAGTTTTGGTATAAATTTATTAAAGGATGAAACTCTACATGAAGGTAGGTATATTTTCTTATGTTTTTGTTCTATATAGTAAATGAATTCCTCAAAATTATGAAAAGGAATGTAAAACAAAAACATTGTTGGTTTACGTTTCCTAATAGGTAATCAAAGACCGTTTACACACATAATAAGTTTGTGATTTTCTTATGGTTAACTTTCTCCTAATCATGTTTTCTATCACTCTCCCTCAGAACTTGACCCTTTGTTTTCTCCTCCATGTCTATGTTTTCCTACATGGAATCCTAGTGTGGGTTAACTCGGGTGACCTTTGTACTTCCCTTTCTTTCTTTTAAAGTAATAGTTTTACTGACTCCTTTTCCAATGTGGGACTTTCAATGATATTTCAAAACCTAATTTTAAACAATTGTGAGGACGCAATTTCTTAAGGGGGGAAGATTGTAACGACCCGAAATTTTGAATAAATCTTTTTTCCTAATTTTATGTGTTATTTTATTTTTATACTCAAAAAAAATGTTTCATTTGATGGCATGAGTATAATTAAAATGAGACCATTGGGTTTTGACTGTTATATGACCATTGGTCAATATGACCGCTGTAAACTAAGCGTTTCGATTATTGTCTCTAAATACAAGTAATCTTGGTTAATTATTATAGAAAGAAGATTCGATGGCCTCGCCCAGTAGTCTTGGACCGATCGAAGCCCATCTAACAGTACTTGGGAAGGAGGTAGAACCACCGGGCTTTGCTCTGGACCAAACCCAAGCCGAACTTCATCGTGTGAAGCTAGAACGGAATCGCCTTTGCGATAAGTTCAAACTGATAGAAATTACTACTCGTGCGATGTTGGCCGAGCCTCCCTCAGATTCTCTCACCTTAGCACACCTTACACTTAGGTCCTACGCTGGTGTGATAAGGGGCTATGTAAGGAGACCATAACTGCCTTGTGTAATCCTTTGTTTTAAATAAAAATTGCGATTTCTTCTTATGATGAAGTTTATGAATTTTCAAATGACCGGATAAATATATTATGCATATTTTTGATGAATTTTAGAAAAAGGATATTTTAAAAATGTTTATGTAAACCTTAAATAATTAAAAATGTGTAATGATATTCAAAAAATGGTCTTCTACAATTATGTCCAGTACGAAATTTAGAGTCTAATAAGGTCAACTTGATTTTTGATGAATAGTAAATTATGAATAGTGATTTTACGCTTAGGATTAGTAATGTGACCAAATGGATTATTAATCTCACTTAAAGAAAGTTTTAATATAATTTAGACACCTTGATTAAGTAATGAGATTCAATAAAATGGTTAAATAATGGTTTCATAAATTATTATTCAAGTATTAGTTTTTTCGAGTGAATAGTATTTTTTAATTAAAAATTAAATTAAAAATATTTAGAAAATTATTTTTATAAAAAGGATTTCATTTTTGAACTCAGAGCATCGATATTATGTTAAGGTAATTTTTGGGGTTTTTTCTGAAAAAAATGAATTTTCGGTGAATAGTGTATTTATTTAACAATTAAATTAAAAATATTTAGATAATTATTTTTATAAAATGGAGTTCATTTTCGAAATCAGAGCATTGATATTTGGTTAATGTGAAATTTTGGGATTTTTCTTAGAAAGTTGAATTTTCAGTGAATAGTAAAAATACAGTTTTAGGGTTTCGGTATGTTTAATGACATCATAACTGTGTCATGATGATGCCATGAGATATTTTAAGGTATGGTCGACCAAAGGTGATGAATTATTGTATGGGGGCCCCATGTGTCCTAACTCCATGGGAAATACCATGGGAGAGCACATGGTTTTGAGAAAACCACTTTTGAGGTGTCCCTTGGCCATTAATGCCTTGTCCCCTCACTTTCCCTATAAATACCAAGCCATCCTCTCATCCATTTCGACTCCCCACTCTCCCCCAACGAATTTATGGTCTCATTACCTTCCAAGGATTCCTCCTAAGGTGCCCCCAAGCCCTCAAGGTCCCAACCTTTGAGTTTTAAGAGTTACGTTTTAAGGTAAGGGATCCGACCTCTCTCTTTCTTTTCAAGAAATCTTTTTTATGTCATTTCTTTTATGCTCCATGTTCTTATGTTAAAGGATGTTCTTTTATAATCCTATTACTTCCCTTTTCATGTTCATATAATGAGATATCCCCTCTTACTCTCATTATTTCGTTTTATGAAGTTTTAAGTGGCGCTGTTAGGCTGCCGAAATGTTTGTAACAGATTCTTTCTCCCTTCTCATTTTTCAAGATCTATTTTCATGTAAAGTATTTCAAGTTCCTTTTTATTATGTTGGGGTATGATCTATAAATATATCATACTGATATTTTATGTTCATATTATGAGAGACCCTATTTTATCTCTTCAATTCAGTATTTTTATGTTTTAAGTGGCGCCGTTAGGCTGCCGAATTTTTAAGTGGTTCTTTCACCTTTCTTCTTTTTCAAAGTTCTAATTCCATGTCAAGTGTTGAAAGTTCTTTTTTATTATGTTGGGGTATGATCTCTAAATCTATCATACTGATCTTTTATGATCATATTATGAGAGACCCTATTTTATCTCTTCAATTCAGTATTTTGAAGTTTTAAGTGGCGTCGTTAGGCTGCCAAATTTTTAAGGGATTCTTTCACCCTTCTCGTTTTCAAGATCTATTTTCTTGTCAAGTCTTTCATGTTCCTTTTTATTATGTTGTGGTATGATATCTAAATATATCATACCGATCTTTTATTTTCATATAATGAGAGACTCCTCTTGCCCTCATCATTTCATTTTAAGAAAGTTTAAGTGGCGCCGTTAGGCTGCCAAATTTTTAAGGGGTTCTTTCACCCTTCTCGTTTCAAGATCTATTTTCATGTCAAGTCTTTCAAGTTACTTTTTATTATATTGGGATATGATATCTATATCTATCATACTGATCATTTATGTTCATATTATGAGAGACCCTATTTGATCTCATCAATCCATTTTTGGAAGTTTTAAGTGACGTCGTTAGGCTGCCGAATTCTCATAAGAGAAATCTTATTTTTTTGTCTTCATTTGAAGTTCTTCGTTTCATATGGTATATCATTAAAATTTCATTAACATGTTATTAAATACTTTATATTCTGTTCCCCTACTGTTTTATGTATCGTTTTTGAGTGGGTGACCCATGTCCCCTCTCAATTCAATGTTTTCTAAAACCATGTATCATAGACGTTATGATGCATAGTTTTTGTCTCAAAATGCCTCCCTCTTTATCTCAAAATTATTTTATGTTATTAAGTGAATACTCAAAGATATTATTTCTACAGGGGTATTCACATATATATCAAAATGTTCTATTTTAAATTTTGGGATTTACATACATGAAACCCGCTTTCCCTTTTCCGTGGGTTTAATGTGACATAAAGATCATGTCTTTAAAGAATTTTTTAAAACGTTATGATTATGAAATGAAACCCATTTATTTTATGCTATATGGGTTTTTTATGAAATGATTGATGATGATATATGTGGCTCACATGATAATAAAGACATTTCCAGGGTGCGCCCAGATAGCGCTCCAATGCATTGACCAAAGACTTAATCTCTAGAGATGACCTTTTAGACTGATACCTTGGTGAATAACCTTGGTAATTTTTAATGACACCTTGCGGATGGACCTTGGTGAAACGAAATGATTGTCAATATTAAATTTTGCAGCCACATCTTCAAGTTATGAAAAATGTTATTTTTATTATGATATTCCTCACGATTTCTTTCTCATGCCTTAAAGTTCTTTTTCATGACTTTATTGATGTATCTCAAGTTCACATGATAAATGTTTCCCTTGTTTCCCTTACTGGGCCTTCTGCTCACCCTTTATTTTGATGTATGTACCCATGTTGTGAGATGCAGTAATGAAACTAGGATGAACATAAGGAGAATCCTTTCAAGTGTTTAAGAAGAATGTTTTTTTGTTTCATTTATTAAGCTCCTGGTTTCCAAGACACTAAACCTTAAAGATACTCATTTTTGTATAATGTAATTAAAGTTTATGTGACAAAAATGCGGGATGATATATGGATGGCCTAGATCCATTAGATAGTTTTTATAAAAAAATAGGAAAATTTACATAACATGTGGTACAACTGGATTGGAGCAGTGGTGAAACCAGCGGATCGAAGCCGAACGAAGAAACAAAACCAGAATAATAATGGGCCATTGGATCACAGTTGATTAATGGTCTAGAATATAGGCCACTAAAATTATAGGGAATCCAAACACATTCAATATCCCTAGAGAGGAACCAAGTAAAATAATAATCCAAAAACATATGTAAACAGTGCCATGTAATACCATGAAAAATTAAATAATATAACCAAATGAACCGAACTAACTTAAGAAATTTAATTCATTTAATTATAACTCAAAAAATTATGGGGGAATATATTAATAAGAGGGATCTATACCTTAAGAGTCTTCAATCGGTTTGGTGGAATCGATGGCAGTGGATTCAATGAGGCTCATTTTTGAGTGGCGTCATCTTCAAACAGATCATGGCTCGGGGTCAGATGATCCCAGTTTCAATTCTTTGACCACTTCTTCATATTCAATGGAGATCAATATTGGTCAGTAAAGTTCAAACATACTTTTGAAGGCAATGGTAATGTTTTAGATCTTAATCTCCCTTGATCTTCAACTTTTTCAAACTCGTCGAAGTAGCTTGATCCCCGTTCCAGTTTCGGTCTCGCCGGCATTGGAGTCCCAAGCTTGAATTGTTGGATTTTGGTAAGTGTCTGATTTTTAGATATTTGGATACATGGGTATTTAGAAAATATCATACATAAATATAAATAAATATAAATATATAAGTTGAATAAGATAAAATAACTACTTAAAAACAAAGTTATTTTCAATAAATTCAAATTACATAAGTTTTTTAAACAATTAATTAAATTCAAATAAATAAGAAATAAATAAATAAATAATAAAAAATTAAACTATATATTAAAGTCAGTAATTAATGTTATTAAATTATAAATTAAATTAAACTCTAATGAAATATTTAATTAATTAAAAAACAAAAACAAAGAAATAAAACAATGAAAAATAAAATATTAATTACAAATAAAAATTATGAATTATTTATTATACACAACACTTGACACATTAGAAATAAAAAATAAACATCATAAAATAAACATTAATTTCAATAATTTAACAAATTAATGGTAAATTAAACAAAACAAATAAATTAACTAAATTAAGGCATATTTTAAAATTAAAAACATAATTTAACTATATAAATTATGTGGCCAATAATATGAATTAAATGCCAAATAATTAGAGAGAAAATATCTTATGGAAAACCATGCTTTCTATTAGATTCCCTATAATGGAAGATAAATTATCAAAAAATTATATTTGGAAATGAAGTTAGAGATATTATGCTACAACTATAAACAGATAGTATGAATCCATAATGGAGTCTTAAAGGACAACATAGTTCATGTTTAGTTATGTTGGTAATTTAATGATTCTCCCCATGTACTTTTGTGGTTTATTTTTTTATGTTAATCATTATGATTTTTAGACTAAAATAGTCTATAAAATATAATAATGTTTACTTGTCACTACTGATTTAAGTTTTTTAAATGTTATAGGAAGAAGGATTCAATGTGTTTAGTGTATGTAACTATTTTTAATTTAACATTATGACATATTTTATTATAAATTATTTCCTTGTATTTGGAAATTTTTCTATTTTTATGGTTAAAGGGCATAAATCAAGCCCAATTTTCAAAGAATGGACTTTATATCATTAAATAAAAGACGAGATAAAGAAATTATGCATGGTTCCTTGAATATTTCAACTTACATATCACACTTATAGAAGATTTAAAAATTAATTTGAAATATTTCCTCTATTTTAATAGTCTACAAATTATATTAATGTCTACTTGTAATTATTGATTTATGTTTTTTAAATGTTATAGGAGGAAGGATTCAAAGTGTTTTGTGTAAATAACTGTTTTTAATTTCATATTATTACATCTTTTATTATAAATTATTTCCTTGTATTTGAAATTTTTTCTATTTTTATGGTTAAAGGGAATAAATCAAGTCCAATTTTTAAAGACACAATATTGGGTAATGAAAAAATATATGTAAGAAACAATCAATTTTATTTTATATTCCTTATTAGATAAATCTATAGGTAAAACATAATATTACTTCCATCCATATTGGAAAAAATATATGTGATAATTAAATTTGAAAATTATTAAACATAGAAGGAAATACTATGGATAGATTGAATACTGGATTAGGCTTACTATCAATGGGAATATGTATGGGTTTATCTTATAGAACTAAAGGAAAACTATCATACAAACTTTCACCTTGTCATACTTTATCCAAAAATATAATTTTTTTATTTTTTCCAATTTTTTAATGGTATTAAATTATCACATGTTTACTTTTCAAATATAAAATATTTATATTATTAAAATATTTTAAGTTAAGAGTCAATAAATATCATCATTTTAATGTATTGATGCAACATATATAACTGTTTTCACTACTTAGAATACTATTTATTCACCCCAGAATGACTATAATCAAGGTGTATTAATTTTTAAATTGTATTTTTAGAAAATTCCTGGATCCAAACTTGTTATATATGTTATAGAATGAAATTTTTTACACTTTTTGAACTTATTATGTATTTACCACCAACATTTTTTGATATAATGGTATATCTAATGATACATTTGATATGAGAAATAAAGATATGTGTAACCATATATTTTTGTTGGATTTATCTTTTTAAATGGTATATGAATATTTTAAAGAAATATAATAATATTTTACATAAAATAGAGACCTAAGTCATTGAAGGTGGATATTTGAGGAGGTGGTTGAGTTTTTAATGGAATACTTTTTTGAAATAGATCAAGTCAGTTACTCTATACATTACCATGTGGGAGATTTTATTGGAAGAATTGGCATGTTTGATTTAAAATTAAAGTTAAGGGCACCAGATCAAAGAATTTAGGAACATTTATAAATTTTTAAAATCATAGGTGAGGTTCAACCATATATATAAAAATATTAATGAACTAAAACTATGATATTTGAAGAAAAAATGTGTGAGTGATGAATGGGTATAAAATAAATTTGTTTTACGGTTTTACGAGAACATTTTAAATGAAACAACTACATAAAAAAACTTTGAGATGCCTAGATGGTGGACTATGTTTCAATGTTACAACATGGTCTATGTATGAAATTAATGATTATAGATTTTATATGAAAGAACATGATAATAAACGTGCAGTACAAAATTATGGATTGATATTTTTTATTGAATAAATTCAATTTTTGAGTGAAAATATAGAAGTCAAATATACACATCAATGAAATTATTTTGATTTAATCAAAATATATGGGAGATTTATTATAAGAAATTTCAAGCACCGATTTTCAAATGTAACTAGTTTGGTGGAAAAAGTGGCATTAAACACATTAAACATGAATCTTTACTTATAAATTTGACAAAAATTACTTTACAAAAAATGACCTTTTTAACATGAAAAAACATGAAAAATAAATTTTTTATTTTATTTACATATCAAATGACTTGTGTTATATCATATTACCAATAAAGAAAATATATATTTTTCAATGAGAATATTTATGGTGTTATTAATATATGTCATAATCCTCTATTTATAACATGATTACTAGAGGATAACAATGATAAATCATATACATGGATCATTTTAAACTAAATGATCATAATGATTCGATATGGAAAATAAATCCTTCATTAATCACTTAATTGTCTGGGTAATTTATAAGTATTTAAGTTTACTTTACAAATTATTAAATCTTTAAAATATAATAATTTTTAGAAATTTTAGTTAAATGAACTATTTTATTAGCTATGAAAATTTTATTATATAATTTTATGAACATGTATTGATATTTTTCTATAAATTACACTATTTATCAACTTTAATTTCACTTATATGTAGTTTTTATATTCTTAATATATTTTATATATTTTAAAAATGTTTAAATTTGATCATTTATATATATCACTTTTAAAATTTCATTTTGTATCATCTTTAATTTTAATTGTATTTAATTTTTCGATCTGTATACCATCACATATATTTTATAATTATTTTAACTTCATTATATATAGAGATTAATTTAATTGTAATTAAATTTATACACTACTTTTTTGTTTAATGGTTTGTATGGATACATCAAATTAGATTGTCAAGAATTCTTCTTATAGCTGGGAAAATATGTCCAGAGTTTGTTTATGTGGTAAAACATGTTTGTTAGTTTTTTCAATTCCTCATGGGAATGATCATTGGATACCCATTAAATTTGATTATAATAGTATCCCTATTAGTCTTATGTCTAAAAAAATTATGAATTTCATGGTTCTACAAAGAGAAAAAAATACTCTTATATTTTGATTGGAGGAGTATCATCCAAATGACATGAAATCAGTTATGGGATAATATAATGGAAAAATATTTCCAATGTTAAATTTTTTATTTGTAGTAATAATTAATAAATATTTTATATAACCATGATTTTCTATATTCACTTATAGATTATATTTCATTAACATGATATAAAATAGATTAGGTAGTGGTGACTCCATTTTATAAAAAATAAATGGATATATTATAAATATATATTAAATTAAAAACATTTGGGGGGTGGGTAATTATCTAGGGAAAAATATATATTTATAGATGATCAAATATTAAATAATTTTACTACTAGAAGGAATGAAAATCAATTTATTATATGTTTAATATTCATAATGAAAAATTAATCTTTGTCACATTATATATTAAAAATATAATTAATATTGCACTAATTTATAATTAACAGACATTGATGATATCTTAATAGGATATGTACGTGAAGAATTTATACTCTCATACTTTGTCTCATATAGTGCATTTGTTACCAAAAGATTAAATGATAACTAAATGTTAAGTAATTAAAAGCTGAATCAACTTGATTATGATAGGTCACCCCCAACATCCCATGAGAAATGAAAAATAGATAGATTAATAAATGGGGGGGGGGGGGGGGTGATACCTTATCAATGAATCAAGGTAAGTATCACATAATATTTTAAGAAAAAAATTTATTTATTTTCAATTTTTTTTTTTAAATTCCCTTATGTTTATATTATTTTTAAAAAATTATTACAGTATTCCCTTCTAGATAAAGCTATACAAGGGGCCTTTATACCTTAAGGTTGGAAGTTCATCCTTCTAGAATAATTAGTAAAGGATGATAAATTGAGACGAATATGAGAATATTTAGCATGTTTAAGTACTTTAAAAGTTTTTCTGTATCATAATAGTTATTTTATAAAAGAATAATAAAAATTAAAATAAATATTTTTAAGACTAAAATATAGGAGGTGGTTCATTCAATGGATGAATGAATTAGATCAATGATAAAATCAATGATTATTTAGTTAAATGAAAAATCAATGTCTATCCATTTGGATCCTTTACCTCATACTTTAGATCCATTCATTTACTTTGAGTTATAATTTCAGAATATGTAGAATTTTATTTTTCTATATGATATGATAAATTGTATCAAGGATACCATGATTCACTAGTAGATAGATTTAGATCAGATACGGTTGATTATATATGATATTATAGATTCATAATTTATATTTTTATTTCCCATTAATGTGATAGTCATTTTTGAATAGAGTATCAAACATTTTTATGGATAATGACACCTTTACAGAAGTTGATGAATGAGGTATAGATTATATAAATTTTATAATTATTTTTAATTTTTTTAAAAAATTTCTAACATATATTTTAAGGAATCTAAAATATTTAAAGAGTTACTATGAAATAAAAAATAACTTTATACTCCAATGCCTTCAAATACTACTTATCATGTATCCAAATGGATATCTATAATATCAATTAATGATTTTTTATTATAGGACTATTTTTAATTTTTTATGAGTATTTAAATTTCAGAAAAAGCTTATAAAATCACTATAATGAATAAGGATATTATGGATCTTCATGCAGATGATATGCAAGGCATTGGAGTATAACAAATATTTTCTCTGTAAATCAATTTTTATATCTATTTATGTTATTAATAATTAAATTTATGTTATAACCTATAAATAATATTCATTGATTAGGAATATTCACACTACTTACATAAAAAATGACTTAATTTCAATTTATGGTTTCATATACCTATATTAAATTTCATTAACAATATTAAATATTAAACAACATAATTTAGTTTAATATGTTTCTAAAAGATATATGTAAGAACATATATGATGATGGATGTTTCCATATCATGAGATATATGAAATCATATTTTATATAAATCACTTTAATTTATATTTCCATTGATCTTGGATTATTTTTATCACAATGCAAACTAGATGTTATGTTTTTTATTTTCTTAAGAAATTACTACTAACTGGTTATGTTATGTACTAAGTTTCAAGAATTAATAATATAATGCTATATTAGAAAAATAATGTTTATAATTTTATTAATTGAATAATTTTATAAATTATTATTTTATTTAATATTTTTAATATCAAACTTATAAGACCAATGAATGTCTTCTACAAGATAAATTTTAAAAAAAAAATCCAAAAATATGTTTGTTTATAGGTGTAGGTTGTTTCTAAATTTAAAATTCATGTTTTCAAATTATAGTGTCTTTTCCAACATGTAAATATGGAATTTATTTCTTATCTTTAGTGATTTATTTATGAAATAACCACAACTGAAAAAACTACATCATTTTACAAGGTTGGTTTCATAAAAAGTAGTATATTTTTCATAATATATCATATTATTAATATTATAATAATTTTGTTAATATATGTATTTTTTTATGAAAATTCCTCGTATTATTCAAATGAACTAAATCAACTAAGAGGTTAATGAATATATTATTTTAATATCTCAATTAAAATTTAGTTATTTTCTTTAAATTTATGTTTTCAAATCTGTAATGTAGAACATTGATTTATTTTGTAACACATTATTATAAATCATAGGTCAATGTACATATTTATGAATGATGAAGTTCTATAATTGTTGGATGAAGTTGTTTTTGTTTTTCTCTATTTAAATTTTCTAACATATATTATCATTTGGTTTAGGTTAACAAAATTATTAAAAAAAACTTATGTTTCACATCAATTATTTTAATAACCATTTTAAAATTATTTATAGAATTATATTTCATGCTGGTTCCTAAAATAAAAAGGTGAATGTTGGAAGTTTTTTTTAATAAATATCATTTCACATATATTTTTTTATAATAACTAATGTGAAAGATTGTTTTCCATGTTAGTTAATTTTTAAAAAAATTATTACATTCCATTTATTTTTTGTTTTAATCATTATGAAAATAGAAGTTTATATTTATAATTTAAATAACTAATGTGGTAAATAAATTTCAACATCATTTATAAAAAATCAATGTAAAAACATATTTATCATGCCTTTCACAGTGATTCAATTTTTTAAACAAATTTTAAAAACTATAAAAACCATATGTGAAAATAATTAAAATTAACCTGCATAAATTTTATAAAATTTGTTTTTTTAATAAATATTTTTCATAAATAAAATTAATTTTCATTTAAACTGGTAGAATATATAAAAAAAATTAATCCTAATATAAAAAAATTAAAATCTTGGAAATTTACAAAAAATATTTAATTTCATAGTTTAAATTAAAATAACTTTAAGTTTATTATTAAATTTAATTAAAATGAGATAACTATTTATGGTTGATTTTGTACATTCCTTATATTGTAGTTTGATTTTTTGAAAATGATAATGTCAATAATATGAGACACAATCTGAATACGCATTGGAGATATGTTAGACAATTTTGGAAATCATTTGGTGGTATCTAGAAAAAGATGGGTAACAAAAGAAGAAATCTATTGCATATCATATTAGGTTACACATTGATATAACTATAAAAATATAGAATGTATTTAGGATGATAAAAAAGTTATAAGTTATCATTTAATGAAATGATGAATATCGGAGGTCAGGATATGTATCAATAAAGATTATAGTTATATTTCATTGAAACATTGAAAAATAAAGGCAATAGAACTAGTTTTGTTCACAAGATAAATAATATGTTATTTATTTTATTTACCATGGAAAATTATATGAACACATTGCAATCACTAAATTCCCAATCATGCTAAGAGGGTTTGAATTTGGGTGAGTGTCATTTCTCCCCAATTAGATTATATAATCATTCTAACTTTAACATTATAATATTTAAAATCAAACTACCTAAGAAAATATTACAAATTATAATAATAAAGAAAAAGGGTGCATAGATTTTTACTTGGTTTACCTAAAAGTGATATGTCCATAGAACATATAACAATGATGTGTAGACATAAAAAGAATCCATTAATTCACTATTAAGGGAATAAAATTTTTAGGATCGATTCACTACTAATTTAAAGGATCACCAAATTTTTTTATTTCTCCACCCACATCCTTAAGATAGGGTTATGAGGAAATAAATTTATATGTCATTATAATAAAAGAATCAGAGTAAATTAGTAAACTAATCAGATGTTAGTGTTTCTATTCAACCCTGTATCCATGAATAGATCTGAATATTCAATGATATGTGTGTTCTTAAACCATGAAATTGTATCCTTATCATAATGTCATATTGTAATATCTAGTTACCCACTTTCAGGTATTTACATTCTCTTGATTTATTTTCTTCTTTATCTGGGTTCATGTTTGGACTCTCAAGGATTGAGAGATTTTTTTTGGGGAAAATGAACTATAGTTTAAGGATTTGTGTTTATTTGAATTAGTAGTGTTTGAGTATAAATGTGTAATGGCTTAATAGGGTACTCCCCAAATTCAAAGAATTCCCAAGGTATTATTGGTTATCATGTAAGAATCATATGTTTTTTTTCAGGTTTTTAGGTGATTACATGGTGTGAAACTAGTTTACAAATCATGTATTTGATCACCAGGTTCGTGCCGTGAGAATTGTACATAGCATGAAATATTACATGTTGTGTAATCATTACACACTTTATAATAATAAAGATAAGGTTTTTAATAAAAATTCATTATGTTTTTCTTTATAGTCAACCTTGAGTATTACATGATGTGAAAAGGGGTCACATGTCATGTAAAAGTCGAAAGTTGGAATTTTAGGGTGCTATAGGGCTTATTTCTGACTAATTATTCCAAAACCTCTTCTCTATCAGCCTAGAATATTTCTCTAGTTATTTTGGGAACCTATTCTCCTTTTAGATGGATTCATTCAGTGTTTCATCATTAGGGCTGTACATGGTGTCTATCCAGGTAAGAGAATCCTTTATGCTTCTTCATTTCCTTTGATTACAATTGCACTGTTGCATTACACTATTAGATTTGTTGATATATGGTGATGATTCTTATTTATTCTTTCTAGATCATTTCTATGATCTTGTTTAATGGGCTAATTCATTATAGGATGTGGTGTATTGGGTGTGCATTCTTGAGGTATATTGTGATCTTTCCTATTTAATAACTGGTTTTTTTAAATTGAATCAATTATGAGATGTTTGGATTGATTCCAAGGCCTCCGTTGATGTTGTTTTGTTCTTCTTGTTAGTGTATCTATTTCTAGGTATATACGACTCTGATTTTTGAGATTGGTGGTTCCATATCAAGACTCTGTTGATGAAATACATTTTTTTTATAAATTATTTTATAAAATGAATTGGCATGATTTATTGATGGATTTATCTATGTAGAAAATGGTTTTTTATAAAATATTATTTCCCATATATTTGTTAAGAGAAAAGGTGTTTTCAAAGCTTTATGAAATTATTTTGTGAAATGATTTTCAAAGTGTGGTTTTATAAAAATGGTTCTGATGTTTTTTTTGTAAAACAGAGAACATAGGAATCCTTAAGAAATTATATGGAAGCTATAGTAATAGGCCTCATCCACTATAGGGGGGGGGGGTTGATCATGGGTATTTCATCTACTCTCTAAGACTGTTGTTCTAGGGACTTATTCGACTTGTTGGGGGGGGGGGGGTTCACATTCTGGGGTGTTCCTCTGCTCTCTTGACTCAATGCATATGTATAAAGGCTTGATGTGCACAATTTTCTAGGTTAGATATGAGTTTCCTAGCTATCCTGACCTAGTGCGATCCTTGTAATGATGTTACATGTTCTTTGCCCAATTTGGGTTGTGTGTCATGTACGATTTCAGTTGTACTTCCATGGATATGATATGATATATGATGCATGATTTGATTTGTTTCGATATATCTACTTTGATATATGGATATGATATTATTTGAAACTGATTTACCAGCTTTATTTAGAAATTTGGAAAAAGGGAGAATTAAATTTTTTTACCGTGATTTTGATATAAAATTGCTAAACTTTTATCATGTGTTGTTTTATTTAATGTTAATAATTCTTGGATTATTTTTCAAAGACTTGATATGGAATACATAGGTGGGATCCTACTGTTCCTGTTATCTAACACCCTACACACCCCTTTGGTGGTGCATATATATTGTTATGTCTTTCGATATAGGTAAAGGCCATACACTGTAGTGAGGTGGAAAGATTTTTGGTCATCTTGGTTTTGGTTATTTGGTGGTGAGGTGGTGGGAGATTTCCCACACTATTACTTGGAGACTATTGGAGTATCTATTTTAGTTTTTTCAGCCTTTACAGTTGGACTTATCTCTTGGAGATTTTTTTTCTACCATTTCAGTTATATCACTTATTTGTTTCCATTTATATTATTAAATATATATGTATTCATGATTTCTTCTACAATTTCTTTTTTGTATTTGAATATATGTCATGTTTTCTACTTCATTTTGGAAAAATTTGTTCCCTCTATTTTTGGTGATCCCTGGATGCTAGTCACTAGACCATGGAGATCAGGAGTACACTTCAGGTATGTGGAAATTTGGGTCAGTTACCAGTTTGAGAGGGTATTTGAGTTGGGTTCATCACAAATATATATAGTAGTTCCTACTCTTCTAATATACAATATTTTATATAAATTTTGTGTTGTTTCCATGTTCATTAATTATGTGCCTTTAATATCATCAAATATCTCTTTCAAAAATCTATTATATTTTATTCAAAGTTTAACCACTCTTTTTAGTCTCAAAAACCATATATGTTGGTCAAGTTAAGTAACCCATTAATCAACTAAATCTTTCCATTTTTTGAAAAACATTCAAATAAAAAAAAGTTATATATTTATATAATATCAAGGCATAATAATGTAAATTAAGGTGTAATAATATTCAAATACCATATCCCCCTAAAATAATTGATATAATATATCCCACTTCTTGAAAAACCTGAATTCTAAATTTTAGAAAATTGATCTAACAATTTTTTATGTAATGATGGATGATACTATGTTTTAGTACCTTCTTCTAAACTAAATTATGACTTCTAACTATTGTATAAAACCCTTAAGTTTATTACTCATCCTGGTTTACTTTTATTAAAAACCATATTCTAAAAAAATTAAGGATTGACATTAATTTTTAATCCAAAAATTATGTTGTACATCCTAAATTCCTTTCTTGCTCTGAATTTTCATAACGACATGATTTTCTATATCATGCTGAATAGTTTAATCACTTTGATTCACATATAATAAATCAATATGTGATAAATTTCCACTATAATTTAATCATTTCTTTTTATATCAATAGAATTATTCAAAATATCTATAAAATAATTAAACATGTTCAAAATATTATGGTATGGTTTTTGGCTTCATAATTATTTTTTCCACCAAATTTATCTAACTTTTTTTCAACCTTTATCTTAGAGATATTTCATATAATAAAAACTTTTTACAACAAAAATGGTCTATTTATAATGAATTTCAACATTCACCTCTTTTAACCAACCCTAGTTTTAACATCACCCATAATTTAGATTTTTTTGGAAATTCTCAAGTTTCTCATGTATCCAAATTGTGTCTTCAATAATACTCACAATACCCATCAACTCCAAATATAAATATAAAATATCATATATCACTCTATGTCTATGTAATCCATGCTCTATTTATAAAATAATATTTCTAAAAATATTTCTAATCTACGATATCAATAGAATGAACATTATTGGTCTTCATTATACTACTACCCAAGGATAATATCTTCTATTTCCTTCAAGTTTTTTATTAAAAAAATATCCCATATAGTGTAGAATTTCCCCCCTTGACATGTGTATAAAATTATTCAATTTCTACTGAAATATCTACCACTATTTCTCCCCCATTGGCTATAAACCCAATGAGTACTTGATTTTTTATCACGTCATAGACGAAAAACATTGTTAAGTAATAAGAACATATAAGGAGAGGGGATTGTCCAACCTCATTAAGCTGTGGGAGGTGGTTAAAAGCCAATATTCAACCAATTCTTCTCAAATACTGATGTGTCTAATAATTTTCTAATAATATCTATCAATTATTATTTTTTCCAATGTAATCCACATTAACATCCTCTTATGCACCCTTTCCATTGAACATGTAGTGATTGATCACAATATAATCACATTAATGTTGTACCAAATTCTTTGTAAGTTTAATTATAATTTTATTTTCATATAATATCAACACAATTTTCTTCACTCCATCCTTACGATCTTATATTTCTTTCATTATCCAAATCATTTGGGCACATGACTTTGTTGTTGATATATACTTTTATCCCACTATACTATGGCTACTTATTGACAATCTATCCAAGTCCCTTTATTCAATTATATAATTCTCTATTCCCTTTGAATGTTCTATTTAAGGTGTATCCATACTGATATACATTTGAATATGCCACTAAATCTCCCTTGTCCACTAATTCATACATTAAAAACAAATTATGAGTACCTTTAAATTGCCCATAAATCTTTTTTTACTTCCTTAAAATTATCCTATTTTATATTTTTTTAAAGTATTCCAATCAAGAATATTGCATAAAAACTTTTATTTCATGTAACTATATATTAAATTATTCTTCTAATCATTCTATCAAGAATATTCGGTCAATATATTTTCCATTCTCATGCTTTATAATTTTATTTCCAATGATTTTTTGATTTAAAACTAACTAAAAATATTTTAAATAATATTTTTTTTTGTAATTCACTATCACATTTATCTTGGGATATATAAGTGTACTAACTTTTTTGATTTACTTATATCCTAATAAAATAAATGAGTTCTATAATTATATATATTTCAAAATATTTACATCACAAAATTTTCAAATTCTACCACTAATTTCTTATTATTTATAAAAAATATGATAATATCAACATAGATTAATACCATGAATTATTTTTCCTTTGATCATTTCACATATAGGTTATGACCCAAACTACATATCATAAACACCAATTTTCAAAAGTATTCATCTAAATGATCACCCCATTATTTTAGTAATTTCTTTAATACATATAATATTTCCTAAGATAAAAAACCTCACTTCCATTATCACTAAGTTGAAAATATAATTATTTTTCAATATAGATAGCCTTTTTAATAAATCTATTTGAGAATATCATCTTCGCATCAATTTGGTGGATCATGAATCCAATTTGAACTATTATCACTAAAAATAATTGAATATTCAAGTCTCACCACCAATAAAAATGTCATTTCAACATCCATGCCTTTAATTTTATCATACAATTTACAAAAACAATTTCTTTATTCTAGATCAAATTACCATGTCCATCATGCTTATTTTTAATACCAATTTAATTCAAATAACATTTTTACCTTCAATACTCTTAATAAGATCCCAAATATGATTTTTTATTTTATTTAATTATTCAATCATTACATTATTAATTAACTTATCCTTCACCTCATCTTTAAAGTATTTTAGTTCAAATAAATTGTTTTTATAGCACTCATAATTCAATGCATTCCTATTGGAGAAGCTTTATTGATAATTATATTTTATTCATTAATTTTAAGTTTTCATTTTTACATCTAATTTAGTGGTTAACTCACATCATTTTACAACCATAAGTTCATATGTTATATTTGTTGAAAATATATATTACGATTCATTAAAGGAAATACTTTTTTTGAATTATTGTTGCGAATTGAATGGAGGTGTTGTGCAAAAAGAATTTATTGAAATTATTAGAGGATATTGGTATAATAGAAATTAAATAATTGTTCTAAGTGTTAAAAAATTATCCATACAAGACCATAAGGTTAAGGAATCCATCCACCCTTCTAGGGAAGCATTAAAGGAGTAGCAATAGGGCTAGGTGTGGGTAAATTCCTGGAATGAAGAGAATGGGGAGGTTCTTGAAGAAAACATATAGGGAAGCAAGATGCACTTCATTGTAGGGAATACATAAGGGGTTTCTCAAAGTTCTCTCAATAAATCCTAGTTAATAACAAAACTGGCATGAATACTGTGGTTTTAATGTGAGATACACAAATACAAATAATTTTCATTTCATTAAAAAAAATATGAACACACACAATACTTAATTGAAATGAAATAATGGGGATCATATTCTACCTTGATCTCTTAGGGTTTTTACATGTAAGGAGGTGTTTTTTTAGCCTAATTTATTAATGTAGAGCCCATGAATATGATGTGATCTATCATGTGAGATAATAAAAAACACATTCTATGTTTGAGAAGATCAAGTTGTGTAATTGAAGTGAAATTACCAAGAATATAAAATTGATGATGATAATATTTACTTCAAGGTTATGGTAAGATTTTTATGTGTTTGAATTCATAATGTTATGAAAAATATTGGTTGTATGAGTTTTTTTAAAATTTATAATAGTGTTAAATTGAATTTTCATGCATGTTTATAAGATTAAAAATGATGTTTTTATATATATTCCTACAATATGTTGACATTATGAGACCGATAAGAGTGAAAATAAAACTTTATGGTGGATACTAAATGATTTCTTAAGGAAATAAGAGTTGTTTATAATAGTTAAGCATTGTTATTTTTGATTTCAGAAATGAATGTGAAGGTTTTACAATTTTATGGATTTAGTAGAGTGAATGATATTATATTAATTAATTCAATGGAAAATGACAGTTCACTATAATTTTTATATGACTTATAGAGGTGTAAAATGTTTATAAATACTTTTGATCACATAATTTATTGGAGAGATAGATGAGAAATTGATTGATACAGGAATTAAAGCTGAGAGGAAGAGAGGGAGAATAAAGACTCACTCTCTATTTTCAAAAAATCTATTTGTGAATTTAGCAACATGGAGACCACAAAACACACAAAGTAGATTTGTGATATCTAAATATTCATGCATGAATTTAAGTTTTCATGAGTTTAGTTCCTCATACATGAGAACACGTGTCAATCATATGCACTAATAATAAAAATTTGTTCAAATTCCATGTAGTAGGTAAAGTGTGAATAACGATTAAGGTTACTAGAACAATTTTCATGAAGTGATTATGTAGAGAGAATATGATAACAAAAAATTATTAATATTTTCATGAAAGTAGTCCCATGTAATAATAAGTACTCGATAAAAGGTTGAGTATGGAAAGAAAAACTAGGAAGTTTTTTTATGTATTATTTTGTATGATGATAGTTTAGATGGCACAAAGTAGTTATACTAAGATATATTAAATAAAGAATAAAAAAATTACTCTTTGATTCAGTCCATAATAGTATACCATTGTAAAATCTAGTAAAATTCATTAAATGGAGGCTTGAGAGGAGAAATAAATCACTGAACAATTAGGTTAGAAGAAAAAGAAGACTATATGGTAGCTCTAGTGAGAAAATATCTTTAATTGAGATAAGTGTAAGTGATTCTATGATTTGTAGGATACATAAACTCAACCCTCACCCTTGCGAAATTAATTCAATCATTATTTTGGAAGGATAAAGATATAAACTTAAAAGATTAATCAATCATCTACCAATATTTAAAGATGTAAAAATTTATACACTTTTTTATTATCATATAAGGATTTAAACATTTATAAAAAATTTAATATATTCCTATATAAGTGGAAGAAGGTGAAGAAAAAGTATTTCTCCTTGAGTGAGGAGTGACCGAACCCAAAAAAATTATAAGGAAGTGTTCCTTGGTGTGGACTGACCATGATTGGAATATTGTATCCAAAGATTTAGAAATTCATCATGATGCATCACAAATTATAATATTTCATTCATGATGGTAGTATCATACTCATCATACATTGAATTTTTATAAACCAAACTCATCTATAAAATACTACATGGGAAATACAAAAAATGTAACTTCATCTTCACAATTTCATTTGGGCACTCCATTTTGATCTGTTTTCAATACCCAACTTCACCCAAAACTAAAATTTATATTCTCCCCCTTATTTACAATAAATTAAAATTCATATAGAAGATTAATCTTACTCATATAAAATTAAATATTCTTCACCATTTCTCAAATACATTATTTTTATCCCCCTTTTCTTCTTAATCATAGCTTGATTCACTTATTTAGAGAAGGATGGATTCACATTCATCCTCAGAAATGGTTCTTTAACTAGTAAAATCTATGCATTTGCAGACAAAACCACTATATAAAACTAGATTTAATAACCAAGGTTATCAAATTAGTCTATAAACTATCATACATGGGATATCAACTCAACGTTGTACACTTTAGGGGCTTCCCACCTAATTTTAATAAGAAATTGTAGCCTACAAAAATATATGACACATATATTTGAAAAGTACAAGTAAATGATGAATAACTATCCATTTTCTCAAAATTTTATCAATAAACACTCTCCCTTTATAAATATGGTTTATATAATCTTAAATAAAGTATGTAGGTGTGATTTTCATACCTCATTCACAATTTTCATGGGGATGTCTAGAAATTATAGATTTATATATTTTTTGATTTTTAGATAGATCAACCTAATATTTTATACCCCTTAAGGAATTAACTCACATAATCTTCCTCCTGGAAGTTATAAAACTGCATGAAGTTCTTTTTTATTTGACCAATAGTTGTAGCCTTATTCACCTCCTTTAATTCCCTACATGTTAACAAAAAATAACTATAAATAAGGGAATAATAATGGACCTATTAATTTTTTTATTGACAGAAAATGGATGATATTTCCTCTCAACTAGTACTTCTCATTCCTTCTAATCATATTCGATGAATATTTCTCCATGTCTTTTAACCTATTACAAGTCTTAACAAATTTCATTCTCTTTTTATTCACTTTAATTTCTTCCTTATATAGAGTGGTTTTCTTCCCTTGAATCATAAATTAAAACTCATTTCCTAATTATTGATCTAGATTTCTCATCAATTATTCTTGAGTAAGAAGTATGGCTATAAAATCATTTATTCCATGTTCATATTGATTGAATCTCTCATATATATTTTCATTAATCATTTGGTATTCACTTTTAGAAAATTTCTCATGAAATCAGACCTATTTTTGTGAAATAAATTGATTTACTTTGGAACTAACACTGATTTATTAATTCTGTATTTGTTTATTTGTTTCCAACCTATTTTTACAAACTTTAATATATTTTTTCTTGACACACTCAAATTCTTTTCATTTTTCATGCGAATTCTTGTTAGTATCAGTAGAATATGGCACTACACATTTTACCCATTAATCCTCCTTTGATTACACACAATAGAGAACTTGTCTTCGTAATATAGTCATGTATTCCTTAACCCTGTGACTTTATCATTCATATCCGCCACATAATTCATTTACTAAACTAAATATTTTTTAGGTTAATAAATTTATTGAATTTTTGGTCATGGATTATTATTTTTAGAATATATAATAGTCTACTTACCATAGATACCACTTGGTTTATACCTATTACCTATAAATAACATGTTAAAAGACAAGGGGTTGTAATTTTGTCTATACCATGAATGATACGAACAAAAAAAATTTAATTTTGATATTTCACCTTGATATTAAATCTATCCACAATTTTTTTGTTTATTTTTTTATTCAAATAGATCTCATTTTTTCCTTGAGGTAAATTTTTTTGAAAATATATCTCTATTAATTTAGTATAGAATAGGGTCTATCATTTTTTTATCTTGGTCTAACTAGGTTTAGACATGTTTTTAATACATATATTCTTAGGAATAATAGGTTTTAATTAAACTTTATTTGAAATAGATTTAAACTTAACCTTTCTAACCAACTTTTCTCCTACAAGATAAGATTTACCCTTAATATCAACTTCCATAATGAGGAATTCTATAATATTCTTCAACTCATTTAGAGTGGATAGACACATTGATTATATCTCAATCAGTTGATCTTCTTTCCTAGCTAGTTTTTCTTTATGATTTCTTGGAATATTCTCTTGTCTAGACACCATAAATTTTATTTTCTTAATATCATAAATTTATGTAACCTATATCTTGGTATATTCTCCCATTTCATAGCTTTCCTATTATTTTATTTAATGAGACGTGTTCTCTTCTCAAGATAGTATTTTAAATCAATGTTAAGTATGTATTTTGGTTCTTTCCTTTCTTCTCCATCAACACTACATGAGGTATCCAAACCTCCCACAATATTATCTATAAAAATAAATTCATATTTTGAAAATCCACATAAAGTTAAGACATATTGTTAATTTTTATCCTTAAAACCTTCTCATACTTCATGAATATTTATAAATGTTTTTACCCCATTTTTTATGATTTTGTCTTCTTTAACATCAGATTTATATTCAATGTCCTTATTTTTTTGGAAATTAACAAAAATGTTTCCAATACAATTAAATTCATAGAACCTTGGTGCCTGGTTTCCTTTTACTTTATACTTACCCTTTTAACCCTTTTTAAATAAGGGAAATACTTTTTTGGAGTCTTCATCATCTTATTCATTGTTAAAATCACTTGAATTTTTATCCTAATCATATATATAATTTTATTATTTCTCATATCCTCAAAGTCCATTTCATTTTTTCTTCTTCTTGAAAAATATAATTTTTATTATTTCATAAAAAATGATAATATTATGAATTTCATCCAGGGAAAGAACCTCTATATTTTCCAAAAATAAAACCGTTGTATCAAACATATTTGGAAAGATTCTCATCAAATTTGTAATAATAATAGAATCATATAACTTCACATGAAGACCTTGAATAATTTTTTCAATATCATTAACTCTTATAAAGTATTCATCAATATTTTCCTAAAAAACTATCATTAGATCCTCAATCCAACTTGTCCAAACATTTATTTTCCTTGACATTAAGATTACCTTCATACATAATTTTCAATTTATCCCAAATATCCTTTTCATTTTTAATTTATTTGATTTTTTTTTAAATTTTTTAGAAAGAGGAATTAAAATGGAATTTTGATATTTTCCATATACTTCTATATTTCTCTTTTTAAAAAGATTTATAGGAGCACCACCGGGAATGGGTGGAAACCCCACTGATTCTATATAACTTGCCTCTAGGACAAGTGATAGGTGGTAGGAAAGAATCATATTCTTAAAATACTATAATTATTTCCAGGAAATATAAGGACACCTTTTACATCCATATTTTTTATATTCTCCATACCTAGAGACTTCTTGGATCTTTTAGGGGAACATGAAATTTCTTTGATATCAATTATTGTGTTGAGGTCGTTTTCTACCATTGAGAAGAGGGATAAATTAATGGTATAATTTTTACAATTATTTCTTATAAATTAACCAGTGTGACATGTTAGTATCTATACTCTCTATAATTTGATCACTTAACCTCACCTCATATACAATATAAATAGATTATAACACATAATAATTTACAAGGAGTATCCATACAACCCTAATTATTTACATGATCAGTTAATCCCCCAAAACATGGATTCTACTCTATAAATGGAAGTGGTTACACCAAGACTCATCATATTCCTCTCATCATAGAGTCTCACTATTATCCTACTTCAAAGTCCCACCAGAGAATTTATATTCCCACAAACCATTGTAAATATATTAATATTAGAACAAAAAATATCTTCACATTGCTCATGGTTTATTAAAGCCACATGAGAATGATGATCCTCCTTAAAACTCCTAAATTAGTAGTTCAACACATGATCCTTCTAAAAAAATTCACTAGCTGATGCACCCGATTTGTGTATACATTTCCATATATATAATTGACAATAAAAACATATTTTCAGAAAATATCTATTGTTTTATGAACATATTATTTGATTTTGGTGAATCTATTTACTTTCAGAAGATTTATGGCTAAATACACGGATCAAGGGAAGTCTGTGAAAATTTTGAAACAACAAGACGTGTACTTTTATACATGCCATGTACATCCAGGCAGGGACACAAACCAAATGAGGTAGTACATGACCATGTCACCAGGCAGAAGATACATTCCGTGTGTGGCGATGCTACACGCCGTGTACTACTTTCTAGAAGCGGTAGTTTCCGAAGAAAAGTCCACACGCCCATGTGGCCGTTGATGGAGACATGATGTGATTGAAATTTTTTCCGCCGTGTCTGCTATTCTAGAAGGGGATGGCGGCCAAAATTATAACACTACACACCGTGTATAGCGGCGCTACACGCCATGTACACCCAACCATCAGGCGGCGCCGTGTTCAAAAGTCAAAGACGGCGTTGTTGGCCGCATACCCGTGAAGAAATTGGCGCCAAAGCGCGTTGATGAGAAGTACACGGCATGTACTTTCTATACACGCTGTGTATGTTATTTTTTTATAAAAGAAGGCCTTGGCCTACAGATTTAGAAAGAACCATGGAGAGGAAAGAGAAACTCTGCTATCACCATTCCCGAAGCTACCAAGGTGCCGTCACTCCGCCATTCCACTTTCCAATACTCTACCTCAACGCCTACACGATGAATCCGTCAGGTATCACGTGTGTCATTTCTCTACCACTTTATATGTGTAACTAAACCCCTCGTGTTGGGGCTATGGATGATGGGATCATAATTTGTATGTTGTTTTATATTTTTGTGTTTGAATCATTGTAATTCATCTTACTCTTCTTAAACCACTGTCTAATATAACTGAGAATTCTTACCCAGAACAAGGGAAGGATTCTCAGCGATACAAAAGAGAAGTAACGGTGAAAACATCCATGACCATTGGAAGGATTTCACCGATTCAAATAATGGACTGAACGTAATAAATAATTAAGAACACTGACTACCGGACCAAGGAGTCAGCTGCTCTAATTCCAAACAAGAGGAACCGGACCAAGGAAATATTGTAACAAAATGAAATCCAAAATGATTGAATTATTATGAACAACACAACCATTTAAACAATATGCGTAAGAACTGCTTATTCACCATAGCCCCGACACGTCTTTTCTTTCCATTTTAAAAACTCTTTAAATTTACCTGTTGTTTTCTTTCAAACTGTATCCCTTTATTAAAAGTAAATCAATTTAGTTTCAATCAAAACCCAAAATCAACCCAATCGATTCTAAATTCTGCATACTTCACCTAATTAAGTATTAACTCAATTGAATTCACGCACGCCACGGTTCCCTGTGGATCGACCCCTAACTTATGCTATAATAAAGTTCTAATAACGGGTAATTAATTTGGGACGCATATAACTTCAATCAATGACAAGCGAGACCAAATTTTGGAACCGTTTCTAGGGAACTACATCTAGTTTTAGTGCTAAGATTTCAATTTTGTTAATAAATGATTGAAGTGAAAATAAAAATCAAAACAAATTATCAAAATATCTCTTTTCTAAATACATTTCAAATTTTCTCTTTTATTTTTCCCTTTTACGCCTGGTTTTCATTTTTGTGTTGTGCAGAGCTTAAAGTGTATGTTTAGACGTTTTACACGATCTAGAAGCGCTGAGTATTCGGAATTAGTTCCGCTTGACCTGAAAATCGAACGGACCTTGCTTCATCGTCGGCGTACACGGATAGAAACTCACAACCATCAACCATAACCCATGGAAAACAAGGAAGAGGCAGCACCAGCTGTAGATGCTGCGACTGAGCATCAATACCAGGATCAACAGCCTCCTGATGCTGGTCTACTGGAGCAAAATCCTGGAGCCTTCATGGAATTCCTCCCAAGGGATTACCAACGGTCATCACATCAACTCTTCCCACGGCCATACTTTGCCCCTCAAGATCAGTTCGTGCAAGATCCACCCCATCAACAACAACCTCCAAGATGTACCCTTATGGAGTACAGATTTCCATCGATTCACGGAGCTAATATGGGCATCGTTCATCCTCCGTTCCAGGCCTATCACTTTGAGATCAAGCCTGCTATCATGCAGTTGATCCAGAACACAGTCCAATTTGGAGGCCTGGCCAGCGAGGACACGAACGCCCATCTCTCCAACTTTCTGGAGATCTGCGACAGCTTTCGGTACCATGGCGTGTCTGAGGACGCCATCCGTCTTCTCCTATTCCCCTTTTATCTGTGGGATAAGACGAAGGACTGAATCAAAGGGCTGCCACAATGATCTATCCTCACCTGGGAGGAGCTAGCCCAGACGTTCCTGTCCAAGTACTTTCCACCATCCAAGACGGTGACACTTCGAAATGAGATCCATAACTTCCATCAGCACGACTCCGAGTCGTTGTACGAGACCTGGGAACGCTTCAAGGAGATGTTACGAAAATGCCCCCACCACGAACTCCCACTCTGGATGCAAGTCCAGACCTTCTATGGAGGACTTACCACGAATACCAAATCCATGGTGGATGCTACTGCTGGAGGCACGGTGATGCAGAAATCCCCCAAAGAACTATTCAAACTACTGGAAGACATGTCAGCCAACAGCTTCCAGTGGCACTCTGAGCAGGGGACCCAAAAGCAAGGTATGCACAATATTGACGCTACCACTATGTTAACTGCTCAGTTGGACGCTGTATCCAAGAAAATCGATGCATTGAACCTCAAAGGAACATCTCAAATTCATGCGGCGAACCATACAACATGTGACGACTATGGTGATAACCACATCATGGGAGAATGCCTGGGTTCTACTGGAGGCCCTTCGATGAGCGAGGTGAGTTATGTTGCCCAAAATCGAGGGCCCAACCAGTACCAGAAGTACCAGAACCCGGCATGGCGAGATCAACAGAACACAGGCTGGGGCCAACAACAGCAGAATCCTCCTCCCCAGCAACCACCCAGCTACAACCAGACTCCATATCAGAACCAATACCAAAGTCCGAAACAACCCCAGCATGGTCCTTATCAGCAACAAGGGTATCAAAACCCTCGTCCACAACAGCCATGAAAACCACCTCCTCCACCAGCTCAACAACCACCTCAGCAGGAGGACACCTCAAGGTTAGAGGATCTGATGACTAAATTCATATCTACTGCTAAGACTCGATTCCAAAATCAGGAAGCTTCGATTCGAGGCTTGGAGAATCAGATTGGCCAGCTGGCAAACCAACTTTCAGGGAGACAGCCCGGTACACTACCGGGGAACACCGAAAAGAACCCAAGGGAGGAGGCCAATGCCATCGTGCTCTGTAGTGGAAAAGAGATCCAACAAAACCAATTAGCATATCAAGGTGCATCCACACCCACTGTTGAAGAAAAAGGTACCAATACCGATCCCTCCTCATCCAAAAGCCCACAGAAGGAGGCTTTACAGAATAAAGAAAAGGAAGTAATCCAACCATTCAAGCCTGCTTTACCTTTTCCGGAAAGATTGAAGCAAAGGAAGATGGACCACCAGTTCAGAAAATTCATGGATGTGTTCAAGAAGTTACATATCAACATCCCATCTGTAGAGGCCCTGAATCAGATGACCACCTACGCCAAATTAATGAAGGAAATCCTCTCGAATAAGAGGAAGATGGAGGATTTGGGCGTTATTGTACTAACGAAGGAGTGCTCCGCGGTGGTTCAACATTCCATTCCTCCCAAACTCCAAGATCCAGGTATTTTCACTATTAATTGTATGATTGGATCTTGTGAGTTTGGGAAGGACCTATGTGACTTAGGGGCCAGCGTGAACCTCATTCCCCTCAGAGTTTTCAAGAAGCTGGGACTCAACGAGCTCAAGCCTACCCGCGTAGCCCTTCAACTTGCTGATCGATCCATCAAACACCCGAAGGGACTACTAGAGGACGTACTGGTCAAAGTGGGTAGGATGATTCTCCCTTCTGATTTCATTATCCTCAACATGGGGGATGACCAGGAAGCACCTCTTATACTTGGAAGACCTTTCTTGGCAACTGGTAAGGTACTGATTGATGTGCACCAAGGGGAGGTTATTTTTCGGGTAGGTGATGAAAGAGTTTCCTATAACATCCTCAAAGCTGTCAAACATGCTTCCTTATCAGAGCATGAGGACTTTTATGTAGTGTCCACCATGGTTAATCATTTTAGCGAACAAGGGGATGATCTGGGATGGTCTTTTATTTCGAATAATTTAACTATTCCAGATATTCTATTAGAAGAAGCGCCAGAAGACTTGAAATTCATAGAAGTCCAGGGCGACCACTATTGGCAGCGTGCAGTTGTTCCTAATAGTTTGGAATGGGATGAGGTGCAGCCACTTGTGCCTTCGATTTTAAAGGTGCCTGAACTCGAACTGAATCCTCTTCCATCTTCTCTAAAGTATGGGTATTTAGGACCCAATCAAACTTTTCCTGTTATACTTAATGCAGAACTATCACAGGAGCCAAAAGATGAACTTCTGCAGGTTCTCAAACAGCAGAAGCATGCTATTGGGTGGACAGTCGTTGATCTGAAGGGCATCAGCCCTACCATTTGCACTCACAAGGTGCTACTTGAAGAAAATACCAAGAAATCTCAGCAACCACAATGGCGCTTGAATCCTCCCATGAAAGAAGTTTTCAAAAAGGAGGTGATCAAATTATTGGATGCAAGCATCATTTATCCCATCTCAGATAGTCCGTGGGTGAGTCCTCTCCAAGTGGTACCCAAAAAGGGGGTATCACTGTGATTTCAAATGAAAATAACGAGCTCATCCCTACACGCACCATCATGGGCTGGCGAGTTTGTGTGGATTATCGGAAGTTAAACGATGCAACAAGAAAGGATCACTTCCCCTTTTCATTCATGGATCAAATGCTAGAGAGACTAGTAGGGTACAACTTCTATTGCTTCCTTGACGGTTTTTCCAGCTATAACCAAATCTCCATTGCTCCAGAGGATCAAGAAAAGATCACATTCACTTGCCCCTATGACACATTTTCTTATCGAAGGATGTCTTTTGGCATGTGTAATGCCCCTCCACCTTCCAGAACTGTATGCTGGCCATCTTACATGACATGGCAGATCGAATCCTGGAGGTATTCATGGATGATTTTTCCATTTACGGAAAATCATTTACCATTTGTTTACGACACCTAGAGCTTGTTTTGGAAAGATGTGAGCACACTAACCTAGTCTTGAACTGGGAAAAGTGTCATTTCATGGTGAAAAGTGGCATAGTCCATGGCCACATAATTTCAGCGAAGGGGATAGAGGTGGACCTGGCGAAGATCGAAGTCATTTCACGACTACCTATACCGACTTCCGTCCGAGCCATCCATAGTTTCCTCGGGCATGCAGGTTTTTATAGGCGGTTTGTTCTCGACTTCTCCAAAATATCCCAGCCCCTCACAAATCTTCTAACCAAGGATGCCTTATTTGAGTTTGATGAGACATGTGTCAGATCTTTTGAGCATCTAAAGCAGCGCCTGGTGGAAGCTCCAATTATGATTTCTCCCAAATGGGAGGAACAATTTGAGGTGATGTGCGATGCGAGTGACTACGCTGTGGGAGCAGTCTTGGGACAACAGATTGACCGGTTTTTCCGACCTATTTATTATGCCAGCCGGACGCTCAATGAGGCACAGATCAACTACACCACCACAGAAAAGGAGATGCTTGCAGTGGTTTTCGCATTTGGCAGGTTTCGTTCTTACTTAGTGTTGTCTAAAGTTATTGTTTATACTGACCATGTAGCACTAAAGTACCTACTCAACAAGAAAGACGCGAAGCCCCGATTGATCCAATGGGTACTCCTCTTACAAGAATTTGACCTTGAGATCCAAGATAAGAAAGGGAGTGAGAACTTCATTGCTGACCATCTCTCCCGCCTCAAGCTGCCTCATTTGGACAAGGAAGAAGATCGGGAGATCAGGGAGGATTTCCCTGATGAGAACCTCTTTTCAATCAACGAAACACCTAGGACATGGTATGCTGATATCGCTAATTTTCTAGTTACAAGTGTCATTAACCCCGACCTCTCCTTCCAGCAAAGGAAAAGATTTTTCTCTAATGTAAAAAAGTACTTCTGGGAGGATCCACTGCTATTCCGATCCTGTGAAGATGGAGTGATCCGCCATTGCATCCCAGAGAATGAAGTTCACGGTGTCCTGGAGTTCTGTCACGCCTCACCAGTAGAAGGACATCATGGGCCAGACTGTACCATAGCAAAGATCATGCAGTCTGGATTTTTCTGGCCCACCATGCATAGAGATGCCCAGGCCTTTGTTTCCTATTTCAATCAGTGCCAGAGGACCAGTAATATGGGACATAGAGCTGAGATTACCCAACACCCCATCCTGGAGGTTGAGATTTTTGAAATCTGGGGCATAGATTTCATGGGTCCCTTTCCCCCCATCTTTTGGGAACATTTACATCCTGGTATGCGTCGACTATGTCTCCAAATGGGTGGAAGCTACTGCTACAGCTCACGACACAGCCAAGGTAGTCATAAATTTCTTAAAGAAAAATATTTTTAGCAGGTTTGGAGTTCCACAATTAATGATCAGCGATAGAGGGACCCACTTCGACAACACACTGATGAGAGGAATACTGTCAAAGTATAGAGTAAAGAATCAGATGGAGACACCATATCATCCCCAGTCCAGTGGACAAGTAGAGATCTCCAATCGCGAGCTCAAGCAGATCCTGGAGAAAATAGTGAACACTTCGTGAAAGGACTGGTCCAAGAAGTTAGCTGATGCCTTGTGGGCTTATCAGACTGCTTACAGAACACCATTGGGAATGTCCCCATTCCACCTCGTCTATGGAAAGCCCTGCCATCTTCCAGTGGAATTGGAACACAAAGCCTACTGGGCCGTCAAAGCCCTAAATTATGATCTGAAGGTAGCTGAAGAAAAACAGATGTTCCAACTATCGGAACTAGATGAGATCCGATTAGAGGCGTACGAGAACGCCAAGTTGTACAAGGAGAAGACAAGATCCATTCACGACCGGATGATTTCACGAAAATATTTCCAACCCGGTGATCATGTACTTCTCTTTAATTCTCGTCTTCGCTTATTTCCAGGGAAGTTAAAGTCACGCTGGTCGGGACCATTCCACGTTATCCGCGTATTCCATCATGGAGCGGTAGAAATTTCTAGAGATGATGGTCAACCCTTCAAGGTAAAAGGGCAGCGCTTGAAAGCTTACCATCCTACAGACAACATGGTGGGAATGTTGTCCACCATACACCTCAGGTAAGCAAGGTAAGTAGGTCGAGCCCACGACCTAAAACAAAGGCGCTTCCTGGGAGGCAACCCAGAGGTTACACGCCGTGTCCCACTTATATACACGACGTGTACTAATCCTTTTTAATTTATAAACTTAATAGTATAAATCTATAGAATAACAAATAAATAACCAGGGATGATGCCGGTGCCGATGGCAAAGTCTCTAGAGTTTATTCAAGCCGTCCTCGGTTCGAATCCTCCTGACCTACCTTCGGCACGGGGTTCCTCCTTTTAATTACACAACGTGTGTGGTATTTTCCATCTATCTATATATATAAATGTGTTTAATAAAACACATGGTGGGGATAGACCAGTTGGCTAGAATCATAATCCAGTTTTAAAAGACCTGAGTTCGAATCCATACAACCATCCCATTTCCATCATTTTTTCTTTTAATAAAACCACACGACGTGTACTCCGATATATGCCGTGTGTGCCATAATTTATCAAATATAAATTAAAAACGTTTTAAAAATAATAAATCACATGCGGGTGAAGTTGGCGGATTGGAAAAGTCTTGGCACCAGGTTCACAAGACCCGGTTTCGAATCACGCTATTCTCCCCGCTTCACCCCCATCATTTCCTAAATAAAAACCACACGCCGTGATTTTCTTTCTTTCCGTGTGTATAGGCCATATAGAATAAATATATATATAAAATAAATATGGACAACAGAACAACCTTTTCTCTAGTGGGTGAGGGCGTCCGTTCGAATCGGCCGATCGCTGGTTCGAATCCCACCCCAAGCACCTGACCAAAGGTTGTACTACTCTTTTTATCATTTTAAAATACACGGCATGTATTTCCCGATATAAGTCGTGTATAGGTTTATTTATAATATAATTTTTAGATATATTTATTTTATTAATTATTATATAGTTTACTATAATAATTATATTTATTCATATATCTTAATTAAAAAAAATTGGACACACGGCGTGTACCATACATACACGCCGTGTACCTTAGCTATATAATCCGCGGTCCACCCGGCTTGAGGCCGTGTCGCACGGCCGACCCATTTTTCCCCATTTTTCCCGTTTCTTCTCCCGAATGCCACCCGAACCCCCCTTTTCCAGATCCGTCGATTTGGGGTGTTTCAAGTTCTGATTCTTCTCACATTGTGATCCTCGGTCTAGGTACACTGTTCTGCACCCTCTATTTCAAGTTTTTAGAATCGTTTAGGGTGTTTATCAGATGGGCCGACCATTCGGCTTCTGCCTGTACACAACCACGAAAGGAAGAACACACGCCGTGTACTTCTGTAACACAGACACACACAAAATATTTTGAAATTTGTATATACACGGTGTGTATGTTCAGAACACACCGCTTTTGTTTTCTTTATTTCATTGAACCCGAGTACTCCTTTGCACACGGCCTCACACACCATGTTTTCATACACGGCGTGTATGTTCAGTACATGCCGTGTCCTTTATATTTTTAGCTGGCCCATATATCACACTCTACACGGCCATGTACTTCATGTGCAATACACACCGTGGCCTGTACCTACACGGCGTGTATTGTTTTCTTTGAACTGATAACAACATGGACGTGTCATTTATAGTACATGACCACATGTACTTTGAGTGAACATGGCGTGTATGTTCGGTACACGCCATGTACTGTTACATGGTCTATTTCCACCCTCAGTGTGTCTTTCCAGAGAACACGAGATACTCTATCTTCTGACTACACGCCGTGTACTCTGGAGTACACACCGTGTACTTTTATTTTCCAGTTTTCTCACATTTTCTTTGTTTTATTTTCTTCCCTTTTCTCTTTCTTTTGTTTTGTTTTCTTTTTCTTTCTATTTCAGGATATGGTAGATCATGATCCTTCCCGTGGGAAGCGGCCAACCTCTTCCACTGAGGACGAGAGGCCTATCTATCATCAGATCCGACTCCGACCACCTACGCAGCCGGACCCCGACGCTCCGGTCTTTGAGCTCCCTCCGTTGGCCATTCTGCCGCCACTCACTCCCTCAGATGAGGCTGGGCCTACTTCTGATGGACCAGCTACCACTTTCCTTGTACTATCATCCTCAGTAGCTGGTCCCTCTTCGAGCACACCTTCCACAGAGCCACCTTATTCTTCGGCAGATCCACCTCCAGAGCCAGACGTTGCTGCTGCACCGGCACCTGGGTCGGGACCTGCAGGTGCTCCCTATCCCTGCACGATATTCCCATACGATAGGTTCCGACGCTTCTCTCTTCGGCTGATACCATTGAGTTTCCGGTACCTTGACATCAGCATTCCATAGCGGCTCGGTATTTGGGAGGAGTTGGAGGTGCTTCTCAGGCACACTGCACTCCTCGAGATTTTCTAGGTCATCACTCTTGTGTTCCATGATTTATTTTTGGAGTTTGCGGCCTCCTTTGAGTTTGATGGAGTAGAGTACCAGGAGACACATGGTGATGTAGTACCCGTAGTCCTATTTTGGCTAGGCGGCCGACGTTTCTCTCTTACTATGACAGAGTTTGGATGAGGGTGCGACTTCTATCCCCATCCTATCACCCCAACCCCCGTTTCTAACTTAACCCGGCCCGAGCGCTCTGACCTTATTGCCATGTGGCGGGAGATCGCTGGGCCTGACCACCGGTACTCCCCCACTTCCTAGAAGAGCACTCTTATAGCTGACCCTGTCCTTTGATTTACCCACCGGTGATTCAACGCCATCCTTTCCCCCCGCCATGAGGATATGGGGGTCGTGACCGGCCGTGACATGGAGCTTCTTACCTGTGTCATCCGGAACGCCTACCCGGACCTCCCCTATCTTACCGCCTCCTATTTCAACTCCATGTTTACCGGCCGTTAGGGCAACCTGAACAACGGGTTTTACACCACCCATCTTGCCCCCTACTTAGGGGTATTCGAGCCCTCATTACCTCATGACTTGATAGGTTCACCCCAGTGGATGGACTTCATAATGCTCATTCGCATGGGATTGGTCTGGAAGCAGGGGGTGCCTACATCCTTGCTCAGGCTTGAGCCCCGCCACCTGCTGACCCCCTGCTCCAGCTGCTGACCCTGCCCCAGCTGCTGACCCCGCTCCTCTTTCCCCACCCCCTCCAGCTTCTCCACCTCACCCACCTCCTACTGACCCCACTTCTTCTGACCTTCCTTCTTCTGTCCCATCCCCTATCCCACCTACCCCTGTACCCTCGGTCAATCCGACTCTTTCCCTCTGCCTAGCCACAATAGAGCAGAAGTTAGCTCGTATCATCAGCCGCCAGGACACCATAGCATGCCATTTAATTCGTCTGGACGGACGCCAGGACCGGATGGAGCATCTGTTGGTACATATTTATCAGTATCTTGGTGTTCCACTACCTCAGCCACCAGCCTCTGCCTCTGTTCCTGGCCCTTCTGCTGCTGCTCTACCGCCATCTCCTGCGCCGGCCACAGATTCCATTCTACTGACTACGGTGAGCTCTGTTGCTGCCACTTCTGTCGGGCCAGGGCTTACTGCTGAGCTTCCGATCCCGAGTCTTGCACCTGTGGCTCCTACTTCTTCAGCTTCCCTTTCCGATTCAGAGTCAGAGCCTCCCACTTCCACACCTCACGGGCCGTCTTTACCGGCTGATTCTGTACAGGATGATGCCTCCCTTGAGGCGACCTCATGATCGTGATTTTTTCTTTATCTTATATATCTCTTCTGTCATTTTATGTGCTGTGATGATGTGCATGTTTGCAGTTTTCTTTTTCCTCGCCAGTCATAGGTATCATGGAGCACCTTGGGCATCACTTTTTCATGAGGGGAGTATTTTTTTCTTTCTTTTTGGATTTAATTCTTCCACTTCTTTCCCTCGTTTGGTCCCCCATGTCACCCTATTGCCCACCCTTTACCTTAGTATTTCACTTGTTGGGACATGTTCCTTATTCAGTATGGGGGAGAATCTATCTCTTTCACCTTATTCTTTTCCCTTAAACTAATCTAGGAGACATCATTATTAGATTCTATATTTTAATTTAAAGAAATATTGGTTAATCATTCTTATAAATTCTAGAGTTATCAGTAGAAACTTTTGGAAAGGTTTCATGCTTATTTTAGTTTTTAAGTATTTTAAAATGATTGCTGATATAGTTTCAATTGCAAATTTTCATCCTTGACTAAATTACATTGATTAAGCTACTCATTTATATGTATTTCATGACCTGATTGTCCCTTTATTATTTTTCCACTCCTGAGAGGTATTCTAAACCCTTTTTCGTATTTCTTTTCTAATACCCTCTTTCTTGAGAGATTCTTAGGATATGCATCACTACCATAATTTTCAAGTTTTTCTTTTCGAAACATGAAGAAATTTTTGAATTACTTTAACATGATTGAGGCATTAGATTGTTTCAACCCCTTTATCTTGAGACCTACCCTACATTTAATCTTTGTTAATCCCATAGAATCCATGAACAACCTTTATAAGAAGCCACATTACAAGCCTATTTCCCTTCCTACCCTATTTCTTTTTAAACTTTGCATGATTATTCATTTAAGCTTTAAAGAGGGAGTTGGAAATACATGGCATATTTTTGTGTACAGCCATGAAATAAAGTGTGGGGGAGTGCCTCTTGATTATTTGGGGCAAAATGGGTTCAAAACATCTACTCATTGTATTCATAAGGTCTTCCCTTGTGTTTTGTTGTTAAAAAAAAAACAAACAAACAACAAGTGGACCTTATGCTTATTTTCCCATGAACCCTACTTGACTAAGAAAGATGGTGATGATTACAAAAGCATTTGACTGAGCTTTTGAAGGATGTATTTTCCATGAGATTTAATTTGAATATCATGCAATGTTGTTTAAAGGAATTAGCCTTCCTTTTTCAATCCTTATAATTTATTTTCACATATGAACCTACCAACCCTTAGCCAAAGAAACATCCGAACCTTATTGATAAATCCCTGATGATTTTTGTAATTCAATTTTTCTGAAATAGAGAACAAGATATCTTGCAAACCTATGGATAGAGTGTATATACCTTGGATTGAGCATAACTTTGAATAACAATTTCTTGAGTGTGGAGTGTGATTTTGACTGGTAAGGTAAATCATCAAATGGCATGCTTATTTTTGAAAGGTTAAAAAATGTGTTAAAATAGGATGAGAGTAGTTAATTGCATTATATATGAGGCATGATTTTAATATCTTATTAATTGAATTTGTTTGTGCCTTTCAGAATTTTTCCTCAGTAACTTTATCAGTTATACGTTTGATTAATTAAATTCCTTCTTTTTAAAGTATAATCTCTCTTAATTAGATGTTGATATTTTTCTTGAGGGCAAGAAAATGACTAAGTGTGGGGGAATTTGATGAACCTGATTTGTGTATACATTTCCATATATATAATTGACAATAAAAACATGTTTTTAGCAAATATATGTTGTTTTATGAACATATTATTTGATTTTGGGGAATCTGTTTACTTTCAAAAGCTTTCTGGCTAAATACACGGATCAAGGGAAGTCTGTGAAAATTTTGAAACTACATGGCGTGTACTTTTATACATGCCGTGTACATCCAGGCAGGCACACAGACTGAAGGAGGGAGTACACGCCCATGTCACCAGGAAGAAGATACACGTCGTGTGTGGCAGCGCTACATGCCATGTACTACTTTCTAGAAGTGGTAGTTTCCGAAGAAAAGTCCACACACCCATGTGGCCGTTGATGGAGACACGGCGTGTTTGAACTTTTACACGCCGTGTCTTTTATTCTAGAAGGGGCTGGCGGCCAAACTTTTGACACTACACGCCGTGTATGGCGGCGCTACACGCCGTGTACACCCAACCATCAGGCGGTGCCGTGTTCAAAAGTAAAAAATGGCATGTTAGGCCGCCTACCCATGGAGAAATTGGCGCCAAAGCGCGTTGACAAAAAGTACATGGCGTGTACTTTCTCTACACGCCGTGTACTTTATTTTTCTATAAAAAGAGGCCTTGGACTACGGATTTAGAAAGAACCATGGAGAGGAAAGAGAAACTCTACTATCACCATTCTTGAAGCTACCAAGGTTCCGTCACTCCACCATTCCACCTTCCAACACTCTACCTCAACGCCTACACGATGAATCCATCAGGTATCACATGTGTCGTTTCTCTCCCACTTTCTATGTGTAACTAAAACCCTCGTGTTGGGGCAATGGATGATGGGATCATAATTTGTATGTTGTTTTATATAGTTGTGTTTGAATCATTGTAATTCATCTTACTCTTGTTAAACCACTGTCTAATATAACTGAGAATTTTTAGCCGGACCAAGGGAAGGATTCTCAGCGATACAAAAGAGAAGTAACGGTGAAAACATCCATGACCATTGGAAGGATTTCACCGATTCAAATAATGGACTGAACGTAATAAAGAATTAAGAACACTGACTACCGGACCAAGGAGTCAGCTGCTCTAATTCCAAACAAGAGTAACTAGACCAAGGAAATCTTGTAACAAAATGAAATCCAGAATGATTGAATTATTATGAACAACACAACCATTTAAACAATATGCATAAGAACTGCTTATTCACCACAGCCCCGACACGTCTTTTCTTTCCATTTTAAAAACTCTTTAAATTTACCTGTTTTTTTCTATCAAACTGTATCCATTTCTTCAAAGTAAATCAATTTAGTTTCAATTAAAACCCAAAATTAACTCAATCAATTCTAAATTTTTCATACTTCACCTAATTAAGTATTAACTCAATTGAATTCACGGACGCCACGGTTCCCTGTGGATCGAACCCGAACTTATTCTATACTAAAGTTCTAAGAACAGGTAATTAATTTGGGACACATATAAATTCAATCAACCACAAGAGATACCACTAGCCAATGATTATGATCTGGTCTGATGGTCTTTATTTCCTTCTCTAAAAATTAATTTATTTGGATCATTGTCCTTTTTTTGTATTCTTGGGTACAGATGGTATCTTATTTATAGAATTTATATTAGCTTAGATCTTCTTCTTCTATCCTTGATACAACATTTTATCTGGTTCTCTAAGCTTCTTAAAATTCTTATACACACCATATTTTTATTTTTTCATAAATATATATTCACTGTATAATCATGAATATTAGTGTCCATAATAAAATCATAGAAACTCCATTTTATTTTTATGCAGTAATTTTTTCTTTTTAAACCAGTTAACTAAAACTCCAATCTTATGTTATCATTATAATTAATTTAAATCCTTGTTACTATTTTCCTTTTGATTCCAAAATAGTCTCATGATTATTCCCATTTCCAAAACTCCAAAAAAATATATAGAAATAAATCAATCCTAATTATCTATTTTTGCATGGAACTGTGATGTTGTAATTCATAATTATGGTGTAGAACATATATTAGACTCTAGAATATTTATTTTTTATCCTCAATTTTAATCTATATTTAATAAAAAAATTATAGACGTGATTATTAAATTTGAATCCCTAGGGATCACACCAGCAAAATCATTAGATTTGATTCTCATTATCCAAAATAATTTATTCTATAATTATAATTATTTTGGAATCTCATTAATTTTATAAAATAAAAGATATTTTATGAAGCCTTATATCATAAATTATTCAATTATATTATGTGATATCTTACTCATATAGAGGGTTATCATATAAAATTCACATTTATCTTACTCATTGGATCATTATAATAAATCCTCATCCAAATTAAATTTTTATTAAAGCAAAGCCAGTTTAAGGAAAAATGGTAAACCATTGTTCTACAAAAGGAAAAAACTAGGTACTGAAGGAACTAACAAAATTATTAAAAACCAGGATAAGATTACTTGACTCAGTTACTCGATAAAGTTCCCAGTGCAGCGTGCTAACCTGGGTTTCTGAATCCTCTCTGATTAGCTCTTCAAGGTGAGTGATCATCCTTTACATTGTATGAATAAAATCTTTTATGTTAATTTTACTCTTATTGAATCCTCAGGATAGTATGTGATCTTGTTTATCAATCCACACTTTTTGCTCCTTACAATCAACTTGCATCCGACGTTCATAAATTCGTTTAATCTCTTCTTCGGAGATATTGGGCTGATGACTTGTTTATAGAATTTCTTCCTTGAAGTGCAGGATAAGTTTCAATCACTCCCCAACTTCCTCTTCCCTGTCTCTTATATTTATGCTCAATTCTTCACTTTCCCCCTTCTGTGCATCTTTACCTTCCGTTTTCCTGTTGTTCTTGGCCGATCGAGTCTCCATTGGTTTTGGAAAGTATGAGTAGTCCTTGCGTCACTTTGATTTTTTCCCCGGAACCACAATGCATTTCCCTGAGTCACGCTTTCCTTTTTTCCCCTTCTTCCATCTAAGACTATAGGGTCCTTTCCCTTTGATTCGGTCTATGCTATCCATTGAGGGATGACTATAATTATCATCATCTGGTGACTCCTCCTCATGAGATAAAGGAGTATCATGGACCTCAAGACCATCAAAGAGGTTCCTAACCTCTATTACCACTACATTAGTAATATCCACCATTCAGTACTTTTCTATAGCTCGAAGAAGATTTCAATAATCTTTATAAATAAAGGCCTCCACATTAAAGCTTCATAGCCAAGTTATTCAAGAAGTATCATAACATCTTCTTTTCAATTTATGATTGAAGTATCTTACCCACCGTAAATTATGTTTTCAAAAATCGGGTTTACATCAAATATAACATTTTGTTCACAACTCTAGTTATGCACTATAATAAATATAATTTCATATTAAAAAATCCTTTTGGGAACTTAAAACTCCCCCTTTTGACTTTTTTCTAATACCCAACATCATCCAACTTCTTCCAAATCTCAATGTTATTTTCTCCCCATTAGTGAAAACAAATAAATAGTTATATAGGGGAATAATATTACTTATATCATATCTAAGATTATCCCCCAATTCTTAAATAGCTTCTTATTCTCCCCCTTTATTATTAATTACAAATTGATCCACTTGCTGAGATACGAATGGATTCACATTCTTACTTATAAATGATACTTCAGCTAGTCAACTGTAACTTCATGTGGGATAAAACATTGTATAATACAAAATTTAATAACCATGGTGATCAAAGTTTTCTATTATCTATTATAATTGTGATACTAACTCAAAATAAATAACTTTAGGGTATTTCCTCCCAGTTTTAAAAATAAATTGTAACCTTCACTCATCTTTAACAAATCTATTAGAGAAGTTCAAGTGGATAATGAATAACTTCCCATGTTTCTTATCATTTCATAAATTAATTACCCCAATTTATGAACATTATTGATATAATCAAACATATGTTATTTAATTGTGATTATCATATATCATTCTCAATTTTCATGAGGCTGTTTAGGGATTCTAGATTCATATAATTTATGATATTTTAACAGCTAGAACTCATGTTTTCTCCCCATCAAGGTGTGAAATCAATTATAATTCCTCATGGAATTTATAAAATTATATGGAGAGTTTCTTATTTTCTATCAAATATTGAAAACCACATCCTAAAATTACCTCCATGTTAGCACAGAATAACGAAAAAAGGAAATAAGAAGGAACCACTTAATTCTTCAATTAAATTAGAAAGGCTGAGAGTTTCTCCTAAACTAATACATCTCATTATTTTTAATCCTAGTATTAAAATATTTATCCAGTCTCTCTTCCAATTATTATTATTAACAGATTTATTATAGGTTTTCTTCCCTTAAAAAACTTCCTTGTATAGAAAAGTTTTCTACACTTCACCTATCAAAGAAAATTAATTTACTTATTATTGAAATATATTTCTCATAAATCATTCATTAAATTGAAGGATGTTAATATATTCCTTCATTCCATGTCCATCTTTATTACATTTATCTCATAGATTTATTTGATTTGTAGGTTATCACATTTAGAAAACTCCTCATTAATGTGAACTTATTCATGTTAAATAAATTAATTTCCTTTGTAATTAGAACAATTTTTTTCATTATTTATTTTTTAGATATTTTAAACTAATATGGGACTACTGTTAGTAATTCATTCTTGACATGCTCAATGAATTCGATTGTTTCACATGTCATTTGGGAAGTCTTACTAGATCATTACTTTAAAACTTTTAACCATTTAAATAAATACCCCTTCACAACATAGGGATCATATATTGTAAATATAGTCATGAATTAATCAATACTATGACATTATTATTTACATCTTCAACATATATCTTTTAATGTACCAATTTTGTTAATGGTTGACATATTAATATAATTTCTAGTCACAACTTGTCTTTTCTGGGAATATATTTTCATATACCCACCATAGCTCCCCCTTGTTTGATAACTCATTACATTAAATGACATGATAAAATAAAAATTTAACACCCTGATATTTTATGAGATATTTTTATCAAATAAATTTACTTTCTTTGACAGCTATCGTTACATGCCTAATCGAGTTTCTAATGAACCATGATATACATGGTAGGTCCGGGGGGAGGGGAACAAAGGAAATAAAATCTACATATGTGGAGGCTTGAAACCAGGACCTCCTCAACGCACCACCATAGGTACAGCAGGGGTGGAACCACTGAACTGCGCCCTATGGGGAAATTTAATGAACCATGATATATTGTTAAAATTATTATTTAAACCAGACCATTATAACCAAGTAATTAAATTTTGTGGTTTGAATATGAATAAACAATTTTTAGATATTATGGATATTTTTTTTATATAAATAAAACATTTTTTAAAAAATTAATTAATTTGTATAAAGTCTTTCTATGTTTTAAAAATAATATTTTCTCAAAATATATTTTTATTCCTTTTTTGTGAAAAAACAATTAAAGTAATTTTTTAAAATTATAAATAATATAATATAAAAAATAATATTATTTTTTATGTCTACATATCAAACTTTTCATTAAAAGAATTTTTTATAATTGTCTAAAAAGAATAATTTTCTAATGAATAGTATAAAAATACAAACTTTTATTAAAAATTTCCAACCTGTTTAAAGTATTTAATGAGTACCATATTTTTTAAAAATATTTTAAAAGTAAATTTAGTTCAATTATATATTTATTTATTAAATTTATTTTATTGGTATCAATTTAATATTTAGTTTTTATATTAAAACTTTCCATGTATGAAAATTTTCTCTTTGGAAAACCTCTTTTTCGTCACGTCTACGAGTTTTTTTTAATATAATTTTTTTCACTTACGTGAATGGAATTTTGAAAAATGAGTTCAGTATTTTGAATAAAAATAATTTAAATTATATAATAATATCTGCTTATTTTTTGGTCAAAATAAGTATTAAAAATAGTAAAAATTAATTACCACAGTTAAGGTTAAAACAGGTTTACCAGTGGGTCAAATTAAATATATATGCCATAAAATGACATATAAACTTGTCCAAAGCCCATTGTATGGAAATATATATACCTTATAACCTTTAAGGTTTGTATTGAACCTTTTTTTATCTAATTAGAATGTGAAATATGTGGGTACACATTATTATTTTTAAACATTCCACGTGTTTGCTATCGCACCCTTATAAATGGCCACCCATTATCGTATCATATTCACATATAAAAACCCATTTGCTTCATAAAATAACAGCCAAAATAAATTACTTAATTCCATAAACACATTATATTGGACTTAGATCATTTATAAAACCCTCATAAGAAGGATTTATGTATAAATATGAAGAGGTTCTCTGAAGAAGAGGTGAAATTATTAAACTTGTGTTTTTGTTTTATTTATTATTTCACATCCTTAAAACATTATTAAACTATAATAATATAATAACACTAGTATATAACATATAATTATATTTTATTATGTTCATCCAATGAACTACATATATCTCCAATTCCATCAAATGGAAAAATAAACTGTTGATCGTATGTATGGTGGACTACCGCCTTGCGAACTGATGTTATTCATTTTCCATTACACCCATAACAAATGAATATAATGTTATATTTAATATTTATATATGATATTTTTAATTTTATTATACTTATTTAATTATAATATCAGATATTTATTCTTAATTTCCATTCCATGGGAATACGATAATGACGCTTATGTGTATGACAAACTACCACCTGGTGAAGTGTTGTGATTCATTTTTAACTTAATATTTGGAATAAAAGGTAATAAAGATATATTTCTTGAGAATATTTGATATATAAGAAATAATAATGACTATGAAACATTAATATATTATTTACCTTTTTGTTTCCATCTAGAAAATTGAAACTACATTAATGCATATGTACAACCTACCATCTCCATGAACGGTGTAATTCATTTTCTATATCTAAAATTAATATATTACTCTAAATATTGATATAATGAATATATATTATATTTATATAATTTTTCAAATTATGAAGATGATGGAACCTTGATAAAAATTAAAGGACCGAAGATACTAAACCAAAACATAGATGACAAAGGAAGCCGTTATTACCCGAAATAGGATTTTAATAAGGAATTGTTAATAAAAAGGTAATAAAAGGTTATAAGTAAAATATATATGGAATAATACACATTATTATGGTTATTTAATAGATTTATAATAAACCTATATTTATTATATAGAAGTTTTTAATATGTACAAAGGATGTAGAGACTTAAGCTAAGAGATTTGTGTCAATTTGCCTTTTTTGAGACATATGTGTTGTTATGAATCTCTATTATTTTATGAGGTGTATATGTTACCCTTATAAAATTTTATTTCATTAATATAATATTATTTCTTATATTTTATTTTTCATTTTATTTTATTCTTTAATGTGTATTATGATTCAAAATTTACCAAAGCGGTAAGGGTTTGATGTTACAATTTCATTGTTTATCGAGATTGTTTATGATTATGATTTCGATAATGAAATATTATGATATATTTCTCAAGAAATTATAGAATGTTATTTTACTATATTTATTCCTTCAGAATAATTGTTTTCATTTTTTCCTCACTTTTTGCAACCAAGATTCTAACAAAATGTTTTTAAAGAAAACCAACTTTATTTAACTCTTCGGTCAAATACACATTTTCTTCCATATCTATGTTTTTAAAAAAAGTTTAAAGATATTTTAATGTTCCTAAATTATTTTTAATGTAATTTTTCCCATGTTTTAATTTTTAAATTTTTTTAAAAGGAATCTTCATGTTGTTTTCCAAATAATGATCATTTGTCTTTTAATGAAAATGTGAAATGAATATTTATTTTAACATTAACAACATGAATGGTATTTCCCAATACCATGACCGATCAATGATTTAAATATTACCTTAAAAGTTTATATTTTTTTAAATAAAATTATTTATTTAATATTTATAAAATTTTTATGTTTTAAATAATTGATTTCAAGTGAAAAGGGTATTTTCCACAAGAAAATTTCCACGTGATATTTCAAAATCATTTTTCATCTAATATTAAATACTTTGATGATAATTATGCTTTATTGGGGATATTTTCTAATGATACTATCCTTATTATTTCTTTGGATGTTTTATATTTATGATGATAAGATGTTTATGAAACCCATTTCTTATCATAGGTTCTGATATGATGAATCTTTTATGATCACATGGCACACGTATGTATTATTTTCATTATTTGATGGGTGGGACCTATAGTTATCTCCAATACATTGGGTAAATATTGTTATCCCATTAGATAAATAGAGCCAAATTGGGGAGTGAACCTAGTTTATTAGAAGAATTTGTCCACTATGAATGCCTTGAGATTGATCCTTGACTACTATGATGGTTGGGGGAGTGAACACATTCTGCTATGATAATTTTGAAAATTATCCTTGACTACTCAGGAAATGATTTTCTAGGCTTATTTTTATGCCACAAATCCATATCTTATTACAATGTTATGTTCTCATGAATTATATTATTTTATTTCATTATAAATCATGTCTTATGAACTGCCAATATTTTTTCCATGAATCAAGTTTATTATCTACGATATGCTGGTTTGGTTTTAAAATTTTATTATCATGTTCTCATACCCTTATTCTCATTATATATTGATATATCCATTTTTACCCTTAATGGTCTTATGGGATCACCATTTTTTATGTTTCTTTTACTATTTTGTGTAGAAAGGTATTGAGTTTGATATGTCTAAGATGGTTTAAACTTTTGAGGAAATTAGTGGGAGATGATATAGCTCACTTATGAATTAGTTGTTTATGATTCTAAGTTTCCAAAGGCACTATACCTAAATTATTTTGGTATATATTGTTATTTAATATAATGAATATTATTATATTAATATGTAATATCTATGTATGAAATGTATGGATCATTGTATTTGGTATTATATGAAGGTTTAGTAAAACCATTAGAAACTAGTTTGATAAAACTTTAATGATATACCTAATATATGTATAAGGATAATTCTAAGGACAATTCTTATGAACATTTACTAGAATAGTGGTGAAGGATAGAGAGACTGGTTTCTAATAAATTTCTTTCTTATCTAGATAATGCATGTGGATGTGGTTCTTTTATAAATGTACCTCAACAAAATGACTTTGAAAAATATGTTTTAGGCTTGAATCGAGCATTATATTTTACATGACAATAGGTCTTACTACATAATTTGTTTGACACTCCTAAAGGATATGATTAAGAAACACATAAACTCTTTACCAACCATCACTGAGGATTTAAATAATGACCATGAATAGCCTAGTTTAAGCCTAAGGTTTTATAGATTAAAATTAATATTTCATGATTTAGACTTCTTATAAATGACTTTTCATGATTATGTGGTTTCCTACTATGGTTACACTATAATTTTTGGTTTTAGTCAATCACTAGAACCTAAAGAATCTATATTAATGTTGAGAGAGATGGAAAATTCAATGATTGTACCATTTAGTAGACTAATGTTACAGGAGATATAATGGAAAATCTTGTTGACATGATCACACAATGTTCTCAAGCTATGAATCATGATGAAATCCCAAATGAGAAGAAGAGGTAAAAATATTCCATGGAGTCCTCTTGGTGTAATTTTTAAATTAACTTAGTGGTTTTATGAATCAAATAGTTGTTTAAAAATGAATTATTACCATTGAAAGGATATTTTCTCTTCTCTAGTTTTTAGTGCATAAAAATATCATTTTGTATATATATCATTTGGAAGGAAAAATAGATCAATGGTGGAATATTATCAATAATATGAGTAAAAAATATGTGATTTAATCTATGTAATGAGATGGGTTTAATAAATTATTTTTAAATAAGTAATTTTCTCGCATTCTTTATACAAAATAGGGAAACAATTCCTTGATTTAAAACAAAATAATGATGAATCTGTTTGTTCTAATGAGGTGAATTTTACAAGACCTGTGAGGTACGATTCTAGTATTATCTTCCAACCTAAAGGTATTGTTGATCAATTCATCAGTGGATTAATGAAAAGTCTCAAAATGGAATTTTATATAAGGCGCTTCAGTAGCTATGCAGAAATTGTTCATCATGCTATTATGAAAGAAATAGAGATTTTCGTTACCCATATATTACATGGTTTTGATAATAGAAAAAATATGGATTTCAATGGAAACTCTAAAAAAACTAGAGAAAAGATGATAATATTTCTTTCATGCTCAAAGTGTGTTAGGAAACATGAAGGAAATTGTATTAATGGTATTGGTAAATGTTTTAATTGTGGAAAAAGGTTATTTAGAAATTAAATTCCAAAGTTATTAGAAGAATTTATCTAATTATGTGAATATATATAAATCTCCACAAAATGAACTAATCACACTCTAGTGTTTCAAATGTATGAAGTATGATTATCACACTAACCAGTTCCCAAATCTGAAGGTTAATGATGATGATTTATTTCATAAACCTATTAACCCAAGAGGCAAATAGAAATCTCATGTGAACACAATTTTAAATGAGGGTTGTGATAACAACATGGTGAAAAATACACTTTCAGTTCATTTTATAACTTCTAATATTTTATTTGAATCGATATCTACCCACTCTTTTAATTATAAATAATTTACTAAGGGTATTAAAATTCCAACCCAACAAATTAGATGTTGAATTAATAGTTATAACTCCTAATGATACAATGATCTCATCACAAGCCTATTATTCTTCTATAGTTGAATTTTTCAGGAATGTGCCTCTTGAAAATCTTGTTATTCTCCCTATAGTTGAATTTGATGTTATCTTAAGCATGGATTAACTTTTACTACATAAGTATCATATCAATTTCCGAGGAATTGAAGTCACATTTGATATTATAAACCAACCTATGATCATCTATCACTATGATGATAAATATGAATTTCTGATGGAAATAATATTCATTACATGGGTTTAGATTACTATTAAAAATTAGTGCTTATCTTAGATGATTAGGGATAAACTTAACATCTATGATATGCATATTTCATAATATTTTTTTGATGTTTTTCTATAATATTTTCCAAAAATTCCACTAAATAATGAAGTTAAGTTCTTAATAGAACTCATACCTCATTTCACACCAATTTCAAAGACTCCCTATAGAATAATCTTGATTGAGTTATAAGAATTAATGAATAAACTCTAATATAACCTTTAAAAAGGATTAATTTAGTAATGTGTGTCACCTTTTAGTGAAACTATCTTATTTTTTAAAAAGAAATATGGAAACTCTTCATTGATTATTCGTAGATGAACAAGATCATGATCAAAAAAAATTTTCCTCTACCCTATATTAATGATCTGTTTGATCAATTGCACAAATATTAATTCTTTTCCAAGATTCATCTTTGTTTGGGATATCATTAATTTAGGATACAAAAAGTGGATACACCCATGACACTATTCTGTACAAGCTATGGACACTATGTGTATATATTTATTCCATTTGGTCTTATTAATTCTCATGCAATCATCATAGAATTAATAAATATAGTCTTTATATATTACCTTGATTAGTTTTTGGTTGTCTTTATAAACAATATTTTCATTTATTCAATAATAAATGAAGAGTTTGAAGACCACTTGAGAATTTTTTTAAATACACTAAGGATTATGAAAAAATTTACAGAGTGTAAATTTTGGATACAAAAGTTTTAATTTTTGTATCATAAAATCGCTAGGGAGTGTATATAGATAGATCCATCAAATACATATGCTATTGAATAGTTTACTAGACCAAACATTGTGATTAAGATATATAGTTTTATTATTTTAGATGGATATTATCAATAATTTGTGGAGAATTTCTCATAAATATCTAATACACTCTCCAAGATAACTCAAAAGGTAGCGATGTTCCTATGAATAGATGAATGTGAGATAAATTTCAAGTTACCAAATAGAATATTAGTTATTTCACCTATTCTTACATTACCAATAGTAGAGAAGGGTTTGTAATATATAGTGATGAATCTAAGAAGGCATTGGGATATGTTCTCTTATAGAATGACATGGTTATAGGTTATATCTCATGATAATTAAGGTTTCATTAGAAAAATTACCCAAATCATGATTTAGATTTAGCTATGATAATTTTTCATTAAATATATGTAGGTATTATATTTATGGAGGAAAGTATGATATATATACTGATCATAAAAGTTTAAAGTATATATTCACATAGAAGGAGTTAAATATTCACATGAGAGGATGGTTTTAACAGATTAATGATTACAAATTATCAATACATTACTACCCATGGAAGTAAAACAAGGTGGATAATGATATTATTTGAAATAATCATACTAAATTTTCTGTGATGAGGATAAAAAATATTTAATATTTATGTATTTGAAAAGTATGGATCCTGAAATCACAAATGAATGGGTGAAGTGTTATCTTTATCAAATAATTAACTATTGGAAAAAGCCTATATAACCATGGTTTTGGGAATAACTGTGGGTATAGGTCCCCCTATACCCATGATTTTCTAAAAACCATGGGTATAAAGGTCTGTTCGAACCAATAGTCACTATTTTCCCAAAACCATGGGTGTAGGGGTCTGTTCTGGACCTATACCCATGGTTTTGAAAAAACCATGGGTATAGGACTTAGTTCAAGACCTATAATGATGGTTCCCTATAAAACCCGTGGGTATAGGTCTGGGTGAAAAACCCTATACCCTTAGTTTTCTAGAACCATGGGTATAGGTTTCCCACGTGAATGTGGGAAAAAAATTAGGGTGGGAAAACCCTATACTAATGGTTTTAATCCTATATCCATGGTTTAGATTAATATATTTATCTAGATATAGATATATATAAACATAAATTAGGTAGGTGTGTTGGTGAGGCACTCTGTGCTAGTATCGGAGGTCTCATGATCAAAACTCACTTCAGGATTTTTTCTAATACCAACGATTTAGATTAATATATTTAGATATATATATATATATATATTAATTTAACTTCAATAGCTGGAGTGGAGAGGCACTAGATATTGGAATAGGAGGTCGCAGGATCGAAACCCACTGCCTGATTTTTTTCTAATACAAATGGTCAGATTAATATATTATCTAAATGTGTGTGTGTGTGTATATATATATAATTGATGTAGCTAGGGTGGTGAGACGCCTTGTGTTAGGATAGAAGGTCGCGATATTGATTCTGGCGGCCCATTTTTTTTCTAATATTTTTACCCACAGATTTAAAACCATGGGTATAAGGCTATGACATGGTGGAAAGTGGGTATATAGCTATGAAACAGTGAAAAAAATCTAAAACCACAGTTTGAAAAAACATGGGTATTGGCCATGAAGCTATACCAATACATCGGTTCCCCACGGTTCCCAAAACCATGGGTATAGGTCATTTTTTCCAGTAGTGAGTGCTCAACCATCTATCAATGTGAGGATTGTAGATGTACAAAAGAATTATATAGAGCTAAAAAATATGGTGAGAATGTTATTGAGTTTAACCCTAATCATCATAGAATGATAAGGTTGGGGAATTTTATTGGTTTTCCATCCACACCAGATGTTAAGAAATATTTGTTAGTCGAAGCTCACCGTTCTTCATTATTTATTCTTCCCAGAAGTATAAGGATGTATAGATATATGGAAGAGTATTTCTAGTGGGATATAATGAATATAAATAATACAAAGTTTGTATCTCAATTCTAGATATGTTAGCTAGTTGGGGCTAAGAGACCAAAGTCTAAGGGGATTTTAAAAATATTAATAATATTATAATAGAAATTGGAAAACATCAATATGGATTTTGTTGTAAGACTACCCAGAACATCTAAAGGGAATAATTTTGTATAGTTTGTAGTTGATCACCATAAAAGTTAGAAAACTTTATCACTATCAAATAAAATTTATCTCTATATCATATTTCTATGATATACATTAATAAAGTGGTAAGGATTCATGCAGTACCAAATTCCATTATATTTGATTGGGATCTGAGGTTTACCATGAAGTTATGGAAAATTATTTAGTAATATCTTGATTTAGAGTTGAGTTTCAACACTATATATCATCCATAGATAGATGATAAGTTTGAGAGAATCATTAAGATCACAAAGGATATATTAATATCTTTTTCTATGGATTTCAAAGGTTGTTAGGATCAACGGATTCCCCTAGTCGAGTTTTCTTATGAAAACAAATTTCACTCAATCATCCAGATGAATCCTTATGAAGACTAATGTGGAAATAGGTATAATAATATAATAACTGGGATAAATTGAGAGAAACAAATCTATTGGGACCTAATATAGTTAAATAAATAGAAGAGAAGGTTAGAGACATTCAGTAACACATAAGGAAAGACCAAAGTTGGTATAAAAGTTATGTTGACAATCATCTGCATGATATGGAATTAGAAGTTGTTGACAAGGTGTTTCTAATAATTTTTCCATGGAATAAGGTTATGAGATTTGGGGAGAAATGGAAACTATTATGTATATATATCGGTCCCTTGTCAATTCTTGATCATGTCAGGATGGTTTCTTATAAATTAGAGCATCCACCAAACATATCTCAACTTCATGATGTGTTCATTATATCTTTCCTAAGTAAGTACATACACAATCCATCACATGTTAAAAACCCAAAGGTCATACCAATGGAGCATGATCTTTATTATGAGGAACAACTAATAGAGAATTTTCATTATACAAATAAGGTTCTATGAAACAATACAACTCATCGGGTCAGAGTTTTGTGGTTGAAAAAACAATTTGTTGAAGCTGTATAAAAACTTGGGGTTGTAATGAGGTGAATATATCCTTAGTTTTTTATACATATGTGAAGAAATTTTTAGGATTTTTTAAAGAGGGTATAATGTAACACCTTTAGATTTTATGAAATATATATTTTTAAAATAAATTTAATTTCTTCAATATCTTTCTTTACATGAAACATTGAGTTTTTAAAGAACTCTAATATATTATTAATATTATTAAATGAACTGGACTATTATAACCTAGTTGTTAAACTTAGAAGCATAAATAGAAATAACCACTTTGAAAAAATAATTATATTTTTTACACAAGGAAATCATATTGATAAAAAATTTCTTAATTTTTAGTAAAGTATTTATATGTTTTGAATATACAAATTTCTCAAAATATTTCTTTATAGAATAATTTTGAAAAAATAATAAATGTTATTTATTTTGGAATTTTAGAATTTTTTTTTGAAAAAATAATATTAAATTTTTAAATCAATATGTCAAAATTATCTATGAGTGAATTTTTTAGAATATTTTGAAAAGATTAATTTCTCAGTGAAATAGTAAAAAATGCCGACTTATTAAAAACTACATTTCATTTTAAGGAATTTATAACATCTCATATTTTTGAAAAAAAATTAAAAATAACATTAGTTCAATTATATGTTTATTAATTCAATTTATTTCATTGTAATAAATTTCATATTGATATTAAAACTTTTTAATTTTGAAAAATTTCACTTTGGAAAACCATTTTCTCATCACACATATGAATTTAATTTTAAATTAAAATTTTCCAGATAATTGAATGAAATTTGGAAAAATTGATACCATATTTGGAATAAAAAAAATTAATATTATATAATAATTTCAACTTAATTTTTTTTCAAAATTAATAGAATGAAAAATAAATATTAATTACCACAGTTAAGGTTAAAATAAGATTACTAGGGGTTAAACTAAAAATACAAGGGGTAAAATGACCTAGAAACATGTCCAAAACTCATTGGGTGGACATATTTTAACCATATCAACTATAATGTTAATTAATAACGCATTTTTTATCTTTTTTCATGTAAAAAATGTGGGTACACATTATTATTTTCAAAACTTCCATGTGTGTCCTCTCCCCACTTATAAAAGGCCACCCTATGCTCTCCTATCCACACTTCCAGAACCCTTTGGTTCTGACAAAAGTTTCCCCATGATATATTTATTAATACTATCCTCACATCCTACAAGACTCGTTATGATTATGAAACAATTCTATGAAGGTTTTAGGTATAAATATATTGACGTTATCCGAAGAAGTGGTACAATTCTTAAACTTTTGTTTTGGTTTTATTTCTTCTTCCACCTCCAAATATTCTTCAACTATGATAATACAATAACACCATTACATACCATATAATGAGATATTATTTTAGTTTCATTTACTATATCTATATTCTCTTCCATCAAATGGTAATGTAAAAATAGATCATATGTACGATGGAATAAAGCCTTAAGAACTGATGCTATTCATTTTTCATCACTACCTCTCACACCTAGATATAAAAATGGATTTAATGTGTATATATAGTATTTAGGATATTATTATACTTTTTAAATTATAATATAATATATAACAACTTAATTTCTTGAAAATTATGATTTAGTTGTTTTACCTCAGTTAATATTTTATTTATCTAAGTATTCAATATATTGTGAACACCTAGGGTCGATCTCTTGAGGAGGCCGCTCATACGCACTACAATTTTATTATCACTATTATTTTCTATATAATATAAAAATACGAAACTAAAAATAATAGGTTTTTAAATGCATGTAATATAAAATTATATATAAAAATAAATGCAATGAAAAGTAGAATGTTTTTAGAATAAAAAATGAAGTAAAATGGTCTTTGAAGTTTATAGTGATTGAAATCATTATTAAAAAGAGTTATCAAAATTCAATTCAATGAGGTGATGAAGACTTGTCACACCTAACCTTCTCATTTGAAATTTCATCATTCCATACCAAGACCTATACATATGGGGAAATAATCTTTTGAACATAATATGAGTGACTTATTTGATGACCATCACTATTTATTCCATGCTCCACCCTATACACAATGAAAATATTGAAGGGAGGATAATTGATAAATGAGAAAAATAACTCGATGGTAGAGAAAACAGGGAGGCCTATCACCATAATCAATATAACCACCATTTAAATTATGAAAAATTACTAAAGAGAAATAAATATATCATGATAAAATCATTTAAAACATCAATACCTTCCTTTAATAAACATCAAAGTTAGTTGTCCATTTTGCGTAGAGTTTAGGAGTGAAATATGGTGGGAGAACATATGAAATAAAATAAATAAAATAAATAAAATAAGGAGATATGAATAAAAACATTAATATATTATAATTATAATATAATTACATAAAGTAAAAATACTAAAAATATATTGTAAATGATAATAAAGGCTTCCTCCAAGTAGCTAACCCCTTGAAGTGAAGGAGAGAAGCATTATTATAGGGAGAGGTGGTGAAAATTTCAAATGAAAATTTGTCCTCTAGATTTACGTGCATGTTAGACTCATTAAGTGATATAATTTTGAGATATTATATTTATAATTTTTTTTTGTATTTATGTTTTTCATGAACCCTTACAATGTAAAATTTATTTTCCACTGGACTTAAAAGTTATGAATTTTTTACTCTGATAACTTCATTATGTCTAGGTGACTATTCGTATTCCCATACAGTAAGTTCCAATACCAATATAACCTTGAATACTTAAGAATCATGTGGGTATGAAGTTAATGAACTTTTTCCCTTGGATATTATATATGTGTATGTAAAATTTTAGCTCCATTGTATTGGATCTATTATATATATAAGATCATCTATAAAGGTATCTAGATATGTGAACAATTTTTGAGGCATGACTTGTGAGAAGGTTTTGGGCCTACAAATGATAGGTTAAGACTTTGATCCAATTGGATGAAATTAATCCCATAATTAATAGATCCTAAGAAAATTAATTTCACAATTTCATTCAATTTAGAGAATTTATGGATGAAATACAAAAGAAAATTAAAACTGTTAAAATAAAAAACTAGATCATTTTTGTAATTAAGATGAAATTATTTCAAAAATATAAAAAGGTGAAACTTTCTAATAAAATAACACTATGTTGGGTCTAAAAACGTTTAATTATTGTATAAAATTTATGAAAATATCAGATTCATCATTTCTATTCCATGGGAATATGGTAATGGCACTCGTTAATACAACGAACTACCGCCTCACAAAGAGATGTGATTTTTTTCACTTACTCTTATACATGGAAGGTAATAAGGTAAAATTTAATGAAAATATGTTATATATATGGAATATAAAATTATTTTTTAAAGGTGATTTTTTTTTCATCCATTGATAAAATGGAAACAGGGTTCATGTGTAGGTACGATCTACTATCTCTATGAGCAGTATAATTCATTTTTTCTCTAAAATAAATAGGTTATAATAAATACTTATATAATAAATATATAATATTTATATCATTTATCAAATTTTTTATATGATGTATCCATGATAAAAATAAATGTATCAAAGATACCAAACCAAAACATAGATGAAAAATAAGTAGTTTTTAACTGAAATGTGATTTTAATAAGGAATTGATAATAAATGGGTAAGAAAAGGTCATAAGTAAATCATATATGGTATGATACATATGATTATGGTTCTATAATATAATTTTAATTAATATATATTTATTATAAAGGAGGTTATAATTTGTATTAAAGAACTTTAGACTTATTGTAATGGATCATTGTCTCAATTTTACTTATTTACAACATATTTTAAGGTATGAACCTATCTTATTTTATATAACACCAAAAGATTTTAAAAAAAGGAAGAAATGTTCAATAAAATATTTAACATGAAAAACCAAGATTAAATTAATTGTGAAATATATTTCTTTAAATATATGGTAGTTTATGAAACCCCTAGTATAAATGAATCATACTATAGTATTTACTCTTTTGAAGTTGAAATTTACTCATACACAATACCCGTGCCTTTGTAAATTTACATATCAGATCCAAAATCATTTTTATAGTGTACTAAAATGGATCATACTAAGTCTAGTGGGACTTATTACTTTAAAAAATCTACTCAAACATAGGTTTTCTAGATTATATGAAATAATCATAAATTTTTTTCAATAAATCTTGAGAACTTCTCATTCACTCAAAACTCACCACAAAACATCTTCAACTCCAAGATTGAAATTACCTTTTAGATTCGGGTCTTCAATCATCACATCTATTTAACAAAATTATATCACTAATTATATGATGTTGTGGATAATACACTTCACCATTTATTACTTGTATATAACTTGAAGAACAATTCAATAATAATCATAAATAAAGGCTACAACATTGAAGATTTATATCCAAGTTATTCATAAAGCATCAAAAATTATAATTTTCTATTTATCAGGGAATTATCTTACTCATTATACTTTGAATTTTCATAAACCAAATTCATCTTTAAAATACCATTTGGGAAATACCAAAAATTAAACTTCATCTTTACAATTTCATTTGGACACTTTAATATCCCCATATTGATCTATTTTCAATAACCAACTACATAAAAAATTCAATTTTATATTACCTCCCTTATTTAAACTAAATGAAAATAAACATAGTGGATAAATCTCACTCATATTAGATTAAATATTCTTCACCTGTTCTCAACACAACATGATTTAGGGGATTCTTATCTAATTTTAACAAGAAATTGTAACATGTACTATTATATAACAAATAATTTTTAATATTTCAAGTAAATGATGAATAAATCCCCATTTTCTCATATTTTTATCAATAAATAGTTTTCCTTTATAAATATTCTTTATGTAATCATAAATAAGGGATGTAGGTGTGATTTTCATACATCATTCTCAATTTTCATGGGGCTATTTTGAAATTCCATATTTACCATGTTTGTTTTTTTTGATAGACCTACCTAGTATTTTTATCCCCTCAAGAAATTAGCTCACTTACTCTTCTTCATAGATGTTAGAACACTCCATGAAGTTTTGTTTATTCTTGACCAACAATGATAGCCTTATCCACCTTCTTCAATTACCTAAATGTTAGCATGAAATAACAAGAAATAAAGGAATAAGAAGGGACATATTAGTTTCTTAGTTGAAGAAAACTGGATGATATTTTCCTCTCAATCATTACTTATCATTCCTTCTAATATTATTATAGGAAGATTTCTTCATGAATTTTAAAATGTTATGAGTATTAAAAAATTGTATTCTATGACACATGTGATGGAGAGGACGATACATAGTGAAACAAGAAACCCGACTCTAGGCAGAAACCATACTATAGATTTGAGATCCTTTGTGGATGTAGTCACAAAAAGATCAATTGAGAACATTGGGCCTTTATCAAATGATGTTGATACTCCTGATCATCATATTTACCCTAAGCATTTTCATCACCGTGGATAACCGGTGATCTTGTTCTCAACAAATGAGGTAACCCTTCTTGCATCAGATCTATTCTTTGTTCTTGTTGGGAAGTTTTTTAATCAAATACCATCATTGAAATTATTTAGAACCTTTCTTGAATCCATAAGCTTATTGAGTTTTCATATTAACCTATTGAATTCACTCAATGTTGTTTTTCAACTTTCTCATGATCTCAATGTTCATTGTTAATCCATTGAAGTTGGATTTTGCGATGAAGAACCCTTCAATACCATCTGTCACTAGAATTTGTGTTGAAATTGATGTTTCTTAGGATCTTCCCTCTCAAATATGGATTCAGAATAGTGACTATGGATTTTATCTAGATATTTTTTATTAAAGCCTTATAGATTATTTCTCTTCATGCCTCATATTTGTACAAACTTCAAAATAATGCGGCTTTAATTATACACGTCCTGAGGAAAAAAAATCCACTTAGGTTGAGAAAAGAAATAATAACAAGGATATAGATTGTCACATGGTTACTGTTGGACCTTATAATAATTCTAATGAATGTCATAATAAGGATATGAACAAGGAGATTTTGGCTAATAATTATCATCATTCTGAAAGTATATAAATTTCATGTCTTGTTGATTCCCAGCCTGCTTCCACAAGCACAAACATTTCCCCTCCTAATCTGGTGGTGGATAAGGAGAAACAAGTTGAATCACATGATACAAAAGATATAGATTAGGGTGACCACTATGATTATAGTGATTATCCACAATAGGAAGATAATAAAACTAATGAAATAGAGGAAACATTTTTAAAATTGAGTGCTAAGAAGGGGAAAATCCATTAGTGGATGCTGATGGATACATTACCGCATATCACAAAAGACTAATAAATGTAGGGAATATTATACTTGTGAAATAAAAATAGTCACAAGATCACCCGATGCCTATAGTAAGGAAAACATTGAGCTGCCAAAACAACCAATAGTTGTTGAACCTATTGCAATCACTACTTTAGAGGAGTAGAATTATGATCCAAATAATGACCCAGTATACAGAAATTCTTATATGATTGTGGATATAGATGTTGTGAGCGAAGCTATTAGTGCATGGATGGATGAACATGATGGAATTACATTCTAGAAATACATCAATTATGTTATTTCAGTTGAGTTATACCTTCAAATCAGGAAACATATGTTCTTCAAAATGGTTGATGAATACAAGAAGAATTTTGATTTAAACTTTAGAGACATTCCGTGGGAATAGAAAGTTCTTTTCATTTTAAAACATAGTTCTGGACAAGATGATAATGCTGTAATATTTTTGGAGGACGATAAAACCATGTTTGGGTGTTCTATATGAAAATTGGAAGCGAGAAAGATTGATAGCATAATATTTTTTTGAGTTCTTTAAAACACACATGGTATTCTCTAAGATGGAACCTTATAATGATCATCATTTGTTTCTATCTTTTTTTAGATGGTGATGTGAAAGATGATAAATTTTCTCTCTCAAGAAATGTTTTTTTCTTACTCGAAAGCTTTTTGATCTAAAATTTTATTTGTTTTCATTTACTAATTTTATTTTTAGTGTTTCAAGGTCTTCTTCAAGATCTGGATCCCCTCCATACTAGATGGATGACTATGGTGGTGTCCCCATTGGATTGTACAACCCTTTATGGAGAACATGGAATGGTTGATGAAATTTTTTTTTGATCATTTTCTACTTAAGATTTTTATTTCTTTTTCATGGTGTTTTCAGTTTTTACTCCACTCAATACATACTTGTGTAAGCTCTTTACACCTCATGTTTTTACTACTACTCTTGTTTTATAATAATGTCCTTTGGGGCATGAATTGGGTGACCAATTCATGTCACCACTTTTATAACAAAAATTATATTCTCTTTTTATTTACATGAAATGCTTCCTTATATAGAGTAGTTTTATTCTATTCAATCATCAATTAAAATTAATTGCCTTATTCTTCCAATACACTTTCATAAATTCGTATTGAACTATAAGTATGGTCATACAATCCTTCATTCCTTGGTCAACTTGATTGCATGTATCCCTTAAAATTCCTTGAATATTTCATTTTTAAAGTTTAGAGAATTACTCCTGAACTAAAAAATATTATTGTTACATCAATTAATTTTCTTTGGAAATAACACTAACTTATAAATTCTCTATTTTTTTTATTTAAAAATTATTTTTCCAAATTTTTAGATATTTTTTCTTAACATGTTCAGAGTCTTTTCATTTTTCACATGACTTCTTGGAAGTCTCAGTATAATATGACATACCATCTTTTACACTTTGAACATACTTATATTTCACACAATAAAAAACATTTATTAGTAACATAGTCATCCATTCCGCAACACTATGATCTTTTCTTTCACATATATCACATAATTCATTTAATGAACTAAATCTATTTTGGGTTAATAAATTTATTGATTTTTTTGGTCACATATTTTCTTTTTTGAGAATATATAATCTTCTACTCACCATAGACGCCCCTTGGTTCATACCACTTCCATAGAAATGACATGTTAAAGGAAAAATAGTATGATTTGTGTTCATACATCTCACAATAATAATAAAACCTCTATACTTTGATCTTCCACCTTGGTAATAAATCTATCAAGAATTATTTTGTTTATTTACTTCTTAAAATAGAGCCATTTTTTTCTAGGGGTAATGATATTTTAAAATTATTTCTATATTAATTTAATTTAGAATAGAGTCACTCATTTTTTCTATTTTTTTAACTAGATTAATACTTGTTTTTAAAACCTATACTGTGAGGAATAATAAGTTTTTATAAAAATTTATTTGAAATAGAAGTTTCCTAATCCTTTTGAACCATCTTTTCTCCTATAAGAGATGATTCACCATTAACCTCAGGTTCCATAAGGAAAACTTACCTAGTATTATTCAACTCATTTTGAGTGGATAGAAACAGGGATTGTATCTTCACCATATAATATTCTTTCCGAGATTGTTTTTCTTCAAGATTTCTGGGCCACTTTTATTATTTAAAAACATTTAATTTTTGTTTATTAATCCCATAAATGCATGCCACTTATATCATGAGATATTCTCAATTTTTTTTGATATATTATTATTTTATTTCATTGGTTTTCTATTTTTTTCTTGGACTAAGTTCTCTTCTCAATATACAATTTCAACCCAAATTTTAGCATGTATTCTGATTATTTTCTTTACTCTCCATCAACACTACATGAGGTATAAGATCCTCTCTCATCCTGAATATAAAATTAAATTCATTTTTTGAATATATACTTGAAGGTGATCCATATTGTTCCTTCTTTATCATAAAAAACCCTCTCCCACTACTTGAATATGTTTTAATGTTTTACACAATTTTTTTATATTTTATCTTCTTTAATTTTATATTTATATTCAACAAACTTATTCTATTTCAAATAAATTAAATAATTTCCAATACCATTACATTCATAGAACCTTAGCGATTGGTTTACTTTTACTTTATACTTACCCTTTTTAACCCTTCTTAAATAAGGGAAATAATTTTTTGGGAGTCTTCATCAGCTTCTACATTGTTAGAATCACATGATTTTTCCACCTTTTCATCTATAAATTTAAGCTTTCTTATATCCTCAAAGTCCATATCATATTTTTTTCTTATTCTTAAAAATTATAATTTTCTTTGCTTCATAAACAGTGAGAATATTATGAATTTTATCCAAGGAATGATCTTATATATCCTTCAAAAGTAAAATCATTATGTCAAACATATCTGGAAAGTTTCTCAACAAATTTTTAATAAAAATAGAATCATCCAACTTCTCATCAATCCCCCAACTTTTTTTGTCAATATCATAAACTCTTGTAAATTATTCCTCAATATTTTCATCACTAACTATCTTTAAATCCACAAACCCACTTCTATAAACTATTATGTTCATTAATATTAATATTAACATCATAACTAATCTTAAATTTATACCAAATCCAATTTGTAGTTTTAATTCATAAGAATTTTTTTTACACATTTTCGGAAAGTTTTATCAAAATTAAATTTTGATATTTTTTATATACCTATATATTTCTATTTTTAGAAGGATTTATAGGAGAACCCTTAGGAATGGGTGGAAATCCCACCGATGCTGCATCTATCACATCTAAGCCAAGTGATAAGTGGTAAGAAAGAATAATATTACTAAAAATATAATATTTATTTCCATAAAATATAGGGACAAATTTTCCATTCATATAATTTAGATTCTATATACTTAGTAACTTCTTGAATATTTTAGGGGGGGATGAATTTTCTCTGATAACACTTATATTACTTGGGTCATTTGGTACCCCTAAGAGGAGGGATGAATTTATGGTGTGATTTTTACTATTATTTCTTTTAGAATTAACCAATGTAACATGTTATTATCTAGATCATCTAAAATTTAATCACTCAACCACACCTCATATACAATATGAATATAGTTTGACACATAATAATTTACAGGGTTTATCCATACAACCCTACATCATTCCATGATCATTTAGTCCTCCCTATTATTGATTATCCACAATAAATACAAGTGGAATTTATGACCATTAAAATCTTATCTGTATAGATTCCCACTATTCTCCAACTCTAGAGTCCCTTTGGAGAGTGAATATTCCCACATACCATTATAAATTTTTTATATATTAGAACATAAAATATCTTCATGTTTCTCATGGTTTCTTAGAACCACATGAGTATGATAATCCTTATTTAGCCTCATAAATTAGTAGTTTAACACATACACATTCTTCAATAACTTCAATAGCTGATGAGAATGATCAGGTATGATAGTCTTTATTAACTTCTCCATATATTCCATGATTTGGATCATTGTTAGTTACTTGAATTCTTGGTTACATATGGTCTCTTCCTCATAGAATGTATCTCATATTCAATATTCTTCTTATCTTACAGACACTATAGTGTATCTGGTTCTCTCATATTCTCAAATTTATCACACACACCATCTTATAATTTTTCTATCAATATATATTCACTATGTAATCATGAATATCAGTTTCCATAATATAATTAAGGGAAATCCATTATCTTTTTGTTGTATTAATCTCATATGTTTTTAAATCGGTTAAAAAATGTAAAATCTTATTTTCTCATTCAAATTTATTTGAATCATGGTTCAAGCATTCCTTTTGATTCACACAAAGTATTAATATTAATTCCATCTCTAAAACTCCATAGGATATATGGAATTAAACCAATTTTATTTCTCTACGTTTTTAGGGAACTATGATGTGGCACATCATAATTATGGCGTAGAACTCATCTGAGACTCCAAAATCATCATCTACTAAGCTCAATTTTATTTTATATTTAATCAAAAACATTCTAAATTTGATTATAAAATTTGAAACCCTAAAGTTCATAGTAGTAACATCATTAGATTTGATTCTAATTCAATAATATAATTTATTTTTTAATTATATTTATTTTTTAATAGAATTTATTTTGAAAGAAAAATATATCCTCTAAATCCTTATATCATATGTTCTTCACTTGTATTTTCATGAACCCACTTAGGGAAACCATGAATTGGTTACCCGAGTCGACCCACAACAAGGCCCGAGAGGTGTTCCTGATTCTCCAAGGATATAAACTAGTGATATGAAATCAATATATAAATAAATCGAATGATTTTTCCTAATAAAATAAACTAAAAATTAAAAAATAAATAGAGCAACCCAAAATAAATACAATTACCAAATTGAATATCATTTATACGAAAACTTAAAATACAATAAACCAAATAAAAACCCAAACTAAACATGATAACCACAATGTCTCCATGTGATCCCAAGAGTCACTCTCTAATACCAAAACCAACAATCACCCACGATGATCGAAAACAAGTTAGCACCTACAACAGAAGTTGAAAACAAGAAAGAACTTTTGGTGTGAGTATTAAAACTCAGTATGCCTATCCGAAAAATCTATTCCCATTGAATTATCTTTAAATAAAGAAAAATCAATTTTTGGTTTGAAATAGAACATAAAAAAGTTATTTTTTCACACATTTACACTTTAAAATAAAATCCATACCATTTCCCCTTTTTTCAAATCAATATTATTTACCTAGGAAGAGACACTAGAATTTTAAAAGAGAATGATGAAATTTTCATTTAAATAGGGGAAAAAGAAGGGAAAAATGTTTTCAAAACATTTTTCCATGAACCTTTAAAACCCAAATCATAACTCCTATAAGAAAGGGATACCACACAAGAGAGAAACTGAAATGATCAAAAAATAAGAAAAATAGAATGAAAAAGTAACCAATAAAAAATTCATATTAGTCATCCACTGTATATAACTATGTGAAAAGGAAATAGGATAACTTAAGATATTAGTGGAATAATCTAGAAAATACTTACATCTAACTCATCCCAAAGGCATGCCTCACCCGATGACATCAACTCACCCACACGCTCGATCACACCCTACTTGGTCTGACCGAGAGGAACTATCAAAAATAAAAGAATGGTCCATGATAAGGGCCACAAGACAGAGTAAAATCCCAAGCTAGTGCATCGAATGTTCACAAAAAATCTACTAGATATGCCAGGTTACCATGTCAATACTAAATTGGGGGTGAGACAAAAACTACAAACAAGAAACCAATGACATGAAAATACATCATGCACAATTAACACACACAATAAGTCACCATAAGAAAAAATCTATTACATTTAAACCATTTAATCACAAGGGAGTCTCTCAGCGCGGACCTCCCAAAAAAGTCAGTATAACCAAGGAAAGAGAATCATCCAAGGAAAGTTTTCAGGCCAAAAAATTTCACAAAAGTTCCAAATAGGACTTAAACACCCTTTGATAAATTACCCATTTCCAAAAGAAAACCAACACATATTAATCACATGTAAATCCATTTTCAAGACCCAAACAAACACTCCTTTTAAATCCAAAAACACTTGGAAAACTCATTCAAGAAACCCAAACCATCATTTTAAATTCAAAAAATACATTTAAAAACCCAAAACATGATTCAAAACCCATAATCTACTTGCAAAGTCCAATTGGTAATTTATCAAACACTTGGGGGGGGGGTATATTTTAATAAAACAACACAATATACTTAAAAAAAATCAATAAACCACCTCGTTTCATATGTTTTTTAAAAAAAAAATCATACATCACTATTTAATATCCAAGGAAGGTGTGAAAATCAAGAAACCAATGATTCTTAAATTTAAAGGAAAAGTTCAATGGAAAACCTACCTCAAATCACATGTGCTTCAACAACACCCACCCAAAACAACCTCATAAGGGTCAAGGAAGAAATAAAATCCAAGAGGAACCTTAAACACAAAAAAACCCAAATGTTTCACTACCCTAATCATCCAAACATGTCCACTAGGGTTATAGGAGAAAGGAAAAATGGATGAAAACAAAATGAGAAAGAGAGAGGGTCCCTAACCATTTAATTCAGGTGAAGAGTAATTAAGATAACACCATAAAATCACCTTATAGGAGATTTGGAGGAGAAAAATCCACCATTGAAGGCATCTAGGTTAGTGGAAACCAAATGAGGAGTCCAAGGAAAGAAACCCCACTTAAAAAGAAGACAAATAGGCAAAAATACCCCTCTTTGGGTGGGTTTCATGGTTAGCTCACATGGTTAAACAAACCATGCAAAAACCGTTAAATTAACCACTATCAAGTGTTTCATAGGATGTACACTTAGGATTCATGGTTAGTTTAACCATGTTACTTAACCGTGCGACCTATACACACTTAGGATGCATGGTTAACCTAATTGTTCTCCTTAACTGTGCGACCTAGAGAAAGTCCCCAAACATCACCCTTTTCACCCAAAAACTCATCTAACTCAATGGGGATAAACCGTCCAACATATATACCCCATAGATAACTGACACTAAGGGTATCACAAACTCCACACCATGCCATTTTTCTCCCCATACCTTTCACACTATCCTTGAATAAGTCTAAAACCACCCAAACCCTCCAAAAATGAAGATTTAAATATGGAACACCTGAAATTGGAAAGAGAGACCAAGAAAAAAAGATAAATTTAATTTAAAGAAGAATATAAAAAATAGGATGTGACAATTCTCCCCACCATCATGATTTTTCCACTAGAAACCCATAACATCTCTAATTGATCGATCAAAGAAACAATTTCTCACACTCACACGATCCGATTTCCAAATTCAGAAGCACCACAACTATCACAAAAAAAACACACACACCCCTACCCTAAAAAAAATCAACAAACCAAAAAAATTCTTAAAAAACAAATAAATACTTTAAATATGACCCAAACGACCTTACCAAAAAAACAATTGGTGTACATGAAAAGCTCAACTTTCACCGAGAGGGAGAAGACCTAGAATCAAATGACTCCAAATAGAACCACCTCAAACTTGGGAAAAAAATTATAAACTATTTTATATATTTGGGAGGTCAGAATAGACTTACTATAATTTTAGAGCTCTATTCAGTTTCCCAACCGCTGAGGGAAAGTGGGGGAATTTGGATTTAAAATATGATAAGGGTAGAAATGAATTTTCACATTTGGGACACCTGGTCAATGTGTATGGTTAGGCCGCATGATTTCCCAGACCGTGAACCCCTTACTAGAAACACTGGGCACTCTAATGGTTTTTTTCGCATGGTTTGAGAAACCATTCAATAACTATGGAACATAGTTCTATAAAAAATTAAAGAACCATGTGCATACCTTATGCATGGTTTGAATAAACATTATTAATCCATGAACCCTTGACCTGAAACACACAAATACCTTCTTCTTTTCTCCTAGGATTCACACAATTTGGATCAATCTATGCGCAAACCTGTGGCTCAAACTGTGAAAGAGGAAAAAGAACTGAACAAAGACTCCGCCTTCAGAGGTAGCATGGTTACCCCTTAACCGTGCACATAAACCTTGAAACTAAATAAAAATAGCTTAAAAATATAAATTTAAATCTGAATTACTCGATACACAAGAGGGGAACCAATAAAAAATAATAATAAATCACAATAAAGCCAAATCACCAAACAAAAAACCTCTAAACTGAAACAACTACCCACAATCACCAATAGAAATATACAAATATGGAACACCATAAGGCTAACTTCACTCAAATAAAGAACTTCCATGAAAATATGGAATCATAAGATACACCATCATTCCATTTCACCCCAAATGAGAGGTAGAAAAAACTATACAAACAACAGTACACACCTCCACTCAAAACAGAAAATTTTTAGAATTTCCAAAAGGTACACATTCATTAAAACAAGAGTTTATGAAAGATACCCAACATCCATTGTTTTTATAAAGAAATAAAAAAATATCCTTTTATTAAAACTCATTTTTATCAAAACTTCCTTCTTATTTAAAATAGACTTACAAAAAACTTTTTAAAATAAATTTCTATTTCCTATAATTCTTTTTATAAAACAATGCTTTTTGAGTATAGAAATCGAATCCCATTAAACCCATTCTTGGTTTACCAAAATACTATTTTATAAAAAATCCATTTTTCTAAATATTTCTTCAAAATAAATATGAAAATACATTTTTCATCTTCCAAAAATCTAAACCATTACCACTTAAAAATCCAGTTTTCACAATTTTGAAAGAAGGGGTTTCAAAAAAATTTCATAATCAAGTAGGACCCAAATAGAATCATAAGGATAAAATAGTGTTGATGGGTGAATTAGCCATATGGTTGGACGCCATATACCAATCACACCATCATCACAAAGAGTCTTTTAGAACCATGTCACCAACTCCACATGGCTTGCCAAACCCTACGAGCTTACATAAACCACTGGCCCAATAACTATTTAATTTTCCCAAACACAAAACAACCCAAAAGAACCAAATAAAATAACGAATACCTAGATTCCAATAGTAATTCAAAGTTAGACATAGAAGGTGTTTCCCAAACACTCCATCATACCTACACCCAAAGTTATGATAGTCTTACTCCATATACATTGACAACCTAAATAACAAAAGGGACTCTGAAATATAGGCCCTCTAAAGAATCAAACATATCTGATAACATTTTTTGATGAACCAACCTGAGGAAACCCTGGAATGCTAACCTAAGCTGACCAAAAAATAGTCCTAAGAGGCATTCCTGATCCTCTAGACTGACAACTAGTGTCAAGTAATCAATAGAGAAAAAATGGAATGATTATCCCAATAAAATAAATCGAACATCAAAAATAAATAGAGTATTTGAAAATAAATATAATTACCAAACTGAACATAATTTATACAAAAACTGAAAACACAAAAATCTGAACAACAAAACCCAAACTGAACCTAATGACCACAATATTGTATCCATGTGACCCTGAGGTTCACTCCCTGATACCAAAACCAACCATCACCCATGATGATTTAAACCAAGCCGAAACCTTCACCAAATGCTAAAAAACAAAAAGAACTATAGGTGTGAGTATTAAAATTTACTAGGCATGCCCAAAACATACATTCTCAATATATCAACTTTAAATAAAGAAACATCAATTTCAGGTTTGAAATACAATGTACAAAAGTATCTTTTTAAAAAATTTCCACTTTAAAATAAAACACGGTCTATTTACCTTTTTCCGTTCAAATCCTAATTCTTTACCAATGAAGATACATTAGCATTTTAAAATTGAATGATGTAATTTTCATTTAAGAATCAGGAATAGGAATTGAAAAAATTTTCAAAAAATTTTCCCCTGGACCTTTGAAAACCAACTCATCACTCCTATAAAAAATGGATACCAAAAAAGAGAGCAATAAAAATGATTACAAGACAAGGGCAACAGAAAAATACCATGCACAAGTAACAAACAAAAAATGAATTTCGGTCATCCACTATAGATAACTAATTGCCAATGAACATGGGATAATCTAGGTTCTTAGGAGAATAATTTAGTATATACAAACATCTAACTCATTTAGAAGGAATGCCTCACCCGATGACATCAACTCACCCACACGCTCAATCACAACCTACCTGGTCTGACCGAGGGGAACTATCCCAAAGAGATGAAAAGTACATGATAAGGGCCACTAGTGAGAGTGAAATCCTAATCTAGTGAAACAAATTTTCACCAAAAATATGCTAGCTATGATAGGTTCACATATCTATAATAAAGTGGGTGTAAGCTAACAATGCCAAACAAGCATCCAATCACATGAAAAAACATCATACACAAGAAACACACACAATAAGTCACCACTGAGTCTCCCTAAGGAACAATCTCTTACCTTTCAACCATTTAATCACAAGGGAGTATCTCAACATAGATCCCCCATAGAATTCAATATAATTAATGAAATAGAATCATCCAAGGAGAGTTTTCAAGACAACCAATTTCAAAAAGGTACCAAACGGGCCTCAATCAACCTTTGAGAAATCACCCATTTCTAAAAGGAAACCAACACATTTCCATCACATGCCAAAATATTTTCAAGATCCAAACAAACACCTCTTTTAAATCCAAAATCACTGGGAAAAACATTAAAGAAACCCAAAACATTATTTTAAATTCCATTAATACATTTAAAAATACAAACCATGCTTCAAAAACCAGAAATCTACTTGAAAAGTCCAACTGGGAAATTTATCAAACACTTGGTCTTCATATCTTAATAAAAAATACCATATACATAAAAAAATCCCAAAAACTACCTCATTTAATATCAAAAAATTATTCTAAAAATAATACATCACAATTTAATATCCATGTAATGTTTGAAAAGAAATAAACCAATTATTATTAAATTTAAAAGACAATTTCTAAGGTAAACCTACCTCAAATCACATGTTCTTCAACAATGCCCACCCAAAACAACCTTGCAAGGGTCAAAGAAGAAAGAACATCCAGGTGGAACCTTAAACACACAAAACCCCCAATTTAACACCACTATGGGTATCCAAATTTTCCAAACATGGACACTAAGTTTAGAGGAGAAATAGAGAATGTATAAAAACCAAATTAGAAAGAGAGAGGATCCCTAGCCATTCAATCTGGTCTAAGAATCACCAAGAAAACACTATAAAATCACCTTGGAGGATATTTAGATAATTAAAACCATCCATAGATGACATCCAGGTTGGTGGGAAATGAGTGGGGAGTCCAAGGGAAGTAACCCCACTTAAAAAGAAGTAAAAAGACAAAAAATATCCCTCTTGGGGTTGGTTGTACGGTGAGCTCACATGATTAAAAAAACCATTCACAAACTGTGAAGTTACCCAATATAAAGTGTTACATGGGCTGCACACTTTGGCTGCATGGTTAGTTTAATCATATTCTTTAACCACATGACTTGTGCACACTTAGGGTGGATGGTTAAACTAATCATGCACCTTCCATGGGACCTGGAGAAAGTCCCCATACATCACCCTTTTCACAAAAAAAACTTATCTAAATCAAAGAGAAAAACAATCCAAAAAAAATACCACCTAGAGAAGTGACACTATGGGTTTCACAAACTCCCCACCATTCCATTTTTTCTCCCTATAACTTTCAAAATAATCAAGAATAATGCCAAAACCCACCCAAAGACTCCAAAACAAAAAATTTAAATTTGAAACATAAAAGAGAGACCAAGAAGATAAATCAGCTTGAAAGTAAAACATAAAAACTAGGGTATGACATAAATTATGTGATATATTTATCATACACAGAGGAGACTTTTAAAATTCACATTTATTTTACACATTTTATTATTATAAGATCTTTTCATCTTACACAATAAAAATATTACATGGTATCATTATCTTTTTAACATGATATCTTATAAAGTTAATTCAGTCTTCACTCATCTTAAAATTTATAAATTACTGACTACAAAAAAATTTGGTACTACTCTTTTAAAGTCCCTTATTATATTTTTGAATTATCAAGTTACTATTTTGAAGTAACCAAGTACACTTTTAAAGTCTCCATTGACAATTCTAATGCCTTTTATTACTTTTATGATGTGGTTATTAACTATTCTAATGTAGAGAATGACTCTAATGAATTTTGGAATTTACTCTTATAAATTTGGTAATTACTCATTCATAGTACTAGTTAATTTTCAAATTTTCATCTCAGAGTCAAAATAACCATTTTAGTGGCCTCAGCTAACTCATATAATGTCTAGTGGGTTTTCTTCCTTTTAATTTTTTACCAAAAAATCAGTTTTATATATTTTAAAAAATAATCATAGATTCACTTAAATACAAACTAAGAGATTTTAAATTACTTAATAATCAACTCAAAACATCATCAACTATAAGAAAACCTTTACGTTTTGGATTCAAGTATTTAATCTCCATATTTTGATAACCAACTTATTCTTCTTATTATAAGATGTTAGTGATAATACCCTCCACCATTTAGTAATTTTCACTAACTTTAATAGGAGTTAAATAATCTTAAGAATTAAAGGCTAACACATTGATGCTTCCTATCCAGGTTCTTCAAGAAGTATCATAACTTATATATTTCTATTTATTATTAAAGTATCTTAATAATTATAAATTCAATTTTCAAAAACCATATTGACATAAAATATAACATTATCTTTACATCTCCAGTTCGTAACTACAATAAATACAACTTCATCTTTACAACTCTATTTTGGAACTTCAAACTACTCCTCTGGATTTTTCGTTAATACCAAACATCATCTAACTTCTTCCAAATTTTAATATTATATTCTCCCCCTTATTTAATAAAAAATTAAAAGGAATATAGGGGAGGAAATTTACTTATATCACCTTTAATAATATTCACCAGTTCTAAAAAAACTTATTCTTATCCCCATTTTTTCTAAATTCCAAATTGATCCACTTATTGAGATAAGGATGTATTCACATGATTCCTTATAAATGATACTTTAGTAAGTCAAATCTAAGTCTATGTGGGTTAACCTAGTATAGAAAACCAAAGTGAATAACCATGGTGATCAATGTTTTCCATTATCTATTATGACTATGATACTAACTCAATATAACCCACTTTAGGGAATTCCCACCTAGTTTTAACAAGAAATTTTAACCTAAAATCATCATAGAAAAATTAATTAGAAAATTTCAAGTACATGATGAATAACTCTACCATTTTATTATATTTTCATCAAGCAATTATCCCCCTTTTTAAAATTATTGGTATAATAATAAATAGTGTATTTATGTGTGATTATCATACCTCATTTTTAATTTTTATAGAGATATTTAGAAATTATAGATTCATATATTTTATGATGTTTTAAGAGATAAACCTCTTGTTTTATCTCCATAAATGGCTTCACTCAATTCCACTTCCTCATGGAAGTTAGAATATTCCATAAATATCTTCTTATTTTTTATCCAACAGTGATAGCCATATGAACATCCTTGAATTCTGTGTATGTTAGAAAAAAATAACAATAAATAAGGTAATAATAAGAAACCTCTTAATTCATCAATTAAAGTAGAAAGGCTGATATTTTCCTATAATCTAATACATCTCATTATTTTTAATCTTAGAATTGGAATATTTCTCCATGTCTCTTTTCCTATTATGAGTCTTAATTGATTGATTTATATTTTTCATCCCTTAAACTACTTAATTGTGTGGAGAAGTTTTCTTCACTTTACTTATCAAAGAAAATTCATTACCTTTTTTTGGAACTATATTTCTTACAAATTCTTCTTGAAATGTATGGTTGGTTATATAGTCCTTCATGAAATTTCAATCTTGATTATATCTCTCAAACATATTTCCTTGACTACATAGTTTATCAATTTATGAAAAATCCTCATGAATGTGAACACATTCATATAAAATCACTTTATTTTTATTGGAATTATATTTTTTTATTCTCATTTTTCATATTTCTAACTAATATGGATAGGAAGTTTGGCATTCATCCTTTACATGCTCAATGATTTTGGATTTTTTACATGACTTCTAGGTAGTCTCAGTATATTATTACTTTCAAACTTTTACCCATTGAAACTGCATCCCTTTCACACCATAGGGATCCTATATTGGAAATATAATCATGTATTATTCAACCCTATGACCTTACTCTTCACATATTTAACATATTTTATTTAAAGTACTAAATCTTTTTGGAATTGATATATTAATTTAATTTTTGGTCACAACTTTTATTTTATAAGAATATATTTTCACATGATCACCATAGATCTCCCTTGGTTCATTAATATTTACTTTGAATGATATTATAAAATAAAAACATCACTCCCTATAACTTTATGAAATATATATATATTTTTAATAAATTTAATTTATTGGACAACTTGTGTTACACGCATCACTGAGTTTTTAATGAACCATGATGTATTAATATTATTGTTATTATTATTTAATCAAGGCCATTGTAACCTAGTATTTAATAATGGTTGTATGAAAACTAATAATTTTTTTAAATATTATGTATAATTTTATTATATAAAGAAAATGTATTATTAAAAAGTTCATATTTTTTAGTAAATTCTTTTTATGTTCCAAAAATACTATTATCTCAAAATATGTTTTTATTACTTAAAAAAAGTAATTTTTTTACACTTTCATAAAGTTTATTTTAAAAAATAAAAATAAATTTTTAAATATACTTACTAAAATTATCTTTGAGTGAATATTTTATAGTTTTTTGTAAAGATTAATTTTTTGATGAATAGTCAAAAATACCGACTTTTATTAAAAACATTATTTTTTAAGAATTTAAAAAGCTTATTATTATTTAAAAATGTTTTAAAATTAAAATTAGTTCAATTATATATTTATTAATCCAATTTATGTCATTGGAATCATTTTCATATTGATTTTTTATATTAAAACATTCAACTTACGAAAAATATCTCTCTAGAAAAATATTTTTTCACCACATCTACTTGGATTAATTTTAAATTAATTATTTTCAACATTGTGAATGGAATTTAGAATAAAGTATAATATAATTTTAATAAAAATAATTAATATTATATTATAAGTTTAACTTAATATTTGGTCAAAATTAATAGTAAAAATAGTAAAAAATAATTACTGCATTTAAGATTAAAATGAGTTTACCGGTGTGTTAAACTAAACTTATTAGTGGTAAAATAATCTATAAACTTGTAAAAAAATCATTGGATTTCCAAATATATACCTTATAAATTATATGTTTTGTTAATGGACCATTTTGGATCCATTTGGTATGTAAGAAATAAGTGTACACATTATTCTTTTAGACAATTCCATGTGTGTCCTCTCCCCCACTTATGAAAGGCCACCCCTCTCCATTCATATTACCACTGAAATATAAATTTGGTTCAAAAAATAACTACCCAAATATCTTCCTTAATTCCCTAACCAAATCCTATATGAATTATTTTTATTATTAAAACCTCCCAAGAAGGCTTTAGGTATGACCCTAAAGAGGTTCTCTAAGGAAGAGGTAAAATTCTTAAACTTGTATTTTTATTTTATTTCTTCTTAAAACTTTATAAAATATTCTTATAATATGATAATATAATAAAAAATTATATTAAATTTATTAATATTTTATTTTTTTAATGGATTGACCTACATGTATCTCCTCTTCCATCAAATGGGAAATGAAAACATCAATTGTATGTATGGAAGACTACCACCTTGCGAACCAATGCTATTTGTTTTCCATAACCAGCTATCATAATTGGATATAATGATGTATATAATATTTATATATGATATTTATAATTTTATTATACTTATTTAGTTATAATATGACATATATATTCTTATTTTCCATTTTGTGGGAATACAATAATGTCGCTCGTTTGTACGACAGACTATCGCCTCGCGAAGCAATGTGATTCGTTTTTCACTTATGATTTTACATGAAAGGTAATAAGGATAAATTTAATTAAAATGTGTGATATATATAACATAAAAATGATTTTGTAATGGTAATATATTATTTACCATTTTTTTATCCATTTAGATAATGGAAACAACATTAATGCGTACGTACGACCTACCATCTCTATGAATAGTGTAATTTTTTTCTATATATAAATTTAATAGACTACCATAAATAATTATATAATGAATATATATGATTTTTATACTAGTTTTAACATTATTTATATAATGGAACCATGATAAAAATCAATGTACTGAAGATACCAAACCAAAACATAGATTAAAAATGCAGTAGTTATTACCCAAAACAGGATTTAATAAGGAATTGTTAACAAATAGGTAATCAAAGGCCAAAAGTAAACCACATATGGTATGATAAATATAATTATGGTTATATAATATTTGTATAATAAACCTATAATTATTATTTAGTAGGTTTTAATTTGTAAAAAGGAATTCGAGACTTAAGGATAGGGATTTTTGTTTCAATTTGTCCTCTTTGAGTCATAAGTGTTGATATACACCTATCTTATTTAATGAGTCATATATACTACCCCTTTGAAATTTAGTGTCATTAATATCATTCTATTAATTTTAATTAATGATTCATTTTATTTCATTCTTTAATGGGTATTATGATTAAAAAGTTATCAAAGTGGTAAGGGCGAGATGTTATAATCTCATTGTTTATCGAGATTGTTTATGATTATGATTTCAATGATGAAATATTATGATCTATTTCAAAATAACCACCTAAAATATATTTTACTCTAGTTGTTTCTTGAGAATACATTTTTTCTATTCATTTTCATCCAATTATGTACCCATGATTTTCATTTTCCAAATAAGGCATGTTTGTATATTACTGAAAATGTGAAATAAATCATTGTTTTAACATGCATGACATGAGTGGTATTTCCTGTTTCCATCCCATATAAATGATCTAAATATTATGTTAAACGTTTCCAATTTTATTTTTAAATAAAATTATTTATTTAATATTTGAAAAAATTTAATATTTTATATAACTGTTTTAAGTGAAAAGGGTATTTTCCATAAGAAATGTTCCAAGTGATATTTCAAAATAATTTTCCATATAAGATGATATCCTTTGATATTACTTAATATTTATTAAGGATATAGTCTAATGATACCATCCTTATTATTTCTCTAAATGGTTCATATTTATGTTGATATAATTTTTATGAAACCTGTTTCTTTTTCATAGGATATGCGATGATGAAATGTTTTATGAACCCCATTTTTTATCATGGGTTCTGATATAGTGGATATTGTATAGTCTTCTGAAAAACATATGTATTATTTTAATTATGTGACAGGTGGGATCCATATATCTCTCCAATTCATTGGGTAAATATTGATATCTCATGAGATAAATAGGACCAAAATGGGGAGTGAACCCAGTTCAGTAAGGTAATTTTCCACTATGAAAGTATTGGGAATAAACCTTGACTACAATGATGCTTGGGAGAGTGAAACTATTCCACTATGATAATTTTTTAAATGAGATTTGACTACTAAGGAAATGATTTTATATTCTTATGTGTATGCCAAAAATCCATGTTTTATTTTAATTTTATGTTCCCATGGATCTTGTTTTTTGATTCTATTATGATTTATGTTTTATGAACTACCAAGAATTATTACATGACTCATGTTTATGATATATAATATGATGTGTGTGGTATTAAAATTTTATTCTCATCTTCTTATACCCATACACTTGTGATTTTTTGACATCTTTATGGTTTACCCTTAATAATCACATGAGATCAAATTTTCTTAGGTTTCATTTCACAAGTTATGAAGAAATGTATTGACATTGATATGTTTAATATGGGTAAAATCTATGGAGAATATATTGGGAGAATATATATCTCACTTATGAACAAGTTGTTTATGTATATGAAATTATAAAGGCACTGGACCTAAATTATTATCGTGTATATTATTATGTTATGTACTGTATATTATTTTATTAATATTTAATATATATGTATTAATTGTATGGATCTCTATACTTGGTATCATATCAAGGTTTTTTCAAACTGTTTGAAGCTAGGATGACAAAACTTTAGTGATATCCCTTAGGATATTTCTAAGGATAAGCTAAAGGATAATTCTTAGGTGAATATCCTAGAATAGCGATGAAGGATAGAGGAGGTGGTTTCTAAGAAATTATATACTTGTAAAGATATTACAAGTGTTTGTGGTTTTGGCATAAATGTACCTCAAATAAATAACTCTAAAAAAGCTGTGTTGGACTTGACTCAAGCATTACAAAGTACATGAAAATGGGCCTTACCATGCACTTGTTTTGAAACTCCCAAAGGATATTATTTGGAAATTAAAAAACTATTTATGAACTATCATTGAGGATTTAAATAATAGACATGAATGACCTAGGTTAAGCCTAAGTTGTCATATATTAAAATAAAGGTTTCATGATTTAGACATCTTATATATGATTTTTCATGATTATGTGGTTTCCCACTATGATTATATTTTTTACACTGTGCTTTTGGTTTTAGTCAATGGATGGAACCTAAAAGAACCATGTTAATGTTGAGTGTGTCTAATCATGTAATAATTTTCCTATTGAGAAACCAAATGTTATGGGAGGCAGAATGCAAAATATCTTTTTTATTCTCACACAACATTATGAATCCATGAATCATAATGAACTCCTAAACAAGAAAAGGGGGTAACAAAATTATATTATGTTCTTTATGAAGAAATTTATGAATTATTTTAGTGGTTCTACTAATCCACTAGTTCTAGAGAAATGGATCAATACCATTAAAAGGTTATTTTCTATTCTCTAGTGTTTGGAGCATGAACAATTCATTTTAATTGTCTATTGTTGGGTATGCGAATCATTTTAATGATGGTATATTATTAGGAATATAGGTTAATAAAAAGAAATTGAATCCATGTAATAGGATAATTTTAAGAACATAGTTTTCAATAAGTAATTTCCTTTTATTCTTCATACAAAATGAATAAATAATTCCTTGAGTTAAACCAGAAGGATGATAAATTAGTTGGTACCAATGAGGTGAATTTTACAATACTTGAGAGGTACACTTTTCGTATTATCATTCAACATGAAGATAAGGATGATAAATTATTACAATGATTAAAAATAATTCTCCAAAGGGAATTGTCCATAAGGGAATTTAATATCTATGAGAAAATTATTTATCGTTCTATCAAGGTAGAAACAAAGATTGTGGTTACCCATCAATCACACAGTTTTGATAAGAAAAAAAGATATAATTCAATGGAAACTCTAAAAAACCTGGAGAAAAGAATATTATAATTCATTATTCTCAAAGTGTGAAAGGAAAAATGGAAGAAATTGTATAGATGGTAGTGGTAAAATTTTTAAGAGTGGGAAGGAAGGTTATCAAGAAATTAAATTCCAAAGTGATGTAAATAAGTTAGTAATGATAAGAATAGAGATAAATATCCTTAGAATTAATCATCCACACTCTAGTGTTTAAAATTATTAGAGTATAGGTATTATTCTAACCATTTCCAAAATACGATGGTTAATGATGAAAATTGATGTCAAAAACCTATTAATCCAAGAGATAAAGGGAAACATAATGTAATAACTATTTAGATAAGGGGTGTGATAATGACACGGTGAAAGGTATAATTTCCATCCACTCTATAACTGCAAATTTATTATTTGAATATAAATCTTCCCACCATTTTATATCTAATGAATTTAATAATGGTATCAAAATTCTACCCCAAGAATTAGATGTTGAATTATAATTGAAAAATACTAATGGCACAATGATCATATCACAAGTATATGATTCTTCTCTAGTTGAAGTTTATGGGAATATGCCTCCTTTATATCTTATTATTCTTCCTATTATTGAATTTGATGTTATCATAGGCATATATTGAATTTCAATACATAAATCCCATATCAATTTTTGAGGAAGTGAAGTCACATTTGATATTATAAAACAATCTATGATTTTCTATCCATGCGATGATAAATTTTAACTTCCAATGGAAATAAAATCCTTTTTGTGGGTTTTTATTTCTATTCAAAAGCAGTGCTTAACTAATATAGTTAGAGAGAAACTTAACATCAATTATTTTCATTTTATATTATATTTTTTTGATGTTTTTTTAGAATATTTTTCCAGTCTTCCACTCAAATATGAAGTTGAGTTCTTAGTAGAATTTATACATAGTACCACACCTATTCAAAGACACCATATAGAATAGACCTAATAGAGTTGTTGGAATTGAAGCAAAAACTCCAAGAGAACTGTAAAAAGAGATTAATTCATCCATGTGCATCATATTGTGGTGAGACAATTCCATATGTTAAATACAAAGATATATTTATGCAACACTGTGTTTTTTATCAAGAACTGAGCAAGATCTTGATCAAGAAAAAGTATCCTCTACCCTATATTGATAAATTGTTTGATCAACAACATAGATCTCAATAATTTTACAAGATTTAACTTAATTTTTCATATCACCAATTAAGGATCAAGAAGAAATATATAACCTAGATATCATTTCATACTAGTTAGGGACATTATGAGTATATATTAATTCCATTTGGTCTTACTAATTATACATCAATATTAATGTAATTAATGAATAGAGTCTTTAGAGATTACCTTGATTAATTTTTTGTATTCTTTATAAACTATATTATCATTTATTCAAATACAATGGAAGAGTATTGATACCACTTGATAATTTTACTAAATTCCACAAGGAAGGAGAATATATATGAAAAATTTAGAAAGTGTAAATTTTGGTTATAAAATGTTTCATTTTTGGGTCATATAATATTAAGATAGGGTATATCGATAGATCCATCAAAGAAAAATCCTATAAAACATTAACCTAAACCAACCATGGTGAATGATATCCATAGTTCTATTTGTTTAGATTAATATTATCAAATGTTCTTAGATAATTTATTAGGACTACCTAATACACATACACAATTAACTTGGAAGGGATCCAAGTTTCTTTGGATATATGAATGTGATGGAAATTTCAATAAAATGAATTAAAGATTAGTCAGTCCACCTATTGTTACATTCTCCTATAGTAGATAAGGGTTTGTAATCTATAGTGACGAATCCAAGAAGGTATTGTAATGTGTCATCTATAGAATGATATAGTTATATCTTATTCCTCATGATAATTAATGTTTCATGAGAAAAATTACCCAACTCATGATTTTGAGTGATTTATGATAATTTTTTCGTTAATGATATAAAGGTGTTATATTTATGGTGAAATGTGTGATATATATGTCATACACAAAATCTTAAAGTATATATTCACATATAAGGAGTTGAATATGAACCAAATATGATTGTTGGAGCTGATTAAATAATATAAGTTCTCAATACATTAACATACAAGGAAAGTGAACAAGGTTGTTGATGAACTGAGTTGAAATAATCATACTACCTTTTTTATGATGAGGATCACAAAAGATATAATATTTATGGATTAGAAAATGATGGATCTTGAAATTTTAAAGGAATGGTAGAAATATTATCTCAAATAAATGTTCAATAATCTATTAATGTGAGGGTAAAAAAGGCATAGAAGGATGATATAGAGATGAAAAATATGGTGAGATATAAAAGTGAATTTCTAGTTGTATGGAATGAAGAGATATATTTCAATTTTTTTATCTCAATTCTAGGTATTTCATAATCTTAATGCTATAAAATAAGGGTCTAAGAGAATTTTATAAAAAATAAACATACCATAATAGAAATGGGAAAACATCATCATGGATTTTTTTTTCGGAATCCCCAAAAAATATAAAGGGAATAATTATATATGGTTTATATTTAATAGACTTAAAAATTCAGCACATGTTATCACTAGCAGTGAAGATTTTAATATGGATTATATTTACAATATATACATTAATGAAGTGGCAAGGTTTCATGGATTGATACATCCCATTGTATCTAATTGGGATTCAAGGTTTACCAAAAATGTATGAAGAAGTATTTAGCATGATCTTTTTATGAAGTTTAGTTTTAGTATTCCGTATCATCCTTAAAAAAATGGTAAGTATGAGATAACCATTCAAACCATAGAGGATATATTGAGATCTTGTTTTATAAATTTAAAAGGTGGTTGGGATAAACACCTTTATAAAGTGTAGTTTTCTTATAATAATATATTTCACTCAAGAATTAATATGGCACCTTATGAAGTCCTCCATGTAAATAAGTAGAGAAATCTAATAAAATGGGATGAAATTAGAGAAAAAATCTATTGGTCATTGAGATAGTTTAAGAAATGGAATAGAAGGTTAGAGTCATTGAAAAGCACATAAGGTCAGTATGGACATGGATAATAAGTTATCCTGACATTAACTATCATGATATAAAATTTGAAGTTGGTGACAAGGTGTTTTTAAGAAATTATCAATGGAAAAAATTTATTAGATTCAGGAAGAAATAGAAACTAATCATTGGGTATATCTATCCCTTGAAAATTCCTGATCATATTAGGATAGTAACTTATCTTTTAGTGCATCCACCTAATATATCTCAAGTCCAAGATGTGTTCCTTATATCTATACTAAGGAAGTGAATACCTGATCCATCATATCTAATGAAATCATAGGGAATACCATTGGATCATGAAATTTTATATTTGGAACAACTGATGAATACTATATATCATATAGAGAAAGTGCTACGAAATAAGACCCCTCTCCATGTCAATGTTATGTGACGAAACCACCAGTTTGAGGAAGTTGAATGGGAACCCGAGGTTATAATGCGGTAGAAGCATCCTAAAATATTTGTATCTATGTGATGGAATTTTGGGTAAAAAAATTATTTTAAAGGGGTAGATTTTAACACCCAGAGATTTTAGGAAATATATTTTTTCGAATAAATTTAATTTCTTTGATATCTTTCTTTACACGAAACACCATGTTTTTAATGAACCATGATATATTATTAATATTACTACTTAAAAAAGAACATTATAACCTATTTGTTAAACTTGGTTATATGAATAGGAATAAAAAATTTAAAATAAATAATTATAATTATTTTATATAAATAAAATATATTGACAAAGGACTTAATTTTTAGTGAATTTCTTATATGTTTTGATAATAATAATTTCTCAATATATGTTTTTATTATTTTTTGTGAAAAATTATAGAATTTATGTTTTACAGTTTTAGAAAATTTATTTGAATAAATAAATTAAATATTTTAAATCTAAATGAAAAAAATTATATTTGAGTGAATTTTATATAATTTTATGAAAAGACTAATTTTTCAATGAATAGTAAAAAAACTCACTTTTATAAAAAAAATATTACTATTTAAAGGATTTAAAATATTTTATATTGTTTAAAAAATTAAAAAATTAGAATTAGTTCAATTATATGTTGATTAATATAATTTATTTCATTGGAATAAATTTCATATTGATATTAAAACATTCTTCTTATGTAAATTTTCTCTTTAGAAAACTTCTTTTTTATTATGTATTGTGGTTTAATATTAGACTGAAATTTTCCACTTATGTGAATGGAATTTGGAAAATAGATTTAATATTTGGATTTAGAATAATTAATATTTTATAATAATGTAAAATTAATTCTTGGATGAAATTAATTACAAAAATTGTGAAAATTTAATACTGTAGTTAAGGTTAAAATGAGTTTTCTAGGGTTTAAAGTAAACCAAATAAGAGTTAAAATTACTTAGAAACTTGTCCAAAACCCATTTGGTGGTCATATTTCAACATTATCACCACTATGGTTCGTTAATGACCCATTTTGGAGCCTTTTCATGTAAACAATTTGGATATAAAATATTATTTTTAAAAATTCCATGTGTGTTCTCTCCCCCACCTATAAAAGGCCACCCTCTCCTATTCTCTTCACCCTTCCAAAACCCTTTGGTTCTAACAATACATGACCAAATATATTTCTTAATTCTATCTCCACATCCTAGTTTAGTAATTTTGATTATGAATCCCTCCTAATAAGGATTTAGGTATAAATATAAATAGCTTCTATGAAGAAGAGGTAAAATTATTAAACTACTGTTTTTATTTTATTTCTTCTTTCACCTTATTAAAATCTTCTTATACTAGGTTATTATAATAAAAATATTATATACCATTTACTAAGATATTATTATGTTAATTAAATTACCTATATCTTTATCCTTTCCCATCAAATGTGAAATGAAACTTTATATCACATGTACGACTGACTAACAACTCATGAACCAATGTTATTCATTTTCCATACCCACCTCTCATGGCTAGATGTAATGATGGATTTAATGTTTATATATGATATTTTTTATATTATTATACATTTTGTATTATAATATAACAAATCCCTTCTTAATTTCTTGACAATGAGGATTTAGTCAATTTAGATCAATCAATATTTTATTAACCTAAGTATGAAATATAGTGTTTACACCCAAAGTCGATCTCTCAAGGAGGATGCTCACACACAATGCAATTCCATTGTCACTATAATATTATATATAATATAAAAATATTAAAATAATAATAATAGGTGGTTTTGAGATTCATGTAATATAAAATGATATATAAATATAAATTCAATAAAAAATAAAATGTTCTTAGAAGAAATAATAAAGGAAAATGTTCTTAGGATGTTATAGTGATTGAAATTATTGTTCAAAATAGTTCTCAATATTCAATTTAATGAGATGATAAACACATATAACACCACAATTTTTCATTTGAAATATCATTATCTCATACTGAGACCTCTTTATATGGGGAAAATATATTCCAAACAAACATCATCTAAGATATCTCTTTGCTGTCCATCACTATATATTCCATGTTCCATTGTATGTGTGATACAAATAGTGAAGGAGACAATAATTGATAAATGAGAAGAAGAACTCAGTGGTAGAGAAAATGGGGCGACCAATCACCATAATCTAAATAGCCACCACAAAAATCACCATAATCTAATAAATATAAATAATTTAATAATAAAAAACTCAATAAAAACTCCATTCCCAATCTTAAATAAACTCCATGATTATTTCTCTATTTTTATTGGAGTTGATAAGAGAAATATGTGAGGAGAACACATAAAATAAAATAAATGGAAGTAGGATATATGAATAGGAACACAAATATATTAAAACTATATTACAATTAAAGAAACTAAAATACTCTAAATCTATTGAATATTACTAACATATACTTACCCCAAGTTTCCAACCCATTTAATTAAAGAATAGATACTTTTTTATAGGGATAAGTGGTGAAAATTTTAGATCAAAATTGGTCCTCCATGTTTATATGCATGTTAGACTAATTAAATGACATAACATGGAAATATTATCCTAATAAAAGTTTCTTGGAGGATTATTTTGCATTAACCCACAAAATTTTATCTTGATTGTACATGGGATGTATGAGTTATGGCTATTTTACTATGAGATATTTATTTTCGCTAGGGGACTATTCGTATTCCCATGAAGAAAGTTACATAGCCATTATGACCTTGAATAAAATAGAATTAGGTGGGTCCATATGATTAATTAAATTTTTACCCTTTATGTTTTCTAAGTCCATGTATAATTTTAGCTATATTTTTCGACCTTGTTAGATATATAATCTCATCTATAAAGGTATCCAGATCTATACATAATTTTTGAGGCCCAAATTATGAGCTAGTCTTAGGCCTTCAAATGATAGATTGAGTCTTAGATCCAGTTGGTTGAAATGAAAACCATAAATAATAGAATCATAAAAAAGTAATTTCACAATTTCATTTAGTTTAGATAATTTTAAGGCCTAAATTCAAAAGGAAATTGAAATAGTTAAAATCCAAAAAATTTCCATTTTTGAAATAATCTCAAATTACTTATGAAACCAAAAAATGTAACAATTTCCCATAAAATAGAACTTTGGTGGGTTTAAAATTTTTAATTTAAATAATAAAATTTATTAAAATTTTATATTCATTATTTCAATTCTATGAGAATACAATAACATCACTCATGTGTATGACAGGCCGCTACCTCATTGAGTGATGTGATTCATTTTTCACTTACTATTTCACATGGAAGGTAATAAAGATAAATTTATTGAACATATGTGATATATATGAAATAAAAATTATTATATAAAGGTAATTTATTATTTTCCTTTTTTTTATTTTTTGAAAAATGGAAATAGAATTCATGTGTACATAGTCCACGAGCAATGTAACTCATTTTCTATCTTCAAATTTAATAGATTACTCTAAATAATTATATAATAAATTTATATGATATTAATATAATTCTTAAAATTATTTAGATGATATATCTATGATCAAAATGAAAGGATCACTGATATCAAACCAATACATAGATGAAAAATGAAGCAGATATTACTCGAAAGAACCAACGATACAAGACTCACATTTCCAAACTTAACACCAACCTGGAACACCCTAACCCCTGACATAGAAATAACTAGAGTATTCTCAAGATATCCAGTGAACATTCAACATATGATCCATCGTCTGGGATAACCATCTACATTTATCAGGGTCGGGCAGGGTAGAGCCAAAGAGTTTCCCCAACAAGAACACCTTGAAGACTAAGTTCTTTGCGAATTTGTCCCATGTTGGTATCTACACCATATTAAGAACTGACTACAATGGAACCTACATGGAAACTCTCAATTCATTTTCAAAATGTGGATTGAATTTCCCATTATGAACCAACTGACATAGTCCGACCCCAAACGTAGGGAGAAACATCAACACAAATCGGCCCGAAACCCCCATTCTAAGGGGAATTCAAATAAAAGAAACACTAGAAAAATGGTAAGTGAAAAAATGATTCATAAGGTCCATTACCCACATACATCTTCAAATGATCATTACCCAGAATCTAGAATTGGTCCAAATAAAGACCAATCAATTTAAGTTTTCACTAACAAGACAACCATTGACAAGCCTTCAAAAGATTACGATGAATGACTTTGAGTGCCCAAATCGACTACATTAGAAAGAAACATGTGTGTGTTCTTAGGAATGAGAAACAAAAAAATAATGAAAGACTCATTCCAAGAGAATATGCCTCTGGTTCACCCTCTACACTGGATGGAGAGCCCCTCTTGAGCACCTTGAAAAAATATATTTCCATTTGTCACAGTTCATTTGCTCTGACCCCAAATTACAAGGATAAGGTAGCAATCACCATTCTCTAGCCCAAACTTAACCCTTCAAGAAAAACTAGGACAAATTTCCCTTCAAAACATCTATAGTTCCTAAATACTTGAAGAAACACTCGACTTCCTCAAGTTACTCTACAACCCCTATCGATCCTCAACCACTATAGAGAAAACAAGAAACAATGAAATGGAGATAACCCCCCCCCCCACACCACTAGGGGTTTGGGTAAAACTTACAACTGAAAATGACCCTTCTAGGAACTTTGGAGATTTCTAGGCAACATACTTTAAACAATAAGAACAAAACCAACCTGAATCACATCACAAAACAAGCCTCTACATTTAACCATAAACCATTAACTCAAACTCAAAACATCGTTTTAACCTTGAAACACCAGCTCCAAAATAATCATCAAGCATATAGACTAATAAATCACAAAACCAAACCATAAAAAAATAAATTACCAACCAAAATAATGCTAAAGAAACATCACCAACCAAGCCTAAACCCCTCTTTCCCAATTGACCATTTTCAAAAACATCCAATTTCAAAACCATCAGAATGATAAAACAACCTTTTTAAAACCCACATTCATTTTTAAAATTTCTTATACAAAACTCATCCCAACACACCAATAAAAAATACATTCTTTTGGAAAACAAAAAAGACTTGGAAACTAATCACCCACCATTTTTATTCTATAAAACCTCAAATATATATGTTCTTGTGCCAACCCATGCACCCATCCATGTGTAACAACAACTATCCATACATGTGGAAATCCATAGGAATACCAAAGGTATAATAAATGATTTCCAAATTCTAATTTTCAAGAAACATCCACTCTACATTTCTCAAAACATTCCAAAACCCCCCAAAAATATTTCTGGATCTAGTTCTGATTCACACTTCATAAAAGATTTCAAATATCCCCAAACAGATCCCAAAAGAACATCCATTTTCAAAATAACTCATTTCATTTTCAAACAAACCAATATTTTTATTTTTGGAAATCCAATTTTAATAAACCAATATCCAATTTATGAACCAAGAAAAACACCACAAACCAACTAAAAATCACACGAAGAGCATACCAAAACAACCAATTCACTTAACAAATTAACATTTGAAAATTCTCAAGTAAAGAACTATGACACACAGCTTAGTCACATAGTTTGTAAGACTGTGCACCAACCGGGTGAGCACATAGGAAGTCATCAGAGGTAATTTCATGGTCTATAAATGGATTTCCAGGTAGTGTACAACAACCATGAACCCCTATAAAATGACCAAAAAAATTAAATACAAACCAAAAACATGCTAAAAAGACTAAGGAACTTAAAAAATCGATATCCAAGCATGAAATCCGAGCCAAGACAACCCGGAACACCCTAGAAATTCAAGTGTCATTCAGAATAGGTGGTGATCAAGAACCTACCTACAATTGAACACTTGAATTCTGACACTCATAACTAAAAAATATCAGACATCTCCAAAGGACATGGGCTAAAACTCCTTTGATACCATTTTTTCATGAACCATCCCGAGTCTACCCTGAACCGGTCACCTGAGATAGTCTGCGGCATAGACCGAAGGGCGTTCTTGATCTCCACGGACTGGAAATGTTTTCTAGGAAACAAAACAAGCAGTTGGGAATGATTTATCCTTGAAAATAAAAGATAGATGAACAAAAATAAACTAAAAATATATGTAAACCCTAATAGTGAAAAAATAAAATAAATATGACCAACTAGACATACCTCCAAGTGACCCAATGTGTCACCACCGAACACAGAACTATGTTCACTCCAAGAGTAATCCACGACATGAAACTAAAACTGAAAATTAGGTGTGAGCACCTAGATTCTTAGTAGGAAAGACAAGGGATAACAACTCCCCATGCCCATACCTTTAATAAGAAAATTAATCATGCTAGTTTGAAAATAAGACATATTGAAATAATGTTTTTCATTTTTACAAAATAAAGTAACAAGTTTACATTTTTAAGAAAAAAATTTCTATTCCTCTACATTTTCAAAATAGAATCCAATAATGCATTAAAATTTCCAAAATGAAAGGAAAACAACTTAGATTAATATGTGGTTTGAAAAAATGATACATCAAGTGAGAAACAACTAAAATGAAAACTCGCATAAAAAACATCATGTCACAAATGAGCACCATGGGAAATCCCTATAGGTAACTAGCACAAGTGGGGCCCTAGAACCGCATATATCAGTAAAAAGTAACCATAAAAATTATTCATTATCATGAACGAGCCACTAGTAGGGAATATTACCATAACCTAGTGGTCCCCAATATCATTATAATAGTTTTGTTAGTGTTGTATGTGTCAAAATTGCTAAGTGAAACAGGGATGATACCACTCCAGATCACTATTGAATGAGTTCTAGTCCACCCACCTAGATACCTAGGGTTACCAATGTGTTATATTTCAAATGGTCGTGTGGTTTTATCAAAAGAAAATAAATGAACATAACACTTTTTTATCAAAAAACCATTCACCCTCGCACCATCGTTATCCCTCCTTAAGTGCATTGTCCTTTTTATTTCACACAATATCACATAAGCCTCTTCATTAGGAACATATCAAAAATCACACATTTAATATACACATCATGTTTCTAAAATAATGAGGCATGCCTTAATATGGGTTTTTCACATTCATAAATCATTTTCAAGGTGCCAAATGGGCCTCATTACTCCACATGAAATAATTTTCTTTAGAAAACAAGTTCACCCAAAACCCATTTTGGAAATCACTCTAGAACTCTTTGGAAATAAAACAGGTCATTACCCTTTAAAAAAATCGAATGAAAGGCCAGATGTCTTTGTAAATACACATTACACATTTAAAACATATAGAAAAGAAACACTTTTCAAGAACCAAAACCATTTGCATATACTTATATACATAGAATATTCATTTCATATAAAATCAGAAAATATACTTTCCAAAGAACACTAAGAAATAATGGAAATTATAAATAAAGATCCAGGCATTGTGAACCTACCTTAAAGTGGAATAAAGCTATCCACTTTGGCTCTTGAAGCTTTGTAAATAAAATCTGTAGCTCCCCCACTAAGCATATGCACCATCATATACATGCAAGGAAACTTAGACCATATGCACACATTCACATGGCCCATGAACATGTGCAAGGGGATCCTTAAAGTTATGCTTATACCTGCATACTATTCTCCACTCACCTGCGTATACATTTTATATATACACATAGGAACACCTAGCCCCTACATGTATATTCAATTCCATGGATGAATATAAACATAATGGGGGAACCTACATGTATATATTTACTTTCCTATATACACACAGGTGAGTCGCCGTTGGACCGACAACTTGAAACCACTTAGAATAGTCCATCACAATACAAAAAAATTAGAAGTAATCTTAAAACATCAAAAGAACACCATAAATCAACTGTGAAACCAACTAGCAGCATAAAATTCCATACCTCAAAACAAAAAACTTTTGACAAAGGAAGTCTGAGACCACTTCTCCTACACACATATACATTTCCACATATATATATATATATATCCTTTGATCCAATCACATATTTTCCACACCATGAGGGTTCATGAGCAAGGGGGATTGTATTTATACATGCCTCCCATGTATATATGTATAGGCATTTGCTGGAAACCACCTGAACTCAAAATGCGATGACCACAACTTACTACAACAATTGCAAGGGAGACTAAAAATTATCAAAGAATCCAAACAAAACCAAATTAAACAATACAGCGAGAGAAAACTCACCTTGACTAGTGACCGATGGATTGAAACAAACTGAAACAACATGACACCATCAGCGCACCTTAAAATAATTACCAAATACTCATAAATCACAAAATCCCCAATATAAATTAAGCCACAATAACAAAAGAAGAAACACTTACCCAAAAACATTAGCGGGAAGAAAAAATAAAAGATAATCACTTCTCCTTTGTTGACGGTTTTTAGAACACACATGAACGAGACCTGATGAAGACTTTGCATAACATAGAACATAAATAACACCAAAAATCCTGGTTAGAACCTAACCCTAGGTTCGGAAAAATTTTGTAGGTCGATGGGGAGAGCAAATCACGATCAGAAATCGAAAGAGGGGGGATTGGAGAGACATAACCTATTGATTTGAAGGATAAATGTGAAGAAAAATGATGGGAATGAAAAATCAGAGTTGGATCCTAGAGGAGGGGGTGGCTTGCGTGCTTAGGGTCTCGACCAGGGTGTTTCACTATGCGGTTTTGAGGGGGAGTTGGGAGGGGAGGCCGTAGAGACGGAAGATTGGGAGGTGGTGCATCACACAGTTAAGAGGAGGGGGGGATCATGTGTCAAAGGGGAGGGGGAATTGGGTGCGTAGGGAGGAAAGGGAGGAGGTCCTCTATAGGGTTTCCAAACAAATGAAAAAAATAAAAAAAGTAAATAAAAACTAAGCATAATAATAACACTATTAATAATAATAATAATAATATTGATATTAATAATTATATTAGCCCAAAAATGTAATAAAGGAAAATAAAAATACAATGCACCAGTCCAGGGCATGACAAAATATATCATTTACTATTTACCTTTTCATTCACTGAGAAATGATAATGTCGTTTGTGCGTATGTGTGGAATACTGCCTCCACGAAGTGATGTTATTTATTTTTTATTACTATATCACATGGATGATATATATAAGTATATAATATGGTATTTACGATATTTTTATCATTATTTAAATATAAAATAATAATTTCATTCCTTATATAATGATCATTGAAAAATGGAAATGTTACTCATACGTATGTATGACCTACCATCTCCATGATTGAATTTTTTTTAATTTTTTATAAGAATGTTTTATTATTAGTTTTAAAGGTATAAATTATGTATAAGAATGATAATTATTTCATGATAATTATTCTAGATGTGTCGAAACAATTACCTCTTTGAGTACAATCAACACACCCAAATTGTTTTGAAATAATGAATTGAATGTCCTAAAAACACACGACATGGACTCAATTGATTAATAATATAAATATTATATTATAAATAAATAAAATAAATAATTAAAGTGTCAGTTATTAAAAAATTTAAAATTTTATCAATTAATTAAATAATTTATAATTATCTTATTTTATAGGAGTTAAAGGATCTATATGGAAAGTCAGGACTCAAGGTAAAAGATTTCGTCTCAATTTGCTACCATTAAGGAATTTTTTATTACTTTGAACCAAATTTAATGTATATAGTGTATATAAAACTATTTAATTTAATATCATGAATCATTAATATATCATTTTATTTATGTTACAATTGGACTTATTTCATCTGTTGTGATTTGACCTGAATATTATAAAGTGTTAAGGAATTTCATAACTCAATTTCTTTTCATTGGGTTTTATTAATTATTCATTATATTTGATATTCATAGATTATACGTGTAATAATGTTTGATAATATTATGTTTTAATTACACTTGTTTTTTGTGGACTTAAATTTGGTACACATAATCTATCCATTGATAAATTCTCACTTCAACGTTATGATCATTTTAAGGGTTTCTCACTTTAAATTGTCTTTTTTGGGACACATGTTATGTTATACACCTATCTTATTTTATGTGGTATATATTATTCTCATTTGATATGTTATATCATGAATATACATAATTTCTTAATATTTAATGTTTTTTTGAATTTATTCACTCATGGGGATTATTATTGAAGAGTTACTAAAGAGGCAAAGGCTTTATCTTTTAATATCCTTTATTTTGGGAATGTGTAAGTTCATAGTTAATTTAGAAGAAACTATATGATATTATTTTATTGAACAAATTTTTTTTATTATCAATAATTTATTAATTTATTTTATATGTTTGATTTCCATTTACACCCTTATTAACTGAATAAATATACTGAAATTTGTTTGTAAGTAATACTGATATTGTATCTTTCTTTTAGATTTGGAATCATTCTTTTAGGTTTGGAATCATTTTCTTTCATATCAATATTTTATAAAATTTTATAAAAAGTGTTATTTTATAGACATAAATTATGTATTAAATCCATTTTTCATGATCTTTTACCTTCCTTTAAATAGTATTAAACTTAAATTTCTCAATGTTTTTCCAATGGGTCACTTCTGACTACCTTTACAAAATGTTTGAACATAATGTTTATTTTTACATTTACAATATAAATAGATTTTCTTTCCATCATTTACATTATTTTCCTTAATGTTTCCTTTATATTTTTAAAGTTTATTTTCAAAAGAAATTATTTTCAGAATATTTTTTGAATTTTTACTTTTTAAAAGTTGCTTTCAAAGTAAAAAAGGACATTTTCTTCAAGAATGTTTTTAATTACCTTTTAATGGTATTTAAATTCATCGTAATAAAAAAAATGATATTAATTACATTAAAAGAGTAGTATGTGGTATTTATTCCATTCTTATTCATTATTTGGATGGATTATAAGATTTTCATGGAACCTGTTTCTTATCCATGAGTTAATCAAGAAATCCAAGAACATTTTTTTTATTATGATTGAAAAGTAAATTATTATAAATTTTTTATTCATGAATGGTACATGAACATTATTAATCATGAATGGGTGATCCTGGGACATCTTATACAAAGTATTGATACCCATTATAGCTCATGGGTGAGCCCGATATAGCTTATATAATGGGTTTCCCCTGACAGTGTGAGGTGAGACTATTATAAAATATATGATGGGTGCACCCAGATAGCACTAGGTGAGCCTGTTATTACTTAAACAATGGGTACACCCATATAGTTCTCTCATGAATTAGTTAATGTTCCTTATCCATTAATAAGTGAAAGATTATTTTTCTAGAGGGTTTATCCTATAGATTTAACTAGTATCCTGTAATTTATAAAATGGGTTTAAAAGTGGTTATGAAGATGATGTTCCAAGATACCAACAAATTTTCTTTATCATTTTAATGGTTTTAGTGAATCCTTTGATCATTATTGAAATCACATGGCCCCTGATTATTGATTCTTATAACTCTTAACTTTTATAAATCTTTATTCAATGTTCCATGATTGATGATCCTAGTATTGATGGGTATGAATTTTCTTATGTTATGAGATTGTAATTTGATTATGTCATAATACCTTTATACTCATATTTTTCTCACTGATGACAGCCATATATAATTTATTATGTTCAACCTTACTAGGAATTTGAGTTCACCCTTATTATATTTCCTTTTAATCTAGTTATCAAGAAATATGTTACATGAATTAAATAAACAAGGGTTTCATATGGATGATGTTGATGACATAATATAGAATATGAAAATCTAGGTATATTTTGAAAGATAAAATCTTGAGGTCATGAGTGTTTTGTATATATGATTTTGTGCTAATTATATTAAACTCAAAACCTTAAATTTCCTTGGGTATGTAATCGATCCAATATTTTGTTTTTATGTTGTAATTTTTGGATAGATAAAATTAGGTCACCTTAATCGATATCAAATCCAAAAATGTAAAGCTTATGATTTTAGAATCATATTTGGGAGTGAGGGATCTCAGATGTTATATTTTATGAGGTATATATACCACCCATTTTATATGTATATATTGAATATATTTCTATTCATGATAATTAATGTTTCATTTAATGTTATTATTTGATGGGTCTTACGATTAAAAAGTTAACAAATTTTTAAGGGATTGATTTTATAATCAATTTGTTTATAAATATTGTTTATGATTATTCTTTCAATGATGAAATATTATGATTTATTTCTCAAGAAATTTTTGATTTTTCTTTTACTCTAGTTATTCCATGAGAATACATGTTTCCCTTCATTTTACTCTCTTTATGCACCCAAGATTCCAAAAGAGTGTTTTTAAAGGAAACAAAATTTATTTCTCTATTCAGTCAAAATCATTTTTCTTCCTTGTCCATGTTTTATAAATATGTTTTAATGTACCTCTATGATTGTTTAAATATATTTTTACCCTTTTTTGTAACACCCTGAGGCTTTATAATATTATCATTTATAAATAAATTTATTTTTGTTTCATTAAATATTTCACACAACACCATGTTAATCTTATGATACACACAAAAATGAGTTGGCCTACGATACACACAAGATCTAGTTTTACCAAACAACAATATATTAATAAATTATTATTTAATATAATATATAACTTAGCTATTAAATTACCAGTTATGAATAGTATTAACTAAATTTTAAATTTCATATATTCAATATAATTTTAACATTCATATTATGTATTTTCTTGACATGATATAAGTAAAGATTCCATTTTTCAAATAAAAGAAGTATTTTCCCAAAAATGCAATTTTTCCACCTTTTGAGGGAGAACCAATTTTAAATCTAGTTTTTGAAAATTATATATATTATATTTAACAAAATAAACTTCTATTTTTGGAAGCAGAATATAAAAATTTACTTTGGATTAATTTTTTCTATTTTTCTGAGAAATTTTATGTTTTGACGAATAGTAAAAATATACTTTATATTAATTGAAAACAACTTTATTTCATCAAAATAATTTATGTTGATAAATTATAATATTGAATGGTTTTAAAGTAAAAATATAATATATTTTTGTTATTTAATACAATTTTTGGTCATTGGCATTAATTTTATAATGAATTTTGATGTAAAAATATTTCAATATTTTGCAATGTTTTAACTTTTAAAAACCCATTTTTTATTTTAACAATGGGATTAATTTTAAACTAATTAATAAAATTTCTGTGTTTTGAATTTTTAAAAATGAATTATATATTCTGAATTAGTGGGTCTAAATTATGTAAATTGGTTCCTTTTATTTTTGGGCATTATGACAATTATATTTAGTAAACTTTGTTTACTACCATGGTTAAGGGTAAATAAGGTTAATAATAGTAAAAATAGTATTATAATTACCCGAACACTTTTCCTAATTTAATTGGGTAATTTTGTTTTGACCGAAATAATCATTGGAACGATTTTGGGATCACATGGATCCACTTGGATGACTTTAATATATTTATAATATTATATTTAAATAAAATCAAATTATTTTATACTTTTGATTTTAACAAGTAAAAAAAATTAATTTGAAGTTATATAAGTTATATGGTCAACAATAAATATTAATTGTAAACAAAAAAGTTTATCTAAATTATGGTAATTTATTTATAATTTTATAAAATATAATATTAAATTTAATGTTGACACAATGATGATGTAGTAGTTGATTTATTAAAGAAAAAATCAATTAAATGATATTAATAATATTAAAATAAATATAATTTAACCATTTTATTCCATAAATTATGTTTTTTTGGATCCATTGACATATTAGGGATGAGTTAATGTAGTTGTTTTGAAGGAATCATGTTTTTATGATTTTATAAAAAGACAAATAACAAAGTGTCAAAATTGATCTAAATAAGATTTTAAAATAAATAATAATTTATTAAATGATATATAATTTATAAAAATATATAATTAGAAAATATTACTATTATAATGTTAAGGATATTATAATGATCAATTTTAAATCATTAATGGGAACTTTTATATGAAAATGGAATATATATTATTAAAATTAATGAATGCGACAAAGTGTCATACTCTCATTTATTAGAAGTTTTCTAATTTTAATATAGGGATAACCTAGAGAAAAATTAAATAATGAATATTATTTGGAAATATAAAACAATTATCTATATCATAGTAATTTATTTATAATTTTTAAAGACTAAATAATTACCACAATTAATGACACAATAGTGATTACGTAACTATTTTATTAATAGAAATATCAAATAAAGGATATTAAAAATATTAAAATAAATATAATTTGAAATAATTAAGGTGATAAAAATATTATATAGGTCACTATTAAATTTTTATTAGTATATTAAATGATTTGGTTCAAAGTTATCATTCTTTTTTGACTTTATTTAAAGTAAAATTAATGAATATTGTCAAAATTTAAACTACTGATATTTTATAAAAAATAATATTTTATTAAATTATTTAAAAATAATAAAAATCAATAAAATTTAAAAATTGATTATTAAAAAGTCTCACATGTTATAAATTTTCCATTTATGGTCAATTTACACCATATAAGTAAATAGTTTTATCCATTTAATATTTAGAATATTATTACCACAATTAAAATTAAATAGAATAAATAAGGATAAATAAAAATGGTAAGGTTTGAAATAAAATAAAAAACATGTCTAAATTTTATTGGTTGAGAGTATCTCGACCCATACTTATCTTAGATTTTAAATAATTCACTTCTGAGCCATTTTTATTTGAAAATATATTTATATTTATCTAATATTTTGATAGCTTCTTAAAGTGTCCCTTACCTATCTTATAAAAGGTCACATCTCCTTCTCTTTTATTCACACCTCTAAATCCCTTTGGATAAAAAAAACTCTTCCTAATTATCCTAAAAATTCCCTCAATTCATTATATATTCCATACTTTGGGTTGAAATCCATCTTAAGGATTCCTTTGGTTCAAATCAAAAGAAGATACCCAAAAAAATGGAAAATTGTTTTATCAACTCTTTCAAAGTTATTTTCTTATTCTACTTTCTATTCCTATATTGTTTCCATAAAAAAGTAATAAATAAAATATAATATAAATTTTTAGATATTATTATAATTATGGGATAGCCATATTCCTCCTTTTATCTATCTTACAAATAACAATGTCACTATGCATGCGTACGTACGACTTACCATCTCCACGTCGTGCTATAATTTTTTATTAAACACTACTTTATTTGGATTGTTATAATGATGAGTATAGTGGATATAAATAATGAATATAAAATTATAATTATTTTTTATAATTAATATACTATCTAATTCCATACCATTTAACCATCAAGGGAAGGATACAGTCGCTTGTGCGTACGTACGACCAACCATCTCCACGATGTGGTGAGATTCATTATCAATGTTAACCATTAAAGAATGATTTTAAAATTTATATGATGAGTAAAAATAATAATTATGAACTTAATATTATTTTGTATACGAATAATATGCATACTATTCATAAAAACTTGACTTAAACAAAAAAGCATGAATGGAAAAATTAAGTAGTTAACAACCGAAACAAGGGTAATACTGAAATATTATTAAAAAAATGATATAAGAGGATCATATATGATATCATAAATATGGATACTATCCTGGTATAATTTAATAATATGTTTTAACCATTATACAGGATGTTAATGCACCCTCGACTAAAGTGAAGTACAAGTTAAGAGTTAAGTTTAAAATCTCATTATTATCTGATGTTGTTTATACATAAGTATCTATAGAGACATATTTATCATCCATGTCCATGTTTCTTAAAAATGTATTTAAAAATATTACTACTATTTTTTAAAATCATTTTTACCCATTTTTTAATTTTTATAAATTTTTTAGAAAGGAATATTTCTGTCATTTTCTAAATGGGGTACTTTATGACCTTTTCAAAAAATTAAAGAAAGAATATTTTTTTTACTTATACCGCACGAGTGGCTATTTTCTTCCATTACGACACCTTAAAATTTTTAATATTCCCTTACAATATTACAAAGTTATTTTCAAAAGAAATTTTTTCTTTTATAATTGTGAATATTTTAAAAGATTTCAAAGTAAAACAAGATATTTGTCTCTAAGGGTTTTAATGAATTTATTAGATTATTTTCATCTATGTCAACATCCCTTATTGGATTTTATGGTTAATTGAGTTTGATTTGTTATGATAAAATATTTTATATTGTAGTGAAGGTTTTATGATATTTTTGACTACGATTGTTCTATTTTTATACCATTCATGGTTTAAGGTTAAAGTATTAACATTTTGTATACTAGTTTTAATACAAATGTTTATGTTATGTTTTATCATTTTCATATGAGGAATGTATTGGACTTAGTAAGTCACAGGAGGGGACCCCTATATCCCCTCAATTCATTGATAGGTCTCATGAGGCAATCTAGTGTCTTTGAACGAGGCCTTGATGGTATGGTTATGTATGGTCTTAGCATGAGGCCATGATGGTATGGTTATGATGTCTGGGATTATGTATTTCCTCATTATGAGATTAGTTATTAATATTACACATGATTATTCAACTAGTAGAATATCCATGTGAATGGTTATATTTAATTATTTGATTTATTCTTGCCATATTATGCTATAGATTATGTTTAAAAGGCATGTGTTTCAATTTTATATCATTCCTTAAAAGTTTATTTTTTTTATGACAGTTTCCTCTATATTTTTTAACCTTACCAAGCATCTCAGCTCACCCCTTTATTATGTTTTATTTTTTTCCAGGATTCCAAGAAGTATTTTATGATTTATATGTAGGGTAGAGCTGGGAGAATAATGGCGTTATCAAATAATTATCTATGTTTCATTTATTCTTTGAATTGAAATGTAAATTTCATGCATGTAATATATTTTCCAAGACTGCTAAACTGATTGGTCCTTCAGGATTTTATTCCTTTTAATCATTCCAATATATTAAAATAATACACTATCTTTAGGAAATTAGGTTCTGGGTGATATATTTGGTATCATAGGAAGTTTAGAAACAACCTTGGAAATAGATTTAGAAAACATAGATTGGGTATCATAACCCTAATATTGTATTTGAGGATAACTATATAGGACCATCATAAAATTTTGGTAATGTAGATCTTATTTGGGTATTCCTAGAAAATAAATCCTTGTCTGGATACTACAAGTGGACGTAGTTTTGGAGTAGACGTACCTATGAGTAAAAACATCGACAAAGTGTTCTGGGCTTGAATCGGGGTAACCTGGTACACGATAATGAGCCTTACTATGCACCTAGTTTTACACTCTTGGGGGATATTATTAAGATAATTCATATTTTATTTACCTACCATTACAAAGAATTTAAAATTAATGATTCCCCCAAAGTAACATAAGTTTATGATTCTAGGATTTACGTTGCTCAAATTTGTGCTATGTGCTATACCATATTTAGAGTTATACAAAATTCATAACTTTATAAGTTAATCCAGTATATTCCATCTTATAGAAATGGGGCATAGTATAAGGAATGATAACTCTACCAATGAACATGAAAAAAGGAGTTAGAAGTATCATATCATTCATGGCTTAAGCCAACATTTGGAAGAGAAATAGTATCCCATAAATTATCTTTATATAAGGAAATAATATCACATGTGAATATGATAAGTAAATAATTCTTTGAGTCCTATGGATTTAAAAGGAATTAATAGAATAAGATTATGGAAAAGAAAAAGATAGATAAAGGGAAGGAGATAAAGAAGGATTTTTTGACATGTGATAACTGTGGAAAGAATCACCATGGTAAATGTTTGAAGGAAATGGGAGTTTTTTTATAATTTTAGAGAAAATGATGCCAAGTTCTTAATTGTAAGGGTAATAAAAAGATTTCCAATGTATAATGCTTCAACTATAAGGATATGGTACACTATGCGAATCAATTTACCAATAATCAAAGGAATACACCCCAGATGATGTTATTGGATAATGATCAAGTTATGATACTACTATAGATGGAGAGGATCAATTAATATTCCTATTCAAGAATTATTTCATTTGAATATTTTATTATAAATGTATATAAATATCCATCCTTAAACATTACATAATCATGAGTTAATTCTGTAATTTTACATTCATCCACATCAAAGATATTTTTATGTTTAGAGATGTAGAGAATTAGGCCATAACTCAAACATAACAACTTAAATATTACAAAGTATACACTTCTAATCACTATCCATTTTTTCATAAAACAAAGAATTTTAAAAATGAACATGGTTTAGTTCCACATTTAAACATAATAACTTTTTCTTGATCCCTTCTTTGACTCTATTCTACTCTAAATCACATGAATAACATTTCAAAACATGGGATGTGCATAAAAATCTCAGTTAGGGATAAACAAAGAAGGAAAAACTATTAGTCTTGAGAAAAAATTTAAACCAAGAATACCTTATCATAAATTAGTAATTTTTAACTTATAACGTTATAAATAATATTGAATAAATATAAGCTCATTTATTACCTTTTTTTGTAATGAAAAGATTACCAAAAAACCCATAGAAAGCAACATATTACATATAAAGTTAACTTGGGACATAAACAAACTTAAATGGAATAACCATATGGTTGAATTACACACATATAACTAAATGGAATATCCATACGATCGACATCGATACCCAATGCATTTAAGGTTATAACATAATCACTCGTCCCTAGTTTATTATGAAACCACCTGTCTTTAGTTTATCATGTAACAACTCGTCTTTTGTTTATCACGTAACCACCTGTCAAATTTTCAAGTACCATGATATAATCATACCACATAAAATATTACAATCTTAAACATTTAACACATAAAATTTCATTTTCTATAACAAGAAATCATTTCAAGATATTGAAATATTCAATCCACTTCCCAAACCATTGAAAAAATTTAATATAGACTTATGAATCAAAGTATTCCATACCACTTGAAACTTTTCAAAGAAATTAACATTTTAAAAAATTCATGTCTATATAAATAAATTCATAAAAAACATTGTGAAAACATGTAAATGAAATAAAATTATTTAGAAGAATAAATATTTAAAACATTTAAAATTATGTTTTAGTTAAATAGTACCTTAACACTAAAGAAACACTTGAATACAAATACTTAAGGAATAACATTAAGTAAAACATTAAATATCATGAGAATATACTAATTCATGATATAACATGTCAAAATAGTTTTATATACACATTATAAGATAATTAAGGTGAAAAACATCAAGATATTCCTCAATGAATGGATATTGAGATGAAGTCCCTTACAATGATCGTATCATTAAATTAATGATAAATAAATGATATAATTATGTAGGATAAATATAAATACACCCAATATAAGTGGATATTCAATGTAAAAAAACCTGGGGTCATTCACACATATTCTTGGAAAGAAAAACCAATTACATGGATATTTAACTCAAGTAATGTAAATTGAGTTAAGATTTCCCTCACATTGAGTCTGACTTGTCTCGTACATTCTTTATTTTCCTCTTACTTAGGTAACTTCTTTTGGTTTATACCAAAAAGATTACTTGGTAGGATTTATTCCCTAAGGGAGGCTTATAAAGTGAGGGGAGGTATCATAAGAAGAGGTTTGGGAAGGTCTTGGCCTAACCAAATGGTTATTGAAGTGTGAGTATTAGAGAGGAGAGAGTACCTTTTTATATGATAGGGAAGGAGCACCCTTGAAAACTCTTATGTTATTAAATTAACATAAATTAAATTTTTAATTAAAATGGATTGAAAATGATATATGTCTAACATAAGATGAGTATAGTTTTAAATCCTCTCATCCAATAATTTTTAGACATGTATTTATTTTATTTTAAACCTTATCTTTTCGATTTACCCTTAATTATTCTCTTTTAAGTTTAATTGTGGTAAAAACATTTTATTTATTAAGAGGCTATTAATTTTAAATATATGGGGTTAATTTCACATAATTGTAAACTTAATGAACTTTTAGAAATTATCATATTCACTTTGTGATTTTAAACTATTTTTAGGTTTTTTAAATAATTTAATAAATTACTATTTTTATAAAACATCAATTATGTCAATTTGTACACTATTCATTTTATTGAATTTAAATAAAATCCCAACAGAGAGATAAATTATAACCAAACCATTTAATATTATTATAACATGTAATATTCACAAAGAATAATTGTTTATGACATAAATTTTGTCAAATAATATTTATTTTGTTATTTACAAAAATCATTTTTGATTCCTTCGTTAATAAAGAAATCACTGCATCATCATTGTGTCAAAATTAAATTTAATTATTTAATGTAAAAAAATTATAAATAAAATACCATGATGTAAGATTTTTTTTATATTTCTAATTAATATTTATAGTCTAATACATAACTTCTATAATCTCATATTAAAATTGTTTTAGAAAGATGATATATGTTTTTAACATATTTTCCTTTACTTTAAATTAAAAGTTAGAAGTGTCATAACCACACCCATATAGCTTCCAAAGGCCAAATTTTCATTCCAAGGGTTTTATTGGTCGTCCATATCTCATAAAATAGGATTAATACAAGTTTTAGGATAGTTTTATATTATTATAATATTATCATTACCCTTATTTACCTGATTTACCCTTTAACCGTGGTAAATAAAAATAATTACTACAATTACTATTTATCATGCCAAAAAATAAAAGGGTCATATTTAAAAAATTTATACCTTATGATTCCAAAAATGGAATCAATTTTTTCAAATTTAAAACATAGAAGCTGCAGTGATTAATTTAAAATTAATTCTCGTTGTCAAAATGAGAAATCAGTTTTTTTAAATGTAAAAACCATCAAAATGTTGACATGTGTTAATGTCAAATTTCAATGTGAAATTACCTAAAATGAATAAAATTAGATTAAATCATAAAAAAAAAAAATCCTATTACACTTTAAAACTAATTAAAAAGAAAATCTAACTATATAAACAAATTATACAAAAAGGATGTTTTGAATTAAAATGCAATATTTTTCACTATTCCTTAAAAAATGAATTTCATCAGAGAAATACCAAAATTAAACCAAATTAAATTTTTATGTCCTGATTATAAATAAGATGTTTATTTTTTTTCAATATAACATATAACATTTTCAAAAACTATATTTAAAAAGGGTTTTCCATTAAAAGGTGGTAAAACATCATTTAAAAAAATATTAGAGTATTTTATGCTTAAAATTGGTTTTATTCTTATTTTAAGACTATAAAATTTATTTTATGAATATAAAGACATTTAATAAATATGTTTAAACATAATATAGTTAGTTATGTTCATTCCCTCCAATACAAATACTAGGCATTAACTACCATTTAAAATAATAATATCATACTGTTTATTTATGCTCGATGTAGCGTATCACGTACGCTATTGAACATAGTGTTTCTTTCTTAAAACTAAAGATGTCACAATTTACTAGTTATAATAATTATTTAGTGCATAAGGATTGTATTTAATTACAATTTCATTAAGGATTTGAGATTGTATGGTACCAGGAAAAGTGGAACTCTTGCAAGTTAAGCTTTTTAGAAAATATATGGTTGATGGAAAGATAACCCTCAATATGTCTCTGATACTGAGATAATGATGTTGGGATAAAGAGATGATTTATTTGGATAATTTATATTAGATATTATTTATTACCTTGGAACTGATTAATGGTTTTTATTCCATCATTTTTGTATTTTACATCATTTTTGGATTTAAGCAGCATATCCAATATTCTATGTTTTATGTAAGGAATAAGGAAGCATGAACATATTAAATAGGGTTTTATGGTAATTCACGGTATTACCATGTTTTAGGAGAATAATAGATGAAGGTATTCATATGTTGGGATTGTGACAAAAATAAATGCATTATGTTGACTTTAGAAATTTAGCGACATTTTTTATAAATTTTTAGACTGTGATTTTGGACAGATGTACTTTATATAAGTTTAAATGTTGGAATATATTAAGTTAATAATTAGATAGTATTTTTTAAGGATAAATAATTATTTATTATTATTTTTGGAATTTTATAACAAAATATTTTTAAGAAAAGGATAACCTGAGGGTCAGGCGACAACCCATCGCGTCCGGCAAGGCCGTGAGACTTGAACCTACAACCGAAGGGCAGTAAGGGTGAATCACATACCACTAGCCTAATAATTGTCTTAGTTAGTATAACATAGTTTTATTTTTTAAAATAGTATTAAAAATGAAGTATAAGTTCATTTTTATAACGTTATACAATTAATATAAATAGAATATTTTTGAATTTTATTGTCTTTTAAAGAGAAAGATGAGTTTGTGGTAGGAATTAATTAATGGATGAAACACTAATTTTCAAGTATGTATTCTTACTTGATATTTTAATATATGAATTAAATTAATTCTTAAACCCTAGAAAAAGGATCTTGAAACCAAAAATTCAGTCTTAGTACTTTTTCCTATGAATCAAATTTTCCCATAGATCATCACATATTTCGAGCTTTGTGATTGTTAACTTTCTCCTAATCATGTTCTCTATCACTCTCAATCCAAACATGATGGTTATATTTTTATTCCATGTTCATTTTTTACTACATATAAATATTATATGTTTTATCTAAGAGGATCTTCATACTTCCCATTATTTATTTTAGAGTAGGGGTCTCATTAATCATTTTTCTGATGTGATATTTTAGTAAAGTTGCTTTGAAATATCAAACCCCTAGTTTTTGATCCCAAGTTCAAATTGCGATGATGAATGTTATTAAAGGAGGGGAGAATGTAACATCCTGAGAAATTATCATATTTTTTTTTTATTTATTTTTACGCAACACCATGTTAAGCTTACGCTACAAAAATAATGAGTTGTTTTGCGTTACACATAAGGCCCAGTTTTACTAAATAAAAATATATTATTAAATTATTATTATATAATATAATATATAACAAAACCATTAAATTAGTGGTTATGAATATTAATAATTACATTTTAAATTTTCTATATTCCATAAAATTTTAACATTAATCTTATGTATTTTCTAGACATGTTATAATAAAAGATTAATTTTTTTGGATAAAAGAAGTATTATTCAAAAAATATAGTTTTCCCCATTTTGATGGTGCACCCATTTTAGATATAGTATTTAAAAATTTAATATAATATATTTGACAAAATAAATTTCTTCTTTGTAATAGGGATATAAAAACTTACTTTGGATAAATTTTTGATATTTTTCTGATAAGTTTCATGTATTGATGAATAATAAAAATATACTAGATTTTAATTGAAAATAACTTTTTTTCATAGAAATAATTTATGTGGATAAATTATATTATTTGATGGGTTTAAAATAAAAATATAATATATTTTTATCTTTTAATATAATTTTGTTCATTGGAATTAATTTTACCATGAATTTTTATGTAAAAAAATTTCAATCTTTTGTAATGTTTTAACTTTTAAAAACCCGTTTTTCATTCTAACAACGAGATTAATTTTAAATTAATTACCACAACTTCAATGTTTTGAATTTTCATAAATGGATTTTATATTTTTAATTAGTGGGTATACATTATTTAAATAGGTTCCTTTAATTTTTGGCTATTATGAATAATTACTTTAGTAATTTTTTATTATTGCTGTTAAGCTAAATCAGGTAATTAAATGTGAAAATAATATTATAATTACACTAAAACTTATCCTAATTTCAATGGGTAAGTTTTTTTCGACTCAAAGAATCATTGGATCGATTTTGGGTCCACTTGGATCCACTTGGATGACTTTAATATATTTATAATATTATATTTAATGAAAATCCAATTTTGTTATACTTTTGTTTTTAAAAAGTAATTTTTTTAATATGTGGTTATATAACTGATATGGGTGAATATAAATAGTAATTAGAAATAAAAAATGTTTATCTACATTATGATAATTTATTTATAATTTTATAAAATAAATAACTAAATTAAATGGTGACACAATGATGATGTATTAATTTATTTATTAAAAGAATAGTTAATTAAATGATATTAATAATATTAAAATAAATACAATTTGAAACTTTATATGACATAATTTTTTTTGTATGAAATCTATATATTAGGGATGATTTAATATAGTTTTTTATAAGTAATAAAGTTGATATGATTTTATAAAAAGTCAAATAATAAATCATTACAAAATTGACTTAAATAAGATTTTAAAATAAATAATAATTTATTAAATAATATAAAATTTTAAAAAATATATAATTCATCCAAATTATAATTATGATGTTAATATATCATAATAATATATTTTTAATCATTTAATGTACACTTTTCTATGAAAATGGCAAAGATAATATTAAAATTAAAGAATGTGACAAAGTGTCAAACTCTCATTTCTTATAAGTTAAATAATTTTAATATAGGGATAACTTAAAGATAAATTATATACCTAATTATATCTGGAAATATAAAAGAATCATATATATCATATTAATTTATTTATAATTTTTAGAGACTAAATAATTACCAAAAATAAAGACATAATAGTGAAAATGTAATTATTTTATTAATAGAAATATCATATAAAGGACATTAATTTTTTTAATATAAATATAATTTATGATAATTGAGTAGATACCCAAATTTTATTGGTGACTATGAAATTATAGGAGTGTATTAAATGTTTTGGTTCGAAGTGATCATTATGTTTGGATTTTATTTAAATTCAAATTAATAAATAGTGTTAAAATTGACACTATTGATATTTTATAAAAATATCATTTTATTAAATTATTTAACAATCATAAAAATCTTCAACAATTACAAATTGATAATTATAAGGTCTCCAATTTCATAAAGTTTCCATTTATGGTCAATTGAAAACATATAATTTAATATTTATAACCATTTAATATTTATAATATTATTATCACAATTAAAATTAAATTAATTAAATAAGGATAAATAAAAATGATAAGGTTTGAAATAAAATAATAACATGTATAAATATTATTTGTAGAGAGGTTTTCAACCCAAACTCAGATTGTCTTTTAAATAATTCACTTTGTAACCCTTTGGAAGTGAAAATTAATTTATATTAATTAATATCATGATAGTTTCCTAAAGTGACACATACCTCTCTTATCAAAGGGATAATCTCCTTATCTTTTATTCACACCTCTAAAGCCTTTTTTATCGGAAAAACCCTGACCAATTATCCTCACAACTTACCTAAATTCATCATAGAGGACATAATTTGGGTAAAAATCAATCCTAAGAAGTCATTTTTTACAAATCAAAATGAGATACCTAAATAAGTGGTAATTATTTTATCAACTCTTTCAAAGTTATTTTCTTCTTCTACTTCCTCTTCCAATGTTGTTTCCATATCAAGGAAATAACTCCAGTTTCATATAAATGCTGATATATTATTATAATTATAGAACAACTATATTACTCATTTTATCCATGTTTGTTTATACATAAATATCTACTGAGAAATATTTATCATCCTTGTCCACGTTTCTTAAAAAAGCATTTAAAAATATAATTAATATTTTTTAAAATAATTTTTACCCATGTTTTAATTTTATTAAAATATTTTGAAATGAAATTTTCCATCTCTTTCCAAATATGTACTTTATTAAATTTTTCATAAATTAAAGAAATAAGGTTTTCTTAACCTATACGATGCGAGGGACTATTTTATACTGTTATAAAGCCTTAACATTTTGAATCTTCCCTTACAAGATTACAAGTTTATTTTCAAAAGAAATGTTTTCCTTTATAATTGGGATATTTTTAAATGATTTCAAAGTAAAAAGTAATATTTCTCTCAAAGATTTTTAATGAACTAATTAGATTATTTTCATCTATGTCAAAATCCTTTTTTGGATTTTATGCTTAATTGAGGTTTATTTGTAATAATAAAATATTTCATATTGTATTAAAGGGTTTATTATATGCTTGAATGTAGATGTGTTATTTTTATAACATTCATGGTTTAAGGTTAATTTATTAACATTTCACATACTAGTTTTAATATGAATGTTTATGTTATGTTTACCCTTTTCATATGAGGAATGCATTAAGCTTAGTAAGTGAAGAGAAAGGCCCGCTATAGCCCACCACTTCATTGGTAGGTCTCATGAGACAATCTAGTGTCTTGGAATAAGGCCTTGACGATATTGTAATGTATGGTCTTGGCACAACGCCTTGACTGTATGGTTATGATGTATGCCAATATGCATTTCCTCGCTATGAGATTAGTTATTGATACTACATATAATTATTCAAATAGTATAATATCCATGTGAATATTTAAATGACATTATTTGATTTATTATTTCCATATTATGTTGAAGATTATTTTTAAAAGGCTTGTGTTTCAATTTTATATCTTACCTTTAAAATTTTATGATTATTTGTGATAACTTCCACTATATTGTTTAACCTTACTAAGCATCTAAGCTCACCCCTTTATTATGTTTTATTTTTTCCAGGATGCCAAGTATAATTTTCGTCATCGTCATCGTTTATTATTTTTATTCCTTTGAAGAGTAAAAGACCCGTATGCCACCTGGGCCTAAGGAGTCCTATAATAATGCAGTCCAAGGGCATCCCCTCGTATCAGGTTCACCCCCTCATGTTTTAGGAAAGTGATTCTATTGAGATAGGTAACTTTGCATGTTTGATCTTCCTGGGAAGCAAGATAATCCGCTGCTTTGTTCCCCTCCCGCCAAGTGTGTGTGACCTTCATGTTGTTGTTAATGAGAGCTTGTAATTTCTTGATGGTGTATGTAATCGACCATTTAATGGGACCTTTCCCTTGCAAGGAGTCATGAACCACCTTAGAGTCTGTTTCCACCTAGGATAACCTGATGTTCTGTTGCATGAAAAGGGAGATACCTATCAAAACTGCCTTCGCCTCAGCCTAGAGGGAGTTGACATTGCCATAGTGAGCCGTGAAGGCCAGAACAATACTGCTTCTGTAGTCCCCAACCAATCCCCCTCCACGGATGATGCTCCAGATGCAAGACCCATCCGTGTTAATCTTGAACCCATCTGATGGAGGGATCCATCTCACCCAATTCCCCTGAGTCGCAGAGCGGGTGAGAGTTTCTGATAAGGGAATTTGAAGAAGACAAAGTGAGGGGGCATATTTTCAGCTGTTGAGGAAGGACACCCAATCAACCAGTAGATTCTGGGTTCTCGCAATGATGGTTCTCCATGATGAAGGGAGCCCCTCGTACCTTGACCAATTTCTTGCTTGCCACAGGATCTAATACCCTGCATTGAAGATCACTGCTCTCACCATTATTTCAGGACCTGCATTGTTAGTTCCCTCGAACCATCACTCCAAGAAGGAAGAATTATTGGAATCCTAGGAGTGGTAAGCTGTAAGCTAGCCGAAGTAGCCCCACACTTTGCGGGCCCATTCACCATCAAAGAAAATGTGGTGCGTGCTTTCCTACCTTTTAATCCTGCAACAGTGGTAGCATGACGCCATACTTATGCCCAACCTTTCGAAATTAGCATCTGAAGGAATAACATGATTTCTGATTCTCTAAGTTAGGAAGTTGTATTTCGTGGATATTTTGTTGCACCACACTGCATCAGCCAAACTATTACTGCGAGCCTGGTTATTAACTAAGTGAGTGAAGTCCCTCGAATTGAAGCTCCCTGAAGATGATGGTGTGAAGACACATCGATCTGCCTCAGAGTTGGTGGTAATGAGGTCAAAAATCTCCTGCTGCTTTTCATCCAATACTAACCTAATGAAACAAGGATAAAGGATCGCCTCTTTAACTGAGATTGTGGGAGCATGACAACCAGGGTACCCGATCACTTCCCCAGCCCAGTTTTGATGCCAAAAATAAATACTCCCCTATGCTATGATCCATTTCGAATTGCGATGAAGAGTCGGAAGATGGTGGCAAATAGAGGACCAGAGGGGGGAGCCTTGTATGGGCTCGTTGTGATCATTCCCACCCAGACTTTGAGCCATGATCTTACCCCATAGAGAACACTCTTCAATCAACTCCCACGCCAGTTTCGCATGCATACATAGTAAAGTGCCTTCTAAACTTTTCATGTTAATCCCACTGTCGTTAATTGGTCTCATTATCCTCTCCCACGAAACCCATCGTCTTCTCCACTCTGACAGAGCATCCCATATAAAACCTGATAGAATTTTGTCAATGTTTTTAATAACCCCCTTCAGGACATTAGTGGAAGCCATTGCATGAATTGGGATCGCTGTTAGGACACTGTTGACCAAATATATCCGTCCCCCGAAGGACAAAAAATAGTTTTTCCAGTTGAGCACACGTCCTGAAATCCTGCTCACCACCCGATCAAAATCCCGTATCCTTGTCATGATAGGAGATATAGGGGTGCCAAGGTATTCCATTGGGAAAGACCCCCATATCATCCCCAACCTATTACTCAGATTCGCCGTCCTCCTATCATCACATTTGGTAGAGATATAAAAGCATCTTTTGTCTTTGTTGATCGCTAGGCCACTCCAGCAATAGTAATCATCCAGAATTCTATTGAAACCCCACATCGACCTCTTCCCAGCATTCATCAAAATAATTGTGTCTTCAGCAAACATCAGATGGGGATGTTGGGAGGTTCAATTTCCTTCGATAGGGATGAATGTCCCCATTGGCGATGCCTCTATTGATCATGCGGCTGAGGAGGTCCTGAACCAGGATGAATATGCTGGGAGAGATGGGATCCCCTTGCCGATGGCCTCGAACCACCTTAAAGAAACCGTGGGTTCTCCCCATGAAGGAGACAACCATCCATGATGAGCTATGACAACGAAAGAGGAGATCGCATGCCCAAGCAGAGAACCCCCATACGGCGAGTACCCTGTTGATGTATCCCCATTCTACTCGGTCGTACACCTTATTCATGTCTAGTTTAATTGCTATGTTAGAGCCATGTGTTTTGATTTTGAGGTCCCTTAGCATCTCCTGCTATAACGCAATAGCCCCCTGTATTGTGCGGCCTCTTACAAAGTCGTGTTGTTTAAGGGAGATCCACCGGGGCAGAAGCTCAGACAACCTAGCATTAAGAATACTAGCCAGTATCTTGTAAGTGAAATTACATAAACTTACTAGTCCGTACACTATGGGAAAAAGGACTTTTTGTGACAGAAATAAATCCCGTCGCAACAAGTCTATCCAAGAGGTTATTTGCGACGGGGGTAACAACCCGTCACAAATAACCAATTATTTACGATGGGATTTCGTCTCTCGTCGCAAAACGTTTAGCGCGAGTAGCGCACCGAACCGCGCGAAGATTATTTGCGACAGTGGGATCCCACCGTTGCAAATAGTGAAGTATTTGCAATGGGTCCCGTCGCAAATACCCGACGGTCATTAATATCTTTTTGCGACGAGATATCGCCCCGTCACAAAAGGTGTGTCGACAGGGACTATTTGCGACGGGACCCGTCACAAATAACTTTTTAACCACCGACAATAATTAATGCGGCCGTAGGTATTTGCGACGGGTATCCTGTCGCAAATAGTCCTATCGCAAATAATCTAACCTATATACACCCCCACCCGTTTTTCCTCTCATTCCTCTCAATTATTAGACCATGTTTCACTCTGAACTCTGCTTTTAGAGGAAAATTTTTTCTAAGTTAATTTCTTTGTTCACAAAGAAGTTGTGAAGCCGTCTACATCAATAGAAAATCAAGCTTAAAGGTATTTATGTTTTATTTAATTTATTATTTATTTCATTTTTTATGTTAATTTTTATTATTGTTTTTTAGTTGTAATTAAATTAAATTTAAATTGTTTTGTCATGAGTATTTATTTGTACTAATAAATTGAAATTTTCAGTACTAATTTTTAATAATTAGTAGTAATTAATAATTATTAACGATAATTAGTAATGTATATAATTAATATGTAGTAATTAATAATAATTGGTAATAAATAATAATAAATACTAATAATTAGTAATAAATATTAATAAATAGTAATAAACAGTAATAAATAGTAATAATGAGTAATAAATAGTAATAATGAGTAATAAATAGTAATAATGAGTAATAAATAGTAATAAATTGTCATAAATAGTAATAAATTGTCATAAATAGTGATAAATTGTAATAATTAGAAATAAATTGCAATAATTTGTAATAAATTGTAATAATTAGTAATAAATTGTAATAATTAGTAATAAATTGTAATAATTTGTAATAAATGGTAATAATGAGTAGAAAATAGTAATAATGAGTAATAAATAGTAATAAATTGTATTAATTAGTAATAAACTGTAATAATTAGTAATAAATTGCAATAATTAGAAATAAATTGTAATAATTAGTAATAAATTGTAATAATTACTAATAAATTGTAATAAATTGTAATAAATTGTAATATTTAGTAATAAATTTTAATAATTACTAATAAATTGTAATAATTATTAATAATTACTAATAAATTGTAATAATTACTAATAATTACTAATAAATTGTAATAATTACTAATAATTAGTAATAAATTGTAATAATTAGTAATAAATTTTAATAATTAGTAATAAATCGTAATAATTAGTAATAAACTGTAATAATTAGTAATAAACTATAATAATTGCTAATAAATTATAATAATTAGTAATAATTATTAATAAATACTAATAATTAGTAATAATTTGTAATAATTAGTAATAAATAGAGATAATTAGTAATAAATACAGATAATTTGTAATAATTAGTAATAAATATTAATAATTAGTTATAATAAGTAATAAATTGTAATAAATTGTAATAAATTGTAATAATTAGTAATAATTAGTAATAAATTATAATAATTACTAAGAAATTGTAATAATTAGTAATAAAATGTAATAATTAGTAATAAATACTAATAATTAGTAATAAATACAAATAATTAGTAATAATTAGTAATAATTAGTAATAATTAGCAATAATTAGCAATAATTAGGAATAATTAGCAATAATTTGTAATAATTAGCAATAATTAGTAATAAATAGCAATAAATAGAAATAATTAGTAATAAATAGCAATAATTAGTAATAAATAGAAATAAATAGTAAAAAATAGTAATAATTAGTAGTAAATATGAATAATTTGTAATAATTAGTAATAATTAGGAATAATTAGGAATAATTAGTAATAAATAGGAATAATTAATAATAATTAGTAATAAATTGTAATAATTAGTAATAAATTGTAATAATTAGTAATAACTACTAATAATTACTAATAATTACTAATAATTACTAAAAATTACTAAAAATTACTAATAAATAATAATAATTAGCAATAATTAGGAACAATTAGTAACAATTCGAAATAAATAGCAATAATTAACAATAATTAGCAATAATTAGAAATAATTAGTAATAACTAGAAATAATTAGTAATAATTAGAAATAATTAGTAATAATTAGAAATAATTAGTAATAATTAGAAATAATTATCAATAATTTGAAATAATTAGCAATAATTAGTAATAAATAGAAATACATAGTAATAAATAGGAAAAAATAGTAATAAATAGGAATAATTAGAAATAATTTGGAATAATTAGTACTAATTAGTAATAATTAGTAATAATTAGGAATAATTAGTAATAAATAGGAATAATTAGTAATAATTAGTAACAATTAGTAATAATTAGTAATTATTTGTAATAATTAGTAATAATTAGTAATAATTAGTAATAATTAGTAATAATTAGTAATAAATAAGAATAAATAGTAATAAATAGGAATAAATAGGAATAAATAGGAATAATTAGTAATAAATAGGAATAATTAGTAATAAATAGGAATAATTAGTAATTGTTAGTAATAAATAGGAATAGTTAGGAATAAATAGTGATAATTAGGAATAATTATGAATATTTAGTAATAAATATGAATAATTAGTAACAAGTAGGAATAATTAGTAATAAATAGGGATAATTAGTAACAAATAGTAATAATTAGTAACAAATAGTAATAATTAGTATTAAATAGTAATAATTAGTAATAAATAGTAATAGTTAGTAACAAATAGGAATAGTTTGTAATAAATAATAATAATTAGTATTAAATGGGAATAATTAGTAACAAATAGGAATAATTTGTAATAAATAGGAATAATTAGTAATAAATAGTAATAATTAGTAATAAATAGTAATAATTAGTTAGGAACAGTTAGGAATAGTTAGAAAGAAATTTTAATAAATTTTAGGAACTTGACACAATTTCCAGTGGATTGACGACACTCCTTTTCCTCGATGGCTTTTCTCCTTTCAACTCTCACTGACTCAAAACATTATGAAAAATGTGAGGCTACGTAGGAATATTCAATCTTGTATGCACGAGATTGGATATGCATTCGTAGGATCATATTTTTTATAATGTTTTCAGGCGGTGACAATTAGAAGAAGACAATTCATCAATGAAAAGGGGGTTATTTTGTCCGATGACTCATTTACTTACATATTTCTCACACTGAAATCACAATGAAGAATCTGGTCGGAGATACGCATATTCATTCTCCTGCATATGAGAATTAATATGCCTACCTCCGACTAGATTCTTCATTGTGATTTTAGTGTGAAAAATATGCAAGTAAATGAGCTATCAAACAAAAGAGTATCCGTCAATCCACTAGAAATTATGTCGCCCTTAATTAATGGTTATTATTAAGAAGTTATAGTAATCATTTATATTATTTTTTCAGATAGTGTTTTTATAATTTAAAATTATTCAAAAACATTGATGATTTTATATTTTGTAGAAAAATATGTAATAAGGAAGTCGACATCAGTCATTATTAGATGATCGTGCTTGGATAAATCAGTGCAGAAATCCAAATGGTTCTGGTTTAAATCCTGTATATATTGAGGGTGTTGATGCTTTCTTAGCATTTGCATCATCAAAACTAGAATATGTTTTAGAAGGCACAATTAAGTGTGCTTGTAAAAAATGTGCTCTAAGAATGTTTGACACATTTGACAAGGTTGGGGGACATCTCTTGAGGTTTGGTTTTCAACCAGATTATGTTTTTTGGTTTTAACACAGTGAACGCAGTTCCAGAGAAGATACTAATAACTTGATTCTGGATCTATCACGGTTCCAAAATTTAGTACATGATGTTGCAAGTCCATCTGTTCAACAAACTAAAACTTATGATGATATTGATTTAACTCCTGAGTTGGCACCATCCAAATTTTATGAGTTGTTGAGTTCTGCTGAGGCTGCATTATATCCTGGTTGTAAGATAAGAAAATTAAAAGCGGTTGCAAAATTTATGGCTATTAAATCTGATAATGCAATATCAAATAACTATTTTGATCAGATATTTTCTTTGGTTAAAACACTGTTACCTGAAGGAAATGGGTTGCCTGTAAATTACTATGAGAGAAAGAGGTTGGTTTGTAATCTAGGCCTTAGTTATCGAAAGATTCATGCATGTGAAAATGATTGCATCTTATATTCTGGTGAAAATGAGTCGTTGGATAGTTGTCCCACATGTGGACAATCGAGGTATAAAGAAGCTCAAATAGGGAAGTTTGGATCGATTCCTGTAATATAGTTGAGATATTTCCCCCTTACACCCAGGCTACAATGTTTATTTATGTCTCATAAAATAGAATCAATGACGTCATGGCACAAAACCAATATTTCAACCGGTAAAATATTGAATCATCCATATGATGGTAATTCATGGGGACATTTTGATCGTCTGCATCCGTCTTTTGCATTAGAAGCCCGAAACGTGCGATTGGGTGTTTCTAATGACAGTTTCTATCTATTTGGTTCTTATGGTAGTTAGTATTCATGTCGGCCTGTCTTTATAACTCCGTAAAATTTACCTCCATGGATGTTGATGAAGGAGACCTATATCTTTTTGACCTTATTAATCCCAGGATATCCGAAAAAGAATATTGATGTTTATTTGAAACCATTGATTGATGAGTTAAATGCATTGTGGAGTAATGGTGTTAGTACATATGATTTTGCTACGACAATAGACTACGATGCGCTAAGAAAACTGGAAGAAGATGTTGCTGTAATTATATGTAAACTAGAAAAAATCTTTCTGCCTGCTTTCTTTGACTCAATGGAACATCTGATATTACATTTTCCACATGAGGCTAAATGTGGAGGTCCAGTATAGTTTCTATGGATGTACCTATTCGAGAGATGCATGCAGAAATTGAATAAAAAAGTACGTAATAAAGCATCAGTTGAAGGCTCAATTGCTGAAGCTTATTTGCAAGAGGAAATTATTTTTTCTGCTCTCAATATTTTGAATCTGAATATCCATCAAAAAAAATGCATGGGATAGAATGAGGGAAATGTTAATGATGAAATGGACAATCAATTATCAGTTTTTAATCATCCAAATCTTGGCTTCGGTGGAGTTGAAGAATAATGGCTTTCAGACGATGAACATCACAGAGCTCATACATAGGTTATGCTCAACTGTAAATAAATGAAAACATTTGTACTATGAGTGCTTCTATCACTTATTTTATAATTTATGTTATAGTGTGTAAACTTATTTTATTTGTAGGTTATATGATAATCATATTAAGAAAAAACTTCAATAAATTACAGCAGCTGCTCTTGAAAAACGCAGACAATTTTTTTCTCAATGGTTTCAAAAACTGGTAACATAAATTATTGATGGTTTAATATCAATTCAGTTTACTATTTATTATATTGATAATTATTTTACCAATTTTTAGGTGTCTCAACCTGCTGATAAAATTGATAAGCGACTATGTATATTGAGTAACCCACCATCCAAAATAGTTAAATCTTATAATGCATATGTGGTGAATGGTTTTCAATTTCATACACATGCATATGGGGAATCAAAAAAAAACAATGAATAATGGAGTTTGTTTGAGAGGATCACATCATAGAGAAACAGAAGTTGATTTTTATGGAATTCTGGATGAAATTATTGAGCTATGTTATCTTGGAAAGAATTACATAATGATGTTTAAATGTTGGTGGTTGGATACTAAGAGAGGCTTGCATGTTTGTCTGAATCATGGAATCATCGATATTAAATGTAAAATTATTCTTATAGTAAATGAACCATTTTTACTGGCTCAACAGGTACATCAAATTTATTACGCAAATTACTGTGCTACTTTAAGAGACCTGAGTGATTAGTGGAGCATAATAAAAATGAAATCTCGGGAAAATCAATTTACTCAAACTGAATGTGGTTCCACAGAAGTGGAAGGAATTGAAATTTTTCAAGAGGCTACTCAAAATCCATCTTTTTCACAAGGAAACGTGAATATCGATGATGACACCCCAAAATTAAGGGTCGATGGTGGAGAAGATGTTAATTATGTTACAAATGAATTTGAAATGACAAGGGATGGTGAAAGTGAAACTCATATGGATATTGGTGATGCCGAGGAGGAATATGAAGAAATTTCCATTCTCAGATATGAAGATGACGATGAAGGTGAACATTGAAACAGTTAAATTATGGTTATGATCATAACTAATATATCTCTATATATAATAGTTATCTTCAACTATCTGCTAACAACAATTTTTTTTTGTTTCAGATGGACTTTGATCTATTTCATGAGTTAGAGGAGGATGAGCTAACTTTGGATGAGGGGGATGTGGGATCATCTGACCCTCAGCCTACTGGTGGTTCAAGAGGTACGCGGAGGGGGCTCGGTCTTTTGCGTTTGATGATTGCTGACCCTATCCTCAAGCGATGTCCAAATCTTGGATTTGATCTACGCACACAGAGGTATGGTAACCTGTATATTTTATTTAGATTTCATTAATTTATTTATATATATACTAATTGTTTTATTATCGATTCTTTTTTTACAGTTTTGTGCATGTATCTGTTAGACAGGGGAGCGCTATCTTACATAATTATGTTTCTCAGCCATGGATCACATGCAAACAGATTCCCATTGATGTGCAGATCGACATGTACAATCATTGGATGGTACGTAAATAAATAATATTTATTTGGAAATTTATTTTATTAATAACTTGATATTCTAAATTATTTTTAGGGTTTATGGTATCCCATTGATGATATCATGCATGATGATATCCATGAATCATGGGAGGTGGCTATGCATGAGTGTTTGTGTCAGTTTTTTCACAATTTGAGAAAGAAGACCATTAAGAAAGTAGGAGCGACAATATTTGATGATTCGAATAGAGCCCACCAACCAGAGTACATTTCATCTTAGGTTTGGGATGGATTATGTGAACACTGGTTGGGTGGTGGATTTCAGAGAAGGTCTTTATTGGATCAAAAGAGCTGGGGGAGACAGGAGGTTACACAATGAGCTAGTAGCTGTATATTCAGTACGCATAGAGAGCATCTGGTAAGTATTTTTTTAAATATTTTGTATAAATTCAAATATAAACATTTTATTTTATATTCATATAGGCATTCGAGCATCCCGATATTACATAATATGATGTTTATCAGAGGATGTACAATGATCCAGCCACCGGAGAGATTAGAGGTGATTGCCAGCGTCAGATTGTGGTTAGTCTTATTTTTTTAGTTTGAGAATTAACTGCATATAATATTTTCACAATTTTAATTTCAAATTGGAATTGAAGGAGTCATATGAGGCTGTGACCTCTTAGACACAAACTGAGGGTCAAGACGAGGTGACTGATCATACTAGTGCCACCATTTCAACAAGGCGGCATGGCTGCAGGTGACTCAGTATGGATTTGAAAAGGTCCATGTTGTTGGTATCAACTCTCATGTGACAACTGGTACTTATTATGGTACTGATGCGATGTCGGTGTCCAGCTTGAGTGGAACTCATGGAGAGGCATCATCTTCTGACTCACAGTATCAGGAGTAGTTTCGAACTCAGAATGAGCTTATAGAGAGTTTGCAGAAGCAGCAAGAAGAGATGCGTTAGCAACAGAAGTAGAAGAAGCAGCACGAGGAGGAGATGCGTCGATGGCAGTAGCAGCATCACGAGCAGATGGAGTACATGCACCGTCTGACTCGTAGTTTAGGGATGAAGTTTCTTCCACCATTTCCTTTAGCTCCTCCACCTCCTCTAGAAGATGACCCCCAATGATTTTTTTATGTTAAAAACGTTTGAATTTAACATTTGTTGTAATATGAACTATTTACAGTTTCTGTCTTTTATATCGGTGCAAATATTACATAATTTAATTTTTAATATTTTATGATATTTTTTTGTGAATATTGAGAATTTTAATAATTTTTATTTTTTATTATTTTAATAATATTAATATTATTGTTTCATTAATCATAATTTTATTAAATATATTTTTCAGTATTATATTTTTTAATGTTTTTTGATTTTAATACTACTACTACTACTAATAATAATATTGTATGATTGTTTAATATTTTTTTGTCAATATTGAGAATTTTAATATTTTTTTTTTATTATTTTAATAATATTAAAATTAATTTTTCAATAATTATAATTTTATTAAATTTTATTAAATTTTTTTATTATTTGCGACAAGATATGTTGTGACGGGTTCCTATCCCAAATAGCCTAAATAATTTTTTTTTAAAAAGTATTTGTGACAGACCCATCACAAATAGTATAAATAAATATTTTCAAAAAAGTATTTGCGACAGGATTATGGGCCCGTCGCAAAAAATATTTGCGACGAGCCCATCACAAAAAAGTTTATATATATAAAGTATATAATCAGAGACTTATTTGCGATGGTGAAGTTTCCTATCGCAAAAACAATTATCTGCGATGGGCTCGTTGCAAATAATATTTTTTGTGACGGCGTTTTCTGCAATGGGCTATTTGCGATGGGATCCCGTCGCAAATACTTAGAATTATAGTAGTGGTAGTGGTTGAGAGAGGATGAATCCTTGATCTTTGAGATGAGTACCAGAGAAGTAGCACATGCCACCCATGGTAGGCTACCACTGGGAAAGAATTCTTTGATAGCAGTGATGATATCCTGTTTAACAACTTCCCAGAATTCCCTGTAAAACGAACCTGGGAATCTATCGAGGCCCGGTGCACTCTCTGGATTGAGCCTTATCATGGAATTGTGAACCTCCTCTTCCCTTGGGATCTCTTCCAGTGCTTCATTGACATGAGCCGAGATGAGGGTAGGAACCTCTCCCCAGAACTCCTCACCCCTACTAGATATCCATTTGGCATGGTCGTGTTTGGTCCTGCCCAGAGGTCTTTGAAGAAATTGTGCGCCATCTCCCCAACCACATCCCAATCATCAGTATACGATCCATCCTCCAGAACAATATTTGGTTTGATAGGCCTCCTCTTCTCCTTTATGCAAGCATGGAAGTAAGTAGTATTTTTGTCACCTTCACAAAGCCATTTGATCTTTGCTCTCTCCCTTGCCCTGCGTTCCTGGGAAATGATCAAGTCATTAAATCCACTCTTCTTAACACAGAGATCGGTGAAAATTTAATCATATCAATCCTCCTCCAGATTGGATTCCAAGCACTCCAAATCCCTCTTAATCTCCTCCAAGTATAATTTTATGATTGATATGTTGGGTTAATCTAGGATAATAATGGTGTTCTAAAAGAATTATCTTTGTTGAATTTATGATTTGAATTGAAATGTAAAGCTCATGTATGTAATATATTTTCCACATATTCTAAACTAAACGGTCCTTCAGGATTTGAATCATTATAATCAATAGAATTTATTGAAATAATGCACCAACTTTGGGAAACTAGATTCTCTGCATGAATGTTTTTGACTTTTTAAAAAATGTTTTAAAAGTAATGATTATGTTGTTTTCCAAACTAGGCTTATTGGGATTTCACCAAAAATGTGAAAGGAATATTTGTTTTAATGTGTATGATATGAATGGTCTTTTCTAATTCCATGAAATATCCATGATATAAATATCCCATTTCAATTTACCAAGTTTATTTTCAAATATTTTTTTCTTTAATATTTAGATTTTTTTTTAGATTTTAAATAAATTATTTCAATTGAAAAGGGTATTTTTTGCAAAAAATTTTCTAGGTGATATTTCAAAATAAATTTCCAGCTAAGTTGAAATACTTTTATGTTACTTAAGATTTACAAAGGATTGGATCCAATGATACCATCCTTATTATTTCCTTAGATGGTTTATGTTTAGGATGAAAATATTTTTATGGAACCCATTTACTTTCCATAGGATATTTCATGATGAAATGTTTTATAAAACCCATTTATTTTTATGGGTTCTAATATGATGAATGTTTTATAGTCTTCTAGAATAAGTATTTATGGTATTCATTATGTGATGGGTGAGAAATATATTTCTCTCTAATTTATTGGGTAAAGATAGATATCTCATGATATAAATAGGAGTAGAATGGGGAGTGAACCATGTCCCGTAAGGGAATTTTTCCACTATCAATGTCTTGGGAGTAAACCCTACCTACTATGATGGTTGGGGAAGAGAACTCATTCCACTATCATAGTTTTTGAAATGATACTTAAATAATAAGGAAATGATTTTATGTGCTTATGTTTATTCCACAAATCCATCTATTATGTCAATGTTATATTATCATGACTAAAATTATTTGATTCCATTATGATTATTCTTTTATGGACTACCAATATTTATGCCATAAATCATTTTTATAATTTATGATATATAGGATATGGTTTTAAAATATTATTATCATATTCTGATATTCTTATTCTCATGATATGTTGACATCATACTTGTTTATCATTACTAAGTATATAAGATCACACTTTTTAGGTTTCCTTTTCGAGGTTATGTAGAAAGGTGTTAAGTATGATATGACTAAGAGGGGTTCTAGTTATGAATAAATTATTGAGATATGATATAGATTACTTATGAACCAATTGTTTAAGTATATGAGTTTCCAAAGGCACTAGTACTAAATGATTCTAGTATGGATTGTTATGTTTTGAAATGAATATTCATCTATTAATATTTAATATATATGTATGAAATGTATGTGCCTCTATAAGAAAAATTATGATTTCTACCCATACCTTTCATAGAACTCGAAAAAACCTATAAAAATTGATCTTACACCTTGATAATAAATTTATATAGATTTTTTTTATTGATTTCCCTTTTAAAAAAGCCTATTTTTGACAAAAGGGAATGATTTTTTGAAATATTACTCTCTTAATTTAATGTAGAAGAGGGCCTCTTATTTTTATTGATCTAACTAGGATTAGGCCTTTTCTCACTTATACTATTAAGGATAATAAATCTATTTTTGATATTTATTTGGAATATAAGTAACGTAACCTTTTGAACCTTTTTTTCCTCCTTATTAAAAATATTCATCCTTAACCCTAGCTACCTTAGTGAAGTATTAATTAATCTTATTTAAATTATATTGAGTTTCTAGACACATGGATTATGTCTCAACCTACTCTTCTTATTTTTAGCCAATTTTTTAAAGAGATCTCAACATCTTCTCTATCTCATCCACCTTTATTTTTTTTTGTTTTTAAATCTTATCAATTTATTTCACATATTTATTAACATAATCCTCCCTTTAAATAGTTATAATAATATTATTTTTCATCATTTTTATTATTTATTATGTTGTTTATTCTACTCAAGAAGGTATTATAACTCAAAATTTCTCATGAATTATAGTTTTTCCTTTCTTTATCACCATAAATTTTTGTTATATCAAAACTTCTCTCAATATGATCAATAAAATTAACTTTATATTCCGATAATATAATTAAACATGAGTCATATTTCACCTTATTTTTCTCATAAAACAAGTTTTATTACCACTTGAATATTTCTTCTTGATTTTACGCTTTTTTTTGGTTTTTATTCTTCAATATTATATTACAACAAAATAAACTTATTCTTTTTGAAATTAATAGAAAAGTTTCAAATAACATTATAGTTATATCACCTTAGTGGTTTCTTACTATTTATTTTTCACTTGAACTTTTTTTACTGTTATTAAATAAGGGATATAATTCTGTTGAATTCTTCATCAGCTTCCTCATCATCAGAATAACTTTATTTTAACTCTTCATAATTTTTTTTATTTTAAGAATTATCATTTAAATAGTATTCAATTGAAAATTTAATTTATTACTGATTAATTGATTCTTACTCCTTTGATAAGTAATAACAAGACTCTGAAGTTCATCCATGGAAATATCCTTTATATCCTCTAAAGTAGAAAATTTTAAATCTAATTATCTAGAAAGTTTCTCATTAATATTACAACAATAAAATAAGAATTCATATTAAAAAAAACCCTTATATTTCTAAAAATATCATTTAATTTTTAAAGTATTTATTAATAATTTAACAATAATTTCATATTTATATCCCCAAACAACTTCTCTAAAATTATGATTTTTATTCCTTAAATTTTTGATTTACTTCATAACTAATCTTTAATTTATCTTGAATCTACTTTTTAATTTTAAGTCCTATAATTATTATGAACATGTTTTATGAAAGATACATAAAATAGATTTTTTTATATTCTCCATCTACTTCTATATTTATGTAGTTAGGAAGAGTGATAGGGCTACCCTCAGGAATAAGTTGAAACCCCATTGTTACTACATCTCTCACTTCCAAGCTAAGTGATAGGAGGTGTGGAAACATCCTATTTCTCCAAATGTGGTATTTGTTTCATTAAATATAAGGACATTATTTCTCTTCATATAATTTAGATTCACTATTCTTAGGAACTTCTTAGATTATTTACAGGGAACCTAGTTTTTTCATGATACCACTTATAGTTCCTTGGTCAGTTGGTACCACTGTGAGAGGGGTGAATCAATGGTACACCTTTTAAAATATTTCATTTAGAATTTATATCTATAACCTCTTAATGTATTGATTCACTTAAATTGAATCACTCAACACCACCTCATATGAAACATAAATAATGAGATATTACTGAAAAATTATTTATAAGGTTTTACCATAAAATCCTTCTTATTTATATGACTGGTAAGTCCCCCTCAATAACAATTATATGCTATAAGTGATAATAGTTACACTAAGGACCATTATAATTATATTAACATAGAATTACAATATGATCTGGCTGAAGAGTACCATTAGAAAATGAAACTTCCCACTACCCACTACAAAAGTATTCATATTAAAATAATAAAGATACTCACTGTGTTTATAGTTACTTAAACGCCACTTGATATTGATAATACTCTTCAAGGATCCTTTATTAAAAGTTCAGTGAACGATTCTTCTATAAGAACTCCAGCAACTAATGAGTATGATTAGATCTGGTGTTATTTCTTACATTTTTTAGATCTTCAATGATATGGATATTCATGAGTTTCTTGAATTATTGGGTACAAAAATTATCCTTAATCTAGAATAGATCTCATCTTTGATGTTCATCTTTTATCATAGTTATAATAGTTTATCTTATTCTCTAAACTTCTTAATTATTTTTCACACACACATTCTACTTCATTTTATTCAAATATATATTCACTATATAATCATGAATATTATTTTTTCTAATGGAATTATGGAAACTCCATTATCTTTGGTAGAAGTAATCTCATATTTTTAAATTGATAAATATAAATCCAAATCATATATTCTTATTTGAACTCATTTTAATCCCTTATCATTATTTTCTTTTGAATCTCTAAAAAACATGGGCCTACATCCATCTAAAAATAACCATATAATTCATTACATTAAATCAATTTTTATTCTCTACATGTTCATGGAATTGTTACATGATACTTTATCCTTATGACATAGAACTCATCTTAGACTTTCGTATCTTCCTTTACTGTTCTCTCTATAATTTCATCTTGAATCACAAAAATTCTAAATGTGATTATGATATTTGAACCTATTAAGATAAAAAAACATCATATTTTAGTCTCATTATTATAAATAATTCATTTTTTAATTCTTATAAATTTTTGAATCTCATTCGTTTTTTAAGGTAAAAAATATCTTATAAAGACTTATATCATGCATTATTTAGTTATCTTATGTGATCCATTCCTTTTACGTAGAGGTATCTTATAAAAACTCACCCTCTTATAAAAATTTTCATTCTTACAATATCTACCCATCTTATATAGTAGAGTTTTTACATTGGATATATATCTTACGAAGTGTCCATTTTATAAAGATCCTACATTCTAAACTTTTCTCAAAATTTGAAAAGAACATACTATTCTAAAATTAGTATTACTCTTCTGAATCCCCTCTTAAAATTTATGAATTATCAAGTTACACATCCAAATACCAAAGTACTATTTCAAATTCACCCGATACTCTTCTAAAGTTTTTATAATGTTTTATAAAATGTCTAATGACTCTTATAAAATCTATGACTTTCATTGATGAAGTTAGGATTTAATCATACATAGAACTATTTCTTTTTTCCAATTATCATATTAGAGTCAAAATGACTCCAGTGATGTTCTAAAATGATTCATACGAAGTCTAGTGTGTCTTCTTCTATTAAAAAATCTACTCAAACATTGATTTTATATATTTTAAAAAACTCATATATTTACATCAACATAAAATGATAGCTTATCAATCACTCAAAAATCATCTAAAGACCTTTTAAAATTCAATTAGAATTTACCTTTTGATTCATATGTTAAATCCCCCCATGTGGCTATGAAAGTACTCTCTCTTATTATAATATATTTTGGATAAAACTCTCTGTTATTTAGTGATTTTATTTAAACTTATATAATAGTTTGACAATAATCACAAATGAATGTTTCCACATTGAATATTTACTACCGAGTTGTTCAAGAAGAAGAAAAACTTTTCCTTTCCCATTTATAATGGTATCATCTTACACATTATACATTTAATTTTCATAAAAAAATTAAAAATAAATATAACGTTATCTTTATGACTACATTTGGGAACTAAAAAAATACATCTTTATCTTAACGACTCTATTTGAGCACATCACTTCTCCAAACAATTCTCATCATCAATAGTTTTTTATTTTTTTCACTATATAATCATAATGTTTTCATCATCCCTAAAATTTAATTTTCATATGAGTTCAATTATATTATTATATATTTTATCACCTATTTATCCATTTTCTTGAGTATAGTGTATTTCATCATGTTGTGGTCATCAAAATATATGATAAATTTAATTTACCCTCTAGTTTAATTATGCATTAGGAGACCACATATATCAGTGTAGATCAAGTCAAGAAAATGTAAATACCTATTAAAATTTTTGTTATTAGGATTTAAAATCATCTTACCTATTATATAATAATTATAGGTATTTTCTCTATCTATTTTCATATTAATAAAATAAATTACCACTTTAGGCTACAAAATATTTTCCATGATTTATTGATGTATTTTTTAATTCAACTAAATTCATAAGTTATTATATTCTATCATAAGGAAATTTATGAATTATTTTGTATCATGATCTTATAGATTTCCATTTGGTTCTTCTTTATTGCATCAAGGGATAACCCTCTTTTACATTGACCAAAAAACCTTCATAAATGAATTTAACTTCAATCCATGATTTAAAAAGTTGATATAAATTCAATAGATTGTAGTGAATTCCATCCACAATAAGTAAATATATTTATTTTTTAATTCTTATCTAGATAACCTCATATTACCACTTTAGTTTATCTTTAATTAACAATTATTTAAAAAATAAACTACTTCATCCACATGATTTTGTATATTCCTCAATAAACCAACATTAACTGTCATGTGGGATGGAAACCCAATATCAAGTATTAATCAAATGATATTTACATAATATTTGTGTGAAATTTAGGATAAGATATCATTTTTCAACTTCATATTTTCATTCTATGAAAACCCCAGTTAGGTTGAGACATGATTGGGTATCACCTTGTTACATACTGTATGTATAGTAATGCAATATTTTACCTCTTCAAATATAGATAATTTATTATCTAATTAGATGGGTTCTTGGTTAGAATCCCTATTATACTTGATCCTTTAATACATTTATTTCCTTCTCTACTTTTCCTAAAATAATAATCTTTATACCTAAAGTTATAGCAATTAAAATAACATTCATAAAAATAACTTCTCCATCATTATTTTATATATGTTTTCATCCTTCATTGCTTTATCCTAGTGAGTTTATTTTTAAATAAATTTTTAAATTATTATTCTTGGAAATAGTGTGAGTTAACTAACCAAAACGTTTTTACTTCACTAATTGGAATGGATTTCACTATAACTTCACATCTTCAAATAAATTTAGTTTATTTGGTTTTTTTGATAAATATTAAGGATTAAGTTCAAAAATTTCATCAAACCTTTTTCTTTCATTTCAATGTTGATTTTTGTAAGGTATATCATTATTTTCGATCATGTACAAGTACAATTTTACCCATATATTTGAGCCTTTTATCATTCAAGAAATCTCCAGAATTTATTTTTCCTATTTCAATTATCTCTTTATCTTTCTCATGTTAAAATTTCTTGATATGAAATTTTTTTCATAGATTTTTCATATTTTACATTAGATTAATATTTTTATTCAAATTTTCTAATTTATTTTTTAAATGATTCAATCCTTTTAAATATTATTCAATTAAATAATTATGATCTGTAATTATCATATCTTGATCATCAATATTTTGCATGAAGTCAACTGCTTCTATTATATTTTCTTATGCAATAGTTTTATCTTCCAAAAAACTTCACTAAATAAGTGATTTTAGATTTATTATTATCAAAATAATTATAAGAATATTTTAGTAATCCATATGTCATTTTATTTTTTTCCTCTAAATTTATTTCTCCTCCATTACTCAACCAATTTTAACCTTTTGATCCTCTAATTATTTATAATGAACATCATCTTATTTTTTTAAAATTTGATCCTTTTACAACTTTAAATCATGGTATCTTCTAAATTATATTTAAATTTGTTTTCTCCTTTAGTAATAAAAAAATTCATCATTTTCTTCCCCCTTTTTCATAAAAATATTCCTTTGAAAAAATTCAAATTGATTTATAAATTTTCCATTCCTTTTCAAAGGTATTTTTTCTTCATAATTTTTGAGAGATTAATATTAACATCATCTATATCTATTAATATTGTAAATATTTCTATTATGTGACCAACATTTCAACACATTATGATATTGATGGAAAATTTCCCTAAAAGATACCTTTAAATATTTTAAAATTAATATATAAATGTGAGATAAATGTTTCAGTCACATAATCTTCACCTTCATCATGGTTGGTGTCAATATTCTCAATTTCTCTAAAATCCAAATACTTGGATGAGTGAACTTTTATTACTTACTGATTAAACCTCATTTTATATGGTACCATGATCAGTTTTATATCATTATGAAATAACATGGATTATTTTTTTTAATAACAAAAACTATTAGATTTTACAAAGGTGGGAGCCTCCTTAATAGTTCTTATAAATTTACACATCATTGATTTTGTCACCTAGTCCATGTATGGATCCAACAACATCAATTATTTCATTGAAGAAGATATTGATGTTTTCTTTGGTGTATATTTTTTAATCATAAAATTTATTATGAAAAACACGATGTTTTCCCCCTTAGATTTATTTCCACCTTTATAGATATTGTAAATTTTTTATATATTACAATCACAGATGTACATATCATCACATTTATATATATTTAACTTTATATTTATATGAATAATCCATGTCGTGACTTTTCTTAACCACTGAGAATCATATTTTATATTTCTTTTAATTAAATATCAATAAGACAGTCTGAATATTCAATATTTTTATTTTTCCGATAATATTCTTTTTAACTAGGTTGAGATGGAACCCTTAAATGACCTGAAGGTTTTTAGATTACATGAAATAAAGGACTATTGGAATAGAGGCTGTTAAATACTTAAAGTCTCAATCCTAAGACTCCACCTTAACACAACACCTTCTTATATTCCTATAGCCCTTTACTCCAGATTTTTGATTTCATGACTTCTATGTATGCGTCTTGCCCCTGCTTCCTCCCTAGATGGGGTCATTAATAGGCGTTACCTTTTCGCTCTATTAATTAACCCTCATTACTAATTGATCCTTAAAGACCACCTTTTCATCTTCATACTCTCCACTAATTTGGAACTTCATCATTAGGAATCCCTAAGGCCCTCCATTGATGGTTTAATTCCTATGACCCATAGGCATTTTTGAATTATCCTGAAGTGAATATGACCTATATTCCTTTGATAGCCCAAAAACCCTACAACCTAAAGTCCCAATTCAGTAGCCCAAAATCCTAATTCAATGTAATAGTGTCAGTACTAATATTTCTATATGGTACATACTACAGTACTAATACTATATTGATATAGTAACTCAAAAAATACTCCGTACCGAAATTTAATCTTGAGTCATTTGAATATAAGATCCTAGGGGCTACTACTCAGGTGTGTCCCCAAATTCTATCAATAAGACCACTTACAATAATTCCATATATTTTATTAAAGAATACATCTGACCCAAGTGTCCAAAGATGAGATCTCATATAATTTTTCTATATATGAAAACTTTACTTGTCAAATAGTGTAACCACCTTTTTTGTTGATAAAATTATTCATATTGTAACATTATTTTGATAGAGTATCTAAAGGATTAAATTTTGGCTATAATAATATTTTTTGTAACATCCAAGATCCCAATCACCCTAAAAGGGTGTGTATTAGCATCTTTGTAATTTTTCACCAAATAGATATTGTTTTCATATTAGCAAGTATTATTGGATCACTCAAATCAAAATACTCAGGCATAATATTAAAATATTGGAAATAAGATGAAATAATTAGGATATTATTACATGGTTCACCTAAAAGGTCTATATCCATAGATAATTTGATAATGATATGAATATGTAACAAGAAACCATTAATCAACTATTTATTATTACATTTTTAGGATCAATTCACTAATAAGCCCCTGGATCACCACATATAATTTCTCTCAACCCACTTCTTTAGGATGATTTCATGAAATAATTAAATCACTCGTCATTACATTGAAATAATTGAATTAATTTAGTATACCAATCGGATTTTGGTATTTTTATTCAACTCCACATTAATTAATAAATTCATATCTTCAATGATATATATATTTTACAATCTTGAAAAAATAAGCTCCTTTTAATTACAGGTATACAATATTTACACATCTTCTCCCTTGTTGTGTTTGATATAATATTATGGCATAATGAAAATAATTACATTATGATGATATTCAAATAATAGATCACTCAAAAAACTCTGGAATATGAACTCACTTATTCAAAAACCATGAACTTGGAATTTTAATAAACCCATCCAATAATTTTATAATAATGTAAAGGATAATACTACAACATAGTACATTATTATACTTAGAAATAAAACCGTAGACTATAGTATAATCTCCCCAAGTTTATTTCTCATCTTGGCCCACTTTTAATAAAAAAAATATTCTCTATAAATCATAGCCTAACATTATTTCATGATCCAAAATACATATTAGACAACTTGAACTGCCATCACACTATGTAATTCCATCATGACCTAGATTCCTTTTGTATGTTAAATGATTAAATCACCATAATTTATATCCAAAAAATCATGGCATGATATTTTTAAAATATGTTATAATTTTTTTTTATTTTTGGTTAAAAATTTTATTTAAAATTTTCATTAAATAATTACATCCCCTTGAACAATATTACAAAGTTTTTTTTATTTTATTAACAAACAAGCTACTAAATTTCTAAAAAATTATTATAACCTTAATTAAAGCCATATTTAATCCAATATAAAATTTTTAAAATAATAAAAACCCATTTTTAATAAAATCTACAACTCAACTAATTTGATAAACCTTGATTCTAATAGAACATATTACCATATTAGATATATAAGAAAAAGAAGTGGGATACAATGATAAGAATCAGGCTATTGAATGCATCAAAAATGACTATCATAATCTATGATATGTATTGAATAGAGACACATGAGAATACAAAATTTTAAAAAATATAAGGAAATTAGAGAATTTATATCATAGTAAGATATGATAAAGAAGGAAATAAATGTATTTCTATATGAATTTTTAATTATTAAGATAATAATTTCAAAAAATTTATATTGTTATTAAATTTTATAATCCTTCCATAGTGTTATTTTATTGGAAACTACCCCATTTAATGTTTTTATTAGTATTTTTATATTAATGAACAAATGGTCTTATTTTGGATTTTAACTGTTTTAATTATCTTAAGTATTTCAGAAATAACTTATTATGTGGTAATTTAAATGGTAAAATTATTTTTTTAGGATTACATACATATTGGGATACATTTAATTTAACTAGGAAAAAAGTATAATATATTATTTAAATTCCCAAAACAATTTCACAATTTGGGCCTTGAAATTTGTGCACAAATCTAGAGAATTTTGAATATGAGACTATATATCTAAAAATATTGGAATAACTGAGCTCAAATATCACAATAATACCTATAAGAAGTTGGGAAACAAGTTTCAATTTTTTCAACATGATATATTCTGATTTCATCAATTCTGTAAATTCTTGGGAACTTGGTGTATTTGGAATATGAATAATAAGCTAGCCAGATTACTTTTAAAAAGTAAATCAACTATGCCTCTTTCATATTGTTTCCTGTAAAGTAGAAATTTCTTTAGTACATGAGGTAGAAATAATGGAAAAACTTTCTAGAATACACCTTTCCTTTATTTTTCTATTTATTGTGTCTAAAATTTGTGATTTTTTTGCATAAATATTTTGGAGACAAAATTTCTCACTTCTTTTTCTATAAATTATTGCATCCCCTCCCTTTACAAAGGAAAATATTTTTCATGGGAAAAAAGGTGGAGTATTTATACTATATTAGTTCTTTATATGTTAATTTTATATTATTTTATCTCTCTTCTTCTCCCATTTTTTCCCTATTATTTGATTCCCCCACCATACATCTTTAAAATCTATGTTTGTTGAGAGATAACCCTCAAAATTGTTCTAGGTAATAATTGGTGGTGTTTGAGTTTATTGTGCTTCAATTTTTTATCATGTTCTATTCTAGGATATAAATGGTGGTTAAAATTTTTGTGTTGAGTGGTATTCCCACCTTCTATACTACTTTTTTCATCCTCCCCATTTAATAATTTTTATTCTCATTGATATCCAAGTCATTCAAACAATGGAGTTCTAATTAGGTATTGATGTGGAAAAGATTACTCATACATGAAGAGGTTTAAAAGTAGGGCAATACCATTAAAATTAGGAGGTTTATAGTGAAATGTCTAGATCTTTACATTGAATAAAATAATAAAGGAATATATTTTTAACAATAACGATAACACAATTATGAACCCATAAGATCAATGGTTTTATTTTTATAACTTATTTGTACCTTTAATATATTAATATATATGATGGTATTTATTATGAAATAGAATTATTATAATATATATATATATATATATATATTAATGAAAATACTAAATATAAAAAAATTGTGAAAATACACAAAGAAGTTAACAGAATACAAAAATTGTTGTTGAGGGTTTATAATGGTGTTATCATTGTTATTCAAAATATATTCATCATTATTTTATTCAATGTAGAGATCAAGAACCTTCACACTACTCCCTCTCATTTAAATAGAATTATCATATACAGAGACCTATTTCCATAAGAGTAATATTGTAACATCCCAGGTAAATAAAGAATAAGACATATTTCATATTTATTAATATTTGTGAATTAAATATTAATTTTACATTAAAGGGGTTGCTATGTTCGATAGCGTACCCGATACACAACAACAATTTTCTTTAAAATCTTACGTTGCACACTAATAATAAAATATTATTATTTTAAATGGAATTTAACTCCTAGTCGTTGTATTGGCGAGAATGAAAAAAACCAACTAAAATGTGATTATACATGTGTGTTAGATGCATTTACTTTTATCCAATAAAAGTTAGAGGCTTAAAATGCGAATGAATCTAATTTTTAGCATAGTTTACATTAAAAGGTTGATTTATTGCCTTTTAATGGCTAACCCTCTTTAAATCTAGTTTTGGTCATTTTTATATGTTCTATTTGACCAAATAAAATTCTTCTTTTGATTTGGGACATTAAATTTTACTTTGGGTAATTTTTGTTATTTTTCGGATAAAGTTCATTTTTAATGAATAGTGGAAAATATTGTATTTTAATTCAAAAGTGCCTTTTAATATAATTTATTTATATGGTTAGATTATCTTTTAATTGGTTTTAAAGTGTAATTAGAATATAATTTCACCATTTAATCCAATTTTGGTCATTGGAATTAATTTCACTTTGAAATTGGACATAAACAAGTGTCGATCTTTTGATAGTTATTGTTTCTTAAAAACACGCTATTTGTTTTAACAACAGGAATTAATTTTAAAATTAATTAATGAAAATTTTATGTTTTGAATTTGAAAAAATAAACATCATTTTTTAATTTGGGATACCAAATAAAGCTTAGGCTGGTTTTTTGGTATTTTTCTGGAAAACTTCAATTTTTGATGAACAGTGAACCCACTTAGTAGTAGTTAAAAAACTGAATTTTTGATTTAAATGAAATTTTACCGCTTCTGTGAATTCAATTTAAAAAATCTGACATACATGGTTGTTATCAAGATGTAGAATGTGGTTCAATAAGATGAAAATAATATTTGGTGAATAGTAACTTTTGACTTTTATTTACCGCAGTTAAAGGTAAATAAGGTAATTCGAGGTAAAAAGAATTTTATAATAGTTCCAAATTACCTAAACACTTGTACACAACTTATTGGTTGATTCATTTACAACCATGGGCATCTTTGGGTCGATTTTGGGACCCCATTGAGACACTTGAGAGTGATAATGACAATTTGGATTAATTAATTTTAAGTAAAGGCAAAATTGACATAAACAAAACTCTTTTAGTAATTAATTTTTATATGGTGTTATATAAGTAATATTTTTGACTATAAATATTCATTGTAAATATAAAAATATTTCCTAAATCATGGTATTTTGTTTATAATTTTTAGACATCAAATAAATTAAATTATTTATGACACAATAATGGTGCAGTATTTACCTCATTAATAAATTATTTAAATAAATAAGATTATAATGATTAAAATATTATCCAAAACCTGTCAAATTATTATTTTATGATTTTATTTCGACCATGAGTCATATTATCTTTTAATCTAATGATTTTTGGAGCTTTTGAAACTGAAGATAATTATATAATAAAATAATATTTTCACACTTTCATAAAGAGCCCCTCCTCCCCCTTATAAAAGGAGACCACTTCTAACCAATTCCTCACACCTCTCAAGAAATTTGGCTCATACAACCTCTACCCAATTAATATATCTAAATCCATATCCTCGTCTTAGAAGCCTTACCTTAGGCATAAGGCACTTCAATAAGTCCTTTGGTTCAAACCAAAGAGAGTTACCCAAATCAAAGGTAACTATTTCTCATAAATTGTTTTCTTTTATTTTACTTCTCCAACCCCTAAACTCTTTTTATTACTTTCTTTTGTAACAAAACCAGTATCCTAAATATACTAGGATGTTTTATTATAAGTATTATAGCTACACTTACACACACCTCCATCTAATGGATGAAGAACATAATGTTTCTGTGGATGGAAAACTAATGCCTCACGAAACGATGATTGTTCAAATATCTCAAACCTCCTCTCATGGTGGCCATTATGATGGAACTGTCTTTATATATGATATATATTATGTTTATGTTTTCTTTATTATTCTGTATTTTCCATTTATATCATGCATTTTTGGTTTCCATTATGGGTAAACACGATAATCTCATTAGAGGAAGTGCGGACTACCGCCCCCTCAAAGTCATATGACTCGTTAATTACATATGTGGGACATATAAAGGATGGAGTTAATGATATTATATATGAAATTATACTTTAATTATAATATATCGATGTATTATTGTGTTTTAATTCCATTAAAATAAGAAATAGAAATGAAAGTAGCGTTCATGCGTACGTACGACTTACCGTCTCCATGAACAATTCATTTCATTTCTTACCTCTAAATGTTATGTACTATTATAAATACATGTATATACTGGATATATATATTATATATATGATATCTAAATCATGAATATTATTCTGTATATAATGAACCTTTGACCACATGAACAATATGTAATTATAAGAAGTCCATTTTTGACTCAAGTACCAAATATCTACAAAACGAACATTTTTAACTTAAATGATTACATAATGTTTATAACATGGTAATAAGTGATATAAAAGGAATAATAAACTTGAAAAAGGTTATTAATAAAGTATAAATTAACATTAGTTTATTATTCAGGAGATTAAAGAACGATCGAGTCAAGTCGGACACGAGGTAAGGGATTTTCTTATCTCACTTTTAATCCCATGATATTTCCATTGTTCGCCGGTTATTTATTACATGTGGTGTAATTTATACTAAAATTTATATATATTATCATGATTCTCTTTATATTCATGTTATTTTGTGATTCATTTGGTGGTTTTTATCTTTTGGTCATATGACTCGATTGATTACAACAAAGTAAGGGTTTTTCATCTCACTTTTATTCCCGTGAGATTCATGCTATATTGGCCACTATTTACTTTTTTGTGGTGTATGTACTACTAATTATTGTGCTATTTGTTTAATATAATTTCATTTATGAGTATTTACATCTTCATTGTATGATCCTTCTTCCATGTGGTGTATGTTTTGTAAGTTACAAACTCGGTAAGGGAACCTTTCACCCTCCTCTTTTTAAAAGACTTATTTTTGTTATGTCTTTTAATTTACTTCTAATTATGTTGAGATATGTTCTTATATATAATTACTGACATAAATGTTTTGTCCAAGTGATGAGATACCCTTTTTGTCTCATCAACTAATTTTCTGAATTTTAAAGTGACGTCGTTAGGCTGTCGAATTTTTACAAGGGAACTTCTTAACCTAATTTCAATTATTTGGGTTCAACTTGTACTTCTTAAATATGTCATCATATGAATATGTGTGAATGACCTCTAATTGTTTTACACTTAATATCCTATTATATTGGGTCTATTTATATTTTTCACACATAATTATGTGATTTATTTATCCTTAATTTAAGGATACCATCTTTATAAGGGATTTCATCTCAATTTACATTTCCATTGAGACTTCATTGTTGTTATGAACCAATTAACTATTATATGGTGTATATAATGTCCTTTGACATATTATATCATGAATACCTTTATTCTCATGATATTATAAAGTTCTGATTAAATTTTATTCCTCAATTATTTTTATTCAAGCGTCTCTCTTTTTGTTAGAAAAACTCTTTAACTAAAATATCATTTTAAATGTTTTAAAGATTTATTCTTCTAAATATTTCTCCTTAATGTAAATGTTTTAAAAATGGTTTTTATGATTTATGTATATGGACATTAATGTTTTCAAATGATAATTAATTTAAAAGAATCAAAGTGGTATGGGACACTTTGATTCAAAAATCTATTTTTAAATGGTTTATGAAAATGGATTAATTATTTCAATATCTTGAAATTAATTCTTGTGATTGAAAATGAAATGTTATTAGTGAAATGTTTATATTTGAAATATTTTATGTGTTATAATGGTACTTGGACATTTGATGGGTGGTTACATGATAAACCATATGACAGGTGGTGCCGTGATAAACCAGGACGGGTGGTTACATTATAACCTCCAATGCATTGGGTATGGAAGTTGGCCATATGGCTATTCCATTTAGTGATATGTGTGGAAGTTGACCATATGGTTATTCCATTTATGTATATTTATGTCTGAAGTTACCTTTATATGTTATGTGTTCTTTATATGGGTAATATTTTGGTTACAAAAAGGGTAAGTAATGATATTTTATTCAGTGAAGAGTATTTACTACTTCATAAAGGTGAAAAGTATTACTTATGTTAAAGTATTCATGGTTTACTTGTTGTTTTAAAAAACTAACAGTTTTACTTATTTGTGTATCCCTTACGGATATTTTTATGCTGATCCCAAGTTTTTTAAATGTTTTTTCATAGGACATATTATGGAATAGGGTCAAGGATGGGATCAAGGAAAATTAAATCTATCTTAAACATGGAACTAGACATGACTCTTTTTTTTCAAGAGTTCATGTTTTGTAAAAAAAATGGATACTAGGTGGAAGTGTCTACTTTGTAATCTTTTGAGATGTAATAGTTATGTCATAATTCTCTAAAAATCTAAACCTGAAAAGATCCTCAATGTGAATTATTCATTGAATTCAATATTATGTATGTTTTAAGGCCATGACCTTATAAATATTTTCGACATGAATACTTAATCCAGGCTCCTCTATTTGATTGATATAGATATCAATAATAAGGAAATTATTTAATGGGGATGAGGAAAATAGTATTTGAGAATGTGGGGACACTACTCAACAAAATATTTCCAACCACCACTAAAATATTAGAATAAAATATAAAAAACAATTGAAATACAATAAACTCAAACACCACAACTTCACTCGAACAACAATGAGGGTTAGCTTTGCACATACATGGAGTATAAAGAAGTATGGTGGGAGAATCACAAAATATCATATATAAAAATGAAAGGGAGAATAAAAGATATAAAATAATATATATTGAAAATGTAAAGAACAAATATATCTGGAATAATATACCTTTATCCACCTAAAAATGGCAATCCTTTTTAATGGGAGGGGAGGTGGAAATTTATAAAACAATAAGTGATAAATTTGGCTCCAAAATCTATCCACTAAAACTTTTTGAAAAATTTACACAATAAATTGAATAATTTGAGAATGAATATTTCTTAAAAGTATTTTCATTATTTATCATGTGTAAACCCATGAAATGTTATCTTGATTTGCCACCAGATGAAAGAGGTATGGTTCAGTTACTCTAGGAAATCGATACAACGATGTTACTGTTGGTATTTTGATGAACTAAGTTCGCATGAATTTATGTAATTGATAAATGATTAATATCACTTTTCATTGAAGATAAAAAGTTTCACCATATTCTTCGATTTCTCCATCTAAAATTTTAGCTCATTGGGACCAGTGTTTTTGCTGATACATCCCATCACTAAAATTTTTTAGATCTGTGCATAGATTTCAAGTCCCAATGTGTGAGCTTGTTTTGAGCCTTCAAATAATGGATTTTTCTTTGGGTAATATTTAATTGAATATATTTGAAGATATATTAAGTCCTAAAAAAATTGATTTCACAATTTAAATTAGTTCATAATAAGTTATTTAGAAATATAAAATAAAATTAAATAGTTAAAATGAAAAAATAGGTCATCTCTACAATTAAGCTCAAAATACTACTAAAATATTAAAATATGAAAATGGACCATAAATTAAAACCTGGGAGGGATTATAAATTTTTTATAACAGTATAAAATTTCTGAAATTATTAGCTTCATCACTCCCTCACACATACCATTGCACTCCTCAGAAATCGTCATATATTCAAATCAAAATCCACACCAGAATCAAAAAGGAGAAAACATCCACAATAATTTCCAAAATATAATTATATCAAGTATCATCTATAAAAAAATTTACCTTAATTTTAATTCAACTATTTAAAATTCATCCATCCTTAAAAATCCATCCATGAAGAAATGAAAACTTACTTCATGTTGATCTTTATGTCACTCTTCACTCAAAAGAAATTATAGTTCGAGTTAGGTTTATACTTTTAAAATGCATGTATCAACATAGGATTGTGAAAATTAGAATTTATCCAAACCACGATACATGAAAATATTTTCAATCATAAGGTTTTTATCCAAGTGAATTTGTTGTCTTCGAGTTGGTGAGTAAAATCATTTAAAAATTTATGGGTGAAAAGGGGATGTTGGACTCTTAAATGCAATCACATGAATATTCAAATAAAAACCATGGATGAACATCATTCAATTCAACATGAAAATGTAAAACAAAACAACAACCCATTTTTTATGGTACATGATTCATATTATTTTTATAATGAGTTATGACATCCAAATTATCCCTCCCACTTTAATTTTTGTATTTCTCCATAAATGTATATCTTTATGTATTTATTTTTTTCTTTTTTCATGGAGTATGAGTTGAAACTTTAATATACTAAATGAATAAAAATTTATTACATTAGTTCTTGAGAGGTACATGAATAAAAAAATTTTGCATAATGAAAAATTCAATCTCATCTCCATTTTTTCCTCTCAATATTTTTTTATTTTCTATTTTCTTGAAGGAAAATTGGATGATACAAGTAATGTAATAAAAAATGATATATCATTCCAAATTACCACTCTCTACACTACCCAAAATGTTTATAGACACCTAACACCACCAAAAAAATTAAACACATATCAAATAAAACACATGAAAGGCCAATCTCATACACTTAAACATGAAATATCCATGCAAAAGTACTATGAGTGACAGTAGGTAAGGAAATTACAGCTAGTAATGTGGATTAAACCTATAAGGAAGTTTAAGGAATATAAGGGATAAATATTTTATATGTAAAGGTAGGTATTAGGATAATGTTTCAAGCCAAAAAATAATCCTCAATAATTTCAGAAACATTCAATACAGTCTATGTATTTAAAAGAGGAAAATCTAAAATTTTAGCTCTCCCACAAAATCAAAGTTTCTCTCAAGAAAGTGTGGGAATTAAGAATAATATGTAAATGTTTTTTTAAAAACCTTTAAAAACTTAAAAAATATATGACTCATTGTTTTATGGGAATGAATTTAAAAAATCATTCAAACTCATAAAAATGCTTCAAAATCCATTTCATGGAAAAACATTCACATCAAAAATACCTTAAAATGCATTCTTTTAAAAATAATTTCAATCATTTAAAAATAAATTTATTTATGAAAAATGATAACAATATTCATTTCATATCAATGTTCCTAAAAATATGACAAACAAAAAATAAAAATCAGAAAATAGAAACAACATAGGTCACACTCCACCCACACTAAGATAATAACTACCACTAATTTAAACATAACAAAATAAAGATAAGGGTATAAAAACAATGGGAATGAATAGTAAAACCTAAAATTATTTTGTAGTGGAAGCTTTGAGTTAAGATCCTATATATTTCCACTTTTTACCAAGAAATAATTAAATATATAAAAACTTAAGAAAAATAATGTAAAATAAAAATAAAGGGAATATAGGATAGAACATGGTTTAGAACCCCCATGTGTGTGCTAGGTTTTTTCTACCCCTAGTAAGGTAGCTGGATTTGGTTGAACCCAATCTGATAGTGGGTGGGGTTTCATTCTTATAAACCGCAAAAAATGATTTCTCTCAGAATCCTTGATAAGAATCTATGAGTGAGATCCCCAAAAGAAAATAAAAATAGCTCCAACCCCCCCAAAAATATAAGATATAGAATTCAAAGTGTGGATTGGGGGGGGGGATAATATAGGGGTACTCCCTGATTTTTATAGTTTTAAGAGCGATTTCCACTAATGGTGAAGATATAAAAATAGTAATTTAATTCTCTTAAGGTCTAGGTTCATCAAATAAGTCTATAATGATCTATTGTTTTTCATTATCATACTCATATTCACCAGTGGATAGCTTGAATGGATCCTCTATTATCTCCTCAAAACATATAACTTATTCATATTATCTAACCAGGTCTTATATTAGTGGTTATGAATCTAAAAAAAGAATACTGGAGATAAATTTTCAACTTAAAATCAATAAATTTTTAATAAAAATAAGGCTCATAAATTGAATCTCCCTAAAACAATTTCAGCTTAAATCACTTTTTTACTTTATAAGGGAATATGGGAAATCCTTTTTTAGAGAGGTAATTGGATATTCAAGTATTAATTAATCCTCAATAATTTATTCAACAAATTTAGGTTTAATAGACAAATAATTATCCATATCTTTTCATTGTTTCCATTCTATCCATAGAACTTCAACTTCTTTAACTTTAGTGGCCATCAATGCTATTAGCTTGCTTGAATTTTTTAGAATTTTGAAATTATCTTGAATCATCAATTCCTCTTATTCCATTTGAATAATCAATGTCTCTTATTTGATAGGATCACCTTCAATGTTATCAATAAAAAATAATGTAATTACTATAAAAAACCATCTTAACCTTTGAAATTTATATGAAATAATGATTTTATTTAGTTTTTTTTTGTTTTTTTGAGAAACATCTTATACAAGCTCTTGGAATCCCTATAAAAAATACAAATTTATAAAATAGATTTTTTTCATCCCTCAATAATAAATATTTTTTAACTAAGAGTGAAATATAGTGGACCAACCTTGGGTAAATCACAAGATGGAAGCTTAAACACACTAAAATTCTATTGTTAGTATTTTAATATAACTAATATAAAACTAACTAAACTAATATACATGGGGAACATTTCTGGGTTACTATAACAGTACTATAGTAGGAAACTGTAGAAGGACTGTAGTAATGACAAATCTATAGCAATAGCATCACTTAGTAGTGGAGGGAGTATAATAGGAACTATAGTAGTGGTGGTACTATGGTAGGGACTATAGCAGCGTGGGTACTGTAGTAGTACTGTTCCCTGAGGGGTCCTTTGGGCCAAAAAATGGGATTTTAAGACTTGTATTCAGACCAATTGGCCCTGGGCATTCAGGCTATGTAATGGGTCTCCCTCTACCCTAACAAAAAGAGGTATTTTCTTTAATAATAAATTGAGGCTTCGACCTTAACCTTTATGAAAAATAGAGGAAAACTATAGCTCTTTGAGGTTCATAATGGTGTTATTATTGTTATTCAAAATATATTCCTCATTATTTTATTTAATGTAGATATCCAGAAAATTAAATCTAAAGGAACTAACTTGAATGGTATTATCCTACACTAAGAAATCTAATATTATGAATAATATATTCCACATCAATTCCTAATCCAAAATCAACTATTTTAATGACTTAGATATCAACCAGAAGGAAAATGATTGAATAAGGAGTAAGAAAGTAGGAATAGAGAAAGGGGGATACTTCTCATCATAATAATTTTTACCGATTCTAAAATCTTATAATAAAAAATGATAAACCATGGGATCAAAATAAATTCAAACACCTCCACTTCCCCCTCGAACAATAGCGAGGGTTAGCTCTCTATAAACCGAGAGTTTAAGGAAGTACTAGGGGGATCCCAAAAAATAAAATATAATAAAGGAAAGAGAGAAGAAAAGAGATAAACTAATATATATTGAATATATAGATAACTACTAAAAAATAAATAATCAATGTTTTCCTATGAAAATGGATATCCTTTGAAATGAGAGGGGAAGTGAAAATTTATTGAAAAATAAGTGGGAAATTTTGTCTCCAAAATTTTTCTGCTAAACATTAGAGAATTTATTACACCCTAAATGGATGAATTGAGAATTTGTATCATATGTAATGTTTTTCAATTATTTATTACTTATGAACCTACTATATTACATCTTTATTGGCTATCAAAATAATGATTTCTAACTAATTTACTCTGAAAAATTAAACTGTCTAAGAGTCTCTTAATATTCCAATTCACTAAGTTCCCATGAATTTATGTAATTGAGGAAGTATAAATATAATGTGGTGATAGAATAGAAGCATATTCCAAAGAATATTCCCAATATATATGTAAAACATGAGATTATTAAGTTATTCAATTTAGGAGATATGGTCTCATCTCTAAATTTCTCCAAATCAATTAAAAACTTTTAAGGCCTGACTTGTGTTATGGTTTTGGGCCTTAAAATAATTGATTGAGCTTTGATTCATATTGAATTAAATGTGTCCCAATATTTATGTAAGGATAAAAGAACTAATTTAACAATTTAAATCAATTTAAAAGAATTTGTGGCTAATATACAGAAGAAAATTAAGACAGTTAAAATCCAAAAAATAACCATTGTTACAATTATGCTCAAAATACTACTAAAACCTAAAAATGTGACAAATGAATATAACATAACATTGTAGTTAGATTATAAAATTTTAATAATAATTGAAAATGTGTGAAATATTTATCTTTATTATTCTTTTAATAGTCATAAAACATTAATTGGATGTATGTTATATTGTGATTAACCATGCACATGGACTGCAAACACTGGTTGATGTGCCACACTACCTATTATAATGTTCCATGTGGTATAGTTGAGAATTTTATTTATACTCAGATATTAAATTAGACCACTCTAATTTTCCTCAATGTTTATTTGAGGCCATTGAGTAGTTTATTTTATAGCCTTTTTTACATATATATTTATTTGTGGATATTTTAAAAGGAAATTAAGATCATATAAAAGTTATTTTGGATAATTTATAGTTTTATTTCTCACAGATGATGAATAAAGTCACATATATTTTAATAGAAATTTTATTCATCTTCTCATGTAAAATTCAATGGGATTCCTTTATATTTGATTATATTTATTTCTTAAAATTATATGAGACCTCTATGTCTATAGATAATTACCTTGGGGTACTTTTCCTACTAGATTTAAATAATAATAATAATATTTTTACAAAATAATGAAGTAATAAACAAACCCCACTTTTTAATACATACTAAACCTCACTCAAATATCATTTTTCCAAAACCTAGTTCCATTAGATTTCCACGTTGATTATATAATGAAATTGAGAGTAACCCAAGAAGCCCACCTCTTATAGGTAATTAATTTTCAATAAAGATCAAGGGTATAAATGCATAAGTATGGGTGGCATTAACCTTAACAATAGTATTAAAATAATTAAAATAAATCACTTCTTAAGTAAAATCAATATTTTCAACCACCATTAATAAGAAATGTGAAAAATCAGTGCATGAAATGTCATAAAATGATAAAATAGAGAGAAAATGATATAACATCCTATAATTAAAATATAGAATAACTCTAAAAAGGATAATAAATATTTCAATATGAGACTCTTACTAAAACTATTCCTCCTTGTTCTGGAGTTAGTGTCACCCCAAATGACTTCAGATATGATCCTTTAGGTTTGAAAAATAACATATATATAAAATAAGAAAAAGTATATAAATATACTCAGTAGGTTCCTCCTTTGAATATCATTTTTACATGTTAGTAGAGAATGTTTATGAACCCATGAATAAGGAATGATAAATAAAAAAAATAAAAAAAATATTCATAACACTATATATACTCATAACCCATTTAAAAGTATACATTTTTTCATAAATATCAAGTAAAAAATTATCTATCACAATTTTCCTACTCACAAAAACTCACATTTCCATATACCTATAAAAATCAACCACCTCCCTAACCTACAAACACAATTCGCCCACATTATACGACTATAGAAAAATATATATATTATAAATTGTAATATACATGATATTTATAAACCATCATACATATCGACATCATATAGAGATTATGATGTTTTTAGAAGATGTCTTATATTTTTTCACACTATAATATATATATATATATATATATAGAATACAATATATTATGTTTATTCATTATAAAAATTAAATATATTATAGTAAGGATGTTTATATTATATAATAATAATATGTATAATTGAATATAAAACCACTGAAGGAACTATATATTTTTATTATTATGTATATCCATTTTATATTTGATTATTTTTTAATAAATTATGTATTTATATAACCGTTAATATCATTGAATCAATAATACAATGCAACCAAAGCATGAAAAAACCCAAAAAAATTATCATAAATATCATCATAGAAAAAGACTAAATATATTGACAATAATAAGATATTTATACCAAATAGATAACTATAAAGTGGAGGAAAAAATTTTACACCAAAAAAGAGTTTATAATTGAAAAAATTATAAAAATAAATTAACTTAATCTTAAATAAAGATTTCATAATTTTTATAATTGCGTATTACACATCAAATTTTAGTTAAATTATACAATATATGAGAAAATTAAACTTGTATATAACGAAGATGGTTATTTTTTGTAATTTTGAGCCTGTTCAGTTGGATATAGTTGGTCCAACTAATTTTTTTACAAATATAGTAGAGTTTATCAATGACAGTAATAATAAATCTTATAACATCATGTACTACTATTTATATATAAACACTATAGAAACATAGACTATTTTAGTAACAAAGGTATTTTAGTTCCATATTTATTTATAAGATTATTTTGAAATAATAATTATTTTAATGGATTATCACCTCCATAATTATGCTTACAGATATAATAAAATTTATCCCACCTCTCTATAGAGGTAGTAATCCATCCCTAAAAATGAAAATATATGTGTTCATTATTACCTTAATTTTTATTATTTTATATCAGTTTTTAATTATTCATATTTATGGATATCATATTCATTATAACTTGTATTATAGATTTAGTTTTATTGACTAAGGTTATATTTATTAAGTTGAATGATAACTATGGAAGATGTGAAGTCAAAGATTAATCCTTTTAATGGATCTTTCTTTTATTTCTTGTGAATACATATAAGGAACAATATTGTTTTAAGAAATATATGTAATTTACACAAATGTTTGTAAAAATGAAATGTAAAATACTACGTGAGTCTTTAAGATAAACAAATTCTATGATATATGTATTTTATAATCTCTTAGAAAATGGATTTAATCATTAGATTAGATATGGTGATAGTTATACTGCTGATAGAACTACAATAATTGTATGAAAATATATTAATATTAACAAATTTATACTTAATATGATGATTATTTAATATAAACATGATTTAAGGAACATCAATGTTGATATGATAAATAAATTCAACAGCATCATAAGTCAGTTTACATGGGTAATTTTTTTAGATGATGATGTATGTTCACTAGTATTTTTTTCTATATTACATGGTTGTTCAAAGATACCATAATAGACATTAGTAGTTATTAAATGAATGAAATGTTTAATTTGAATGGTATGGGTGTTCTAATACTTAGAGAATATATTCAAAGAAGTTATTCTAGTAGTTTCTCTAATTTTTCTCAACAAACTAAAGAAACTGGTAGACTTATATAGTGATGTAATCAATGAGGAAGGTTGAAATCATAGAAAAAGGGATAATAAAATTCATAGTCTTTTTATCCTATGTATTAGAGTTATGGGAATACGAGGAATTTCATAAAATAAGGAAGGGATAAGAGGAAGATTCCTAAAAAATTATAAAATACAACAGTTAGAAGCAATGAAAATGTTTTATTATTGAGTGTAGACCATCCCATGGAGTATTGGATTTTAGACTCAAGCATGTTATTCTATTCAATATATGATAATTATTCCTTGAAAAATTATGTTTCATGAAACTTTTTCATGGTATATAATGATAATGATAATCCATTGTAAAAGCATAGATCAAAACAAGTAGTGTGAGTTTAGAGTTTTCAAATATTGGGTTGCTTATCATTGGGTTGAGTTTCAATATTATACCAATCAAATAGCATAAAAATGTAGGATTTAACACAAATTTAATTTTTTTTACATGGAATGATAAAAATGAGGTTATACTCATATCACATACGATGAAAAATGGAACCGTATAAAACATGATAAAAATTTTATGAATTTTATTGCAGTGTATTTTTTAGAGATTCTCAATTTTGGCATTATATGTTAGGACATATGTGTGATAAGTGGATAAATGTATTGAAAAAATAATAAATGGTATTAGGGTTTAATTTATTGGATATTTTTCATTTACAAGTTCATATATTTGGAAAACTAAAGTAGGAACCATTTTTCAATTGATGCAAATGAACACAGATTAGAAATTTAAATCAGGTGCACACCGATGTTTGGGGACCTACACCAAAAATTTATCTTATAGGTTTACTATGTTTTTTAATTTTTTTAATGAATCAGTAAATAAGGTATGGTTTTACTTTCAAAAAATGTAGTACCAACATATTTAACATGTTTTAAAATAAGAAACATTTTGTTGGGAATGAGTTAGGGACAAAGATAAAATGTTTAAGGTCTAAATATAGATCTGAGTATAATGTAATGAAATTTATGGAATCATTGGTTATAAATAGAATTAAATGGGGGAATAATTTTCTAGGAAAACCATAAAAAATGGTTCTTCTGATATGATTTATATTATATTATATAAATGTTATAGGAATTGAGGTTGATCTCAAAACTACCCAAGACATTTTGGGTATAAGAGAAAAATATGACATTTTAGCTTATCAATTAGAGTATTTTCAGGCCAATGAGAGAATTTATAATGGATAAGATCTTATTATAAAAATATTTAATAATATCTCACTTAGAAGTCTTCAGTTTTTTATATATACATTTATAATTTTACGTACGATACAAACATGATGCTAAGTATAAAGCATGATTCTTTATTGGATATGGATATTAGGAATATTAATATTTGATTTGAGATTATTAGAATGAGAATATCATAAGAATTTAGAATCTAATATGTAATAATGTTTTTACATACAAGTACCATTGTGTAGTTGAAACTAATAACATGAATGATGAATCATAGTGCTAGGTACAAGTTGAACTTAAATATAGACCTATATATATGATAAAAAACTAGTGTAACATACCCCTAAAGTAAATTAAGGAGATAAAATAAGGTTATAAGACCTATTAATAGTTATTTAAAATCCATTAAATTGGTTATATTAATTTATTGTTGATTTTTTAAAAAAATACAGATAAAGGAATCAAACAAGTAAGAGTTTTTAATAAAGGATAAAATAATCTCATTTCATACTAATAAGACATGTGAGATCACATTATGTCCAAATGTAAAGAATTTAATTCAGAATAAATTAATATATTATATTAAATAGGATCATGTTGGTAGAAAGAGATATGAGGTGTGATTTGTGGTTGAAGGATTTCGATAGAAGGAATGTGTGGATTTGAGAAAAAAATATAATTTTAATGATGATAACCACTATCAGGGTGGTTTATTGTATATTTTTATCAGAGTATTTTTATCATGACAAACATATTGTGAAATATGATTTCTTTATAAATATTTGGAGGATGAAATTTATATGATTATTCTAGAAGTATTCATTGATTTGGGAAAAAAATTCTCAATGTGAAGACAATAAATTTTTTTTCCTGTATTAAAGTTGATACTAATGAAGTGGAATGAAAACATTGATTTATTAGGGAGTAAAAATAATTATAAAAATTATTTCATGGATCATTTATTATAATCAAATTCATTTAGTGATGGATATATCAATATGAATATATATATGATATTCTTATTATAGGATCATGCAAGTAAATTATTGAGGATCTAAAAGGGAAGTTGACTAGGGGGTTAAAGAATAATGACCATTGAAAATATAGATATATTTTGAGGATGAAGATATCTTATAACTGTATATCCATAACATTTTTTTTGTCATTAGCTAACTATATTAGAATGTTTTTGAGAAGTATCATTATTCTAAAATAAAAAACAATTTATATTCCTCTATAAAATGAATTTTAAATTATGTAAGGAGAAAACATGAGATATAGAGGAATATATTGAGTAAATTAAAAGGGTCCTTATGTATAATTTGTGGTAATATTGATGTATTTTACTGTTTTTAAAAGACATTATATTTTACCTAATTTGGTATTTTTGAGATATTTCATGTATAATAAAGGAAAATAATATTTAGAATCAATAAAATGTGTAGTTAGATATTTAAAGGGAAGAAAGAAAGAATCTTCATGTTTTGAAATAATAAAATCATCATAAGGATATGTGGATGATGAAATTAGAGGCGACGTTAAAATTAGAAGGAGTGCCACATGTTTTGTGATTACTTGTGTAGAAATGATTATAAGTATGTTATCTCAGTTATAGAAATGAGGAGAACTACTTATTGTGGAGGTTGATTATCTTTTCCTAACAAAAGTTTAGAAGGCGAGTTTTTTTGAATAACTTCATAAAGGTTATAGAAAGGAATTGATAGGGAAATTTATTAAACTACGATATTCTAAGGTCAATACATCTTGAAAAATGCCTAATGTTTCCTGATAGAGTGAAGTATATGAAATTGAAGGAGTATTAGACTGGCATTACTTTTTCTAATCTTCCAGTGGATGCAAGATCTTATAGATATAAGCAAGTTAAAGTTGATTCTTTGATCCAAATTTTTGTTGTTTAGTATTCTAGAAAATCTACTAGACAAGAAAAGTTTTCAATATAGATTTTTGGAGCAGATCCTATCCAAGTGTTCGATGCCTTAGTAAAGGAACGAAATTCCTGTCAAGTTGGGGGACAATTTCCTCACACCTCCATGTCAACTATTTTTAAATCATCTAAGACTACTGAAACATAAGAAATATAATCTTCATCTGATATATAAAAACATATCATTACTTATGGGAATGAATTTATATTTTTTAAGGACAAGAAATATCAACCCCAAAGGAAGTATTCTAATACTCTTAGAACTGTAAATACAAGGTCAAACTCCCAAACCTTGGTGGTGGTTATTCATGGTGATAAATAATGTGAGATCTTATTAGGTAAATTTACTATTAAGGAGGCAGTAAAAGATATAAAATCTTTAGAGCCTATTATTTATTCTGAGGATGAATTCGGGTCACTTTCATGTAGTCCTCAGTGCGAGGAAATCAAGGTAGGAATTGGAATCACAGATTCACCCAAGATAACATCAAAAACCCAGTGAAATGGGGACTTGTGCTCTCAGTTTGATCTCTCTTTGATGGTACCCATGTGGAAACTTTTAAATCTCCGTTTGGTCATCAATGCAGTTCTACCTCTCAGGAATCCGTTTCTGGAAATGATGTGGGACATCCATTATGAAACCTTAACCCAAATATCTCTAATTATTATCCCCTATCCGTGAGGGAAAAAGATGGGAATATGATTCGAGGTAACTCAAATAATTATACTTACACGAGGGGTCAAACCAAGGGGTAATTCGAGTGACTGATTAAATTTTTCCCAAGACCGAATCTTGGATTGTGGCTTGAACGAGGTAAGCTCAAGTACATTATATTCAAGAAACACAATTGTTTAATTTCTTCTTGAATAATGTTGAATATGAACTTCGAATGTGGTATGGAAGAGTTTGTTTTTTTATACAGTGTTATTGTGGATCTTTATGTACTATTCCCACTTTCCCAAAATGTGGTTTTTATAAAATAAAAAAATGGACTGTGGCCTTGAATAATGTGGTGATGTACTTTGAAGCTTTTCTCATTCTCTGATGTTTTTCTAGTTTGGGATTTTAGGATTTCCCATATTTTCTATAAAAGCGATTTTGAAAATAAAAATATAATTTTTATTCAGCAAAGTATATGAAATTGAAGTACTAATTCATCAAAGGTTTGATATATGATGGGATGTTAATATTACAATACATTCAAGGTACTAATAATCTAGAATATATTTTTATGAAACTAATGGTCATTTAGAATTTGAATAACTATGTTAAAAATGTTACACTTTATAGATAAATGAATATTAAGCGTAAGAATATAAAAAGAACCCAATGGGATCATGGAAGGAGGATAATTGTTGGATTAGTCTCCAAATGGGATATTACTATAATTTTGGAGAATGATCTATCAAATAGATTTTTTCCAACTACATGTTTTTTCATTATGCCAAAGTTAACCTAAAACACTAACATGGAATATTGTAGTATCATGATATACTATATAAATAATCTGACTATAGAAAATTATGGTGCTATGGAAACACAAGGAACTAAAAAACCATGTTTATTTATAATATCATTTTAAAGATAGGGTTTTTATAATATATTTTAAATCATGTAATTATACTTCTATGTTTTTTGAAATTGTTTATGCCTCTCTATAAATGTAGGGGTCTTTCCTGAACCACACAAATCAATGTTTAAATTATATATTTCATTATTTTTTCCATTTTCTATTAGTTTTATAATTGTTGAATAATAGGTCTTCCTCTTTCATAATATTATCCAAATATAATTGATAAATGTAATAAACACACATGAACAAAAACACACAAAAAAATATACACACACCTTGGTAAATGTTCTAGTTTATCTAAGAATGATATTGACCATTAATAATTTAATTATTTCTTCTATAATATAATGTTTTTTATACTTATAGTTAAAAATAAAGTAATGAAATTTTAAAATAAATATTTTATTGTATATAATATGCACATAAATAATTTTTTACATTAATAAAATAATAAAATTTTTAAAAAATATATAAATAATGTTCAAAGAATAATACAAATTTTACAATAAAGTATATATGATCATCCATTTCAGAATCGAAAATTAAAATTTAATATCTATTAAAAAAATATTATACTTAAAAAAGTATATGGTATATAAAAAATCATATACCAACAACCATTTTATTTGTTATTTTGGATATATAAAACTTCTTTAATATAGTTTTGAATTTATGGGTCTAATCAATATGTCATGAGACAGAAGAGTGTCTTTCTAGAAAAAATATACTTATTTCACCAACTTATTATGCAATTTCATTATGGTTCATGGTGAAATTTAATGTTTGATATCTATATAATTGGAATATAATATTTTATAAATAGATAAAAATGAGAAATAAAATATTGTTTAGAAATATTTATGGAATTTCTAAGGATATCATATTTGAGAAAGTGTGATCCATATCATTTCTTTCAAAGTGAATTGTATTAATGATTCTATGGAGTTTTCTATAATTATATTTTAAAAATAATTTAAACTGTAGTGATAAGAGATTAAATTTCATAATCGAGTCTATAAACCATGCAAAATTCATAATTGTATTTCATAAATTCATATTTTATCACCTAAAATGTTTTTTAATATTATATATCTTTCTTATATAATGATAAAGTCACTAAAATTACATGTTTTGTGTAAAAATATTTTTTGATAAATATCTAAAAAATCATGAAAATTATATTTTTATATGAGGAATTGAAAAATGGATTTCATTTTAATTAATTTTAAATTAAAAAAATTATCTTATATAAAAGTTCTAATCCAAAATATTTTATTTCTTTATAAATAGTTTTTAAGCGATTAAGTGTATTTATTTTAAAATTTAATTTCCATACAATTAAAATTTTATTTCATAAAATAATTTTTAGATTTTGAAATAGAAGTATCAAAATACATAAAAATTTCAATGTTTATATTTTTCAATTAAATTAATTACATAGTATAGGAATTAATTAGTAAGGTTAAAGTTAATTAGTGTAAAATATATAAAGTTTTAAAAAGCTCTAAAACACTCATAGTTTTCTCAAGGAGTTTTTGAGGTGATTTTTGAACCATGCTCATTTTCTTCTCCTATTATGTCCATTTTATGGCCCGTTTCACTTGAATAGTAAACTTACATTATTGAAAATGTAAGGGTAACACCCAAAACATCCATTCTACTCACTTATAAAAGGGTAAAACATACTCCACATAAAGATGCACATTTCCTTTTAATTTCTCCATGAAAATCAAAAATATTTCTCCTCATATATACCCATAATGTGTTTAAAATCATCTAGTAACCATTAGGTTGCATAAGGCCTTTAGTTCCATGGATACTTCTAATGAACATTTATGTCCTCGACTTGAGTATTATCATCTAGTTAGTTTTTCTTCTTAATTATATTCTTTAAAATTTATTCCAAAACACTAATATAATGTTATTTTATAATTTATTTACTTTAATATTACTATATTATGTTTATTATCATTATTTATTCATATACCCTATGCATTAAAAAAAAATCATTGTATGTGTGTTGTGCGGATTACTGCCTCCATGATGTAACATATATTGTTTTTCCTTAACCAACAAACATAGATGGATCTAAGGATGGTATTAACGAATAAATATGGTGTTTATGATATCATTAAGGCTCTATTGTAACCAATTAGATAACCTATTAATTATATGATCAATAAATGATCACTGTTAATTTATTCATTTAAAATAAGTGTACTAGGAGGATAATATTTTATTAAAATTGGGTAATGATTTAATATTCATGAATTATTATACTAATTCACTAAAATTATAATATATTACACTAATAAACACTAAATAATATCATTATTATTATATTAAAATGATATTATAACAAAACCACCTCATAATCATTCCTTACATCAGGGTATCTTCATGTCTGGTTCGGTTTAACCACCTAATTGAACAATAATATGAATATATATCATAAATGACCAATGGGACATAATAAATGAAAAAATATTATATAATTTTTTAAATAATTATTTTTTTCTTCTTATTTTATATCAATATTTAATTTTCAAATTAATAAAACACACTTCGATCATCAAGAATCTTTGAAACATGCTTGTTACCGATTTTATATTCATGGATAAAGACTAAAACACACCTGAAAGGAATTAGAAAAATAATAAATAAAAATAAATCATCCATAAAATAATGTTTAATTATATAATAAATATGATCATTGAAATAAGAATAAACATGGACATTTCAATTATGAAACTAGTACATATGATCAAAACTACAAATACCCATTGTGTAAAATTAGTATAATTTATATAGAGAATAACTATTTATGAAAATTTTGAATCAAAATGGATATTATAATGTTATTAATTAAGTGGTTAATATATCTATGTTTATGATATAATAGGATAAAGTATGTTGATGTAATTTAATAAAAGATGTTTAAGGTTTTTTATATTAGATTCCTCTCTTTGAGACTTTTTTGTCATATTTCCCCAAATTTAATTTATGTTGTATATATATAGATATTAAATATTTAAGATATAATAGCACGAATTATGTTTTAATTATATAATTTTAAGTTTAGTTTCAATCCTTATTTTTTAATAGGTCTTTATTTGATAGATTCTAAAGCTGTAAGGGTTTTGTTGGTCTCAATTCTGAGTCTTTGAGACATAATGCATTTTGTGCACCATGTTTTATTTTTATGGTGTATTCACTATGCATGGAAATATTTTAATCAAAATATTTTTATTTAAAGGGATTTAATATCCAAATAATTTTACCTTATTCATGCTTCTATTGATTTATTTTTTCTCAAATAGTAATTATTTTTGTTAACTAAAAATTCATTCATTGAGTTTTGATCATTCTCTTGAAATTATTTCATATAAGTTTGGTACATCCTACCCTTTGATTTTATTATGTGTTATTATATCATTTTTTATATAAATTTCTACCACACAACCCATTTGAAAAATGTTTCAAGATTATTGGGATATGTTCTTTTGAAACCATCCACTTTCTTTCTCTGGATGACTTATTATTGGATAGTTTTCACCTAGAAAGATGGTTATTGCACTGACATGGGGAAAGTATTGTAATTCCATGTATTTTTATTCTAATATATATGATTATTATAAAGTTTACTAATTATTTTTTACCAATCTACATTCTTCCTCTAGGTGAGTTATAATCACGTTTTCCATTTTATTACTATGGAGAGTAGTATTGGTGTACTGCATGTTATTATTCTAATATGGATATTTATCATGAAGTTGAGTATATATTGTTTGAACATATACCTTATTTCTCTATATAGGTTATGATATTATATTCTCTTTATTGATATTAGTAAAATTACTAACATTTATGGTGATTATTGGTTCCTAACACAGTTCGATCAGGTATTGATATTTTGTATTCATTATTATATAGATAAATATATTTTTTATTTTTCTAACGGTTCCTTATGGAATGTAATAAAAGTTCTGATTGAATATTATGGTGAATTTATTGGACATAATCATGTGATAACTATGGAACAAAATTATATAGCCCCCGATCCATCGACATGTCTCATGGGAAAAAATAGGTTTGGGTATTTTTTGTATGTCAACCCAATTCAATAAGAAGTCTTGACTGCAGTCTACATGAAAAGTAATCCTTCTTGGGACAAGGCCTTGACAATATGTTTTTTAGGTATGAAATTATGAGTTCCATCAGTATGAGATTAGTATTATCGTGATTTATGTATTCATTTACTATCAAGTATATATCATGATCTCAGTTTCATATTGATTGCGTATTTGTGTTGTTTACCTATTCTCTAGAGATCTAAACCTAAAAAGATCCTTCATATATAATAGATTCAAAAATCATTAATGTTTTTTTAATTTTGGATAGTTATATCAAATATTTTGTAGTTGGTATCATATTAATTATGTAAATTATGAGTTTATAAGAATAAAATTTAGGATTATAGGTCCAGGGAATTATAGTTGGTATCAAAGGAAATTTTTAGATAACTTTGGAGATTAAGATATCTATTGAGGTTAATTTAATAGTTAATAAGTTGTGGTTGATCATAATAAATAAACATTTGGGATAAGTATATGAATTGATGTCTAGTAAATAATGAACATTTATTTGGGGATTAAGATAATAAAACTTCATTGAAAACCCTAATAATAAGTCTATGTTTTGGATAAAAACTATATATTTTTGTAAGGTAAAGATTTTTTAGTTTTTCCTAGAAATATATCCATGATTGGTTAATAGAAGGTCTATGTGTCTATGGAACATATTCACCCAATTTTAATCACCTCGTAAAGGGTTGGTTGAGAATTGACTCAATCACTACTCTGATGCCCAATGTGTGGGCCTAAGATTGAACACCTAAATAGACACTCTTGGGGGATATTCTTTTGTTAATAAAATCATATTAATAAATAATTTTAAGGATTTAATAATTATTTTAACTAATTTGGTTAGAGAAACTAATAGAATAATGACCATATATAACCAAGGATTGAATAAAGAGAGTCATAGATTGATCTGAAAGTATAAAATGTTAAAAAATGTGTTATTTGGGAAGAACATTTAATATTGATATTTTCATAAATATATATTTCGGATATTATCACAATTTTTTTTATTTGGTTGAAACAAGATTACATATTTGAGTTTGATAAAATTATCTACCTAGAAAACACTATTTTTTTATAACTGAATAAGGGAGCATAATTAGTTTATAATCCTACTATATGACTGTTATGATGGAGAAGGTGAGTTTCCACATCTTTCTTAAGGAAGTGATATTGATATTTTAAATAAAATATTATAAATTTTCATTAATGAGTGATATATATCAATGATATTATGGTATATTCTAAATTTTATGAGGATTATGTGAAAATTATAAGGATCATTCTTCATTAGTTTTACATTAAAGGTATAGAAACATATAATAAATGGTATTAATAAACATGAAAAGTGATTTTATGATAAGATTATATTTTATGGGATACCTATTAGAGAATATATGATTGAGGTATAGATAAATCTTGAGTTTAATACACATATAATAATGAGATAATAAAGGGTGGTTTGATTTTGAATAATATAGTTACTTAGTAATTTGTAACTTTGGGATTGATAATTGATTCATTGTATTTTTGGATAAGTTCATCTCATTTTTTAGAGTATGATATATTGTAACTAGTTTATGAACTAGAAGTTTATACCAATTACATTTAAAGTTATAATTAATTTTTAGAGGAGTATATAATCACATTATGTATTACTCTATTATAGATTCAAATTGGTTTTGGGAAGGGTATGATATTGAAAGTATGTGATTAGAGTATATGCATACATGGTTATATGATTGTAAAAATGACTAATTTTGTTTGAGGAAGGATATATTGGATTTAAGAGCATTTATTTTAATTTTTATTAGGTTAAGAATATTTTAAGTATTTTAATTGTTATTTGAGATCTCTATTTTAAAGATTAGGTTAATAAATATGAGAGAAACCAAATCAAAGTAACCTATATTGTACCAAAAATATTATATGTTAAAATAAGAATAATATTTGTTGAACTAAGTATAATACAAGTTAAGTTTAAATAACTACATGATAACATGATAGGGTTATAAATTGAGATATCTTGAGGTTAAATTTTCATCTGGTTATATATGAAAATTTACTTACAATGATCATCACTAATGTAAAATCTTTTGGTTTTAGTAATGGAAAGAACTATAAGGGACCATAAGTTTGAGGGATAATGAAAATATTTCCTCAATAAACAACCCATAAAAATGGGAGATGTAGTGAGAAACCTTGTTATTATGTTAAACCATCTATCAGGAAATATTATTAACAATGTGAGTATAGTCAAATTCACAAACACACTAGGTAAGAGAAATATGTAGTCTTATGAAAGATAAAGTAAAGAAGATGATGATGAAAAGAAGATTCAATTTTCTCTATGTAAAAAATGTGAAAATAAGCATGGGTGAATTATATTAAAGGGAAATTTAAATGATATAAGTATGAAGATGAAGGTTATCTAATTCCCAAGTGTAAAATCAAATAGTGAAGCTATAAAAATCCATTGCTTCAATTACATGATTATTGGGAATTATGAATCTCAATGTCCCAATCTAAGGGCCAATGAGAGATATAGTCAAAAATAATAATGAAAAAAGTAAAATCCATTGAAACCACTTATAATTATTCAAATAGTGAGTTTTCACCCTATATTTTCCTATATTCCATGCCATTTAAGTTTTCAACAACTATTGGATATTGATTTATAAATAAAAAACCATAATGGTATGATTAACACACAAATAATTTTCATGGTTTGTTGGAATTTATTCCATATAGATCTAGATTTGTATCCCAAAGTATAATTCTATTTGAAATTAATAACGGATCACCTCTATTTATTAAGAAATTATATCAATTTTTCATATAAATAAAATTCATTCCAAATCCTAAATAAACCCATGATCATCTAGTGGTGTATGGTTAATTATGAATTCCCAGTTGAAATTACTCTGATCTTACGAGTCAATTTACAAGGATGTGATTTATTTTTAAGGGGGGAGAATGTAACAACATGAAACTATAACATATTATTATCTATAAATAAGTAAATGTATTTGATATCTTTCTACACACGTAATACTAAACTTAAATGAAACCATGATATATTTATAGAAAATATAAATATTTAAATATGAAAATTAAAACTTATCCATTGAATTATAAATAATGATAATTAGTAACCAATCTATGAAATATATGTATAATAGAATTAAAGGCTACTTTTAATATGAATGAAAATAATGTTTTTTACTTAAAATGACCAATAAGATCCTTTATTGTTTAGAAATGTATTTTTCTAAAAATTATCTTTTACATGATATGAATTTCTATTCAAAATAAACATACGATTAATGATGATAAATTATGTCTCATATTAATAATTTTTTATAACTAATTTAGTTATCAAATTATATGAAATATGAATAATAACTATTAATATTTTAAAATGTAATATTAAAGTGAAAATAATTTATCATTAAATATTATGATTTTATTCAAAAAATGAATTTATAAATTTTATAAATTGATATTAATAAAAATTAAATTAAATTTTGAGTTACTCATATCATAATTGACTTAGTATGAGTTCTGAAATTTTTTTAGAAGGGCGGTTTTTTAGTAAAAAAATACAATTTTCATGAAACTTTTATTTTTTATGACTTTATCATAATACAATAATGATATATAATAATAAAACACATTTTATGTGATCAAATATAAATCTATGAAATTAAATTATTCGTTTTAAAATATTATTTGAGCTCATAAATCTTATATCCAACATTTTTATAACTAATTAAAATATTACTTTAATAAAAATATTTTTGGGTGTTTTCTTTGAATCAATTATTTTTAAGGAAGATATAGTTTTTTATTTCCTTATAATAGTAATATAATTTATTTTCTTATAATAAATAAATTTATTTCTTTAAAATTATTATGCAAAATAATATAATATTATATATAAATTTAAATCCTAAAAACATTATTTCCCTAAAAAGTAGTTTTACGTGAGTAAGTGTATTTATTTTTAAATTGAATTTTCACAACATTATAATATTATTTTATTAAATGACTTTAAAATTTAGAATTATATGTATAGAATTTCTAATAATTCTAAAATTAATAATTTTCATTATAATTAATTACTAATGTTAGAAATTAATTATCAAGGTAAAAGTAAATTGGGGTGAAAGTTAAAAAGGTAAAATAAAAAAGCTTAAAACACTCAATTTTGTCTCAAAATGGGGTGTTTGAGGTAATTTTTGACTCAAAATCAAAATTTCCGCCCATTTTTCCATTTTTTAGTCATTTCTTTTGCATATTAACCTTATATTGTTGAAACTGTAAGTGTTACTCTCAAAACTACCCATACTCCTCACTTATAAAAGGGTAACAATTCCTCCACATCACAATACACATTTCCTTTGATTTTAACCATGATAATGTTCCATTTAAATCCTCATAGAACCACCTAACAAATTTAAAATATTTTTTTCATTATTAGTTAGCATAAGGCCTTCATTTCCATATAGGCTTCCATGAAAAAAATCAAGTCCCTAAGGTGAGTATGATCAACTACTTAGTTTTTTTTCTTAATTTTATTTTTAAAATATATTATAACCAAAAAAAATAATGATATTAGTATCATTTATGTACTTTAATAATACTATATTAATGTAATTATTATTTTTATTCATTTACCCTATCTATTAAGATAAATTGTTGTCTATACATTATGAGGACTAACACCTCCACAATTCGACATGTTTCATTTTCCATTTCTGCCTTAAAATGACGGATATAAGAATTTTATTAAAGTATAAATATTATATTTATTATATCATTAAGGTTATAGTATGAAAAATTATAAAGCCTTTTAATTATAGGATCAAAAAATGATCATAATTAATTTAAGATTTTAAAATAAGAATACCAAGAGGAAAATATTTTATTCAAATTGTGTAAGGAATATATATCCATTAATTATTATTATAATTACTTAAAAGTATGATATATGAAACTAATAAACACTAAATAATATCATTATTATTATATTATAATTATATTACATAAAATTCACCTTATAATCATTCATTAAATTAGGTTATGTTCACATTTGGGTCGGTTTGACCACCTAATTGTACAATACTACAAATTTATATAGTGAATGAATATGGTATCCAAACTACTGGAATATTATGATATATATATATATATATATGGTTTCTTGGGGTATAATTACATTAAATAAACACACACACCATACACACAGGTTGGAAAGGCATTCCATAGCCCCCTATAGGATAAACCACCCATCAAGCCCTATTTAATCAGTACATGGACCAAAGGCCTAGTGGGAATGATGCCCATTACATAACCTAATATACCAAAAACTATATTTAAGGCCTAGTATAGTTTCATGCCTATATCATACTATCTATATCACCAGGCCTACGTTGTGACTATGTCACCACCTGGCCATCAAGAATCACCGAAACATGCTTGTTATCGATTTCATCTTCAAGGATAAAGACTAAAACACTCATGAAATGAATTAAAAACATAATAAATAAAAATAACTAATCCCTAAAAGTAATTTTATTGAAATATTAATAATTAAATTTTAATGAAGAATGAACATAGACACTACTATTATGAAACCTATACAAATGATCAAAAACTATAAACACCTGACGTGGGAAATCAATAGAATTCATATAGACAATGACTATTTATAAAAAGTATGAATGAAAATAGAGATTATTAAGGTTATAAATTAAGTGATTTATATTTTTGGGGTTTTTATTCCAATTTTTAATGTTCATTTGTGAATGTTAAGAAAATAAGTGATGGTTTTTCATCTCAAATTATTCAATTGGAGACGTATTTGGTATTACGCACCTAATTTCATTTACATAGTTTATATACTACCTATTTAAGGTACAAAACCGTGAATAATATTTTAACCATGGTATTTTAAGTTCAATTACAAGTTGTCTATTTAAAGGGGGTTTGATTTGAAATATTCTAAAGCTGTAAGGGTTTTCTTGGTCTCAATTATTATTATTTAAGATATAATGTATTTCTGAACTATGATTTATTTGTATGATTTATTCATATCCTATGGATATATTTTTATAATTACCTTTTTATTTAAAGGGAATTACTATAAAAACAATTTCCCCTTATTTATATGGTTACTGATTGAATTGTTTCCCTAATAGTAAATATTTTGGAAAAATAAGCTTTCATTTATTGAGTTATGATCATTATGATGAAATTATTCAAATAAAATGTGTACATCCAGCCCTTTTATTTAATAATGTGGATTTATATTTTTTTGGGATATAAATTCCTATAATATAAACCCTTTAATAAATATTTCTCACTTCTTAGGATATTTTCATTTTAGACAATCCACTTTCTTTCTTTGGATGGATTATAATAATGTTATTCATGTTTGACTTATTCGAATACTAATTGATTTATATAATTTAAAAATCACATTTTTACATAATTCAAGTTGGATGATGTTTACCTATAAAGAATTTTATTCCATTATCATTGGGAAAATATTGGCATTCTGTATATTGTTATTATAATACAGATGAATATTGGAAATTTGCAATGTATTGTTTAACCATCCTCCTTCTTCCTCTAGATGAGTTATGATCATATTATCCCTTTTATTGAAATTTAAAAAATTATTGGGGTATTTTATATAGTTATTCTATTAAGGTTTTTTATTAGAAAGTTAACTATGTATTGTTTTATTATCCACCTTCTTACTCTGTATGGATAATGATCTTGTTATCCCTTAATTGACATGCAGAGAAGTATTTACATTCTTGATGAATATTGGCTATGAACGTAGGTCAATTAGGTAATGATATTATGTATTTTATATTATATGGATATCTAACTTTTTTATTTATCCAAGGTTCCTTATAAAATGGAATGAAAGGTCTCATTGAATCTTATAGGGAATTTATTGGACATAATCAGTTAATGGGTAGTGCAAGATATTATATAGCCTATCGATGCATCGATAAGTCCCATGAGATAGAATAAGATTGATTATTTGGTGTTGTCGACCCAATTCAGAAATATTAATTAACTATGGTCTCAATGATAGGTAGAGTGTCTTGGAACAATACCTTGATAGCATGTTTTTGATGTCTTACATTATGAATTCCATCAATATGAGATTATTATTATTGATATTTATGTTTTCATTTATTTTACTAGATACAGATCAACATAATTTCAAGTTGATTAGGTCTTCATGTTGTTTAACTATTCTTTCCATAATATTTATTTCTTGTTAATTCCTTGATTGCTTTAGTTATAGGTTTAACTTTCTAATCATTTGATCTTACCCCATCTTATGTTTCCATTTCCTATAGTTATGAAGAAAATTAACACACATGAAAAGTTTATAAGGAAAACACAAGAAAAATAATTTATTAGAGATGTTGGAGACACATTATGGCATGTTTAAAATGATAAAACAAGTTAAATAATTTATTATAGATATTTAAGACACAATATTTATTATGTGGTGTTATATATAATTAAAAAACTCCTATAAAGATAAAAATGTGGGGTGTTATTGTTTTTATTGTATCTTATTTCGATAAATATATAAATATAAAATTATCCTTAAAATGTTTGAAATTTAATGATAATTAATGATTTTAAAATAATGGATGTTTATATCTCGTACATTAATGTTGGTATGAAATAAAGTATGTAAATTATCTGTCAATGAGAACTAGATCTAGAGCATCACACTATTAAAGTGATGTAAAGTACTCAGGTAATTACAAAAAATATTCCTAATATTTTTGTATCATTTTGACTGTTTTAACTTTATGAAGCCTATAGCTAAATATATTTAAAAAATCACTCATGGTGTATAGACTCTATGATGAAATGATATATCTTATCATTATTGTTAAAATAATTCTTTCAGCTATAATTATAGAAAACCCCATGGCATTTTCGAGGTTTAAATTTATTCAAAAAAATATACTCATACTTTTTTTAGAGTTTTGTCCTTAAATATTTCATGAATCTATATATGTGGACTTTTATATCTCATATTATAACTTTTTTTTTAAATTAATTCAATTCAAATAACTATAACTCAAATTTAAAACATAATATTTCAAATATAATAATGCTACATTAGAAGGTGGTGGATTTTTTTATTTAGGATGAATACTATTTTCTTATCTCACAAAGAATTAATTAGGACTAAATTATCAAATATATATGATTTTTTATTTTTTTTATCCACAAAAAAACCCAGAAAAATGGTTATCCATACATGAAATTTGATAAAGATTATATAATTTCACATAAACATTTTAATAGATATTACATTTTAATAGTTCCTTTAAAAATTTAAGAGCCATATATTATGCATTATAAAAAATAAACTATTGTGAAAGAATGAATTAAAATGTTTTTTCAAATCTTCAACTATTTATTAACATATTATAAAGGTTTTAATTATATTAAAAATTAATATTAAATTTGGTTTATCTATTCTTTTTAACAATATTATTTAATTTAATGTATAAAAATTAATAAGTCGATATATTGGGCTTCACATAATCATAATTGGGTGGTATATGTAACTATATTAAAAAAAAATCAAAAGATATTAATAAAAAATAATGTATAATTAATATTGAAAAAATTAATTAAACTTTAATTCATACATATTTTTTTATCATTTTTTACCCTATACCTTCAGTGAATATTGATTTGTCCAAATATTTTATGCTCAAATATGTCATGAAGTATTCTAAAATTTAAATTGAGAATAAAAAGATAATATTTTATAATAAATTATATATTTTTTTATAACATATATACCAATTATTTTACTTTAATAAAACATTTTTGAAATTAAAAACAAAAAAGAACGAATAAGTTTTTATGAATACTAATCTGACATCCTAGGTAATTATAGAATAATAATTTTTAATATTTATTAACATTCATGAATTAAATAGTAATTTTTATTTATAAGGAACACTAAATCCGATAGCGTACTAGACATGCAACAATTTGTGTCTCCAAAATATTGTGTTGCATGCAAGACAATGTTGTACAAAAAACAATTTATTATTAATATTATTATTTTAAGTTGTAGTTATTTCCTAGACATTATAAAAGTTTGAATGAATATTACTAACTATATTTATGTTTACACATGATTATTATATTTTTTACATTCATCCTATAAATTTTATATGCTTAAAATAAGAATAAATCCAATTCGAAGCATAAAATGATCTATATTTTTAAAAAGTAGTTTTAACACCTTCTAATGGAAACCCCATTTTAAATCCAAATTTTGGAACTTTTATTGATTTTATATATCAAAATAAACTTTAAATTTTAAAGAGAAATAAAAAATTAGGTTATTGTTAATTTTTGGTTTTTTCTGTGAAGTTTCTTTTTTTAATGTATATTGAAAAATAATGAATTTTAATTCAAAACTGTTTTTTAGTCTTACTTATTTACTGGGATAAACAATATTTTTAGATGGTTTAATGTTTAATTATATTTTTTTATTGATTAACCCTATTTAGGTCATTGGGATCAATTTCACTTTGAAATTAAATGTAAAAACAGAGATTTTTTTAATTTTTTTACTTTAAAAACCTGCTATCATATCTCATCTATGGGATTAAATTTAAATTAATTTATTCCACTTATATGATTGGAATTTGGATAAATTAATTCCATATTTGGAATCATCATAATTTATAATTTGTAATAAGTTTAACATATTTTTTGACAAAAAAGATTAGTGAAAGTGATCAAAATTAATTATAATGATTAAGAGAAAAAATAGATTAACAGGTGACTAAAAATTAAACTTCTAAAAACTTATTCAAAATCCATTTTTTGGAAATATTTTGACCTCATACTCCCTTGTCTTGAATTTGGACCATTATTGGATCCACTTGACCATGGAAAAACATGGGTGGAATTTCCTTTTAAAAAATTTACAAGAGTCCACCCATCCTCCACTATAAAAAGAAACACACCCCTCCAAATTTCACACATGTAATGTACCCTATTTTCAATGTATTATTTTTAAATAGTACATTAATTCAAGACCAGGTGCAGAGATGACGTGTTATTCGAATGCTCGGAGTTCTTGGAACAAATTCTTGAAAAATATTAAAATATTAAATAGAACTCACACATAATTTTCTTGAAAATGTGAAAAAACATATAAATGGGTGCTTATATTAGAAATACAAGGGCACCATTGCATTCAGAGTAGCGGATTTACCCTAGGTGATCCCAAACATCAGCCGGTGTAGGTCAGCTTTAAAAGATAGTTTTTGGAAGTTTTGAAGAATAAAATAAATTTAAGATTTATTTTATTTTCCCATTTTGTAATGACACACCAACACATTTTTTATTTTTTATATATGAATTCAGGTAGGGACCCATTATAGACTCATAACCTAAGAAAATTCCCTCAAGGATCTATAAATGAACCTTGGAGAAATATCTTATTGGATGATGATGAAACTTGGAGCAAGGATCATTCCTGATAGGATTAGACAAAATCAATCAGTCTCCAGTGGAAAACAATCCTTTCTCAAGAATGGAATTTTTATTTTAATTTATTATTTCCCCACTCTTATAATCAACAATGAAGACAAATCAACCAATGAACAGGTTGACCCACAGATCAATCATTCTTTTGGGATGGGTTTTGATAGCGATAATATTTGGGGTTGATTATTATTTATTTGATCTATCTTGTTTATTATTCTAATGGGAACAAGTTGAGGCTAGAATGAACACCAGTCAAGGTTAGTTTTTCAATTTTGGTCCATGTGATTTCTTTCCCCTGTTTTCCCCATGCGTACTTCATTCTTCATGGATTATGAACAGATGATCGTTTCACCCTTGTTTCTTGGTTAAATGATATTAAATTGAAGATCCTATATCAAGATGACCTATCATAGGTGAGACCATGATAGTGACCGATGAATCAAAGCAAATCGGGAGTTACTTATTTTTGGACTGTTTTCATTGGATGATTTTGAAGTTTTTTTCTAAGCCGATTGAAGAACCAAAACACCCCAATTTGGTGTTAGCGTGTTGAGGAAAGACTAAATTTTAAAGGTGAATAGACCATATAATTGAATCCTGTAGGATTGGACAAGGTTCTCTGAGGAAGAATAGATGGTTCTAGCAATTCCAAAACACTCGACATGTAGTATAGGCTACTCGATGCGTGTTCATAAATGAACCACTCAACGTGTACTATGAGAGTACAAAGAAACATGTGGAGTATATGGGCTTCCTACATGGTGTGCACTCCACCACACAGCCAGACCCAGACCGGATACATGGGTTACCCCATGAACGAGTACACTGGCAGATAGACCAAGGTTGACGCTATGTACTGGCACATGACTAAGGTACATGAGAAGACCCTAGATGGAAGGTCATAATGTGTAAGTATTTCTACACATAATTTACTCTCTTTTTACAAAATATATTCTCTTAACATGGGCTATACTTGGAATCAAGGGACACGGCATATGACTCTACTACATGCTGTGTACTCCCTTCTACATGGCTTGATCCATTGTCCACTATATCTTGGATAAGTTTTGTTAAGGGTTCGTTCCTATATCATTCCCCTAAATGTTATTTGGTATCATTTCCTACTCATAAAAGTATGATACCTTCAACAAGACTTTCTAGAAAGAGTTTTCAGAATCCCCTCTGAGTGGCCCGAAGCAGGATCCTCTATTCATTCTTTGTTACCTAAGTAGAGTTATTGGTATCTAATTGAGAAACACTACGAAGGAACCAAAACTATACTTAGAAGTTTAATCCATACAGAGTTGTTGGAATCATCCCATGGACCAGGAAGTGATCCTCCTCTGTGTATCGTGTCTCTATCTTCAGATCTATTAGCATATCATTCTCATGACGGTTCCTGGTGAAAAGTACTTCTCAGATGGATGTCCTCACTGCTACCATACTCAAGAGTGTGTTCTACCTAAAGAGTAATTCATGGAATCATTAGACTGAATCCCTATTTTTGGTATGTGTTTTCTGTGACTTAACTCAAGATGGTGTGCCTTGGTTTGATTATATCTATATGTTCTTGTAATAAGTTCTATATACATATACTGTATAGAGATGAGTATAACTTTACCTTTTGTATTTATTTGTGGTTTCAAAGTGTCTTATTATGTATTATTATACTCACCCCTCCACAGGATTTGCATTTACGTGTTGTATATTGTGATGAAAAGCGACCTTTTGATGGAGTCTAGGGAGGACCAGGACCAGATAGATATTTTTGAGTTCAGGCAGGCTAAGGTGTTCCAACGGCTATGAGTTGGAGTCCTTATACCCATTTTTTATAGATTGAACTTTATAGATTACAAACTCTTTCTTTTTGGTGGGTTTGTATTCTAGCCTAGTTTCACTTTACCTTTAATTATTCATACTTTGATGGTTGGTATATAGTGGTATGTAAGCATCGTTTTATTATTAGTTTTTTTTATTTCAGCATTTTGTGGGTTTGGAGATGTGTGAGTGCATACAGGTACATAGGCAATGCCTTCTGTGTTAGTTATATGCCTACTCGGTGTTATTCAACAACCCTTAGCCCATTGGAGGAATTCTTGGTGAGTCATGGCATGGGACCCACTAGGATGGATCATGATAGAGTGGTATCAAAGGGGTTGGTTCTAATTTATGTTCAAGATACTGTAAGGTTGGTTTGGGGCAATAGTTTTAATTATTTTGAGTAGGTATTTCTATCGAGGGACTCTGGTGTTGGTGTGGGTGGCCAAAATATCCATACACCAGGACTCTAATAACCTGATTTTTGACTCAGTACATGAGAAAACTAGTTAGAGGGAAAAAATAATGGTAAATGAATCATATAGGAATGGGTTGAGGTTTCCATGTCCTTCTTGAGTCATCTCTCTAGATATACTCATTGATAGTGGTACATCTTGTTTTTCTTAAAGGATGCCTCCATGATGCATACTAGATAGGATTCAGTAGCTTGATCATGAGGATGACCCCCTTAGTGACGTGGCTTTGATACAGGGTCCAGTTCCCTAGATGTTTCCTCTAGGTGATGCAATAGCTATACCACCACTAGTGGAGTAGAATGTGGTACCGGTAGTACCAGAAGATGAGGAGTGAAGAATGATGACTCTCTATGAGTTTCAGAGATGGGTACACCTTTAGTTTCTAGGTGATCCCAAACCTTATGCAGATGAGGATTTTCTTGAGGTGGTGACCAATGTTCTCCATTTATCTGGACACCAGTAGACTAAGTGGTGATCCTAGTGGCGAGCCTTCTTCAAGGTTCAGTAGGGCGATGGTGGAGTTTGGCCATGCATACTCATGATGAGGTGAAACTTTTATGGATGAATTTTGAGAGCCTCTTTAGAGAGGATTTATAACTGGTTATGCTGAGAGAAGTTCATATTCATGAGTTTTTATAGCTCTAGAAGCGTATCTTGATGGTGGATGACTGTTCATAGAAGTTCACTAACCTTTCCTGGTACTTGATGGATATGGCCAGAGATCAGTACTTCAAGATTAGACATTTGAAATAGGTCTTCATAGAGACATATGATCCATCCTTCTATGTCTATGTATTCTAAATTATTCTAGAGTGCTCAAGCTAGTTTGGTGGTTGAAAGATTCTTCGCTAACCAGATGCATCCAGTGATAGTCAGCAGTAGAAAGGTGGGTAGAAAGACCTTGATAGTGGGGATACAACTTTAGAATCAGGGATCTCAACATGGGAGATGTTTCCAGAGGTCCCATGATGTGGGATATGTGGTTCAGGGATCTCAAGAAGGATCCATTTAGCCTAGGGATAAGCAATGCTACACATGTGACGGTAGGGGACATCTCACTCAAGATTTTCCAACCCATAGAGGTGCTGAAAAGAAGGCAGTGGATGGACCACTAAGGCAGAGGAAATGATAGAAGCAAGAAGATCTGATGGGTGGTGGATGTGGTAGAGGAGAAGAGAGAGCTGCAAGTGGTGGTATGAATTTTTGACATGTTACCACCCCCACCCCCAGGAGGTCTATGCCATTCTCAGGGATCTTGAGGATAGGGGTAGGGAAAACTACATGCAGTTGAGTCATATGACCCAGGTGCTCTAGGGATGAGGTTTTGTATTAATAAACATTGGTTCTAGTCATTCTTTTCTCTCTACATACCTTGTACAAGATCTTGAGGATCCGGTAGAACTGTTGAGTTGAACCTTATACATGGAGATACCTACTGGAGGATACTATACGATCACACACTTATGGAGATAGTGTGACCTAACCTTTGAAGGTGAGAGTTTTAGTTTGAAACCTATTGGTGGTAGTGTATAGGACTTACAACGTCATTCTTGGTATGGATTGGTTATCTTTGGTATATTCCCAAATTTATTATTTTAGTAAAATGGTGTGGTGTGTATACATTAATGGAATGATGTTTTCCTTTATTGTCAAAAGTGAAACCCAGGTAGTAAAGGATGGAATCATGCATAAGAGGGTGCAACATGTTAATAATGAGATGGATAGTTTGACCCTCAGAGTAGCAGACGTTATGAGTTTTCAGTTCCTAGTAGTAGTGGAGGTGTATGAGTTAGTCTTTATAAAAGATCTTCCAATATTACCTCCCCACCAGGATATAGACTTCTTCATTGACATATAGCCTCAGATGAACCAGATATTAGCACCAGCATATTATATGGATCCCACAGACCTTTGGGATATGAGGGTGAAGTTGGTGGGCTTACAGAGTAAGAGGTTCATGATACCAAGTGTTTCACCATGGGAAACCCCAATTTTGTTTTCCAAAAAGGTAGAAGCGAGATTCAGGTTGTCTGTGGACTACCAAATCTTGAATTGGATGATTGCAAAAAACAAGTATCCACTACCGAGGATCGATAAGCTCTTCGATCAGTTGATGAGCACTCCAATATTGATATTTCTGGAGGTGGGTGTTGAGTACGTAGTGTTATGTGATGCATCACAGACCAAACTTGGTTGGGTCTTGATGTAGAGGAAATCAGTGATTTCCTATGGTTCACATTAGTTGAGAACACATGAGCAGAGCTATGTGACTCATGATCTTGAGTTAGTAGTGGTAGTCTTTGTATTAAATATGTGGTGACATTACCTGATGAATGAGCAATTTATTGTATACTATGACCACAAGAGTCTCAAGTATATCTTCTCTTAGAAGGTTATGAACATGAGAAAGAGGTGATTTATAGATTTCCTCTAGGAATATTAATTTGAGATTATCTATACTCTTAGAAAGGGGAAAATGGTGGAAGATTCTCTCTGTATGAGTTCTAGTTCGCAGTTGCTGAATGAGGCGTTAGAGTAGTTGGCCTTGTTATAGTTATCTTTTATGCATGGAGATGAAGAATATTACCTCCATTATATGGTTTTTGACCGTGCTGTCGTGACACGTCAAATTGATTATATTTTTAAGGTTGATTTATAGTCTAGGGAAGACCCTAGGTCGTCTCTCAAGGAGCGTTGGTAGGTTTAGAGTGTGTATTTTTAATAAAAATGACTAAGAGAGGGGGTGGTTTTGAAAACAGTTTAAAACAATGACTTAGTTGAAATAGCCTAAAAAAATTAGTGACCAAGTGGGTTTTGAGAAATATGAGATAAAAGGGTCGATGTGATTTCACTACACACATATCAAGTTCATTGCTCATAGAGATTCATCTTGGGTTTAGAGTAATTCTTTGGTTGGAGATAATTGGAATCCCGATTAATTCCTAAGCTTTTATTTCAATGCTTTAAGGACCAAACCTTGACGTAACAATCGTATTGTCAAGGTCCAGTACTTATTCATGGAATAATAGCTTCCAAAGCATATTGAAATCTCAATAATTTGGGTATGAAAAGGATTCTTATGATGTCCAATCGGAACAACACAAGTCACACACCCAAAACCTCACACCGATCAGTTTGAAATTAAGAGCATATCACTCACATGTATCAAATCAAGCATTAAAATCTGAAATAAAATAAGATACATGGAATGAAATGTTTAAACACCCAAATTACTCCAAACCAGTACCTAATGTATGCATCGGAACTCCCTTGACATGTGTGTAGCTCCCTCACAACGAACACCCAACTTTTAGCTCGACATCGGGAGGAGGAGGAAGCTCGGGTGGAACTCCTTCTTCATTGTTGATACCCCTATGAGGATAGGGGCCTCCAGAACCTCCAAGGTGATTAGGAGACTCTTCTAGGACTCCAAATTGGCAGCCTTCACTCCTTGGCCGAACTTACAAATGAGGATCCCAAGGTTCCCTTTTATAGGAAATGTGGGAGGTGGTTTTGGGCACACAGATTTCATCAATCCATTTGAACGACGCATTTCGGCCTTCATACAGTATTATATATCGTTGGAGAAAATAGAAAAGTTGTAGCCCTACCTATTTACTGTCTCCACCGAACGTTTGACACTGTTTGGACAACTAATGCTCGCGATATTGATAAAATACAGAACACCGCATTTGACTTGGTCCAAATTCGGTGGCTTGGAAAGATCAGTTCTGATGGACCCAATACAAGCCGAATCAGGATTGAGTTCCTTAATATGGAATGTAGAATATTGAATTTTGGACAGGCCCACAAAAGTTCAGCCCATTTGGATGCACGGATTTTGTGTACTATTCAAAACAGTGGACAGCTGTCCATGGATCCATGCAATTTTGGCCTAGTTTTCTTTCACTTCATCAAGGGCCCTCCAAATCACCTCCACCTACATTGTAATTTTCAAAACAAGTATCATTTCCCTATTTAATAGTGATAAAAACTAAATTATTGAATCAAACATGAAGTACAATTTGATAATATTTTTATAAATTTTAATACAAAATATGTTTAGCACAACGGTGTAAGGGTGAAAATGAAACAGTGAATCGTGGTACGATCACACCCCCACACCTAAACATTTGCACTCCTGGGAAAAGTCATATATCCAAATACATTGATTCATATATATATATATATTTACAACATCATGAAGATTTAGCATTTGGGTGAATTTTATTTAAAGTAAAGTGATCACTGCACGAACCACACCATGGAGTTCTTCCTAGTGAAAATAGAAAAAGATGTCTCTTAAATCATATCATAGAGAAATTCAAAAAGATTCATGATACCCAATTGAGAAAGGAATTCAGAAGGAAACCATGACACTAACTCTCCATGTGTGTGTGTGGAAACCATTCCATGATATTCTTTCCACTTGCTATCCAATAAATATATGTTATTTTATCATTTTTCAGCTTAAATGATTTTGTCACCGAACCTGTCTTACATCCTTTGCAATCATATTTCAAGACCCACTCATTTAAGCATTCCCAGAAGTCAAACCATAAGCTCCCTACCTAGATATCCCCATATGTTGCACATTTCATCACTCCCCTCATTTTTTTTGAAGTTGCAATTGGAACAAATCTCACACTCATCTCTGAACCCTTGTTTGATCTCCTCACGACACTAATTGCAATAGTTATAACAAGATCAAAGGTTGAGGAGGAGTGGTTTTTAACCTGACCAAGACACACCAATTTTTTTTTGAGGGCGTACAACAGTAGGACATTAGGTACACACACATAGGTCAATCTGGTACAGTAATGAAACAGATCGGATAAGGAACGAACGTATGGAAATATCATTTAAAGCTGAAAAATATTAACCCAACATATATTTACCTTATATTAAGTAAGAAATAATCACACTTTGTGGTTTGGTGAATTTTTTTTGGAGATATTAGCGACACAGTTTTCTCAAAAACTACTCACACAATGGGCATCAATCATCTCAAAGGTTTCACATAGATACGACCATTTATATCATTGACAGAAAACCAATTCACTAAAAATCACTCCCTGATGTTAAATTCATACAAATATTCTTTTTAGCCTTCGTTATGGTATTTTTACTTTCCCCATTTTATGGTCGCCACATCATGGAATTTCGAAATTGTTTATGGGGAAAAATAAAAATACCATAAAGAAGTCCAAAAAGAGAAAACAAAAGGAGAAAATGGTGAAAAATCCTAACTAACCTAGGAATGTATCCACCCCCCCACACCTAGAGAATGAAGTGTCCTCACTGTAATAAAAGAGACTGTGGGAAGGAAGGATAAAACCTGGTGAGTGTTATTCATAGACCACTTCTTGAACATGGATTGGGGACTCTGGAATGGCTTCATGGAAGTGCTTCAGCCACTGCCCATTGACAGTGAAGGTTTGTTTGGTGTCTTCATTTTGAACCTGGACAACACCAAATGGAGAGACATTAGTAACAATGTAAGGTCCAAACCAACGGGAACGAAGCTTACCAGGGTGCAACTTCAGCCTTGCATTGTAGAGGAGGACCTTCTGCCCAATGTGGAATTGACGATGAAGGATGAGACCGTCGTGGGAAGCCTTGGTTCGCTCTTTATAAATTTGGGAGTTCTCATATGAATCTCTTCTCATTTCCTCCAACTCCTGAATCTGCAACTTCCTTTGAATACCTGCACCAGAAATATTAGAATTTCATTTTTTAATGTCCCAGTAGGCCCGGTGCTCTACCTCAATAGGGAGGTGACAACTCTTCCCAAAAACTAGCCGATATGGTGACATGCCAATTGGAGTTTTGAATGCAGTACGGTAAGCCCATAACAAATCATCGAGTCTAAGACTCTAGTCTTTTCTATTTGGCTGAACCGTTTTCTCAAGAATCTGTTTTACCTCTCTATTTGATACTTCGGCTTGACCATTTGTTTGTGGGTGATAAGCAGTAGACACTCGATGCCCAACCCCGTACCTGCGCAAAAGAGATTGCATTGTGCGGTTGCAGAAATGAGAACCCTGATCGCTGATGATAAACCTAGGTAATCCAAACCTACAGAATATTTGGGTTCTCAGAAATTCCACAACTGTCTTAGAATCATCTATCCTCGTGGCTCGTGCCTCTACCCACTTTGAAACATAATCCACTTCCAGAAGAATGTAAAGGTTCCCAAATGAATTGGGGAATGGTCCCATAAAGTCAATGCCCCAAACATAAAAAATGTCATGGAAGAGTAAGGGTTTTTGGGGCATCTCATTTCTTTTAGAGACATTCCCCATTCTTTGATAGCGAGGACAAGATTTACAGAATTCATGGGCATCCCTAAACAATGTGGGCCAAAAGAGACCAGAATCTAAGACCTTGCGAGCAGTCCGTTGGGGACCAAAGTGGCCCCCACAAGCAAGTGTGTGGCAGAACCTAAGGACAGATTGAAACTCACTATCGGGAACACAACTCCTAATAACTTGATCACTACATGTGCGCCAGAGGTAGGGGTCATCCCAAATGTACCAACGAGACTCATGTTTTAGACAGTCGGCCTGGTTTTTGGTGTAATCAGTAGGAATGCAAGACGCTACCACATAATTTACAATTTCAGCATACCAAGGAATAGCATCTTGCACTCGGTACAATTGCTCATCAGGAAAAAATTCATTTATGGGAATACAGGGGGATGAGTCAATGTCCGAGGGTGGGAGAATCCTACTGATATGGTCATAAACCACATTCTCTACTCCTTTTTTATCCCTAATTTCTAGATCAAATTCCTGAAGGAGGAGCATCCAGCGAATGAGACGTGGTTTGGCTTCTGGTTTCTTTAGGAGATATCGGAGGGCTGCATGGTCTGAGAACACAACGACTTTGGACCCTAGAAGGTATGGCCCGAATTTATCCAAGGAAAACACAATGGAAAGAAATTATTTTTCAGTGGTGGTGTAGTTTTCTTGGGCAGGGTCCAAAGTACGTGAGGCATAGGCAATGACATGTGGAGCTCGATCGACCTTTTGTGACAAGACTGCCCCAACTGCATAGTTAGAGCCGTCACACATGAGCTCAAATGGTAAATCCCACCGAGGTGGTTGGATTACCAGGGGTGATGTGAGACTCCATTTTAACTTATTGAAAGCTTCCTCACATTTTTTATCAAAATCAAATTCTTTTTCTTTTTGGAGTAATAGGGAGAGGGGGAGTGCAATTTTACTAAAGTCACGAATGAAACGACGATAAAATCCAGCATGACCCAGGAAAGACCGCACATCTCGAACATTTTTAGGGAATGGTAGGGAGGAAATGATATCTACTTTTGATTTGTCCACTTGGATACCTTCCCCAGAAATGACATGTCACAAAACTATGCCTTGTTGCACCATAAAATGGAATTTCTAATAATTTAATACGAGATTCTTTTCAATACAGCGACGTAGGACAGAACCAAAACTACTTAAACATTCATCAAAAGAGGATCCATAAACAGTAAAATCATCCATAAAAACCTCCATGCAATTCTCCAGGTAATCCGAAAAAATACTAACCATATATCATTGGAAAGTACCTGGAGTATTGCACAGACCAAATGGAACCCTTCTATAAGAAAATGTACCAAAGGGGCAAGTAAAGGTTGTCTTTTCCTGATCCTCAGGGGAAATATGGATCTGAAAATATCCAGAATTCCCATCAAGGAAACAGTAATGGAACTTCCCTGCTAACCTCTCTAGAATCTGGTCAATGAATGGCAATGGTAAATGGTCCTTCCTAGTGTGTTGGTTTAGTCGGCGATAGTCTATACAGACACGCCAACTATTCTGCACACGAGTTGGAACCAATTCATTTTTTTCATTTTTAACTACAGTAAGGCCAGTTTTTTTAGGAACTACTTGAATAGGACTGACCCATTGGCTGTCAGAGATAGGGTAAATGATTCCAACAGCCAACAATTTTGTTACTTCTTTTTTAACAACATCAAGTAGGTTTGGGTTCAGTCGATGTTGTGACTGCCTCACTGGTTTAGACTCATCATTTAATAAAATATGATGTGTACAAATTGATGGGCTAATGCCAGGAATGTCAGCAAGTGTCCATCCCAAAGCTTGTTTATACTTCCTCAAAAGATCAAGCAGTCGCAATTCATGCTCAGGAGGGAGTGAACTAGAAATGATGACGGGCAACTTGTTTCCATTCTCAAGGTATGAGTATTTTAAATCTTGAGGCAGTTGTTTCAGTTCCAGTTCTAGGGGATTTTGGATTGACAGAAGTGTGTGTGAAAGTGATAAGTCACTGATCTCATCTAACTACTCAATGGTAACATCCTCAGACGAGGAATGAGCTTTTACAAGCTTATCAGTATCATCGATGGTCATGTGATCCTCTGTGTTCAAGAAATCATCAATTAACAAACATGCATGACATTTCTCTAAACCGCTACAACAATCAATGCATGATTCATTACCTAACAGTTCAATCAATGAAGAAAACTTAGAAAGGGGATCAGGTGAATGAAAATAAGTTGTTTCAGGGGAAGGGAGAACATCAATTGAATTGACAGAGAGAGAGGAGTGTTCTTCTGAGGGGTGCTTCATGGCATCAAGGATATTTAAGTGGACAATATTACCACCAAAATCCATAGATAATGTACCATTATGGACATTAATTATGGTTTTGGCGGTTTTCAAGAATGGTCTCCCCAATATAATTGGGGCATGTCCATTCATCCTATCATCTTCCATTTTAAGCACGTAAAAATCAGCAGGAAAAATTAAATTTTGCACCCTCACAAGAACATCCTCTAGCACACCAGAGGGGTGTTCCGTACTCCGATTTGCTAGCTGAATGACAACACCAGTGGGCTTCAGTTCACCGACCTTCAATGAAGAGTAAATAGAGTGAGGCATCACATTAATAGAAGCACCCAAATCAAGCATAGCGTTGGAACATGAATACTCCCCTATGGTGCATGGAATCGAGAATGTCCCAGGATCATTGCACTTGGTAGGAAGTGATGAATCTATCAATGCTGAAACATTCCTCCCCAGGCTCACCTTCTCATCACCACGAAGCCTCCTTCGGTGTGTACACATCTCCTTCAGAAACTTGGCATATCTTGGAATTTGCTTCACAGCATCAATCAAAGGAATGTTAACCTGTACTTTCTTGAAAGTTTCCAAGATTTCTTTATCAAGTTCGGTTTCTTTTTGTTTCCTAGGTTGGCCATCCCTTTGAGGAAATGGAAGAGGAATGGTTGGGATAAGTGGCTCATCAACAACCACAGTCTTTCCTTTGGAAGGGCTTCTCTCAGGAAAAGGGTTTTCTTCTCTTGGACCATTTTCAGCAGTTGGGATGGTAGTTTCCTTTGGATGGGAGGACTCTAATGGAGGGGTAAATTGGCTTTTGAGTTGTGTCCCACTCCTAAGGGTGATGGCACTAACATTTCCTTTATCCCTAGGGTTTACTACTGGTTGAGATGGTAGTTTACCCGACCCATGACTTTGGATTTCCCCCACCGAGTTGGCAAGTTGGCCTAGTTGGGTCTTTAGGTCTTGTATGGCTGCTTGGGTGGTTTGTTGGAATTGGAGATTATTGGCAGCCATTTGTTTCATCATATATTCTAGGCTAGGATCGGTTTTTGGAGGGGGTGGTTGGAATGGCCTTTGGGGTGGTTGAGGATTTCTGGGTGGTGGTGGATGACTACTCTGACCTTATTGGTTCCATTGCTGTTGAGGTTGGTTTGAATACCCCCCTTGCCTATAAGCTTGGTTGTCCTTCCAACCTTGGTTGGATGGATAGTATGGTTCTTTCCTAAAGGGTTGGTTAAAGGGGCGTCCTAGAAATATTTCCTCACAACTTTCAGAAGTTTCTCTCAATTGGGGGCATTGGTCAGAATAGTGGGTGTCAGAAGAGCAGATTCCACAATGGATGGGAGGAGGAGATTGATATTTCCCTTGGGAGAGAGCAAGTTGTCGTAGAAGGGTACTTACCTCTTTGAACTTCATGTCCACCTTCTTCTCAAACTCAGTACTTTGCACCTCATGGACACCTCGAATGGGAACACTGGACCGTGTACCGAATTGTTGAGTGGTCTGTGCCATGTTCTCAATGAGGGTTCTTGCAGCAATTGGGGTCTTATCTACCAATGCACCACCTGCAGCGGCATCAATCATATTTCGATCAATAGGAATCAAACCTTCATAAAAATATTGAATTAAAAGTTGATCACTTATTTGGTGGTGTGGGCAACTTGAACATAACCTTTTAAAGCGCTCCCAATATTCATGTAATGTTTCCCCTTGAGATTGTCTTATACCACATATTTCTTTCCTTATAGTTTCAGTTCGAGAGGCTGGGAAGTATTTTTCAAGAAAAAGGTGTTTCATGTCTGCCCAGCCCCTAATTGGTGAATTGACATAGTATAACCAATCTTTTGTAGTGTCTTCTAATGAAAATGGGAATGCCCTAAGCTTCACTTGTTCTTCATCCACATTAGCAGGTTTTAAGGTTGAACACACAGTATGAAATTCTTTTAAATGCTTATGTGGATCTTCTTCAGGCAGTCCATGAAATCTTGGTAATAAATGAATTAAACCAGATTTTAGTTCAAAATTGGGTGCCTCACCTTGTAATTGAATGTAAGTGGGTTGGATATCAACATAAGGTGAGGTTAGTTCTTTTAGTGTTATATTATTTTCATCCATGATATACAAGTTATGTTCAGTTTTAACATTGGTTTCAGAAGAAGAAGAAGGATCAAGAAGAATTTTAAGATTTGATGTCTCCTCCTTCAAAGTGTGGTCTTGTATGTCTCGGTTTCATTGATGTAGGATCCTCTCCGGTTCGGGTTCGAAAGTTTGTAGGTCTCCCGGAGTAGAACGCGTCATACAAAGAACCTACACAATAAATAAATTATAACACAAAGACAAATTCAAAGGTAGAAGATAAAACAAACAAATATTCACAAAAATTACAAAAAAAAAATTATCAAAAACACGCACAAAAAACCAAAGCGCTCCCCGGAAACGACGCCAAAATTTGACCGTGCTGTCATGACACGTCAAATTGATTATATTTTTAAGGTTTATTTATAGTCTAGGGAAGACCCTATGTCGTCTCTAAAGGAGCGTTGGTAGGTTTAGAGTGTGTATTTTTAATAAAAATGACTAAGAGAGGGGGTGGTTTCGAAAACAGTTTAAAACAATGACTTAGTTGAAATAGCCTAAAAAAATGAGTGACCAAGTGGGTTTTGATAAATATGAGATAAAAGGGTTGATGTGATTTCAATACACACATATAGAGTTCATTGCTCATATAGATTCATCTTGGGTTTAGAGTAATTCTTTGGTTAGAGATAATTGGAATCCTGATTAATTCCTAAGCTTTTATTTCAATGCTTTAAGGACCAAACCTTGACATAACAATCGTATTGTAAAGGTCCAGTACTTATGCATGGAATAATAGCTTCCAAAGACTATTGAAATCTCAATAATTTGGGTATGAAAAGGATTCTTATGATGTCCAATCGGAACAACACAAGTCACACACCCAAAACCTCACACCGATCGGTTTGAAATTAAGAGCATATCACTCACATGTATCAAATAAAGCATTAAAATCTGAAATAAAATAAGATAAATGGAATGAAATGTTTAAACACCCAAATTAATCCAAACCAGTAGCTAATGTATGCATCGGAACTCCCTTGACATGTGTGTAGCTCCCTCACAACGAACACCCAACTTTTAGCTCGACATCGGGAGGAGGAGGAAGCTCGGGTGGAACTCCTTCTTCATTGTTGATCCCCCTATGAGGATAGGGGCCTCAAGAACCCCCAAGGTGATTAGGAGACTCTTCTAGGACTCCAAATTGTCAGCACTTCACTCCTTGGCCGAACTTACAAATGAGGAGCCCAAGGTTCCCTTTCATAGGAAATGTGGGAGGTGGTTTTGGGCACACAGATTTCATAAATCCATTTGCACGACGCGTTTTGGCCTTCAGACAGTCTTATCTCGCTTTGGAGAAAATAGAAACGTTGTAGCCCTACCTCTTTACTGTCTCCACCGAAAGTGTGGCACAGTTTGGGCAACTAATTCTCGAGATATTGATAAAATACAGAACACCGCATTTGACTTGGTCCAAATTCGGTGGCTTGGACAGATCAGTTCGGACGGGCCCCATGCAAGCCGAATCAGGATTGGGTTCCTTAATATGACATGTAGAATATTGAATTTTGGACAGGCCCACAAACGTTCAGCCCATTTAGATGCACTGATGTTGTGTACTATTCAAAACAGTGGACAGATGTCCATGGATCCATGTAATTTTGGCCCAGTTTTCTTTCACTTCATCAAGGGCCCTCCAAATCACCTCCACCTACATTGTAATTTTCAAAACAATTATCATTGCCCTATTTAATAGTGATAAACACTAAATTATTGAATCAAACATGAAGTACAATTTGATAATATTTTTATAATTTTTAATACAAAATATGTTTAGCACAGCGGTGTAAGGGTGAAAATGAAACAGTGAATCGTGGTTCGATCAGTTTTCCCCACCAATCTTATAGAGAGTTAGGGATTCACATCTCAAGGATACCTACTACGACACCGTACATTCTCAGATGTCAGCATGACATGCACCTCATGGATATTCACAAGGTGTGGAGGACATTGTCCTTTTAAAAGGGATCATAGTTGTACCAGTTGCGCTTCAAGATGAGGTTCAACAAAAGTATCATAAGTCCCCTATGGTGGTAAATCATGGTGTGGAGAAGATGTACCAGGACCTATGACATCGGTTTTGGTGGACAGGGATAAAGAAGGTAGTGGTAGAGTTTTTTTTCTCGATAACTTATGTTCCAGTAGGTGAAGGTTGGGCACTATATTCCAACGGGTTTAGCTCAACTCCTTGAGGAACCATAATGGAAGTGGGGTGGTATATCAATGGAATTCATGATGAGTTTACCATGTAAATATAGGGGACGTGATACCATATGGGTGATCTTTGACCGACTCACCAATTCTTCCACTTCTTAGCTATCAAGGAGTCGAGTTTAGTAGAGATATTGGGATGCATCTACATGTAGAATATAGTTTGACTCCATCAAGTCCCATAGAAAATAGTTTTTGATCATGATGATCATTTTAAATCCTAGTTGTGGAAGGGATTACATTAGGCATTTGGGACACAGTCATACTTGGCATGACGTTTCACCCCCAGACAGACGACTAGACCGAGCATACCATTCATGTTCTAGAAGACATGATGAGGGATTGCATTTTGGGCTTCATCTAGAGTTGGGAGGATCGCCTACCTTTGGAGTATTTTTCATAAAAAAACTACCAATCCACCATTGGTATGTCTTCATTCGAGGCATTTTACGAGAAAACCTACCGGTCACCACTTTGATAGAATGAGCTAGGAGAGTCAGCACCCATGGTCTCATAGTTAGTGTGACCTACTACCGAGAAGGTATAGATCATCGAGGAGTGTATGAAGACTAAAAGGATCTATAAAAATTCTTATTCTGTTAAGTCGAGGAGGCCTTTGGAGTTTGAGGAAGGAGACCATGTGTTCCTTTGAGTTCCACCTTGATGAGGAATGTGGATATTTGGATAGACCGTTAAGTTATCTTTATGGTTTATTGGCCCTTTTTAGATTCTATGTTGACTTGGTGATGTGGAATACCATTTATCTCTACCCTCATTGTTGTATCAGGTACACAATGTATTCCACGTGTCATAACTGAGGAGGTATGTGCATGATCTACCACACGTCATTGATTTGGGCTAGCTGGGAATTGATGATGGGGTGACTTTTTCTAAGTACCCAATAGAGAATGAGGATTGTTAGGAGAGGATCTTACATGGGTGAGAAATTCCCTTGGTGCATATTTGGTGGTAGCATAGGAATCTCCAGGAGAGCACATGGGAGTGGGAAGCTCAAATTCATGCACAATACGTATATCTTATTGAATAGACTTTTTTTAGATTTTCATGGACATAAAGCCCCAAGGTGGGTTGAATGTAATGTCCCAAATTTTTCTATTTATTATTTTTAAATATTATATGGAATTAATTCCAGATCAGGAACTAAGACGCCATGAGATTTTGAGGACTGGTGTGCCCAAAACAATTTCTTGAAAAATATAAAATATTAAATAGAAAGTGTGCATAGTTTTCTTGAAAAAGTTTAATAACATAAAAATAGGTGCCCATATCAGAAATTTGAGGGCCCTGTTGCATTCAGAGTAGTGGATTTACCCTAGGTAAGGCCTAACATCATTCCGCATGGTTTGGCTATAAAAGACAGTTTCTGTAAATTTAAAAGAAAAAAATAAATTTAAGATTTATTTATTTTTACATTTTGTAGCGATGCAACGACACATTTTCTATTTTTTAAGTAACCCTTTAGGCAGAGACCTAGGGTTATACTCATAACCAATGAAAATTTCCTAGAGGATCTGGAGAGGAGCATTGGATAAATATCTCAGTGGAAGATGGAGAAACATGGAGAAAGGATCATTCCCAACATGATTCACCAATGGAAATTGGGATCTAGAGGAAAAATATCCTTTCTAAGGTTGGGTTTTGTTATTTCAATTTATTCTTTCCCCATTATTAGAATCACCAAAAAACTCAGATCAACCAATGAACAGGTTGACTTACAGATTAATCATTCTTGTGGGATGGGTTTTGATTGTAGGAATTTTTGCAGTTGATTATTATTTATTTGATACAGATTTTTGATCATTCTTACAGGAATGAATCAAGGCTGGAATGAACAATGGTCAACATTCATTCCTAAAATTTGTTCCATTTGATTGATTTCTACAATTTTCTCTATGCATTCTTCATTCTTCATGGATTATGAAAGGATGACCATTGCACCCTCATTTCTTGGTGCGATGATCTTATATTGAAGATCCTACGTCCGTATGACCTAACAGAGGTGCGACGGTGACTGGGAAAAATGATTAAAAGAGATTCTAGAGTTACTAATTTTTGGAAGGTTTTCATAGAACGATTTTGAAGTTATTTTAGGATCCGATTGAATGCCTGAAACACCCAAATTCAGTGTTAGGGTGTTGAGTCAAGCCTAAATCCTGAGTTTCAAAGTGAACAAACTATGGAATTAAAGCCCAAAGGATTGGCCTAAGGCACTCGGATAAAGACTAGGAATTTCTAGAAATTACAGAACACATGACATATAGTATGGGATACACAGTGTGTGTTCATCGATGAACCACTCATCCTGTACTCCGAGAGTATACAAGCATGGGTGGATTACATGGGTTTCCTATACATAATGTACACCACCACATGAACAGACCCAGAATGGATACATGGGTTACCCCGTGTACTAGTACATAGGACGATAGACCCGGGTTGACGCCATTTACTGGAACTCGGCCAAGGTACATGGGCGGACCTCAGATGGAAGGTAACAATGTGTATGTATTTCTACATGTTGTGTACTATCTTTTTACATGATATGTACTTCTGATATGATCCATTGTAAACAGGTAGTACTTGGGGTCATGGGACATGACTCATCACTCTACTACATGTCATGTACTATCTTATACATCACTTGTGCCACTTGTACACCATGTCTTGGATAGGTTTCATAATGCATTTTTCATATATCCTTCCCCTTAAGGTTAGTCGGTATCATTTCCTACTCATAAGAGTATGATTCCTTTAACAAAACATTATGGATAGTGTTGTTGGAGTACCCTCAAAGACGCTTGGAGAATGATCATATCCTCATTCTTCATCCCCTAGGTAGAGTTCTTAGTATTAATGTGACAAACACTCGCGGGTGGCAATCCTCTACTTAGTGGTTTAATCAAGATGGAGTTGTTGGTATCATCACATGGCCCTAGCAGTGATTCTCATCTGTGTATCGTATCTCTCTCTTTAGGTCTATCAGCATATATTTCTCATGACAGTTCCTAAAAAATAGTACTTCTCAGATATACATCATCAGTGCTATCAAACTCCAGAGCATGTTCTCCTAAATGAGTTCTTCATGGAATATTTAGACTAAATCCTTAGTGTGGGTATGCAGTGGTTGTGACTTACCTCTAGATTGCGTGTCATGGTTTTAGAATATCTGGATCTTCTTATTATATGTGTTGTAGAAATATAATATATAGAGATGATTGTGAATTTACTTGGTGTATTTATTTGTGTTTTTAGGGTATCCTACTAAGTATTTTTATACTCACCCCTACATGGGCTTTTCCCGCACGTGTCGTGTCTTGGAAAGATGAGCGAACTTGTGATGGAGTCTAGGGAGGACTGGAACCAGATGTAACTTTGTGAGTTTAGGAAAGATGAGGTGTTCCTATGGCTTAATGTAGCAGTCCCAATACCTATTTTGTTTACAAGTTGTACTTTTTATATTACAGACTCTTTCTTTTTGGTGGTCTTGTATTTTGGCCCAGTTTCACTTTACCTTACACTCTATCATACTCTATTGGTTGGGATATAGTGGTTTGCATTCATTTTGTTCTTATTAGTTTTCAAATTTCATCATTTTTTGGTATTTTAGTTTTGTGTGTGCATACAGGTACATAGGAAATTCCTCCCATGTTAGTGATATGCCTACTCAGTTCTAGTCACCACCCCCTGGCCTATTAGAGGCAGGCTTGGGGGGTCACGACATGAGTCCTAGTGGGAAAGGTCATGACTCTAAATAAACTTTGGATCAACTAATATATACCCAAATAGCTCATAAAAATCCTTCCCATCATCCTAGAATCCTCACCTTGGTATTAAAGCCATCTAAGAAACCCCTTTAGTGCAAACAAAATGGAGTTTCCCAAAAAAGAGGTAACACCATTCCCCAATCTCTTTTATTTTATTTTCCTTCTCCACTTTCTAAAATATGTGTATTCCTTTAATACATAATAAAATATATATACTAAATATAATAGAATTATTTTATGCTAAAATTTAGACCTACACTTACACACATATCCATCTTATGGGTAACGAACTTACTATTCTTGTGTACGGCCAACTACCGCCTTACAGAATGATGTTGTTCATTTTTTTACTTTACTATCTTTCATGTTTGTGAATAATGATGGATGTGATTTTAATATATGATAAATATGATATTTATTATGTATTCATTCTTATGCAATTATTTTATAAGACATACCTTTATACATTCCATTTTGTGTATATAAGATTACATCATTTATGGAAGTATTGACTACCGTATCCTCAAAGAGATTGTAGAGACTCGAAGCTTAACGTACATGAACATTACATTACTTTTGCGGAATACTTAGTACATAAAAAAAACACACACACAAGGATCGTAATAGCTTAGTGTCTTTGGAAACTCGGAACATAATCTTCTAATCGTGGTGAAAGATCTTCAATATCTCCCATAAAGATCTTCCCTTTTTTTTAACCTAAAACCTTTCTTTATATCCTGGGGAAAAGAAAACATAAAAGGGTGAGATCAAATGCTCAGTAAGGGTAAACAAAAGAAAAATCAATCACATCATATTCATAAGAACATAACTTTTGGAAATCTTAACCTGCAAAAGAGAGCATAATTTCATAACATGGGATAAATCATAATAGTGAAATGAAATCCCAATAATCATAACTTAAAACATGAAACTTTGTGGCATTCACACATAATCAAAGATAATCATTTCTTGTTAGTCACGACTCATTGCCAAGACTATCTTAGTGGAAAAAGTCCCTTTCTGAATCGAGTCACCCTCGTTTCAGTCCTGTTTCACTGAACCGGTATAACCTACCATTCCAGCCATGTCTATCTCATGAGATATGAAATCTTTACCCAATGCATTGGAGGGAGATATAGGTCCCACCCATCTCATAATTATACCATTCTTATGTGTGCCACAAAATCATAAATCATACATCATTTCATAACCCATGTAATAAAAATGGGAATCTTAAACATCATGACATCATAAAACAATTCATATAAGATAAAGGAATTCATAAAAATAATTCCATCTCAACATAATCAAATCAATTTAATAATAGGGATAAAAACAGAACCCTTTATTATCTTTTATGGAAAAATAATTTTGATAAAACACTTGAACTCCATTCTTGAGGAAAATATCCTTTCTTCTTCAAAAACATTTTTCCTTTCTTAACATGTCATACAACTTTAAACTAAAAGAAGTTGATTAAAAATAAACTTGAAAACTTTTAAATTATGCTTCTTGGAAATAATGTTTTTAAAAATCCATTCATGTCGTATAAGTTAAAAATACATTCTTCTCGTACTTTTGTCGGAAAAGTCAAAAAGTACCTCGTACAAAAAAACGACAAAAGATTCCTTTCATATCCTTTACTAAAAACTCAACGAAGGGTAAAATTGGATTTAAACAATTTTAGGTGGATGGAAATAAAATTACATATTGAAGAAACATGGATGTGGATGATAAAATACACCCCAGTAAATACCAAAGTATAAACAATCTCAGATAAAAATGAGATTGTGATATTTCCCTTACCTTAGGTCCGTTTTGCTTCGTAAGTGTCCGAACCTCCTGTATAATGATTTAAATAATGTCATTGACTTATTAAAGAATCATATTCATTGTTATTATATCATATACGGTTCAGTTATGGCTTTATATTACCCATTCTTTTGTAAATTCATGTTAAAGTAGCGTTTTGGGTAAAATCGTCTCATTTGTCGTTCATGTTTTAACTTGTAATTATTAATATGATTACTTAGATCATTATTAATTAATTATATAATATAAAACATGATTTATATATAATATATATTCAGAATATACATATATATAATGTATCGATAAATGGAAAGAAATACACCGTTCATGGAGACGGTAGTCCGTACGTACGCATGAACGCTGTTTTCGTTTCCTTATTGAATTGAATGGAATTAAGTAGATGACATACATATAAATATAAATAATTCCAGTATCATTATTAGGTCATATATTTCATTAGTACTTATTATATATACTTTATAATCATTCATGAATGGTTAATCATTGAGAATGAATCTCATCGCGTCGTGGAGACGGTAGTCCGTACGTACGCACAAGCGATGATATCGTTCCCATGGTCGTTGAATTGTGTTGAAGTGTATGTATACCATTTCAGTATCAATATCACTTTATAATAATCATATATAGTTACTCATTACACCATTATACCCATCCAATTAAGGTGGTGGCGGAAAATAGATTACACCACGGCGTGGAGATGGTATTCCGTACGTACGCACGCGCGGTGATTTCATTTTTCCGTAGGATGGATAGAAGGTGAATTAGGGTTGTTTCATATTTATAATAACATATCAGTATGTAAGTAATACTGATGTTATTACTTTGTCATGAAACAACTAAAGAAGAAGAAGTTGAAGAAGAAAGAAATTGAAAAGATCGGTAATGGATATTACCTCTTCTTTGAAACGCCTCTTTGAATCCTCCACTTAGGGAACTAAGATTGGTCTTTGAAGAAGACCAGGACCTCTAGGATTATTCTAGGGAAGTGGAGAAGGGATTTTGGCAGGGAGGAAGAGAGGGAGGAGGTGCCCTTTTATAAGGGAGGAGAGGGGCACCTTAGGAATATCTCAAAATATTATTTTATATTAAAGTCAAAATCAGTTTATAATGGTTCCAAAGGGTCTTATTTCGAAGCTAAAGTGGGGATGGGTCTAAATACTATCAACCAATAGGATTTAGACAAGTTTAGGGTATTATTTTAACCTTATCAATTAGATATAACTTTAAGTTAAATAATTTAACTTTTACCGTGTCTTTTTGTTTTCTTATACTATAGGGTTAATAAACTTACTATAACATGCCAAACGAACCCCAAATTGTTTATTATTAATATATATATCCTTATCTAAGTCATTTGGCCGAACCTTAGATTTTTATGAATAAAATAACAATTAATAATATAATATTTGATTTAAAAACTATTTTGTGTCAATTTTGACACTATTTGATATATGATTTTTGTGAAAGTCATAAAAGAATTATATGTTCGAACCAAGTTGCTTAAATCAGCACTAATATATCATAGTAACCTAGAAAATTAGTGTAATTCATAAAAAGTCTCAAATTACATTTATTTTGGTGTTTATAACATCAATTTTGTCAATATTTCATTAATAAGATAATTACTGCATCATCATTGTGTCATAAATAAATTAAATTATTTAATGTCTAAAATTTACAAATAAAATACCATTATATAGGAAAGATTTTTAGCTTTCTAATGAATATTTATAGTCGAATTTATCTTATGTATAACCCCATATTAAAAATGATTTACTTATTAAACATTGATTTTAACTATTTTAACTATTCATTAAATAAAATAATATTAAATGTCATAATCTAATCCAAGTGGACCTAAATGGTCATATTATACTCATAAGGTTGTTTTTGGTCTAATTACACTTATCCAATAGAATTAGGACATGTGTTAGGGTAATAGTAATATCAAATTTACCCTTAGTTACCCTATTTACTATTAACCGCGGTAAAAAAAAAGTAAAAAGTTACTATTCACCAAAAAATTATTTTTATCTCATTGAACCACATTTTACTTACTGATATCAACCATGTCTGTCGGATTTTCGAAATTCCATTCACAAAAGCTGTAAAATTAAGTTTTATGCAAAATTCAGTTTTTAACCTACCACTTAGTGGTTTCACTATTCATCAAAAATTGAAGTTTTTCAGAAAAATGCCAAAATTTCACCCTAAGCTATAATTGATATTCCGAATTCAAAAATGATTTCTATTTTACAAAATTCCCAACATATAAGTTGCATTAATTTATTTTATAATTAATTTCCGCTGTCACAACAAATAGCGTGTTTTTAAGAGATAATAACTATCAAAAGATTGACACTTGTTTATAACTGGTTTAAATGTGAAATTACATCCAATGACCAACATTGTATTAAATTGTAAAAATATATTCTAAATATACTTTAAAACCACTCAAATTAATAATTTATCACTATTAATTATTTCGATTAAAAAAGTTGTTTTTAATTAAAATTTAGTAATTTTCACTATTCATCAGAATATGAAAGTTATCCGAAAAGTACCAAAATTTCACCTTAGGCTAAATTCGATACTCCGAATCCAAAAATGAAGTCCATTTTGAGAGCTAAAATTTCTAAAATTTTAAAAGGTGGTTATTACTATTTATAATGGCTAGTTATAATAATATTTTAATAGCATATCGTTGTTTAGTGAAACTCGGTATTGTGTACTACACACGCTATCGAGGAAGGTCGCGATTGCATGAAAGACAAGTCAAGGATGTGTGTTGTGCAAGATCCTTTTGGTGTAGCGTACAACACAAGACATTAATAAAATTAAAAAGAATATTTTTCATAAAATCTCGGGCTGTTACATTCTACCCCCCTTAAAATGAATTTCGCCCTCGAAATTCGTTGGGGTTATAAATGGTTTACTATTCGAAAGTTTCTTTAGTAGAATTCCACATTGTAAAAAGGAATACCAAAACTTGGCTTTAAAAACTAAAGTATGAAATGTAACGATTACCCAAATAAACTAATCACTGGGTTTCCACATAGGTGAAAATATGGATATGGAAGAGAAATCTAACCATCATGTTCTGATGGAGAATGGTAGAGAACATGGATATGGAAAATCCAACAATCACAAATCCATAAATTTGTGATGATCTAAGGTACCATCTGATTAATCAGATATAAGAGCACTAGGACAACATTTTTGGTTTTCAAGATCATTTCCCTAAAGTTGATGAAATTGGAATTAGAAGAAATACTTTTGTGATTTTGGTATAGTCTCACTGTTTGTCATTCTTTGGACAATTTCTACTTCATCTCTTAAAGAAATGAAGTTGAATTTGTCATTCGTGATGTGTTAGCAGATCATGTGATAGAATGATGGGTCATTCCATCTGTCTCAAAAGGTTAGAAAAGTTATCAAAAAAAAACATAAGTCCATCTATAGTGTGATTAATGATATATGGTTCCTAAAATGAACTTATACTTCACATATCATACTGCTTAATATAATAAAAACTAGTTTCTACTAAACAGGGACTTCCTGTAGGCCAGTGGTAGGCGATAAAGGCCAGTCGCACTTCGGTTGTGGGTTCGATTCCCACATCCTTGTCTGACACGATGGGCTGTCGCTCGTCCAGTAGGTTGTCCTTTTTCTAAAACTATATTACTATAACATCCCATCAATAATATCGAAAAAACCTCTATCCTTAAACAATACTAACTTATGTCCAACAATCCTTAGGCTTATCCATAATACTTCAGTCCACTCTCATAATATAGTGAAAACGATTACCAGAGATTTAATACCATCGTTGATCCCCATATATCATAAGATATGTCTTGTTGGTCACATTATAAACATTCAAAGGCCTTAATCAGGTATTCTCTTGAATACCCATTGAACCTTATTGAAAACATGAATGCAGTTAAACGTTAACACTTTCCACATACCAAAATCCTCAAAATTCTATATACTCAAACCATGATATCACTTAGTCCTTATATCAATCATGAGCTCATGAATACTGTTAAACATTTAATTTTATCCTTATCCCTTCATTATGCACATATCATATAAATTCCAAAAATATCTGAATAACCTTTCATGGATACTGGTAACATTAATCATACACTTTCAAAACTCAAGGAGAGGCAACTGTGTAACAATCCTTAGATGTCTCTTTATTCCATAGTACCATGAGATTTCTTATACAATATTACACATGATAAACATGTAAGCATTCCACTATATTCTTAAACCATTGACCAAGCTTCAACAATTCTTTCATCTCACATATCATTTGTAGTCTCTTCATCATCATCAATATAAATACTTCTCATACGACCATACTGATTCTCTTCATGAGACTTTCCCTTAGGTCATTGGTTTGCATAATGCCCGTACATTCCACATTTAAAACATTTAACCATTGTTGATGTCGTATCAATACCATTATCCTCATCTATGGTGTTAACTGAACCTTTTCCTTTGCACTTACTTGCTTTGTGTCCTTCTTTTCCACACCCAAAGCATCTTCCAGTTCCTTTGAAACATTCTCCTCGATGCCTCTTCCCACATGATTTACATAGGGTAAATTGAACTTTCTTTCCTCTATGATCATCATGAAACTCCATCTTTCTCTTATTAATCGAGTCAGGAAACTTACCAAATTTTACTTTATTGATCATATTATGAGATTGCTGATTCGGCATAATAATGATGTTTGGACTTCCAAATCCCATTTCATTATGAAGAATATCATTCCATTTTCCATCATATTCTCCATTATCGTGAATCATCTTGTTTCCAGCCATTTTCTAAAACCCAAAAAGAATAGTGTGAGAGGAAAAAATCATAATAAAGGGGGAGTAACTTCAATATATAACATCTTAGGTTTAATTCTATGATCGTTAGCGTAATTCTAGTACTATAACCTATACGTATACTTAACCTTAGAGACATCCCTAAACATACCTTAGAAATATCTCTAGGGATCTCACTAAAGTTCTCGCATCCTAGTTTCCAAAGGTTGACTAAACTTTTCCTTTGATACCAACTGTAGAGACCCGAATCTTAACGTACATGAACATTACATTACTTTTGCGGAATACTTAGTACATAAAAAAAACACACACACAAGGATCGTAATAGTTTAGTGTCTTTGGAAACTCGGAACATAATCTTCTAATCGTGGTGAAAGATCTTCAATATCTCCCATAAAGATCTTCCATTTTTTTACCTAAAACCTTTCTTTATATCCTGGGGAAAAGAAAACATAAAAGGGTGAGCTTGAATGCTCAGTAAGGGTAAACAAAAGAAAAATCAATCACATCATATTCATAAGAACATAACTTTTGGAAATCTTAACCTGCAAAAGAGAGCATAATTTCATAACATGGGATAAATCATAGTAGTGAAATGAAATCCCAATAATCATAAATTAAAACATGAAACTTTGTGGCATTCACACATAATCATAGAGAACCATTTCTTGTTAGTCATGACTCGTTTCCAAGACTATCTTAGTGGAAAAAGTCCCTTTCTGAATCGAGTCACCCTCGTTTCAGTCCTATTTCACTGAACCGGTATAACCTACCATTCCAGCCATGTCTATCTCATGAGATATGAAATCTTTCCCCAATGCATTGGAGGGAGATATAGGTCCCACCCATCTCATAATGATACCATTCTTATGTGTGCCACAAAATCATAAATCATACATCATTTCATAACCCATGTAATAAAAATGGGAATCTTAAACATCATGACATCATAAAACAATTCATATAAGATAAAAGAATTCATAAAAATAATTCCATCTCAACATAATCAAATCAATTTAATAATAGGGATAAAAACAGAACCCTTTATTATCTTTGATGGAAAAATAATTTTGATAAAACACTTGAACTCCATTCTTGAGGAAAATATCCTTTGTTCTTCAAAAACATTTTTCCTTTCTTAACATGTCATACAACTTTAAACTAAAAGAAGTTGATTAAAAATAAACTTGAAAACTTTTAAATTATGCTTCTTGGAAATAATGTTTTTAAAAATCCATTCATGTCGTATAAGTTAAAAAAAACATTCTTCTCGTACTTTTGTCGGAAAAGTCAAAAAGTACCTCGTACAAAAAAATGACAAAAGATTCCTTTCATATCCTTTACTAAAAACTCACCGAAGGGTAAAATTGGATTTAAACAATTGTAGGTGGATGGAAATAAAATTACATATTTAAGAAACATGGATGTGGATGATAAAATACACCCCAGTAAATACCAAAGTATAAACAATCTCAGATAAAAATGAGATTGTGATATTTCCCTTACCTTAGGTCTGTTTTGCTTCGTAAGTGTCCGAACCTCCTGTATAATGATTTAAATAATGTAATTGACTTATTAAAGAATCATATTCATTGTTATTATATCATATACGGTTCACTTATGGCTTTATATTACCCATTCTTTTGTAAATTCATGTTAAAGTAGCGTTTTGGGTAAAATCGTCTCATTTGTCGTTCATGTTTTAACTTGTAATTATTCATATGATTACTTAGATCATTATTACTTAATTATATAATATAAAACATGATTTATATATAATATATATTCAGAATATACATATATATAATGGATCGATAAATGGAAAGAAATACACCGTTCATGGAGACAGTAGTCCGTACGTACGCATGAACGCTATTTTCGTTTCCTTATTGAATTGAATGGAATTAAGTAGATGACATACATATAAATATAAATAATTCCAGTATCATTATTAGGTCATATATTTCATTAGTACTTATTATATATACTTTATAATCATTCATGAATGGTTAATCATTGAGAATGAATCTCATCGCGTCGTGGAGACGGTAGTCCGTACGTACGCACAAGCGATGATATCGTTCCCATGGTCGTTGAATTGTGTTGAAGTGTATGTATACCATTTCAGTATCAATATCACTTTATAATAATCATATATAGTTACTCATTACACCATTATACCCATCCAATTAAGGTGGCGGCAGAAAATAGATTACACCACGGCGTGGAGACTGTATTCCGTACGTACGCACGCGCGATGATTTCATTTTTCCGTAGGATGTATAGAAGGTGAATTAGGGTTGTTTCATATTTATAATAACATATCAGTATGTAAGTAATACTGATGTTATTACTTTGTCATGAAACAACTAAAGAAGAAGAAGTTGAAGAAGAAAGAAATTGAAAAGATCGGTAATGGATATTACCTTTTCTTTGAAACGCCTCTTTGAATCCTCCACTTAGGGAACTAAGATTAGTCTTTGAAGAAGACCAGGACCTCTAGGATTATTATAGGGAAGTGGAGAAGGGATTTTGGCAGGGAGGAAGAGAGGGAGGAGGTGCCCTTTTATAAGGGAGGAGAGGGGCACCTTAGGAATATCTCAAAATATTATTTTATATTAAAGTCAAAATCGGTTTATAATGGTTCCAAAGGGTCTTATTTCTAAGCTAAAGTGGGGATGGGTCGAAATCCTATCAACCAATAGTATTTAGACAAGTTTAGGTTATTATTTTAACCTTATAAATTAGATATAACTTTAAGTTAAACAATTTAACTTTTACCATGTCTTTTTCTTTTCTTACACTATAGGGTTAATAAACTTACAATAACATGCCAAACGAACCCCAAATTGTTTATTATTAATATATATATCCTTATCTAAGTCATTTGGCCGAACCTTAGATTTTTAGGAATAAAATAACAATTAATAATATAATATTTGATTTAAAAACTATTTTGTGTCAATTTTGACACTATTTGATATATGATTTTTGTGAAAGTCATAACAGAATTATATGTTCGAACCAAGTTGATTAAATCAACACTAATATATCATAGTAACCTATAAAATTAGTGTAATTCATAAAAAGTCTCAAATTACATTTATTTTGGTGTTTATAACATCAATTATGCCAATATTTCATTAATAAGATAATTACTGCATCATCATTGTGTCATAAATAAATTAAATTATTTAATGTCTAAAAATTACAAATAAAATACCATTATATAGGAAAGATTTTTAGATTTCTAATGAATATTTATAGTCGAATTTATCTTATGTATAACCCCATATTAAAAATTATTTACTTATTAAACTTTGATTTTAACTATTTTAACTATTCATTAAATAAAATAATATTAAATGTCATAATCTAATCCAAGTGGACCTAAATGGTCATATTATACTCATAAGGTTGTTTTTGGTCGAATTACACTTATCCAATAGAATTAGGACATGTGTTAGGGTAATAGTAATATCATATTTACCCTTAGTTACCCTATTTACTATTAACCGCGGTAAAAAAAAGTAAAAAGTTACTATTCACCAAAAAATTATTTTTATCTCATTGAACCACATTTTACTTACTGATATCAACCATGTCTGTCGGATTTTCGAAATTCCATTCACAGAAGCGGTAAAATTAATTTTTATGCAAAATTCATTTTTTAACCTACCACTTAGTGGTTTCACTATTCATCAAAAATTGAAGTTTTTCAGAAAAATGCCAAAATTTCACCCTAAGCTATAATTGATATTCCGAATTCAAAAATGATTTCTATTTTACAAAATTCCCAACATATAAGTTGCATTAATTGATTTTATAATTAATTTCCGCTGTCACAACAAATAGCATGTTTTTAAGAGATAATAACTATCAAAATATTGACACTTGTTTATAACTGGTTTAAATGTGAAATTACATCCAATGACCAACATTGTATTAAATTGTAAAAATATATTCTAAATATACTTTAAAACCACTCAAATTAATAATTTATCACTATTAATTATTTCGATTAAAAAAGTTGTTTTTAATTAAAATTTAGTAATTTTCACTATTCATCAGAATATGAAAGTTATCCGAAAAGTACCAAAATTTCACCTTAGGCTAAATTCGATACTCCGAATCCAAAAATGAAGTCCATTTTGAGATCTAAAATTTCTAAAATTTTAAAAGGTGGTTATTACTATTCATAACGGCTAGTTATAATAATATTTTAATAGCATATCGTTGTTTAGTGAAACTCGGTATTGTGTACTACACACGCTATCGAGGAAGGTCGCGATTGCATGCAAGGAAATTCAAGGATGTGTGTTGTGCAAGCTCCTTTTGGTGTAGCGTACAACACAAGACATTAATAAAATTAAAAAGAAAATGTTTCATAAAATCTCGGGCTGTTACAGAGATGCCATAAGTTCACACACTACATGGTACATATTAATTATGATTTTAATTAAATATATGTGACATAAATCAATTATATATTATATTCATGACATGACTACTTTTATCGAAACAGAACACATAATTCCCATTAACACTTTTCCACACACTGAAAAAGTGATAACGTCATTTGTGGACATGTGGACTACCACCTCCTAGACTCCTTTTACATAACTAGAATTTTATATATAAGTATATATGATTAAATAATATGGTATATATGATATAATTATCATTGTTTTATGAAAATTGTTATTTACCTTATTTCCAAAATGATAATTGAAAAATGAGAACATTACTCATGCGTACGTACTCCCTACTGTCTCCATGATTGTAATGTTGGTTCATTTATTATAACCAAATTCCATTATTGGATTTAAAATTTTAATTTCTGTATATATATTATAATTATTTAATGATTAGGATTATGGATATGTTCATATAACAACCCCATTCACCATATTAGACCTACCAAAATTGTTTTGACACATAAACCAAATATGGTCAAAACAGCCGACATAAAATTAATAGTTTAAGTAGTTGTATACAACCTAGTAATTAGTGAAATAAAATTAAAAATAAAATTGAAAAAGGTTATCAAGAAATTATATAGTTAATATATTTTTATTATTTAGGAAGGTAAAGACACATGAGACAAGTTTAATCCAAGGTAAGATATTTTCTTTTAATTACTTTTCATTGAGGAAATTATTGATTATATGAACTGGTAATCTTTAATATGGTGTATATACAACCCATTTGATATTATATGTCCATATTTTATCAATTATCATGTTTTTTAATGTTTTGTTAAATTTTATTCTTTCTTGTAGATTATGATTTAAATTTTCAAAGTGGTGTGGGATATTTTGAATGTTTAAAGATTCAATCCTTTCATCATGTAGATATTCTTGATTTAATTTTTCATATTTATTTTATACGGATATAAAAAGTTATATAATGTAAATTTTATTTCTATTTTTAATTTCATTCAAATATTTTTGAAAATTAATCTTTTTACGTGATTTATACGAAACATTTTGAAAAATGACAAAAGGAATGTTCTATTCTTAATGTACATAGTGAAAATGACTTTTCCACCACCATGGGAATTATTTTACTTTTGGATTCCATTTTAAGATTTCATGTTTCATTAAACTAAAAACCTTAATTTTCTTTTTTGGTATTATTTTATTCAGAAGTGGTTTTTAAAATGGATTTATTATTCCAATATCTATTTTTTGTTCTGATTCCAAATGAAATTTTGTGAGTGAAATGTTAAAATTTGAAATCTTTTATGTTTCATGATTATATAAATTATAGTTGGACATTTGATAGATGGTTATATAATAAACTAATGATGGGTGGTTTCGTGATAAACCAATGATGGGTGGGTCCACGATAGACCTTTAATGCATTGGTCATGGATGTCGGTCGTACGGTTGTTCCATTTGTAAGAGTGGCATGTATGGAAGTCAACTGTATGGTTATTCCATTTATTAGAGTGACAAGTATAATGTGGGTCAAATTAAACTTTAAATATTTTATATTCTTGTTATGGGTTTTATGGAAATTTTTTTTATTATAAAAAAAGTATTAAATGATATTATTATCAAAGAAATTTATTTACTTCTTATCAAGGTGAAAAGTATTAATTCATGTAAAAGTTTTCATAAGTTTTTAATTTTTATAAATGGAATAAATATTTAATTCTTTTTATATTCCTTACTGAGTTTTTATGCTCATGCCATTTTTTAATATTTTTTTCAATACATAAGGAAGAGTAATCGATTAAAAGAATTCATATTGATAGTCGTGAAGAGTTTTAATTAAAGATATCATGCTTTATTTTAAAGGTTTTAGATCATGAAAATAATGGATACTTTATAGAAGTATCAATTTTGTATTTTATTGTTTTTTTATGTATGAGTTATGTCCTAATTTTCAAAATCTCTTAACCTGAAAAAGCATCAATGTGAAAGAAATAAAATTCTTTAATGAACTTAAGATTATGTAATATTTTAAGGCCTTGTCCTTATTTTTGGTATCAAATGAAACGTTTATATAAATTTAGAGTTTAAGATTATATTATTATTATTCTCTTAGAATATTTTACTTTATGTTCAGGTTAAAATGATATTACATTCTAAGATTACCATGTTGCTTCATTTAAAGTATGTTTTTTCATAATGGTTCTCTGTAGAAGAAACAAAGAATCTATAGTGGGAAAGAACCAAGAGGAAAATATCCTTCTAAATAAGTATCCTAAGATGGTTTAAATCAGAAATAAGTAGTTTATTGCAGTGATGGATCAGTTGAATCAGGCAATAAATGGCGGTGGTGACTATGAAACAAAGAAACCAAATCTACCATAGAAGAACATGATGATAGTGTCACATTTTATGTGATAGAATCCCTCATCATTTAGAGGATAATCTGAACCCATGATAGATATATTACATATTAAATACCTAAAAAAGATATTCAATATCATGGGTTGTTCAGATATTCAAAAGGAAACTCTTGCAATTTATCATTTTAAAGGTGAGGCTGATTAGTGGTGTTCAATGGTTAAGAATATCCTAGAATGTGAAGAAATTAATGTCTTAGGAGGAGATGAATTTAATAATATTTTCTTTGAGAAATATTTTCTTAAGGATGTTCAACATAGGATGGAAAATAAATTCTTGGAATCAAGACAAAATGAGGAATATTTAGTGGATGCATATGAATAAAACTATACTAGACTTGTGAGGTATGTCCCAAATTTTATCTGAGATATTGATATTAAGATAAATAATTTTTACTTAGAATTGAAGAAAATATATAGAATGTCATTGGATTATTTTGAGTTAAATAGATATTAGAATCTCGTTTGATGTGATGAGAAGGTATAAATGGAGTTTTATTATGATCATGTGTCCTATAATAATAAGAAAAAGAATACATCTAGTTGGTAGACAATGGGAAATAATTCATCAAAGAAGTTTGGAGGTAATAAAACAAAATTCCCTATATTTTGAGAAGTGTGGTAAAATGAATACTTGAGAATTTCTTTCCAAATATGGGAAGTGCTTCCGATGTGGTAATATTGGTCACATGGTTTGTGACATCAAGGAATATGACCTGATAAGAAATGAAAGGTAATTAAAAAGATGTTTTAGTTACAATGGGTTAGTTCATTATGCTAATGCGTGTCCAATGTTGATTACCTAGGGTAGAAACTAGAAATATCACAAGAGAAAGGGTGTGAAAAAATCTTTCTCTACCACTACATCTATAATTCCCCAAGCATCCACAATGCTTTTCCCTTTGAATAATGAAATATCTTGCATTGTACGCAACTTTGAGATTCTAGGACACCACAACCAATCAAACTAACCATTATGAATAATAATACCCACTTTTTGAAATTGTATAAATTTTATCTTTCAAAATGGAATTCATTTTTGTATTTGGAAAATTGAAATTAGCTTAGGGTGATTTTTTGGAATTTTTCTAAAAATATTCAATTTTTGATGAATAATGAAAAATGCTAAGTTATTGTTTTAAACCAAATTTTTATTTAAATAAAAATTTATTTTATTTAAATTTATTTTATGCCAAAATAGATACATAATACCTATATAAGTTCAGTTTAATTCATTATAGTCTTTTTATAATGATTTTAGATATATAAAAATTTTATTCATCTTTTTACCATCTTTTACCCACCTCCTTGGAGCATTTTCAAATTTAAATAAAAATTAATTTTACCACTTCTATGTGTTAAATTTAAAAAAACTTAGAGAAAAAGTTAATATCAGTAAGTAAAACGTGGTTATATAAGATGCCAATAATCTTTGGGGAATCGTAACTTTTGACTTTTATTTACCACGATTAAAAGTAAATAGGGTAATTAAGGGTAAAAATGATATCATAACTAACCTAACACATATACTAATTCTATTTGATAAGTTTAATTAGATCAAAAACAACCTTAGTAATAAAATATGATCCCCTTTGGTTCACTTGGATTAGATTAGGACATTTATTATTATTTTTTTAAAGAAGAGTGAAAAAAGTTAAATTCAATGTTTAATAACTAATCAATTTTTAATATAGGGTCACACACAATACAAAATAAACTATATATATTCACTATAAAGATAAAATATTTCCTACTTAATGGTATCTTATTTTTAATTTTTAGATATTAAATAATTTAATTTATATATGACATAATGATGATGCAGTAATTATCTTATTGAAGAAAGATTAAAATAATTGATATTATAAATATACAAATAAATGAAATTTTATAATTTTGATGAATTAAAATAATTTTATAGGTTAATATGACATTTTAAAGTTTATTGAATAATTTTTTTCTAAGTAATCATGCTGTTTTGATTTTCAAAAAACTCAAAGACTAAATAGTGTCAAAATTGACATAGTTGAGTTTTTAAAACAAATACTTTATTATTAATGGATATAATATTTATAAAAATATTAGGTTTACAAAAAGGTCTTAGATAAGGTTATATATATTAATAATGAACCACTTGGGGTTCTCTTGGAAGTTTATAGTAATTTTATTAACCATATAGTGTAAGAATACAAGAAGACATGGTAAAAGTTAAACTATTTAACTAAGAGTTAAATCTAAAAGATAAGGTTAAAATGGTAACCTAAAATTTTATAGAACCTATTGGTTGAGAGGTATTTGACCCATACCCACCTTATCCTAAAAATAAATCAATTTGGATCCATTAGAAACCGAAAATTATTTTATTATAAAATAATATTTCAAGATTTTCTTAAAGTGACCCTCACCTCATTTATAAAAGGGTGCTTCCCCTTATCTCAAAATCACACCTCCAAAGCTATTTTTATTAGACAAAACCTACAAAAATATCCTCAAAACTTTACTTCCTTTATCCTAGAGGCATTATTTTGGTCAGAAAGCAAACCTAAGGAGCCCTTTTGATCAAATCCAAATGAAGAACCCGAAGAAGAGGTAAATATTTAATCACCTCTTCTAAGTTCTTTTCTTCTTCCACTCCCTCTTTCTTTGTTTTTTCCATTATAAAATAATAAATCCATTATCTTATATATACTTTTATGTTATTATAAAATGATACAACCATATTCATTATTCTATCCATCATATGAATGACAAAGTCACCATATGTGTGTATGTACAACCTACCGTCTCCATGTCGTGGTGTAGTTTGTTATTCAAACACATCATTATTTTGATGGGTATAATAATGATTTATAATTGATGTAAATAATAAATATAACATGATAATGTTTCTTTATATATGATATAACATTCAATTATATACGATTTTACCTTCAATTGAATGATATTGTCGTTCGTGCGTAAGTACGAATTATCGTCTCCACGAACGCGATGAGATTCATTCCCCATTGTAACCATTCAGGAATAATTTTCATTTTATGACAAAAAATAATGGTTAAGAACTTAATATCATTATGTATATGAATAAAATACATCCAATATATAACAAACATGGATTACATAACAAAACATAGAAAGGAAAATGAACCAGTTAACACCCGAAATGACGAAAATACGAAAATATTATTAAAAAAGTGCTATTAGAAGATCATATATGATATCATATTCACTTATATGGTTCTTGTATAATTTAATAAAAATGATTTAACTATTATATAGAAGGTTAAAGTACCCTAAAACAAGGAAAAGTACAAGTTAAGGGTTAATTTCACAATCTCTTTATTATCCGAGGTTGTTTTTACGTAAGTATCTACTAGGACCTCTTTATCATCCTCATCCGTGTTTTCTTAAAACTGTAATTTAAAAAAAAATTAATATTTAATATACTATGAATTAAAGTCATATATAACCTAATTTTACCATATATTTTTTGAAAGGAATCTTTCTGTTGTTCTCCAAACAAGGTACTTTATGACCTTTTCGACAAAATTAAGGTAAGAATGTCTTTTTTTAAATTATACGGCAGGCATGGCTATTTTTTGCCATTATATCATTGTTAAAGCTTCCCATACAATATTATATGAATATTTTCAAAATAAAATTTCTCTTTTATAATTATATGACTTTTAAATGATTTCAAAATAGAAAGATATATTTCTATAAAAAAGTTTTGATTTAATCTATGTCAACATCCTTTGATGGATTTTAAGCTTGTTTGAAGTTGATTTATTATGACACAAAACTTCCATATTGTATTGAAGGTTATGTGATATATTTGACTATGGATGTGTTATTTTTACACCATTCACGGTTTATAGATAAAGCATTGACATTTTTTATGCTAGTTTTAATATGAATGATTATGTTATGTTTAAACCTTTTCATATAAGGAATGCATTGGACTTAGTAAGTGAACAAAATTATTTGATTTTATATTTTCCATATTATGATTAATTTAATGTTTAAAAGGATTTTGTTTTAGTCTTATACATTTCCTTAAATGTTTATGCTTATTTATTAGATTTTCCTCTATATTTTTATTCTTACTGAGCATTTGAGCTCACCCATTTCTATGTTTTATTTTTTCCAGGATGCGAAGAAGTATAGTATGACTGACCTGCAGGGATAGTTTAAGGGATATGAGTGTTGACTATGGAGACTATGTTGTTTTAGTTTTTCATTTTATATTGTAATGTAAAACTTATGAATGTATGTAGTACTTCAAAGGATACTAAACTAATCACTCTTTCAGGAAATAATTCCTTATACCATGCCAATGTTATGTAATAATGTTCCGACTCTACGTAATTGGGTTCAGGGCATTATAGTTTGTATCAGAGGAAGTTTAGTACAAACCTTGGAAGATAGATTTATAAAAACACTGATTAGAGAACAATAACTGAAGATACACTTTGAGGATTAGTATAGAATAACTTCCTAGAATTTTGACACTGTAGAGATTTTGTGAGTTTTCTAAGAAATACACCCCTGTCCTTTTTGTTAAGAAGAAACATAGATCTATGAGGTTGTGAATTGACTATAGGGAGATCAATGCTATAAAAATAAAGAAAAAGTATCCCCTACCATGCATTGATGATTTATTCGACCAACTTCATGGAGCTCAATATTTTTCAAAGATTGACCTTTGATCTGGATATCATCAGTTCTGTATGAAGAAGGAAGATATTCCAAAAATAGAATTTCGAACAAGGCATGGGCATTAAAAGTTTACAGTAATTCCTTTTGGACTGACAAATGAACCCTCTATTTTCATGGATCTAATGTACAGAGTTTTCAAGGAATATCTTGATGACTTTTTAGTGGTATTTATTAATGATATTTTGGTATACTAAAAAATCTACGATGATCACAAAAATCACGTGTGCATTATCCTAAAGACTCTTAGAAGAAATGAATTATATGTGAAGTTTATCAAGTGTGAATTATGGCTTCAAGAGATTTATTTTCTTGGCCATATTGTCTCTATGGATGGAATCTATGTTGATCCTTTTAAGACAAAGGCACTCCAATAATTTCCAGCACCAATGAGTATAACTAACGTATGCAGTTTTATTGGTTTAGCATGTTATAATCGACGTTTTGTCTAGAATGTTTCCCGATTGGCTAACCCATTATCCAAGCTCACATGTAAAGGGGTTAAATTTATTTAGAGAAAATAATGTGAAGAAAGTTTTGAATAACTAAAGAGAATATTAGTCAATGCTACTATCTTGACTCTACCATCCGGGAATGATGGGTTTGTTATTTATAGCAACACTTCAAAGAAAAGGCTTGGTTGTGTCCTTATGCAGAATGATAGTGTTATTGCCTATGCATCATGCCAAATAATAATTAATGACAAAAACTATCCTAATAACGATCTTGAGTTAGCAGCTGTAATATTTTATCTGAAAATATGGAGACACTATCTCTATGGTGAAAAATGTGAAAATTATACTGATCACAAGAGTTTGAAATATATTTTCTCACATAAAGAACTCAACATGAGGCAAATATGACAGATTGATCTACTCAAGGATTATGATTGCACTATACACTACCACCCAGGGAAGGACAATAAGGTGGAGGATGGTTTGAGTAGAAAGGATCATGGTGTTTTGAACAAGATGAGAGTTGAAAAGGATCTTATATACATGGATCTAGTAAATATGGATATGGGAATAACCATGGAAGGTGAAACATCAATGCTTTTTTCAAATGGTTTCCAAAACATCTTTACTAGAAAAGATAAAAAGTTTTCAGATAGATGATGAGGAATTTCAAAATAAAATTAACGCTGCGAACGATGGGAGATTGAGTGACTTTATATATGAAGATGGAATTTTGAAATTTGGGAAGAGACTTTGTGTTCCTAACATACCTGATCTAAAAACAGAATTTTTGGATGATGCTCATAGATCAAATATCTCTATACACCCTGGGAGCACCATGATGTACAGCGATTTGAGAGAACATTTTTAGTGGGACAACATGAAGAGGGGGATTGATGATTTTGTTTCAAGATGTATGGTTTTTCAAGAAGTTAAAGCTGGAAGGCAACAACCTGGAGGATTCATGCAACCACTTCCCATACCTGAGTGGAAATGGGATAATATTATGATGGACTTTATCATGAGGATACCAAAGACTCCTAAAATTAATGATGTAATAGGGGTCATTGTTGATGGCCTTACCAAGTCAGCACATTTTCTTGATATAAAAGAAGATTTACCACTTGAACGTCTAGAAAGACTATATATTAATGAAGTTGTAAGACTCCATGGTGTACCCAAATCAATTGTTTCTAATCATGATCCCTATTTTACATCAAGATTTTGGAAAAGTATTCAGAAGGCCCTGGATACTAAACTTTGTATGAGCACTCCATACCACCCTCAAACCGATGGACAATCAGAACAGACTATTCAAACCTTAGAAGACATTTTGAAATCTTTCTCACTTGACTTTCTAGGTATGTGGGATCAATATTTACCTCTGGTATAATTTTCCTATAACAATAGCTTCCATTCAAGTATTCATATGGCACCATATGAAGTGTTATATGGAAAGAGATGCCACACACCAAATTTTTGGGATGATGTTGGTGAAAGAAAACTCGTAGGCCCATAACTTGTTATGGAAACAATGGAAAAGGTGAAGGTTATCCAAACCCACACCATAGTAGCCAAAAGTAGGAAAAAGAGATATCCTGATAATAGAAGAAAGGATTTAGAATTTCAAGTAGGATACCATGTTTTATTGAAGGTATCTCCATGGAAGGGTGTCATACGTTTTGGTAAGAAGGGTAAATTGAGTCCCAGGTACATCAGAACTTTTGTAATTCTAGAACGAATTGGGGCTTTAGATTACCGTTTGGAAATACCCCCAAGTCTCTATAAAGTTCATGATGTGTTCCACGTATCACTGTTGAGAAAATACATTCCTAGCCCAACGCATGTACTCACCTATGAGGAAATTGAACTGAAACCTGATCTGGCTAATTGTGAAGAGCCAGTCAAAATTCTTGATACCAGAGAACAAGTGCTGAGAAACCAGACGACTCGTCTGGTAAAAGTTCTATGGAGAAACCATAAGATGGAAGAGGCAATGTGGGAACCTGGGGAACTTATGATGAAGCACCACATGAATATTTTTATGCGGTAATATTCTAGAAATTTCAAGGATGAAATTATTTTAAGGAGGGGAGAATGTAACACCCTAAGCATCCACAGTACGTTTCCCTTTGAATAATGCAATAGCTTGCATTGTACGCAACTTCGAGATTCTAACACACCGTAACCAATAAAACTAGCCGTTATGAATAGTAATACACAATTTTTGAAATTTTATAAATATAATCTTTCAAAATGGACTTCATTTTTGGATTCGGAATATCGAAATTAGATTAGGGTGATTTTTTGGTATTGTTATAAAAACTTTCAATTTTTGATGAATAGCGAAAAACACTGAGTTATTGTTTAAAACTGACTTTTTATTTAAATAATTATTTATTTTTTTAAAAATTTATTTTAGTTGAAAATAGATACATAAAACCTATATAAGTTTAATGTAATTTATTGGAGTTATTTTATAATGATTTTAGATATATAAAAATTTTATTGATCTTTTTACCGTCTTTTACCCACATCCTAGGAGCATTTGAAAATCTGCATAAAACTTAATTTTACCATTTCTGTAAGTTGAATTTCAAAAATCCGAGAGACATGGTTAATATCAGTAAGTAAAATGCGGTTCAATAAGATGAAAATAATTTTTGGTGAATAGTAACTTTTGACTTTTATTTACCACGATTAAAAGTAAATAGGGAAATTAAGGGTAAAAATGATATCATAATTACCCTAAAACATGTCCTAATTCAATTGGATAAGTGTAATTCTACCAAAAAACAACCTTAGGAATAAAATATTATCCCCTTTGTTTCACTTGGATTAGATTAGAATATTTATTATTATTTTATTTAAAGAAGAGTTAAAAGAGTTAAATTCAAAGTTTAATAACTAAACTATTTTTAATATAGGGTTACAAACAATATAAATTAGACTATAAATATTCATTAGAAAGATAAAACTATTTAATACATAATTGTATTTTATTTAAAAATTTTAGAAATTAAATAATTTAATTTATTTATGACACAATTATGATGCAGTAATTACCTTGTTAAAGAAATATTAAAATAATTGATATTATAAATATCCAAATAAATGTAATTTGAGACTTTTGATGAATTAAACTAATTTTATAGGTTAATATGACATATTAGGGTTGATTTAATAATTCTTTTCTAAGTAATCATTCTGTTATGATTTTTAAAAAAAATCAAATACTAAATAGTGTCAAAATTGACATAGTTGAGTTTTTAAAACAAATACTATATTATTAATGGATATAATATTCCTAAAAATATAAGGTTCATCCAAAGGACTTAGATAAGGTTATATACATTAATAATGATCCACTTGGGGTTCACTTGTATGTTTATAGTAAGTTTATTAACCATATACTGTAACAATACAAGAAGACACGATAAAAGTTAAACTATTTAACTAAGAGTTAAATCTAAAATATAAGGTTAAAATGGTAACCTAAACTTGTCTAAAACCTATTGGTTGAGAGGTTTTAGACCCATAACGACCTTAGACTATAAATATTTCATTTTTGAACCATTATAAACCGAAAATAATTTTATTATAAAATAATATTTAAAGCTTTTCCTAAAGTGACCCTCATCTATCTTATAAAAGGGTACTTCCACTTCTCTCAAAATAACACCTCCAAAGCCATTTGGATCGACTAAAACCTTCCTAAATATCCTCCAACATTTCCTCCCTTTATCCTATAGGCCTTACGTTGGTCATAAATCCAACCTAAGCATCCCTTTTTATCAAATCAAAAGGAAGAACCTGAAGAAGATATAAATATTTTATCACCTCTTTCAGGTTCTTTTCTTCTTCCACTTCCTAATTCTTTGTTGTTTCCATTCCAAAATAATAACTCCAGTATCTTATATATAATGTGATATTATTATAAAAATGGTATAACCATATTCATTATTCTATCTATCATATGAATGACAAAGTCGCCATACATGCATACGTACGACTTACCGTCTCTTCGTTGTGGTGTAGTTGGTTATTCAAACAATTAATTATTTGGATGGGTATAATAATGATGTATAATTGATTTAAATAATAAATATACCATGATAATTATTCTTTATATATGATGTAACATTCAATATTATACGTTTTTACCTTCAATTGAATGATATTGTCGCTCGTGGGTACGTACGGATTACCGTCTCCATGAACGTGATGAGATTCATTCCCCATCGTAATTGTAATACCCCGACCCTAGTTACCCAGAGTCGGTGAATTATTACATAACATTGGAATGATCACAAAAGATCAAGTCTCAAAAGACTGATTAGTTTAGTATCCTTGGAAGTAATAGATTCATTCATAAGGTTTACATTACATCATAAAATGGAAAACAACAACAACATTGTTTCCAAAGACAACACTGGGATCCCATAAACTATCCCTACAGTCCAGTCATAATATATTTCTTCACATCCAATTAAAAATAAAACATAAAAAGGGGTGAGCTCATATTATTAGTAAGGATAAAAATATAGCAGAAACTTTCATAAATAAGCATAAACATTTAAGGCAATGCATAGAACTAAAACAAAAGCCTTTTCAACATAAAATTAATCATAATATAGAAAATATAAATCAAAATAATGACATTTAATTAGTCATGTGGATATTCTACTAGTCGAATAACCACATTCAATATCAATAGCCACTTTCATAATGATGGAATTCATAATGCCAGACTTTCATAACCACATAGTCAAGGCCTTATGCCAAGACTACAAATAAGATTTTGTCAAGGCCTTGTGCCAAGACACTAGTTTGTCTCATGAGACCTACTGATGCATCGAGGAGCTATATTGGGATTCAACCGTCACTTAATATATCCAATTCATTCCCCATATGAAAATGTTTAAACATAACATAAACATTCGTATTAAAACTGGCCTACTAAATGTCAATAATTTATCCATAAACCATGAATGGTATGAAATAACACATTTTTCTTGAAAAGTGGTATGAAATAAAACATATATAGTCAAAGATATAAGAAAACCTTCAATACAATATGGAAGTTTTGTATCATGATAAATCAATCTTCAAACAAACTTAAAATCCATCAAAGGATGTTGACATAGATAAAATCAAAATCTTTTTAGAGAAATATCTCTCTTTCTATTTTAAAATCATTTTAAGGTCACGTAATTATAAAAGAAAGAATTTATATTTGAAAATATTCTTATAATATTGTAAGGGAAGCTTTTATGATTTTATAATGGTGGAAAATAGCCGCACCCTCCATATAAGTTAAAAAAACATTCTTACCTTAATTTTGTCGAAAAGGTCATAAGGTACCTTGTTTGGAAAACGACGAAAAGATTCCTTTCAAACCATTTTATAAAAAGTCAAAAAAGGGTATAAATGACTTTAACCCATAGTATAGTAAATAGTAAAAATGTTTTGGAATACATTTTTAAGAAACATGGATGTGGATGATAAAGAGGTCCCAGTAGATACTTACGTAAAAACCACCTTAGATAATAAAGAGATTGTGAAATTAACCCTTACCTTGTAATTTTCCTTGGTCGAGGGTAGGTTAAACTCTTGTATTATTCTGAAATAATTTTTATTAAATTATAAAAGAATCTTATATATTAATACGATATCATATATGATCTTTTAACATTGCTTTGTTAATAATATCTTAGTATTATCGTCGTTTCAGATGTTAACTGATTCATTTTCCTTTATATGTTTTGTTACGTAAGTAATGTTTGTTATGGATAGGATGTATCTTATTCATATTCATAATTATATTAAGTATTTAAAAATTATTTTTAATCATCTAACAAAAATTAGTCTTGAATGGATATGACGGGGAATGAATCTCATCACGTTCGTGGAGACGGTAATCCGTACGTACGCACGGGTGACAATATCATTATTTTGATATTAAAATAATATATAATTGGATGGTATATCATATATACAGAATCATTATCATGTTATATTTATTATTTACATAAATTAAACATAATTATTATACCCATCCAAATAATAATGTATTGAATAACAATTACACCACGACGTGGAGACGGTAAGCCGTACGTACGCATGTATGATGACATGTCATTCAAAAGATGGATAGAATAATGAATATGGTTCTAACATATTTATAATAATATCACATTATGTATAATATACTGGAGTTATTATTTTATAATGAAAACAACAAGGAAAGAAGAAGTGGAAGAATAAAAAACAAGAAAGAGTTGGTGAGATATTTACCTCTTCTTCTGGTTCTTCCTTTTGATTTGATCAAAAGGGATCCTTAGGTTGGATTTATGACTAAAGGAAGGAATCAAGGATTAAGGAAGGAAAATTGATAAGTTATTTGGGTAGGGGTTGTCTGAGCCAAATGGCTTTGAAGATGTGAATTAGAGAGAAGGGGGAGTGCCCTTTTATAAGAGTGATGAGGGGCACCTTACGAAAAGATAGAAATATTATTTTATAACAAAATAATTTTCAGTTTCTAATGGCTCCAAAATGAATTATTTAAAGGATAAGGTGGGGATGGGTAGAAAACCACTCAAACAATATGTTCTAGACAGGTTTGGGTAACTATATTAACTTTATCTTTTAGATTTAACTCTAAGTTAAATAGTTTGACATTTACCATGTCTCTTTGTATTTTTATATTATATTGTTAATATTCTTATTATGAACTTCCAAGAGAACCCCAAGTGGTTCATTAATGATACAAATATCATTATATAAGTCTTTTGGCTGAATATTATGTTTTTAGGAATAGAATATCATTTAATAATATAATATTTTCTTTAAAAAATATTTTATGTCAATTTTGTCACTATTTGGTATTTTGTTTTTTATAAATTCATAACATCATTATTACTTCGAACAAAATTCATCTAACCAACCCTAATATGTCATAGTAACCTATAAAATTAGTGGAATTCATAAAAAGTCTTAAATTACATTTATTTGGATATTTATAATATCAATTATTTTAATATTTTATTAATTAGGTAATTACTGCATCATCATTGTGTCATAAATAAATTTAATTATTTAATATCTAAAAATTATAAATAAAATATAATTATGTAGAAAATATTTTTAAATTTCTAATGAATATTTATAGTCTAATTTATCTTATGTTTAACCCTATATTAAAAATGATTTAGTTATTAAACATTGAATTTAACACTTTTAACTCTTCTTTGAATTAAATAATAATAAATGTCCTAATCTAATCCAAGTAGACCAAATAGGTTCATATTTTATTCCTATGTTTGTTTTTGGTCGAATTATAATTATCCAATAGAATTAGGACATGTGTTAGGGTAATAATAATATCATTTTACCCTTAATTACCCTATTTACTTTTAACTGTGGTAAATAAAAGTAAAAAGTTACTATTCACCAAAAATTATTTTCTTCTTATTGAACCCCATTTTACTTACTGATATCAAAATTTTCTCTCGGATTTTTGAAATTAAACTCACAAAAGTGGTAAAATTAAGTTTTATGTAAATTTGTAAATGCTTTTAGGAGATGAGTAAAAGACGGTGAAAAGTTCAATAAAATTTTATATATCTAATATTATTATAAAATGAAGCCAATGAATTAAAATGAAAATATATAGGTATTATGTATCTATTTTGACCTAAAATAAATTTAAATAAAATAATTAATTATTTAAATAAAAATTCGATTTTAAACTATAACTCACTGTTTTTCACTATTCATCAAAAATTGAAAGTTTTTAGAAAAATACAAAAAATTCACCCTAAGCTAATTTCAATATTCTGAATCAAAAAATGAAGTTCATTTTGAAAGATAAAATTTATAAAATTTTGAAAAGTGGGTATTACTATTCATAATGGCTAGTTTTATTGGTTGTGGTGTGTTAGAACTCGAAGTTGCGTACAACACACGCTACTGTATTATTCAAAGAGAAGCATACCATGGAAGCTTGGGGTGTTATAGTAATAATTCAAGAATAATTTTCATTTGATGATTAAAAATAATTTTTGATAACATAATATCATTCTAGATATGAATCAAATACATCCTATCCATAACAAACATGGCTTATGTAACAAAACATATAAAGGAAAAGAATCAGTTAACACCCTAAAACAACTAAAATACTAAAATATTATTAACAAAGTAATATTAGAAGATAATATATGATATCATATTTACTTATTTGGTTCTTGTATAATTTAATAACAATGATTTAACTATTATACAGAAGGTTAACATACCCTCGACAAAGGAAAAGTACATGGTAAGGGTTAATTTCACAATCTCTTTATTATCCGAGGTTGTTTTTACATAAGTATCTACTAGGAACTCTTTATCATCCACATCCGTGTTTTCTTAAAAATGTGATTCAAAACATTTTTACTATTTACTATACTATGGTTTAAAGTCATTTATACCATCTTTTGACTATATATGTTTTGAAAGGAATATTTTCATCATTTTCCAAACAAGGTACTTTATGATCTTTTCGACAAAATTAAGGTAAGAATGTCTTTTTTTAACATATATGGTAGGTGTTGCTATTTTCTACCATTATATCATTATCAAAGCTTCCCATACAAGGTTTTAAGAATATTTTCAAAATAAATGTTGTCTTTTATAATTATATTACTTTTTAATGATTTCAAAATAGAAAGAGATATTTCTCTAAAAAAGTTTTGATTTCATCTATGTCAACATCCTTTGATAGATTTTAATCTTGTTTGAAGTTGATTTATTTTGATACATGAAGGTTATGTGATATGTTTGACTTTGGATGTGTTATTTTTTACACCATTAATGGTTTATAGATAATGTATTCACATTTACTATTCTAGTTTTAATACGAATGTTTATGTTATGTTAAAACCTTTTCATATGAGGAATGCATTAGACTTAGTAAGTGATGGGTGGATACCGCTATAGCTCATAGATACATCAATAGGTATCATGAGAAAAACTAGTGTCTTGGCATAAGGCCTTGACAAAATCTTATTTGTAGTCTTGGTACAAGGCCTTGATTATGTGGTTATGAAGTCTGGCATTATGCGTTCCATCATTATGAAAGTGGATATTGATATTGTATGTGATTATTTGAATAGTAGAATATCCATGTGAATAAGTAAAGGACATTAATTGATTTTACCTTTTCTATATTATGCTTAATTTTAAGTTTAAAAGGATTTTGTTTTAGTCTTATACATTGCCTTAAATGTTTATTATTATATATGAAATTTTCTGCTATATTGTTATGCTTACTGAGCATCTGAGCTCACCCCTTTCTATGTTTTATTTTTCCCAGGATGCGAAGAGGTATATTATGATTGACCTACAGGTATAGTCTAAGGGATATGAGTGTGGCCTATGGAGGCTATGTTGTTGTAGTTTTTCATTTTATAATGTAATATAAAACTTATGAATGTATCTAGTACTTCCAAGGCTACTAAACTGATCAATCTTTCGGGACATAATTCCTTGTATCATGCCAATGTTATTTAGTATTGCACTGACTCTGGGTAACTGGGGTCAGGGCATTACAGTTGGTATCATGGGAAGTTTAGTACAATCCTTGGAAGCTATATTTAGAAAAACTCTTATTAGAGAACATTACCCTAATATAGACTTTGAGGATTTTTATAGAATAACTTCCTAGAATTTTGGTACTGTATATATTCTGTGAGTTTTCCAAGAAATAAATCCCTGTCCTTTTTGTTAAGAAGAAAGACATATCTATGAGGTTGTGCATTGAAAACAGCGAGATCAATGCTATAACAATAGAGAAAAAGTATCCCCTACCTCGCATTGATGATTTATTCGACCAACTTCATGGACTCAATATTTTTCTAAGATTGAACTTTGATTTGGATATCATCAGTTGTGTGTGAAGAAGGAAGACATTCCAGAAATAGTATTTCAAACTAGGTATGAGGATTATGAGTTTACAGTAATGCCTTTTGGACTGACTAATGCACCCTCTGTTTTCATGGATCTAATGAATAGAGTTTTCAAGGAATATATTTATCACTTTGTAGTGGTATTTATTGATGATATCTTGGAATACTAAAAAAGCTATTAAGATCATGAAAATTACTTGTGCATTATGTAAAAGACTCTTAGAAGAAATAAATTATATGGGAAGTTTAGAAAGTGTGAATTATGGCTTCAAGAGATTTCTTTTCTTGGCCATATTTTCTCTAAGGATGGAATCTCTATTGATCCTTTTAAGAAAAAGGCAATCCAAGAATGCCCAACACCAACGAGTATAACTAAGGTACATAGTTTTATTGGTTTAGCATGTTATTATCTGCATTTTGTCTATAATTTATCCCGATTGGCTTACCCATTAACCAAGCTCACACGTAAAGGGGTTAAATTTTGTTGGATAAAAGAGTGTGAATAATGTTTTGAAGAACTGAAGGGAATATTAGTCAATTCTTCCATCTTGACTCTACCATCAGAGAATGATGGGTTTTTTATTTATAGTTATGCTTCAAATAAAGGTCTTGGTTGTGTCCTTATGTAGAATGATAGAGTTATTTCCTATGCATCACGACAACTAAAAATTCATGAGAAAAACTATACTACCCATGATCTTGAGTTAGTAGATGTAATATTTGTGCTGAAAATATAGAGACACTATCTCTATGGTGAAAAATGTGAGATTTATACTGATCACAAGAGTTTAGAATATATTTTCTCACATAAAGAACTCAACATGAGTCAAAGACGACGGCTTAAATACTCAAGGATTATGATTTCATTATACACTACCACCCAGGGAAGGAATATAAGGTGGCAGATGGTTTGAGAAGAAAGGATCACGGTGTTTTGAACAAGATGAGAGTTGAAAAGGATCCTATATACATGGATCTAGTAAATATGGATATGGGAATAACCATGGAAGGTGAAACATCAACTATTTTTCTAATGGTTTCCAAACTATCTTTACTATAAAGGATAAAAATTTCTCAAACTGATGATGAGGAATTTCAAAATAAAATTAAAGATGTGAATGATAGGAGATTGAGTGAATTTATATATGAAGATAGAATTTGGAAATTTGAGAAGAGACTTTGTGTTCCAAACATACCTGATCTAAAAAGGAATTGTTGGATGATGTTCATAGCTAAAATTTCTCTATACACCCTGGGAGCACCAAGATGTATAGAGATTTGAAAGAATATTTTTTGTGGGACCACATGGAGAGGGAGATTGCAAATTTTGTGTCAAAATGTATTGTTTTTAAAAAAGTTAAAGTTGGAAGGCAACAACTTGGAGGAGTCAGGGAACCTCTTCCCATACGTGATTGAAAATGGGATAATATTATGATGGAATTTTTTATGGGGTTAACAAAGACTCCTAAAAGGAATGATGCAATATGGGTCATTGTTGATCGTCTTACCAAGTCAGCACATTTTCTTGCTATAAAATAAGATTTACCACTTGAACGTCTGGAAAGACTATATATTAATGAAGTTATAAGACTCCATGGTGTACCTATTTTGATTGTTTCTGATCATGATCCCCGTTTTACACCATGATTATGGAAAAGTATTTAGAAGGCCCCATATACTCAACTTAGTTTGAGCATTGCCTACCACCCTCAAACTGATGGACAATCAGAACGGACTATTCAAACCTTAGAAGATATTTTGATATCTTACTCACTTAACTTTCTAGGTATGTGGGATCAATATTTACCTCTGGTAGGATTTTCCTATAACAATAACTTCCATTTAAGTATTCAGATGGCACCATATGAAGCGTTATATGGAAAGAGATGTCGCACACTAACTTGTTGGGATGATGTTGGTGAAAGAAAACTCCTAGGCCTAGAACTTGTTGAGGAAACAATGGAAAAGGTAAAGGTTATCCAAACCCACATCAAAGAATCCCAAGGTAGGCAAAAGATATGTTCCGATAACTGAATGAAGGATTTGGAATTTCAAGTAGGAGACCATGTTTTCTTGAAGGAATATCCATGGAAGGATGTTATACATTTTGGTAAGAAGGGTAAATTGAGTCCCAGGTACATTAGACCTTTCGAAATTATAGAATTAATTGGGGTTGTAGCTTACCATTTGGAAATGCCTCCAAGTATCTCCAAAGTTCATGATGTGTTCCACATATCACTGTTGAGAAAAATACATTCCTGACCCAACGCATGTACTCACCTATGAGAAAATTGAACTGGAACCCGATCTATCTTATTGTGAAGATCCATTCAAAATTCTTGATACCAGAGACCAAGTGCTGAGAAACCGGACGACTCGTCTGGTAAAAGTTATATGGAGAAACCATAAGATGGAAGAGGCAACGTGGGAACCTGAGGAGCTTTTGATGAAGAACCATCCGAATCCTTTTATGCAGTAATATTATAGAAATTTTGGGGATAAAATTATTTTACGGAGGGGAGAATGTAATACCCCATGCATCCATAGTACGTTTCCCTTTGAATAATTAAATAACTTGCATTGTAAGCAACATCGAGATTCTAACAAACTACAACCAATTAAACTAGACGTTATGAATAGTTATACCCACTTCCTGAAATTTTATAAATTTTATCTTTTAAAATGGACTTTATTTTTGGATTCGGAATATCGTAATTAATTTAGCGTGAGTTTTTGGTATTTTTATGAAAACATTCAATTTTTGATGTATAGTCAAAAAAACTAAGTTGTTGTTTAAAACCATATTTTTATTTAAATAATTATTTATTTTATTTAAATTTATTTTAGGTCAAAATAGATACATAATACCTATATAAGTTTAATGTAATCCATTGGAGTCATTTTATAATGATTTTAGATATATACAAACTTTATTGATCTTTTTACTGTCTTTTACCCACCTCCTAGGAGCATTTGAAAATTTGCATAAAACATAATTTTACCATTTTTGTGAGTTTAATTTCAAAAATCCAAGAGACACGGTTAATATCAGTAAGTAAAATGTGGTTAAATAATATGAAAATAATTTTTGGTGATTTTTTATTTTTATTTACCACGGTTAAAAGTAAATAGGGTAATTAAGGGTAAAAATGATATCATAATTACCCTAGTACATGTAATTATTCTATTATATAAGTTTAATTCGACCAAAAATAGCCTTATGAATAATATATGATCCCCTTTGGTCCACTAGGATTAGATTAGAACATTTATTATTATTTTATTTAAAGAAGAGTAAAAAGAGTTAAATCCAAAGTTTAATAACTAAACCTTTTTTAATATAAGGTTACACACAATATAAATTAGACTATAAATATTCATTAGAAAGATAAAACTATTTCCTACAAAATGGAATTTTATTTATAATTTTTATACATTAAATAATTTAATTTATTTATGACACAATGATGATGAAGTAATTACCTTATTAAAGAAAGATTAAAATAGTTGATATTATAAATATACAAATAAATGTAATTTGAGACTTTTGATGAATTAAAATAATTTTCTAGGTTAATATTACATGTTAGGGTTTATTAAATAATTTTTTTTCGAAGCAATAATGCTATTATGATTTTCAAAAAAATAAAATACTAAATAGTGCCAAAATTGACATAATTTAGTTTTTAAAACAAATACTATATTATTAATGGATATAATATTCCTAAAAATATAAGGTTCTGAAAAAGGTCTTAGATACGGTTACATATATTAATAATGAACCACTCGGGGTTCTTTTGGAAGTTTATAGTAAGTTTATTAAGAATACAAGAATACACTGTAAAAGTTAAACTATTTGACAAAAAGTTAAATCTAAAAGATAAGGTTAAAATGGTAACCTAAACTTGTCTAAAACCTATTGGTTGAGAGGTTTTCGACCCATATCTAACTTATCCTATAAATAAATTATTTTTGAGCCATTATAAGCCGAAAATTATTTTATTATAAAATAATATTTCAAGCTTTTTTTAAAGTGACCCTCACCTCTCTTATAAAAGGGTACTCCCCCTTCCCTCAAAATAACAACCCAAATCCATTTGGCTCGGCCAAAACCTGCCCAAATATCTTTCAATATTTCCTCCCTTCATCCTAGAGGCCTTAATTTAGTCAGAAATCCAACCAAAGTAACCCTTTTGATCAAATCAAAAGAAAGAACTCAAAGAAGATGTAAATATTTCATCACCTCTTTCAAGTTCTTTTTTCTTCCACTTCCACTTTCTTTGTTGTTTCAGTTATAAAATAATAAATCCAGTATCTTATATATACTTTAATGTTATTATAAAAATGGTACAACTATATTCATTATTATATCCATCATATGAATGACAAAGTCTCTATACGTGCATATGTACGGCTTACTGTCTCCATATCATGGTGTAGTTAGTTATTCAAATACTTCATTATTTGGATGGGTATAATAATGATGTATAATTGATGTAAATAATAAATATAACATGATAATGATTCTGTATATATGATATAACATTCAATTATATATGATTTCACATTCAATTCAATGATATTTTCACTCGTGCATATATTCAGATTACCATATCCACGAACGTGATGAGATTCATTCCCCATCATAATCATTCAAGAATAATTTTCATTTGATGATTAAAAATAATTTTTAAGAACATAATATAATTCAATATATTAATCAATTACATTCTATCCATAACAAATACAACTTACATAACAAAACATATAAAGGAAAATGAATCAGTTAACACCCGAAACAACGAAAATACTAAAATATTATTAACAAAAAAATATTAAGAGATCATATATGATATCATATTTACATATATGGTTATTTTATAATTTAATAACAATTATTTAACTATTATACAGGTGTTTAAAGTATCCCTGACCAAGGAAAAGCACAAGGTTAGGGTTAATTTTCCAATCCCTTTATTATTCGAGGTTGTTTTTACGTAAGTATCTACTAGGACCTCTTTATCATCCACATCCGTGTTTTATTAAAAATGCAATTCAAAACATTTTTACTATTTAATATAATATGGATTAAATTCATTTATACCCTCATTTACCATATATGTTTTGAAATTAATCTTTTCATCATTTTCCAAACAAGGTACTTTATGACCTTTTCGATAAAATTAAGGTAACAATGTCTTTTTTTAACTTATACAGCGGGTGTGGCTATTTTCTACCATTATATCATTGTCAAATATTCCCATACATGTTATAAGAATATTTTCAAAATAAATGTTTTCTTTTATAATTATATGACTTTTAATTGATTTCAAAATAGAAAGAGATATTTCTTTAAAAACGTTTTGATTTCATCTATGTTAACATCCTTTGATGGATTTTAATCTTGTTTGAAGTTGATTTATTATGATACAAAACTTCCATATTGTACTGAAGTTTATGTGATATGTTTGACTGTGGATGTGTTATTTTTACACCATTCATGTTTTATGGATAATGTATTGACATTTCATTTTCTAGTTTTAATAATAATGTTTATGTTATGTTTAAATCTTTTCATATGAGGAATGAATTGGACTTAGTAAGTGACGGGTGGTTCCCGCTATAGCTCCTAGATACCTCAGTAGGTATCATGAGATACACTAGTGTCTTGGAACAAGACCTTGACAAAATCTTATTTGTATTCTTGGCACAAGGGCTTGACTATGTGGTTATGAAGTCTGGCATTATGTATTCCATCATTATGAAAGTGGCTATTAATATTGCTTGTGATTATTTTACTAGTAGAATATCCATGTGAATAAGTAAATGACATTATTTAATTTTATATTTTACATATTATACTGAATTTCAAGTTTAATAGGCTTTTATTTTAGTCTTATACATTTCTTTAAATGTTTATGCTTATTTAAGAATGTTTCTGTTATATTGTTATCCTTATTGTGCATTTGAGATCACCCATTTCTATGTTTTATTTTTCCTAGGATGTGAAAAAGTATATTATGACTGACCGACATGGATAGACTAAGGGATATGAGTGTGGCCTATGGATACTATGTTATTGTTGTTTTTCATTTTATAATGTAATGTAAAACTAATGAATGTATATAGTACTTCTAAGGCTACTAAACTGATCGGTATTTCGGGAAATAATTCCTTGTATCATGCCAATGTTATGTAATAATGCACCGACTCTAGGTAACTGGGGTTAGGGTGGTACAACATCTGGTGTTGGGCCATCAAACAAAGTGGGGATATGTATGTTGTTGGTTTATTTTAAGTATTCCAACACACTAATTGATTCTATATTATTTCATTCCTTCATTTTTGGGAAATTTACTAGAAAATTAGAAATATGACATCACGAAATTAAGATATAAATTTTGGTGAAAACTATAGAGGGAAGTGTCAGAGAAACCATGATATATAGGAATCCTCCTATTAACCTTAGTGGGATGGTATTTCATGAAAATATTGTGGAATTTTCTATAGTGGAGTTTGATATCATTTTGGGTAAGGATTGGATTTCATTTTATCATGCTAAAATAGATTTTAAAGCCAAGAATATTTTATTCAATGATTTAATGCCTTTGTTAACATACCAATAATTTGGGAAGTTGATAAATGATGTAATTAAAAGTTATCTTTCTCATGATGTTGAAAATAATGAAATAGTTCTCATTAGTGAAATCCCATGGTTAAATGAATTTATAGATTTTTTTCCTAATGAATTTTCTTGTGTTATTCCGGGCTAGGAAGTTCAATTTACTATTGTTTTAGTTCCTAATGATAATATTGTTTCTAAACCCCCTTACATAGTGGATCAAGTAGAAGTTGTAGAATTGAAAAACTATTTGCAATAATTTCTGGATAAATGATTCATTTGACCTAGAACGTCACCATTGGGTGATCTTGATTTATTTTTGAAAAAGAAATATGATCCTATGAGACTATTCATTGATTATATATCCTTGAATATCATCACTATTAATAAAAAGTATTCTTTTCCTCATATCAATTATTTTTTATCAGCTCTAAGGAATATAATGTTTTTCAAATATTTCTATGTGTTCCGGGTACCATCCGCTGAAGTTGAAGGAGGTTGAAATTCCAAAGATAGCATTTCAGATGAGTTATGAACATTATTAGTTTGTAGTTATGCCCTTTGGGTTATCTAATACACCCGATGTAATTATGAATCTTATAAATATAATCTTAAATCAATATTTGGATCAATTTTTGGATGTATTTATATATGATACTTTGGTATATTTTAAGATCCAAGAGGAACATGAAAAGAAATTAAGGATTGGTTTGAAAATATTAAAATAAAATAAACTATATGGAATGTTTAGTAAGAGTGAATTTTCTTTTCACATTTTTTCCCTTGGATATATTGTTTATGAAGATGGAATACTTTTTTACAATTCTAAAATAAAATTTGTTGAAGAGTGTCCAAGACCTACAATTGTCACAAAGATTCATAGTTTTCTTGGATTAGAGGGTTATTAATGGTGATTTGATGAAAGATTTTATTAGTCATCTAGCCCATTGACTATGTTAACTCAAAAGGAATTTAGGTTTATTTGGATAGAATAATGTGAAGTTTTATTTTAGGTATTGAAAAGAAAACTGGTCAATGCTTCTATTTTTTCATTGCCTTCCAGTAATGGTGAATTCATCATCTAAAATGATGCTTCATTAAAAAGACTTGGTTGTTTTCTGATGTAGTATGAAAAGGTATGAAGTGAAGTGTAAAATATATAATGATCATAAAATTTTTAAGTGCATATTCACTCATAATGAGTTGAAAATAAGGCAGAGGAGATGTTTTGGAAGTAATCAAGGATTATGATTGCTTGATTCAATATCATCCTAGAAAATAAAATAAGTTTACCAATGATTTGAGTCAAAAAAATAATGCTATGTTAACCATGTTTTGTTTTGAATGTGATCCTTTAGTTAATGATTTTATAGACATTACCCTAAATATTTTGGATGTAAATACATTCTCTATTTTGTTTTAGGATCCAGTATAGTCAACTTTGATAGAAATAATTAAGATAGCCGAGAAGGTTGATCAATATTTGAAAGTAAAGATAGAATCCATTAATAATGTAAAGTTTCCTAATTTTAATATTGATAAAGAAGGTGTTTTATGATTTGGGAAAAGATTATTTTTTCCTTGTGATTCATAGATGATGAACGAGTTGTTTACTAAGGCTCATAGTTACCCAATTTCCATTCATCTGGGAAGCACTAAGATGTATAGTAACCTTCAGAAGTATTATTGGTGGGATAATATGAAAATTGATTTTTCTGAATTTACTATAAAGTGTTTGACATGTCAATAGGTTAATGAAAATAGATAGTTACTCAATGTGATGCTTTATCCTTTTCCCATGCTAGAGTTGAAATAGGAAAATATATTAATTGATTTTGTGGTGGAATTTCCAAAGGATTCTCAAAATAATAATGCGGTGTGGATTATTTTTGATCTATTATTTAATATTCACATTTCCATTCGAGATACAATGTATTTTGATCATATTTCTAGATTGTATCTAAAAGAGATTATGAGGTTGCATGGAGTGACTCTCTCCATTGTATCATATCATGACCCTATGTTCGCATCCAAATTTTTAGAAAGGAATTCATAAGTCATTGGGTACTGAGTGAAATTTCATAATATCTTTTCATCTTAAATCTGATGGAAAATTTGAGAAAATAATTCATACCTTAGAAGAAATGATTCATTCTTGCTCTATGGATTACCGGGGAAGTTGGGATCAACATCTTTCTTTGTCTGAGTTTTCTTACAATGAATGTTTTCATTATAATATACATAAGGAATCTTTCAAGGAATTATATGGAAGTGGTGTTGGAAACATTATTTTTGGAATGATGTAGGAGATATAAAATTTATGGGACCAGAGTTAGTAGAGGAAATGAGAGATAAAGTTTAATTGATTCAGTAAAAAGAGAGGGAAGATTACAATAGGAAGAATAGTTGTGAAGATAACTAAGGGAATGTTTTTTATTTCTATTTAGGTGATAATTTCTTTTTAAAAATTTCTCCATGGAAAACTTTGATGTGTTTTGGTAAGAAAGAGAAGCTGAGTCCACATATCATTAGACGATGTCAAATCATGGATAAAGTTGGATCAGTTTCCTACCAAGTGTCTTTACCTCTGATTTTATGATAGATATACAACATATTTCTGGTTTTAATATTAAAAATCATGTACTAGACTCATCTCATGTTTTGATCCCTGGAGTAGTTTAGTTGGAAAAGAATATTTCCTATTGGGAACAACCGGTTTAGATTATTGACCACATAGAGAAAGTGTGGCGGAATAAGGTAATTCACTGAGTTAAAGTTTTATAGAAAACCCATATGGTTAAAGAAGATGCATGGAAATTTAGAAATGCTATGATGAAAAAATATCCCCACTTATTTTATATGTGAATAGAATTATGAGGATACAATTTTCAAAAGGGGGGATTGATATAACATCCTAGATAATTATAGAAAAATAAATTTTCGTATTTATTAATAATTATGAATTAAATAGTAATTTTACTAAATATGGAATGCTATGTCTAATATTTTACCCAACACACAATAATGAGTGTCTCTAAAATCTTGCATTTCACGCAAGACTGAGTTATACCGAAAAATAATATATTGTTAATATTATTATTTTAAGTGGTAGTTATCACCTAGACATTATATAAACAGGAATGAATAGAACTAACTATATTATATTTACATGTGTTTATTAAATATTTTACATTCATCTAATAAGTTTGATAGGCTTAAAATAAAAAAAATCCAATTTTAAGCATCAAAAAGCACTATATTTATAAAAGGTGGTTTTACCACCTTTTAATAGAGGACCCATTTTAAATCCAATTTTTGGTACTTTTATTGATTTTATATGTCAAAATATAATTAATTTTTGAATTAGAAACATATAAATCAGGTTAGTTAATTTTTTAGTATTTATCCGTGAATTTTAATTTCTTAATGAATATTGAAAAGAAATGCATTTTAATTTAAAATTATTTTTTCTTCTAATTTTTTATAGGGATAAATAATATTTATAAATTGTTTTAATTTTTAATTATATTATTTTTTATCAATTAACCCAATATAGTTCATTGGAATCAATTTCAGATGGAAATTGAATATAAAAACTTAAAAACCTTTTCAACCTTTTTACTTAAAAATCCCGTTGTCACATCATGTATGCAGAATTTAATTTAAATTAATTTATTCCAATTTTGTGATTGAAATTTGGAAAAATGTATTCCATATTTATAATCATAATAATTTATAGTCTAATAATTTCAACTTTTATGACCAAAAATATTAGTGAAAGTGATTAAAATTAATTACAACGATTAACAACAATTTATCATAACAATGGAAAAAACCTAAAACATAAGGGATCAAATAACCTATAAACTTGTTCAAAATCCATTGGATGGAAATATTTAGACCCTATAATCCATTTTATCTAATTTAGACAATTATTGGATCCACTTGACATGGTAAAACATGGGTGGAATTCTTTTTTAAAAAATTTACATGAGTGCCACTTCTCCAATATAAAAGGCACTCAGACCTCCCACTTCCTCAAACCTAGCAAGACACTTTGGATTGGAAAATAAATAAACAAATAGCTACTAAAAATACCACCCCTCAACCTAGATGACTCACATTAGGCATAAATATATCCAATGAGTCTCTTTGGTGAAAACCTAAAGGAGTTACCCAAATAAGAGTAACACCCTTCCTCATGTTCATTTATTTTATTTTCATTATTCACATCCTCAAATTTTTTTATTCCATGTGTAAATAATAAAATAAATATCCTAAATATACTGTAATTTTTTATGATAATATTTCAACTTACACTTACACACACATCCATCTAATGGGTAACGAACTTACCATTCTTATATATGGTGAACTACTGCCTCACAAAACGATGTTGTTGATTTTTCCTTTACCAACATTCAAGGTTAGAAATTATGATATAAATGATGTTTATATATGGTATATAATATATTTATTATGTATTTATTTTTATTTAATTATTTTATAACACATACATTTATACATTCCATTTTTTATAAATATGATAACATGTTTGTGGAAGCGTGGACTACCACTACTCAAAGCGATGTGATATATTAACACAGTACACGGAACATATTAAGGATGTGTTTAATTAATTATATTTTACCTAAATAAATATATATTATATTCGTGATATAATTACCTTTTTTGGAAACACAACACATCATTTTATTTAACACTTTCCCACAAACTGAAAACGTGATAATGTCGTTTGTGGACTTGTGAACTACCACCTCCTTGCAATGATGTGATTCCTTTTACATCACCATAATTATATATATAAGTATATATGATTAAATAATAAGGTATAAATTATATAAATATGATTCTAGAAATATAAAATTTTATTTACTTTCTTTCCACAACGATCATTGAAAAATGAGAATGTTACTCATGCGTACGTACGACCTACCGTATCCATGATTGTAACGTTGGTTCATTTTTCATAATCATGATTCATGTTAAGTTTTTATAATACAATTTATGTATATATATGATAATTATTTCATAATTATTATTCTCTATATGTTCATATAATAACACCATTGTTCATCATTGACCTAACAAAGTTGTTTTGACACATAAAATGAATACGGCCAAAATACCTGACGTAAAATTAATTGTTTAAGTAGTTGTATACAGTATTGTAATAAGTGAAATAAAATTAAAAATAAACTTGAAATAGGTTATCAAGAATGTATATAATTAATATTTGTTTATTATTTAGGAAGTCAAAGACACAAAAGGCATGTCAGACCCAAGGTAAGGGATTTTATCTCCATATAATTTTGTTGTGGAATTTCTTGATTATATGCACCTTTATAATTTTATAAGTTTTATATAAAAACAAATTGAAATTATATATCCATGTTTTATCAATTATCATGTAATTTAGTGTTTTATTAAATTGTATTCTTTCATGTATATTATGATTTAAATGTTAAAAGTTGTATATGATTATTAGAATGTTTAAATATATAATACTTTATTCAAGTTGATATTCTTGTTATTTTTTTTAAAATTTATTTTATATAAATATAAAAAGAGTTAAAAAGGAAATTTTATATCTATTTTTAATTTCTTTAAAATATTTTAGAAAACATATCTTTTTACATGCTTTATACTAAATGTTTTGACTAATGACAAAATGAATGTTTTATTCATAACGTACATGCCGACAATGAATTTTCTACCTGTAATGGCCTGGACCTCTCTAGTCCACTACTTTGTAAAAATGCAGTGTTAGAGGCATTCTGGGAGGTCAAGGTAACTTATCCCCAATGTTTTTCCAAAATATTCCTTTTAGATGAACCGTTTCAACGGTATACATTTGTGAAATATAACATCACATTACGTCTTCAGGTACTTTTGATGTTTCTAACTACCCTTGTTTTGGAGTAGTGACTTGGGGGTACATTTGGGTGAATATTTAAGGAAAACTAAAGGTAAGTAGATTTCGCATGGGCTGCGCATGGTTTGTCTAAACCATGCGGCCATACCGTGCGTAGTTAATGTTGGAGGTAGTGGCTAACACACAGTTAACGCACGGTTTGTATAACTGTGTGGCCTAACCATGTGAGGAGTGTTTGATGAGGTATTAGTGACCGCACAGTTAGCGCACAGTTTGTCTAACCATGTGATCAAACTGTGTGGGCACTTAATTTAGATCCTAAAATTGTGGATCTCAACCATTTTGTCTCTAACTTGCTCGTTTAAGCTCCTAAGCGGCCATAACTCAAAATTATCCTCCCTTGAAGGTAAGAGAACCTCTCCCAAGCATTTTGAAGGCGATACGAAGGCTTATCTTGGCGAATCAAAGCAAGTTTCTTGAGGTATGTGATCATTATTCTTTATTCTGGATCGGTTTCTTAGATTCACTTGGATGTACTTCCCCTTTTCTCTCGTTTTCTTAGACCTACATCTGTTATGGGTAGATCTAAGTGTGTCGACGCCAAATATGATGATATTTGGTCTTGGTTATGTTAGAAGAAGAGATCTAAGGAGGATTATTAGAGAATCAACCCTGATTTCTTGTGCGTTCTTCGTTTGTGGGTGTCTTCATAAAAAACCTTTGGGGTAGGGGATTCATTGCTTCTCTTTATTTTATGTGAAACTGCAATGTTAACATGTTTTATCCCACTGGATGAAAATGAAATTGACATAATAAATATTTGAACTGGATAAATAAATTTTAATTGATCGTATGTTATTGCCTCTTGTTTTGCTAGATAGTGTGATATCTATGATTTCTTTTCTTAGCTGTTTGTTCTTGATGAAAATCGGTAAAGAATGTAAACCGATATTAATTGATAATTGTTTGGCTAATGATAAAGAGGCATGAAAATGAATCTACTTCTTGTTGTAATTTTATGTTAATCAAATTGGAATAGTAATCATGTTTAATCATTTTTGATAGTTTACTGGTTAGGTTTCCCAATTTTGGAACCAACCGATTATAAATCTATTAATTCAAGATGGATTAAAGAATTTGATTGTTTGATAATTCCTTGAAGGGTTCTGAGTTACCCTCTTGATTGTTAAAGGGCCATAGCCCAATTGATGTGATTGTTGTTTTTCCTAGTGCTTGTGTTGAGACGTGACCCTGGAGGGGTGTTGTGATATGTGGGGGCATAGAGGCCTTTTTGGTTGTGGCAGAAGATAATGCCTAGAGTGGTGAGATGCATTGGTTTATGCATGTGGGTGTTGGGGAGGACACTAGGGATGATGGAATGGGATGGATGTGATTGTTGGATGCTTGTTGGTTCTTTGGGTTTTTATCCGCTTTAATTTTCCCCACTGCTCAAGGCAGCTGGTCTTGCTTACCCTTCTTCTGAAAGAGGGGAAGACACATGAGGTATTCCACATGCTTTCTGTGTTTAGCTTCTCAAGGGAGAATGGGTCTATGCTCTTGTAATAGGCGGCAAAGACTCTACGGGTAGTACATCTACTCACCGTGTTGATCCCCTTTGTGTTAGTAGCATAGAATTATTTTCTAGAATGCCTGGGAATATGGGAAAGTGTTTCTGTAATAAATGTTTGATTAAATGTTGTTAACTCATGGGTTTGGAGTTGTCGGATCATAATGATGAGGTTGTATTTTTTAGAAGGAATAATTGACTTTGGGTTTGATTCTAATGAAATTTAATGTGGAATTGTTCATGGTTAATTAGTGTTTAAATAATTAATTAACGTACACTGGAACTGATAAAAAGGGAATGAAGTAATCTAACAAATATCTTTAAATGGTTGTGTGATTATAGGATACCTAGTCTTTGAAGTAGCATCCTGGATTCTGAGAGACGTTAGATGCGGTTGTGTCTAAGACTAGGTAATGCCCATAGTGTGGTTGGGAGATATAATATATGCTGTAATTTTTGTGTTTCTATATGATACTCCACCATGTCAGTAAGAAAAACTGACACCCTAGGGATTCTGAGCCCTGGGGGGGGGGGGTGGTGTTTTCCCCAACATTTTGGTGGGAGGATGGATGGCTGACTACCCCCTTTGGCCCCACTCTCTTCTCTTGGTAGTAACTTGTGCTGGTAGGCACAACGATTAGTTTTCCCCTTATATGTGTGTAGTGGGATATAATGGATTGTGGTTATTCACAGACATATATTCTGGATATAGTATCCTATGGACTACTATAGGTGTAATGTGTATAGGTTGTGATAGCTTGAGGATCCTTACTCGGTGTATGGGTTGTAATGTCTTGAGGTAAAATACCCAATGTATGATACACATTATGCGATCTGTGGTGGCTCTCGAAACCTACCTGGTTAATTTTAGTTGTGAGGATGGTTTGGTGCTTCGCCCAGGTGTCTGCGGGCAAGCCTTTTTGGAGAGAGATGCTCAGGACGTGCGACGTTGGGGAAAAGTGGAAAACTAGTGGGGAAGTAGTAGCGGGGTAACCTTTTTATTCTTTAGTATATGATATATTCTTGTATGCGTTACTTGGTGAGAGTATCCATGGTGAGGTTGGGATCTTAGTATACCTGTTTAGGTGACGAGTTAGTTTCACTTGTTGTTCAATGTGCATTAGCATGCTTTCTTTACTTTTTCACAAGAAGCTTCAGGGAGGATACTACTGAGTATACTATTATACTCACCCTATGTATATATAAACTGTTTTCAGGTCATTTGGAACAGGTTGGAGATCAAGATGGTTTCTACTATCTTGTGTTTACTGTAAGTATTTGGGCTTGTGGTTGCTGCTGTTTTTACTTTCTTTTGTGTACTTGCAGTTTTTCCCCTTTCAGTTGTGGTTCTTTTTCATGGCATTGCATATGTGTACTTGGTTTTCTTTTATATTTCTGTTCTGAGTTGGAGTTGGTTGGTGTCTATCTTATCTCTCTCTTCCGCATGTGTTCTCTTAGAGGGTAATTCCTCCCATTTGTATGCTTATTATATCCTCGGTGCTAGTTGCCAACTCGGGGCCTACTGGAGGTGGGACTAGGGGGTCATTATCTCCTTTATCACATTGCTGGCCTAGGTGGGGTACACATTGTGGGGAGGGGGTCATGACAGAGTGGTATCAGAGGTCTGGTTGAGGGATAGGATGGATTTTGGATTTAGGCACATGCGAGGTTACATGTGTTGGTGGGGAAACCGTGTCATTAATGCTTAGAAAGTGAGGTAAACAAAGGAGACTAGCTGTGACACAGGCATTTAGGCCCCCCCTATGATATGATGTACGGACCATTATGTTTACAATGGCTACTAAACAAGGTGATACTAGTTTCAGGGTAGAGACCTAGGAAAGGATCATGCATCATTCTTCTTTGTGCCTGCGTTTGAATGGGTGGAACTTGTGATAGGTTAACCTAAAATGAATAAAAGAAAATAATTAATTAATTAATGTGGAGTCTTCCATATTCCAGGTTTAGGAGATCTAACAGTTTTTTATTTTATAGGTATAGATCTAGGTCGATGTCCTCATCAGGTTTGCGCAGAAAATATCCAGCAGGTCACCACAGGGTAGACGTTGACAATGACGACACTTGGAGGAAGACACTCTAAGAGTTTCAGTGCCAAAGTCTGCAGAAGTATGAGGGCTCTGTTTCAGATGCAGTCACGGAATACTGGTTAGAGGAGGTCGAGATAGGCTTCAGTTCGATCTGTGATCAGAAGGAGCACTGGGTGTCCTTAGCTGTGACGATGTTGCGGGGAGAAGTAAGGCAGTGGTGGTTCTTGTACCTCAGGGATCATGAGGAGTCAATGATCTCATGGGAGGAGTTCCGAGACAAGTTTAGAGTCGAGTTCCTTTCTTCGACTGCGAAGGCATCCAATCGCCAGGGATTCTTACCCTTCGATAGGGTAGCTCGAGTGTTCGATAGTTTGGAATCCATTTTAGAAACCTTTTAAGATATGATTCAGACCTGTTACAAGATGAGGAGGCCAAGGCGAGGCATTTTGAGGAGGCTTTGCATCCAGAGATCCAGCGCCAGGTCACCCCATTTATGATGAAGACAAATCTTGAGGTACTGGTGAGGGAAGAGGTTGTTGATAGGACTTTGTACAGGACTGAATCATCATGATAGGGGGATCCTCATGTTCCCTCATGAAGAAAAGCTGTGGTCCAGGGTTCCTGGTTTTTAGGGCAGAAGAGTTTTCGTTCAGTCGGGGGTAGGTCCCATCCCTTCACATCTCGTTTCTTTAGAGGCATCGACTCTCAGGCCTATACCAAGGGACCATGTGATTTGTTTTCTTTTGGTGGTCTTGGTAATCAGTAGCAAGAGTGCCCAAAATTTCAGATCAGTCATCGTGCACCAGGTGCTACGCTTCAGGTTCTTCCTTTGAGGCAGTTCTAGCCGAGGCAACAACAGCAGCAGGTTGCACCAGCTTTGGATTACCAGAGGGTAGATGGGGCAGGTAGAGGAAACCCCCATGATACCGCTGTCCTCTCACATCAGAGAGCGGTCATGGTGGTGGTCATCATTAGGGTCATAGAGGTCATAGACGAGGTCTTGGTCAGCTTCATGCTCTAGCGTTTCCATCTCTAGGTGAGCCAGATATCGTTCGAGGTAGACTTTGCTTGTTTTCTACCTTGGTGTATTCCTTTTTTGATTTAGGATCAACACACTCCTTCATATCACCTAACCCTGTCCGTGCTTTGGGACTTGAGGTAGAGAGGCTTCTAGTGCCCTTGGCGTTGACTACGCCAGTTGGAGGTCGAGATGACTTGCTTAAAGTATGTAGAGACTGTGAGCTAGTGTTGGGGAAACACCTCTCTTGGAGAGATTTTCTATGTTTACGAATACAACCATATGATGTCATCCTCGACATAGATTTTTTGTATTTGGTGTAGGCTATCGTTGATTGCTTCAGGAATAAGGTCGTTTTCCTTGGTGCAAATGGAGAGAAAGTGGTGTTTGTTGGTGAGAGAGATCCTCGAATGGGTCATAGGCGTGTTCCGTCCTTATCATCCATGATGGCAGAGAGGATGATGAGTTATTCAAAGGTTCAGCAGTTGGTGTTTCCTAGGGTCCTAGAAGAGTACCCTAATGTCTTTCCAGAAGAGGTTGTAGAATTACCCCCTCGACGAGAGATCGAGTTTGGGATCGAGCTACAACCAAGAGCATATCCTATATCTATTTCTCTATATAGGATGTCCCCTTATGAGTTACGAGAGATACGTATACAACTTTATGGTATGTTACAGTGTGGTTTTTTTCGGCCAAGTATGTCATCGTGGGGTGCACACATTTTTTTCGTGAAGAAGGCGGACGGTAGTTTGCGGTTATGTGTCGATTATTGTTTCTTGAACAAAGTGAAAATAAAGAATCTCTATCCTCTTCCTCATATTGATGACTTATTTGATCAACTAAAGGGTGGAAGTTGGTTCTCAAAGATCGACTTGCGGTCAGGATATCATCAGATGCGTGTGAAGGATGAGGATATCTCGAAGACTGCTTTCTGCTGTCGTCTTGGTCATTATGAATTCGTTGTAATGCCATTTGGAATTATGAATGGTCCAGCTGTATTCATGGGATTGATGAATGCTGTGTTCCGAGAGTTCCTGGACAAGTTCGTGGTAGTTTTCATTAATGACATCCTTATGTACTCCACGTCTGAAGAGGAGCATGCAAAGCATCTACATGCCATTTTTGGAGTCCTTCGTCAACATCATCTATTTGGGAAGTTTTATAAGTGTGAGTTTTGGGATCGAGAAGTATGTTTCTTGGGGAATGTTGTGTCCTAACAGGGATTATCTGTGGATCCATCAAATATTGATGCATTTGTGTCTTGGGAAGCCCCCAAGACAGTGTCAGAGGTGCGAAGTTTCCTTGGTCTCGCAGGCTACTACAAGAGGTTCATAGCAAATTTCTCATGAGTTGCGATCCCTCTAACAACTTTTACCAGGAAGGATCAAGAATTCATATGGACTGATCAGTGCTAGGCAACTTTTGAGTATCTAAAGGAGAAGTTAGTAAGTGCTCCAGTCCTCTGTCTTCCATCTGAAGGAGTTCAGTTTGATGTTTTTTTCTATGCTACACATTTGGGTTTAGACTATGTTCTCATGTAGTAGAGGTTAGTTGTTTCTTATGGGTCTCAGCAGTTACGTCCCCATGAATGCAACTATGCCACCCATGATCTTGAGTTGGAAGCCATGGTGTTTGCTCTGAAGTTGTGGAGACATTACCTCATTGGTGAGCACTTTGGATTTTTCACCGATCTTAAGAGTTTGAGGTATGTTTTATCCCAGCGTGACCATAACATATGATAGTGTTGGTGGATGGAGTTCTTACAGGAATGAAACTTTGAAATATCATATACAGTTGGATAAGGGAATGTTGTAGCTGATGCGCTGAGCCGAAATTCACGTAGTGATGTTGTGCGTGAATCTGGTGATTCCTGGAGAGTAATGGAAGAACTATCAGCATTACATCTTGATATGGGAGAAGTTGGGGGTAGAGGATATCTTTTTCAGATGGCGGTACAGTCATCCCTGATGCAGAATTTGGAGGAGTCCTGGTGGGGAGATCTAGAGGTGGAAGTCTGGAGAGACCGAGTTGTTTGTAGTGAGGCCCCTGATGGTTGGACTGAGGATGAACAACACCAAGTATTGTATCAGGGAAGGCTTTTTGTTCCCTTGATGATGCACGAGACAGTTCTCCGAGAGTTCTATAGTTCACCCTTAGTAGTACATCCTGGCCAGACAAAGATGTACCAATCCTTGAGGAGTCAGTTTTTGTGGCCTAGGCTGAAGCGTGAAGTTGCGGAGTTTGTGTCTCGATGTTTAGTCTTCCAGAAGGTGAAGGCCGAACACCGTGTTCCTGGTGGTCTTCTACAACCATTAGAGATTCCTTAGTGGAAGTGGGAGGGCATCTCAATGGACTTTGTTATAGGTTTACCTCGAGCTCCAGGAGGACATGATGCTATTTGGGTGGTAGTGGATCATTTAACAAAATTGGCCCACTTCATAGTGATCAAGGAGTCGAGATCAGTGGAAGTTTTGTCGAGGTAGTATCTAGAGGAGGTGGTGAGACTTCATGGAGTCCCTTGGACGATCATTACGGATCGAGATCCTTGTTTTACCTCCAGGGTGTGGCGAGGTCTCTTACATGATTTTGGTTCTTAACTATGCCTTAGCACTGCTTTTCACCCTCAAATGGATGGTCAGGCAGAGCGAACCGTCCAGAATCTTGAAGACATGTTATGCTCTTGTGTTCTTGATTTTGAAGGTTCATGGATGAGGAACTTACACTTGGTGGAGTTTTCTTACAATAATAGTTTTCACTCTACCATCGGTATGTCGCTGTTTGAAGCCTTGTATGGCCATCCTTGCCATTCTCCGTTGTGCTGGACTGGGGTTGGAGAGTTAGCAATTATCAGACCAGAACTAGTGCAGAATACAACAGAGATGATTCAGGTGATTCGTGAGAGGATGAAGACAGAACAAGATTGTCAGAAATCATATGTTAATCAAAGAAGGAGGCCTTTAGATTTTAATGTTGGGGATCATGTGTTTCTGAAGGTAACTCCCCATCGGGGCAGTGAAGGTTTGGTCGTGGAAGTAGGCTTTCTACCCAGTTTGTTGGACCTTTTGAGGTGTGAGCCCATGTTGTAGCTGTGGCGTATCTGTCACGACCCATCCTCGGGGCCCGTGCTGTGACTACCCCAAGCCCGCCTTCCATAAGCCAGGGGCTGCCAACTAGCACCAAGGCATAATTCCCGATAAAGAGGGAAGGCATTGCCTTTGTAAAGTAAACAAACAACACAGAGCAAGCAAGCAGTAGAAGTAAAAACTAAGTGAAAACTGATACAAAAGTAAGTGCGGAAAAGTAAGTGGGCCAGTATACAAACCCAAACTGAAAGTAAAGTACAACTGGATAGGGAAAACAACAACTGAAAGTAAAGCTGCAGCCTCGAGCCGTCCACTGGAAGTCCCACCTGAAGGGTGAGTACAGATAGCCTCCCCAGCTCCTTGGGTCCAGCCGTCCACTCCGAGTACATCCCGCCCAGTGGTCCACCTCTGGGTACCGACCTGCTCCTCGTTCCTCTACCACGATCAGCGCTGTCCGTCGTCTACAACCAATACAACGTAGTGCGGGCATAGCCCGTGCAGGGGTGAGTATAAGCTACTCAGTAGGGACCCTGAGACCCCCGAAGGTCTCCCAGAATCCACAAAGGATAATCCACCAAGGAAAGATACAATCACGAAGTAACATACAACACTGCTTAGGTATATGACCATACATATACCTAAGTCATCAATTCTAGTTTGGCTCCAACATCTGAGCCCAAGTTCGATCACATACACACAGGAAATCACACCCCGATCCACACAGGAAAGCATAACATAATCCACATAGGAAAGCAAGTCAAGATTCATCTCACACAGGTATACTTCTTCGTATGATGATAGAGATGATCAGATATAGCCACTGATTCATCTAAGCCATCAGACCCACAAAGGATCGATAGGTACTAACCCCTGCAATGACCCACACAGGATCTGACCCACACAGGATCGATAGGTAACTAACCCCCGCAATGACCCACACAGGATCAGACCAACACAGGATCTGTAGGCGCTGGACCACATATGACCACTGAGTGCTGACCCACAAAGGATCTGACCCACACATGATCGGTAACACCGATCCACGAAGGATCGCTGGGTGCTGTAGTCGTCGCTGTCGAATCCACGGAGGATTTCTGCATAGTCGTCGTCGTCGTCGTCGTTGCAGCCAGCTCTAGGGTTCCCGCACACAGCAAGCTCGTTCGGAAGGGTCCGCACCACGAGCCGAGGGGCTGATACATCAACTGACACATAGTCTAGAGTTGATGTATCCAAAAGTTCCATATCATCAATAGGAACTCAACGTCACAGATGACGCGTCGATCGGACGCCCGGTCTGAGAGTTATTGACTTTTTCGTCCTAGGGTCCTGGTTGGTTTTTAAGTCAAAACCAACCCGACCATACTCCAACTATGTCCAAACCTCGAGTGTAGTAAATAAAAATGTCCTTCTCACATAGAGGAATCCATCAAAGTCGACGACACGTCAATCGGACGTCCGGAGTTCAAGTTATGAGCGTTTCTGCTCCGAGGGCCCGGTTGGTTTCGTGTACGAACCAACCCGGCCGAACCCAAAGTACTCCAAAACCTTTAGTGTAAAATACTGAAACGACCGTACCAATACAAGTATCGCTACGCAACTGATAGTGCATCGATCGGAGGTCCGCAGCTCATGTTATAGGACACGGACCGAAAGAGGTTCAATATTAGGGGTCCGGGCCCGGTCCGACCCGGACCGATACCCCCAGGGTCGGCCCGAACTGGGTCGACCCAAACTGGGTCTGGGTCCAGCCCTCTTGGGCGCAGCCCGGCCCAGTCGGCGCGGCCCGGCCCAGCCCGGCGGCTCGGCTCGACGCGCTGGCGCCGGCCAGGTGGCCAGGCGGCCGGCTCGGCCGTTATGGCTGAGCGAAGCGACGCGGGGGGCGCACTGACCCCGTGTGGAGAATCTGCGGCCCCTTAATGGGGCCGCTCAGCTGGCTGGCCGGGGGTTTGTAACCCCCGAATTTTCCCTTGTCTGGCCGGCCCGCCCCGGCCGGCCAGCTGTTTCCGCCACGGGACCGGCAAGGCCGGTCCCCCTGCTCCGACGCCGACGGCCCGATACTGGCCGCCAGTTCCCCTGCTCCACCGCGGCCCGGAACCGTCCGTGGCCTTGGTTCGTCCGGCGTGGCGCGACGACGTCGCGACCCTCCGCCGCAGCCCCGCTCCGGCCGCGATGCTTTAGTGGTCCTCCGGCGTGGCGCGACAGCGCCGCGTCTTTGGTTCGTCTTCTACGGCACGGCGCGACGGCGCCACGGATTAGTTTGTTTCCAATGGAACGGTGCGACGGCGCCGCGCTTCTCCGCCCTTCCTTTAACAATTTTCGTGCGGTGCTTCGGCACCGCATTGCCTTGCTCATGCCGCATCAATATCAACAACCAAAAAGGGGAGGAGTGTCGGCCGTGTTTGTTCTATACAACCTCCTCCCGTTATTACGATAACAGGCGGTTAAATTTGAAAGGAAGAAAACAACGGAAGTATTCACGAAATAAACCCCTACCTCAACATCGTCGTCGAATGAGAGTTCGTCGCCAAATTAACCATCGTGGAAGAAGAGGATCATTGCGGAAGAAAGCGTCACAGAAGGAACGTCGTTGGCATTAGGTGACCTCTGAGGGAGGAATCTCTTGCCGTCGTCCGTCGTCGGAGGTCGACGTTCTTCGTCGTCGGCGGTGCGTTCTTCACGTTCTTCGTCAAAGAACGAAGAATCCTCAAGACCTCTACTTTTCTCCCAAAGTCTTAACAAAAAAACCCAACCATAATAAAATAAGTCCTTCCCTTATTTTATTATCATAACATAAGAATTTGAAATTCAAAATAAAAGAAACAAACAATTAATTCAATGAATTAATTGTAATGGTTTAACCGCCCAATTTAATGAGGCGTTTCTTAACCAGAATAAACGCACGGTTGAATTCATTAAAAGGGGGGGGGGGGGTGCGGGTGCGTTACTTAGAAGGAAATAAACGGTGGGGCTTGTACGGGGCCCACCTCACAAATATCCTACCAAGTGGGTAGGATATTGTGGGTCCCACCTAATCCGCTTAACTTAGGTTAAGCCGCTTTAAGTGAAATAAAATAAATTTGTCGCACCACTTTTATTTTATTTCTTAACTTAACCCCAAAAATTAAAAACCACACCTGAGAAAACGCAACTTTGAAAAAGGTATTTCTAAGAAAATACCAGCACAGTGATTCCATCGCTTCCCTCGGAATTTGATTCCGAGCACCGGTTCAAAAGTTAGAAAAACCCGCTCATTCATTTACTGAACGTACCCGAGCTAAACTTCAGAAAATGATTCCGGGCACACTAGGCCTCGGAATCAGGTGCCGTCAGAAATTGTGTTCTTGTAAAATTCTGCAGAAAATTATGAAAAACAATTCCTTGAATTTTACGGGTCTTTACATCACTCCCACCTCAGGGATTTACGTCCCCGTAAAGATACATCAAAAACTAGGGAAACAAATGTGGGTATTGAGCACGCATCTGAGCCTCCCGCTCCTAAGTGCTCTTCTAAAGGTTCCCATGCTGCCATCTGATGCACACTAGAGGAATCAACCGTCCACATAGGACCCGCTCCTGTCGATCCTCAATCTCCACCAGGACCTTCGCAAAGTCACCCCATCATCAACGTCCAGCTCCCCATGGTCAATGATATGCATCAGGTCGTGCACGTATCTCCTCAGCTGAGATACGTGGAAGACGTCGTGCACCTGGTATAACTGAGGTGGTAGAGCCAGGCGATAAGCCACCTCACCAAACCTACTGAGGACCTAGAATGGTCCGATGAAGTGAGGAGATAACTTGCCGCCTCGGCCAAATCTCCGTAATGCACATCGAGGTGAGACCCGCAAGAAGACGTGGTCACCATTCTCGAACTCTAGTGGCCTCTGCCTCCTGTCAGCATATGACTTCTACCAGCTCTGAGCTATCCTCATCCGCTCTTGGATGACCTGGACCTTCTCTTTCATGGCCCGGACCAACTCCGGTCCCACAAGTACTGACTCCCCAGGGTCTGTCCAGCACAATGGTGATCTGCAAGGTCGGTCGTACAACGCCTCGTATGGTGCCATCCTGATGGTGGAGTGGTAGCTTTTGTTGTACGTGAACTCCACCAAGGGTAGGTGGTCCTCCCAACTAAGACCAAAGTCGAGGACACATGCGCGGAGAATGTCCTCATGAGTCTGTATGGTCCTGTCCATCTAACCATCTGTCTGAGGGTGAAAGGCGATACTCAGATATAGCTGCGTCCCAAATTCCTCCTGCAACCCCTTCCATAGCCAGGAGGTAAAGCGAGCATCTTGATCGGAGACGATAGATGATGGCACACCATGAAGCCGCACAATATCATGAAGGTAGAGACGTCCCAAGCTCTCCACTGAGCCCTGCTCTCTGATGGGAAAGAAGTGAGCCGACTTGGTGAGTCAGTCGACTTTCACCCAAATGGAGTCATGACCTTTGGAAGTTTGTGGAAGTCCGATCAAGAAGTCCATAGATATCCCATCCCACTTCCACACCCGGACCTCCAAGGAATGTACCAAGACTGCTGGTACATGATGCTCTGCCTTCACCTGCTGGCAGGTGAGTCATCGAGAAACGAACTCTACCACAACCTTCTTCATGCCCGGCCACCAGTGCTGTCATCTGAGATCCTGGTACATCTTTGCCACTCCAGGATGTACCGCCAAAGGGGAAGTGTGAAACTCTCTCAGCACCTCCTCTCTTAAAGAAACTGGTACCAAGGTACGTCCTCTGAAAAGGACGTCGTGCTCTCCTCCTAAGGAGAAACCATCAGGTTCCTGTCCTGAGGATATCTGTGCACGCCACGTCTCACAGTCGGTGTCCCCACGCTATGCCTCTCTGACCCGCTGCAATAGTGGAGGAGTGACCGTGAGAGGCTGAAGGAAGGCTGCTCCATCTCTATCCACAAGGATATCTGCAAAGCGGCTAGCTGCTCTGTCACCTCCCCAAGTAGCTGAATGCCCATCCTCCTGCTGAGAGCATCGGCTACCATGTTCTCCTTCCCAGGAGTATAGACTATCTCAAAGTCATAGTCCTGGAGGAACTCGAGCCATCACCGCTGTCTCAGGTTCAGGTCCTTCTGAGAGAAGATGTACCTGAGACTCTGACGGTCAGAAAAGACTGTAAAGCGCTCTCCCATCAGACAGTGTCGCCACATCTTTAGAGCGAAGACCACTGCTGCTAACTCCAGGTCATGAGTAGCGTAGTTCTGCTCATGCAGCCTCAACTGGCATGATCCATATGATATCATGACCCACTCCTGCATTAGGACATATTAGAGTCCGGTCCCTGATGCATCGCAGTAAACCACGTACCCAACTCCCTCCTCCGGAAGCCTCAAGATAGGTGCACTAGTCAATCTCTGTCTCAGCTCCTGGAAGTTCTGCTGACATCTGTCTGACCAGACAAAGGGTTTCCCTTCTTTGTCAAAGCTGAGAGTGGTGCCGCAACTCTGGAGAAGTCTGGCACAAATCTCCGGTAGTATTCAGCTAGTCCTAAGAAACTCTGCACCTCTGTCACGCTCCTGGGTGGCTCCCAAGCTAGCACTGCCTCGATCTTCGCAGGATCCACCTCAAATCCCGCCTCAAAGATGACGTGTCCCAAGAAGTGGACCTCACGTATCTAGAACTGACACTTTGAGAGCTTTCCATAAAGCTGGTGCTCTCAGAGTGTGTCAAGTACAAACTGCAAGTGGTAGGCGTGCTCCTCCTCAATCGTCGAGTATATCAAAATGTCATCGATGAAGACCACGAAAAATCGATCGAGGTATGGCTGAAAGATCCTGTTCATTAGGCCCATGAACACTGCAGGAGCATTGGTTACGCTGAAGGGCATAACCAAGAACTCATAGTGGTCATACCGACATCTGAAGGCCGTCTTCTGCACGTCCTCGTCCCAAACTCTGAGCTGATGATAGCCTAACCTGAGGACTATCTTTGAGAACCACCGAGCTCCCTTGAGCTGATCGAAGAGGTCATCAATCCTTGGTAGCGGATACTTGTTCCTCACTGTCACCTGGTTCAGGCAACGATAGTCGACACAAAGTCGCAAGCTCCCGTACGCCTTCTTGGCGAACAATATCGAGGAAACCCAGGGTGAAACACTGGGTCGGATGAATCCCTTGCCCTGCAAGTCCTCCAACTATACCCGTAGATCTCAAAGCTCAGCGGGGGCCATCCGATATGCTGGAGTGGATATCGGGGTTGTCACAGGGTACAGATAACCATAAAAGTCTACCTCTCTACGAGGAGGTAGTCTTGGAACGTCGTCGGGGAAAACGTCTGCATACTGATCCACCATTACAGGAAAACCAGGACTCCGCATGTCAACTGCTCCTAGGATGAGGCTTGCCAACTGATGAGTGATGGGTTGTCCTCTCCTCTGCAGAAGTCCATCCTGTGCTGCGAAAGCTCCCTTCTCGCCGGTGAAGGTGAACCTACTTCCGTCAGTGCGTACACACCGCACCTTGTGCCTAATATAGTCAATCTGAGCATGGACTATAGATAACCAATCCATGCCCAAGATGACATCGTAAGGCCTCGACGCCGCTACAAGACGATCCCAGCCGAAGCTCTCGCCTCCTAGAGTAACCTCACACTGCCGACACCAGTGCGTAATCATCGAGTCTGCTCCCGTAGGAGTCTCTAGCTGTAAGGATCGAGCCAACGACTCTGTCGGAATCTCCGAGCTCCGAACAAGGGCAACGGCTATGAAAGAATGACTCGCTTCTGTGTCTATAAGAACGACATCACGGGTGGAATAGACACAAATAGTACCTCGAATCATCTCAGGCGTGCCATGGTCGTAGGCCTCCGCTTCCTGGAGCTGTGCCTGTCTCTACCCGCCAGCTCCCTGTGGTCGGGGTGGACCTCCTGGTGGTGGTGGTGGTAGAGCCTGAAAGCGTCGCCCACCACCTGCTGCTCGGACAGCTCCTCTGCCTCGTCCGCCTACTCCTTGTGGACCACCACGGTCGACCCTCTACCTCTGCCTGGGTGGTCCCTCAACCATCTGCTGCTCCTCTACATGGAGGGACGGGCAGTCACGAGCCATGTGAACCTGCCCGCCGCATGCGTATCACTGTCTGCCTCTCGAAAGACTGGCTCCACACTGTGTGCCCCGCACTGCTGAGCCAATGTCCTGAGGTCATCTGCCTGAGGGTCTGGTCTGCCTGGACCCATGAGTCATCCGTCGACTACCTGCTGCAGAAGACTCTGCTACGTGCTGCCCCGCGGTAGGTCTCACTGCTGATAAAGGCTCAACAAGGAAGCTCTCGATCAGAAGGGCTCTCTCCAGTACCCTTGCCTGAGTCGGGATGCTGAGGGAGATCAGCGATGCCCTGATCTCTTACCTCAAACCCTCCTTGAAGGTCCGGGCCCGGAAGAATGGGTCCCGTACCATGTCTGTCGAGTAGCGTGATAGATCGGTAAATCATTCCGAGTACTGGGCGACCGTCAAGCTGCCCTGCCGCAGCTGAAGAAGCTCCTGGATGCGCACCGCACGGAGGGTGGCTGGGATGAACTCCGAGCGGAAGAGGCTCTAAAAGTCCGTCCAGAGAAGAGATGCCTCGTCGTGCACCTAGAGCATCAAGCTCCACCATCTGCCTGCTGCCGCGTGCAGTAGGCTCGCTGTAAGGATCACCATGATGTATGTTGGTGTCCTCACTAAACTAAAAACTCGTACAACCGCCTCCAGCCAATCCTCGGCTGCCTGGGGGTCCGTCTCCCCACAGAACCTGGGTGGTCACTGGCGCTGAAACTCGTGCAGTGCACTAAGGCGACGTGCATCGTCAGCGGCTGGGGTGGTAGCATCGGTGTCTCGGCGGGTAGAGGTACCGCCGGTGCCTCTGCTGTCAAAGGGCCCTACACCGAGGCCTTGTCGCTCGGTGGGCTGTCGTCACACACAACTCTCGGAACCCTAGCTGGATGCCATCGTGGGTCCATCCTGAAAATAAACAGGTGCGCCACGATCAGAACAGTATACCTGGTGAGATGACATAAAGTAATCAAAAAGAAAACTTGAAACACACATGCAATCAATGTTTTCGTGTATTATGTCAGAAATCAGAAGTCAGGATCCTGGTGTATGGATACGTCGGCCGCCGCACCAACACTGGACTCCCTGGACTGATAACCACACTAAATACCCTTAACACTATTGCTTCACAAAGAAGAAATATCAGAGTCCCAAGTTCTAAGGTAGAACTGAACTCCTCTGATACCAATTTTTCACGACCCGTCCTCGGGGCCCGTGCCATGATTACCCCAAGCCCGCCTTCCATAGGCCAGGGGCTGGCGACTAGTACCAAGGCGTAATTCCTGATAAAAAGGGAAGGCATTTCCTTTGTAAAGTAAAAAAACACCACAAAGAAAGAAAGCAGTAGAAGTAAACACTAAGTGAAAACTGATACAAAAGTAAGTGCAGAAAAGTAAGTGGGCCAGTATACAAACCGAAATTGAAAGTAAAGTACAACTGGAAAGGGAAAACAACAACTGAAAGTAAAGACGCAGCCTCAAGCCATCCACTGGAAGTCCCACCTGAAGGGTGAGTATATATAGCCTCCACAGCTCCTCGGGTCCAGCCGTCCGCTCTGAGTACGACCCGCCAAGTGGTCCACCTCCGGGTACCGACCTTCTCCTCATGCCTCTACCACGATCAGCATTGTCTGTCGTCTGAAATGAACACAACGTAGTACGGGCATAGCCTGTGCAGGGGTGAGTATAAGCTACTCAGTAGGGACCCTGAGACCCCCGAACGTCTCCAAGAATCGACAAAGGATAATCCAAAAAGGGCAGATACAATCATGAAGTAACATCTGACACTGCTTAGTTATATGCCCATACATATACCTAAGTCATCAATTCCAGTTCGGCTCCAACATCCGAACCCAAGTTCAATCACATCCACACAGGAAATCACAACCCAATCCACACAAGAAAGCATAACGTAATCCACATAGGAAAGAAAGTCAAGATTCAGCTCACATAGGTATAATTCTTCGTATGATGATAGAGATGATCAAATATAGCCACTGATTCATCTAAGACGTGGACCCACAAAGGATCGATAGGTACTAACCCCCACAATGAACCACACAGGATCTAACCCACACAGGATCGATAGGTAACTAACCCCCGCAATGAAACACACAGGATCAGACCCACAAATGATCTGTAGGCACTGGCCCACATAGGACCGCTGAGTGTTGACCCACACAGGATCGATAGCACTGATCCATGTAGGATCTCTGAGTGCTATAGTCGTCGTCGTTGAATCCACGGAGGATTTCTGCACAGTCGTCATCGTCGTCGTCGCAACCAGCTCTAGGGTTCCCGCACACAGCAAGCTCGTTCGGGAGGGTCCGCTCAACGAGCCGAGGGGCTGATACATAAACTGACATATAGTTCGGTGTTGATGTATCCAAAAGTTCCGTATCGTCAACAGGAACTCAACGTCACAGACGGGGCGTCGATCGGACGCCCGGTCTGAGAGTTATTGGCTTTTTCGTCCCAGGGGCCCGGTTGGTTTTTAAGTCAAAACCAACACGACCATACTGCAACTGTGTCCAAACCTCGAGAGGAGTAATCCAAAAGGTCCGTCTCACTTAGAGGAATCCATCAAAGTTGACGGCACGTCAATCGGACGTCCGGAGTTCATGTTATGAGCGTTTCTGCTCCGAGGGCCCGATTGGTTTTGTGTACGAACCAACCCGGCCGAACCAAAAGTACTCAAAACCTTGAGTGTAATATACCAAAACGATCGTATCGATCCAAGGATCGCTACACAATGGATGGTGCGTCAATCGGAGGTCCGTAGCTCAAGTTATGGGCAACGGACCGAAAGAGGTTCGGTATTAGTGGTTCGGGCCCGGTGCGACCCAGCCCGATACCCCTAGGGTCGGCCAGAACCGGGTCGACCCGAACTGGGTCTGGGTCCGGCCCGGTCGGTGCGGCTCAGCCCGGCCTGGGCGTGGCCCGGCCCCGCGGCTCGGCCCGGCGCGCTGGGCGCGCTGGCACTGGCCGGGTGGCCAGGCGGCCGGCTCGGCCGTTACGGCCGAGTGAAGCGACGCGGGGGGCGCGTTGCCCCCGTGTGGAGAAACCGCGGCCCCTTAATGGGGCCGCTCAGCTAGCCGGCTGGGGGTTTGTAACCCCCATATTTTCCCTTGTCCGGCCGGCCCGCCCCGGCCGGCCGGCTGTTGCCGCCACGGGACCGACAATGCCGGTCCCCCTACTCCAACGTCGGCAGCCCGGTACCGGCCGCCGGTTCCCCTGCTCCACCGCGGTCCGAAACCGTCTGCGGCCTTGGTTCATCCGGCGCGGCGCGATGGCGCTGCGCCCCTCCGCCGTAGCCCCGCTCCGGCCGCGGTGCTTTAGTGGTCCTCCGACACGGCACGACGGCGCTGCGTCATTGGTTTGTCTTCTACAGCACGGCGCGACGGCGCCGCAGATTAGTTTGTTTCCAACGGCATGGTGCGACGACGCCGCGCTACTCCGCCCTTCCTTTAACAATTTCCGCGCGGTGCTTCGGCACCGCGTTGCCTTGCTCGTGCCACATCAATATCAACAACCAAAAAGGGGAGGATTTTCGGCCGTGTTCGTGTGGTCCAACCTCCTCCCGTTATTACGATAACAGGCGGATCAATTTGAAAGGAAGGAAACGATGGACTTATTCACGAAATAAACCCCTACCTCAACGTCGTCGTCGAACGAGAGTTCATCGCAGAAATAACTGTCGCGGAAGAAGAGGATCGTCGTGGAAGAAAGCATCATGGAAGGAATGTTGTTGGCATTAGGTGGTCTCCGAGGGAGGCGTCTCTCGCCGTCGTCTACCGTCGGAGGTCGGCGTTCTTTGTCGGCGGCGGTGCATTCTTCGCGTTCTTCGTCGAAGAATGAAGAATCCTCAAGACCTCTCCTTTTCTCCCAAAGTCTCAACAAAACAAAAACCCAAACACAATAAAATAAGTCCTTCCCTTATTTTATTATCATAACATAAGAATTTTAAATTCAAAAGAAAAGAAACAAACAATTAATTCAATGAATTAATTGTAACGATTTAACCGCCCAATTTAATGAGGCGTTTCTTAACCAGAATAAACGCATGGTTGACTTCATTAAAGGGGGGGGGGGGGGTGCGGGTGCGTTACTTAGAAGGAAAGAAATGGTGGGGCTCGTGCGATCCCCACCTCACAAATATCCTACCATGTGGGTAGGATATTGTGGGTCCCACCTTATCCGCTTAACTTAGGTTAAGCCGCTTTAAGTGAAATAAAATAAAATTGTCGCACAACTTTTATTATATTTCTTAACTTAACCCCAAAAATTAAAAACCACACCCGAGCAAATGCAACTACGGAAAAGCTGTTTCTAAGCAAATACCGGCACTGCGATTCCATCGGTGCCCTCGGAATTCGATTCCAAGAACCGACTCAAAAGTTAGAAAAACCTACTCATTCGTTCACTGAATGTACCCAAGTTAAACTTCATAAAATTATTCCGGGCACACCGGGCCTCGGAATCAGGTTCCGTAAGAAACTGCGTTCTTGTAAAATTTCAAAGAAAATTAAGAAAAAAAAATTATTTGAATTTTACGGGTCTTTACAGTATCGAGTAGAACTTCCCCCACAAATAAGTTGGATACATGATGCTTTCCATGTATCACAGCTCTGTCGTTATCTTCATGTTGACTCTCACATTATCGATTGGGGAAAGATCGATGTTGATGAAGATGTATCATTTGAGGAGTGACATTTGGAGATCAAAGATCACAAGGATAAGGTGTTGCGTGGGCGTACTATTCCTTTAGTTCATGTCTTGTGGTTAAACAGTGGCTTGGAGGAGGGTACCTGGTAACGTGAGTCACAGATATGTGCTCAGTACCCAGAGTTGTTCGATGTTTAACTCTTTTCATTTATCGATGTAGCTTTTTTGGTTATGAAACTTTCATGTTTATGAGATGGCTCCCTTTGTTGTTGTGGTGTCTTTCTCCCTTTTGTGAGGTATCTCGATGGGTAGTTATTCAGACCCTATTTAGTTTTCTCTTTATGTGGGTTTTGGATTATCGAGGATGAGAATTTTTTGAGAGGTATTTGATGTAATGTCTCGGACCTCTACGGTCCACTACTTTGTGAAAATACGATGTTAGAGGCATTCCGGGAGGTCAAGGTAACTTATCCCCAACACTTTTCCAAAATCTTCTTTTTCGATGAACCGTTTCAACGGTAGAAACTTGTGAACTTTAACATCACGTTACGTCTTCAGGTACTTTTGATGTTTCTAACTACCCTTGTTTTTGATTAGTGACTTGGGGGTGCGTTTGGGTGAATATTTAAGGAAAAATAAAGGGAAGTAGCTTTCACACGGGCTATGCATGATTTGTCTAAACTGTGCGGCTATACCGTGCGTAGTTAATGTTGGAGGTAGTGGATAACGCATGGTTAGTGCACGGTTTGTCTAACCGTGAGGCCTAACCATGCGAGGAGTGTTTGACGAGGCAGTAGAAACTACACCGTTTGTGCATAGTTTGTCTAACCATGTGATCAAACCATGTGGGAACTTCATTTAGATCCTAAAATTGTGGATCTCAACTGTTTTGTCTCTAACTTTCTCGTTTAAGCTCCTAAGCGACCATAACTCAGGATTATCCTCCCTTGAAGGTAAGAGAACCTCTCCTAAGAATTTTGGAGGCAATTTTAAGGCTTCTCTTGGAGAATCGAAGCTGGTTTCTTGATGCATGTGATCGTTCTTCATCGTTCTTCTTTGTTCTTGATCGGTTTCTTAGATCCACATGGATCTACTTCCCCTCTTCTATCGGTTTCTTAGGCCTACATCTGTTATGGGTAGATCTAAGTGTGTCGATGCCAGATATGATGAGATTTGGTCTTGTTTGTGTTATGAGAAGAGATATAATGAATATTCTTGGAGAATAAACCTGGATTTCTTGTGCGTTCTTCGTTTTTGGGGTTCTTCATAAAAAACCATTGAGGTAGGGGATTCATTGCTTCTCTTTCTTTTACATGAAACTGTAATGTTAACATGTTTTATCCCACTGGATGACAATGGAATTTACATAATAAATATTTGAACTAGATAAATAAATTTTAATTGATTGTATGTAATTGCCTCTTGTTTTGATAAATAGTGTGATATTTATGCTTTCTTTTCTTAGCTATTTGTTCTTGATGGAAATCGGTAAATAACATAATCCAGGATTAATTGATAATTGTTTAGCTAAAGATAAAGATGCATGAAAACGAATCTAGTTCTTGGTTGTATTTTGATGTTAATCAAATTGGCATAGTAATCATGTGTAATCATTTGTGATAACTTACTGGTTAGGTTTTTTTGATGTTAGAACCAACAGATTATAAATCTATTAATTAAAGATGGATTAAAGAATTTGATTGTTTGATAATTCCTTGAAGGGTTTCGAGTTACCCTCTTGATTGTTAAAGGGAAATATCCAAATTGATGTGATGGTTGTTTTTCCTTCTGCTTGTGTTGAGACGTGACCCTGGAGGGGTGTTGTGATATGTGGGGGAATAGAGGCCTTTTTGGTGGTGGCAGCAGATGATGCCTAGAGTGTCAAGATGCATTGGTTTATGCATGTGGGTGTCAGGGAGGACACCAGAGATGATGGAATGGGATGGATGTGATTGTTGGATGCTTGTTGGTTCTTTGGTTGTTTATCTGCTTTAATTTTCCCCACTTCTCAAGGCAGCTAGTATTGATCACCCTTCTTCCAAAAGAGGCTAAGACACACGGGGCATTCCATGTGCTTTCCTTGTTTAGATTCTCAAGGGAGAATGGGTCTACACTCTTTCTATAAGCGACAAAGACTCCACGGGTAGTAGATCTACTCACCGTGTTGAGCCCCTTTGTTTTAGTATCATAGAATGCTTTTCTTGAATGCATGAGAATACCGGAAAGTGATTCTATAATGAATGTTTGATTAAATGGTGTTAACTCATGGGGTTGGAGTTTCCAGATCATAATGATGGGGTTTTATTTTTTTGAAGGAACAATTGACTTTGGGAGTGATGCTAATAAAATTTAATGTGGAATTATTCATGGTTAATTAATGTTTAAAGAATTAATTAACGTACACTAGAAATGATAAAAATGGAATGAAGTAATCTAATTAAGCTCTTTAAATGGTTGTGTGCTTATAGGATACCTAGTCTTAGAAGGAGCATCCTAGAGTCTGAGAAACGTTAGCTGCAGTTGTGTCTAAGACTAGGTAATGCCCATAGTGTGGTTGTGAGATATAATATATCCTGTACTTTTTGTGTTTCTATACGCTACTCCACCCTGTTAGTAAGGGAAACTGACACCCCGAGGATTCTGAGCCCGGGGGGGGGGGGGGGTGTTTTCCCCAACATTCCGGTGGGAGGATGGATGGCTAACTACCCCCTTTGGCCTCGCTCTCTTCTCTTGGTAGTTACTTATGCTGGTAGGCACAACGGTTAGTTTTCCCCTTATATGTGTGTAGAGGGTTATAATGGATTGTGGTTATTTACACACATATATTATGGATATAGTATCCTATGGAGTACTATAGGTATAATGTGTATAGGCTGTGATGGCTTTAGGATCTTTACTCGGTGTATGAGCTGTAATGGCTTGAGGTATAATACCTGACATATGATACATGTTATGAGAGATGTGGTGGCTCTAGGAATCTACCTGGTTACTTTTGGTTGTGAGGATGGTGTGGTGCTTCGCCCAGGTGTCTACGGGTAAGCATTTGTGTTGTACGAGGTGCATATTGTGGTGCTTCGCCCAGGTGTCTGTGGGAAAGCCTTTTTGGAGAGAGAAACTTATGACGTGCGACGTTGGGGCAAAGCGGAAAACCAGTGGGGAAGTAGTAGTGGGGTACTCTTAATATTCTTTATTATATGATATATTCTTGTATGTGTTACTTGGTGAGCGTAGCCATGGTAAGGTTATGAACTTAGTATACCTGTTTAGGTGACAAGTTAGTTTCACTTGTTGTTCACTATGTTTTAGCATGCTTTCTTTACTTTTTCACGAGAGGCTTTAGGGAGGATCCTATTGAGTATACTGTTATACTCACCCTATGTATATATAAACTGTTTTCAGGTCATTTGGAGTAGGTTGGAGATCAAGTTGGTTTCTACTAGCTTGTGGTTGCAGGAGCTGTTCGGGCTTGTGGTTGCTGCTGTTTTTACTTTCTTTTGGGTACTTTTAGTTTTTCCCCTTTTAGTTATGGTACTTTTTCATGGCATTGCATATGTGTACTTGGGTTTCTTCTATATTTCAGTTCTGATTTGGAGTTGTTTGGTATCTATCTTATCTCTCTCTTATGTATGTGTTCTCTTAGAGGGTAATGCCCGCCATTTGTGTGCTTATTATACCCTCAGTGCTAGTCACCAACCCATGGCCTACTGGAGGCGGGACTCGGGGGGTCATTATCTCCCTTCTCACATTGCCGGCCTAGGAGGGGTACACTTTTTGGGGAGGGGGTCGTGACACTACCACTATGGGAATTATTTTATTTTTTTATTAATTTGAAAGATTTCATGTTTTCTTAAATAAAAGACCTTCTTTTTTCCTTTTTGGGTATTTTTTATCTAAAATAAATTTTAAAATGGATCAATTATTCTAATATGTTCAAATGTTTTATTGTTATTAAAACTATTATTTTATGATTGAAATGTTAAAAATTTAAATTTTTTATTTTTTATGATTACATAAATTATACTTGGACAGTTGATAGGTGGTTATATAATAAACCAATGATGGGTGGTTTCATGATAAACCAATGATGATTGGGTCTGTGATAGCTTTCCAATGCATTTGGTATGAAATTTGATCGTATGGCAATTCTATTTGTAAGAGTCACATGTATTTAAGGCAACCATATAGTTATTACATTTATTAGAGGGACAAGTATAATGACGTTCTAAGTATCCTTTATGTATTTTATATTCTTGTTATGGGTTTTATGATAATCTTGTGATTATAAGAAAAAGTACTCAATGAGCTTATTATCAAAGGAAAGTATTTAATAATTATCAAGGTGAAATATATTACCTCATGTTAACATTTTCACAAGTTTTTAATATTTATAAATTGAATAACAATTTCTTTATTTTTATATACCTTATTGAGATTTTTATACTCATCCCATATTTTTTAATGTTTTTAACATGACTTAAGGATGAGTAGGGGATTGAAATAATTATTTTTTATAGTCATGAAGAGTTTTAATTAAAGATATCATGATTTATTTTAAGAGTTTTAGATTATGAAAAAATAGATATTGTTCAGAAGTGTCCACATTTTATTTTATTATTTTTTTATAAGTAATGGAATAATTCTCTCAAACTCTAAACCTAAAAATATTCTCAATGTTATAGAAAGTAAAATTCTTAACTTAACTCAATATTATGTAATGTTTTATGGTCCGTTACTTATAACAACACCACTTACATGAATGTATATGATGTATCCATTTTCTATAAAACTACTAAATTTTAATTTTTAGTAAAAATATATTTTTATGTAAAATTAATAATTACTTGTAAAATTTTTATATCGATAGATATTTTTATATGTTATATGGGGAAAATAAAACCAATTTCTTTTATACATTAGAATAACTGTGTCCAATAAATTAGTTCTATAGATAGTTTAGGGGATTTCATTCAAAAACAAGTTAGTTTCACAACCTTAATGTATATAACCATTTCTATAATAAAGTGAAAATTTCTAATTTATATCTACATACTTGAAAGGCGTTCTCTTAAAATGAGTTACAATATAAGATATAAAACACCATTTATAATTTGATTTGATCTTTTAGGAAACCTACTTGTAATAAACGTGTGATTAATATATATTTTATAACATTATATATATTCAAAAATTCATCATAGAATCTGATTACTATAGTTGAATATTATTTATTTAACAAATAATAAAAGAATTTTTCTTTACACTCTTGAGACTACATATACTATAATGTGATCAATATTGATTTCTTTAGAGCTTCAAGATTTAAGAATAATTATCAATAGTTACTTCCTTGTAGAGAACTGATAATAGATATACCATTACTTGAATAGATGGAAAGTCAATGTATATTTATTTATTCATTATCTCTAAGGTTATATTTTTTGATATTTCATGTCATTATTTTATCTATAATCACTAGAAAGATCAATATTGATCATAATATTCTATAATTTTTATTCTATATTGTTTTATAATGTTTTCTTTTTTTAAAGAGTAAAAAAATTAAACTATAGTAACAATAGGTTTTATAACATATTTGAATATATAAACATTGTTTTACACATGTATTCAAAGATGGTATCTTTAAAAATTCCATGACTCTTTATAAATAGTATTTTATCTATTTTTTTGTAACATTCTTCAAGATAACACATTATAAGTATATAAATCTCAATTTTAATGTTTCACCTTATAGAATAAATTTAGTCAAACAAAAAGGTGGTGAAACTAGTTTATGATTTATTAAAAATACTTATATTATCCCATAAGTAAATAATAAGACATAATAATTTAAATATATGTGGGAATTTAGTTTTCTTTACCTCATACAACAAAATAAAAATGTTATCAATATATTATTTTTGATTTGTACCACATATTTTTACATAAAGAACCTAATATTTTATACATAAAATTTTCAATAGTTCATTAGAAAATTTACGAGTCATATAATCTTATTTATAAGCAGTTAAATTTAATAAAGCAATCATTTCTTCTTCTTTATTCTGAATATCCAATTAATCTATTTATATATTAAAAATATTTATATGTGTTTAAAAATAATAAAAAATAATATTTTATATTATTTTCAACTACATACCATTATATAAAAACCCAAAATTTGAAAACATAGATTTCAAGATTCTTCGGGCCATAAATGTGTCACATAGATACCAAAAAATTTAAAAAATATAACTTAGAAAATAGTTATTAGAAATAATAAATAAGCAGTTGAAATAAAAATAAAAATAAAATTTATTGTACATGTGACCTCACATTTGTTCTTATTTTTATGTGTATTTAAATACAATAAATTTATCGATCATAAATAGTATACATTGTCTAATATTATCAAAATATGAGAGGCCCGATAAAGAATAAGTATTAAGAACAAGAAGGTGGAGATTTTTTTGGATTAGAGAATGGATTGTGACATTAATTTGTGGGAGTTCTTGAAACATGGGGGTTGCCTATGAAACTTATTAAATTTCAAAGAAATTTATTCCCTGTAATGTTAGATGTGGTAAAAAAATAATTTATCATAGATAAAAGTATATAAAAAATGGGAAAATAAAATGGTATTCACCTTTATTAAATATGAAATAGTTTAGATAATTTTTAACATGCACACCAAAATCAGTTATAGGGTAAAAAATGGATTTTAACAAAAAAATATATTATAATGAAAAAATTTTAGTGTAAACTCAAGGCTGTGTATGTGGAGTACATGAATCAAAATAAGAAAAATAATTATCCATAAAAAAGTATCAATCAATACAACCAACACCAATAAAAGGAGAAACTAGTAACACCTATTAATATATTCATTACCAAATCACAAGAAATTCATTATAAACACCAAAGTATATTATAAAATAAAAAAGGGGAAAAATTAACCTTTATATAAATATTAATAATTTTATTATAATTTAATAAAAAAATTAACTATTAATATAAATTTATAATCAACTTATCTAATGAAAACTATAAAATAAAACTATGTATATGTTATTTTTTATTTTCCATGTGTATAATTATTAGTAATTTTTCATCATTATTATGATAAAATTATCATCATTATTTTACTTTTATTCTTGTTAAAGTTATGGTTTGAATGAAAAAATAATAGATGATGAAAATGGGAAAATTTTGAAAACTATCCATCAAGTATTGAGCTCATTAAATTTATATTCAATGAAAAATTAAGTCTATTTTTTATATTCATAATCATAAATATATGATAATTAACATATTATTAGATATAAAAAATTAACTAAAAAAATAAAAAATAGTGGAAATTTACCTCTGGAGATGTTGATATTGATGGAGCTTGAAGAGTGTGGGGAAATAGCCATTGATATTGATAAAAGAGACTAGTGACATTGATATGAGAGAGAAAAGTGTCAAAATAAGAGATGAATATAATTCTATAGAATGTGAAGGATAATTGAAAATATTATTTTCTATGGTAATCTTAGATATGTGAATTTCTAAGTGAAAAAAATATTTATATATGATTTTGAGGGTTAAATTAGGGTTATGGGGTTTCTTAGAGTTAGAATATGGTTTTTTTATTTGTGCGTACAATTTGGTAGTATGATTATTTAACCAAAAATATAACCATGACTTAATTAATAAATAATATTTCATAGAATTCATATTTACCTATCATGGTTATTTAACTATGTATTTCACCTTGAATTACCCACTACCATGGTTTTTCTAAAGTAAACAGTTTTTGTATGGTTTTAAACCATGCATGTTAACATTTCATCCTAGAAAAGCATATCATAACATAAATTTATGACCTAAATTCTCATAAAATTCACACCTCAAGGTAAAAACCCCATTTTATAAAAATGATACACTCAAAATCACTATTATAATATTTTAATGATGAATAATAAAAAATAACCCATAAAATTTCACATAGTCAATGAATTTTTTTTGAATGCTAACGTAATTGATTTTTATTATCATAAATAATCCAAAACTAATAATTGTCATGTTATTTTTCTATTTAATTTAAAATTTAATAACTGTATTCATTTAATTAAAATAATTCTAATGGTTATTTTTAGGAGAAAATAATTTAAAAATGGATCGAATCATAAAAATTAAACAAGATATCATTGAAAATAATTCTTTATACATTTACTCAAAAACAGTCAAACAATTTTTATTATATTATGTTAGAATCCGATATTTAAATATTATAAATATAAAACATGAAATTTAGAGAATAAATTGATAAAATTTCATGATAGAATTTTTAATTAACTATAGATCATGATAAGGAGATTAAAGAACTATATATTTTTGATCACTTCCCTCAACCATCAATGAGGATCCTTAGATTGAGAGATTTATATCCTAGAGTTAGAATATTTTAAAGAAAAATATGATAGATATCATTACCTTAATGTTCTACCTCTGTTTGATTTAAAACTTTCACCCTTATTAAAACTTTATATTTTGATATAAATGGTTTAGAAAATATTTATTTTTTATTTGGATTCTATATTAGAATTAAAAATTTTCTAACTAAGTCTTAAATGATCATTTTTTTCTCATATTTCACAAAATCCTTGACCAAAATGACCTAAAAGTTCAAAATTTTTAAATGATTTAAAAATTTATTTATTGTAATTATAGTGACCCCATCTTGAATAACCAAGTTGTCACAAATTATGATGATTATACCTAGGGAGTATCATATATCACCATGTGTTATTGACTAGTGCCATGGGTTTATGGTATTTATTTGGAAAAATTTAGACACTTTTGTTATCATAATAAATTGTAATCATATCCTCCAAAGAAAAAATCATGACTGGTATATATGTTGAACATTTTTTAGGACAACTAAATACATATTTTTTAATAACATGATTACAATAAAGGATAAATAATATTTCTCTATAAGAATACAACCCCAATGATACATGGTAAATGAAAATGTATAAGTACAATATAAAATATAAACTCAATTCAAGAAATATCTTAAGATGCTTATAATAAGAAAATAAAATTGGTGATGCTCCAAATGGGTTTTCGACCAGCATAACCACTAGCTATGACATTGGGGTAAATACTATCCCACTCCTATGACAAAAATGACCAAATATTCTATGAACATCCATCAGTCCCTAATTATATAGCATGTGAAGTTGCATGTCCATTATATTTTCCATCTAGGGTGCGATCTTATACATATTAGTGAGGTCACCACCAATATTCTAGAACATAATGGTGAATAAATATGTGTATGCATGAACATGATTAATCTTTTATGTACATGTATATGAAAATAGTTTTACAATAATCCATTAATAAAATAGGGAAAAATAAAAAAAAATAAACTAAAAGATTATTTAAAGGCTATAAAATGTATCTCCATATATAGGGAGGGTCCATACCAGTATATACCAACTATGTGCCTCAAATAGGTATCTAATATATAGCTCCCATTATTAGAAAATTGACTTATGATCATGGTCATATAGACACGGTATATTGAACAATGGTCATATTTCTGTATATGGACACATGAAATTTATACATTCAATTTTAGGACAACCTATCACCAATGGTCATGTCACCCATAGTGATATCCCTGACTATCACCATAGGATTAAATTATCTAGGGTCATTGGATGATGAAAAAAAGTAAAGGAAAGGTTATAATGGGAAGGGTGCAGGGAGAGTGTGGGATGGAACTAATTCCATGATCATGTTATCCTTGGCAAGAGAGACCCTATGCCACTGCAGTTTGACTTACCTATGGAAATAGTTCACGCTGTACCACCATAGGTCACTTTTCCCATGGAAACAAAGTATATATGGGACCCCTATTGTTGGATGATACATTTCATATTATAGTAGGTCACATGGGGGACCCCCTTCCACCATGGGGTATCTTTACTATGGAAATATGTCCCTATGAGGATCCCCACTAGCCATATTCTACATTTAATGTAGAAAAAGAGCCTAAGGGGGGACCCACAATCATAAATTTATGACTTTACTATGGAAATAGGTCTTGTAGGGGACCCCATACTACCACGATCCAACATTACCATGGTAATAGGCCCCCTTATCGAACCCCTTCCACCACAATTCTCATTGATTGTGGTAATAGAGCCTATAGTGGGACCCCTACCTCTATCAGATACATTTATTAGGGAAATAGGTCCCACTGAGGACCCCTACATCCATGTGATACCTTTCCTGTAGACATATATCCCATAAGAAAGCCCTTACCACCACATTCCACCCTTTGTATAGAAATTGGTCCCATTGTAAATCCCTTACTAACACAGGAAACCTATCCCATGACCATTAATTATATAATAAATATTTAATTATATATATATATACACATATATAATTATAATTATATATATATATATTAATATAAAATTCATTATACAGTTCTATCCTTATAGTATAATAATGAGGTTATTAAATCAAATCCCAATTACAAAAAGTTTTAAAATTATATAAGGCCTATATCCATAAGAAAATGGCATGTCTATAGCCCTTTTTTCTGCAACAAGGTCTATTTCCATGGTCACTTCCCATGTCTACATCTCTAGCAATGGCACATGGTTTATTACCATAGGTTATGCCCATAAAAATAACTATGAGAGTTAATACCACACAGTCTATTACCACAGGTCATGACCATGTAAATACTGAGACGATACTACCATGCCCATAACACGCATGGGTTCAAGGACCTTGGTCATGGGCTACAACCATGGTTTCTGGGCCTACAACCACAGTTTTAACCTGTGATCATCAACCTTTTCTCTATTAGTTTTAAGTTCTAGAATCAATATAAGGTGATGGATATATATATATATATATATATATATCTGTGTGTGTGTGTGTAAATCCACACACACATATATAGATGATGTTTAACTAAGTTGGGTTCCTATTGAACCATCCCATTCAGGGAAAAGGGAAAGGGGTATACATAGTCAAGGAAATCTTGTAGCATATCACATCTGGAAAGGGATAAGGGGAAATTCTAGAGTTATAACATTTATATCCCATCATATCCATCATACTCTATATAAGACATAACTATTTAAAATTTATATAGTCAAAATATATCACTTCTAGAATGAAAATATGTATATTAATGAAGTAAACAAGATCAAAATAACATTTCTCATTATATTGATCATCATGATTGATATAATAAAGCATGATCATAATCAGAAATCCTGAAATATCACAAGATCTATATATAATATCCATAACATACACGAGATAATAACAGAGAAAAATCATACTCAACCTATCTAATATTTATATACACCATATAATAAGATAACAATACAGTCAAAATATCATATTTAAAACTAACATATAATTGAAATAATTCTTGAATAGATCATAATAACTATGCTTAAGTAAATCATTTATAGTTAATTACATCATCCCAAACACAAAACAGAATTTATCATGGTTCTTCGCTAAGTAATTCTAGTAATATACTTGTTGAGGTGGTGAAGCACGATATTATTCAAGGTTAATTCATACCTAAAATAACCTTATCCATGTATAATATAAAGGAACAAATTTTAATTTATAAATTACTAGTTCATAGCTAAAACATTTTACAAAATATTTCAATCATACTTAAAACTATTTTTTTAAAATATTCATTCAAATAAGAAAAATATATAATAGTTGAAAGTTTACCAAGTTAAAGATACACATGCAGTGTAAGTTTAAATCTATTCTTATTATAATGTTATAAAGTATAATTTTCTAAAGAAAAATAAGTTGTTCTGTATAATCAAATAAAAAATATAAAAATTTAACGAAATCAAAAGTTTATCTTATAACCTTATAGAAAAGAAAGTTTTCTTTTTTTTTATAAATTTATGTTTTTATAAGGAAAATTTGTTTTATGAAACTAATCATGTGTTAAGGTCCCAGTCATTCCATCCCACTAATATAAAACATCCATTATATGATCATTGATTCAATAACTTAACTAGATATTAAGGTTGTATCGTTTGTTGTAATTTATTCAGTTTTTCATTAGAAGAATTGATTATACATCGTAAGATAAGATTAGGTGTATAAAAATAGTATACCTATCAACACAACATCTTGCCTAAGTAACAAGGATGAAAACTTAACTAAGGATTCTACCATGGAAAAATTATACAATATCAAGTGATAAATCCCATATAATAACATTGAAATATTCTATAGATAATCAATATAAGAAAACCATTTAAGAAATACTTGATTCTAGGAAGTTGAGTTGAATATTAACATGAGAACTTGAAGCTTTATCAACAACCACTTTTCACAAGGTTTAAAGAGAAGGTTTTAAAAAAGATTTAAAAGTATATCATTTGATATGTTCATTTAAAATCACTTTTTAAAAATTCTAACCCTCTATACCAAAGTATATTTAAAAACCTTTTACAAATAATTGAAAAAAATATTGAGACATTATTATTATTTTTAAAGCAAGTCATAGTCATATCTGATACATATCCTCGAAATTCACTCTAAATTTTGAAACCACCTACAATGATCATAGATGAAATTTCCCAGTGAATATGTACCTTAATCATATGATAATATCCATTAAATTATTTTGATAAACAAATAATCCCAATAAAGTAATAACTGAAATCATAGAAAACTAAATCTTAATAGAAACCTAGGTGAATCACTCGTAAAATGAATTATGCATCATAAAAACATAAATTCCAAAATAAAACAACCTAATAATCATCCAATTTCAACCAAAAACCTTGAATCACAATTATAAATAATATCTTGATCATTTTTAATTAAAATAGTAATAAGAATAAATAAAAAAACCCATTAGGTTTTTCACCAAGTGAATAGGAAACCCCAGTTAACCCTTATATGTAATCTATATGTAAACTAATAAAGGGTTGAATTGTAGTAAAAAATAAAACTAAATTTTTTCCATCCACTCAAAAAGATAAATGATCAAAATATATTAATTGTAATAAATTGTAGAAAAAATTATTTTTTTAAGAATATTGGAAATAAAGAGATCGAATGTTAGATTACATAACTGATAAACAAAGTATACTAATCAGAATTTAAAAATAAAATTTGAGAAATAATGTGTAGAATATCACATTACAATACAAATACCACTTAAATTATATTATCACCAAACACATCCATTCATTGGAATTATTCAATATTAAAATAGTGACATGTGGATCAGTAAACCAAATCTAATGCATTAATTAGTTAAAAACACCATAACTTCTTTGACTAAGACATTCGATAGTATAAATTTCTTTATTTACAATGTGTTTTATAAAAGGTTCATAGTCTTAAATATGTATATTTAAGCTCCACTTCAGTCTTACTGGTTGGTAGTAGGTATAAGAAACCTAAACATCGTGGACCTAAAGTTATAAAGCTGAAAAAGTCTAGCTCCAAAGTATCATTGATCAAATATATCATAAGTAATATATTCCTCACCAAAATCTATTCAATGAAAAATATTTGAAAACGAAATTTCAATAAACAAAAATAAGAGCTTTTATAAAAGTTTAAAAGAATTTTCACCACATGAAAATGAAATGCTATAACTAAAAACACAAAATCATTATCCATACAATAAGAATTAGAATACAGGATACATACCTTAGTATCTTTGATGAATTATTTCCAAACCATGGTACTTGATTCCAATTAGAACTACCAAAATAAAAATAGTGAAGATGATCTAAGATCAAAAACTAGGATCAACATCTAACATACAGATATCTATTGAAATCTATATCTAAACCATTATCAATGAGAGGATTCATATCTTCATAAAGGGACAGAAATATGGGAGATATCATAACCATAACAAGGAAAAGATGACATACCAGAGGGGGAGTTAATTTCATCCAATGGATCTTAGATTAAAAAAGGAATGAGTTTTAGGAGCCTAGGAATGCTCTTGGTAGCCTCCAAAAGATAAGGAATTTATATTAGGCTGAGTGAGGGTGACTAGAGAAATAAACCAAGGGTTTTGGAAATTTTAATGAAATTTTTGGATAATTTAAAATCCATTCACACCTTTTTCTAGAGAGGACACATGGTTAAAGTAAATATTCACCTTAATCATGTTCCCTATATAGAACATTTGTTTGGGGTGCATGGTTTGTCCATAATATTACTTTAACCATGTGTGAACCATGAAAACCATACCTGTCTAGGGGTATGTGGTTGGGGGGGGGGGTGGCCACACAATTTGGCCAAACTGTGTCCTTCCATTCAGTGACTAAAAATTGGGAGCATGTTTTTTAGGGGGAAATAGAATGGTTATCCTTAACCACATGCCAACCATACACAAACCCATGGGCCAAAAATAATTCCCCAAATTCACTAAAAAATGACATTGAAGTAAGACCGAAACAAATTATGATTAAAACAGGGGTAAAATATTACTTGAAAAAGAGTATGATTCATCTCAATAAAGGTTAGGATAATACAATATCCCTACCTTATAACAGATTGTCCTCAAACTACACTCCCAAACATAACTAATATTTCGAGGAGAAAATGTTGGGCCACTGAGTCGTATATATGATTCCCTCTCCCATGTTTCCTCTTGAACATGACCATAAAACAACAACACTCAAAATAATGGAATAGTATATCCAAACAACACATTCCCACTAAAATATATAACATAAATATGATGATCCTCAATGGATGTTTCATCATTAATCTCAACATAATCAACATAGATCACATCAGAAGTATTGGGATGATATTATTTAAGCTATGGAAAATTAAAATCATCATTAATAGCACTATAAAAATGGGGAATATCCAATTGATACACCACCAATATAATACTCTCCATAATTTCAAATGGTCAAAGAAACATGGGTGCCAACCTTTACTGCTTCCGCATCCCATGGTGACCCAATCTTAGTGACACCAAAAAAACGGCCACCCACTATAAATTTAATAGGTTTAAGACGTAGATCAATATAAGACTCTTTTCTAAACTATACTATATCCACAACTTATTTGAATCAACGAAACCTATTATGATGATTATTGTATGATACATAGTCTAAAAAACGTGGACTCACCCTCCTTCATCCAACATAAATGTAATATGAATGACCTTCCATAAAAAGCCTCTTATGGTGCCATCTAAATATTTTCCTGATAACTATCATTATAGGAAAAATAAACAAATGCAATGTGTTTCTCCCAAGATCAACTAAATTATAGGGAACATTACTATAAAATTTCTTATAGCACCTGGATAATACACTTTGATTTCACCTCTATCTACGAGTGGAAAATAGTACCCAGAAACACCTGAGTAATAGATGCTTTCTAAAATCCTTTCTAGAAGCATTAAGTAAAAACAGATCATGATCTAAAACTATACATGATGGTACCCCATCAAAACATGTTGTCTTCTGAACATATAAGTCACCCAACTGATCAACTATGAATGCTTCCTAAATTTAAAATAAATTTGATACTTTCATCAAACTATCAATAATCACCCATATAAATTAATTATTTTGAGTCATACATAGGATACCTACCACAAAATTCATGGTAACATAATCCCACATCCGTTCTACAATGGAAAATTGCTATAACAGACCATCAAGACATCAATTCTCAACCTTCACCTCATGATTGGTGTAACACCATGTCACAAAAACTATGATTTATTTATTCATTCATGATGTCCAATATTACCTATTAAGTTCATGGTATATTTTTGGTAAAACTAGCATACACTTCCCACTTTAAAGAATGTGACTCATGCATTAAATATTCTCAAATACAAGTTGACATAAAAACACACCCACAAACATAGATGATCTCATCATCACCTATAACCCAATCAGAAGGTGAATCCCCAACTTCTAGGCTTCCCCTAAAGGACAAATACTCTAGATCCACACACTTCCTCTCCTGTATTTGACTTATAAGTGTATGATCAATACATAAAGACATGAGGATCTTATTCTACTTCTCCTCTTGTAACTTTAAATGTATCTCGGTGAATAACATCATCATTTTCCTCTCAGAACTAGACTCCCATAGTGACTGAGTCTATGTATTCCATCTCAAAGCATCAATAACACTATTTCCATTTATGGGAATATAGGATAGATAAAAGTCAAATGAAAAAAATAATCTACCCATATCCTCTATCAAACATTTAAATCTTTCTAAGAAAAGATATACTCTATAATTTATTTTTTGGTATACATAATAAACCTTACACCCAACAGGTAATGTCACTAGAACATTAATGAATAAATGAATTAGCCCAAATTATTGTCATGTATAGGATAATTACATTCATATTGCCTCAACTATCATGATCCATATTCCACAACTAGATCACTCTACATCAACATTTCTCTAATTTCATTCCTGGGAACATAAAAAAACAAGATATAATTCTCATCCATCACGCATGAGATCAAAATTGTTGTAGCAGTAAAACACTTATTTAACTTCTAAAAATAATTCCCACATGCTCCAGTCCATTCAAAATTAATATCCTTCTTTTTCAAACCTGAAAGTGGAATAACCAAGAGATAAAATTCTTGGATGAATCTAAGATACTGGCCTACTAAACTAAAAAATCATTGAATATAAAAATATTTTGGAATTGATTCAAGAAACAAATTCCTAAAAATTATCTAGATCCACTAACACACCCTCCTTAGAACTGATGTGACCCAAGAAATGTACCTTTTTGATCCATAATTGACACGTATATTTGTTTGAGTATAGCTTATGCTATATCAGTGTACTTTAGGTGATGAATTAATTTTTTCATGATCTTCATGAGTATAGGTGTAGACCATGATATTATTGATGGAAGAAACCAAAAACTAATCTATGTAACGGTGGAGGATTTTTTTATTAAGGAAACGAACACAAAATGAGTGTTTTTTAGTTCAAATGTAATTACAATAAACTCGTACTGACCATACCTACTCCTAAATGAAGTATATGGTATATTATATGGTGTCACTCTTATCTGATGATAAATGAAACTAAAATTGATCTAATAGAACACCCATGAACCCATCAACTGGTAAAAAATATGATCGTTACATGGAATAGGATACCGGTTCTTAACCATCATCTAGTTCAACTTTTGGTAAAAGACACATAAAAAACTACCCATCATTCATCATAGTAAAAAAAATAGAAGAGCCTAATGTTAACATACTCGGGTGGATGAATCATGTATTATCTAACTCCTCCAATAAATTATTTTGTTCTTGAAGCTCCATTGAGGCCATTTGATAAGGAAGAATGGAAATTGGTTCTTCTTGAGGTATTATCACAATTCTGAACTCAAAATATCTCTAAGGTGGAATCCCTAATAATTCTTCATGAAACACATCCTAAAACCAATCCACTATGGGGGAAAATGTTATTTTTATCACTCCCTTCATCAAAAAAAATTCTTTTAGCCCAGGAGGTGATATTACCTACTTGCTGATGACCTATCCCTACACAACCTACCAATATATCCCATTCTCTACAATATACATAATAGTCACCCTTAGGAGATGTGAAAGTTATACTCCTAAAATAACAATAGTTGTAGAATAAGTATGATACCAAATAATAAAAACCCAAAATCATGTCAAAACCTGACATCTCATGTAAATACAAATCACAAAGGAAATGGTACTCACCAACCTTGAGGACATACCCTCTTTATAGGAATATTTCCTTCGACCTCACTCTTAATGGTGAGTTGACCATCCTAACCCCACACAAAATTCCACTATAAGTCCCAAATTATTTACAAGTTGAGAATATATAAAATAATGTGTGGCTCCTATATCAAATAAATAGATTCCAAGAATATAATATACAATAATTTTATATATGACTATCGATGGCCTAGCCTTGCTATAAAAAAGTGCAGGCTGATCTACATTTAACTAACCTATCCCTCTATGATGTGGCCCAATTTGAGTCCCCTATGATGAACTTCTCTACTGATAAGGTCATTCTTACCATGATGCATCATATCATCCACCTAGATCTAAATGTAAATTATAACACAAACTTCCTAACTAGTATGGGTTAGAAGACCCCCTTCCATTATAATAGTTCATCCTAGCTCATGCATAACAAACCACATGTTGAGGTTTCTTGTAAAACCTCTTTAGGTATACCATAATTTCACATTCTCATAACTATATTAGTGGTCATGGAAACTGATTATTAATGTTACCCAACCAACCACATTGATGTAAAAACACTCAATTACTACTTTTAGTAACTAATTCTCCCCCCCTTATACTCTATTTTCCACTACACTAGTTAAAGATATTATTACTATTATTCATAGTCTCAAAAGATATACCTCATGTTCATTCAGTATAATCAACTTATCCTTCATTAGAATTCTCATTTTGGATCCCCTTATAAATTATAGCTTGATTCACAAATTTAGTAAACTTCTTCAATCAGAAGGTATTAACTTGTAATCAATGTGACATTTAATTCCATCCTGAAAATGTATTTCCACAACTGCCTCATCTACTACCATCACTGCTAAAAAGGCCTATATGTCAGTGAAGTGACCAACATAGTCTATCACTGAAATGATTCTTTAGGTCAACGATATAAGCACGACCTCCCTCTCCTTTCTTAGTGTCTTTGGGTAAAATTGTTTGAGGAACTTATCCTAGAAGTCCTTCCATACCATACCTTTCAACTGATTATCCTAATCCTGAATGTCCCACTAGTTCTCTACTAGTGCTCATAACATATAGGCCACTCACTAGACTCTTTTTTCCATATGAGTCTTTAAATTATCTAATATTGTTTTGATAGACTTCATTCTGAAAATAACTTCATTACGTCCACGCTCTCTGATGAACATTGAAGGGTGTTGTAACTAGAACTTAGGGGTAAGATCGGACATATTCCACAAAATGTTCCTTGTGTTTCTCTCCATAAACTCCATAAAGTGGGTGAATTTCTCAGGGAACTTCTCTTCCTCCCCTTCACCCTAATCTATCGAAGCCTCTTATCCTACTGCTGATAGAACATTTCTAGTAATTTCCTCCCATCATCCTACTAACAAGAATCATCTTGGAGGAATTTATTTAAAATTCCAAGAACACATCTTAGGACACGTAAAAAATATATATTCATATAATTACATAAGGCATTATCCCACATACACTTCTATAGGGTAAAAACTAAGGTACTGTCATTATCCTCAACCATCCCTAACCTAGGACATGGCTAACACAGAGTAAACAACATCCATATTTATAATTTTTCCTTAACACACCTTTTTTAACAATTTAAAATTACCATGTATAACATATTTAGACAAATATAATTTCATTACTAAGAACTATTTATTTTAAATTAATAAAATAATGAAAAGCATTTTCATTCTCTATAACCAACTTAAGACTTTATTTTCTATGTGTTCCTAAAATAATGCATGTCACATATATCATTTAGTACCAAGAATGATGCATGCATATAAAACTCTGGTTCCATATTGTTCCATGAGTAAAATCATAAAATATAATAACACCAGACAACAAGGGAATCACCAAAGGTGAAATAATATTTAAATGTAATATTAAACACCAAGAATAACAATTATACCATGGGAAATTGTATTTTCCACCTCATATAGGTTATATACTCCCATTCATGATCTTAAGACCAAGGCCTGAATCATAATGATCTATTTTCTACATTTCCAAAATAATAGTACCATTGAAAAGAAAAGAAAATGAAAATAATACAACTCTTTAATGTCCTGGCCTGGCTGTCACATCTTGTTCCCAAATCTAGTTTGTTATAAGAACTCATGTGCACTTTACAACACTTCATTGTCTATTAACAAGAAACGAGGGTATAATAAGGATTTTTTGGAGACGATACACTCTTTATCAAAACAATTAAATAAAATAAAAAAATAAAAAAATATAAAAAATAATACAATGATTAATATTTTACAAATATCACATAAAGAATCACAAATAATTGAAATGACCACAAACCAATGTAGTAGATATTTCATTCCATACATGTTTCATGTGCTAAATAAAAACCCAAAACAAAGACACAATAAAATCTATTAGGAAGTTCTTGATATCATATCTGGTTCCCTCATCCATGCTTCATCCCAAATCCCAACTAAACCATTTAACATTGGGTTCTTTCCATTTTCACGTCCTACAAACATGATGTTTATTCTAGTACCAATATATGAACCATGTATGGTGTGATTACAACTTACTAGGTCACCACAAAAGTGTCTAAAACAATATCCAATTTATAATAGTATATTAAATTGTATAATTAATAAAATAAAATTATTAAATAAATTGGTTTCACATTTATTATTATTATTTAGTTAAACACATTGTCCCTCATGTTCAAGGTGACACCTAAGCCAATCATACCTACTTCAGCCCATGCTGAAGTTTGAACTATACATCATCGGGGTTTAAGAACTTATTTATTCATGGTATTTTATAATTTAATTGATTAAAATTTCATTTAAGTGACAGAAAGTTATATTCCAAGTACCATTATCATAGATACTTGGAGTGTCAGTCCAACATAATTATCTTGGGTACTTTTAGCATCAATCCATTACCAATATCATGTGTACTTAGATCTTTAATATAGCACCAAAATCTAAATTACTTTGAGCATAAGCCTAGCACTAATTAGTATGGATGAATTAAAGGCCTAGATCATCAGTATAGAACCCCACATAAGATAATCATCAGTCCAATGCCCACACCACATTATTTTCATATACATATCAGGGTCTAACATTAATATGAATTTATAAACCAATATCAACATGGTTTACCATTTAATATATCAAACACAATGATGGTTGTTTACTTTTTTCATAAGATACAACATGGGTAATCCCCCATTAATACATATTTCATCGATTATTAGAAATCAATTTTACCCTTCAATGTTAAGAAAAAACCCTTTAAATGGTATTATAAAACCATACAATAATTAATTAGTCCAATTCCATAGACCATTTATTTCTTTTTTTCATTACATAATTATCATTTCCAGGATAATTTAATCACCCCATGGTTTTCCATAATTCTTGATCTATTAATCTCAATGGACCCAACAGGATCCTAGAAGGGAATTTGAATTTCAACGGATTAAATTGAATTTTTAAATTTATAATAAAGTAAAAACATGTCAGTGAAACAATAAAACTCCAAACAAAATATTATTAAAAATTATATGTGAATTAGAATATATACCACATACCTTAGTGTCCTTGATGAAAGCTCACCAAAATATATTCCCTAATTACTTATAGAATGACTGAAACCACACCATTGAGGAAGATATAAGATCAAAACCTAATATCAACATATAATGAAACAAGATCCATTGAAACCTAGATATAGCACATAAAAAATGGTAATATTAACCCATATCAAAATGGAGAGAGATACAATAGATAGATGACATAAATAAGTAAGAGATATCACACCATATGGGAGTCTTTTTCTTCCTACGGATCTTTGATTCATAAAGGATGGAGTTTTTGGAGCCCAAAAATCATATTGGTATTATAAAATTCCAAGGAAACCATATTAGGTTGAGCGGGAGTGATTAGGGATATAAACCAAGGGTTCAAGAATTATTCAACTAAAATTTTAAAGTATTTAAATTTTGCGCTCATGTTTTGCTGGAGGGTCCACAAGGTTAATGTAACCGTGAAACAACACCATGCTTCCCATAAAGATATTCTATTTGGGGTTCATTATTTGGATATATGGTTACTTTAATCATGCATCAACATTGAAAACCATATCTTTATAAGGTTTTATATTTTGGGGGTGGATGCATGGTATGTTGAAACCATGCATCCCTTTCCAACGGCTCAAAATTGGGTTCTTGATTTACTAGTCCAAACTGAATAGTTTCCATAACCGTGTTTCAACCATGCCCAACCCAATAGTCTTCCAAAATTCTCCAAATTCACTAAAAATGACCCAAAATCATGACCCAAAAAGATTCTGATAAAAAGGTAAAATATTACATGAAATGAGTAAGAAACCTCTATTGAAAGTTCATGATATTACTCATCATATCCATCTGTAATATATGTTCTCATGACATATAAAATATTATCCAATGTGCTAGAAACTATATAATTATGGACACAATAATAAAATAATGATTAATCATATATAAGAAATCAACTTGCTATCAATTATACATCATATCCTGATTAATCAATGGAAATAAAATGTGTTAGAAAACATTTTCATATGGTATTATATAAAAAGAAATCAGGAATTGGATTAAATGATACCCTAAATTCAATAACCTCAGCGAAACATATCCTAAGATAATTTAGAGGGTGATAAATGAGTTATATAAAATATTTATAGATTATGGATATTCATTTGAAATAATGGGAAGAGGAAAATAAATCATGAAAATTATTTCTTTATGTTTTGGCAACATTATCCTGAAAACAAGGATATAATCCAATTTAAAAATCATTTCAAAAGGATAAAAGGAATTTAAAAAATTTATTTTAGTAAAAAAAATCCAAAAAATGAAACCTTATAAAAAAGGGTTTTCATAGGAAACACCAAGTAAAAGATATAAAAAGGTAGGGAAGTTGAGATAAATACTATATAATTTTTTTAACTGGTCAAAACAATCCACATAGATAAAAAAGATATAAAATCTAGTTTTAAATTGATTTAAATAAATATATTATATTTATTGAATAGATTAAATATTTGTTTAAAAAATTAATAGAAATAAAAATTTTAGATAAGAAAAAACATTTATTTGGAATGGTAATACTCAAAAAAGGATATAATTTTTCCATTATAAGGATTTATTTTTAGGAAGTAATAATATATAAAAACAATAATTTAGATGAAAAATGAAAATTTACTATAAAATAAAAATACCTTGAATATAAGTTAGTTAAGGGGTTGAATAAACCCAATATATATGAATAATTATAAACATAAATGTTTGTAACTCAAAAAGAGAAGACCAGGTAAAGAAAATCTTAACTTAGATTCTTGAGTGGTTGAAAGCATGCGAACACCTTGAATAATAAATATAGGTTTTTTATCAATCTAGTTAAAATAATCTTTATATTTATTTTAAAAAATATAATTTATTTATGATTTTTGATTACCCATTTATTTTTCATTCATTTTTAATATTAATCCTAGTGTGCTAATTGTTCCATTTATTCTATTTTTCTTTGTTATTGCAATTTTGGCCCTTCCTCCTTGATAACGTGTTCATAAAGTGATTGGCCTCCTCCATTTCTTACATTCTCTAACCCAAATTTAGTCTATCCTTTCTTAGACATCACACTCTTCCCTAATGTCCCTGATCTTTCTGATGGCTTTCCATAACTTTCTCTTTTGACCTCAAAGTTCACAAAATCCTATTCTCTCCAAAAACTGACCTCAGTGGCTCAATTCTATTCACACCATCCATTTTCCAACATCTTTGATATATTTTTCTTCGTTTTTAGGGATTATATGAGTGGTAAAATACCTTCCTTGTTGAAAAGTGGAATATTATGGCTTCTTTTTTTATTAATGGATTATTTGATCACTACTTGGTCTAGAGCACCCCAAACTTGAATCAAATCTCTTTTCTCCTCTTAAGATGGTCCTATGGAATTATTATAAAACAAGAGGCTCAAACAATGGTTTTTTGGGTAATATTCCTTAAACTTACACTTCTATTTAAAAACCCATTCATTATATGCATGCTTGGAAATATGTTTGGGAATTTTTTATGATCATTCAATAGAACAAATACCGTATTATTCTAGATCTCTCATCAGATATGTGTTTAGGTTGACGTTTCTAAACCACCAGAAGAGTGGGTGTGGATTATGGTTGGGGAATAATTTTGATGCAAATTGGGGGTTATCTATTATTCCTGGATGGTATTTTATTCATCCTATAAATTCCAGAGTCATTTTAATTCTTCCTTCCAATGTAGTGGAATCGAGAAACATAGGGGTCATTCATGCCCATCTATTAATTCTAATATATCCCCACAGTTCAGCCATTTATTATCATTTGTATTATAAAATAAGCCTCTAATGTTTACTTTCTCAGAAGGAATTGGTTCCCTTGTATTCAGATATGATGCTTTCAGATTTATTTTCTTCTTTGAGATGAGATTTGGGTGATTTATAGTCATCTATGTAGGCACTAAGAGATGTTGGACCAACAACTCCAATGATCTCCCCCACTTTTTTGATGTTTTGAAGGTCTATAGTAAGGTAAATAGGTAGAAGATCATTAAACAACCTGCTATCATGGATGATTGTAATAAAACCCATATTGATTCAACCCTTCTCTCTCAAATTATAGTTCTCTAAGTCAGAATCGAATATCTTCTTTGAGATAAGGGCCTTATGGTTATTGAAATACACCATTATCAATATAGATCTCTAATATATTATTATTGTAGAATGGGAATTAGAAGGATAATATTGATCATAAATGTTGGAAAACATTTATTCCAAGATGAGAATGTAAGAAGGTCGCACCAAGGTCCCTTAAGGATCATTAACTGAGCAAAAAGAAAATAGACTCCCAACCAATAATGGATAATGAAAAGGAAACCCAAAAAATTAGGAATATTGGGTTTGGATAGATAAATGGAAATAAATGCAACATAATCTCTAGAAACTTTCTTGTCAAAAAGGGAAAAAATTCCATGAAAGGTTTTCTCAATCTTATCAAAAACCAAGGTTACCAGATCCTTGGGAAAATCTGATAAATATAGGGACTTGACTTGAACAGGTGAATCAAAACTTTTATAATATGATACTCACTAATTTGGTATAACTGGAAGGAAAGTTAAAAATTCTAGTTATAGGGACAAGGAGGATCAAGCTGGAAAGAGTATAGACCTGAATACATTGATAGAAACTGAGGATAAAAAATAATTCTTCCCAGGTCCTGAGTTTAAATAAAATGTTAGAGATCTAAAGGTTTCTGATAAAAATGAATTCAATAGAACAAATTTCCAAGAGATTTTGCTTCACTCTAATGATGATATGTTAGAGGAGTCCTTCATGATCGATATTTTAAAAAAGGATGCACATAATTTTTTTAAACACCACTAGAAGTTCATATGAATGAGTAGAAATATATTATTATATTATCATAATATAAATTTTATAGATTAATAATAATGTTACATTCATGTTTTTAAAGTGTAAAATTATATTCAAAAAATAATATTAAAGAAGAAAATTATAATGGGTAAGTTAAATATGATACTTATGTCTAAGAGTGGAACCTTCCTTTAAATATATTCTTAAAAAATAAAAGATTTCAGACTCCTTATTATGATTATATTCTCCCAAAATTTGGAGAGAATTATTATCAAGAAAAATTTATAATATATTTGTGATAAAAGTGAATGAGAAGTGTGGTTTGGTGTGGGTGGAGTATAGCTCCTTTTATTTTTTATTTTGAATGTAATTTCTATAAACACTCATTCATTAATGTATAAGGAATGTAATTTTTCAAGGAAAGTGGATCAAAAAATGGATAAATAATGAGGATAGTGTTTATTAGGAATATATGAAATAAATAACAAAATATTGGAGGGTGATTTATTGATTTATAAACATTAAAAATTTCAAACTCTTATATATGTAAACAAAATAAAAGTAGTAATATAGACGTTCATAATGAGTCCGTCATATATGTATAATCAGAGTAAATGAAACCAAATATATATAAATTTTTTAAATTAAATATAGTGTAATATTGAACTTGTATAAAGAAACTAATAAAAAAATATTACAACATATAACAGCTGCATTAAAAAAGATATATAAAGTAAGAAAACGTATAACTAACTTTTAAAAAATACAATAAACATAATCATAGAAACTACACTAATTGAGGTACTCAAATTAAACTTAAATGGGATCTTATTTTCAATGGAATACCCAACACACAACAATGTGTTTCTCCGAAATCTCATGTTGCACACAAGATTGAGTTATACTGAAAAATAATAACCTAATATTATTATTTTAAATGGAAATTAATGCTTAATTGTTGTATTAGAAGGAAAGAACAGAACTAAGCATATTATGATTAAACATGTTTGTTAAATGTGTTTACATTTATCCAATAATATTCAGAGGCTTAAAATTATAATGAATCTAATTTTAAGCATAAATACTTTAATATTTTTAAAAGGTACTTTTACTGGCTTTTGATGGAGAACCCCTTTTAATCTAGTTTTGTCACTTTTTATATCCTATTTGACAAAATAAACTTCTTATTTAGAAGCATGAAATAAAAATTTAATTTGGATAAATTTTGGTATTTTTTTGATAAAGTTCATTTTTTTAATGAATAGTGAAAAATACAGCATTTTAAGTCAAAGCTATCTTTTCATCTGATTTTTAATATGGTTAGATTATATTTTTAATTGGTTTTAAAGTGTAATTAGATTATGTTTTTACCATTTAATCCAATTTTTTTCATTTTATGTAATTTCAATTTTTAATTAGACATAAACACATGCCAATCTTTTGACAGTTATTATTTCTTAAAAAATGTTTTTTTTAGGTTTTGAAAATGAAAATTGATTTAAAATTAATTTTTGCAACTTATATGTTTTGAATTTGTAAAAATAGATTCCATATTTTGAATAATGAGGTCCAAATTGTGTAAATATGTATCTTTTATTTTTAGACATTATGAATAGTAACTTTAGTAAATATTTTATTTACTATGGTTAAAGGGTAAATCTGGTAAATAAGGGTAAAAAATAATTTTATAATAATATTAAATTACCCTAACACGCATCTTAATACTATTGGATGATATATATCTGACTATGGGAATCCATGTATCAATTTTAGGACCCCATGGATCCACTTGTGTGTGGAAATGACATTTAATTACTTTTAATTTAAAGTTAAGGAAAATACAACCTAAACATGTATCTTTTGGTAAACCAATTTTTATATGGGGTTATATACGTTATCTTTTAGACTATAAATATCCATTAGAAATATAAAAATATTTCCATAATCATGGTATTTTATTTATATGTTTTAGATATTAAATAAATAAATTTAATTATAACGTAATGATGATGTAATGATTGCATCTTTAATAAAGGATTCAAATAAATGACATTATAAATGTAAAAATAAATGTTATTTGGTTATTTTGATGTCATCCATGAATTTTATGGATGATATTTACATGTTATATTTGTATTAATTATGTTTTTTTCAAATCAATCAAGTTTTTATAGATTATTAAAAAAGTCCTGATATGAATAGTGTCAAAATTGACATAATTCATATTTTAAAATATAAAATATTTTATTAAATATTATAAAATTACCAAAAATATAATATTTTTCCAAATAGTAATATTAAGTTTACGATTTTATTATAGACTCTTTAATTGGATATTTGTCATGTTTTGGTAACTATTTGGATTCTCAAAGTGTTAAATGATTGATAAAACAGTAAGCGAAATAAAGGGTTAAATAAATAAAATAGGATTAAGAATATATCCAAAACCTATATAATTCTTATTGGATGATTTTATTTTTACTTATATTCATCTTATATTATAAATAACTGAATTTGGACTCATTTATAATCGAAATTTAATTTATAATAAAATAATATTTCAGGATATTCTCTAAGTGCCCCTCCTCCCTCTTATAAAGGGCACCACCTCTAACCCATTAATCACACCTCTCAAGCCCATTGTCTCATCAAAACTCTGCCCAAATAAGCTCCCAAAATCCCTCTCTTAATACTAGAAGCCTACCCCTAGGCATAATGAAATTCAAGAGAGCCTTTTCGATCAAATCAAAAGAAGTTACCTAATTTGAGGTAACATCTTCTCTCAAGTTTCTATCCATTATTTTTCCTTATCCACTAACTATTATTTTATTATTATTTTTATATAAAAACTCCATTATACTCAATATAATATGTTTTTTATGATAATTATTTTAACTACACTTACACACACCCCCATCTAATGGATACGAACATACTTTTTCTGTGTACGATGAACTGCTGCCTCACGAAACAATGATTGATCGAGTTTACCCTACCACCTATCATGGTGGCCATTATGATGGAACTATAATTATATATGATATATATTATATTTATTTTATCTCAATTATTCTTTAATTATCATTTAAAACACACTTTTATCCTTTTCATGTTGTATAAATACGATAATTTCATTTGCGGAAGTGCGGGCTACCACCCCCTCAAAGTGATATGAATCCTTCATTCTATACATGGAACATATAAAGGATGGATTTAATGAAATTATGTAAAATATATAACATATATATTATACTATAATTATAATATACTTATGTATCATTTAGTTTTCATTCTTTTAAATATGAATAAGAAATTAAATTAGCGTTCATGCGTACGTACGACTTACCGTCTCCATGAATGGTGCATTTCATATATTATATCCGAATGATATGGAAAATTATAAATACATATATACTAAAAATATATGAAATATATGATATATAAATCATGAATATCATTTTGGAGATAATATAATTTTGACCACATGGACAATTTATAATTATAACAAGTTAATTTTTGACTCAAATTCCGAACATCGACAAAACATTTGATATGAAATCAAATAATTAATTAATTGTTACAGAAAATTAATAAGTGATATTAATGTAATAATAACATTGAAAAAGGTTATAAATAAATTAATAATCAACTTAATTTTATCATATTGGAAATTAAAGAACGAACGAGTCAAGTGGGACACACAGTAAGGGACTTTGTCTCAATCTCCTTTAATTGAGGCATATTTCGATAATATATACCTACCTATTTTATATAGTGTATAATAAAACCATGTTAATTTTACTTTCATTAAAATGTAATATTTAATCTATTAAGCATTTTACTAAATAAAAAAATGAATGTTTTTAACCTTTTCTGCGACAATGACCTCTCCACCACCATAATCGTTATTTGGATTCCTATATAAGCCTTAATGTTTTTAAGTGGAAATGAAATCCCTTATTCCATTTTTGGATGTTTTTGTATTGAAATTTGTTTTGAAATTATATTTATAATTTCAATATCTTGAAATTATTTCTTGTGATTGAAAATGAAATTTTATGATTGAAATGTTGATATTTGTAATCTTTTATGATTATGTAATAGTACTTGGACATTTGACGTGTGGTTATGTGATAAAACAAATAATGTGTGGTTCCATGATAAACTATGGATGGTCGGTTAAATTATAACCTAAAATGCATTGGGTATGGATGTCGGTTATATTACTATTCCATTTGAAATAATGATTTGGGGATGTTAACCATATGGTTATTCCATTTAAATATGATTATGTCCCAAGTTACCTTTACATGATATACATTGTTTTCTATGGGATTTATGGTAATATTTTGGTTACAAAAGGGTAACCAATGAGATTATATTCTGTGAAGGGTTTTTTCTACTTATTTATGGTGAAAATTATTACTTTATGATTAAGTATTCATGGTTTACATGTTGTTTTGAAAACTAACTACTTTACTTCTTTGTGTATCCATTACTGAGATTTTTATGATCATCCTTAGTTTTTAAAGCATTTTTTCATAGGACATAAGGTGGAATAGGGTCAAGGATTGGATCAATGAAGAGTCATGATATTTAAAACATGGAACTAAACATGTTTATTTTCATTTAATAATTTTTATTTTATGAAAACAATGGATACAATGTATAAGTGCCTACATGTAATATTCAATATGTTTTGAATAATCTATGAGATAATTACCTGAAGCTCTAAACCTAAAAAGATCATCAATGTGAATTATTAACTTAATACAATATTATGTAATGTTTAAATATGGGGCCTTATAGTTGGTATCATCAGTCAATTTCAATAACTTTAGGAGTTATAATTTTGCTAATAGAATATCCACAAATGATTTTTACTTTATGGTAAGATTGAAATGATAAATAATTTTAAGGTTACTATATTGCTTCTCCTAATATATTTCAATGTTAAGAATGGTTTGCTGTAGAGGAAACATGGCAGACATGATGGAACAATATCAAGAGGAAAACAACCTTCCAAATCAGCATCCTGAGATTTTTGGAATCGTAACTGAACATTTTGTTATAGTGACGGAATACTTGACGTAGGCTATAAATGGTGGTGGTACCCATGCATGAGATCAGCCAGATCAACCAAAAAGGAACATGTCAATAGTAGATAATTTCATGATTCAACATCCACCATCATTCAGAGGATCATCTGACCCTATTCAAGATGAAGGTTGGATCAAATCATAAGAAAAGATTTTTGATTTCCTGGCTTGTACAAACAATCAAAAGGCTAGTCTGGTTGTTTATAATTTTTAAGGAGAAGCAGATTAGTGGTGGTCGATAGTTAAAAATATCAGAGACAGTGACAAGATTTATGCTCTTTGTTGGGAATAATTCAAAGGTATGTTTCTTGAGAAATATTTTCCTAAGGTGGTTTGAATTAGGATGGAAAAAAAATTCTTCGAATTGAGGTAGGATAATTACTCAGTGGTTTCTTACAAAGAAAAGTTCACTCGAATAGTAAGGTATGCTTCAAATTATATATAAGATCTTGATAGTAAGATAAATAGATTTTTCTCAGGAATGAAGCTGGGATATCAAAGATCATTCGCCTCTCATGAATTCAAAAGCTAGGAGAAACTTTTCAAATGTTCCGAGAAGGTAGAAATGTATTTTTATAATGATCAGGTCTCCTAAGAGAAAAATCCAAATAAGTGGTCTAGTTGGAATGAAAAGGAAAATAATTTGTCAAATATTCCTGGAGGTAAGAAAATTAAGTTTCCATCTTGTGAGAAGTGTGGTAAAATGGATCCTGGAGAATGTCTCTCAATATATGGAAAGTGCTTCCAGTGTGGTAAGACTGGTTATATTTCTCATAACTTTAAGGAATATGATCAAGTAAGAAATGAAAATCCAATGGTAAGATGTTTTAGTTGAAATTAGTTTATAAATTAATCCAATGTGTGTCCAAAGTTGATTACCTAGGGTGGAAACCATACAGATGAAAAGAAGAATGATGGGGAAAAATCTTTTGCTACTACTATGGTTGATGTGGGACCATCTAATGAAGTGTTATCTAGTAATTTTTTTATTTTCTTAGATTATTCCAATGTGTTGTTTGATTCCGGATCTACACATTCATTTATTTCTAGAAAATTTTCTTGTAAATTGGGAATTCCATCTCAAGATATAAATCATGAACTTTTAGTAAAAACACATAGGGGAAATGTTGAAGTAAAAATAAATTATAATAACATTAATATCCTTATTTGTGGGAATAATTTACCTACAAACCTTGTTATTTTTCCTCTAGTATAGTTTTATGCTATTTTAGGAATGTATTGGATTTCTGTTTACCATTCTATGATTGAATGTAGAGCTAAAGAGGTTTATTTTCAGAAAGACTTTCAGTTTGTGTACAAGAATGAAACCTTATCTCTGATAACATATCAGGAAGATGAGAAAATAGTGAAAGATGGAAATGAATTTTACCTTGAACATATTGCTGGAAACAAAGGAATTGTTCAAAGTAATGATGTTCTAGTAGTAAATGCGTATCATGTTCTTGATGAGTTTCCTGGTATTATACCTAATCAGGAAGTTGAATTTACTGTTTACTTAGTTCTTGATGCTAGTCCAATTTCAAAATCCCCTTATCAAATGGTTCATATTGATCTTTTAGAGATAAAGAAACAATTGCATGAGTGGTTAGATAAAGGTTTCATTTAACCTAGAACATCACCACAGGGTTCTCCAGTTTTGTTTGTTAAAAATAAATATGGTTCAATGATACTTTACATTGATTATAAATCCTTGAATAATATCACTGTAAAGAACAAGTATCCTTTGCCTCATATCGATGATTTTTTTGATCTGCTCTAGGGAGATCAGTATTTTTCGAAGATTGACTTGAGGTTGAAGTACAATAATTTGAAAGTAAAGGAAGTAGACATTCTAAAGACCATGTTTCTTACTAGATATGACTATTATTAATTTTTAGTTATGCCTTTTTTGTTAACCAATGCTCCTGCTATATTCATGGATATTATGAATAGAATTTTCCAAGAGTTCTTGGATAAGATTTTGGTTGGGTTTATTGATGACATTTTGGTATATTCAAAAAGTAAATAGGAAGATGAAAGTCATTTTAGGGTTGTCTTTCAAACCTTAAAAGGAAAGAAATTTTATGCAAAATTCAACAAGTGTGAGTTTTTGTAAGAATAAATTTAATTCTTTGGTCACATTGTTTAAAAAAATGGAATAACTGTTGATCTAGTTAAAAAAAATTTATTGAATAATGGAAAATATATACAAATATAACTAAAATTCATAGTTTTCTTGGTTTGGCAGACTATTACAGAAGGTTTATTGAGAATTTTTCACGGTTTTCTAGCCCACTATCTAAGTTAACTCAAAAAGGTGTTAAGTTTATCTGGACAAAATAATGTGATGATTGTTTTCAGGAGTTGAAAATAAGAGTGGTGAATTCTTCAGTATTGGAATTACCTTCTAGAAATAGTGAGTTTATTATCTATAATGATTCTTAGTTTAAAGGACTTGGTTGTGTCTGAATGCAAAATGATCAGGTAATTTCTTATGCTTTATGTTAGTTGAAACCTCATGAGATAAATTACCTTACACATGATTTGGAATTAACTGCTATTGTTTTTCCATTAAAAAATTTGGAGGCATCATCTTTATAGCGTAAAGTGTGAAATATATACTGATCATAAAAGATTTAACTATATATTCAATCAGAAGTAATTAAATACCAGAAAGGGGATATGGTTATAATTAATCACGGATTATGATTTCACGATTCATTACCATCCAGGAAAGGAAAATAAAGTGGCCGATGCTTTGAGCTGAAAGATTAACGATACATTAACCATGATACATTTGAAATAAGATCCTTTGATTAACAATTTGATGAACATTGGTATATAAGTTGTTGGTGTATGAAATTCATCTATTTTGTTTCAGGTGGCAGTGGAATTACCTCTAGCAGACAGAATAATGTAAACTTAGAAAGAAAATAGTGATTTTCATAAAAAGGTAGAGTTGGTTCAGAAGGGTAAGTTACCTAAATTTGACATTGATAAATATCATGTTTTGAGGTTTGAAAATAGATTATGTGTGCCTTGTGATTCACTGTTAAAGAAATATTGGTTATGTGAATCTCATAGTTCTCCATTTTCATTTCTTCCTAGTAGTAATAAGATGTACATAGATCATCAAGAGTATTACTGGTGGGAAAAAATGAGAAGTGATATTTTTGACTTTACTGTGAAGTGTTTGACTTGTCAATAGTTTAAATCAGAGAAGAAGTTACCAAAAGAGATGATTCGGAATTTATTAGTTCCAAAATGGAAATGGGAAAATATATCCATGGACTTCATTGTTGGATTACCAAAGACATCTCAAGATAATAATGCAATCTAGGTTATTATTGATCGATTGACTAAATCTTATTAGTTTCTTCCTATTCAAGATACTCCTTCTCTAGATAAAATTTCTCGATTTTATATTAAAGAGATAGTCAAGTTACATTGTGTTCCCCACTGCACTGAATCTAACCGTGATCCCAAGTTGACTTCTAACTTTTGTAAGGGAATTTAGAAGTCAATGGGTACTGAATTAAATTTCAGTACAACCTATCATCCTCAATCAGATGGGTAGTCAGAATGAACCATTCAGACTTTGGAAGATATGATACGTGCTTCATCAATGGATGACCAAGGAAGTTGGGACCAACATATTTATTTGGTTGAGTTTTCTTATAATAACAGTTTTCATTCCTGAATATAGATGGCTCCATATGAGGCATTATATGGAAAGTGGTGTCAAACTCTATATTTTTGGGTTGATGTAGATGAAAGAAAGTTTATGGGACTAGAATTGGTAAAAGAGATGGTAGAAAATGTTCATTTAATTTAGAATCACATGAGGATAGCACCGAGCAGGAAGAAAAGTTGCGCAGATAACCGGAGGAAGGATCTTTCTTTTAAGGTAAGTGATAATGTATTTCTCAATGTTTCTCTATGGAAAAGTGTGATGCAGTTTGGAAAAAAGGTAAAGTTGAGTCCAAGGATCATTGGAAACTATTAAATCCCGGAGAAATTTGAATCAGTGACCTACAAAGTTGATTTACATCCATGTTTATCCTAGCTACACAATGTTTTTTAAATTTCAATGTTGAGAAAGTATATATCGGATCCATATCATGTTTTGAGTCCAGAGGTAGTTTAGTTGGAAGAGATTCATTCTTATGAGGAACAACCAGTCCATATTCTTGACCAAAGAGAGGATGTGTTGTGGAATAAGGTAATTCATTAGGTAAAGGTTGTGTGAAAAAACCACATGGTTGAATAAGAAACATGGGAGTCTAAAAAATTCTATTAAGGATAAATACCCCCACTTATTTTATAAGTGAATAGAATTGCAGGGATGCAATTCCTAAAGGGGGTAAGGATGTAATGACCTAGGTATTTATATAACAACAATTTTTATTTCTATGAATACTTATGAATAATATATTAATTTTACTTTAATAGGGATGCTATGTTCGATGGCGTACCCGACACGCAACAATGAGTTTCTCTGAAATCTCATGTAGCACACAAGGTAGAGTCATACTGAAAAATAATAACATAATATTATTATTTTAAATGGTAGTTAATCACTACCAGAAAACCGAGTTTCCACAACTCCACCCTTTAACACCACTAAAAAAGAACTGATAAAGGAACCCCCTTTATCATTACTTTTTTTAGCGCTGTTAAAGGGGACCCCTTTATTAGTGCTTTTTTAGTAGCACTGATAAAGGTGGGGGGGATTTATCATCAATTTTTCCTAGTGATGATAAGGTTTATATTTCAAAAAAATAATAATAATTTTTCACGAAAAATAATATATTGATATATAAGTATTTTTATATTGATATAAATATAATGTATATTTTTAAATAAGTTATAAATAAGATTAAATAAACTATTACATTTAATATATATAAAATTTAGTGAAAATGGATTTAAAATATTTAAAAAAATATTATTAATTAATAATTTTATAATTATAATCGACTAATAATCATTTAATAATAATTTAAAGATAGTAAAATTCATAAGAAATTAATAAAAGATCTAAAATAAGTTGAAAATGTAACTCAAACATCAAAAGACCACAACTTTTTATCCAGGTGTCCGTTTGAGCTCTAAAACATATCAAATCAAAGTCTACGATGAACTCTATGCACTAGTGACCTAAGAGATCCTTTTTTCACATTTTTTAAGGCCAAAAAGTCTACAAAGTCCTCTAAAACCGAGTTTTTAGTGAGGATACCTCGATTTGTTAACATTCAAAAAACCATAACTTCTGATCTGAATGTCCTCTAGGCCTATACTATATATAATATCGAATATTGTTTCATTTCGCTTCAATTTTACTGGTTGTGGAGTTGAAATAGACTTATGAATTAGAGGTTATAGTGGTTTTAACATTCTATGGCTTTTCAGATAGACACACATATATATATATATATTCATATATATATATATATCAGTGTGTGTGTTATATATATATGTATGTATGTATATATGTATGTATGTATGTATTTATTTATACACACATAAAAAACATATTATATAAATGTATTTGAAAATAATATTATAAATATATATTATTATAAAAATAAATATATGGATAAAATATTATAACTATATATATATATATAAATAGATATAAATATATATTAATATATGAATATATATATGTATATATTAATATATGAATAAATATATATGTTTTAATATAACTAAATATATTTATATTAATATGAATCTATATTAATATATGAATAAATATAACTATATATATATATAGGTATATCATTAAATGAAGAAAAATGCTAAATGTCTTCGTGGTAAAGGTGCAAGTGCACAAGGGGTGAGGTATCGAGTTTGAGTTCTAGTGGAAGCAGGGGCACGCTGGCAAGTTGGGGGGGTGGGGGTTGTGCGGGAAAGTGCAACGTGTAGGGTGAGAGGGAGGGGGCTCCTCCTAGCACTGATGGGGGGGGGGGGGTCAAGTGCTATTAAAAGATCCCCGTAGCAATATTTTTTTTAATTTTTTTTAATTTTTTTTGACTTTTATCAGTGCTTAAAAAAGAGATGATAAAAGGGGTCTTTTATCAATGCTAAAAAAGCATCGATGATGCACCATTTTATCATCCTTTTTAGCACTTATAACAGACACCTTTTATCGGCACTTTTTTTAGCGCTGATAAAAGGGGCCTTTATCAGCACTTTTCTGAATGCCGATAAAAGGGACCCCCTGCTAGGGTTTTTAGTGGCGATTTGGTGGGGGGAGGCCTGGGAACCACTTCTTTGGTGTAATCTCCCCCTCTACTCATTCCCCTCCACACTTTCCCATGATCTTCTTCCTCTCACTTTTTGGTGTACCTTTTTCTAGTGGTGGCTTTATCGGTCAAGGTTGGTGGTTCCAAGAGTGGTCATGTTTCTTTGTGAGACCATTCTGCTTCAAAATCTTCTCTGGCATCTTTCTCCTTCATCGCTCTCCGAGTCGGTCTGTGGCGGTGGTTTCAAGAGTCTTTGGGAGTTGCTGTTTTTTCGGTCTTCTATGTTCCAGGAGGCACGTTTTTCGTCGACTTTGTTCTGTTCCATACTGTGTCAGATGTTTTTTACAGTATTATCGATGTAAAGGGTTTATTTGCACCGGTTTTCTTTCTATTTGATTCGTGTAGGGATGTTAGGTCTACGATTGGCATAGTTCACTCTTGGAGGAGATCTGGTTTTCAATATTGATGAAGTTGATGTTTTTGGATGATGTTATGTGGTTTTCATTTTGATTTGAAGGTGAAATCGTGTTCTATCATTAGCGATGGTTTGAAGCCTTGGTGGGATGTTATAGTTTGTTTTTGAAAATGGAAACGAGCCCTTTCCAAGGGATTCTAATTTCTGGTGATGTGGTGATGACAAGGGGTGGATTGAAAATCTGGGAGAATGCCTCAAGGATAATCACGGACCAAGGAGATTCTGTGTGAGGGTTTTGAAGGTTGTATCCTATTTTTTTAAATTTGAAATCTGAATTTGTGTTCTGATGTTTTGGGGTAGATTTTGGAGCCTATTTGTGATGTTTGAAATTTGTTATCTTGGTGTTTGAAATTTGGAATATAGTATTATGAGGTTCCTAATCACCCTTAAATTGGTTTATTCAGAAAATGAAAAAAAGGATTTTTCGATAAAAGGGACCCCTTGCTAGGGTTTTCAGTGGCAATTTGGTGGGGGGAGGACTGGGTACCACTTCTCTGGAGTAGTATCCCCCTCTACTCATTCCCCTCCACACTTTCCCATGATCTTCTTCCTCTCAATTTATGGTGTGCCTTTTCCTAGTGGTGGCTTTGTCGGTCAAGGTTGGTGGTTCTAGGAGTGGTCATGCTTCTTCGTGAGACCATTCCGCTTTAAACTTTTCTCTGGCGTCTTGATCCTTCATCGCTCTCCGAGTCGGTCTGTGGTGGTGGTTTCAAGAGTCTTTGGGAGGTGTTGTTTTTTCGGTATTCTATGTTCTAGGAGGCACGTCCGTCGTTGAATTCGTTCTGTGTCATACTGTGTCAGATGATTTTTTGCAGTTTTATCGATGTAAAGGGTTTATTTGCACCAGTTTGCTTTCTGTTTGATTCGTGTGGGGATGTTAGGTCTACGTTGGGCATGGTTCACTGTTGGAGGAGATATGGTTTTCATCCTTGATGAGGTTGATGTTTTTGAATGATGTTATGTGGTTTTCATTTCAATTTGAAAGTGGAATCGTGTTCTATTGTTGGCGATGTTTTGAAGCCTTGGTGGGATGTTCCAGTTTGTTTTTGAAAATGGAAACGAGTCCTTTCCGAGGGATTCTGATTTCTGGTGATGTGGTAATGACGAGGGGTGGATTGAAAATCTGGGAGCATGCCTCAAGGAGAATCATTGAACAAGGTGATTCTGTGTGAGGGTTTTAAAGGTTGTATCCTATTTTTTTGAATTTGAAATCTGAATTTGTGTTTTGATGTTTTGGGGTGGATTTTGGAGCCTATTTGTGATGTTATAAATTTGGTATCTTGGGGTTTTAAATTTGGAATATAGTATTATGAGGTTCCCACTCACCCTTAAATTGGATTAATCAGAAAATTAAAAAATGATTTTAGGATAAAATGTACCCCCTATATCTTCACCTCGATTAACCGAGCTTTTCTAGCATTGTTAATGCCCTTTTCTAGCACTGATAAAGGCCGTATTTGCAGTAGTGAAAGCCTAGACATTGTATTAGGAGGAATGAATAGAACTAACCTTATTATGTTTAATTTTTTTTGTAAAATGTTTTTACATTTATCCAATAAAAATTATAGGCTTAAAATGAGAATGATTCTAGTTTTAAGCATAAATAATCTAATATTTTTCAAAGGTAGTTTGACTAGTTTTTTGTGGAGAACCCCTTTTAAATCAAGTTTTTATAAATTTTTATGTTCCTTTTGAAAAAATAAATTTATTATTTAGAATAAGGAAATCAAAATTTTTGTTGGGTAAATTTTTGGTATTTTTTTGATAAAGATCATTTTTTTAATGAATATGGAAAAATACTGCATTTTAAGTCAAAACTCTATTTTTTTCTGATTTATTTATAAGGTTAGATTATATTTTAATTGGTTTTAAAATTTAATTAGACTATATCTTTACCATTTAATATAATTTTGGTCATTTTAAGTAATTTAACTTTTTAATTAGACATAAACACAAGTCAATCTTTTGATAGTTATTATTTCTGAAAAACACGTTTTTTGTTTTTGACAACGAGAATTAATTTTAAATTAATTTCTACAACATTATGTTTTGAATTTGGAAAAATGGATTCTATATTTGGAATTAGGTGTTCAATACTATGTAAAAAGGTACCTTTTATTTTTAGACATTATGAATAGTAACTTCAGTAAATATTTTATTAATCATGGTTAAAGGGTAAATATGGTAAATAAGGGTAAAAAATTATATTATAATAATATTAAATTACCCTAACACATTTCCTAATCCTATTTTATGAGATATATCCGACTATGGCAATACTTGGGTCGATTTTAGGACCCCATGGAGTCACTTGTGCGTGCAAATGACATTTAATTACTTTTAATTTAATGTTAAGGAAAATATAACCTAAACATGTATCCTTTGGTAAAACAATTTTTATATGGGGTTATATAAGTTATATTTTTCACTATAAATAGTAATTATAAAGAAAAAAAATATTTTCCTAAATCATGGTTTTTTATTTATAATTTTTAGATATTAAATCAATAAATTTAATTATGACACAATGATGATGGAGTGATTGCTTCATTAATAAATGATTCAAATAAATGATATTATAATTGTTAAAATATATGTAATTTTTTATTTTGATACCATACAATAATTTCATATATTATAGTTACATGTTATATTTGTATTAATGATGTTTTTTTTGAATCAAACAAGTTTTTATGGATTATTAAAAAAGACATGATATGAAAAGTGTCAAAATTAACATAATTAATATTTTAAAATATAAAATATTTTATTAAATATTATAAAATTCTCAAAAAAACTAAGATTCATTAAAATAGTTATCATAGGTATATAATTTAATTATTGACACATTAATTGGTTATTTTTCATGTTTTGGTAACTATTTTGATTCTCGAAGTGTTAAATGCTTTATAAAACAATAAGAGTAAAAAAGTCTTAAATAAAAAAGATCAGGATGAAAAAAATATACAAAACCTATCTAATTATTATTTGATGATTTTATTTCGACTTATATATATCTTATATTCTAAATAACTTAATATTTACTCAATTATAATTGAAATAGAATTTATAATAAAATAATAATTCAAGATATTCCTTAAGTGACCCTCCTCCCTCTTATAAAAGGGAACCACCTCTAACCCATTACTCATACCTCTAAATCACCTTGTCTCGTTAAAACTATACAAAAACAAGCTCCCAACATCCTATATTTGTCACGACCCGTCCTCAGGGCCCGTGCCATGACTACCCCAAGACCGCCTTCCATAGGCCAGAGGCTATTGACTAGCACCAAAGGCGTAAATCCCGATAACTGGGAAGGCATTTCCTTTATAAAAGTATACAAAACACCACAGAGTACAAGCGGAAGTAAAACACTAAGTACAAAAAGGATGTTCTGAAAAGTAAAGGGGTTGGAAATACAAGCCCAACTGTAATGTACAAGGAAAAAGATAAAACAACCAGAAGGTGACAAGAAGCTCCTGGATCGTCCACCAAGGATCCTACCTGAAGGGTAGGTATAGATAGCACAGCTCCTGGATCGTCCACCACAGATCCTAACTGAAGGGTAGGTACAGATAGCCTCCACAACGCTCTCACTCGTCAACCTCCTCCGAGTGTCGTCTCATCGTGAAGTCCACCACCAGATACTGTCTCATCGTGAGGTCCACCTCCAGGTACCGTCCAGTCCTCGAACACTCGGCCTCTGTCTGTGCTGCCCGTCGTCTGCAACCAAAACAACGAGGTGCGGGCATAGCCCGTGCAGGGGTGAGTATAACGATACTCAGCAGGGACCCTGAGACCCTCAAGGTATCACTAAATCCAACAAGGATAACCACAAAGAAGATCTCAATAGATAACCTCTACCTAGGTATATGCCCATACATATACCCAAGTTATCAAGTAACCCATCTAAATCATGAGGAGACACAAAGATTATGAAATCAACGGATAACCACTACCCAGGTATATGCCCATACATATACCTAAGTTATCAAGTGACCCATCTCAATCATGAGGTAAACACAAAGGTCATAGAATCAGCTCAAACCAAGATTTTCATTATCGAAACTGTAACTGCTGAAGAGCCCCGTCTCTGTAGTGTATAGTGGTCCTGTCACGACTCCGAGGTATTGCTCACTAACCTAAGACTGCTGAGGTACTCCTCCTATTGAGTCCCGCGGGCCCGCCACCCAAACACAGTAGTGATTCCCGCTGGGGTATGCCACCCAAACACAGTAGCGCACACCCCCAAATAGCCTACAGAGGTACTATCTGGACGAGTACCGCGGGTCTGCACTGTCACACAGTAGTGATCCGTCCTCCATGGGTATGCACCCAAACATAGTAGTGCTCCATCCACTGGGCTAGTCGACTCACTCCAAGTCGAGTCGGTCAAGCAGTCGTCAGGTATCAGCCGGCTACACGGTCTCTGTACTCCGTACGCTTATCTCCGGGAGGGTCCGCTCCACGAGCTACTGGTCGATACTCTAAGTATCACAAAGTCCCATGAAGAAGTATCTCAAAGGACTGCCTCGTCATAGGGGTCTCAACGCAACAGACGGCGCGTCAATCGGACGCCCGGTCTGTGAGTTACTAGCCTTTTCATCCCAGGGGCCCGGTTGGATTCGTATGTGAACAAACCCAACCGTATCTCAACTATACCCCAAACTCTCATAGGGTATGCTCATAGGGACCGTTTCTCAACATTATCACCAACTCCGCTGACGGTTCATCAAACATACGTCCGGTCTGAAAGTTATCAGCTTTTCCGTACCAGGGGCCCGGTTGGATTTCGGGTACAATCCAACCCAGCCATACTCCAACTGCATCCAAATCTCAGGAGAAGTATACCAAAAGTTCCGTCTCATCAAGAGGAATCCAACAAAGTCGACGACACATCAATCGGACGTCCGGAGCTCATGTTATAAGCGTTTCCGCTCCGAGGGCCTGGTTGGATTCATGTTCGATCCAACCCAGTCATATTTCAAATGACACCGGTTAACCAAACCGGTCACACCATTGTGATCCATATAGAAAAACACACGAGATGGACTACCTCTTGGTCCCAAACAGATAGCCGGTGAAAAAGTTGCATTTCACCGCATCGTGCGCGAACTGGGCCTCATGGGCCCATGCCTCAACCTTGACTTAAATATCCAAAATTAGTCTTGAAACATCTGTCGTAATTCCAGGGTCGCAACGTCGCAGACGGTTTGTCATTCCGACACCGTATGAGAGAGATATGTCCGATACAAAATCCCGTAATAATAATAATAATAATATTATTCGGTGTTTCGTGGCCCCGCACCACGAACTAGAATTTAGTATCCAACATTAGACTTGAATCGACTGTATTAATGACAGGATTATATCGCCACTGACGATAAGACAATCGGACGTCGCACACATGAGTTATGGTGGGTCAAAGATTTAATAATAATATTAAATCTATTATTTTTCGAGCGCTTCAGGTACCCGATCCAAAAACCCGAAAAAGATATCCAATATTGGACTCATAAATTCCATCTCGAAGTCATGGTCGCACTGCCACTGATGGTTCGTGAAACCTATATCGCACGAAGAAGTTACAGACAAAAAAGTGTTTTATCATCAAACTTAATAATACCATTATTATATTATTAATTTTAATTGATTTCTTTCAAATACACCATGTCACGCACCACCCTTCTTCACGCACCACCCTTCTTTACGCATAGCCACCACCTTTGGTTGCCCGCCCAGCTACGCCTCCAGATCCTTCCGCACTCCATTTCGACTTCGATTTAACTCGGAAAAAAGATATGAACACATATCCTTGATCCTCGGGTCGAGATCTTCGTGTCCGTATGTCGCGCTCAGGGAAGCATTGAGTTTCCAGCATCAATAAATATTTGGATGCCTCCTTCCGCGAGCCATTTCGGCTTCGTTCCAAGCCCGAAAAATTAAACGATCGCATATTTGTGATCCTTGCGTCAAGGGCTTCGCATCCATATATTGCACTCAGAAAAACTTCGTGTTTCCAGCGTCAATAAATATTTGGCATTGAAGAATGCACGAAGAACACGTGAAGAATAAAAAGAAAAAGGAGAATGGTTTATGTGCGGGACAATGTCCATGTTCATTTGGTCATCATCATCGTGAATTTAAGATATGAAGAATCAATAAAACAAATTCAATCATATATAAAAACCCCTACATAGAAAAGTCATCACACGTCGTCGAACCGCGGAGAGAGGCAAGCATCGAGGTGGTTGGGCATCACGGAAGAACGGTACTCCTCATGGCGTCACCTCACATTCTTGCCTCAGTTGAAGGAGATTCCCTTCACTAAGAGGAAGATTGTGTTCTTCGTGGAAAGTAAGTTTTTCCTTCTAATCCTCCAAAGCTTCTACACAGATTAATTGCCCAACAATAAAATGAAAGGCTTCCTCTTAATTTAATAATTCCAAGCAATTCACAAATAAGTGGATCCAATTCATTAATTGAAATCAAGTTGGAAAAACTTATGGTAGACAGAGAAGAAGGTGAGGAGTTCACATAATTAAAGGGGAGTTTACAAATTAATTTAAGGGGTGATAAAAGGGGGGTTTAGGGAGTTGAGGGGGTGGTGAGGAGTTAGGGTCTTGTGTGGACCCCACCTATTATTTATCCTCACATGGGTAGTTGGTGGTTATGGGTCTCACCCTTAACTCCCCTTTGTAGGGTATAACTACCATATAAATAAAATTGTGTACCACCAATTTTATTTATTTAATTCTAAATCCCCAATTATTAATTCTCAACCAACTTCAAACACAACTGGGGTAAATGTCCCCTTCAGCATTTACCGGTGCCTCGAGTTCATCGGTGCCCTCGAATTTCAATTCCGAGTACCGGTTCAAAAGATAGGAAAACCCACACATACGTTTACTGAACGTACCCGAAAAAAAGTTCAGAAAATTATTATCAGTCACCCTCGACCCGCGCCGGTCAAGGTCAGGATCTTCCTAAGTGAAACACGCCCCAACGAAACCAACGGTACTCTCAGATTTTCAATCCGAGTTACCGTTTAAAAGATACGAATTTTACAATAAAATAATTGTCATTTAATTATTTTATTTGCGGCCAAAAAACTAACATTTTCTGGTGGCCTACACCGGCCAATGTTAGTATCTTCTTAAATAAACCATTCTCTCACGAGTTCAGTGGTTGTCTCAGATTTTTAATCCGAGCTACCGTTTGTGAGTTATAAGCATTTGAAAAATAAAATAATTTATTTAATTATTTTATTTACGGTTATGCCAATTTTTTTAATTTCTCATAGGAGGCCCGCGCCGACTAAACTTAAGTCACGCCTAGGGTAAACCAACCATCCTGAGCGCAAAGGTGCCCTAAAATTTATGATCCGAGTAACCTTTTAAGAGTTATTACACCTTTTCATTAAAAATGTTTACGCGCGTTAATTTAATCTTAACAAGACTTCAGAAAATTATTCCGGGCACACCGGGCCTCGGAATTAGGTGCCGTCAGAAACTGCATACTCGAAAAATTCCAATGAAATTAAGAAAAATATTTCCTTGAAATTTCCGTGTCATTACATTAATCCCACCTCAGGGCTTTACGTCCCCGTAAAGCTATAACACAAACTAGGGAAACAAAGTGGTACTAAGCACGAATCTGAATCTTCCGCTCCCATGTGCTCTCCTGGAGGTTCCCATGCTGCCAGTGAAAGCGCACCTGAGGAATCAACCGTTCATGTAGGACCCGCTCCTGTCGATCCTAGATCTCCACTGGAACCTCCGTGCATGTCGCCCTGTAATCGACGTCCAACTCCCTAAGGTCGATGATGTGTGAAGGATCATGCACGTATCTCCTCAGCCGAGGTACGTGGAAGATTTCATGCACCCGGTGCAACTGAGGTGGAAAGGTGAATCGGTAAACCACCTCGCCTACCCTGTTGGGGACCTAGAAAGATCCGTTGAACCTCGGAGATATCTCACCGCCTCGGCTACATCTCTGTTAACCTCATCGAGGTGAGACCCGTATAAGAATGTGATCACCATCCTCGAACTCTAGAGGTCTCCCTTTTCTGATTAGAACTGAAACTCAAACTCCTGCTGCCACTAGGGTAAGGCTGGCCGACCCAAGAATGATCAGCTAGACCCTCCCATGCACGAGTTTATCCTATGATGCCTGGGGTTTCCTTTTCTCCGATCAAGGAAAACCCATCCCGAAGTTTTCCTAATACCGTCAATTTGAGTATGAGCAGTGATTGCCCAATCCATACTCAAACTAACATCGTAAGGCCTCGACGCTGCCACCAAGAGGTCCTAACCGAGACTCTCGCCTCAAGGGTCAGATCACACCGACAGCGTAAGTGTGACTATCGAGTCTCCTCCCAAAGGTATCTCCATACATGAGGGTCAAGTCAACAGCTTAACCGGAAACTCTAGGTCTGGGACTAGATTCATGGAAGGACGGGATAATTCATATCGATGTCTGTGGCTATGGAAGCTAGTAGAAGACAAAGTCCGCACTTCGAATCATCCTTAAAGCCATTTCGGTCGCACTCCTTGACCGCATGCAGCTACTCTTTTCCCCTGCCCTCCAGCTCCCTGAGCCTGGAGGGGACAATAAAGGCGGGTGGTTGTAATATGTTAAAATGTACACCACCTCATGCTGCTCTCCTAGCTCTGCCTCCACGTCTGATGCTCTACAAATTTATATGTCCTTAAGATTTCCTCATCTTGAAACATTCGCACGCCCAAGTCTCTGAGACTGGCACCAGGTCGCTGCGTTCCAACTTCTAACATTATCTAGCTGTATTCATTCAACCAAAGAACATTCAACCTCAAGGTTCTCTCTAGCACCCTAACGTGAGTAGGAATGCATAGAGGAAAAATTGATGGCTCGAATCATATTCATCGAGTACCCGGAATGTTCGGTACGCCTCGATGAATTCTCAGCTACCGACACGTCGTCCTGCCGAAGTTGTATAAGCTCTATAAAACTCTCAGCCACCTCCTCAAGCCAGTCCTCAGCCGCTTGTGAATCAGGTTCACCTTGAAACTTGAGGGTATCTGATGTTATAACACGTGTAAGGCAGTAAGCTTACATGTGTCACCTACCGGTACCGCCGGTTGTAACTGCTGACCAATAGGTAGTGATGTATAGCAGACACACTACCCGAAGGTACTATCTCAGGCATCAGACCACGTACTGAAGCCTAATCACTATTCGGACCATCCTCAGGGTCATTCACTTGAAAAAACTAGTGGCCAATTCCACCATCCACTCTCCTGATGTCTCATCTAGGCAGAAAACTCTAGAAATCACCTCTAGCCAGTGCTCTGCTATCTGGGAATCTGCCTCGCCTCGTATCCTCAGAGGCCGCTGCTACTGGAACTCGTGCAACGCGCTTTTCCAGTGTGCACAGTTCTCTGGTTTAGCTGGTGGAATATGTTGCCCAACAGGTTGTGGTGCTGCTGGTACACCACCCGGGGTGCCAACATAGTAAAAAGGGCCCCGCACCGGAGCCTCGCCGCTCGGTGGGCCGTCATCGAGTACTATCTCAGAACTCCAACTCACTGTCTGCATGGATACATCCTGAAAAGATACAACACGGTCAAACGATTTATACTTGGTGAGATGACCTGGTTTGAGCTGACTTTAAAACTCTTGGAAACACACACGCAATCAGTGTTTTCGTGCACAAAGTCAAAAATTAGTAGTCAGGGTCCTGGTGTACGGATACGTCGGCCGCCGCACCAACAATGGACTCCATGAACTGAAAACCACACTTGGAACCCTTAACACTATTGCTTCACAGAAAGGGAATATCAGAGTTATAAGTTCTACGGTAGAACCGACTCCTTTGATACCAATTTGTCACGACCCGTCCTCGGGGCCCGGGCCGTGACTACCCCAAGCCCGACTTCTATAGGCTAGGGGCTGGCGACTAGCACCAAAGGCGTAAATCCCGATAACTGGGAAGGCATTTCCTTTATAAAAGTATACAAAACACCACAGAGTACAAGCGGAAGTAAAACACTAAGTACAAAAAGGAAGTGCTGAAAAGTAAAGGGGCCGGAAATACAAGCCCAACTGTAAAGTACAAGGAAACTGGTAAAACAACCAAAAGGTGACAAGAAGCTCCTGGATCGTCCACCAAGGATCCTACCTGAAGGGTAGGTACAGATAGCGCAGCTCCTGGATCGTACATCACGGATACTACCTGAAGGGTAGGTACATATAGCCTCCACAACGCTCTCGCCCGTCAACCTCTTCCGAGTGTCGTCTTGTCGCGAAGTCCACCACCAGATACTGTCTCATCGTGAGGTCCACCTCAGGGTACTATCTAGTCCTCGAACACTCAGCCTCTGTCTGCGCTGCCCGTCGTCTGCAACCAACACAACGAGGTGCGGGGATAGCCCGTGGAGGGGTGAGTATAAGGATACTCAGTAGGGACCCCGAGACCCTCAAGGTATCACTAAATCCAACAAGGATAACCACAAATAAGATCTCAATAGATAACCTCTACCTAGGTATATGCCCATACATATACCCAAGTTATCAAGTAACCCATCTCAATCATGAGGAGACACAAAGATTATGAAATCAATGGATAACCACTACCCATGTATATTCCCATACATATACCTAAGTTATCAAGTGACCTATCTCAATCATGAGGGAAACACAAAGGTCATAGACTCAGCTCAAATCATGATTTTCATTTTCAAAACCGTAACTGCTGAAGAGCCCCATCTCTGGAGTGTACATTGGTCCTGTCATGACTCTGAGGTACTGCTCACTAACCTAAAACTGCTGAGGTACTCCTCCTATTGAGTACCGCGGGCCAGCCACCGAAATAAAGTAGTGCTTCCCGCCGGGGTATGCCACCCAAACACAATAGTGCACACCCCCAAATAGCCTGCAGAGGTACTGTCCGGACGAGTACCATGAGTCTGCACTGTCACACAGTAGTGCTCCATCCTCCATGGGTCTTCACCCAAACAAAGTAGTGCTCCGTCCACTGGGCTAGTCGACTCACTCCAAGTCGAGTCGATCAAGCAGTCGTCAAGTCTCAGCCGGCTACACGGCCTCCGTACTCCGTACGCTCGTCTCCAGGAGGGTCCACTCCACAAGCTACTGTTCAATACTCCAAGTATCACAAAGTCCCACTAAGAAGTATCTCAAAGGACCACCTCATCATAGGGGTCTCAATGCAATAGTCGGCGCGTCAATCGGACGCCCGGTCTGTGAGTTACTAGCCTTTTCGTCCCAGGGCCCCAGTTGGTTTCGTGTGCGAACCAACCCGGCCATATCTCAACTATACCCCGAACTCTCATATGGTATGCTAATAGGGACCGTTTCTCAACGTGATCACCAACGCCACTGACGGTTCGTCAAATAGACTTCCGGTCTGAAAGTTATTAGCTTTTCCATTCCAGGGGCCCGGTTGGATTTCGGGTACAATCTAACCCGACCATACTCCAACTACGTCCAAATCTCAGGAGAAGTATGGAAAAAGTTTCGTATCATCAAGAGGAATCCAACAAAGTCAACGTCACGTCAATCGGAGTTCTGGAGCTCACGTTATAAGCGTTTCTGCTCTGAGGGCCCGGTTGGATTCATGTTCGATCCAACCCAGTCGTATTTCAAATGACATTGGTTAACCAAACCGGTCACACCATTGCGATGCATACAAAAAAAATGATATGGACTACCCATTGGTCCCAAACAGATAGCCGGTGAAAAAGTTGCATTTCACCACATCATGCGCGAACCGAGCCTCATGGGGCCCGCGCCTCAACCTCAACTTAAATATCCAAAATTAGTCTTGAAACATCTGTCGTAATTCCAGGGTCGCAACATCGCAGACGGTTTGTCATTCCGACACCGTATGAGAGAGATATGTCCGATACAAAATCCCGTAATAATAATAGTAATATTATTATTCGGTGTTTCGTGGACCCTCACCACGAACTAGAATTTAGTATCCAACATTAGACTTGAATCGACTGTTTTAATGACGGGATTATATCGCCACTGACGGCAAGCCAATCGGGCGTCGCACGCATGAGTTATGGTGGGTCGAAGATTTAATAATAATATTAAATCTATTATTTTTCGAGCACTTCAGGCACCTGATCCAAAAACCCAAAAAAGATATCCAATATTGGACTCATAAATTCCGTCTCGAAGTCATGGTCACACTGCCACTGACGGTTCGTGAAACCGAGATCGCACGAAGAAGTTACGGACAAAAAAGTGGTTTATCATCAAAATTAATAATACCATTATTATATTATTAATTTTAATTGATTTCTTTCAAATACCCCATGTCACGCACCACCCTTCTTCACGCACTACCCTTCTTTACGCATGACCACCACCTTTGGCTGCCCGCACAGATGCACCTCCAGATCCTTTCACACTCCATTTCGACTTCGATTTAACTCGGAAAAATGATACGAACACATATCCTTGATCCCTGGGCCGAGATCTTTGTGTCCGTATGTCGCACTCAGGGAAACATTGAGTTTCCAGCGTCAATAAATATTTGGACGCCTCCTTCCGCGAGCCATTGCGGCTTCATTCCAAGCCCGAAAAATTAAACGATCGCATATTTGTGATCCTTGCGTTGAGGGCTTCACAAACATATATTGCGCTCAAAAAAACTTCACGTTTCCAGCGTCAATAAATATTTGGCATTGAAGAATGCATGAACACGTGAAGAATAAAAAGAAAAAGGAGAATGGTTTATGTGCGGGACGATGTCCATGTTCATTTGGTCATCATCATCGTGAATTTAAGATATGAAGAATCAATAAAACGAATTCAATCATATATAAAAACCCCTACCTCGAAAAGACATCGCACGTCGTCGAACTGCGGAAAGAGGCAAGCATCGAGGTGGTCGGGCATCATGGAAGAATGGTTCTCCTTGTGGCGTCACCTCACATTCTTGCCTCGGTTGAAGGAGATTCCCTTCGCCGAGAGAAAGATTGCATTCTTCGTGGAAGGTAAGCTTTTCCTTCTAATCTTCCAAACTTCTCCACAGATTAATTGCCCACAATAAAATGAAAGGCTTCCTCTTAATTTAATAATGCCAAGAAATTCAAAACTAAGAGGAGCAAATTCATTAATTGAAATCAAGTTGGAAAAAATTATGGGAGAGAGGGAAGAAGGTGAGGAGTTCACATAATTAAAGGGGAGTTTACAAATTAATATAAGGGGTGATAAAAGGGGGGTTTAGGGAGTTGAGGGGGAGGTGAGGAGTTAAGGTCTCATGTGGACCCCACCTCTCATTTATCCTCACATGGGTAGTTGGTGGTTATGGGTCTCACCCTTAACTCCCCTTTGTAGTGTATACCTACCATATAAATAAAATTGTGTACCACCAATTTTATTTATTTAATTCTAAATCCCCAATTATTAATTTTCAACCCACTTCAAACACAACTGCAGTAAAGGTCCCCTTAAGATTTTACCGGTGCTTCGAGTTCATCGGTGCCCTCAGATTTCAATTCTGAGTACCGGTTCAAAAGATAAGAAAACCCACACGTACGTTTATTGAACGTACCCAAAAAAAGTTTGGAAAATTATTATCAGTCACCCTCGACCCACACCAGTCAAGTTCAGGCTCTGCCTAAGTGAAACACACCCCAAAGAAACCAACGGTAGTCTCGGATTTTCTATCCGAGTTACCGTTTAAAAGATACGAATTTTACAATAAAATAATTGTCATTTAATTATTTTATTTGCGGCCAAAAACTAACTTTTTCTGGTGGCTTGCGCCGACCAAATTAAGTATTTTCTTAAATAAACCATACCCTCATGAGTTCATCGGTTGTCTCAGATTTCTAATCCGAGCTACCATTTGCGAGTTATAAGCATTTGAAAAATAAAATAATTTATTTAATTATTTTATTTACGGTTATGCCAATTTTAGAATTTCTCACAGGAGGCCCGCGCCGACTAAACATAAGTCGCGCCTAGGGTAAAACTGACATCCTGAGCACAACGGTGCCCTCAGATTTCTGATCCAAGTAACCTTTTAAGAGTTATTACACTTTTTCAGTAAAACTGCTTACGCGCGTTAATTTAATCTTAACAAGACTTCAGAAAATTATTCCAGGCACACCGGGCCTCGGAATCAGGTGCTGTCAGAAACTGCGTACTCGTAAAATTCCAAAGAAATTAAGAATAAAATTTCCTTGAAATTTCCGGGTCTTTACATTACTCCCACCTCAGGGCTTTACGTCCCCGTAAAGCTATAACACAAACTAGGGAAACAAAGTGGTACTAAGCACGAATATAAGCATTCTGCTCCCATGTGATCTCCTGGAGGTTCCCGTACTTCCAGTGAAAGCGCACCTGAGGAATCAACCGTTCACGTAGGACCCGCTACTGTCGATCCTAGATCTCCACTGGAACCTCCGTGCATGTCGCCCTGTCATCGACGTCCAACTCCCTAAGGTCGATGATGTGTGAAGGATCATACACGTATCTCCTCAGCCAAGGTACGTGGAAGATTTCATGCACCTGGTACAAATGAGGTGGAAAGGTGAAGCGGTAAACCACCTCGCCTACCCTGTTGGGGACCTAGAAAGATTCGTTGAACCTCAGAGATATCTCACCGCCTCGGCTACGTCTCCGTTAACCTCATCGAGGTGAGACCCGTATAAGAACGTGGTCGCCATCCTCGAACTCTAGAGGTCTCCCTTTCCTAATTAGAACTGAAACTCAAACTCCTGCTACCACGAGGGTAAGGCTGGCCGACCCACAAATGATCGTCTACACCCTCCCATGCACGAGTTTATCCTTTGCTTCCTGGGGTTTCCTTTTCGCCGACCAAGGAAAACCCATCCCGACGTTTTCCTAATACCGTCAATTTGAGTATGAGCAGTGATTGCCCAATCCATACTCAAACTAATGTCGTAAGGCCTCGACACTACCACCAAGAGGTCCCAACCGAGACTCTCGCATCAAGGGTCAGATCACACCGTCGGTGTAAGTGTGACTATCGAGTCTCCTCCCAAAGGTATCTCCAGACGAGAGGGTCAAGTCAACGGCTTAACCAGAAACTCTAGGTCTGGGACTAGATTCATGGAAGGAATGGATAATTCGTATCGATGTCTGTGGCTACGGCAGCTAGTATAAGACAAAGTCCACACTTCGAATCATCCTTAGAGCCATTTCGGTCGCACTCCTTGACCGCATGCAGCTACTATTTTCCCCTGCCCTCCAGCTCCCTGAGCCTAGAGGGGTCAACAAAGGCGGGTGGTTGTAATATGTTGAAATGTAAACCACCTCATGCTACTCTCCTAGCTCTGCCTCCACATCTGATGCTCTACAGATTTATCTTTCCTTAAAATTTCCTCTTCTTGAAACATTCGCACGCCCAAGTCTCTGAGACTGGCACCAGGTCGCTGGGTTCCAACTTATAACATTATCTAGCTGTATTCATTCAGCCAAAGAACATTCAACCTCAAGGTTCTCTCTATCACCCTAATGTGAGTAGGAATGCATAGAGAAAAAAGTGATGGCTCTAATCGTATTCATCGAGTACCCGGAATGTTTGGTACGCCTCGATGAATTCTCAGCTACCGAAACATCATCCTACCGAAGTTGTATAAGCTCTAGAAAACTCTCAACCACCTCCTCAAGCCAGTCCTCAATCACCTGTGAATCAGGTTTGCCTTGGAAATTTAGGTTATCTGATGTTAGAACACGTTTAAGGCAGTAAGCTTACATGTGTCACCTACCGGTATTGTCGGTTGTAAGTGCTGACCAACAGGTAGTGACGTATAGCTGACACACTACCCGAAGGTACTATCTCAGGCATCGGTCCACGTACTGAAGCCTAATCACTATGCGAACCATCCTCATGGTCATTCAATGGAAAACACTAGTGGCCAAGTCCACCATCCACTCTCCTAATGTCTCAGCTTGGCGGAAAACTCTAGCAATCGCCTCCAGCCAGTGCTCTGCTGTCTGGGAATCTGCCTCACCTCGTATCCTCGGAGGCCGCTGCTGCTAGAACTCATGCAACGCGCTCTGCCAGCGTGCACAGTTATCTAGTTTAGCTGGTGGCATCTGCTACCCAACAGGTGGTTGTGCTGCTGGTACACCACCCGAGGGTGCCAACATAGAAAAAAGGGCCCCGCACCTGAGCCTCACCGCTCGGTGGGCCGTCATCGAGTACTATATCAGAACTCCAACTGACTGTCTGCATGGAGACATCCTGAATAGATACAACATGGTCATACGATTTATACCTGGTGAGATGACCTGGTTTGAGCTGACTTTAAAGCTCTTGGAAACACACACACAATCAGTGTTTTCGTGCACAAAGTCGGAAATTAGTAGTCAGGGTCCTGGTGTACGGATACGTCAGCCGCCGCACCAACACTGGACTCCCTGAACTGAAAACCACACTTGGTACCCTTAACACTATTACTTCATAGAAAGGTAATATCAGAGTTATAAGTTCTACAGTAGAACCGGCTCCTTTGATACCAATTTGTCACGACCCGTCCTCAGGGCCCGTGCCATGACTACCCCAAGCCTGCCTTCCATAGGCCAGGGGCTGGCGACTAGCACCAAAGGCGTAAATACCAATAACTGGGAAGGCATTGTCTTTATAAAAGTATACAAAACACCACAGAGTACAAGAGGAAGTCAAACACTAAGTACAAAAAGGAAATTAGGATGGGGGGCTTACTTCTGAGAAGGAGGCCCAATTTTAAAGGAAATTAGGATGGGGGCTTACTCCTGAGAAGGAGGCCTAGGTTAAGGGGACTTGTAACTTGGGGCTTACACCTGAGAAGGAGGCCCAATGTTAAAGGAAATTATGACTGGGGCTTACTTCTGAGAAGGAGGCCCAGGTTAAAGGGACTTGTAACTTGGGGCTTAATCCTGAGAAGGAGTCCCAATGTTAAAGGAAATTAGGACGTGGGATTACTCCTTAGAAGGAGGCCTAGGTTAAGGGGACTTGTAACTTGGGGATTACTCCTGAGAAGGAGGCCCAGGTTAATGGGACTTGTAACTTCGGGCTTACTCCTGAGAAGGAGTCCCAATGTTAAAGGAAATTATGACCGGGGCTTACTCCTAAGAAGGATTCCTAGGTTAAGGGGACTTATAACTTGGGGCATACTTCTGAGAAGGAGGCCCAAATCAAAATATCTTCTCATCACAAAGGATGAGGTTATATAGGAAACCCCTAACCGTGGTGACATAAAGCTTGTAAGTCACGAGGTTTTGGGAGAGGTTCTCATATAATTCCTTTCAAATAAGATAGCCAACAAAGGAACCATGCCATAAATGGCTATGAAGAGGGTTTTAAAGGCCATGTATTGAAGATGAGAGGTGGATTTGAGGAAAGGAGGTGACTAGGAAAGAGGTGTTCAAGTATCATTCTGGAGTACAATTCCTAGTCGTGCAAGTAGACTTGCGTGACATGATTCACCTTGGGCGATGAAGAATCCACTGGGTAATACTTGGGAGACTTTGAACTCAAGCCCTTAGTATCATCCCTAGAGGTTTCCAGAAGGATGGCGCGCAAGTTCCCTTAAGAGGGCAAGGCAGCACACAAGTGTCTTCATTTCCCTTAAGGGGTGGACACTTAGGCACACAAGTATTAATAAGTTCTAACACTTAGGCCTTATTCTTCCTCTTTAGAGCTTCCATTCTAGGTAAATAATTACCGTAGAAGTTTTAGGAAGACTTCATACAAAGACTTGGGTGACCAGAGCTTGAATCCAAGTTTTATAAAGTTCATCCTTGAAATGGGGGGCCCACAGGGGATATTTATAAGCCACTGGGCACCTTGGGTAAAAAAGATTAGGGCGCACAAGTGACTTGTGCGGCACGTAGGAAAATTGCGTGACTCCCTCCAAATGGGTTCCTGGTCCATGCCTTTGTCAATTTTTGATGTTCTTAAAAGGGTGACCCTCATTGTGCTTAAGGTATTCCCCTTTGACATTCGTTGGACTCTGTGACAGAAAGGAGCATCAACAAAATCCCCCCCCCCCCTCAGAGTTGGATCCGAAAAAGGAATGAGGATTTGACTTTGATGAAAATGAGAAAACAGGGTTAAACGACACGCAGGTTGCGGCGCGCAGGTTCCAGCGTGTAGGGTTACTGGATCGCCTATATATATGGGCATCACTTTGCGCAAACCTCATACCTCCAAATATTTTGATCTCTCATCGCGCAAGTGTGTTTATTTTCTCGATCGATAACTCTTCATTGTGTCGCACTTCTCCAGTAAGTATTTTGACTTGCGTACCATCATTAACCTGACATTACTTGTGCGAAAATACATGCACGGAAAAACTTGCGTGACAAAACTTGTGCGGCTTAAGGTATTATCCATTTTTTTTGTTTCCTTCACAAATATTTAATAAAACAGACTTAATTAAAAGTTAATTGTTTGATCTTTGTGCAGATTCAATGGCTCCCAAAAAAATTGGATCAGCTGATGAGTTGTCCAGAAAGAGAATAAATGACATGATGAATGTCGTTGGACATGATTATTATGATATCTGCAATAGCACTCTCCCAGATTTGGAAAATTACTTGAATAAATATCATGCCAATTTCCCATAGAGCATCTACATGACTTTATATGTCCATGGTCATCTGCAAGAAGTCAACATTCTAGAGGAAAATAATTATATTACTCATTCCTGGTTTTAGACATAAATCAATTTCTCTTCATCAAATGTCTCAGTTTCAGGATCATTTGTCAATGCTGGAATAGTAGAGAAGGCATACATAATTCATCATAGCCCATGTGCTGCAGATCTGAATCCTCACACGCCTGAGCTGTAGCCGCATTGCTATCCCGCTATTTTCCGAAATTCTCAGATGGACCAATCTAAGGGATGGAAGAAGAGTTAAGATTTCCATCCTAGAGGAGGTGTGAAGCCGACTTGGATGTGGGAATATTGGGTGCGACAAACCTATGCAGAGTTTGTCAATGATATGAAGGGAGCTACAATATATGAAACCATTTAGGCTGGGCAGACATATGTTTACAGGAATGACTATTTTGTGACGGAGTTAATCAGTCGTTGGATACCGAAAACAAATTCTTTCCATCTGACTCATGGAGAAGTAGGCATCAGTTTGTGAGATGTCTATAAGATCTTGAGGGATACAATTTTGGGGGATATGTATGATGAATTCATCCCCCCAAGGTGACCTGGAATGATTCGGAGAAGACTCCAACTTTGGATTGAGAGTTAATGAAAATTTTCCACAAGCTTAAGAATACCAAAACCATGAAAACCCACTCTAGAAAATATATCCATCCAGAGGAATGGATGGACATGTTTCTGATCAAGAAGAAGGAGAAGGGGCCCACCTGTACTCGTCCTACCAGCTACCCCAGAGCAAAGAAGAGGGGTGCTCTTGGCACATTCTGGCCAACTCTAGAAGCGGGAGAGTTTGAAAAGCGGGGGTATGAAGTGGATCAAAGAATCCCAGAGAAGACCCATCTGGCGGAATTCATAGACTTGTGGCTCAGTGTTTATCTTCTTCCAGTTAGGGATTTGAAGGGAGGCATCAGGCTAGAGACCTTCGTTGTTGTAGCCAAGTTGGATGAGAGAAAAATGGTTCGGTTGGCCACCTCAGTTTGGGCGAAGATTCACAGAATCTTACTCCATGTCTATATTGGTAAGTCTCCTTTGAGAATAGTGGGAACATTCCATGTTTTTTTGGGATGGATCACCACTTAATTTAGGAGATACTCTATACAGAGCAGAGTACAGGTTCTTGGAAGTTCTTTTAGGCCATCGATGCAAGCATTTTCTAGAATTTATCCATTGTCCCTCAATTCATATGATCTGAAGGTGAGGCTGAGCATGTTCAAGGAATTTAATTTCTTTCTTTATGGAAACCCACCAAACCAGAAGTCTGTTGATGATGGAACAACTATCCTGGAATTGGGGTCCTATATGCCGGCTTGTAGAGTTGGTGTATTGGCCACCAGAATTGACGGAGAGATTATTTGCGAGGCCTGTGCTCCATATTGATTTGCACTCCAAGTATCTACAACAGATTGTTGTATCCCCTCCCGTACATGTTAGGTCAGTGCAACATCCAATGGTTTTCTGAAAACTATGGTTGCTGACAGCTATGGAGAAGACCGGGGTAGTGTTTGATCTACCAGTTGCTGGAGAGATGAGTCAATTTACTAAATGGTATTTCGAGAACTGGGTAGCATCATACCTGGCAGGGGTATTGAATCTTCCTGTCTCCCAGGTGGGGAGTAAAAAGAGAAGTGTCAGGAAAGAAACCTTTCATCTGGAAGGTGATTCTTCCTCACCCGGAGCTGATTCATCGGGTTCTTCACCCGGGGCTGATTCACCAGATTCCCAGGATGGGGATGATGAGGCACGACATGTGTCAAAACGGCCTCATTCCAGATATAATCCTCCTTCCAGAGTCAAGATACTTACTCCATTGACTCATGGTGAGTTATATCATTGATGCAATTTAGTTGCCATTATTTTATAGAGAAACAAGTTTCATTTTCTTATCCTTTATCTATGATTGCAGGAGTTGGGAAGAAGTTGAAGTCCTAGATTGTAGGACCCTCCTTGCAGCCTTCTGGTGCACATTCTGAGTATTTACGACCAGAGGCTATCCAGACATGGTAGATTTTATATTGTGATACTGAAACCTCCTGGATGGATTTATGCGAAGGGCTACATATCCCTGGAGTGGGGGATCTTTGGGCTTCTGCTGATATCCGCTTTGAGGATAACCCCAGTGAAGTGCGGTCTTGCATCAGAGAGCTAGAAATGCTCATATATTCCACTGATGATTCCATTCCTATCACCAAGAGGGTGAACGAAATTATGGATCATGACACCACTGAGGGGATTGGTGCTTCGGTAGACGAGGAGTGGCACGATTACGTGGCTCCTGAAGATTTAAAATTTTTCCTTATTTTATTTACAATTTGATTTCAGTCAAAGCTTTGTTACTCAAGGAAATTACTTTCTTCATCCTATAGCTTGTTAAGGAAGAAACTAATGAGTTCCCTTCACTGTAGTACAACCATGGCGGCACTTCTCTTGGAGTCCCTGAATCTTCTCGTGAGCCAGGAGAAGTATCTCCAGGAAAAAAAGTCATGGACGAGGATTTAGACAGGGCTTTACACTCTCTGATACCTGTATTTGGAGGTGAAAATGTCAACACACCAAAAAAGTCAAAGAAGAAAAGACATCAAAGGAAGAAGTCCATAGCTAAACACTTCATCAGTAGTGGTAAGTCCTTTAGATAGTCATGAATCCTAACTCATGAAAAGTTTTCTCATAATTCTTGGGATTACAGGGGCTTCTTCGATTTCTCCTTTAAGGGAGAGGAATAACCCTCCTCTAAGGATGATGGAGGGTGCTAGTGAACAGTAAAAAATTGATCCTGAAGAAACTATGAGAGAAGAAGAGCCAGTGTCTGTTCCCAATACTGATCCTGTTGCTACTGCAAGGAGAGAAGAGCCCACTTCTGGTAAATTAATAATAATTCATAGAACATTGAATGAAAACATCAACTGACTTCCATTATGTGATGCTTTAGGTTCAACACCTGCACCAGAACATTTGGCGACCACTGCAACTAACTCCTAAATTTTCTCTGAGGAATCTATCTAGGGTCAGAGGTCGCAGGAGGAGGGTCGCCAAGAAGACATGTCAAATTCTCCCACTGGTGAGACTATCTAGGAATCTGGGATATAACTGGATGAAATGATGAAACTTGGCGCATCTTTTGAAGAAATGTTAGATCATGTTAAATTACCATGTGATTTAAAAGATTTTTGACATGAGTGTTACCCTTCGTCCTATTAATTTTTTTTATTACATCTCTGACCATGATTGGTTGAAATGTGCAGTTCCGTCTGAGAAAGATGCTGATCTGCCGATGCATGAAGGGGGTAGAGACAACCCTATCATTACGGAGACACTAGCTCAAGTAGAGCTTAACCCAAAAGAGCTTCATGAAACCCATCCTGAAAATCCTGTTGAAGCTAGGAAATATGGGGAGGATCCTTCTCATGCTGCTGATCTACCATTGGGTAAAAGATGATAATATGTGTGGTTGTACTTAATTTGCAAGACAACTAATCAAATTTTGTTATCCTTTGAATCTAACCAAAGATTTCAATTGACTATGTAGGGCTATCAACTTCAGTGGCTAGATCTGGAGGTGAAGCCTCAGCCTCAGCCCCAATGGGAGTAGAAAGTGAAGTATCAAGGGTCAGGGGGGATGGAGTAGAACATGGCACTTCCTTAGGTGCATTAATCCCGGACTATATTACCCCCGGTGATAGTGTTGCTGAATCAGACCCAGAGGTGCAAAGGGCACTCCAATTCTCACGTCGCAAGGCTTGGAAGAATATATGGAAGATCATATCTGTAGAGCCTCTTGAAGATATATCTTCGAAGATCCCATGACTTTCATCCTTGTTTTTCATACTGGGACTTGACAGTTTTGGATATCAAGAGATCCATACCGCAGTGAAACAAGTCATCTTAAGGAGGGAGTAGGTTTAAAAGTGTCGTCAAGAACTGATCAGAGCGAGGCTGCTGACCAATATCGGCGAATTCAAGGCTGAAGTGTCCTGAGCTGAGTCTGATCATGATGAAAGATGAAGGTTCTAAATCATAAAATCACAGATGAAGTTGTTCAACAGATGCACCTTCAGCAATATCTAGATTCCATTACTGGGGAACTTGACCAGTTTAACAATTCATTGGAAGGAGTCCAAATGGATGGTATGAAAGCCATCACAGATGCCAAGAAAGCAATCCATCAAGCTGAAAAGAGTGAAGCTGGTTGAGTGAATGAACTTCAAGTGGCTGCTGATGAAGCTCAAGATGTCGTAAATCAAATGAAAAGTTATGTTGAAAGCCTCTTGTAATTCTTGAAAAAGAGAAGATACTTTAATCTGTGGATGTTCTTCTAATCTTGTGCATTAATGAAAAATAAATTTCATCTTCAATCATTTGTTCCTACATTCTCTTGCTAACTACTTAATCTTTTTACCTAGGAAAATGGTCCTAGTAAGCATAGTTTTATTTTTCCTAGGATTATACAAAGAACCCCACAAACTTTACATCTTTTTATTGCTCAATATTTCCTAAATCATAAAAAATGTACATTTAGCGAGGTGGGACTCGACTTTTATTCAGAGTTACTTTTATAGGTTCCCAATTTAATGAGTACCATATCTCTTGTTGGCAGTTTAAAGTCATGCATGTAGGACATAAGAAGGCTAATGTTTAAGGTTGAATAGCATTGACTGGATGGATTAAAATTGACTCAATTCGTTGATAATTTGTTTGAAAACATATTACCACATTCAAGTATGGGGGAAAACATGTAAACGATGACTTAAGAAATTTTGAATCTGAGGGATGATATGAAAAAAGGGATAAAAGGTATTATAGGAAGTTTTTACTAAGTGTGAAGTTACCACTATTTGAATAACCTGTTAGGGTGTTGAATTATGTAGGGACACTAAAGGGAATTGGCTGTATAGTAAAATAATATCATCTTTTGGCTGACAGGTCTATTATGTATACTACTTATGCAAGGCCACCTAAGGGCACGTGCTGCATAGTCAGACAAAAGAACTCTCAGAAATTTTACTTTTCTATTGCTAAAAGCCAGTGAAAGTTTATAGAGATTCAAATTTACCAAAGAATAGAGTCTGTTGTATGGATAGAGGTACTTGAATATGGAGAGGATATTCCTAATCAAGATTGTCAAAGAATTGGATGAATGTCACTCATACGAAGGGATGACCAAAACATAGGGAAGGGAAATATAATCCATAGACTTGAATACTTTTAGATCCTGAAAAAGAGTATGGGAAAAATATGTTAAGGATGGCTATTTTGGTGGATCCCTACATATCGTCGTTAAGACCAATAAGGACAAAAGAGGGTTTCCCTCCAAGAATGAAATTACCACTATTTGAAAAACCTATTTGGGGGATTGAATTATACAGTACCACCAAAGGGAATTGGTTATATAGTCAAATAATAGCATATTTTGGCTGATAGGTCTGTTATGTATACTATTTATTCAAGGCCGCCTAAGGGAACATGCTGCATTCTCAGGAAAAAGAATTCCTAGGTGTCAGAAATTTTGTGACCAGAAGTCAAGAAAAGGGTTATGGATATCTGGAAGTATTTAAGGTTAGGAATATGACACATGAAAATGGGTATTGTCCAATGCATGAAGGAGATACATTGACCAATGCTGACCATAATCATGTTGTGGCTGGGTCCTGAATTGAGATGATGGACTTCACTACATATCTCATTAGGATGAGAATTAAGCCATAAATAGTTCTTGAAATACAATTTAACGTTATGTGGGATGAGAGCGTAGGAGATCTTAGTTTAGGGTCGTAGAGGTCAGACCATAATGAGGGATACACTTTTTGTGTTTGTTATAAACCAGATGTGAATAAATACTAGGATTTTCAACCACATTCATGTGCTCATAGAGGGAATTTTCTACCAAGGGACTAAAAGTAGAGGTTGGGGTTAGGCCCAAAGACTTAGGGTTGGATTTGAGGGATGCTCGAATGTTATTATATATCCCATAGGGATGGGAATCAATCCATACGTATTTCTTGAAATATCCTATGTACAAATTTGGTTCGTACATGTGAAGGGTGAAAGGGGACTTAAGTGCAATGATGGTTGGACCCAAGATTAAGGGTTCAGGCATTTCCATGTATGCACGTAGTCCTTGGAATATGACATGATTGGAGATCAATGTCAATAATGATTCCCTCTCAGGTGAGGGTGTCGGAGACTGTTGTAGTTTATTGTAATACAGGACAAAAGTGCGAATATTTTAAGGTCATATGAATGTACCAGTGCTGCATAGTTTAACATCATATAGCTAGGACGTATTGCTATGCAGTTTAATGTCTTTCAGCGAGGACAATGGGGGAATATATGGTTTAATTTCATATAGCATGGACGATGGTGCTGCACAGTTTAGTTTCATGTAGCAGGGACAAAATGGATGTACATAGTTTAACGTCATGTAGGATGATGGTGAACCAATGTAAAGATATTGGTTCGGGGGGGGGGGGGGGGGGTGGGGGGTGGGGGTGGGGGGCTTCACGGATCAACATTGTCTGAGATAGAGGTGAACCGATGTGAAGATATTGGTTTTGGGCTTGAACCTCGGAAGGTTGCCTACGTACCCAGCCTAGAAGACAAGGATCAAAGTCCGTGTAGTTCGATTGAGAATGAATTGGTGATCAAGTTGTATTTGAGGACAACGACCCAAAGATGGTGTTGGGACTTACGTGTGGTTAGCGGCCTAGGTAGGGTGTTATGTTTGAAGCTTACTCTAAGCTCATGTGATTCATGCTCGGTGTAAGAAACAAGAGGTAGAAACAACCCTAACAATGCATAGTTTAACGTCATGTGGGACAAAGGGTGCTGTACAGTTTAGCATCATGTAGCTAGGACGTATTTTTGTGTATTTTAACATCTTGTAGGACATGTGTACAGTTTAACATCATGTAGGACGTATTAAGGGACTTTTTCAATGTTTAAACATCAATAAGGACAAATATGTACAGTTTAACATCATGTAGGATGTATAAGGGACTGTTTACAGTTTAACGTCATGAAGGACAATTATTTACAGTTTAACGTCATGTAAGAAATATAAGGGACTATTTATAGTTTAACGTCATGCATAACGATATCATTTTTGTTACAAAAAATACTTCTTTAGGAATCTGGCATTGGATGGAGTCGTGATGAGTTATCCATTCACTGAGATTAAAGAATAAGCTCTATTTGAGTACACCTTATGTATCGAATAAGGTCCTTCCCACTTTGTCTTATGCTTTGGAGGTTTATTTCCTGGTATCATTGGAGTTCTGAGGACCAATACCAATTCTACTTGAATGAATGAATGAAGATGAACTTTTTTATTGAAATCCCGTGCTATTCGATTCTGATAGACTTCCAAGTGGTGCAGGGTGGAAAATGTTTTTAAATCTAATGATTCCAATTCATCAAATAGCTTCTGTGATTGTTCATATATGGATGAATAATCACAAATGGATACTCTGAGTGAAGGTATTTGAACCTCAATGGGAAAGACTGCTTCTGTTCCATATACTAATGAACATGGAGTTGACTGTGTAGTAGTGCGGGTGGTGGTCCGATAAGCCCATAAAGCATGAAAAAGTTTATTAGGCCATGATTTCTCATCTTTATCCACCATATTTCTTAGTATGTTTGAAAGAGTCTTATTGAAGGCCTCTATTTGTCCATTGGCCATTGCATGATATCGAGATGAATGGTTGGATTTGATGTTGTATTCTTGATACAACTTTCTCACCTCGAATGAACAGAAGTTGGTGCCATTGTCCTTCAATATGGTATGAGGGACACCAAATATGGTAATGATGTTAGACTAGATGAAGCTAACAATGCCTTTAGAACTAAATTATTTGAGAGGTATTGCCTCTGCCCATTTAGAAAAGAAGTTAGTAATAGTAAAAAAATACTTAAACTGCATGGATATATCCGGAGGTTATGGTCCTACTATATCCATTCCCCATGTGGAAAATGGACATGAGTATTTAGCAGTGTGAAGAAACTCCGGGGGTTGATGAATGAAGTTGGCACATACTTGGAAATAATGACACTTCTTAGTGAAATAAACACAATCTTGCACCAAGTTTCCTTGAATTCCTCTTTATTCATTCAAATTTATAACAAGTGACATGTCAAGGATTGATTTTTTCTTCTCAGGATCAACTTCGATACCACGATGGTGTATAACAAAGTCAAGAAATTTTCTTGAGGTTACCCCGAAAGCATATTTCAGGGGGTTTATCTTTAAATTTTGTTGTCGAAGTTTGTTGAATATGATTTACAAATCATCCAAGTGATCATAATGTTGTCTAGATTTAACCACCAAATCATCCACATAACATTCAACAATTTTCCCTAAAAAGGGTTTGAATATATAGTGCATGAAACGTTGATACGTTGCACCTGTATTCTTCAGGCCAAAGGGAATTACCCGATATCAAAACACACCTTGAGGAGATCTGAAGGCTGTAGACTCTTTATCTTCTGGGGCCATTCATATTTGATTGCACCCATAGTATCCATCCATGAAGGAAAGAGCTTCGTAGCTAGTCGTTGCATCAATTAAGAGTTCTATGATCGGAACTGATAAATCATCCTTGGAATAATGTCAATTAAGATCTCTCCAGTCAATGAAAAATCTAATTTGTCCATTATTCTTTTTCAAAAGGACAATTTTGGCCATCCATTTGGGATATTGAACTTCTATGACGAAGTTTGCCTTGATAAGATTATCAACTTCATCTTCAATTTTGGAGGCATAAGTTGGGTGTGTTCTTTTTGCTGCTTGCTTAAATCCTCGATGTTCTTATGGAAAACCCAAATGATGAGTGGAAACATCAGGATCAAGACCTGACATTTCTGTATAATTCCAAGTAAATACATCTTGATTTTTCTTTAGAAAAGAAGTATACATTTCTTGATCTTCAAGAGTCATGGCTGCCCTAATTAAAGTGTGGCGTGGATCTTCTTTTGTACCTAGATTTATTTCTATGAGTTCATCCATAGTGGTAGAGATACCCTCTTCAAATGCTGGATAAGCATCCCTGATATCTTCCTCTTCTTCTTCAATATGTGTTACTTTTTCTATTTCTACTTGCATAGTAGATGACGAAGCAGAATTCCCATGGTCCGGGAGAAGTTAAAATTTGAACATCTTGAAGAAAAAGAAGCCATTTTTGATAGTATTGATGATGAAGGGTCTTCCTAGGGTGATAAAGAAGAGATGATGGATTGAGAATTGACATCATTGTTTTCCTCTGATATTTTTATAACTTCTTTTGACCTTGTTGATGAAGTATAGAATTTATGGATTTCAGCGGATGAAATGAAGACATCTCTTTCTAAGATTTCATCATTGCTTAGTGAATCAATAATTTCTCCCATGCTGTCTGGTTTCGTATCCATAATTGACATTATGGAAGTTTTTATAATAGTATCTATATTTAGGTTTATCTTGTCAATTTGACTGATAGGAAACACATAATCTATACTCACATGTATGAATGAGTTTACTGGAATCATTTACAAAACATTTGGAGCATTAATTTTGGTGACCTTATTTGCCGTGGATTTTTCCTTTCCCTCCATGTGATAAAATTCTGCCATAATGTATTGAGATTCAAACATTTTAAATGGGGCCTTGTCACCATACAATGTACCAATTTGACCATCGAAACAATATTTGAGACATTGATGGTATGGCAAAGGTACAACCGCATGTTGATTTATCCAAGGTCTTCCAAGAAAAATGTTGAAGGCTATGTCCTGACGAACAACAATGAAATCTGAATTAGACACAAGGTATCCAAACTGAATTATGAGTATAATTTCACCCAGAGGTTCTTATTCATTCTTATCATATCCTTGAAACATCAAAGTAGAAGAAGATAAATCAGATTCGGTGAGGCCCAATCAATGAAGTGTACGAACAGGAATGAGATTGACTCTTGAGCCATTATCAATGGAAGGTTGTCAGATGTCTATATCATTGAATTTTACAGATAAATAAAAAGGTCTGATATTTCCATGTACAACATCATCTTAATCTTCATCTGTAAAGGATATCACTACATGACATTCTATAGAATCATTCTCTATATGGTAGACCTCAGCCACAACATTTTCAGTTTCATATTATTGAGGACTTGACAAAGCCTCAATAAGCACATTTCAAAGATCGTTTGATAGATTCAAGGCCTCCATAATTGATTAATTGGATGTTACATGGGACAAATGTTTCAAGACATCATACTTTTGGTCCTAGGGTCTATTTTTTCCATCATGAAAATGAGGTTTTGTAGGTGCCTTGTAAGCTGATGCTTTTGCAGTAGATGCATCCTGTATCGGGGTAGGAGTTGGAAATACTCATGGCTTCGGTAGATTAGACTTAATAGGTCTATCTATTTTCTGAGAGGAAAAAGGTGTGGCCTCTAACCGGCCTTCCAAAATAACTGCGTCAGGACCGAATCTACCTTGTGTGGAAGAACTATCTTGTTCCTGTTGAGCCCACTGAAGGGATTTTCCATGAGTTTTTGCCACATATACAATTCTGTCAGGGTATGATTGAAATACTGGCTTTTTGAAAATCCTTGTCTTCCCCTATATCCTAGACCTATGTATCTTCCTCTAATTCCTCTGTTAGATACAGTGAAATTAGGCTAATCATAATCAAAACTGTCTTTAGCATAAGGATCTGTTAAATGAATCATGTTAACAGAACCAAGGATCAATTATTCATCTAATGAAGATTCTGCTTGATTAACCAGTTTAGGATGTGCCATTTGGTGGGGAGGTGCCCGTGATTTTGAAGCCAGTGGCATAAATTTTTCTAGAGTCAAAGACAACTTAGGTTTTGATAGGAGCTTGTATTCTTTTGACTGCTCTTCTTTCATCGAATTACGCTGCTTCTTTAAGGATTTTTCTTCTAATGAAGGGGTTTTTTCTATGGACGACAAATCAGAAGACACAATTGGTTGATTCAATTATGTTTGTAAAATGGTATGATTTTGGTTGATCATTTTCCTGACCATCCAATCATCATAATTCTGTGTATTTTTACTTTTGACTTTGTTCCACTCGCCTTCTTCCTCTGGATCAGTAACTGCAACACATGCTACCTGGGCTAAAGAACCATACAGTTTTACTTATCCATAGTCCACCATCTTTTGAAGGAGGTCTTTGAAGACAAAACACTCCTGAATGGGATGCCCCAACATCTGATGAAATGAGAAATAGTTGGGAAGGTCTTCATCTCCTTCCTTGTTCGGCCTTTTGGGACTTGGAAACTGAACGAGATCATTTTCTAGAGCTGAGATGAAGTAGCCAGGAACTTGTTCATTTGAAAAAGAATAAACATTGATCTTCAAATCTTTAAACTATTTCTACCTTTGATATCTTTGATCATCTTGACTAGGTAGTCATTGTTGTTGATGCTCAGGAGGTGGATCCCTTCAATATGATGAAGGTTTTGAAATGGAAGCAGGTACATATGCTTGTTTAAGTGTAATTATAGCAGTCTCTGCTTTCCCTATTCTCCTTCTTGGAACTAATGGAATTATATGAGTTTTAGCCATAGTATTTGTAAGAGATTTTTCTATCTGATGAGTGATTGAAGTAAGGTATCGAAACCCTCTTGTGTATTTCACTGGGATAAACAGTGTGCGTAATTCATCACGCATATTTTCGACATATATTGGAAAACATTCTTCTCGAGGGAGTGCTAAACTTAAGGAATATGTTAATCCCTTCCAGCGAACAATGAAATCTGAAACTATTTCATTTTTCCTTTTCCTACAATTGGTAAGATCAAAAACTGCAGTCTTTGGTAATGTTCATCTAAATTGAAGAAGAAATCTCTGATGGAGATCTTCCCACATAGTAATCGACCGAGATTGCAAACTTGTATACCAGACAAAAGTAGGTCCTTGTAATGACTGCACAAAACACCTGAGCTTAACTAATTCTTGTTGTTAAGGATTTACCATCATAGGATCACAATGAGAAACAAAATGTGTTAAGTGTTGTTCTGGATCTCCCGAACCATTAAAAATTGGGAATGTCGTATTCGAAAAATTTGATGGGGGAGGAATTGCATCCACCCATTCAGGGTAATATCTCTTTTCTGGTTGAACTTGTGCATGTTTTCCTTCTATATATTCCAACCGAGCTGTTAATGACTCAATGATAGTCATTAATTTTTGAGAAACATCTGGTTGAGCTTGGGCCTGAGCAAGTGCGATAACTGGAGTTTGGACAGGTGTGGCGATTGGTACTTCCACTGATGGTATTATTTCCGGTTTCTGTCGTGCATGACCCATATGATTGGACATGTGAGGGTGTACTTGTAAAGGGAGATATTCTTGATCCATCCCAGTAGCTGCAACAAATTCCCTTGATTTATTAACTCCAGCATGCTTAGGAGGAAGACTACCTAGATGTAGTTCTGCATTTAACTTCCTTAATTACTTCATTTGTTCTTTTTTCTGTGCGAGCCTTTCCTATAATGAGCGTTATTGTCCTTCTCTAGAGGTAGGGTGGAATGTAAACTGACTTTTACCATTTTCCTTGGCATGTTCCTTTCTAGAGTATGGAAGGGAATTACCCAAAGGAATGTCTTTCCCCTGGGAAACCCTCAGTCTTCTGGTACGCACACCTCCTTCATTTATTTCTATGTGTACAACCTCTTGAATAGGATCTTCTTCATCTGATTACCCTGAGTGAGCCTCATGTTCTAGGGGATTAGTGACAAAGACATTGATGACATTTATCGATGCATAATGCATTGTAGACCTTTTGCAGCGCTTCTGTGATACTGCCTTCTTCCATGTCCTTTATGAGACATTGCCTTTTGTTTGGTTGATCCCTAAGGAACTTCTTGATGAACCATAATTTGGAGGGAATATACTGACAATTTGTCCTTATATTCCTATTGTGGCTTCTTCCATAATCGAGAGAAGACCGACTTTCAGTGAGGAAGAGATTGAGAATTTGAAAAAGTCCCCAGTCTAGTGGACTGGGGCTCTACCTGTTTTTCCTAATCAACTCATTGAATCCTATATGTTGATCCCAAGGGTTGGATTAAAAGATTCCCATGTTTGGAAAGATGAGGTGGCTCTTGAGCTGCTACATCTGAAACATTCTTAAAAGCTCTACTGATTTTTCAGACTTTAGTCCAGAAATTGGCTGGATGCATCATCCTACATCCACTCAAATCACCTGGCTCGGATGACCGTTGGATTATTTCTGACACCACTGTCACCTGTTGATGTGGATTATCTAAACGAGAAGCCTATTCGATATTCTCATTTTCCTGATTCAAGAGTAATTAAATAACTTGTTTTTTATATTCTAGACTTTGGGAAGAACTAGTTGAGGCCTGTTCTTGGGCAAGCCTTTGATTACGCAGAAAACCAGTTAGATGTGGCCATCCATGGGAAATAAAATTTCATGGAACCACTTTTGGCTGGATTTGTTGACTAGAGAGCATAGTGAAATTCAATGCTCCATGAACACCCCATCACCTGATATGAATACCAGATGGGGCATTGGTAATTAACTGGAGCTACCTTTTTAATGTGCCAAGGCATGAACACTGAAGGGATCTCTGCTGCCTTTCAACCTTTGGATGTTGGGAAACTGAGAGATATTCCAAGTCAATTTTGCATTGCAATTCTTATATTATCTTGGAATGATTTTGATATTGATCACAAGATAATATTTTCTCTTTTAAGTAACAATGATTTTTCCATATGTTGAGATGAATATCATGAATAAAATCTTCTATCAATGTTTCTGGAATATCATACCGAGAGTCAGCCAAAGGCCAAAACATGACTGATATTTCACCTTTTCCCAGTTGTTTTCTCATATTCATCACTTCCTCTTTGTCATTTGATGAATATTTTTCTACCTGATCGGACCAAAGATGGAGATTCTTTGTCGCTTCATCAGATTCAACAATATTGGCAGAGAATTAATTTGTCAAATTAGAAGATAAATGACCTAGGGGTGGTTCAGAGAATGACCTACACCCTGGGCTATCTTCTGATTGAGAAATTATTTCACCTTTTAGTGGTAAGGAATCAGACATGACTAGCTTCACATTTGAAAGTGCCTTAAGATAAGATGACTTTCTCGTTACTGCATTGTACATTGAAGATTGTTCTAGGCAATGCGAAATACTACAGCGGAGTGGAATTTCACAGCTAAATTCATCATTATGGGGAGGACCACCATGGTGGGTTACAACAAAAGATGAAACCACTTGATCCTTGGTCTTCTGACCACGCAGAGGGTTATCGTGGCTCTCATCTGAAGATAATAATTAGATATTGACTGAATTTTAATTAAGAAAGCCTTCATGAGGAAGTTTTTGATGAATACCTTTGGAATTATTGTTGTTACTTTCGGAATCAGGAAATGAGAGAGTAGAATCTTGATTTTCAATAGACAATTGTCTTAGGTATTCAAGAACTCCATCATTGAGAAAAGCCTTATTATAGATTGGATCTTGATTTTTCAACTGTGCTGAATGGGTCTTTCTCTTAGACACCTTTTTACTCACTTTGGAAACCACTTGGTGAAGAAAGTGGTTATTATGGGCTGGTGTATGTGCCTTCTCATGAGAAATGGCCAGGTTAGGCTGATTATCTCCATTTAAATCGGGTGTATGTGCCTGACTTGATTGTCCGTATGAAATGGGATAGTATGCCCCAAAACCCTCCTGGATTGGGATAGAGGTGTGTATCTGCTCTAGAGTGACATGTTGATGAGTCAATCCACTGATAGGGATAGATTTATGATTATTTACCTATGATGCTTCTGAAGTTGTTATAATATTTTGATAGGTATCCAGAATATGGGTAGGTATTTGCTTATTCTCTTTTACCATTGTCAGAATGTGCTTGGTGACTTCAGCTGCTGGAACAGGAATATACGTCCATTCCATGTTTGGAGTAGGTGTGTGTTCCTGCTTCTGTCCTCCTTTTCCTGTTAGTGAATTCTGACAGTACTCATATGTAGGGGTAGAAAGTTGTGTCTGCCTTCTATTTGTCATTGGAGCTTTCCAATTGTCATCTCTAGGTGCAACAAAACAAGACTGTTGGTTAGATTGAAAAACCACAGGTGTATGTGACTGCTGATTGTTCTCCACCAAATATGATTGATGATTTTCCTTCATTACTGGTAGATGAGACTGCTAGAAGAATTGATGAGTGTAAGCAGGTGTATGTGCCTATTTACAGGTGGTCACCACATTTGATTGGCGAGCTTCTTTGGTTGTAATCAAACGATCTTGCTGAATGACTGATGAATTATAAATAGGCGTATGTGCCTACCATAATACTCTACCAGAATTTCCTAGCGGGATTGATGTGTTACTATCAGACCAGTTTGTGGGGTAGTGAAATCAGGACGGATAGGTGTATATTCTCGCTCGTTGTTTTCCATAAAGTTAGATTGATGGACTTCTCTAGAGGGGAAAGAGGTAAGAACTTGCTCCCTATTGACCTAATTTCGCCTCTGACGGTTCGCCTTGCGTGCTTGGGTCTGAGGGACCTGAGCCGAACATCTAGAGGTGATACCCTCATCTTGTTGAGGGTGCACTACCGCACGATTCTAGGGACGATTGTTGGTGGGAGTCCTCAGGAAGGGATCCTGTCTTCTTGAACTGAGGCCTTGAGTGACCTCTTCATTCATCTCCCTATAATATGGGAGGGACTGGTTGTTGCGTTCTAGGGATGACGACCCGAAACGGTTGTAGACAGTGGTTGGCACCACCTACTTCTTGACCACGGGTCGTCATTGTCCGGACAACCAGGGTGATTTGTTAACTTGGAGGGCTTTTCGATCGACCTCCAGAGCCAGGATGGTACTGTGTTGATGGTATTCCCTCACCAATGCATTCAAGACCCAGCATTGAAGATGCTGAGTAGGTGATTTCATTCTCAGAGCAGACAAGGATCCAGTAGGAGTAGCGGCCGAGGCAGTCACATGTGTGAATTTTAAAGAAGCCATTCTGTGTTGCAGAAAGATATTGGAAAAGAGTTCCTATTTGATATAGAAGACATAATCAAGATAAATTTGTCCAGACTACATCTTTTGGATGAGCACATATGTTATTGATTGTTTTGTTGGCCCTCATGTTGAGTTAAATAGGGGCCTAACAAATAAGTAAAACATCATTTAACTTGGTTAAGAATTCACATCGGGTTCACAAGTTTTTGGTTTCTTCTAGAAATGGGGATGACCTTGTTTTTTTAAGGTTCAAACTTTCAAATCGGTTTCTAAAGATTTTATTCATAGAATCAGAAACACCCAATGATTCTATATCCATTTGGACATAGTTTCCAAAGGTAGGTGCTCATTAGTTTTGGACCGATGAGGATTAAGAATTTTCATTAGTCCAGAGGAAGGGAGGCCAGGCTCATCACACCTTTTTGGGGGGAATTATTGCCAACTTCGGGAATCTCTTATAGATTTAAGTTATGTTCATGAAACCTTATTAATTCAGAAAGCAAGAAAATGAGTTTTACTTTAGATTTACCAATCAATGATTGATATGTATGGTATTTAGATTATCTTTTATATGTATTTGAGGTTCTTCATCAATGGAGATTCATCTGTATGTATTAGAGATCCTTAGTCAATGTTATCCTTCAATACATTATATAGAAATCTCTTGGTCATTATGATTACCATATTGGGTTTAAATCCACTCAGTGGGGTACTGGAAGTTTATTGTCATTCAGAAAGACATGGATTATTTTAGAGTTGGCATTATACCCGCAGATGAGATACCTACGTATCCTTGTTAAAAAGGAATATGAACCCATGTAGTTCGACAAGAAGGATATAGTTTAACATCATATGGGATGGAAAATAATTAATGAAATATGGTATTTAACCTTATAAAGGCTTCCTATGTACTCTACTTTTAAGGCAGAGATCAAAATCCACGTAGTTCGGGTAAAGAAATATAGGGTTTGTGCATGGTTAATGGCCCAAAAAGAGATGTCATGATTACTTTTACAATCTATGCTCATGTGAGTCATGCTCGGTGTGAGAAAAAAGAGGTACCAATAATCTTGATGATGGTTCCACTAAAGATACAGTTATGAGAAATGATGCGGGGCTTACGTGTGTATGACGACCCAAGTAAATGAAGACTAGGACTTAGGAAACAAGACCAAGAGCAGGGTCCATAAAAATATTTGTACTTTATGGAGATTTGGAATTTTAACCTGGGACTTACTCCTGAAAAGGAATCCCAAATCAAAAGAAATTAATATTGGGGATTACTCATGATAAGGAGTCCAAGATTAAAAGAAATTAAGATTGAGGCTTACTCCTGAGAAGGATTCCTAATGATAAATGAAATTATGACTGGGGATTACTCTTGAGAAGGAGGCCCAGGTTAAGGGGACTTGTAAGATGGGGATTACTCTTGAGAAGGATGCCCAATGTTAAATGAAATTATGACTCTGGCTTACTCGTGAGAATGAGGCCCAGGTTAAGGGGACTTGTAACTTGGGGCTTACTCCTGAGAAGGAGGCCCAATGTTAAAAGAAATTATTATCGGGGCATACTCCTGAGAAGGAGGCCTAGGTTAAGGGGACTTGTAACTTGGGGTTTACTCCTAAGAAGGAGGACCAATGTTAAAGGAAATTATGACTGTGGCTTACTCCTGAGAAGGAGGCCCAGGTTAAGGGGACTTGTAACTTGGGGCTTACTCCTGAGAAGGAGGCCCAATGTCGAAAGAAATTATGACTGGGGCTTACTCATGAGAAGGAGGTGCAAGTTAAGGGGTCTTGTAACTTGGGTCTTACTCTTGAGAAAGAGGCCCAAATCAAAATATCTTCTCATCTCAAAGGATTAGGTTATATAGGGAACCCCTAACCGTGGTGACATAAAGCTTGTAAGTCATGAGGTTTTGGGATAGGTTCTCACAGAATTCCATTCAGATAAGGAAGCCGACAAAGGAACCATGCCATAAATGGCTTTGAAGTCGGATTTGAAGGCCATTTCTTGAAGAGGAGAGGTGGATTTGAGGAAAAGAGTTGACTATGAAGGAGGCACGCAAGTCTCATTCTAGCACGAAAGTCCTGGTCGCGCAAGTAGACTTGCGCAACATGAGTCTTTGTGGGCGACAAAGAATCCATAGGGTAATACTTGGGTGAATTTGAACTCAAGCCCTTAGTATCATCCCTAGAGGTTTCCAGAAGGATGGTGTGCAAGTTTTCTTGAGAGGGCAAGGCGGCGCACAAGTGTCTTCATTTCCCTTAAGGGGTGGACACTTAGGCGCACAAGTATTGACGATTTCTAACACTTAGGCCTTATTCTTCCTCTTTAGAGATTCCATTCTAGGTAAATAATTACCTTAGAAGTGTTAGGAAGACTTTAGACCATGACTTGGGTGACCAGAGCTTGAATCTAAGTTTTGGAAAATTGGTCCTCGAAATAGGGGGCCCATAGGGTCTATTTATAGGCCACTAGGAACCTTTGGTGAAAAAGGAATTGGGAGCATAAGTGACTTGTGCGACTCCCTACAAAGGGGTTTTGGTTCCATGCCTTTGTCAATGTTTCATGTTCTTCAAAGGGTGACCCTCATTGTGCTTATGGTATTCCCCTTTTCCATTCGTTGGACTCTGTGATGGAAATGAGCGTCAACAGTTGTTACATTATAACCTCCAATGCATTTGGTATAGAATTTGGCCTTATGGACATTCCATTTGTAATAACGATTTGTGGAAACCAACCGTATGGTTATTACATTCTGTTCTATACATTGTTTTCTATGGGATTTATGCTAATATTTTGGATACGAAAAGGGAAAGAAATGATCTTATATTCAGTGAATTTTTTTTGTACTTATTTATAGTGAGAAGTATTACTTTATGATTAAGTATTCATGGATTACATGTTGTTTTGAAAACTAACAAATTTCATTCTTTGTGTATCCCTTACTGAGCTTTTAATGCTCTTCCCATGTTTTTGAAATGTTTTTCACAGGATTTAAGGTAGAATAGGGTCAAGTATGGGATCAAGGTAAAGTCATGATGTTTAAAACATGGAACTAAATTTGTTTCTTTTCTTTTTATGAGTTTTTATTTTATGTAAAAAATAGATACTGAGTATAAGTGTATACATTTAATATTAAATATTTTTTGTATAAGTTATGACCTAATTCTCTACAGATCTAAACCTGAAAATATCTTCAATGTGAATTATTATATTAATTGAAGATTATGTAATTTTTAAGTCTAGGGCCTTATATCCAATCCTTGGAATCCCTTAATCAACCTTATCTAAATATTAACTTCAATCATTCCGAAATCCATCAATAAAACTTATCGAAACAAATATTTGTATCTATAAAACTGTTATTCCATAAACAATATGATCATAAACACAATTACAATGTGAAAAAATTAATTAATTTAAAATAAAATATAGAAACATGTATACTCTATTTAAATATCTATAAAGAAAATACAGATAGAAGGAATCTTAGTGACATGATATTGTAGAGATTAAAAAATATCTATAATCATTTGATCATATCATAATGGATTTTATTCTTAACCTCAAGATCATAGTATTTTTATAAATGAAATTTTTAAATACAATAATGATCAAATTTTGAGTTTCTTGAATTTACTAATTACAATGTCAGTAGAATCATCTCATCTTATAATGGATATACAATTGAAATGTTTTTACTGATGTAGTTCATCCAAATCCACTACCAAGATTCTTCCATAAAACATTAACAAAAAAACAACTCTTTCTATAATGTTTTTGTAAAGATAAAATAATATAGTCTTTATTACCATATCATTCCAAAAACAATCCTTACATTGTTATTATGGTGAACTTATATATACTTTCCTCATATTCCTCTAGTGAATGTGATTCGAAATGACTAATTAAGATAATACATACATTTTATTGAAAATATTTTAATATTTATATAAAAAATATTTAAAAGATAATAACATGTGATAATAAATATATGTATTGTAATTTTTAAAAGATGTACACAAAGAATTCATTTGACCCAAAGATCTCCTAATATACACACACACATTAATTCAAACTAAAATAATTTCTAAACACAAGATTCAAAATAAAAAGATAATTCCATTAATATATATTTCAAAAATGATAAAAACTTTGAAAACATTTTTGATAAAGATATTTGCGTTAGTCACTCCTTTAAAAAATAATTTTAAAGTAAAAACATGAAAAATTATCGTACTAAGATCTCAGATCTTGTTTAAGTCTGGAAAGTACCCTAGTATGTTTAAATACATGATAAAAAAAATTAATTTCAAAACCAAAATATTATTCTATCTAAACATCATCCTTAACATATCTGTAAAGAAAGGAAAACATTATATCCATTTTATAAATAGTAATTTTTTTATATTTAATAATGTATAAATTTTTTTGAATAGATTCAAGTCTTGATAACAGTGAAATTTTTTTTTCATAAAACATGCCTTCAAGTTATTTATAACTCATATAAACTAGCCTTCTATGTTTATGAAAATAATTTCATTTTAAACATGATTATTTAAGAAAAAAATATTTTACTCCAATTATTATAGGATATTTTATTCATTCTAACAAAGTCCATACTTTATTACATTAAAATTCCGTATGTTCATCTTACAATGTCACATCCAATATTTATCACTTAAAGCCTCATCAGGCATATTAGGTTAAAAAGGTGATAACAATTCCCAATTTTATTATTAAAATTTTAATGAACTATGAGAATTTACTAGATGATATACATCTCCAGTCATATTATAAATGGTATGATTTTTTAAAATCGATTGATTTCATGGATAAGTAAAATTTTATTTTTCAAAAATAGGTTTCACTTATTCCCAAGGTACAACTTCTCAAATTATTTCATTCACTGAAATTATATGAAAATAAATTTCCAAATTGGATTTTACATTTTTTTAAAAATCCATCTAAATACATAGTTACAGAAATATAAAAATAAAAGGTTCAGTTTCATCAAATCTAACATGAATTATTTCTTCAACAATGTTTATTTATTTGTTAAAAATGATATTACCTATTTATTTTAGAATAGTAAAATAGATACTCCCTCATATTATTTGAATTAAAATTTATAAAAATTTTATTTTTTATTCAAAATAAAGAGACTAATTCCAAAAAACTGTGATGTATGAATCTTTTGGTTTGCTTATAGTACACAACTCATAAGGATAATTATTAAGAAAAGGTTGAAGTAAACTCAATTTATAGTTTAACAAGAATTACTAACTTATGTTACCCAAAAATTATTAGATTCTGAGTTTTCAATACACATGGTTCTTGTAGTTTCCTAAATAATTATACTTCTTCATTCAAATACACCATTTTAATTAGGAGTTCTCAATGGAGAGAGGTTGTGTGTAATGCATTTTTTCCTACAAAATTTTTAAAAATAAAAAATTTCAAACTCAACACCATGATAACATTGAATAATAAATAAAGTTAGGATTTTATCATTTTAACATGAGCTATAATTTTTTGGAGACAAAAAATGACTTTCCTATTTTCTTAATAGAAAATAGAGCCATGCATATTCAGTGAAATAATCAACCTAGAAATAAAAAAAGTTTTTCCCTACAATAAATATGGTTTTTATTGGAAGGAATAAATCTATGTAAAATAATAATAAATATTTAGAATTTTATATTTTAGTAATATATTTAATTTTTTATTTTTTTATTATCATATTGGCATAGATCATATACTTTTTATGAATTAAAAAAAACTCTTTTAAATCATCCCAAATTCGTTTATTAGAAACATTTTCTAATTTTAAAGCTTTAAAATATCCTTACCATATATTCCACAGCCAATATCGGTCTTCCATTTCACTTAAAAAGATGTCTCTTTGTTTATACGATCCTTTAGGTTTAAGGTGTAAATATTACCATTCTTATCAGTAAAAAGAATAAACTTACTTTCCGAACCTTGAACTATACATTTATCATTCTGAAAGTTTATAAGGTAACCTTCATCACATAGTTTAATTATATTAATTGGATTATGATTTAGTCCTAAAACATATAAAAAATTAAAAATTATATCCTTTTCAAGAAATTAAATATCACCAATTCCAAATATTTTTACTTGGGAATTAACACTAGTGGTGAATTTTCCACCTTTGATAAATTTTATTTTCTAGAAGAACATTTTTCTCATCATATGCCTTGAACATCCACTATATGTGTACCATGTGTTTTAGCTACTAGTACTCATACATTCTACCTAAAATAAAAACACTTTGTTTTCATCACCTAGACATTCTTGGGTCCAAATGTATTAGAAAATAAAACTTTTTTAAATCCATAATTTTTTAATTTTATTATTTTTAAAAATATTACTTATTTAAAAATACAGTCTTCAATAAAACAAAAGTATTGAACATTATTTAAAGAATATTTATTTTTACAATTTCCTCCACTTTGAAATTTTATAAAAATAGTCCAATTTTTAGGAATTAAATAATTTAACTGAGAATGATACTTTCCATAGGAAAACATATTTTTATTGTTTTTCTATATTGTCTCAATTAGTTATAAATATTATCAAAATTTTGATTCCCTATGCTAAAATTTGATAGATGTGTGTTTATAAAAGGAATTTTAGAGTTATGCTATGTAAATAAATTAATATCTTCATGAGTTGTGCTAGAATTATATTTCTTATCAAGCTCCAATTAATGTTTTGTAATTTTATAATTATGTTTTAAAATTATATATATGTATTTTCTAAGATCTGACATGGAAAAATTATATAATCTCATGAAATTATAACTATTTTTCTCAATTAAAGTAAAATATCTATTCATTTTTTCATAACATTGTATTCTATAGTTATCATACAATGTACCAAGATTTAATTATTCCCAATAAGTTAAATATAATTCGTCATTTGAAATATCAAGATAATGTATACTTAAAGAGTAAAATTTAATGGATTTAGTAGATACCTTATCCATGTAACATTTATTGTTCTACATAACATTAGGATAAAATATAATGACATTAAAAATATCACCACTCTCATCAAAATAACTTTATGAAGATTTTTATATGGAACTTGCACTCCATGTGTTTAAGGACTTCAAAATTTTCTTCCTTTTACTTTTATAAAATATCTTTGAATATATATTTTTTTTCTTTTCAACCTTAGACAATAAGGAATGATTTTACCTAGTTTCTTACACTCTTATAAATAATCTCAGAGGTAATTTTATTCTTAATTATATATTTCATATTATTTTTATAGTTGTAACAGAAATCATTCTTGCTAAAAACATTATTTATGGATTAAAAGATTTAAGAAAGTTCACTTTCACTTTATTCCAATTAACTAAAATATGGGACTTATTTAACATTATTCGTTTACTTTGAATATTTAGGATTGCTTTTAGTTTCTTTAGCCTTATTATTTGTAACTGTTATAGATGTGGAAGAAATATCTCACCCATAATTCTTTATTTTTTTCATATGTTTTCTATATACTCTCATACTACATAAGAGTCCAAATAATATCATCTAAACTCAAACTTTTTCAATTTTTTATATCACCTATAACACATTTATTTTTTCTTAATATTTATGTATAATATCTATAAATTTTCAACAAGTTTTTCATATGAAATATCTTCCTCTCAGTGATATTGAAAACAATTGACAATAATTATAAATACTTGATTCATCTACGCAACTAATTCACTAGGTAAGAAATTAAAATAAATATAATTAACATGAAACATTTAACTTCTAGTTTCTAAAACATTAAATGTTCCAAAATGTGAAGATTTAAGTCTTATTTGGATATTGTAATATTTACCAAATAAATATATTTAAATATTGACATTATATGTCATTGAGAACTAAGAAATATTTTGAACTATATAATTAATCTAATATTTAGTCTACTATTATTTGGTAAAATATTTCACTTCCATATCAGGAATCATATAGATTCCCATTATCATTATGAAATGATAAAATCAAGTATTGATCACAATGTTTTTCATATGATATCTTCAGTAATCAAAGTTATAACGATCAAATATAAGTGGTTTTATAGGCTATATATTCTATAATGTTCCATGAGATATACCAACCATAAAAATATGCCTTTTTATATGAATAAAGATAGTGTAATTAAAAAAAATATAGATACATTTCACTAATAAAAAATATTTTCTATTAATATATGAAAAATATTCTAAAAGGGAGCTAATTTTAGTTTTATAAATTATAAAACTTTCACACTTTTATATAGATAATCAAAATAATCACAATACTGTTGACATTTAGAATGATTCCTTCAGATGTGAATGATTATAGAAACTAATATATATATAAATAATGATTTATGCAAAATACAATATTAAATTTTTATAGCGATATTTTTTTAAAATAATAATAATGATTTAATCTCACAACTATTGAATTTTAAAAGGATATATAATATAGGAAAACAAGAAAATAACCTTTATAAAAGGTAATAAAAACTTACAGAACCTCCACTAAGGATGGTCTTCATATTCACCAAATCTGATTGGGAAATTTGTAGACTCATATTTTTGTATCCCTGATTATAAACCAATCTATATGTATATATTTCAAGCATAGGAATCCCTTGATCAACCAACTTAAAATATTATTATTATTCTTTTTAGAAGCCCCAAAATCAGCCTAATTGAAAAATATATCTCTTCTCCTAGCCCTAGGATATCTATATCTACTTGAGCAGAAGAAAATTTATAAATCTTAAAACTCATTGATTTTACCAAAAAAACCTCACACTTGTATAAATTATGAAATTTCAACAAAAGAAAAAGAAAAATTGAAAGAATCTCAGTAAAAATATATGAAAAATATTTTAAAAAAACCCTAAATTAGATTACTTCTCAATGTGCGTTCTTCTTCACCTAGAGATCATGTATATATTTATAAAAAAATATTGTAAATGATAAAAAATTTGAAGTTTTAATTTCTTAGTTTCAGTTGTAATTATATCTATAACCTCAAATATTCTTCCATTAGATCTACTCTTGTACTGATTTTACTGATAATGTTTATTAATCGGAGCTATAATACTCCTTCTAGAAAACATTAACACTATAAACAACACAATCTATAAAATTTATGTAATGATAAAACAACAATAATTTTTTACACTATCCTTATGAAATATTTATATATGTTGTTCTTCTAGTGATATTACCAACATTTTCCTTCTGTTATTATATTAAAAGTGATATAGAGAGACAAGTTAAGATAATACATTTTAATGAAAATATTATTAAATAAATATTAAGAAATAAAACATATAATAATAGGTGATTCAAATGTGTATTGTTCTCTTAAAAGTAATTTTATAGAGAACCCATTTTACCCAATAGATCAGTAATATATTACCTCAACCACACAATTTCGACATAATTTTAGAAATAGTTTATGAATTTTCTCCTTATTATAAACAAATTACCTCATTTTACCATTTAAAAATTTAATTCCATTTTTACTTTAATATATTATTTTTTACCAAAAATATAAATATACCTTATTACCTAATATAATCATTTTGATTCAAAATATTAAATTATATTATTGAATTCAATATCTAAAAGTGATAATAAGCAATTTTAATATAAAAACCAATTGCGTAAAATAAAAATCGTCAGAAAAATATATTTTAAATCATGAAATGTATTTATTATTATTTTTTACCATGTAATAATTAATAGATTAATATGAATTTATTATTATTATATATATAATGAATCTCATTAAAATGATTCTTTAAATAAGATAAAAATAAAAAATTTATAAAAATATACATTATAATAATCATAGTAAATATATATATTAAATATTATTTATCATGTTAATAATTAAATGAAAGAAAAATTTTATAATTTACGTAGAAAACAACCCAATACATTCATATAACTCTTAAGGGTGGTTAGAAAATGTTGGAAGTTGTGGGAGGTGATTTAGAAACTGAGGATCTAAAATTGATTTCCATAAGATTGAAATTGTTCTTCATATTATATTTCCCAAGTAATATTTATTAAGTTTTCTCTTAGTCTTGTTTAATGTAGAACTATTAGTGAAGCTAACTCCTTTCCAAGATTATACAAATGATCCCCCAAAGAAAAAAGTATACTACATCCTTCTATAGATTCCCCCTTTCTGTATTGATTGTAAAATGTGATTACTTCTATTTATAATCACTATATCAATGACTGTATCATATCTATATCATATTATAATTAATTTAATTTATTATACAATAATTTTTACATGAAAATTATTATAATGTAATTTATCTCATTAATTATTATAATGTAATTTATTATACAATACTTTTTTACATGACCATATATTACCAATGTCTGTATATTCCCATTAACCATATATTCATTGAATATATATTATTAATAATTCACAAATAATCCAAACTTAAATCCCTATATGGAAATCCAAAAGTGTTCCAAAAAGCTTGGGATTTTGATTACAAATTTTCAGGTGTTAACATGAATAATCAAGATCAATATGGTATTCTTGTATAGATTTTAAATCACCCTCTCATTTATATATCTCTAGATTTCGATCATAATTATGGGAGATTATTATTCAGTGTCAAACAGAAAAGAGATCTATATCATCCAATCTCAATTAACACTTTTAAATTGCTTAATATAACTTGGGTTTAGAATAGGTAACCAAAAAGGCCCCTGAGCCTTTTCATATTGTAATAATAAACCCCATATGATTTACATTTATTTAGTTTATCATTGAGTAATAATAAGTATTATTTAACTGATAAATAAATAATTCTAATTTCAATTAACATATATTTAATTTATGAATTTTAAAAAATCGTTTTAGTAATAAAATTAAATAAATACCATGTAAAAATTAATTTAATTAAATAGTTACTTGTACTTAGAGCATTAAATATGTTTGACCTACATCCTAATAATTTAATACACACTTCTTTATCATCTCAAAAAACATATGAATATTTATAAGAATATTAAACATCCAACTCCCTTGACTTATGATCAATAATAACATGGGATTAAATTAAAATCAAAATAAATTGAATATAAATCAATAATCAAATAGAATCCATTATATTCTAACCACTAAAATTAAATTAGATCTGATGTCATTTTGTATCTACTTAGTGTGTGACCATCTAGGACTCATTCATTATGGTAGTTAGTGAACCTCATGAACCAAATAGTGGTATCCAAGAACACATCATGGACTATAAAGTGAAATTGTTTTTATTTTTCAACCAAAAACTTCCTATTAATGATAACTATTTAATATAATCCATTTTATATTAGATAGCTAAAAATATAGATATATACATACTTAATTACCATTATTACTTAATATATATTTTATTGACTTACTTAGAAGAATGTTTTTATGATCCCCATGGCCATGAATTGAGGTCCAGCTCTTTCATAGCAATCAAAGGTCTAGATATATCATTATTTATTGATCAGAGGATACAAATTTATTTTCTGAAAATCTAATTGTACTAATACCACTCAAAATAAAACTAATTCATTCTAAATTTATAAAAACATATATTTCATGGTTTTTATCATGAATTTACATACATGATTTATGTTATAAATTAATAATGATTTCAACTCTAAGGACCATTATACATTCTCATATATAGTAATTTAAAATTACATGGAGTATGTATAATTACTACCGGGGAGTTTGTCATTGTAAACTAATCCATATATAAATCACATAATACAAAAAATTTTAGAAGAAGTCATGATGATATGGGGCTTCTAACCCTTGATAGTCATGAATCATATTTTTTTGTCAAATAAATGTATCTAGATCATAGAGAATGACTTTATGAATATTTTCATTTCATCGCTAGTTTCTCATTATAGAGGGAATTGTTATAAACCATAAATGTAATAAATATTATAATGGCCTTATTAAATAAGGTACAAATAAATGTAAAGAATATCTAATAATAATAGAGAATTCATATATCAAATAAAAATTTAGGTCTCATAATCAAAAGTTCATAAAGTAAATTGGTTCTTGGGGCACCAACCATAACAGAATATAACCTCTTGACCTGGATCACCCCTGAACCGATAGACAAACTAGTTTGCACATTAACTCACATGCATCTCCCCGTACGCCAGAGGCTTCGGACTAGAATCGATGGTCTATGGATAGTCATTGGGGATACTATACCGTCATATCAGACCTCAATAATATAAAATGAAAATAAATAGAGGATGTAGTATAAAAAATGATTAAGTGGAAAAAATAACATTTTATAAATATTGTACAAAACTAACGGACAATGAAAATTATACAGCAGATGTATCCATGACATGATAATAATAATAAATGGAAAATAGTAAACAAAAAAACATGATTTACATTCCAATACAGAAATTAAAATGCAATGACTCAAATCCCCAAGGGCAGTCTCCTCGAGCTTCCTGAGCTTCTGCTTAGTCATCTACGCCTATCTCCCAAGTATATGCAAACATCACAATCCCGCAACCAAAGAGAATCTACTCGTTTACACCAGTGCAATGGTGGCCTGAGTAGGGTGCGAGATATAAATATCAGTGGGCCAAGACCATCGGGTTTTACCCCCAAACCATAAATTTAACAAATAATTTAAACCATGTGAAAGCATGCATAAATAAAGTAAGCTTTACTATGTAACTATATACATAAATACCTGCTTCATCCCTCAGTTGGTGTCTGAATCTGTGTTATACATTTTTCATGCATACACAACAATAATTACATAATCATTTTCATTTATGAATTATTCAATCCTCATTAAATTATGAATGTCTTGAGTTTCAGCCTAAGCCCAACATCCCATGTATAGTCACTCACCACAGATGTCTCTAAAAACCATCTAAGTAATCAAAGTAAAGACCAAATCAAAGTGTGTAATTTATCTTGGATAACATGTCATAATATATTAAATTTAATTTTTAATATCATATTTTTGAGCCCATCCCCTAATAGTGATTCACTTTTGGGTCCATCCACTAATAGTGATTCACCCAATTCACTGATAAATGTAAACCCTTTCTCATATTCAATTAAAAAATCATAATGTCACAGTAGTTTTCATTAAAAAATTAATTCATTTAATGTATGACCAATTGGACCCACATTTCAATGTTAATTTATGGGTGTAGTACATCATGTCTAGAAACCTTGTGAGTTTTTGGAGCATCAGTCCTTGTCTCACAACCCATGGGTATTTGGATAGTCAGTCCTTATCCCATAAAAGAATGTTTTCATGCAAGATGGGTGTACAATGCCATGTCTAGAACCCCGTGAGTATTTGGAGCAATAGTCCCTGTCTTACAACCTATTTATCAATAATACACAATATTTATCATTGGTGTAGAATGCCATTTCTAACAACCCAAAACCATCCATTAATTAATTAATAAATTAATTAATACAATCCATTAATTAATTCTACAACTAATTAACAACATAAAACTCCTGTCAAATAATTCTAAAATCATTTAAAAATTCAACATATCAATAGTGAATAATTAATTACCAATTAATTATTCGCAATTAATTATCCCAAATCATTAACAAGTCTATACCCATCCACTAAAACAGTGTTTCTCCTAGGACTTTAACAATTAACACACACGTCGTAAAAATCTCAAGTCAAAAATGCTAAACAAGGCCCACATATTTAGCAACAATCTCAAATAGTATATCATATATTTAAACAACTCCATCCTAAACAACTTAAGGCAAGGAAAATAAACATGCAACCAAAGGTATTATTGGCCAACAGTCATAACAATCCAACTAATTCAAAATATTAAATTAATTCATGCAAATTAATTAATTCAACAATTAATTAATTAAATAATATCTCTTTAGCCAGATCATTTATTAATTAACCATTGATCATTTATCATGTAATAATTAATCCATCCATTAATTATTACCAGTTTCCAATTTATATTCTGATCATTTCAAAATATTCAGTATTATCAATATTTAGTAAAAGCCACAATTTTTCCAACTCATGACTTGATAATTAATTATTAAATTAATTACCCTATTACCCATTGTGCTCCATTCAATAATTTAAATTTCCAACTAATATATCATTATTTTCAATATTAACATTCCATGAGATGGTTTAAAAAGGCACACCTAAGGGTGTCCAAGTCCATATCCATTTAATTCTCCTTTAAAAGAAAGTCCCATGGGTGCTTCCTACTTAACCATTTAATATCCATGGAAAAAGCACAACTTATTTTAAATAGACATCAATACATGCTTAACATCAACACATAGAAATTTCCTTGTTTATCTCACGTGGAAAGAATTATTCAATTACATCAAAAGTCTTGCATCAAAAAATCATGTATTGGCATCAACAACGATACATACAAAATCCTAACCATAAGAAAGCATGATATGAAATTACCACAAACCAACAATTTATCTTTAATCATCATTTAATGAAAATTTAGAAGTTCCATAATCAAGGAAACTCATATTCTCAAATTATTTTAAGAGGAAAATAGGAATTATCAAATGAGGAGATAAATAGATTTGGGACCCTACCATGGGTGGAACCGAAACATGCTTCCCTTCATCAGACAACGACAACCAAACCAGAATTGGTCCACAGTCACACGCGCACACACCTTCATATATATATATATATGTGTGTGTGTGTGTGTGTGTGTGTGTGAGTGTGTGTGCGTTATCTAAATTGATCAAAAAAATAAATATATTAAACCAGTACCTAGAATCAAAGTAGTAATGATCCACACACCTATAACTTGGCACTAGGGACTAATAAAAATTAACATACCTTAATTTAACTGGTACAAAACCAAACAGTAGGTTTAGAAGCTTACCCGAACAAATAAATTCAAAGAAAATCATGTTCATCTGCCTATCCCTTGGCGGTGGATTCCAGAACATGGAACAACATGTCCAAAATATCAATCGCACATCCTATTGAAGGAAGAACACAACAATGGGTATTATTCTCAAAATCCTAAACTCATCCAAAACAAAAATGAATATAGAAATAGTATCTAATTGCAAAATCCATCAAGAAAGAAACTAAATAATATCATACCTCAAAGGATCAAACTAAACCCATGGATAAGACAAGGGTAATCACCCATAGAGGAAGATCCTAGAATAGGGAGGTGTCTCACACTACATCGGTTCTACCTGGGGTTGAAGAGCACTCTTGTAGGGGGTCACACAGTAGCTGTGAATCATGACCAGAAGGGGGATGCATCACAAAGAGGATGTCCCGCACGCACCGCTGTAGGTAAAACGCTATAGAGGATTCTACCCGGGGTGTCACACTGCTGTAGGGGGGTGGGGGGTGGACGCTACTGGAGGTCCATAGGAGGAGACTCAGAAGAGGGAGCCGCAGTGGGGTTGTGTGCTTTAGTGATGTGCCTACTAGAGGTCACAAGACTGCAGTTGGTTGCAACTAAGAGGAGATGCCAAGGGGAATCAATCCATGAGAGAGGAGCCGTGTGGAGGAGGAGCGTTGCGCTGGCACTGTGGTCTTGAGTAGGTCACTCCATAAGAAGGATCGACTATGAAGGAAGAGGCTCCTGGTTAGGTTTTTAGAGGGGGGGGGGGGTGTCGTGCCTCAATGTATGGAGGGAGGAGAGAACCTCATTTATTTTATTTTTACTCAATAATAAAACCAAATAATACTCACTTAATTAAATTTCTTTTAATTTATTCAAAATAATTTATGATAATTATAAAAGCTATTATTATTACCACCCCTTTTAGCATTTATTCCTTTCCAACCTAAACCCCCAAAATATATTATTATTATTATTATTAGTAATTATTAAAACAATCATAATAGGTTAATAATAATAATAAATATAACCATAATAATATGAATAATAATTATAAAAATCATAATATCAATATTATTATTTCCATCAACCTTCATTTATTAAGACCATAAATTCCAATTAACCCTTCTTAAAGGAAAATGTTTCTCTGAAAATCTCAAAAGCCACATAAAATTCTTTTAACATTTATTTAATTAAATAAATACAATAAAAATAATAAAATTATTATTATTATTATTCAAACATTCATTTAGTTAAATCCAAAAACCTCGAATTTTTTACAATATCATTAATATGATATTAATGATAAAACTCCAACCTATAACCTCCATTTAATAATAAATAACCCTTTATTAATTTTGAAACTCTTCATTTAATTAAAACGGTTATTTGATAAACCCAAAAGCCACATTAATTTCTTCAACTGCCATTTAATTAATTCTTTATCATTTATTTAATTAATAAACCAAAAAAATAACAATAATAAATTCCTTAGTATTATTATTACAAAACTCTTTTAATTAAGAACAATCTCTCCTATAATCTTATTTAATTAAATTAAATAATTTATTAAATATGGTAAATTGCCCAGGTTGGTTCATAATTATGAACTACCCATGCATATCCATTAAAGTGGAATTTTACAAGTTCGGTGCTCCTGAGACTCATTGGGACACCCGCTAAAATTATCGAGTAATTACACAAGTCCAAAAACAACCCCATTTGGTTTTCTAACACCCAGAATAAAATTATGGTGCTCGATTTAAAAACTAAACTATCGATAAACAGATTATTTTTGAAAACCTTTATATTTTAACCCGGTTAAAAAACACGAGACTTTAAAATCTACCCACCTTAAAAAATTCCCATCCCCAAGAAGCCATTGGGAACCACTACTAAAACAACTAACCTACCAAGGTCATTTAATCTCATTAGAACTTACATGTTGCATTCCCAACACCAAAAACACCTTTAACCCTTCACAAGCATGATGACTAAGACTTTAAAACTAGATCCAAAGCTCACTTTATAACTTAAACATCGAAATAGATCTTATATCTGAGTCCATTACCAAGACCTCATCAATGAAAATGGTTGAATCTTGATCAACCAAGAGAACAGGTTACACATGCTTCCCTCAAAAGACTTCATAGACACAAAACCCACATTTTCTCTTTATCTAATGGTGTGCCTTTCAAAATATTCCAAAACCATACATATGTTTATCAAATTCCTTACTTGATCATTGGTGAAATTTCCACGTCAATCCATCAGAAGGATATTTTAAAAACAACCATTTCAAAACACGAATAAAGGAGTAGCACCAAGAAACCATGCATCCCACGTATTACCCAAATAACATGGACTCATCAAGCCCAAAAAAATTTAAACTGTATCATGGTGTAAGAATAATTCTATATTAGTGTCTCCATAAAGAGGTCAAGATAGGGGACATGATCATCATATTTAGAAGAGCGCACTATGAGAAAAACATAGGTCTTTAAGAAGATCAGTCAAAGTACTATCGAACAAATCTGTTATAAAATCTTGGCATATCATGCTGACATGTTTATCGAAAAAAATGTGACGCTACCCACCTTATGATTGTCAATGACATCACAAGAAAAGATCAGCTGCTTAGAAGCACTCTATTTTAGAACATATTAATGCATGAATGTGATATTCCTCAAACCATGATCACCACATCAAACATTTATCATAAAAGCCATAATATAAACCTATTGGTCTTTTATAACAGCCGAGTCCCAAGAATTCCTCCCGATAAGTGGGAAAAACTTACTTTAACAGCCTAGAACATTCTAAGGGTACTAACTACCATGGGTTATCCCCTTATGAAACATAAATGTCGACCTTCTCTCCTAGTCACAGAAAAATGAAATCACAAGATTCAAAATCCCCCTTTTCATTTAATCCATTTTAATCAATCCATTTCAACCTTTCAACATTTGAATGAACTTAAAAAAAACAAGTAATTTGTTTTCGTAACAAGTCACTTGGTTTTCAAAACAATGCCCTACGGAAAGAATAGGTATGCTATCACATACATCCTCTTTAATCATTTAACATTCAGTATTATTCAATTTTAAATAGGCAATTTTGCATCTAAATTCCCATTACCAAGAAGAAAACCTATGAGGGTCCCATTTATTCAATTAGGTCTCTTAAAAAAGCAACCCAACAATAGTTCTTTTCAATCAAAACTCTGAATTTTTACATTTATAACCATTTTAAAACATAATATGGAAATATAAGGTTCAAACACACAGGTTTCCATCAACCAATTGATAAGGTGCCTATACACCTTATCGCTGGAATTTGTCTCCCATTTATCACATAAAAATTCATTTAACATTTTAACTTTAGTATCCCTTCCAAATATCATTATATCTATAACATGTTAGAATGAGCAGAAACACAATTGCATGTTATAACATAGAAGCATGGACAAAAAAACATTCTAATAACTGAGGAAGTATGGCATATAATCACTCAAGCATGTTAAATCTATCACCAAAACATGCTATTTACAGAGGCATTCTAAAGAAGACCAAAACATGACATTGTTCCCAAGGAACAGAATCTAAATTACCAGGCATCCTACTAATGCAACTAAATGGCATGCTATATGCATGAAATGTGAATCTCTAAGTGCCTAAGATGATGCATTTATGAAACTTCCTTGCCATATCAGGACAAGGTAATTATTTTTCAAAATTCTCAAAATCAATAAGCAGTGGAAAATACCCCAGTCACTCAAGGTGACATTATATCAATTGTAACCTCTAATAGTGCGAGAATCAATTCCCATCCTTGGACACTTGGTCATTTTCTATACATGGGGTGATCTGTCCCCAGAACGGAGATTAACCCAAATGTCAAAACCTCCCTAGTATCCTGTCTACCAACCCCAAATAGTAGGAAAAAGGAAAAGAAATCTACCTTTGATACCACTTTGTAATGTCTCGTCCTGGATCAACCCTGAACCGGTGGCCGAATCAGTCTCCACATACCTCAAGCACATCTCCCTATATGCAAGAGGTTTCTGACTAATAGTGAGGGTCTATGGATAGTCAGTGGGGAGAATTTACCCTCATATCAGAGCTCAACAATAGATAATGTCAATAAATAGAAAAATTAGTCTAATAAATGATAATACAGTGGAAGGAAAATTTTATAAATTTTGTAAAAAACAAATTTCCAATGCTAATTATACAGAAGATGCATGCATGACATGCTAATAATAAAAAATGGAAAATAATTGAAAAAAACAACATGCTTTACATTCCAATACATAAATAAATAAACAATGACTCAAAGCCCTGAGGGTGGTCTCCTAGAGAATTCTGAGCTTCTTCTTGGTCCTCTTCTCCTATCTCCCATGTATATGAAAACAATACAATCCTGTAACCAAATAGAATCTACTCGGGTACCCTAGTGCAATGGAAGCCCGAGTAGGGCGTGAGATATAAATCTCAGTAGGCCGAGACCATTGGTGTCTACCCCAAATATAGATATTTAATAAATCATTTAAACCGTGTGAAAGAATGCATAAATAATGTAAGCTATACAATGTAACTATATACACAAATACCTGCTTCATCCCCTAGCTGGTGTCTGAACCTTTATTATACATTTTTCATGCATACACAACAATCATTACAAAATCATTTTTATTTATCAATTATTCAATCCTCATTAAATTATGAAACTCTTGAGATTTGGACTAAGCCCAACATCCCCTATATAAGTCACTCACCACATATTTCTCTAAAGACCATCTAAGTAATCAAAGTAATGACCAAATCCATGCTTGTTCTTTGACTTGGATAATGTGTCATATGATATTAAATTTAATATTTTATATACTATATCTGAGACCATCCACTAAAAATAGTGATTCACTCTTAGGTTCATCCATGAATAGCGATTCACCCAATTCACTGATAAGTCTAAACCCTTTCTCATATTCAATTCACAAATCATAATGTCACACCAGTTTTCATTAACTAATTAATTAATTTCATTTACAACCAATTGGACCCACAATATAATGTCAATTAATGGGTGTATAACATCATGTCTAGCACCCTCATGAGTATTTAGAGTGTCAGTCCTTATCTCAAAACCCATATGTATTTTAAGTATTTGTCTCTATCCCATAAAAGAATGTTTACAAGCAGGATGGGTGTAGAATACCATGTATAGCACCATTTGAGTATTTATAGAATCATTCTCTATCTCATAACCCATTTATTAATCATACATAATATTTATCATTGGTGTAGAATTCCATGTCTAACAACCCAAAACCATCCATCAGTTAATTCATAAATTAATTAATCCAATCCGTTAATTAATTCAACAACTAATTAACAACATAAAACTCTAGTCAAATAATTCTACAATCATTTAACCATTTAACATCTCAATAGTTAATAAGTAATTATCAATTACTTATTCTTAATTAATTATCCCAAATCATTAACAAGTCTGAAACCATCCACTTAAGTAGTGTTTCATCCAGGACACTAACAATTAACATGAATGTCATAAAAATCTCAAATAAAACATTCAAAACAAGGGCGAAATATTTAGAAAAAATCACACATAACATATCATATTTTCAAACAACTCTATCCTAAAAAACTTAAGGCATGGAAAATAAACATGAAACCAAAGGTATTGTTGTCCAACAATCACAACAATCCAATCAATTCCCAATATTAAATTAAGTCATGCAACAATTAATTAATTAAATAACATCTCTTTAATCTAATAATCAATTAATTAACCATTGATAATTTATCATGTAATAATTAATCCATCCATTAATTATTTTCAGTGTCTAATTTATATTCTGAACATGTCAAAATATTCAATATTCTCAATATTCAGTAAAAGACACAATTTTTCCCACTCATGAATTGTTAATTAATTTTTCAATTAATTACCCTATTACCCATCCTACCGCATTCAATCATTTAATTTTTCAACTGATATATCATTTTTTTAATTATTAATATTTCATGACATGGATTAAAATTGCACACCTAAGGGTGTCCAACTCCATCTCCATTTATGTCCCATTTACATGGAATACCCTTGGGTGCTTCCTGCTTAACCAATTAATATTCAAGGCATAAGATCAACATATTTTCAATAGACAACAATACATTCTTAGCATCAAAACATGGTGTTTTATTCATTTATCACACATGGAATGAATCATTAAATAACATCAAAATTATTGCATCAATATATCATGTATCAACATCAACAGGGATACTTACAAACACACAACCGTAAGCAAGAATGATATGACCATACCACCAACCAACAGTTTATCTTTAATCATCATTTAAACAAAATTCATAGTTCCATAATCAAGGAAACTCATATTCCCAAATTATATTAAGAAGAAAATAGGAATTATTAAATAAAGGGATAAAGAGATTTAGGACCCAACCTCGAGTGGAACCGAAACATGCGGCACTTCATCACATGTCAGTAACCAAACCAGAACTGGTCCGCAGTCACACATTCATAAACCATAATATATATATATATATGAGTTTTCTACATTGATCAATAGAAATCAATATATTAATCATGTACCGAAAATCAAAGTAGAAATGATCCACACACCACTAACTTGGTTCCAGGGACACATAAAAATTAAAAGTCCTTAATTTAACGTGTGAAAAACCAAACAATGGGTTTAGAAGCTTTCCATGACCAATGTCTTCAAATAAAATCGAGATCATCAACCTCTCCTTTAGTGGAAGATGCCGGAACATGGACCAACGAGTCCTAAACATCAATCACACATCCTATTGAAGGAATAGCATAACAATGGGTATTATTCTCAAAACCCTAAACTCGGCCAAAACCAAAATGAATATTGAAATAGCATCAAATCTCAAAAGTGATCAAGAAATACACTAAATAAGATCCTACATCATGGGATCAAACCATAACCATGAATAAGACAGGAGGAATATTCCATAGAAGAAGATCCCAAAAGATGGAGGTGTCGCGCTCTATAGCGGTTCTGCCCAGGGTCAAAACGTGCTGCTACAGGGGGTCGTCTGGGGGTTGCACACTACCTGTGAATCATGGACGGAAGGAAGATGCACCAAAAGGAATAGGTCCCACTCGCACCACTGTAGGTTGCGTGCTACAAGGGATGTTTACCGAGGTGTCGCACTGTTGCAGGGGGGTCACCGGGGGGGGGGGTATTGAATGTCCCGAGGAGGAGACTCAGAAGAGGGAGCCACCGTGGGGTTATGTGGTTTAGTTATTTTCCTATTGCAGGTCACATGCCTACTGTTGGTCATAGCTAAGAGGATACTCCATGGGGATTCCAGTAATGGGAGAAGAGCCATCTGGAGGAGGAGCATCGTGTAGCTACTGTGGCTGTGAGTATTTCACACCACATGAAGGATCAACCAGGGAGGAAGAGGTGCTTGGTTAAGGTTTTAGAGGGGGTGTCTGCCTCAATGTAGGGAGGAAGGATATGTCCTCCTTTCTTTTATTTTTACTCAATAATAAAACTAAATAAAACTCCCTTAATTAAATTGCATTTAATTTATTCAAAATCATTTATGATAATAATAAAACTATTATTATTACTACCCTTTAAACATTTATTCCTTTCCAACCAAAACCGCAAAAATATATTATTATTATTATTAATTTTTAAAAACACCATAACAAGTTTTTAATAATAATAAATATAACCATAATAATATGCATAATAATAATAATATAATTATTATTATTTCCATAAACCTTCATTTATTAAGACCATAACTCTCAATTAACCCTTCTAATTGGAAAACGTTTCTTTGAAAATCTCAAAAGCCACATTAAATTATTTTAAAATTTATTTAATTAGATAAACACAATAATAATAATAATAACATCATTTTTATTATTATTTCAACTTTTATTTAATTAAAACCAGAAACCTCCAATTTATTACAATATCATTAATATGATATTAATGATAAAAACTCCAACCTATAAGCTCCATTTAATAATAAATGGTCCTTTATTAATATTGAAACTCTTCATTTAATTAAAATGGTTCTTTGATGAACCCAAAAGCCAAATTATTTTCTTCAACTGTTATTTAATTAATTATTTATCATTCATTTAATTAAATAACCACAATAATAATAATAGTAATAATAATAATCATAATAATAAATTCATTATTTTTATTATTAAAAAATTATTTTAATTAAACACATTTTATCATATAATCTTATTTAATTAAATTAAATAATTTATTAAACAGGGGAAACCTTGGTTTGAAACCTTGCACTGCCTATGCAGATCTATTAATGTGGACTTTTATAAATATGGTTCTCCTGAGACTTATCGGGAAACCCGCTAAAAAAATCAGGTAATTACTAAATTTAAAAAATGACACCTTTAGGTGTTCCAAACATAGAATAAAACTGCAGTGCTCAGTTTAAAAACTGACCCATCGATAAATTGATTTTTTTGAAAACCTTCATCTTTTAACACTGTTAATAAACATGGGACTTTAAAATCTACCCACCTTAAAAACTTCTCATCCCCAATAAGCCATTGGGAACCACTAAAAAAACAACCAACCTACCAAGGTCATTTAATCTCGTTAGAACTGACATGTTGTATTCCCAATGCCAAACAAACCTTTAACCCTCCACAAGCCTAACGATTAAGCCTTTAAAACAAGAGACAAAGCTCACTTTATATATTAAAATAGAAACTAAGCTTAAATATGAGGCCATTACAGGGACCTCTTCATTGAAAAAAGTTGAATCTCGATCAACCAACAGAACAAGCTGCACATGCTTCCCTCAAATGATGTCACAGACCCAAGAAAATATTCTTCCTTTATCTGATGACGTTCCTTTAAAACTATTCCAAAACCATCTGCATGTGTATCTATGTCCTTTCCCGACCTTCGGTGAAATTTCCATGTCAAGCTGTTTCAAGGAAATTTTAAAAACAACTGTGCCCCAACAAGACTAAAGGAGTAGCCCCAAGAAACTATGCATCTTGCATACGACCTAGATAATAACCACTCATCAATCCTAATAAAATTTAACCTGTAGCATGACGAAAGACCAATGCTATCTTCGTGTCTCCATGATGATGTCATGATAGAGGACATTCTCATAGTATTCACAAGAGAGCACTAAGTGAAAAACCAAGGTCATTAAGAAGATCAATCAAACTACTACCAGACAACTCTGTTCTAAAAGCTCGGTATCTCTTGTTGACACATTTACCGAATATGACATGAGAAAAACCACCTTAGGATTGTCCATGATGTCACACTAAAAGATCAACTGCTCACCGGTACACTATTTTAGAACACATTAACACATGAATGTGACGTTCCTTGAAGCATGATCATTACATCAAAAATTTATCATAAAATCCATAATATAATCCTATCGGCGTGGCATAATAGCTGTGTCCCAAGAAGTCCTCCCGAGCAGCAAGACAAACTTACTTTAATATCCTAGAACATTCTATGGGTACTACCTAGCATGGGTTAACACCTTACAAACATAAAATTCGAGCCTTTATCTTGGTCACACAAAACCGAATTCACAAGATTCAAAAGCCCATTTTTTCATTTTAGTCCTTTTAATTAATTCATTTAATCCTTTTAACATTTGAATGAATTTCAAAAAACACAAAAGTACTTTTTTCATAACGAGTCACTTGGTTATCAAAAAAACTCCCTATGGAAAAATAGGCATAATATAACAAAAAATATTCTTTAATCGTTTAAAATTCTATGTTATTCAAATTTAAACATAAAATTTAGCCTCAACATTCATTTTATGAAGAAGGAAACCTCCGAGGGTCGCATTCATTCAATCCATGTTCTTAAAAAAGTAACCCAACAACATTTAATTTCAATAAAAACTCAATATTTTTACGTTTATAACCATTTAAAAACATATTATGGTTATATAAGGTTCAAACACATGGGTTGACATCAAAAAATCGATAACACACCCATACACATTATCATTGGAATTTAGATCCCATTTATCACATAAATATTTATTTAAGATTTTAACTTTAGAAGCCCTTTCATATATCAAAAAATTTCTAACATGTTATCATAAGTTGTAACACAACAACATGCTATCACACAGAAGCATGAAACAACAACAAAACATGATAATAACTGAGGTAGTATGGAATATAATCACTCAATCATGTTAAATATATCACCAAAACATTCTATATATAGAGGCATGCTAAACCAGATCAAAACATAACATTACACCCAAGGAACACGATCTAAATTTGCAGGCATCCTACTAATGCAACTATATAGTATGTTATATGCATGACATGTGAATCTCAATGTGCCTAAGATGATGCATGTATGAAACTTACTTTCTATATCAGTCCAAGACAATTATTTTTCAAAATTATCAAAATCAATAAGAATCATAAAATATACCAGTCACTGAAGGTGAAATCATATAAAATATAACCTCTAATAGTACAAACATCAATTCCCATCCCTGGCCACTTAGTCATTTCCCATACATAGGGTGATCAGTCCCAAGAACATCTATTAACCCAAATGATAAAACATCCCTAGTCTCTTATCTACCAACCCAAAATAGTAAGACAAAGGAAAAGAAACATGCCTTTGATACCACTTTGTAACGTCTCGAATCAGCTCACCCCTGAACTGGTGGTCAGACCGGTCGCCACATGACCTCAACCACGTCTCCCCATATGCCAAATTCTGCCAACTATTAATGAGGGTCTACAGATAATCAGTGAGGAGAATATACCCTCATATCAGAGATCAATAATTGGCAATTGAAATAAATAGTGGACGAAGTCTAATAAATGATAAAATAGCAGAAGGAATTTTTTTATAAATCTTGTAAAAAACAAATGGAAAATGCTAATTATATAACAGATGCATGAATGTCATGTTAATGATAAAAAATGGATAACAGTGAACAAAAGAACATGCTTTAAATTCAAATATTTAAATAAATAAAAAAATACTCAAAGCCCCAAGGGTAGTCCCCTCAAGCATCCTGAGCTTCCACTCCGTCCTATTCTCCAATCTCCTAAGTATATGAAAACAACACAATCCTACAACCAAATAGAATCTAATCTGGTACCCCAGGGCAATGGAGGCCCAAGTAGGGTGTGAGATATATATCTCAGTAGGCCGGGACCACCGAAGTCTACCCCAAATCCAGAAATTTAATAAATAATTTAAATTGTGTGAAAACATGCATAAGTAAAGTAATCAGTACAATGTAACTATATACAAAAGTACCTGCTTCAGCCCTTAGCTGGTTTCTAAACCTGTATTATACATTTTTCATGAATACAAAATAGTCAGTACACAATCATTTTCATTTATCAATTATTCAATCCTCATTAAATTATGAAAGTCTTGAGATTCATCCTAAGCCCGACATCCCCCCGTATAAGTCACTCACCACATATGTCTCTAAAGACCACCTAAGTAATCATAGTAAAGACCAAATACAAGCTTGTGATTTGGATTGGATAACTCATCATAATATATTCAATTTAATCTATCATATACTATATCGAAGACTATCCACTAAAAATAGTGATTCGCTCATGGGTCTGTCCACCAACGGTGATTCACCCAATTCATTGATATGTCTGAACCCTTTCTCATATCCAATTCACAAACCATAATGTCACAATAGTTTTCATTAACCATTTAATTCATTTTATGTATGAATAATTTGACCAATATTCCAATTTAAATTAATGGGTGTAGAATATCATGTCTAGCACCCTCATGAGTATTTGGAGCGTTAGTCCTCATCTCAAAACCCATGGGTATTTGGAACATCAATCCATATCCCATAAAATAATGTTTTCATGCAAGCTGGGTGTAGAACACCATGTATAGCACCCCGTAAATATTTGGAGCATCACTCCCTATCTCACAACCCCTTTATTAATCATACATAATATTTATCATTGGTGTAGAATTCCATTTTAAATTCCCCAAAACCCTCAATTAATTAATTCACAAATAAATTAATCCAATCTATTAATTAATTCAACAACTAATTAACAATATAAAACTACCATCAAATAATTCTAGAATCATTTAATCATTCAACACCTCAAAAGTAAATAATTAATTAATAATTAATTATTCTCAATTAATTATCCCAAATCATTAACTAGTCTGAACCCATCCACCGAAATAGTGTTTCGTCTGGGAATTTAACAATTAACACACAGGTCATAAACATCTCAAGTCAAACATGCTAAACAAGGCCCACATATTTGGCAAAAAATCTCACATAGAATATCATATTTTAAAACAACTCCATTATAAAAAACATAAGGCATTGAAAATAAACACACAACCAAAGGAATTATTGGCCAATAATAATAACAATCCAATCAATTCACAATCATAAATTAATGCATGCAAATTAATGAATTCAATAGTTAAATAATTAAATCATATCTTTTTAACCAGGTTATTAATTAATTAACGATCGATCATTTATCATTTAATAATTAATCCATCCATTAATTATTACCAGTTTCCAATTTATATTTCGAACAAGTCAAAATATTCAATATTCCCAATATTCAGTAAAAGCCATAATTTTTCTAACTCATGACTTCATAATTAATTCTCCAATTAATTACCATATCAACCATTCATCCCCATTCAATAATTTAATTAACCAACTGATATGTCATCGTTTGGGTTATTAACATTCCATGACATTGTTTAAAAAGGCACACCTAAGGGTGTCCAATTCCATATCCATTTAAGTCTCATTTATAAGGATGACCCATGGGTACTTCCGGTTTAACCATTTAATATTCAAGGAATAATCTCAACATATTTTCAATAGAAAACAATACATGCTTAACACCAACACATGGTAATTTTATCACTTATCACACATGGAAATAATCATTCAATAACATCAAAATTATTTCATCAACATATCATGTATCGACATCAACAAGGATACATACAAAATCCACCATAAGCATGCATGATATGACATTACCACCGACCAATAATTTATCTCTAAAAATCATTTAAATAAAATTTAGCAGTTCCATAATCAAGGAAACTCATATTATAAAATTATTTTAAGAATCAAATAGGAATTATTAAATAAAAAGATAAAGAGTTTTGGGACCCTACCTCGGGTGGAAGTGAACCATGCTGCACTTCATCATAGTCGGCAACCAAACCAGAACTGGTATGCAGTCACATGCGTACACACCTTATTATATATATATCTATATGTTTGTGTGTGTTTGTGCACTATCTACATTGATAAAAAAAATCAATATATTAAACAGATACCAAGAATCGAAGCAATAAAGATCCACACACCTCTAACTTGGTACCAGAGATTCATAAAAATTAGCAGACCTTTATATAACTGGTGTAAAACTGAACAGAGGTTTTAGAAGCATACCCAAAACAAATTCTTCAAAGAAAATCGAGCTCATCCTCCTCGCCCATGGTGGAAGATGACAAAACTTGGACCAATGAGTCCTAAACTTCAATCTCACATCCAATTGAAGGAAAAACACAACAATGGGTATTATTATCAAAACCCTAAACTCAGAAAAAATGAAAATGAATGTCAAAATAGATCAAAATCACAAAAGTGATCAAGAAAAAATATAAGTAAGATCCTAACTCAAAGGATCAAACTAAATCCATGGATAATACAAGAGGAATCATCCGAGGAAGAAGATCCACGAAGAGGGAGGCATCGCACGCTACACCAGTTTTTCCTGGGGTCAAAGAGCACTATTGCAAGGGGTCATTTAGGGGTCATGAAACGACTATGAATTACTATTGGAAGGAGAATGCACCATAAGGAGTTGTTCCATCTCACGCCACTGCAGGTCACGCGCTAAAGTGGATGCCGCCTGGGGTGTCATGCTGTTGCAAGGGGGGTCTCCCAAGGAGTGTGCGCTGCTATAGGTCCAGAGGAAGAGACTCAGAATAGGGAGCCACCATGGGGTCATGTGCTTCGGTGATGCACCTACTATAGGTCGAACGCCTACTGTTGGTGGTAGCTAAGAGGATACACCAAGGGTTGTATGACCATGGGATAAGACCCATGTGGAAGAGGAGCATTGCACTTCTACTATGGCCATTAGTAGGTCACACCACAGGAAGGATCGATCATGAAGGAAGAAGCACCTGATAGGGTTTCAGGGGGGGGGGTGTCGCGCCTCAACATAGGGAGTAAGGAGAGGTCCTCTTTTCTTTTATTTTTACTCAATAATAAAACCAAATAAAACTCCCTTGAATAAATTGTATTTAATTTTTTCAAAATATTTTATGATAATAATAAAAGATATTATTATTACAGCCCCTTTCAACATTTATTCTTTTCCAACCACAACCCCCAAAATATATTATTATTATTATTAATTAAAACAACCATAATAAGTTAATTATAAAAATAAATATAACCATAATAATATGGATAATAATAATAATCATAATATCATGATTAATATTTCCGTCATATTTCATTTATTAAGACCAAAAACCACAAATTTACTATTCCAAATTTTATTCAATTAAATAAACACCATATATATAATAATAATAATGTCATTATTATTACTATTCCAACTTTTATTTAATTAAAACCAAAAACCAAAAATTTATTACAATATAATTATTATGATATTAATGATAAGAAACCCAACCCATAACCTTCATTTAATAATAAATGTTTATTTATTATTTCTAAACTCTTCATTTAACTGAAATAGTTCTTCGATACACCCAAAAGCCACATTAATTTCTTCAACCATCATTTAATTAATTATTTATCATTTATTTAATTAAATAACCACAATAATAATAATAAATTCATTATTAATAATATTATTAAAAATTTCTTTTAATTAAACACAATCTCTCATATAATCTTATTTAACTAAATTAAATAATTAATTAAATATGGTAAACTGCACGGGTTTGTTCGAAACCGTGCGCTACCCTTGCAGATCCATTAATGAAAACGTTTTTGGATCCATTGCTCCTAAGACTCATTAGAACACCTTCTAAAATCATCAGGTAATTAAACAAGTCCAAAAATGATGCCTTTAGGTGTTCCAAACTCAGAATAAAACTCTGGTGCTCAGTTTAAAAATGAACCATCGATAAACCGAAAAAATTCAAAATCCTTCATATTTTATCTCGGTTGAAAGAAATAGAACTTTACATAGAACATTCTCTATTATAAGGCGTTGACTTGTAAAGTATCTCCCTAGCATATATTTTTACCTCTATCCAATAATGTTTGGGTAGTTCAACATCAGGAATAATCTAAAAATTTAGAGATGTTCACTATAGTAATATTATTCACCTCAACCCATATCCCCAACATCAGAATGGATGAGATGTAATTCAGCTATGAGGGAGTTCACTTTTTCAGGTGTCCAATTTTGGGGACTTTCCCCTCGTCATCATAACTCATCATAACCCCTTATCAAATTATAATATTGTATATAAAAAACCTATTTGGTAAATAACCCCTATAAATCCTTTAGTATGAAAATAAATATATAATTATATTTGTATTAGATTTAACTTGATACTTCTTTACCTTTCCTTGTATAAATATTGAAAATCTAGAAATCTTAATTCTACAAAATCAAGTTTTAACAAAAATGCGTGAAATGATTAACAACTATAGCATCATGTTAGTTTTTTTACTAGATTTTTGATATTTGTACTGACCTAAAGAAATGTTATAAGAAGATATTGTGTAAAAATTGAATCCATATGAATGTGGAAGTTTTTACTTATGATATTGTTACAATTGAAACTATGGTTTTTGAAATTTTACCATTGGAGGCGCGTCTATAAATAGGCCAACTACTTCATGAAATAGAAGAAACACATTACACCCAACACAATTAAGATTGATGATATTTTTTCTTTAAATCTTGCAACATCATGTAGTTTAGTGTTATTTTGATTATACTATGAAAGTGTGAAGGACATATATTTTTATTTATTTTTGGATAATCTCCCTTTTATGGGTTGAGGGGGAACACTAACTTGACCCATTTCCCAAAGAAACAAGGCCTATACAATACCTAAAGACCTGGAGGTATAAGTCCCAGAACATAACCTTCGAACTCCCAATACCTGACTACACTTTGGAACTACCACTACTCAACATCATCATCTTTGTAGGCCCATAGATCCCCACTCTGTATGGATGATTGTCTAGCATTACACTATACCGAGTTGTATGGTTCCTGGTACTGATACTAATTTCCATGACTCTCATTCTTCAAAATATATTATCTATGCTCTATTGAATTATACTTTTATCAGAATCCTCTTATGGGGCATGCTCTTATATGGTATTCCATGGATTCTTGTTGGTCCTTTATATATTGGTGGTCTGAATGCATTTTTTGGCCCAAAGGCCTTGTGGCCTAAAGACTTTATTGCCTGAAGGTATTTGGTGGTTCTAAGGCCCTATAGCCCAAAGGAACTCTTCCTAGGAGGACATTGGTAGCCCAAAGTCCCTAATACCCATAGGCTCAAACCAATGGACCAAAGGCCCAAATCAGATGAATATTTCTAGATGTTATAGTACTGCAAAATACCAACTATATTAACTACTACAGTACTACTACAGTACCCCATAAATTCACACCATATTTTATCCAGGGTCATTTGTATGCTAATCAGGATCCACTACCACTCGGGTATAAGTTCACTGGAATTATTTAATAGTAGTTTTTATGAGTCTTTATTCTTAGTTCATGAATATTTGAGGTTCTAATTGTATGTACTCTATGTTTTCTTAATTAAATTTTTGTGTTCTCAACCAATATTTAAATGGTGTTTTAGGGATAGTAAGAAGGTTTTTTGTATTAGTTTGGAAACAAGATTTCATTTATAGAAATCTGATATCAACGATTATGTCAAAGGGAGCTTCTATTGGTTGATAATTTCTATTTCCTATAGTTTTAAAGTCAAGGGACCTTCAGTATGGAACTAGGTACCTTCGATATGGTTTAGTGATATTCCTTACACATTTGATTAAAATTTTATCTTTAATAATATCATTTAATGAATTATTTGGTTTCATAACCCTATACTTCATGTTTTGTTTTTATTTTAAATTAATTTTACAATTTATATTTCCACTATGTTTATACAACTTTTAAAAATTTCTAATTCCCATTTTATTTAAATTAATTAGTTTTGTGGGTTTAACAATGCTTTATAATTTTTTGCAAACTGATATCTTTTGGTGGGGTAGAAAATTTTGTTTTATATGTTTACTAAAATTCACCCCATTGTATATTTATCTAATGTATATCTAATAGGAAATACATTGGTATCATAGTCATACACTTCATTTTATTAGAACATGCAATATTTTCTATAATCACATTTTTAATAGAGAAAATATATTTTTCTTTTATTGATATGGAAGTACTTATAATCAAAACATATGTGAATTTAAATCTTAATGGTTCAATAATTATTTATGTTGATGAATTTAAATATTTTCATGAATGGATGAATATATTTATTATTATTATTGGTATAGATAATTTTGTTATGATGATCGGAAATTATAATATTATAAATTATTCTTTAACTTTTAATCATGTTGGAAAGACAAAATATGGATTGAATTATAATGTTTGGAATATATTGTTATTTTTTTTGATTCAAAATTTATACTGTAAAATTTCATCATATGAAATTTCTAATCATATATGGAATAAGTTGTAGAACACTCAATCTGGAATACCCAAAGTTCATGAATCTCATAGAGATATGTTGTTAGTAGACGATTAAGATTTTTTATTTTCTTCCTAGTGATCTTGAAATGTAGATGCATCAATGTTTTATGAAAATTGATAATAAGAATCAATATCATGGTGATAAGGAGTTAAAAAATGATCATTTGATGGATAAAATCATTGATATATTTATAAAGTAGTGGGAATGTAAGTGAACAAATATAGATTACCCCATACCAAATAATATATTATATCTCAATTATTAGGTAGGTACTCTAATCCAATATGATAATCAATAATAGAGGATTTTAGAAAACGAGAAAAAAATAATGGAGTATATTATAATTTGATATTGTTACTAATATTATAGTTAATTATATAGATAATATAACATGGGACTCTATATTAAATAATAAGTGTAAGAACTTCCCAAATCAATGTAATGTTGTTGATAGTGGGGATTAACTAGCTCCACATTAAAGGAGGACACAAAAAATTGTTGGGATTAATAATTTCCATTATGATTATAGAAAATATTAGAGTAACATACATGAAGAGAATTAATCTTTTAAAATGGTATGTTACAAATGAAAAAATTACTATCATATTAGGATAGACTATGAAAACATTAAATGCAATAAAATAAAATATAAGGAACTAAGTGCTTGACATTTTTGGAAACATGGTTTTCAAGTGGTGGAAATACTACTTTAGATAATTCCTTGAAAGATAACGATAACAGTTTGAATATCTTTTGGGGTTAATGATAATATTCATAGAAATGATAAATGACTAATGGAAATAGTATTTACTGAAACCTTTACTATCTTAACAATGAATAAAAATTTTCACAATTCTTTATATGATGAATTAAATTCAAATTCTTTTCACGATGAATAAAATTCAAATTGATCGGGAGAAAAAAATTTTACACTATTTATTGATAAGTAAGATATTAAAAAAATATATAAATTAAGAGATGGGTATCTAACATTGAAAACATATTTCTATGATTTGAAAACATTTATGGGAACTAAATTCTAACTCTAGTTCTATTTTAATATCTTATGATTATAATTTTTTATAAAACTATAATTTGAATCCAATGGTTAAAATAAAATCATTTATTTAGATTAACTTCTAGGTGTGATAATTTTGATAAGATATAAAATTATTGTAAACCATCCATAACATCTTTTGGGATAGGATTTACTTCTGGAAAATGAAAATTGTAGTAAAATTTTTTTATGATAAAAAGTGAAACTTTTTGTATTAAATATCAAATATGAGGTTACAAAAAAAATATTTATTAGATATAGATTGATCTTTTAGATTTCATAAATATTTGATTTTTTACATGCTTATAAATATTCAACATATGCTAATTGGACATGTGTGAGTTTCTAAAGTTTTATTTTCTAACATAAGAGGGATCGTGAAAGTTTTAGAATAAGGAAATTTGTTTTTATTGATTTTAAGAAAAAATGTTGAGTTAGAGTAGCTATAACAAGTAGTACATGGATAGATATTTTTCTTGAACTACGATAGGATACAATTCAAGCATTTAAAACATAATAAAGATGACTGGTGGATGACTTATATTTGGAGATAATAAAATGGTGAAATTATTTAAATTTATGATGTATATTTTCTTGGAAATAATTTAATTCTTAAAGTTTTTTATGTTTTTGGACATAATAATAACCTTTTCAGAATTATATAGCTATTAGATAATGGTTTCCATATGAACTTCAAGATTGATAAATGTACTATTCACGATTTTTAAGGATCCTCTATTCTATCTACCTATAGGATTGAATATATATACACACATGAACTAAAATACAGTAACTACCATAAATTAAGTTTATTAAGTGAATTTAAATATTTATATTGTATTAGGAATAGAATATTAGTTAATATAATGTTATTACATTAGCTAAAAAAATTTAAAAAATGACATAAAAGGGATATACTAGAACATAATTTCAACTCTTACAAAATTTTGAAAAATTATTATATTTTTAAGAAAAATAATTCAATGGTCAAATTTATTGTGAAGTGTCAATATTTGAAGATTTACCAGTACATCACAAGTATTTATTTTTTCATAATAATGCTACAAGCATCTGGGGAAAAAAAGTTTATCTCCTAGTTGATAATTTAACTATATTTACTTAGAAATACTTTCTCTCATGAAAATATGAACCATTCAAATTTTTGAATTTTTTTATTCTTATTTTATAAAATTGAAAAAATTAACCTTTGATTATTATCTAGAGTGATATATGTGGTGATTTTGTAAAATATAATTTGAAATATTGTTTTTCTGAATGTTACTAATCATAAAATATTAGCACCTAGAACACCTCAACAACATGGTGTAGTTGAACAAAGAAATATAATCATTCAAGAAATTTCTCCATCTTTTCTATGTTAATATTTTATTGATACTTATTTTTAGGCAGATTTCATGAGTACAGATTTATATAGTATAAATCACTTTTACTTAATTTTCTTCTAAATAAAAATTTTCATGAGTTATAGACTATAAGAATGCTAACTCTTTATTATTTGGAGTCTTTGAGAGTAAAGTGTTTATTTTGAATACTGAAGATCAAATTCACAAATTTTATCCCAAATATGATGAAGGTATTTATCTTTTCTACTATTAAATTATGTAATGATTATTTTTTTTAATAAATTAAAAAATGTTATTGATGAAATAGTTTATAAAAATTAAATGAAATTAATAAATTTTTGTGTAAAACATTCTGAAGTTAATCCATGAGAAAGAGGTTGTGAAATTAATTGAGCTTATTTACCAAAAAATGAACCACAAAGATTAGTAGTTAATCCTTCAGATATTAAACTAATAGAATTTAAATTTTTTTAAGTTTCTATAATCGATAAATTATAATGAATATATGTGGAAATAAATTCCCATTTACAAATAAATTAATCATTATTAATGAATCATCCCATTAATAAGATCATTAGAGGTGTAGTTAAACCAATAAAAACTCATACTTCCTTAAAAATTCAACATGACCATTGTGAATTCCTATATCAATTTTAAAAAATAATGGTAGATGAATCCTTGTGTGATGAAAGAAAGATAAGGTAATTAATAGATTAATCAAATTGAATGGAAAAGATTTTGGACTAGAGTTTAACATCCTAAAGAAATTTTAGTCATAGGATTAAAAATCTTATTCCGAAAAACATTAACTAAAATATAATAGTAATATGGAATAAAATAGGTTTTGATGAAAATGTTTATTATCTAGAGACAAAAAAATAATATAGAGTGACCTTTACATAGATATTAAGGCTTGAATCCATCTTAATCCTATCAACATTCATAAGATATTAAACTTTTCATTATTTGGAATGGATGTTAAATGCGATTTTTATAACATATATTTACTATTATAAGTTTATGTTGAACAAATACTAGTTATAAGGATATTAAATTTTAAAAACTTGTATATAATCCTTCCAAATATCTCTATGGCCTTAAATAATATCCAAGATCCTAGTGTGATAGATTAACTGGGTTTTTACTCCAAAATAAATTTTTAAAGGAAATTAAGATCAAACTATCTTTGTCAAGAATTTTTTTAATGATTTCATCATTATTTAAATTTTTATATATATATATTATTTTTTGGTTTATCTCAAAAATCTCTTTCAGATAGATTTTAGAACCTTATGATAATTGAGATTGAATGAGCATAATGAGTGAAATTAATTTTATCCTTATTTTTCAAAATTATAAAAAACCATAAAAAAATATTTTATGTTAACAAAAATAAATAAAATATTTATTAAATAATTTTGGTTTTGGAAATTCTTCATGTATAATAAATCTGATAGGAACATCTATTACACTTCACCGTGATGAATCTAGAAATTGACTCTTCAAGAACATTAAAATTTAATGATCAAAAGATTACTATACGTAAAACCGAATTGATCAAAAATTATGTTTATAATATGTTTGTGTGTGATATTTCAAGAAAATATAAAGGAATCACTTTTAATAGAGTCTTGGAATATCTTTTTTATCTAAAAGGTACTTTCAAACATGGAATGTTTTATTCTTATTGAACTAATTTTATACATAAGGGTTTCTTGGATATTGACACTGGAGGTTTTAGTTTCAGAATAAATGATTAGATTTAGTGTGACACCCACTGAATCACTCATACCTCAAAATTTGAGTTTTATGAATATCTTGTTGTGTTATTTGTGTTCCTGGTTATCGAAGGTCAAAACTGAGATTTTTTTTGATGACATACCAAGGTGCATTGTTAACACACAATTTTTCTAACCTTAAAAATAACCATTTGATTATGTAGTAGGTTAGTAAAAAGGTCCTCACATGGTTGATCATGGATATCCAAACTATTGAACTCCTTAGGGATAATCATGTGGCCCATTTTTGGGAGGATAGTGGAACTATCATGGTTGTAACATGTTTTTCATAACCATTTTAACTAACCACATGACCCTATCGATATCAGATAAAATGTGATATTTTACTATTTTACCATTATAGGGTTTTTATATTTCGGGGGATGATTTTCCTCCCCCATCATGCATAGACCCTTCTTCTTAGTGGTGGAGTTTTCTCTCTCCTTTGGTAGTGGGTTTATTTTATAATATAGATGTTTTGTCATGATGTAAGTTAATATTTTCATGGTTTCTTCCCCCTATCCACTTATACTTTCTTTCCCTTCAATTTTTTCGTTGATGTTTAGAACCCAAGGAGTTATATTAGATGAATATAGGATATTTAATGGGGGTTTTGGTTGGTTTTATAATTTAGTAGGTGTGTGAATCCTTATTCATCCTCTTCTATGTGGGAATCAATGATGGAGATGAGCCACAAATCAAATATGAGGTATGTGTCTTTATTTAAGGGTGTCTTCCATGGAATACCTTTAAATTTCCAACAATAATAACTTTTATGTAATAACCATTTAAATTAATTATTCCTGATTTGTATTCATTGTTTGATGTGATTCATAGATTGGTTTGGAAATTTGGGTGTTTAACGGAGGGTTTCCAAAGGGGTGTGTCTGGTTTTCACCAAAAGTGTTTAATAAAGTGTCTCAAAGAGGTTTTATTTTTTAAAAAGTATTTTAAAAGCTGTTTTATAAATGATTTAACCTATGAATTTTTTTTTTGATAAAAGGTACATGTTATTTGTGAAATGGGTTGTGATATAGCTTCCAAACTATGAAAATTTATTTTTCATCATGTTTTCATAGAGTAACACATAGTTTTTATGAGAGAAAAGTTTTTTTTATGAACTATGTGAGCCTTAAGAAGGAAGGCCATGTGATATTAATGTTTTATTTATCTAAGAGGTTGTTTGATGCATCAGATGGATGACCGTGCAATACTTAAATTTGATTTCCAAGGGACTAAGAGAGCATTTGGGAAGGAGGACCATGTGAGATACCATGTTAGTTTTAGAGGTATCATGAGAGATCTTGAATTTGGTCTTGGGGATGGACATTAGAGTTTCCACTTTTATTAGATTTCTAGTCTACTTTTTAACTCAAAAATGATAGTCTTGATGTCCCTAAGAAAGCATTAATTTGGGTGGATCGTCTTATATTATTTATTCATTTTATTAGAGACATTTTTTAACATCCTACCCTTATCACATTGGATTGGGAATAGGCAATGGTACTATTGTCCTTATGTGACATACCCAAGATGCCTAAGGCAAGAATAAATGTCAAGTGCTTCAAAACCAATCTGGGGAAAATTTTACCTTTTGAAAATAAAATATTTAAACCATGATAACCTTCATATTTAAACCACAATATGATGCATGAGTACATTAATACTACTGAAATAAAACTAACTACAATATCAATGTATAAGAAGAAACAAAAAACCAACATAACTCAAAGACACCAATGATATCAAAACCAAATGGAAACAAATACATAGAGACAACCACACCCAAAATACACCAAGATCCAACTTAACAAGCAATGCCCAAAGTATCATTATGTGTCACTAAAGATCTGTGATACCTTTTCTTTACCTATTTCTTGATATATGACATTTTCAAAGACACAAAAAATCCCAATAAGGGACTAAGTATAAAACATAGTAGTGTTTCCATTAGGAATTTCCAACTCACTCCATTAGTATAAAACATGCTAGCTTATTTATATGAAATAATTTTAAATTTTTTTAATTACTTTATATCAAATCCAAATTTTTTTTCTAAACCAAACAATTTTCTATGGATTGATACTAGAAAATTATTTAATAAATTTCTCAAATCCATTTGGAATACCCAATTTAAACATCCACTCATTCACACATGCTTGACTTGGTGATAGTTCCGTACTCTTGATAGGTATCTCATAGATCTATAAAATCATTAAAATGGTAACAAATACTGGTGACCCAATGGCACACACCACTTCCACAGGGCCACAACTAATGAAAATGAACTCATTCAAACAATGTATTCCAAAAACCATTCTAATCAAACCATGAAAAAAAATTTAAATAAAACATTTATTTTATTGAAAAACGTATTTGAAATATTTATCGATGTATCAAAACCGAAAAATAATTTTAAAAAATAATAATATTAAAATCAAAATATAAAATCACTTTCCAAAAAACCATCCAATTTCTAAAATTTCCAAGAAAACATCAGAAAACTGGTCTCTATCAAATCACACAATGGTTTCAAATTTTGTTTCATCAAATCAATGAATTTGAAATCAATAATTATAGTTCTAATCAAAAGGAGTCGATAGAGAATCCTCCTACCTCTCAAACTTACTAAAAAAAGAACATTACACCAACCTAAAAACATAGCTTAAAACTCCTAAACATGTCCTTATATCTTCCTCCCTGTAATAAAAACAGTCATATATCATCATGATTAAAATAAAACTATGTGAATATTTTCTCAATAGACTAGATACTTGTTTCCAAGTGAAGGAAGAAGAAGATATCTGTGGAAAATTTTTAAGAAAAATCACTTACCAAAAAATTCATACCTTCAACGTACTTATATTCGCCTTGTAATCACTCCCAAATCTATAAGAATTGTATTTGTATCCTTGTGAGGGAGATTAATTCATGATATGACATTATTAGGAAAAAATGAGTGGTTTATGAGGTAAATGGTATTGAATCCACAATTTATGGATCTAATTTTTAATGGGGCATGTTTAGGGTGTATGGTTAGAAAAACTATGTGCTAACCATGCATGAGCCACAACCTCAAACCACACCTTTCATAGTTAGCTCAAATGGTTATACAAACCATATTATTACCCCAATATATATCATTTCACAAATTCTCCTAGGCCAACACATGGTTTGGCCAAACTGTGCACCAAACTACATTCCTACCTATTGACTACTATTTCAAAAGTACAATTTAATGGAGTTTTTCATGGTTTCTAATAATTATGCACAAACCTTGTACCTCCAAAAATTTCTCCAAAGTAAGTCAAAACACCTCTAAGACTCCCAAAACATAACCTAAAAAATATATATAATTAAAATAAATAAATAAATGGTCAATTACATCAAACCGAGGGTGCTAAATTATCCCTAATATTAGTCTTTCCATCATCATAAAATAGAAACCCACAATTATACTAAAAGAGTTATGACCATTGCTTCATCATTTCATTATTACACTCCCACATTTCTTCCTGAATCTAACCATTTTTCTATAAAACCCATAATAGGCTGATGCTTTTACCACACAATAAATTCTTTCTTATAAACAATTTATACCATCACAAGAAGAAAAGCAGTGTCCATCTCAGGATCAACCTGATTACATCAAATGATAGAGTCAGTATTGGGTTGATACTTCTTCAATTGGGATACATGAAACACATTATGCACTAAAATGATCCTTTTTGGAAAAGCTAGTGGATATTCCACCACACCAAACTGTTCAAGTATCATAAAAGGATGTCTGTATTGAGTAGATAACTTTCCATGCTTCTGAAAAAGACGATGCCCAAGCCCTAGAGAGATTATTAAGAACATAATATCACTCACATAAATTAAAAATGGTCACTGATGATGATCTGTATACAATTAAAAATGACACAGACCTATCTCCATTCACATCCAGACCAACATAATTTTCTCTATTGTTTGTTTAACAAGGCATTTTCCAACCATTAAAGTCTATCCTTTTTCCACCAAATAAAGTGGAGAATGATATGGTCTTCTATACAATCACTTACAAGGAGCCATGCGTATCAATTCATGATAGTTTCCGTTTCTTAATAACACCCCTAATTGTATGTGATCATCCTATAAGCCACTAAAATCCCTTATACAACCCATAATAATGTACTATAATGTTTTTATTTTTATTTTCTATTTTCTATCCATTTGAGTATGATTTACCAGGATCATAGTCGAATGAGTATAAATATATTATAGTAAGGTTTTCCAAAAATGATCTGTAAACCTATGGTCTCAGTATGATACAATTAAAACTAGTATGCCCTACCTTTTTATCATTTCTTGGAAATTGATTATTGAAAAATCTTCCACTTTGTTAGATTCACAAAAAATGGATGAAATGGGTCAAAACTATGATATAACACACTATCAACTATATATATTTGTATAGATCAACCATATTTGGTAGAACTATTATAAAATCAATAGCTATATTCTACCAATTTCACATAAGAATTTTTAGGGATTGCAGCATACCCACTGGCCACTGGTTCACCACATTAACCAAATAGAGTATGAGGTATCTCAAAAAAAACTCATCCATATTCCTTATCATTATATAATTTTTTTTCTTTTAATTAATTTTAAATCTTTTTTATTCTAAAATGAATATCTCTTATCAAATAGTGGTTAGCATGGAGTAGTTTTTTTTTGAAAAATACATAGGTACCTTGATTTGAACTCAAAACCACAAAACCAAACTCCCATACATATTCCATCCCAAAATGGTCTCCCCACAATTGAATTTTGACCTCATAGAAACACATTTAAAATAAGATATCTATGACACTTTCACATGATGAACCAAATAAGTAACAACAAAAACAAGGAATAAAACTAAAACATCACCATTTTCGGTAAAATCTAGTTGCATGTCTGCTATAAATGACAACATATTCTAATTATTCAAAGCTTCATCAACTAATTTATTATTTTACTTTTGACTTAATTCATTCACCACATAATTTCTTTTACGTGATTTATACATCAAGTATAAATTGAATATTTGATTTTACTACATCTATCTTCTATATCTCACATTCCAATATATTAATGAGAAAATGTTTTTCAATATATTATGATCCATATACACCATAAAATTCTCACCAAATAGGTAATGTTTCCATGTCTCCAAATAATTGAATGCAGTAGCTAAATAGAAACTGTATGTTGGGAAGTTATTCTCATGTTACCATAACTACCATGATCTATATGAAAAAACATGATCTCCCTATAATAGAACACATCCCGACCCTTATCTCGATGATTCACAATAGACTACATATCGCTATACAGACACTAGAAACATTAGTATTGATACTAATGTAAATATAACCTTATTTTCTTGAATGGATTTATCAAATTCATCATTCTGTTAGAGGGGAAAAACTTTCCTTTTCCAAGTTTTCATCGGTTATTCTAAACATGAATAGTCCCATGCAAATTTTTTGTAGTATCCCTATTAGCTAAGGAAACTATGTATGTAAAATACATTCTTTGGTGGTTTCTAAGAGATAAAATCTTCTATATTTTCTAGATCTATAGATATCCTTTTTCATAAATGAAATGGATAAGGAAATGTACCTCTTGTATCTAGAAATCACTCTTTGATAACTTGGAAAACAAATCATGCTCCTACAAGATACCCAACACTATAGCCAAGTATTTCCCATGATCCTCCTTTGTATGTGAATACAACATTATATCATCCACAAACACTACCACAATGGAATATATATACCTTTGAAATATCTAATTCATCAATTCCGTAAATATGGATTGTGAATTCATAAGACCAAAAGGAATAACAGCAAACCCATAATGTCTATTTCTACTTTTGAAAAATATATTTGGAATATCATCCTTCTGAACCCACAATTGATGATATCATAAACAAAATAAAATTTTAGAGAGCCATTAGGCTCCCCTCAATTGATAAATTAGAACATAAATGTGTTGAAGAGGACAACGATTCAATATTTTAACTTGGCTAATCTAATGATAATCCATATAGTTCCTAGGATTTGCATCCTATTTCTTAAAAAAGAACAGGTGTTTCCCATGAATATGTGATCAATCATATTAACCCTTTACATTCTTACTCTTTAGGCTAATAATTCAATTTCGTAAATTCTACTTGTGTCATTTGATAAGACATAAGGAGAAAGGATTGTTCCTCGATAGCAGATCAATCATAAACCCTACTTCACTATTGTGTGGAAACCATGATAAATTGTTAAGATAAATATCAAGGAAATGATCCAATATAGTTGGAAAATATCTATCATAGATCTTATCTATTTATTATAAAGGAACTAATGTCAATTGTTAATATATAGTTCCAACCACTAGTACCAAGGGTCCTACTCTCCTGGATTCAACAACCCAATATTCATTAAATAAATGTATAACACCATCATAAGAATTGAAACTCACCTACCATGGATAATGAAAATATAGGCCTCAATGTTTTTCTAGCCACTCTATTCTAAGAATAATCTCAAATAAATCTATATCTATAATAGATAAGTCCCATAGTAACCCAGTCCTATCAATTGTTATTGACAATTCTTCAAATTATAAGGATTTAAACACTCGTTGTCCAAAAGGTGTTTTGAGTTTTAAAATGGAAGGAATAATCTCAAAATATAAACCCATAAGATCAATGATACAAGAAGAAATAAATGAATGGGACATACCAATATAAAACAAATATCTCATACAGGTAGAATTTAAAATAATCATACCTTTTACTGTCAAAGATCATGATTGATCATCCATGATCACTTTTTGAGCTCCTTAAAATTTATTACTCCCTTCATCTTTCTCTTTATTATCATATTAATATTTACATGGTTGAGTAGTCATGGATTCCCTAGAACTACCATGTATTGATTGGTTCTTATGATGATATCTTTTCTTCTAAACACATCCCGTCAAAGCATACAATGCCTCATAAGTATGAGGTGTATCCCTATAACATGAACTTGGAGAACTGTTATAATAACATTGAAGATGATAAATCTGGTTACAATTATGACATTATTTAAGAGGTTATATTAAATTTCTCTCAAATGCTAAAAAATGACCACACTGAAAACATCCCATTATACTCTTCGGCCTAGAATGTAAGTTGACCAATCCCATAGTCTAATTATAAGATATACCACCCCTTGAAAATATGTGTCCCTCCTCCAATTATTACTAGTATTGTAGCTCCCACCATTTCTGATAATAATGAACATGCTTCCTCCATATCTATTTCCTAATATGTATCTTTCTTCCACCATTTCTCTATTTACCATCAATGTATAATCAACTATATAAAGGAGAATTTTTTTTATCGATTTTCTAGTTTCTTACCCAATTCAAAAATATGTTACTTCAAGTAAGAAATGGTAGAAACATCCAGTGTAATGTGAACTAAACTCATCAATTTATTTATATATTCTATTATTGAGATATTTTCCAACATCAAAATAAATAAGTCTATTTTTTAGAAATTTTGAATGTGTAAGGAAATAAATTTTTCTTGGAAAAATTATTTGAAATCCTCCCATGTAATGTATTGTTCCAATTTTTTCATGAACTGATAAATCCCATTATTTTCATTCTAGATTCTTTAATAAATTATTTTCTAACTTCACTTTTAGATCATCTAGTGTTCCAAGGAAATCAAAAATTTAATTCCTCATATTCAGCCACATTACTTATTTTTCTAACTCTAAATCACCCCAAAAGATTGGTGGATTCTTATTTTGGAACTAAACAGAATGATCTACTTTTCATGGTTCATCCATTTATTTTCCTCTATCCATATATTGAAAATCATTTACAATACTCTGGTCTAACTATTGGTTCACCTTTGGCTCAGGTGAAACCACACTCTTTAGGCTCTTATAATTGGTTTCTATAACACCAACCCAGTTCCATTCTCAATAACCAAAGAAATCCCATTCAGTATAACTCTTTATAAACTAAAGTCCATGAAAATTAAGATTTACCACATAACACATATCACAATAAGGATTTTCAAAATTAAAATGTTTCCTCTTTCAAATAATTTTTTAAAATTCCACTATGATTTTTGAAAATCAATTAATCTTAAACTATTTTAAAAAATAAATGATTTTTTACTAAATCATAAATAATTTCTCAAAAATATTTATGTACTCCTTGTTGGAAGTCATACTATCAATTCACATATTTCTCTTCTCATCAGAAAAACCCTTGATGATGAGATGAAAAATCCTAAAATTGCCTAAAAAAACTCATGTTCTTAAACTCTCTAGTAAAATGAAGGTTAGAATAAATAGGTTAGCTAGGACTTTTTATTATCTATATATTAGGTTCTAATTATCATAATCATTACTACCCACCCAAATTAAGGATGAAACAATTTACACTCAAGGATCGAATAAACTGATACCATTTATAACATCCTCCTAGTTTCCCATTAGATGGGAATGTGGAAGTAGGTTCCACTAGCCTTATGTGGCATCCCCATGGAACCAAATTCCCAAAATAAACTCCAAGGGTCTCATAAATAATTAGGGGATGATTTTCAATTTTAAAAATAAAATATCTAAACCATGATAACCATCATAATAAAACCTCTATAATATTAATGATTATAACAATACAACTCCAACAAAACCAACTACAATATCATAGTATAAGCATAAGCCCAAATAAGGAAAACAAAAAGATATCTAAAAACTAAAAATCCATAGGAAACAAAAAAAACATACAAATAGTAACTCCTAATGTGCTGCCAGTTCCAACTCAACAATCCATTCCCAAAGTATCATAACACATCACTAAAGAACTGGGATCATTTTCTTTAATTGTATCTCAATATACAACCTATGAAAATGCACCAAAGTTTCCAAATAGGGTTAGAGAGTTAAACTATGCTGGATTTACCAAATGACTTCCCATCATAAGACACTAGGATAGAACATGTTAGAGAATTTATATAAAATAGTTTACATTTTTTAAATTAGTTTATATCAATCCAATTTTTTTTGTAAACAAATAGTTTTCTATTGAAGGAAACCAAAAAAATTATTTAAAACATTTTCAAAATCAATTTAGTATACCCAAATCACACATACACACATAAAAACATGAATTCCTAGGAGATAGTTCCATACCCATGAGTGGTCACTCATCGATCTACTAAGTCACCACAAGGTAACCAATACCAGGTTCCCCAATGGTACACACCCCTTCAACAGGGTCACATCTAATATTAATTAACTCATGCAAAACATTTATACCAAATACCATGTCTATCCAACCAATCAATGTCACATCAATAAAACATTTATTTCATTTGAAAAACAGGTCTAAAATGTTTTCCATGTATCAAAACCAAATCATAATTTTAAAAACAACATTTTAAAATCATGAACCAAAACCACTTTCCAGAAAACCAACCAATTTCTACAATGTCTATAAAAACATCACTAAAAATGTATATTTAAAACCACATAAGGGTTTCAAAAAAAATTATTATTTTTTTGAAATTAGTACTTCATGTATTAATCAAGAAGAGTCACGAGAGAATCCACCTAATTACTAATTATAGGTGGAAATAAAGAATGAATCAATAACTTCAAAAACCATATTGAAACTAAAAAAACTATCCTTTAAATTCTACAATTCAATACAAACAATTATGTATTATAATGATTTTAATATAACATCATTGAAATATATTGAATGGACTACATTCATGAATCCAAATGAGGGAAGACGAATAGATCTAAGGACAATAATGATGAAGGAGCACTTACCGATGAATCCACATCTCGAATGTATATAGATTCACTTAGGAATATCTCTAAGGTCAAAAGGAATTGTCTCCAAATCCATGGGAGGGAAATCAATTTCTTATTTGACCGAATTAGGGGAAAAGGAGTTGTTTATGAGTTAAATCAAATTAGATATATGATTTTGGATCAATTTTTTAATAGTGCATGATTAGGGTGCATGTTTAAGAAAAATGTGTGCTAGCTATGAATGATACACTACCAAAAACTACACCTCAAATTGTAAACTCACATAGATAGAAAAATAATATGCCAACCCTTCAATTAACTAATATCCTTCATTTCAACGCTTCTTATGGGAATCTGCATAGTTTTTTAAACCATGTTCCTAATTTTGTTCCTAACCATTGCCCACTGAGTCAAAAGAATGGTTTTATAGAGGTGTTGAATGGTTCCAAAATTCCATGCTAAAATCATGAACATCTTGGAAACTGTCCAAATTAATTCAAAAAACATTTTATCCTCCTAAAACATAACATAGACATTATATATATAATAAATACATAAATAAATTGTCAAGTACCTCAAACCGAGGGTTTTAAAAATTTTATGTGGTGCGATATATTATTCACATTTCCACTAATATAGTTATTTTATATTAATTTAATGGTCATTTTTTATGATTTTCTCTATATTGGACATGTTAAGACATTTTATTTGTTTATATATTTTGGCATCATTGGAAATTGTTTTGAAAAAAATCTGTTGTTCTGATTAGAAAAAAAACAGGATTTAGAAGGATTATTTTTAAAAGGGTTTATTTAAATGTGGTTTATCTTTGAATTTTTTTCAACTATCTTATTAGTTTTCATGAAAAAAATACTTAAATTGATTCAATATGGTATCATATTGGGTTTCATGACTCACACCGTACCTGGGGATTTGTATATTTGTAGACATTTGTTTTCTGGAAATAGTTAAGGGAAAGAGAACAATGTTATAAGGTAAATCATCTTGAATACCATCATCTAGTTTTTTTTGTTGAGGTGATGTGGTCTTATAGGGATTTTATCATCTAATGCAATGTTTTGGTTTTTTTTCGCTAGGATTTTATGTTTGGGCCTTGTTTGGTATTTTTACCTTCATTTTAGGTTTTGGTTCCTATTTTGAGATATTTTGTGTATGTATAGTTATTATATGTTTTATATATGGTACATGTAATTGTTTATGGTATATTCTCATCTTATATTGTTGAATATGAGGTTATTAGTGTGGCCATAAAATTTTCTGGATGGTTTATTCTGAGTTAGGAGTGTAGAAGCTATTCCCAAGTGATAGTTGGTTATGCTTGGTGGGGTTTTACAGCTACTAATTATTGGGAATATTTTTTGGGATATGTGGTGGGCCAACTCGGGCTGTGATTTTGGTCTACCAAATTTTGTTCATTGTATTTAGGCTATTTTACTTTCTAGGAGAATAATTTGTTTCTTGGTTTAATAATAAGAAACACTCAGTTGTACTATCCATTATTGATGATGAATATATAGAAGATGGAAGCAGTTTCCCTCTTGTTTTATGGATACAACACACAATCACAAATTTTGGTTTATGTTTTACTCAATCTCTTATTCATTGTGAAATCCTGATTTATATTTCTACGAAACTGATGATCATAATTCTTGCATTTTCAAAACCCATTAAATTTTGTTAGAATTATATATACAAATTTATGTTAGGAATGTTCAATTTCAAGTGACCATAACATATATTTTCTGTTATATCTATCTATTAACATTGAATTTTTTTTTTAAAAAATAATGAAATTATTTGTTTTATATTTATGGAAATATTTTTGACATGAACATTCAATTTTATAAAATCTAATTAACTGTAATTTCAAACAGAAAATGTTTAATTTGGCCAACTTATTTGTCTCATGAGAACCTATCAATGCATCATGAAGATATATAAATTTTTGTCCCCAATCATCACTATATTTCTAAAAAATTCCTCATAATGATTAATTAATATAATTATTAAACAATTTTCCTTATCAAATATCTAAATTGAATAAAGAATATAAATTTATCATATTTCCCCAAAAAAATAAAATTCTTAATGTTAATGGAATAAGTAAAAATGGTATATGGTTTAGGTAATAAAAAGATACATCACCCAAGAATGTGTTTATTTATGGAACCAAATGATAAATGATTATAATAATGTTTTTGTTTCATGGTAATGTTAACAATCCAAAAAAGAAAGTGAGACTGAAAAGATAACTTTCACCACTTTTTAATTTTTATGCTAAACCCCTTGGGATAGATAATTCAATTTGAAACATAAAATACCATGAATTATAAGATAATATTGATATTAAAATATATAGGGTAAGTATATTCACCACATTAATGTGAATTTTTGGATAACAACAAATAAGTCTCAATGGAATGTAAATTGAGATGAAATCTTTTACCATGAATTTACTTTTTAGTAAATGTACTTTAAACTATATAATGGTTTTAATGTTGTTATTAACTTATTACTAAATAATGATCATATTTATAATATCATAAATTAACTTCTTATAATATCTTATTACATGTTAGTTAATAATATTTCATCATTTTCACTATTTCATGAGTTAACTGCCTAGTTTTTCGAGTGTGTTTTGCCTTATTACTTGATGATACTATTAAATTAGATTATGATATTATAATATCAATATTTTAAACCATGATTTAAATAAAATATATATCTAGTATATATGTATTTATAAAACTTCATAATATTTGTAGATAAGAAATGAAATACACTATTCTTAGAGATGGTAGGCCATACGTACACATGAATGGTACTTCCATTTATTAATCGTATTTAAAAGAATGAAAAGTAAATGATATATATGTATGTAATAATTACAATATCAGATTTATGACATATATTTTACATATTTTTATTAAAACCATCCTTCATACGTTCCATGTATAGTGTGGATGAATCACATCGCTTTGAGGAGGCGGTAGTCCACACATCCACAAATGATGTTATCATATTCCCAAAAAATAGAAAGCATGATGGTATGAGTTATATAAGAATTAAAAAATCATAAATAAATTATAATTATCATATATATAATATACACAATATAAATTTGTCATTATTTCTAACCTTGAAATGTCATAAATGGAAGAATGAATGACATCGGTGCGTGAGGCGGTAGTCTGTTATACACACGAATGATGATTGTGTATCTCATTTGATGGATATTTATGATAGTTTAGGTATATATTTTATAATAAAAATGTCATAGTATATTTACAAATATTATTTAATTATATAATCATTTAATACAAATAATTTAATGGTTTGAGATTGAAATAAATAAAAAGGTATCATGGAAGATTGTTTCTTCTTTTTTGGGTAACTCCATTTTCCAAAAAATCCATTTTTTTAGTACATTGAAAAATCCAATTTATAGTTTAGATTAATTTTTTAGGGTTAAACTTACAATAAATTTGAATAAAAACCCAATGCAGCACCCACAGTTCAGAATTTGAAATTCAAAATACAAAACCCAAATCAACCAAAACCATGTTCAAAATTAAAAAATCCAGAAGAGAAGGCATTCCCACTTTCTCAGTGAGAACACCATCGACTAATGTCATGAATTAATAACACAAAATTAATTGATGACATTGAGAGATAAATGTTTATAAGATAAATAAATATATAACTTAAAACAACCAACTAAAAAATGAACATACCACAACCATGAGAAATTGCTCTATTGACATCGTCGCTGCCAACAAACATCAATGTTGAACATAGTCGACTGTTGATCCATAAAAAAATCTACATATAAATGACTCAAATAGAACTTCAAATTCCACATTTGAACCAAAATAACAGATTTTATCAGACCCCAAAACACCTCAACCAACGCACTATGCCAAGTGAATTGAAGGTAGCCACCACAAACTCAGACGACCACCGTAGAACACTAGAGAGAAAGCATGAAGCAAAAAATAAGAGAGAAACCAAAGAACTGAGAGAGAAGAGAAAAATTAAAATTTGAGAGCTACCACTAATATCATACTTGAGGAACCATACTCAACTAAACTATTCTATACTAAAGAAACAAATGTCTCTAAATAATCTGAGAGGATATACCCGATGTATATATAGGGTATACAATGTGTACCTATAATATTGAACTTGAAATGTCTATACATGTGTTCCTCTACACATGCCTATGTACACCAATTCATGCCTATGTACACTTTTCCATGCTTGAATACTTCTAGCCATGCCTTTGTACATGTTCATGTTTGAGTTCTAGGTCATGCCCATGTACTCTACATGTGTTTGTGTTCCTGGCCATGTTCATGGCCATGTACTCTTGAAGTACACATCGAGATGCAATGATAGCATCATAAAACATGTGACACATGGAACAAAATTTATGGCATTTAAATATATATAAATATATATATATATATATATATATTAACAACTATTACTATGGCCTTGGGAACACACACTACAAGTTTTCTATGTGGTACACACCGTGTAACATGTAGTTTCCCAAATTGCATGGTTCCTTCATGAATATTCCTATTCTATGTCCTATATCATCAATAATTCTCATGTTACATGTATTAAGACTTTGTAGATCCCTAATGATACCATTGGCTAGAATCTACGCTACCATCATCCCAAAAAATGCTTATCTGAGCCACACCATCATCACACCACACTGAACAGTGAATCATGAATCTTCAATCTGATCTCATATCAACTATCATCATCACACACTGATGTTATTTCATATATCTTCATACTAAATATATGGATGATACCCATCACACTAAATATATTTTTCACAAAAATCATCTAATGGGTATTTATTGAGCCGTTGGCCAAACTAGATGCCAACTATGATCTCATGTAGAATGCATAGAGAAATATATAAAAAATAAAATGAAGAACAAACACCATACATGTTTGAGTTTTACTTATTTAAATGTTTTTATAATGAAAACCAAATTATAATATTAATCAATAAATTCAAATCACCTAAGTCCCAGGAAGAATAAACCTAAACCGATAGGTATGATCAACCTGTGAATCAAACTATTAGAATAATTGAGTTGTATTCATCATGGGAAACAATAAATGGGAATAAATTAACATAAAACAATGTCCTAACTTAGGTTTAAATGATCAATGAATAAGAACGATCACATGTCAATGTCAATAGTGAGGTCCACAACCTCCATTGGTGAAACAATCCACGATCACTATCTCAATATATAGTCATTTTATAATCTTTCCTCTAATAGTTCCTCTCAAAATATCTGGGCTATGTAGCTGAACCTATAATTTGATTATAACCATATATTTATATAGGAGTCTCGATCATTTCATTACAATATAATAAAATATATAAATTAATTTATTTTTTAAATTATTTGAACCCGATATAACTATTTATGAAACACCCAATCACAATAAAGATTATATAACACATTGGGTAAATCCCACATTTTGGACTCAGTAATAGTCTTATATATCTGTACTCACACTTCATTTGGGATTTATTGAACTATTTCATAGAAAATTTATGCACATGATTTTCATATATTTAATATTTTTATAATATCTATACTAGGAACACCATGCCTCAGATTATCCCATCATATGAGTGATTGGATATGAACATATTATTATATCTATTCTAAATATTTTCTTAGAAATAAAAAATATTTCATATTGTACCCACATTTGAGATACTCTAAAAAAAACAGAAAATTAATACTCAAACAGATGTGGCTACTGAGCTCGCATCTATGTCTCCCACTTCTAGGTTACATACCTAATATTCTTGTTCTACAACCAAAAATAAATTGAGGAAATCACCTACCCATAAAGGAACTTCTCTTTTAGAAACATTATATCCATTATATACTCTATAATTATAGTTTTATATTTGATGTCCGGATCACCCCGATTGATATCATGTGATAAATCATGTACATACCTCCTTAGGTGTAATATGTTGGATTATTTATGTACCCAGTCTAATTGTGGTTGTAGATCCAAATGGCATGAAACCATTATAACCTTATACAATATCAAGCGACATCCAATGAATCTAAAAGAAAAATCACCACCCTATAAAAATATCCATAGTAAACATTGGGGTGGGGCCATAATAAAAACATGGTCTCACTCCTCAACTCCAATGGAATACATCATTGGTAATCTTTTTCCTTTTTATAGCTCTATGTAATCCTCATCCACTCCTCGATGATATAAACCTTATCTACCATAGGTTACACTAAACAATGTTCCCATTAGTGATGACTCTCATAGATCAGTCCAACATAGTGGTGACCTATAGGGGTTCCTATACAAGGCCTTGAATTACATTGTACCAATGGTAAAATGGTAGATGTTTTTATATGGAAACTTGACTAAGTCAAGGTGATCCTCCAAAATACATCTCAAGTCTAACATTAAATATTGTAGCATATCCTACAGAACATGAGTAGTCATCTCAGTCCAGCTGTCAGTGTGGTGGTGAAATGTTGTGCTCAAGTGAAATTGTGTCACAAAGGCCTCCAACAATAATTTAAAAAATTTAAACCTGAAAAAGGAATCATGGTTTAACAATATCCTAAAGGAAAGTTAATTTGGAATGAATATCCAATAAAAACAATGTTTTCTAAATCTCTCTACTGAACACTGCACTCGAATAGCTTAGATGTGTGCTGGGATGCCGATTTTGTCTAAGACAACCCAGATGGAATCATGTCCTAAAGATTCCTGTGGAAACCTCATCATGAAGTATTTATATATAACATACCACATACACTATGGAACATAAAGGTTTTGAGGAATAATCTTTGGGATTTGGTGCTCAACCATTACCAACTCAGAAATGAGGTATCATGAGACAAACTTTGTTTCAGACTTCTCTATATCTAGTCACTGGAAATGATTCAATAGGTGCTAGTATATATTTATCCAAAAAATGGGTATTCCTAAAAAGGGGGTTTATGGAACTTCATTGTTATCTTCTCATGAAACACCACTAGTACCACATTATGTCCTTTGAAAAGGATGACACACTCCCCACCTTTCGAAAAATATATCAAGAGTATATATAGTAGATATATGAGTATGAAAGGTATCACACTCAAAACCTCCATGATGTGCCTCCCTAAAATGATATATAATATGTGTGTTAATGACCATAAAATTTAGATACGTGAAACTATCCATGACCACTACGGACCGCCACAATGAGGATAATTGTGCTGAATCCTCAGTCAATAACTGTGAACAAAATATAAACTAGAGAAAATCGACCCCCCATGTTCACCTTCCCAAGATTTAATACCATATGGAAGTTAGTATAATTATAGAATTATATCCATTACATATAAATCATGTTTATATCCTTATAAAATAATATATAATTGATATTCTTATGGTTGGTGTAGAAGATAATCCGATCAACCATAATGTAGTGTGCCCACATCATCAAGGTGAAGACCACCGCTTCCAACTCAAGCTTGTGGGTCGTGGAGTTCTTCTTGTTTAGTCTCAATTATTGAGACACATAAGTGATCATAGACATCCTTTTAATTATAACACAATCATGTACGTTCCCTGATCCATCATAGATTTCTATGTACTTAAAACCCTCCTTTGGTAATCCTATTTTGGGGGTTCTCATCAGTCTCTGTTGTGACTCCTAAAAGTCATGTTGGAACATCTTTGACCATGGGAAAGTATTCCCTTTTTAGGTTAAATAATTAAAGGTGTTTATATCTATGGAAAACCTGGCATTAATGCCATATAATATCCTACAAGACTAATAAAGCTCCATGCCTCTATCAGTCTCTTGGGTGGATCCCAATCTAACACAACCTCTACCTTTTTCAGGTGTACTAATACACCATTAGCTAAGTTGAAAAGTTCTAGAAAGTAGACCTCATGAGTCCAAAAAATATCAAGAGTTTTCCATTAAACCAGTGTTCTAAGAAAATTTCTAGGATAATCCTCAACTGTGTCATGTACTCCTCTTTGGACTCTGAATACACGAGGGTTTCATAAATGAAGACCACCATAAAAAGATCTATGTAAGGATGAAAGATCTGGTTAATGAGTCCCATAAACACTTATGGGATTTTTTAACACTGAAATGAAAAACCAAGTTCGCATAGTGATCATAATGACATTATAATGGAATCTTTGGTATATCGTCATCTCATACTCATAATTGGTGATAGGTCAATTAGATGTCAATCATTATAAACCATCGCACCCCTATCGAATGATAAATGAGGTCATTTATTATCAATTGTGTATAATTATTCTTTATGTTCAATTTTTATGGAACTAATAATCCACTGAAAATATCATAATGATACCCACCTTTATAAAAAAATCGTGGCTTCCAAGCGTGACACCCAAAGTCTAACAGAACCCCTTCCTATATAAGTATTCCAGTTGCACCCTCATCTTATAAAGATTTGTGGGAGGTAACCCCATATTATCTTTAAGAAATAAATCCACATACTCTACCACCACTTTTGGGAACTGAAATCATATGATATACCAAACTCTGAGGGGAATTCTTTCTAACTTGTGAGTAATTGGTTGTATCTCCTACGTATGATGCCATCCAACTCTGCCCGAGTTTCCTTCATACCCAAGAAGAAAGACATCTATCTGTCTCTATGGATACACAACATATTCTTCTTAATGTATTATATATGGGTATAAACTTTGGATATCCATTCCATATCTATGATGGAATCATATGGCTACATCACTAATAGGAAGATACCCCACAATAAATCTTCTCCTCCATGGGACATGTCACACTATCCGAAGAAGTGTGGGATTTCGGAGTCACCTACGGTAGGATTATCCAAATACAATGATCGACATAAGGGCTCAACCAAAGTTTATAAGGCTCAACCATATTAATGTTTTGAAAAGTGTAGCTCTAAATTTGTTCTACCTAAACTATAGCTAAAGTATAGAAGGCACATATCATACCACTAATCATCTCAGAAGCCTCAGGGTCATAAGCATCCACTACTTGTTGTTTTACTCTCACCAAAATACCAAATACCTATTCCTTGTGTGAAAAAAATTGGGGTGGGGTTAAAATAATTCATACTTATCGCCACCTCTATCTACTCAAGACAATCCTCTGCTACATCACACCATTGACCTCCTTACACATGCGGCTATCTTTATTTGGGTGGTCAATCGACTATCATCATATCAGTAGTAAGATGGGTAAGTTAATATAAAGAAATATTTCTACAGCTATCGAAAGAGAATTACTACCTTTATCTGGGATGATACATTCCATTCCAAGATCCCCGAACTACCGATCCACTATCTTGGGATCATTTCCAGTAGCATATTATAAGACTAGATTGCCATGACGGTTGTGAGTAATCTATTTACAAGGTCTCAACTAATGTGTTACCACTACAAATATATATTGTTGGAATCTTCTATTCCAAGAATATCTATACTACTAACCTCACTCAAGTAATCCATAATAGGTGGGGATATTGAGATATATCACTCTGGCCCGAATATATTGGAAAAATTCCCACTCAAAGGTATCTTCTATTAAGAACAAATCCATAACCATATATAAAGAGTACCACGAGAGGTCAGTGAACCTCATTAAATAATATTATGTGGTCACACTAACCTATAAAAACTGAATAATCATTTGAATGTGAAATTATTACAACATGGATGGATAAAATACCTCCCTAATGAGATGCTCCTAGACTGACCAGGAGAGAGCTATCTTGTCATGCTATTCGGTCACCAAAACAACATTTCTCCCTATATATCCTAGAAGAATACTCACTATAAGGACTACCATATTAGTTTTTGGTGTCCTCGCGATGTATAAAAAGTAGGTGAATACCTATATCTAGTAATTAGCTTCCTAGGGGTCTAACTGACCTTGAATCTTGGGTGATTGATAACTCTAAAAAATATGAAGTACACTCGGCCTCCACACACATTCTACTGGTACTACCAGCCCAAATTGCTTCTTTAAATGTGGTGTAACAATTTTCAAACACCTTGAGGTATTATATCTTTTATAGAACCATATAATGAATCTTAATTACTCGGTGGATCATCCTTGTGACCATGTGGTGGAATCCTTACAAGTTTTCTTCATGAACAAATCTTTAATTAAAAAAGACACACTTTGACCAATGACTATATTTAGGAAGCTGACTCCAGAAGGACATATAAACCTCAACCATTTATATATGATTCATGCACCAATATTATTTCCTAAAACCAGTGCCCACATGTTCTAAGTATAGAAGCTGGTTATCAGAGTCCTAGTGAATACATACATCGACTATCACACCATAACTTTATTCATTAGCATGAATGATGAACTTAAAACACATTAAAACTATTCCCATAATTCCTATCCCAACCACACAGATACAATTCATCACTTTTTGTATATATGGTTGAACCATGGCTCTGATACCACTCCCTGATGACCTATGCCACTATGTTCCATCTGGTAAGAGACAAAAAGAGTGGGAAAACCCCAAGCCAACCTCCAATAGTCCATGGGCTCAAGACCATAAATGAGTAGTAATATAACATACATGGGAGCAATCAGCCTAAGGTACAAGTATTCATGCACACACCTCCAATTCCACAAAATGTTAAAATGTAAAATAAAACAACTAATACCAATGCATGCATATATTAAATTCTCACCATCAGAGTACAAAATGAGTGCTAAAAGAAATTAATGCCCAAATATGAGCCATTATAAACTAAAAATAAATTCCAACTTACTCAAAAAAAGAATATTGTTGTCCAATGTATCACCAGTATGAACCTAGGTATGTCTAGCTGGATACTAAGCACTTCCTATTCTAGGTCCTCCTTAGACTTCATAAAATTTCCTTTCATCAGAATAACGGATTAAATCTATAGGAAAATCACATAAATGGGTGAGTATAAAAATAACCAATAGGACAACAAAAAATAACCAAACATGATAATAAATAGTAGTTAGCTCATCAATACACATGTATGTCAATAAAGACATGATAAGTTATGCTAAAAAAAGGAGTACCCAGGAATACACTTAACAAAAAATGGTCTCAAAAGTTCTCAAATATCACTTCCAAAAACATGTTTATCCTCAAGGATTTAAGGTAATGCTTTTATGAGATGGATCACTCGCTTAAACATGTTGTCCCTGATGCACTTGTCTAAGTGGTTATGGGTGTCTGGCCTCTATATGATGTACTCAATGAATCTTATAAGATCATAGTGACTATATAGGGGATCACACCTAGGACCACCCAGGCATGCCTCCAACCCTACTGGAAAAAGTCTCTAGATAAGGGATTTATTACCAACACATAGTGTTATATCCGATACCAATTACCCTACCAAATAATGGAACCCGTAGAGGATGCCTACCCAACTACATGGAGGGATACCTAAAACCCAATAAAAAAATGTAACTTGTAGAGGGGATCACAATCATATACTGATTATTTAATGAAATACTTTACCATCACTATGATAGAACAAATAAACCATAATTATCTAAAACATGTCTATATTGAAGAAACCAGGGTCACCAACATATCACAGAGTAAGTACATAGTGTTTATAGAGATTACAAAGTGTGTAACTATAATCCTAGACCTACCTGTGTCTATGTCCATGTTCCTATTCCCATGTTTTTGTAAACCTAGTTGTTACCATGTACACATATTCATGATCATGTACCATTATTTGTCATCGTGTACTTGGTTGTGTTTGAGTATTAATTAATGGCCATGTACTCTACCTGTGTTCATGTTCTTAGCCATGTATGTGCCCATGTACTCCTAGATTACATAAAAAGATGCCAGTATTGGGTTACACAGCTGGTGACACATGTCAAATGGTGAGTGGTATTTAATTTTACATGAAACCCTTGAACTGTAGCTATGATATGCCACAAAACATGTGTTCTTGAAAGTATACTCCATGTAATATTAAATTTTCATGATTTTTTGGTTCCATTAAGCCTATACCGATTTCATTGTCCCTTCCATAATTCATGAACATGAAACTTGGATCATGAATTGATCGAGACTATCTATTGTTTTTAGATAGAATATGAGTTTCAATGAACATATAAAACACTCTGTAAAGCTGCACCATCATCACACCACTCCAAACTTCAAATCAAGAATCCCCAATCTAATCTCATACCCACTATCATAGTCACTCATTAATGACGTGTCTAGTATCTCTATCTCAAACTCTCAACAAATATCTATTGCCCAAAAGATGATTTTCTCTATGATCATCAACCAAGTATTTGTTGAACCACCAACCAAATTAAATTCCAATGGTGATTTCACGTAATATGGGGAGAGAAATGAACAAATCATAAAATATGGAACGAACCTCACCCATGTTTATTTTGACCTTGATTTATTCCCATTATATTGATTAATAAATATTAATATCAATCAATAAATTCAATTCACTTAAATCCTAGGAAAAATAAACTTGATCCCAAAGGCATGATCGACCCGTTAATTAAACTGTTAGTATAAATTATTTATGTTCATAATGGGATAAATAAAAGAGGGTAAATTAACATAAAAAGGTTCTAATTCTTGTTAGATCGATAAATGATGAAGAACAGATAGACATTGACATCGATGGTGAGATCCACACATGAACCTTGATAAAAATCTCAATCCATTTTCATTCAGCAATCTCTCCTTCAAATGCTCCCCTCATAGTATCAAGGTTATGTGGCTAAAACTATGATTTTGATATAAACATATATTTATAGGGGATTATAGGTCATTGTGTAAAAACATAATAAAATAAACTAATTTTATTATTTTCACCCAAGAAATATTTTTAACAGATTTTTCACCCTGAAAAAGATTATGACACACCTCAGGTAAATCCTACATTCTGAACTCAATGATAATATAGGATTTCTGATTCATGTTTCTGTTTGAGTATAATTCCTCTATTTAATGAAAAATTTATGCACATGATATTAATATATTTTATATTTTTTTAATATCAATATTGGGATCCCCAAGCCTTAGAATATCACATTTTCTCAGCACTTAGATCTAAAAATATTGTTAGATATATTCCAAATCATTGAATTGAAAAATAGGCATTAACTCCCTACCATAAGAATTTTCAAGCTGAAAAGTGAAAAAGAATACTCTAACATATTTTGGTAGTAAGCTTTTATATTGGTATACCTCTCCTAGGTGCTCTTCTGATGGTTATCATGCTCCACCATACATACACTAATCTAATCAACCTACCCTAGAGGATCTTCTCCTGTTGATCCTCAATCTCTGCCAGATACTCCATAAATTTAGATTCTTCTTTAATGTCAATGTCTCTCCAGTCAATATCATACCACATGTCATGTACATACCTCCTCATCTATGATACATATAATCGATCATGTACCCAATTTAACTGCAGTGGTAGGGCCAAGAGATACACCACATAACCTACCGTACATAGTTTTTGGAATGAGAAATTAATCTCATAGACAACTTTCCACCCTAGAAAAATCTCTATAGTCTATGTAGATGTGAAACCTTCAGGAAAAAATAGTCTCCCTCCTCGAACACCAAAGTCCAATGTCATCGGTGATCATATAAAATATAGTGGCTATTTATAGTTATCAACTTTTCTTAGATGATATTCACCTTCTCTATCATAACTAAAACCCACTTTGGGGCCATGAGTGTTGAATATCCTTGATCAGTCCAACATAGTGTTGACCTGAAGAGTCACCCATATACGACCTCAAATAGTGCCATACCAATGGTGGAGGGATAGTTGTGATTGTACATAAACTCTACTAAGGGAAGGTTTTGCTCCCAACTACTACCAAACTTTATCATGTAAGAACCTAGAATATTCTACAGAACCTAATTGGTCTAATCTGTCTAACCTTTAGTTTAGTGGTGAACTGATGTGCTCAAGTGAAACTGAGTAAAAATGGCCTCCTACAACCATATCCATAAAGAAATCATTAATAAATTAAAATGGAATTAAATGATCATTGTGGAAATCTGGTGTAACCTTACTATCTCATGTACAAGAAGGAATCTCAAAATCAACTAAATTAAACTCTCAAGTAGCTAGGAAATGGGATGACGTTCTGAGTTGGTCTACGATCACCAAGATGGAATCATGTCCTCTAGAAAAATGTGGAATTACCATCACCATTTCCATATATATATATATATATATATCACCCCACTTCCTCTTGGTAACCTCTAGGGAATGACCTTAACCCATTATAACCTAGTGATTATCCTTTACCTACTAACACATAAGGCATCAAGAGAGAAACTCTTCTACACACTTCTTCATGCTTGAACACCATAAATGACACCATATTTTATAATATATCTATTAAAAACTTGTATGTACCACTAAAGGGGAAATATAAAACTCATTCATCACCTTCACACAACTTCACTTGAACCATAGTCTGTCTTCTAGAAAGGATGAGTGCTCCCCACCTTCATAGGATCCATGAGAAGCACATCTAGTTGATATACGAGTATGGGAGGTCATACCATAGGTATCTAAATAATGATACTCCCAACCATGATGTAGAGGTGGTTGGGTAACAACCATCAACTTTAGATATGTGGCATAATCCATGTCTATTAAAGAAGGCTATAAGAAGGATAACTTTTATGATTCCTTGGTTAATAACCATGAATGTTTTCTCTAAATGAGAGAATATTCCATCATGTTAAACTTCCTATGTGTATAGAATTTCTAAAATCCATAATATTGGAGAAGCAGTAGCCATCACCATTGTCTCAAGTTTTTTTCCTTAGGAGAGATGACATACTTGATACTATTATGGTCATAGTATACGATTAACCGATCACCCATAAGGTAGTGTCACCAAAACCACAGGGAAAAGACTACCACTACCAAATCATGATCATGGGTTGCCTAGTTTTTATTTTGCGGTATCAACTGATGAGACCCACAAGTGATCATAATATACCAATATATCAACACATAACCAAGTCTAGTTTATGAGTCATCATTGAACACTATATACTCTACTCCCTCATCTAGTAATCTCTAGATGGTTATGATCATAAATCAATATTGTAACTCCTAAAAGTCCTATTAGAACCTCTATGTCCACAAAAGTATTCCCTTTTCAGGTAAGATAAATAAAAATTAAAAATATCCTAAATCAATTGGGAATGAATATCCTATAATATCATAATGACCAAAGGAATCTCTTCACCTTCACATGCTCTCAGGTGTCTCCAAAGCTAACAGTACCATGCACATTTCCAGGACCACTACTAAACCATTAGTCACGATGACATTTCCTAGATATTGGACCTCCTAAATCCATAACTGATAATTCAAGATCTTGCAAAGAATTTAATCATATAGTATTATGTCATGTACTATAATAAAATTTCGTATCTTCTCCTCCTAAGATGTTGAGAACTTAAGTTTCCTTTAATGAAGACCACAACATATTGGTCTAAGAAAGGATGAGAGATCATGTTCATGAGTACCATGAAATCTATTGGGATTTTTTTGATCCAAAAGGCATCACGAAGTACTTATTGTGATCTCAGAGACATCATAAGGTCATATATGGTATATCCTCATCCCTTACTCGCAGTGAGTGATAGCTTGTTCTAAGGTTAATCTTCAAAAACCATCATACCCCTATAATCTAGTCAAATAGGTCATCAACCATCACTAGTGGGAACTTATTATTTACAAGCACCTTGTTTAGGTATTGATTGTAACACCCTGAGATTTTATGAAAAATAGTCTTTTTAATTTCATTAATGTCTTGTGTTGTACGCTACACCAAAAGGAGCTTGCACAACACGCATACTTGACTTGCCTTTCATTACACGCAATCACGACCTTCCTCGATAGCATGTGTAGTACGCAATAACGAGTTTCACTAAACAACAATATGCTATTAAAATATTATTAAAACTAGCCACTATGAATAGTAATAACCGCTTTTTGAAATTTTGTAAATTTTATTTTTAAAAATGGACTTCATTTTTGGATGCGGAATATCGAAATTAGCTTAGGGTGAAATTTTTGTACTTTTCGGATAACTTTCATTTTCTGATGAATAGTGAAAATTACTAAATTTTAATTAAAAAAACCTTTTTAATCGAAATAATTAATAGTGATAAATTATTAATTTAAGTGGGTTTAAAGTATATTTAGAATATATTTTTACAATTTAATACAATCTTGGTCATTGGATGTAATTTCACATTTAAACCAGACATAAACAAGTGTCAATCTTTTGATAGTTATTATCTCTAAAGAACACGCTATTTGTTTTGACCAAGAGAATTAATTTTTAATATAAGTAATGAAACTGGTATGTTTTGAATTTGTTAAAATAGACATCATTTTTCAGTTCATAATATCAAATATAGCTTAGGCCTAATTTTTGGTATTTTTCTGGAAACTTTCATTTTTTTATGAATAGTGAAACCACTAAGTGGTAGTTAAAAAAAATGAATTTTTCATAAAACTTAATTTTACCACTTTTGTGAGTGGAATTTCAAAAATCCGAGAGACACGGTTGATGTCAGTAAGTAAAATGTGGTTCAATGAGATGAAAATAATTTTTGGTGAATAGTAACTTTTTACTTTTTTTTACCACGGTTAAAAGTAAATAGGGTAATTAAGGGTACAAATGATATTATTATTACCCTAAAACATGTCCTAATTCTATTGTATAAGTGTAATTCGACCAAAAACAACCTTAGGAATAAAATATGACCATTTAGGCCCACTTGGATTAGATTAGGACATTTATTATTAATTTATTTAAAGAAGGGTTAAAATAGTTAAAATCAAAGTTTAATAAGTAAAGAATTTTTAATATAGGGTTATACATAAGATAAATTCGACAATAAATATTCATTAGAAAGCTAAAAAGATTTACTACATAATGGTATTTTATTTGTAATTTTTAGACATTAATAAGTTAATTTATTAATGACACAAATGATGTAGTAATTATCTTATTAATGAAATATTGACATAATTGATGTTATAAATATCCAAATAAATGTAATTTGAGACTTATTTTGAATTAAACTAATTTTCTAGGTTACTATGACATGTGAGTATCGATTTAATTAACTTTTTTAGAACTAATCATTCTGTTATGATTTTCACAAAAATCAATTAATAAATAGTGTCAAAATTGACATAAAATAGTTTTTAAAACAAATATTATATTATTAATTGTTATTTTATTCCTAAAAATCTATGGTTCAGCCAAATTACATAGATAAAGTTATATATATTAATAATAAACAACTTGGGGTTCGTTTGGCTACTTATAGTAAGTTTATTAACCTTATAGTATAAGAACACAAGAAGATACAGTAAAAGTAAACTTATTTAGCTTAATGTTAAATCTAAGTGATAAGGTTAAAATAGGATCCTAAACTTGTCTAAATTCTATTGGTTGAGATAATTTAGACCCATCCCCACCTTAGCTTATAAATAAATAAATTTTGAGCTATTTAAAACCTTAATTGGCTTTATAATAAAATAATATTTTTTGTTATTCCAAAGGTGCCCCTCTCCTCCCTTATAAAAGGGCACCTCCTCCCTCTCTTCCTCACACCAATTTGAGCCTTAAAGCTCGGAAAAACCCTGCCAAATTCTCTTATCCACTTCCCTAGCAACATCCTAGAGGTCTTTGTATTCTTCAAAGACCAATTTTAGTGCCCTAAGAGGAGGACTCAAAGAGACGCTTCAAAGAAGAGGTAATGTCTGTTACCGATTCTTTCAACTTTATTTCTTCTTCCACTTCTTCTTCTTAGGTTGTTTCATTATGAAGTAATAAAATAAGTATCAATAATATACTGATATGTTATTATAAGTATGAAACAACCCTATTTCACCATCTATCCATCCTACGGAAAACGAAATCTCCGCGCGTGCGTACGTACGGAATACCGTCTCCACGCCGTGGTGTAATCTATTTTCCACCACCACCTTACTTGGATGGGTATAATGGTGTAAATAATAACTATATATGATTATTGTAAAGTGATATTTATTCTTAAATAGTATACATACACTCCAATACAATTCCATGATCATGAGAACAATATCATCGCTCGTGCGTACGTACGGACTACCGTCTCCACGACGCGATGAGATTCATTCTCCACGTTAACCATTCATGAATGATTATAAAGTATATATAATAAGTAATCATGAAATATATGGCATAATAATGATACTGGATTTATGTGTATATATATGTATGTCATCTACTTAATTCCATTCAACTCAATAAGGAAACGAAAACAGCGTCCTTGCGTACGTACGACCTACCCTCTCCATGAATGGTGTATTTCTTTCCATTTACTGATCTATTATATATATGTATATTCTGAATATATATTATATATAAATAATGTTTTATATTCTGGAATTAAGTAATCATGATCTAAGTAATCATATTAATAATTATAAGTCATAACACGGACGACAAATGAAACGATTTTACCCAAAACGCTCTTTAACATGGTATTTACAAAAGAACGGGTAAAATAAAGTCATAAGTGAACCATATATGATATCATAACAATGAGTATGATTCTAGAATAATTCAATGACATTATTTATATCATTATACAGGAGGTTCAGACACTTACGAAGCAAATCAGACCTAAGGTAAGGGAAAATATAACAATCTCATTTTTATCCGAGATTGTTTATACTTTGGTATTTACTGGGGTGTATTTTTTCATCCACATAAATGTTTCCTCAATATGTAATTTTTAAATCCTTATACAATAGTTTATATCCCATTTTACCCTTTGGTGAGTTTTTAGTAAAAGATATGAAAGGAATCTTTTGTCATTTTTCGTACGTGGTACTTTTTGACTTTTCCGACAAAAGTACGAGAAGAATGTTTTTTTTAACTTATACGACATGAATGGATTTTTAAAACATTATTTCCAAGAAGCTTCCTTTAAATGTTTTCAAGTTTATTTTTAATCAACTTCTTTTAGTTTAAAATTGTATGACATGTTATGAAAGGAAAAGTTTTTTTGAAGTAGAAAGGATATTTTCCTCAAGAATGGAGTTCAAGTGTTTTTTCAAAATTATTTTCCATCTAAGACAATATAGGGTTCTGTTTCTATCCCTATTATTACATTGATTTGATAATGTTGTGATGTAATTATTTTTATGAATTCCTTTATCTTATATGAATTGTTTTATGATGTCACGATGTTTAAGAATCCCATTTTATTACATGGGTTATGCTATGATGTATGGTTTATGATTTTGTGGCACACATAAGAATGGTATCATTATGAGATGGGTGGGACCTATATCTCCATCCAATGAATTGGGTAAAGATTTTATATCTCATGAGATAGACATGGCCGGAATGGCAGGTTAAACCAGTTCAGTGAAACAGGACTGAAACGAGGAGTGAACTCAGTTCAGAAATGGACTTTGTCCACTAAGATAGTCTTGACAATGAGTCTTGACTAATAAGAAATGATTCTATATGATTATGTGTGTATGCCACAAAGTTTCATGTTTTATGTTATGATTATTGGGGTTTACATTTCACTACTATTATTTATCCCATGTTATGATATTATGATCTCTTTTGCAGGTTAAGATTTCCAAAATGTTATGTTCTTATGAATATGATGTGAATGATATTTCTTTTGTTTACCCTTACTGAGCATTTGAGCTCACCATTTTATGTTTTCTTTTCCCTAGGATATAAAGAAAGGTTTTAGGTAAAAAAAGGGAATATCTTTATGGGATATGTTGAAGATCTTTCACCCCGATTAGAAGATTATATTCCGAGTTTCCAAAGACACTAAACTATTACGGTCCTTGTGTGTGTGTTTTTGTTATGTACTAAGTATTCCGCAAAAGTAATGTAATTTCCATTTACGTTAAGCTACGGGTCTCTACAGTTGGTATCAGAGGAATGGTTTAGTCAACCTTTGGAAACTAGGATGCGAAAATGTTAGTGAGATCCCTAGAGATATTTCTAAGGTATGTCTTGGGATGTCCCTAAGGATAAGTCAACGTATAGGATATAGTCCTAGAACTACGGTAACGATATTAGAATTTAACCTACGATGTTAGATATTGAGGGTGCTCCCCCTTTACTATGTTGTTTTCCTTAGCATGATTTTTTCCTCTCGCACTATTCTTTTTGGGTTTTAGAAAATGGCTGGAAACAGGAAGATTAATGACAATGGAGGATATGAAGGACAATGGAATGATATTCTTCATGAGAAACCAAATGAAATGGAATTTGGAAGTCCAAACATCGTTCTTATGCCTAATCAGCAATCTCATAATATGATCAATAATCTCAACTTTGGTAATTTTCCCGACTCAGATAATAAGAGAAAGATGGAGTTTCATGATGATCATAGAGGAAAGAAAGTTCAATTTCCCTCATGTAAAACATGTGGGAATAGGAATCAAGGAGATTGTTTCAAGGGAACTGAAAGATGCTTTGGGTGTGGAAAATAAGGACACAAAGCCAGTAAGTGCAAAGTAAAAGGTTCAGTTAACACCATGGATGAGGATAATGGTATTTCTATGACATCAACAATGGTTAAATGTTGTAAATGTGGAATGTACGGGCATTATTCAAACCAATTCCTTAAGGGAAAGTCTCATGAAGAGAATCAGTACGGCCGTATGGGTAGTATTTATGTTGATGATGATGAAGAGACTACAAATGATATGTAAGATGAAAGAATTGTTGAAGCTCGGTCAATGGTTTATGAAGGTAGTGGAATGATTACATGTTTATCAAGTGTAATGTTGTATAAGTAATCTCATGGTACTATGGGATAATGAGACATCTAAGGATTGTCACACTGTTGTCTTTCCTTGAGTTTTGAAAGTGTATGATTAAAGGTACCAGTATCCATTAAAGGTTATTCAGATATTTTTTGAATATAGATGATATGAGCATAATGAAGGGATAAGGAGAAAATGAAATGTTTGACAGTATTCATGAGCTCATTATTGATATAAGGACTAAGTGATATCATGGTTTGAGTATAAAGAATTTAGAGGATTTTGGTTTGTGGAAAGTGTTAACTTTTAGCTGCATTCATGTTTTCACGAAGGTTCAATGGGTATTCATTCTTCAAGAGAATACATGATTAAGGTATTCACATGTTTTTAATTTGACCATCAAGATATATCTTATAATATATGGGGGATAAATGATGTCATTCACGTGATTGTTATGTGACATTTCAAGTAATCATTTTCTTTATACTATTAGCTTGGACCGAAGTATTTTTGATAAGCCTAAAGATTGGAATGGATTATGTTGTACATAAGTTAGGATAGACCTTTTTTCAATATTATGGATGGGATGTTATAGTAATATAGCTTTAGAAAAAGGACAACCTGTAGGACGGGCGACAACCCATCGCGTCGGACAAGGATGTGGGAATCGAACCCACAACCGAAGTGCGACTGGACTTTAGCGCCTACCACTGGCCTATAGGAAGTCCCTGTTTAGTAGAAACTAGTTTTATTATATTAAGTAGTATGATATATGAAGTATAAGTCCATTTTAGGAACTATATATGATTAATCTCACTATTAATGGACTTATGTAAGTTTTGATAACTTTTTGAAACTTTTTTTGAGATAGATGGAATGACCCATCATTCTATCACATGATCTTCTAACACATCATGAATGAAAAATTCAACTTCATTTCTTTAAGAGCTTAAGTGGAAATTGTCCAAAGAACAACCAACGGTGATAATATACCAAAATCACAAAAGTATTTCTTCTAATTCCAATTTCATCATCTTTAGGGAAATGATATTGAAAACCTAAAATATTTTCCTAGTTCTATTATATTTGATGAATCAGATGGTACCTTAGATTGTCACAAATTTATGGCTTTGTGATTGCTGGATTTTCTATATCCATGTTCTCTACCACTCTCCATCAGAACATGATGGTTAGATTTCTCTTCCATATCCATATTTTCACCTATGTGGAAACCCAGTGATTAGTTTATTTGGGTAACCGTTACGTTTCATAATTTTGTTTTTAAAGATTGGTTTTGGTATTCCTTTTTATGATGTGGGTTTCTATTAAAGAAACTTTTGAGTAGTAAACCATTTATAACCCCGACGAATTTCGAGGGCGAAATTCATTTTAAGGGGGGTAGAATGTAACACCTCGAGATTTTATGAAAAATATTCTTTTTAATTTCATTAATGTGTTGTGTTGTACGCTACACCAAAAGGAGCTTGCCCAACACGCATCCTTGACTTGCCTTGAATTACACGCAATCGTGACCTTCCTCGATAGCGTGTGTAGTACGCAATAACGAGTTTCACTAAACAACAATATGCTATTAAAATATTATTAAAACTAGCCGTTATGAATAGTAATAACTGCTTTTTGAAATTTTGTAAATTTTATTTTAAAAAATGGACTTCATTTTTGGATTTGTAATATCGAAATTAGCTTAGGGTGAAATTTTGGTACTTTTCGGATAACTTTCATTTTCTGACGAATAGTGAAAATTACTAAATTTTAATTAAAAATAACCTTTTAATCGAAATAATTAATAGTGATAAATTATTAACTTTAGTGGTTTTAAAGTATATTTAGAATATATTTTTAAAATTTAATACAATGTTGGTCATTGGATGTAATTTCACATTTAAACCAAACATAAACAAGTGTCAATCTTTTGATAGTTATTATCTCTTAAGAACACACTATTTGTTTTGACGACAGGAATTAATTTTTAAATTAAGTATTGAAACTGATATGTTTTTAATTTGGTAAAATAGACATCATTTTTCAGTTCATAATATCAAATATATCTTAGGCCTAATTTTTTGTATTTTTCTGGAAACTTTCATTTTTTTGATGAATAGTGAAACCACTAAGTGGTAGTAAAAAAAAATGAATTTTTCATAAAACATAATTTTACTGCTTCTGTGAGTGGAATTTCAAAAATACGAGAGACACGGTTGATGTCATTAAGTAAAATGTGGTTCAATGAGATGAAAATAATTTTTGGTGAATAGTAACTTTTTACTTTTTTTACCACGGTTAAAAGTAAATAGGGTAATTAAGGGTAAAAATGATATTATTATTACCCTAAAACATGTCCTAATTCTATTGGATAAGTGTAATTCGACCAAAAACAACCTTAGGAATAAAATATGACCATTTAGGCCCACTTGGATTAGATTTGGACGTTTATTATTAATTTATTTAAAGAAGGGTTAAAATAGTTAAAATCGAATTTTAATAACTAAATCATTTTTAATATAGGGTTATACATACAATAAATTCGACTATAAATATTCATTAGAAATCTAAAACGATTTCATACATAATGGTATTTTATTTGTAATTTTTAGACATTAAATAATGTAATTTATTTATGACACAAAGATGATGCAGTAATTATCTTATAAATGAAATATTGACATAGTTGATGTTATAAATACCCAAATAAATGTAATTTGAGACTTTTTATGAGTTCTACTAATTTTATATATTAATATTAAATTTTATTATTGATTTAATTTACCTTTTTCGAACTAATCATTCTGTTATGATTTTCACAAAAATCAATTAATAAATATTGTCAAAATTGACATAAAATAGTTTTGAAAACAAATATTATATTATTAATTGTTATTTTATTCCTAAAAATATAAGGTTCGGCCAAATGACTTAGATAAAGTTATATATATTAATAATAAAAAACTTGGGGTTTTTTTGGCTTCTTATAGTAAGTTTAATAACCTTATAGTATAAGAACACAAGAAGACACAGTAAAAGTAAAATTATTTAACTTAATGTAAAATCTAAGTGATAAGGTTAAAATAGGAACCTAAACTTGTCTAAATTATATTGGATGAGGGATTTAGACCTATCCCAACCTTATCTTCTAAATAAATTAATTTTGAGCTATTTAAAACCTAATTTGGCTTTATAATAAAATAATATTTTTTGTTATTCCAAAGGTGCCCCTCTCCTCCCTTATAAAAGGGCACATCCTCCCTCTCTTCCTCACACCACTTTGAGCCTTCAAGCTCAGAAAAACCCTGCCAAATTATCTTCTCCACTTTCGTAGCAATATCCTATAGGTCCTGGTATTCTTCAAAGACCAATTTTAGTGCCCTAAGAGGAGGACTCAAAGAGGCGCTTCAAAGAAGAGGTAATGTCCGTTACCGATTCTTTCAACTTTATTTCTTCTTCCACTTCTTCTTCTTAGGTTGTTTCATTATGAAGTAATAAAATCAGTATCACTCATATACTGATATTTTATTATAAGTATGAAACAACCCTATTTCACTATCTATCCATCCTACAGAAAACGAAATCATCGCGCGTGCGTACGTACGGAATACCGTCTCCACGCCGTGGTGTAATCTATTTTCCACCACCACCTTACTTGGATGGGTATAATGTTGTAAATAATAACTATATATGATTATTTTAAATTGATATTGATTATGAAATAGTATACATACACTCCAATACAATTCCACGATCATGAGAACGATATCATCGCTCGTGCGTACGTACGGACTACCGTCTCCACGACACGATGAGATTCATTCTCCACGTTAACCATTCATGAATGATTATAAAGTATATATAATAAGTAATCATGAAATATATGACATAATAATGATACTAGATTTATGTGTATATATATGTATGTCATCTACTTAATTCCATTAAACTCAATAAGGAAACGAAAACAGCGTCCATGCGTACGTAGGGCCTACCGTCTCCATGAACGGTGTATTTCTTTCTATTTACTGATATATTATATATATGTATATTCTGAATATATATTATATATAAATCATGTTTTATATTCTGGAAGTAAGTAATCATTATCTATGTAATCATATGAATAATTACAAGTCAAAACACGGACGACAAATGAAACGATTTTACCCAAAACTCTCTTTAACATGGAATTTACAAAGGAACAGGTAAAATAAAGTCATAAGTGAACCATATATGATATCATAACAATGAGTATGATTTTGGAATAAGTAAATGACATTATTTAAATCATTATACAGGAGGTTAGGACACTTACAAAGCAAATCAGACCTAAGGTAAGGGAAAATATCTCAATCTCATTTTTATCTGAGATTGTTTATACTTTGGTATTTACTGGGGTGTATTTTATCATCCACATCCATGTTTCCTCAATATGTAATTTTTACATCCTTCTACAATAATTTATATCCCATTTCACCCTTCAGTGATTTTTTAGTAAAAGATATGAAAGGAATCTTTTGTCGTTTTTCATACGAGGTACTTTTTGACTTTTCCGACAAAAGTATGAGACGAATGTTTTTTTAACTTATACGGCATGAATGGACTTTTAAAACATTATTTACAAGAATCTTCCTTTAAAAATTTTCAAGTTTATTTTAAATCAACTTCTTTTAGTTTAAAATTTTATGACATGTTAAGAAAGGAAAAGTGTCTTTGAAGTAGAAAGGATATTTTCCTCAAGAATGGAGTTCAAGTGTTTTATCAAAATTATTTTCCATCTCAGATAATATAGAGTTCTGTTTCTATCCCTATTATTACATTGATTTTATTATGTTGTGATGGAATTATTTTTATGAATTCCTTTATCTTATATGAATTTTTTTATGAAGTCACGATGTATAAGAATCCCATTTTATTACATGGGTTATGCTATGATTTATGGTTTTTGATTTTGTGGCACACATAAGAATGGTATCATTATGAGATGGGTGGGACCTATATCTCCCTCCAATGCATTGGGTAAAGATTTTATATCTCATGATATAGACATGGCTGGAACGGCAGGTTAAATCGGTTCAGTAAAACATGACTGAAACGGGGAGTGAACTCGGTTCAGAAATGGACTTTGTCCACTAAGATAGTCTTGGAAATGAGTCTTGACTAATAAGAAATTATTATCTATGATTATGTGTGAATGCCCCAAAGTTTCATGTTTTATGTTATGATTATTGGGGTTTACATTTCACTACTATGATTTATTCCATGTTATGATATTATGATCTCTTTTGCAGGTTAATATTTCAAAAATTTTATGTTCTTATGAATATGATGTGATTGATATTTCTTTTGTTTACCGTTACTGAGCATTTGAGCTCACCCTTTTATGTTTTCTTTTCCCCAGGATATAAAGAAAGGTTTTAGGTAAAAAAAGGGAAGATCTTAATGGGGGATGTTGATGATCTTTCACCCCGATTAGAAGATGATATTCCGAGTTTCCAAAGAAACTAAACTATTACGGTCCTTGTGTGTGTGTTTTTGTTATGTACTAAGTATTCCACAAAAGTAATGTAATGTCCATGTACGTTAAGCTACGGGTATCTACATTGATAATCTACAAAAAACCTCAATATCTCATCTTCCTTCTCGGTGGACAAAACTGGGGCTTCCTAGTGTGAAACACTAGGTAAAACAAATCCATTCCTCTAGAAGTCATTCAACTGTACCATTAGTATGTGAAGATCTACGGGATCCATAAAAAATGATCTAATAAGTATCAGGTTCAAACTAATATTTAAGTCTATACAGAAGAAGAATTTAATCCATCCTTCTCTGACCAGGTTTCCTTCTCACCCATGAAGAAAAAACTCAATCTTTCTCCACTGATACCTCATATCGTCTCCTCAAATTATTATATATAGGAATGAATTATTGATAGATTTTCATTAAATAATATTATATTGTAAGGAATCATAACTATAACCAAGAGACCCCACAAGAGACTCTCTCATCCCTGAGTTAGGGCACACTGTCGGAAAAAGTGTGTGATTACTAAGTTGCCTCTAGTATAAGTCTTAAAGAAGAAGGGTCCTACCAAAGGACAAACAAGAATCTCTAATTATTTAACTACTGTTGTTTAAGTAAAATATTATCTAAAAAATGTATATTAGTAATATTTATAAGGTTTAGAATATAAGTATCATTTCACTAATCATTCCAAGAGTTTTTGAATCATAAGCCTCCATTGCATACAACTGTCTTATCATATAGCTACCAACACCCCAAGCTTAGTGTGTAACACCTATAGGTGGGGTTGGTAAAAGTTCATACAAAAATCAACCTCTGACTAATCTCCCATACCCTATTACATGTACACTGCCCTATAGAGCTCCCTACTCTTCCCATATTGTCTATTTGGTTAGTCTGTTGACCGTTAAAGGCATCATGAGTGGCATGAAAGGACCATACTCTATCTTGGGAGTATATCCTGGAGTGTGTCACATTACTAGATCCATGTGAATTTCTCCATCTTAGTTTTGTCGAGGTATCGACTCCTACGTTCCCATTACCAGCACCCACTATCACTGATTTATCTTCCAATAAGCTCTCTACTGCTGATCCCCCTCAAGCACTCAAACATAGGTGGAAATACATATAAATATTACTCCTACCCTGATGTCTCCATTTAAAACCCACTAAATGTCCCAGGGGTTGTATAATTAAACTCTAAACATATCTAGGTAGTACCATGAGAGGTCATAGAACCACACTTAATACTCTTACAAGGTCATATTTTAATACTATAACTGAAGAAGGGCGTGAACGAACACTGATAGAAAAATTTCCAGATGAAACTAATCACTTAGGAAATTCTTAAAGTCTTCCCTAGAAGTAATTGTCTCGTCGTGTGAATGATTCACTAAAAAAACCATATTCTAGTGGATCCCTAAATAAGACTCGCAATAAGGTCCACCATCAGATATTTACAAATCCTCATAAGGTTTAAAATTTAAGTGACTTCCTTTAACTAGTACAAAACTATTTGGTGGTATGGATTACCTTGTATCCAAGGAGGTCACTACCCCTGAAACTCATTGAGTGAACTCAACCCATGCACATATTTGGTAGGTACTTATAGCTCAAACTTCTGTCTAATGAGTGGTTGTATAACTATCTAATCACATAGAGTTACTATCTTAGGTACAAGATTCTAAAATGAATCCTTATCACTCAGTTGATCATCCTCATGATCATGTTATAGAATCCTAGATGGATATCTGTTAAGAGGCATCCTAAAATAAAAAATATGCACAATAATTAAAGATTATATATATGGAGATGACTCAAGGACATGGAAACCACAATATATTCCTATATTTTTTACATACCTCTATTTTTCGTATAACTAGTCCACACATGTATTGGGTAAACAAGTAGGTTATTAGAGTCCGGATGAGTGTATACATTAGCTACCACACCAACACTAGAGTCCTAAAACTGATATCCAACCTTGAAACACATTAACATTGTTCCCTTAAATCTAATAAATATCAAAACTAGAAAATATTCAATCTTCAGACCAAAGGTATAACCATTTTTCTAATACCACTCTTTCATAATGGGTCCCATCAAGGCCCACCTAGTTGGTGATAAGATAAGTGTGAGAACCCTAATATAGAATCAAATAGGCTTGGGGATGGTGACTAGTGTTGAGTAGGCATATCCCACACATGGGTGGCATAGTCCAAAGGAACATTTTTGAGCACAAATATCTCCAAGCATACCCAATTCTGACATGTAAAACAAGAAAACCGATATCAATTCATGCATACATCAAAATCCCATCATTGGAGTATGAAATGATTATTGAGCATGATAAAAGTTGAAATAAATAACCCCCCAATACTAGAAATAAGTCCATCCTACATAGAGGGAGGTGATACCTATCAAATGTATCACTGATTTTTATTAATTTTCTACTATGATACTAAGTTCCACATTATCCTATTCCTTCAAGGACACGATAAAATAGAATATTGTATGAATACAAAATTTCTTGTGTGAAAAAATACCATATAGGGGGGAGCATTACAATACCTAGTTGGACACCCCAAAATAGACAAACATAAGAATAAAGACCAGTGATCATAAATATATAGGAAATTAATCAAGATATGATACATGATACTGCTAAAGGTTTAAAGTTAATGATAATATTGGAGGTATCTCTCCCCAAGAAATACTATATCTAATTATACCCACCTGAGAGGTCATTTTCATCTTTCCTCAACAAGATGTACTCATTGGATCTCAGAACATCAGGTTGTCTAGATAGGGGATCACATCCAAGATTTAGGAAGGGATGCCTTGAAATATATCCAAAATAGAACCCTTATAGGGGATAAAAATCCATTGGAGAGGATATAATGACATATTGTACCCTCATAGAGATAGACTATGGAAAAATACTCAACTAAACCCAATTAATAATTGGGAAACAAAGTTCTAAAATCTATCTCAGTGTAAGTACACTGCATGTATAGAGGGTACATGGCGAAAACCTATAATCATAGACATTGTATTTTTTATTCTCTTATTACTATGCCTTTGACCACGTACACCTAGAAATTCCCATGTACACTTGGTTGTGACCATGTAACACTGGATGTGCCCATATACTTAGTGATTTCCAACTAACAGGCCATACCCATGTACTCTACCAATGTCTATATACCTAGTCATTTTTGTGTCTGTGTACTGCCAAAGTACATACCATGATTCCAGCATTGGGTAAGAGAATGTTATATTCATGTCACATTGTTGGTGATATTTAATTTTATATGAAACTCTAATTCCACGACTAGGGGCTCCCACAATGCATTTGTTTTTTGGGGTACATGTTGTGTAACAAATAATTTCCTAGATTTTATTATTACTTCATGTGTATCATTATTTTCTCACTAACTCCATTAATTTCACCAATTAAACTCCGATCTTGACTTGATCAAGACTTTCCATTTATGGTGTCTAGAATCATGGATCAATCTTCAAATAAAATGCAGTGTCAAGCCGCACAATTGTCTCACCATACCATGTTGTGAACAGAGAATACCAAATTCGGCCTCATCTTTACTATCATCATTGTGAAATATTATTATGTAATTGATCAACATCCAAAAACCATGAAAACGATCTATTGTTCAAAATATCCCTTATGCAATTATTGTCATATAGGTATATATCAAATTACAGGATAAGTAGAATTCCAATGGAGATCACACATTGAACATGTGTAGAGACCAATGAACTATAATATGAGGAATGAAACTCATCCATTTTTTGGTTTACACTCAGTTTATTATAACTATAATGAATAAGATAGTGTAATATTAATCAAAAAATCAAAATCCCCAAAATCTAAGGAGGAATAAACCCAAACCTATGATAAAAATTAATCCAAGAACTAAACTATTTTAAGAATTGATTTGAATTAATAATGGGATAAATAAATGGGGATAATTACACATAAATCACCATCATACTTCAGGTTGGATTGATTTCTGATTAATAATGGTTGGAAATCAATGTCACTGACAATATCCACAACCTCCATTGGAAGAACTATCCTTAATCACTATCTCATTATGTTATTGTTCACCAAAATCTTCTCCACCGTATCCTCTCAAAATATGAGGGTAATACAATTAACCCTAGGATTTGGTTGTAATTGTATATTTATATAGGATTATAGGTTTATATGTCAAAACATAATAAAATAAATATATTTATTAATTTATATTATTATTATTTTCCAACGATGTGTTTTTAACAAACTCCTGATCTCTACAAATATTATTCCACGCCTAGGGTGAATCCGTTATTCTCAAATCAATGAAGGTATTATATTTTTTATCAATAAATTCATTTGGGAGTAATTACACTATTTCAGGAAAACTATGTGCACATGATATGAATATTTTTAATATTTATTATATTAATTCTAGGATCACCAATCTTCGGAATCTCCCCCATCTCAATGCCTAACTCTGAAAATATTATTAGATATATTTAAAATATTTAAATAGAAAATAATGATATTTTATAGTTTTTACATGACCATTCAAGTCCCAAATCTCTATTACAATAATAAGAAACCAACTTTTCTCATCATAGGTTTAATACCCTTAGATTATATATATCTTTTAAAATAAACATTATGTATTCTATAAATTATTTTACATGAAACCTTTAGTACAAATAAACCATGATATATTATATTATTATAACATATCTAATAAAATGGTGGGTATGAATAGTATTAACCAAATTATTAGAGAAATATATAATGTTTAATCAATAAAAATAGGTTAATAAATATTTTATATGGTCATTTTATGATTCAAAAATATGTTTTCCTTAAAAATGTTTTTATTTCATTTTATGCAGAAATATCAAAATTAATTTCAACCATTTTTTAAATTTTATTTTTTAAAATTAATTTTTTTTTAATACCATCATTTCAATATTATATTATGTTGAACTTTTGGTATTTATTTTAAAAATATTTAGTTTTACTTTATTGGTGAAAAATGCATATTTTTCTAAAACGATCATTTTGTTCAGTAAATAAATAATTTAGAAATATAATTGTCTTATGAATTTTATCTTAAAGTTAATTAAGACTCCATAAATTATATATATTCTAATTAATTACATATTAATAAACATTATACATTACTTTGTTAAAAGTTCAATTTTGTGTTTGAAACACCATTTTCCAAAAATAGTTTTTTTACAATTTACTAGTTTATTTTTGAATTTAAGACAATCACTTAGATAAATTTAATTTGATAAAAATAAATCAACAATTGAAATAATCATTTTTAAATTTAATAATTAGGATAATTTTATTATTATCCTTTTTTAATAGTAACTAAGGTAAAATTCTAATATTATAGTAAATGTTAAAATATATTAATGAGGGGTTAAACTAAAATGAGTAGGGTTAAAATTAATTAAAAACCTATATAAATCATATTGAATCTAAATATTAATATCTTAGAACTTATTATATTTGAAAATAGTTTATTTTGATCAACATTGTTTGAGTAATACATTAATATATTTTAATATTTAGAAAAATTCCAAGTATGTCCTCTCCCCCCTTATAAAAGGGCACCACATATTCTCTCTTCCTCAAACTTCATGATCCTTCTATATAAGAAATTAAATAATAAAATAAATTACTAAAATCCATCCCCATGATATATAAGTCATGATATATTCAAAATACCAACCATTGAATGCTTAATATTTTGGCCAAATGAGGTTATCCAAAGAAAATGTGCAGCACTAAACTGAGTGTTTTCATTTCATTTATAATAATTTATACTTTGATTGTATATTATCCTTGATGATATACTAAAATCTGTCTATATCATATATTTAGATTTTATTTTTTTCAGTTTTTCAACCTTTATTCATCTCCCCCTCCATCAAGTTGGAAATGAAAGCGTCATTCATGCATATGTGTGGGCTAACACCTCACGAAGTGATATATTTCTATTTTCATGAAGAACATTCATGGTTAGTTATTATGATGGATTTAAGGTTTATATAACATATTTATGATTTAATTTTTCTTTTGGAATTATAGTATCATATCTACATTCTTATATTTCCTTCAATTAGAAAATGAAAATATCGCTCGTGCGTATGTATGGATTACCACCTCCATGAAATGAAGTAATTCATTTTTCATCATCAGAATATAAATATAATTATAAAAGAGTATATGATGAATAAATACAATACTTATTTAATTAATAAAACTATATAATTGATGAAACTATACCAACTTTCAATTTCTAGAACCATCGAACCGAAACATGCTTGGAAAATTGACTAGTTTTCACATGAATGTTCATTTTAATGAAGAAAGTTTTAGTAAAAGGAATAAAATAAATTCAAAAGAAATCATATATCACAATTTATATATAAATATAGTTCTATAATATATTTTTTAAAAATCTATTTTTTTCGATAGGATATTTAAACACATATAAAGAAAAACAGTACAAGAGGTAAGGGTTTGTGTTACAATCTCAATTATTTTCAAGATTATCAATGAAAAATTTCTATTATGGAATATTATCTCTATATAATCCAAGAAAAAACATCTATGTTTTGAAAATTTTGTTCTTTAAATATTTTTTTATTTCAAGGATTTTCTTATATTGGGTACATCAAATTATTGCTGACATGTTTTTAAGGAATTGTAAATCATATTTCCTCTCTAGTTATCAAACATTTTCTTTCAGATATATTATCTTCAAATTGATTTATAGAATCACTTAATTATACATGATATATTACACAATTTTATTTTCCATTACCTTTTACATTATTATTTTTTTTTTAAAAAAGTAATATTTTTAATGAATGTTTTTCCAAAGAATTATTTTTTTATATTTGAAAAAGTGTGAATGGAATGTTCACATTTAACGTATAAGGTATAATTATATTTTTTTGAGAATTATTAATATTATATTCCTTAATATTTTCTTTTTATGTTTTATTTTTTATTTTTAAAGGAAATTATTATTCTCGATATTATCTTAATTTTAGTTCAAATTTTATCCAAATAAAATAATATTTTTCTCATATTTTCAAATAATGGTTTGAAATTTCTTTTAAAATTATTTTTCATCTATATCAACATTATATAATTTTTTATTTTTTTGCAGGGTATATGATCTAATGATACCATCCAATTTCGTTCTTTTAATTTTTGGTGATGATGAATATTTAGTTATGATTCTATAAATCCCATTCTTCCCCAATTGTTAATAAAGTTACAGTTAAACATTAATGAAAACTATTTATTTTTCATGGGTTATGTTATAATGAAATGAGAATATTTTAATGAAATATTTTCCCTTTTCATGGGTTATAATATAATGTTATTATGAATGTTTAATGATCTTTTGGAACACATATGTGTGGTTTTGATTTTGTGATGTCTGTGCTTGGAATTATATATCCCTCTAACTCATTTAGAAAAGTAAAATATTCATTGATATAATATGATATGGAATGTAGAGTGAATCCATTTCAATAATGGATTATGTCCTTTAATATTGTCTTAGGAGTGAACCTTGGATATGGAAATAGTAGAATAGGGAGTGAACTCAGTCTACTATGATTATATTGGAATTGATAATTAACTAAGTAAATGATTTTTTATTCTTATGTGTATGAGAAAACTGATATGTTGTTCTTATAATATGTTCTCATGGAACATGATTGATTATAGATGATTCCACACACTTATGGCTTATATTTTTACTTATCCCAAAACCCAATGAAATGATTTATTATTAATTATCATTAACTAATAGTGTATGATTATCATAAATTATGAACATGTTTTCAACAAATTATTAATATATTAAACTCACTTGTGATTATTGAATAATATAACTTATTTTTACCCTTACCGACCATATGAGATAGCCCTTTTTTATGCTTGTTTTCCCTATGTTATGATGATTGGTGGTATGTATGAAATGTATAATAAGGGTACTATGGGAGAAGAACCATGAGGGAGATATGAAAGATATTTTATGAAATAATTTTATTATGAATCTAGTATTAAAAGACACTAAACCATTATGGTCCATAGGCATGTATTATTATGAGATGTATTTAATATTTTTATAAAATTATATATTATATTTTCATAAAATTATCTGGTCTCTTCAGTTTGCATCATATAAGGGATAATATATTTTTTATATTAGTATTATATAACCTTTTTTAAAACCATGGGGATATGTTTATATATATGATAACATCCTAAATATTTGGTAATGTACAGACTTTGGTATTCCTAGAAAATACATATCAGTATGGATACCAAAAGTGGAAGAACCTATGACATAGATTACCCTAGGGGAAACAAATCTAAAATTGGTTTATTTAAGATTCAATCAATTTTTACCAGTGCATTATGAGTGGGCCTAAAAATAAACACCTAGACCGACCCTCTCATGAATTATTCTTGGATTAATTCACATTTTCCTTAAATCCACGAGAAAGTATTTGAGTAGAGAATGACTATGGAAGACCAATATTAAACCCAATGTTCCATAGATTAAAAATAAGGTGACATTATTTAGACATCCAATAAATTAATTTTCATGGTTACATGACTACACATTATGATTATTTTTTATCACGCTATGTTTTTTTATTTTATCCAATGGGTGGAACAAAGAGGAATCCTGTTCACATTGAATGTGATAGACAGTTAAATTATTTTACTTAGGAGAAAACAAACAAAAATGGATTACAAGTAAAAAAACTTAGGACTTTTCCAAACAATATATATTAATATATAATTAATTACCTCAACTTGGGTGAGATTCTTAACACACCCAATAAGAGAAAAATTAATTTTAATGGGAGTTCAGTTGATGAAGACTATGGTGGAAAGAAAATTCATCTTCTTATATATCGATAATATTGGAAAAGTACACAAGAAAATTTATCCATGTAATGGGAATATGTTTTATGTATAGAAAAAAAGAGCATATATTAGGTATTTATCAATGAAAAATAAAGAGGTAGATGGAGTGAAATAAAGTATATACTAAAGTACTATTTATAGTTTATTGTATTATATATTTGAGAGTCTGGATTTATTGAAGTCCAATAAATTATCCAAAGGTTTAATCATTAAATAAGGATGGGTATATTCTATATAAATCATTAAAGTGTGTCATGATGGATAAATAATTCTTATCCTATATTCAATAGTATGGGATGTCTGGTGAATCATTGTAAGAATATTCCATATGAAAATACTATTATTCTCTATTTAGTGGAATTTGATGTGATCTTGAGAATTGATTTTCTGTATATAATTATATCCCTCGTAAATTAATATAATTGGGATATTAAATTTGATATATTGAATCAAACTATGATTTTCTTGTACTATAAGTATGAATATAAAAATAAAATTGATTTTAATTACATTATAATTGTTTTACTACCTATTCTTGAATGATATTTATCTAAAATTGTTGGGGAAAAAAAATCAATTATACACTTATTTTTTTTGAATTATGCCAATTTATTTCTTGAATAATATTTGAGTATTCCGTATAAGTCTAAAGTTATGTTTTTTTGTAGAACATATAAATTGTTCTACACCTATTACAAAGACTTCGTATAGAATAACTCTGATTGATTTGTAGGAATTGAAGAAGAAGCTATAGAATAATCTTAATAATGGTTTCATACTCCCTAGTATGTCACCATGGGATTTACATATTATTTTTGTTAAGAGGAATGTATGGTCAATGTGACTTTGAATTGATTATCAAAAAAATAACGAGGTCACTATCAATAATAAGTACCTTTAACCCAATATTGATCACTTATTTGATTTTTGGTGTAAGGTTAAATACTTATCCATGACTAACTTTCAATATGGATATCATTTATTGATGGACAATAAGGATAACATACCCAAAACAACATTTCTTATAAGGTATAGTTGATATGAATATATATTTATAAAATTCGGACTTATCAATGCCCTAATATGTTTATGGAATTAATAAATGGAGTCTTTAAATATTACCTCAATTAATTTGTGTTAGTATTTATAGATGATAATATTATATATTACAAGAGACAGGAAAAGTATAAATACCATTTGTATATTTTTTTAAAGGTCCTATGTTAAAATATGATGCCTGGAAAATCTAGCATGTCTGAATTGTAGTTGCAAATAATTTTAATCTTGGATCGTATAATCTCAATCTAGGGTATATTGGTGGATCCATAAAAGTAAAATATTATTGAGAAATTTCCATTGGTAACCATGGTAACTGAGATCTATAGTTCTCTGGGGTTGTATAGATACCACTGATGCATTGTGAAGGATTTTTCATGGCTATATAATCCAATAAACAAGTTGACATATATTATATTTATATTCCATTAGATAGATAAATTTGAGTAAAATTTCATGAATCTAACAAGATGGATGGTCAGTGAAACTATGCATACACTACCCTAAAATTTAAAATGTATTTTTAATTATAATGATGCCTCAATGAAGGGACTGAGATACATCTTCATGTATAGTGATATAGTGATATCTTATGCCTCACACTAATTGAAAATTATTGAGAAAAATTAAACTGATCCTGATTTGGAGTTAAAAGAAGTGATTTTCACATTGAAAATATATAGGCATTATATTTATAGTGAATGATGTGATATATATATATATATCCTAAAATATTAAATTATACATTCAAATAAAAAGAGTTGAATATGAACTAAAAGATATGGTTGGAATTGATATTATGACTTTTCAATACATTTCCACACTAGGATAGAAAACATTGTGGACCCTTTTTAGAGTTAGAAATATAATGATAGTTTTTCCATGATGAGTAGTTTAAGTGATCCATCATTTATGTATTTTTATAAGACTGATCTATAAATCATGAGAAAAGATGATAGAACATATCATTCTCAGATGAATGTTCAACCATCCATCCATGTGAAGATTAGTAGGTATTGAAGAAGAACGTGTAACTGTAAAAGAAGGTGAGGAATGTTCTTGAGTTCAACCAAGATTGTGATAGAATGAAAAGATTCAAGAAATGAGTATCTATCCCACAAATATTTGAATTGAAGGAGAATATTTTTGAGGAAGGCCATAGATTATCAATCTTTAATAATCCCAGATTCATGAAGACATATAGAGATCTGAAAGAGTATTTCTAGTAGGATAACATTAAAAAGGATATTAAAGAGTATTTATAGAAATGCCTTATATGTTAATTTGTTAAGGCTAAGAGACATAAGTCTAAGGGGATGTTATAAACATTGACTATGCTAGAATGAAAATGGGAAAACATTATCAATGATTTCATTGTTGGACTTCCCAAGAAAAATAATTTAAATAATGTTATTTGGGTTTTAGTAGATCCCCTTAAAATTTGAGAACATTTCATTTACATTAGAGAATATTTTTATCTTGATAATACTTGTATGATATACATTAATTAAGTTTTATGGTTTAATGTAGTACCTGTTTATATTGTATCTGATTAGAATATGAGGTTTACTTTTAAATTTATGGTGATGTTATAAAAAATATTTGAATATGGAGTTAACTATAGAATTTTATATCCTTATAAAATAGAAATTCATCATGACATGACCACTTAAACAGTAGAGTATAGACTATGATCTTGATCTTAATTATTAAAAGGTGGTAGGGATTAAAACATTTGTCCAAATGAATTATCTTATAATAATAACTTTCACTTGAGAAGTGTGTTGGACACTTATAATGAACTCTATGATTGGAAGTGTAAAACTTCAACATGTTTGGATAAAGTTGAAGAAAGAAATCTATTGGGACTTAAAATAGCTAAGGATAGTGTAGATAAGGTTAGAGTCATTCAAAAGTAAATCAAGGTAAATCAAAGTAAACATAATAGTTATATTGAAAATCATAGGTGCGATCTAGAATTTGATACTAGTGAGAAGGTATTCCTATGAATTTCCTCATTAAATAAGGTTATGAGATTTTGAAATAAGATAAATAAGAGTTCTAGATACATTATCCCCATTAATATTATTTCTCAAATAGGGATAGTTTCTTTTCACTTGGCACATACACTGAATATATATTATGTTCTTGATGTGTTAAACATATCAATTTTAAAGATTTAGATATATTATCCATAAAACATACTAAACATAGTATCCAAATAGCTATAATATGATATTTCCTATGAATTACGAAATGTTGAAAACATTTACTTTATAGATAAATAACTACGGAACAAGAATACAAACCTAATTAATATTCTTTGGATGAGTCATAAATTAGAGAAAGATATAAGGCGATAGAAATATGTGGTGAAAAATATATATCATTATCTATTCATATCGAAGTCATAAAAATTTCAGGAAGAAATTCATTTTAATAAGTGTCTAATTTAAACCCACAAGATTATATTTTTTTCCTTTGAAAAATACATGATGAATTTTATAGTTTATTTTAGACACAACTCTGAGTCTAAATAAATCATGATACAATGTACTATTATAACCTATCTGATAGAATAGATTGTATGAATAATATTAAACCAATTATGAATTATATATATAATGTTCAGTGGATAAGAAATAATCACCTAATCTTTAATAAATTCATTTTATTCAGAAAAATGTGTCATTATAAAAAACGGGTTTTATTAAAATTTGTGCACATACATTATAATTAATTTCCACAATTTTTAGAAAATTTATTAGAGGAAATGAACATAATTTTTTAAATTTTCATGTGAATATTACCTTAAGGTGAACCTTTTTATTTTTACTGAAAATAATTACTTTTTAAGTCAGTAGTGAACAATACCAAATTTTTTAAACAATCATTTTTTATTAAATCAAGATATTTAATCAAATTTTTATTTTATAAATCTGATCATAAATAAAAATAAACTTATTTTAATTAAATGTCATATAATTAATTACTTATAAATCAAAATTATATATTTTTTGGTATAAATAATTTTTTGGTTTAAAATGCAGTTTTCTAATAACCATTTTTCATCACATTTGATGAGATTGTTTTTAGATTTAAATTAAAGATTTATAGAAATTTAATTTGATAATTTTTTTTAAATAATTGGAATAATTATTTTAAAATTTGTTAAAAATTACCATTTCATTTTTTTCATTATGAATAGTATCCAATGTAAAAATTCATTACTATGGTAAAGGCTAAAATGAATTAATGAGGGATAAACTAAAAATATAATTCTTAATATTACTTAATAGCATTTATATATCCTATTTTATCACTAAATTTAGATCCTATGTCTTCCTACTTTAAAAATAGTTTAATTCAGATCATCATAGATTGAGAAAGTCAATAATATATATTATTCTTTGGAAAAAACAAATGTGTGAACTCTCTTTACCATATTAAAGAACACATAATCTCATTTCTTCCTCACACTTTATCAACCATCTATATCAATCATTCCCTACAAAAATATATTCCTAACTATAAATACATGATATTTATAAAAAGAAGACATATTTCAAAGCATATTTTATATGAAACATCAAGATTAATGAAACCATCAAATATCCTTAATTAAATAGATTTTGGTACATGGAACCCTGTGTATAAATAAACTGTAATATAGTATACTATTATAACCTAGCTATTAAACTAGCATGTATGGATATGAAAACTTTAGTTGATAATATTATACAGTTTACTCATGTATGAAAGAAATAAAATGTATATCTATTGATTAGAAAGTAAAATAATAATCATTTAAAATAAAATTAAATGTTTCCTGATTTTTTTCTTCTTTGAAAAGAGGGTTCACCATGCTTTGGGAGTAAAAATTATAATTAATATTTACCAATTTCATATTTTTTTAAAAGTGAAAAAATATTTAAATTTAGAATATCAAAATTATATTGTGGTGAAATTTAGGGTTTTTCAAAAAATATTTATTCTTCTATGAAAAGTTAAAAATTTCGATTCTTTGTAAAAATGTCTTTTTATTTCAATAAATCATGTAATTTAAAATTTCTATTATGTTTTGGATATGATTTAAATATATAAAATTATTTTTTAGTTATATTTAATCAATATAATTACTTATTAATCAAGTTTATATTGGGATTTAGTATAAGTCAAATTTTGTGTTCAGTAACAGAATTTTTCAGAAAATTGTTTTAAAGTGCAATTTTTTTCCATTTTTATTATTAAATAGACAACAAATGATGTATTATTTAGATGAAATTTATATATTAAATATCTATAAATACCAATTTAAATTTATATAATTATTATTACTTGTCATAATGTTAATATAGAATCATCTTTTCCTTATAAATACACTTCTAGGAAACCCATTTTTTCATCCCGTGAGTACAATTAATTTTAAATTAAATTATTAAAATTCATTGAATTTAATTTGATAAAATTTATTCTATATTTTGTTTCAAAATAAAATTAAATATCTAATAATTTTAAATTACTTTTTTTTTATAAATAACAGTTAAAATAGTAAAAATATTTTACTTTGGTTAAGGTAAAAATGAATTTATGAGGGTAAACTAAAAAGGTAAGGGTCATAATTTACTAAAAACTTGAATAAAATATATTTTATTTCTATATTTCTACTATAAGGTTTAATATTATTTATAATAATAAATTTTAGATCCTTGTTTCATGTAAATACACATGGGTACCACATTTTCTTTCAAAAAATTATATGTTTGCCACTCACTTCACTTATAAAAGGCCACCCCCTCTCCTCTCCTGCTCACACATTTAAAACATTTTGGTTCAGCCAATATATTATATTCAGTAATTCCCTAACCACATCCTGGAATCCATTTTTTTTACCATAAATACAACATATTTAGGATTTTGGTGCTAACCTATAATAGTTTTCTGAATAAGTGGTGTTGTTCTTAACTGAGTGTTTTTATTTTCTTCTTCTACCACCCACTTTATATATTCTTAAATGATGATGATATAATTACAAAAATATATATCATAATCATATATTTTATTATTTTAATGTAATAATATAAATACATCTCCACTTCCATACAAATTTAAATGAAACTATCATTCATGTGTGTGGAGGACTACCGCCTTGCGAACTGATGTAATTCATTTTTCATTATCCTTTCTAAATACTATTATAAAAAGGGTTTATCTTATATATATGACATTTAAAAAATAATAATAATTTATGAATTATTATATTACATTTATATTATTACATTAGATTTTGTATGTGATATGATAACATTACTTGTGTGTACGAAAGACTACCGCCTCACAAAGCGATGTGATTCGTTTAACACTAATGCATTCAAGGTAGGTAAAAATGATAATATTAATTTTTATATGTGATTAGTATGACATAATTATGATATTAGTGATGTATTTATTATTCATGAAAAATAATATAACATTTTATTTTTTATTTTTTCTCTCACATAAATATGATGATATCTTTCATGCATAGATGTGGAATACCACCTTATTGAAGCGATGCAATTCATTTTTCATTACCACATAACATGGATGATATATATAGGGATATTTAAATAATTGATATTCAATTTTTGATATTATTACCAATATAGAAAAATAAAATAATACTTACCTTCATTCAATATCGATCATTTAAAAATGGGAATGTTTCTCAAGCACATATAGGAATAATCATCTTTTGATTGTATCATAGTTCATTGTTTAAAAACACAATTTATGATTTTTTATAAAAGTATGATTGATGTAAAAATATGATAACTATTTAATTACTATTATTATATATATGTTCAAATAATGACATCTTTGATCAAATAAAATACAACGAATCCATTCTTAAATAATGATCCAGATGTCTACAAAATGCATAATGTATAATTAACAGATTTCGTATTTAAATATTACATTAAAGAATAAATTAAATTATTTATGTATAATTTATTAATAATCAAAGATTTTATTAATTAATAAAATAATTTATATAAGAATATTTGACAAGAGCTAAAGGACATACATGGAATCACTAGACTAAAGGTAAGGGATTTTGTCTCAATTTCCTTTAATTGAGGAATATTATAATGTTATGAACCTAATTTATTTTATATGATTTATATACTACCAATATTTTATGGAATATAATTAACCATTTATGATTGATGTTATTTTATGTTTTAATTTTTATTATTTAATCTAATGAGAAATTACTTCAAAGTTACCAATTTGTAAAACATTTCAGTAATCAATTTATTTTATTGGGTAATATTACTTTTTCCAATATTTAATATTAAATATTTATATGTGTGATAAATTTTTTATTATATTATTTTTTTCCCACTTTTTTATGTGGATCTACATTTTATAAACACAATTTCATCATTTATCAACTGTCAAATCAATGATATGATCTTTTAAGGCCCATTCATCCCAAATTCCCTTTATTTGGGATATAAATCTATGATGTAAACCTATCTTATTTTAAAAGGTGTATAAACTTCCTCCTATTAAATGTATATCATGAATTACCTTATTTTAATTATAGTTTATGTTACATTTGAATATGTTCTTTCATGATGCTTACAATTCAAATGTTACAAAATTTGAAAAGGATGCACATTACCATCTCCTTTATTGTCAGGATTATTTATGTTCATGGTTAAATTAGAGGAAATAATACACTGTTATTTTCTTGAACCGTATCTCCTTTGTACTCCCATGGTTAATAATTTGGCTTAAATGTTTTGTTTTTCATTTCTGTCCTTATTAATTAAGGAAACATCAAGAATGTTTTTGGTACGTTATTTTGATATTCTATCTTTATTTTAGATAGGATATATATCTTATATATCCATTTTTAATGGATTTAAAAAATATTATTTATAAAAATAAATTATTTTTTAAATGACATTTTACAAGTCCTTAAAAATTATTTTCAAAATTTTAAAATGAAATTTCATAAAATTATTCATATGGATCACTTTTTACTCACGTTACAAAATGTTTTTAAATAGTGATTATTTTTAACATTAATATCATGAGTGGATTTTTCTACCATCCTGAACATTATTTTTTTGAAGATTAATTTTAAATTTTAAGATGTTATTTTAGAATAAAATTATTTATATTATTTTTGGTAGTGTTTTAGATTTTAAATAAGTGTCTTCATAATTGAAATTATATTTTCTTCAAAAAAATGTTCTTAGTGAGATTTCAAAATAATTTTCAATCTATGAAGAAAAATATTATGTTACTAAAATTAGAAAGTTTATTTCCCTCAATAATGTTTATAATTATATTTTAATGGTATTTATATTCATCAACATAAAAAACCCTTTATGTTACTTACAATCCACATGGGATATATTTTATATGTACCATCCTTATTCTTTTTGTGGATAGATTATGATATTTTCATGGAACTTGTTTATTTTCAAAGGGTTAATCTAACTATGAATGAAGATTGATTACCACTATCCTTTAAAACTAAATTCTTCTAAATTCTTTTTCATGAATTGAATATGTACATTATTGATAATGAATGGGTGACACTGATACATCTTATACAAAGGGGTGAGCCCCATTATAGCTCATGGGTGAGCCAAATATAACATATATGACGAGTGAAGATAGAAAATTTTGGCTGACCCCAATATAGATTAAATTATGGGAGTACATAGATAGTACTAGGTGATCCTGATATAGCTTATACAATGGTTTCACCCTCATATATCATAGTGTGTTCGATATAATTTATATGATGTCTGCACCCAGATAGCATCAGATGAGCATAATATAACTTATATGATGGGTGCACACAGATAACACTCCAATGCATTGGGTAATTTTCATTGCCTTAATACACTATAATGATGGATTTGAAAATGGGTTTAACATATAGATTTAACTGGGATACATTTATTTCTTCCATGATTTTAATATGGATTATAAAGGAAATTTTCTAAGATACCAACATGATTTATTCATGGGATTTATGTGTTTTTATGTTTGATTTTATAAAGATTTACATTACATAGTCCCTGATTATTGATTCAAATAAATAATGCCTTTTATTAAAGCCATATTTTATGTATTAGTGTTTGATGATCCAAAAATTTATGGGTATAAATATTCATATGATATGCTCATGCACTTCGATCATATTATCATACCCTTATCCTCTTATTATTCTCATTGATGACATTAAATTATTAATTATTATGTTCATCTTAACTGATCATTTGATATTACCCTTTTTATGTTTTTCTTACAACAGTTATCAAGAATGATATTGAATATATAATGTCTAGGAGGTTTTCACATGGATAATGATGATGACTTATTTTAAAATAAGAAAAATGGTTATAGTGGTAAATATACTCTATTGAAATAATTTGTATTGCTTATTTGATATTTTTTACAAATACTTAAAAACTATAAACGTAAAACATCTTGAGAATGTTAGTTATCCACGTTTCCTTTTGATGTTGTATGTTTTGGATGGTGAAAATCGGGTAACCTTTATTAGTATCAATGTTATAAATGCAGTGTTTTTGTTTTTAGAACTAGAACCATGATAGAGGGATCAAGTCTGTTATATTAACACCTCTACCCATTATCTATAGGTAATATATTGATAAAAATAACAAACTATGATTTCTTAACGTGTATCCCAAAGGAGGTTCTCCAAAGAATAGGTATGACTCTTAATCGTGAATTTTAATTGTATTTCTTTGTTATACCTCCTTAAATGTTGTGCTCATAATGATGATATAAAAACATTATTATCTACTAAACACTTATAAGATAACATGTCAATGTTATTACCTCTATTAATCACCTTCTCTATTAAATTGGAAACAACATCCTCGTTTATTCATACGTGCGCGACCTATCATTTAACGAAGTGATTTATTTTTATTTTAATCACCATAAATCATGGTTGGTTATTATGATAAATGTAATATTTATATATGATATTTATTTCATAATTAATATTATCGAATTATTATATCTAATCTACCTTCATACATTCCTATATATTGAAAAATGGTAATGCCACTCATGTTTACGTGTGGACTACCTCCCCCACAAAGTGATGTGATTCGTTTTTGTTCACTCTTTTATACGAATAATAATAAAATTATATATGTCAAATGAATATAAGAAATTTTTCCTGATTAATGTTTTTTATATGATGAACCCATAACCATGATGTAAGTAACAGAACCATCAAACAAAAACATGTCTATAAAAGAGACCATCTTTTACATGAATGATTATTTTAATAATGAAATTATTACTAAAAGGATAATTGAAAATTTTATGGGAATGATAAATAGTATGTTATGTGTGAATATGGTTCTAGAATATATTTATAATAAGTTTTTATTTATCATATAGTATATTTGAACATGTACAAAGAAATATAGAACTAGAGGAAAGGGGTTATGTTAAAATCACATTTCTCTTATGATTATATATTATAAATATAATTTTTTTGAAATTATCTACATATTATTCTTTAAAATGAATTTATTTTATTTTAATTTATTAATTTTTAAAATTTCTTTATATTACTACCATTTTACTGACTTGAGTACTTAAAATGATCGATAAGATATATTTTTTTTTTCAGAAACTTCAACCTTATCTCCTCTCTAGTTGTTGAATTTATTCATCCATATCCATGATCTTAAAAATTATTTAATATATGTTTTCACCTATACATAATTTTAAAAAACTATTTTCATTACCAATTACATTATTTACAATGTTGTAAAATGAATATTTTTATGAAAGTTTTTATGAATAGGTCATTTTTATTTACTTTTCAAAAAAGTGTGAAAAATAATTTTCTCTTTAAATGTTTATATAATATATGAAAATATTATCCCTCCCCCATGATCATTACATTCTTTGAATATTATTTCAAATTTTTCCATGTTTGTATTTAGAGAAAATAATTTTCTTAATATTTGAGTATTTTTTGTTAAAATGTTATCAAATTAAAAGTCTATTTTTTTCTTCTTTTCAAATAATTGTTTGAAAGTTATTTAAAAGGTGTTTTTTATATATGTAAATATACTTTATAGTTTTTATGATTCACTAGGGATATGATATTTTCATATCATTCAATATTTTCCTTTTTTTGTTTATGAGGATGATTATTTAGGTATTTTTCTATAAAACTAATTTATTTCCACTTGATAAATAAGTTAGGATGAAACCTTCATGAAACTGGTATATTTGAAATGAGTTATGATATAATTAAATGTTGAAATGTTTATGAATCTCATTTTATTTCCATGAGTAATAATATTATAATAAAATTAATCTTTCAAATACTTCTTGAACACATATATAGTGATTTCATTATGTGTATAGTTGGTCTATAAATTTTTAGTCCTGCAATGTATTGGAAAAAGATGAATATCTCATAATATAATAATTATTTTAAATAAGATTATTTAGGTAATATATATAATAATATTTTATTGAGAGTAATATTTTCATTAGTAAATGATAGAATGGGGATTGAACCCAATCCCCTAAGATAGTTGTGATAGTGATCATTGGCTAAGGAAATGATTTTACATGATTACATGTATACTGAAAACTTGTGTCTTATTCTTATGATATGTTCTCACTGATCATGATTGAGTATTGATTATAGAAAATATTTATTACTTAGGACATTTTTTATAATAAATCCATATTTTATGATTTATGATTAATGATCACTGAGTTATTAGGTATGACTGTCAAAATTTATGATCATGTTCACACATCATTATGCTTACTGTATGCACATTTATTTTTATTGATTAATAACTCTTATATTTACCCTTACTGAGCATCTGATCTTAACCTTTATTATTTTTTCCTTTCTAAGGTTATGAAGAAATGTATTAACTATGAAATATCTAATAAAGAAACTGTTATAGGAGAACCTAATGGGATATATTGATGATATTTTATGAAATTATTTAATTATGTATCTAGTATCCAAATTCACTAAAACTTTGTGGTCTCCATGTGTGAATTGTATTTATATGTAATGAAGATTCATCAACAATGATTTAATATATTGGTATAAAATTGTAGGGTATTGTCAATAGGTATTTTGCACACAAATGCGTCACAAAAAAGGATATTTACACAAACAAATAAAATTTTCATGTAATGAGTATGTGTAAAGACCTAGTAAGATATCACTAGTAGGCCTATAGAATATCATATAATATAAAATTCATTCATGTTCTTCCAAGTCATAACTAAAACTCCATGTAAATCAAATGAGTAAGGTATTTTTTAAATAGGTAACCATAGAATATTACTCTTCCAACATTGTTAAATTTCCTTTTGTTTGTTATATTAATCCTTAAATTTAATTTAGAATGAATATAGTCAGTTTGGACCACTAAAAAACTTATTATATTTGTCCACATCACTCATACCGCCTACTTCATGAAACACTAAAACCATAGTACACAAAACAATGATCCACCTAGTTAACTTATAGAAACCCATTGGTCCAAAATCATTTCCTAGATTGGTCTATATAACAATGACCTTCATGTTCTAAGTAAATCCCCCCCAGTTTACATATCATGTTATCCCATTGGCTCATGATATATCACTAGTAGTTATATCCAAATACCTTATTGGATCTGGATCTGTGGTTTTAATAATTTTCATGTCCATTTCTTTTCAATATTACTTTTACATAAAAATAAAATTTAAAATCTAACATAACAGGGTTAATTAACAAATGATAAATCTATAAAAATTCTATTATATTACACACATAAAAGACCAAAACCTATACATAATAGTTTATTAACCTTACATAGCACCAATAATATATTATTTCTTCACTATATTTCTGATTATATAGTTCTTTATATAATAATGTAGTCTATCAACTTGGACATTATCTTATATTAGAAGAATTATAAGGCACACCTTGATAATGTATAAAAATTTACATATTAATTTTTTAACACTTATGATTTATCTTCGAGTCCCCTATGTTGGGTTACCAAAGTACAAGGATACAACACAAATGAATCACATAATAAATTACCCAAAATATTAGACACAATCTTCCAATGTATCAAATTAATTATCTATCAAGAAAAAACTAGTTGAAATTGATACAGTAGGATGTTTCAAAAAATATCCCAAATTGATGTAAACCACTATTTTAGAATTAATCACTAAAAAATTCTTTGTGAAGCACAAAAATAATAGTATTTATATATTATACTTTATATCAACAACTCACTACCACCAATAGTGTGAAATTATATCATTGATAAAATGTTCGGGGTCAATATAATGAAGCATAAGATAATTAAGAAGGTTAGAGAACATTTATATACTCATTATATGATTGTTAAACACCAAAGTTGATATTTATATATTTTAATACTATAAATATCTAAAATTAACTTATTTTAAAATAATGGTTGGGGAAATAATAAAAATCCAATTATCCCTCACCAAAGTCATTTAATGAAAATATAAACCTATATCTAATCATTGAATAGCCAAATTTAAATTTTTTTAGCCCAAAATTTATGGATTGTTATATAATAAGTTTATAGGGGGTGTTAAAAAGAATAAAAACAGATGTTCTTGAGATGTAACATTGTGACTTTCAAGTTATTATAGGATTTAAAATGTTTTATATGGATATATAAGATGTTTTCTAAAGGAATTGTAATAAAAATTTACAATTTTTCATTGAAAACAGAATTCCAATAGAAGATGATGGGAATAGATTAGATTATCTAGAATATTACCCTGAAGATTATAATTGTGGCCTCATGATTCAAATGAGGTACATCTAATCATTTGGATATAGTTGAATATGTAGGAATATATGGGAAACATTGAAATTTATAGGTCAAATTTGTTATCAATTTTTTTTCTTTAGTTTAGGAAGACAAGGGGCCCATGGAGTTAATGTCCTCACATAGTGGTAATGGTTACCAGAAATCTGGGATATTGTAAAAGAAATAATCATGTAATTATTATAACTCATGAGTTATAATTTGATCATTAGATAGATACGAGAATGTATGATTGTGGGAAGCACTACCATGTATCCTTTAGTTGATCAATATACTATAGTTGGCAATGATTTTTGAGAGCGTAATGAGCTTTGATTAGTTAGAAACAATTAATAAATGAGTGGTATAGGCTGATCATGGATATAAATTATAAACCTTTACTCTATTGTATTGTAATATATAGATATTTATCAATGTGATCATATAAGGTCTAAAATGATATTTTTATTTAGTGAGTATCAGAATACTTAACCATGATTCATAATTAGAATGTGAATTATATTTATCTTTCATGTTATATAATTTTTTGTTATTTGGAATCCATCTGATGTGGTGGGTTTTTTTGGTGTCGGTATAGAGTATCTAAGGTGAAGGGAAATATAATAGATGACTACAATATAGTTAAAATCATGTGTGATAGTAATTACATATAATTATATAAATAGTAAGGGAAAATTATATTAGGTTACACAATAAGATAATTAGTATAAATATTATTATCTAGAGTGGTGTGTTAAGGAATCAATAATATACTTGTTGAGTATGGGATGAAAATAAGTTCGTATCCATATTTAGTTTAGAAATTTAATAATTTTGTTTTTCATGATGATTTTGGGGTAAAGTTTTTATAATTTAGATATGGAATAGGTATAATATAGGATAAAGGTATAATTTTCAGTGGTTCTTAAAAAAATAGAATGTTTTATGGAATTTGAAAAATATTTAGGTGTTAAATGTGGTAACAAAAGATAATTATTAGAGGATAGTAAGGTTTTTGGTGACCCAATAGATGTTTGTGGATTTTCTAGGGATTTTAAAAATAGGTGAATGCATCATTTTCCCCATTAAAATGTTTTAAAATAATAGGGAGGGGTTGGTTTGGGTAGTAAAAGTGGATGTTATGGTGTTATATTTCTCTTATCCCGTGTATTTCATCCTCTTGTTGATATTTCCATCATTAGGAACTTGATTAGAGATCTGTCTTTTGAAATGATTTCATATAAATTATATGTGTTTAAGACTTGTGGTTTATTCATATGTATTTTTACCTTTCCAAGAAAAATTATTGAAATATTGTGGTGTTTTTTCTTTGGTACATGAAGGGGTTTATTTTTCTATTTATTCTTCATGTATAAGGTATAGTTAGTGTTGTAAGTCTATGATATATGGATCTAAGGAGAAAATGTAAACCAATTGGATAACCAAATGAATGGGAGGCTAATAATAAGTATTTATGTGTTTAGATCAATTTTAGATAAAAGTTGTGATGGTATGTGACATGTGTCTTTGGGATTGATGTAATCACCATGAATATGAAATAATATGATCATATAATGTTTTCTGAGACATTATGAATATTAAATGGGAATTTAATTAATGTAAGGAAGGAATATTAGGGTACAATGAGTAGTTTAATTGGTGTGTGGGAGGCATTATTATCCAATTATATGTCTTTATTGAATTCTTTGATAAATTAATGTAGTAGGAAGATCAATCTAATTAGTCATTAAATATTATTAGTTGGTAATGTTAGATCTCCTTTATAAAATAGAATAACCTCGAAGCTCTTTATACACATGAAGTATGAGAATGGAAAATATATCACATATGAATGGGGAACTGATGGTCCTATAAAATTTGGTATAGAAGATGAGAATTCCACAGAGGATTTTTCCAATAATGAATATGTTCTTAAGGATGAAGATTTATTTTTCAAATATATAAAAAATTCAAAAAGTCATTAATTGATTCATAGGGATACACAATTTCTTAAATGTGGAATGAAAGATAATGAAATAAATTTCATATCCTATCCAAGCCAAATGTGACCCTATCAAAGAGTAAATATGTGGTTTTGAAATTTTCTTGTACTAGATATCATAATGGTGTCTAAGTAACAATATATATTCTCTATCTCAGAGCTTATGGGTGATGCCTCAAAGGGTAATGAACAATGTGACATCTTGTACCCCCTCCATTTTCTGGTAATAATAAGAGAAATATTTGAAACTTTTAGAAATTATTAAAGTGATTAATGAAAAAATATATTGATTTTAAAATCATGACTTACTAGAAAGAAAAAGCTAAAAGGGAAATATAAATATATTTTTTGGCTCAAAATAATGAACTGATGAAGTTATTTTTTAAATAAATTGACCTTATCTATTTAAAAAATATAACCTTTCAATGTTTCCAATAATAATTACCTATAATTAATTAGCTTCATTTTTTCCTAAATTAATGAAATCCTTAGGAAAAATATAGATATCAATTTTAGGGATTTATCTGGAAAATACTAGCATACAAATCTAAGATTAAGGACTGGATGATCGTTCTAATGGGTTTTTATTCATTGATGGTTGTGCAATAAGTTTTTATTACTGTGAAATTTGATTAGAATTTTTTAGGATCCTTATTATCCCATTAAATTATAATTTCCATAATTGAAAAGAAATATTATAGGGTGATTGGTTTTTTAATAACAAGTGAACATGAAATAGAATGGTTAATGTTTTAGTGATTTTGATCCACAATGTATTTTTAGAAATCATAAAGAATGAGAAACTAACTAATGGAATTTTTTGGTAAGACATAAAATATGACATGATTTTAAAATGTTGAAGGGTAAATCAGGATCATGGGTTCAAAAAATTACCTTGGTAAAATGTAACCCAATGTTTTTTATTTCTCCTTGATCAAATATAATCATGAGTCTAATGTGAAGTCATGTTGCATTTCATGGATATTTTTGTTTTTTATTGATATTGCGGGGTAAAACAAAAATGGCAGACCAGAACATAGATATACGAAGATATATAATTTATTGGTGAATCCAATTTCATGAAAAGAACTATAGTAAACCAAAAGTGTCAATGTGATGTGGGAAAGGTGTCCCTTCAGATGAACCAAGAATATCCAATATATATTTTACATCATCTCAAATAATTTGAACTGTTAAATTTAAAAAATAATCACACTTTAAAAAAAATGTTTTAGTGAATTTTTTTATTATATATATAATATCTTACATGTAAAAAGGGAATTATATACAACATATAAAAGAAACTAGGTTTATAACATTACAACACACCTCAATAAAATGAAATTGAGAGGAAATCCCTTACCTCCTGTGTTGCTTTAGGTGAATAAGATTTAACCTAGTGTAGGGGATTTAAAAATGTTATTAACATATAATAGAACCATATTATTATTTATGATATCATAAATTATTGTATTAAACATTTTATCACCCATTCATTAATAACCATTATTTATTTTAATTGGTTCTGGAGTCAATTTCCTTAGTTTCTTATGCCTGGTTTGAAATTAATGATCCAATTCTTTCCCATATTATAGAGTTTCATCATACCCATAAAAATATTAATGAAAAATTTATCACATTTTTACGTCAATATTTCTTTTAAATCTAATCAAGAGTGATGGTCATGAAAACTTAAGTACATTATGATTATTGAAACGATAGGTTATTCGTACACTTGAGTAATATTTCCACTTATCACCAAACATTATCGAAAGAAGGTAAGTAAACTATTACCTTAACCAAATTATAATAATAAAATTAATATCATATTATATATTTATGTATATCATCTATGTGTTTTGGTGATGTAAAGAGGGTCACATTACCTTTTTGAAGATAGTGGTCCACACACACATGAATGATGTTATCACCTTTATATGAGTGAAAAGGAATGATATAAAATGACATATAATATCTTCAAATAATGATAAATTTGTATTGAATATAATAATTATGTCATTTTTATTCACTCCTATCATAGGGTGTGTAAAAATCAAATTATTTTCTATTGCAACATAGTGGCTGACCAGGGTTGTCTCACTTAAGGATCTTCTTAGTTTGTTCACATAATTTATCTAAATCACCAAAACAATATCCTTTTTTGTTTTTATTATTTAATACAATACATAGAGAATGTTTTTTCTTACTTTTAAAAATATATTAATGACATAAAATATGGAATTTATAAACATACACTGACATTGAAATCTAAATAGAATAAAATTAGAAATAAAGTACTTGGTATTAGGTTTGGTTTTGGGTTCAATAATTATTATCCTTTATTTTTTTTAATTTTAGATTGATAATGAAAAAATGAAATATCAATATGAAGTAACTTTTTTTATTTATATATTTTGGAATCATTGAATGCATAAGAGATCTCAATCTCATCTCGTCCTATAGTCAATATTACTAGCACACATTGGTTGTGGGTGTTCCATCTTCTAGGACCCAGATCTTTTGATTCCATTTCGTCCATTTATTCCATAAAGACGATAATTTAAAGTGGAATGAAATTAATAGAGGTAAAATAGATTAAAAAAGAATATCAATAGATTGATTTTCATGTCATGGGAGCCAGTCACCACACCTGGGACATTCTTCACACTTATTCATGTTACATATATCCACCTAAAATGTAAATTAAGCATTAAAAAAAATTCAAAAATAGCTTGACCACCCCTAGGCCAAGCATCAAGTCAGCCCGTCATTATTGAGGGTAAGAGAACACTTTTTTTGATATAAGAATATTAGAATAAAAATAAAATAGAAAGACTAAAATTAAAAGAGTAATGAAAGAAGAATAATAAAATAAAAACCAATGAATGGGGAAGGAGAAGAGAGGGGGGATATAAATATATATTTAAATTAAATAAAATATAATAATAAGAAAAAACTAATAAATTAAAAAAATAAAATAAAATATAAGTAATAGTGTTAAAATAATAATAAAAATAATAATGAGAATAATAATTAAAAGAAGATGAAGAACGAAGATTAAGGATTTGGATATGTAGAAGAAAAAGAGGAGAAAAATAGATGGAATGGGTGGACGAAAAAAATTTATAAAAATTCATGAATTATTTTTAATAAAAATTATAATAAAAATTAAACTAATTCCAAAAAAACAATAAATGAATGGAAAAGTAAAAATAAAGGAAATGGAAAATATTAAATGGCAGCAGCCCCTCAACTAATCATCATCCTCTCTGGGATGTCAACTCTCTCATTGGGGGTCAATTCCCTCATTTTATAGACCTAGGGAGAGACCCTAGAACTTTATTTAAACCCCCATATCCAAATTGATCATATATCAAATTAAAAACCATGATATCATCCCTTTGAAATCACATTTGTGAGACTCATGGGTGTGAATAATGAAACACTTAAAAAAATTTATTGTATATCATCGGGGGAAGTATATTGGGTGCATGAATGAGATCATGTATTTAAAAATAGCGGTGTAGTTGTGGTGGATTCCTGTATGCATCCACTCAAATATAATTAGTGTATTATATAGTTCTTGGATGCTTGGTGAGCAGTGATAGGGAAGCTCTTCTGATATCCTCCTTCATCAGGCCTTCATAGTGGTTAGATGGGGCTCTAGATGGTGTTGGGGTGGTCATTTAATGCTTTCTATGGAATCCTTGGTGGGTTGGAGTAGAGGAAGTGGAGGTGGAGCTCGAGTTTGAGGATCCTATGAGTGTATGATTTCAGGTGAATACATTGGAGAACTGTGGATGAGAACGAAGGTGGGTGGTGGTGAGCAGTGGAGTCTTCTATCTGAGCGATGTGTGCCAGAGATAAGGAAATACAGTGACATTTTTTTAAATTTTGTTTTAAATATCTTCTCAGATCATATATAGTGGGGTTAATACGAGTGAATATAAGGCTGAGTGAGTCCTTCGACTGTAAGTGAATTCAGACTAGGGTCGGTGGACCACTACCATTGTGGTGGCACTTCCCCATCTGTGAATAGACTTTCCTCCCAGGATAATATACACTTGAACACCGCACACATGTTTTATCTCAACATATTTCCCCCACCCCTACTACCTGCGGGGTATACTACCCATGGGACACCTGTTCATGTGACTAATTCCCATGTATATACATTCTTACTAGTGGACTTTGTCCTTGGGTTATAGCCAGTTAGCTCTTAGTAAGCCGTCTAGATGGATTGTTCCGTGGAGTCTAGGGGTTCTTGTTGGTAGTGTATTTATTTGGGTAAATTGTACTAAAAAATTTAGAATAAATTTAGATAACTTATAAATTATCAATAGATATTCATAAATAAAAATAAAAATTTAAAATTCATGAGTATTTTTAAAATAAATCCATTCTCTTTCCACTTTCACAATTTCCCATAAATTACTAAAATATTTATTTTATGGGTATTATTCCTTGAAATTACATTAAATATAATTTAAAATTTTATTAAAAATATGCACTAATAATGACTTCGTCAAATACCCCCACAATTATAATATTATTTTCTTCAAGCATAATATATCAAAAAAAAACATTAGGTAGGTACCAATGTTATCAATATTTAAATTTAAAAATAATAAAATCAATAAATTTTCAATAATTAATCAAATGTTAAAAAAATTAAATAAAATATCAATTAATTTATTAATTCTCAATGAAATAACTAATTCAATAATTTTAATTTTACCCTTTTAAAAATGATGGGACTTATCATATCATTTACTTAAGTTCCTCAATTAATTATTATTAAACATGTCAAATCATGATTTACCTCACATTTGGAACATTTAACTCATCATTCATGATATTAATTCAAGTAGTGTTATAGTCATATCATGAAAACATGCTTCATTCCCATAGGATTGTAAATTAACAAGTTTCCCCACTTTTTAATGAAAAAGAACTACATAATCATGAGGGATTAAATTAAAGGTTCAAATAACTCAGTGAATATAATAAAAAATCAATGGTTAGTTCCTATTAGAGTTGAATTGTGTAATGTAGAGGTAAGTAGTTGGTCTCCTCCATCTTTACATCCAATTCCACCACTTGGGTGGTGTTTTTCATTACTGGTGTTGGATCATCTTATTTTAAAGTCATGAGAAGATTAATTATTTCATCCCATTAATCCCAAAATTCATACAGGTCTTGTGGATCTCCCATATGTTGCTCATTAGGCAAGTAATACTCTATGGCCACCTCAGGTAAATCAAGGAATACAAGTGGATCATCCTCTGGATTCAGTTCATATTGCTCTGATGATGCTTAGAAATATTCAGTAATCCAATCCATTTTCCTTATAGATCATTAACCATATCCTAAAGATCATTAATATCATATTTGAGTTTTTGTTTATCCACTTCCACTTGGAATTTTTTCGGAGGAACCTATTCAAATGTGTTTGGAGGAAATAAGGGGCACTTTTTCACTTTCACAAAAACTACTTGATAATTTTCTTAAAAGTAACGCCAACATTCAGTTATATCTCTATCCAATACAGTAACCATTGGTTGATCGAGGGTCTCTTTGACATTATGGATGAGGTCATTAAATTCCTCCTATATGCTTATTTATCCCTAGGGTCTCCTAATCTGTCCAGAACACATAGAGACACTATCTTCTATAGACCAGGGTAATTCGAATAAATGTTCTTACAATTATAAGTAGTTAGTCTATATAGAATAATAATATTTTAAAACATCATTGAAACATTTTTATGGTTTTTTGAAAGAAATTAAAAACTAACTAAAATTTGAAAATAGAAAAATATAAGAAAATAACCGACTGAATCCCTAAAAATGGTATTATTTGGGACTCAATCTTATCATAGGGTGTGTCAAAAGAAATTTATTTTCCTAGTGTAGAAAAGTGGAGGACCAGGGCCATCTCACATGAGTGGCTTATCATTTTTTTCACCAACTCTATCTAAATCACCTAAACTATTTTTTTTTGTTGTTTTTTTATCTTAAGAATGGAGAGTGTTTTTGGTTTTTTGATTAATTTTATAAATGTTGATATTACATGAATATAGAAATTCTAAACATATAATAACTTTAAAATCTAGATATAATAAAATTATAAATAAAATTATTGGTCTATGTTTGGGTTTCGGGTTCAATAATTATTCTCTATTATTTGTTTTATTTTAGATTGATAATAAAAACATTAAATCTCATGATGAATTAATATTATTTTTATTTATAAATTTTGGAATTGTTGACTACCAAATAAATTTTAATTCTACTGCCTCCTATTGTCAATTTTGAGTATACATCTTAGTTATGGGTGTTCCATTATCCATGACCGCCCTCTATGGATGTCATTTATTCCATTGTTTTGGTCAACTACATTATGTCATGTGCTATCCAATGAATATATTTGAAATATATCAAAGAACTAATAAGAATATGTCATGTTGGACAATCACTACTCAATGGACATTCTACACATATATTTATCCCACACATATCTCCCCAAAATTTTAAAAAACATTTAAGAAAGATTCAAGAACTCCTTGAACTCCCTCGAGCCAAGCCTTAGGTCAAACCCTAATTTTTTTGGGTATGATATCACTTTAGTTGATGTAAGAGAAACAGAATAGAATACAAATAAAATATTGAAAATAAAATAATAATAATAAACTAAGAATTAGAATAAAATAAAAATGGAAGAATAGGGGATGAGAAGAGAGATATAGACAAATATTAAATTAACATTCATATGAAGAAGAAGAAAATAAGAAAATAAATAAATAAAATATGATATAAATAATTATTTTAAAATAATTATAATAATTTAAATAATAATAAAAATAATAATAAAAATAATAAAAATAAAACAATAATAATTAAAATAATAATAATAATAATAAATAAAATGGGTAGAAGACACAAACTTATAAAAATTCATGAATTGTTTAAAAAAATAAAATTAAAATTACAATTAAACTAAAAAAAACAAAAAAATAATTGAAAGTAAAAATAAAAAATAGAAGGAATATGAAAACATTAAATGTTAGTAGCCCCTAATCTAAGAATACTATTTTATAGGGTATCCACTATCTTGTTGGTGGTTAATGCTCTCCATTTATAGACTCAGGGAGTGACCCTTAGTCCTCTTCAAATCGGTCGTATCTACGGTGACCTCCTTTCAAATTTATTACTCTACAATCATGTATTTTTAATCACACCCACAAGAAATATAGGTACGAATAATTAAACAACATAAACATTTTTGGTGGATCAATGGAGGAAGTATCTTGAGTGCATGAATTGTATCATGGATTGCATGGGAGCGATGCAGCGGTGGTGGATACATGGATGGGGCCACTCGAATGGTGATAGTGGATAGGAAGGTGTGTGGTAGCATGGAAAGTGAAGATAGTGATTCTCCTATGAGTTCCTCATTCATCTGACCTTCAAAGTGGCTAGATTAAGCTCAAGATAGTGTTTGGGTGGTCGTCTTAGGCCTTAAAGGCATCTATGGTTGTTTTAAGTGGAAGTGGATCTTAGATTAGTTTTTTGTTGGGTGATCCATCGAAAATTCATGGTGAATTTAGGGGTTGTGAGTGGATGATATCAAAGGTGATCCATAGTGAGATGAGGAGTATTTTATCTGAGCGAGGTGGGGTAGAGCAAACGTAATAAATTTATGTTTTTGTTAAAATCCATTTTAAATATTTTCCCACAATAAATCATGCAGGGATAATGAAAGTTCTTATTTGTGTTATTGAATCCCACAACCACTAGTGAATTTGGGTTGGGGTAAGTGGATCCCTACCGCCACCATTGGACATCCTCATCCATGTTGTGACTTTCCTCCCAAGACTCTGCGAGTTGGACCACTGAACGCCCATATGCACTCAATGGATTTGGCCTACCTCTATTTCTTGTGAGTTTCACCATCTATAGGCATCCTATGGAAAATCATGATTCCCCTTTCAAATATTCTTCCGGGTTTGCTTCCTCTTTAGGTCATGGTCAGCTGGCTCCGAGTAAGCCAGCTATGTGGCTTGTTTCTTGGAGCTGAGCGTTGTCATGTAGCAGTGTATTTTTTTGGTTAAGGTCCCAAACAAAATTTTAGAAAAATTGATAACACCAATGAAAGATAAAAAAATAGTAATAAATAAAATTCTGAACTTATAATTCCTCAATATTTTTTTCCAAATAAATCCATTTCCATTCCACTTTCACAATTTCCCAAAAATTACTAAAACATTGATTTTATGGGTATTATTCATTGAAATTATTTTAAATGTCATTGAATATTGATTAATATATGATCTAATATGACTATTCTATATCTATATAACGTCTAATCATTATATTTTTCTTTTTCACATCTCATGTGATGTGTTAGTGAATGATGAATCACATCTCTTCGTGAGGCAGTAGTCCATCGTACACACGAGTGATGTTAACCTATCTCATAGGCAATGGAAGGTAAAATGATAAATATGATATAGTGACTGTATGGGTATATTAATGTTTGAAATATCATATATATTCTTTGTATAAATTATTATATCCAACAATGCAAGGTGTAAATGTAAAAACCCATTATATTTGTTCGTGAGGCAGTATTGCATTGTACAAATGAACGATGACTTCATAACCCATTTGACGGAGGTTTGTGTAGTTTTAGGTTGTACCCTTGACATTAAAAAATATATGTATATGTATGATAATAAAGATATTATATAATCAAGGTATAATATAAATTGAAGTAGGTGTAGAAGTAAATAAAATAAAGATACTTTTTGAAGAACCTTACCTCTTCTTCTAGCATCTTCCTTTTGTTTGCAATAAACACTTCTTGGGTTGGATTTTTTCAAAAAATAATTCTTAAAGGAAGTGGGTAGGTTATTTTAGTAGTTTTTTATGTGGGTGGACTATCCAAATGGCTTAATAGGTGTAGATAATGGGGGATAATGGGTGCGCTTTTATAGATGAGGAGGAGTTTCATTGTAGTAAGTACTCAAAACGTATTCACTATTGATAGGTATCCCTTACATCATGTGCCTAAAAATTGAAATATAATGGGGGGGTTATGTGGTTGAGACACACCAAGAACATACAAAATTTAAAGCATTCTTATCATTTATTTTTTTGACATCCAAGTTTTCCTATTTTTTTTATTTCTGTTGTTCACTATGATAACTAGTTTTCCATCCTAGGTGATTTATATATTTATACAAAATTAAAGTGATAGTTATTAAAAACAATTATACCATAGATTAAAAATTTGATTCAAAATATAAAAAAATCCCTTGTTTGTGGTAAATTAACTTTAACAGAAGTGCATCTAAGGTGAAAAAACACTGCGTGAACCCTAACCATGCTAACACATTTTTTACTATTTAGGTGTCAATGTGATAATTATATAAGATTATTTTCTCCCTAAATGAAAAATATTTATTATTTATTAAAATTTAAAACTTAAATGGAATAATGGACTATTTTTATCAATTTTAAATAATTTCATGAAATTTCATTAATTAAAAAATAACATTAATTTCAATTTTAACATTATTTATTTAATTTGAATTTAAAAATATCAATACAATGAAAAAAATTTAATATAATAAGTTCACACCTATTTAACATGATATATTATTCTAATAAATTATTGGAATAAAATATTGCATTCAATTTACCTCACTTTTAATATTTTTGGTATCATTTATTTTTGTTAATTATTAACTATATAATTATTAATTTGTCATTTCTTAATAATTTTTTGTAACTAATTCATATCTATAAATTAATGATAAAATATTATGATAAAAAAACTCATTTATATTTCAAAATAATTTGTATAAACTTAGAAATATTGTTTTTTTCTTATCCCACATCATTATAAACATTAAATGGAAGGTTCCTTTTTTTTCTTTGTTATTCACATAACTTGTTATATAGGTCAATTTAATAGAAACATGTCCCTAATGCTCTTAATAATGGATCCAAAAGTAATAAGGGAAGACATATGGCCATCCAATGGAATTTTGACAAGTATTTGTTCATTATTATACCTTATTTTATATATTTAACCAATAAGTAAGCTCGTTTACACCTTAATCATTGTAATTAATTTTAATTATTTTCACCAATCATTATGTTTAGAAAATAGGTTGACATTATTAAGTAATATAAATTTTTATGATTCCAGATATGTATCTATTTTCCTAAAATCAACTCACAGATTTAGTAGAATTTAATTTAAAATTAATCCCACACACTTGATAAGAATGTGGTTTTTAATAACAAAATGTACAGAAGTTTATAATGTTTTTATATCGAATTTTAATATGAAAATTATTATAATGACACATATTGGATTAATTTATATTCAATTTAACTAATTTTTATTCAATACCAATTCAAAATAAAATATATTATTATAAAACATTTAATGGAAAATGTTTTTTTGCTAAAATACAGTATTTGTTGCAATTGATCAAAAAAATAAAACTTTTCATAAAAAATTGAAAAAATTGACCTTAAGATAATTTCAATATTTAAGTTGTAGATATGAAATTTATTTGGTTGTATAAATTTTATATAATTGTGAAAATTTAATTTCAAATTATATATCCGTAGCACTACAACTCCATCTTTTAACAAACATATAGTTGTTCAGAAATCATTTCTATTTGAATGATATTTATGTTATGTGAAATAAATTGTTAATTAAAAAACATGTATAAAATATATATTATCATAAGGTAGTTAATCCCATCAATTATTGTCATTCTAATGGCTAGGTGATAATTATCATCTTAAATAATAAATATAATAGTATATTATTGTTTTTAAAAACATGATCATTCATGTAACAGAAGTTATCAAAGAAACCTATTGTTGCATATAGTGAAAGCCAAAATCAGTGTTTCTTGATTTACAAGAAATAGAATATATTTAGACTATTAAAAATAGACATCACACCATAATGACTTACGATGTTATATTCCTTTTTATTCCTGTTTTTTTTGTTTCATATATGATACCAAATAAAATATTATTATTTTAGAATTTTAGGGTTTTAGATTCTCCCCACCTTAGATAAATTTAGTCCGCACAATTTAAATTGTATATTAGTAATCAAGGGATTGATATCTAAAAATTTAATTTTATAAAAAAAACCCAAAACATAAATGGTATAATCCAATATTATCTTAATAAGAGAGAAATGGAAGCAAAAAGGTCATATAGAATAATCCCATAAATAGGTTCCTGAGTAGGAGAACATAGGTGGGAAAATAAAACATGAACATGGAAGATAAAACTAACACCCAAGTGCATATGGAGAGTGATATAGAATATAGATCATAATAAAGTGGGTGACCCGAAGAATATTAATGATAACATATCTATAAACCAATTATGTGTGCCAAAGGTCCTTGATGTCATCAAAAATTATGATAATTGTATAAAATATTATTTCTATATTATATTATTAAAGATTAGAAATCATTTTATTCTCCATGAATATATGTAAATTTACTTACTTGATATGTTTCTACTTTAAAACCACAATATCATCCTCTTTTTTCTTGAATCAATTTCCAATTCATGTCTTATTCAAATAAATGAACATGAAAAAATTATTTTTTTATTCCTGAAGCAATAAAATACATTTCTTATAGAATATATGATCCATAAAATATTTTAAATTCATTCATTTTCCATTTAACCATTTTCCAAAACAAATATGGTTATTATAATTTATCTAATATACATAAATACTCATGTGGTGTTGTAATACATTAATATCTAAAACATAATCTAATGTTAAAATTATACCATTTAATAAATGGTTAAAAATGACCCTTTAAATGACATTGATCCATTACTTTAAAAATAAGTTCACCGAATTTTAAAAATGAACATATCTTTACTCAATTCCAAGTTAGTTGATACTATTCAATTTAAATTATCCATAATAATCATATATTTATCCAAATATGAATATATCAACATTAAGAACATATTAACAGCTATATTTAAATCATTAATGTTGTCTTCATGAAGTTTAGATTTCCACTGAATCATTTTTCTGGGTCATCGGTACCATTCATCATATGCTCGAAAATCCTTAACGAAAAAGAACTACAGTCTAATATTTGTACATTTTATAACTATTATAACTAGTATATCATTTATAAAATTATAAAATTAAATAAATATTCAATACAAACCCAATAATATTAACCACTCCTCTTCATCTTTGGTAATAGCATAGGCTTGACCAGGATCTGTTAGCTTCTTTTGAGGTATATTCCTTTGACGCTTATGGAATTCATTTTCATAGTGTGTCTTATCCTTATAGTTTAAGCCTTGAACATTTGAAAATTATTTTTTTCCCATTAATTAATGAGTATGGTTTCCTTCTTCTCTATATTTGAAGAAAACTACTTTTCCTCTTAATCATATACCGTGTTGTTTCCATCCACAATTGTCACATGTGGGAAACGTTTTCATTATTTCATCCATTTATCCATCTTATTCTCTATTATTCTTTTATTATATTTGATTACATTGAATCCAAAACACATGGATAATTATTTCATTATCTTTTTAGAACATGATAATATGTCCTCATATGATGAGAATATTTGGAAAATACTTCCCTTTGAAATGTTGGCTTAAACCATGAAATAAACAATCATTCATACCCTTTGAATTACATGTGTTGAGGCAGTTCCCATTCCTTCTTATATGATCCATTTCCAAACAATACTGTATAATGAATTATATCATATAATTATTAACTTTTTATAATACTAAATATAGCGTAACACTTATCATAAATTTAAAATTTTATGCATATTTAACATCAAATTAATAGACTTGGTTTCATTGGGTGTATAATTGTATTCAAATACTTCATAATGGTTTGTAAATTTTTTTGAATTATATTAAGTATATTTCCCAAATGTGTCAAACCAGGTGCATATTAATTCTCATTTCTGGGTTCCATGTAACAATAGAGTCTAACCAAACTCTCCTTTTATGGAGTTATTACCCCTATATACCTTTGTTCCATAACCACGTCCACTTTTAATATCTAGACAAGGATGTATTTTTATGAATACTCACATAATCTCTTCCATACCAAAAATATATTGAGTTCTTCCATACTTTTCCTAAAAGTCTATAATAGGGTTATATTCCACAATTTATTTTTTCTTAAATCTTTTTCCCAATGTTTCTACTTAACCGCTATTTAATTTAAAATATAGCAACCCTAACCCAGGTAGCCTAGAATAGATGATTCACTTCATTATATTAGCATAGATATGAGGAATAACATCCTAATAGACCAAACAATTTAGCTGTTTTGGAGAACCAAAGTATATACATGATACCCATTTTACAATGTAAAAATTAAATTAAATTTTAAAATAGTAAAATCTCAGTAACTATGAATCTTTTTCCATGAATTCAACTTTATATCTTGTGGAAAAGAAAAAATAATGGTGAGCTCAAATGACTAGTAATTTGTTTTTGTATGGAATATTAAATAATAAATCAATAAGTATAAAGAATATTTCAATGCAAAAAAACAAACCTCCATTCCATTAAAATCCCTTAACTTCAATAATAGAAATGGTAGAATCAATATGAAATAATAAATAACTATATATATATTATATTTAATCAATAAACTGATACTAAAATCCATATATATATAGCATCATAGTGAAAATATCATAGAATATAATGAAATATTATCAATGAATTAAATTAATATGTATTGGACGTCATGTCTCATGACCATAAAATCCTCTACAATCGAGATATATTATCTATACATATTAAAAATAAATATAAAAACCCATTTAATTTGGTCAAATAATTTTTCTCATCAGACCATTTGATCCATTGAGGAGGTATATAAATTATTTTCCCCACAAATCATTGAATTTAAAAATCATTCCCCATCTATCAAATAATTAATTTAGTTTTGAACATTATGACATATCATCAAGTATCCATATTGCGCAAAGGACACAAATTTATCAATATTTACCCACATAATAAATTAAAATTAAAAGTAAACACCATAAGTAAAAATGGAATATGATTCCAAAATAATCATATCCATCAAACATGAATATGTTTCTTTAATAGAAATTTAATTTCTAAAAAAATATATTATAATATAGTGATTGTTTCAATAATTCTTAACAGTCACAAAAGAAAGTGATATTTCCAAATAACTTTTAACACAAAAAATTTTCAAATCAAATAAAATGGATGAAATAATTCAATTTTTAACTAAAAAAAACATTATTAGTTAATTATACCTACTATTACATGTAAAATGGTAAGTATATATACCATATAAAAGAAATAAGGTGAATAACATTACAATATTACTTAATGAAATGAAATTGAGATGAAATCCCTTACCTCTCATGTCCATTTGGGTAAAGGTGATTTAAAATAATCTATGGGATTTTTGAAAATGTTATTAACATATAACAGACCCATATTTGAATTTATGATATCATGTATGGTCTTTTTATAACATTTTACCACGCGTTCATTAGTAACCATTCTTTATTTTCATTTTTGGGTGATAATTACCTTGTTTTGTTTTGCAAGTTATGTCATTAAATATCTAGTTATTCCACATATAATAGAGTTTCAGGAGATCCATAATAATAATTATATAATTATTATATTTTATGTCACCAGTTCTTTTAAAACCAATCATGAATGATGGTTATAAAAAATAAAGTACAATACGATCATGGAGATGGTAGGTCTTACATACATTTTAGTAATGTTTGAATTTCTCACTAATAATTAAAGAATGAAGGCATGTAATATTTTACATTTACATAATGATCATTATATAATAAATATAATATTATATATATTTTTATATCATCAATGTTCTATGGTGATACAATGAGAGTCACATCACTTCATGAAGGTGGTAGTCCACGTGTACAGAAATGATGTTATAATTATTATGTGGGTGAAAAGGAAATAAATAAAAGGATATATATCATCTAAATATAATGATAGGTATATAATTAATATCATAATTATTTCATGTATATCATATATAATCATTAATATCATCTTTATCACCTCCTATGAAAAGTATCAGTGAAAGATGAATCACATCGCTTCGTTAGAAGGCAGATTACCGTACATATGAATGACCTTATCCTATCTCATATAGAGCGTAAGTTGAAAAGATAAATATTATATAGTGAATAAAGGTTCTTAAATAATTTATAAATATTATGTACTTCATAACAAATAACCATGAGTGGTGGATAAGAAAAAAATGAATGATATCAGTTCGTGATGCGGTAATCCACTGTACACATGAATAACAATTTAATAACACATTTGATAGATGTGTGTGATGTTTCAGGTTTTACCATTAACATAACAAAATATTAGTATATGGAGGATACTTAGATTATTATATAATCATGTTATAATAGATATTGAAGATAGTGGAGGAGGAAATAAAATAAAGATGCTTGTTGAAGAACATTACCTCTTCATCGGTTATCTTCCACTAGTTGTCACCTTAACCTTCCTAGGATGTATTAATGTCTATAATAATTCTAATAGGATGATTTTGTATAATTTTGGGAGGCATTTGGTAACTTTTTATATGAAACAAATGTCTTGAGAGGTGTGGACAAATATGGAGAGTCAATTCCCTTTTATTTTTGAGGAGGAGAAGCATTCTTGTAAATACTCAAAAAATAATCACTATTGGTAGGTGTCCCTTAAATCATGTGCCAAAAAAATTGAATAATAATTTAGTTAAGGGTTTATGTGGTTGATACATAGTTTCAACACAGAGAGAGATTTTTTTTTCATTTTTTCCTTTAATTTTAAATATTCACTACTTTTACCATTTTTGTTTTTTACTATGGTGACTTGTTTTCTAACCTAGGTAATTTATCCATTAAGACTAAATTAAAGTGTGATTTATTATAAAATTTATTCCCCTTTAAATATAAATATTATATCTAATTATTAATATAAAAAATATTGTCTATTAGAAATTTATTTTAACAAAAGGGCATATAACGCGCAAATACACTACTTTTACCCTAACCATGCCTATAAAGTATTTACTATTTAGGGATCAATAAGTTAATTATAAAACATAAATTGGTCCATAAGGGGATCATAAACCATATATATTAATACTTAAAAACTTCTTCTTATAATATAGGTTTTTTAGAAATTTTAAATCATTTAACAAAATATCATTTTTTATAAAATAACAGTAATGTAAATTTTGAAATTATTTATTTAAATTGAATTTAAAAATATCTACAAAATGATGAAATTTGAATATATTTGGTTCAAACTTTTACAACATGATACATTCATCAAAAAATGAATATAAAATAATAATCATTCAATTTACCTCACTTTTATTATTTTTTGTATCATTTATTTTGGTTTAATTATTAACTAAATAATTATTCCATTGTCATGTCATAAGTAATATTTGTATCTAATTCACCAATAAAAAAAAATATTGAATATTATGATTAGAAAAACACATTTATGTTTCAAAAAAATATGTATAACTAAACTAATGTAATTTTTTTCTCTATCCCAAGGCATTATAGATATTAAATACAAGGTTGTTTTTTTGTACTTTTCTTTAATAAATTTGAAATATAGTTAAAATTCATGTAAATGTGTCCCTAATACCCCTAAACATTTATCCAAATGTAAAATGTATAATTATATGGCTTGAAAATGAGTGTTGAATTTTTTTGGTTCATTTTTTCACCTTATATTCTAATTTTTACAAAAAAGAAAACCGGTTTTTACCTTAATACTATATTTAATTTTAAATATTTCACTAATAATTATTGTAAAGAAATAAGTTTTAATTATTAGATAATATAAATTACTTTTTATCAATATTTTATCCATTTTTTCAAATTCCAAAAACATAAGTGGTAGAATTTAGTTTAAAATTAATCCCACATACATGATGATAAAGTGAGATTTAAAGGAGAAAACATCCAAAAGTTTACAATGTTTTTATATGTAAATTCAATATTAAAATGATTCCAATGACATAAATTGGATTAATTAATATTAAATTGAAATAATTTTACTTTAAAACCAATTCAAAATATAATTTAAATTTATATATTATATAATCAAAAGGGGTGTTTTCAATTATATTTCACTATATTTTTCTATTCATAAAATATTGAAACTTTTAACAAAAATTCCAAAAACAACTCAAAGGTAGTTTTAATTTTAATATTTTAAAAATGAATTTTATTTTTTGTTTATATATTGATTTTAAAATTTGTAATATTTACTTTTATAAAATGTGGAGAAAATGATACTAATCCGTCTTTTAGAAGAAACAGAGTTTTTCAAAAAATATTAATTTTTTTAAATGATAATTATTTTATTACTAATTAATAAATAATTAATAACAATTTGTAAACTATATTTTTTTAAAATTTAGTTAATATTTTTTATTCTTGATGTTCCCAATGGTGAGGTGAAAACTATCATATTAAATAGTAATAGAAATAGTATATTGTTTTCACTTAAACTTGGTCTTCTGTGTAACTTAAGCTAATAAAGGAAAGAATTGTTGTGTATAAAGAAATATTGACTTAGTGTTGCATGCATTGAAAACTATATAATTTAATTAATTTATTTAAAATATAATAAATATCATGATGAATCTGAATGTTATCTTCTATTATAATTTGGGAGTTTTGTTTCATATATGCTATAAAAAATGTTATTCTTTTAGAATTTCAAGGTGTTTCAAAACATATAGAAATTTATTGAGGATTAAATTGTAACCATGTGGAAAAACGTGAAAAAGAGAAAAATATATAATTAAAAGTATATTTTTTCATTTCATTTGAGAATAATACATTGTAAAACAATGTAGATTATTTCATTGGAACATTGAATCATAAAACAGTCATTGTAAGAGCCACATATATAACATGGAATGAGGATGTGGAAACATGATACAATAATCACATCCTAAGGAAGCATAACATGGGATTTTGGGATAATAATAATCATATATGTAATATAAAATTTCATGGTTAACCACCAAAACCACAATAATATAGTGGATCATGCAAAACATTCTATCTCACAATATATTTAGATCTTTCAATAGAACCCACATCCTATAGTGGACTGAGAAACACTAATAATATCCCATAATAATAGAATGAGATATAACTCTTTATCGAATGCATTGGATGGATTTAATGGTCCCTTTATAACTTAATAATAAACCATATATATTTTCACCACATAAAATTAATCACACATAAATTATTAATTAAAATGAGATTAAAAGGCGAAATACATGAAATCTTAAAATGGTATCTCATATGAAGTAATCAAGAGTTGGATTTGTTAGTTAAAAAATAACCCACCCAAATGAATAATACAATAATATAATTTGATACTTGAAGCATAACTATATATGAGAGATATAATATATATATAAATTATAAAATTGAATATAAATCATAAAATGGGCGTTTTATGAAGATTTTGTAACATTATTGTAAAAATAAAGTTATAAGTTACTTTTGAAATATTTTTCAAGCGGTGAAAAGAATAATTTTAACATATTAATTTTAAAATAATCCTTAGTAAAATAAAATTGAAAATAAATAAATGTAAATTGGAGGAAATTTTGTGTGTAAGATACAAAATATATAAAAGTTCCAAAGAATAGGTTTCAGTATTTTTAAATAGTTGTTTGAAAAACCCACACTATTTAACAAAATATTACATTTTCATTAAAATATAGTTAATTTGAAATATAAATTTTATTAAATATAATTCACATTTATATATAAAAATAATTAAATGAAACATTGTGGTAAGAAATAATTGTCACATTGAGGGAAAATAACCAATATAGAGGATGCAAATTATTCTTAGTAATGTCATATTTTTTAAAGTAGAAAATTAACCAATAAAGAAAAAAATTTAAATGAAAATTTAATTTCCCTAGTTACCAAAAAATAAAATAATATAAAAAATTTAATTAGAAAATCTCAAACATGGAATAAAATAATCGAAAAGAAAATATTATAAATAAAATAAAGTATTTTATGTCAATAAAAACCTTACCTTAGATTCCCCCTTGGTCTGATGAACTTTAACCTCTAATATAATGAATTATGTATTTTTATTAATACATTTAAGAACCTTATTTATATTTATTTAACTTGATATCAATGATTTATAATATCCTAAAACCCATTTTGATTTATTCTTTATTAAAATTAATATTCTTCTGTTAATTGACACATTAGTTATAAACTATATTTTTTTATGGTGGTTATAATACATTATCTGTTATCATGAATTAATCACATAAAAAATGTTACAATGATTTCATAGATGTTTATAATAGTTTTATTGATAACAATATTTATTTTATGTTATTTATAGTGACAACTTACAAAGATATGACAAAATATCATTTTAGTAAATTTTGATTCAATAAAATAATTGACTTTATTAATTGATATATATATATATATTAATATTAATTAATTTTTATTAAATATTAAATTAGTCAATCTTAATATATTTTACTATTATTTATTTTTTCATAACCATTTCTGATATAAATGTTATAGCATCAATAGTGTAAGTGGTTGAACAGACTCAAACAAGAACTCGTTAAAATGAATAATTGAATAAGAACATTTTATTAGATAGAAATAATAAAACCTTTAATGTAGGGTAATAATTTAGAAACAATTTTAAAAAATAAAACAAAATCAACAAGAGGCAGATCAAAATGATAAAGAAAACCTCTTAATGAGAAGTTAACACTTACGTTGAAGAGTTAAATATTCACTTATAGATCCAAATAGAAATGAAGGATTTAGAGATCCTTAATGTCAATAAAAATTCCCAAAAAATTGGAGATACATTTTTGAGATAATATTTCAATAGTAATTCATGAGTAAACCGATTGAAAACTATTCATTGAGTTGGTTAGAGGAGGTGTCCTTTTATAGGTGTACATGAGTGGAATTTCCACACATTCTCATTCTTTAATGTGTAAAGAACATCATTTTACATAGAAAGAGGATAATAAGTGAAAAAATATGAATATAATTCCTGAATTTACTAATATAAAAATTTAATATAAAAATTGTAGAGAAATTTTATATCTTTACCCCTTCATTCAATCCCTTTACCTTGTTTTACCTTTATCCTGAAAACTATCTTTTCATAAAGATAATTTATTTTTTGGTTAAAATTGAAGTTTTAATTATTACATAATTTATAAATTATCATTCCAAATGTGAAATAAATTTTTTATATTCAACTTATAAATGTTATATAAAATTATTATAATATAATAACATAAAAAATAAGAAAAATAAATTTTGAAAAAAGATCTATTTTTTAACCCTGAAAATGAATTTATTTTTATCAATTTCCAATTAATAATCATTTTATGAAGATAATTTATTTCTTCCACATATAATATTTTATTTCAAAAATGAAATTATTTGTTGTGATTAATTATATTTATTATAATAAATATACATTAGTTACATAAAAATATTCTTTGAAAAATATCTCCTTTTAACATTAAGTTATTTTTTATAAACTATTAATAATCAATTTATTATTGTTTATTAATTTTATATATATATAATATTATTAAATTATTAATTTAAATTATAAAAATATGATAAATTTATTAACATATAATATATAAAAATAAATTCATAAAATGAAACATATATTTTTTGACCATGAATAATGAAAATAGAATTAATTTTAATTTATTTATTATTTATTAGATGTTATTTATATATTTTACCAATAAATCTATAAATTTAACTGATCTATTTTAATAATATTCTTATTTTAAATTAATACATTTGGATAGAATACATAATTCATGAAAATAATTACTTTAGTATAATGACTTTAGGTTTTTATGGTAAAAAACATAGAATATTTAAACATATATTTATTGGTTGAGTCACAAATCCATCCCTAAGCGTCAGAAAGTTCACTGGTTTAGAATTAATATATTAAAAATAATATATTATATTTATTATTCATGTGTGGTTATGTGAGAAAAATGTGTTTTATCCTTTTTGGGATATCAGATGAGGAAACCAAGACATCGGTTGAGCCTAAAATGAGGATTTTTTAGGAGGGTATAATGTTGTTACACTTTAGAGACAATGGGGTTTCACATTTGTTGTAGTATTTTTTATCAATATATAAATTAATAATAAAATTAATATAATTTAATGGTGGTTATTAATTCTTGAAAACCCTAACAATCTTCTGTATAAATATATCAATCTAAAATACCTTGGGATAGCCACATCAAACATTGGTATTCGAATATCATTTAAGAGGGAAGATATGGGGATCGAGGTGCATTTGGGAGTGAAGATCAAACTCAATGGGAACCAAAAATGACTCTAACATGGATTCCAAATTCTCTAAAGATCAAACTATTTACATAGTAGGGGTGATTTATAGTTTTATTTAGATATTTTTCTTATAGTTTCCAAATATATATTGATAATAATCATTCAATACTTAGTCTTTTCAGGGCCAATTCAATTTATAGTTTATCATATCCATGGATTATGTTTTCACCTTTATTTTTATTTTTTCTTCATTTTATGCGCTTACAATCGGTAGTTAGGTTCTGAATGGCCATATCTGATAATAATTTTTTGTTTTTCCCACAATTATTTTTTTATTCATTGATAACCTGAAGTTAGGATACCCATTGAACTTAACTGATCCACTTTTAGTAGAAATCAAAATGATTTATTTTTTTGGGTTTATTGGTTTCAATGATGAGGAGTGAAGTCAGTGGATAAAGTCATAAGTAATGGATCATCATGAATTCCTAGTGGTATGGATTTATTCCACATAGGATATGTATAAGGATAGACAAATATTACATGATTCAATGGATTTCTTTACTAATGATCAATTGATAATGGATGATATATTTAGGAACTACACTAATAATTGGGCCTCTACATTGATTTCTCGGTGTTATTTGAGGTGGAATAAGTGTTTATAGTGTGATTTTACGGTGAGAAGTTGAATTTGTTTCAAAATAATTGTCAACATGTAATATAGTTTAGAATAATACATATTTTGTATCCTGATTAGTGAAGCATCTTGGGTTTCAGTCCAATTTAAATGTCAAATTTCATATGAAATAACTCACACATTGTATACCTCTATCTAACTATTACATTATGCAAGTGGATTATATTTCCAATTTTTTTTTTGGACATAAATTCCATGTGTATCTAGACCACTTGTTATGAAACACAAAAAAAATAGAAGTGGTGCACCCCTAGTACCTCACATGTCTTGGAAATCTATGTAGTCCATCTTATACACCATTTAAATGGTCCTTACATGTCATTTAGTGTGCCACTACATGGTAAAATTAATCTTAGATGATATATTTTTTGTACCAAATACCACATCCCATGTTATCAATCCATAATTCTTTAATTGTCATGTCACCTTGCATGAGACTCAATATCTTGATAATTAATTGCACATTCTATGTGTTTTCTCACATAAAACAAGATGGTGTAATTTTATTTTGTAAGAGAGAAGATATGTGAGGTAATATGAGTATTTTACTCTCTTTCAAGCTTTGAATAACTGATGGTGAGGTTTGGGTGTGATATTCAGAGTGATCCTGGAGTTGATATCCCCATATAAACAAGGTCAAGTGTGGTTCCCCCAATTTATTTATAAAAATACATTTAGTATCCCCATTTACATACCTAGGGATTGTGTCCTCTATTTTTGATGTTCATATCCCCCATATAACGACATATGTGGGGTGTGAATCCTCCACGACACCTCAACCGCGAAATCCTGGAGCCAATGCATTACTTTTTTACATTGTCATAGATTTAAGCATCAAATCACAAGGTATTAAATAGTTCTATAAAACTATATTAAATACCTGATACCCATATCATATTGGTCAATATAAAATAAAACATGATGCACAATAAAATTAAATAAGAAGTATCCTTGAAATATTACTCAATGGTTTCTTATTCATAATATGGGGAAAGGAAACATAATAAGGGAGAGTTCAAATGACCAGTAAGGGTATGTAAAGAGGAATAAAATATTAATTCATGAGATTAACTAACATAAGTAGACACAAAATAATAAATAAGACAAGGTAAACAACTGAAACACATTCCATTTTATTAATAAACTAAGAATAGAATGAATCCACATAAATTTAAAAGAAAAAATCACACAGAAAAATAAAAATTGAGTATAAATGAGTTAATTTTTTAATTATTGGATGCCATGTTTCCTAGGTACATGGTACCTTTACCATCAAAACCTTTCACAAGATTGTTTAGTATATCGGGTAAAACAATATCTAATTTGGCTAACTAATTCATCTCATGAGACTACCGATGCATCAAGGGGATATCTATAATCAGGTCCCACCCATGTCATACATATCCAAATCATTCCTTATATATAAATTAATTGATTTAATTCATGAAAAATTTCCCTTATCAAATACCCATATTGAATAAAAGACACAAATTTATTAATAATTCTGTAGTACAAAAAATAAATTTCAAAGAGATCACCATATATAAAAATTGTATACAGTTTAGGAAATAATAATATATATTTCAAGATAATATGAATAATTATGACCAGTATAATTTATCATAAAAATGATTATAAATATGAGACTGTTTCAATAGAAATTTAATAATCACAAAATAAGGTGATATTGGAATGATAACATTTACCACTTGATAATTTTCATGTCAAAACCCCTTAAATGAGATAATTAAAAGTAAAACCATAAATACCATAATGATAAAATGATTAATTGAATAATAAATCAAAAGGGTTAGTATATACACTACCTAAAATAAATAAATTTTGATAATGGCGTATGCCTCATGAAAAGAAAAGTGAGACAATAATCTCTTTCCTTGTCCTTCATTATTATTGTGTTGATGTTAAACTTCTATATATTGGTTTAAACATGTAATTAAATTATAATAGTACCATAATCATATTTATTATTTCATATATTATCTTATTATAATACATTGTTACCCATTTGATAACAGTCTATCAATATTTTCACTAATTTGGGTGTTAATTGCCTAGTTTTCTGAGTATGTTTTGACTTGTTATTTGTTTCACCTTTTAATTAGATCCCAATTTCATCATATATTGAATTATTACCATGATTCATATATCATATATATTCATTTAATATTTACTTATAATAATCCATAATATTTGTAAATAACAAATAAAATCATTATTCATGGAGACGTTAGGTCGTACGTATTCTTGAACAGTATATTCATTTCATTGCCATATTAAAAGAAGAAAAAGTAAATTGTATATATGTATATTTTAATCAAAGTATCATATCTATGTATTATATTTCACATATTTTTATTAAAATGATATATTAGAAAAACCATGTATAGTGTGAATGAATCACATCGCTTTGGGGAAGCGGTAGTCCACATGTCCATAAACAATGTTATCATATTAACACAAAATAGAATAAACTAGGGTATCTATTATATAAAAATAAAAAATAATAGAGAAATTATAAATATAATTTATATAATATATAAATAGTTTTTACAACATAATTCTCTCAATGAGAGGTGGTAAAGGAAAAAATGGTCAATCATCATTTCGTGAGGCGGTAGTTCACAGTAAACATAAACGGTAGGTTTGTTACACATTAGATGGATATGTGTGTAAGTGTATGTAAAAAAATAAATATAATATCAACTTAGTATATTTATGATATTTATTTTATTATATAATAATGTAACAAGAATATTTTAGGGGATGGAGAATGTAAATAAAATAAATGATCACGAGGAATGATGTTACCTCTTCTTTGGATAACACCTTTCTATCTGCACTAACGGGATTTGTTGGATGGATTTATGCCAAGAGAGATGATTCTAGGTTGAGGCTAGGAATTTTGGTAGCTTATTTTACAGAGTTTGGGGGATCCAAAGGGCTATTTAGTTGTGAGTAATGGGGAGGGGTAAGTGCCTTTTTATAGTAGAGGAGGAGTGGCATTCTTCAAAATCATTTAAAAGGGAATTACACCCATGTTTTTCCTATGAAAAGAGAGAATAATAATGTAACCAATTATAGAAAATGGTTTATAGGGTATAAATAAGGATATATAATGTGTTTTGGACAAGTTTATAGGATATTTTGGGTCTTATGTTTAAGGTTTAGTCCTTTGGTAAGCAAATTTTTAACTTCGTAACTACAATTGCTTCTAGTCACTTCCAATTATCTTCTTGGCCAAAAAATAAGTTCACATTATTAGAAATTAAAAAATATTTTTATTTCAAATAAATAAACCATTCTTCAAAATTCCAATAATAGATGTTTCAGAAATAAATTTAAAATAATCTCACAGACGGGATGAGATTGCAGATTTCTAATGAAAAAACATCCAAAAGTTTTATGATTTATTATACACAATACCATACTGAAGTTCATTTAAATGGAATAAATTGAATAAATTTAGGTATAATTTAAATAATTTATCTTTAAATACAATCCAAATCTTAATTTATCCTTATAAATAAAGTAGAACCAAAAGTATTTTTGAAATAAAATTTAGTATTTTCACTATTCATTAGAAAATGAAACTTCATAGATAATTAAAAGAAATCCATGAAGAATAATACTAAAAATTTTAATTCAAAAAATGATGTTTATTTTTTTATCTAAAATTAAAAATGTTTCAAAACTAAGATTTAATTTAGGTCCACTAATTAAAGGTAATACGACTTCCTTTATAAAAATATAGGTTTCTAGACGTAATATTACGTTTGTGAAAATGTTATGTTTATCAAATATATTGTATGAATGTAAAAAATAATTGATTGAATATATATATATATATATTAAATTAATATAACTCAATAATTTTAATTAAATTAATTTATTAGGATAAAATGACTTTGTGAGTACAAAGTTTTTTATAAAAATAATACATTTATATTCAATTGGTTCTTATATTTATTCATAAATAATTGCAATTAATTAATTAAACCATATAATTTCATGAGATAGATACTTATATTCATAACATCAATTTAAAAACTATGTTGTATATTATTATATTAAATAATAATGTTTTTAATAATATATTTTTGTTCGATAAAACTCAGTCTTCCGTGTTATGAAAGAAATCGAGGAACTTCTGTCTTTTGTGTAACGCAATGTAACCTCGGTGTTCTATGTTGAGAAATATAATCTTTATGTCTCATTTAACATAATATTAAGTTGGTATTTTATATATAAAAACATAGTAATAATAATTCAATTAATTCTAAAAGGAAAATACTATAAAGTCTTGAGGTGTTACATCCTCCGCACCTTAAATAAATTACATCCTTACAATTCAAAATTGATCATTGTAATCAAGGGATTGATACTTGAAACTAAAATGTTGTTTAAACAAACACACAATAAATTAGGTTAATAAAACATGTACTTAATAAGAGATAACTGTATGTACAATGGTTATGTAATTAGGTTCCCTAGCAGGAGAACATAGATGAGAAATGGAAACATGGATACAGAAAAAAATTCTAACAATCATGTTTTGATGGATAGTGATATAGAACATGTTCAGATGAAATTTGATGATAAAAAATCCTTAACCTAGTCCAATGAAAAAGCTTATTGATATCATAAAAATGTTCATAATAGGGAAAAAATGTTTCAAGACCATTTTCCTTAGAGTTGATTGATTATTTCACATTCTAAGAATATTTGAAAATATAAATTACTATAAACATAATCTTTTTATTTGACTATTCCATGAAATATTTATACTTAATCTTAGAGAAAAAGAAACATCATATTTTGAAACAATTCATTAATCTCTAAAACCACATTCAAATATCAATATAAAACATTTTATAAATGGTCATCTTTTCGAAACATTTATGATGCAACTCTTTTAGAAATTAGGTCACTACATTTTAATAATGAACTTATTATTACCCTTCAATCAACACGAATAATATCTTTAATCATCACAAAATGAATATTTGAACATCTTCATCATGTATTATCTTGAAATATGAAAATTTCATGAATTACCATGAATCCATATTTAAAACATTCATGCTTATTATTCCATAAATAGAATATAGATTATTATACATATTCCATAAATCCAAAAATGATAAAAACTCCAACAATGATACCATAAACTTATTTATTAATAAATTATTACTTAGTTCTAAGGTAGTCATCCATTATCTGATTTATATTGTCCTAACAAATCATTTATTTAGCCAAACATCATTGTATTAACATTAGTAACTAATTAACGGTTATATTTCCCTCAAATATGTGTTTTTTCAAAAATATTTACTTTTAAATGAATAATTTTTCCTGATACCATTTACTATATGATCAAAAATACTTAATAAAAAATCAATGTATTACAATCCTTATATATTTTATAAATCATATGATGAGATCATAATTAGTAAAATACCTTTACAACAAATATCATTGATCTAAAAACATGAGTAAATTAATTATTCTACTTCTCCTATATCAATAACATATCCTTGACCTCGACCACTTATCTTCTTCTATGGTATATTATCTTGCTTCTTGGGGAATTATTTTTTGTATTACCCCATATACTTATAGTTGTAACACTGAATTTTAGTGTTTTCCTTCTTCCCTTTTCAATATTTTTCCTAGTAACCCTTTTCTCCACACTTATAACAAACTCCCAATTCTTTCAAACATTTACTAGGGTGATTCCTTCCACATTTATTTCATATGTGAAAATTATTCTTTCCATTATTCCCTTTATGAATTATTTTCTCTACATTCCTCTTCTTTTTTTCTTCCCTTTGAAACCATAGGAGTTTCAGAATTATTTATCTATGTTTATAGTAAATAAAACTATTCAATTGTATGAATAAAATGTCTCAAACCTCTGTGACCTTTAGAGACTTGGATTATGTACTACAATGAAATGATCAGTCTTTCATTCCAAATTATGTATAAAATCCAAAACATACCTTGATAAACTGGAAAAGGTAGCTTCATACTCCGAAACAATTTTTTCAATATTTTTCTTTAAACTAATTAAATTTTTATTTAAATCTATTTATTTTTCACACGTGAATTATATATCGAATAATGTATCTTTAATGTTGTCAATTCCATGAGTTATATTTCTATATCCTCTATAGTATTATGAAAAAATGACCACCATTGATCTGCATCACCATTTAGATTTTATATTAAAACTGTAACCTTTTCCTCTTCACTACATCCTAATGGCATGAATATAATCTTTAAAGACTTAGTGCACTACCTAACTTACATTGGTTCATTATTCAAAATAATCAAGGGGAAACTATCGCATAAAGCAATCCAAAATCTAAGAATCCTATTATAAAATAGGTTGGTCCATATGGACAAGGTTATGTTTCATAAACTAATTATGTTTCCCTAATATTCATATAACATTCTCACTTCTAAAATCATCTGTATTGGTTTCTTCAGAATAGAATTCACAACATTTTCCATGAAAACTAATACTATTATTCCTTCAGGGAACCATTTATAAACAATTTAATATTATTTATTAGATCAAAACATTATGTAACATAATATATAATCCCAAAACTTGTTAAACAGTAATCATAAATTGAAATTAACTTCCATAACTAACCTCATAATAATAAACATGGTTTCTTTGGGTATATCTTTACTTTCAAATACCTCATAATGGTTTTTAAATAAGATTTCAATTACCCAAAGTGTATCCCCCTTGAATTTAAAATAAGGTGTGTTTTAAGGCTTGATTTCTTGTACCAACTAACATGGAGTCAGTCCTGACACACATTTTCATATTTTATACCCCTTGGTACATTTGTGATCGAATTACATCCACTAGTAGTATCCGGGAAAGGATGTATTTATAGAAAGACCAAAAAATATACACCTTACAAAAATTCTTGAATGTTATTATATAATTTTACTCAAATTCAATCTTAGTGTTATATTCCATAATCTATGTTTTTTAAATATAGTTTCTAAGGTAGCTACTAAACCTGCTTTGATACCAACTATAACCCCCAACCCCATAAACCCAAAGTTGGTGCATTACTTTATAACATTGGTATAAATAAAATATTTTAACCCCAATGGGTGGAATAATTTAGATGTTTTGTAAAACCATATTACAATCATGATACAAATATTAAATTTGTCAATAGAAAATAAAACATTATACCAAATAAAATGTAATATGCCTCATACCTAAAACAATAGTCAAATATTTCTTCTTCGTAACCTAGTGAATGGAAACATAATAAGGGTTAGATAAAATGATCAGTAAGTTCATGTAAAGTGGTAGAATAAATTAATTTATTATGATAATCAACATGTAAATGTAAATAACTAATAACAAATTCTATTCAAATAACTATATAAGTCATAATCTATTTAACAAGGTAATAAACTGAAACATGTGGCATTTATCAATAAATTGATAATAGAATGAATCCATAGATATTTGAAATAAAAAATATCAGGGATAAATAAAATTTAAGCCTATATTTGTAATTTTTTTAATTATTGTATTTTATGTTTCCTAGGTATATGGTACATTTACCATCACGACCTTTCACTAGATGTTTTATCATATCAAGTAAAAACCCATCTAATTTGTCCAACTGATTGATCTCACAAGAACAATGATGGATTGAGGAGATGTCAATAAATTATACCCATCAATGTTCAAACTTTACTAATAATTTATAATATATCATGTAATATATTTAATTCATGATCAATTCTCCTAATATAATATTTATTTTGAAATAAATGTTCATATTTATCAATAACTTCCAGTTAACCAAATAACTGGTAAAGTGAACACCATATGTAAAAATGGAATACTATTTAGGTAATAATAATATAAATTTGATGAGAATATAGATATTTATTATAGGTATAATGTACCATAAAATTATCAAAAGGATGTGATTGTTTCAATAGAAAGATAATAATATCAAAAGAAGGTGATATTTTAAAGATATATTTTTCCACATCAAAATTTTAATGTCATAACCCATTGGATGAGATAATTAAAATTAAAACAATAAATAAAATGAAGATAAAATTATTCATGATATAATACATCAATATGGTAATTAGGTACCCCACAAAAAATAAATAAGTGGTGATAATGGCGAATGCCTCACAGAAAGAAAAGTGAGACAAGAATCCCTTAACATATCCTTTATTTTTGCTGCGTAGTTATTAACTTGTTGTATAGTGGTTTAAAAAAGTTAATTTCATATTACAGAACCATAATCATAATTTTTATATCATATAAAATCTTATCAAAATATCTTATTACCTGTTTGATTATAATCATTTATTATTTTCACTATTTCTGTTGTTAATTGCCTTGTTTTTCGAGTATGATTTGACTTATTATTTGTTGTTCGAATTACTTAGATCATGATTTAATTATATCCAGAATTTAAACCATAATTTATATATAATATATATTCATTATATATATATTTTTATTTTAATCCATATTATTTGGAGATAATAAATAAAATGCACTGTTCATGGAGACAGTAGGCCCTACGTATTCATGAATGCTACATTAATTACCTTTCTATATTAAAAGAAATAAAAAATGATATATATTTATATTATAATTTACGTACTATATTTATATAATATTTGTCATATATTTTTATTAAAACCATCCATTATAAACTCCACGTATAGTGTCAATGAGTTGCATCGCTTTGAGGAGGTGGTAGTCCACACGTCCACAAATGATGTTATCATATTTATAGAAAATGGAAAGAATAAGGGTATGTGTTATATAAAAATTTAATAAGCATAAATAAATTATAAATATCATATATATAATATATAAATAGTGTTTTCTTTATAATTACTACCATGATAGGTGGTAATGGAAAAAAGAAAAGTCATCATTTTGTGAGATAGTAGTTCACCTTACACATAAATGGTAGGTTCATTACCCATTAGATGGATGTGTGTGTATGTGAAGGTAAGCACTTGAACATATAAAAATATCATAATAGTGTGTATAATTATTTTATTATATAATTTTATAATAATATGATTTTAGGGTATGGATAATGTAAATAAAACAAAACATCTTAAAGAAAGATGTCACATATTCTTTGGATAACTCCTTTTGGTAGCACTAAAGGGCTTCCTTGGATGGATTTATGGACAAATTTAGGATTATATGTTTAGGTGAGGGATTTTCAGAGATTATTTATGTATATTTTGGTTGAGAAAAAGTGATTTAGAGTTATGAGTGATGGGGAGGGGTGAGTACATTTTTATAGTGGAGGAGGAGTGGCATTCTTGGCAGTTTTTGAAAAGGACACTCCACCCAAGTTATTATTATGAAAAGTGATTCCATTATTGGAAAAAATTAAATAAAAGGGATTATAGGGTAAAATTATGTCCATATAATGGATTTTAAAAGGTTTATAAGTTATTTTTGGAAAAAAGTTTACTGTGTAGTCCTTTGTTAATATATTTTTCTCTTAATCTCTATAGTTAATATCAAACAAATTTCACTAATATTTTTTTGAAACCTATGTTTAATTTATTATAAATTATAAATTGTTATTATTATAAATATAAAATCCAATTTTTCAAATTCCAAAAACATAATTTGTAGAAATTAATTTAAATATAATACCCTAGACGGGATGACAATGCGATTTTTTAAAGTAAAAATGTTCAAAAGTTTTCTATGTTATTATATCCAATTTCAAGCTGTAATGGATTTAAATGACCTAAATTTGATTAATTTATATATAATATATATAATTTAACTTTAAAACTAAATATGAAATTTAATATTATGATACAAATAAATTCTTAAAAATTGACGTTTTTAAATAAAATTTTGTATTGTCACTATACATCAAAAAATGAAACATCGTAGAAAATTACCAAAATATCTCCATCGACTGTTTTTTATTTCTAATTTCAAGAAATGAATTTTATTTTTTTATATAATATTCATAAAATTTTCAAAATTTGTATTTAAATTAGGTGATCCATTAAAAGGCAGTAAAATTACCTTTATAAAAATATCGGGTTTTTATGCATAATATAGTGTTTGTTCTTATATTATACTTATTGAATCAATTTTATGAATTTCAAAAATATTTAATTGATATTATTATATATATATTTCTTTAATATCCCTCAAAAAGTTTATTTAGTTTAATTTTTTAGGATAAAATGACTTCATGAGTACAAAAAAGAATTTTATAAAAACATTCCCTTTATATTTAATTGATTCCTATTTTTTCTAATTAATTTGTAACCAATGAATTAAAACATATATTATAATAATTTATTTAATTATATTAATAACCATAAATTTAAATTATAATTTTTATATTATTATAATAAATTATTATGTTTATAAAAATATATTATTGATTTGTAAAACATAGTCTTGCTTGTTACACAAGGTATCAAGGAAAGTTAGTCTTGCATGTAACACAAGATGAAACTAGTGTTCCATGAAGAGTTCACTAAAATTTATTTTTTGTGTAACATAATATTTAATTGTCACCTTATATAAATCAATCTAGTAACAAAAATGAAATTTATTCTAAAATGAAAATATTTTAGTCTCAGTGTGTTACATCCACCCCTAAGGTGGATAACCCCTAGAACATTTCATGCACATAGGTAAGGAACGAGTACCCCAATATAAACATGAAATCATTGAAAATATTTATAACTTATTTAGATAATATTTTTTGAGCTATATACAAAATATTACTTTCACTATATATGATGATAAGGAACTATTATACAGTCTCGAGTTCCTCTCATTTGAATATATCTGGGATCAATATTATATTTAACTCATATTTTTTATCTGAGTAGTATATTGATATATATTTTTATTATTAATAGTATCTTCCTAGGTATGTATATACTCACTCCTTCATTGGAATATTTCTATTGCATTTCTTGTCTAATGCAAACAACAATCAGTTCAACTGGGATCTTAAAAGACCAGATGTTGATGGAGATTAGTGGTACTTAATAGTGGTGATAGTTGGTGGTTTTTGGATCTATGATAGTGATAATGGAACTTAATTATATATATTGTTAGGTAGGGTTTACAATTTATTTTGTAATACTTAGATATTTTTTATATATTCCTTTTAATATAAATTTAATCTCTTTGATAGTTATGATATACGCAACCCAGAGTATAAATAAAGCATAATATAATATACCACTATAACCTATTGATTAAATAAGAAAGTATGAGTATAACTATAAAAATAATGAAAAATATATGTTTTAGACATGTATAAAATAAAATCAATGGATATCAATTGATTCAAATTTAAAAAAATCATCATAAATGAAAAGAATGTTTTTCAAAAAAATTGTATTTATGGATGCAATGGATTTTTATTTTAATAAATTAAATTAAAAAATATTGGGAGTTATTTTTATTAAGTTTATATATTATATATTTAATAAAAAAATTTATTATTCAACTTATATTTTTTATATGCACAAGACAATAACAAATCTAGTTTTATGCTTAAAAACTATAATTTTCTAAAAAGCAGTTTTGTTGTGTTTTGAACACTTACATTAAAATAAATCTCTTAAAATTTAAAAAATTTATTTTAAAAAATAAATAGAATTTTTAAAATAATCATGTTAAAATTATCTTATAGTTAATTTTTGATAATTTTAAAAAAAGACTAACTGTTTGAAGAATATTGAAAAAAACTTATTTTTATTAAAACCTGTGATTTCATTTAAATAATTTACAAAGATACATTTTTTTTGAAATTGTTTCAAATTAAAAATACATTATATTATATTATTATTAATCCAATTTAGGTTATTGTAATAAATTTTCTGTTGAATTTGGAAATAAAACATTGTATAAATAAGGAAACATTTTTTTTGGAAAACTACTTTTTCATCACAATTGCAAGTTTAATTTTAAATTAACATTTAAAAATTATATGAATATAATTTGATAAAATATATTATATATTTAAACACAATAATTAATATTATTTAATATTTTCAAATGAATTTATGTTCATAAAGGGTAATAAAAATAGTAAAAATATGTCCTTGTGACTAAAGATAAAATTTTATTATCAGGGGTTAAACTAAAAAGATAAGTGTTAAAATAACCGAAAAAATTTTCAATATATATTTTAAGTATATATTTATAACAAAGATAATTTTAGGTTTTTTAATGGTCTATTTTAGACCCATTTTTCAAGAAAGTGACTTGATAATATTTTAAAACATTGAAAAATTACAATTGTGCAACACATTTCAATTATAAAATGAACCCTACTCCCCTATCATATTCACACATCATGGGACATTTATATCTATAAAATACTATTCAAATATATAATAAATATAATTATAGAAGTTTTATAGACACTTTTCTTCATAAAACATTAACCCTAGGGTTCTTGATAAGATATCCAAATGAGGTTTTTCTTATAAAAGGTAACCGTCTTCACCAATGTCCTTATTTTCCCTTCTTATTATAAAACATTCAATTATATAATAATAATTCTTGTATAATTAAAAAATTATATTACATATACTAATATGTTATTATATTTATAGAATAATATTTATCCATCTTATCTGTAATTAAATGGGAAACAAAACTATTGATCCCGTGTACGATGAACTACCACCTCGCAAAACTATATAATTTATTTTCCATCACAAACTCTCATAATTGGATATGATGATGGATTTAATGTTCATATATTATAATAATGATAAAAATATAATTATGAAAATATAATATTACATCCACCATATTACCATTAACTTGTTGGAAAATGATAACATCTCTTGTGCGTACATGCAGACTGCCACCTCCACGAAGCAATGTGGTTGGTTTTTTATTTAATTTTTTAATGGTTATGATAATAATATATTTAATTAATACATATGATATATATTATATAATTTTTAGTCTTTGTAAATAACTAATCCGGATTACCCTCAAACCTAGTACACAATCCGATCTGTCACATACCCGAAGGGCGTTCACGATCCTCACGGGCTGGAGACAAGAACCCAGGAATTGAATAACAAACTAGAGAGAACAATTTCCTGAAACATGAACAAAAAATTGGAATATATACATATAATGAAAGAATTAATAATGTAATTCTAATAAAATATATTCCAAAACTATGAGAGAACGACAAAAAATGGAAGTAACCAAAAATCCAAGAGACAAGTTTAAATAAAAAGAATCAAAACCAAACCATTAATCCATGTGTTGAACTAGATAAAATCCCTTTATCTACCCAAATAATCTTACAAAAAAACTCACAACTTCACTATAGTTCTATGCTATTCCCAAAATTTGAATACCCACATAGGTCTGCACACCACTAGAGGGGTGTGAAGGGAGTGATCTAATAAGATCAAATAGATCCCACCCAGATATTCCATAAGAAATCACTATATAACAATTCATGAATTCTCTTTTTTAATAAAACATGGAATGATAAGAAGTAAATAATTTATATAGAAAGCATCTTAATCATTTCCTCTTTTTCATGGTTCTAAAACAAATGAAGTTATATCAATTTCAAAGAACATTTTTTATATCATATTTCACAAGAATCAACATGAATATCAAGGATAATATAGTAAAAGGACAAGAAATAAAACACAACAGTATTAGCACATGTATCACAACACCAATGAATACAATAGTTCAAGTAGAAGACTACTCGTACAAAACAATCTAGGATAAGTGCACTACGGTACCTAAATTCAGTCATCTACACACTATAACTAGGGAGACACCAAAAAATTTGAAACAACAACATTATATACAAAACTAGAGTCAATAATATATACTATAGGACAAGAGGAACACCCAGAAAGTGGACCCCCATAATGCTTTATGACCTTAATAAAAACCGTCCACCAAAAACCTAAGGCGGCCCATGTGATCATTTTCATAATCATTTCAATGTTTTTATAAATATTTGATTTTTTTTTTGTGAAATTCAACATTTAATAGGGTATCCATACCTAATTAGTTTTCGATAATCATTCATTTCTTGGAAAATACCTCATTTTCCATTTATCAAAATACATGGAAAACCAATTTTATTCAAAATCTCAGTCCAACACACACAAAAAATCATGCCAATTTCGTACCAATAATTTATAGATAAATTTGTAAAGGATGAATAATATAGTATATCATGCATATTATAGAGATGGAAACATCTGCATAAAAACTTGAGTCGCACATTCCTGTAATGGAATCCACTTACCATGAAAACCCAACGATGTCTACGAAGGCCCTAGAATCAAATCCACATCTCAAGATAGATTCAATTTCAAAAAATGGGTTGGTAGAAAGGTGGAAATTCATATAAATAAATAATTAAAACCCACTTCCCCACAAACAATAAGGAAATGTCTTACCTAATGAGATTGCATAGTGGATTTGGAAGAAGACATTAATAAACACCCACTCAGTCCAATGAATCTGATAACACTACTCTTGGGAATTACCATGATCAATGGAAGTGAAGAAGTGGAAAGATCAATCACCTAAAGAGATTCACCACAATTTCAATGAAGGTTAAATGTCGAATGGATTTATTCAGAAGGAATGATGTCTCCAAAAATTACCAGAGAAAAACATTTGTTTGAGGGAAAATGAGAGTAGGTGGTCAAATGGAAACCCAAAACTCGAATGGTGCCCTAATACTTCCATCCTTGGGGGATTACACAATGTTTAAATACTTCACATGTAGTGAAATCTGTGGGGTTCAAGTACACAAAAAATATGTCCCTGAGATGAAAAAACCAATATTTAATTAAAACATGATGTGTAACCATTCATCATGTGGTGTAACCTTTCACAGATTGCACCAAACAACCACTACACATTGTTTAACCAAGCTAGATGGTGTAAAAACCTCCTAAATCCGATAGAAACCACTATTTGAAGTTAAGAGTCCAAAAAATCTCTTAATTCAGCATTATAGGTATCCTCCAAATTCTTTATCAACCCTATATAGATAATGAAAAAGAAAAAACATGAAGAGGTTAAGGATATACTAGAAAGATTGATAATCAGATGTTACAGACCCCAACACAGGTTGCCTTCATACTGAGCACCCAACCCAATAACTCACATAACGAAATGGAATTCCCTGTCCCCTTAGGATGGAGACAAACACCCAATAATCCAAAAACAAATAGATTGAAAAATTTCACCCAACATGAATAAACACATGGAATATATAAACAAGAAGAGATAATAAATAGTAGAAAGCTAATAAAATATAATCCATAACTGTAAGAGAACATCATAAAAATAAAAAATATAAAAGAATCCCAAAATCCAAAGGACAATTCTGACTAGAAAGGAAAAAAACCAAAAGGCTACTCTATGTGATGTCAAGGATGAACTGCCACCATCTCACAACTAGCTACCCAACTTAGATGACACGAAACATCACTACCTCACTATGGTTCCTTTCTATTCCCTATATTGGAATACATACATTGTATTTCACACCATCGAAGAGGTGTGTAGAGTGTGATATAATAGACTGAATAGGATCCCACCCATGTGTTCCATAACAGGTCTCTGCACAACAATTTTTGTATACTAATTTTAAATATAATATTGCATGATAATAAGTAAAGTAGTTTTATAGAAAATTGTTTAAACATTTCAATTTTATCACTATTCTAAAACAAAAGCAGCTATATCAATTTCAAATCACAGTATCCATATCATATTTCACAATAATAAACATACATATCAAAGTTAAAAATATACAAATCCAAGAAATAAAAAACAACAGTATTAATACATGAATCATAACACCATGGAATATAATAGGTGTGGTGGTAGAGAACTCATTACCAAAACTCTATGATCAATGCACTACAATAATTTTATCCAATTATCTACACTCCAAGACCAAGGAGACACCCCAAAGTGTGAAACCCCTACACCATATATGTACCTAGAGAAAATTATCTATACTATTGGACAATAGGAACACCTAGAAAGGGAATCCCTATAATATATGATGGCCTTAAGCTAAACCTTCCACCTGTTACCAATGATAACCCATGGGCTCATTTTTACTATCATCTAGTTGTTTTGAAAACCAATTCAGAAAAAATTATTCAATTAAAAATAAAAAAAGGTAACCATACCCACTTATTTTTCATAAATCATTCAATGCTTTGAAAATACACCTTTTTATTCCATTTGTCAAAAACCTAGGAAAAGAAACTATTATTCAAAATCTCTTTACAATACACACAAAATATCTTTCTAATTTCATAACAATTTATTTATATATTAATTTATAAAAATAGAACAACATAGTTTTCACACATATAAATCATATGAAACCACCTACCTCAAAACATAGGTTGCACACAACTACAATGGAATCCACTAATAATGAAAACCCAAGGAAATATACAAAGTCCCTACAATCCAATCCACATATGATGATAGATTCAATATAGAAAAATGGGTCGAACGAGAGGTTTAAATTCACATTCCTCAAGAATGAACACCTAGTACAGCAAAACAAACAAAGGAACAACCTACCGAACAAGTTCACACAATGGATCTAAAAGAATACTTGAAGAAACACCAACTCATACCAATGAATACGATAACACAACTCTAGGGTGTTATAGTCTTTAATAGAAATGAGGAAGCGTAGAGATCACTCACCTAGAAAGATGCACCATAATTTTAATGGTGATCGAATATCGAATGGATTGAACTAGAAGGAGCGATGTCTTCCAAAATCCTAGAGAAGAACTTTGGTTCATGATAAAAGAAGAATATAAGGTCAAATGGACACCCAAAACCCGAACGATGCCCTAAAAAATAACTTCTTGGGGAATTACATGAAATGTAACTCCTTTACATGTTGTGAAAATCATGTTTTTCATGTTTTCCCAAAAATCCATTTCCCTAGATTAAAAATATGATATTTAATTTACTCACAATGTGTAACCATTCAACACATCATCTCACCTTTCACAAAATGAATCCCTTTAACGGATTGCACCCAGCAACCATTACATGTACTGTAGAATATTTAAATGGACTGAAATCCTCATGAAACCTATAGAAACCACCGATTAAATATAATAGTCCAATAAATTTGTGACTTGACCATTATAGCTATCCTCCAAATTTGTCACAAACCGTCCCCTGAGGCCCATGCCGTGACGACCTAAAGTCTGCCTTCCATAGGCCTAGGGATAGAGACTAGCACCAATGGCATAATTCTCTAAAATTGGAAAGGCATTGCCTTTATAACCTGTAAACACACACACAAGAAAGCACATAGCTGGATATGAAACACCAAGTAAAACTGTATAACAAAAGAGTGCTGAAAGTAAAAGGGGTTGGAATACAAGCCCAACAGTAAAGTACCAGAAACTAAAAGTACATGTACAACTAAAGAAAAAGGAAAATAGCTACTCGGTCTTCCTCTGAGGTTCCTACTTGATAGGTAGGTATAGATCACCTCCTCATCACTCCTTTTCTGTCCTTCTCCTCCTTGTACCGACTCATCGTAAGGTCCTCCTCCGGGTACCGTCCAGACCTGGTACTCTCGTCCTCAGTCAGCGTTGTTCGTTGTCTGCACCAAACACATTGAAGGGCGGGCATATCCTGTGCAGGAGTGAGTATAACGATACCTAGTAGGGACCCTGAGGCCCTCAAGGTCTCACAAAATCCATCAAGGATAAACCACAAGGTATAAAATCAACAGATAACACTACTTAGGTATATGCCCATACATATACCTAAGTTATCAAGTAATCCATCTCAATCATGAGGAAAACACAGAGGTACTGACTCAGCTCACCCCAAGAATTTATTCTAGGGTTAGTATCAAGTAATATCCCCAGTCACATCTTCAAACACCTTGGAAGCTAGAGAAATCCTCCTCTATCGAGTACAGTGGACCTGTCGTGTCACACAGAGGTGCTTCCCACTAAGTTTGTACTACTGAGGTACTCCTCCTATCGAGTACCATGGGTCTTCCATGTCACACAGAGGTGCTCCCCACTATGGTTTTTCCGCATCACATAGATGCTCTCCTCCTCGGGACTTGCTGAGGTACTCCTCCTATCGAGTACCGTGGGACTTCCATGTCACACAGAGGCTATCCTTCTCGTAGCATGTTGAGGTAATCTTCATGTCTAGTATCATGGGTCTTCCATGTCAGATAGAGGCTCTCTCTACCATGGGTCTACCGCATCACACAAAGGCGCTACCCTTTGGGTCCGTCAAGTCACTCAGAGTCGAAACAGTCAGCAGTTGTCAAGTCTTAGCCAGCTACTAGGTCTTCGCACTGTGCTCGCTCATCTCTTGGAGGATCCTCTCCATGACTACTATTTTATTTTCCAACATCCATGAAGTCTCAAAAAGAAGCATCTCAAAGGTCCGCCATGTCATAGGGGTCTCAACGCAACAGCCGACACGTCAATCGTATGCCAGGTCTGTGAGTTATTAGCCTTTTAGCCCTGGGGGCCCAGTTGGATTCATGCTCGATCCAACCTGACCATTCTCCATCTTAATCCAAAACTCTGGTGGTGTATAATCAAAGGGACTATCTTGCTCTAAGATTTCCAGCTCCAGTGATGGTTCGTCAAATGGACATCCGGTGCCAATGTTATGGCCAAACTAAAGTAAATGGGTCATAGTGGGCCCGGGTCCGGTCTAACTGATCTAGCCCGACCCGACATGGGCCAACCCGGTTCGGGTCGCCCGACCCGACCTGCAGTGTGGCCTTGCCTGACCCATTGGGTTTGGTCCACCATACTGGGTCCAGACTGACCTGTACTAGGAGGTCCGACTCGTTGGGCGATCTGGCATGCCGCGAGGGGTTGCGGGATTTCGGCCATGGACGGCGTGAGGCCACGGGGTGGCTCAGCTGGGGCAGCTCGGTCGGGGCAGCTCTTCTGAATGACGGCATAGCCAGAGTGGCTCAGCCTGGGGGCGGGTCGGACGGAGTGGCTCGTCCATGGGGGGCTTGGCCAGAGAGGCTCAGAAGGCCACCGGCGGCGCGACCGGGGCGGCTCAGAAGGCCACGGGCGGGGCAGCCAGGGCAGCTCAGAAGGCCGCGGGCGGTGCGGCTGGGGCGGCTCCCCCAGTGGCTTGGAGTGATGGCCACGACATGGCAGATGATGGCGGAAGATCGGCGAATAGCGGTGGCTTGGAAGATGGCGGCGACTCGGCGAACGGTGGTAGCTCGGCGGACGACAGTAGCGGCTCGGTGGACGCCAGTAGCGAATAGACCCAGTCGGTGGTGGTGGCTCGACCCGGATGGCGGCGACCATGGGTGGCACGGTGGTACCGTAGGTGGCGGAGCCACTGTGCATCGTGGCCAAGGGTGTCGCAGAGCAGCTTGGCCATGGGGGTGCCGTGAGGGCATGGAGGTCGTGAGGCGGCGGTGGCCACGAGGGGGGGGGGGTGTCGTTGCACTATCGCCTTCGTCACGTTTAACACCACAAATCATCACAAGATTTGTAGGGGGGTCAAGCTAGATTTTTTTGCCCCATACCCTCCATGTTAGGGTGGTAGCATGTGGCTCAATAAGAACTTGATGAATTACGTCATGCTTCACAACCTCCAGCAACGCTTTACTCTCAATCCCGAAAAAGAATTTAAGGGAATAACATGGGGAAAGTAAAAATACACAATTAAACCCCTACCTTGTTCTCTTGATGAAGTCGATGACGTCACAAGGAAGAAGACGAATCGTTGGGAAAAGAAAGACATCAGTGTCATCAGCATTTCCCTCTATTGTCAGTTCGTTGACGTTTAAGACATTCCTCATCAACGAACATCCCGTGGAAGAAGCCGTAGTCGAAGTTGGCGTTCTTCATTGGTGTTCTTCGCTAGAGAGGATAATCCTTCAAGTTCTCTCCCAATTCTCTTTTTTCCAATCCCTTCCCCAATTACATTGAATTGAAAAGAAATAGCCAACACAAAAATTAAATAATAAATTAACTTTTAATTTTATGTTGTCACATAAAATTAATTGGTAACATAACATTTAATTCTTATGTTAACACATAAAATTAATTGGTAACTTAACAATTAATTTTATGTTGACATAAATAATTAATTGGGAGAGTTGAGAGGTTTATCCCCCATTAAGAGGGGAGTTCAAGAGGTTTAGACCTCAGGTGGTCCCCACCACCATAACCTCTCATGAGAGGTTAAGCTTGGGAGGTCCCCACCACCATAACCTCTCATGGGGTTTTAAGGTATTGTGGTCCCCATTTCTCAACTTCCAAAAGTGGGTGGTTATGAAAAAATAAAAATAAAATGTGTGTTTATTTTATTTTATTATTTCCATGAAAAACCAAAAAATTATTTTTTCACCGTCGACCAACTGCCATCGAGGTGAAAGTCTCCTTAAGCGAATAATGGTGCTGCAAGTTCAATGGTTCACTTAGATTTCAATTCCGAGCATCAGTTTAAAATTTATAAAAACCTACTTGTACATTTAGAGAACATACTTGAAACAAAGTTCAGAAATTCATTCCGGGAACTCCGTCCCTCGGAATCATGCGTCGTAAATTTTTGTGGACTCATAAAATTCCCATATATTTAAAAACAATTACATGGAAATTCTGGGTCTTTACAAAATTCATTGTAGACCCAATAAGGACAAAAAAAAAAAGTAAAACCATGATGATTATAAGGATATACCTAAATGATTAGTAGTGGAATGTTACATTCTATAAAGGTGAATTACTATTTACCTTTCCTTCTTTTCATTCATCTAAAAGTTAAATCAGTACCCGATTGTACGTACGACCTACTGTGTCCATGAACAATGTAATTCATTACAATATCTCTACCATTTTTGGATAACTATAAATATATAAATAATGAATATATATATATATATGTATATATTATTTATATAATTTTTATAATTTGTGATATGATGGAACCATGATCAATGTAAAAGGACTGAAACTAATGAACTAAAACTTGTATGGAAAACAAAACAGCTAACACACAAAAACCATAAATTTAATAAATAATTATTAATAAATTGGTATTCAAATGTAAAAATTAGATGATATATGATATTATAATCATCTATATGGTTCTTTTATATAATTATAATAAATTTATATTTAATATATGGGTGTCTAAAATAATATACAATACTATTTGGACTTGAGGTGTGTGTTTTTTCACAATATCATAATTATTCTGGATTGTTTATGTTTATGTCTCCACTAGGGAAATTATTTGATATTTCTATCATAAAACCAGTATAATTTATTATCCAATTTTTTTTAATGTAAATAATAAGTTTCCTTTCACTTTATACTCTTGACATACTCAAGATACAAAACCCATATTTTTATGGAAAACTGGATTTGTTTTTATAATTGATTGGGAATATATTTTTTACATATATATATTTTCAATCATTTTTTAAAGTATATTTTTTACTATTCTACAACAAATTATGATATATATTTTTAAAAATGTTTTTCATTTATACAATGGTTTAATAGTAATCCACATGTCCTTTTCAAAATGAGGTACTTTTTTACTTCTTACAAAAGTTTGAAGGTAATATTTTTTACTTACTTAGAAGGAATGAAATTTTTACCTCTAATGAATACCCTATAATTTGAAACTTCCTATAAAATATTAAATAGTTAATTTCCAATAATTTTTTCCCTTAATATTTGTTCAATATTTATTTCAAAATATCAACTGTATTTCTCTTTAAGAAATCTTATACTGATATTTTTATATTATAATAACTTATGTCAACATTCATTGGTAATTATAATTAATTAATGGAGATGTCATATTTGGATACCATTTTACAAAGTAAATTTTATGGTTTATGATTATCTTTATTTACTGGGTAAATTATTATCATTTGGTGTGCAATTTTTTCAATATGAATTTTTACATTACTTATGTTTCGCCCCTTTCATATAATGAATTAATTTGACTTATTAAGTGATATAGTAATCCCAAAATATCACTTAATAAGTATAATTCATTCATTATATGAAAGGGGTGTAACATAAGCAATGTAAAAATTCATATCGAAAAAATCGCACATAAAATGATAATAATTTACCCAATCAATAAAGATAATCATAAACCATAAAATGTACTGTGTAAAATGGTATCAAAATATGAAATCTCCATTAATTCGTAATAATCACCGATGAATGTTGACATAAATTAATATGCTTTAAAAATAACATTAGAAGTTTGCTTGAGGAAAAATACAATTTTTATTTTGAAATAAATATTGAACAAATATTAAGGAATTTTTTTTGTTGGAAAGTAACTATTTAATATTTTAGAGGAAGCTTAAAATTATTGGGTACTCATGAGAGGGAAAAATTACATTAATTCTATGTACGTAAGAAAACATTACATTCAAACCTTTGTAACAAGTAAAAAAGTACCTCATTTTGAAAATGACACGTAGATTCCAATTAAACCATTTTATAAATGTAAAACATTTTTAGAAATTCATTCCACAATTCATTATAGTGAATGTCTCCCTTCAATAAGGGTCTGTTATTTAATTCCCTTCATGACACATAAAAATTATATATTATATATATATATTGTTATACTAATGTTTGATTTATATATAATCCTTGGTATGGATTGAATTTCAAAATATTATGCAAAAAATTGTTCTTAATAAAAGGATTTATGATTCTTTATGAAGATGATGAATTAATTATCCTTAAAGGGAAAACATAATCATCTAAGTCTTATCTCGATCTATCCCTAGTAACCCTTTTAAATGTGATTAATGGGGTAGGAGTTTATACATAACCTATGGATGGAAAATTTAATCATAAAATTAAGTATGTACCCATTGTATAGTAATACATTGGTGTATTTACTAAGGAATTAACTAGAAATCCACTAGTTCATGAGGTTGAGATATCCATTCATTTAATCCTTGATGTAAGACCAATATAAAATTCACCATATATAATTGACATTGTGTAATTATTATAGTTGAAGAGAAATTTGGATGAGTTGTACAAGAAGAATTTATATGCCCAAGTATTTCTCATTGGTAATCCTATGTTCTTTATGTTGAGAATAAATATGGTTCTATGAGGTTTTTCATTGATTATAGGGAAAATAATGCTATTATTTTATGGAATAAGTATCTTATTTATTTTATTGACTACTTTTTTATTAACTTTATAGAGATCAATAATTTTCAATGTTTTTACTTTTTCCTAGATATCATTTATTTTGAGTAAATAAGGAATATATTTCTACGATTTATTTCATATGAGGTATGGAAATTATTATTTTACAGTAATTCCATTTTGATTGACTAATTCAAACTATTTTTTAGGGTTTTAATTAGTATAGTATTCAAGTAATATATTGATTATTTTATTATGATATTTATTTATGATATCTTGGTATGTTATAAAATCTATGAAGAAAGAGAGAATCAATTATGGATCTTTATTGAGACTCTTAGAATAAAGAAGTTATATGTGAAATTCAGAAAGTGTGAATTATGGATTTAGAAATATTCTTTTCTTGGTAATATTGCCTCTAAGGATGGAATATCAGTTGATATTATAATGAAAAAGTAATTATAAGATTGGTTTAAAATAATGAACAGAATTGATAAAAATTAATTCATTGGTTTGGTAGGTTACTATTGGATATTCGTTAAAAAAATTGACCGGGTAACCTATTAACCAAGATTACTCATAAATGGGTACGTTTATATGGACAAAATAATGTTAAGAATTTGTTGAAGGATTGGATGGGGGATTGGTGAATTCTATAATCATGAATCTACCACTGGGAAATGATGGATTTGTGATATTTAGTGATGCATCAAAGAAGGGAAATGGTTTTATAATTATGTGTAATGATAAAGTTATTGATTATGTATCAAGGTATTAATGAATCATAAAACAATATCCAAATCATAATTATGAGTTGTAATTCATAATAATTTCTTTAAATTTAATGAGGCAATATCTCTAAGAGAAATATGTAAAATATATAAATATCAAAATATTATAAATAACAAAATTTCAGATAAAGATCTCAAAATGAGGTAAATATGATGGATCTAACTACTTAAGGATTGTGATTACTCAATATACTACCATCCAAGAAAGGAAAATAAAGTTACATATGCCCTAATCAAGAAATATCAGGGACTTATGACAAAAATAAGGATATATGGGGATCCTTTGTTCATGGATTTAGAAAATATATATCCCATAATTATTAAGGAAAGGGAAAAGTCACTCCTTTTTTAAAATTATTTCTTAATCATATTTAATAAAAAATATAAATTTTTTACACCATGATGATGAGTATTTAAAAAACATTAATCTTTTAATGGTGGGAAATTGGAAGTCTTTGTATATGAATATAGAGTTCTTGAAATTTTTAAGAGGATATATTTTCCATCTATACATATTATGAAACGTGGTTTATTTGAAAATTCTTATAAATTTAATTTCTCTATAGACCCTGTTATCACTTAAATGTATAGGTATTGGATGGAATAATTTTGGTAGGATAACATGAAGTGTGAAATTGCTGATTATGTGTCCAAAAAAGAAGATTCATGCAACCTATACCCATTTATATAAGGAAATGGAATGACAAGACTATATACATTTTCATATAATTACCAAAGAATCCTAAAATTAATTATTATATATGGTTTATAATTGATCACCTAACCAAATCTATATATTTTCTCACTATAAGATAATATTTAACTATTGAGCTCCTTGAATGACTATATTGATGAATTTTTAATATTTCATGGTGAACCTCTTTCAATTTTTCTGATAGTGGTCTATGATTTACATTAAAATTCTAGAAAATACTCTAGAAGGACCTTGATACCTAGATTCTATGGAGACCTGTTTATCATCCCCAAACTGATAGGAAATTCAAATGTAATATTCAAACATTAGAGTACAAGTTCATAACATGATCACTCAATATTCATGTGATTTTGGATAAACATTTCCCTTTGGTTGAGTTATCTTATAATAATACCTTCTATTCAAGTATTCAAATGGAACTATTTGAAGAATCATATAAAATAAGATTTCAAACTCTATATTATTGGGATGATGTTCGTTAATAGAGGTTTGGGATCCTTTAAATTTTGGATGAGATAATGGAAAAGGTAAATACTATTCAAACCCATATTAAAAAAGATCAAAGTAGAAAAAATAGATATACTTATAACCAAAGGAAATATTTTGAATTTTAAGTGAAAAATGATGTTATCTTAGAAGTATCTCTATTGAACGGTGTTATAATATTTCTTAAGAAAGGAAAAATATACCCCATGTATACCAGACCATCTAAAATTCTTTAAATAATATGATTTTTGATTACTATGTAGAAATGAAACCTATCTTCTCTAAAGCAAATGATGTGTTCCATATCACTTTAATAAGGAATTAAATTTCAAATCCGACATGTGTGAACACATCAAAATAAATATAATTGGAACCTGATTTTTACAATTATGAAAACTCTATCCATATTCTTGACACTAGAAAACAAGTGTTGAGGAATAAAATATAACATATGGTAAATGCACTATGGAGAAATCGTATGATTGAAGAGGTGATGTGGGAACCTAAACAATTTATGATGAAAAAAAAACCAAATATGTTAATGAGATGAAATTTTGGAAATTTTCAAGCTGTAATTTTTTGAAGGATGAAAGAATGTAACACCTTAATACATTAGGATATATATATTTTAATAAATTTTATATCATTGATATTCACGATACATGCAAACTAGGTATAAATGAAATATAATATATTATAATATTATTACCCAACCATTAAATTGGAAGTTATGATTAAGACCAACTAAATTATGAAACTTATATGGATAACTCATGTATGAAATAAAATCATTATTTTAAAATCAACTAGATACAAAAATAACAAACATTGGAAAGTTGAAGAAATATTTTTCTAAAAAACTATTTTAATGCATCCAATGTATTTTTATCATGTTAAATTAATTTAATCACTATTGGTGAATTATTTTAATTAAATTTATATATTATATAATCTATTATGTTTTTTTTAATATTAAACTAATATTTGTTTAGGCATTAGAGAAGAAAAAATCACATGTTCTTCTTAAAAAATGTTTATTCTATAAAGGTATTTTGTATCATTTTGAAAAATTATTTTGAAATTAATTTTTTCCACTTTTAGAAAATTTATTTTAAAAAACGATCTTTAGTTTCCAAATCCAAAATTTTAAGTTATCTTCTAGAAATTTGTTTTATAATATTTGGAATATTAATTTTTTGATGAATACTAAAAAAAAATAATTTTTATTGAAAACTATCTTTTCATTTAAAGAATTTTAAGGTTAAATTTTATTATAAAATAGGTTTGATTGAATAATTACTTGAATTATATTATTATTAAAACAATTTAATCATTTTATTGAATTTTATAACGAATTTTGATATAATAATTTTTTATACACAAAAAATCATTTTGTTAGAAAATTGATTATTCGTCATGATTGAAGGATTAATTTTATATTAAATTATTCAAATTATATTAATATAATGTGATGAAATAAATTCCATATTTTTATTCATAGTAATTAATATTAGTTAGTAATTTCAACTTAACATTTGGTCATAATTAAGAGTAAAAATAGTAAAAATATGTTAACGCATTTAAGGATAAAAAAGGTGTATAGGGCGCCAAAATAAAAATATAAGGGTTAAAATGACCTAAAAAGACATCTAATTTTTATTATTTGTCTATATTTATTCCCTATATCATCTATTGTTTTTAATGGTCTATTTGAGAGAAATATTTCAGTGAAAGTGACATGACATTATTGTAAAAAATTGATGATTTTCAAGTGTGACACTCACCTCACACTGTTGGATATAATGAGTTATCTAATGTATATATATATATGATATTTATAAAAATATAATACTTAAATAATTATAATATTTCATCCACCTTCTTACCTTATAACTATTTTGAAAATGATAATGTCACTCGTTCGTAGGTGTGGACTACCGCCTCCTTTAATCGATTTGACCAATTTTTTGTTTTGTTTTAAAATAGATGGTGATAATGATAAATTTAATGAATACATATGATATATAATATATAATAATTATTTTTTAAATGTAAATTAATATTTACATTTCATTCATTCCTCCCATCTTAAAGCGATAATAGTGTTCATGTATACGTACACATTACAATCTCGGTGAACAATGTAATTCATTTTTCAATGTATAAATTTTTTGGATAATATTAAATATATAAATAATTAATATATAAGATAGTTATATCATTAGTAAAATTAAAGTGATTTTTGAATCGTTATTTTCGTATAATGTCCAATCCTACCGAACTAAAACTTACCCAAAAAACCAAATAGTCAACACTCGAAAATGATGAATTCAATAAATAATTTTTGATAAATAGTTACTAAAATGATTTAATTGGATTATATATGTTATTATGAGTATGTATATAGTTATTTTATAGAATAATAATAAATCTAAATTTACTATATAGGATCCGAAAATCACTTACAACGTGTGTTGAACCTGATGTAAATGTTTATTTAACAATCACATATTCAAGATTATTTATGTTAAAGTCTCCGATGGGAGAATTATTTGATATGTATAACTTGAAACAAATATTTTTTTTTATTTCCTCTATTTATTTATTGATATTAGATGTTTTAATTTAATTTTTTACTCTTTAAGTACTCAATATATTGAAAGCATGTTCATACGGGAAAACAACTTTTTTTTCTATTGGGCCTGTAACATCTTTCTTCAGTTTCCATATTTTCCTTTAAATGTTTTAAATAATAATGTTTTAAAATCTATAATTATTATTTTAAATAAATTAATACCAATTTTTATATTTTAAAAAATTGGTTAAATGGAAAATCTCAATCATTTTTTAAATGAGGTACTTATCAACTTTTTATAAAAGTGTAAGGAATTTTTTTACTTATATAGAATTAATATAAATTTACATTATCATGAACACACAATTATTTGAATATTTATCCAAAAGATTCATAGGATCCATTAAAAGAAATTTCTTCCTTAATATTTAAGAAAATTTTATTTAAAAATAAAAGGTTATTTTTTTTAAGATGTATTCCAGTAATCTTATTGTTGTTTAATAATCTATGTAATTTTTTTGGCATAAATCTTACTTGTTTATGTATTTTTTGTAGCATAAGGCCTTGGTTGTAAGAATAAAATGTCCATAATTATTCATTCAATCATTTATAAACTAATAATTATTCTCCATGTTATTATTTATGTTCATAAATTTTAAAATGATTTAATCCCCTTTTGATGGTATTTTCTATATAGATATTTTATTATTTTTTATCTTGGACATATTATGTTTATTTTATTTACTTTTCATTACCATATTTTATATGCATTACCTTACTGACCAAATATGATCACCTCTTTCTCATGTTTACTTTCCCCAATATGATATGAAGTTTACTATAATTAATATGAATGGATATGTCAAAGGGAATAATTGTGTTTTAAAACACAATTTTATGTTTTATATTATGTTTTCAAATTTAAATAGAGATTCAGTTATTTTTGTTTAGTTTTCAAAACAATACTAAACTTTTAAATAATTTAGGACGTGATAAATTGTATCTAGTACCAATAGAATAATGTAACCATCGACTATTGGCTACAATTGATATGGTCATCACATATTCTAAGTGTGTAACTTACCCTATAAAATTATGATTATTTTTTGATGTTTACATGTGAATCCAAGAGGTTATTTCCACCATCTATCAAATATATCAGTAGGTTCTATTATTACTTGAATTATTGTGGTATGTTTTGAGGTGTGTATTATGTACAAGTAGTTTAGGTCGAGGCCTCACATTTGGGTGATATTCTTACCTGATGAGAGTCACTATCCTCTGGCTTATTGTAGATATGATTGGGGTGGTGCACTCATCTTACCACTTCCCAAGAGGGGTATATTTGGTTTAGTTCATGTAAATGTAGTATCAAAGTAAGTTTTTCTTAGGGATAATGTTTGGACTTAGAAATTTTGTGAGTATTGATTTGGAAATTTATGTAAATTTATTATGGTGTTTGGGGTTTAGTGTCCATACTAGGAAAATATGTGATGGTGTGGTAGCCAATATATCCATTTACTGGGACATTGATAAACTATTGGTTCACTTAGTGCACCGAGACACTAATAACATAGATGCAATGGTCTATTCATTTTATAGGAATGGTTGTATTTATTTTTGAAACCCATCATGACCTAGATTCCTATATATTTTCTTTCAACATTGTATTATCTTGTAAATTATTCATATGAAACCGTATAGGTAGTCATCTAAGATACTAAGGTAGGGATATGATAATGATCAGTTGAGAGATTAGGCCTCTATATGGGGTCATGTTCATGAATTATTTTTTTCTAGGGAAGAGAGAGGTACCCCACACATTTAGTGCTGAATATACCCACGACACATGAATTAGGAAGATGTTTGTTTTCATTTTAGCATCCAATTATTTTAGTAAATTTAGATAATATTTTGTGCCTTATAAGTATGTTTCACAAGTTTTAGAGGTAGATACCATTAAACTTATGAAGATAACCTATCCTTCAAGTATTATAGAATTGGATTGAGTCTGTGGTTTGGGTGTTTTTTCTCACTCAATCCCTTCTAAATAAGTTAGTGGTTCTTGTAACCAATCTACATCAAATCACAATGAGTCACTCGTTGTCATAGATTACCTAGACTCATGATAAGGTGACAGTTACCTAAGATGAGTTTGAGAAACTTTTACCTAAATATAACTACCCTGTGAATTATATATATATATATATGAATATTTAGGAATAATAGATTTTTATTAGGGTAGTATGATAGATCTGGAGTACATGTCAAGATTTACATATCTCACAGAATAATACATTGATATGATTTGAGATGGATTATTTTGAGCATGGAATATAAAATGTGGTATCTGTAAACACATTTGAATAAGAGTAGTTCCAATATGTCTCTACATTTATATCAAGGAATTAGAAAGGGGATTAGTGATAGAGATATTTTTATCTAGGGAGAGTTAGGTGGATAATGATAGTAGTGGGAACTGTGGATCAATGTAATCCATCATATCTAGATTTCATCAAGAATCAAATTTTCAGTACATTAGGCTTTCTCATGGGTAAACCCATACTTGGGGATCAAAAATTAAAGGCCCCAATTGGGGATCCATTTAGAATGGAGGAGGATTATGTTATGCTAATATGGGGGAGGGTCCACCTGTTAAAATATTGTTTAACCTACCATATAGTAGAGGGAAAATAGATAGTAAGTGAACTTGTAAATCAAGGGAATTGATGTGACTAGGGGACTCCCAGAATACATTAAGGTAGAACTATTAGAGGCAATTATTTAAAATTAGGTGGTGATTCTCTATGTGAAGGAGTAGAAGTAGGATAACATTATTACCAACTTCCACCACATCCACCTGTAGGTGGATCACACTAGGTCTAGATTTCTGGTGGAAAATATCATGACTAGATGTAGATAATAGAGGGATATGAACATGAAACACATGAAATTATTATATGAAAAACCTTTGTGATTTATACCTGTCAATCAGTAATCATATAATCTTTTTTGAACCATTTTTTTTAGTATTACGATAGTTCAAGATCTTGAATTTTAGGTAGGGACTATAGCTTTGACCTTGCATATTGAGAATCACACTGGGAGAAAATCCAAAATAATACACATATAATAATAGTGAATACTCACACTCAATGGAGAGGGATTATCATGGGATCTATTTCTAGTTTTTGTGAGACAATATGACATCATTCGTTCTAGGGACTATCTATCAACATTTTATACCTAGGAATAATATTATCTTCTGAGGGTGAGGTTCCTTCTAAAATATGGTTCATGTTTTTCTTTTTTCAGTGAGATGAATTTTCATATGATATTAGAAAATATGTTCTAATGAAAAATTTAGTTGTTCACACACCAATTAGTGAGTTTGATCATTATTAAAGAATACAATTTTAACATTCATATCTCATCTATGTTATTGGAATATATGAGAACATTCCCTTAGGATTCACTAGGACTATCCCCCCATTATCTGCTATAATTTTGTTCCAATTTTTTCCTTAGGGATGTACTCATATATCCTACAGTGTGTTAAATGGTCCCCATTGAGATTTTGGAGTAATGAAGGAAATTAGGAAACCTAAGGGAGAATAGATTTTTCAGAACCAATTTGTCCCTCGCAGCATCACTGGTATTGTTCACCAAGAAATAAAATTTTAAATCAATGAACTATGTTTTCTTTCACAATTTTAAGAAGGTAACTGTAATGAAAAAATACCCCTTACAAGATTCAATGACTCTTCAACCAACAAAAGGGAGTGAAGTTGTTTTTGGATATTAGTTTTATGCTTATCTATCAATATTTATAGGTCCAGGAGGAGGATATATTTAAAATGATATTTTGAAATATCTAAAAAAATTATAAGTTCTTGGTGATTCCCTTTAAAATGATGAATATGCCAACTATGTCTATAGGACTAATGAACTAGATATTTTATCCCTTCCAATACTAGTTTATAATGTAGCTATTTAATGATATCACCATTAATTCAATATTAGAGATTGAAAATGTTATACATATGAGCATGTTATTAATCTTATAGAATATTGGATATATGAAAATATATAATTTCACATATTATGTACATGACATGAACTTTTCCTAGGGCATGTTATCTCAGATGCAATAGTAACTATGAAATCAGTAAAAATCAAGGATGTTCTTTCTTAGGAGACACCCAAGAAAGTGCTTTAGGTTTTGAGGTTCCATAGGATAGTTGAGTATAATTCAATGGTAATAAAAACATTTATAGTAATGTGCCCCCTTGATAACCCTTACATTAAAGGAGTATCCATTCATTTATTCTATATGATTCCAGAGGGCCTTCAAAGTGATAAGTTAGTGATTAAATAAATCTTATATTGTGATACCAATAGAGGAGGGATTTTAGTACCCTGAAATTTGTGTTAAATATTGAAAAAGAATCAGTTTTTTATTAACACTGAGCTTGGAGTTAATTTCATATATATCTTGGAATCTAAGACCCCATGAGTAGAATTAAGTAACAGTTAATTCTGAGATGGTAGGAGTATTGTTTTATCTAAAGAATTAAGGGAATTATATTTTTGTTGGGTGGGTTTAGACTTCTAAGAAATATATATCCTTAAGTATATATTAATTTATATATATATCAACCTAATTTATAAATGTTGGTTAAAATTAATATAGGACTGCAACTATGATATCATCTATACTCCAGGGAATGGAAAATTAGTGAATAATTCCCAAATAAAGAAGTCACATTCTCAATTACTGGGAGAGTAAATAGATATATTATCCTCATTGTGATTATCCTTTTTTGATGAGATAGAAAGAAATTCTCTATGATCAATAGTACTGACCCTTCTACATCTTTATCTCATGAGTGATTCTAATATTGGAGACATAAATTTGGAGGATTTGTGCGATCGTATTTTCTTTAGTTATGAACCATATATATAATCTAAAGGTGAGGTTATTGTAATCATATTTATCAAATAGATGTTATTTATAGTCATCTATGATGGGATGTGTTAATGGAGTTCCATACCTACCCCTTTTTAGTACATCCTAAAGTAGTAATGATATTCTAGGACATTCGATGTTTTTTTGGGAAATAATATAGAAGAGTGTTATCGAATATCTTTCTTGATTCCTCACCTATAAATTGGTGAATGGGAATAACTAGGTCCCAATGGGTATGAACGAACCCCTAAATTTTCTAAAGTGGAAGTGGGATTGTATATCGAGGGATTTTAGATCAAATAATGTATCTCAGTACTTGGATAATGGTTGGTCAACTCTTAGAGTCATTTCTTCTACACTAGGTTACAAATATGAGGGTTTTAATTCCATGGTGTGGTCTTTATGAGTTAAAGGTGATATTTATCCTACTCTTAGGGGTTTTAGGTTTAAAAAACCATGTCCTAAATAATTTGGGGCGCTGTATAAATTCCCTATCACTGTTGAAAATAAGATCGGTGACATTGACAGGACAATGAAAATTTGCGGACTATGACATGGTACTATAGAAGCTTGTGACTAGTGACATTAATAGGTCACTATAAATTTATGGGTGTCAAGATACTAGTTACATTATAAAAGTAGACATGCATCTGAGATTAGAATAATATAAATTTCACTTATTATATTTTATTGTTTCTTTAGGAACTCATTTGAGTGAAGGTTTCTAAAGTCTGATAATTTACCAATAATATTACTCTTGGAATTAGTGAAATTATTATAATACTTCATATATTTAGGTATTATTATCATACAATGGGGATATTTTTTTGTGATATTATTCCAATTATTTTCTATTTCTCTCATTTACTCTTCTTCTGTAAAATTGATTGTGTTGATTTCTCCAAAAAATTTCGTAATATTTTGGAAAGTATTTTTGTGATTAGTGATATTTCATGATGATATATGAATGATTATCCATTAGTTGACCAAGTCATCCCACTTCATTAATATATAAGAGAATATTTAATTGAAAATATTTTAGTTCCTATATATTAAATATACCATCATACTTCATGGACTATCTGTGATAATCCTCTCTTACCGACACACTCGATTTATGCCATGATTGTGGAGTGGATTATAGGCGGTGTTCAGGACACAATTACAGATTAGTACAGTGTTCCATCCTTATATAGATGAATATACCAACTAAACCATATAGTTTTATGTGGATATGATAATGTCTTATGTGTTATACATCAGTCATATCTACGAATTCAATTTTCCCTTGGTGGAGTTAAGCTATAAAAATAGTTCGAACTCCCCTTTTCACATTGAAATATTTTTTATTTGGTTTGGAAGAACTTATAGGTCAATACTATGATAGAATTATATAGGAAAATCATTTCTCATCATACCAATTATAGTATGGGAAATGAAAGAGATGGTCATAGTTATCTAAGAGTAGATGAGTACATGTTTTATACAACAAAAGTATTACACAAATCATTAAATCAAGCCTTATAATTTGAGTAATGTGATCATGAATTCCTAATGGGGTTTCCTATATATGGTTTTTAAATATTTTATCGAGGCAATAAGCTATTTCTAAAATTCATTGGTCAATTTAAGATCTTGTTAAGAGTATTTCAGGTTTCATACCACTTTTTATATATCACTTTGTGGGGATAGGTGGACAACAACCTCTACGTGTTGCAGATAAAGAGATACATGCATAACTTATCACACATCACTGTCTAGTTTGAGTTGGAAATCAAGTAGGGAGCTACCTTTCCAAATTACTATTTAGTGATTGATAAACAGTAGGCGAGTATCCATTTTGGATGAGATATTATTCTAGTCTTTATACTATTAATGTATAGAAACAACCAAGAGAGCCCATGAGAGTGAGAGAGAAATAAGTATTCCTTGTAACCTAATGTTTGAGTATATTTATTTTTGAAGGGAAAATACATGAATTTGAGGAGGTTTCAATGCCACTAAATTATATACTTAAAACCCAAAAATATTTTAATAAATATATTTAAGCTTACTCATGAAGACATCTTGTAATTTTAGGCACCATGGATGTCTAGAATTAATACATTAAAAAATATATTTTATTTTTATCCTTCACACATGAATATCTTTGAATGGTGATTTTTATCTTAAATTGGGTCTTGGATGGGAAAACTGATACTATAGTTTATTCTATAACATTATTTTATCCCAAGGAGTGTATAATTTTTATCCACTTCAAGAACCTGATGGATTTCCCATCAATAGAGTATCATTTTATTTAAAATTTCATATTTAATCTAATAAAAACTAGTTAAGAGTGGAAATTATTTTAGGAAACTGGTAATAATATTGGATATATAAATCTCATTTTATAATCACTAGGGTTGTTTATACCAAACCATGGGATTAGGCCACCATTATTGGGATAAGTTGTGGGGATCATGGGGGACTTGAGAATGTTGATCAGACTTGAGTGAAATCATCAATGACCCTAACAAATATTTTTTATTCACTAAATTTAGAACCATTGAATATGTAAGGCTTTATTATTACTCATTTTTTTCTCCATATATTTTCATTTATAATATTTTATTTATAAAATTAATTCAATTCACAATATTTACATGGGGATATCAATTTACAATTTCTAATTATCTAGGATTAATTCATTAACTATTTTTATTTTTATTTTCTTATTTTACATTTCTATAATGAATAGCCTGGTTTGAAACATCCATAAATGATCCTAAACTATTTTTCGGGGTTTTTCTCACAGTTCTTCATGTATTAATTGGTGGGAAATGGTTTGTCCAGGGATTTAACTACATTGGTCTGATTTGAGTCGTGATCAAATCCCCAAGTCAATCACATTTTTGGGTTTCAACAATGGAGATTAAGATGAGAAGATCGAAATCTAGGTGATGGAGGATCACTAAGGTATGAAGACATGGATTTAATCTTGATTAGTGATGTACGGTGGTGATAAAAACTTTTTTGTGTGTCAATGTATTTTATTTTTGATGATCGATATCCAAATATTGATTTTTACAAGAATTACACCGATGATCTGGGCCTTGGATAATGTTTTGAGTATAATTATAGTCCAAATAGAGGTTATGAAATTGTTTTAGTTTCATTATATGAATATGGTTCAAATTAACAGGCTACATGGAATGTAGTTCCAAATTACACGAACCATGTTTGTGTGGCAGATGTAGTTTTGTTCTTTGTTAAATATCACATGTCGTGTTACTAAACATATTGGTCATATACCTAGAAATAAATAATATAGAATGTATAGGGAGCATATGATGAGGTGTCAATTTTTACTTACACACCAATTGGTTTTGGATAACATTTCATGTATCAATTAACACAACATTAGTAGTGGTTGTGAATAATGATTACCCTTCATGTCTTGACAAGCCATGTTGTCCATCCAATACATTATGTAAATGTCCCTTACATACAATTTAGTGTGTTATAACATGTGTAATATTATTATTTGGGTATATACATTGTGTACCCAATAAAACAAATCATTTAATCCTTCCAAACATTATGCATTTTCATGCAACCATGATTAGGAATCATAATTGGGAAAGGGTATAAGACATTATAAGTGTATTTTCACATAGAATGTGATGAAGACCATTAATTTGATATAAAATATGATATGTGAGTTTATATAATAATTTTAATCTCTTTAAATATTTGGAAGGCCAATGATATGATTTGAGTGTGATCTTTGGAGTCATGTTGGGGTTTGTATCTTCCTAGAGGTACGCTTGGAAAATGGGTCCCTACTTCCATTTTATAGATTCGGTTTATATTCCCCCATACACACATAAGGAATGTGCCCAATAAATATGGAGTTGGTATCCCCATGTCTATGAGATTTGAAGGGGTGTGGGTCCACTATCATGTTTGGTATCGGCTCAACCATTTTCTACCCATCGATAAAGCATGTGTCCCCGACTATAAATCTTGAGACATTATGTGGATTGATAACTTTTGTAGTTCATATTTTTAGATCAATGTGAGGCTATTTTTTTGGATATCTATAAATATCGAGACATCTTTCTTTTTTCTTGGGTTCATTTCATTTGACCATGTATGTATTCTACATTACCCTTTCCTTCTATTTTTTTATGAGATAAATGGTCAATGATATTTTTTTATTCTTTAGGTGTCCTATTATGTATGTATATACATACCCCATCATGGGAATCATGGGTCATGTGTTGTGTCTTATATAGATGATAGGTAGTTCAATGGGGAACTTAGTAGAGCATGTGCCTATGGAGAATAATGGTACATGGTAGTGGTGATAGCTAATAATGTTTGGATATATGTGCAAAAGAAGGGACCTTCCTCGTATCAAAGTTTTGGTTGAGTTTTCTTTTTTTTATACTGGATGTGTATACTACCGATTTACATTATGTGTATGTACTATTATTCACTTATAGATATTAGAGAATATTTTATTCATCTAAAATATTTATCAATTGGTTTGTTATCAATTTAATTTGTATAATATGTTTGGAGGTAGCCATTATGTATAGGTACATTAGGATAATTCCCCCTATTTGTTTAATATGGATACTCAGGGCTAGTCAATATCCCATAACCTACTATAGGTGGGATTGGGGTGGTACTATCATCTAATTACCTCCAAAGAGGGATCCAAGCGCGTCAGGTTATATCATTATAATAAAATTTATTTTCACATGTTATTTAGTTCCTTCTAATTTTATTCCAAAACAATTTATTTTTCAGATATAAATTTCTTATATTGATAATACATATTTTTAACAACTAGTTAAACATTATTTAAATCAACTAAATAAAAATATTTTAAATTTATAATTTTATTTATAGATATTATATCTAATGACTATATACTCCTTTATAACTGTCAAGTACTATTATATTTACCCATTGCATTATATAATTTTTTCCCAAATTAAAAAAATAAATCTTCCCATTATAATATATTTATTTAATGATTTTAAAAATTACTTCTTAGATAATAATTGTTTCTCTCATTATAGGTTTAGTTCTACTAACATTTATTCTCAAGGGTGAGTATTATTGAACTCGCTAATGTTCTCCGAACACATCTCAATGTTTTATATGTTTTTATTCTCACAAAATACACATTTATTGTACTAATATAACTATATTAAGTGTTTCATGATCTTATTATTTTCTTAAATAATTTGAATTCATTGATTTTTCATCAAGAATTTTTCCTAAGGAATTTATTTTCTATTTCTAAGATCTATATTGTGTACAAAATAATTCTCTTATCGAGAGTCATAATTTTTGTTCACACAAAATGAATTTATCTTATGAAATATTAGGGTAAAAGTATTATCTTATAGAATGTGTGAATTATCATATGGATTTGATATATTATCCCATGGAAAGAATAATATCTCAGAAAGCTAAGTTGTATAGATGATTAAAAAATTCATTTATCTTATATGTATTTCGATTTATATTATAAAAAGTAAATTCATAAATTATTTGTCTTACAAAATGATTAATTCATGTATCTAATGAGTTTTTTATCCTATGCAATCTTTCATTTTTATAATGCTAAAATATCTTGTAACAATAGTGGTTCCAATATTTTATCATATGATAATTCCGTTTTCTTATGGAGAATTGATATTTCATTCTTATATATATAATATCATTCATATATTTTCTTTACCATTGTTGTATGTTTTGGAAATTCAAATTATGATTTTATGTGCATTATAAAAGAAGTTGTCTAAATAAAGAAGGGTTGATCTGGACTAAGCGTATTTTTACTAAGAATGGAAAAATATGATGAAGGTGAAATTTAATACAATATATTTTCTATGTTAAATAAATATTTGAAAAAAATCACACCCACTAATTAATATCTTGTCTCTTTATATTTCAAAAGAACTGTTTCATCGATAATTTGAATTATTATGTCTTCTTAGTTAAAATTCAAAACTATAGATATATAATGTAATGCATGTTGATGGGTGAAATATATATACAAAGAAATAAATTAAGATATATGAATATATTAAAAAACTAAAATATAATAATGATGATAGAAGTATTGTTTCATGATTATTTTCTTGATCATCTTCATTTCAAAAATTTCAAGATTATCTTTTTCTATTGAAGAAACAAAAGATATTATGTTTAAATATATTATTCTTCTATAGATGTTTCTTATTCATCTATAAATTACTTCATTAAACTGTGTGATGTAGAAATATAAATATTATTTTTAATCTTTATATATATTTTTACTCATTGAGATCATTCTTTCTAAGACTGTGAATAGGTATTTTAATTGGAGATCCTGATAGAAAGTTATAGCACCTCCTGTTTCAAGTAATTAACCAATTTCTTATGCATTTGGTGTATATAATATTATTAGGAGGTGTTTGGGAGAGTTTGGGAGAAGTTTTTAATGTTTTTAGAGATTTTATAATGGTTCATGGTTGGTACATGGATTGTAGAAAATGTGAAACAACTGTAGGGAAATGTTCACATTGGGATAGGGGATAAGGGGAAGACACATGGTTAAGCGCATGATTTGAAAAACCATGTGTAGGATAAAACATAAAAATTAAACAACATACTTTTTAAAGTTTGGAGAATTTTTTTTCTAAACTTGTAGGCCAATTGTGCAATGTTCTTCTTGAGGTAGAGTCTAGCACACGGTTACCGCACTGTTTTCCTAACCATGTGACTAACCAATCACAGTTTCAAAACAAGATCCTAAAAAGTGTCTCTAGTTTAGGATTAATTTACAACACATTGTTTTTTACAAATAAAACATAAATCTATATTTTCCCCTCCCAAAGGATATAGAACCATTCCTCGTCTAATTGGAAGCGATCTGGAATCATTTCATGGTGTGATGAAGGAAAATTCCCTTGGCGAGTCCTTGTTTATGTTAGATTTTCTATTTTTTCTTACATCTAAATATCTCTCTCTATCTAAAATTATTATATATAGTTCATTTTATATATATATACGGTTTTTTATGACAATCATTATTATATTTCTCCTTTTTATGATAGGGTAAGATATCTAAGGCTAGTTTTTGGAGATTCAACCTTGTTTTGTGGACATTTTTATGCCATTCACAATTTTTTCATAATTCTAAAAGGTAGGTGGCTTCACTATGGACTCCTCTATTTGGAACATAAAGCATTAATTTCAATTTTATTATTTTTCATGAAATTGATTGTGAAATTTTTGGGTAATTTATTGATGTCATTCTTCTTCAGTGAGGGTTTATGATATTATGGAAAAATTAGTGTTTTTGTAAAGGTGGATTTGGTAAGATGATATAAAAATGATGCTTTCAAATTGGTTTTTTGGTTTTTATAAATGGAATAGTTTTTTGAATAAGTGTTTGGTTTTATTGGTATGTTTTTTTAAAAAAAATATTTATTCATTAAAATCTTGGTTTTATTAAAATGTTTTGTTATTATGGTTTTTGATAAATACGCGGTTTTATTGAAATGATTGAATTGGTTTGAAATGTTTTTATTGGAATGTGGTTAATTTAAATTATTATGAATGAATACAATGGTATGTATAATGGAAGTGAAAGTACCAACATAAAATTTATGGTTTATGAATTTGAAATTTCTATTGTCAATAGTAACACCAAGACTGTGTGTATGTCTATGTGTTGGCATGTTCATGGTTGTGTGATATGAAATGAGTAGTTACAATTGAAATAATGTATTTTTTAATGAATTTTTTGAGTTCCCTTCTTGTAAATTTGTTATTATTTGAAATAAAACTTCTTTATTAGTGCTTATTGATACTTGGTATATTTTGTCGAGTTGAATTATGAAGCATGTTGGGAGCATGGAGTAATGTGGGTGTAGTTGAGTATTGTTGGTCTTGTATTATTCTGTGTACATTGATATTATAGTCTCCCATTGTGGTACTTGGTAAATTTTGGTTTTTGATATCAATGGTATTGGTTTGAGTTTTTTACGTTTTTATCATGAATCATGTGGTGATATTTTATTATGACATGTTTGGTTATGGTTTTTATTTTTCATGGAAAAATTGTCTCCCATCTATCCATGAAGGCCTTACAATTTATTGGTATCCATGGAATCCTTGGGGATTTTTCTTAAGGACAAGTAATTTACTTACGTATTTTCAAGACAATGATAAGGTGCATCATTTTACAAGTGGTATCAGCTTTTTTGTTCCTTGAATCGCAAGTGGTATTCGTCTTGCTCATTATTTGACTCGGTTGTATTTTTTCAGTCTTGGAGTTGACAATAATTTTTGATCAGTCTTTGATATTTGATGGTTGAAAAGATTAATATTGTTTGGACAAGAAATTTTGAGCATAAAAATATGTAGCAAGCCTTATTTGTTTAAATTAATTTTACAAAGGATTTGGGTAAAAAAGTGTTCTGGAAACACATATAGCATTTGAATCCCCATTTTCATGGGTTTAGCTAATAAGACGGGTAAGAAATTCATTGTATAAATGACTTACCAATGGCTGTTCATATTTAGTTTTCAGTAATGAATTATGTTTTGGAACAATAGTGTTAATCTTTGAAACTTGATAAATTTGTTTTCAAATTTGAGATTTTGAAAAGGCATTAAATGATTATTTTAAAAATGGTTTTACTTTTAAAATTATAGAATTTTTTTAAGAAATGGATGTATGTGGAAATGTTGAATTTTGGAAAGAAATTTTCTCTTAGTATGTTTTGGTATAATTTTAAATTCTTAATCCTTTAGTTTCTAGAGAGTGAGACATATGGTGTTTGTTTTTGTTTATAGAAAATTGCACTTGGTAGGCATCATAGAAACTAACTAGAAGAAGCTGTTGATAATGTGGTTTCACTTATGCCACAAGTAAACCAACATGTGGTTTCGTGTATATTCTACGCTTTTCAAGCTCTGGATACTAGGAATAAAATGGATGAACCAATGAAAGTGGATCATTTTGTATAGTTCCAGAAGTATAACCCATCCATCATTCAAAGATGATTCCGAACCAGAAAAGGAAAAGGTATGGTTGAATAAGATGAATCTAATCATTGATTTCCTTGGCACACCAATAGAGTTGAATGAAAAGCTGGAGACATACATTTTGGATGTTCTTTCATTCTAATGTAGTGATTTTACTATCTTGGATATATTATAATGAGGCATTTCTTTGGAGTATTTTGAATAATTTATAGCAAAAAATATATTATTATATGTTCTGAATTGGAAGAATGATGGATTTATTCCAATTTAAGTTTAAGAGACATATAATGACAATGTTTGTGGATACATCCATGAGTTTAGTCCGCTTTTCACCTAGTGTTGCTGCTATTGTGTCTTTGAAGGAATTTTTTTTAATCGGGATTGAGGCATGAAATTTCTTTGAATATTGTTGTTAACTATATAATGGACAACATAGATATAGCCAATAAAGAAAATTTAGAATAATGATGCATATATGTAACTATGTTTGAAGGGTTTATGTAAATACCTACAAGAAAAAGGGGAAAGTATAATATTGGGAACATGAAAAGGAGGTACACCTTTTTTGATGGGGGGATAATGACTTAAAATCAAATAGCTAGATTGATAAATCCTCCTCAAAAACTAAAAATAATTCTAGGGTGTTTCTAATGTGCACTACTAGTCACGTGAAGTGAGAGTGTATGAAGCCACCTTGATCATTCCAAAAAGTCAATCAGATGGGGAATCTTCAACACTCTTTTTACAGTGCTCTAAGGATGAGTGTTTGGGACACTTATCAAGTATCACAGATGTCATATGCATATATAGGTTGAAGGTTGTATAATAGATCTACCCATGGTGATTCTTGGAATACCATGACTCCTCAAAAAGTGAAATCTCAATAGTGAAATAAGGAAAAAGTGCAGTGTGTAAGACATTATTTGGAGATAAGCTGGTTATTGTGGATGATTTGTGTAGAACATAAAAAGTGTAAGGTATGATTATTTAAAATTATACTTTTTTGAAATCGTTGTTTGATAAATGTGAATCCATTTCTTTTATTTCTTCTAGTGATATTGATTCTATGAGTTCAAATATTGAGTGGATTCCTTCTGTTTTGAAATTTCAAACACTTTATGGTCAAAGGGAGTGTTTAAACATTACATGTGGAGTGTGTTCTGTAGCTACTGATGGAGATATGATGATATTGGATTTCTATGTTCATGAGATGGGTGACTATTATATACTCTTGGGTAACAATTGGTTGAAAATTCTCAAGGATCACATAGACTATTATACTTGAATAGTTAGTTTTACAATTGAAGATAGTTTTGAGCATCTCTTCCTAGAAGATAAGAATATAAAGGTAGTTGCCACTGGATTTTTTGAACCACCATTTGGAACACTATTTTACCATTTGGAAGTGTTGAATTTGGAATTTACAGAAGAGATCAAGGATAATAGTTTTCTAGTATTTGTTGATCATTTTCAAGCTATTTTTCTTAAAACATTCAAAGGGTTTTCACCTATGAGAAAAGTGTGGTTTATATTTGGTCTTCTTATAGGGACCATTCTTATTTCCATTCCATCTTATCAGATGAAACTAAAAAATATTATGGGAGGTTGAAGTGTAGTTTTAATATATAGAAAGAAAAGGTTTCATTTAGCTGAGCACATTTATAGGGGAAGCACCGAACTTATTTGTCAAAACATTGGACATAAATCTTTAGTTATTTGTGGATTATTGTAATCTTAACCAAGTTATGAAAAATAAAATGTATCCAATTTCACATATAGATGATCTTTTTGAAAAATTAAGGTGATATTAGAGGTTATCCAAAATTTACTTGTGATTAGGATATCACCAATTATGGGTTTGGAAAAAATTCATTCCAAAAAAGATTTAAGGAGTTGATATGGGAATTATCAGTACGTGATAATGCCTTTTTCTCATACAAATTCACCAAAAATATCTATGGAATTGATTTATTAGATATTTCAGATATATTAGGATTATTTTGGGGTGGTGTTTGTATATGACTTATTATTATATTCAAGGACAAGGGAGAATAATGAGAAACACAATTCAAAAGTGTTGGGAATCTGGAGGAACCACAGTATGTATTCAAAGTTATCAAAGTATTATTTTTGGATACAAAAGGTAAGATTTATTGGCGATGTAATCTCAAAAAAATGTGTTTCTATAGATCCAAAAAAGATAAAAGTTTTTTTCTCTACAAAACCACCAAATAATTTCTTCAAGATACAGAGTTTTATTGGTATAGCTAGTTATTACCAAAATTTTGTTCCTGATTTCTCATGTCAAGATTCACCTATGTAAACTTTAACAAATAAAAATTTTCCATTAAAATGGAATGAGGAATGATATAATTTTATTCAATAGTTTAAATTTCTATTTATAACAACACCAATATTTCTCTTTTTGGAATGAGGACAAGTATACATGGAGTATTGTGATGATTCATGATAAGGTTTGGTATATGTTCTCATGCATGAAGACCATGTTTTTTCTTAAGGCTCAAGATAACTACAAGTTCATGAGAATAAATAACAAAAACATGAATTGAAGTTAGCAATCATATTCCATAATTTTAATAATTTTTTTTATTAACTATTTGGTGATAAATTCACCGTGTTTAAGGATTATAAGAGTATAAAACCAATTTTATCACATAAGGACATGAACCAAAGATAAATAAGATTGATAGAGTTTTTCTAAATATTTTAATTTAACATGATGTATACACTATGAATGGGAGATAAAATAGCAGATTCATTAAGAAGAAAGTCATATGCTCAGTTGTAAAATGAAGATTCAGATGAGTGGAAGTTGATGTCCATCCTAGCCAAAATGCACTTGGAATGTGAAGAATAGGGTGATTTTGTAGTTTTCTTTCTAATTATTCTTCATAATTTGGTTAATAATGTTAAAGAGACAGATATATCTAATTCAAAAAATGTGGATATGAGGAAAAACATTAGTGGTGGGGATACAATCATCAGATGGGAGATGAATGAGAGTTTAGTGTTGTAGTTCAGAAATTGGTTGGTTGTACCTATGGCTTGTCATGAACAATTTTTTCATGAAAAACACCATTTGAGATGGGTTTTTCATCATGGAATAGAGAAGATGTATAAGGTAATTAAAGCATCGTTTCAGTGATTCTTTATTAAAATGATGGTTGATGAGTTTTTTTCAAGATACATAACTTGTCAGCAAGTTAAGGTAGAGTTTCAGTGACTCATAGGTATATTGTAGTCTTTACATATTTCTATATTGAAATGGGAGAAGATAACAGTGGATTTTGTGATAGGAATCCAAATAGTGGATCAAAAACATGATACTGTTTGCTTCATAGTGTATTATCTATCAAATTTGGACCATTTCATTGCTATTTATGAATCTCTTATGTTGGGGGACTTATTAAAAATATATACATGAGAAGTGGTAAAGAGATGTGGCATCCTCATTTTGAATTTTTTGGTCTGAGAAATGAGGTTTACATCTCATTTCTTGAAATACTTATAGAATTCCCTCCAAATGAAATGGACTATGATAATATCATATAATACTCAAAAGGATGGGAAATCAGAAAGGAAATTTTTTTTTTGAAAGAAGCATTACAAAATTTTTAATGGATTTTGGTGGATCATGGGAAGAGAATATACCATTAGTGATGTTCTCATAGAATAATAGGTATCAAGCCTTGATATAATTGGATAATTTTGAAACAATATATGAGTATCCTTGCCATTCTATGGTTTATTAAGTAGTAACAGGTGAGACTTCACTTGCAATATGAAGACCTATCCAAGGAACAACAAAAAATATTTAGATGATTAGAAAAGGATGGAGATGTCTTATTGTCATTAGAAATATTTTTTGGATCATCATCGATGACTGTTGTCACTCATGGTGAGTGATCATGTGTTCCTAAGGATATCTCTCAGGCTTGGACATCATTAATTTAAGAATAAATGAGAGTTATCTCATCAATCCATATAACCTTTTGATATACTTTAATGGGTTGGTGAGGTGGAATAACATTCATATTTTTCCCCGTAGTTTATTGTTGCGCATAATGTGTTTCATGTATCTCAGTTGATAAAGAATAACCCTAATCCTAGCCATGTGATTTGATTTGATCTCATTGACATATTGATAATAAAAAATTGTATTGAATATTTTATTGATAATAAATGACATTATTTCCTCAAATTATGGTAAATATGTTCATTTATGAAATATTTGGGATTAGATCATTCATTTTCAAATTTGATGAGAATTCTAGTTTTACCCTTTTAAAATTCACTGTAGTATTTAGAACATAATTATTTTAATATGAATTATTTAAAATTAAATTTTTAACATTGTTACTCACTTAATGGGATAAAACTTTAATCCAGGACACTGTAACTAAAGAGTGCATTTGGATGGAGTGAATGAGCCATTTAGTCAAAGGTGGGTTGGACAGTCAAGATTGGACATCACTATAGTGTTTGGGCCCTATATTATACATTAGTTCATGGATTGAGCCCAAAATTGTAGAGGAGATCTACAAAATTTTTTTTGAGAAATTATTCTTCTGGAAGAATAGCTGTTTCATGCGTTTTAGAGGTGAAATTGAGGTTCCAATGGGAATAAAATATTTGGCTGAGATTACCCATTTACACTTAAATCCACATTGAACCTATCCTCCCCACTACTCTATTAAATGATGTTTATAATCTTTGGGAAGGTTTTTCAAGGTTTGGGGAGGTTCAGAAAAAATGTTTGATCCTATTATCATTTCAATAATCTTGGTATAAGTAAGGATTTATGCGTAGATCTCTTATAAAAAGGCTCTCCTCTCTGACCTCCACTTTGAGTTTCATTATTTTCATGCTTGTAATTTGAATTTTTCTTCAATAAATCTTCTATATTATTATATTTTTATTTTTATTTTACAATTATTTAGTCTATAATAAAGATTAAAAACAATATTGTGTTATACCCTTTCTAAACCTTTGTACTTGCATAAAGTTTCTATGATGACTACACAGCCTATAGAAGAGTAGTTTTTTTAGTAATCGGTTGACCTCTATCCTTACTCATTAATTTATTTTGAATCAATGGTATACTTTAATTCACATAAAATGATCTATTAATTGAGTTTTATGTTTAATTGAAACTAATAAAGAAATTGGTCAATTAACAAAAAACACGCAAGGTAAGGAATTGTGTGAATTGCGAGAGCACAACCTTAATCGGTAATACAAAACCACATGGGATGAATTTCTAGTGTTCGAATGTAATCCCTAAACTCAATTAATTCTAATTTATAAAGAGTAAATGTTAATTTATTTACCACTAACCATTATATAAACATAGAACATCAATCAAAGCATCGTGCTACAATTGCATGTTCTGAAGTTAGCCTAGGGTAAAATTCACTCCATCTTTGTGGAAAAGTTATGTACTATAGGGTTTAGGATTTATCAAATTAATGGGTAATAATTATGTGAATATTAAATTAAATTATAATAATTAATAAATTATTTAAGAGGTAGAGTTAGATCAATTATTCCTATTAAATATTTTCTAAAAAAACATCTTCTTGTGGTGTCATTTTAATCGAAATTCATTTTAAAAATAAAATGAAAAAAATTCCACCTTATGACATAAAATTTCTTCTAGATTTATAAATGATAAAAAAACCATCCCTTTAATTAGTATTATTATTTCCTTTTATTTAATTTTCAAAATACCTTTAATATGTTGTTAAATTATATTCTTCCTTTGAGAGATGACCTTGGACAGCCACTCTGTTTCACCTAAGTACTCAACAATCACGTATCATTGGAAAGTGCCCACGAAAAAACTTTTCACATATAGCCAGATTATTCATTGGTAAATGTTCTAGTATAGACTCTAGATTATAAAGATAAAGCCTTTAATGGAAATATAATCAGTCTAGTGAGTGTTCTATGGAAACATAGTCAGATTCAGGAAGATACATGAGAATAGAAGAAATTAATCATTTATTAATATCCCGAACTATTTCAGAAAAATGTTGGTTTTATACACTCTAGGGATGGATAGGCCAGTGGTGGGGAGAATATAACCCCACTGTTTCAAGTAAGAAACCCTTTATTTATGATTTTTAAGTAAATAATGTGGATGGGCGGAGTTTGGGAGGGTTTGGAAGATTCTTGGAATGTTTTTTGGATTTTGTTATTGTGAATGTTTGATGAATTGTTTTTTGAAACCATGAAACTCGTATAGGAATCTATTCATATTGAGATATGGGCTAAGGGGAAGTCACACGGTTAGGCACACGGTTTGTAAAAACTAGGAAGATTCCTGGGAGAAGTCATAAAAGGTTGGACAATGGCATTTTTCATGGTTTGTGCATTTTTTTCTTAACCCCATCCTTGATAGTTCCTCCTTAAGGAAGAATCTAGTACATAGTTAGCATAGAGTTTTCCTAACATTTTGACTGAACATGCATGATTTTAAAACAAGATCCTAAAAAAATGTTTCTTGGTTGAGAATAAGTTTTAACCCATTTTTTTTCTCCAAATCATCCCTAACTCAATTTGGTTTCCATGAAAATGTTGTGGAGTCCATCCCTATAGAATTAGAAGTGATCTATAGGTGTTTCATGATGTATTGAGGGTCGATTCCCTAGGTAAGTTCTCGTTTATAGTAGTTTTCTTCTTTTTTATTAGATATACCTCTCCCTCTATAAAATTCTTATATATAATTCCTTAAGGGATATATATAAGGTGGTTTATGCCAATAATGGTTATATTTGTCCTTATTGAGGAAAGCGTAAGATATCTATGGTGGATTTTAAGTGATTTAACCTGATTTTGTTGTTTTTTTGTGTTTTTCTTCATTTTGTCATACTTTTCCAAGGTAGGTGGCATCAATATCGACTCCTCTATTTTTAAATTTAGTGTTTAATTTCAATTTTATTATTCTTATTGAACTTTATTGTGAAAGTTATGTGGAATTTATTGATTGAAACCATATTGGGTGATGGTTTATGATATTGTGAAAAATTATATGTTTTGAAAAAAGGGGGATTTTGCAACATGATTTTAAATAGATGATATTAATAGGGTTGTTTTTTAATGCATGGAAAAGTTATTTCAATAAACTTTTAGTTTTAATATAATGATTTTTTTAAAATAATAATAATAAATGTTTGGTTTTATTGAATTTGTTTGTTGTTTTGGTTTTTGAAAAATGTGTTGTTTTATTTAAATGACATAATTAGTTTAAAAATAGTTTTATTAGAATGTGATTTTCTTAAATGATTAATAATGTTTGCAGTGGGATTAATAATGGACATAAAAGTACCCCCATAAATGAGATGGGTTATGGATGTGAATAGTCCACTATCAAGGGTAACACCAAGATTGTGTGTTTATGTGAGTGTTTATGGCTATGTGATATGGAATGAGTAATGAAAATTGATTTTCTGAAATGGTTAAATGATTTATTTGGGTTATTACTTTATAATATGGTGTTGTTTTGAGAAACTAGTTTTACCACATCCCTTGTTTTACATTATGATGTAAATTGTTTTCAACAGTTTTATATAAATTTGTTTATATAAACGTGATAACATGTTCTATCCTAGTGGCATGAGTAGGAATATAATTTGGAGAAAACCTATTGAGTTTCATTACTCATGCCTAATTTTGTAATATTGTACTTTTGAAGACATTATATTTGTCAAACTTTTTATTAGTTATTTCAGGATACATGGGATGTTTTTCAGATTTGATGGATGGGTAATATTGGAAACCTGGATTTATGTAAGTTTCATTGAGTCTTGTTAGTTTTTTCTCCCTATATATACTTGGTATTGTAGTCTTCTTCTGTGGTACTTGTTAAATTTTGGTTTTGATATCATTGTTATTTCTTTGATTTGTTTTACATTGTTATCATGTATCACATGGTGGTATTTTTTAGGACATTCTTGTTTATGTTTTTTTTTGTTTTCAAGGTAAATTCATCCCCCATCTATTAATAAAGACCTTGGAATTTATTTTTTGTTTTTGGTTCCTTGAGGATGTCACTTAAGTTCAAGTAATGTCCTCCCACCTTCTCAAGACATTGTGAAGGGGGACAATATTAAGATTTTGTTAACCATTGTAACCAGTAATGTATTTTTCAATTCATTAGGTCATTACCTATAAATAAGACTTATATAATGAAAATAACTAAACATAGGGAGTAGAGTGTTTGTTGAGTGAACTGAGGGATATTTGTTCTAAAAAAACTATAAATTATATGTTTTCTATATTTTTATTTATATTTTTCATTATTTTTATTATTTGTCATAAGAGAATATTAGAATAATTTAGTCCTAAACAGAAGCTAGTTTTTAAGAGAATAAATGTTGAAGAATTCAATTCAAGCCCCTCCCGGATTCATTATGCTACATCTATTTGACCAACAATGGGTATGAATGTAAGAGACTCTAATGTTATCAAATTTAAATGGTTGAATTGATAAAGATAATATTCAAGTGGATAAAATGGATAAAAATAGAGATAGAATTTATATAGTGAGAGGATCATAATTTAATGATGAAAAAAACTAATAATGGAAGACTCAAATGATTTTTTATCAAAAAAATATTGGCCAAAGGTTTCTTTTAATGTTGTTAAGCCCTATAAAATTAAAAATATTGAACTTTAGAAATGGTATCCTACTACTAAATACAAATTTGTTCAAAAATAAAAATACATAGATTTAACAGGATGTGGACCACGTTTAGATGTGTTTGACTGTGATTTGAAATGTGATACATCATATGAAATGTGTTCTACCTATGTAGTAGCTTTTTAAGGAACTAAAAAATCTTGTGAAATTTAATACAACAATTTATAACAGTAGTTTGACACATTATTAATAGTGGAGGGACAATACATCAATCATTTTAATCTAATATTAACTTAGATTTTAAATTATGTTACTACTCTAGTACTGGATGTTTCTATACGTGATCAATCTCTAAGAATTATGCTAATTTTACCTGATAAATGGACTAGAATTTCAGCTTCCGTTAAGAAATTTACTATTATAAAATATTTCAAAAAAATCGTTTACTGGTACTTTAATGATATATGAAGTTGATATAGAAACTGATTCTAAAGATTATAATTTGTTTAATAAACAATTTGTTTTCTAATGTATTATACTTAAATAGATGAGAATATAAACGTAGAAGGATATTTTATATTCCCATTTGATGTATAAAAGTCATGAAATTCAAAGTCAATTGTTATTATTTCTCAATTTTGTAATAAGTTTATAAAATTCTATAATAAGGGATGTTGATTCTTGAAATCCTTCATAATGTATAATATATATAATAGAAATACTAGGGAAGCTATATGTTATGAATTAAAGTCGTTTAGACAATTTAAATATGTTTTCCCATAATTGCAATGTAACCAGAATCTTATGAAGAAGTATTTTAAAAATATTATATACAATAAGAAAGATAAAAAGTCTAGGAAGGATACATTTAGAGCCTTATAGAACACTAATAAATACATGGTTCTTGATTTTAAAGATGAAATATATATTCATAAGGATAAAATATACTTTCTAGAACAAATTAATGAGGTACACTGTACTTGTTACTCTTCTTATGATTCTAAATCATCCAAATTCTTCTATGAAAAGACCAATGAGTATTATTCTATATTGGAAGAAAATTATGGTTCTCTAAAGAAAAATAAAAATACTCTATGAAAATCATATGATGTTGTTATCAATGAATTGGATGTTTTAAAAAAATTAGAGTTCAAAAAATAAATTCAAACTAGATGAATTTTTTCTCCTTGAAATGTACATGATAAAGAGATAAAATAATTATAGGGTAAACTTAATGAAATTGTAGAAATTTTTATGTTTTTACTAAGGGGGTATAAATATATAATGAAAACTCATTTTAATAGTCTATAAATTTAAGGAAAATGTGGAATAAGATGTAAGGGAGAAAAAACATGCTTTATAAGAATGATTTTATACCCATCTCCCAAAATAGAAATATGTCTACTATAAATTACTTTCATTGTGGCACAAATAGTAATTTTTCTAATTATTCATTACTAAGAATACATTTATTATGTGGAATAAAAAATTCTTTTATTTCTCTAATGTTATGTAGATATATTCATTATAATTTATGTAAAATATAATAATATTTGGTTTCTAAAAGCAGTCAAATATAACATTGTTGGACCTAGGAGAATTTGGGTAGTAAGAGATATTTTGGCTTAATTTGATATTTTAGGGAACAAGCCAAATTACAAATAATAAAAAACATTATATGTATTTTGTCTATTCAAGACATGTGAATTTATATTTTTCATACTTTAACTAAAAATAAAATTTTGATAGAGAGAATTTCACATTGGTGATAATTCTAATTGAATGATAATTGGTATTTGATCTATTTAAGATACTCAATAAATCATCATCATTAAATAACTTAATGTTTAAGTCTTAAATAAAAACCTAATATGTATTTATCCATATATTAATTATGGGTATTTGGTTTATTTTTCTAATAATTATTTTAGTTTTTAACGATAAATCCCTTAAGATTAAGGAACCATGGATTGAAAATGTATATACCCCAAATTTTAATTCTTTTAGTAGGTAAATATAATTGATTGAATGTTGAAATCAATGAAACATATTGTTTTCATAGGAGGCTTGGACATTATAATATCATCAAAACATGATTGTTGATTTAACTAACCTTAAATAAGATAATAAAAACTATTTGTTTCATAATAAATTGTAAAGAAACACAAAACCTATTTTAAACCAATAAAGTGGTTTCTACTTATAATCCCTTATAATTTATCCACAAGGATCTGTTTGGGCCTGCTTGAATAGAAAGACTAGGTGGAAAATCCTTTATTTAAGAACATGTTGGAGATTGTTCAATATTTTTCAGGCGTATATTTCTTCAAATTTAATAGTTGATCTTATATTTTAATTATTTAATTTTGAAATAATGTAAAAACTAAAAAGGATGGAAAAATTATGATATTATGGGGTGACCAAGGGGGATAATTTGATAATCACGAGTTTAATTAATTTTACTCAAAACATGGAATTTAAATAATATTTTCTACCCCTATAAAATCTCAAAATAGTAGTGTTTCTCAATATAAAAAATGTAATCTTTAATGAAATTTATAGAACAATTTTATTTGTGTATGTCATGCCCACTGACTTCTACGATGGAGCTATTCACATACCATGTTTTCTAATAAACAATGTTTTAATAAGTCCAATCTTAAATAAAAAATTATGAGATATTTAATAACAAGAAACTAAATGTTTTATACTTTAATTTATTTGGATATTTTATTTATATCTTAAACCCCCACAAGATAACATTGGTAAGTTTTATCTAAATTATGATGAAGTAATATTACATTGTTATTATATACTTCTAAACACTACAACATTTTTAATAAAACATCAAAGGCAGTTAAATAATACACTCATGTTAAATTTTATCAACATGATCCTTTTGATAAAAAAACACATAAATTGATAAAATAAGTGATTATATGGACAATAAAGAACAAGAACCTCTCTTTTATAAATAAATAATGATTATTTGGAATATTATCAAGAACAATTCAAACAATAAGTGATCAATTTTGATGAACCGAAAAGTATACCTCTAAGAAAACCTAGAAACCATAAGTATAGTCCTATAGAAAATATTATATGAACCTAATATTTTGGTGATATTCCGAGCATATTTTTCCAAAACATTTGAAACATTATACCTTTATTTTTTCTCTTAATCATAAAACCATGGAAAAAAACCTTTTGGATAAAATTGGGTAGTTACTATGCAATAATATTTAGGACAATTCAAAAGGAAAAAATGAGTGAGAATTATTTTATAAACCCTTTAAAATCATGTAAATGTAACTAAATGGGTATTTGGGAATAATAAGGATAATCAATATTTGATAACAATAAATAAGGATAAACTAGTTAGAAAATATAATAACTAATATGATGGAATAATTTATGGGAATTTTTTCCCTTACTAATAAATTTGAATCAATTAGAATTATTTTAGCATATAAATATCAAATTAATTTTAAATTATATCAAAGAAATATTAAAAAGTATTTTCTATATGTATATTTTTTGTGAAAATTTATGCTTAACAACCACCCACTTTTTAGGATATTTTTTTGAATTTTGGTTCCTAACATAATAAATATTCATATTATCTTAAATAATCTCCTAGATAATGGTATAAAAAAATTAGTAAATTTATCTTTTCAAATGGTTTTAATGTATGATTGAATAACACCACACATTTTATGAAAACATCATCAATTGATGCATTGCTTCTAAAAATACATGTTGATGATGTTATTCTTGGTTCAACAAATGAAAATATGTAAAATCAATTTTATAAACTCATGAAAATAAATTAGATTAAGTGTGATGGGGGAGTTAAACTATTTCATTTTTTTAAAATTTATCAGAAATATTTAAAAATATTTTAAACCAGATAAAATAAATACATTATTTACATATTGGAATTGCATATTAAATCAATATGGATTGTATAACTTGGGTTAGTTGCAAGATTATACTTCACATGGCTAAAGCTTAAAAATCAGTTTATAATATTATTTTATTGTAATAATGAGGATATTTTTTTACCTCCCTAAAATTATACCAGACGTTATGTTTTTATTATATATATATATATATTATTTAAATAAAATGAAAAGGAATCAAATTTTTTTTTCTGCCAAAATATTTTTAATAAATATTAAAGGAATAATTTCCTTGTATTTTCAATTTTTGAAAAAATATGAATTTAATTTTACTTCAAACGTAGATGCTTATTTAGGGGGGTTTATTATAGATAGGAAGTGTACCTTGGGAACCTTTCATTTTTTGGGAAACATATTATTATCATGTTTTAGTAAAAAATAACACTATATCGCATTAACAACTTCTGAAACTAAATATATTACACATGGTAGTTTCTTTTCACAAGTATTATAGATGAAACACACCCACTCATAATTTTTATTTACTTTTAATCACATACCAATCAAATTTAATAGCATGATTTCTATAAACATTTCAAAAAATCCAATGAATCATTAAAAAAAGAACAAATATTTACGGAATCATTTCCTATGAGATCACCCACAAAAGGGGGATGTATTATTGAAATTGATGTGTAATAATAATCAATTAGTGGAAATTTTTACATAGACTATATTATTTTATTGTTTTCAATTTATTGAATTTGAATTATAATTTTTTTATTTCAATTATTTTTAATAAATTTATGAGATTCATGGCTTGAGGAGTGAAATTCATTATTTTAGCTGAGTTTTTTAATTTTTAATTTATAGTCCCTATTTTGGTTCAAAATATATCACAAAGTGACAGGTGGTTTGTTTTTTTAGGATTAATATTTCACATTACTATATGTGACCATTAAAATATCTTGAATTAGAGAGACTAAATCATTCTTAGTCATAAAAACATTAAACACCTGTGAACATTAGATATTTTCTTTCTTCACCCCAAAAAACATACATACCTTAATCTATGAAGATGGTTTATCTTCTAATATTAAATAATTGGATATATGAAGTTGTAAAATAGTTTTGACTCTAGTATCCTAAAGATACTAAGGTAATTAATAGAAAATAATTTAATTTTAGCATGTTGGAAAGGAGATACATACTGCTAAAGAAAGTTAACAATCTCCAATATTAAAAGTATGTTTATGATGAAAAGTGAATAGAATTATTCTCTGAGAAATAAGTGTGTAAATTTTTCAAGATTTTGGTAGTTAATTTTTTTATATTTAATACATCTTTATCATTAAAGAGAAACCAAAATATTTCTAAATACTATTAATGGTAATGAATGATGTTTTCAATATCATAATGTGGGAATTTTAGACTTTAATACCTCACTTGTTTTCATTGATGAATTGGTCCCTATGTAGGCCATGATATATATATTTGTAATTATACATTTGGGGAAATGTACATATATGAACTAGATCCTAAGAGAAGATTTATTTTTTAGTTCATTTAGTTAGTTATCACTCAACGTGCATGTGAGTTTGAAAAAAAATTGTATACTGTATTGATAGACTTATTTATAATAGAGTAGTGTATTAATATACTATAATATATGATATGATATATTTTACATTTGTAGAAAATTTATAGGTTATTTTATCCATCTATTATTATTTTAATTCATGTTTTGGTAAAAGTTGGTGTTTATCTGAATGAGGACATGGATACTTATCCACATGAGTTAAAAAATCCCACTACAAGTGTTTTGAAACTAATTGGTTATTTTTGGAGTTTTTCATCAAAGAAATTTTATTTATTGGATATAATAAATATATAAAAGTGTTCCCCATTCAGGTTGAGGGGGGGGGGGGTAATCGCAAGTAATTATAGTTCTTGGATGACCTAAGGAGATGTTGATACTATTATGGATTTAAAGAACCCCTAGTTGATATGGCTATCCCAGATAAGAGATTATAAATTTGACATGTTGTATTCAATGAGATTCGATCAGGACATATTTCTATTGATGAGGAAGTGACCTAAGAAGATGATTTTATGGTGCATGAGAATATTATTCAAGAACATATAATTAAAGATTCCTTACCTCTAATCCCTTTAGTTCTAGTGTTCATTTTCGCATTTTATATAATTATAGAAGTTTAGATAACACTATTATGATAATAGTCACTATAGTTAAGGATAAGTACATTTATACTATTTCTGGTTTGGTTCCATTGTTTGAAGAATCTCGCCCTATTGAAAAAAATAAAAATAAAAAGGGAAATAATTTTTTTCCATGAAATTATTTTCTCAATTATAAATATGAAGTAGAATACATATCATAGGGGAATGCTCCACTAACAGCTATGAAAAAGAATACTAGAGACTCAGCTGATCCCTCTTATGTTGTGGAAAATCAAGAAGATGAATATGATCTAGATGTGGGATAGAATATAGAATTTACTTCTCCTTCTCGTGTTAAATATGATTATAGTAGCATTGAGGTTCCTACCACTGGTGTTGTAAATTTCGGAGAGGGAATTTTATATAAATATGATGATATATTGGGTGAATTAAACTCCCTAAACACTATGTTGGAATATTATCATGATGAAGTTAAAATTATTAAATAGAATTATGTGATTGTTGTCAATAACATGTTATAATCCCAATTTAAGTATATTAAAATAGTCTAAACTACTCAATAGAATCTCGAATCAATGTTTGATTTTGATGGGTTAAAAGAATGATCCCATTACTTATGTATTCCTCTTAGAGAACCGTAGTTGTAAGAACTAGAAAGGATAGATATATAGATCAAGTTATTAGGGGTTCCAATATTGAAGAAATCTCAATCTTCCTTAACACCATGATAGAGAATATTGATTCTATGGAATTTTAATTTAATTTACCTGATATTATACAAACTATAAAAAGCTATTTAATTAATAAAATCTTAACTATACTAATCATTATTAAATCATAATCCATAATTTCGATCAATCATTGAAATATTTGGGTAGTATACTCAATGAAAATGTTCCTTTGATTAAGGAGACATTTTTAAATACTCAAAATGACACTAGTTTCATTATAATAGTCATTGGGAAGATGTTTGGATCAAAACCCAATAAATTTTCTCATATAAAAGATAAGATAAATGGTTTTAAATGGGGTTTCCCATATATCATTCATCTAACTCTTCCTTAGATGAATAATGTTCTTTTAGTAAACCATATAACTAGACAACTATCAAGAAAGGTATAGATGTTATTTTTGTTACGATTGAGAAATCCCCTAACTCCAATGCTGCGTTTTTAAATATTCAATTAGTTGTTTTGAAAAGTTTAATTGGTAGTTTAATAAGGATGGAATAATTTCATAGCTATATCAGGATCTTCAAAAAAACGTTAAGGAATGGATTTACTATTATTTTTGATATTTCCAAATAAGAAATTATGATGTGGATAGACATGTGTGTGGATGAATACATTCAATTACATGGTATATGATCACTTAAAACTATAATTAAATATCTATATATTACTACTTATCGTTGTCTAAAGTTGGTATTTTATCCTTGTGTAACATATACTATGGATAATTGGAGGCTAGTTATTCAATAATTAACTACTGCTCATACTAACAAGTAAAGGTTTTATCACTCCTATAAATAAACCCTTCTAACTAAATCTTAGGAATCTTCTTTTGGAATCTGGTCAATTACCATTAGTATAGTTCATTACAACATAGTTTACCTCATAGGTGAGTTTTAATTAGATTCTAAATTGCATGAAATTTATGGTGAAAGTGTTAATGCTCCTTTTCCAATATCACATTTTATACCTGAATGGACTCAATCTTTAATGAAACAACCTCCTACACATCATTCCTCAAATGTTCTACCAAAAAACTGATTATTTTTTACATATTGAATTAACTAATTATTTAATCATAAAATTTTAATATTTTAATGATTGTTTCATTGTATTTTTATTGAATTTTATTTGAATGATTTTTATTAATTTTATTTTACATTTACCATTTTATTAATTTTATATTTAATTATCATGTATGTCATAATATATATGTGTATCATTGATTAATATTCCAATATTTTGTATATGTTAATGTTCAATAGTGAATTTGATTCTATATAATTTCATCGTACTATTTTATATCAAAAAAATGAGGATTATTTAGGGCTAATTTCTATAATATTGATCAAAAACAATTGGGATATTTATCTATTTTTCTTAATTGTTTGTGGACCATATTTTTTCACTCATTTGAATTCCGTGATTTTTTGTCAATAAATTTACCTAAAGAACCTCTTTTATAAGTATTGGATTTATCTCATATACCAAATAATCGTCTCAATAATAGAATAAATTACTATTTCATTAAATTATTTTATCTTATTAATGGTAAGTGTAAATATATTATCTTTATAAGTAAATTATCTTATAGAGTAGAGAAATTATCTTACAAAATGAGTATAGTTTAATAATCTATGACAACATAATGATCATACATGTCTTTTATTTTATGAATATTTTGATTTATCCTATGAAAAATTACATTATAATAGAATTATATTAAGTAATGATATTTTTGAAGATCTAATGAATGTTTTAGAGTATAATTTTTTTATCTTATGAGGCTGAAATTATCTTATGAGAATATGGATTCTAGGTTTTTATCTTATGTAGAACATGTAACACACTATAATTTAAAAAGATAAAAAGCATGTATGATAGCCTATATAAAATGAAACAGTAAGATTGAAAGATAATGTAACACCAAGATACTTTACAATATATTTATTTCTAAATAAATTTGATCTCTTTTTTCACTTGTGATGCATGTAACACTAGGATTAAATGAAACACGGTACTCTATTAAAATATTATTATTTAAAAATTACCATTATAACCTAGTTGTTAAGATAGTGAGTATGAATATGACTTACTAAATATTAATGATTATATAGTTTAAACATTTATAAAATTAATAGAATGGTTTTATTTTCATTATAAATAAAATAAGTACAATTTTGAAGAAAAATAAATGTTTTCTAAAATAATGTATGTTTCTAAGAGGTGTTTTAGTCGTGCTTAATAAACTTATTTTAAAATTAATTTTCAAAACATTAATAAAAAATTTTATGAAAAAAACATAATTTTTAAATTTTAATTGGAATTATTATTATTTTTTGAATTGTTTATAATTTTAAGAAATGCGTAATGTTTAATAAATAGCGAAAATACTTTTATTTATTAAGAAATTTATTTTTCTTTATATTATTTATAAAGTTAAAATATTTTTCAATTAATTAATAATGTTAAATTACTTCAAATATATTATAATTTAACTAATTTACTTTATTTTAATCAATTATATTTTCAATTATCATATGAAAACTTTTAATTATTTTGAATCTTTTTCTTCTACAAAACATGTTGTTGACGTGTCTGTGAGTTAAATTTTAAATTAAATTATAAATATTATGTGAATTGAAATAGGAAAATAGATTCCATATTTCTAATTAGAATAATTTATATTATATAATTATTTTAAAATAATTTTTTCCCATAATCAAAAGTGAAACAGAAAAAATTAACTACGACAGTTAAGGTAAAAATGGATTTATCGGGGGTCAAACTAAGATGATAAGGGATAAAAATGACATAACATTTTTACAAAACCCTTTATATGGATTTATTGTAACTAAATAACCAATAATTATCGATATTGACTCATTTTTAGCCATTATTAATGTTGAAAATGTGGATACACTTTATTCTTTTCAAAAATTCCACGTGTGCCCTCTCTCACACTTATAAAAGGGAACCCACTCACTTATCTTTTTTAATGAATTTCAAATCCATTAAATTTGACCATCTAATAACAAAATATATTATTTAATTCCCTTCACACATCCTAGATCAATTTCTTTATTATTAATCCCTCCTAATAATGCTTTAGGCTTAAGCCTTTTGGTGTTCTCCAAAGAAGAGCTAAAAATATTAACATGTGTATTTATTTTGTTTATTCTTCCACATCATTAAAATATGCTTAAAATATGATAATATTGTAAATATATTATATCCAGTAGACTAATATTTTATTATGTTAATTTAATAAAGTATATCTACCTCAAATTCCACAAAATCTCAAAATAAACCGCCGATTGTGTGTATGACAGACTACAACCAAACGAAGAGATGTTATTCATTTTACATCACAATGTGTCAAATAAGGATATAATGATGGCTGTAACATAATTATGTAACACTTAAAACATTATTATACTAACATATTTCTTATATCAAAAATAACTTCTTACTTTACATTCCACTTGGGGGTACGATAACATCGTTCATATGTACGACAAACCACCACCTCACAAAGCAAAGTTGTTCATTTTCTTCTTAAAAATTACATGGAATGTAGTAGGAGATATTTAATTAATATATATAAAATTTATGACCTAAAAACTTAAATAAATATAATATAACATATAACTTATTACCCTGTAATCTTTTGGAACACAATAACGCCACTCATGTGTACATGGGAACTACGGTCTCTACATGGTGATGCGATTTGTTTTAATTTTATTTTTACATGGATGGTAATAAATATTGGTTTTATTAATATAAATTATATATATAACATAATAATTATTATAAATAGCTTAATTAATAATTATTTTCCTTTCATTCTACCCATTGATGAAATGGAGACAATTTTCATGTGTACGTACGACCAACCATCTCCATGAACAGTGTATTTCATTTTATATCTATAAATTTTATGTTTTACTATAAATAAATATATAATTAATAAATATTATATGTATATCATGATTAAAATTTTAGTGTTTATTCAACCATGATCCAATTACAAGGGTAGACATTATAAAACCAAAACATATCTAAAAATGAAAAGATTACCACCCAAAACAGTTATTTTAACCAATAATTATTGATAAACGTGTCATAAAAGACAATAATTAACACATTTATGGTGTGAAATATTTGATAATATATATGTAATATATTGAAAAAAATTCATAATTTATTATGAAGGAGTAAAATACACGCGTGATAGAAATATGTCTTGTCTTAAGGGTTTCTTATCTCACTTTCACCTATATGATACATATTCCATATTCACCACTTATTTTTTTATGAAGTGTATATACTAACCCTATTTTATTTCTTTATAATGAATATGTTTATCTTCATGATATTTAAGATTTCATTTGATGTTATTACATTTATGAGGGTTGTGATTTAGAAGTTTACAATGTTGTAAGGGTATATTTCACAGTCTCATCAGTGTGTTGGATTGTTTATGTTTAAGTATTCCTTTTGGGGAATTAGTGTTTATAACTATCTTAAAAAAATATATTACCTTATACTCTAGTTATCCATTAAATTTTAATGTAATATTACCATTTTCCCACTCATTGTTACTTCAAATGATTGGGAATTTTTTTAAGAAAATATCACTTTATTTATCTCTTTGATCACAAGCCATTTTTCATCTGAAGCTAGGTTTTCTGAAAAAAATTCGAAAAATTTCTTAACATATAAAAATTGTTTTATTAATGTAAAATTTTCACGTTTTTTATTTTTTATATAACACCCCAATAATTTAAAATGCTATACCTTTAGAATAAATCAAATTTTTCCCCTAGATTTCATTATTCGAAACCCCAAGATATGATTATTTTACACACACAAAAAGTATAGATTTATATATAGATATCCCCAAGGTTATCTTGCATTAAATGGAAGACATAATTTCCTCGATGGCTTGCATAACACATAAGTATGAGTTTTACAGAAAAATAATATATTATTAAAAACATTAATATTTAATATAATAAGATACAACATAGCTGTTAAATTGATGGTTATGAATATTATGAACTAACCTATGAAAATATATGGTTCAATACACTTTTTAAAAATTAATTAGAAAAAATATAAGAACTAATTGAATATAAAGGGAATGTTTTTAAAAAAAATATTTTTATGCTCATGAAGTTATTTTATCCTGATAAATTAAATTAATTAAAATTATTGATTGATGTCAATGTAATATATATATTATATATTCACTAGAACATTTTTAAAATTCATCCAATATATTTGTTAATAATAAGACAAGAACATACCTTATATTACTAATAAAAACCTATATTTTTATAAAGGTAATTTCACCACCTTTTAATGGTGCACCTATTATAAATTTTAATTTTAAAAAACAAATAAATTTAATATGAAAATATAAACCATATTTTTAAATTGAAATTTCATATTTCGGTTACTGTGATTTTTTTACTTTTTAATGATCTTTCATTTTTTGATAAATAGTTAAAAATAAGAAATTTTATTTCAAAACTATTTTTTATTATAAATTATTTATAAGGTTAAATAATATTTTATAATGGTTTTAGAGATCAATTATATCAATAATTCATCAATTAACAAAATTTAGTTTATTTAAATAAATTTCACATTGAAATTGGATATAATAACATAGAAACCATTGAATGTTTATATTTGAGGAACCCACATTATTGTCATGTTTTCAAGATTACATTTAAATTAGTTTCTACCAATTATGTGATTGTAATTTGAAAAAATGGATTAAATATTTATAATAATAATAATTTCTAATTTCTAATATGTTCAACTTAGTTTTGACAAAAAATATTAGTAAAAGTGATTAAAATTATTTTTAGTGATTAAGAGAAATAATAGCTAAGAAAAGGACTAAACATTAAACTTAAAGACCTAAATAACCTATAAAAATTTCCAAAATACAATTTTTGGACATATATTTAACCTATAATTCCTTTTATCATATTTAGTCCATTAAGGGATCGATTTTTCATAGGAAAAATTGGTTAGAATTTCCACTTCAAAAAATATCAGGAATGCTACTCCTCCTATAATTAAAAGACACTCAAACCTCCTCTATTTTCACACCACTCAATCCATTTTTCTCACCCAAAAACATATAAAATAATCTAACTAAATCCATCCCCTCATCTTAAAATCATACATTTGTGAATAAATCTTTCCAAGTAATCCCTTTTGTGGAAACGAAAAGGAGTTACCCAAAGAAGAGGTATCATCCTACCTCAAGGTCCTTTGTTTTATATACATTATCCATCCTGATAAATATTATTAATACAATATTATGAAATACAATTTGTGTATTATATATATTTATAGGTTTTATGTTATGTTTTAGTTCTATACTTACACACACATCCAACTGATGGGTAACAAAACTATCATTTATCTGTACGATGAACTACAACCTCACAAAACAATGATTGTTGGTTCTTCCTTTACCACTGATCATGGTGGAAACTATGATGAAACCAATTTTAATATATTATATAAATTATATTTATATGTTATTTATTCCTATTTAATATTTATAATTACACATAGCCTTATTATTTCCATTTTTTTAAATACGATAACATCATTTGTGAACCTGAGGATTGCCGCCTCCTCAAAGTGATGTGATTCGTTCACAATATACATGGAATGTATAATGGATGATTTTAATAAAAACACGAGACATATATGAAATATACATGACACTATAATTATTATATAAATATATTTCTGTGATATCCCGGACCCGGCTGCCCCTCAACCCGAGCCCCGAGCCCGATTGGCCAAATGACCCATGGCTCATCTCCCCATAGGCTAGGGGCTACCGACTAGCAGCGGGGGTGTAATGGTAAGTTAGTGGGGATACTATACCCCCCATTTTAGAGTACACAGCGGAATAACATCAAAGTAATATATATTGGAAGCACAACCAATGGATAAATAGGAAAAAGGGGAAATATACAAACCAAACAATAGATGTAAGGAAACCCTGATAAACATACAAAAGATTCATAGGCAGTGTATGATAAAAAATGGATGCATGGAAAGCTGATACAATGGAAATAGATGAAAAGAATGCTATGTAGTAATACAAAAAGAGAACAAAAGTAGTCCACGAAAACCCTAGCCAAGATCTTCCCTCTACTCTGGAACTCCTGCTAGAACATATATATAGACATCAGCAACCTGAAACAGGGACCTTGCCCCTACTAGTACTTGCAGTAGAAAAGTCTACACGGGTGCTTAGGGGGCCGCCCAGGTAGGGTGTGAGACAAGTCTCGGTAGGAAACCACCAACAGTGTCTACGTGTAATCAAAAAGTGTGATCGCAAGTGAACAATGTGTATTAGACTGCAAGCAAGTAAAGCAAAGTAAATAACAACCTTCCCGCTCAGGTTCCGGAAGGACACCTGGCGGGTCTACCTGCTTCAGCTCATAGATGATATGTCTGAATGAGTCACCTGCTTATTTAGAGATAGATATATATATACACACAGAGTTATATATATATATATATAATACATTGGGTAGGACTGGGATGGAACTCACAGACGTCCTTAACCCAGGGGCAGTGCTCTTGATCCTACCCCTGGCCCAACCTTAGAGAAACTCTCACGGTGTATCCCCAGCCCGAAGGCTTAATAATTAGTCAAGGGAGATCTCACAGTCTACCCTTATCCCGAAGCTGTAACATAGGGGAGCTCTCATGGTCTAACCCTGGCCCGAAGCTGTATCATTTAATTAGGAGAGCTCTCACGATCTGCCCCTTGCCCGAAGCCGTGTCATAGGGGAGCTCTCATAGTCTACCACTGTCCTGAAGCTTAATCATTTAATTAGCATTGGTTATACAACATACACTTCTTATAACATTCATATCAATAAAACAAGGCATTTCCATCTCACAATATCACATAATCACATTTCAAGCAAACATGCATTTAAAATAATAAAAGGGGTTTAGGCTAACTCATCCTAGCCAAGCCCTAACCAAACCATCCCAATTGCCTCACATGGAAAATGGATTTCAAGACATATCCATAATGTCCAATGGTGAAAAAAGGCTAAAACTCAAGGTATAACACCTATGGGTGTCCATACCGGGGTCCTAAGGGACCCAAACATCCAAATGAGGGTAGTTCCCATAACCTCCTATCACAAGGGTCATTTAGACAATAAGCAGTCAATAGTAATAAGTGTTTTGGTGAAAGGAAAACCTTGGAACAACGTTATAAACCCTGAAAGATGAAAACCCAACATGAAAACCACATGACTACATACCTTAGGGCTGTAGATGTAGGCTCACATGATATTGGCCTCAGATTTTCAACAGGTTAGGAGAGATCTGAGTTCTAGTCCAATGCCCTGAAAATAGGGCATATGAGCCTGCGTCAAAATAGAAAAGAGGATACCATGATTCATCGAAGAAAAAAGGCTAAGTGTGGTAAGCCTTACCGTAGGCTATCCAATGGCTCTGACGGATCGAGGATTGGACTTCAGAAAAAGAAACCACAAGGAAATGAGAGGGAGAGGAGATTAGAGCTCAAAGAAGGGATCCCCTTCTGTTTCTGGCCACTAGAACCAAAAACAAAGGAAAAAAGATCTTAAATAAACATAAGGGAAAAAGTGTAATTTCACTCTATATAGGGTCGCACGGTTTACGCACCCAGTTTACCAAAACCGTGCGCAAACCGTGCGCACCCCACTACCTCCAGAATGCAGGGCTGCATGGTTTATCCAAACCGTGTGACTTTACTATTCGTGTCATGCACAAACCGTGCGCCTCAGTCTGCAACTCCAAATCACAAATTCCTGGGCTCCAAACAAGACTTTGACACTCCCCAAACCTTCCTTAGGATGTTACACACATTAATAAAGCTTAAAGGAAATATTTGAAAGAAAAACTAACGATCCGTACCTTTACTAAAGAGTCAGGTCGTTACAACCTCCCCTCCTTAAAGCAACTCATCCCCGAGTTGGACTTCCGAGGGTAAAGAGGTGTCACCAGCGAAAATCTCTGGCCATCGAGATCATATATCAGCCTACCACTCCCAAGTATCATATTGTACTCAGCCGTGCTGCCATAGCACCCGTACAAGAGGAACATACCTGCCTCAGAGCATCTTCATGCTCTGGTCGACAATTCTCATTTGATACTCCTCGAAGGAAGTATCCATATCCAGTTCAACCTCACCAGGCCGAAACACATGAGTCATATCTGAAAATTACCGATGAAGCTGAGATACATGAAAAAAATTGTGCATGGACTGATATCTTTGCAAAAGTGCAAGCAGGTAAGCTACCAGTCTGATATGCTTCACCACCTCAAAGGGTCCTACGAACCTCGGCGAAAGCTTTCCCTACTTCTGAATACGTCTCTGCCCCAACTTGGGTGAGACCTTCAAGAAAACCCGGTTCCGAACCTCGAACTCAAGAGGTCGTCAGTGCTTGTTAGCATAGGACTTCTGTTTAGACTGAGCTGTCTGCATACGCTTCCTAATAAGCTGTATCTGATCTGTAGTCTCTTGCACAAGATGTGGTCCTAGAACAGCTGGCTCCCCTGCTTTAAGCCAACATAAAGGTGAGTGACAAGGCCTACCATATAAGGCTTCATAGGGATCCATCTCAATGGTAGCCTGGAATCTATTTTTATAACTGAACTCATCAAGAGGAATGTGTTTCTACCATGAACCTCCAAAATCGAGAACATAGGCACGTAACATATCCACCAGTACCTGTATAGTCTGCTCGGTCTGTACGTCAGTCTGCGGGTGATAGGCCATACTCAAAAGTACCTACATACCTAAAGCCTTATGTAAACCCTGCCAGAACCGAGATGTAAAATGAGGATCTCTATACGAAACAACCGAACGAGGTGCTCCATGAAGGCGTACTATTTCCTTAACATACAGCCTTACCAAGTCATCAACCGTGAAGGTCTCCCGCACTGTTAAGAAATGTGATACCTTCATCAGACGACTGATGATAACCCACACTACATTGTGTCCATGAGGTGACATGGGTAATGTAGTTACAAAGTCCATAGAAACATCATCCCATTTCCACTCTGAAATGGAAAATGGCTACAAAAGCCCATCCGAACGTTGATGTTCCACCTTCACCTACTAACTGGTGGAACAACACGTGATGAAACCAGCTATCTCCCGCTTCATACTAGGCCACCAATACTGTCGTTGCAAATCATGATACATTTTGGTGATTCCAAGGTGGACTGCTAAAGCTGAGGCTTGGAAATCCCTCATCAGCTCCTCTTTGATGTCTGCTGGGACCCATACACGCCCACGGAACAATAAATTGTCACCCTCATCCATGGTCCAATTCGTAGAGGCATCATCACCGACACTTTCTCATAAAACAAGGCCTTCCAGATCTGATAACTGTCTTTCCTTGACACGTTCTAAAAGAGTAGATGTCACTGATAAGGCTTAGAGAACTGTCTGACCTTGAACCTCAAGAACCTCAATGTGCATCTCAAAAAATAGGGCCATCAGCTTCCACTCCTCATTAGATTCTCGAACCACATGCGACTGAGTTTTCCGACTCAGCGCATCGACTACTGAATTTCCTTTCCCAGGAGTGTAGGCCAATTCAAAATAAAAATATTTCACGTACTCGACTCACCTGCACTACCTAAGATTCAGATCCCACTGAGTGAATATATACTTGAGGCTTTTGTGATCAGTGAATACCACAAAATTCTCTCCCCAAAAATAGTGTCTCCAATAGTGTAAGGCTTGAACAACATCTGCGAGCTCGAGGTCGTGGGTCGGAAAATTACGTTCATGAGGATTTAACTGAAAAGAACCATACGCAACGACTCGCTTGTTCTACATCAAGACAGCTCCAAGCCCGATACCTGACGCGTCACAATAGACAGTATAAGCCCTGCTCGGCTCCGGCAAGATCAGTATCGGCGACGAAGTCAGTCTGCCCTTCAGTTCCTGAAAATCTATTTCACAAGGTTCCGAACACTCGAATCTCACCCCCTTTTTGGTCAAAGCTGTGAGCAGTGCTTCTAGGTGTGAAAAGTCTTGAATGAACCGCCTATAATATCCAGAAAGCCCAAAGAAACTCCTGATATCGATGACGTTATTTGGCTACTCCCAAAAGACTACAACACTCACCTTCTCAAGGTCAACTGAAACTCCAGACTCAGAAATAATGTCACCGTGGAAGTGAACCTTATTTATCCAAAAGTGGCTTTTACTGAGCTTAGCATTATGTTGATGCTCTCTTAGTGTATTCATCACGATCTCAAGATGGGTTGCATGGTCGTGTCTCGAGCGTGAACAGATTAAGATATCATCCACAAATACCACCACAAAAGAATCAAGCTAAGGGTGAAAAATCCGATTCATCAGAGCCATAAACAATGTAGGTGCATTCGTAATCCCAAACAGCATGACTAGGTACTCATAGAGACCATACCTGCTCTTGAATTCCGTACGAGGTATGTCTGAAGTCCTGACATGCACCTGGTGATAGCCCGACCTCAAATATATCTTGGAAAACTCCTTTGATCCTCAGAGCTGATCGAAGAGGTCATCAATTCTAGGAAAAGGATACTGATCTTGATTGTCAGCTGATTTAATTTACGGTAATCCACACAAAGACAAAGGGTACCATCTACCTTCTTAGCAAAGAGAACTGGTGATCCCCAAGGAGAAGTGCTGGGATGTATAAAGCCTTTTTCTTCTAGGTCCTCCAACTGACTCTTGAGCTCCAGAAGCTCCTTAGGTGCCATCCTATAAGGAGGAATGGTCACTGGTACTGCTCCTAGTACCATCTCAATGGTAAACTCTACCTCTCGCACTAGAGGTAGACCAGAGAAGTCATTAGGAAAGACATCTCTAAAGTTCTCTACTACAGGAGGACAAGCAGTGGGTTGTAAACCTTGGTCATCGAGATAACGACTGGAAACCTGTGTCGTGACACCACCCAACTTCTGTTGTTCGGGTCCTGCTCTTGTCACACTAAGATCCCATTCTCCCGTATGCACATGTGTGTCGCCCACTGGTGATGTAAACGTCACCCTCTGATGATAGCAGTCAATGTGTTCTCTATAGGGAACTAACTCGTCCATCCCAAGTATTATATCAAAACTTGTCATCCCTAGAACATAAAGTTACAAACGAAAAGGTAACCGCCCACCTCGAGGGGAAAATTATGACAATGGCGAATACCCTCTAAACGGACACCTAATAGGGAATCTAACGTAATCACACCATGATATGACTCAACGTCGAGTCCCAAACTATCCTTGATAGCCTCTGATATGAAAGAGTGAGAAGCACCTATTTCAATCAAAGCAGATACCAATATAGAGGAAAATAAAATTGTACCTCATATAATAGATGGCCCGACATACTACTCCTCCGATGTAGGCTCGACTGCATATAACTGGCTGGTACCACGACCCTGAGTCACAGCCTGACTACCCTGAGCAGACCCACCATGCTGGTGCTGAGATTCAAACGCCTGGTTACCTCTGCCTCGACTGCCACCAGGACCTGACCGCCCGACGATATTCTAGCCGCCTGACTAGCGTGATCCTGCCAATCCCACACCAGATCGTGGAGTAGGTGCAGATCTCTTCTCAGTAGGCACTGGAGAAAAAGTCCTACAGAAACGTTGAAGGTGACCCATCCTGCCACAACCTCTGCATTCCACTGGGTTCCGCGAACAATGCTCCCTGAAGTGTCCCTTCCTCCCGCACTAATGGAAAATATTAGAACTATCTGTGGTGGGAGCCTGACTGCTGCCTCCCCCACGGGAAAATGCACAACGTCTCTTCTTCCCTGAAGAAGACCCACTGGAAGCTTTTGGTGCTGAACCACCCTGGTTCGCACTATACGCTTCCCTCAGATTCCGCTCAGTAATCAGATCTTGGTTAAAAATCTCCAGAATAGATGTCAACCTGAACATGTTTACGTGATACCAGATGGCGTAACTCAACCCATCCTCAAAACGCCTAGCAGCCATCAGATCATCGACATCTAGCGATGGGGCGAAATTCTGTAGCTCGGTGAATCGAGACGAGTACTCCATGACTGTCGTGGTCCCCTGCTACATGTTCATAAACTCCCTAGCTCAGTTAGCTCTCAAGGTCTGGGGAAGAAAAATTCATAAATGACTTCCTAGAAATCTTCCCAGACCAGGTCTCCCTGCTGTCTCGACTGGGTGATGATGTCCCACCACCTTATATCTGAATCGCGTATCATATAAATGACTAATTTGACTCTCCACTTGGGAGGTGTCTCAAGATGTTCAAAGAAGGTCCGGATCGCCTCCAACCAAGACTCAGCAGCAAGAGGTCCGCGATCTCCTGAAAAAGTAGGAGGATGCTATAATTGAAACTCAGGGGTCAACTCTGCCATACTTGGGGCATATTGCACGCCGCCTTGAATATTCTGCATCATCCTCAAGAAACCCTCAAGAAAATGGGCATCGACGCCCATATCAGGAATGAAAATAGGAGCCACGGGTGGCTCGACTGGAAGATCAACTAGCGGATCAGGGCCCACCACCTCAGGAATGTGATCGTCACCGCCTTCCGTACCCGCGACTAGTGGACGTCTCGGAGACATAGTGCCACAAAGCCAAACGAACATCTTAAAAGAAGAAACCAACAAATTAAAGGTTGAACTCTAGAAGCTAAGATAGGTACTAAGCCTTCCTACCCCTAAGATCACCTATCCACACCCATAGTAAATACTTAGTAAAACCTACAACTGGTCAAAATTAACTTAATCCGGTGATATGGAATTTTCCAGCCCATAAGGGCACATACTCCTCATGAACTGAAAGATGACACACACTTGGATTTTATTCCTTATTTACTTGTGCTAATTAAGTATTTGAATTTCCTTTTAATCAAATGATTGGTTTAGTTATAATGTAATTTTTCGATCCATAAGGGCCCATACACCTTATGAACCAAAGAGTGACACCCACTAAAACCACCTCATTCCTAAATTCACAACCTGAAAGAAAGATTTGCACCGTTTCACACACATCAACAAGGCATATAAATAAACAACATGCAATGCTCACTGAAAATTTAAACGTGGCATGGCAATATGGATGTCCTAATCATGTTGTGCCTATCATGATGCATATTGCAATGCATAACCCTCATTTCATCGGGTCGAATAATGAAATACAAATTCCAACCCCGTATGTATCATTAACATCGCAAAACATGTGAAGCACCCAACGATGAAACGGTATCAACAGTAAACAGAAAAATCAATAACAACATAATTTAGGAAACATAGTCTTTACACCGTACATGGGTTCGCGACGCCCAAGAACAACTTATTACCAAGTCCCTAAGCATTCCCATTTTCCAATCAATTGTCGTGAAATAGTAAAGCAAGGAAGAAAAAAAATACTATGATACCACTTTGTGACGTCCTGGACCCGACTGCCCCTCAACCCGAGCCTCGAGCCCGGTTGGCCACATGACCCCTGTCTTGTCTCCCCATAGGCCATGGGCTATCGACTAGCAGTGGGGGTGTAATGGTAAGTTAGTGGGGAGACTGTACCCCCATGTCAGAGTACACAGCAGAATAATAACAAAGTAATAGATAGCAGAAGCACAACTAATGGATAAACCTGAAAAAAGGGGAAACATACAAACCAAAAATAGAAGTAAGGAAACCCTGATAAATATACAAAAGCCTTATAGGCAGTGCCTGATACAAAATGGATGCATGGCATGCTGATACAATGGAAATAGAAGACAAGCATGCTATGCAGTAAGAAAAAAAGAGAACAAAATTAGTCCACGAGCATCCCTATCCAACCTCGGTCCTCTGGTGTGGAACTCTAGCTAGAACATATATATAGACATTAGCAACCTGAAATAGGGCCCTTACCCCAACTATTAACTATAGCAGAAAAGTCTACACGGGTGCCCAGGGGGCCGCCCGGGTAGGGTGTGAGACAAGTCTTAGTAGGCCACCACCAACAGTGTCTACGTTTAATCTAAAACGGTGATCGCAAGTAAACAATTTGTATTAGACTGCAAGAAAGTAAAGCAAAGTAAATAGCAACCTTCCCGCTCAGGTTCCGGGAGGACACCTGGCGGGTCTACCTGCTTCAGCTCATAGATGGTATGTGTGAATGAGTCACCTGCTTATTTAGAGAGATATATATATATATACATATATATATATATATAATACGTTGGATAGGACCGGGATGGAACTCACATATGTCCTTAACCTAGTGGCAGCGCTCTCGAGCCTACCCCTGGCCCAACCTTGGGGAAACTCTAACAGTATATCCCCATCCCGAAGGCTTAATAATTAATACAGGGAGCTCTCACAGTCTACCCTTAGCCCAAAGTCGTAACATAGGAGATCTCTCATGGTCTACCCCTGGCCCGAAGCTGTATCATTTAATTAGGGGAGCTCTCACGGTCTGCCCCTAGCCCGAAGCCGCGTCATATGGGTGCTCTCACAGTTTACCCCTGGCCCAAATCTTAATCATTTAATTAGCATAGTTTATAAGGCATACACTTCTTATAACATTCATATCAATAAAACATGGCATTTACATCTCACAATATCACATAATCACATTTTAAGCAAACATGAATTTAAAATAATAAGAGGGGTTTAGGGTAACTCATCCTAGCCAATCCCTAACCAAACCATCCCATTTGCCTCACATGGAAAATGGCTTTCAATACATATCCATAATGTCCAAATGTGAAAAAAGGCTAAAACTCAAGGTATAAAACCTATGGGTGTCCATACCAGGTCCATACGGTACCCAAACACCCAAATGAGGGTAGTTCTCATAACCTCCTATCAGAAGGGTCATTTAGACTATAAGAAGTCAGTATTAATAAGAGTTTTGGTGAAAGTCAAACCTCGGCACGACGGTATAAACCCAGAAAGACCAAAAACCAAAATAAAAACCACTTGACTACCTACCATAGTGCTGTAGACGTAGGCTCACATGATATCGACCTCATATTTACAAAAAGTTAGGAGAGATCTGAGTTCTAGTCCAATGCCCTGAAAATAGGGCATATGAGCCTACATCAAAATAGCGAAGAGGATACCACAATTCATCGAGGAAAGAAGGCCAAGTGTGGTAAACCTTACCTTAGGTTGTCCAACGGCTTCGACGGATCGAGGATGGGACATTGAATGAAGAAACCACAAGGAAATGAGAGGGAGAGGAGATTGAAGCTCAAAGAAGGGATCCCCTTCTGTTTCTAGCTTCTGGAACCAAAAACAAAGGAAAAAAGATCTTAACTAAACTTAAGGGAAAAGTGTAATTTCACCATATACAGGGTCGCACGGTTTAGGCACATGGTTTACCCAAACCGTGTGCAAACCGTACGCACCCCACTACCTTCAGAATGCAGGGTTGCATGGTTTATCCAAACCATGCTACTTTACTATTAATGTTGTGCGCAAACCGTGTGCCTCAGTCTACAACTCAAAATCTCAAACTCTCGGGCTCCGAACAAGCCCCAGACACTCCCTAAACCTTCCTTAGGATGTTACACACATTAAAAAGCTTAAAGGAAAGATTTGAAATCAAAACTAATGATCCGTACCTTTTCCAAAGAGTCGGGTCATTACAATTTCATTTACTTTTAATATTTTAATATGCAAAAGAAATGAAACTAAGGTTCATGGGTACGTACGACCTACCATCTAATGAACAATGCATTTCATTTATTATCTCACAATATTATATATTATTATAAATAAATATATTACAAATAAATATTTTATATAAATCATGTTTTAAATTTTGGATATGATTAAATAATTAACTATTTTAGAGGAATTAGAAATGACACTCCAAAACATACTAAAAAACTAGGCAATTACACTCGAAATAGTAAAAATAGTGAAATATTGTTATCAAATAGGTAATAAGATGTTATAATAAGATCATATATGAAATAATAAATAATATTGTTGTTCTATAATAAGTTATTAACATGTTTAATCAATAATTCAATACGTTAACCACCACCCAACGCAATAGGAGGAATAGGTAAGGGATTATTGTCTCACTTTTCTTTCAGTGAGAAGTACATAATTATCAAAACATATTTCCTTTATGCAGTGTATCTAATACCCAAATTGATATATTATATCATGAATTCTTTTTTATTCATGGTATTTATAGATTAAATTTTAATTATACCATCCAACTGGTTTTCATTTTCAAATTTCTACATGATAAAATATATCTTTGGCATATCACCTTCTTTTATGATTGGTAACTTTCCCTTTAAACAATCACCTAATTATGATATTTTTTGTGGTAAATTATACTTGTGAAATATCCATAATCTCATTAAATGTATATTATTATTTCTTAAACCATATATCATTATACATACAGTCTTCACTTTGACAGTTATTTGATTAACTGGGAAATTATTGATAAATCTGTATCTTTTATTAAATATGGATATTTGATAATGAACATTGTTCATGAATAAAATATATTACTTGATATATGAGGAATTATTTAGAATGTTATGAAATAGGTGCGACCTGATTATAAATAACCCCTCTATGGATCGATTGTCTCATGAGATGAATCAATTCGCCAAATTAGATGGGTTTTACCCGATATGTAATAACGTCTTTTGAAAGGTCTTGACAGTAAAGGTAAAATGTACCTAGGAAACATGGAATCCAAAAATTAATAATTTACCTCATTTAGACTCAGTTCTTATTTAAATATCATATTTTTTCGTTGAAATATCTATGGTTTAATTCTATTCTCTTTTTATTGATTAAATGACACGTGTTTTGATTTCTTAACTTGGAATATTGATTATGACTCATCTAGTTATTTGAGTGTCATGTGTTATCAATTATTTACCATAATGTGTTTATTAAACTAATTAATTAATATATAATTCCTATTTACTTAAACTTACTGAGAATTTATACTCACCCTTAGTATGTTTCCTTTCCCATGTTTATGAACACGAAACCTCTTAATAAGCTTTATAGGATGCATCTTATTTAATTTTATTATGTATCATTTTTTATTTTCTATTAAAAAATATAATATGTGTATCATGTAAGAAATATTTGTTTCCAAAACTTATAATATATTTTTTTCCTAGGAATTTTAAGCTTGTATGTATGCTAATTTATTAAATTAATGCATCAACTTTGGGCTTCTGGTTTCGAGGAATTACAGTTGGTATCCGAGAAGGTTTAGAAGAATCCTTGAAAACTATATTTATAAAACATATATTATAAAACATTACACTAAGATAGTATTTGAGTAAAATTATATAATAACATCCTATAATTTTGGTAAGGTAGAGATTTTTTGGGTCTTCATAGAAATACATCATTATCTAGATACTACATGTGGATGTGGTTCAGGAACATATGTTCCTAGGGGTAAAACATTTGAAAAGGTGTGTAGGGTCTTACTCTATGTAACTTGGTACAAGACAATGGGCCTTACTGGACACCTATTTTGAATCTCCCATGGGATATTCATAGGATAATTTACATTTTATTTAAAAACCATTTTGAAGATTTGAATGTAATGATATCCCCAAAGAAACAATTTGTATTATTATAAGACCAGTTATGGAAACTATTTTCAATTTATGATTATTATTTCACATGTTTTAGTATTGGAAATTTTGTTATATAATGTTATGATTTAATCTAGTGTATTATATTTTTTATAAATTGATCTTGGAAGGAAGAATGGTATCTGTACTCATGGAATATATATATATTTCTCTGCTGAGAACACCAATATAGTTGGTATTGGAAATAAGAATATTTTTGAAATATTATGATGTATTAATTTGGTTATAACACATAAGCTTGACTATATGGGAAACCCTGTTTCACAATGATATTCTATGATGTTGGATCTCTTTGTGTGATAGAGGCCCCCATAGTTTTGGGGGATTACTAATCTAATTGCGTCTGAGCCATAGAATAACTATTTGGAGAAGATATTAATGAAATTAGGATTTGGTGAAATGGAAAAGGTTAAAATTTTAGTATATTTTCTAAATTTTTATGTGGATAAATGGTAGTCATTGATCCAAAATACTATAGAGGAAGATGAAATAAAACTCATTAAATGAATAAATATTAAGGAGAAATTCTTTGATAAATACTTCCCTCAAGTGAAAGATAGAGATTAAGATAAAGTTACATATTTTAAATAAAAATGATGATGAAATTGTTATAGAGTATGAAGATACCCTTAATAGGTTATCAAGGTATTCTGTGGATTTTACATGCAACATAGAATGATTGATCCGATCATTAATGCACATAAGAAACATATCTAAAGGGTGTTTTTGTCTCAATCATTTTATTCATATGATGAAATATTTTTATGTGATACAAAGATATGGAAGCAATTATCCAAGTCCTATGTTTTCAAAGGCATTAAAGAGAAGAATTGGAATGAAGAGTTGATAACATATAATGTGAAGAGGGGAAGGATTGATTTCCCACATGTGATAACAATGGAAAGAATCACCCTATTAAATTCATGGAAGGATTGAGAGATTTTTATAAGTGTGGAAAAAAGGGTAACCCTGAAAAATAATGCAAATAGAACAAGGAAAATGCTATTATTTAGTGTTACAACTGTAAGGTTATGGGGAATTATGAAAATAAATTCTCCAAGAATAAATAGTATATAAATTAAATGAATTTAAGGGGTTAATGTCAATCATATGTTATTGACACAACTGATGTGAAATAATTAATGAACATCAGTATTAGGATCTATGAAATATAATTTAAATGTAGTTTATTTATGATGTTCTCACCATATGATTTATGAAATATATAATTATTTTACTAGAGTATTTTTCGATAAGGATTTGAGATTATATGCTGAATTGTACTTAGAAAATATATTCACTGTAATGTTTATTTGGATATGAAATGGTTGAGGGGAAGATAAGACTTAATATTTTACTAATGGTAACAAAATGATATTTGGATAAATAAATTATTGGTTTGGATAAATTAAATTGGATAAGTGACAACTTTAATGGAACTATGTAATAATTTATTGATGAAGTGGTTTATGTCATCATTGATATTTTTTTCATCATTTATTCAATTAAGGAATATATCCAATAATCTATATTCTATTTAAGGAATAATAAGAATGTATGTTTTCTATAATATTTTTTTGGAAATTTATTCTATTAACATATTTCAATACAATACATGATAAAGGTCTTCACATATTCAGTATGTAATGATTAAAGATCCACTTCATGTAGATTGATGGCTAATGAGAAGTTTGTTTTGTAAATTCAATGACCATCTTCTAAAAGTGTTGGATCATAACCATTTTGAAAAGTTGACCATTAATGAAAAAGTTTATGTTTATCATTGAGCGAGGATTTAGAGATTAATGTATCAATTCACTATATAATGTATATTGTTCCAAGATATGATGTAGAAATAATTCAAGTCCCATTAAAAGAAAATATTATGTTTATAGAAACTTATATTTTTAATAATATTAGAGTTTGAAATAATTAATCAACTATAGGAAAACATTCATAAAAAGATGATTCCATATTATCATAATTTTCGATGATATCAATGACCATTTTCATTATAGTGTTTTAGGTCTTTTTGATCATCAAAATTCATCTGAACGAGTTCTCTATCACTCTCCATCATAACTTGATTATTATATTTTTATTTCATATCTAGTATTCATTTCCCACATATGTTCTCTTAATAGGAAACCTAATTACATGACCATTGTACTTACCTTTATTTCTTATTAAAGAAATTTGTTATAAACCCTCTTTATGATTTGGATTTTTTGACAATAGTTTATTTTCACAAATAAATCCCTTGATTATCGAGTTCAATATTAAATTGTGAGGATGTTATTTATTTAAGGTGTGGATAATGTAACACCCCAAGACTTAACAATATTATCTGTTTTAGCATAATTTTTTTTCCTATATTGCATTATATTAAAAAAAATTAAGCTTATTTTACACACAACATGAATTTTAGCTTTCTCTATACAGAACATTGAATTTAGTTTGTGTTACATGCAAGAATGACTTTCCTTTGTGGGTTATATAGCACGTAAGACCGAGTATTACCAAACAATAATATAATATTAAAAATGTTATTATTTAATATAATAAGATAAAATCTAGACATTAAAGTGATCATCATTAATAGTATTAAATAAAAAATAAAATTTAGGGTTTAATTTATTGGATGAATATTAATTTGAAATACATATAAGAACTAATCGAATATATAGAGAATGTTTTTATAAAAAAACTATTTTTTTCCTCAATAAGTCAATTTATCAAAATAAATTACATTAATTGAAATTATTGAGTTTCATTAATGTATTATATATATTATATATTCAATAAAATATCTTTTACATTCATCAAATACTATTTATATGTATAAGATTATTGAAAACCTAATATTACACATAAAAACACATATTTTTATAAAGGAAACTTTATCTCCTTTTAATGGAAAACATAATTTTATTCCGAATATTTAAAATTTAATGAATTATATATGAGAAAATAAACATCATTTTTGAAATAAAAGTCTCAAAATTTGGTTAGGGGAACTTTTGGTAAATTTCTGTGAAGTTTCATTTTTATGAACAATTAAAAATACTGAATTTTATTTTAAAACTGATTTCTCCTCTAATTTATTTATAAGGTTAAATTTTGTTTCTATTTGTTTTAAAATAAGATTAGATCTATTATACATAAATTTATAAAATATAGTTCATTTAAAGAAATTTCACTTTGAAATTGGATATAGTAACTTAGAAAATGTTTGAATGTTTTTACTTTAAAACCTATATTGTCATCCCGTATATGGGATTATATTTATATAGATTTCTACCAATTATGTTTTTGGAATTTATAAAATTTGATTCCATATATGTAATTGTAATATTTTTTAATTTATAATATGGTAAAATTAGTTTTGACCAAAAATATTAGTGATAATGATTAAAATTAAGTAAAATAATTAAGAGAAAAAATAGCTTAACAAAGGACGAAACCATAAACATAAGGCCACAAATAACCTAGAAAGTTTCAAAAAATCCATTGCATTCCCATATTTTGACACTATAATCGCTTGGATATAATTGTTTCCATTATTTGATCCATTTTTCATAGGAAAAGTGTGGGTCAAATTTCCTTTTAAAATATTTACAAGAATCTCACTCCTCCACCACTATAAAAAAGGAACACTCACCCCTACCAATTACTCACACATCTCGAGCACTTTTTCTCACCCAAAATATTCTCAAATATGATCCCAAAATATATCTCTTCAACCTAAAATCCTCAATTTGGTTATAAATCCCTCCATTGATTCCCTTTTGAGAAAATCAAAATGATTTACCCAAAGAAGAGGAAACATCCTTCATCAAGCTCATTTCTATTATTTTCAATCTCCACCCCTAAAATATTCTTATTCTAATATTATATAATAAAATCAATATAATAAATTATCTGATACCTTTTTATGTAAATGGATCTACTTTCTGTCATAACCCGCCTTCATCAAAAGGTGGTAAGGGACAACAGATTTACAGACCCTTACTTCTCTAAGTTGAAGGAGGGATAATGACCCTCGAGACCCTCCTTCAATAGGTCCCGGAGTGGCGACTAGCTCTAAGGGTATATAATCACACACAAGATGGAAGGAATTACCCTTTTTATTCTAATAGGATCGGGAGATAAGATAGTAAATCCTAAATAACACCAAAAGCTAAAGGTAAAGGTAAATCCCAGAGTAAACCATTCCCAAATGCATGTTAAAAAGTAAAAGATACAAGTCACAAGAACTCCAAAAAGAAAGTACCAAGAAAAGGAAAACGATAACAGAAACTACCCCAACGTCCAAGCTAGTACGGTCCCGCACGATCCCTGAAGTCCTCCTAGAAAGCGAAAATAAGTTTATATATATAGGGTGAGCATAAAAGTATACTCAGTAGGGAAAACCAAAGAATCTTGTGCACCAGTGGAGATGCATCCTAATGCCCAGTGATAAAAAGAGATAACCAAAACATCTATCAAGGTAAACTACACACCCAAGAATCACCAAGTTACACTCCCCAAATAATGCAATTCAAGTAATGTATAATAATAGCACATTCACATTTGGGCACCCCATGGAACTTTCCCACTGGTTATTCAAGACATCCTATGCATCGAAACAATCCTGCCATTCTCATGGAAGACCCACTGCCACACCCGCCCGCACACACCTGGGCCACAACCACACATCCTGCCCGCAAACAGCTAGGCCACAACCACCATCCCACCCACAAACACCTGGGCCACAACCACCATGCGTAACCACGCCTGCAAACACCAAGGCCAGAATAACTACTACCACGCCCGAAGACACCTGGGCCTCATCCCGAAGATTCTTGGAAATAACCTGCCCGCACACACCTGGGCCAACCACCAAAACTACCCTACCCGAAGAATCTTGGACTATATTGGACCTCGGCCCATCACATCCAACCCAAAGAGTCTTAGGCTATTCGGGAATGGGAGCATAAAAGGAGCTAAAAACCATCCAATGAGAGGAGTGTTGGAAAAAACACCCTCCCCCATGGAATCGAGGTGTTCGACACTAAGTGCTCAACTTGGGTGGGGTGTGAATAAGGAAACATAAAAACTACAGATATATGTATAGTTAACAATCACTCATCCCAACCTATGGTTCCCAAAGCCAACCCAAGCATAACACTTTTGTTACTATTCATTCATAAAATAAGCCACAACACCCAAGTCCAAGTCATGACTCATTCCCACAACCAATTCCCCGTTTAACCCATTCTTAGTTTCATGTTCAAGTGATCCCGTTTAAGTAAATTCTAAACTACTGGGAAACTAACAGGCATAACCACAGGCCAGGAAAAGAGAAACAGCCAAACAGTAATTTAGGAATTCACACACGGTTCTCTTGGGAAGTCACACCAACAAAGGGATAAGTGAGATCCCTCAAAGTACTGGAACCAAACCAAGCCTCGAGATACAACCCCACACCATTTCAGATTCACAACCAATAACTATTCCATAGCAGAGGATCCCATCCTCTCCCACATGATCCCTCAAGCATTAAACAAAACAAGAGACCTACTACCAAAATAGAGTGGGAAACTTCCAGTTTCAAGAACATCATTCATTAGGTTCTTCTTTCTGTTTGTTAACTGGGGTGATCAAACATGGGTTCTTGTTTTACTAAACATCCATTTAAACCAAAATGAGTTTAGGTGACTAAACAATTTCATGTTATAGTTATATAGTCATCACAAAAAACAAGGGTTCATTAGGATGCAAGAAAAGACTACCAACGACCATGATTTTCAGTGAGCACGAGCCCATACAGTTCAGATCATATATCAACATAAAAGAGTATATCAGAATAGCGATCACACCCCATTCAATCTTTAAAGGTCCATTCATTATCTTCATTAAGTTTGGTTCCATAAATCCCCATAGAAACAATATCATACCCACCCTGCATGATACACAGTAAGGAGAGACAAAGGAAAACCCCTACTTGGTTGATCAAGGATCGAAGTTCTTCTCTACGTGCCAAGAATTGGGGATGTGCGACTGGCTGGGGAGGAACGTCGGGGACTCCAAGGGTGAGCAGAAAATCTTTGGTATAGGTGCACCACTTGCCTTGGTAAGGGGAACTCCAAATGCACCAGGAAGAAGGAAAACCAGCCAAGAGGAAAAGAGAAAGTAGAAGAATAAATTCCCATGCGATATATAGATAAGATCCCATTGTTACGGGAAATGGGGATTTTAACAGCTTTAAAGTCAGATCGTGGTTCCCCACGTGGTTGGGTGGTTACACATGATGGGATTAATTGTTATTTAATGATCCTTATCGGGAATAAAAGGCGGTAACAGTTTTGATTTTAAATGATTTTATATAAACAGAGGGGAATGTTACACGGACACACAACTGGGTTTGTTGAGGGTCTCCCCTATTAGGAATTTGAATCATTGAGTATGGGCTAAAAGAAAACGCCCTTGAACCACATCAAAGGATAAAATGGGTAAAAGTGGTATTACAGGAGAAACTACAGAAGAAAAACCCGACAAGGATGGGTGGCACCGATCGTGCCACACACCGATCGTGTCACACTGGTCAGTGGGGCACAAATCGGGTCGCACCGATTGGGTGCCCACCGATCAGTCGCACGCCGATCGGTCGCCCACCGATCGGTCACACACCAAGAAGCCACCCTTAGGATCCAGATTTTGGAAAAGGGGTGGACCATGAGGCCCTGGGGCATCACATCATATACCTCTCAAACTATTCTTTCCCTCGAGAATTAAAACCAAGCCAGAAGAAAAGAGAGGGTCCGAACAACCACCTTAAAAGATACCTCTCAGGGGTGAACCTCCTCGACATCTAGAAACACCTCTCCCTTAAGAAACCATGCATCATTACGGGTTCAAGTTGTCCAGTCAAATGGGTTAGGGATTTTCTTCATCCATGTCATGATACGATCCGCTTTGGGCGACACTGACTCGCCCACACGGGTTTAATCGCATACACCTTAATGCGTCTTGATTAGGTATCAAGTCCTCCCCTCCCCACAGTTAGGACATTTCACATGCATCTAGAGAATAGGTAAGAACATACATTCCATAGTTAACAAGGTAAAGTATTCCATCATAAACAAGTACAACAAAATGGGACAAAACTCATAACAGGTATGGGTACTGGGCAGACAACTCTGTCTCCCATTCCTAGGTACTTTCCTCGAGCCTGCCATGCCTCCACGCCACATGAGCCAAACGGATGGTTCATCCTTGGAGCACCTTCTCCTCATGATCCTCGATCCTCACTAATCTTTCCACAATGGTCACATCGTCCTTGATATCTAGCTTTCCCTAGTCGAGGATGTGTAAATCATCATGTAGATACTTTCAGAGATGTGAAACATGGAATATGTCATGTATCCTCAGTAGTGGCGGTGGTAACGCTAGCTGATAATCCACTTATCTAACCCACCACAACACTTTGAAGGGTCCGATGAATCTGGGAGAAAGCATACTCCCCCTACCAAGCCTCCATTGTCCATGCCGAGGGGAGACATTCAAGAACACGTGCTCCCTGACCCTGAACTCCAAGGGTCTCCTCCTATTATCGACATATGACTTCTTTCGGCACTGTGCCACATTAATACTATCCCGTATAAGTTGAATCTTCTATGTCATTCTCTGCACCACCTCTGGTCCAAGAACACATGTTTCTCCAACCTCGGTCCGGCACACGGGTGAGCGACATGGCCTTCCATACAAGGCTTCGAACGGAGCCATGCCAATGCTAGAGTGATAGCTATTATTGAAGTAAAGAACTACCAGAGGCATGTTTCGCACCCACGATCCCCCAAAATCTAGTATATATGCCTGAAGCATGTCCTCCATTGTTTGGATGGTGCGCTCTGTCTGTCCATCTGTCTCAGGGTGAAAAGCAGTGTTAAGACATAGTTGGGTGTCAAAATCATGCTGCAATCCTCTCTAGACTCATGAGGTAAATCGTGCATCTCTATCCGAGACAATGGATATTGGAACTCCATGCAACTAAACCACCTCATCCACATACCTCCATGCTAAGACTTCCACTACACTTGACTCCCTGATCGCCAGAAAGTGAGCCGATTTCATCAACCAGTCCACCACTACCCAGATAGTGTCGCAGCCTCCTTGAACCTTGGGTAGCCCTGTGACGAAATCCATCAAAATGTCATCCCACTTCCACTTGGGGACATCCAGAGTCTGCAAAAAGCCGCCTGGAACACGGTGTTCAACCTTCACCTACTGACACACTAGGCACCTGACCACGAAATCTTCCACCACCCGCTTTACCCCGGGCCACTAGAAATGACCCCTCAAGCCCCAGTACATCTTGGAAACTCTCGGGTGCACTGCCAGGGGTGAGTTGTGGAACTCACTAAGAACCCTCCACACATCTCCTATGGGACAAACAACTTCCATCAGAAAAGAAACTGGTTCTTACCATCCTCTGTATATCCTTCGAGAGCATCACCTTGGATAACCCGATCACGCAATACTTCACTTCTTGAGTATCCCCACTGGGACTCCTCCACCTGTCGTAGTAGAGAAGACTGCACTGTCATCTGATACATGCAACCCCTACCACCACCCATCCTTGCATCTGGGTTTAGGGCATCTAACTCCCCCATCGCCTTCCAATCATCTTCCAACTTCCGAACGACATCCTTATATGACTTCCTACTCAAGGAATCAACAACCACATTCCCCTTTCCTGAGGTGTGGGAAATCATGAAGTCGTAGTTCTGAAGGAACTCCACCCACCTACGCTGCCGCGAGTTTAGGTCCCGCTGGGAGAAGATACACTTCAAGCTTTTGTGATCAGTAAAGACCAAGAAGCGCTCCTCGACGAGGTAATGTCACTAAAAATTTAGTGATAACACAACCGATGAAAACTCCAGATCATGGGTTGAATAGTTATGCTCATGGGGAAATAACTGTCTAGAACCATAAGAGATCGCCCCTTGCCTTTGGATCAACACACATCTGAGGCCTTGCCCTGAAGAATCACAGAACACCTCATATGCCGCCCCTTCTTCTGGAAACCTTAGCACTGGGGAACTCACCAACTTCTCCTTCAGATAGATAAAGGCTACTTCACACTTCCCATTCCACACAAAAGCCTGGTCCTTCTTGGTCAAGGCTATCAAAGGTGCCACAACTCGGGAGAATTAGGGCACGAACCTCCGATAGTAACCTGCCATACCTAGGAAACTACGGACTTCTGTCATGCTATTGGGTGATGCCCAACAAACAACTACATCGACCTTCGATGGATCCACTACTATCCCCTGATCAGACACTACGTGCCCAAAGAAATGCACTTCTCATGTCCAGAACTTGCACTTGGACAATTTCCCATAAATCTGGTGCCATCGGAGGACCCCCAAAACCGTTTTCAGGTGCTCTGCATGATCCTCCTTTGATTTTGAGAAGATCAGGATGACGTCAATAAACATGACTACAAACCGATCCAGATATTCCCAAAATACAGAGTTCATGAGCCCCATGAACACAGCTAGAGAATTTGTAACGCCAAACAACCTGACAAAAAACTCAATGTGCCCATATCTGCACCTTAAGGAAGTCTTGGAGATATATCCCTCCTTCACCCTCACTTGGTGATATCCAGACCACAGATCGATCTTCAAGAACCAACCTGCTCCCCTCAGTTGATCAAAGAGATCGTCTATCCTCAGGAGAGGGTAGAGATTCTTGACCATCACTTGATTCAGCCTCCTGTAATCTATGCACAGTCTTAGACCACCATCCACCTTCTTCGAAAACAATACAGGAGCACCCCATAGGGACGCACTTGGCCGAATAAAACCCTTCTTTATCAGATCATCAATCTGGATCCACAACTCCCACAAATCAGAAGGTTCCATCCTGTAGGGAGCCATCGAAATCAGACGGGCACCAGGTTGCAAGTCTATCTCGAACTCAACATCACATCAAGGGGGTATAGTCGCAAACTCTTTGGGGGAGACATCCATAAACTCATTGATGATCCCCGAGACTTCCAAAATCTCTGCATCCACCGACTCTACTGATAGTTCATCTAATTGGGAAAGAAGGGGATCTTCTCGTCTGCTGCTTTTCTGACAAACCTACTCACCGATAAAAGTTACACATCGTCAACCCAAATCTGAAAACACAACCCCTCCTCCGAAGCAGTCAATGAAGGCACATACAATGAACAAACAATTGATGCCTAGGATGAAATCTTAGGGTTGTATCTGTAGGAGTAGAAGACCTCTGATAGACTGATGTGGCCCTATCATCAGTCTACACCCTCAGCAAACATAAAGCAAGTCGGTCTAACTTCTGACTGGTGTGCTCAGCACTAGGGGCACTGAAAGCCTCTCGACGTCTAAACCCAGGGCACGGGCCATACTGGGTGTAACAAAGGAGTGCAAAGCTCCTGTATCTAATAATGCATAGGCAAGAGTACTAAACAAGCTTATCATACCTCGAACAACTTCTGGCCCTGCTGGAACCGCCTCCTCTGCGGCGTGCAACTGTCCATGCCCAGCTCCCCTGCCACTCGGCTATCGGCCGCCTCCCCGAACGCACCCTGGTCGAGGTCCCTGAGGGGCACCCTGGGGTCGACCTCCTCCTACCACATCTGGTCTTAGAGGGGCGGGACCCTGCAGTCCCTACTGCTGCTGCTGAAGGGGCCTAGCTAGAAACTGATGCGGCTGAGGTGGGCGCTGAACCTGCCCACCCCCGCTGTACTTTACTATGTATGGGAACTGATTCTGAAGGTTTCCATGGCTCCCACAGATGAAGCACCTCGGTCCTGTGCCTGAAATAAAATGGCGGGGACCAGGGGATCAGAACTGGAACTGTTGAGGCCTGCTTCCTGCTGGTCGAAACCTAGAGGGTCTTGAAGCTAGAGACCTACTACTGACAGACTTCCCCTTTGACGAGCCCAACTGGATTCCCTCTCATGATGCACCTCCCAACGTGTGCATCCTTTTCACCAATTCAGCATTCTTCTGGACCTCTAAGTAGGTCGGTATGGTGAAGGGAGTAACAACATACTAATGAGAAGGTCAAAGTACCTCCTCCAAACGTCTCGCCCGAGACTCCTCATCCGGAAAGAGGTCGTGAGAAAAGAAAAGGATATGCTTGAAGTTGATCCCCAATTCTGTCACGGACATGCTCCCCTACTGGAGGGAGAGTATCTCATGCCTCTTCTCATCCTTCATCGTGGAAGAGAGGAATTCCACCCGGAACTCCTTCTCGAAGTCCACCCACGTAACCTCAGTCTCATTCATCTCCCCAAGATAAAGCGTCCACCACTGACGCACTACTCCTCACATCTAGATGATGGCTAAAGGAACCCAGTACTCTGTCAGAGCCCGAATCAAGACGAAGGCTATCACTAGCTCCTCGAGCCAGCTCTCAGTCACCACATCTGAGATGCTACCCTCATACTTCCAAAGGGTCTGCCGCTGAAAGGCATGAAGCGTCCTCTACCACTGATTGTACTCCTCTCAGTCAACCCTTTGTTGATCATCCAAAACAACCTACATGGCCTTAATCATCTTCAATACTTGTGGCCGTCTCCCTGGTCCCATAGATTCAAGGTAAACAAGGAATTCCTAAGCCTGAGTATTTTAGAATATTTTTCTTAAATTTTCTTCTTAGACTTCTTGTTCATTTTAAGTCCCAAAAATACCCATAAAACACAAGAAAACAAGTCATTATGATGGATGTACCTTTCCTAGGGTCTCTACCCTGCAATCAGTGTAGCCTAACTTGGTCGTTCGGTGGGTCCAGAGTCATTGCATCGGATCATGGGGGGACCTAAAATCACATGTCCTTGCCGGTCTTCCCTGGCCTATTTCATGCACTAAGATCACCCAAAACTATTTCCCTACCATCCCATGAAATCCTCACGGAGCCTAACTCCAGAATCAATCCTATCTCTCAACCATCCTCTGATACCATTCTGTCACAACCCGCCTTTACCAAAAGGAGGGAAGGGACAACAGATTTCTAGACCCTTCCTTCTTTAAGTTGAATGAGAGATAATGACCCCTCGAGACCCGCCTTCAACACGTCGCAGAGTGGCGACTAGCACCAAGGGTATAGAATCACAAACAAGATGGAAGGCATTAACCTTTTTATTCTAATAGAATCGATAGATAAGATAGTAAATCCCAAACAACACCAAAAGATGAAGGTAAAGGTAAAACCCAAATCAAACCATTCCTAAATTCATGTTCAAAAGTAAAAGAAACAAGTCACAAGAACTCCAAAAAGTAAGTACCCAGAAATGGAAAACGACAACAACAAATGCCCCAACATCTGAGCTAGTACGGTCCTGCACGTTCCCTGAAGTCCTACTAGAAACCTGAAAGCAGTTTATATACGTAGGGTGAGTGTACAAGTATACTCAGTAGGTAAAACCAAGGACTCTCATGCACAAGTGGAGAGTCATCCTAATTCCCTATGAGAAAAAGAGATAACTAAAACGTCTAGAAAGGTAAGCTATCCACCTGAGCCCCATAAAGGTACACTCACCAAATAACACAAGTCAAGTAATGTATTGTTATAGCACATCGACATTTGGGTACCCTGCGACACTTTCCCACTGGTTATTGAAGAAATCCAACACATCGAACCAATCCCACCATTATCATCGCAGTCCCACTGCCACACCCGCCCGCACACACCTGGGACACAACCGCACATTCGAACCACAAACACTTGGGCCCCAACCACTATCCCTCCCAAAAACACCTGGGCCACAACCACCATGCATAACCATTCCCACAAACACCTGGGATAGAATAACTTCTGCCATACCCGAAGACACCTGGGCCTCATCCAGAAGATTCTTGGGAACAACCTTCCCACACACACCTGGGCCAACCACCACAACTACCCTACCTGAAGAATCTTGGGCTATAATGGACCTCATTCTATCACAACCTACCCGAAGAGTCTTGGGCTATTCAGGAAAGGGAGAAGAAAAGGAGTTAATAACCATCCACTCATAGGAGTGTTGGAAAAAACACCCTCCCCCAAGGAATGAGGGTGTTCGGCACTAAGTACCCAACTTGGGTGGGGTGCGAATAAGAAAACAGAAAAACTACAGATATATATATAGTTAACAAGAACTCATACCAACCTAGGGTTCCCAAAGCCATCCCAAGCATTACACCCTTGTTACTATTCATTCATGAAATTAACCACAACACTCAGGACCAAGTCACGACTCATTCCCAAAACCAATTCCCCGTTTAACCCATTCTTAGTTTCATGTTCATGTGATATTGTTTAAGTAAATTCTGCACTACTGGGAAACCAACAGGCATAACCACAGTCTAGGAAAAGAGAAATAGCCAAACATCAATTTAGGCTTTCACACCCGGTTCTCTTGTGAAGTCACAACAAAAAAGGGATAAGTGAGATCCCTCAATGTACTGTAACCAAACCAAGCCTCGAGGTAAAACCCCACACCATTTTAGATTCACAAACAACAACCATTTCATAGTAGAGGATCCCATCCTCACCCACATCATACCTCAATCATCAAACAGAACAACAGACCTACTACCAAAATAGATTGGGAAACTTCCAGGTTCAAGCACATCATTCATTAGGTTATTCTTTCTGTTTGTTAACCGGGGTGATCACACAGGGGTTCTTGTTTTACTGAACATCCATTTAAACAAAATTGAGTTTAGGTGACTAACCAATTTCATGTTACGGTTATATAGTCATCACAAAGGACAAGGGTTCATTAGGACGCAAGAAAAGACCACTAACGGCCGTGATTTTCAGTGAGCACGAGCCCATACAGTTCCCAACATATATCAACATAAAAGAGTACAGAAGAACATCGATCACCCCCATTCATTCTTTAATGATATTTTCATTATCTTCATTATGTTTGGTTCCATCAATCCCACAGAAACAATAGCATACCCACCCCACATTATACACAGTAAAGAGAGACGAAGGAAAAACCCGACTTGGTTGATCAAGGATCGATGTTCTTCTCCACGCGCCAATAACTGGGGATGCACGACCTGTTGGGGAGGAACGTCGGGGACTCCAAGGGTGAGCAGAAAAGCTTCGGTATAGGTGCACAACTTTCCTGGGGAAGGGGGACTCCAAACTCACGAGGAAGAAGGAAGACCAGCCAAGAGGAAAAGATAAAGAAGAAGAATAAATTCCCATGCGATATATAGGTAATATCCCATTGTTATGGGATATGGGGATTTGAACGGCTTTAAAGTCAGATCGTGGTTCCCCATGAGGTTGGGTGGTTATACACAATGGGATTAATTTTTATTTAATGATCCCTATCAGAAAAAAGGTGGTAACAGCTGTGATTTTAAAGGATTTTATATAAATAGAGGGGAGAATTATGTGGACACATAGCTGGGTCCGTTGAGGGTCTCCACTCTTAGGAATTTGAATCATTGACTATGGGCTAAAAGAAAATTCCCTTGAACCACTTCAAAAGGATAAAAGGGCTAAAAGTGGTGTTATAGGAGAAACTGCAGAAGAAGAACCCGACAAGGCCGGGTGGCACCGATCATGTCTCACCGGTTGGTGGGGCACCGATTATGTTGATCTAATCGGGTGCACACTGATCGGTCGCACATCGATCGGTCACGCATTGATCGGTCGCACGCCGATCAGTCGCCCACCGATCGGTCGCACCGATCAGTCGCACACCGATTGGCCAAACGCCGGTCGGTCGCACTCCGAGACGCCACCCTTAGGATCCAGATTTTGGCAAAGGGGTGGACCATGAGGTCCTGGGCCATCAAACCTTCAATCACGTACCCATCCATCCAATAGAAAATGAACAACCATTTGTGTCTGCGGCAAACTACCGCCACATGAAAACATGATTATTCGTTTTTCCTTTACCGCCTATCAGTATAGGAATTATGATGGAAATTATATTTATAAATGATATATATTATAAATATATAATTTATTTTTTCTTATTTAATTTTAATATAACACATACTCAAATTCTTTCTATTTTTTATAAATAACATAACATCGTTTGTTGAGGTGTGGACTATTTCCTCTTCAAAGAGATGTGATTTGTTCATATTATACATGGAATGCATAATATATGGTTTTAATAAAAATATTATACAAATATGAAATATATATATTAAAATTTAATTTTTATATACATATATATCATTTACATTTCGATCATTTAATATAGAAAGGAAATGAATGTAGCTTTCATGCGTATGTACGACCTACCCTCTCCATGGATGATGCATTTCATTTTTTATCCTTAAATAGTATTAGATATTATAAATAAATATATAATGATTATATATAGGTTATAAATCTGTTTTTACATTATGGAGATGATGAAATCATGATATAAGTAACAGGAATAACAAATAACATGTAAAAACATACTCGAAAGACTAGGAAATTAACACCCAAAATAGTGAAAATAATGAATGATTGTTATCAAACGGGTAAAACAAATTTATAATTAAATCAGATATGATATTGTAAATATTACTATGGTTATACTATAAGTTTTATCATGTTTAAAACACTATATTAGTGGTTAATGACCTCAAAAAATGAAGGATAAGTTAACGAATTCTTGTCTCTGTTTTCTCCCATGAGGCATACACCATTATCACTACTTATTTATTCTGTGTTGTGTATCTATATCTAATTTTGATATATAATGTCATGAATCCTTTAATATTCATGGTATTAATGGTATTTATTTAAATTATCCCCTATAAGGGATTTTGAATTGAAAATTACCATGTGGTAAAAGGTATCTTTGCAATATCACCTTCTATTGTGATTGTTAACTTCCTCTGGAAAAAATCACATACTTATGATCATTTTTATAGAAAATTATACTGGAATTTAATATAAATATTCTAATGTAGTTGAAATTATTAATTCCTAATCCTTAAAAATTGTTTACATATGGTTTTCACTATGAGAGTTATTTGAATAACTGGGGAAATGTTGATAAATCTCTATTTTTATTAAATATAGATATTTTATAAGAAAAATTGTTCCTGAATTAAATAGATTACAATATATATGATAAATTATAGAGACGTGTTTGACATGGGTGAGTATTTGTTATAGATATCCCCTTGATACATCATTAGTCTCATGATATGGATCACTTTACAAAATTAGTTGGGTTTTTACCCAAGATACTAAACCATCTTGTGAAAGGGCTTGATTGTAAATGTACCATGTACTTACGAAACATAGCATCCAATAATTAAGAATCTACCTCATTTAAAAACAGTTTTTATTTTTCAATTATATTTATTCTTTTATATATGTATGGATGAATTTTATTCTCTGTTTATTGATTAAATTTCATGTGTTTTAGTTTCATACATTTCCATATTGATTATTTGATATCTAGTAATTTGAATGGAATTTTTTTATCAATTATATACCTTTTCATGTTGGTTATTCTCTTTAATACATATTTTTTTACCTCTTTACATACTCTTTATAAGCATTTGGAATCACCCTTATTATATTTCCTTTCCCTATGTTACGAAGAAGAAAACATTGAATAAGAATTCAATGATGTGGCTTATTTTATTTTATTAAGTATTATATTTTATTTTATATTTCCCAATATAATAAGGGTAAAATGTATTTAATCTAGTTTTCCATCACTGATAAAATATTATATCACTTGGAATTATAATCTTTTATCTACTATAATGTAATAAATTAATGCAATAACTCTAGGATTCTAGTTTTGGGGCATTCCATTTCAGAAAATGGATTAAAAGAAATATATATGTCAATTTTCAAAGAAGGATTATTTCAATTTTATCAAGAATATGATAGGAATCAATATTTTATCATGTAGGGAATGAATATAATTTCACAAAATCATGATCACTCAATGTTTGGAAGATTATTTTATAATTATAAAAAGTATTTTTAAAGAAAATTATAGTTAAAATATTTTTTAATGTTTTAATTTTAAAATGGTTTTTCCAAAATGAAATGGTTATTTTCCAGAAGAATATTTTTATAGATATTTTTATGGTATTTAAAGTCATCAACGATATCATCTATTTATTAAAGATATGATCCACTTGAGATTTATTTGTGTTTATATCATCCTTATTATTTCTTTTTATGGTTTATGATCAGTTTGATCAAGGATGTAAAGTTTACTACCATTCAACATATTATTATGGATGGTTTATGATTATCATTATTTGATTTGGGTAAGTATTATCATTTCATATCTTAGTTTTAAAAAGAAATTTTTATGATGGATATGTTTATTCATTTTAATATGATGAATTTATTAGAATTAATAAATGATGGGTGGGTCCCAGTTATAGATATCCCATCAATGCATTGACAGGTCTCAATTGACAAATCGGTTGGCCAAATTAGATGAGTTTCTACCCATAGATTTAAATTGTATTGTTGATTGTGACATCCCAATATTTCATTATATGTATCCTCTTAATTATATTCAATTTATTTTTTTGCTTATATTGCATGCAACACTGAGATTAAATGGAACATGATATACTATTAAATATTATCATGATTATTGGAACAATAATTTGACCATTATGAATATTAATCTAGAAATTAGAATATTATCCTTACATATGAAATTATTAATAATAATTTGGTACTTAAGGAATGAAAATATTATATATTTATATCATGGAATACATAGATAAATGTTTTGAAAATGATAAATTAATTATTGGTATTTTTTAAAAATAAGTATTTATTTACAATTTTATAATTATTATAGTAATTTAAAATAAATTTAGATTCAAAAAATAGATTAAAAAATTAATATTTTGTTTCTTTATAATTATAATATATTTTTATGACACCATAATTAATTTCTCCAAGTGTCATAAAATTGTTTATAATATTAAAATTGGTATTTTTCAAATAGATAATTACTTTATTTAAAAATTAAATTTATCATATTTAGAAAATAAGAATCTTAAAACATAGTCCATTTTTTAAATCTATATGTCATGAAATTTTTCAGATGAATTTTTGATATTTTTCTAAAATATGTTAATTTTTATGAATAGTGAAATATTGTATTTAACATTATAAGTTAAAGAAGAGAATTTTTGGGTCATTTATGATGTAATTACCCATTATTTAGAACTCAAATGCACAATTTACATTAAATAGTCAAAAAACAGTCACTTTTTATAGTTTTGAGCCAAAATAATAAATAAATGAATAAAATAATCTAAAAACACCCCTCTTCTCCCCTATAAATACCACATTTCACCACCCCTTCTCTAAACAGCTGATATTCCTTGAATCATCTATAAAGTTTTATCCATTACTCTCACAATATTATTTCCCACATCCAATACATAATGGATTTACCAATAGAAAAAAATCAAATTTCTTTAGGGAGGTTCCCAAAGAGACCATATTTAAGAGTTAAAATCCTATTTCTTTCTCTTTTAATTTATATTTATTTCTTATCCTCTCCTAACCTTCCCTATAAAAAGTGACATGGTAAATCTTATATCATATAAAAAATTTAATTTTATTATTCTAATATATTATTGATAGAACAAATACTTTCAATTATTTTATTCTGAATTTCTATTTTTTCAATACCACCAATGTGTTATTTTAAGGTCCATTGTCACATTTTATGTTTTTTGGAATATTTTTGAGCTTAATTGAAAAAAATGGCATATTTTGGATTTAAATAGTTTTCATTTATTATAATGTTTCGACCATCAGTTTTTATAAACTGATCCAAATAGAAAACGCATTCCTTTATAGGTTTCTATGTTCGATGAGATTCATTTTATCCTTATGGACCCAAAGCTCAATCAATCATTTGGAAGCGCAAATCTAGCACACAAGTCATGCCTCAAAAACTATGCACAAAACTGCATAAGTGTATTTCTGGGCCCATATCTCATAAATGGAAGACCCATTGGAGCTGAAATTTTACATGGAGCTAGAAAGGATCCATAAGAAGAAATTTCATTAAGATATCCAAATCTTGATCTTTCATTTTCAAGGCCATTAATGTGTTGGAACTCGGTGTATTGGAATACGAACAGTCACCATGGCCAGATTAAATGTCATGAGTGAAGCGACCATATCTCTCGCCAAACCTATCCAATAAAGCTTACATTTCGTGGGTCAATAGAGGGGAAGTAATGGAAGAATTTATAAGAAGGACCTATTTCCAAATTTGGTCATTACGGAGGCTATCCACAATCCTTCATTTGGAGACAATTTTTGGAGACAAAATGCCACCCCCTTTCCCTATAAAAATGTACTCCCTCTTCATTACAAATCGTTGGAAAAGTAGTTTACATTTTGTTTAGTTTAATATTTTCTTTGATTCTGTAGTATATTTTTAATCATTAATTTATATTAGTCTTCTTCTTCATACCTAATTCTTCCATTTTCACTTTTATGTGTTTCTCTCACCGTATTCTCTTCTAACACCATGAGAATGGGGAACTAACCTCGATGTTTGTTCAATGGGGAGAATGATGGTTGATTGAGTTTCATTGTGATTCAATTTAAATCTATTTATTTAATTCTGTGAATTTCGGTGGTGGTTAAATTTATTATGGTGTGTGATTGCCCCATGTTCTCCATCACCAAGTTCTTCTTATCATTCAACATTTATCCATCCCTTCACTATCTAAGTCACACATACGATGGAGTATGGCTTGGGTAGTGATGGTCGGAAAAGAGATCTCCTAGAAGACTTTAGGAAGAGTATTTCCCTACATGGAGAGATATCGGTGTTGGGTAAATATAATTTCAAATGAGAGGGTGTAGTGGGATAGATCTTGATCACTACATTGAATTGATATTGAGAATATTTTAATAAACCATGATATCAACCATTATTATCTCCCAAGAATAAATGTCTTCTTTATTTATTTTTAAAATCATATTGTTTGCATTGAAAACACACACACACACACACACACATATATATATATTCATATTTTATGCATATTTCAAACTCATATTTATATTATATATTAGTTATAAAATAAATAGTGACAATATAATTTCGGTGTTGTGTAAGTTGTCTCCTTGAGACTGACCCTGGGAGTGCACTATATGACACTCTTAGGTAAATAATATTTTGATCATGGATCTGCAAAAAATTCCCACACATCAAATTGGCACCATTTCCAGGGAGGTTCAACACTTTCACACACCATTTTTCATTAAAAAACAAAAAAAATCCTATATTTGAAAAACTAATTTTTTTGTTCATGATGTATTTCAACGGTGATTATTCTACATGGAATAACGAATATCAGGTACTACAAGAAGATGAAATTATAAAATCTCATATGCATGAACTTAATTAATACATTCAAAAACTGAAGAGAAATTCTAAAAGGTTTGATGAATATATTTGTTCAGTGATGGAGCAACCCGAACCTGATCTTGAGCCAGAACCGGAACGAAAACGAGTGGTGGAAGAGATTTCAGCAACCATTTTTTATGTTAAAGAACCTGAGGAGGGTGATAAGGAGCTTCTAAAGGAATTAATCATATCATCGTGAACTAATCCATTACTTGAGGAGGTCCCTGATGTACACATTCCAGCTGATGCACTTATGGGAGATCAACATTTTTTGAAAGAAATGTGGAATCACTTTGTTGAAGACAACCTGAAACTTGATCTTACCATGCTTGATATTGAACAATCAGTACCTTTTTACCTTGCTCTTTCTTTGGAATATGAAGAAGAATATTCAACTGATGAGATGGAGTTTCTAATGTTCTTGCTAGAAGAGATCAATTTTCAAGATGACTTACTTGAAAGGGAAGATTTCTTAATTGATTCATCTTGTTTTAATCTTTTTCAAACTGAATTGTTTTCTAACTTCTCATTTCCTTAAATTTCTGATATATTACAAATGGCACAGACCTTGGATGATACTAAAGAGACCACCCATGTGGTGGTGATCGAGGAAGAAGAGACATAGAAGCTGGTGGTGGTGCGACTACCTCCTCTACAACAACTTGTATACCATTTGGAGGAGGACACCGCAAAAGTTCACATGGAGCACCCCTATTTTCTTTTCCCTCCCACTCCTGAACTCAAATCATATCTATCTTATTTCTTGGATGTTGGGAACTTTCTTATTTCCATTGGGGTTCTCCGTTATTTGTGTTTACTCATGGACACTGGGAAAAGTCACATGTCTTGGTTTATCATGAAGAAACCACACCCACCTTCTGATTGGGGATAATCCACTACAACTGCCTGACTAGGGGCAGTAAAAACCTAGCACCCGCTTTGGGGGGTCAAACCAAGCATTATCCCTTTTATATTCCTTTTATCTTTATTTTTTTATGTTTTTTATTTGTGCTTTCATTTTATTTTTCATGTTGTTTTTTGAAATTTTCTTGTTTTCCTTTTTCATTTTTTGGTTTGTTTTTAGGAATCTTGAGAGAAATAGAATGCTTTAGAAAATTCAAACTATCTTGGTGTTTCTAGAAAATTGTTTTATTTGAATTTTTGAGGATTTAAATGATTGCTTAATGGATTTAGTTTTTGATTTCTGATCTTTTCATTTGAAGAAGTTTGATTTATTGTGAAACTCATGTGCACTAGTACTATCCAAATAGAATATATTTCCCAACCCGAGAGGCCTATAAACCTTTTTGAAATCTTCTTAAATTTCTCTTTTTATTGAGAGTCTTGAGACATGTTGTGTGATCCAGAAATTTCTTTTTTTATCTTTTTTAAAGATATTAGTGTTCATAGAATGTGTCAAGTATGATTGAGGCATCACTTTGAAAGCCTCTTTTGTATTAAAATCTTATTTTGACCTACCTTTACATATGAACATATTTAAGCCCCTAGTATCCAGGAAATACCGTGTTAGGAAGCAACATTACAATCCATTTATCCCTTTACAACCTTCTCTAGAAGTTAAATGCATGATTATTGTTGAACTCAAGTGTGGGGGTGGGAGAAGATGGGTTGTGTTTTGATTTCTTGAAGAATCTTTTGGAGATGAATTGAACGTTTTTCTATATTTATTGCTTCTTGGGGTGAAGAAATGTCATGATGGGAAGATTTATGGGTGGAAAAAAATATAATTACATATATGGGCCAATTTTTCACCAATATTTGAATATCAAAAGTTTCCTCTCTATTCCTCATAAACATGATTCTAAAGAGAAATGCAGATCTGAATTTAAGGTGAAACAACACTACAAATGGGGAAAAAGAGGGATGAAATTCATTGATTCCGAAATCCCAAGTGTGAACTTATAAAAGGAATAGGTGTTTTCAGGTGATTCATTTTTGATCTTATTGAGGAGCTGACCATTCTTGAGAAAAACTATTTTCATGCATTTACTTCACTTTAGAGCTTAACCCTCCACATTCTGCCTCAGATGTTTTTACATATTAGACCTGCCAAACCTCAGCCTCAGAAAAAACACATGAAAAAGACCTCATGATTGAAATTTTTTTGACTCTATTAAGTGGAGATACTTGAAGGATATCAAGCCTATAGAGATCACACAAGTTCTTGTGAATTAGAAAAACTCGACATTAAAATATCCTTGAGTGAAGAGAGATATTTTTCTGGGGAGGTAGGTAGGACATGCATGTGAGGATTAACATGAGATTGAATGGGTTTATATGATTTTTGAGGAGTTCTAAAATTATGATCCATGTAGGAGGCATGATATTTTCTTTGATATTCTAATTATGTTATGTTTCCATTTATACTTTGAGAAGTTTGTTTTTGACCTTGGTATAAGATGATTGCCCAGGAGTGCAATGTGTAAGTGTGGGGAAATTGATAGAAAAAATATTTTAAATTGTTTTATTCTAAATTTCAATGTTTTTAATCCCACCAATGTAACTTTCATAAAATCCCACCAATGTGTTATTTTAAGGTAAATTGTCACATCTAATGTTTTAGGAATATTTTGGAGCTTAATTGAAAAAATGCCATATTTTAGATTTAAACAATGTTCATTTATTATAATGTTTCGGCCATAAAGTTATATATACTGATACAAATTGAAATAGTACTTTTTTATTGGTTTCTATGCTCTATGATTTTCATTTTATCCTTCTGGACACAGAGCTCAATCAATCATTTGTAAGCTCAAATCTAGATCACAAGTCAGGCCTCGAAAACTGTGCACAGAAATGCAAAAGTTTATTTCTGGGCCCATATATACATAAATGGAAGACCCATTGGAGTTTATATTTTACATGGAGCTGGAAGGTATCCTTATTAAGAACTTTCATTAAGATATCCTCATATGGATATTTCATTGACAAGGCCATTAATGCATTGGAACTCGGTGTATTGGAATACGAACAGTCAACCTGTCCAAATTAAATGTCATGAGTAATGCTCCCATATAGCTCTCTAAACCTGTCCAATCAAGCTGAAATTTCATGGGTCGACAGAGGGGTAGATATGGAACAACTATCAAGAAGGACATAGTTCCAAATGCGGTCATTAAGGAGGCCATCCACGCGCCTACATTCAGAGAAGAATTTTGGAGCCAAAATGTCACCCCATCCTTATAAAAATGTACTCCCTCTTCATTCCAATGGGTTGGAAAAGTAGTTTACATTTTGTTTAGTTTTATATTTTATTTTCATATATATTATATTATTAAAGCATTAATTTATATTAGTCTTCTTCTTCATACCTCATTCTTCTATTTTCACTTTTATGTGTTTCTCCCACCGTATTCTCTTATAACTCCATGAGAAAGGGGAACTAACCTCGATATTTGTTCGTGGGGGAGAATAGTTGTTGATTTAATTTCATTGTGCTTGAATTTAAATATATTTATTTAATTCTGTGAACTTTGGTGGTGGTTAAATTGATTATGGTGTGCAATTTCCCCATTTTCTCTATCACCAAGTTCTTCTTATCATTCAACATTTATCCTTCCTTTCACTATCTAAGTCATGCATACCATGGAGTATGACTTGGTTAGCGATGGTCGGAAAAGAGATCTCCTAACCTACTTTATGAAGAGTATTTCCCCAAATTTAGAGATCTCGGTGTTCAGGAAATAACCTTTTGAATGAGAGGGTGTATTGTTATAGATCGTGATCACTACATTGAATTGATATTGAGAATATTTTACTAAACCATGATATCAACCATTATGACCCCCCATGAACAAATGTATTCTTTCTATCTTTTTAAAATCATGTTTTGTGCCTCCCCATAAATAGAATGAATTTGATGCTTGGTAATTTGTCACAGATCACCAATCAAAATAATATTTACCTAAGAATGCAATATAGTGCACTCCCAGAGTCGGTCTCAAGGAGACAACTTACACAACATAGAAATTTATTTGTCACTATTTATTTTATAATTAATATAAAATATAAAGATGAGTTTGAAATATGCATAAAATATGAATATATATATATGCAATGAAAACAATATGATTTTGAAAATAAATAAAGAAGACATTTGTTCTTGGGGGATCATAATGGTTGATATCATGGTTTATTAAAATATTCTCAATATCAATGCAATGTAGTGATCAAGATCTATCGCACTACACGCTCCCATTCAAAATGTTATTTCCCCAAAACTGAGATGTCTGGATGTGGGGAAATACTCTTCCTAAATATGGCTAGGAGATCTTTTTTTCTGACCATCGTTACCCAATCCATACTCCATCGTATGCATGACTTAGATAGTGAAGGGAATGATAAATGTTGAATGATAAGAAGAACTTGGTGATAGAGAAAATGGGGCAACGACACACCATAATAAATTTAACCACCTCCAAAATTCTCAGAATTAAATAAAGAGATTTAAATTTAAGCACAATGAAACTCAATCAACCACCATTCTCCCCCTTGAACAAACATCGAGGTTAGTTACCCATTCTCATGGAGTTTGAAGAGAATACGGTGGGAGAAACACATAAAAGTAAAAATGGAAGAATGAGGTTTGAAGAAGAAGAAAAATATAAATTAATTCTTTAAAAAAATAATACAGAAGAAAATAAAATATAAAACTAAACAAAATGGCATCTACTTTTCCATCCCTTTGGAATTAATAGATAGTATATTTTTATAGGGAAAGTGGGTGACATTTTGGATCCAAAAATCATCTCCGAATGTAGGCACGTGGGTGTCCTCTTTAATGAACGAATTTGGAACGTTGTCCTTCTTGATAGTTTTTCCATTGCATCTCCTCTATCGACCCACGACATTTCAGCTTGATTAGACTAGTTTGGAGATATATATGGTCGCTTCACTCATGACATTTAATCTGGCTAGGGTGACTGTTCATATTCCAATACAACAAGTTACAATGCATTAATGGACTTGCAAATGAAATATCCAGATGCGGATATCTTAATGAGAGTTCTTCATGAGGATCCCTTCCTGCTCCATGAAAAATTTCAGCTCCAATGGGTCTGCCATTTATGAGATATGGGCCCAGAAATAAACTTATGTAGTTCTATGCACAGTTTTTTAGGCCAGATTTGTGAGCTGGATTTGAGATTCCAAATGATTGATTGTGCTTTGTGTACAGAAGGATAAAATGAATTTCATCGAACATATAAACCTATAAAAGAATAATATTTCAATTTGGATCAGTTTATAAAAAGTTATGGATGAAACATTATAATAAATGAAAACTGTTTAAATCCAAAATATGCCATTTTTCCAATTAAGCTAAAAAATATTCCAAAAACCATAAATTTGACAATTTACCTTAAAATAACACATTTTTGGGATTAAAGAAGTTGAAATTCAGAATAAAGTAATTGAAAATATTTGTTCTATCACGTATTCATCCCCATATCCCTTCTCCTCTCTTTTTTATTTTAAAAATGAAAACACCATCGGTGATGTGTTGATTCACCACCTTCGTGGATAATGATTTTTCATTTCCCATTACCACTTTCAAGACAGGTCATGAATAAATTTTTATGATTAAATTAGATTATTATATACATATTAAATGTTATATGATGTTATGGATCTCTCATATAAAAATAATATTAAAAAATGGCACAGGTTCATGATGGTTATAAAAAATGACAAAATAAATTATTACACTTTCATCAACATTTGATCTAATGAATTATCCACATAACATAAAAAAATGATATATTAGAGCATTTAAAATTATAGTATTTAATTATTAACAAAAAATTCACTTATGTGGAAGTTATTCCCATTTCAAAAAGAATTCTCATATTTAAAAGAAAGGAAACTGACCATAAAACAATGAGATGAACACTTCCTAAAAGAAAATCAAACATTATAACTCCTAAAAATGGACAAAAATTAACATTATAAATTTATAATATATATAATATGTACTGAATAGGTTCTGAATTATGTGATTAATGAATCTATTTTTATTATCCAGGACATTAATTATAAGCATCGAAAGCTTTTGAACATGAGGTAAGGGTTTCTTATATATCTTTTCCTTCTGTGATACATATTCCATGTTCAACACATATTTCGTGTGTATGGTGTACATACAAAACATTAATATATGATATAATGAATCTATTTATCTTCATTTCATTCAACATTTTAGTTCATTGGCAATAATTATATGGGAATTAAAGTTCAACTATTTACAATGTGGAAAGTGAATTGTTAACCCAATTTCCAGTGTTTGGGTAAACTTCCACTCTAATGACTATATCATGATAATATTACATTTAAAAAGAATTTTTAATATCTTATTTTTCATTTCCACTTCTTTTTGAATATTTGTAGTTGATATTAATAATTTTTCTTTTATTTAATTCTCTTTTTGAATTTTTCTTTTTCAAAATTTATCAGGAATCCTTTTTAGCATTTATTACATGAGATGCTTCTCAAAATTTCATGATGCCTTATGTGTTGAGGAATATTTTACATTTTTACGTAGTTATTTTTAATTAAAAATTTATCTTTTATAATTATGAAACTTTTTAAAAAAATCATTTCAATATAAAGTGTTATTTCTATAAATAATTTCTCAATAATTTTATTAGAACATTTTCATCTATGATAATACCCATAGATTGATCTTATGATTAATTGTGGATGAACTATTATGATACCATCTGTGATATGTTATTGAATTTTTATAATTAGTTTGACTATGTATGTGAAAATTTGATACCATTCATCATATTAAATAGGATGGTTTATGATTATGTTTATAGTTTTGGGAAAGTTATTTCTTGATCCAATATCAATGTGAATGTATATATTGATTATGATTCACCCCTTTCATATGTGGAATCAATTGTACTTTTGATGTGATGGGTGAGGCCAGATATAGCACCTTGATTCAACATAAGGCCTCATTAGACCACCATGTTTCGTAATTATCTAATGTCTTACATGATTATGTCTGGTGTATTGGATAAATCCTCTATAGTGTTTTTGTGATGTATCACATTATTTATTCCCTCATTATGAAATTTTTTATTGATAATCCATGTTATTATTAGACTTGTAGAATATCCATGGTTACATTTCATTCTCATGTAATTATTTATATTTCATTACTTGAGAATCTTTTATTCCTTCCATATTATGCTCAAGATTATGTTTTAATGGAATGTTTTTTTAGTTAGTCACATTTCCTTATCATTTAGGTTTATTAATGATACATTTTTCTATATTCATAAAATTATTTATCATCTGAGCCCACCAATTTCTTATGTTAAATTTTTCTTGAGGATACCACGATGTATATTATTATTTACATGTAAGAATAATCTAGAAGAATACGGGTTTTTAATGGAGATAATATGTTTCATTTTATTTCAAGTTTTAATGTAATACTTATGTTTTCATTTATTTTTCCAAAGTTATTAAACTATTTGGTCCATTATGATACATTCACTTGTACTTAGTACCAATGTAATAAATTATTGAATAAGCTCTTGGTTACTAAGGTCAGGGTATTTATAGTACATATCAAATAAATTTTAGTAGAAAATCTGGAAACTCAATTTTTTGAAAACAAAGATAAATGAAATATAACCCTATAGTTGACTTTGAGAATAATACCAAAGAAACCATTATTATAATTTATAGATTATTTATACCCACATATTCAATTTATGTTATGTTTTTCACTAGTTTTAAATTAGACATTATGTTTTCATAATGTTAGGATCTAATATAGTGTATTCCATTGTTTAGAAATGGATCCTTGTTGAAGTAATGGAAATTTTATCAACACATTTAATCTATTTAAAGATTTCCCTTCAATGTAAGAAAATGATGTTGGAGTTGGAGATGCTACTACATATGAATAAATTATATCTATATAGGGACAACTAACTCGGGTTATGATCAATAACCTTACTCACATGGAGTGACCCAATCCAATATAAGTTGTAACAATGTTAGATCACATCATGTGAAAAAAAACTCTATTATTCAATGGGACTACAAATCTATTTGTGGCATAGAAATGGGTAAGTTCCATAGAGAATATATTTCTCACCTACGGAAGTAATGAAAGGTAGATGATTGTCAATGAAGCTTATATTCTCTAAGGTGATGTAGATTAATGGTGGTCATTGATTCAAAACACTACAGACAAAGAGGAAATCACAAACATGTAGTGGAAGAATTTTTATAAACATATCTTAAAAAACTATTTTCATAGAGAACAATGACCATATGTGGAAAGAAAATTGTTGATCCTGTGTTAAAAGTAAAAAATAAAATATTTTTATGTATGAAGGTAACGTTACATGGTTATCCAGTCACATTACAGAATACCTACGTAATTCAAAGAGTATGATTGGTCGTTTCATTTATGGTCTTAAACTAATCCTTAAAAGGGAATTTGTATCCAAAACGTTCTCATCATATGAGTATATATAATCGTGTTCTTATAAGACTAATAAAACTCTCCATGGTTTATGAATTTTAAATTAGGAAATAGAATAAGAGAATGGATGATCAAATAATGGATAAAGTTAATAAGGGATAGAAATTTTTTTCCATGTGTGATAATTTAGGAAGGAAACACCATGTAACATGCTTCAGAGGAATGTGAATTTTCAAGAAGTGTGGATAGAAGGGCCATCAGGCTTATGATTTCAATGGAAAGAAATAATTGATCCAATTATACAATTATAAGGGGATGGGGTATAAGGCCCCATCCTTAAACCTTACATAATCTTGAATTATCACAAGATTACACATTGAGGACCTTTTCAGGTTTAGAGTTTTAGAGAATTAGGACATAATTATTACATCTCGCAGATTACAAAGTAGACACATCTACTCAGCTTCCATTTTTTCACAAAATAAAAACTCTTGAACAAAAGAGTCATGTCTAGTTCCTTGTTTTTGGAAAGCTTGACATTTCTTGATCCCATCCTTGACCCTATTCAAATTTATGTCCTGTGAAAAACATTTCAAAAACTTGGGATGAGCATAAAAAGCTCAGTAAGGGTTATAGAAATATGGAAAGGAAACATGAGTTCATATATACATAAGAATGAAATCATACTTTACCCATAAAACAAAGGCACTTTAACATACCTCATCAAACCATGAATAAATCATAGAAATCATAAGACATAAAGGTAACTTGAGGCATTCATAACATTCTTACGTAGGGAGTAACCCTCTTGGTTACGTTTGGAATACCCATCACAGTATATTCCCTAAATCTCTTCGAAGAAACCTTAACGTTTCACTCCTTCGCGTTACCCAATGCATTGGAGAGATATATCGGGCTCACCCACCCTTAGTTTATCACGGAACCACCCATCTTCATAATAATTCCCAAGAACCATAACATAAACGTATCACATAAAACATGCATAAAGGAAAAAAACATTTCCACATTTCAATCACAATATTACATTTTAGTATTTTGAAATAATGAATCCATACAAAAAGAAACCATTTCCAAAACCATTTAAAACATTTAATAAGGAGAATTTTGAATCAAAGTGTCCCATACCACCTTGAAGCTTAAAATTTTAAACCATTAATATCCATATAAGTAAATCCTTAAAACCATTTTGAAAACATGGATATTAACAAGAACAAATAATTAAAACATTTAAAATGATATTTTGGTTAAAGGGGTTTTACCAAAATTAGAGACACTTGAATACAATAATTGAGGAATAACATTTAGTCAGAACTTTATAATATCATGAGAATAAATGGATTCATGATATAATACTCCAAAGGACAGTATATACACCATATAAGAGTGAATTGGTGCATAAAAACAATGAACCCTCAATAGAAATGTCAAATGTGATGAAATCCCTTATAAAGAAGGTATCCTTAAATTAAGGACAAATCAATCTCAAAAATATGTGTGACAAATATAATTACACCCAATATAAGTGGATATTAAGTGTAAAACAATAATAGGTCATTCACACATATTCAATGGATGACATATTCAATGACTACATGTTGAACCCAAAGAAATCGAAATTGGGTTAAAAAGTTCCCTTGACAGCCTAACGGCATCACATCAAAATGAGTTGATGAGAGATAAAAAGTGTATCTCATAACTTAGACATAAAATTTACATCAATAAAATTTACTCATAAATGAAATTATATTACACAAAGAGTAGAATAATGGGCAGTACATTCACCACTCAATGGAATTTGTGGCAAATGTAGCATAAATCTCACGTGAATAAAAGTGAGATGAAAAATCCCTTACGAAAACTCGACCGCCTAACGGCGCCACATAAAACTTTTGAATATGGATTGATGATATCAAATAGGGTATCTCATCACATTACAATAAAATTTACAGCAAGAGGAATATAAAAGAACATCCCCCAACATTACAAATAGTAGCTTAAAAGAAGTGACATAAAGGAGAGTACTTAAAAAGAAGGAGAGAGGTTAAATCTCTTACGAAAGTTCGGCAGCCTAACGGCGCCACTCAAAACTTCCAAAATGGATTGATGAGATAGAATAGGGTCTCTAATCACATGAAAATAAAAATTACAGTAAATTTAATATAAAAGATCATCCCAACAACAAGAAATATGAGCTTTAAAAGGAATGACATAAAAGTGTGTACTTAAAAAGAAAGAGAGGAGTAGGATCCCTTACCTCGGGTCCGACTTGACTCGATCGTTCTTTAATCTCCTGAATAATAAACTTGAGTTAATTTCTACTTCCTTAAGAACCTTTTTCAAGTTCATTATTCCTTTTATATCACTTATTACCATGTCATAAACATTATGTAATCATTTAAGTTAATAATATTTGTTTTGCCGATATTTGGTTCTTAAGTCGAAAGTGGACTTCTTACAATTACATGTTGTTCTTGTGGCCAAATTTTTATTATATCCAGAATTGTATTCATGATGTAGATATCATATATGTCATATATATCCAGTACATGCATGCATTTATAACTTTACATAATCATTTAGAGGTAAGAAATGAAATTCACCGTTCATGGAGACGGTAAGCCGTACGTACGCATGAACGCTACTTTCATTTCTATTTCATATTTTATAGATTGTAATTATAATGATATAAAGGTATATTATAATTCCAGTATAATATCATATATAATATCATAGTTCCATCCTTTATACATCCCACATATGGTATTTAACGAATCAAATCACTTTGAGGGGGCGGTAGTCCGCACTTACTTAAATGAAGATATCGTGTATACCCATAATCGAAGCCATAAAGGTAAGACACAAATGAAAAATACAGAAGCATAAGTAAAACATAAACATATTATATATCATATATAAAAATAGTGACATCATAATGGCCACCTTTGAATGTGTTAAATGAGTATTGAACAATCATCGTTTCGGGAGGCAGAATTTCACCATCCACGGAAACCGTATGTTCTTTAACCATTTGATGTAGTTATGTGAGAGTGTAGCTCGAATAAATCTTATAACAACATCCTATTATATTGAATATACTGGTGTTGTTACAAAAGAAGTAAATAAAAAGACTTTAGGGGGTTGGAGAAGCAAAATAAAACAAATGAACATGAGAGAATGAATTACCTTTAAAAGTGTAACTCCTTTTGATTTGAGCCTAAAGGCTTCCTTTGAAAGGATTATGCCCAATGGGAATCCTCTAGGATGAGGAGAGGGATGTGGAGAGAGTAAATGGGTAGGGTTTGGCCGAGCCAAAGGCTTGAGGAGTGTGTGAAATGAGGTATAGGTGGGGGCCTTTTATAAGAGGAGAGGAGGGGCACTTTTGGAAAGTAAGAAATATTACTTTATTTGAAAATGTGTTTCGGTTTTAAAAGGACCCACATTGATATAATTCGTGGATGAGGTGTTAAGGGTTCTAAATACACCCATCCAATAAGTTTTGGACATGTGTAGTTCATATATTTTATATTATCTTTCCATTTTATTTTAATCATTAAATAATGATGTCATCGCTGCATCATTATGATGTCATAAATAATTTAATTTATTTAACGTCTAAAAATTATAAAACAAATTACTATGATATAGGAAATCTTTTTAGATTTCCAATGAATATTTATAATCAAAAAGCAGATCTTTATAATCCCATGTAAAAATTGTTTTCGTAAAACATATGATGTTTGTGTCATTTTTACTTTTACATTAAATAAAAAGTTATTTATGTCATTTCCCAACCAAAGTGGCTCCATGGGGTCCCCAAGTTGACCCATGGCTTGTCTTGGTCGGCCATTACACATCCAATGAGGTTAGGACATGTGTCAAGTTCATTTCATATTATTAAAACATTATTTTTACCTTAAACTATACTAATTACCTCTAATCTCGATTAAAAACTTAATAAGTTACTATTCACCAAAAAATTATTTTTATCCCATTGAACCACATTTTACTTCTTAATGACAACCATGAATGTCGTATTTTCGAAATTCAAAACACAAAGGTGGAAAAATTTCATTTAAACGGAAAAATCAGTTTTTATAAGTACCACTTAGTGGTTTCACTATTCATCAAAAATTGAAGTTTTTGAGAAAAATCCCAAAAATTCACCCTAAGATATATTTGATATTCCGAATTCAAAAATGAAGTCTATTTTAGAAAATTCAAAACATATAAGTCACATTAATTAATTTAAAAATTATTTCCCGCTGTCTAATCAAATAGCGTGTTTTTATGAAACAATAAGTATCAAAAGATTGACACTGGTTTAAGTCTGATTTCAATGTGAAATTAATTCCAACGACCACTATTGGTTTTAATAGTAAAAATATATTCTAATTTCACTTTAAAACCAATTCAAAATATAATCTAATCATATAAATAAATTAGATTAAAAAGACGGTTTTGAATTAAAATACAACATTTTACACTATTCATTAAAAAAATGAACTTTATCGGAAAGATACCAAAAATTTACACAAAGTAAATTTTGATGTCCCGATTCTTAATAAGAGTTTTATTTGGTCCAAAAGAATGTTTAATAGTAAACAATACTATATTTAATGATGGTTCAACATCAAAAGGTGATAAGTGAACCTTTAGTGAAAACTAGGGCATATACGCCTAAAATTGAATTCTTTCCGTATTTTAAGCCTTTATCTTTTATTGGATAAATGTAAAAACATTTAAAAACATATATAATCATATTTTAGTTATTTCTATCAATTCCCTCCAACACAATGGATACATGTTAACTACCATTTAAAATAATATTATTTTATTATTAGAGTGCAACGTAAGATTCCCAAGAAACTCGTTGTTGTGTGTTGGGTACGCCATCAAGCATAGCGTCCCCTTTAAAGTCATATTAATATTTTACTCATAAATATGGATAAATATGAAAATGTCATATTATTTATTTACCTGGGGTGTTATATCCTTCCCCCCTATTGGGAATTGCGTCCTCGTAATTTTAAAATTGCTCTTGGAAACATCCTTGAAAGTCCCACATCGGAACAAGAGTCGGTAAAACAATCACTTTAAAATAAAGAAAGATAAGTACAGAGGTCACCCGAGTTAACCCATACTAGGATTCCATGTAGAAAAACATGGACATGGAAGAAAAAGCAAAGGGTCATGTTCTGATGGAGAGTGATAGAAAACATGTTTAGGAGAAAGTTAACCATGAGAAAATCACAAACTTGGGATGGGTTAAATGGTATTCGATTCCCCAGTAGGAAAAGTTAATAGACAACATTTTTGTTTTAAGTTACTTTTTATTGAGGAATTTATTCATAAGGAAACATAATCACTTATCATGTTGACTTTAAACTTTTACTATATTCCTTAATCAAACTCATATTTTTTCCAAAAGATGAGTATTTAGGGAGACTTGTTCGCATTAAGAGTACTATAATCAACTTCTAGAGAATCACCTAATCCACAAAAGAGAACTATATACATCCCATATCATTAGGCTTTAACCAAAACTAAAACCAAAAAGGTTATTACAAGGTCAGATAATCCATAAAAGGATAACCCTTTAAAAAGAAAATCTATGCTTAATCTCCAAAATTTGTCCAACAAAACCCAAAGTTCAACGAGGACCATCCGATAAACAATTTTTCCATAAAATTCTTCAAAGTAAACCAATCTAAGATTTAAACCCATATATTTGAAGGATTTAGTCACATAGTCTTCCAAGTTAAATTGTAACATTTATCTCCAAACAACATTAGTTGCTCCTAAAGTCTCGTATTGAAAAGTAATTAACCTAATCACATATCCTCCATGATAGGTTAATAATTTTCATAAATAACCCAAAATCAACTTATTCTTAATTCATAAAATCATATAACTAAAAAGAATCAGTCAAACTAACCAGGGAATTCACGTAGTCCAGTGGTAGGCGATAAATACCAGTCGCACTTTGGTTGTGGGTTCGATTCCCGCAGCTTTGTCCGACGCGAAGGGTAGTCACACGGTCTGTGTGTTGTCCTTTTTCCAAAACTATATAATTCTTAAAACATTCCCCAAAATGAGATAAAATCTTCAAAGATGATCATAACATATTTTAACCTCAAGTTTATCTCATGCCTTTCATTTTCCATCAGAACATATAATAACCCATAATTACCTCAAAAGTAAGGATCATATAAACCCTAATGGCTACCTTAATAATTATTACCTGAATTTCCACATCGAGTTGGCCATCTCGTACTTGATGCATTAGAGAACTTACCAAGGTTAAAGTGGTTGATCATGACTCCTTGATAGTTGGTTTAGAATAACCATGAGATTCCTCATTGAATCCCCCATCTCATCCAGTCTCTTAATCAGAGAACCACCACAGTTTCCTTCAAACCCATTGTCACTTTGGTGCCTGCTAGATCCAGCCATTTACTAAAACCAAAAAGTTCAGTGTGAGTATATCAACATAACCATCATGTACTAATGAGGAATGTAAACACTAAGATACACTTACTCATTAACTTTATCTAAAACTAGGACTCTTTCTGAAATCCTAACAATTATGGTAATGTCACTTATGCTTAAAGAATACCCTAACCTCTAAAGTTATCTGAACCGTCCTTTGATACCAACTATAAGGCCCCAGCCTTAAACCTTACATAATCTTGAATTATCACAAGATTACACATTGATGACCTTTATAGGTTTAGAGTTTTAGAGAATTAGGACATAATTATTACATCTCAAAGATTACAAAGTAGACACATCTACTCAGCTTCCATTTTTTCACAAAATAAAAACTCTTGAACAAAAGAGTCATGTCTAGTTCCTTGTTTTTGGACAGCTTGACATTTCTTGATCCCATCCTTGACCCTATTCAACTTTAGGTCCTGTGAAAAACATTTCAAAAACTTGGGATGAGCATAAAAAGCTCAGTAAGGGTTATAGAAATATGGAAAGGAAACATGAGTTCATATATACATAAGAATGAAATCATACTTTACCCATAAAACAAAGGCACTTTAATATACCTCATCAAACCATGAATAAATCATAGAAATCATAAGACATAAAGGTAACTTGAGGAATTCATAACATTCTTAAGTAGGGAGTAACCCTCTTGGTTACATTTGGAATACCCATCACAGTATATTCCCTAAATCTCTTCGGAGAAACCTTAACGTTTCACTCCTTCGCGTTACCCAATGCATTGGAGAGCTATATCGGGCTCACCCGCCCTTAGTTTATCACGGAACCACCCGTCTTCATAATAATTCCCAAGAACCATAACAAAAACGTATCACATAAAACATGCATAAAGGAAAAAAAACATTTCCACATTTCAATCACAATATTACATTTTAGTATTTTGAAATAATGAATCCATACAAAAAGAAACCATTTCCAAAACCAATTAAAACATTTAATAAGGAGAATTTTGAATCAAAGTGTCCCATACCACCTTGAAGCTTAAAATTTTAAACCATTAATATCCATATAAGTAAATCCTTAAAACCATTTTGAAAACATGGATATTAACAAGAACAAATAATTAAAACATTTAAAACGATATTTTGGTTAAAGGGGTTTTACCAAAATTAGAGACACTTGAATACAATAATTGAGGAATAACATTTATTCAGAACTTTATAATATCATGAGAATAAATGGATTCATGATATAATACTCCAAAGGACAGTATATACACCATATAAGAGTGAATTGGTGCATAACAACAATGAACCCTCAATAGAAATGTTAAATGTGATGAAATCCCTTATAAAGAAGGTATCCTTAAATTAAGGACAAATAAATCTCAAAAATATGTGTGACAAATATAATTACACCCAATACAAGTGGATATTAATTGTAAAACAATAATAGGTCATTCACACATATTCAATGGATGACATATTCAATGACTACATGTTGAACCCAAAGAAATCGAAATTGGGTTAAAAAGTTCCCTTGACAGCCTAACGGCATCACATCAAAATGAGTTGATGAGAGATAAAAAGTGTATCTAATCACTTAGACATAAAATTTACATCAATAAGGATATATGAGAACATATATCAACATAAAAATATGTAAATTAAAAGACCCAACAAAAGAAGTCTTTTAAAAAAGAGGAGGGTGAAAGGTTCCCTTACCGACTTGGGTATCTTTCAAAACATTCACCCCATGAAAGAAGGACAATAGATCATTGATGTATATACTCATAAAAGAAAATATATTACACAAATAGTAGAATAATGGGCATTAAATACACCACTCAATGGAATTTGTGGCAAATGTAGCATAAATCTCACGTGAATAAAAGTGAGATGAAAAATCCCTTACGAAAACTCGACAGCCTAACGACGCCACATAAAACTTCCGAATATGGATTGATGAGATCAAATAGGGTATCTCATCACATTACAATAAAATGTACAGCAAGAGGAATATAAAATAACATCCCCCAACATTACAAAGAGGATCTTAAAAGAAGTGACATAAAGGAGAGTACTTAAAAAGAAAGAGAGAGGTTAAATCTCTTACGAAAGTTCGGCAGCCTAACGGCGCCACTCAAAACTTACAAAATGGATTGATGAGAGAGAATAGGGTCTCTCATCACATGAAAATAAAAATTACAGTAAATGTAATATAAAAGATCATCCCAATAACAAGAAAGATGATCTTTAAAAGGAATGACATAAAAGTGTGTACTTAAAAAGAAAGAGAGGAGTAGGATCCCTTACCTCGGGTCCGACTTGACTCGATCATTCTTTAATCTCCTGAATAATAAACATGAGTTAATTTCTAATTCCTTAAGAACCTTTTTCAAGTTCATTATTCCTTTTATATCACTTATTACCATGTCATAAACATTATGTAATCATTTAAGATAATAATATTTGTTTTGCCAATATTTGGTTCTTAAGTCGAAAGTGGACTTCTTACAATTACATGTTGTTCGTGTGGCCAAATGTTTATTATATACAGAATTGTATTCATGATTTAGATATCATATATTTCATATATATCCAGTACATTCATGCATTTATAACATTACATAATCATTTAGAGGTAAGAAATGAAATGCACCGTTCATGGAGACGGTAAGCCGTACGTACGCTTGAACGCTACTTTCATTTCTATTTCGTATTTTATAGAATGGAATAATAATGATATAAAAGGAATATTATAATTCCAGTATAATATCATATATAATATCATAGTTCCATCCTTTATAAGTCCCACATATGGTATTTAACGAATCAAATCACTTTGAGGGGGCGGTAGTCCGCACTTCCTTAAATGAAGATATCGCGTATACCCATAATGGAAGCCATAAAGGTAAGACACAAATGAAAAATACAGAAGCATAAGTAAAACATAAACATATTATATATCATATATAAAAATAGTGACATCATAATGTCCACCTTTTAAGGTGTTAAATGAGTATTGAACAATCATCGTTTCGGGAGGCAGAATTTCGCCATCCACAGAAACCGTATGTTCTTTAACCATTTTATGTAGTTGTGTGAGAGTTTAGCTCGAATAAATATTATAACAACATCCTATTATATTTAAGATACTGTTGTTGTTACAAAAGAAGTAAATAAAAAGAGTTTAGGGGGTTGGAGAAGCAAAATAAAACAAATGAACATGAGAGAATGAATTACCTTTAAAAGTGTAACTCCTTTTCATTTGAGCCTAAAGGCTTCCTTTGAAAGGATTCTGCCCAAAGGGAATCCTCTAGGATGAGTAGAGGGATGTGGAGAGAGTAAATGGGCAGGGGTTGGCCGAGCCAAAGGCTTGAGGAGTGTGTCAAATGAGGTAGAGGTGGGGGCCTTTTATAAGAGGAGAGGAGGGGCACTTTTGGAAAGTAAGAAATATTACTTTATTTGAAAATGTGTTTCGGTTTTAAAAGGTCCCACATTGATATAATTTGTGGATAAGGTGTTAAGGGTTCTAAATACACCCATCCAATATGTTTTGGACATGTGTAGTTCATATATTTTACATTATCTTTCCATTTTATCTTATTCGTTAAATAATGATGTCATCGCTGCATCATTATGATGTCATAAATAATTTAATTTATTTAATGTCTAAAAATTATAAAAAAATTACTATGATATAGGAAATCTTTTTAGATTTCCAATGACTATTTATAATCAAAAATCGGATCTTTATAACCCCATGTAAAAATTGTTTTTGTAAAACATATGATGTTTGTGTCATTTTTACTTTTACATTAAATAAAAAGTTATTTATGTCATTTCCCAACCAAAGTGGCTCCATGGGGTCCCCAAGTTGACCCATGGCTTGTATTGGTCGGCCATTACACATCCAATGATTTTAGGACATGTTTAAAGTTCATTTCATATTATTAAAACATTATTTTTACCTTAAACTATACTAATTACCTCTAATCGCGATTAAAAACTTAATAAGTTACTATTCACCAAAAAATTATTTTTATCCCATTGAACCAAATTTTACTTCTTAATGACAACCATGTATGTCGGATTTTCGAAATTCAAAACACAAAGGTGGCAAAATTTCATTTAAACAGAAAAATCAGTTTTTATAAGTACCACTTAGTGGTTTCACTATTCATCAAAAATTGAAGTTTTTCAGAAAAATCCCAAAAATTCACCCTAAGCTATATTTGATATTCCGAATTCAAAAATGAAGTCTATTTTACAAAATTCAAAACATATAAGTCAAATTAATTAATTTAATAATTATTTACCGCTGTCAGATCAAATAGCGTGTTTTTATGAAACAATAAGTATCAAAAGATTGACTCTGGTTTAAGGCTGATTTCAAAGTGAAATTAATTCCAACGACCACTATTGGATTTAATAGTAAATATTTATTCTAATTTCACTTTAAAACCAATTAAAAAGATAATCTAATCATATAAATAAATTAGATTAAAAAGAGGGTTTGAATTAAAATACAACATTTTACACTATTCATTAAAAAAAATGAACTTTATCGGAAAGATACCAAAAATTTACACAAAGTAAATTTTGATGTCCCGATTCTTAATAAGAGTTTTATTTGGTCCAAAAGAATTTTTAAGAGTGAAAAAAACTATATTTAATGATGGTTCAACATCAAAAGGTGATAAGTGAACCTTTAGTGAAAACTAGGGCATATACGCCTAAAATTGAATTCTTTCCATATTTTAAGCCTTTATCATTTATTGGATAAATGTAAAAACATTTAAAAACATATATAATCATATTTTAGTTATTTCTATCCATTCCCGCCAACACAACGACTACATGTTAACTACCATTTAAAATAATATTATTTTATTATTAGAGTGCAACGTAAGATTCCCAAGAAACTCGTTGTTGTGTGTTGGGTACGCCATCAAGCATAGCGTCCCCTTTAAAGTCATATTAATATTTTACTCATAAATAAGGATAAATATGAAAATGTCATATTCTTTATTTACCTGGGGTGTTACATGGGGTACTATGTAAATTAATTATCCAAGAGTAAAGGGAATATTGATCAGAAGATGTAAATGGATCAAGGTCAAGAGTATGCTGTTACTATTTTAAAATTGAATAATTAATGTATTTGTTTTCTTCGATTAAATAATTACATTTTAAATGTATTTTATAAATGATTTTATGTTTAATGAATCATTAGATATATCAGTATTGTAATTCATTACTTCTTCATTAAGGAATTGGAATCATGTGATGAACATCACCAGTAATCAAGAGAAGTGAATATGTTTTAATTTGGTCTTTTTGAAAACACATTACTTGGGAAAGGTAACCCTAAATATGTTCTTGATACTGACATAATAATAACTAGATGTTTATGGGATAATACTGGGGACCATGAAGGTGTTACTGATTTTATTATTTATGTTATGTTAGAATTATTAGATGTTTGGATTTAAGGAATATATTCAACAATGTTAGATATTACTCTTGAAAACATTTATTTCTCATAAAGGTTTAAAATTGATTATTGTATTCATATAATTGGTATGTGATTATAAGAGTTACATTATTTAGGGTTATATTATGTTATATTTATTTTATAAATTTACTGATATTGTTTCTAAATTTTTGGACATTAAATATGGAATAATGCATTAGAATGAATAGTAAGGAAAATAATTATATAATGGATTAAGTCTAAATTTTCATAAAGTGTTTTTTATAATATTTTATACCTATCTATATTTGTTTTGGTAAATATTTAAATTCTCAAGGAAAATCTTTTGGATTATTTGATAAAATCTTTTAGGCATAATAATTCATCTTGAATATTAATATTTTGGTTTAAAAAATGAAGTGGAGATGGATTGAAGAACAACCAAATTGAATATCCTTATTTTGCAGTGAAAATCCCACTGTCATTTCCCTCCATTTAAAAAGAATTTTTATTAAACCTATTAATAATTTTAGACTTCCACACTTGCATTTTAAAATAAAAAATCCATTATTAACAACCATAATTTTAAATTCAAATGATATAATTTATTAAATGAGGGGGGAATATAATACCTCAATATTTTATGGTTTGTGTCTTATTAAATTTATTTAATAACTTACATTTCACTTAACACTGAGCTTAAATGAGTAGTGATATACCATTTAACATTAACAAGACCATTACAATAGTAATGCAACCATTAGGATTATTAATATAGCCATCAGAATAATAAACTAACATATGAAATTATAAATAATGTTTTGGTATCTGAAAAATAGAAATATGATATATTTATATCATTTAATATATAAATAAATGTTTCAAAACCGATATATTATGTATTGATATTTTTATGAAATGTAAATTTCTATTTACAAATTTATAAAATGTATAATTATTTGAAAGTAAATTTATTTTCGTCAAATAGATTCATAAAATAATATTTTTTTCATTATACTTATAAGATAATTTAGGTGGAAATAAATAATTTTATCAAAGTGTCACAAGATGAGCTATAATACTAAAATCGATATTTTTCAAATAAAATACGCCTTGTTAAAAGTTAATTTTCTCTTCATTATAAATATATTTTCACAAAATTGAGTCCATTTTTGAAATCTACATGTTAAAATATTATTAGGTTGAATGTTTGCAATTTTTCTAAAATAGTTGATTTTTTATGAATAGTGAAATACAATGATTTGTGGTATTTAACATTATAAGTTAAATACATGAATGTTTGAGACATTTATATTTTTAACACATTATTTAGAACTCACAAGAACTATTTATTATACTTAGTCACCAAAATAGACTCTATTTTGATTCTCAATCAAAAATAATAAATTAATGAATAAAATAATAAACAATACCCCTCCCCTCCCTATAAATACCACCCCTCACTACTAGTTGTCTTCATACATTAAAATCATTTAATATTGCCAATGTTATACAAAATTCCATTACGAATCATATTCTTCATGTCTAGGACTTTCTGGTCTTACAAAAAGACCAAATTCAAGATTCTTAAAGAGGTTCCCAGGGAGATGATATTCAAGAGGAAAAATACTCCTCCTTTCCCTTTTAAATTCTTTTATTTTTTTATCCTCTCATCTAAATCCATTTAAAATGTGTCATGGTAAAATTAGAATTATATATTTAATGAATTAATATTTTTATAAAGGATTATCCATCCATAAAACTCTTTTCCTCTCCTTTTATTTTAATAATAAACACATCACTTGTGATGTGTCGATTCACCACCTTCATAGACGATGAGTTTTCATCTTCCACTAACTCTAACCCTAATGGTAATAAAACCAATATTATTATTAAATAACATTTTAATATACATATAATAATCAATATAATATTCTATAACCAATATATAAACATAATATTAAATAAAATGACAAATTTTTTGGCTTTTCATAAAAACAACCAAATTAAATTAAGACATTTTCAGAAAAAAATTATCTAAGGAATAATACTCATAACATATAAAAACAATGAATGATACCATTAGAACCTATGTATGTTCATTAATACTAAATAATTTTACTTTTAGAGATGTTATTCCTATTTTATAGGAACTACCAAAATTAAACTCACTGGAACTGACTATAAAATCATGAAAAGAATGCTTCTGGAAACACGAAATTAAACATTATAACTGATCAAAATAGACATAAATAAACTTAATAAAATTATAATAAATCATAAATATTTTTAATAGGTTTAGAAATATGTAATTATTGAATCTAAATTTATTATTTATAACATTAAGTACAAGATCATAACACTTTCAGATATAAGGTAAGGGTTTCTCTCATCACTTTTACATTTGTGCGATATATTCCTTATTCAACCATTATTTCATGTGTATGTTTTATATACATACCTATATTATATCATATCATGAATTTATTTTTCATCATGGTATTCAATGTTATATTTTTTTCATTAATTTTATGGGTCATATAGTTTGATTGTTTTCAAAGATATATGAGAATTCTTAATTGAGTTTCCATTTTTTGGGTTAAAATTCTACTCCATTGATTATTTCATTATATAATTATGTGTGAAATCAATTTTTATGATCTGGTTTTTTATTTCCACTTTTTTCATGTTTACTTATAGTTTATTTTCATAATTTTCTCATTTGGTTAATTCTTACACTTTATTTTAAAAAATAATCTTTTAAATGTTTGTTTTTCAATATTAAAAGGAATGTTATTTTAACTTATACAGAATGAGCACATTTCCCTGATTTCCTAATTCCTTAATATCTTGAGGAATCAATTAAATTTTTTAAACATTATTTTCAAAGAAAAATTTATATTTTATCATTATGTATCTATATAAATAATTTATTTCATTGTAAAGTGGTATTCCACTCAAGAATTTCTTAATAGTTTTATTACATTATTTTAATCTATGCAAATACCCTTAGTTTAAAATTATAATTAATTGAGGTTTATATCTTATGAAATAATATACCATATTTTTTTGAATTTTTTATGACAAATTTGTCTATAGATGTACTATTTCGAAAACATTCATCATATTACAATTGATGGATTATGATTATGTTTATTGTTTGGGAAACGTTATTTCATATGGTTGTATAAATATGAATATATATGTTGATTATATACCAACAATTTCATATTAGTAATGTATTTTACATGGTAAGAGACAGCTAGAGCCCCTTATAGCCCCTCGGTGTATTGGTATATCTCATGAGACAAACTAATTTGGGTATTGACTCATGTCTTACCTGATTGTGTCTGGTGCCTTGGTCGAAGCCTTGACTATTTTTTATGATGTCCCATATTTTTGATTCCCTCGTTATAAGATTAGTCATTAATAATTCATCTGATTATTATACTAAAATAGTATCCTTGTTTATGTTTTATTCTGAAGTTATTATTTATATGGATGTTTTTGAAAATCTTTTACTCCTTCCATATTATTTTCAATATTGGGTTTTAATAGCATGTGATTTTAGTTATTCACATTTACTTATCACTCATGATATTTTATTATATATTTTATTGTATTATTACCCTTAGCATTTGATCTCACCCCATTCTTATTTTTTTCCTTAGGATGAATATATTTATATTATGATTGACTTGTATGGATAATATAGGAGTATATGGGTGTTTTCAACGAAGTTACTTAGTTGTATTCCTTTTCAAGTTGTCATGTTATACTTATGTATGTGTATAGTTTTTCAAAGCTAATAAATTATTCAGTCCTTTTGTATGTGATATATTGTACTCGGTACCAATTTAATAAAGTAAGGCACTAGCTCTATGATACTGGGGTCTGGGTCGTTAAATGATTTTTTCTTGAAACTATGTTTCAAATCTCCACCATTATGAATACATTAATTAGGAGATCAATTATTTATTTACATGTGATTGTTCCATTTGATAGAATATAAATAGATAAGTTTAAATATCAGGTGATTGATTATATGGATTTCATTGACCATAACTTATTAATTTTATATAATTATTATGTTATTATTTATATGGAATGTAATTTATTTATTTATTATTATATATTGATTATTCTTATTTATTAATGAAATATTCTAGTATAATCATACTATTACTAAGTATATGAGACCACCCCTTTCGTATGTTTTATTTCTCCGAGATAATAAGAAAATATTTTATTGATATTTAGGGACACACTAATGTGAATAATGGGATTCTCAATGAAAATACTTAATATATTTTTTTGTTTTGAAATGTAATTTGAATTACCTACATATATATATTTTACAAAGACTACAAAACTTTTAAGTCCTTTAGGATGTGACTAATTATTTCTAGTTATAATATAATGAGGTATCCATTTAATCTAGGTGAATAGTTTTTGGGCCTTTACTCTTGGTATTAGAAACATTTTAGTTGATACCTTCATAAATAGATTTAGGAAAACAAATATAGGGGAAAATATCCCTATTACTAAATTTCTGGATATGTCTAAGAATATGATAAGATCTGATTATGTTTTTCATGTTTATATTAGATGGTTTACCTTGGAATACATCCCTTTATTTATAAAATAGGTGGATATGGTTCTGGAATAGTTTTACCTAAGGGTAATAATATTGAAAAAGGAAAACTTTGATTGACCCGAGAATTAATTAGTACACAACAATGAGCCTTACTACACACCTAGTTTGATACTCCCATGGGATAAACATTTAATAATTAACATTTTCTTTATATCCCACTATAAATTATTTTATTTTTATTAGGATTTGTAGACTTTCCCAAAGAAACCATGTTTATGATTATGATATTATCCATGTATTAATTTTTTAATTTATGTGAAGTGATTAACTATTTATGATGTTATAATTTAAGATTCATAATTTTATTATATGATCTGGGTTATTCTAGTGTTTAAAAATGGTACGTAGAGTATGGAATGTGAACATTATCAATGCACACCATTGAAATAATAAGAATAAATATTTCCTCTATGATCTTAAAAAAATATTTCAAAGGTAGCTAGTCTCTCAAAGGATTTATTCATAAGAGGATATAATATCATGTAATATAAAGATAGGGAAAAAATTCCGTATGTTTATTTCCTTTTAAGATTAGAAATAGAATAGAAGGATATTAGGAAAAAATGAATAAGGGGATGAAGGGAATAAGGGTTTTCCCACATGTGATAATTATGGAAAGAAACATCATGGTAATTTCTTGAATAGAATGAGAGTTTGTTTATATTATGGAGAGAAGATCCATATGGTTTATGAATTAATGGATAAGAATAAAATCATTTAATTCTATTGTTTAAACTTTAATTATGTGGGTCATTGTGGAAACTAATGTATCAAGAAATAGGGGAATATACCACATAAGAATCTAAGGGGTCAAAGACAACTTATGATATTATTATAGACAAAGTGGAATGATTAATATGCTTCTAGTTTGGTTAGATAATAATTTTATGGAAATATTTTATCAACTCTATTTTTATAAGAATTATTAAATATATAAATATTTTACTATATTAATGTATCTCCAATGATTTGAGATAATATGTTAATACCCCGAACCTAGTACCCCGAAGCTGGAGCCTTACATTATTAAATTTGTACTAAGAACAATAAATCACGTCCAAAAGGACCAAATAGTTTTGTATTTTTGAAAAAAAAGATAGAAAAATAATTATTACATTACAAATTGAAAAAAATACAACATAGAAACTCTATTGGAAACACCCATAAACTCCAAGATTATCCCAAATAGTAATTCCTAAAAAACATCTTCGCATAATGGGAAAAAAATAAATCATAAAAAATTGGTGATATTAGAATCTCAATAAGGTTAATTGATATGGTGTACTCATTAATCATAAAAAAAAGAAAATGTGAATATTAAAACATAATCTTGAGTATAATATTGGAGGAAAACAGTTGATCAAAATAATTCCATATAAATAATAACATGAGAATAAAACTTGACCATGTATATTCTACTAGTCCAATAATCATAGGTATTATCAATTAATAATATCATAATTATCTAATTAATAATTATGTATACTTGATCATACCAGCATGACCTCATCCTATAAATTTGAAAATAATCAGTAATGCCTTGTCTAAATCTCAGTCTGATTTGTCTAATGAGTCCTACTGATTCATCAAGGGTCTATAATGAGACATACCAATCACCTAATGACTCTAATTAATTCCTCAAATGAATGGAGTAAATCATCAATAACATATTAAAATGTTACATAAATATCTTTCCCCAACCAGTAAACCGAATCAGAAAACATTTTGAGTAATATGGTGAATGGAATCAATATAGCACATCCATAATCAACCTAATCATAACCACTTAATTAAATATTATATATTTTATCATAAAATATAAATATCAATTAATATTAAGATTAAATATATGTTTTTTAAATAGATTAAAATACTATCATAAAAATATCAAATATTTCTTGAAAGAAATACCCTTTTCACTTTGTAAAGAGGAGTTCTTCTAGAAAAAACATGTGTATATATATATCATAAAATCAGAATATAAACATGTGTATCCCATAAATAAAAGGAATGTAAAATGAATTATGTTTTAGGAATAAATGATTTCCAATGGATGTATAAAAATGAAAAAATACTTTTTATGAATCATTAGTAATGGTGCACTTTAGTGTTGTTAAATGGAAAATATAAGAGTCTTTAAAATGGAAAACGCCATAATTATTTGTATAAAACCAGAAATGAAAAAATATATTTCATTAGTGATAAAAATAGTTATTATATAAAAATATTGGTGACTTAATATAGAATATGGATGGTACTTGAAAATTGGTAAGAAATTGGGAAGTTCCCTTTAATTGGGATTTCTTTTGGGAAGGAATAGAGAGGGAAACCTTATAAAACATGTATTTTATCACCAAAGAAAGAATAATTGAGATATATAAATATTTTTGGAACATAAAAACATAAATTATAAGGAGTAAATATGAATAATTAAAAATTACATTGGGTTAATTATAGAGAAAGCATCACCTGAATGAAAAATAGAGATTCACAAAGAATGCCTTACCACTTTGCAAACATTCGAACCATATGCTACATAAAATTAATGATCATCAAATGGAACAAATAAACCATGAATATAAATAGATCCATGATATTATACATAAAGTTTATATATAAATTCACCACACATAATAAATAATGGTGAATAAGTCATATCTCATAGAAATAAGGGTGAGATGAGAAAACTCCAACCTTATATACATAAGTGTTTTATACTTATACTTAATATCATGGATAATGAAAATAGATTCAATAGTAATTTAATTTAGAAAATATAAAATATTTGTTTGAATTATTACAATTTTATTAATTTCATTTATGTTCTTTTTGATGATTTATAATATTTAATTACGTCATTCAAGAGTGTTTGTTTTGTTGGTTTTCATGATTGGTTGACTTGTATAAATGTAATAAATATCATGTAAAATGGAAATAGTTTTCCATAATTGAATTTATATGTTATTAATAATCTTACAAGATATTTTACGGTCTTATATATAATTTTTTCATGATATCATAATGATTCAACAGATAATGGGTTAATCATAACAATTTAGATTATTTAGTTTTTCTTTGATAATAAAAAATAATTTTTTTATTATGAATTAATATTATGTGTATATAATAGTTCCAAAAATTAAGTAGGATTTATTACATATAATAAATTTTATTTACAAAAATGTTTTATGACTAGTATTGAATGTATAATTTGAAAATGAAAACTGTTGGGCCTAACAACTGGAAGAGTTTCATAACACAGGGGGAGCATTCTATATCCTAATCAGATGCATGATCTCAATATGATATGAAGGATAAATATTTATGCTCATGAAGAATGATTGGTGGAAAAGTAGCACACACAGGTTTTCATGATTATCTATTTTGTTCTAACAATGTGGTATCAGCTGAGTGCTTTTAGGATAACAAGAAGCTGTAAGAGAAAATAAAAGGTGTGTCAACAAAAATATGAGAGAAGATGTTCAAGGAAATGACGTCATTAAACAATGACACAGAGAAAAGTAGCTGAAAGAAATTAAGCCATTGAAAAATGAGTCAGTGAACAGTTTCCCGACAAAAGTGTTGAGAAAGAAAGCAACACAGAGGGAGAAGAAGTGGCTGATGTTGATTCAGAAGAAGACACTGATGATGAACAAGAAAGTGTCAAGTATGTGTCTACAAGGAAGGAAAAGAGTTGAGCTGAAATTGATAGATAGAATATCATTAGTGATCAGTGAGCTCCAATTAAGACAAGAATAATGAAATCACTTCAGCAAACATCATTACTATCACAGGTTGAGCTGAAATGCATTGCTGATGTAGTTGAAGATGAAAACTGGGTTCAGGCTATGAATGAAGAGCTTGATCAGATTGAGAAGAACCAGACATGAGAGATTTTTTCGAGGCCATCAGACAAGAATGTCATCGGGAATAAATGGGTCTATCAAAACATGATGAATGAAGATGGAACATTGATTCAGAACAAAGAACGGCTAGTGTGCAAGGGATACTCCCAGATTGAGGGTTTAGATATTGATGAGACATTTGCACCGGTTGCAAGGGTGGATACAATCAAATTATTCCTAGCCATTGCAGTGCAAAGAAAGTTCAATGTGTTCCAGATGGATGTCAGGACTGCATTTCTAAATGGGTTTCTCAAAGAAGAGGTGTACTTTGAGCAGCCAGATGGTTTTCTCATTCATGAGGATGAGAACAAAGTTTTCAGGCTAAAGAAGGCATTATATTGGTTGAATTAAGCACCAAGGGCATGGTACTCAAGGCTTGATCAGTACTTGAAGAAGCTTGGTTTCCAGCGTGGAGGAGTTGATTACAATCTCTATTTCAGCAATGACAGTAATTAGAGGATAATGGTGCTAGTGTATGTCGATGACATAATTTTTGGCAGATCAGATGAAGCTCAGTGCAGACAGTTTTCCAAATTCATGAAAAATGAGTTTTAAATGTCAATGATTGGAGAGCTAACGTTTTTCCTTGGTCTACAGGTGACACAAGGAAGGAATGTAACATTCATTTCTCAATCTAAATATGCCAAGGAGGTCCTGAGAATGTTTGGAATGGAAAATTCCAAGGAGATGAAGACTCTAGTTGCTACCCGGATGAAATTATCAAAAGATGAGGATGGCAAGGCAGTTAATATCATAGAATATAGGCAAATCATTGGAAGTCTGTTGTACTTGACCGCAACAAGGCCTGATATTGTTTTCGCCACATGCCAAGAAGCGAGATATCAGAGTAATCCCAAGGAAATTCACATGATTATAGTGAAAAGAATACTTCAGTATATCAAGGGCACGATGGACTTCGGCTTGACATACAACGACAAATCTCAGACAGAGTTATTGGGATATACTGATACAGACTGGTCCATTTCAGTGGACGATAGGAAATCAATGTCAGGTGGTGCTTTCTATCTTGGTGGATTGTATATTTCTTGGCTTAGCAAGAAGAAAGATTGCAATTCATTGAGTACCGCAGAAGCTGAGTATATTTCGTCCACTCAAGCATGCACACCGTTATTATGGATGAAGCATTGGCTTGAAAATATGGGAGTTGAGGTGAAGTCTCCAATAGGAATATAGTGTAATAACTCAAGTGCTATAAATCTCAGAAAAAATATCGTCCATCACTAAAGGAAAAAGCACATTGAGATAAAGTATCATTTTATCAATGAGAAAGTTTAGCAGGGAACCGTGAAGTTGGAGTACGTTCCTATAGAGCTACAGGTTGCAGACATTCTGACAAAGGCCTTACCCAAGGAATCTTTTTAGAGGCATCGAATGGCTCTGGGATTTCAGTAGATTCCCCTCACTTGAAACAGTGTGGATGTGGGCCCCCTATCCCCGAGGTATGATATGTTTTTCCCTAATGTGCTGATATGTGTTCTCTACTCTATTACAGATTGCAAAGCAGTGACCTTTGGGTTCCTTGACAAAGGGGGAGAAAATAGTGATTGTTCCAGGGGGAGACAGTGTGGAGATTTGATAAATCATGAATGATATGGGGAGAAGCTGACAGGTGGAGCAGCCAGATGGTTTTCTCATTCATGAGGATGGGAACAATGTTTTTAGGCTAAAGAAGGCATTATATTGGCTGAAACAAGCACCAAGGGCATGGTACTCAAGGCTTGATCAGTACTTGAAGAAGCTTGGTTTCCAACATGGAGGAGTTGATTACAATCTCTATTTCAGCAATGAAAGTAATCAGAGGATGATGGTGCTACTGTATGTCGATGACATAATTTTTGGCGGATCAGATGAAGCTCAGTGCAGATAGTTTTCCGAATTCATGAAGTGTGTATGGAAAGGACGATCTGGACGCGGTACAAAAGAGCAGTACAAGGTGGCGCCATTTCCCAGTGTTTGCCAAATTTTTGGCGTCCAAAATTTGGAGTTTGGTGAGCATCGTGAAAAGTGGAATTCCATGAAGATCATAATTTAATATGGCAAAGGCATGAATTTCGTGAAGATGGGATGGATGGATTGGATTTCGCGATGGACAGAAAAATGGAGGTGGTGATGCTTCGCGATTACGTCAAAGCTTCGCGAACGGCAGAATTGAAGCGCATCGCGGCGGTGAAGGGATTTGCGAGGAAGCTTCGCGGCGAAGGCGCGAAGGAATGTTGACAGTGATGATTTGCGATTACGTCAAGCTCCGTGAACGGAATATTGCCGTGGTGTTTCACGATTTGGACAGAATTCCGGCGGAAACTTTGGAGCTTCACGATTTGAGATGACGTGGCATTGACTTCGCGTGGAAAGTTTGAGGGTTGGTGGAATCGCCTATAAATAGAGGCCAACCTCCTCTAGAGAATAGGAGAGAATTTTCAGAGAAAATCCATCGCTCTCAGTTTGCGAAGGTGGTTCGTGGAGCAAGTGTGCTTCATGAAAGAGGAGCTTCGCGGTTACTATTGTAGCTCCGCAAAACCTGCGAGCTCCGCGTTGGCTTAGTAAGCTTCGTGAGGGACATTGCTTTGCGACGGCTTGTGCTTCGTGAAAGTGCTTCGCGAGAAGGCAGGAGCTTCGCGAAGTCTTGTTTGAGCTTTGCGAAATTGGGAGCTTCGCGAAGTAGGGTGCTTTGTGAAGGTGTTTCCAAAAGGAATTCCCCAGTGTTCAGAGGCAAAGAGGTATTCATTAGTGGATGAAAGTTGGACTTAAATAGAGCATCTATCAACAGTTGAAGATGCATTATTTCATGCAAAAGAAGAGACCTACATGTCTATAAACTGTGAGTGGATTCCCTTCCAAGTGCAGTGAGCATAGGAAGAGGAAGAAGGCGATCCTCTCCACCGGCAGTGAGCCAGAGAGAGAGAAATAGGGAGTGACCCTTGGGAAAGCAGTGAGCTAACCCTAAACCTTGTGAGGGCAGTGAGCCTGGGAATAGAAGTGATCTATCCCAAATTTTTTATCCACATCTTATGAAGTCTAGTGGGATTTGGTACGCACGACAACATGTCGGCGTATGGTCCTTGGACTTAGACCAGTGAGGGTGAACCAAGTAAAAATCTTTGTGTCTACCTGCTTACTTCCCTGCATTGAATTTGAAGCATCATCATCAGACAAAGAAGAAAATAGGTGATCATAAAAAACACACAAGTGCAAACAAAGTGACCCTTGTAATAAAGAGGTCAAGATCCAGTGAGGTAGGAATAATTTTTGAAAAGAATATCCATACCTTGATTCACCCCCCTCTCAAGGTATATTGGCCCCTATTGGTCCTAACAAAAACTCTTCATCCACGAAGGGGATAAATCTTCAGGTAATGGATAATGTTTTAATTTTTAGAATAAAAAAGGGAAAGATAAGACAAATCATGATTGATAAACCATTAACATAATATGATTATAGTATATAGATGATGTTGGGTTTATCATTTTACATTTTACTTGGGAGATTAGAAAAGGATAATAAATTAAAATAATTTAAAAGAAAATTAAAATAATGAAAGGGGACTTTACACCTTGAATTCCTCTTATTAGGAGCCTTCTTAAGGAACATTAAAATGGTATTTTAGGTGAGATAAAAAACATTATAATTTGGGGGAGAGGTTTTTGAGAGGTATTAGGTACAAATTAGAAAATATTCAAGGATTTGGAGGTGTGTGTAGAAGAGGTAGTGATGGGTGATATTTATTGTGGATGAGTGGGGTGTTTTTTTGATTATTTTATTCATTTTTTATTATTTTGGAACAAGATAAAAAATTGTGTCGATTATTCTAACTAGATAAAGTAAATACTACATTTTAATTCTTTATAATGGTCACTTACATCATCCATGACTCAATAATGATAAAATATTTAATTTATTTACTTATAATGTTAAATATTGTACATTACTGTATTTCACAGTTCACCAAAAATTAAACTACTATAAAAAATAACAAAAATTAACCATATGGGGTTTTTGATGTGTACAATTAAAAATTGAACTCTATTTTTTAAAAATAACTTTTTAAATATGGGAATTTTAGTTTTTAATTCAAAATAATCATTTATTCAAAATATATTGATTATAACATTATAACTGATTTTATAACACTTTGAAAAATTAATTAAGGTCTCATGAAATATATTATAATCACAAGACATAAAAATATTAATTTATGAATATATTTTGTGATTATAAATTTTCATTTAAATCATTATATTAATTATCTAATAATAAATAAACATTTACATTTCACAAAATACCAATACAATATTTATCATTTTTAAAATATATATTTACTTATTCAGTGATATTATATTTTCATTCATAAGAATTTTAAATTTTATTTATAATTAATTTTTTAGGTTTTTATTCTAATTTTTAATATAATTTTCATATAATGAAATTTATAGTTTAAAAAAAATTCATATTTTACACTATTCACTAGAAAATAAATATTTTCAAAAAAATTCATAAATTTCAATCTTGGATAATTTTTACATTTTTGTTTTAAAAAATAATTATAATTTTTCAATTTAATTAAAAAAATTATCAATATTTACATTCAAAATAAGTGCATCCTTAAAACATAGTAAAATTTTCGTTATAAAAATATAGTCTTTTATGTGTAACAATGGATGTATTCTTTTATTTATCCTATAAAAATTATTGGTTGAATATAAAAACATTTGATTCATTATGTAACATATAAATTTCATTATGATCATTCAATGATAGTGACTAATTTATTTTATTACGATAGAATGCTTTTGTGGAGTTGAAAAATATTTTTTATACAAAACATCCATTATTTTCAATTAGTTTTTTTTCATTTATAATTAATTATTAACGAATTAATTTATTTTACAAACCTGTTTAAACTATATTTTCATATTTTAATTATTCTAATTTGTTCTCACTATTCCAACCATTAGTTGATAACTATCAAAATTAAATAATAATAATAATTAATCATTTTTTAGACTCAGTGTTATGTGTAACATGAGCTATCGAAGAAGTTAAATTTAAAAAAATTATGTATCATAAAATATTGGGGTGTCACATTCTTCTCCACTTTAATAAATTGTGTCCTCTAAGTTTAAAATTGTTATTATTAATCATGGTTTTTTCATTTTTAAATACCCTTGTGGAAATTATACATCGTTAAAGGCTTAATAAAACTTACTCTTAAAACGAGGGAATGGGAAATGTGAAGGTCACCACAAAATTAGGAATTCAAATAGGATAAAATTATTGGGATGAGAAAATAAATAAATATAAGAAAACTCTAACCATCATGTTCTGATAGAGAGTGATAGAAAACATGGACATTGGAAAGTTAACCATCACTAGATCATAAATATGTGATTGGTTAAAAAAACAATTGATTTCTCAAAACGAAAAGTAAATGAATAAGGTTATTATTCAAAATTCATTTTTCTAGAGTTGGAGTATTCTTTTATTATCCAAATAATGACTTATTAAAATAATAATATCTGATTCATTTCAATCTAATAATAACATCCTTTGGTTTTTCTTTGATCTATCTCTAATTCATTTCATAAATTTGGATATGAATATTAAAGAAAATGTATTATGTCCTAAGAACATTTATTTAATAATTCATAAGTCATTCATTTTAAATTTAAATTATTATTGAATCCAAGGGGTTTATAAAAGACTATCAAATTTGATAAATAATATATTAATCTTACTCAATACTATCATTAATTAATTCCATAATAAGTTAACCTTTAGACTCATCCAAAATATGTATGTCCAAAACAAGTGAAAAAAGATTTAGATGAAAGGTTTCATAACATTATATGTTTCCCCCCAAAAAATATAATGTATCTCTTATTATCACTTATCATATATATGAATACATTTATCATCTTTAACCAAAATTAAAGCATTCATGATTATTATTCCTTAAAGAATATGTATTACAGTACAATACTTATATATCTAATTTTCCTTATATCCAAATAATTATTGATAAATTACTCAAATAACATAATTCTTTAATACAATAATGGGAATATTAATCATTCATCTTCGTTTGAGGTACTAGAATAATCTTGACCATGATCTATCATCCTCTTTTGGGTTATATTCCTTTGAAACTTGGAAAATTTATTTTTATAGTGCCACATCTCTGTAAAATTAATGCATTATAAATATTATTTCTTTACATTGAAATCATGAGCCTTGTGGAACTTATCTCCAAAATTGTTGGAAACTCCCATTTCCTTTATGTAAGTACCATGGTGGTTCATTAAAAAAATATCACATGTTATAAAATCCTTATTTCTCTTCATTCCTTTATCTAAATTTTGCATAGTTTTACTTTTATTCTCTTGAATCCATATAAATACATATTACTTATAGAATTATTTCATTATATCATTAGCAAAGGATACTATGTACTCATATTATGATAATGTTAGGGAAAAATTTCTCCTCAGAATATTGGAAGAAGAACCCAAATTATTTGACCATCCTTACAATCTAGATCATGTGCATTAGGGAGGTTCCAATTCCTTATGTGAGGTGACATTTATAAATGATGAAATACACTAGAATATATCATATCACTTTGAAATATAAGTTATATTCCCCAGAATAGTGAAATACATAACATAAATTGAAAATATTATGCATATCTAAACTCATAAACATGATTTTTTTTAATATTATTATATAGTTATCATCCAATTATATCATAAGGATAAGTGCTCTAATATATATTTTCCAAAATCTAGTTTCAAAAATATTATACTAAACAATATATGATACAAACTGTGAAGACCCCAATCCCATTACAACTATGTCAGTCCATTAAATTATTACATTGCTAAAATAAAACAGATATTACATCCAAAAAACGTAATAGTTTAATATTTTTTTAAAATCATATTCAAGTATGAATTTTACATTACAAATTAAAAGTAAAAACAACCTAGAAACCCTATTGTAAAGACCCATACACTCTTACATTATCCCTGCAAGTAATTAATAAAATATAACATCACTTCTTAGGGAAAAATAAAACATAAGATAGGGGTGAGATCAGATTCCACTTATGGTTAAGAAATACAGTGGAATCTATAAACAAAAATAATAATAAGAGGGAATAATAAAACATAATCTTGAACATTTTTTAGATGAATAAATTCTAATCAAAATAGTTCTATATAAATAATCACATGAGAATAAAATGTAAATTAGGATATTATACTATTCAAATAGTCACATGGATTATCAATTTCAAATCTGATAATGATATAATGCATAATTCTAGATATTTGAACATACAATCGTGGACTCAACTAATACATTTAAAAATAATGGGTAAGGCCTCAAGAAAATCCTTCTCTAGATTGTCTCATGAAACCTATTGATTAATTGAAGGGATATAGGGGGCCCTCCCATCAAATATTACGTTGAATTCATTACTTATAAGAATGGGGTGAAACATAAACAACCAATAGATATGAAATTTAAATAACTTTCCCCAATCAGTAAACACAATCACTAAACATTCTGAGTGATACGATGAATGAAATCATGATAGCAAATCCATAGTCCAACTGCTCATAAACCATTCAATAAAAGTGGTAGATTATTCCATAAAATACAATTACAAATTAAGAAAAATATCCAATAGATGGATCTGAAATATATGAAAATAATATAATGAAATCATCAAGGATTTATTGGGAGAAAAACCATTTTGTTACTTTGAAAAGAAGAGTTCTTTTGGAAAAATAATTTTTATTTGACTTTAGATTAGATTTTAAACATGTATATACCATAAATTAAAGGAAATGAAAATGAAATAATGTTTTTTTAACAAATTAATTCAAATTTTATTGAAAACATGTAAAAATAATGTTTTGAGAAACTTTAGAATTGGTCCACTTCAATGTGTTTTAAGGGAAAATATTAAAGTGCCTTTAAATAGAAAAAGTAATAATTGTTTATGTAAAAAAATAAATCAATAAATATGATTATGAATGATAAAAAAGGTGATTTTATAAAAATATTAGTGTATTAAAAAAGATTATGTATGATACCTGAAAATGGGTAAGAAATTGGAAAGTTCCTTTTCATCGGGCATGCTTATCTGGAGGAATTGAGAAGGGAACTTTATAAAAAAGGTATTTTCTCTTAAAATATATAAAAAGTGATATAGGTAAATACTTTGGGAACATAAAAATAGAAATTATGATGAGTAAATAAGTATAATTATTAATTTAATTGGGTTATAGAGAGAGAAGTGGTAACTCGAATGAAAAATGGAGATTCAGGGAAAATCCAATACCACATTGCGAACAGTCTAACCATATGACACAAAAATGTAATTATCATAAAATAGAAAATTTAATACTATAAAGATAAATAGATTCACGATATTATACATTAAAATAAAGTATACATACACCGCACACAAGAAGTAATTATGAATAATGCTTATCACACAGAATAAAGGTGAGATGAGAAAACCCATACCTTATGTTTGAAAGTGTTACTATCTTGTGATTAATGTCCGAGATAATGAAATTAAATTTATTAATAGTTTAATAATAACTTATTAAACATGTATTTTATATATTATAATTGTTGTTCGGAGTGAAAACTCAAGAGGGGGGGGGGGGTTAATTGAGTTCCAATTAAAAATTTCTGTTAAAAATATTTCTCTTAAAATCCCCCTATTTAAAAAAAAATTTAAACTGTAGTGAATTTATACAGATTGTAAATGTTCAATTAGTTTCTCAATGATTGATTAAGTCTTAGTTAATTTAATCTGAAGATTAAACTAACTTTTGAAGCTAACTTACCGGTTTACAATAACTATAAACACTTTCTAATTTAACTATCAAAGTAACTTTAAAACAAATTATATTTTAAAGTAGTTAGCAGAAGAATAAGAAATATATAGTATACTTATTACTTAAACTAAAATGTACAATATATGTAACCAAGAGGTTCAGTCTCAATCCAAGACTTAGTCTTCTCAAACATTTTATATAAATTGATCCACACCCTGGATCGGGGTAAACAACAGTGCAAAGACTGTCCAGGTTCAAAGACTTCTACCACAATTCTACGTGGGAAAAAAAAATAGCTCACACCTGTCCAGGTCTTACTCGACCTCTACCACTATCTACAGTGGTATACAAGGGAGTTATAGAGTTTGAATGAGGAATTAAGAATCATCCAGCTTAGCTCAGGAGACAGTGTGTGTGTAAAATAAACAAGGTACACAAACTGCTCGAAATGAAAATAAAAGAATCACTAGAGTAAGTATGAATGAGTTTAGAAAAACATTAGTGATTGGCAGTGAATCTCTGGACTCATTTGATTGGTCAGAAAAGATTCTGAGTCCTTCTCTGGTTTTTGTCTGAAAATAGAATGTCATTTTATTCCTTGGTTTTCAGGTTCAACTTATCATCATGAGTGCATGAAGTGTTTGTTGTAGTCAAGATGCAGTTTTTCTCCTCCTCTATAAATTAATTTCTTCGTTTATGTCCAGTGTTCTTGAAGTATGGATGTATTATTTTCGTATGCACCACTTTTTATCTCTTTCTTTAATCTTCAAGTGCCTTCTTAGTTTCTTTCCTATGATCTTCCTATATTCACAAACCTCCAGCTAGATATTTATCTTCCATTTTATATCATTTAGCTCTTGAAAAAAACAATGATTACCTTTTGCATGGGTAATAGGTACGGTTCCCTGAAATTCCAACATATATCATTAAATAACATTAACTGCATTAAAAACATCAAATGTAACCATTAGCTTAATAAATAAATAATATTGAGAGTATAGAGTTTGACTGGTTGGTCAATCATTAGTATCCTTCTGTTAGTAGATGTGTACAATAGAATTTGTATATCAGTGACCTTCTATCGGTAGCTCTTTGACCTTATATCAGTAGCTCCTGATATCGGTAGCTCTTTCTCTATGTATCAGTAAATTTTGGTATCAGTAGATTTATATACAGGTGACTTCATTCTATCGATAGCTCTTGATCTATCGGTAGATCTGGTTTGTATCGGTAGCTTCATTCTGTATCGGTAACTCTGTATATCAGTATCTCTTGGTCTATCAGTAGCTCTAGTCTATCGGTATCTCTATGTATTAGTGACTGTCTATATCGGTAGCTCTCTTAATTCTAGTGATTATGTGTATTGGTAGACTTACGCAAATCGGTAGCTCCACTCTATACTATCGAATGACTTGTTCTATTGGTAGCTATCTGTATCAGTGACCTTGTTCTATGCTTACCAGTGGACTTGTACATATCGGTAGCTCTACGTATCGGTGACCTTAGCTAATCAGTGACTCTGTCTATCAGTAGACTAAGTCTATCAGTATACTAAGTACCAATAGCTCTATATCAGTAGCTATACGCAGATCAATGACTAACACTTATCTGTTTTCTGCAAAACATATCTGATTGGGTTTGAATTACTTAAAAACTTATATTAAGAAAAGATAAAAATTGATTAACATATTTCATGGATTATTTTAATATTATTATCAGATAGAATGTCATAGATTGAGCGAATTAGAATATAGATAAACATTAATTGAGATTATCAACATATGTGAAATCATAATTGGGATTATCCAAACAGGTGAGGTCAACAATCTCCCCCTTTTTTATAATCACAACTTATGATATTATAGTTTTAAAATAGTGAGTAGTTATATCAGAGGATATATCATTAAATTCAATTATCTCAGAGAAAACAGTATGTTATAGAACATAATGTATCAGTGGTAGAATTAAATGCAATGATATCAGAGGGGAAAAGAATGATAGCTCTTCATTAGATAATATTTCTCCCCCTTTGAGAATATGTTTCCCCCTTTGGTACTTTTATATATTTCTCCCCCTTTGTGATAATCAAAAAGTGGCAAAAAACAAATAGAAGAGGAATATAATGAGAAATAAAATAAATCAAATTGTATTATATGTTGCAAAAAGGTACATAGAAAGAAAAAAATACAAGGGATTCCTATCAAACATCTTATCCACTTATTCAATCGACATCCTCAATGTGTGATTTTCCCTTTGGATCATAAGAGGATTCAGACTGTGTGGATGCTGGTGAAGGATTAGGAATTCCAGAAATGATCACAGGGGGTGAGCCACTGAAACTGTGCCTAGCATGTACTGAGGAGTTATTTGAGTGATCATAGTTGTAAGGCTTTGAATGGCTTGGGCTGGAGTCATCTGAGCAGAAGATGCAGTAGAGGTAGAGGTAGGTAATGTTGGAGGTACAATCACTGGCCAAGCATCGACATGTAGGAAAGGCAACAAAAGATTTCTAAAATCCATAATTATTACTCCTCTCTCCATAAAATATATGAAATCATCCTTGTTCTCCATGAATTTTTCCAAGGCTGGAGTCAATTCCTGTAGTTTGCTGACTTGCTCTCTGAAGGTTTGATTGACAAGAGGTAACTTTAGGTTTTCCAACATAAGTTTGAAGTGATTGTTGAGTTGATGCTTGGTATAAACCTTTTGGAAATAAGAGTATACCTTGTCTTTCACTACTTTCTAAGAGGCATAAGCTTCTATCATATAGTCTTAGACTATCTTAATTATTTCTATAGCTGAATCTTTAGTAGAAATCACAACTTTTCTCAGGTTGGATGAGTCCACAGAGTCACTGGTTGATGCTGAACCAAGATCCTCTTTCATCACATCTCAAATTTGATTCAAATCCACTAAAGGTATAGAAGCAATAGAACCAATAGAGAAGGTTACTGTTTCCTTGAAGTTTTTGGTCAACTGACTATTAAGGGTTTTCACTTGGGAATCCTGAGTGCTAACATGTTCTTTCATAGAGTTTTTAAAACCTTTAAAGATAGATACCATCTGGCTCACAACACTTTTGAGATAGGCTAAGTCCTTGTCTGCTTGGGATCTTGAACTCATGTAAGATTCTAAAGAGATAATGTATTTCTTTAGAGCTTCAACATCTGCTTCCAGTCTAGATACTTGAGTCTGGTAGGCTGTAACTTCTTCCATTATTTCTGCCATAAAGGTTGACATATTACAACCAAGAGAGTGTTCAAAATATTTTTCCAAATTGTTCATCTCTCCTACAAAGCAATTCTTCAACTCAGCAACAGAAGCACTAAAGGACTCTTTCAGCTCATCCTTTATGGATTCAAGGTCATCCCTGGTGATCATATCAGCAGAAGAAATTACAAAAGGTTGTCTCTCATATGCTATGCTGGCCGCTGAGTCATTCATAATTGATTTAATTGATGACACCATTGAAACTTCCATCTTCCTTTTCTCTTCCACAAAACAGACCTTAAGATTTTTCTTCAAATTATCTAGGTCATGCATTCTGGCCACATCTTCAGGTAACAACTCAATATCAGCATCATAAATGATTTTTGGTCTATTTAGAGATTCCTCATTATCAGAATCTGGATAGTCTAATCCACAAACCACAAAACCTGGGTCTTCTGCCCAGTCCTCAATCTCAACAGCCATTGAAACACTTCCAAACTTGGTTTGATTCTCCCCCTAAATGGGTGCATTCCCATGTACATCAACATCATTCTCATTATGTCTTTCTTCTTCAAGAGAATATTCTACTATCAATTCTATCTCTGTAATAGCAGGAGGGTCCTCTGGATTAGATACAGGTTCATCCATTTATCCTATTATATCCTTAGTTGGAACAACTAAGCTTCCTATTAATGGACTTAGACTTAAGAAGACAGAATCAGAGGCTTCAGATTCATTCTCCTTTTATTCTTCATGGTCAGGGGCTGGCTGGTCTTCCTCATCAGCAGGAGTCTCTTATTCTAATAGTGTTTCCTTTCTAGAAGACACAATTTCAGCAGCAGGACTTGGAGGTAAGTCCGGATCCCTTCTATCCTCTATAGAAGTCTCTTCTTATTCAGTGTCATCACTATACTCAGGTTCTTCTTCATCAGGTCCAAGACCTGGATCCCTCACATCCTTAGGTCTTGAAGGATGATCCACATGATTGAGTTTATCATATACCATCTTGTTATCATTAACCCACTCTCCTCTCCATGGGTTATAATTTATCTTCATGTATTTGCACACTGTACTTGTGATACAGAAATTATTCTTTACTACCACTGTCTCATCTTGAGACTCAGCTACCCCTTTCACTTTGATCATCACTAAGATCAACTTGGCAAAGAATAGGGCATTAGTATTTGATTTTGGCATTGTCATGTCTTCCATTTGAATCATCAGCAATCTACACAGATTCACTTTTACATAATGTCTCAAGAGATGCATGAGATAGATATCTTGATATATTAAATTCTCAAAGTCCCATCTCCTTGGTATTAAGATATGCTGAAAAAATTTGAACAATAATCTGTTCTCTCCATCAATTTCAGCAGCCACCACTTTTATTTGATTTCCATCACCGGTGAGCTCCTCCAAGGCAGTCTCATAATCGAATATATCACTTTTAGGTGGTATATATTTTGAAACATATCCAGATACACCTTTGTGTGGAACCTTCAGGCATTCAACCCACTCAATAGGTGAAAAAGACATCTCCTTTCCATTTGAAAAATAAATCACTCTTTTCTCATCTTCTGACTTCTCAAAACTCACAAACTCATAAAATTGTTTCACTAGCTTCGGATAGTAGGGGCCGTTATTGTTCTAAAAGCAATATACCCACTTTTTATCTTCTAGTACCTCGAGAAATAACTATTTTCTAGATAAAAACCATTCCACTCACAACACTTTTTCAATCTCAATAACTCTCTTCTGCAAATGAGGGTTCACTGGTCGCCTACCCGACCAAGTTCTGCCAACACCACCACTTGCTTCTTACCCGGACTTCTGATTCTTTGCATTTGGCTCATCAGTGTCATCTCTGATGGTAGGGAGTTTGGTTTTTTCCGTCTCTAGTTCAAGGGATTTAGGGTTTCCGAGAGATTCAGGAGCTAAGGATTGAGGGTAAAGGGTTTGAGGCTCGGTGGATTGAGAAGTAGATAGGACTTTGCTTTATCATTTAGGAAACATAAAATAAATAAAATGAAATAAAGTAAAAACAATTCATATTCTGGTGGCAGATAGAAGTTTAAAATAGTGCACTCATCAGTAGGGTCTATCGGTGAGAATTCCTATCAGTGAGGTCCATCGGTGAAGTTACGTCAGTGAGGTATCACATCGGTGAGTTATGACATCAGTGAGGTTACATCGATGAGGTTACATCGGTGAGGTTACATCGATGAGGTTACATCGGTGAGGTTACATCGGTGAGGTTACATCGGTGAGGTTACATCGGTGAGGTTACATCGGTGAGGTTACATCGGTGAGGTTACATAGGTGAGGTTAGATCGGTGAGGTTACATCGGTGAGGTTACATTGGTGAGGTTACATCGGTGAGGTTACATCGGTGAGGTTACATCGGTGCGGTTACATCGGCAAGGTTACATCGGTGAGGTTACATTGGTGAGGTTACATCGGTGAGATTACATCGGTGATGTTACATCGCATCGGTGAGGTACCTACCGATCAAGGTTAATCATTCCCAACTCATGACTAATGTAACTTAACCTACCCGATCTTAATGGTTTGGGGAAAATGTTAGCTAATTTATGTTCAATACCTATAAATTCAAGAGTAATATCACCCTTTTGGTAATGATCTCTCAAAAAATGGTGCGTTACATCAATGTGTTTGGTCCTAGAGTGAGATACAGGGTTCTTTGAAATGTTTATTGCACTAGTGTTATCACAGGCGATAGAAAAATGCTTAAAATCATATCCATAATCCAAAAGAGTGTGTTTCATCCACAAAATTTGTGCACAGCAACTACCAGTAGCAATGTATTCTGCTTCAGTAGTAGATAAGGCAACAGAATTTTGCTTTTTAGTACACCAAGATACTAAGGAGTTTCCCAATAAATGACCTGTTCCATATGTGCTTTTTTTATCCAACTTGAAACCCGCAAATTCACCATCTGAATAACTCATTTACTCAATGGATTGTCCTTTTGGGTAAAACAAACCTAAGTTTACAGTGTGTTTAAGATACTTAAAAATTCTTTTAACAGCAAGTAAATGAGATTCTTTTGGATTATCTTGAAATCTTGCACACATACACACACTGAACATAATATCTGGTTGACTAGAAGTAAGGTAAAGTAAGCTTCCAATCACACCTCTGTAATTGGTTTGATCCATTAGTTTCCTAGTTTCATCTGCATCCAATTTACAGACTGTACTCATAGGAGTATCACATTCCTTAATACTATCCAAACCAAAACATTTTAAAATATCATTTGTATATTTACTTTGATTAAAAATAATTCCATTTTCATTTTGAAAAACATGAAATCTAAGAAAATATTTGAGTTCTCCCATTAAATACTTTTCAAATTAATTTTGCATACTTTTTGAAAAATCAGTACATAAGGAATGTTTAGATGATCCAAAAATAATATCATCAACATAGATTTTTACTATCGAAACATCTTTAGAAATTATTTTAATAAAAAGAGTTGGACCAACAATCCCTTTAGTAAAACTTTTTGAAATATCAAAATGACTAAGTCTATCATACCAAGCTCTTGGAGCTTGTTTTAAACAATATAAAGCTTTAGAAAGTATGAAAAATTGATTTGGAAAATGTGGATTAGTAAACCTAGGTGGTTGTTCAACAAAAACATCTTCAATTATAAAACCATTTAGAAAATCACTTTTGACATCCATTTGATATAACTTGAAATTCAGATGAGCAGCATAGGCAAGTAAGATCCTAATAGCTTTTAATATAGCTACAGGGGTAAAGGTTTCTTCATTTTCTATACCTTCCTATTGACTATATCCTTGTGCAAATAACCTAGCTTTGTTTCTAACTATATTTCTAGATTCATCAACTTTGTTTCTAAAAACCCATTTATTGCCTATTGTCAAAGTGTCCTTGGGTATGTCAACTAATTCCCATACTTTGTTTCTTTCAAATTGATTTAACTCTTCTTGCATATCCATTACCTAAAATTCATCATTGATAGCATCATTAATATTTTTGGGTTTAAGATGTAAAAGAAAATCTTGATGTTCAACCTGGTTTCTTAGAGAAGCTCTAGTCTGTGTCCCTCTATCAAGATTACCAACAACAACATCCAAAGGATGATTCTTTAGAATCCTAGTTGATCTAGTAAAGGTAGGATTAGAAATTTCTGGTTCATCTCTATGTCCAGGTTCTATAGAAGCAGATTATGGAGTATTTCCAGAACTGGATATTTTTACAGCAGGTTCTTTAGTTTTATCATTAAGGTCCAGAACAGTCAAATCTTCTTCAAGATTTTCCAGAGGTTTTAGGCTCATGTGTATCAGTTTCATCAAACATGATTTGAATAGATTCTTCCAAACATTTGGTTCTTTTGTTAAAGACTCTATAGGCTTTTCTAGTTAACGAATAACCAAGAAAAATTCCCTCATCACTTTTAGAAGCAAACTTTTCCAGATTATCTTTTATAATGAGGATAAAGACTTTGCATCCAAAGACTCTAAAGTAACTAAATTTGGATTTTCTATTATTCCACAGTTCATATGGGGTCTTCTTGAGAACATTTCTAATCAAGACTCTATTATTAATATAACAAGTTGTATTCAGAGCCTCAGCCTAAAAATAAATAGGCATATCATACTCATTAAGCATGGTTCTTGCAATTTCTTAAAGGGTTCTGTTTCTTCTTTATATTACATCATTATGTTGAGGTGTCCTAGGGGAAGAAAAGTTATGACTATAGACATTGTGTGAGAAATAAGATTCAAACTCATGATTTTCAAACTCACGATCATGATCACTTCTCAGGGTCTTAATATTAAGTCCACTAAGGTTTTCTACAGACTTGGAGTATTTAACAAAGTAAGAACAAGCTTCACTTTTGTGAGCTAATAAGTACACCAAAGTATATCTAAAAAAGTCATCTACTAATACATAGACATCATGCTTACCATTTAAACTAGAAACTCTAGAAGGTCCAAACAAGTCCATGTGAAACAACTTGAGAGGTTGAGAAGTTGAAACTTCTTTCTTTGATTTAAAAGAAACTTTTTATTGTTTTCCCTTTTGACAAGGATTACAAACTTTGTCTGATGGGAATTCAAGTTTAGGTAGGTCTCTAACTAAGTTCTTCCTAGTCAATTTTCTAAGTGAATGGATGTTGTAGTGTCCAAATATTCTCTGCCAAAGACAAGAATCTTTATGGAAAGCATTTAAACAGGTAAAATTTTGCTTAGCTAAAGAATTTAGATCAACAATATAAACATTTTCATTTCTCAAGGAATAAAATACTAAAACATTCCTAGAATTAAAAACATTACAAGAATCATTTTTAAATTTAACATTAAAGACATCATCACATTACTGCTAAATACTTAATAGATTGTATTTAAGTCCATCAAAAAATAAAAATTTAGAAATTAAAACTGAATTAATGTTACTAATCTGGCCTAGGCCAATGATTTTTTCCTTTAGAATTATCACCAAAGGTGACATAGCCTCCATAAAACTTTATTAAGCTTTTAAAGCATGAGTAATCTCCAGACATGTGCCTTGAACATCCACTATCCAAGTACCATACCTTTTTGTGAGAACTTTTCAAACAGGTTTCCTACAAAATAGGTTTAAACAGAAAATGATTTTGGTACCCAGATCTTCTTGGGTCCAGACAGGTTATCAATCAAATCTTTAGGTACCCAAATTTCTCTTATGGGTCTCATATAATAAATAGATTCAAAATATTTTGAAATATAAAATTTATTTGATCTATAACCATATAAATAACTAGTTGAAGAATACAAATTTCCAAAACTAGAATAAGAATAATTTTTTCCAGATTTAGGAATAAATTGATTTTTGCTAAAATGTCTTTGTCCAGGTTGGTCTCCCAAAACTAGTAGTGTACTTTGGTGCAACTTGCTTACCCAACATTTGAGTAAGTTTATCTTTTCCCTTTGTAAACATTTATAAGTCCTTTCTATGTTTCTCATTAGACATTTTTAGTTCAGTATTTTCCTTAAATAGTTGTGCATTCTTTTCCTTTTCTATATCAAAGGCAGATTTAACATTGGAAGTGAGAGCATGCTATTTCTTTAGTGACTTGTATTTGTCCTTAAGTTCATTGTATGTTTCTTCCAGCATGTTACAATATTCAAAAAGTTCAACCTTAGATATATTTTCATCATTATCTGAATCATTGTTATTTCCAGAATAATAATCATTTAGAACTTGGAAAACCGGTACCTCAGATATGTTAGTCATGAAGCACACGTTTGAATGATTCTTTTCAGAATCAGAAACACCAGATTCACTTATGATGTCTTATGAAGAAATCAAGGTTTCTTTCGTGGCTTTCTTGCACTACTTGTCCTTATAATCATATTTCCTTTTGAATTTTAATTTTGGATAGTCAGCCTTGATGTGTCTTTTCCTTTTGCATTCATAGCAGATTATATCATCTTCCTTATCAGATTTATTCCAATCCTTATTCCACTTACCTTTATTGTCATACTTACCTTTGTAGTTTGATTTTCTGAAGATTTTTTTATTCCTGTAGAAATTCTTAAATCTCTTGGCTATTTGAGCCATTTCCACATCACTATTAGAGTCTGAACATTAACTTGTTGAACGTTAAGTAGGTACATGTATTTTCTTCTTGTCTTTGATCTTTGAAGGAGTAGAATTGAAAGCCACTGATTTTCTCTTGGGTTCATCATCTTATTCTTTGTTCACTTTATGTTCTTACTCATACCTCATAATCTTACCTATTAATTCCTTAACATGCATTTTCATTATGTCGCAAGATTCTCTAATGGAAACAAATGTGCCTCTCCATCTTTTTGGTAGACATCTTAATATCCACATAATTTTTTCCTTTACTGGAACAAACTTTCCAAGAGAGCTCATAGTATTTACAATCTCATTGAACCTAAGATACATGTCAGAAATGGGTTTATCAGATTTAATTTTAAAATTATCATATTTAATAGTATATGTATTCAATATCATTTCTTTAACATTGGTTTTTCCTTTATGGGAAATATCCAAAGTGTTCCATATTTCAGAAGCAGTTTTACAAGCAAAAATTCTACTAAAATCTTCACCTCCTAAAACACAATACATGACATTAATAGATTTATAATTATTATTGTAATTTGTCTTTATAGGTTTATCCCAAGTTGTTCTTTCACTTTCTATAATTTTATATTGTGACACTATAGCAGTCTAGATATCAAAACCCATACTCTCTAAGTAAATTTTAATCTTACGTTTCCACTGGGCATAGTTTGTACCATTAAAGAAAGGTGGCCTATTAGTAGCATCACCTTCTAGTAAATTGTCCATAACTAGATTTTAAGAAATATATTAAAGAGATAAAATTTAGAACTAATATAAATTTAAGATTTTTAAAAATGTAACTAAAATCACAGTTGAAAAACAGAATGTTTTGAAAAATTGTATTAATAAAAGCCTTTGATACCAAATGTTGGTCGGAGTGGATACTAAAGAGGGGGGGGGGGTGAATTGAGTTCCAATTAAAACTTTCTGTTAAAAATATTTCTCTTAAAATAACTCTATTTAAAAACAAAGTTAAACTGTAGTGAATTTATACAGATTGTAAATGTTCAATTAGTTTCTCAAATATTGATTAGGTCTCAGTTAATTTAATCTGAAGATTAAATTAACTTTTGAAGCTAAATTAATGGTTTACAATAAGTATAAACACTTCATAATTTAATAATCAAAGTAACTTTAAAACAATTTATATTTCAAAGTAGTTAGTAGCGTAATATGAAATATATAGTATACTTATGACTTAAACTAAATTGCACAGAAGATGTAACCAAGAGGTTCAGTCTCAAGCTGAGACCTAGTTATCTAAAACAATTTATATAAATTGATCCACACCCTGGATCGGGGTAAAAAACAGTGTAACGACTGTCCAGGTTCAAAGACCTCTACCACAGTTCTACGTGGGAAAAAACAATAGCTCACAACTGTCCAGGTCTTACTCAACCTCTACCACTATCAATAGTGGGATACAATGAAGTTATATAGTTTGAATGAGGATTTAAGAATCCTCCAGCTTAGCTCAGGAGACAGTGTGTGTGTAAAATAAACAGGGTACACACACTGCTCGAAATGTAAATAATAGAATCACTGGAGTAAGTATGAATGAGTTTAGAAAGTCTTTAGTGATTAGCAGTGCAGCTCTAGACTTTCTTGATTGGTTAGAAAAGCTTCTGAGTCCTTCTCTGGTTTTTGACTGATAAATAGAGTGTCATTTTCTTCCTTGGTTTTCAGGTTCATCTTATCAGCCTGAGTGCATGAAGTGTTTGTTGTAGTCAAGATGCAGCTTGTGTTCTCCTCTAGAAATGAATTTCTTCGTGTATGTCAAGTGTTCTTAGAGTATAGATGTAGTCTTTCCATATGAACCACTTTTCAGATCTTTCTTTACTCTTCAAGCACCTTCTTAGTTTCTTTCCTATGATATTCCTATATTCACACACTTCCAGCTAGATCTTTTTATTACCTTTTATAGCTTTCAGCTCCGACAAAAAATAATTATTACCTTTTTCATGGGTACTAGGTACGGTTCCCTGAAATGCCAATAAATATCATTAAATAACATTAACTACATTAAAAACATCAAATGTAACCATTAGCTTAATAAATAAATAATATTGATCGTATAGAGTTTGACTGGTTGGTTAATCATTAGTAGACTCCTGTTGGTATATGTGTACGGTGGACTTTGTGTAGCAGTGACCTTCTATCAGTAGCTCTATGAACATGTATCAGTAGCTCCTTATATCGGTAGCTCTTACTATGTGTATCAGTAACTTTTGGTATCGGTAGATTTATATACCGGCGACTTCATTCTATCAGTAGCTCTTGATCTATCAGTAGCTCTACTTTGTATTGGTAAGCTTCATTCTATATCGGTAACTATGTATATCGGTAGCTCTTGGTCTATCAGTAGCTCTAGTCTATCGGTAGATCTATGTATCGATGACTATCTGTATCGATAGCTCGGTTAGTTACAGTGATTATGTGTATCGGTAGACTAATTCAAATCGGTAGCTCCATTCTGTACTATTGGTAGACTTGTTCTATTGGTAGCTATCTGTATCAGTGACCTTGTTCTATGTTTACCGGTGGACTTGTACATATCGGTAGCTCTGCATATTAGTGACCTTAGCTTATTAGTGACTCTTTCTATTAGTAGACTAAGTCTATCGGTAGACTAAGTGTCGGTTTCTCTATATCAATATCTATATGCAAATCAGTGACTAACACTTATCTATTTTATGAAAAACATATCCGATTGGGTTAGAATTACTTCAAAACTTATATAAACAAAGATAATCATTGATTAACATTTTTCATGGATTATTTTAATATTATTATCAAATATAATGTCATAGATTGAGTGAATTAGAATATAGATAAACATTAATTGAGATTATAAATGTATGTGAAAGAATAATTGGTACTATCAAAATAGGTGAGGTCAAAAATAATTTTATTAATTTCATTTATGGAATTTTTGATGAGTAATAATATCAATTTCATTGTTTGAGTGTGCTCATTTCCATGGTTTTCATGATTAGTTCACTTGTATACATGTAAAAAAGATTACATAAAATGGAAATAGTTTTGCAGAATTTAAATAATATGTCATTAATAAAATTATGAGAGATTATATAGTCATATATATAGTTATTTTATTCCTGATATTAAATATTTCATTAATGATAACAATTTAGATTATTTTGGCGGTTTTTGATTAGCACAAAAAATATTTATATTATTAATTATTATTATGTGTATATACCAATTATAGAAAGTTATATATGTTTTATAATATATATTAACGTGATTTTTAACCATTGAAATTGTTTTGTGACCATATTTTAAGGTAGAATCGGAAAACAAAATATCGTCCTCTACGAAGGCGGTAAATCAACACCTCATAGACGATGTCATCATTTTTTGAATAAAAAGAGGAATAAAAGAGAATTGATGTTTGATATATTATTAAAATAATAAAATTATATTATACAAGACACAATGAATTTTTTATGTCACTTTAGATAGTGGAGGTGAGGTAATGACATGAAATGAAATTGAACGAATATTAGAAGAACAAACGTGGATTTTACCGCCTGAATTTCTCTCCATGAGAACCTCCTTAAGAAACCTTGGAATTGACTTTTAGTTCAAAAAAACTGGATGAAAATTCAAGGGAGATTTTTGGGAGATTTATTGGGTAGAAATTGGACTTGATTAAAATCTTTATAGGTGTGTGGAGAAGAGTTTTTGAGTGGTGGTATTTATAGTGGGTATACGGGATTTGTTTATTATTTTATTCATTTTTTTTCTATTTTAGTAGAAAAAAAGAAATAATATATATTTTTGTGACTAAATAAAGTTACTAAGAATGTTAGTTCCATCTAATGGTCACTTACATAATCCATGAGTCAATAATGACATAATATTTCATTCATTTACTTATAAAGTCAGATACTGTAAATTACCATATTTCATTATTCACAAAAAATTAAACTTTTTTAAAAAAAATACAAGAAACTCACACAAGAAAACTTTCAATGTGTAGAATTTAAAAATAAACTCAAATTTTTTGATTAATTTTATAAATAGGATAAAATTAATTTCTAATTAATATCATCATTTATTCGAATGATACTGATTTTAAAATTATAACTCATTTTGTAACACTTGGAAAAATTAATTAAGGTGTCATGAAATTATATTATAATCAAAATAAATAAATAAAATTAATTTATTAATTTATTTTGAGAATATAAATTTACTTTTAGATCATTATATTAATTTTATAATTGTAAATAAACATTTACATTTCCCAGAATACCAATATGTTATTTATAATTTTTAAGACATTTATTTACATATTACATAATATTATATTTTCATTCATATGTTTCCTTAATTTAATTTATACTTTAATATATGAGGTTATTATTATAATGATAAATATAATTTAAATATAAGTAATTTGACTATTTTATAAATATCAATATTTTTCACTATTCATGGAAAAAAATATTTTCATAAAAATACCAAAATTTCACTATAATAAAATTTTTACATTACTATTTTAAAAAAGTAGTTTATTTTTTTCATTATAATTTATAAATTTTTCCAAATTTTGTTTTAGAATAAGTACTCCCATAAAAATATGTAAAAGTTTCATCAAAAAAATGTTTTCTTTTTTGCTTAAAATTGGATTTATTCTTTTCTTAAAAAAATCAATCTTACTAGTTGAATTTAAAAACAAATTTACAGGTTTTGTGACATATAAATTTTATTATAATCTTCCACTAAAATGTGATAAATTTATTTTGTTAATATATAATTCTATTCTGTTTGTAAAAATAGTTTTTTTAAGACATCGTTTATGTTTAATTAGGTTTTATTTTAATTTATCCTTAATTCGTTACTAATGAGTTAATTTTATAAGAAATTGTAAAATATATTTTCATAATATAATTAACCATATTAATTTCCTTCATTTCAATGACTCGGATATAACTATCATAATTAAATAATGATATTTAATCATTTGTTTAAGAATGATATTCTATGTAATGTGAGTTATCCAACAAGTCAAATTTTAAAGAGACATAACATAAAATCATGGGGTGTTACTACATATTTTAAATGATATTTATGAATAAAAAAAGTGATTAATTGGAAGTTTAAACATTTAAAATAAATTATTGAAGTAAGATATCCCTTAATTTGTGATCAATGTTGAGAAAATAAGGGTAAATAGAAATTTATGGGATTATATTGGTTAATTTAAAATTGGTTAGTGAATTGATATTTTATGCCATCTTTTCTAGAGTTTACCACATATTTTTATATATGCAATATATTCGTAATTCTATGATTTTATTTTTGGAAGAATTCTTGTTTTCTTTAAGGTTTCATTATGATCAAGCTATTAAGATGTTTATTATGTGACATTAAGATCTACATTACGTTGTTTGGGGAATCAAATTCTAAATTTATTTTAGAAACATAGTGACCTTCTTTCAAAATTTGGTTAGAAATATTTTGTGTGTGTCTTATGGTTAACTATTTATAGAATGGATTAAGTTTAACTTTGAAGTTATTATTGAGGTATTACAGATTATTGTATTAAACATAATAACTTGTTCTAACCATTTCAATTTTATTAATTAATGTGGGAATATCTTGTTGTTATTTTATGGATTATATGATCCATTTAAAGTAAATTTTATTACTTGAATCATGAATATTCACATTCTATACTCATTTTTTGGATCATAAGATGATATTTTGGTGTAAATTGAGTAATAAATACTTTTAAAGTAATTATATTTCACTATTTTCCTAGAGTTTATGGTAAGAGAATATATTGAATCTAACACAAGAATATTCAAATAAAAAATTTATCTTAGTATGTTCATTTATAATGAACCAATGGTCTTTTCAAGCCTTATAAATTTTTTGTTTTAAATTCCTAAAAATTATATATATCATTAAATATCTTATTATCAATGATCTCTATTTCCCTCCATAATCATTTAAACCTTTATTTAAAGTTATTATATTCACCTCCCACCAATGTTCTCCTATTTTGAAACCAAATATGCTTTATTGTAGATAAACGTCATACTTCTCTCCCTATCCTATAACGTGGATTATTTTATTAAAACTTTTTATAATGTGAGATTTCAATAAGGCTATTTTCAAATTTTAAACCATTTACTACCATGTTCTGGATTAAATTGCGACAATGTAATTTATTTAATGGAGCAAGGACCTAACCCACCATGATTTTAAAATTGGAACATTATGTTCGATAGAGTATATGATACACAAAATCATGATTAGAAGAAAATGTTACACCCAAATAAGTTAAAATATATTTCTTTTTAAACAAATTCATTCTCTTTGATCACTTATGATTCTCACAACACTGGGTTTAAACAAAACAAAATACTCAATTAAAATAATATTATTTAAACTTGACCATTATAACCTACCTGTTAAGATGGATTTTTATGAATGGGAAAAAATAAATTACCGAAATTATAAGGATTATAACTGTATAAAATAGATTAAATGGTTATTTATTGAGTATAAAGAAAATAAGAACCATTTGAAAGAAAAGAAAATGTTTTCTGAATTTTTTTTGAAAATTTATAATTTAAAAAAATCTCTAGGTTAATTGTTTATAATTTTCTAAAAATAATAATTTCATGATGACTAGTGAAAAATAATAATTTTTATATTCAAATGATGTCTTTTCGATTAAAATATTTTTAAGGAAAAATAATATTTTAAATTGATTTTAATGTAAAATTTTTTAAATTATATTTAAATTTATCTAGTATATTCTTGTTTTATCAATTTTATATTGAATTATTTTATTATAAATTTTAATTATTTTGAATGTTTTCTTTGGAAAAATTATTTTTTCAACGACTCTAGATGTTTACTTTTAATTTGGAATTTTAAACTACAATGAATTGAATTTTAAAAAAGTGATTAAAATTTTATATATAGATTAATTTATTATCAAACAAGATGAACTTAATTTTTTAATTTTATGAATAATAGAAAGAGTAAAAATTATTTGTAGTGGTTAGTATAAAAATTGGTTTAACGAGGGGGAAAACTAAGAAAAAAAGGGTTACAAATTACGTAAATCATGTACAAATACTATATTAGGGAAATTTTTAGACCTTATAACATATAAGATTTTTATAATGACACATTTAAGCCTTTTTCATGGAAAAGATGTGGGTAAACTTTATTCATTTCAAAGTTTTAATTTTTATCCTCTCCCCCAATTAAAAAATGTTACCCCTCTCATTCCCTCATTATACATAAAATGTAATTTTTTAGGAAAACACTACACAAATATCTTAATTAATTCACTGACAACACAATATAGTCATTAATTTTATTATGAAATCATCCCATGAAGGCATTAGGTATCAACCTAAAGGGTTATTTGAAAAAGTGGGGAGCTTATTAACATGCATATTTTTTTTATTTCCTTTTCCACCTCCCTGAAATCATATTCAAATATAATAATATAACAAAATATTTAGCTTTAATATAATTATATTTTATTATTTTATTAAAATAAACTATATCAATCTCCAATTTAATAAAATAGGAAAAAAAAATCGATCATGTGTATGATGGACTACCACCTAGTTAACCTACGTAATTAATTTTCCATCACAACCACTAAAGGATTGATATAAATATTGTTTTTGCATACATTTATAATATTTAAAAAGTTATACATTGGAATTATGATATATTATATACCTTCTAAATTTAGATTATAGGAGAGATATGATAACATCACTCGTGTGTATAGTTGACCGCCTCCGTACAAAGCGATGTGATTCATTTTTAGATTACACTTTCCATAGAAGGTATTTATTAAATATTTAATGAATATATGTAATAATTTAAACCTAAATAATATGGAAATATAATATGACACCAAAATTATTACCATCCATTCCTTTAGAAAACAATAATTTCTCTCATGTGTGCGTGTTGATTATCGCCTCCATATAGTGATGTGAATCATTTTTCATTTTATTTTTACATGTAAAAATAAAATAATAAATATTCTTAAAAGTTTTATTAATATTTATTTTCCTTTTGTTCCATTTATAAGGAAAATGGAAATAGTGTTCCTCCGTACGTATAGACTACCATCTCCCTAAACATTGTCTTTCATTTTCTATCTAACATTTATTGATTACTATAAATACATATATAATTAATATATATTATTTTTATGTCATGGTGAACATTATGGATATTAATTAATCATGATAAATATAAAATAACCAATAATAACAAACCAAAATGTACATGAAAAACTAATCAATTTTCACCTGAAACAATGAATTAAAGAAGAATTGTTAATAAACTAGTAATATATAACTATAATTTAATCATGTATGGTGTGAAATATATTATTATGTTTGTATAATATATTTATAATAAATATAAATTTATTATACACGATGTATGGATATTTATGAAGGATATAAGACCCGAGGCCAGGGTCTCTCGTCTCACTTTTACCTCCATGAGACATATTCAATATTCACCTCTTATTTGTTTATGTGGTGTATATAATAAACCTTTGATATTTTATATCCTGAATCTCCTTTTATTCTTGGTATTTAATGTTTCATTTTATGATATTTATTTTATGGGTCTTATGATTCGAAATTTACCAAAGTCATAACAATTTATTTCACAATCTAATTTGTATATGGGATTGCCTATCTTTGAGTCTCCCTTATGGGGAATTTTTTGGTATTCCTCTATAGAAACCATTAAATTTCCTTATAAAATATAAACTAATTAAATTTTAAATTAATAGTACCATTTTTTTACAATTTCATTCTTAAAATTATTAAGAATATGTTTTTATGAACATATTACAATATTTATCTCTTTAGTTGAAAATCATTTTTCATTCAAAACTACGTTTTCAAAAAATTCTTTCAAGAAAAGGTTTTATATTATAATTTTTTTTGTTAAATAAATTTTTACTCAAGTTTTTATTTGAATAGAACTTGATAAAATTATTCTTCATGTTGTTTTTTTAATAATTCCATTTGGACTTTTTAAAAAAAATTACAAAATGAACAAAATTGCCAACCATCATGTCAAATAATTTTTTTTTAATTTATTTATGATTATCAAAGTTTATTTTCAAATAAAATTATTTCAATAATTTTTTTATAAAATAATTGTCTTATAAAGATTATTTTAAAATTGAAAATATTATATTACTCAAGAATAATTTTATAGATCTTTTTATGGTATTTATAATCATCAAAAAAGTCAATCCTCAAATATACATATAATATAGTGGGTATATATTATATTGATATCATCATTCTTCTCATTTTGGATGGTTTATGATCAGTCTAAATGAGGATTTACACTTTTTTTACAATTCACAATATTACCATGGATGGTTTATGATTATGTTTATTTGATTAGGGTAAGTATAAAAAAATTTAGTTATTTTTTCAATAAGAATGTTTATTTTGATTATACTTCCCCACATTCATATGAGGAAAAAATTATACTTAGTAAGTGACATGTGAAGTCCGGTTTTGGAAATCCCCTCAAAGCATCAACATGTATCACGAGATAATTCAGTTGGCCTGATCACATAGTTTTCTACCTGTAAATTTATATTTTCATGTGAAAGGTGTTGAAATTTGGTTTTTTATATCCATCATTATTTATTACATCATTTATATACGTCAAATTATGCTCAATTTATTTTTTAAATAGATCAAGTTTAAGTAATTTTAACTTATCATATTGATTGTTATTATATTTTCATGAAAGCTTCCACTGTATACATACCCTTTCTAAGCATCTAGGGTCACACCATTCCTATGTTTTACTTTCACCAAGATAATAATAAGTCTTTTTTGATTGATATAAAGGGATACACTAAGGGGAATAATGGTGTTCCCATAAAAAATAATTTATATATATTATTTTCTAAAATGTAATGTGAATTTAAAATATATATATTGTTTACCAATAACACTAAACTATTTGGTGATTTGGGATGCTTTTTATTGTATATAGTTCCAATGTAATATAATCCCAACCTGGTTTGGGATACTGGCTTAAGTATTTTTACGAACTGAGTAGACTTATTAAGAATCCATACTTCATTCTACAAACTATAATTTGGTTTGAATATTTTCTTTATCGTTGTCATAGTTTTTTTAACCTCAACATATTATAATATGTGCATCAAATAATATGTTTTTCAAATAAGGAAGGTCTAGTTTTGAGAGTCTATCTTTTTCCTGGAATGGATGACTCCAATGAACAAAGAATCTATTTTAAATTTCCCTCAACATTCCTTAAAAAAAAATTAATGAAATAATTATGCTAATTAAGAGTCCATTGCATAGAATTTCAATATCATTATTGTCTAGATCATCATTATTATCTAGTGTGATTTTTATAGATTAAAAATTAGAGATATACAAAAAGAACATATTAAAATGGTATAAATACATATACAAAAATATTCATGGAGATATATGAATATAGAACAAATTATATATAGAATACAAAGGATTTATATATTGTTTCATGATAATATTTTGATCATCTATATCACTACGATTTCATAAATATATTTCACAATCTAAGTACCTATAGAGCTACGCTTTAAATATATTATTATTCTATGAATGTTTCTTTTTTATGTATCTATTTCTTCTTACAACTGTGTTTTCACATGTATCAATCTCAATTTGAATCTTTTTATCAGTATAAAAAAATTGTAATTGTGAATTTTAAGAACATGGATATGTATTGTAATAGCGGAGCCTGTTTGAAATAACATGGACCTTTTAAATAAGTAACAACTACTTCCACTCTCTAAAGAAACCCCCAAAAAAGGTTTTTTATTTTAAAAATAACCAAACTCAAGAAGAATATTATTAGTAGAGGTGGACTAGGGGATCTTTGTTCCTTGAAGCACTTTAAATTATCTATGTTCTATCTTTCTATATTTTTTAATTTCATATATTATATATGATTAAATAAGATCATACTTTTTCAATCCTATGGGAGGGTGGTTTGAGGTATTGAAAATTTCAAGAAATCAATTACCCCCACCCTTATATCATTATGCTATATTTTTATAACCAACAAGGATATATGTTATTTTCTTTTTGTACAAATATTATTTTTTATATTTATTATCTCATTTTAATTTATTTACTTTTAAAAGATGTAATCATCCATGGTATGTAATAATAGTTGGTATGAAATAATTCGTTTCATGTAATGTTTTTTTAAAATTGCATTATTACTGAATAAAGTGTTGTTAATTTTATCTATATCTTGTATAATTTATTTTCTACTCAGTTTTCATTCATTATAATTAATAAAATGAGTAAACTAGAGAAATAAAATTCATAATTAAATCTTCGATGTTATATACCCCCCACACACATATTATAAACTAGATATATTTCATCCTCACAATTTTAATAATCTATCTATGATTGAAACAACCCAGGGAATCTATAAGATATATACCACTCAAGATATAATTTCTATTGAGATATTATACACACTATATTGTGTATGGCTCGAAAATTCATCATTTCACTCATAATAGGAATATATTTAAATTCATAATTCTCTCAATGATTTTTAAAAAATATTCTTGTTTAGTTGGTTATACGATTCATGAGTTTCAAAATCCAATCCTTTAAGAGCTTAATTATCATTATCATATCCCAAAATAAATACTAAAACCGTGATGGTTATGATAATATCTAATAAAATTATAGTAAATAATTATGTAAATCTAAAAAATCAATCATAATATTTCTTATTGTAAGGAACATTAATTTTAATCCCAGACACTTTATTTTCAACCATATAAATAGTAATTGAATCTATGATACCATCTGTTTTATGATGATACTAATAGTTCAACATATAAATATTTTACTTTAACCATGGTTACATTAACAATTTTCCTATAATAATCTATATCTTAATCCCTAAAAAATTGGAACCCTGTAATATATCTACTCATATTTACTAAACATAACAATCATTTATTTTACAGATTATCACATAATGGTAATCATTACGACTTGATAAAAAATATACTCAAAGAACCCAATAGTTTACTGTATTTAGACATTGCCTATATAGAATGTTATTAAAATAAGTCTTCTATATGTATTATAAAATTTATCCACCCATGAAATACTTGTAGACATATATATGTAATTAATTTATAAGATAAATGGTAAATATAAAAAAAGTGAACTCAAACACTCAGAAAGGGAATAACATATCAGTAAGTCACCCGAGATTAGATCATAACCAAATGATAAAAACATTTACAAGATATAAATACAAAATAAATAGTGTTATGATATAATACTATTTTATAATAAGACCTGATGGAACAATATACATTATATCATGGGAACATGATTCATAAAAAGGCCATTATGAATAAATCATATATGTGTTGGTATAAGGTTGTTGAAAAATGAGAAAATAACCAGAATCCATGAATAGTGGTTCATGCATTAATTCCAATGTCACATAATTTAATGGATCAAGAAATATAACCCATTAATCATAGTGGATCGAGTATCACTGACAATGTACCATTGTAATCTCATGAGATATTATACTTTATCCAATGAATTTTAGGGTTATATCATACCAAAATATCACATTATGATAAACTATTCATATTTGTGACACATGAAAATAATCACACACAAAATATTAATTAACTACTGGAAGGAAGATGGGTTACTTAACATCGTAAAAATATATATCTATAGGAAGCAATAATAAATTGGAACATTTGAAAGAAAATTAATCCACCCAATATAATTATACAATTAGAGGATCTGAAATGTAAAACATACCTCCGTGGGAGAAATATATTTTATATAAAAATATTCAAATAGAATATAATTTATCAAAAGTAAATTTTTAATGGTTAGTAATATTTCCATAAAAAGAATTTGTATATCTCTCTAAAAAAAATCTTTTTAAGGGGTATACAGAAGACTTTTAAAAGAACATTTTAAAATCAATCCCAATAATGTAACTATAAAAATATATATGTAAATAAAAAATAATTATTTAGTAGAAGATAAAAACTATATAGAAGTGGAGAAAATACATTTAAAGGCTTTTAAATAGTTATAAAGAAAACCGACATTGATTAAATAAATATAACATTTTATTTGAATATAGATAAAGAAAAATAATAATGTTTTAGATTATAAATAATATTTATCTTCCAAAAGAACATTTTTGGTGAGAAAAAACATGGACCTAGAGGAAAGATAACCAATATAGATGATGGGGATTATTTTTGAAAATGTTGTATTTATATGAAGTAAGAAATTAATCGAAGAAGAAGACATTAACTTGTAAATTTAATTTACATAGTTGGAAAAATGGTATATAACATGAAAATTGTGATGATTAGAATATTTAAAACATAAAATAACATTTAAATATAGAAAATATTATAACTCATATAAAAGAGTTTCAGTCAAGAAAAAACTTTAACTTGGATTAAAACTCAGTTGTGCTAGCTCTAACATCTTATATAGTCAATATATGTTCATATTTCATCTATATAAGAACCTTATTAATTTTAATTTTACTTGATATCATTCACCTATAATTTCTAATTTCTTTTTTATTAATTATTTGTTTTGAAACATAATATTTTGGTGTCCACTGTTTCATTTCTTATATGATATCATCAATGTGGAGGTTCTGTTACTTTCTTCTTTATCATGTGTTAATAAACTATTGAATTTTGATAGAGATTATATAGATTTTATATGAATCCAAATTCCAATGGTCATGTTTTGGATGTTGGGGTGATGGATCGTAAAGAGAATTTATAATATTTTTTTTATTTTGAATCAACAAAAGAATTGATTTTATTAATCAAAACAATTATATACAACCAGTATAAAATTATGGTAAAAAATATATAATAATTATTATAACATATTACTAGTATTTTTGTTTTCTTTATCATTAATGATATAAATATTATAGAATCATTCATGTAGGTAGTAGAATTAACCCCAAAAAATGTGTCATGGTGAATAAATGATTAAAAACATGCCAACTTATAACTATAATATCACCTTTATTGAAGAATAATGATTTAAAAAACATTTTATTAATGTGATAAATAAATTAATAGAATATTAGGATTAAAATTTTGATGAATAATTATTAATGAGATATTAACACTTACATTTAATGGTTGAATCATCTCATAGATAACCCCTTTAAAATGAAGGATTTGGGGACCCTTATTATATCCAGATGTTCTGATATACGGGATATAATTCATTGATAGTTAATTTATAAGAATTGTTAATTGGGAAAATAAAGAATTTTTTTTCTTTGAGGTGGATATAGGATGAGTCCTTTTATATGTGTGATTGAGTGGCCTTTCCACTCTCTTTATTTAATGTGTCAGTAAAGACATTTGAAATGAAACGTGGATATGAAGTGGAAATATAATATATGTAGGCAATTAATGCCCTCATAAATATATTTTATTGATAATTATAGATATATTTAGTGTATTTACCCCTTAATTTAACCATTTTAACTCATCTTACATTTACCTTGGTACCTAAATTTTTACCTCAATAACTTATCTTAAAATTATTTATTAAATTGACTATATAAATAATTTTTAAATGTTGATTAAAAATATGAATTCTATTTTATTTTTTCAATTTATTAAATTAATAAAATTAATTTTAATAAAATAACACATAATTCATAAACATAATAATTTCAAAAATATATTTCTAAGGGTAATAATTACTTTTTTCATTCCTTTCTAATTGATAATAATTATATAAATATTAATTTATTTAAATTAAAAATAAAAAAAAATAAAATAACTCTTTAGTAGTAAACAATTTACTTTACTAATAACAAAATACCTTACACACATAAAAACAGTACATTCATTTTTTAAATTATGTGATTTTATCTTTATTTATAACTAATTAATAATTATTGAATGAATACATATTAATTTTTTTACATATATATATATAAATATTAAAGTTCATTAAATTTCATAGTTAATATATGATAATTTTATTAACATATAATATATAAAAACAATGTTTCAACGTGAAACATATATCTGTTTGACCATGAATAATTAAAATAGTGAACCTCATAATTAAATAAATATTTCTTGGATGTTATATATTTATTTTACTAACAACTACTCGAATTTCATTAATCTATTTTATTACAATTAATCTTTTAACCAAATAAATTTAATGAAAATAAATAATTTAAATATAAAATTACTTAAAAAAATATATTTCTCTAAGTAAATTAGTATATTTTAATTTTATTGAAAAATAATTTATTTAATCTATAATTAATTATTGATATTGTGAATATATATTTTTTATAACTAAATGAAATATATTTATATCAACAAAAAATATGTAATTATGATATGATAATATGTTTAATGATATTACACCCAATGGTTATATATCCCTTTATAATAGTCAAAAAGTGGTTATATTCCCCCCATTACATTCTATAACTTCATTCCATTATGACATCATGATTCACACTTCTAATTACTATAGTTTTCATTTATTATACTACAAAATTATTTTTCCTTTCATGAAATTTTTTCCATTATAGGTTTAGTTTTACTAACAACGATTCTAAATGGTGAATAAGGTCTAGGGTATTTCCACATTGTAGAAATATTATTCTTTTATATGTATTTTCCCATTATATTTTTTGATCTTATAAGGGATATAATCATCCAAGGTATGTAATAATAAATGGTATGTAATATATTGATCCATTTAACTTATTTTGTAATGATCCATTCTATGTGAATAAAATATTTTCAATATGATTCATATCTTATAGGATTTATTTTCCACTAAAATTATTATCCAATAAAAACAATAAATTTTGTAACCAATGGAAATGATATAAACAATATATTCCCTAAATATAATTCATTAGTACATATTATATATCATGATATGATTCAAGTCATAGAGTATGACATGAATAAAAAAATTATTATTTTTGTTTTGTTTAGTGGTATAAATGAAATATTATATATTAATAACTACTACCTTTACAAGGAAACTTAATGTTGATGTGGTATTGTTTGAGTATCCCAGACCTATCTATTATAAATGTAGATCTATTTCATATGATGAAATTCATGGGAGGTTAATGAATTCATCATATTATTATATGAATGGTTAAGCATTATTTAGTCATGAATTGTAATGAATAAGAAAATTCATGGAACTTATAGAGTATACTTGGTGATTATATAATATGATATTGTAAATACATGTTATGTCTGGGTTTCATCCAAATCCACCTAACTGAATCTCATGTTTTCTCCTCTACTTTTATTATGATATACTGGTATATCATGTGAGGGAGAAACACCTCATCCATGTGATGGTTGATTCAATATGGCTCACATATATAACACTGAGGAAGGAAATATTTTGGTTTCTTATTTTGTGATCTTCATTAATAAAACGTGATGAATAATATTTTTGAATTTTTCATTAATGACTGGTAAACACTCACTTTATTAATACAAAGGAATTATTTCATGTTCCTAACACGGTTAATCCTAGTTATTGGAGTATATATTACTTGTGTTATTCTTGACAAGTGATTTTATATATTTTAATCCCCCTTAATGTTATTATATCCAGACATGTTCATTAGAAGCATGAATTTCAGCTTAAAATTCAATTTTCACCACCAATATAGTAGTATGTAATCTCATAAAACTCCATGTGTGTCATGGAAATAACTATGAGATAGAAATATGACCAAAATAATGTTATATGATAATACAATTTTTAGTTTGGATAATATAATAATTTATGTGATAAAATAATACATTATTGGGATCATAGAATAAATTAGGTGGTCTCACAAAAAAATACCCAAGTTATATTTGACGTGGTCACTTGGGAGTAAAACATCAGTTTTTAAATACTTAGAGACCTAAGAAGAGACCACATACACTTGATCAATGTTTGGAGTGATTCTAATAGGAATTGGATAACCTAGGTATCATTTAATTAGGTTTCCTAAAACAAATAATTCAATTAGTGAATTTAATTTATATGAATTAGTTGCTTGAAGGATACTGTTAGGAGTATATTAAAAGTATTCATTTATATATGATTTCAACTTTATATATTTGAGAGTGATTCATTCAACTGGATAATTAATTCCATCATCTCTCACTAGTCATTACTAACACAATCCAAAAGGGTAACAACCTAAACACTTGAAGAATAATTTTCATGAACACTCCAAGGTATAGGTTTGTTTTATCACTTAAAATATTAATCCTTAAAATTAGTTTTGTTAAAGGAGTAATTAATTATATATTGTATTCTAAATTGTATGATGTTATTATAAAACTAATAGAATAAGAAATTAGATCCATTCTAGAAACATTTGATTTAGTTTTGTCCACCCATATTAGAATTATAACTCAATTTATGAAATTTTCATAATGGAATATGAGAGTAGATTTATAAGGGAGGAATTTAAGAAGTGGAAACAAAGAAATAACGAACACTTCAAAATTGTGTAAAGGATTACACTAATTTATATGTGAATAAATTCAGACCATGATAACAACATTTCAAATTACTATGAATAAAAAATAATAATAATTATTATACATTTATTAAGAAACAAGGGTTATTCGAATAATTATATTAGAGAAAACAAACATGCGAATGCAAGATAATAGCATATCATTATAATTGAAGGATAAAAATACTTCCACATTTTCCTTCACTACCACTAACTAAAATTGTAAGTTTATAAGCCTTCATTCTATCCCTAGTATTAGAAATCATCCACCTTGTTTAAGTTAGTTATAGGGTAGTTGGAATTTTTTTTCTAATTATGACATTTCACCCATGACCTAAAATTGACACTAACTTGCATTCCTATAATACACATGAAAAAATGAGCTTCTACATGGAGTAAATTGGATTTATAATAGAAGAATAAAATTTTCCTAATATTAATTATATTAAATATCAAAATTTCATCCAATTTATCCATATAATCTCTGAGTTATTATGAAATTAGTGGGATATCATTCATGAAAATTGAATCTACACCAAAATTATATCTTTCACTTGTGACACCTAGATCACCACTAAATCATGTAAATTATCTCTATAAATAGTTAAATGATATTTTATTCATCTTTTATCTATATAAATTTTACAACTCATCTACATTGGTATTTAATCCGGACTAATGCATGCATTTTAGTGGACTACTACCCAATTCACTTCACCTAGAATTTTGTGGATTTAGGGTCCATGATTAATGTCATAAAAATATTATTTTTGTGTTCCCCAAAATTTTGAAAGATTCTTGATAACAAGGTAATGTTGATCCTAAGATACTTAATTGAAATAATTTTTAAGGGTTTCTTATGAGGTGTTTAAAAATGTACTAACCATTAGTAAAATTTAGTCATGGATTACAAACATGATGTGAAAATCAATTATAATTATAAAATTCACTTATAACTATATTAATGAACAATAAAAAACATGAATATTATAATATAAATAATCTATATTGTCCTCTTTTGGTGGATAATCACACCCCCAACTTATCTTTTCTAGTCTTAAGAAAAAAATTGTCACAAAAAGAGAGGAAATTAATTTTCCTTTCCAAACCCATTTAAACAAAATCTTCTCACCACTAACACCTAACATCAAACAATCATGAAACCGATAAAAATAATTTAAAACAAGATATATTCCCAAGAATATCCAATTACTAAGCCCATTAATTTTTTCATATTTGTTACGAATTTTCAATGAGTATGAATTATGAATGATTGTGAGTTGTGCATCACAAATGGAAGTGGTTTCATTTTTATTAAAGGAGGAAAAGAGAGAATCACTTGGTGAGAATAAAATTTTAATACTAATAATTTTATTTAAATAAAAATTTTAAATCTTTAAAAATTATTATTATTAATTTTTACATAGTATTTGTAAAAATTCTAAATCAATTCAACCCTGATATCAATATTTTAACAATACCACTAAGACGTAAGGGCCATAGATCACCAAGTTAAGCTAACAAACTCAATAACTATCTCGAGCTAATTTTAAGAACAAAAAAAATTAACAACCACAAACATAGATAGAATTGATATATATGGACTATAAAACTATGGGGTTATATTCCCCAATTTAAAAAATCTATAAATTATGTCAATTAATTTCACTATAATAAAGTTATTATTTTTAATTTTCATTTTAGACATGTGGCTTTCCTTTTTACAAAAAAAAATATTAGTTTTAAAATTTTCATTTTTTATAAAAAATTAATCATTTTTACACACAAACTATTATAATAAAATAAAATAATATATATACTAAAACCATGTTTCCTCATAATAAGTTCTTACTTTAAAGATGTTATCTCGACAGGGACCCCTAAATATTTATGTTTTGTATTGCTCATTGGTTAGTTCATCTGAATCCTACTCGATTTCATTTTTTTATAAAATTATATGGAAGGTTTTATCCAATGACAATTAAAAATAATTATTTGACCATTGGTGAGATCATGAATCTCAACTACCCCATGGGGGTACATAGGATGCACTATATTTCACCCTCACCATCTTGACCCTATATTTTAAAGGTGGAAATGAATATTGTAACTATATAAGAGAATAGATTTTCTTGGATAAATGTATTATAAATTAAGGATACCATATTGTTTTTAATGAACTTTATATTTTATATTTATCCTTGAATTTTCAAAATCCTCTATCATGTGTTCCTCAAGTTTATTAAGGAATCATTTCCACATTTGTCCAACTCTATAAATATAGAAATTTATTTTCATTACTTCCCAAGAACATAATGACTAATTTCAACTGATATATAGAATATTTTTTCATAAAACAACCTATAAATTAGTATTCCTAGATTGGTTTCTAATATGGTATAATTTTTAGTACAAGAATTTAACTATTTTATAATCATTTATTTCCTAATGAGGTTGGTATTTTTTCTAGAATTTTTTATTTCCTATATTGCAACACATCTTAAAAATTAGTTTGAGGGTGTTATGAATTGTAAACATTATGAGAGATCCCATACTTATAAAAGAGTTCCTAGAATATTTGGTTGTTAAAATCGGTTCCATGGTCGCTGATTATATCCTTAGGAAATTTAAATATAGTAAAGTTGTTTTCTTTAAAGAATCATATCACTGGTTTGTAATCATTTGACATAGTGGGAATGGAATAAACATATTTTGATATGAAATCAATTTATGAGAGTATGGGTAGATATACCCTAGAGTTTGAGAAGGTTCTGTTGAAATCAATCCCATAATCATTAATGATTTTGACACCTAGAATATGAGTAAATGGAATTTTATTCATTTAGGTGTTTGATCTTGATTGTTAACATTCAGGTCAAAATTAGAAGAATGTGTTGGAATCCATAGATAGGGGAGTAAAAAATAATCAACTTTGGATGAGCTATTTAGTGGGTTTATTTATAGAAAATGGAAATCAACTTGTCACTCTATTTTAGAAAATGACATCAACCTATTTCTCAACCTATTGGACACAACTTATAATGACATGATTGGGGAAAATATTATAGAGGTATAGATCATCAAAATCATTGTTTTTTATAATAGAAATTATTTTAATCATATCGTAAGTCCACTTGAATTTTGGAATGGCACCAACATCTATGTAGAGTCAGCATACCATATAAAACAACTCACAGAATAGATGTTATTATTATAGAATAAATCAATGATGGAATGATGGGTTGAATTATATATGGAATCTAACATATAAAGGTGATTAGACACTTCATTTTCAAAACCCTATTCTTATTTAATGGTTGCTTTATATTATTGTAATAGAATGTCCCACCTATTCAACTTTCCTTGGAATCATGTTTTTTTGAAAAGGTGCATCAATGTCAAGTGATTGGTGAAAATAGTGATGGGAGATCCTAACAGATAGGTCCTAAAATTTTCTAAATAAAATGAAATTTTAATAAATTCATTTTTTATAGTGGTTCAATTTATTATTACATCATTCGAAAATTTTATTCTATAAGAAATTAAAATGGGTTTTATCACAAAATTATCCTAATACAACTCCAACATAAATGATACTTTCATCACCCATGAGCTTTAATGGATATTTATAACTATGATATTTCTCAATGGGTGGAGTGCTATGATATGAATTATTTGTGGAGAAGGATTCCTTAAGTATTTATGACTAAAAAATTTATCTTTTATAAGTAAAGAAAAATGGGTTCATGCAATAGAGATGATGTTAATAATAATCTTTCAGTGGGAACCAACATTTTTTAAAAATAACCACAATTTTTGATTGTTTTCTGATTGGGAAGCTAATTTTTTTTAACCCTATATTTATTAACTTTAATTACTCTATAAAAGACAATATGACTTTTTAAAGGTCCTTCTATTACCACAAATGGCATATTTACTAATTCAAAATCATATTTTTTTCTTCACATTCAAATAAACCCTCTCAATTTCTTTTATGAAACCTAAACTGTATCCCCAAAACATAGATAATTCATCCATAAAAGACATTGGATAATACACAACCATTATATATTACATCCCCATTATATACTATTTGAAGGTACTATGGGCATTACACAGCTTTAAGTAAATATTATTGGAAGAAAATGCACTAAGTGGATAAGTAATGTTTTTACCCTTGATCTTCTTTAGAAAACTGAATTTTATTATAATTAAAAAGTACTTCTTAAATTTAGGTGAACTTATTATCCACCACTCAATAAATTAATTATTCAATGAAAGGAAAAAAGGAAAAATGATATTTCATGATATATGAGTTCAACTTCATATAGTCAGTGAACACTCTCCATCCACTACTCACCCTTATTGGTAGAGGTTCCCCATCCCCATTAGTAATCATAGTAATTTAGCCTTCTTAATAAATACTTGAATTGTGGTTACCCTATCAATCATATAATGGGATTAATGATTCCAATTTTTAAAAACATAAGTCTTTTTTGATACCACATATAATAGATTGGTTTTTAGTATATTTTTCAGTTGGAAACATGGTTTAGTATCATTTTATAAAAGAATATTAGGGGTTTCAATGGATGGGATAGTCCTACATAAATTAAAAATGGTTTATCTAATTTTATTCTTATTCCTACTCAAGACACCAAGATTCATTATCTCGTGGTTGGATTTGAGAGAAGAAGAGATGATAATAGGGAAGGCTTGATTTTTCCATCTTAATGTGTATATAAGTTGAGAAGGTAGGAACTTGAATTTTAAATCAGGTTGGTTTACATTTTAAAAATATGTTTTTCAATTTGAATCAAGCTTTTTTTCGTTTTCTACTTTTCGAAAAATAATTGGTTCCTTTTGAATAGTTATTATGTCCAAAAATTTGACAAATCAATTTATAGAATGGATTTTTTCTTTATTTTTGTGGTTTATTTACTATTTTAATTTATTGGTGATCCTAAAAATCATTTAAAGAGTTGTCTTAAAAATATTAAAGAAAAGGAAAAAAATTTACCTCTTTTGACCAAAGGATGAAAATATCATTATATCTTAAAAATTATTTAGTAATTCATTGAAGTTTATCTAGTACAATTTCAACGATTCATATCCAATTCACCTCATGAATATTATCATCATCCAAAATTTTAGGTTTCCCTTATAAATTTTTGGATCATGGATCATGTTCCCATTGTTTATGGTCACGTTATTGTTCATAAATTTAATGAATGAGAATGTGTTTATTTGTAAGGGAAAAATAAGGATGATTTTAGTTTTCTTCCAAGTTTGTAATATTGGGTGATTTCTAGGGAAAATAAATTTGACATGGTAGATTTCGTTGTCAACTTAAACTATAACATACCTTAACATCCTCTTTGGAACCCAAACACTAAACTCATCATGATTAAGAGTGACATATGTGGGTAATATTTTATTGATATCCAAATAAAAAAACATCATCTGGGAAAAGTCTTACACTAGATCAAATATCACATGGGGACATGAAAAAAATTTCTATCCTAGTTCCAGATTGATGTATGAACATCTTGGGACTTTTTAGACAGGTGTCATGGTTCCTTGGATTTTGGTTATCTCATTAGCAGCTATAAGGATTTCGTTTTTGGGAGAAAATATTGATTAGAAAATCCAAAGATCCTTTTGGTTTGTAGAGTGTTAATTTATATTTTTTTATTTCATTGATAAGGGTTATTGTAAGAATATATTGTGAAAATATTTCTATCAATTTTTTTATTCATCCATGTTTTGGATTCCTCCTACATGCATTGAGTAAATAGACTTGGTAGTTATATTATTTAGGGTGGTGTATTTTTTACCACATTATCATAATAATTTTAATATTTATTGAGTGGTTCTTCAGTATTATAACGTTTTTTTAATATACACAAGGTTTAGGAATGGTTGTATCTAGTTTCTCATTATTTCCATACTTATCAAGATGGTTACATCTTTGAACTATTAAATAAGGGATTATAAGACACTGAATTATCCCATTGAGGATAGGGAATAGAAACCTTTAGTGTTCATACTTTAATTCCCAATTTTAATGGTTTTAAATTAATTTTTAAAAGATTACACATCATAATATATCATTACCATCCTTTTACAAACAAATTTATGTAATTGGAGAGAGACTGCTTTGGGAGGGGTATGAGATAATTGGCTTATCCCAAGAGAAAATTTTGGTATTTGGAAAGGTTTTTTGATGGGTTGTTGTAAATTTTCTAGGGGATATTGGTTTTGATATGGTAGGGGTTTAAATAGTTTATGGGCTGTAAAATAAATATTTTGTAGGGATTTGGTTACTATAGATATTTGGAAAATTGATTATTATTTAAATTGAACCCTAGATTCTAATTTGACCTTGGATTTAAATTTTTATTGTATGTTGGATTCTAAAATTCTTCTTCATTGACCAATACTACGAGTCTTATTTGAATAACAACCCTTATGTAAGGAATAGTTGGGGATTTTTAATTCTTAGTGTAATTTATATCAAAAAAATATGCAAATGTGGTCAAATATTTTTAATTATTAGACATTCCAAATATATAAAACCTATACATTCTATATGACTTTCCATGTTGGGGATTCAATTTTATCCCTAAGGCTTTATTCCTCATAAATAGTTTTTATCCCACTAGACGTGGGTGGATTACCATAATAGGTTAAGGTTCCCCATGTTTGTTTTTTTCACCAACACATACCAGATATTCGTAAAAATCATTTGGGGCCTTGTTTTAGAATGTTACATTAAACATCAGGTCAATGAACTATTTTTTCATAGTTTTAACACTTCCTTAGGTATTCTCACTTACTATGGTATTTGAAAACCATAATGTAGAACCACATTTAATATGTTTTTAAACTATTCATATTTATCATAGAATGACTCTTATTTGTAAACAATGTTTTCAATACACGTTTTGATCTAAATTTTTATGTGATGGGGGAAAGTATTTGTTATAAATTCATCTTCAATTTTATCCCCATGAATGGATTTATGTTGGAAATTAGTTATTTAACTAATTATTTTATCTATCCTTCAAGGAAAAAAAGATAAGATCCACTTTTTAAATAATTCATTTTGTGTTGAAAACAAGGTACGATGGTAAGACATTATCAATGATATGAAAGGTTGGAAGGTATTTTAGGGAATGGGTTTTGAAGTCACCATATCAATATCTTTGGGTGGAATTTCTTATTAAGGATAGTACATTGTGATTGTCCAAATTCCCCATGTTTGTATCTATTGTATTTGGGTTTCCATTTTGGTTCCCACTTAGTTTTATGATATTGTTTCATGGAAGAATCTCTATGAAAAGGCACTCTAAATTTATATTACAGTGACATTGGAAGATTAGGATCTAATGAAAAATAAGAAACCTAGGTAAACATGGCTACATAACCATATAATATTCCACTGTAATTAGTCAGTTTGAATGTTCATCAGTGTACGATCATATGTTCCAAAAAAGAAAATAAATGGGAAAAGATAAGAAAAATTTGTCGAGTATAGATAAATGGCATGATATTAGAATGTGATTACAAGGCTATATAATTGGTTCCCCAATAAAGTACCTAAAATTTAGTCTCACCAAAATATACACAAGTAAGAGTTTAGGTTGTTTCTTTTTATTATATCATAGGTAGTTGAATCTTCAAAGAGATAAAAAGAAACCAAATGACACAAGATCGATTTATAAAGAGATTTTGAAATGAAGTAGCTAAATTAATTATTATTTTATTAGGTTTCCTAAAGTACCAATATTCCTAAGTTAATTACATTTATGGGAATTTTTTGATCTTATGTTATTTATTCTCATCAAATGGATAAATTACATTTATGATTATTTCAAATTAATAAATTAGTGAGAGATTAATTAAAAATGGTTAATATTATCCTAATCATTCAATATTTTATGCACAATCACAAGGATAATTAAAAAAGACACTTTATGAATCAATTTTATTAATAATCCAGGGTATGGGTTCATTTTACACCTTAAAATTTTAAGGCTTACAATTATTGAGTATGAAGGAGCAATTATTCAAAAAATATATTCCTTATTAAATGAATACATTAAAAAACACTTTGAACATGTCAAAACATCCAATATGAAACCTTTAGACTCTCATGAATGAACCCACAATATTTTTATCCCACTATTGATGCAATTATCTCAATGAAGTAAGAGAGTAGACTCATTAGTGTGAAATTGAATAAGTGAAAACAATGAATAATGAACACTCCACCATTGTGTAAATTATTTCACTCTTCTATGTTTAACTAAATTCACACTTTAATGAAATGGTATCCAGATGATTTCAATGATAAATTAAAATAATATTAATGTGATCTTTTATTAAGAAACTATGGTGATTCGAAAAACTTACATGAGATAAAAGTAAATTGAAAATACCAAGAAAAACATACCATTTCAATTGAAACATAAAAAACTTCCTTATTTTAATTAACAATCACTAGCATAAAAATTTATTATGATTTTCTTGGTTTGACCCCCATCAATAGTATAATTCATCCCACTTTATTATGTTAGCCATAGGGTGGTGTATTGTTTGTGTAATTATTATATTTCTACAATTGACCCAAAATAGGGACATATTGCATCCCTCCAACAGACATACCAAAAAATAATTTAAGATGGATTCATTATAGTGGTTAATAAAATAATAAAACTTAACCCTAGATGTATTTTTTATTTTTCATATATCATCCAATTTTTCGTTGTAATCTCTAACTTATGAAGTAAGTGGTCACCTATCATACTAATCTAGTAAATTTTTCCAAAAACATTATCTCTAACTTCATATGCATGGATTTCCATTGAAAATTTATAATTTTAAATTTATATAGTAAAGTTAAATATTATTCATGTTGCCCTCAAATAATAGTATAATGTTTATATTCATTGGGATTTAATCATGGCTGGTACATGTATTTTAATATATTTTATCTAGTTCACATTGTTCAGAATTTTTTGGATTCAATACCCAAGATAAGTGTCTTGAAAAGAAAATTTATAGTTTTGTAGAAGGGAATAAATATTCCTCATAACATGGTTAAACTTATACTATAATAGAAAATTAAAATTATGACCATGTAATGTTTAATAATTTGATCAAGACATTATAAATCATTAGAGAAATATCAGCAAGGATTAAGAACATGATATGAAAAAAAAGTTCATGTTATAAAATTTGATGATAACAATATTTATAAAAATTGAATCAAATTAATATTATAACACATAAAATTAATATTATTTTATTTTATTGGATAATAATTATGCAATAATTCAATATCAATCAGTTTTGTTAGCATTACATTTTATGACATCCATATCTACATTCTGTTCCCTAAAATTTTGTTATGTTAAATTGTAATCTGCTTTCAGTTACTAAAAAATTAATTGAGATATATTGTAATATATGTTGGGATATCTAATTTTTTTATGTTAAAATGAAATATATACTGGGTTCCCTGAAATTAAATTATGTAAAAATTTAATCTTCCTCATGGTTGCAGTGTGAGATATCTGATATCATAAGCCATAACCTAGTTTTATTTTAAAGATTTTTACATATCATGTTGTATGATATGGGTATATCATGTGGAATGGTGTCATAATTACATGTTATAAAAACAGGTAATCATATTTTAAAGGTAATATTTATTTTTTATCATAGTATAAGATATACCTGGTCTTAAAGCATTAAGCTCACTCAAGTTGTGTATTATAAGGAGTTATAGCTAGTGTTCATCATAGATTCCTTCATACCCATGACATATCACCACCTATAATTTGTGATTGTGATTAAATAATATTCATATAGTAATAATGTTTTTTAAATGATTTTGCATTATGAACTAATTTAAATAATTCATAATTTTTTATAAATCAATTGAAATGTTATTTTGGAATATCTATTAATTTATAAATATTATTAAAAGTAATTTATTATAAATATCTTATAATAAATTATGTAAATGTCCATGAAATGTATATGAATAATTATTATATACATATGAAAAGGTAATAGAGAAATTAAATTATCAAGATTACATATAGGGGTCTATGATTTATAAATAAAGTGTACATTTGGAAATTATATGGGAAATTTTTAAAATGTTAATAAATTGAAAAATGTGGGAAAATATAAAAGTGTTAAATTTTTTATTATGAATTGTTCATAATAAAATAATTCAAAATATTAAATTAATTTAAATAATTGGATATATTATTTAAACTATATCAAAATGTGTTCTCATAATTTATTTTATTAGTATTTATAAAATGGTTTATAGATCAGTGCAGTTACCTAAGAGGTTGGGTGAATTAGATCTTCCTAAAAGTTTCGCAATATCCAAATGTTCTTAAAAAAAATTTCCCCATTTTTTATTTATTACCTAAGTTCCCGAATGCCTTATTTTAATTTTATTATGGATAATCCCCCCTTTGAGGGTTTAAAGGGAACCCTTACATGACCCGTAGGCCCAAGGCATAAGGCCTGACAAGACCCGAAGGACAATACATGACCCAAAGGCCCAGAGGCATACTAATCCCATACGTGAACCTTAATTCCATCCCACTAGAACATTCTATCCCCACCTTCTACATCATTTATCTTCTATATCCCCACCTTGCACTGGTGATTGGCTATAATTTCCCCGTACAAAGCTAAACGTTTCTTGGACTCGATGGCAGTTGTCATACCCTCTCATTCTTCCAATCCAGTTAGTTCTACTTCTGTTGAATGCTAATATTTGCTCTGATTCTCTTATAGGTTCTATTCAGTGTGAACTAGGATACTCCATGGTCTCTGTGGCCTGAATTCCCTGAGGCCCGAAGGCCTTTGATGACCTGAAGGCCCTGAGACCCGTTGGCCCAAATAGGTGTCCTGAAGGCCCAAACCAGGTGAATAGTTCTATCTATTATTGTATTGAATTGTACTTACTCTAGTACTACTGTAGTTCTTACTATAGTACTACTATAGTAACCTAGAAATTTCCGTCCACTCGGTTTTTAACATGGGTCTCTTGGATGCCAACCAGGGGCCGTTACCACTCGATTACAGGTTTGTTGGCCCCCCCATTTTTTATTTTAAACTCATTTTCTGGTTAATTTATAAGTGGATTTATTTTTATATTTACCCAACGCACATACCACATGGAATATAAAAAATATGATAAGAGTAATTCATGGTATTTTTTCAAGGTTTTTCCCTAATTTGGGTGTCTATATAACATTGAAAAATAGATTCTGCCTCTCAAGGGTTTTTTATATTTCCTTTCACTGATTGAGAAAATTTATTACACTATTTAATAATATATATAAGCCTATCTATATATAATTGAACCAATATAAACTTATCTTATACTTTATAGATACTTTGACTACCTATTATCCTCATGAATACCAGTATACAACTAAGTTTCTACTAAATAACCTTTCTCCAAGATCTTGTTCTGAATCGATTCATAGGCCTCTACTCAATACAATATAGCCATATATTTACTTCCAATGAAAAAATAGAAAATATTAGGGTATTTCATCCTAACCTATCTCTTATTTATTTCTTACTATTTTATACTTCTATAATATAATATATCATAAGACTTCAGTTTATTCTCCTTTTCCAATGACTGAAATGTTCTGATCATTAATCCAACATTATGGTCAGTATTATATTCTTCTTCGATACCCAAATGGTTCTACCTTATAACAATATCATGTTATATCTTCTTCACCCTTGATATGTTTTCATTTTTCACTGGAGGGATGGTCCCAAAAACCACCATACCAACTATTTATTCATCTAATATTTTATATTCTCGAACAATGAAATTTTATTTTCTAATTTTTAATATATAAAATCTTCTACAATCTTATTTCAAGTATATCATAATATTTTCATAAAACATTTCACATGGGTGTGTTTTGGAAATCATAGTTATTTATCTTTCATCAACTGTGTATAATGAGTGTATTTCTAGGGATACCCTTATTCAGTTTTCTTCTAATTTTAACATAAAAAAAATTCTTCCTTAGATTAATCTAAAAATAAAGATAATATTCCTATAAAAAATAAAAAAAATTCCCACAAAAAATCAAATTCTATTAAATTATAAAAATCATATATCAATCCATTTATTTTTGTGTATATCAACTCATTGTGGTCATGTAAATCAATGAATATCAAAATGAAAACCCACTTATATTTTAATCAAAGACTTTTTATCATCTTTATCGTCTTATCTTATATAATGAATATCACATTATCTTTCAATATTATTAAATAAAAATTCATTTTTGATATTTCAAAACATTAAATAATAGCCTAACATCATCATATATCATTTATAAATTTATTAATTTTAGAATTTATTCATTTTAATAAAATTTAAATTCTCACAATTTCATCGTTCTCTGATCTTTCAATCCTTAATCATAAAAAACAATTTCTTAATTTTTTTTCCATGAGTCAGAATTTCATTTTTCAGTTTGAATAAATTAATATTTATTCATGTGTTGATAGATTTTAGTTTATATAACTAATTATTCTAAAATATTATTATTATTAATTAATTCTATTTTGTGGTAGTAGAAAGACATCTTTTAGAATCTTGAGTATTTAAAAATGTAATGGTATACCTCTATAAATATTTAATCTAATTATTCTATAGTTATTAGTTTCATATATTTATTTCCATTAGTTCATTATTATATCATCTATATGGTTGAAAAATAAAAACAAATGGTCAATCAAAAAATGATCATACATCACACATGGTAAGAGGGGTGGAGGGATAAAAACTCACTAGGGGATAAAGAGCGTATTTTTTATGGTCATAAAATCATATATTATTTTAAATCCTAAACTCATGACTATTAAATGATTTTACATGAGTATTTCATTGGTATCATTGATTTTATGTTCCCTTAAATTTTGTTTTATCTCTTTTGTTCTCTTAATAAAAATATAATTTTTAGTCTAATTCATTTTTTTCTCAAACTTTTATACACTTTCTATCATATTTTCAATGATATTAATAACAATTTTTCATCAATAATTCATACATCACACACCCATTTATTGTTTTATATTTAATATCAAAAAAAAAAGTTTAATCATTTCCTTGTTCTTCTTCCTTTAGAATATGTTATTATAAAATTATTTATTTTCACTATTTTTCACAAAGGAACCTTTCATATTTCATTGTACCTAAAAAATTTGAACCTTACGATGCATTATATAATAAAAATTAAACTTACAATTTCATATACCTTATGAAGTTGGTGAACTTTTTGATATATAATAGTTTGATATTACAAACAATTTCAAACCTTACAATGTTTTATAGACGAACATTTTGATGTCTAGAAACCACAAAAAGGTATATACATGATCCTTATGAACTAAATGAACCTTAATAAGTTCTAAAATTTAACTATATTAGTTCCCCCAACCTTATGATGTCTTGTAGATGAACCTTACAATGTTCAGTATGGAATTATTGAAATTGGATTTTCACAAAGTAACAATATTTATAAAGTTTTTTAACCTTTTGATGTTCTATTATATCTACCTTATGAACTCTATAGAACCAAATAAATACATGATCAACCTTTTTCTTATCTACATCCAACCTTATGAATTTCTATTTAACATTGTGAAGATTAACATAGATTTTTTGACGTTGTTAAAATCATTAAATCCTAAATAAACTATAATTATTCAAATAAAATTAGAACACCACCAAAACATCTTAGAGCCACATAAATTACTCCAATAAATCAAAGATAGTATAAAAACAATTTTTAAAATATAAAAATATTTACAAATTACTTCAATAGTCATTTAAAATTATCTTTCTTTATATACATAGTATTTTAGTGTTTCTATGAAGTTACAATACTCTTACAATTTCACCTTCAAATCAAGTTTTAAAACCTTCTATACATAGGTTTTAAATCCTTGATTTAATCAAAAAAAAAATTCATTATTCCCCGATAGATTATATAATTCATCAAAAAATTTATGTAAACATTGAACTTCATTTAACCACTTCTAAATAAATGTTATACAAGTTATTTAAGAAACTATTCAACAACTAGATAGATTGTTGGATTCTTTATCCTATTGTATGATGTACCATAGCATAAGCACTAATATTTTACATGAGTAATATCTCAAAAATCATCAAACATAATTGTTATTATCCTCAATTTTTTCATCTATGTAGTCAGGGATAGTGGAACTCTTCTTAACCCAAAATATGGGTTGTATATTTATGGTCCTCGATGGATGGGTTCTTCCTACACCAACCATTAATCCAAAATACATTAAATTTCATAAATAATTATATTGAGATTTTATTAAAAAATACTATATTATCATGATTATTTGACTTTTTCACCTTATTTTAAATAATAATAATAATATATGTTATAAGGAATATTTTAAATTTTTACATAATAGAAATTAAAAAAGAAAATATAAATGTTTTATGTATTATCATATATTTAAAATTAAACAGTATTAAATGAATAATGTGAATAATTCATATTAATAAATTAATATAATTTTTTATATTCAAATATTATATAATTTCTATAAGTGATAGCTAATACATTAACGTTTTTGTGTTCAAGTTTTATTTATAAATTGTTTGTAAATTATATATCTCATGTCTAAATTTGTGATTTTTTTATTTATTTAAGTATCCCCTCATTTATTTTTCCTTAATATAATTTGTATAATATGAATTTTTATGTGTATTTTATGTTTAATGTTTTTAAACTGCTACTATATATTATTATGCATACATTTAAGGAGTTTTAGGATTGGTGTGATAATGTTTTTTTTACCTTGGATTTATCATGTTTTTGTTTATGAACATTAATGAAGTAGTAAATTACATTTTATTTATATATGGTATTATAATGTAATGGAATTAATATCCCTATTGAGTAATGTATCCATGAATAGAGAGAATTTCAATTATACTTCTCATTAAAACGCATTCTAATTGTGTGGCTTTTACTAAAATTTTTCAACTAGTTATAATCATAAGAATTATTCAATTATGGTTTGAAATGAATTAGATTAAAAATTACCTAAGTAACATTATTCCCTACACATATACTCAATATGATTGAGTTTGCCAATAACTAGGTGAGATTGGAAGACAATGTTAAGGCTTATTATGGTTATAAAATTAATACGATTTTCAATGATTCGAATGATCAAAAATGTAAATAAATTCAAAAAAAATTACCCTATTTTCAAAAAAATACAAATGATGAACTAGGGAATGTAAGGCTTATGTAATAGTCTTGTACTGATAGCATAAGGGGTAAAATTTCAAAAATGAAGAAGAAATATTAGTTGGGGATTAAAACAAATGTTTTTATAATAGTTAGTCAATGTTAATTAAAAATAAAGTAGGTGTTAGGAAAGTAGATTAATGTTTCCATCTAATGGAAATTTCTTGTATACCAGATGGGTTTTAAGAAACTTCATGGAATTTCATTGTCAAGTATTAGTGTTATTGTAACACCCTGAGATTTTTTGGAATAATGTTTTCCAAATAAATTTATTCTTCTTGATATTTTTGTTACAAAAATTTTCAAATGTATCTTTCTTTACAGAAAAACTTGAGTTTATCTTATATTATACATTGCACTAAGCTTTTCTTTCATTATACACAACATTGAGTTTTAACGAAACTTGTCATAATATTAAAATATTATTATTTAATATTATAGTTATCACCTAGCTATTGAAATGCATTGTATGAATAGGATTAATTAATTTATGTAAATATATGATGTACAAATTTATATAAAATGAATTATTTGGTGACCAATTAAGTAAAAATTAAAATAAAAACATTTTTTAAATATAGGAATTTTTTGCGAAAAAAATATATTTTTATGCACATAAATGGATTTTACCACAATTGATTAGATGAATTGGTTTTTTTAAATTATTTTAATGAAATTAATTTAATATATGTTTAATTAAATCATTAAAATCCATATTAAGTATTTTCTAGATAAGAGAAAATAATAAATCCAATTTTACTCTTAAAATCATATTTTAAGAAAACAAATTTATGTCTCCTTTGGTACACTTATATTAAAATTAATTTTCACATATTTTATAAATTTATTTTTCAAAAATAAAATAATTTTTCAAAATTAGTGTGTCAACAAAATATTAGTTTAATTGTTTTACTAAATTTCTAAAAAATTTCATTTTATTGATGAGTAGTGAGAGATGCCGAATTATAATTAAATTTTACCTTCTTATTTAACTAGTTATAAAATATGTTATATTTTAATTTTATTTAAAAATCAAATTATTTAAATAACATATATATTAATCCAATATAAGTCATTATATTTAATTTATTTTTGAATTTAAATATAAAAACATTGTATAAGTTTGAACATTTTTTTCTTTAAAAACACGCTTTCTCATTACGTATGCGAGATTAAATTTAAGTAATATTTTTTCACATATGTGAATGGAAATTAGAAAATGGTATCCATATATGGAATAATCATAATTTATAATATATAATATGTTAAAATAATATTTTTACAAAAAATGAATATTTAATGAAGTAAAAATTAATAACCTTCGTAAAGGTAAAAATTGATTTACCGGGGTGAACTAAAATGATAAGGGTAAAAATAACATATACACAAGTCAAAAATATATTTACGAATATTTTTTGACCATTACTTCTCTATTTTTATATAATGGACCTTTTTTTCATTATTACCTATGAACAACATGGAAAAGGTCAATTATTTTCAAAAATACCAACTCTATCCTCTCCGCCACTTATAAAAGACCACCACCTCCCCCCTCTACATAACACATTAAAACCATATGGTTTGGGAAATACCTATAAAAATCACATAAGAAGTTACCTCTACTAATCATAGAATCCTTATTTTGTGCATAAAGTCATCTTCATAAGGATTTTAGTGCAAACCAAAGGAGGAAACTCGAAGACGTGGTATTGCTCATCAATGAGAATTTTGTTTTATTTCTTTCTCCAGCCACTAAAATTATTAATATACCATGATTTTATAATAACATAATGATATTAAATATAAATATATGTTAATATATTATATTCATGACCTATAACCATCTCCACATCGATCAAATGGGATACGAAATCATCATCCGTTTGTACAGCGGACTACCGCCTCAGAAATTGTTATCATTCATTTTTTAATTAACACCTCCCATGGATGGAATTACTGAAGTATTTTTATTGATATACTATATTTTTTATTTTTTTATTTTTTTTAATTTTTATATCGCATGTACTTTCATTCTTTTAGTTTTGTGGGTATACAATAATAGCGCTCGTGTGTAGAGTGGACCATCACCTCATGATGTGATGTGATTTGTTCATTAATTACATGGAAGGTATCAAGGATTGGTTTATTAATGATATGTGATATATAAGGAATAAAAAATTATTCTGGAATAAAAATATATTATTTACCTATATTTCTATTATTCAAAAAAGGAATTAGAAACAATGTTTATGCGTAAGTATGGCATACTATCTCTATAAATAGTGTATTTCATTTTATATCACAAAAAAATATGAATTACTATAAATACATATATAATGAAAATATATTATATTTATATTATGTTTAAAATTATTTATATTATTTAACCATTATTTATTTAATAATACCTAAAATAAAAATTCAAAACATACATGAAAAACAAAAGCGGTGTTGCCTAAAATGTAACTTTAACTTGGAGTTTTACTAAACTGTTAATAAAATGTCATAATAAAATATTATATTGTATGATATAAATTATAAATTTTTATTAATATATATACAGTAAACATATATTTATTATATATGAGGTTCTAATGTGTACGATTTAAGTAGATACTTAAGGTAAGGGATTTATGTCTCACTTTTTATCTTCGGTGGGACACATTCCATATTCACCATGCCTTTATTTTATATGGTGTATATAAAAATGATGAATTTATTTTATTATTTTATCCTTCAATTTATGTATAATTACTTACACATTTTATGATATCTCTATCATAGGGTTTATAAATCAAAATTTACTAAAGATTTAAGGGAATTTTGTCTCGATTTTCCTTCTTTGAGACATATAGTTACATTATTCCCTAATATTATTATCTATGGCATATATAAAGACCCATAGATATATAATATAATTTATTTATTTTTATCATTAAATTTTAATCTTTTTAATGATATCCCTTCATGGGGTTTTTGTTTCAATGGTTCTGAAGTGGTACAGATTTTATGTTATAATTTCACTATTAATCAGAATTGTTTATGACTATGTTTATGATGATCAAATATTATGATCCAAATATCAATAAAATCATGAATTTTCTTTTACTCTATTATTTCATGAGAATAAATGGTTTAAATTTATTTTTCTCCAATTATATACTAGATTTTTCAAAAATAATGTTTTTATAAAAATTTGTCTTTTAGTTGAAAAATCATTTTTTTCCAAAAACAAGTTTCCAATTTTTTTTAAATGTATCATTGCACTCATAATATTTTTTAAAAAGGAATTTTTAAACATATTTTACATGTAACAAACAAATTAAATATAATCATCATGTCTCTTTCAAAAAACAATACATGTTTGTATTTTACTGAAAATGTCAAAGGTATCTTCATTTTAACGTGTTCATTGTGAAAAAGATTATCTGACTTTATTACCAATCATTGATTTGAATATTAAATTATATTTTTTCAATTTCATTTCAATATAAAATGATTTCAAAAATATGATAAATTTTTTAAATGTATTTTTTTAAATAATAAATGATATTTTCTAAATGAAATGTGTTAAATGATTAATCAAATTCATATCCCTTATAAGATGATAAAATTTAGTGTAACTTATGCTTTACTATGGATATAAAACAAGGATAAAGTTAATATTATTTCTCCAAATGGTTCATCACGATATGATGTTTATGAAATCCATTTCTATTACTTGGTTTATTCCTTGATAAAATGATTTTGAAACCCGCTTCTTTTTTACAGCTTAAGCTTCAATGAAATGATGAAATGATTATGAAATATGTTTCCTTTCACCAGGTTATTTATGATGAAATATTTATGAGATCTATTTAATATAATATCTAATGATATGAAAAAACATTGGATCTTGTGGAGCACATATGTATGATATTCAATAGGTGATGTTTAGGACCTATGTATCCCTCCAAAGCATTCAATAAAGCCTTATATATCATGAGATAAAAATTGAAAACAAGATGATGAGACTAATCCACTATATGAAATAGCTGCATCATTAAACACTATGGGAAATAGGTGTATGATGACCCACTATGGTATAAATGTGTTTCTTAATCCACAATGGTAAATATGTGATGATTCATAATCCACTATATTTAGTTCTTGGTTACTAACTTTAAAATATTTAATTGTTTTAAATATTAACAATGGTTCTATGGTTTTATGACATGGTCTTATAGATCATTATTGATTTATGATAATTTATTACCCTTAAGGGCCATGTTTAAGGAAATGATGACATTTTCATCCCTTAAAGATGTTTAAAATATATGAATGGTTGGGTATGGACTTTCTAGGTTATATTCATGATCACATAAAAATATTATTATCTTTTACTTTCATAAGGCCATAGATTGATAACTATTATGTTTACCCTTATTGAGCATCTGAGCTCTTCCACTCCTTTTTTTCTTTTCCAAAATTTGTAAATAAATTTTTTATTTATGTTATATCATTGTGGGGATGATTGAAGATATTTCACCAGATTAAAATATTATGTTCCATGTTTCCAAAGGTTCTAAACTATTATGGTCCTCAATAATGTGTTTGAATAATGTAAATAATATTCCTCTAAATATATGTAATATTCATGTATGATAATCCAAGTTCACTATATTTGGTATCATATGATAGTTTTAGTTATCATTTGGGAACTTTGATATGAAAAAAAATTTTGAAACCCCAAGGGATCTATCTATGGATTTGTCTAGTGATATTTATAAGGCTGAGTCAATGTATGAGAAAATGTCTTAGAATTTTAGTAAAGTATAGACTGAGTGGTTTCTAAGAAATTACATACCTATCTAGATAGTACATGATGATGTGGCTCTAAAATAGATGCACCAATAGGTAACAACCTTCAAAACAACGTATTTATTTAGACACGATCAAGAACTGGTGTGCAACAATTGGTCTTGATTCACTCATAGTTTGACACTATGAAGGCATTTTCTTTGGAAATGCATGAACTATTTATAAATCATCTTGAAGGATTTAAATAGATAATTAATATGAATAAACTATGAAAAGGTTATGGTATAATATATTGAAATAAATTTTCCATGATTTAGACATCCTAAAAGTGTTTTTTCATACATATGAGGGTTTCCACTATTATTAGTGTTCCTCACACTCTACTTTTTAGATTTTTTGAATGAATGAAACTAAAGTAACTATGATATTATGTAATTAATTATAAAATGATAGTATTTTCCTCCCAAGAATCTAAATGATATGGGAGTTAGAATGAAAAATATTATTGATATGCTCAAAAAAATTTCTCTAGTTATGAATCATGTTGAACATACAAATGAGAATGGATGAAACAATATTTTGTTGAATCATTCATGAGGTAACTTACATCTAAATTTAGTTGTTCTAGTCATACAATAGTTATTTAACAACATATTAGCAACATTGAAAAAACATTTTTCATTCTATAGTGTTTTGAGCATGATAATTTATTTTTGGTTTTTTATTGTTGGAAATATGATGCATATCATTAGTGGATTAATATTAGTAATATGAGGGAATAATAGAGAACTGAATCTATGGAATGGGAATATTTTATGTGGATATTTTTAGTATAAACATTCCTCATATTCTAGGAACAAAACTCGGGAAAGAATTCCTTGAGATTAAGAAAAAGTAAGATGAATCTATTTTTTTGGAAAAAGGTACTAGAATAAATGAAAGGGAAAATAATAGAATTCAGAAAGTGGGGATATTATTACAGTCATCATGATAAAGAGGGATGAGATCAGCAAGCAGGGTCTCCATGAAAGTACTATTGTTGTCGACACCTTTGTTGGAAAGGCTATATGCTACTTTTTTTCCTCTCTGTAGGTGTGTGTGATGATGTGATTATGTCTTGAGAGGTGTTGAAGGAACATGATCCATTTAGTAGCAAGAGCCCAAGCCAGGTGATTTGTACCATGCCTAAGATCTTGAATGATGGTATTTGAGTCAGTTTCAATCCAAATATTCTTCCATTATTTTTTTAATTATAAAATCAACTGCACTGATGATGCTATACATCTCTGCTTCTAGGGATGAGTTATGACCACATGACCATAAAAGCATCTAAGAATGTTCCCATTGTGATCTCTGCATATGATGTCGTATCCAGAAGGTCCTGGGTTTCCTTTGGAAGCACCATCTAAATTAATTTTTATCCAACCATGAATAGGTGGTTTCCAGAAAACTTCTAATAATCCTCTCATTGGGCTATATTTCCCTTTGACTCTGATTTGTCTCATGATGCAGACGTCCTTGATTGAGTTGTGGAAAGTCCCTGTTTGCATGATTCAATCTTCCTTGATCGCAGTGGGGATTTTTATTTCAGCTGCATGAAAATTTAAAGTATTATATTTTGTGATTAATTGAATTTCTTTCATACCAGATAAGATGAAACTGTTTAGCCGCAACTGTAGTGAAGAGCTGGTGAATTTCTGGATAGGCATAAATAGTAGTGCATCTTTGAAGCTGTGTTCTGATAGAGTCAAAACCTGTCCATATGAGATAAAATATGTCAAAAATATATTTCCATGAAGTAGAAGCAGTAGAAAAAGTTAGAAATAGATGGTCTGCATCCTCTCTATGTTGGTTACTTATGGGAAATTTAGAACAAAACTGTATACCAAACATATGGAGGTTGCAATCCATGGGGGTCCTATTGTGAGCGATTCTCCAAATTAACATGAGACATGAGGGACTAATCCAGGTTTTTTTTGAAAGTTTTCAACTAGGTAAAGTTATTATTGTTGGTAGTGACATTATTCCTATAGTAAATATTAGAGGTTTGCGGACCATTTTGGGCTGGTTCATAGACATATAAGTCATTAGTGTTAACAAAAGTGTAGTTGTTGATAATAGAAGAGATTTCATCAGGTAGATCCAAATCAGAAGTGTTCATACAGTTATTTATGGTGATGTTGTTATTGTGAGACAAAGGGATGGTGTCTATCATGTTACAGAGAGGTATACCATTCTAGTTATCCCACCAAAAAAGAAGATAATAATTCCAATTGATTATCCATCGAGAGTCAGATGGAATTTTTGAGAAGCTATGTTTGATGGAAGGCCAAATTGATGAATCCATAAAAGTGTGCATGCCTTTCTTGAGGTTATTATAAAATCTACCATGAAGGAACTCGTAAGTTTGAGAGTTTTTGTTCACAATATTCTAGGTATGTTTATCTTGGAGGGCTTCATTAAAGTGTTTTAGGTTTTTAAGACCAAGCCCCCCATTCTCAATTGGAGTGAAACATGTTTTCTAGGGAACAATGACAAGTTTTCTTTCTTGAGTGTTGCCGCTCCAGATGAAATGTTTTATTCTTCTATTGATTTTTTAATTAAATCAATGGGACATTTTAAACCATCATAGAGTATACCATTTTAGAGACAATGGTGTGTTTGACAAGGAAAATTCTACCTTCCATAGAAATATTTTTTCCCTTCCATGAGGAAAATTAGTTATTGATTTAGTCAAAGATGTTGAGGAAGTAAGTGTTTTTGGGCTTTCCTAAGAAAATGGGTACCCCAAGATAGGTAAAAGGGAATAATACTTATTTTATACCTAATTCATTTATTACATGAATTTTTATGATTGTAGGGAAACATTTTCTGAAGAAAATGAAAGATTTTCTCCAATTTATAGATTGACTAGAGACCTCCTCATAATGTGAGAGTACATATTTGAGTTTTTTAATATTTTTCTTATCTCCGTATAGGAATAAGATAATATCATCAGCTTATAAAAGATGATATGGAATAGTTAAAGTTCTAGAGTCAAAGATGGGTTTTAATGTACCCTGATTGATCGAATCGGTGATGAGTCTGTTGAGGTAGTCTTCATCTATAACAAATAGGATGGAAAAGAGGGGGTCAACATTTCTGACACCCTACGTACAAGTGAAGTATCCATTTGGGGAACCATTTATTATAATAGAAATGTGAGCAGAGCTAAAAAGATTTTTTATTTTATTGACAAAATCATTAGTAAACCCAAATTCAGAAAGAATTTTGAAGACTAAATTACAATCGATGATATCAAAAGCTTTCCTAATATACAATTTGATAGGAACACTTCCCCATATTTGATTCTTTTTTAATATGTTAGTACTTTCAGAGGAAATACATATGAAATCATGGAAATTTCTCCACTTGAGGAAACAAAAATGGGTCCAGGATATGATTTTGATGGCAATATGGGTCATTCTCCTATCTAGAAGCTTGGAAATGATTTTATACATGGTGGTAATAAGAGGAATTGGTCTAAAAATATGAATCTTCGAATCATTATCTATTATGGGAATGAGTGTGAGAAATTGATCATTTATACCAAAAGGGAGGAACCCATTAGTGAAGAAGTACCTAATGAGGCAACAAACATCATTGCAAACAATGTCCAAATGATGTTGAAAGAAAGACTTAGATAAACCATCAGGGCCAGGGGCACTATCAGGATTTAAGCTAAAAACCACCTCTCTAATTTCATGATAAATTGGAATACTATCCATGATTTCATTATCATTGTTCCCCACTAGTAGGGGAATGATTCCAGTCATGATGTCCTTATTTTGAGTAGAGCCATTGGGAGTTCTACTAAAGTAGGTAGTGACGTGATTGGTCAATGTCTCTTCATTATCAATGATATTGTCCCCATACATAAGTAAATAAAGGGTCCTACAAGTGTTTCTAGATCTTTGAATTGATTTAAAGAATTTAGTGTCTCTTTATCCATCTTTAAGCCAATTGATTTTAAGAGTTTGTTTCCAGAGGTTGTCTTTCAAAGGTAGAAGAGAGTTGAGTTTATTACTGATCTCTATTTCTTGAGTTGGATCCCCAGTAAAATCAATATGGGTTGATTCAGTTTGTATTTGGTTAAGTTCCTTGTCAAGGGAGTTGATTTCATTATCAGTTTATCGGGATCTGTCATTGCACCATATCCTTAATTTGTTCTTCCGGAGTTTCAGCATTATAATGCAAGAAAATGCATCATTTGAATGATTTGAATTCTAGGTGTCTTCAGCAATTTTATTAAAATCTGAAACAGTGTTCTATGAATTATTGAATCTAAAATGAAAAATAGGCTTATATTCTCTAGTTTTTAGACTCACTAGAATATGATGATGATCAGAATTTAGTTTAGGCAAGGTGATATTGTATATGGTATTCCAGTTATCAGGGGACACTGAATTTGTGAAGGATCTATCCAGCTTTCTTTCTAAGACCCTATTATGATGTTTTTTATACCAAGTATATTTCACACTAACAAGATTAATCTCCACTAAGTTGTTAACATCCATACAATATTTGAACTCTTTAGTGGAGGCATTTTATTGTAGGTGTCCAAGTTTTTCCCTAGCTCTGAGAATGGCATTAAAGTCTCCAACGATGATTCAAGGTGATTGAATGTTGTTATTGAGGGAGAATATATGATGCCATAGAGTTCTTCTATCCTGATATCTATATCAATCATAAACAAAAGAATAGAAAAAGGCACCATCATTCATTTTCACTTCACACATCAAAGATTGATAATCTGTTTTATAAATATGTGTATTTCTTATCGACGTATGGGAAAAAACCCATAAATAATAACAATTTTTTTGTTAGAAGTATCACCTATAATGTTTTAACTATATCTATCTAGACTATTAATTCCATAAGTAATGGCTTTTTTAGGCTCAGATATAGAAAAAAGAGCAGGTTTATGCATAAATAAAATGTTTTTTAGCATTACCATGGTGTCATGGTTGTCAATACCCTGGAAATTCCAGAAAAGATATTCATTTATACTTATTGGGGATTGTAGCCTTATTTTTTATCTCTAGAGTTCTTTCCCCGCTTAGATCTCCTCAATTGTTTAGAAGAATACTAGTTTGGTGTTGCACTTTTTTTCTGCATGTTCATGGAAGAGTTAGCAAAGACATTATTATTTTTTATACCTGTCAATACTTCCTCCTGATGGAATTTATTTGTCTTTAATGTGATTTAACTCCATCTGACCTATGTCATAGTTTGGATTGACCTTTTCAGTTGAAGTTACGGTGTTCCTGTGCATATCCAGATCTCTCCCATCACGAGTTTTCTTGTTGTCATGTATGATCAGTGTAGCAGGAGTTGAATCAGTCAGGTAATCAGGGCTTCCAGGTACCTCTGTTTCAGAGTTTTTTTGTAGTTTCCTGTCCAGTAGTTTAGTGCGGTTCCATATACCCTGTAGGTTCTTGAGGCCCCCCTATATTCTTCATTTCCTAGTTTCAACATTTGGTGTTGCAGATGATCATTTTCTATTCCTAGTTGAGAATGTATTGTGGGAAGGGCTGTATATTTCCTCTATTTTAGGGGTGTTTGTTTCCCATTGTTTAGAAGAATACTAGTTTGGTGTTGCACTTTTTTTCTGCATGTTCATGGAAGAGTTAGCAAAGACATTATTATTTTTTATACTTGTCAATACTTCCTCCTGATGGATTTTTTTTGTCTTTAATGTGATTTAACTCCATCTGACCTATGTCACAGTTTGGATTGACCTTTTCAGTTGAAGTTACGGTGTTCCTGTGCATATCCAGATCTCTCCCATCAGGAGTTTGCTTGTTGTCATGTATGATCAGTGTAGCAAGAGTTGAATCAGTCAGGTAATCAGGGCTTCCAGGTACCTCTGTTTCAGAGTTTTTTTGTAGTTTCCTGTCCAGTAGTTTAGTGCGGTTCCCTATACCCTGTAGGTTCTCGATGCCCCCCTATATTCTTCATTTCCTAGTTTCAACATTTGGTGTTGCAGATGATCAAGTTTTTTCTATTCCTAGTTGAGAATGTATTGTGGGAAGGGCTGTATATTTCCTCTATTTTAGTCATTTAACCCTTTATCATTTGGGGATGTTACACCTTCTCCATTGGATTTTTCCTGGATGTAGTAGTTGGAGTTGCAGGCACTATGCACTTTCTGAGTGGCAGTAACCATAAGGTTGTTTTGGCCAGTTAGTTCTCTGTAAACAGTCTGTTTGGAATATCGAGTGTTATAAGAGAAAGAGTTTTTCATCTTAAGTGCATTTGAGTTCTAAGAATCGTCAAATCAGACCTTTAACCAATGCTCCCGAGCTTTATCTTATAAAGGGTGAGTAATGTTGTTAGCAGATTTATGTAAGAATTATGGTATTTCTATTTTCATCTATGTGATTTTCCTTCTGTTGAGTTCCATCCCATTACCATCATGTTTTATACCATAGTTGGTAGTGACATGAATCATGGAGGTTATTTCCTCAAAAATAGCACTCTCTTCCTTATCCAGTTCCTCAAATTCCACCATTTCTGCCCATGAGGGAGTGTCCTTTGAAGCAGTTGTTCCATTACCCTTCTTGACCCATTTTTCCTTTTTCTGCACATGTATATCAGCCTTTTCTGAGTCATCCTTATCATTCTTTCTATTCCTCTTGATTTCATTCCATCCTTTCTCCTTCATGGGGTGTGGGTTCTTTTTTATCACTCGATAGTTTATAATTGTATGCCCAATGATTTTTCAACAGTAACAGAATGGTGGCTTGTGTTCATACTCAATCCTAACCTCAGTCCTATATTCCATCTCATTGAAAGCAATGACATGTGGCAGCTTTGAATCAAGATTAACTTCCCCCATGACTCTTGCATATTTCCCCAACTCTCCATTCATTGTTCTCTGATCTATCATTAGGGGGACTCATATGCAGGAGGTGAGGTCATTTAGGATTGTTGGGTGCCAAAAATACCAATTTAGACCATGTAATCAAACCCATATATGTGACATGGAGTTCCTATGAGTAAAAGGATTAAAAGCATAATCCCTAGTTGATAATCTAAGGACACCTTGGTGCAGATGTACATTTCCATGTTTCTAGACTCGATCTAATTCCTCCTGTGAGTGTAGGATAATATGGAAATAGCCCCTCCCAAGTAAAACTAATTTCCAATTAGATGGTCCCCATCAATTTCCAATCCTAGGTTTTATCTCATTATCTAACCATGGCTTATCACTTTGTACGTAAGATATGTGTCCATGAAAAGAAAACATAAAAAAAATTTCCCTCTGTTGTTGTGCTTCAGGGTCTGATTTCACCAGAAATCCTCCATCTTCAAGTTTCTTAATCCTTGAGGGGGTCTTTGAAGAATTCCTTTGGGGTCTAATCCCTTGAGGGTTTAGATGAAGGAGAAGCAATTTATTGTATGCTTTGAATCTTTAATGACATCCTCTGGGGGAGTTGCATCCCTTTTTAAAGTCAGCGATTTGTGCTCGAAAGATTATTTCCAATCCAGACTGAAAGAAGCCATTGAAGTTCAGATTCGTCAAGACAAATATTATTCATCTCTACAATTCATGAAGTAGGGTTTTCTAGGTAGTTGTTCGCAAGCTCCGTCCATGCTCTTCCTCTTTCCCTAGAAACAAATGATGTATAAAGATGAATCTATTGATACATATGAATATAATTTTACAAGACATACAATATGAAAACCTTGCTCTTCATTTCACACTTAATCATGATTTATTACACAAAACCTCACTTAATACAACCAATATGGTTGATAGGTATAGTTTCTTTGGGGCTTAGTAACATTACATAACAACTTAGAACATAAACCAGAATATCTTTATTGAAAACTTCTTTTACATGACCACAACATTATTTTGTACTTAGGATTGCATGGGATAACCTGAGAACATGAATAAGAAAATGGTGAGCTATAAAGCCTTGGAAAGGAGTAAACAAGTAATAACATGAATAATACAATACATGTTAGGCAATATGCGTATCAATGGAGAATAAGAGATACATGAACATAAAGGCATGATATATCCTGATTATTATAACACAACGATGTGGCAAAAACATTTAACATGATATTAGTGTGTCCCAAATCTCATTACACATAGAGCATTAGTAAAACCTTTTTTATCATTAATTAGTAGGAGTAAACCCTCATTTCACTTGATGTATTGTGATACTAATCGTTACCCAATGAAATGGAGTGCTATCAGGGCACATCCTTATTAATCATTTCATTTTATGCATAAGTGTGCCTCATGAATCATATAACATGAATTGATTAAAAATAATCATTTATTCCACGATAAAGGAATGTGGAATTCATACATGAAACTCTATAATCAATAAATAAATCTGAGTAAAGGTGAATACTTTTGATAGAGAAATGGGCATGGTATTCGATACACAATGACTTTGGCTGGGAAAATCATGGTGTAATTTCAGCAGCATAACAGTGTAACATAAGAATTCATAAAAATGATTGGGGGGATAGAAAGGGGCATCTTATAATATGTACATGAAATGGAAAGTAAGGGGGTAATATAGATACATGTACCAACATATTTAATGGAATTTATATTCGTAATACAAAATAATTTATTGAATATAAATGTGAAGAGAGAAATTACTTATGGAATTTCATTATAGAAACATGTGTAAATGGGAGGAATTAATTATAGATAAAGAAATAACTAATAATTCAAACATAATTATGGAATTATTGGAGAGGTCAAAAATCATACCCCAATATTTTTAATTGAAAAAATTGGTATAAAAACATAATGAAATTTGGACAAAAATGAGAAAAAAGAAATCCCTTTCTTAGAAGTGTGATCCCAATGGATAAGAAGAGGCCTAAGAGAGGATTATTGGGAGATTAGGGTGCCTTGAGAGGATTATAGATAGAGGGCAGATTAGGTATGTGATCTAAGTGTTTTGAGAGAAGAGCAGTGGGAGTTTGAGTGGGTTTATATAGGAAAAGAGAGGGAATTCTTTATTATTTAGGTTTTGGACACCTAACATTAAACTAATCAAAACCACAAACCATACCATGGTTTTTGACCATGTATTTTTTCCAAAATGTAGTGGATAAAATTATTTTATATGGCCAATGGACTAACATATTGAAATATTAGGTTTTTTTATAGGGAGGTAAGTCACACTCTCAATGAAATCATTTTCAAAGTTATAATGTTTTATAAGTTTTGGAGGGTCCACTAAGCACCATAAAATTAATAAATAAAATCTAATATCATATTTTTTTGAAGTTAAAACATATATTGGACGACCATCCATTTTATAGTATTTTATAACATCACTATTGGGAAATTATGATGTCATAAAACACATTATATATTTAAATGGTATTTAATTTTATCTGAAAACATTGACTCTCAAAAAATTATGAAAAATTCACCATTAAATAATTTGAACATCCTAATTCCAAAAATAATATTAATTTTATCTAAAAAAGTTTCTAAATACAAGAATTTTTACTTTTTAAATAAAACCGACATTTATTAAAAATTCACGGGTTTTGAAAAAATAGATTTCAAACAATAATAAAAAATTACAACTGTGTTCATAAAAATTTTACGATCATTTATATTTAATAAAAAGAAATTTAGTAATAATAATTTTTTATTTAAATATTATTTAATTAGAAAAAATCCATTAATTCATCAAAATAGATTTCTTAATTGAATATTCACTAAAAATACAATTTGTGCTTTTAAAAACCATTTTCAAAGTAACAATAATGAAATAAATGTATATTCTTTATACAAAAAATAAATCACATAAACATAGTGTGAGGTTCTAGTTCCATAACCCCTTATAACACCCGCATAATACCTAAGGGTATGGTGTGTGATGTTGACATACTGTTGTGGTGGCTCTGATAACATCGCTCGGGTGGTAATCTCTATCAACTTCCACTTCTCCCATAAGAGGTTCCGTTCAAGCTCAATGTGTGAAATCTTAGCTTGGTATTGGTCAAGATTAAATCCTAGTTACACTACCTCCTTTCCATAATCCAACAAATGAGCTTTGTATGGAGCAATTCTACTGGATGATGACATCTCTTCCTTTGTCTAAGTAAATTGAATTTGTTAAGCCCTATATTTATACTAATCATGCGCTCATTGTTCAATGGCTATATTAGCAATGGTAATAATTTTTTATGCTATTTTAATATCTAAAAAGATAAAACAAATTATGATCATATGTTTTATATGACCATTTTACATAATAAGACATTTAAATACATCAAGAAGAATTTTCATTAAAAACAGTTTGGGTCATTATAATCTTCTCCCCTTAATAAATTTCTCCCCCAAATTTTTCTTTTCCAACAAAAAAATAGATGTGGGTAACATTTCTTGATCACTTCCTCCAATTTCCACATCACCTCTTCAAACTTGTAGTTTCTCCACAACACCTTGACGAGGGGAATTGCCTTATTTTGAAGAACGTTTTCTCTAAGATTTAAGATCTTCACTGAATTCTACTCAAAGGTGATATCATTCTACAATGGTACCACCTCTGAACTAAGTACATGATATTAGGAAGGTATTTACTACCCCAAGAGTGATGCATGGAACACATCATGTACTTAAGATAAGTTCGGTGGGAGTGCATGTCGATTGGCCACTGCTCCAATGTGATTAAGGATCTCCAAAGGGCTGATGTACCTTTAACTAAGATTTCACTTCTTCCTAAATCTCGTAACTCTCTTCCACAACGATATGAGCTAGAATACCAGGTCTCCGACATCAAACTCTAGGTCTCATCGACGATTATCAACATAGATCTTTTGTCAACTCTAAGAAGCTTTAATGTGATGCTACATGATCTTAACCTTCTCCACCATTTCATCGATCGTTTTTGGACCTAGGAGTTCTTGCTTCCCAATATCATCCCAACATCTCGGTGTTCTACACTACCTCCCATAAAGGGCTTCATAAGGAGCCATTTGGATGCTTGAGTGGAAATTATTACTGTAATATAACTCAAATCGAGGAATATGTTTATCCAATCCTCCTTTTAAGTCCATTGAGAATAGTCTCAACATATCCTCAGGTATTATGATAGTTCACTCAGATTGGACATCAATTTGAGAATGATAAGTTGTACTAAAGTTCATCTCAGTATTCTGAGCATGTTTAAGACTCTTCCAGCACTTAATGGTGAATATTGGATCTCGAATTGATATAATAGATAGTGGTAATCTATACAGCCTTACCACTTCATTGATATATATGCATGTTAGTTGATCCAATGAGAAATCCTCTCGAATTGAAATGAAGCGTGCAGTCTATGTAAGACGATCCACAACAACCCAGACAACATTGTTTCCTTTGAATGTCTCTGGAAGTCCGGTGACATATTATATGGTGATGTTCTCCCATTTCCATGAGGTATGGGTAATGGTTTCATCATCCCCTTAGACTTCTTCCTCTCAACCTTCACTTGCTAACATATCAGGAACATTGATTTATACTCATCAATCTCCTTCTTCATGTAACCCCTCAAATAACTTTCATAGAGGTCTTGATTCATATTTTCGTTTCCTGGGTGAATAAATAAATTTGAACTATGTGCATTATCTAAAATTTCTTTATTTAACTCCAAACATGATGGAACACATAGTTTTGTCCCAAATTTCACAATTCATTCTACACTAACACAGAACTCCAAGGATTTCCCTTTTCTGATAGTTTCCAATTTCCTCTAAATTTATACATTATGCTTTTCAGCATCCTTTAACGTTTCCAAAAGAGGCTGTTGAGAAATAATTTGTGAAAGGATTAATTATGTTCCTTTATTTATTATTCCATTGTCTATCTTCATCAAATATAATAATATTGGATGTTTTTCAATTCTAACCAATGATATAATAACTGGTTCTTTTCTACTTAGAGCAACTTACACCTTGTTCTCTTTCACGTGGTGGTAATAGATTGTGCAGTCATAGTCTTTTACCAGCTCTAACCATCTTCATTGGTGTATGTTCAACTCCCTCTATGTGAATATATACTTAAGGATTTTGTGATCCGTATATATTTCACCCTTCTCCCCAAAGAGGTAATGTCACCAAATTCTTAAAGAGAAGATTACTACAGCTAACTCCAGATCATGTGTTGGGTATTTTTTCTCATGAAATTTTAATTTCCTTGAAGCAATGGCAACAAATTTTTTATATTTCACCAACACACATCCCAGGACCTTATTCGAAGCATCACCAAATACCACAAAAAGTTCTCCACTTTTGGGTAGTATGAGCACAGGTGTAGTGATAGGCCTACTTTTCAACTACTTGAAGCAATATTTGTATTCATCAATCTAAGAAAACATTTCTCCCTTCCGAGTTAGCTTTGTAAGAGGGTTGGAAAATCATGAGAAATTTATCACAAATCGGCAATAATATCCAGCTAACCCTAGGAAGCTACAGATATTCGTTACCTATGTTGGCCCCATCCATCCCTCAATTGCATCTTTCTTGGAGGGATCCATAGATATCCCATTTCTTGTGATGATATGTCCCAAGAATCAGACCTCCTTCAACCAGAACTCCCACTTTATGTACATTTCATGGAGCTTCTCATTTCGCAAGGTCTCTAGTAGAATTCATAGATGCTCCTTGTTGGTCCTCGGTTTTGGAGTATATTAGAATATATTCTATAAGTACTACCACAATTTGTCAAGGTAATATCTAAATACTCTATTCATTAAGTCCATAGTGATTTCTAGAGAATTAGTGAGTCTAAAATGAATTACTAGGAATTCATATTTTTCGTATCTTGTATGAAAATCATTCTTGGGGATATCCTTCTTCCTCACCGTTACATGGTCATATCCCAACCGAAAATCCACCTTGGAGAAGTATTGTGCTCCACGCAGTAGATAAAAAAATTCATCAATTTTTTGTAGAGGATGCTTGTTTTTTTATCGTGTTTTTTTTCAGCTCACGATATTCAATGCAAAGGCACATTGACCCATCCTTCTTCTTTACTAAGAGGACAGGTTCACCTCAGGGTTAAGCACTTGGACATAAAAACCATTTATTTAGATTCTACTATAGTTGTTTCTTAATATCATCAAGGTTAACAACAACTATTATATATGAATTCTTGGATATTTGAAATTCTCCAGGTATAAGATAAATTGAGAATTCAACATCTCTTTTAGGAGTAAGACCAATCAATTCCTTGGAAAACTCTTCAGCGAGTTCCCTCGCAATAGGCATGTCTTCAAGGATGATGGTTGCTTCTATAGACTCAACCATCTAGGAAATATACAGGTTCATATAGGGTAGTAATATCCATGCTTGATATTCTGGTGAAAAAGAAGATTCATCCTCTTCCTTGCACTTGTACAGAATTGGGGGTCAATTCACCACATGGAGAGTGATTTCCCTCTCATGACAATTTGTGTTGGCTCTATATAAGGAAAGATAATCAATGTCAATAATTTAACAAAATTCTACCATATTGAGCATGATGAGGTTTTAAAAGAAGTTCAATCCACAAATTATGACACAGGTGGTGTTATATTCATGGTATGCAATGATTACCCCATTTTTCATTCTCATAGACATCTTTACTTCTATGATTTTTTGTGGTGTTGGGATTGTTCGACTAAACTTTTGGGATATAAAATAATGTTTATAACCAGAATCAAAAAGTACATTCGAAATTTTTGAATGAAAAACTAGCATGCCTATTACCACTTTACTATTGGGGTTCACTTTAGTGGTAGTGATGGAAAAGATCACACTTACTACCAAGGAGGTTATTGGTTGTCTCTGAAAACCCTTGGTTTAGGGAACTGTTTTGAAAAGTGTCGTAGTTATATGAAGTTAGAGAAATGAACAACACGTTGAGGGTTGAATAGAGTGTTCCTATCCTATATCAAAGTCATGGATTTTTCTTATCAGCAGTTAATGAACTAGTTCCCTTCTCTCCCACACCTAAATCATTTCCTTGTCCCCTTCAAGAAATTTCTAGGGTGATTCTTTCCACAACTTTGGAATGTGGGGGTTGGATTTTCTTAGCACTGTTGGATGTATCCATCATACCTTGAGAATTAATTTCTACCTTATGATTCTTATCCCCTCGATTCCCCTGATATTATCAGATCTCTATTTAGACCTTGAGGGAACATCGAACAATTTCTTCATAGCTCTCAAAGTCACATATCACTATGGATTTCCGTAGGCTATGTTTTATCCCACCAAAGAAGCGGTCAACCTTGCATTTGGGGGTAACGATAAAGACCAATGTGTATCATTCAAGCCTTGTGAATTTTTCCTCATATTATCTAATGGATTCACTGTCTTTTTTCTTGAGGGAAAGAATTTCAATTTCCATCTTAAGTTCGAGGGTGCGAGGAAAATATTTATCAAAAACAATTTCTAGAAATTCCAACATTCCAACAACTCGATCTCCTCCTTAGGATTTCTATTTTTTATCAATTTCCACCATTGATCTGTTTCACCCTCTATACAATATTAATCCATAAGTACATTCTCTTGTTCCAAACATTGAAGGATGGGGAACAACCTCTCAATGTATTTAATCCCTCGTTCGATGATTGGAGGATTAATTGACCCATTAAATGTAGGAGGGATTTGTCTCATGAAGCTCTTTATTGTGGTGTGTTCTTTCTTAGGGGGTTGAACATTCCTCTTGACCCATATTTGTAATCAAAACATGAGTGGAATGAGAGTGTATCATGGCAAATTTTTTGATTCTATCTCCAATTGGATTGGGAATCTCATTAGAACAATAATCACATTGATCTTTGCATCAGTTGTTATCCTGATTCCTCCTATTGCTGGCCACTGGCTGAAATAAAAGAAAATTTAAGAGTAAAACATAAAGGATAATCAAAAGAAAAAAAATACATGACTTATAAATTACTTTTATTTCCTTAACTTATGAATTTATAGGCTTCAATCTATGTTATCCATGATCTATTTCCCAAAATATATTGTTAGGGAAATTTTTTTTAATTCATTAATAGTGGATCGTACTAAGATTATGAATTTACTAAAACATATCCCCTAGGAGTGCTATAAACAAGAGTGAAACAAGGCCCATTTTTGTGCACCAATTTCTGTTTGATTCTATCTCAACGTAGTGTTTTCAGATTTTACCCCTAGATACATCTATGCCAGAGCCTCCTTTACCTACTCATATCTAGATAGGGATGTATTTTATTGATAAACCCCTTAATGAATACTCACAAAAATTTAGGTATTTGTTTATTATAATTAGTATTATCCCTATGGATTTCACTAGGGTTTTCTAATCCTAATCACAAAAAAAACTAAACCTATCCTCTAATACAAACTATAAAAACACTACTCAATTTTTCACACATAAACCTGATTTATTACATAAACATTCACTTAATACAACCCATAAGATTGAGAGGTCAGTTTCATTGGGTATTAGGAACATTACATAACAACATAGAACACAGAACACTCTATATTTTTTAAAATCATGTTTTACAAGACCACAACATTACTTATTACTTAGCATCGCATGGGATAACCTTAGGACATGTATAAGAAAGAGTGATCTATATATCCCGGTAAAGGAGTAAACCAGGAATAACATGAATAATACAATATGTGCTGAGAAATATTCATATCAATGGATAATTATATAAATGTTGACATAAAAGTGATGATATATCACGATAATCATAACATGGAGATGTGGCAAAAACATTTAACATGATATTAGCATGAGCTAAGGATCATTGCATATGGAGCTTGAGTGAAACCAAATTTCACTTGAATTAGAATGAGTAAACTATAATTTCACTTGATTTATCATGAGTAAATCCTCATTTCACTTGAAGTATCATGATAATAATCTTTACCCAATGCATTGGAGAGCTATCAGTGTGCACCCTTCTTAATCAATTCATTTCATTCATAAGTGAGGCACATGGATCATATAACATGAATGTCATTAAACATCATCATTTATTCCAAGATAATGTAACTAGAAATTAATAAATTAAACTATATAACCTAAAATTAATTTTACATAAAGGTGAATACCCTTGATAGAAAAATGGGAATGTTATTCACTACACAGTCACTTTGGCTTGGAAAATTACGGTGAAATTTCAGCAACTTAACAACATGACATAAGAATTCATAAAAATGGTTGACAAGAGATAAATGGCATATAATAATATTTATATGAAATTTATAGTAATAGGTTCATATAAATACATTTCCCAACATATGTAATGGAATTTATATTCCTAATACAAAAGAATTTCTTGAATGTAAATGTTAAGAAAGAAATTCCTTACTAAATTTCAGCATGATAATAGGTGTAAATGGGAGGAATTAATGAGAGATAAAGTAGTCTATAATCATTAAAACATATATAGGGATGTATGAGGGAGGTGAAAAATTATACACCAACATTTTTAATTGAAAAATTGGTATAACAACAAAATGAAATTTGGACAAAAATGAGAAAAGAAGAAATCCCTTACTTGGAAGTGTGATCTTATAGTCTTGGGAGAGGCTTGAGAGGGGATTATTAGAAGATTATGAATAATTGGGAGGATTATAGAGAGAGGATGGAAGATTAGGGTCGTTTTATAAGGGTTCTTATTTAATAGAAGTGGGCGCTTGGGTTGGTTTATATTGGAAAAGAGAGTGAATTCTTTATTATTTAGGTTTTGGACACCACACATTAAACTAATAAAAACCACAAAACATATAATGGTTTTTTACCATGGTTTTTTTCCAAAGGGGATTGGAAAAAAATATCTTATATGTACAATTTCATATCTTATTAAATATTTAGGATATCGTATATGGATGTGAGTAACATTATCAAGGAAATGATTTTAAAAGTTAAAATGATTTATAAGTTTTGGAGGGTCCACCAAGGCACCATAAAATCAATAAAAAAATATAAAATCACATTATATTATAGTAAAAACATATATTATCCATAAAAATAGAATATAATATTTTATTACATCACTACTGGGTCATTCTGATGTCATAAAACACATTATATATTTAAATGGTGTTTAATTTTTACCCAAAAATTTGACTATCTTAGAAAATTATGAAACATTAAACGTTGGATAATCTTGACATCCTAATTCCAAAAATAATAATCATTTTATCTAAATTGGTTTCTTAATATTTTTATTTTATCTTTTAGAATATGAACTGGCAATTTTTGAAAATTCATGGGTTTTGATAAAAATATTTTTCAAACATTAATAAAAATAAAAATTGTATTCATAAAAATTATATGATCATTTGTATTTAAGAAAAAATTAATTTATTAATAATAATTTTTTTATTAAAATACTATTTAATTCCAAAAATCCATTAATTCATCAAAATATATTTCTTTAATTGAATATTAACTAACTATTTGTGCTTTAAAAACCATTTACAAAGTAAACATAATGAAATGAATGTGTATTATTTATAGAAAAAAATAAATCACGTAATAATAGTGGAAGGGTCTTGTTACAGAAACCTTATAACACCTAAATACGACCTAAGGGTATGTTGTGCGATGGTGAAAAACTCTTGGGGTGGCTTTGATAACATCACTCGGGTGGTAATCTCTATCGACTTCTACTTATCCCATAGGTGGTTCCATTCAAGCTTAACGTGTTGAAGCTCGGATTTGTCTTGGTCAAGAGCGAATTCTAATGACACTACCTCCTTTCTGAGCTTCACAAAAATGGAATTATTATCGATAAATCAATATGGATGAGGCCACCACTTCCTTTGTCTGAGTAAATTGGATTTGTTAAATCCCAATATTTATACCAATCATGTGATGATTGTTCAACAACTATATTAGAAATGGTAACAATTCATAATATTATTTTAAAATCCAAAATCATGAAACAAAGGAATTGAAAATATTTTATATAAAAAATTTTCATAATAAGACATTTAAATAGATCAAGAGTAACTTTTATGTATAAAAGTTTGGGTAGATACCTACAAGCCACACTTCTTGGTTAATAATTTTCCTTAAACACACAATTGATCAATTCTTTTGTTTCATGATACTAAGTATTCAAAAGGACTTCACTATAAGAGACTTTAGTATCTATCATGGATTAATGCTATGCGCATTGAAGGTATAACATAAATTGGGTATTCCAGCCATTCCTCTATTTTTTAAAAGAAAATGTAGATTTAGTCTCATGAAAACTCAAATGGAGGAATGAAATTCTCAGCATATATATGGTATAATTATGGGTAGATGGATTGTGGAAATTAATTTAATGGAACTTGGAGTTTCTTTAAATGTCTAAAGGAAGTCCATAAAGTCTTTGAATATAGAAATACAATTAATGGGCCAGTTAATGTAGTTGATGAGAAGATGATTCCATCTACTTCACCCCCAAAACTCTTGTGTTTCAAATTCAAGGAGTTTGGGAATAATGTGAATAAATTCCCCAATATAAGGGTTAATGTGTATGATATGAAATAATAACATGTAAAGGATAATCACAAAGTTAATGATTATGTAATCACAATGGATAAATTTAATCATGAAAATTAGGACACACTTTTTGTTCCCTCCTTAGTTAGAAGTTTCATGTTTCATTTTATGAATGATCCCTATAAAATTCTTTATTTTTAGTCCATTGGTGATATTTCATATGATTATATCTCGCTAAATTAATTCTAGATAATTGAAACAAAATTTTAAATTATATCAGAACAAGCTTAAATCCGAGATTCCAAAGGAAATTTTTTTGTTTAGGATAATAGCTATTATAACGAATATAAGGTAAATTAACATTTGGAAGTGTATATATATCCATGTAATATTAACTTAAGATTTATTCCCACCATCATCGGTTAATGGGTTTTAGGTTCATCATATGTCATTTACACCCCTTTTGAGTATTTTATAATATTGGGTTTATTGAGAATAAGGATTTTTTTAAAGGTAATGCCTCTGTCAAAGACGACTAAAGCCCAAATATTATTTAAAAAGAGAAGGATTAAAAAATTCATGAGACTAAGGATATTTTAAGATATAATTATTGAAATACAACCCTTTGGTTTTTTATACTTTATATGGAAAAAGTTACTTAATAAATAATGCATTTACACTTTTTGGAAATATTATTAAAGGTACTGGTAACCATTAGGGTTTATTATATCTTTTATGTTGGGGTAATTATGGGTCATAGTAGATAATCTTACAATGTTAAAACACTTCATCACTATCATAGAATATTTCACCGTGGATATTCTTTAAAGAATATATATTAAGAAAGTGGTAAGGTTATATATAGTACCACATTCAATTATATCAGACCATGATCTAATGTTTTCCTAAACTTTCATGGGAAATATTGTGAGATTATATGACTGGATCATGATATTTCTAATTAAAAGAGAATGGTAGAGATTTTAGATAGAATATAAAATATTCTAAAAAATAAGACCACTCTCCTTATAAAAGTTTTATAGAGAAACCACTAACTTAAGGATTGTACATGGTAACTTGAGGATGTAATGTGGTATAACTATCCTCATTTTTTAGTACAAAAGTGATGATTTGATATGGATAAATTCATTTTATAGGGGTATAATGTAACACCCCAAGATTTTTTGAAATTAATATTTTTGAATAAATATAACCTTTTTGATATTTTGTGTTACACAAAATATTGTGTTTATCTTTCATTTCATGAAACATGGAGTTTATCATGCATTACATGCAAAACAATTATTATCTTTCATTACCCACAACACTGAGTTTAAACAAACCATGTCATATTATTAAAATATTATAATTTAATTTGATATTTATCACCTAGCTGCTGGATTTGAGAGTATAAAAATACTTAAATAAATTATGATAATATATGGTATAAACATTCATGTATAATGAATTATTTAGTGACCAATTAATTTGAAGTGAAAATAAAAATATGCTGAAAGTATAGGAAATCGTCTCTTGAAAAACTAATTTTATGTACATAAACGCGTTTTTCCATAATAAATTAAATGAGTTACTTTTTTGTGCAAGATTTTAAAGATATTTATAAATTATATATTCAATAATATGTTTAACACTCAACTTATGTGTTTTCTAGACAAGACATGAGAATAAATCTAATTCTATTCCTAGAAATGTATTCTCTAAAACAAATATCGCCTTAGAAGCACATATAATTAAAACAAAATTTACCAAAATTAGGAAATTTATTTGAAAAAATAATATTTATTTTAAAATAATTAATAATACGTTATCGAAAGATATATTTTTGGTATTTTTTGGAAACATGTTTTTATGAATAGTGAAAAATACTGAATTTTAATTATGAACTAAATTTTTGTTTAAATTATTTATCAACAAAATTATATTTTTTCTATTGATTTATAAGTTAAATTATTTCAATTATAATTCCTATAATCCAAATTATTTCATTTCAATCAATTTGATTTTTCATTTTTATATAAATACTTTGTAAACTTTTGAACATTTTCTCTTTGAAAATTGCTTTATAGACGTGTCTCTTAGATTAATATTAAATTAATTTTTGTTCCAATTATGTGAATAAAATTTGAAAAAATGGTTTCCATTTATGAAATAAACAAAAATTTATTATATAATATGTTCAAATTACTTTTTTACCATTTCGAATAGTGAATGCAATAAAAATTAATTACCATGGTTATGGTAAAAATGGGTTTACCATGGGTTAGACAAATTTTATAAGGGTAAAAAAATATTATAGAATTTTATAAAAACTATATTTTTTATTTGTTGAGACCATTAAATCTATAAAATTATATAATCAGACATTATTACCCTTGTGTAATATGAAATCCATGGGAACACTCAAATCGTTTTTGAAATAAAAATTGTGTCATCTCCCCCACATATGAAGAGGAGAACCCCTATCTTCTCTTCAACATAACATAAAACCCCTTTTTATAGAACAGTAACTTATAAAATAACCTAAAAAATTCCCTACCCTACATAAATAATCCTTATTTCTGGAATAAATACATCATATAAAATATTTTACTACAATCCTAAAGAGGATACCTAAAGAAGAGGTTATATCCATCAACAAGCATTTTTGGTTGATTTCATTACCCACCCTCTTAAATTATTATTATACAATAGTTATATAATTAAATTACATATTAAATATTATTTTAGGTTTATATATTAATAGTATGACCTTCTACCATCTCTTCTTCCATCAAAGGGGTTATGAAATCATTGTCCATGTGTATGGCAGACTACAGCCCCACGAACTGATGTCATTCATTTTTCCATTACCAAATCTTGTGATTTAAAATAATGGTGGATTTACTTTTTATATATGATATTTATGATATCAATATGCAACTATAATTATTATATCATACATACCTTCATGCATTCCATTTTTTGTAACATGATAACATCACTACTGTTTACGGCGGACTACAACCTCATGAAGTGATCTGATTTAATCAGGATATACATGGAAGGTATTAATGATGGTTTTAATAAAAATATATGATATATATGTTATAAAAATTATTATATTATAATAATATATCCTTTATCTTTGTTTATTCTAATACAATAAGAAATTGGAAAAAAATGTTCAGGTGTAGGTACTATATACCATCTCGATGAATGTTATATTTCATTTTATATCACAAAATTTTATGAGTTATTCTAAATACATATATAATAATTTTATATTATATTTATATTAAATTTAAATTCCTATATATTATGAAACCATGAACAAATTATGAATGAAAAATAACTAGTCAAATCATACAAGAAAAAAGAAGTAGTTATTGCATGAAACGTAACATTAGCATAGAATTGTTAATAAATGGGTTATAACCTGTCATGATAAAATCATATATACTTTGATATGTACAACTATGGTTTCATAATAATTGTTAAATAATATTTTATTTATTATATAGGATGTTTTATTTAGTATTTTTTAATTCAATACCTAAGGTATGAAATTTGTTTCTCACTTTTTATCATTTGTGGGACACATGCCATATTTACCAAAAACTTCTATTATGTGGTGTATATACTGCTAAAGAATTTATTTTCTAATTATTGTACCTAAAACTATGTTAATTTACATATAAATTTTAGTGTCTCTGTTTTATTGGTTTACAATTCAAAAGTTACCAAAGCAGTAAGCCATCATTTTCTCAATTTTCCTTCTTTGAGACATATGGTTATGTTATGAACCTATGTTTTTTTACGTTTTATATATACAAAACATTTGATATGTAATATCACATGTTTATTTTTCCTCAGTATATTATATGTTTATTTTATATAAATTACTTCATGTGGATTAATCTCAAATGATACCAAAGTGGTATGTATTTCAGTTACAATATCATCGTTTGTCAGGATTGTTTACGACTACGTTTTTTATGATAAATTATTATGATCCATTTCTTGATAAAATCATGAATCATATTCTTATATGTTTATTTCATGAAAATACATGTTTTAAATTAATTCTCACTTCATTATATACTCAATATTTCAAAAATAATGTTTTTTTAAAAAATCATCTTTTTGATCAAAAATAAGTTTTATTAGAAAACCTTATTTCCTAAAAATGATTTCATAAATATTTTATTACACACATATAATTATTAAAAAAAAATTTATCCAAGTTTGAATATTTAAAAAACATTTAATAAATAATCTTCATGTCTCTTTCTAAAACAATTCATTTTTGGCTATTACAGAAACTGTGAATGGAATCTTCGTTTTAACATTTATGGAATGAATAGATTTTTCTGACGACGTAACCAATAATTCCTTCAAATATTAAATTGTATTTTTACTAGATTATATTTAAAGAATATGATTTTAAAACATTATTACATTTTCAAAAATACTTTTTCAAAGTAGAAAGGATATTTAACTCATTAAATGTTTTTAATGATCGATCAAAATAATTTTCCATTTAATATGATATCCTTCAGTGTGACTTATTATTTGTTGGGGATATAAACAAAGGATACCATTAATATTATTTATTTGAGTGGTTTACCATGAGAATATTTTTATGAATCCCATTTTTATTCCATGGTTTATACCTCGATTAAATTATTATGAGACCCACTTCCTTTTATGGTTTATGATTTGATAAAATAATGAAATGATTTAGAACCCTATTTATTATCCAAAGGTTGTGTTATGATGAAATACTTATGAAACCCATTTAATTTCATAGCCTATGATATGAAAAAAATTGATGATCTTTTAGAACACATATTTATTATATTTATTATGTGATGGGTGGGTCAAATATCATTCAATAATTAATTGGGTAAAGATTTATATCTCATGATAAAAAATATGAATAAGGTGTGTCCAGATCCCCTATGGGAAACAGGTGTTTCTTTATCCACTATAGGGTACAAGTGTGTACTAATCTACAATATTAAACATGTTATTAGTTTGGATCCACTATGTTGACAGTCTTGGAAGTTAACTTTGACATATGAAATGGTTTTCAATATTTATGATGGTTCCATGCTTTTTTGACATGGTTTTATTGTTCATTATTTATTTATGACGATTTATCACCATTATAGGCCATGTTTTCATAAATAGTAATGTTTTATGAAATGAATCATGAGTAAAGTCTCTGAATTGTTGGGTATGAAATTTTTTAGTTATTCTCATGATAATATACCCATATTCTTATATTGTTCTTTAATATGATCAAAGGTTTATATTACTTATATTTTCCCATAAAGAGAATACAAGTTCACAAATTCTTATGTCCCATTTATACAGCTTATGAAGAATGATTTTATATGGATTATATGTATGTAAAAAATAGTGAAGATGTTTCGCTATATTAGAAAACTGTGTTCCTATTTTTAAAAGGAACTAAAATATTTGGTCCTCACATATTTGTTTGTGTAATGGATGAATATTAATAAAAAAAGATGTAATATCCATATATCAGAATCTTGAGTCTCTCCATTCATTATCATATGATAGGTTTGTTTATCCTTTGGTAACTAGTATAATAAAAATTTAGTAAAATACCCATGTATATATCTAAGGATGTGTCTAGGTATATGTATAAGGATAAGTATATGGTACAGTCAAATTATAGGAAAATGTTCTTGTATTTTAGTAAATGATAGAGAGTGTGGTTTCTAGGAAATTTAATCCCTTTCTTGATATTAGATGTGGATTTCGCTCTATCATGGATGAACCTATGGATAAAAACCCTTAAAAAATTGTATTGATCAAAATGTTATGTAGAACTAGTGTATGATAATGGGCCTTGTTGTACCCATGGTTTGAAACTCTTATAAATATGCTTTGGAAATTCACAAACACTTTACAAACCATCTTGAAGTATTTTAATAGATTGTGAATATTAATAACCTAGGATAAACATAAGGTATCACATATTTAAATGAAGGTTTGAATATTTATACATCCTATAAGAAAATTTTCACCATTATGTGGTTCTCTATATTGTTTATAGTCTATCACAATCTCTTTTCTGATTTTATTCAATGATTGGAACATGATGGAACTCTGTTAATGGTAAATTAAATATAAAATGAAATGATTATCATCGTAATAAAACAAGTTATTTGGGATCTACAAGGATAAATCATAATAATATTCTCAAAAAAATATTCTTAATCTATGTATCATGTCGATCTTCCAAATGCACAAAATAGGAAACAATGTTCTATTTAGTCCTTCAGGATGAAATTTCCACATTATTTTAGTGGTTCTAATAATCCAGTAGTTTTTTTAAATGGATTAATACCAATGAAAATATAATTTTTATTCAGTTTTTATTTAATAACAAATTAATTTTGGCAGTTTATCATTAGGAATGTGAATTCGGCCAGTAGTAGACTCTTATAATGATCACGAGGAAGTAAAAGATGATTTAATCAATTAATTGTGAATGTATGAAGGGTGTATTATTCAGTAAGTACTTCATTCATATTATATGAACAAATATAGATATAAAATTACTTGACATTAAGAAAAATATGATGAGTAAATTGATACCTATGAGGATAGTTTTACAAGTCTTTCAAGTTACACATAATGTTTATCTATCAACCTTGAGTGAAAAAATCATCGATTATTTGGTGGCATGAACCCAAGTCTTATAAAGGCATTTACTATAAGATACTTTATTATCTATGAAGAATTTATTTTATGTGTAATAAATGTAGAAATTGAAATTTTATATTCACACTATTCCTCCAGTTTTGATTAGAAAAGGTAGATTTAGTATCATGAAAATTCAAATCATGGGAAGAAATCATTGGCATTTGAATGCCATAAATGTGGGAAGAAGCATCAAAGAAATTTATCAAATGGAACTAGAGGTTATTTAAATCTATAAATGATGGTCACAAATTATCTGAATGTCTAAATATGATTAATGGGCATGTTAATGAAATGGTGTAGAAGAGTATGACAACTAATACACCACAAACACTCTAGTATATTATGTCCAAGGAGTTTGATAATTTTGTGAATAAATGCCCTAATCCAAGGTTTAATGTGTATTATAATACATAAAAACCTTTAAATAAAATGAAAAAATAGAAATATGTGGAAATCCTAATTGATGAAGATATTTATTGTAATTAGGGAACACTTATTCTCCCCAAACTTTTTTTTGGAAATTTCATGTTTTATTTTTGTATGAATGAGCCCTATGAATATATTATTGTACATATTTAGTTAAATATATTTTTATTATGTATCATTACATTATTTTTGGAATACTGAAATTACATTTTATATTATATCAATACATGTTTGTGTCCAGGATTCCAATGGAAATGTTTTTTTATAAGATAAGAGCTTTTAGGAGGAATAAAGGGTGAATTAAATTTTCAATTGTATATGTATCCATGTAAGATTAACTTAAGAATTATTATTATCATCATGAGTGTATGATTTTACAATTAATAATAATTTATTTACAACCATTTTTATGTTTTTTTGAGATCAGACTTTATTGAGATTAAGGATATTTTATGAGATAATTATGGCAATACAATCCTTTTTTGAGTATGTTTTACTAAAAAAGTTGTTTAAGGAGGAATGAATTTAATCTTTTTGTACATGTGATTAAGGGTAATGCAACCTTTAGGTTTTATTTTATCTTTTATGTTGAGGTAATTATGGGTTGTAGTCGATCACCATAAAAATTCAAAACACTTCATCTCTCTCAGAGAAGATTTCTTGTTAGATCCGCCTTTAATAATATACATCAAATATGTGGTAAGGTTTCATGGAGTACCAAAATAAATTATATCAGATCATGATTTAAGATTACCTCAATATATTGGTGAAGTATTTTTCATGCTCTTGATACAAATTTTAGTTTCAGCACTTTAAGAAAAATTCAAACCCTATAGGATTTGAAAATATCTTATTAAATTGATTTCTATCGTTTTTCAGATCAGATATTTCTTTAGTTAAGTTTCTTTATAAAAATATGTTTTACTCATGAATTTATAGGGCTCTATATGAATACCTTTACACATACTTGAATTTAGTTTCCAAAAGAATGATGTTGGGACCTAATCTAGTTGATTAGATGGCCATGAAAGTTATATCGATTCAAAAAAATATAAGTATTGAATAAATTTGAAAGATATGTTATAATTATAATCATCAATTTGAAATTTAATTTGATGTTGGTGAGACATTATTTATAAGAATTAATCCCGAGAATAAATAATAGAAAACTAATCATAACATATACCAGTCCCTTTCAAATACTTTATCTTATTAGGATAATAGATTATCATTTGAAGCATACACTAAACTAATATCAGGTTTGTAATCTCTTTCATGCATCACTATTGAATAATTAAATACCTGATCTATCACATATAATGATATTACAGTTTGTACAACTAGAGCATGATATTTCTTCTAGGGAATTATTAGTATAGATTCTAGATCAAATATAAGAAATGAAAATAAACAAGATCACACACCAGGTCAATGTTTTGTGTTGAAACCACTAGCATAATTATGTTATGCGACAACCAGAAGATGTATTGATATAGATGTATCCCCAGTTTATTATAGCAAATTGATGAATTTAGAGGGTGAAATTCATTTTAAGTGGTTATAATTTAACACCCTAGGATTTTTTTAAATTATCCTTTTCAATTAAATTCGATCCTTTTCAAAATTTTGGATTATATGCAATATTAATTTTATCTTGTGTTAAAAGAAACATTTTATCATGCAAAACACAAAGATTAGCTTTTATCACATGCAAAACATAGTTTAATAGAAGCATATCATGCTATGAAAATATTATTATTTTATATGATAGTTATCACCCAGCTATTCGAGTGATGAGTATGAAGGGGATTCCATAAATTATGAAAATATATTTTTTAAAAATGAATAAATGTGGAATTATTTGGTTACTAATTAATTATAAATTAAAATAAAAACCATTGAAAATATTGGGAATCATTTTCTGAAAAAAACTACTTTTATGCACATAAATTCATTTTACCTAAATAAATTAAATAAATCACTTTTGGGGAATTATTTTACTGAAAATAAAATAATTATATTTTTAATAAAAAATTTGACATTCATATTTTGAGTTTTCTTGACAAGAGATAATAATAAATCCAATATTACAATTAAAATTGTATTTTCTAGAAAAAAATTTGTTTCCCTTAGAGAAATTATATTAAAACTAATTTATACACCTTATATAAAATTTATGTTAAAAAATAAACTTCATTTTTTAAATAATAATATAAGAATTATCTTAGGTTAATGTTTTTAGATTTTTTTCGAAATGTTTCATTTTTTGATGAATTTTTAAAAATATTGAATTTTAATTGAAAATATATTTTTAATTTACTTTATGTATAATGGTAAAACCTATTTAAAATTTATTTTAAGGATAAAATTTTAAAATTATACATCCATTATTCCAATTTAGATCATTTCAATTTTTTTTATCGAACTTTTGTAAAAATACTTAGTAAACTGTTAAATCTTCTACATTTATAAACCCAAATTTTTATCATGTTTGAGGGATTAAATTTGAATTAAAATTTGTCTCTTATGTTAATGGAATTTTTATAATGGATTAAATATTTGGAATAAAAATAATTTATATTATCTAATAATGTCAACTAAATTTTTTTATCAAAATTAAAATTGAATGCAGTAAAAATTAATTACCATGGTTAAAAAAATGGGTTTACCGTGGGGTTCAAACTAAAAGGATAAGCATACAAATAAGAAAAAAACTTTTATAAAAACAATTCTATAGACATACATCAACCATAAAACCTTTAATGTTCAACAATGAACCATTTTGGTCCCTTTTGACATATAAAATACAAGAGAGGAAACAATCATTTTAAAAAATACTAAGTTTCCCCTTCCCTCACTTATAAAAGGGAACCCCCTCTCTTATCTTCATCGCACCTTAAAACACATTTGGTTTAGAAAATTCTAGAGATAATAACTTCCAAATTGTTGAGTCAAATGTTTTTCTTATCACTCTTTCATTCCACTAGTATTAGAAATCACAAACTCCTTCTTAAATATTTTATTACTAAATCCTTTATGTTCAAAGTGTTTTAGAATGTTTTTAAAGACATATATTTTTACCATACTTATAAATAGATATAAAGTATTTGAGAGTTTAAACTAACTTTATTTTTTATGATTATTGTAATGAGTATAGAACAAAAAATAATTAGATTCTTAATTATGAATTTAGTTATAAGATATTTTCTATATTATTTCACATAGAGAGAATATTTTAATTAGATCGATATAGGATCTGATAAACATAAGGTCCACATTCATAAAAATCATTCAAATGACATATATAAGGAAATCTATCAGATTGACTTAAGTTTATATCCTGGATATAAAAAAGTATTTTTATCATATTGGATCATTTTCTATACACTATGATGGGGTATATCAAAATGACATTGATCATTCTATTTTGATATAGTTGTTAAAAGTGAAAAATGTCCATGTTTTTGCAACAAACTCAAACAAATTATGATCATTGGAGAAAATATGACAATTAGAAGTGTTTCCTATAAATACTTATTCATTTAAAGAGTTTGATGCTATTGATTACATTTCTCTATCAATTTTAATAATATTTATAAATCATTATAATTTTGTTCTTAGTCACCTATGTTTATTTAGAAAGGGTCCTTCTTAATAAAACCATTTCAGGATGTCTTCTTAAGAAATAATTTTTAATTAATTTGTGCATCTAATGGTGTGAATTTATTGATAATTCTGGGGTTCAGAAGATGGATATATTGATCATCATATTGATCGAGCTCAAACATGGATTGTGTGATTGAGACTAATCCATCAGATTAAGGGCTTCTACAGATAGGCAGACAGAGAATCTGATCATCATATCGAGGGATTTACATTTTGAGTAAAAACATACCTTCATGTTAGTATAAATCAACAGATACCATTAGCCAATGTTTATGGATACCTAAATATTAAGGTTAAAAGAGATATATTCCTTGTAAATATAAGGCACTATTATATTTATTATTATCCATTTACTTGTTTCTTATATGAATTTTAATTGTAGTAGTCCATGCATGCTTCTTGTTTGATCATAACAACTCTCAATACGATAAACACTTTTGGTATTACCTAATTGGATCTATTGTGAATCTAATACATACTAAATAGAATCTTTTATACTAAATATTTGGGATTAAATTTTTCATACCCAAATATTATTTTAAATAAGATGATTACAATACTTAGATATAATCGGACTATGGGAAAAGTATTAATTTGGATTTTTTTCATATTGAGTTTGGTAAATTTTGTTTGTTTATGATATTTTAAACTAAATATTTTTAAAATACAATTCACCCCACCCCTCTTGTAAATATTATATCTAAGATACCTTCTTTCGATCATAATCATTATATTTCTAATATACTCATACAAAAATAGGATTCTACTTCTCAAATACTTGCTTATTTCTTATTTCTTCTATTATTTCAAGTTAGACTTAATTTTTCTATATTTTTCTATAAATATCTATTACTCTAATGTATTATGGAAAATATTTTTTTCAATATAGTAGGATTAAATGTAAAATACATTGATAATATCTCTCCCAGTAGACCACTAATTTTTTATGGTAATGTCTATGAGTACAGAAGGGATAGAATGAATACATTCTTAATTAACAATAGAGTAGATAATTTTTTCATGATGTCTGTTGATTACATAATTCTTGATAAGGAAGTTATAGCTTTTACCAATAACCAAAAGTCGTAATATCTATTGAATTAAAAGGTAATAAATACATTAATATGATCAATGACTAAGAGTATCTATAACCATAAATATTCTTCTAATCTTTCGAACAGTAGTTGGGAGAAGATAAAGATTACACATTCTGGAAAATCAAAGGATATTGAAACTAGAATAGTTATATTAAGAGATGAATATCAAGCTTTTGAATTTATACACGTTGAACCGGTTTCTAAGATGCATCCAAGGATTATGACTATCATAAATAATTTAAAATCCCTCGAACAGAAAGGTCTAGATAATTAATTTTTTATTGATAAAATCATTGATTTCATACCCAGTAAATAGGAGTCAAAAAGGAAGGAATTTTATAATAAATGGAAATTGGAAAATCATACTCTTTATGAATTAATGGTTACTTTTATGAAATATTAGTGTAGATTAAATATTTATTCCAAAAAATAAATTGAAAGGAATGGTGGGGTTTCTTCCAATACAATTATAGTTCCTAAAAAAAGTTCAAACACTAAAAAAAGTGATTAAATATTCCAAAAAAATGGTTCTTATACAATCAGATTCAAGAGATTCTGAACAATATAAGATAGGAATATCTAATCATTCTTGATGGGTGAACAAGATAGTTGGAAATAGAAATATTCAGTATTGATATAAGAAACTTAATAAGGAAATGAGTGAAAAGAAATATTCTGAAGTTACTTGTTATGAGTGTAAGGAAGTTGGACATATCAAACCAAATTGTACCAAGTTGAAAATAAATGATAGAAAAGAAAATAATTATGATTGGAATCATAAAATGATTTATAAGTCAAAAATTTAATGTTTGTAAAGAAAATGAATGTTGGAGTGAAAGTGGAGGATACGCTTCATATAACTCTTCTGATCAAGAATGTTTTAGAAAAATGAATATATGTTTTCTTTCTAGAATTCCCAATTAAAATATTTTTCTAATGGATAAGTTACAAACTTCTAAAAATCTTACAAATCTATCATTAAGTGAAAATTATCACGATTCTGATGATGACAAAAATTCAAAATCTTCAAAGGAAGAATCTTCCACAGTATAAGATAATAATATTCTTTCTTATGATTAAGTATATTGTTTTGAAAAACTCCTTAAAAATGAAAATTGAAATGTCCGAAAGAAACATGAAAAATAAAATTGAGAAATAAATTTGTTTGAAAAATAAGTATTAGATCTTTCAGAAGATCATGAAATTGATATTTATTAAAAAGATAATATTTTTAATGATTTTGAAATAGTAATTTCTAAAATTAATAATCTATAAAATAGTATTGAAATACTCATTTGTTAAACTATTATTCAAGAAGATAAATATTTAGTTACTAATTTCAAATTTGAAATTTCTTCTTTAAAGAAACTTTTATAAAAATTTACTTCTTATAATAATGGTTTTGATAAAATATATAAACAAATTTTTCATCATAGAACTAGTACTAGAATTGGTTATAATTATAAATAACTAGTTTTTAGTAACAATTACTTTGTTCCCAAAAATAAAACCTTTTTCAGAAAGTTTCAAAGTAGAAATCATTAGAAAAATAATTATTCCCTTAATAAATTTAAATCCTTAGGTTTTTAAAAATCCTATTTGTCAAAAAACATTTGTGGATTCCAAAAGTTTTATTTTCTGAAATTTCCAGAAAAAGAAGGATTGGGTTCTGAAAGGATAATGTTATTATTTTCTAGAAAATAACACTAATACCACTAATAAAAAGAATCCGTATAAGGATAGTGGGTGTTCCAACTATATGACTGGACACAAATAATTCTTTGAAAATATTTTCAAGATGAATGGTGAAAAATTTACTTTCATAGATAATTCTCAATATGAGATTTTCAGAATAGATAGAATTTCTTTTCTAGGTAAAAAATTAATTTCAAAGGTTTTGTTTCTTAAATTTCTTAATCACAACATTATAAACATAACTAAAATATGTGATGAATTTCACCTTTTGAATTTAATAAATGATTAATCGGTAGTATAAAATTCTATGGTTTAATTTATTCTTTCTTTCCTTCAGAATGAGAATGTTTATACACATAACGTTGAAGTGAAAAGGATCCAAACATAACTTGATTTAGTGAGATTGAATATCACTCCTGGTTATGTAATTGAATGTTAGGAAATAGTTATAATTGAAAATTATGTAATCATATTAATAAAATACTTTTTAAGGATCTACCTTAACCTAGATTTGATTCTTCAAAAGTCTGTGACCCATACCAATACAACAAGAAATATAATTTTAGTTTTAATTCTATTAGTGAAGTCTAAACTATTGATATTTTATAGTTAGTGTAAATATATTTTTTAGTCCGAAAAAACTATGATTATTGAGAGAAAATACTTTGTATATGTTTTTGTTTACGATTACACTAGATATTCATGTGTTTATTTTCTATCAAAAAAATATGAATCTGTTTATTATTTCAAAACCATATTTAGCCACACTTAAAAATAATAATGGCCTTCCATTGATAACTAATTATAGTGATCATGGTGAAGAGTTTATAAAATCTGATTTTGAATCATTTTGTAGTAATTAAGTTTTATAACATAACTTGTCATCCCCTCTAATTCCTTAACAAAATGGTGTTGTTGAAAGAAAAAATAACATTCTTCAAGAAATAATAAGAACCTTGTTGATTGAATACTCAATTGCTAAACACTTTTTAGATGAATTCGTTAGTGCTACCTTTTAAACTATTAATAGAGTTTTAATTCATTATTTTCTTAATAAAACTCCTTATGAATTGTGGATAAGCCGAAAACCAAAATTTTCATACTTTTGATTATTTAGATTCAATGTATTCATCTTGAATAAAAAAGATAACTTACATAAATTTTCACCAAAATCTTATAATGTCATATTTTTAGGTTATTCCTCTAATTTAATTGAATATATAGTTTTTAATAAAAAATTATTTACTATTGAGAAAACCATACAAGTAAAATATGATGAACCTGACCATTTTTAAAAAAACTTATCCAACATTCTCCTTGGATTTAATTTTCAAAATTGATAATAAACCATTATTAGAAAGTTCTTATTATAATGAAAATAATCAAGAATTTTTTTTGAATAATTCTTATAGGGTGATATTATACCTTATGTTGATGAAAAAAGATTACAAAACCCAAGAATTCATTTTATTGTTAGGAATCATCCTAGGGATAGTATCATTGGTGATGTTGATCAACCTATTAGGACTATAATTTCTTTATGGAATTAAATAGAACATCTTTCTTTTATATCACAATTTGAACAAAAAACCTTAACGAGGATTTATATGATGAGGGTTAGATTAAGGATATGAAAGATGAGATAAATGAATATCAAAGGAATAAAGTTTGGACCCTAGTTGAACGACCTAAAGAATCATTTGTAACTAGAGTAAATGGGTTTTTTCAGAAATTTTTTTATGAAAATGGAATAATTATTAAAAATAATTCTAGAAATGTTACAAAAGGTTATAATCAACACGAAGGAATAGACTATAAAGAAACATATACATTGTTATCAAGATATTGATCTATTCATATTCTATAAGATATTGCAAAAATATTAAATTTCTATCATTTTCAAATGGATGTGAAATGTGATTTCCTTAAATGATATGTATTGGTGGATGTTTTTTTGAACAAACCTATAGTTTTGGTAATAAAAACCATCTTGAATATGTTTATAAACTTATCAAATATTTATATGGACTTAAAAAAATCCTTTAGAGCATGGTATGACAGATTAATAGGATTTTTGTTACAAAATAATGTTGTTAATGGATCTGTGTATTCTACTATTTTTATGAAAAATAAAACAAAAATTTCATGATTGATAAAATCTATTAATATCAAATCAAAAAAATTAACAGAATCCTTTGTGGGTCTTTTGAATTCTGAGTTTGAGATGAGTATGATGGTTGAGTTAGCATTTTTACATAGTTTTCAAATTTCTCAAAAACATGAAGTTACATATATATCTCAACAAAATAATAACAAATATCTTCTTCTAAAATTTAAATATGAAAATAATAAAATTATTAGTACTCCAATAGGTAACTCAAATACACATGATCTTTATGAAGTTGGGGAACGAGATGATTAAATAGATTTTTGAGGTATGATAGGATGTTTACTTTACTTAAGATAAATTCACTTGAACATAATGTGTTCTATTTTATCATGTGAAATATATCAAGAAAATCCAAAGGAATCCCATCTAAAATATGTAAAATGAATTTTTAATTATCTGAAGGGAACCATGGATTTATGACATTTTTATTCTTATGGAAATGATTTTGAATTACAAATTATTTCAGATGCTGACTTTGGTGGTTTTAGAATTGATAGAAAAATTACATCCAAAACATTTCATTTATTAAGTGATTAATTAGTTTCTTAGTCCTATAACAAAAAACACTCTTTCACACATTCCACTACTAATGCTTAATATGTATGAGTGGGGATGTTTCTATGCTCATGTGTAGTGGATACAAAACACACTCACTAACTATGGAATGAGATTTACTAAAACTCAAATACTATGTTATAATAATGGTGTAATTCCCTTAAATAAAATCCATGCACATCACTCTCACACAAAACACATAGATATTACGTATCACTCTCTTAGAGATCACATAATGAATAGAGATATCATTTTACAATTCATTAGATCAAAAGAACAACATGATGATATTTTAAAAAAAAACTACCTTGTAATATATTTTAATACATTAAACAGAAGTTAGGAATGATAAACATAAAGTAATACTTAACATATAGTTACTTTTTAAACTATATCCTTATATTAAGTAACTTCCTTTCATGGGGGGAGTACATATGAATGTTGTTTTTGAAAAAAAATCAAAAATCTTATGCTTCATAAAATTTTCATCGTAATGATACTTTTGGACCTAAATTTATTTGGAATCAGAATCATAAAAAAGGATTTTTTGTATTTATAAAAATATTACATTTTTTTTGAAATATTTATTACATATTCCTAATTTTTGTATATGATTTTTTTTCTAGATATTTTAATCTGCTAATTATATTTTTTTAAAATGTTTTATCATATCGATGGATATCCACTGTAAAAGGTATTCTTATATTCTTTTGTTTGTTTACACTATTCCACTATAATTAATTCTTATCTTTATTATTTTAATCATTCACTTTTTTTGTTTTCAATTTTTTGTTTCTACAATCATATTCATCCAAATATGATAATTTTTTTAGAAAAAATATCAAGAGTTACTTTTTCTATTTTTCCACCAGATTTCTCTAAATATTCAGATCAATAAGCATTTAATATCTGTTATAGAATATATTTGGAAGATTAGTCATGGTCCATAAATTCATATATTAGGACCCCCCTTCATTTCCTATATCGGTTAACTCCATAATTTAATCCTTAGGTTCTATAGTTTATATGTCTTCCAATATAAAAATGATCTCCAAGTATGATTCCTCAGTATCATGCCCCAATACAATAGATCCTATTATGGATTTCAACCGATGGTATTTCTTTGGGAAATTTTAGTGGTAAAATCCTTTTATGATAAGTATGATTCATTACGTATAAGGATAATTTATTTACATGGTTGGTAGTCTTAATGTGATGAAAAATCTGACCCCGATTATAACTTGTTATATTTGGATCTTATAAGAACATTTTATGAATCTGTAAAGTTTTTAAATGAAGAATGAAAAAATTTTCTTTTCAAATTAATGACAAGAGTTATAAGATGAAAATTAAGGAAGTCATAGGTTTCCTATGTGTTCTATCATAGTGATATGATTTTACCCTATCATATACTACATGATTCTATGGGTACATTTAATATTGTTGATGCTAGGAAAAGTAATATAGTATTAAAAGACGTGCTGACAAAGAATTGTACTCATCTCTCACCAGATAATAGAGAAACATCCCATTGGATTCAAGGGTTTATAATTATGAGGAAGGGAGGTAGAGATACTTTTAAAGTATCTTCCATCTTCATTTGGGATTACTTTTCTATCATTAGGAAGATTGATTTGGCATGTTTTTTTCTTTTTAAAATTAATAATGTAAAATATCATTCAACCAAGTATCTGATTATCATGTTTCTATATTTGATAATAATGATAATGGAAGAAAGTATGACTCATTTCAATTCTTCAAAAAAGTCTAAGAATATTAGTGAGAAGAATTAGTGTATTAGAGAAGATATGATCAAATATATGAAGTTTGTGTTTCCTTCCCATTCAATTTTTTTTAGTACTCAGGGTCATGTATCAGAAGTAAAACCATCAAAAAATTCAAAAAAAGTAGAGAATTTTATTCAAAAGAGAAAGGCTAATTATCATCCCCCCCAAAAAAAATTATCAAAAGAAATCAATGGATTATATAACTATAGAATGGATGATGGAAAATGTAGATAGTAAATACAGAGATCCTAAATTCAGTATAGACTCTAGTGAATTTTTTTATGAAAATCCAAGGTTGCAAAACCCAATAAAATATTCTAGTGAGAAGAAACCAAATATAAAACTTCAATGTGAACATTTAGTTGATTATTTGATGAAAGGTGTAGGTGGTTCCTTTGAAAATGTTATTATATCAAATCCTACTTCTAGGCTTTCATTCATAGAAACTACACAAGTTTATGTTGTTTCTCATATTGTCTAAGACAACGGGAAAAAGAGTAGAATATGTTATTGATGAAGAAGAATAATTAAAAAATAATTAAGAAGAAAAATCAAATTAGGAAGAGAAAGAGAGAGGAAGTGAATATGATGATGATGAGAATGATGAGGAAGAGAATGAAAGGGATGAAAATTAAAAATATAAATATGAAGTGGAAGATAATGAGTTTAAAGAAGCTGATATTAAAGAAACCTTTTCTATAAGGGATGATTTATGATTAAACATACTCTTTAACATTGATCAAATTATCATATTTGATAGTTCCCATCAATTGGAAACTATAGAAGCTCATTCATCATCAAATAAATATGACGGAGATCAAATTTTCAAAACCTAGTCTGTTAAGGATGCTGTTAATCTGGAAATTTATGATGATAAGAATGTAGAATTAAAAGACTCTAATGATTCTCCAAAGTCATCTATAAATATAGTCAAAGGTAAAAGGGTTCAATATTAAATCGTAACTAGCGGTATCATACATCTTACGGATCATGAAGAATGTCAATTAGATTTAGTCAAAACTACATCTTTAGAAGGGATACATTTTATTGTTCAGACTTTAAAAAGGGTTGAAAGAAAAATTCTTTGTTTCCCAAATCCTATGTCTTAGTTCCAGATGCTTTAAGATTATCTTAATCAAAAATGGGACTCGATAAACATGATAATAAATATATTGATCCAACTAGAAGATGAATTCAAATACCACTAAGATTTTTATAAAATTAATAGAAAACTGTATAGACAAGAGACTAAGTGGTCTCAATAAGTAAATTTTGAACTCAATAATTTTGATGAGAATTTTGAAGATATAAAGAAGGATTTGAATGAATTTGTAGTCAATTTATAAATGCTAACCTAGGATGTGATATAAAGGATAATTTTTGTTCATAAATTCAATGATCAAGCTGAAAATCGTACAAAGACTATTGATTAGGTGAATGATAAGATGTTGTTTTTAGAGTTGGAGATAAAGAGACACAAAAATCGTAGTGGATAACTTAGTCCACTGAAAATTAGTTTTCTAAATATCATTAGAGTCATTAATATAATATTTAGATCCATGATGATAAAATCCATATTAAAGAAGAAAATATTTGGATCAAGTAAGAAAAGAATGAGATGTTAGACCAAGACCAATATCAGGTCAAGAAAATAAAATCCATTGTAAAGAACCTTATAAAGAATGATTGATTTATTTTCTTCTGGAGTCTTGTTCAATTTTTATTTTGAAAACATTTTTATCTGATAGGATGAATAAGCTGTTATTCTCAACCATATACATTTATGTGAATGATTTATCAATTCTGATTGGTTTAATATTCTTTCATATTTTTTGTGAATGATTAGATAGTTTATTCTACTTTTTTCGTATATTTGTTCCCTAACATATTTTAGGTATTTTAATAATTTTCCCATTCATTTTTGAAAATGAAATTGGGGAATAATTTTATAGAAAATGGGAGATGTTTTAATTAAGTCAGATAAATTATTTCTTATGAAGATATCAAAGAAAGAATAGAAAATTCATCTACATAATATAATATGATCCTTAGGGGCATTTATATCCTAAAGGGGAGTTAGTTATATTCAAATTTATATTAAAATTATTTTTAAAAATGGTGGGAGAAATGTACAAATGTTTAATTTATAATAATAATTTCTTAAAAAATTAAAAGACTTATGTTTTTCAGAGTTATTTTATATTTGTGTCTTATGGTTTGTGATTTCCAAGGGGGAGATTATTGAGTCAACAATTTTCTTATGGATTTTTACTTCCTTTAGTTTTGGAAATCAATAACTCCTTATTATATATTTTATAACTAACTCTTGTACGTAAAAAGTGTTTTAGGAATGTTTTTTAAAACATATATTTTCAACATACTTAAAAATAGTTCTAATGTATTTGAGAATTTAAACTATGTTTCTTTGTTATGATTATCATAATAATTATGGAACCAAAAAACAGATTCATCATTATCAATACAGTTATAAGAAACTAATTTAATCTGATCAATAATGGTATCAAAATACCTCAGATCTACATTCCTAAAAATAATCATAATGACATGTATAATTAAACCCATCAGATTGTCCAAAGTTGAAATCCTAGATATAGAAAACTATTTTTAGTATATTGGAACGTTTTCCTTAAACTATAATGGTGTATATCAAAACAATGTTGGACATTATGTGTTGATATATTCATTGAAGTTCCAAATTTATAAGTCATTGAAACTAACTCAGAGAAAATATGACCATTGAGGAAAATATGACTATTTGAAGAGTTTCATATATATGCATGGTCATTTGAATAGTTTGAAGATGAAAATTCCATTTTTCATTATATTTTTAAAAATTCAACTAACTATTATTATCTTGTTCCTAGTCTCTTTTATTTTTTTAGAGAGATTCCTTCTTAAGGAAATCGTTTTAGGTTTTCTCCCTCATAAATTGTTTTGTATTTTCATAGTGTTTCTAACTATGTGAATATGACTAAGGGCATGTGAGGCAAGGAAGACAAAGATACCAATAATTGTACTGATTATGGTAACATGAGGATAGTGTGTCAGAGGTTGATTAATCAGATCGTGGGATTACAAGGATAGTAAAATACTAAATCTAATCATCATATTGAGGGCATTACATAATAATGAATGATAGAAATTATTGTAAGTATAAAACAAGGGATTACATTAGCCAAGTTTTATGGCTACCTACTCTTAAAATTATAAGAGATTTATTCCTTTTAAATATAATTCATTATTAAATTAGTTTTTATTCATTTACAATTTTCTTACATGTGTTTTAATTACCATTGTGCATGTATGATTATTTTTTTATCGTGACATCTCTGAATATGATAAACTGTTTCTGTATTATTTAATTGGATCTTCTGTGAATATGAATCATAAAAAATACAATCTATTTTTCTGAATCTCTATGATTACATTTTTCATAATATGTTATTATCATAACATAATTGATTACAATACTTTGATATAATAATACTAAGGACTAATTCCAAATCTAATTGGTTTTCATAAAGAAGTTTGTGAATTGTTTTAGTTTAAACTCGTTAAAAGTAAAGTTTTTTAAAATTACAACTCACAACCCCTATTGTAATCAATACATCTAAGATATATTTTGTTTACCAAAATAATTATATTTATAATATACTGATAAAAAAATATTCCCCCGTATCATTTTATAAGACTTATTTTGTGAATAAATCCATCTTACGAATGCTTTTAGTGAAAACCTAAATAGTATACATGAATATGAGGTGATATTCACTAATAAGTGTTTTGGATTTATTTTTTTCTCCACACCCATGAATTGTTATATTTACATGATTATATAATAAACTCATTTTCTCCCAGATACTTTTATTTTTTTATGTTATGGTAATGACCTGCAACCATCTCCACTTTCATCAAATGGGTTAAGAAATCATAATTCATGTGTACGGTGGACCGCTACTTTGGAAACCGATGTCATTAGTTTTTGAATTACCAACTATCATGGTTGGAATTAATGATGTATTTATTTTTTATATTTGATATTTATTATATTATTATGATTATATAATAATTATATCACACATACCTTCATGCATTCCATTTTTTGTGAATAAAATAATTTTGTTCACGTATACGACAGACTACCACCTCGTAAAGTGATGTGACATGATCATGCATTACATGGTAGGTATTAAGGATAGTTTAAATAAAAATATGTGATATATAAGACATAAAAATTATTATATAATAATAATATATCATTTACCATTTTAATTTCAATCTAAAAAATGGGAACATTGTTCATGCGTACTTACCGACTATCGTCTTTATGAACTATTTATTTAATTTTCTATCTGTCAATGTTATGTATTAATATAAATAAATATATATTATTTTATATGATCATTAAAATTATAAATATTATTAAACCAATATTAAATTAATAAGACCAAAAATAACATGTCAAAATACACAAAATAAATAGAGCAGTTATTGCCTGAAATGTAACATTAACATTGAATTGTTAACAAACTGGTAATAAAAGGTCATAATCAAACCATATTTTTTATGACATATATGGATATGGTTCTTTAATATATTAATAATAAATTAATATTTACTATATACTATTGTATAACAAGTATTACAAAAGTTGCTACTTAAGGTAAGCAGTTTGTTTCACTTTTTTTCTTCTATGAAACAATTCTCAAATTCAACACCTATTTATTTTTTGTGGTTCATATAGTTACCATGAATGAATTTTAGGATTATTATCATTAAAAGTATGTTTATTTATATATCCATTTTATTATCACCTTTTTTGGGGTTATGGTTCCAAAGTTCCCAAAGAGGAAATGGATTTTTCTCTCAATTTTCCTTCTTTGGAACATATAGTTATGTTATACACTTATCTTCATTTATAATGTATATATACAGACCTAATGACATGAAATATCATGAACTTATTTAACCTCATGATATTTTATGTGTATTTTAATGATATTACTTCATATATTATTTGTTTTAATGTTACCAAATTGGTAAGGATTTTATGTCACAATCTTATAAATTATCGATATTGTTTATTACTAGGTTTCTTAAAATCAATTATTATGATCCAAATCTCAAGAAAAATATTTTTTATTATACAATTTTTATTTCATTTTACTATCATTATGTAATAAATAGTTTTAAAAAATATTTTTAAGAAAAATCAACTTTTCGGTTGATAATCAGATTTATTCGAAATCGAGGTTTTCAAAAAAATGATTTCAAAAATGTTTTATTACCCTCACATTTTTTAAAATAAGGCATTTTTTACAATATTTTTATTTCTAAAAAATTAAAATAATTGTGATGTCTCATTCCAAAAAATAATCTAATTTGGATTATACCAAAAATGTGGAAGGAATTTTCATTTTAGCTTGTACATTATAAATGGAATTTTCTAAAGTCATGAACAATAAATTATTCTAATATTTCTTTATAATTTATCAAGGATAGATTCAATAAAAATTATTTTCAAAGTAATCTACATTATAAAATTTTATAGAAAATGTTGGGAATGAAATTTGTATGTTAAGTTCAGGATCACATACCCATATTTTTATCTTATGAATTCATATGATCATAGATTAATATAGCTTTTTTACCCTTACATAACCTCTTAGATCACCCTTTCTTATGTTTCCTTTCACTAGTTTATGAATAATTTTTTTACATTATATTTTTGTCAACAATATTGAATTTATTTCACCGGATTATAATATTTTATTTCTAGTTTCCAAGGGTATTAAACTATTACAATCATTATGCATGTATTTGTGTTATGTAATGAATATTTATCTAAAAAACATAATATCCATCTTTCATAATCATGGTTATCTATAGTCTAAGACTTTAATTTTTTTGTCTTAAAGGGTATGTGATAACAAATTAATATTTTACAAATGTTTTGACTATAAAGGAGTACAAAATAAATATAATATTGATTATGCTTGTATTTTTCATTAAAATAATGAAGAAAAGTTTTTTTAGATCAATGATATTAATGTAAAGTAATATTCTAAGCTTAGATGAATCTATATAATAGATATTTATCTTTAATTCATCATATTTTATAAAAAGAGAGTATTTTTCTAACAAGTATATTCTATGAATAATATGAGACTAATACACATGTTTTATGCTTATTAGATACTATAATATGTTCTAAAAATAAGATAATAATAACATGTTTTTTTAATATAAAAGTGTCTTGCAAGATATTTATTAAAATACGAGGAATTGATATTTCACCACCATTAGTGGATTATTTGAAAGAGTTAAAAAAATCAATTAGATTCTATGAGAACATAGAATACCATACATAATATAGAAATAATATTTTATTTAAAAAATATTTACTCTAAAGGAAAGAAATATTCTTTCTTAAAAACATTGGAGTGTCTGTATCATATCGTAATATTCAGATGAGAATATAGTGTCTAAGTGGCTAGTGGGAGTAGGTTTGGACTTAGATAAGTTCAATGTTAATAAATAAAATATAAAAATAAACAAATCTAATTTTACTCTACATCCAAAAATTTTTGGGATGTGTTGGTAAATTATTAATTTAAATATTTACATCAACTATAAAAATATCTCTAGATATATTATGAAGGAAATAGTCCCCATAATTCTAATCATGTACTTAGAAACAGGACTAAATAGACAATATAATTCCTTAACATTGTAATATTAAATGTTTTTGAGTTAAAGAGTTTTAATATGTTGAGGGATTAAAATATTATGAATATGATTACAAAGAATCACTATTAGTCAAAGTATTATACTTCATAGATTTCAATCACTAAAGAGTTGGTTGGAGAGTTTTTTAATAGTCAAATAAAGACATGGAAAGAATTACATAGAGATTTTATGATTTTAACAAATCCCATAAAAGTACAAAAAACCTATGGTTGATGTAGTAGTATATGATATATAATTTCCCAAATACATTCATATACATGGTTTTATTATGTATTCCTAATATAATTTAAATAATATAAAATTTATTATGTAATACGAAAAGAAGCCGTTACATTTCCACTATTTAATATGTATGTGAGAGTGTGTTAGGTGTGCACTTAATTATGGTTCTGTCAAGTATTATAAAAGGAGTTTTAAAATTAATAATTTATCATGTAATACTAAAGTAAATATTTATATTATTATATTTTCATATCATGTACACACACACACATACTGATATATATTGTAAAGTGAAATGAAAATTGGCTTCTCAAAGTAATACATTGACTTTTCCCAAACCAATGCTCATTAATGAATATTATGTGTTGTGAAAAAATATAAATTCGACATGAGTATCATTCTTATATCATGATATAAAATGTTCATATAAGGCACATAATAATTTTTTAATGTTGGATGGCCCATGATGTATCCCACTTGGAGCTTCATACATTATGTATTTGGTATACTAGTGGTGCAAGGTTTATATTAAAAATCCCCACTACCTAAAGTTATTAAAATAACTATATTGATAACCATTTTACTTTGATAAGAAAATTATTATGAAATCCTTTAGTATTAGCTAATTAGGGGGTTCTTGGGTATATTTTTGATCATGTCATCAGTTTCAACTTAACCAAGATGGAACTTTTCCTCTCATATAACATGTATAAGATCTGATCCATCGATTCAGATAGAATAAATAAGTGAATAGCCATAACTAGATATTACAGATGATTTTCTTATCTATTTGTATTATTATAATGTTATTTTCTGAATAAAACCTAATCATGAGAACCCTCATCTATGAATTTTTTAGTGTATCAAAAGATCGAATGAATGCCTTCCTTTATGCAAGATGATTCTAACTAGCCATTATGGTATATATTTCGATGTTTATGACCAAGATATCATATAAATAATAATAAACAAATATTCAAATAAACAACCACAAAAAATAATCAGGGTGTGGAAAATCAATAAACATATCAATTATAAAAATATATAAATGGACATTTCATGAAACATACATCCCATATATCACCCAATAAAAGGTAACATAGAAAATAATTGAAATAAAATATAATGAACAAGAGGCTCTAATTACCTAAGTGATCCTCACCTCCATCCTCATATCTAATACCAGATCGATCCACCTTATTCTGGTCAATTGAAAAACATATTCTCTAGACCAATAAAATGGAAATTTAGTCTATAATTTCCCAAATGAAACCATATAGGGTGTTAGATGTAAATATTAGTAGTGTCTCACCTTGTTCCCAAAATATAAATCATCATATACATGTATTAAGTAGGAAAGTATATAACATAAATAAAACAAAAATTCATTAATTTCTTGTCATTCTCTAGTAACGAAGACACTATGCCACTCAACACTACCTGCTCAACCATCATGGAGATTGATAATTCTGTATGGCAGAATCTCTACCCATAATCGATCCATTATGTATAGAATCACAAAATCTTGTACAATACCCAATGATATAGGGTGGGATATTATACCATATCTCAACCCATACCTAAATATGCTAGGTTAGTTTTCTTATAAACTCCTGACCACTTCCCTCTCTCTCAATCTAGGGCCTTACATCCAAATCATGAACTCACCTTATCACTCAAGTTTTTCCTTCCATATCCTTTACACTAAGGTGAGTCCTATATTCAAATATTGAATATGGAATTATTAATCAACATAAGGTTCATCATCCATGTAATGCATCAAATCACAACTAGACTAGATTTCACACTCAGGGTTTCCCATGCCAATACCTTATTGTTTAGGTGAATCCAAATATACAAACAACTAATTTTCCACACTTGGTAGGGTATATATCATGTCATAGATAAACCACTAACTTATCACACATGTTAGTGTACATCCATCACCTTCTCACTCATGTTTAAGGAATAATCCTGACCAATACATTGTCTATCAAGTTAGGGTATGATATCACACGAAAACTTGGACAAACATTCTTAGTCAAGGATTTCCAATAAAACACCTTATAACTTAATGAGAGGCAATTTAATTGAAAACTAACTTATTACTCAAGGAATATTTTGATATCACATCATAACCCAACAACTACCTTATCACTCAGTTTTGAGTCTATCTGCCAAAATCATCATCTTTTATACACACAACTGGGCACATATATGAAATAAAAAGTAAAGAATATAATCAGTCTAAAATATCACCATCCTATCACCATGGTTTTAGTCACTCAAAACTGATCTACATATCCCACATTATTTTTCGAAGTTCACATATCCTCTTAGGCCCGCATCCTCACAATCATTCTGATCATATATGAACAGTATGTTTTACCACTCAACAACATATGTAATGTTCCCCAATCTAGAGGTCTCACATGTATAAAAAAGGGTTGGTTATGAGACATTAAGTGTATATACCAGTATACGAGAGGCTGTCGACTGGAAACAGGGGTGAGAAATTTATATTGGGGAGACTATACACCATGGTGTGAAGGTTCATACTAGTATAAATAATTAATTTAATAAAATAAATCATATTATAGAAATATTGGAATCCAATAATAATATCCCAATGATTAATATAATAAATAATAAAGGAATATTATAATCACATGATGGAATGTAATGAAATTTTATTCTAGACAAAACACAAGAAAGTGACTATAAGACTCAAATAATGACACAAAATACCCTGATACTGAACCCCTTGTCAGTTACACCTTAAAACTCTATTCAATTTAGCAAGAAATAATCAACAAAAATTAATTTTCCATTGTCTAAACCTACATCAACGTAATCTTCTTGGGTAACAAATGGTGGCCTGAATAGGGTTTGAATAAGAATTAGTAGGTCAACACCGCTGTGTCTGAACAAACAAGTTTGAAAATCATTGAATGCAATAAAGTGGTAAACCTCTATATTTTTAAATTAATTAATTAATAAAATACAACAACAACCTACTTCATCTCCATGCCATAATATCTATGAGGATGTATTACAACTATACCAACCACAAAAATATAACCGTGATAAAATAACATACTTCGGCATCATTTTAATATATTTTAGAGCATGTCTTATAACCACGACAACCACTACCATATAACCATAGTATAGTCACAATAATATGGGTTAAACCTCTATAATAATTACAACATATAGGTTAAATCCCTATATTCATTGTAGCATGTGACTACGTATATCATACTATCTATAATACTTATAGCATTGGATTGGCCTAATTTCACTCAATATCATCATTATTGAATATATGTGTTCATGGTTCAGGGTAAAGCCTGATATATAATCATTTCAAAATAGAACACAAGTTTTGTCATTCATTATGGATATCATAGTGTAATATCATAAATATAAATGGTTAATTATATGAATTTCCATTTGTATTTCATAAACCACTTGCATTTATATCACAATTGATTAACATTGAGAATAATAAGGTACGAGCCACAATGTAGTGATTATTTATCAAGTAATAACCTAAGGTATCATATCATGTTAAACTCACATTAATCTATTAAACATTTCAATAATATTCAAGGTTATCTCACCCAATGGGTATCCATAAGCCAGTTCAGAAGATAATAGAAACCAAATGACTGAATGGAATAATCTCATTCATTATTTAATTGATTCAGGAACTTGTTTACATTGGTACAATAATAATATTGCATATACATGGAAATTATCAATCCAACGGGTTAAGATTTAGACCCCCTAATTTAACGAGAAATCTAGCAATTCTTCTAATGGAAAATGGCCAAGAAGAATAAGGAAAAATGATCACAAAGAGGATCCTTGATCAAAATTGATCAATTCCAAAACCAACAATGCACATGGTAAAAGGATTTCACCATAAGAGTTATAGAACCAAGGGAGAGAGGATAGAAACTAAACCAAAACCACTTAACATGTATCAATGAAGATATTGATATGTATGGAAATAATTTTAGCACTCAAAAATTACCTAGATGGTGTCCTATGGTTGAAAGTAGAAGGTTTTAGTGTGTTATAATGAAAAATAAACTGAACAACATAATTTAAATTAGCTGGTTGGTGAATTACAAGGATTGTAATTTAGTTACACATTGTGTAAATATTTTTAATATAATATTCCAAAAAACCCATCGACCAATATTATATTATTAAAAACACATAAACATTACACTATGTGTAACCCATTTACACAACATGTAAATGTTATACATATGGTTGTTTAATCCATTTTCCTTTTATAAAATGAAACTCCATTTAAATATTCTCAAATTATCAGGAACCCATGATTCACATAACCTATTTAATCTTAGACTACATTAATTCATATAAACATACCATCTATACTTTAAGAAATTTTCCCAAACAAATCTTTCAATATAGATACACTCTGATATTCATAAGTTTCCTCACAACCTAAGACTATATTTATTCAAATGATAGGTTCCCCTATAAGAACACGACTACCAAGGTTTAATATAGGGGGAAACAAACCCAAAATAAATGATAATGAAAAAGTTAAAGGGATACATACCTGAAAAAGGAAGAGATATTACAATCTCCCCATTTTATAACAGCTCATCCCTGAGTAGCTCCAATCATCACTATGTGGTTTTAGAAAAACAAAAGTCTTGCTACTATGTTCACATATCAGACTCCCTCTCCCATATATCCTCCTAAGAAAAATCATGTTACTAATACACTAAAACCAATGGTATAGTCCTACCCTAAAGATATTTCTCACTATGATCCCCAACATGTATCAGATGCTCCACAAAGGACGCATCATCAACAAGATCAATTTCTGCTATGTATATTAGATGGTAAGAGTATGGAAAATGACTTTGTATTTTTGAAACAAGGTACACATATTTCATGGCACTATATCACTGTGTAATGTCAAAATGGTATGCTACTAGACTAACCCTTTCCACTATCTCAAGGAGATTGAAAAACATGGGAACTATCTTTCCTTGTTTCCTGATACAAAGTTGCCCCAATCTAAGAGACACCTGATGGAAAACATGATGACATACCTATAATACTATTGGTTATCTCCAATTGTTATAATATAATTTATGATAGCTCTCTATGGTCACTATCCTTCATATTATTAAATGAACCTTCTCATATGTATCTTATATGAGACTAGGCCCAACAAGTGTTTACTTGCCTAACTCTAGCAAATAAAGATGTGAATTGCATGAACTTCTATTAAAATAATTTAATGGTTACATTTCTATCAACTCATGGAAGATATTATTATATTATATCTCTAAGTGTTCCATATGGAACTACCATAAACCATAAAAATCCAAAAAACGCAGGCTCATAAAACATCCTCCAGAACCTAAATAGTCCACCTAGATTGACCATCAGTTTGAGGATAATAGATTATGTTCAAAATAACCCTTGATCCCATACCATTTTGAAAACCCTTACAAAAAACATGATGTGAAACAGGGATATTTCTTAAAAAAATGATACTCTATGGAATATCGTGCAACGAAACAACCTCACACCCATAAAGACTATAAAACCCCATATTTTTATAAACCTTTTTTTCTCAAATAAATTAAATTTACATTTATGTCATGATATGAAAAAATTAAATCATTCCTTTTTCATATAACATTTACTCGGCATATGTTACACACCACACTTACTTGGCGTATGTTGCACACAACACTAATGTTTCTACGAAGCATAATTTCATTTTAATAATTATTTAAATGAGATAATCATAACATAGCCATTAATCATGATTATAAGAATATTAATAACTTATTATAAAATATAATTTTTTATATAGATAAAAAATAATTAATAAGGAATGATATTATTTTTTATAATGTCCTTTCATGGTTAAAAATAATGTTATCTTGAATGAACTAGTTTAAATGTCCTCATATGAAAAAAATTAAATTAAGTTTAGATTCATTTAAAAATTTAATTTGATATAATAAACTTTATTTTTTAATTTATAACGTATATATTAGATTAGGGTGAATTATTTTTTTTATGAGAAACATAATTTGTGGATGAATAATGAAAAAATCAAGATTTCACATCAAACCTGATTTTTTATCTAACTAATTTAAAATGTTAAAATATATTTTAATTCTTTTTAGAAGTTTAATTAGATTATATTTTTAAAAATTAATCCAATTTTGGTAATTTGAATCAATTTCCCATTGAAATTTGATATAAAAAGATTGAAAACTTTGGATCATTTTAACATTAAAAACCTTCATTGTTGACCCAACTATGAGGTTGATTTTAAATAAATATATGCTAATTATGTTATTATAATTTGTAAAAATGGATTCCATAGTTGGAATAATCATAAATTATAATTTCAAATAATGTTAACTTAATTTTTGATGAAAAATATTATTTGAAGGTAATTAAAAATAATAACATTGATTAAGGTAAAATTAAACTTAACTAAGAACTAAAACACAAATTTAAGACCCAAAATGACATAGAAACTTATAAAAACCCATTTTATGGATATATTTAGACCCTATAATCCCTTGAATAATATTTCTATCATTATTTTATCTGATTTGAACATTAAAAACATTGGTGGAATTCTCTCTTCATATATTTAAAAGGGTGCCCCTCCTCCTTCACTATAAAAGGCCACCACATATCCCTCTTCTTCACACCTCTCAAACCACTTAGGTTAGGAAAAGATATTAAAAATAAACTTCCAACATAACCCATTCATCCTATAATCATTACCTTGGGTATAAGGAAATCCAAGGAATCCTTTGTCACAAACCAAAAGGAGTTACCAGATTAAGAGGTAACGTCTTCTCTCGAGTCATTTATTTTATTTTCCTTCTCCACCCCATCCACTGTGTTTATTCCATTATTTTATTAAAACACCGGTATACTCAATATACTAGGATATTTTTATGTTATTTTATCAACTCAAACTTACACACACCTACATATAATGTGTAACAAACATACTATTTATGTGCATAGTGAACTACTGCATCACTAAATAATGATTGTTTGATTTTCCTTACCACCTCTCTTGGTAAACATTATGATAGAAAAACGTTAATATATGTTATATATTATATTTATTATTTATTTATTCTTATATATTACTTTAAATACACCTGTATTTTTACATTCCACTTGGTGTGAATATGATTATTTCATTTGAGGATGTGTTGACTACCGCCCCCTCAAAGCGATGTGATTTTTTCACACACTACATGGAATGTATTAAGGATGAGATTAGTGAACTTATATGATATATATATCATTATAATGCTATTATAATGATATTATATACATATAGACACATAGGTCATTTTATTTTTCTATTTGAATATGGAAATAAAAATTGAGCAATGTTCACACATACAAACATCTTACCTTCTCCGTGAATAGTTTATTCCATTTCATAATTATATATTATATAGATTATTAAAATAAAAACATACTGAATATAAATAATATTAATATCATGGATTACATTCTGGAATCATGATATAAGAATAATTACCAACTATATAACAAATTAATCCACATACGAAGAACAAAGTGAATATTATCTAAAGTGAAACCATAACATTGGATGGTTAATAAGAGGGTAATATAAGTTCATAATAATACCATATATGGTATTATATACAATAATATGATTTTAAAAAGATTTATACTAAATTTATATTTATTATACAGGTGGATTGAAAGAGTATGAAAAGATTCAAGACACAAGGTTGGGTATTTCATTTAACTTTTTATTTTCATGAGATACATGCTATGTTCTCCACTCTTTAATTTTTTTAGTGTATGTACATCCCATGATTTTATTCAATGTTTCTTATACATTAATTTAGGGGTACTAAAATATCAATTTTATGATCTATATTTCATGGGTTTTGTATTTCAAAAGTATTGAAATCTATAAAAATGTAATGTCTCAATTTGGATTCAATGAGTCTTATGTTTTGATAGGTACCTAAACTCTTTTTCAAGGTGTATATAATTCTATTTCACATGTTATATTATGAATTTATTTATTTTAATTATATTATAATACTAATATAATTTCATTTTATTACATGGAGAATATGATCCCAAGTAACCAAGTTCTAAAAGCTTATTGAAAATTTCTCATCGCGTTTTGAGATTGTTTAGGTTTATGTTTCCATCGATGAAATCTTACGATACATATCTTATGAACACTCATGAATTTCCTTATCCACTATTTATTCAAGATATATCTATGTATAAGTACCATTTTTCAACTATTTCTTACTTAATACAATGTTCTTAAGTAAAACCCAACTATCTCTCTCTAGTCTGAAATCTGTTATATTCAAAAAAAATGTTTTCAAAAAAATAAAAAGTGTTTTCAAATGATATTTCAGTCTCGTTTTCAAGGGGAAAAATTTTAAATAACTATTTTATTCTTCATTTATAAGATTTAATAGATGTTTTCAAAGAACAATGTTTTCAATATTTTAAAAATAATTTCTAATATAGAAATGATATTTTACTCAAGAAATGTCTTCAAAAGATCATTCAAATTTATTTATCATCGTAGATTACATACAATGGTGTTACTCATGCCTTTATGGCGAAATTATTCAATTTATTTATTCATATTCTTTCTCTGAATGGATTATGTTTTTATGGAATGATTTTGATGAATCACATTTCTAATTCATGGGTTATATACTTTTGAAACCCGATTCTTTTCATGGATTATGTTTATAATGAAATGAATATAAAACCTATATTTTTTACATAGGTTATGATATGATTAAATGTTTATATTACCCATTTGATTTCATAGATTATGATTTAGTTATTTATGATCACGTGGACCATGTATGTATGACTTCACTATAAGATGGGTTGGACCTATATCTCCCTCCAATGCATTGGATACACATTTATATCACATGAGATAGGAAATGATGGAATGAGTAATTAACTGAGTTCAGTATTATAGGGATGGAACAGAATATGATCATGTTTTTGTGTTACATGTATAGAATGAGGAGTGAACTCAGTTCAATATTACAGGGCTGGAACTGGTCGTGAACCCTATTCAATAAAGGTCTTTGTCCACTAAGATGACCTCGATAGCAATGCCTTCACGACTATAGTGATCATTATATTTTATTATATGTCAACCACAATTCCATGTTTTAGTCATATGCTATGATTTCATGGAATATGTTCTTTATTTCCTTAAGATTAATTTCTTCTAAAATACCAATATTGATGCCCTTATTGATTTATATGACCTTTCATATGCAGGCTATGATCTTATATTTTCGTGATCATGCTCACATACCCTTATTGACATGATTATTCTTACACATATACCTCATTTATAATTATTTAGCATTTTATCTCAACCATTTTTATCTTTCCTTCACAATGTTATGAAGATATGTATTATGTTTGATGTGTCTAAGAAGGGTTCTAGTCAATAATAACATAGTAGAAGATAATGTATCTCACTCATGTATCTATGTTTATGTTTATGTGATTCCAAAGGCACTAGACTAGAATGGTCCCTGGGCATTTGTTTGTAGAATGTTTTAAGTATTTTGAAAATGTTATGTAATGTTAATGTATAAAAAGATAGGGTCTCTATAGTTGGTATAATAACAAAGATTTAGTTAACCATTTTAATATAGAATGAGAAAATCATAGTGAGAACCCTAAGGGAATGACTTGGGATGATTCTAAGGATAAAGAAAATTATAGGAAAATATAATGGAATTTAGGTAAAGTGTAGAGTGATTTCTTTTCTATAAATACATACATGCATCAATAATAAAAGTGTAAGTGGATCTAGAATAGATGTACCTAGGTGTACAACTCTGACAAGATCTTCTAGGCCTAACTCAGGGTAATATGGTACATGGCAATGGACCTTTCTTCACATGTAGTTTAAAACACATGGAGGATATTCTTTCTGAATTCACAAAATCTTCATGAAAATTAATGAATGATTTAAATATAATTCAGCTACGAGTAACCTAAGATAAACCTAAGGTGTCATAATTTATGGAATGTGCCATAATTTATACATCTTATATGTTAATAATCGGGATTATGGGGTTCATTGTTATGATAACTATTTCTCACTCTATGCCATTGGTTTTAGTCAACGGCTGGTACCCAAAGGAACCACATTAAAGGTAATTGTGATGGAAAATTCAATGATTGTGATTCTATGAAATTGAATTATATGGGATCTAGAATAAAAAATCCTGGTTTTATGCTCACATGACTTTCTAAAACTACAAATCATGTTGGACTTCTAAATGATCAAATGAGGGAACAACATTCTATTGAGTATTTCATGAGGAAATTCACACTTTATTTTATAAGGTATTGTAATCCACTTATTTTTTAACAATGGATAAGTACTATTTAAAATACACAATATGTTATCCAATTTTTAAAACATGAGAAAGTAATTCTAGATGTATATCGATTAGAAGGCAAAGCATTTCAGTGGTGGAATTTAATTAATAATTCAAGGTAGCAATATGATATTGAATCCATGGATTGGGATGGTTTCAAGAACTTATTTATTAATATTTACATTCCTTGGATTATTTATACGTATATTGAAAAATATTTCCTTGAGTTTAAGTAAGGGGTTGATGAATCTATTGGTACCTATGAGGGTAATTTCATGAGACTTGTGCGGTATGCTTCAGGAATTATCATCCAACCCGAAGGTAATGTTGATAGGTTCTTCAATGTCTAAAAACCAAGTCTTAGAATAGTGATGTCTATAAGAGAATTTAGTATCTATAAATATATTGTATGTTGGGAAATCAAGCTTCAAATTGAAGTTGGAATCACGTATCAACATCATGGTACTGATAACAAAAGAAAGATAAATTTTAAAGGATAATCTAAAAACCATGGAGAAAATACGATGAGTTTTCCTTTATGCTCTATTTGTGGGAAGAAGCATGGAGAAATTTTTATTAAGGGATAGGGTAAATGTTTTACTTGAGAAAAGGAAGGTCAGTAGAAATTTGATTACCCTTGTGATGGGAAGAAGTTATCCAATATTGTGAATTAGGAAAAATCTACACAGAATGAACCTCCCACAATTCAGTGCCACAAGTGTAAGGATAATAGGAATCATACTAACCACATACCAAACCCAAGTGATAGTTATGATGATCCACATCATCAACCACTTATGCCAAGGGACATGTGTAAATATCTTACAATCACTTTTTATAATGATGGGTGTGATAACAGCATAATGAAAGGTATACTTACCCATCACTCTAGAACTAATAATACAATATTTGATTATGGATCTACCCACTCTTTAATATCTAAAGAATTTTCTTAGGGTGTTACAATTCCACCAAAAAAAATTATATGTGGAAGTTTTAGTGCAGTCCCCTAATGGTATGATGATTTCATCTCAAGTCAATGATTCCTATCCAGTTGAAGTTTTTGGGAATATCCTTTCAGCATCCCTTACCATTCTTCCTTTGGTTGAATTTGATTTCATCTTAGGCATGGATTTCCTTTAGCTTCATAATTCCCAAAAATATTTTCCAATAAGGGAATTTACATTTGATATTTCAAAACCTCTTATGACTGTCTATCAATGTGATTATAAGTATAAAATTCCTATTGAGATTATATCTAGTGTGTGGGTATTAATTACAATTCGTAAGGGTTTTTTATCTCAAATAGTTTGATAGAAAATCAACATCAATGATATATCTATTTTTTGGGAATTTCTGGATGTATTCCCAAAATATTTTTCTATTATTCCACCAAAACGTGAATTTTAGTTCTCAATAGAACTAAAATCGGGTTCCAAACCAATTTCAAAGACTCCTTTAGAATGACACCAATTGGGTTATAGGAATTGAAGAACAAACTCCAAGAAAATGTTGATAAGGGATTTATTCAGCTATGTGTGTCACATTAGGGTTCACAAGTTTTGTTAAAGAGAAAGACGTATCATGTGACTCTACATTGAATATCGAGATTTGCACAAGATCTCAATCAAGAAAAAGTATTCTTGTCCTTGTATTTATGACTTGTTTTGTAAATTGTGTGGAGGTCAATACTTTTCCATGAATAAACAACATTTTGAATATCATAAATTGAGGGTCAAGAAAGTAGGTATACCCAAGATGACATTCCGTACAAGTTATGAACACTATGAATATATAGTAATGTATTTTGTTCTTACTAATTCCTCTGTTATCTTCATAGATTTAATGAACAATGTCATTATAGATTACCTCAATTAGTTTTTGGTAGTCTTTATAGACGATATTATTATCTATTTAAATGGAAAGGAATAGAATAAGGATCACTTGATAATTGAATTTAGGTCCTAAATAATGAGAATCTATATGAAAATTTTACAATGTGTGAATTTTGGCTCAAAAGGTTTCATTTTTTGGTCACCAATTCTCAATATATGGTATATAAGTACATACATCAAAGAAAAAGGCTTTTGAATTCTTGAATAGACCAACCACAGTGATTGAGATCCATATCATTCTTAGTTTAGTTATATATTATATAAGGTTTGTGTAAAAGTTATCAAAACTATATTACCATACAACAAAGTTCACTCAAAAGGGGGTCAGGTTCCTCTAGATAGATGAGTGTGCGGAAAATTTCAGGGAACAGAATAGAAGGTTAGTCAGTTCATACATTACAGAATAATGGAGAAGGGTTTTCAATCTATAGTAATTAATCCAAGATTTTATTGTGATCTTTTCTTATCAAGAATAACATGGTAATCACTTATTCCTCATGGAAGTTGCAGATTCATGGGAAAAATTACCCAACTCATGATTTGGAATTAGCAGTAGTAGTTTTTTCATTAAATATGTGGAGGAACTATCCTTATGGAGAAGAGTGTGATATATATATCAATCACAAAAGTTTGAAATATATATATCCATAAAGAAGTATTTGAATGTGTTCAAAAGAAGATTATTAGAGTTGATAAAGGATTATGACTAATCAATACATTCCCATCCTAGAAAAGTGAACATGGTGGCATGTGATTTGAATCAGAAGGATCATGCTCACCTATGTATGATGAGGATTACAAAAGATAAAATATTTATGGATTTGAAAAGGATGGATCTAGAAATCCTGGAGGAAGAGGAAAAGTATTATCATTATGAAATGATTTTCCAACCCTCTATCCTAGTAAATATTCTGTAGGAACATAAGGAAGATGATGAGATACAAAAGAAATTGAGAAATTTTCATGAGTTTAACCTTGATTAGGATGGAATGATAAGGTTTATTAACTCTATATGTGTTCCTTACATAACAGATTTGAAGAAGGATCTATTAGAGGATGCTCATAATTATTCATCCTCTATTCATCCTTGATGTATGAAGATGTATAAAAACTTGAAATAATACTTTTGGTAGGATTTCAAGAAGAGAGATATCGTAGAATTTTTATCTCAGTTCATGGTATGAAAAAAAGATATGGTTGAGATAAAAAAGTCAAATGGAATATTATATCCATGACCCAAAACAGGATGGTAATGGGAGAACATCATTGTAGATTTTTTCATTGGAATACCCAAAACCTCTAAAGGGTTTAATGATATATGGGTGGTTGTTTATCACCTTACTAAGTCATCACACTTCATCAATATCATAGAAGACTTATCTCTAGATCAAAAGTCTAAGATATATGTTAAGTGGTAAGGTTGCATGGAGTACCACATTTTATTGTATCATATCAGGATCTGTGGATGACTTTAATGTTTTGGTGATAAATATAGAAAAACCTTCATATCGAATTGAGTTTCAACACTACATACCATCCTCATAAAGATGGTCATTCTGAAAGAAAAATTCAAACCCTAGAGGATATTTTTGAGATCTTGTTCTTTGGATTTAAAAGGTGTTTAGGATCTACACAATCCTCTAGAAGATTCTTAATACAATAATAACTTTAACTCAAAAATTCAAATAGAACCTTATAAAGACCTTGATGGTAGTAAATTTAGAGCTCCAACATGCTGGGATGATGTTGGAGAAAGAAAGGAATTGGTACTTGATATTGAAGAAGAAATAATCGAGAAAGATAGAATAATTTAGTTTCATATCAAAAAAGCTGAAATTTTAATGAAATGTAATTCTAATAACAATTGGATTCATCTAGAATTTTATTTTGGTGAAAATATGTTTCTATGAATATTACCACAGAAAAAAAAATTATGATGTTATGGAAGAAAGGGAAACTAATCCCTAGGTATATATGTCCTTTTGAGATTACTGATCATATCAAGATGGTACTTGTTGATGCCGAAATCCAGAGAAGGGCCAAATTGGGTGGGTAAAAGAGCACTGAATGAATTTGGGATACGAAATGAGATCCCAGGTCGTAGGAGGTGGGCGCGTGAAAGATTCAGAAGGCATGCACAGGAGGAGTTCTGACACAAATGTTGTTGCGTGTCGGCCTTCCATTCCACGTCCAAACAACCGCCCTCTGTGTCGGGATGCTTCGACCCTATTTCCACGCACAAGGCACTATTGATCATCTGTTTGCATGCCCAGCCCCATTTCCGCACACAAGGCATCGTCGAACAAGGTTTTGCGCACCTGGCCCCATTTCCATGCACAAGGCAACTTCAAATTACCGTTTGTGTGTCTAGGCCCTGTTCTGCACCCAAGGCGACATCAAACGGGGTTTGCACACCTTACTCTTACATTCCACTCTGAGGACTCTAACTATAAAAAGAACTATATCCTTGCTCTTTGGGGACAGTTACCGAAGATGAAATGATGCTCTGTTGTGCGAAAAACCCTTCTTTTGTGACAGTGTGAAAAGCCCATGGCCTTCAGGTATTGGTTATTTCATGATAGGTTCCTAAGGGGGCCTTCAGCAGGGCCCTCCGATCCTTGTAAATTTTGTTTTTCTCGATGTTTTTTGCACCCAATGGATCCCCTCTTTCATGCAAGTCCCTACTTCGTTAGGCGCTCTTCTGTGCAGTCCATCCAAATTGCGCGCAAATCATTCATCTTGCGCGCAACCCTTTTGTCTTGCACGCCACCTGTTCCCCTTGCATGCTACATGTCTGATTTCCACTTCACCGATCCTACTTTTGTGCAACAAGTCATTCTAGCAAACCACCCATACCAATGTGTGTAACATCTTCGTCATTCATGAAAACCATCCCTTTTGTGCTCAGACATCCTATTTTTCCCCAGCGCATTTTTTGACATGCAATCCATCTAATGTCCCCCCCCCCCTTGAGGCACCATGTTTGAGCCACTCATATGCGCGAAACACCTATTCCAAATGCTCCTTTGTCATGTGGACCCTCAGGTTTTCACAGATCAATTTCGAAGTCCCCTGGACGATACATCCTGTGGCATTGCTTTGCCTCATAATCCTTCGCATAGGCATGCTAAAGACTATTGCTTCTTCGCATAGCCACGCTAACGTGGACACCCCAATGGTTCACTCCATAATGCCCCAACCACGGGGTTGCATGTCCCCTCTCTTCACTAAGGTATAGAGGGTGTTGGTTATGTATGTCTTAGTGGTGCGGAGTAAACCCACCTCATCTGAGTTGTAGGATGATAAACAGCCAAGCATCATCATCCTCATCACATGATGTTAAACTATGACCTCGCCTCATGTCGTGCACACAGGGTACCCTGTCTCTGTCATTCACTATGCCCACTGGTCTCCACATGAGTGAGATAAGTCCACACATGGAATGATATCCTCCTTATCGTAGCGGTGTCCGTCTGCAGGGAATGGGCAACCATCCTGGTGTAAGCCCCTCATTTTCCTTATAAAGGGTAACACCCCGGCTGCTCCACTCCTCCTGGGTGCCAAATCCCTCTCCCGCTGGGCTTTGTCACCACCCGGTCCTCCATCCTGGAGTAAGTCCCAATCTCCATCTCCATGGACTACAAACCATACGTAAGCCCCCGTTTCTTCTTTGGGCAACTAACCATGTGTAATCCCCACTCTACTTCCCACGAATGCACCTTTAGCGATGTGATATTCATGTCACTACTCCCTCTTGTATCTCACACCGAGCATGACTCACACCATCAACCATGAAATACATTCTCATGGGCCACATAGAGTGTAATCCCTACACCGTCATCCCGAACTATGTGGACTTTTATCTTTTCCTAGGCAAGGTACGTAGGAAGCCTCCCTGAGGTTCAAGCCCAACAACCATTGGTCCTAACCACTTTCACATCGTCTCACAAATTCCCCATCTAAACTACCTGGTCTTTGATCCTTGCCAAGGAATGGTATGTAGGAAGCCTCCCCGAGTTTCAAGACCAACACCCATTTGTTCCGAACATCTTCACGTCGGTTCACCAACACCCCAATAAACCTAGAGTGTAATCCCCACAACCATACCTGAACAATGTGGACATTTATCTTTTACAAGGAGAGGTGCGTAGGAAGCCTCCCGGAGGTTCAATCCCACCACCCTTTTCTTACAACCCCCTTCACGTAGTTTCACCAATCTCCTCCATGAACTACAAGGTCTTTGATCACTTCCAAGGCACAGTACAAAGAAAGCCTCCAAGTGGTTCAGTCCCATCATCCATTTGGACCCAAGGTCCTCCTTTTTGTCGGTCCACCGACACCCATCCCATATGAACTACATGGGATTGATCTCTATCACTTAGTAAGGGTACGTAAGAATCATCCATGAGGATCAACCTCATCCAACGGTAAACCATTGTGACCCCACCCGGTGGTAAGCCGTTGTAACCAGATCCTGTGGTAAGATGTTGTGACCTCAATCAGTGGAAATTTGTTTCGTCCCCTACTCAGTGGAAAGCCGTTGTAATCCCATTTTTTGGGACCCTCATATTTGGTCCATCCTAGTGGCATCAGACTAACTCGGGCTGCTAACCATGCACGAGCCCCATACAAATCGTCGGGTTGTCATCCTATGTGTACACCCCCAATTAAAGTCCATTTTATAGTCTTCCCTTCAAGTCTATGTGTTTCGGGATGGTCGGGTCCCAACAAAGAGGTTCCATTTCCTCCGGGTCCAACACATGCGTCTATTCTCATGGGCCACCTCCTTAGGCATCCCTTCAACCATATCAAACTACACATAATTTCATTCCCTACCATGTGGATACGTAGGAAGTCTCTTCAAGGCTCAAGACCAACACTACCATCAACTTCACAAATGTTCCATCCCATCCACTGTTCACTTCATTCAAACACTCCTCATCCATCTTGATTCTTACCCAGGCTGCCACATCCCGAGGAGGTCATGACAACCCACACCCTAACATCAGTGTTCCCTCCAGAGGATGCACCCATATGATCCACATTGATTGGTGTTTTGATCAGTTTGATCTGTCTCCGCTAGATGTTAAACCTGCGGCATACCATGTGTTAAACATGGGAAGCTGAGAAAAACCTCAGATACATGCCTATGGAATATGATTCCACGAGTTTGACATGTAATGTCTCAGGCTTCCATGCCCTCAAGATGCCCTATAATAAGGGGAAGAAACCCATAAGTTCCAGTGTTCCAGCGTCAAGACATACTAGGGATGTCGAACATGACTACTCCCCTGACCTAAGGTTGCTGCCCTAACCGAAACCTTTGGAATTTCACAACAGAAGCAGTGTACTTAACTAGTATCCAAAAAGATATGGCACCAAGAAGAGTTTCACAAACAACATCTTAAATCTATAAGGGAGACATGGACTAGGTGACGAGTTCTGAGAAGTAATCCATGGAAGAAAGAACTGACATCCCATCATCCCATTTTGAACATGGAGAAAACTTCCCAGAATAAGCGATGGATGCCACCTGCCTATAGAAAGCGGGAATGTGGGGCAACAAAACCGCACCTTTGGTCCTTAAACAAGACGGATGTGTGCACCCCGACGAAAGCGTCCGAAATAATAGCCTATTACTTAGAACTTCCACCAAATTAAGTCCATGTTTTGTTCCATGTATATCTCTTGAAGAAGTACATACTAAACCCTTCTCATGTTTTAAACTCATAGGTTACACTACTGAGAAGAAACATTCTTACGAGGAACAACCAATTGTAATTATGGACTGATCAGCGAAAATTCTATGAAAAAAGGCAACTTGCCTAGTCAATGTTTTTTTGGGGAAATCACTAGTTAGAGGAAGATATGTATTAACTTGATGAAATGAGGAAGCATAATTATCCTCTCTCTTTTTAATTGAGTGACCAATTTCAAGGGTCAAATTCATTTTAAGGGGGGTCGAATATAACACCCTGAGTTTTTATGGGCCATTTTTTATCGAATAAATTAAATTTTAATTTATGTATTGAAATAAACCAATTAAAACATTAATTTAACTTGGATCATTGACTTGTAATACATTACATGCAACACTGACATGGAATACATTACATGCAACAACAACTTGGAGTACATTACACGCAACACTGATGATTCTACGAAACATCATTTTATAGATATAATTATCAAGAAAAATATAATTAAAACGTAGACATTAAACTTGGTTATATGAATAATAATAACTAATACTCGAATATAATTGTTTTATATTGATAAAAAATATTTGGCAATGAAATATATGATTCTTGGTAAATCCATTTTATGTTTAAAAATACCATTTTCTCGAATGAACTACTTTTAATGTCCTCCTGTGAAAAAAATGAAACTAACTTCAGACACATTTAAAAATTTCATTTTATATAACAGACTTAATTTTTGATTTTATAATTTTCAAATTATCTTAGAATGAATATTTTTTATTTTTCTTATAAACTTCTTTTTTAGACGAATAGTGAACAATACCGAATTTAAATTCAAAATTAATTTTTCATATAATATATTTAAAAGGTCAAATTATATTTTAATTTTATTTAAAAATTTAATTAGATTATTTTTTAATCAATTAATAAAATTTGGTTAATTAGAACCAATTTCACATTTAAATTGGATATAAAAACAAATCAAACTGTTTTTCATTTTTACTTTAAAACCCATCATTATCGACCCGACTACGGGGATAATTTTAAATATCTTTTTTACACATCATTGATAGGAATTCAGAAATATGGATTCCATACTTGTAATCAGAATAAACTACAATTTATAAAATTTTAAACAATGTTTTTGAACAAAAATAATAGTGTATATAATTAAAATTAATTACATTGATTAAGGTATAATTAAAAAAACCAAGGAATAAATCTTAAATTTAAGACACCAAACAACTTAGTCACCTGTCTAAAATCAATTGGATGCCATATTTCGACCCTATAATCCCTTTTATCAGATTTGGATCATTATTGGATCCATTAGATAAATTAATAATGTTGTTGGAATTATCTCTTCAAATATTTACAAGATTTTCACTCTTCCTTCCCTATAAAAGGTTAGCAACTCTCCATATTTTTCAAACCTCTAAAGCCACTTATGTTCATCCATGATCTTCCCAATACACTTACCAACATCCCCCTTCATCCTATAAGCCTTACCTTTGGTTGAAGTCAATCCCAGAAGCCTTTTGGCACAAATTAGAAGGATTTACACAATTAAGAGGCAATGTCTTCTCTTAAGTCCTTTATTTTATTTTTCTTTATCCTCCGCTTCCACTCTGTTTATAACATTATTTTATTAAAACACCAGTATAATCAATATAATAGGATTTTGTGATGAAATTTTTTTAACCTATACTTACAAACACCTCTATCTAATGGGTAATGAATACACTATTTATGTGTACAGTGAACCATTGCCTCACTAAACGATGATTTGTAAATTTTACTTATCACCTCTCCTGGTGGAAATTATGATGGACATTGTATTTATATATTTTATATATTTTATTTATTATTTAATTAATATTACATATTCCTTTTACAACACATATATTTTTTACTTTTCATTTGGTGTTAATACAATAATTTCGTTTGAGGAAGTGTGGACTATCGCCCCCTCAATACGATGTGATTCACTCACAGACTACATGTAATGTATTAAGGATGGATTTAGTAAAATAATATGATATATATAAAATTATAATGATAATTTAATTATATTATATTAATATATATGTATATATTATTTTTGTTATTTCATTCAATAAGGAAGTAAAAACGGAAAGAATGTTCATGCGTATGTACAACTTACCGCCTCTATGAATGATGTATTTCATTTCATAGTTTTATATATAATATAGATTATTTTAACTAAAATATATTGAATATAAATTATATATATCATGTTTTACATTCTATAATCATGATATAAGTATAATTACCAAAGATATAACAAATTAAGGCAAATGGGAAGAACAAAGTGAATATTATCCGAAGTGAAACCCTAACCTAGAATGGATAACAAGCATGTAATATAATGTCATAATAAAACCATATATGATATTATATATAAGAATAAGGATATTTGAAAGATTTATAATTAATGTATAATTATTATACTAGTGTTTTTAATTAGTACAATGAGAATCAAGACATAAGGTAAGGGGATTTCATCTCACTTTTTATTTCCATGAGACACATGCTATATTTTCCACTCTTTCCTTTTTGTGGTGTATATACCTCCCATGATTGTATTATATGTTTTTGATACATAAATTTATGGGTATTCACAAATACATCATGTGATATTTCCTTTATTAGGTCTAAGTTTCAAAGGTTACCAATTCAGCAAAAATGTTTTGTCTCAATTTTCCTTCTTTGAGACTCATGTTTTATTATGAAACTAAACTATTTTTCAAGGTGTATATACTTACATTTTACATGTTATATTATGAATTTAGTTATTTTCATGATATTTTAAGATTTGTGTGATTTTATTTTCTAAAATTTATAATATGATCCCAATATACTAAGTTATAAGAGTTTATTGAAACAATAATCACATATTTTTGATATTTTTTATGTTTATTCTTCCATTTATAAAATATTATCATACAAATATCAAGAAAACTCATGAGAATATTTATCCTATTTTATTCAAAAAATATCAATTTACTGGTACCTTTTTGTACCCTTTGGTACTTAAGATAATGATTTTATGTAAAATCTAATGGTCTCTCCCCCGATCAGAATGCTATGTATTTAAAACCCTTGTTTTAAAAAATGGTTTCAAAATATATTTGATGATAATTTTCTAGTAAAAGGTATTTTAAAAACGTTCTATATTCTTCATTTATATGTTTTAAAATCTATTTTTAAATAAAAATATTTTCCAAATGGTTTTATCTTTTAAAAATAATTTTCAATAAAGAAAGGATATTTAACTACTGAAATGTTTTAAAAGGCCTTTCAAAAAATTTTATTATCTAAGATAACATCCATTGGTGTTACTCATTCCTTTCTGGGTAAATTATTCAATCCCTCCATTCATATTCTCTCTATAGATGGATAGTGTTTTGATGGAATGATGTTGATGAAACTTGTTTCACTTTCACGGGTTATATGATTTTGAAACCTACTTCTTTTCATAGATTATGCTTATGATGAAATGATTATGAAATCTATCCTTTACCAAATGTTATGATATTATTACATGTTTATATTACCCACTTCATTTAAGGGGATGTGATATGGTTATTTATTATCATGTGGTATAATTATGTATTATTTCACTATGATATGGGTGTGACGTATATCTCCCTATAATGCATTGCGTAAAGATTTATATCTCATGAGGTAGAAATGGATAAAATTAGAAATGAACTTTATTCAGTGTTATAGGGTTGAAATGGGATATGAACCTGGTTCATTATTATAGGGCTAGAATGGGGAGTGAACTCGGTTCAAGATTACATGCCTAGAATGGGGAATGAACCCAATTCAGTAATGGAATTTGTGCACTAAGATGGTCTCAACAGTAATGACATAACTACTATATAAATCATTATTTATGATTATATGTCTTCAAAATTCTATGTTTCATTCCTATGTTATTATTTTATATATTATGTTCATTATTTACTTAAGATTCATGCCTTATTAACTTCTAATATTTATGAAATGTTTCATGTATTGGATCTTTGATATATAGGGTATGTTATTCTATTTTTACGCTCATGTTCTCATACCCTTATTCTCATGATTTTTCTTATAAATATGAATTCTTTATCCTTATTGAGCATTTTAGCTCACCCATTTTTTTGTTTTCTTCCCCAGGATATGAATATAAGTATTATTTTTTATGTGTCTAATAAGGGTTCTAGTCATGAAGAACCAAATGGGAGATAATGTAGCTCAGTTATGTATTAGTGTTTATGTTTCTATGTTTCCAAAGGCACAAAAATAGTACATTATTTGGGTATCTGTTTGTATAATGTTTTTTGTATTCAAAAAAGTTTATGTAATGTTATTGTATTAAAATAATGGGTGGCTATAAATACTTCCTAGATCTTCCACTATGAAGGTCTCCCCAATAAGTAATAGGTTTTCTTCCTTCATTAATCGATCCAAAATCACTCCCAAAAATCATTCTTATGTTTTTTCTTGGGTAATATTATAAAAAATTACATTTATAAATCACTCCATTTATACGATGCACAAATACTATAAAAACATTGTTCGCCTCTGATGCTCATCCTTCACCTACTGAAAAGTGAACCATCTGGCCCCAAATCTTGCCATCTTCTTCTTCATTCCTAACCACCAGTATGGTCTATAGAGATTATGATACATATTTGACAAAAAATGATTCATTTAACATATAAAATCATGAAACTCCCTCATAATCATCTCACATAAACCCATAATAACTAATACTCATCCATAGAATGGAACAGAATTTCCAATTTTAATAGATCATCCTGATGGTGTATCACCACTGTATAATTAGTCTCTCAGAAAAGAGCCCTCATGATTATACAACTACTCAGTCTTAATCTGGTCCAAATGAATTAGTATAATAGATGTCGAAGTCATATCCAGTTGACATTTAGACTTCAGAACATATAGATTCATGTCAACAAAGAAGGCCATTATCCACCAATTTTTACAAGACCCTCATATTTCCATTTTCCATGTATTTTTGATCAAAGAGTTGGAAATGATGTTTCCCTTCCCAAGTTTATAAGATAATTCTATGTCAAAAGATTGTAGATACTTTACCAACCTCCTCTTTTGATGGTTCAAGTATTTCTTTTGAAAATATATACCCAAGGCTTAGTGATCAAGGTATACCATAATACCACAACGTTCTGACACATCAGATAGTGTCTCCAACATCTTAGGGTACGTACCACTACCTGTAGCTCCATAACATGAGTATTATTACACCTCTCATGAATTCTCGGCTACCTATATCCATAAGAAACCACTCAATCTTAATGAATTAAAACTTCTATGAGCCCATCTATGGATGTGTCGCATCAAACGATATATTATTTACCCAACACAGGTAATGTGAGGATAGGTTTTGAGTCCATCCTTTCTTTCAACTTCTAAAAAGTTCTTTCTCAAGCATCATAATAAACAAACATCACCCATTTCTTTGTCATCCTAGACATTAGTTCTACTAAATGAGAGAATTATTATATCAATATCTAATAATAAACTATTATATATAGAAATCATTAGATATTGAATACATTATTGTATTGTTCCCAACATACCAAAGCTACAAAAATCCTTGGGTGCATTGACACTCCTGCATGTCATATGATATGGAAAAATAAGTGAACTTTATTAATTTAGAAGATGAATTTAGTTTTCTTGACGTAAATATGATTCTCTCTAAATTTAATCAAGATGATGTAAATAGTTTTGGAATCATCCTCTTCTGACTTGGAGTACACTAAGATATATTCGAAAAAAACCACCATAGTCTAGTAAAAAAATTATGAAAGTTCTTATTTATCAAAGTCATGAATACTATTTGTTAATTGATCAACCCAAATTTCATCAAGAAAAATTAATACCAGCCATACCGACTCCTAAAATAAATATGAGGTTTGTCTTTTAGTCTCACCATTAAATTGTGGAAACATGATCTCAACCCAATCTTGGAAATGATCTTAGCAGCTCTCAACCAATCGAGAAGATTGTCAATTCATGTAAGAGGATACTAGTTCATGACCATCATCTTATTCAACCTCTAATAAACAACACGTAAGTGTAATGACCCATCTACATTATTAATGAAGATAATATGCTAACCCCATGGATATGTACTAGGCCATGTAATGCCTTTAGATTCCAAATCTTCCAAATAAAAATTCAATTCCATGATCTCTATTTGTTCAATTATATAAGGTTGATTGAAAAAGGATTTCCTCCGGACACTAAATTGATCATGAATTCGATCTCTCACTCGGGTGGAATGCCATAGAACACATCAGGGAAAACCCCTAAAAACCATATACCACTTTAGTAAAAAAATTCTTCTGCATTATACCATTATCTAGAGAAGGATGGACTATCTGAATTGTGAGATAATACAATGTACATTGAATTGATATTTCATTACTATCTTGAATATCTCACTCACCCTATTCATAATAACTTTATCCTTCTAAATATGAAATGGTAACTCTCCTCTTGTAATAGTTATTATAAGCCTTCCATAAAACTAAAAAATTTATACCAAGAATATAGTTGAATTCTAACATTTTACAACATGAATGGTTCCCAAAAGAAATGGTAACCATGAATCTATAGAAAACATGGATTGAAATATTTAGAATTTTCTAGTCGCACTCACAATAGTTCATTTTTGGTAAAATAACCATCTAATATTTCCACATCCAAGACCAAACCGTTTTCAAAAATAGTACATGGAAAGGAATGTAATTTTTTATACCAAACCAAATTAAAGCTAAGGTATATGATACATGAATCGTACCTATGATAGTAGATGTTCATGGAACCATGATATAGTAAGGGTAGTTTATATAACGTCAAAATACCTTGTCCCTCTACCCCATCCTCTATCCTATCTACCATGATATATTCTTTTGCTTGGTATTGGTTCTCTTTCACTAGGGTACCACATCCCCTACCTCAGCCAGAATAGCTAGTGGAACTCTAGATACTCGCCTACAGAGGGGTAGTCAATCCCCTTCCCAACTCAGGTGCCTATATTAATCCCTTACCCCTAGTTTATTGTGGAACATTCATATAAAACCAATGATTATAACCCAATATTTCATAGATAAATATTCAACTACAAAGTGAGGACACTGTGGGAACTTGTGGACAAACATGCCTCCTTGATAACACTAGAAGGGAACACATTCTTGTGATGGTTTCCACTTCCCTGGATACTCTTCCCACTACTACCTTCTTGGAAACTGTCTTGGTGGCCCTTCTTACTACCTGAATAAGGACTCTTTGTTCGTACTACTAAAACATCCAAGCCGCTACTCGGGGCCTCTCTCAGATTCCCTTCTATAATGAGATCTTGGTTCATCGTGTCCTCAAATCTTATCAATACAAAACCTTTATCCTATGAAATTATCTTATAATGAAGGCCATACTAAAAAATTATCACCCTATAGATCTCATCAGCTAAAAAATATAGTGAAAATTGAATATGTTGGTGACACATTCACGATTGTACATCACTAACATGCCTTCGTATGTCAGGTTTGAAACTCATGATATTTTTCATCCCTCAATAACTCAATATAGAAATGGATCATGAAATTAATCTGGAATTCATTCCATGATAGCTCATACTACTACCCAGCTTCCACCAGAATGACCCACCATTGTTTGGTTGGTACAAAATGCATATATGCAGCAAGATTCACACTTCAATCTATGGGTTTCTCAAGATTCTTAAAGATTGTATGGACTAAATCGATATAGAACAATGTTACCTAGGGTCCTACTTCCCCATTAAATACAGGCAGATGTTGCATCCAAAACTCTCTTATTAGCTTATACATCAAAGACACAGATCGAATAATCTCCCTTTCCATGAATCACATGATTCTCAGGAATATGTCATGAAGATGAACATCCATATGATCCTCAAGAACCATAGGAAGATCAGATTCAACTATATAAGGATTGCTATAAATTCCACTCTCCTGAAAATCAAGTAGAATATGATGAGAGGAAATTTTTTCTAAAAGACCAATGAAAATATTAGGGAAATATTTAGCAAAAAGTTCAACCTCGTTCGGTTTCTACAAAAGAGAACCACTAACTCATTATCTCTCTAGTCTTTGATTATAAGTGTTTTTTCATGAAACAAAAATTATATTTATTTATTTAATTTCTCTAGTGTAACAAATTTCTCATATCACTGTTCAATAGGAAAGTATATATCACATGAAAAAATTATATTCCCCTATAACGAACAATGCATGACAATATATCCTCATGTGTCTATTATGATTCATATATCCCCATATCTCCCTATAATGGGTCAGGATTACAATTATATGTAATAATTAACATCATAAAATAATATCCTCATGCAATATGTGAATAAATCAATGTGAAATAATGTTAATTATAGCATAAAAACATCACAAATAACAATAACATCCCTATGAAATTGCATCTTCCCTTGTACATGGGTTTACTACTCTCACATTCAATCTCATCATTAAATCCTAAAATATCCTAGTCTTCTCTCTACCTTTCACATATAATAAATAATTAGAAAATAAAACATGTTCATTTGATACCACCTTGTAATGTTACATGATGCAGAACTCTCTCATGTGGCCAAAAATGGTTGGTTATGATAGCTCTAGCATGCCTCCCCATACGTGATAGGCTACCGACCAATACCATGGGTGTGAAATGTATAGTGGGTATACTATAACCAAAAGTATGATGTTTCATATAAGTATAAATAAACCTCAAAAATTAAATAAATATATTTATAGACATAGCAGAAACCAATAATGAAATATAACTTTATAATCCAATAAATAATAAATAAATAATTTACGGACATACTGGAATATAACTAAATGTCATACTGGAAACAGTACAAGTAAAATACTAGAATGATCAAATAAAGACTCAAAATTACTTGGTCCTAAACCACACATCGGTCTGACATTTAAACCCCAACACATCTAGCAAGAAACAGTCAATAGAAAGTTCCTTTCCATTTTCCAAACATGCATCCATGTAATGGACTTGGGTATCAAACAACGGCCCAAATAGGGTGTTATTATAGATTAGTAGCTCGACACCACCATGTCTAAAAAAATTCTAATAAGAAGTGTAATAAGTAAAGTGATAAATAGTTTTATTAATTAATTAAAAAATGAATAAAATAAAAAACAATTGTGTTCTTCAGCTACATATTGGAATTTTTTTGATCATATAGTACAACCGCACCAACAACAACCATATAACCATGGTAAAATAACCTCATTTATCTCCATGCCACGATATATCAAATCATTTTTTATAACCATTCTATCCACAACCATATCCCCATGGTATAAAAACAATAATACGAGTCAAATATCTATAAGCATTAGTGAATCTTGGTCAGAGCCCTATAAGAATTATAGAATGGGACTAGGAAGATCGTATTCTCTATAAGAATTACAAAACGGGACTAGGTTGAGCCTACTAAATATTAACATAATAGAAATTAAGTGTGCATGTGTCAAGACCAATCCTAATAAATAATAATTTCAACGTGGAACAAAATCCCTACCATACCTCATGAATATCACAATATCAAACCATAAACATCATTGGTTAATTATGAGAAATACCATTTTTCATTCATATACCACTTGAATTTATATCCCAATTTATTAGCATTCATAATAATAAGAAACAATCAAAAATATAGGTATTATATATCAACCAATCATCTAAGGTATCATATCATTATAGGAACACTTAAATCCATTATCTAATCTAATTGTATTCATGGATTAATCACCCAACAGGTATCCATAATCCATGTTGAAATCTTATTGAAACAAAAGGACTCAAAGAAATAATCCCATTTATTATTTAATCAATTGAGGAACATGTTTACATTGGTTCAATAACAATTTTACATACACTTTCCAATTATCAAACCATAGGGTTTAGATTCAGACACCCTACCTTTAACAGACGATCCAAAAATGATTCCATTTGAAAAATCCCAAGAAGAAGAAGGTGAAAATGATAAAAAAAGAGGTTCATATATCAATACTGATGAAGATTAGAAAAACAATGCACACAATCAAATAGTTTCACCAAAATAGTTCGAGAACGAAGGGAGAGAAGGTAGAAACTAGAACAAAACCACTTACCAAGGATCGAAAGAGTTATTGTGACATATATAAGGAAGTTTAAAACTCCAAAATTTCATATAATGTTCCCTAGGGTTAAGAGGATAAGATTTCAGTTAATTATATTGAAAACAAAACCGCAAAACTTTATTTAAAGTAGAAGTTTGGGAAAATAAACGGTGTGTAATGCTGTTACAAGTCTTTTAAATATTTTTAATGGAATACACTGGAAAACCCATCATGTAAAATTATTTTATTACAAGAACCCAAACATTACGAGATGTATAATCCATTTACCCTGTGTGTTATTGTTTTGTATATGTTTTTTCAGCCCATTTTCCCTTTAAAAACCCCAAACCCCTTTAAATATTCTGAAATTACCATGAACCCATGAAAAATATAACCAATTTATACCCAAACACCATTAATTAAGATAAACATACATCTCTATACTTTAATTCATTTCCCCCCCAAGGATGCTCACCATATGAATCCACATCAGTTTTCTCAAGTTTCCACAAGACCTAAGATAGTGTTTACTAAAAAGATAGATGTCCATGATGGAACTTGACCACCAAGGTTAAAGATGATAAAATAATTACCTGAAATGAAAAGTTAATAAAAAACATTGCGCGAGGAATACCTGGAAATAAAAGAGATCATACACCTGTATTTCACCCAAATGGAAGCCCATTAGGGTCATTCGGAATTTTTTCAATCTCTAATAATCGGAAACAACCCACATGAAATTATGGTCTTAATGACCAAGGATCATCCCAAGATAACCTATTATAATCCCTTGGAAATATCATACCAATTAATTAAACAACTCACACAACCCTCTCCTAGGTCCCATATCACATCTCTATAATAGATCTTTTTATATTATCGTCTACGTAAAATCCTATCTATTACACCTCATCAATCCCCAAAGGACATATCACACTCATGGAACTCAGTAAGACTCATTTAACTCCATAATATGGTCTCCAAAAACATTAGTGAGGTGTATGTACATCTCACTCATCCCCGCTAGGCCAAAGCCTCTAATTCCTACCAAACCAGCCCTATGAAACCAACCCAGTATACCTACCACTCATCTCATGGAAAATGGAATGTAAAAATAATCTTGTGTTTTAACTGGTTCCTTTACCCCTAGGGACATTATCATTGAGAGAATCCAAATTACCCCAATTACAAAAGAGAGCACACTCAATATCTTCTCTAGGGTACTCATTATCAATTTCCCTTACTTTGTACTATACAACATTTCAGCATTCACAGTCATTCAAAAACAAGTATATTGTTTTGTATTAATGGGAAACCCACCTCTAACATAGAGTTACCATCAACATTGATTTCAATACATACACAACCAACCCTTAACATTCCTTATCTAAGTGTGCATCAATAATCTTCATCCTATATCCTGTAAAAAATCCAAATAACTAAATCTATTTATTTATAATTACTTATTTAAATTATTACAAGATATATAATAACTAAAAAAACTATCTAATGATGTTATTCTTTAGAAACCACAAAAAACTATGTTTTAATCCTTCATATATGTCTTATAGACAAGCCAAATAAAAGAATCATCATTTCACATGATTTCCACCAGGCTTCAATAAAATCATAACTAAAAGCCCAGTCCAAGACACTATGTCAACAAATAATAAGGTATTATAATAAAAAGGGGAAATCAAACAATAATACCTTTAATCACCATATGTTACCACTATAAATCAACCCTTACAAATGGGAGTTTAAGAAAAAGAGTAGAATGACAGATGATCCAACTTAAAATTACATCCCACACAACCATTTATTGGCCTTAAAGAAAAAGGAGATAACCTTAAAATAATGATCATACCACTATTGTGAAATAGGTAAGAAGGCCCCTTTAGGAATTACTATAGGGGTCATGGTATAAATCCCCTCACTTAGGGTTTCTTTGTAGTTAAACCCTCTAAGACATGGTGAAAATTCCCTTATTCATCCTATAGATGTAGTAAAGAATAATATACATAGTGCAAAAAACCTCTAGAATAATATTTATGTAATTGGATCCTAAATACCCTCCATATAGTAGCCCCACCCAATGTTACACAATGTTTCCCCCTTAAGAACACTTGCGGTGGAGCCCAAGCTCCCTGATGTAGGACTCCCTATGGAAGAACCTAAATCTCTTTAATATTTGGATCCCTCCATGGTGCATCCAAACTTTTGTAGCATGATCTCCTCTAATGGAAAATAAAAATGTAAATACATCAGAAACATCCTCCTCCCTGAAACAACAGTTTGGATATGGTGAAACCGTATATAAGAATTTTTTTTTAGGAAAATTAGATAGAGATGTGTTTGTTATCAAAGTACATATTTTCCAAGAGATACCCTCTCCACCCCATCTAAATAGACTCTTTAAAACCACACCATAACATAATACCCCTACCATATGGCAGGTTCTAAACCCTGTAGGGTAATTCTGCACACCAAAACAAAAGAAAAAATCTGAATGTTTAACAAAATTAAAAATTTCAAATTTCCCCCAAATAAAATGACACATAAATATACCAGTTGTTACAAACTCCCCACCATATCAACTCTCATATCTAAGAAGCTACAATGTTCTTCTATCCATCATTCCTAGTCTTCCTTGATCCAAAATTTACCACCAATAAATTATTTTCAATCACAAAATTCTGAATTCTATTCCGTTATTCAACTTTAAAAAACATGATACACCATTCATTGAATTAAAATCTACACTCTATATCATAACCAATACTCAGATAGTGATCAAACATACTTATATATATAACCATATTTATAGTTCTCCCAACTATATGTCTCTACTTTTAAAGGCATATTTTGGTTCACGGTTCTCTCCACCATAGGATAAGCTTATTGAAAACATACTCTCATTGGTCCCTCAAAATAATCAATGTGGTTTCCACATCAAAATTTCCATTTCTATAAAAAACCTCATTCAATCTTCTTCTGGGTGACTTTTCTTGAAATCACTTAGTTATTCCAACAAATGTGTCACCACATTTCCTAATAAATATGTTTTATCTTACAAAGGAATCTTGAGGTCATCCAATAACCAAACTGAAGTTATAAACCCTTATTATATCTAGTTCTATGTATGGATCCTCAACTGAACTCTCCATTATTCATAAACTATAAACAAGTATCGATACACCACTAATATGACTCGCTATTGTATCACAGAAATTCTATCCCAAACACGATACCAAAACATAGGACCATAACTGTAACACCCGATACTTTTATGAGAAGTATTTTGTTTTTATGTTATATAAATCATCAAAGGAATCTTTCAATACACACAACATTATCTTGGCTTGCTTTACACGCAACCACGGCCTTCCTTGATAGCTTGCGTCGTACGCAATACCGAGTTTCACTAAACAATGATATGCTATTAAAATATTAATAAAACTAGCCGTTATGAATAGTAATAACCAATTTTTGAAATTTTGTAAATTTTTTTCTCAAAATGGACTTCATTTTTGGATTTGGAATACTGAAATTATCCTAAGGTGAAATTTTGGTATTTTTCGGGAAACTTTCAATTTTTGATGAATAGTGAAAACACTGGGTTACTATTTAAAACCCGAATTTTTATTTAAATAATTATTTATTTTATTTAAATATATTTTAGGTCAAAATTGATACATAATACCTATATAATTTCAATGTAATTCATTGGAGTAATTTTATAATAATTTTAGATATATAAAAATTGTATTCAACTTTTCACCGTCTTTTACCCACCTCCTAGGAGAAATTGCAAATTTACATAAAACATAATTTTACCGCTTCTATGAGTGGAATTTCAAAAATACGAGAGACACAGTTGATGTCAGTAAGTAAAATGTGGTTCAATGAGATAAAAATAATTTTGGTGAATAGTAACTTTTACTTTTATTTACCATGGTTAAAAGTAAATAGGGTAATTAAGGGTAAAAATGATATTATTATTACCCTAAAACATGTCCTAATTCTATTGGATAAGTTTAATTCGACCAAAAACAACCATAGAAATAAAATATGACCATTTAGGCCCACATGGATTAAATTAGGACACTTATTATTAATTTATTTAAAGAAGGGTTAAAATAGTTAAAATCAAAGTTTAATAAGTAAATAATTTTTAATATAGGGTTATACATAAGATAAATTCAACTATAAATATTATTTAAAATTCTAAAATGATTTCTGAGATAATGGTATTTTATTTGTAATTTTTAAGCATTAAATAATCTAATTTATTTATGACACAAAGATAATGCAGTAATAATCTTATTAATGAAATATTGACATAATTGATGTTACAAATACCCAAATAAATGTAATTTGAGACTTTTTTTGAATTCCATTAATTTTCTAGGTTAATATGACATGTTAGGATTTATTTAATTAACTTTTTTCTAATTAATAATTCTGTTATGGTTTTCACAAAAATCAATTACTAAATAGTGTCAAAATTTACATAAAATAGTTTTTAAAACAAATATTATATTATTGATTGTTATTTTATTCCAAAAAATCTATGGTTAGGAAAAGAAACTTATATAATGATAGGTGTATCATTAATGAACCACTTGGGGGTCTCTTTGATGTATATGGTATGTTTATTAACTATATAATATAAAAATACAAAGTGACATGGTAAATGTCAATCTAATTAACTAAGAGTTAAAACTAAACGATAAGGTTAATATAATTACCTAAACTTGTCTAAATTATATTGTATGAGAGTATTGAGACCCATCCCTACCTTAGCTTCGAAATATATCAATTTGGAGCTATTAAAAACCGAATTTAACTTTATAATAAAATAATATTTTTAGTTATTCCAAAGGTGCCCCTCTCCTACCTTATAAAAGGGCACCTCCTCCCTCTCCTCCTCGCACCAATTTGAGACTTCAAGCTCGGCCAACCCCTGAAAAGTTCTCCTCTACACTTCCCTAGAAGCATCCTAGAGGTCCTGGTCTTCTTCAAAGACCAATGTTAGTGCCCTAAGAGGAGGTCTCAAAGAGGCACTTCAAAGAAGAGGTAATGCCCGTTACCGATTCTTTCATCTTTATTTCTTCTTCCACTTATTCTTGTTTAGTTGTTTCATTATATAAGTATCACTCATATATTGATATGTTATAATACGTATGAAACAACCCTATTTCACCATCTATCCATCCTACATAAAATGAAATCATAGCGCATGCGTACATACGGAATACCGTCTCCACGCCGTGGTGTAATCTATTTTCCCCCACCACCTTAATTGGATGGGTATAATGGTGTAAATAATCACTATATATGATTACTGTAAAGTGATATTGATTCTGAAATATTATACATACACTCCAATACAATTCCACGATCATGGGAACGATATCATCGCTCGTGCCTACGTACAGAATACCGTCTCCACGATGTGATGCGACTCGTTCTACATGATCTTCATTGCATAATGACTATATAAATGAATTGAATGAATGAACATGATATATATTACACTAATAACATTCTGTAAATGATTTATCTATAACCTAAAGTGAATAATAAGAATTTATTCGACAAAACACGCATAAGAACAAAAAGTAATAAACACCTGAATAACAAGTATTAATGAAATATTACTAATAAGAAGATAAGAATATGACCATATATGATATCATAACAATAAGTATGATTATGGAATAAGTCAATAACATTATATAAATCATTATACAGGAGGTTCAGACACTTATGAAGAAAATCAGACCTAAGGTAATGGAAAATATCACAATCTCATTTTTATCTAAGATTGTTTATACTTTGGTATTTATTGGGGTGTATTTTATCATCCAAATCCATGTTTCCTCAATATGTAATATTTATATCCTTCTACAATAGTTTATATACAATTTTACCCTTCGGTGAGTTTTTAGTAAAAGATATGAAAGAAATCTTTTGTCGTTTTTCGTACGAGGTACTTTTTGACTTTTCGGACAAACGTACGAGAAGAATGTTTTTTTAACTTATACGGCATGAATGGATTTTTAAAACATTATTTCCAAGAAGCTTACCTTACAATTTTTCAAGTTTATTTTTAATCAACTTCTTTTTGTTTAAAATTGTATGACATGTTAAGAAAGGAATAGTGTTTTTGAAGTAGAAAGGATATTTTCATCAAGAATGGAGTTCAAGTGTTTTATCAAAATTATTTTCCATATAAGATAATAAAGGGTTCTGTTTCTATCCCTATTATTACATTGATTTGACTATGTTTTGATGGAATTATTTTTATGAATTCCTTTATCTTATATGAATTGTTTTATGATGTCACGATGTTTAAGATTCCCATTTTTATTACATGGGTTATGCTATGATGTATGGTTTATGATTTTGTGGAACACATATGAATGGTATCATTATGAGATGGGTGGGACCTATATCTCCCTCCAATGCATTGGGTAAAGATTTTATATCTCATGAGATAGACATGGCTGGAACGGCAGGTTAAACCGGATCAGTGAAACAGGACTGAAATGAGGAATGAACTCGGTTCAGAAATGGAATTTGTCCATTAAGATAGTCTTAGAAATGAGTCTTGACTAATAAGAAATTATTATCTATGATTATGTGTGTATGCCACAAAGTTCCATGTTTTATGTTATGATTATTGGGATTACATTTCACTTCTATGATTTATCTCATGGTATGAAATTATGATTTCTTTTACAGGTTAAGATTTCCAAAATGTTATGTTCATGATGTGATTGATTTTTCTTTTTTTTACCCTTACTGAGCATTTGAGCTCACCATTTTGTATGTTTTCTTTCCCCCAGGTCAGGAAGAAGGTTATTAAGTAAGATATGCCAAAAGGGGCTATAGATAGGATGAAATAAATGGGAGACAGTGTAGATGCTTTATGAACCAGTTGTTTATGTTTCCCTATTTCTAAAGTCACTATACCTATACGGTCCGTCTATAGTTTTGTTATATGTTGTAATAAGTATGCTTCAATTTTGATGTTTTAACAATGTATGTAAAGTATGGGTCATTATAGTTGGTATCAGAGGAAAGTTATAGTCAACCTTTAGAAATTAGGATGCGAAATCCTTAGTAAGAACCCTTAGGATAAGTCTAAGAATAGAACACAATCTTAGTGTTTTAGAAATGGCCATGAATAACCTAGGATAAGACCTTAAGTGTGAAATTTTATTCTTGATTATGTGGTTTTCCTATTATAATTACTGTTGCTCACACTATTCTTCTTGGTTTTAGTCAATAGTTGGAACCCGAAGGAACCGTGTTAATGTGGAATGCGACGGGAAAAGCAATGATTGTCCCCCTGAGCAACCAAACGTTATGGGAGATGGAATGAAAAATCTTGTAACCATGCTCAAACAACTTTCTCAAGCTATGAATCATGCAGGACTTACAAACGAGCAAAGGAAGGAGCAAAATTCTGTTGAATCCTTCATGAGGCAGCGTCTACCATCATTCAGCAGGTCTACTGATCCATTAGTTGCTGAATAATGGATTAGTACTACTGAAAAGATATTTTCAGTTCATCAATGTTCTGAACATGATAAATTCATCCTAGCAATGTGTCGTTTGGAAGGAGATGTTGATCAATGGTGGAATCTTATTAAGAATATGAGGAAATGGGATGAAATTGAGTCCATGGAATGGGACGAGTTCAAGAACTAATTTTTCAATAAGTACTTCCCTCGTATTCTCCGAACAAAGATGGAGAAAGAGTTTCTTGAACTGAAGCAAAAGGATGATGAATCTGTTGGTACCTATGAAGCAAATTTTACAAGACTTGCAAGGTATTCTTCTGGTATTATTATCCAACCTAAGAGTAAGATCGATCGATTCTTTAGTGGCTTAAAACCAAGTCTTCAAAGGGCCTTAGCCATAAGGGACTTCAATAGCTACGAGGAAATCGTTCGATGTGCTCTCCAAGTTGAGATGGATATTGGAGTAACCCATCAGTCATATGGGTTTGATAAGAAGAGGAAAATGGAATTCAAAGGAAAATAAAAAGAGCACACTAAAAAGAAGATGAGCTTTCCCTTATGCTCAAAGTGTGGAAAGAAACATGGAGGGATTTGTCTTAAAGGGACAAGTAAATGTTTCAAATGTGGAAAGGAAGGTCATCGGGCATTTGAATGCTGCAATGATGGGAATAAGATGTCTAATGATGCAAACAAAGGAAGGGATACACAGAATGAACCTACTACACTTCAATGTTTCAAGAGCAAGGAGATGGGGCATTATGCCAATCAATGCCCAAATCCAAGTGTTGTTGATGATGATGATCGATGTCAACCAAATCTTAAGGCTAAAGACAAAGGAAAGTAACATGAAATTTCTATCAACGATGTGGAGTACGATAACGATGTTGTGAAAGGTACACTTACCATCCACTCTAAAGTAGAAAATGTTTTATTTTATTCTGGATCCAACCAATATTTTATTTCTGAAGAATTTTCTAAGGGTATCGTCGTATTACCTCAACAATTAGATGTTGAGTTAGCTGTGACAACCCCGAATGGCACAACAGTCACATAAAAAGTTTATAATTCTTCCCCGACTGAAGTTTGTGGGAAAGTGATTCCTGCAAATCTTGTGATCCTTCTTATAGTGGAATTTGATGTGATTCTTGGCATCGATTGGCCTTCATTATATGGAGCTCATATCAATTTCAAAGAAGGGAAGTCACATTTCATATTCCAGATCAATCTATGATCGTCTATTGATGCAAGGATGAACATAACCTCCCAGTGGAAATTTCTTCCATCTTATGGGTCTTGATTCCTCTAAATTAAGGTTATTTATCTCAAATGGCTGGAGAGAAACTCACGATTAAGAATATGCCCATTGTACGGGAGTTTGACGATGTCTTTCCGGAGGAATTACTGGGTCTTCCACCAAATCGTGAAGTTGAGTTTTCAATAGAACTCGTACCGGGTACTTTGCCTATTTCAAAGACACCTTATAGAATGGCCCCAATTGAGTTGCAGGAATTGAAGATGCAACTGCAAGATAATCTTGATAAAGGATTCATACGCCGTAGTGCGTCACCTTGGGGAGAACCTGTTCTGTTTGTTAAGAAGAAAGATGGATCAATGAGAATCTGCATTGATTATTGAGAACTTAACAAGATCATTATCAAGAACAAATATCCTCTCCCACAAATTGATGACCTATTTGACCAACTACGAGGAGCTCAATACTTTTCCAAGATTGATCTTCGTTCAGGGTATCATCAATTAAGGGTCAAAAGGGAGGATATACCAAAGACGGCTTTCCGTACAAGGTATGGACACTATAAATTTATAGTGATGTCGTTTGGTCTTACTAGTGCCCCTACTATCTTCATGGATCTAATGAATAGAGTCTTTAGAGACTATCTTGATCAGTTTGTGGTAGTATTTATAGACGATATTCGTATATATTCAAAGAGAAAGGAAGAACACGAAGATCACTTGAGAATTACATTGAAGACCCTAAGAAAGTAGAAGATTTATGCCAAATTTACCAAGTGCGAATTTTGGCTTCAAAAAGTTTCAGTTTTGGGTCATATAATCTCAAAAGAGGGGATATCTATGGATCCAGCAAAAACAGAGGTTATCGAAAGATGTTCGAGACCAACAACAGTAACTGAGATCCGATGTTTTCTTGGTTTGTCTGGATATTATCGACGTTTTGTGAAAGATTTTTCACGATTATCTAATCCACTCACCAGGTTGACTCGGAAAGGAATTAAGTTTGTTTGGACGGAGGAATGTGAAGATAATTTCAAGGAGTTGAAAAGAAGGTTATCCAGTGCACCTGTGCTCACACTGCCTTGTAGTGGAAAAGGTTTGTGATCTACAGTGATGCATTCAAGAAGGGATTGTGGTGTGTTCTTATGAAAATGATATGATGATAGCTTATGCCTCACGACGGTTTAAAATACATGAGCAAAATTACCAAACTCATGATTTGGAGTTAGTTGTGGTAATATTTTCATTAAATATTTGGAGGCATTTATGGAGAAATATGTGATATTTATACTGATCATAAAAGTTTAAAGTATATTTTCACCCAAAAGAAGCTTAATATGCGCCAAAGAATATGGTTGGAGCTGATTAAGGATTACGACTGCTCAATTCATTACCACCATGGGAAATCAAACAAGGTGGAAGATGCATTAAGTCGACAAGACCATGCCAGTTTATCCATGATGATGATCAGAAAAGATCCAATGTTAATGGATTTACAAAGGATGGATCTTGGAATTATACTAGAATGGTAAATCGTATCTTTCTCAAATGAATGTTCAACCATCTATACATGTAAAGATTAAAGAGGCACAGAAAGAAGATGTAGAGTTGCAAAAGAAGGTGATAAATGTACCTAAATTAAACCTTGATTGTGATGGGATAATAAAGTTCAGGAATCGGGTTTGTGTTCCTCCCATCCCAGAATTAAAGAAGGAGATGCTGGATAAGGCTCATAGTTCTTCATTATCTATTAATCCTGGAAGCACGAAGATGTATAGGGACCTGAAAGAGTACTTCTGGTGGGATGGAATGAAAAGAGATGTTGCTGAATATTTCTCTTGATGCTTGGTTTGTCAGCAAGTTAAAGATGAGAGACAGAAGTCTAAGGGGATGTTACAACCATTACCCATACCTGAATGGGAATGGGAAAACATCACTATAGACTTTGTCACAGGACTTCCTAAAACATCCAAAGGAAATAATGCTATCTGGGTCATAGTTGATCGTCTTACAAAGTCTGCACATTTCATTGCTATTAGAGAGGATTTATCTCTAGATCAGCTTGCCAGGATATATGTAAAGGAAGTGGTAAGATTGCATGGAGTGCCACTTTCTATTATCTCTAATCAGGATACAAGTTTTACATCAAAGTTTTGGAAAATTCTTCAGCATACTCTGGATACAGAGTTACGTTTAAACACTGCTTATCATCCTCAGATAGACGGTCAGTCTGAGAGGAAAATTCAAACTATAGAAGATATGTTGAGAGCTTTCTCAATGGATTTCAAAGGTGGTTGGGATCAACACCTACCTTTGGTGGAATTTTCTTATAATAATAGCTTTCACTCCATTATTCAGATGGCTCCTTATGAAGCTCTCTATGGAAAGAAATTCAGGACTCCAAATTTCTGGGATGAAGTTGGGGAAAGAAAGCTATTAAGACCTAATCTCGTTGATGAAATGGCAGAAAAGGTTAGATCTATTCAACAACACATAATTGAAGCTCAGAGTCGACAGAAAAGTTATGCCGACAACTGAAGAAAGGACCTAGAGTTTGAAGTGGGTGATAAATTGTTCTTACGAATATCTCCCTGGAAGAGGGTCATGAGATTTGGAAAGAAGGGGATGTTGAGCCCTAGATATATCGGTCCTTTCGAAATACTGGATTGTGTTGGAAATGTAGCTTACCGATTGGCGCTTCCACCAAATCTCTCTCAAGTTCACTATGCGTTCCATGTATCTCCCCTGATAAAGTACATACCTGATCGTTCACATGTACTCAGCTCAGAAGTTGTACCGCTAGAGCAAGATCTTTCTTATGAAGAACAACCGATAGAGATTCTGGATCATAGCGAAAAAGTTCTACGAAACAAGACCACTCAATTGGTGAAAGTTTTATGGAGGAACCATCAATTATAAGAAGCTACATGGGAGCTCAAGGATATGATGAGGGAGAGGTATCCTCATCTTTTTGTTACAAAGTGACGAATTTCGAGGGCAAAATTCATTTTAAGGGGGGTAGAATGTAACACCCGAGAATTTTATGAGAAATATTTTGTTTTTATGTTATATAAATCATCAAAGGAATCTTTCACTACACACAACACTATCTTGTCTTGCTTTACACGCAACTGTGACCTTCCTCGATAGCTTGCGTCGTACGCAATACCGAGTTTCACTAAACAACGATATGCTATTAAAATATTATAAAAACTAGCCGTTATGAATAGTAATAACCAATTTTTGAAATTTAGTAAATTTTATTTTTCAAAATGGAATTTATTTTTGGATTCGGAATATCGAAATTAGCCTAGGGTGAAATTTTGGTATTTTTCTGGAAACTTTCAATTTTTGATTAATAGTGAAAACACTGGGTTACTATTTAAAAACCGAATTTTTCTTTAAATAATTATTTATTTTATTGAAATTTATTTTAGGCCAAAATTGATACATAATACCTATATAAGTTCAATTTAATTCATTGGAGTAATTTTATAATAATTTTAGATATATAAAAATTTTATTGAACTCTTCACCGTCTTTTACCCACCTCCTAGGAGAATTTGCAAATTTACATAAAACATAATTTTACCACTTCTGTGAGTGGAATTTCAAAAATCCTAGAGACACGGTTGATGTCAGTAAGTAAAATGTGGTTCAATGAGATGAAAATAGTTTTTGGTGAATAGTAACTTTTTACTTTTATTTACCACGATTAAAAGTAAATAGAATAATTAAGGGTAAAAATGATATTATTATTACCCTAAAACATGTACTAATTCTATTGGATAAGTGTAATTCGACCAAAAACAACCTTATAAATAAAATATGATCATTTAGGCCCACTTGGATTAAATTAGGACAGTTATTATTAATTTATTTAAAGAAGGGTTTAAACAGTTAAAATAAAAGTTTAATAAGTAAATAATTTTTAATATAGGGTTATACATAAGATAAATTCGACTATAAACATTAATTATAAAGCTAAAAGCATTTCCTACATAATGGTTTTTTATTTGTAATTTTTAGATATTAAATAATGTAATTTATTTATGACACAAAGATGATGCAGTAATTATCTTATTAATGACATATTGACATAATTGATGTTATAAATACCCAAATAAATGAAATTTGAGACTTTTTATGAATTCCATTAATTTTCTAGGTTAATATGAAATGTTAGTATTGATGTAATTAACTTTTTTCGAATTAATTGTTCTGTTATGATTTTCACAAAAATCAATTACTAAATAGTTTCAAAATGGACATAAAATAGTTTTTAAAACAAATATTATATTATTGATTGTTATTTTATTCATAAAAATCTAAGGATCGTCCAAGATACTTATATCATGATAGGTGTATCATTAATGGACCACTTGGGGGTCTCTTGGATTTATATGGTTAGTTTATTAACTATATAATATAAAAATACAAAGTGACATGGTAAATGTCAATCTAATTAACTAAGTTTTAAAACTAAAAGCAAAGGTTAATATAATGACCTAAACTTGTCTAAATTCTATTGTATGAGAGGATTTCTATCCATACCCACCTTAGCTTTTAAATATATCAATTTGGAGCTATTAAACACCGAATTTGACTTTATAATAAAATAATATATTTAGTTATTCCAAAGGTGCCCCTCTCCTCCCTTATAAAAGGGCACCTCCTCCCTCTCCTCGTCACACCAATTTGAGCCTTCATGCTTGGCCAAAACCTGCCTATTTCTCCTCTACACTTCCCTATAAGCATCCTAGAGGTCCTGATAATCTTCAAAGACCAATTTTAGTGCCCTAAGAGGAGGTCTCAAAGAGGTGCTTCAAAGAAGAGGTAATGCCCGTTACCGATTCTTTCATCATTATTTCTTCTTCCACTTATTCTTCCTTAGTTGTTTCATTATGAAGTAATAACATCAGTATCACTAATATACTGATACGTTATTATAAGTATGAAACAACCCTATTACACCATCTATCCATCCTACCGAAAATGAAATCACCGCGCGTGCGTACGTACGGAATACCGTCTCCATGCCGTGGTGTAATCTATTTTCCCCCACCACCTTACTTGGATGGGTATAATGGTGTAAATAATAACTATATATGATTATTGTAAAGTGACATTGATTCTTAAATAGTATACATACACTCGAATACAATTCCACGATCATGGGAACAATATCATCGCTCGTGCGTATGTACGGAATACCATCTCCACAATGTGATGCGACTCATTCTACATGATCTTCATTGCATAATGATTATATAAATGAATTGAATGAATGAATATGATATATATTACACTAATACCATTGTGTAAATGAGGTATCTATAACCTAAAGAGAGGAATAAGAATTTATTCGACAAAACACGCATAAGAACAAAAAGTAATAAACACCCAAATAACAAGTAGTAATGGAATATTACTAATAATAAGCTATGAATATGACCATATATGATATAATAACAATATTTATGATTCTGGAATAAGTCAATAACATTATTTAAATCATTATAGAGGAGGTTCGGACACTTATGAAGCAAATCGATCCTAAGGTGAGGAAAAATATCACAATCTCATTTTTATCGAAGATTGTTTATACTTTGGTATTTACTGGGGTGTATTTTATCATCCACATCCATGTTTCCTCAATATGTAATATTTCTATCCTTCTACAATAGTTTATATCCAATTTTACCATTCGGTGAGTTTTTATTAAAAGATATGAAAGGAATCTTTTGTCATTTTTCGTACGAGGTACTTTTTAACTTTTCCGACAAAAGTACGAGAAGAATGTTTTTTTAACTTATGCGGCATGAATGGATTTTTAAAACATTATTTCCAAGAAGCTTACCTTACTAGTTTTCAAGTTTATTTTTAATCCAATTATTTTAGTTTAAAATTGTACGACATGTTAAGAAAGGAAAAGTGTTTTGAAGTAGAAAGGATAGTTTCCTCAAGAATGGAGTTCAAGTGTTTTATCAAAATTATTTTCCATCTAAGATAATAATGGGTTATATTTATATCCCTATTATTATATTTATTTGACTATGTTGTGATGGAATTATTTTTATGAATTACTCTATCTTATATGAATTGTTTTATGATGTCATGATGTTTAAGATTCCCATTTTTATTACATGGGTTATGCTATGATGTATGGTTTATGATTTTGTGGCACACATAAGAATGGTATCATTATGAGATGGGTGGGACCTATATCTCCCTCCAATTCATTGGGTAAAGATTTTATATCTCCTGAGATAGACATGGCTGGAACAGCAGGTTAAATCGGTTCAGTGAAACAGGACTGAAACTAGGAATGAACTCGGTTCAGAAATGGACTTTGTCCATTAAGATAGTCTTGGAAATGAGTCTTGACTAATAAGAAATTATTATCTATTATTATGTGTGTATGCCACAAAGTTCCATGTATTATGTTATGATTATTGGGGTTACATTTCACTTCTATGATTTATCCCATGGTATGAAATTATGATTTCTTTTGCAGGTTAAGATTTCCAAAATGTTATGTTCATGATGTGATTTATTTTTATTTTGTTTACCCTTACTGAGCATTTGAGATCACCCTTTTGTATGTTTTCTTTCCCCCAGGTCAGGAAGAAGGTTATTAAGTAAGATATGCCAAAAGTGACTATAGATATGATGAAATAAATGGGAGATAGTGTAGACGCTTTATAAACCAGTTGTTTGTGTTTCCCAGTTTCTAAAGACATTATACATATACGGCCCTTCCATGGTTTTGTTATATGTTGTAATAAGTATGCTTAAATTTTGAATTTTTAACAATGTATGTAAAGTATGGGTCGTTATAATACCAACATTTCATCTGAATTCTGAATCAGATATTTTTGAAAAACTTGATACAATCAAATCTTCCAACACGAAAGAATTCTTATGTCACCTTGTTTATACAATAACAGATCTCACTTCACCACAATAATTCCTACATGAGGATGATACACCTATGGATCCTAAGATCATCTCCACTATAGAAGTATCATTATCATAATGTTGTTTAACTAAATTCCATTCTATAAGGCCCATGGTACTTCGATCCTTCTTTGATGAATTCTCCTACTATAGAGGGATATTAATCATCTTTATCAAAACTCTGAGATATCATGCGTATATGTATTTTATTAATTACATCGATCCCCAAAAAAAACAAAGTTTCTCATTAATCCACAAATGAAAGGGAATCATTCATACCCTGCATGAATTTTTCATTACACATCGACACCTTCCTTGAAAGTGATTCAAATGATCACCCTCATCCTCCAAAATCATATTGAACATCTGAGAATATTCTTGAATGTTTTTTTCATAGGTAAAAATAAATCTCATATAAACCCAAATAGGCACATACTCATGTACCAACTAATCACATAATCAGACCCATTCAGGCATAATTCATGTTCCATTGAACCTTGGATCTCATTCCAAAACAACCAGCTATGTTTCACTGCTTATGACACTCATCAATCAAAAAAAATCTTGATGATTTATCTCAAATAATATTGAGTGATCTCACTCGTGCCATGGCATACCACATGATCAACCCCCACCATCTCATTGTACCAAAACTATAAACCATCTACCAAATCTATTCCTATCCTAAATCAAAAAACCTTGTATCCCTGTCCAACGACACTAATAATCCCACCCATCATTCCCTCCCAAAACCCAAAATTTATACTAAAAGTTTTCTAAGAACATCACATTAAAAAAAATCCATGGAATTTCAGAAGACTTAAAATGACCTTATTAACGTATCCACATCCTCAAGGAAACTTGTTTCCATAATTGATTTATCAATCAAACATCTAATGCATATATTGACCCCACCCCCCTCAAGGGTCCATTTAAATCCAATTCCAAGAGTAACTTGATAGTATTCATCAGAGAATGTCATTAACCATGATCCATATGACCTACCATAAGAAGAAAATTCCATGGTTCAGTATATTAGGATAATATAAAATAGTTATATAATAAAACAACATATATTTTTTTGTGGACAATTTAAACAAATAGATCCCCTTTTATTTTCTTCAAATAATCACACAAAATAACACACATGTTTTGTAACCCCTACATGCAAAAAATGATGTTTTAAGACACTAATTTCCACTATGGGCCAATGGTCAAAGTAGTAAAATAAGAACCCCTAGTAAAATATTTATTTTTCATAAATATCTTAATTTTAATAGCATACTAAAAAATAGAAGTGGAATATCCCTAGTTAACTAGACTTCCCAACAAAAATGTGTTCATGACTCTCTAGTATCATACCTATCACAAGATTTGACACATCCTTATTCCTTGTCTACCATATCCCTAAATAGTAATAAAAAAATTATGATGTCACTTTGTAATTCACCAACCTATGGAAACACATAAATGTCATGTTTGTTGAGTCCAAATACCTTAGGAATGCCTCCTCATATGCTAGAGGTTGTCGACTGCGGTGAGAGCCCAAATAATTCATTAGGGAGAATAACACATCGTAAAATAATGAATAAATTATTATATAATTTATAATAAGTTTTTCAACTTGTTTTATTAATATGATCTTTTTAGTTTAGTGTTTTAGATAATTAAAAAAACATTACATTATAAAGTATTAATTTTCACACATTGTGTAAATTTAATAAAAAAGCATGTTATTATTTTTAAACTTCTATTTAATTCATAAACCATTTTATTCATTAACAACATGTCACTATTTACAATGAAAACAATTATACCAATATATAGCCCTTGGAAAAAACATTTAAAAATTTGGGATAACAAAAAAAATCTGAATAAGGGATATAAAAATAAAGGGAACATGTTAGTCTAATGAAAAACATAAAAAAACATAAAGGGAGTTTTCCTTTTTAAATAATAATATTTAATCTTACTACGAATCTCCCAAAGGCCTTCTTTTTTATTAATTTTTGATATAACCCCTTTCAAGGGATGAGGTGGAACCCTTAAAAAGCCCATAGGCTTAGAGATTACAAGGCCCATAGGCTTAGGAGATTACATGACCCGAAGGTCTTAGGGAAATCAACCAGACTATCTACAAGTAACTGCCCCACCCCAGTGTCTACATCATGATAGTATCTCTCCACCCTTCCATGGCTATCTGGCTAGGCTTCCTGTGCAAGCATATGCTGGTCCCGATGGCATAGGCATACCATCTCATTCTGAAAAATCCATTTGGATATGCTTTGGTGAGTGCACCTGCTCTGAATCCTCTTCTAGGGCTGCTCCTTTTTTGTAGTTTGTCTAGCGAAAATGCATGAGGCCCAAAGGCCTTGAGGTGGCCCAAAATCCCAACTGACTCAAAGGCCTGGGTGTCCCAAAATCAGCGATGACTCCAAGCCCAAACCAGTATCCCAAGGTTAATAGTTCCGTCTTCTATAGTACCGAATAGTACCCATTACAGTAACAGCTATAGTGCCAGCTACAGTACGCGTACAGTATACAGTACTGCTACAGTGTCTGCTATAGTACTACTATATTGTCTTCTACAGTTTTTTCTATATTACCCAGGAAATATGCCTCTGCCTGGTTTTGAATCTGGGTCTTATGGATGCACTTAAGGATACCTCACCAACTAGGATGAGGCTCGTGTGCATTATATTTAATATTAAATAACAATTTAATTAATTAATAATTCAACTATGAAAACCCAATTTATATAATAATTTTTTTATCAAATAATAAAGGAAAAACATAAAAAACATGAGGGTTACTAGTAAAACATGATAACTCATGAATAATTTTACTTGAAAATAAACCATTCACTTTTGGAGTATCATAGGATCTTTTTTAATCCAGAGCTCATTTTCTAAAATTAGTAAATAAAATGATATATTTTTAAAAGAATAGAGAGAATTGAAAAAATATTTAGTTTTATTGTGAAAAAATATTCACATCACTAAGATAGTAACACTTATAATGGAATAACTATCACAATTAATTCCATTATGTATCTTGTTGAGAATATATCATTACCCAATGCATTAGAGGCCTATATCAGACCCACCCATAATAATAAATAATATAGAAGAACAATATCATAAATGAAAAACATAAAATTTTTCATTTTAATTATAATAGTAATAATAATTTACATTTAGTTTAATAATAAAAACCAAAATCATTTATCTCATAAAAATATGATAAAAAATCCTTCTCTTTTAAAAACAACAAAAAATATATAAAAAATTAAATCAATCAGAAATTGATATTATTTTAAAAACATATTTAATACTTAAAAATATTATTGATAAAATTAACATATATGATAGAGGTAAAATTCTTTCTTGTGGTAAACTCTAAAAACATACTTTTGAACTTTGGTAAAAAAAAGTTCAAAAAAGTTCAAAAAAGACTCATATATAAATCATTAAAAATATTTGTGTTAAAACCATTGAAAATAAATTAATATATGGTTAGATATAAAATTATAAACAATATTTATTTATAAACCATAACATTGTATATTTATTTTAAATAAATGTATATGAAATAGAATCAGTTTAAAACATTTTAAAACAATTATTTAATGGAAAATCCCTCACATCGTCTTCTGAATTACCACATATGTATTTTAATTTTCTGAATAATAAACTAATATTAATTATAAAATTGATTAATTAAAATTTTTATTTTCATTACATTACCATTTTTTCTTTTATGTTATATATTATTGTTTTTTTGTAATTTACTAAATCAGTTAATCTTATGTTGAATGTTTTGAAGTTGTTTGGTCCATAATCTCCAAAATAAATTTTTTTGTGTTAACTATGGTCAAATAATCTAGTGATAAATAATATATATAACACTAAATGCATTATAGTTATCATTTTTACTCATTAAATATTATTTTAACACCATCCATTTATGGTGGTAATGAAAAATTAGATAGGTCATTCTTAGAGGCATTTGATTGTATCTTTGCATAAGAGAAATTTTTTTATAATGGATGAGAATTATATAATTAATATAAATAGTTAAACATATAATGTAACAATAACATTATAAATATCATATTTAGTTTTTAAACCATCTTTATGACCATCCATGAGAGAAAATAGTTAAAAATGAAATGTATCACTTTATTGAGAAGACCTTCTGTACATGAGCACAAACGATGTTTACTATTTCCAATGGATTGAGATGTGAAAAAAATATTATATTTATAGAATCTTAATTATTTCCTAAATATAATATATATTCATTAATTTCATCTTTATAACCATCTATATCATAAAATGATGAAAAATGAAATTCATTGCTGGATGGAGGAGGTTGTCCACACATATGCACAAGTGATGTTTTAATTTACCATACATCGAAAGTGGGGATTTAAATACTTATTACATAATCATAATAAATTTTTTACAATTTAGAGATATTGATTTTATTTTTTGGGATGGATAAAAAATATTTCAAGGATGAATAATAAGAAATAAATATGTAATAACTTAGTTAAGACATATAAATCTTTATTGGATATCATCCTTTATCTTGAACCTAAATCCATTTAAGATTAGTCTCTGGGTGATATAAGTATCAATAAGACATGGGGATGATATGTTTTTATGGATTTTGGTAAATATGTATTAATATATGGTTCCCAAAGTGTGTGAGTAAGGAGAAAGGATACCTTTTTTAATTAAGGAGAATAAAACTCTTGTAAATATTCAATGGTTTAAAATAATATAAAGTCATTTTAATTGGAATGTAATAACATTATAGACCAATTTTGATGATAGAATACTTTAAGGTTTACATTCACTCAAAAAAATTAAATTTAGAGATGTTTTTGGTTGATTTTCATTCTTATCTCTTAATTTTATTCCCTCATTAACCCTTTTTACCCTTATTGTGGTGGCTATATTATTAATATGTAAACATAATTTATTGAAAAAATGAATGATAAATTATTAAATAATTTAAATTTTATAATTACATATATGGAATCTATTTTACATGTTTCAATTTATATAGGGGTTAGAAATTAATTTTATTATAAGTGCACAAAATTCATAAAAAAGTTTTTACAAAAAAAAGTATTTTTATGTTTAAAACTGAACATTTATTCATTTAAGCTAGATAATCTTTTTAACTAGAGTTTTACACGAATGTATTGAATTATTGTTAAAAATTTAAGGTTATTTTAGGTTATAATCATTCCAAAACGAATCAAAAACTTCTAACCATTCTATTAAAAATAAAGAAAAAAAATTGTTTTTTATTAGATTAAAATATAAATTAGGATCCAAAAAGTCATGTGTGGGTTTAAAAATTAAATAGAATAGTTTTAAATGCTTAATTTTACTTAAGAAAAAATATTTTATCATGGATAAGTTTTTATTAATTAATAGATCATGTTTATTTTGTGATTTCTCCATAAACGTTATGGTATTTATAAAATCGATAATGCTCACTATTCATCCAAACATAAAATATTTTCCAAAAATACATAAAAACAATATTATATAAATTTCTTATGCTTATATCAAAAATTATTTTCATTTAATAAAATTAAAAATTAAAAATAAGAAATGTAAAATTTTATTATAACCATATAATTCATGGAAAATGTTTAGTTAGAATAAAACTATTTATATTTCAGTTGATAATTTACTTAAAATTATTCTTATAAATATTGATATAATAAATATAGTAATAAATATTAATAAGTCCTTAAATTAATTTGATATTAAATTTTCTATTTATTTATTATTCTTCTCTTATAAAATAAATTTGAACATCATAGTTTTATCCATTAATTAAACAAGAGAGGATATTTTCCCCTTATAGATTTATCTAATTTCCATGCCTCTTCTTCCATCATATGGTTCTTCCATAAATCCTTAAATAAGTGAATTATGTTATTATAAAACACATGTTCTATAATATCCCAACCCAACCCATTGACTTTGGATGGGTTGGATGTGATACAAGCCTTATGTAACATCCCCAAACACTAAATAAATAATGGAAACAAATGTAAATGGATTACCTAGAAATTATGGGATGATTTTCCAATTTTTCAACACAACCTATCAAGAAAAAATACAAATAATTGAACCATATATATCATGAATGGGTTTGTATAATACAACTCCAAAGACAATACCAAAAAACAATAATAAGAGGGTATCATCAAAAAAATAACAAAACATATCCAGAAATCCAAAGGATATCCTAATGTAGAAAATTCAATATGGAATCACTGTAAACACTCCATGAGAGAAACATCAAGATCTAAACATCCATCCGAATAAAGTTTCGACATTATGATTTAATAGATAATTAAAATATCTTTATTTTACATGTGTTATAAAGAACAACATATTTATTCACACCGAAGTGCATATATTGGGGTGAGTAATCCTACACAGTAGGATTTCCTCATGACACTTATCAAAACAAACAACTATCATCAAAAACATGTTTTCTTATAGTTTATAAAAATAATTAGGTTCTGATATCAAATTATTTTACTATATGAAATATTTTTTAATAAAAACAATTGAAATAAATCACCATGTTCATTCTTTACTTCCAAGTGGAATACCCATCCCTTGTTTCACACACACACACATATATGTTAATGATATATCCATACTCATTATTAAATTATCATCTTTTTATAAGTTTCCACAGGGCGATAAATCTTCATGTGCATCCATTCTGGAACAGGGTGCTACTTCTATACTAAAAAGTCATCATATAATAAAATATGAACACATGTAGTCATATATACCAAGACCATATCCCAAAACTCTTTTTACCAAACCCAAATCACTTATTAAATTTCACAGAAATAATACAATAATAATTTTATTCTCCAACCATTATAACAGGGATAAAACAAGGACCATTGTAATTTCATTTAAACAGAAGACATTTATAAATGAATAAGTACGTAATATATGAATTAAAGGAACCCATGATTCTCAAATTTATTTATAATAAGGGTTTTCATTGAAAATAATATTCTGATAATTTAAAAATATATGATGTTTAATTAGATAAATAATGGATTGAGAGAGAATCCACCTATATTCAATCAATCCCACCATAAAAGAAGAGATTAAAAACAACATCAATACCTATAATAAGCCTCCCAATATGATCTACAACTAACCAATATGATGATTTCCAAAGGATTACACTTGTTGAAAATATATATAATAAAATATAAATTTGGAAAATATGTCTATAAATGGTGATTTATGGTCCAAAAAATTAAATTCACTTCCAAAATGATCATACATAGATCCAAACCCCTCTGATAATAATAAATATGAAAAATGGTCATCTAAAAATATGTTAGATCATCACCACAACAAGGTTGGGTCCACCACGACATGGTTACTTTGATCACCTGACATCTAGGAGACATGACATGGATAACCAAAATTTCATGTTAAAAATACAGAGGGAATTTTAAGATCACCATTCCCAAGACAATAGTGTGGTAAGGCCTTTCTAGTAGTGTTTCATAGTCCATCTCCCATGGAACCATGACCCTGACCACAGCCAATAGCCAACCATTTTTACCTCCCTATTTTTCATAGGTAAAAACCCTGTACAACACACCCACCACCACATCATGGAGCTTCTTATATTGGAACCAAAAATCATATAAAATAACATCAAACTCTTTGAGAATCTCTCTAAATATCCCTGAACATGGAAAACCCCATACAAATGCTTAAAACACCATGATAAAAAGTAAGATACCTCAAACTAGGGGTGTAACAATCAGCCCTCCATAAGGATTTTCAAACTCTAAAATCTAGAAATTGTAATTTCCATGGAAATTCTTGGTCTATTGTTATGGCATAAATTCTTATCATTCACTTGTCTTTTCATAAATATGGCCATTATTCTATAAAACACTCATTGTATATATACTCATTCCACAAAAAAATTTATGTTTTCTAGCCAGAATATAAATCGGTACATGTATACTTTTTCATCTGATGTGAGAACTATGTGTTCTAATAAAAACACATGATCAGGATCAGTTTTAAACTTCTTAAATTATGATACATGAAATTCATTATGTGTGGAGATGAATTGTGGTGTTAAATCTAATCGATAATCTATGTCATCAATCTATCCAACATTTCAAAAGTGTTAATGTTCTAATGTTACAATTTTATATAATCACCCAAATGATTATTCCCCATCCTTTGAGAGACTTTTAAATACACATAATCTCCAACATCAAACTAAAATGGACAATGATGGAAATTCACATAAGATTTATGATGACTTTTAACTATATCAATCCATTTTTTGATCTTATAAACTTTATCAGTTGTCTTATAAACATTGATAGTAACCAATAACTATTTTTCTCTGGTTTATACCTAACCAACTTGAGACCAAAAAAGACCTAAATACAATACATATAAAAAATCCATATGTATCAGGGCCTAGTAACTGTTATTGTATGAGAAATCTAATAATGGTATATGATCTTCCCATGAGCCTCTAAAATCCCTAAAAAAATTGGATAATGACTTCTAATGCTTGAATTATTCAATATAATTACATATCTATTTTTATGATAATTCATTCTCATTATCAATTAGGTACCAAAAGTTTTTATGAAAGGTAAAATGAGGGTCACGGTAAAATGTGATCAAAATTAATATTCCATGAAACTTTTTGATGTTTTAAACATTGAGTTTTTCCATGTATTCAACCATATTAGATTCATTAATTGGGATGAAGTGAGCTGAATTTTTTTTTCTAATCCACAGTAACCCCTGTAAAATAATTTTTCTAAACCATTCATTAAAAAGTTACGAAAAATACATATCTTTGTTATGCGATTTCTATATCGGGATAGGTAAATATTATAACATACAGTTAGTCATTGGTTATAATCCGTAAAATAATGATAACTGAGGCATCTTGAGATATACTATTCCACTTTCATTTTTATATTTTCCTACTATAAATTTATTTGTAATGCTTTACACATATTTTGAAATCTAGGACGAATAAACCATTTTGAATGGTGGAATGAAGATAAACAATCTTTATATAAATTTAGTAGAACAACTATCTAATCATAAAAAAATCAACTAATGGAACTCTTTTACCATTTTCTTCCAATAATGGTCTTCCAACCATTGATTTTTGATTTCATGGTAAGATAGTACGGATATTAATATTGTACATCCTTAACATCCTCTACAAAATAAAGTTTGATGGTTACTCAAAACAAAGTTGTGAATTAATTTTTATAAATGAAATGCTAAAACATAGGAGAAATAATATCCACCAATTTCCACTAATCATGATCTCTTATGTCCAATTGATTATATAACTTGTGAAATAATTCACAAAACACATAATTCTCTTTTCTCGGTGTATAATCCCAGTCCATGTTATAGATATAGAGATATTTTGTTCATCGTTATTTCCTAATGTTAAAATTTCATTATGAAAAATTTGTTTCAAATGTTTATGTTTTATGAACATAGTTTATTTCTCACCAAATAAATAAATACACCTTATTTTTAAATCATGAACAACCACAACCAATTCATAGTCCTGGGTCAGATAATTCTTTTCATGAATTTGAAAATATCATGGATTATAGGATGCCATATGATCTCAAAAGTTGAGAACATAGAAGAATATTAATTAATATTCATTGTAATAATCCACTTAACACTTCACAGTTTATCGAAAAATAATAATTCATGTTAAAGTGAGTATAGCCTTAATCTCCAAAAAATCATTGAAAATCCTCACCAAAGTGTAATGGAGTTCCCTTTCTCATGAGAATTGTTATAAGGTATAAGGCTCATGAGAAGTATCAATTGAATTAATTTTAGTAACCAGATATGGCTAGAAAATTATGTATATCAAATAAATTATTTGACATTTTTATGAAAAAAAACATGAAACATTTGAGGACCTACTAATATTCATTTTTATGAGATGACATAGACAAGGAACTGAATTTTTTGTATCTAGAAATCACATTAATAAAATTTTATATATATTTAGTACGATTTTAAAATTCTCAACATAGTATATAAATATTCTTCATGTTATTTCTTTGTATGAGAATACAATAAAATTTCCTTAAAAAATACCATAATGAAAGATTCTATATATCATTGAATGACATGATTCATCAATTCCATGAAAACCTCAACTGCATTTGTAAGGACAAAGGGCATGACCACATATTCACAATGAATATAACAACACCAAAAATGTGTAATTAGTATATCCTCTATTATAAACTAAATTTAGTGATATCCAATGTGTATGTAAATTTTTTAGAACCATTGGGCTCCCTTCAATTGATCAAAAATGTCATAAATCTAAGGTAGTGGATATCTATTCCTTATCATTACCTGGTTTAGTTTACAATAATCAACATTGAGTCAAAAAGAAACCACTATCTTCTTGAAAAAAAACTAGAGCAACCCAAGGTGATGTTCTTGGTCTTATAAACCATTCACTTATAATTATTCAAATTATACATTCAATTACTTCAATACAGTTTCTTCCATTCTACATGATAGAAGTGACATTGGATTTGGACTTTGAAGAATATTCAAAAATTAACTCCTTACCTTTTAGCTGGTAAATTGATGAAATCTTTGATAACCATGTCAAATAGTGACTCAAAATTATAGAAAAAATCCAATCACAATTATGTTATTAGTCCCATAGGTTACTACTTCTAATTCATAATAAATAGTTCCAAACATTAATGTTAAAGGTCCTGATATTCATTCCTTCATATCACAATACCTATTAAATAAATGTATTATTCCATCAAGATATTTAAACTCTAATCATCATGGATAAAAATTGATTTTGTTCTTTAAAATGGTTAACCAATTCATTATCATGATGAATTCAAATAAATCCATGTCCAAAATAGATAGGTCCCAATAAAAATAAAATTCATGGATTTCATAAAACATTTAAGATATCTAAACCCCCAATAGTCTTGTTAGCTGAGATGTGTTTAGATACTCATCATGTGTGGAATCATCTTAATATTCAATCTTATTTGATCAATGATATGTGAATCAAAAAAAGAGTGGATTCACTTGTAATGAATATAACTTTCATATGTTTCGAGTCAAGTAGAGTGGTGTCACATAAAATTGAAGGACCTGCTTTTTCTTCCATGATTATTTTCCTAGAATGATATAAGTACTTACTCACTCCTTGTTTTCATTACTTCACTATTATTGTTTCACTGTTTGAGTTGTTGATGTGTTTCTAGAACCACCATGGTTCAGTTAGTTTCAGTGATGATATATGTTCTTGTGTGATCATCTAATTGATGCCTAAGATATCTAAGAGACATGATATGTATTTATAATAATATACAATGTATTTTTAGGGAAATAACTCTAGAAATTTACCATAATATTATGGGTGTGACATGATCTCGGTGGAGTTGTACTATCTTTCTTAATATACCCAGGTGAACCACATTAGAAACAATAATCCTTGTTACTAAGTATTGGAATAAAATTAACCGGTCCGTCATCTTGATTCTATGATTCTCTATCACCTTGGAATTTTGTATCCCTATTTACCTTTGTTCCATCATTTTAGTTCCCACTTATTCCCATGTTGCCAAAAAAAATTCCTCCCATCATATTACTTATAATATCCATTTATTTCATCATTGATATGTTAATAATATCTATATTATTAAAAATATAGATAACAGATATCTTATGATTAATTTTTATTCATATTCTTTACATTAATATGAAAATGTTTAGGGATTCACTAGCAACAAAATCTAGAGAAAAATGAACTATGTTCATAAATATTTTTGTATACTCCACCACTAATATATTTTATTTATTAAGTTTGAAGAATTATATCATTATAGATATCTTAAAGGGGTAAAAGGATAATTTTTTTGAACATTTATTTGAATCCTTAAAATATAAGGAATTGATTTCATTTATCTTAGACAGCTAAATCCTGCAATTGGAAAGAAGGATCCCCCAGTATATATTCCCCTAAAATTAAATTTAAATCAACTAGGGTTCAAGGAAAATCAAAAAAATTGTACATTATATTAATCCATACATTTACCCTTTTAGGTTTCATATCCACCCAAAATATTGGTGGATTCAATTTCTAAAAATCATATAATTATACACTTTTTTTGGTTATGTATTTTTTATTTCCCTTATCGATATCATTAAAAGATTGAAAAATGTTTTAAATACATTTTCAGTTCACATAGGGTTCAGTTGAAACCAAATTCTCAGTTACCTCCAATAGTGGGTTCCTAGGTTTCTTAGATGGTATCGTTTCTCTATTAAAAAAATACACCACTTAGTTATCACACACTTGAAACTAAAGGCCTATAATATTTCAAATCATCAAAGAAGAATCATAATAACAAATTTCCAAGAATCCTTAAATAGAATGAGATTAATTAACTTCTGGTGGGAGGTATTATTTCTAATTTATCATATGATACACTTGTTGGATAAACTCATTAAGATGAGATAAAAAGTCTCCATGGGTATAAAACCATTTTCAACTTGGACCTCTAGAGTAACTTTAAGTTCAACCTAATTATAGTTGATATTTTTTATTCTATACAATTCATGTTCTAAAATTAACTATCTCATTGATACCATCCTAATATAAGGGATCTACCAAGACTGGTATCATTCGTAATATACCTATAAAACTCATTTTACTAGTTCAGGACGAAAGGTCAAAAGACATTAGTTGATGCCCTTAAGACACCAAATGATGGAAATAAATTCTAAGTGAATACCTAAACAATGAGGTAAGATTTTCAATTATCTTAATAAAACTTGTCTAGAAATAAATATAAGTAACCAAACTAACCTACAATGAAGGAGTAATTAAATAAAACTCAAAAAAATCATATAATATAAAAATATAAGATTAGTAGTGGAAAAGTATTAAATTGAAATTCAATAATTATAATAGGTGTCCTGATGTAGCAACACTGATGTGGTATCACTACCACCACACTATAAGACAGTCTCCAACCTCCAAATATCCATCATGAAGAAGTAGCATCATGATTCTCTACTAGTGAAATATGAGACCTTACCATTACCTATGTGTGAAAAAATCATATACATACACACTAAAGTGATTATTCATGAATTTAGTAATCATACCCACTGAGATTTCCCCCAAGAGACTTCCCAACACAATCCAATAGGACAAGAAACAAGTTGGCTTGCTGTTTATATAAAACATAACGTGATAATATCATATTAGTTTACCATAATATATATATTTTAAGATAAATAATTAAACCACATCACATTTTTCATTATTTACTTCCACATGGAATACACATCGCATGTTTCATAGGCACACATAAACACACATGTATGTTGAATGGTTGATCTATACTCAAGATTGGTTTCTCATCCTTCACCAAATCCTTACAAGGTGAAAAAATACCATGTGCCACTAGTCTAGAACCAAACACGAAGTCTTTACCAACAAGGAATGATATAATGTAATATGAGAAAACCCCTTTCATGTATTCCAAGACCATATTATATAATTATTTTCACCAAAACAAAAACATTTCATAAATTTTAAGAAAACATTAAAACATTTATTTTATTCTCAAACCATTCAAATGATGATTTCTAAAGGGTCGATAATATTTCATTGAAACATAATCCATTTTACAAAAAATAAGTGTGTCATATATGAATCTATAGAACCCATGATTTTCAAATACATTTATAATAAGGGGTTTTATTGAAAATATCAGTAAGATACTTTTCAAATATGGGAATATCATTTCTTTAAATAATGGAGTGATAGAGAATCAACCTACATCAAGTAAATTTCACAAGACAATGAGATAGGTATAATGACTAGAACATTAATAATCAGCCTCTTAAAAATATGAATAACAAACTAGTAAGAAGATGTCCAAGGGCTCATCCAAAATCTACATATAAGAATAACCTAGAAAAGAGTTAATCGGAACAAAATAAGATGCCATTTCAAGTAAAATAATGCATTAAATTTAGTCAAAAATATATTTCACATTGATAAAAAACCTACCACCACAAATTAGTGCATGAAATGGTTGTTTCAAAATTTGTTTGACTACCAACATAACCTACTAGGGACTATGAAAGTGTGGTGCCTTTTATCGCCTAAAATTCAGGAGGCTTGAGATGGCTATCCACTATGTAATTTTTCAAATAAATAGTCAGTTGAAGGATCAACACACCCTAGACCATGGAATAATGAAGCCTATCAGGAAGTGTTTCACAATAGGACTCCTTGGGTGACATCACCCTGACTATACCCAATGGCTGACCATTACTCCCTCCTTGTATTTCACAACAACACACCCAACAGAACATTCCACCACCACGACATGGGTTTTTTAGTGGTGGACCTAGAAATGAAAAAATATACTACCAAACTCTCTATGTAAAACCCCAAATCTCTCTAAACTTGAGAAAACCCATACTACGACTTAAAAATCGAGAATAAAATGAAATATACTCTAACCCAGGGCTGCTTAATCCTTTATGTGATTTTGAATTTGAATTGGATATTTTTCATAGTAAATATTATCATCCAACTGAACTACATCAAGAATCAAAATAAAAACAACTCACTAGGTATATATTACATTAACAATAAGACATTAAAAAAATCATGTACCTGAGATAAACTTATAAATAAGGCTACTTAAAAAGTAATTGACCCAATTTTACTAGAACATAATATGGGCCAATAAATGATGAGCCTAATTTTCCATTCCTAAAAACTACATCATAGTGGGATAATGAGAACTTTTAAGAAAAACATGATCCCATACCCCAAATGAGAGATCCTTTCTCTGGTTATCTATATAACTATTAGAGATTCTCTAATTTTCCCCCATATGGTATTGAATCATCATTATCTTCTCTACCATCTCTTCTACTAATTCTAATCCTAGATCATTTCTATCATTGGCCTCATCCCAATATTCTATAGTTCAACACTATTTTCTATATAATGAATAAAATTATTCCATCAATACACTCTAATAGAAATAGTTATTATAAAACATCATCTTCTAAAATATTATGATCCAAATTTTCCTAGTAATCTAGTAAATAATATTTGAGAAAATCCTCTAATGAATGAATTATTTATTCCAACCGTCCATCATATTGAGAATGAAAACATATATGGAATTTTAGTTTAGTACCAAATGAAATTTTATTTCCTGTTTATAAATTTAATCTCAATACATTAAAATGGTCAGATATAATGGAGATAAGAACACTAGGTATCTTTAATATCAGTTTAACATAATGTTTAAGAGGATATTCAAAAGACATGTTATCTCAAATATGTATAAAATTTGTAAATTTAGTAAAAAATAAACAATAACCCAAATAGTATTATTATCTTGAGATATATTTAATAATATCTCCATGAAATCCATGGATATATTCTTCTACATTCACTTGAGCATAGACAATGACTGAATCATCCCCTTCAATGATTGTTTTTGTGATTTAACCAGTTTATAATTCAAACATTTCATGGTAAAATCAGCAATATATTTATTCATTCATTCTCATAAAATATTAGTTCTTAAGTTCAATATGCATGTTTCACAACCAGGATGAACAAAAAATTGGGAGTTTTATACTTCACACAACAATTCATTTTTCAATTGAAAATCAATCATAAAATATAACATCTTTCTGTGTCTAAAAATATCATCCCTGTTAGTATTAATGTATGAAAATTTACCTTTCATAACCAATTCTACCTTCCATTACAACACATGGCTTTCATTATATGCTTTCATAATATATTTTGTTCTAAATATGATTATATTGATACTTGATCCAAAAGAATAAAGGTTTCTTCATAAAAAAAACATTCAATCTCATATTGATTAAAACATTAACTAAAGGATCGTATTCTAAATATTCCATGCTTAATAATTCCTTATATTTTGACTCAAGGCATCGAATACAAAGTTTGATTTACTAGGATTATAGTGAATTGTGCAATCATAATACTTTATTAGTTCCAGTATTTCATTAAATACATTTTCAATTATTTTTTAGTGATTATGTACTTTAAATTCTTATAATCCATATATATTTCACATATATCACCATATAAAATATTCCAATAAATGTTTCATGCAAAAAACGCATTTCCAAAAACAATATCAGGTTTTGGATAATTCTTCTCATGGGGTTTCAATTGGCATGATGCAAATACAATTACCTAATTGTCTAGAATCAAGACAAAACTAAGGCCCTTCAAGTAAGCATAACTATAATTAAAAAAAGTACCATTTATTGAAGAAAATGATAATATTTTAGAGAAATATTATTTTTAATTCCAAAAAATATTAATCATGTTCCATTTTCTAGATGAATTTATCTCCCTTATAAGTTAACATGGTCAGTAGGCTATACAACCTAGTAAATGTTTCAAAAAACAGTAGTGGTAAACCACAATATTAAAAAAAAATTGAATCTGAGTGACATATATAGGTATTTGGTCCTCTTTAACTACTTTATTTTTACAATAATCAATCATTATTTCATATTTAGAAACAATAACCCTAAATATATAAATATTTTACTACTAAAATTCAAATTTTATAAATTTTCAATTTAACTTTTTTTCTTTTAATCTTTAAAGATCAATTCTTATTTGTTTCTCATGTTGCTCGTAAATCATAGAATGCATCATAATTTTATCAAGTAAAACCACCAAAAATTATCAAAATAATTGTGGCAATATATATTTGTAATGTAACACCATGATATTATATATATATATATATATATATATATATATATATCTGTGTGTTTGTGTGTTCGATATGGTATATGAAATCAAACAAGGAGCCTAAATGAACCTTGAAATATTACTATTTAAATATGTTTGTTAATACTGAATAGTCAAATTGGGGAGTATGAATAGGACTAAATAAATCACTAAAATTATATTTTTTACACATGTATAAAATAAATTCCATGGTTTTAAATTGATTGAAAATGAGAATAAAAAACTACTTAAAATAAAAGAAATATTTTAAAAAAAACAATCTTTATAGGTGAAATGTTTTTTATCAAAATAAGTTAAATTAATCAATATTTGTAAAAAAGGCTTAATGAAATTTTTATATTACTAATTTAATCAAATGTTATATCATTCATCTAATAATTTTACAAGGCATAGAATAATAATAAATCTACTTTAATGCTTAAAACTGTATTTTTCTAAAATATGGTTTGTTGTGTTTTATCAACATATTTTAAAATTAATTTTTGATAATCTTAGAATTTTTATAAAAAAAATCACTTTATTTTTTTAATTAAAAATTATCATAGAGATAATTTTTGATAATTTCTTAAAAATATTAATTTTTCAATGAATAGTTAATCATACTAATTTTTATTAAAAAAATTCTTATCATTTAAATCATTTAGAAAGTTACTTTTTGTTTTAAAACAGTTTTAAAAGAAAAAATATATCAATTATATTATTATTAATCCAATTTAAATCATTTAAATCAATTTTGTGATGATTTTGATCTAAAAACATTTTTTAATTAAGGATACATTTTATTTTCAAAAAATATTTTCATTGCATTTGGGATTTTGATTCTAAATTATTATATTTAACATCTATGAATTTAATTTGAAAAAATTAATTCCATAAATAGAATATAAAAATAAATATTTTTTAATTTGTTGAACTTAATTTTTAGTCATTATAAATAGTAATGATAATAAATATTTATTACAATGGTAATGGTAAATTATTTATTTATGTTTATAAATAATATGATAAGGACTAAAAATGGGCTCTAAAATTTGCATTTATCCAATTGGGTGAATTTATTTTTAGCAGTTAGAATATACGGCCACCTAGTTCTGTATTTTGTATATTTATATCTTCAAAATACAAGAGTAAAATATAAAGAAAAAATTCCCATTTATTTTATTTAATATATATAATATGTTATGATAGGGATAACAACAACATTGGAATTGTAATAAATATTAACTTTGAAGATAAATTATTTTTTACCATGGAAGTTTATTTCTAGTTTTTAGTGATAAAATAATTAAGTTAAACTTTTTTGAAACTATAACACAATATTGAATTATTTAAAAGAAAAATTAAATAAATTATTTTAGAGTTATTAAATATAATATAAATTTAATAAATTATGGTGTTACATTAATTTATTAAAAAAATTCATATAGTTTTTAATTAAATATATTTTAATTCCTTTTCTTTCACATTATTTTCAATATCAAATTAAATAAATGGTTTCAAATATTACATTAATGATATTTTATATTGAATAATATTTAATAAAACATTTAAAATTCCAAAACCTTCTATATTTTGAAACATTATTTTTATACTGCTTAAAATATCAACCATGTTCAATTTATTATCCAATTTTTATTTTTATAATGACTATATTTACCCATAAAGAGTAAAACAAATCAAAATATTTGTCAAAAATATGGTTAACAACGGATAAAACCAAAATATAAGGATGAAAACCATCAATTAAAATGGTAAAAAATTTATTATATGATATTATCGATAACCATAATCATCCAATATTTTATTTATTTTAGTTTTTATCATTTTTAATTTGAATATAATTTTATATTAATCTAATACTTTAACAAATTCTAAAAGTGTGCATCCCCTCACTTATAAAATGGAACCACATTTATTATTTTATTCATAGTTCATATACTATTCATAGGCCATTAAATCACTAAATCCCTTCCATGTATCCCTCCCAACATCCTAGAGGCCATTTTTTAACATAAATTCAATCTAGTAAGGCTTTAGGTATAATCTTAAAGAAATTGTTTGAAGAATATGTATAGTTTTTAACCGAATGTTTTTATTTCATTTATTCTTACACCTCCTTAAATTATTATTCAACCATGATGATATAATATTGATATTATCCTCCATATACTCAGAAGTTATTATGTAAATATAATAACATACACCTATCTATACATCCTTCAAATGGTAAATTAAACCATCGTTCATGTGTACAATGGACTATCACCTCAAAAACCTATATAGATCAATTTCCATAATCAACAGTCATGTCTATTTATCATGATTTATTATATATATATATATATGAGTTTATTTAAATATTAATAATTCTATAAAAGTAATATATCAAATATTTTATCACCTTTCCGCTCATTGAAATATGATAATGTAGTTCAAGGATACGTGTGGATTACCACATCCACGAAGCGATGTGATTCATTTTTCATTTTTGAATCACATGTATAGTATATATAATTAAATTTAAATATAAAATATAAAATTTATGACATAATATTAATTTTATAAATATTAAATACCTATTACAATATTTCTAGTATGATCATGGAAAATTTGAAATGTTACTCATGCGTATGAGCGGCCTATCGTCTCTAGGGTTGAAATGTAGTTCATTTTTCATTACAATATTTCATATTTTGTTTTAAGAACCATAATTGATTTATAAAAATATAAAATTATTTAATAATTATTATTCTTTAGATTATTATATAATGACCCCATCGACCATATATAAGAAACCAAAGGCATTGTGGAGTTATGATCCCAATATCATCCAAATGACCAACGTGAACTTAAATGATTATATAATTGAAAATAACATGATAAAAAAATATAAAATGGATATTATGACATAAAATTTTTATTAAGTATGAAAATAATTAATATAATTTTACTCCTCATGTTGATAAACAATATAAGTGACAAATCAAACTCATTGTAAGGAACATTAATTAAAAAAATCATTATCTAAAGATTCCCTTCAAACTATTTTTCTTCCATGCACAAGTTATTCTAGATGCTTTGGGAAAACTTTTAAGTATGTGTTAATGTATAATAAGGGAAATATTTTACTATATTTTACTTTTATTACAATGATTTAAAAAATGAATCATTGTAATATTTCATGTAAGTGACACTTTATATTAAAAACCTCTTTTAAAATGTTTTAATGATTTATTTTATAAATGGTTTTCTTATATTTAAATATTATTAAAATTATTTTATTAATAAATTTATATAGACATAAATAAATTGAAAAATAAGTTTTATTCCAATATTTTCTTTCATTAAAAATGAATGTTTTTAATATTTTTATAAAAACATTTTGACATTATTTACGAGATTAAAGGAATATTTTATTTTACTAGATTCATAATAATTATTTAATATTTTAATTTCTTTATAAAATTATTTTATTTTATAAAATAAAAAACATATTTCCCCTCATTTTATGTATTTCAAAAAATGGGTTATAAATGGAATGTATATTGTGATTAATAGATATTTTTTTGCATATAGTTGTAAGGAATATTTTTGAACCACCCTTTTCCTTCTGGTTTTGACATCTCTCCCTATAAGTCACTTTCTCTCACTCTTTAGTGTTACGGAGTGATTATAAATTATATATATGTGTCTCTCACATATACACCAAAATTAAACTACCTTCCTTTTATGGGGTTATATATGCCTTATGATCACTTTTGAGATGCTTTCTTTAAGAAATATATTTTTATTATTTTATGAGAAAAGATTATACAACCCATTTTCTTACCATGGGTAAATATTATACTTCTTCCTTATGATTGATTTAAATTTTGTGTAAATCATAATAATAATTATATTATGATGAGATTTCTCATATATTACTTCAATGCATTGAGTAATGTTTTTAACTCATGAGATGTTTTGTATGGGGTTAGAGAGTAAACCTAATCCACTATGGGAATATTTCCACCATGTGATTTTGTATTAGTAGTTATCCTTGAGTTTTTTTATGTTATATTTTGTGTTGCTTTCATATTTCTTATGTTTTCATTTTCTTACAACACCTTGTTCTTTATGTTAAGCTTCCATGTGATTTCTCACGATCCTTATCTATTATGAAATCATGTTATACCTTTTACTCACATGTTATGTTTACTTACATTATTTAATTCATTACTAAGGTTCTCAACCCACATACAAAAATGTTTTCTCTAGGCTTTACGGATGGGTTGAGAAAATTATTAGGTCAATATAAAAATTGTGAAGGTGATTCTTGAAAAGAAATCATTTTATATTATAAACTTTGCTTAAAAATGGATACCTTGTGAAAGTGACCACTTTATAATGTAATGTATATTTATGTAAGGGTGATGATTTAATTTTATAAAACCCTAGACCATAAATATCATCAAATTTATGTCACTGAATTCTTAAAATAAAACTATATATTATTTAATATTCAAGGATGAATACTGATAGTTGATATTAGAGGGTTGCTAGAAATCTATAGAGATTATGATGTTTCCATTTGAGGTCAACTTTAGAGTTATGTATACCATCATAAGTTTATAAGTTTATGGTTCATATTATTTTCAAAGTCTTAGACACCATTTTTTATGTTTAATGTGATGAGATTTTTTTTAGGAATAATGGTTTATTTTGTTTTAGAATCATAAATTATTTTAATATGGATATTTAGTGATTTATATTATTTGTGGAAATGATTATCATATCACAGATATTATATGATAATGTAATATATATATATTTTATAATATATTAAAATAGGTTTATGTTATTTTGAGATAAATTTAAAATATATATTAGAATAATTAATAAGTAATAAATTAATTCTAATATTTAGATTTCAATATTAGTATAAAATATTCTGATGAATATTATGTTTAGTTATTTATCAAATGATCTAGGTTGAACTTCATCTATTGTTGTTAAGGATTTAGTGAATAATTTTCTATTTCTTGATATGATATTTAATTCATTTTTAGAATTATCTTATACAAGACATATCTATTTTGGTTAATGACTAAAGATAGGAGGGATAGATTTTTGTAATTATGTGGATTATTTTAGCCCTTAGAATTGATTTTATTACTCCATGCATAAATATTTTATCTTGAATAGTCATTGTTGGGAGAAAAAGTTTAGTTTCTGTTGTAAGCTGATTAAAGGATGAAATTATACATATAATGTAAGTATATTTCCTTATATTCTTTTTATATATAGTAATGTAATTCCTCAAATCTAAGATGTGTATCTTTAAATAAATATTTTATCATATTACCTACATTTTTTATGAACTGATGGTAATTTTTACACCTCATCGGTTTATGGTTTTGTGTTCATTAAATTCATCTTAAAAATTAAATTTTTGGTTATCAATTGTCTATATCATTCCATAATTATTTCGAAATTACGGTTTTCTTGATGTCCATATATTCACTTTACACCAAATTTATCTTATTTAGAAACATAGTAATGTGATGACCTTCATATTTCTTTTTCCCTCTTTTCAAAATGAATTCTTATTAACCCTTTTTGCAATTTGGGATTTCAAAAAATGTATTTTTATATATAAAAACCTTGTTTATGTATATTGATTTTAAATTCTAGGATACAATTTATTGAAGTGGAAATAATATAACACCCTAATATTTATAAAAAACAATTTTTGGTAGCATATATGAAACAAAAAAACCAACACTAGATGAAACATGAAATTGTACTATTAAAATATAAATATTATAAATCAAATATTGAATTATAGGTTATGGATAGGTATAATTAAATTATAAAAATATATTTTTACACATATAAAAATAAATTCATTGGTTATAAAATGATTCCAAATGAAAAAAAAACATTTCAATATAAAAGAAATGTTTTTCTAAAAAATAGTCTTTTTGCACGCAATGTGTTTTTTTATAAAGAAATTAAATTAATCATTTTTAATAAGTGGTTCTAATTAAATTTAAATATTCCATATTAATTTTTTAGATAAATTGGTAAAAAGTATCTTATGACAATGTCACCAAAAGAAAGAAAAAGATAATCTTTTGATGAATATTGAAAAAAAAGTTTTTTCTTAAAAATTTATTTTTCATTTAAATTATTAAAACTATTAAATTATGATTAAAATTGTCTTAAAAGTAAAATTACATCAATTAAATTATTATTAATACTGTTTAAATCATTGGAATAAATATAATTTTTAATTTTGATATAAAATTATTCTATACTTAATGGACCATTTTCATTGGATACCCACATTTCACCGCGTCTGAAGTTCTAATTCTAATTTAAATTATGAAAATTATATTAATTGAATTTATTTTAATGTATTACATATTTTAAATAATAATTATTAATATTATATAACATAGGAAAATTAATTTTTCTTTATTGTGAACTGTAAGTATATTAAATATTTATTACCATAGTAAGGGTAAATCATGTGATTAAGGTTAAAAATAATATAACAAGAACTAAAAATTGATAGTAACACTTGGGTTCATTCTATTGGATGAGTTAAGTGTGACCAATTCCATCCAAGTATCTAATATATGGCCACTTGGTTCCCTATATTTATTTATTTTGTACTTTATAATATTTGAGTAAAAGATAAAGAAAAAATGACACTTTCTTTCTTTTAATATCAATAATATCATGAGATAGTGAAAAAGAATTTATGTTAAGTATTAAATATTAATTTTAAATAGAAATTATTTATTTATCATGTTAATTTATTTATAATATTCATATATGTAATAATCTTCTAAATTTCTTGTACAGTGTTGGCGTAAAAAATTATTTTATTTAATAGAAAAATAAAATAAATGATCTTAAATTTTTTTAAAGTAATAAAAATTGGATGAATTACTGTTTTAAATAATTTTTTTAGTTAAATAAAAACTTTTAGAGAGATTTCAATATAATATATTAAAATCTCATTTCTAACATTTTAAGTAAAATTATATTAATATTTCCAAAAATAAAAATAATGGTATTTTATAAATAGTAATATTATATTATATGATTTAAAATTCAATAAAATTCTATAATTGTCCATGTTATTATTATATGGTTAGAAATATAAATTATATTCTATTTATTTCCCAGTTTTACTTTTATAATAACTATCGTGACCCCTAAATCGTAAAAACATTTTTATTGCGGTAATTTTTTTTAAAAAAAGGAAACCACATGTTAAAATCCATATATAAGGGTTAAAACGTCCCCTAAACATCATACATTTTTTGGATAATATAATTTGGACCCATAATATTACTATATTCTAGTTATTTTAGTTGGAATCCATTTTAATTTGAAATTAATGTATAATAATTTAATACTTTAATGGATTATAAAACTTCCCCTCCCCGACTTATAAAAGGGAAGATACTCTCATTTTCTATTTACAAATAAAAATATTTTTATCAGGAAATTATTTCATATATACATTCTTTAAATATTTAATAACATCATATATTCGTTTATTTTATCATAACTCTAATCTTGAAAGGATTTAGGTATAATCTTAAAGAGGTTGCTCGAAGAAGATGTATACTTCTTAACTGAATGTTTTTGTATTATTTCATATTCCACATCATTAACATATTATTCAAAAATTATAATATAGTAACATTATTATCTCCCATATAATGGGATGTTGTTATTTTAATGTAATAACATACATCCATATCCACTTACATCAAATGGGATGTGAAATCATCTTTCATCTGTACATTGGACTACCATAACACGAACCTATGTAGTTTGTCTTCTATCATGACATCTCATAGTTATTTATGATGATGTATTTAATGTATATATATTACATTAATGTCATATTTAACATTTTTTAACAGTTATATATTATATTTTCTGAAATTTACATTCATTGAAAGATGATAACATCGATTGTGCATACGTATAGATTACCACCTCCACAAAGCGATGTGATTCATTTTTCATTACCACACCACATAGATGGTATATATAAGTGTATCTAAAGAAATAATATTATATTTATGATATATTAGTAATTATTAATTTTTAAAATAACACTTAACTTCTTTTCATCATGATCATTCAAAAAATGAAATGTTACTCATGCGTGTATATGGACTACTATCTCAATGATTGTAACGTAGTTAATTTTTCATAACCATATTTTAGAGTCTATTTTAAAACATATAATTGATATAAAAAATATAATTTTATCATGATTATTATTCTAGAGATGATTAAAAAATGACCTCATTGATCATAATAAAACTACTGAAGTCATTTTTGGAATTATGATCCAAGTATAATCAAAATGGATGACATGAACATAAATGATTAAGTAATTAAAAATACAATCATAATAAATAAATAAAAATTTATAATAAATTTTAAAAAATAAATTAATATATAAAATAAATAAAATAATTTTATTATTTATTATGATAAAAAATATATGTGATGACACAGACTCAATGTAAGGGACTTTATTATAAAAAAGCACATTTTAATGTTTTCCTTCCAACTCTTTTTATTTCAAATCCATTTTCTTTAAAATGATTCAGAAAAAAAATTTATTTATGATTTAATGGATAATAAATTTCATTTTCCACTATAATTTACTTTATATTAATTCTTTCAAAAATGAATCCATTTATGGTTTCACATACGGGAAACCACACATTAAAAAACTCATTTTAAATGTTTTAAAATGTTTTCTTGTAAATAATTATTTTCCATGTCCAAATTGTGAATATTATTTTATTAGTGAAATGATAAGGACATATATTAATTATAATGGAAATTTTATTTGATTTTTTTACGTTCTCTTGGAGGCTTTCAAAATTACTCTTATTGTGTATTTTTAACTAAGAATTTGGACATTCATTATAAAAGAAAAAAGGATAGTTTTATTTTTCCACCACTAAAACAATTATTTATTATTTTGATTTCACTAAAAGATTAATTTTTTTCTTAAATCAAAACCGCTATTTCCTATTATTATAAGTATTTTTAAAAAGGGTTTTAAATAGAATGGATATTATAATATATGAAAATTATTATCTTATGGTTGAATGGGATCTTTACTAAACATCCTTTTTTCTTTGGGTTATGAAATTTTACTCTCTAAGTCATATTATCTATCTATAATTATTTAGAATGATTATATTATATATATATATATATATATATAATTATTCATCACAAATATATACTTATATTATTATATTTTCATTAGATAGGGTAATACACATCATTACTCATGATTCTTCTATTTTATGATATGTTTTTATAACATTGACACACATATTATGTTTCTTTGTCATTTTCAATATATTATTGAGATTTTGTGCTCACACCATGTTTTTAAATTCTTTCCATATGTTTTTAACAATTTTTAGTGAAAAGGATGATGTCATGATGAGAATTGTGAATATATGTCTACAAAATAAAACCTATTATATCAAAAAAAACTATTATGTGGTAAAAACTTAAACTAAGTGAAAGTGACCAATTTTTAAATTATTGTTTTTTTATGTAAGGTTGATAGCCTAATTCTGTAAAACTCTAAACCATAAGTATCCACATATATGATAAATAATTCTTGAATTAAAACTCAATATTATTTAATGTTTATGGCTAGGAAATTAATCATAAGATCCCTATATACAGTGGGGGGTATTTTGTAACACGAAAATAATAAACAAAAAATAAAAATGGGCATGCCTAGTATGAAAATCCATCATTAGGATTCCATTCTCTTTCACTTTCAGCTGGTCATACCTAGATCTAAGATCATTATGTGAAAAATAATGAGCATCCTAGATATAATCAATCAATTCTTCGATATGAATTAATAAGTACATATTCTTAATAGTAACGTTATTGAATTTTCTATATTCAATTCAAATCCTTAAAGATCCATCATCCTTCTTAATAAAAAAATAGGATCACATTAAGGTGAAGTTTTAAAGAGGATGAAATCCTTATCAATAAATTATTTTAACTATATTTATAATTTAAAGTTCTCCCTTGGTTTGATTCTATGAGGAGGATTTAGAATAGGATTATAATTGGTAACTATGTAAACCGTAAATTCAACCTCATAATCACAAATAACACCTAAAAACCATTATGATATATAACCCAAGAATTCTTTTACATAATCATAACACTAAACTAAATAATTAATTTCATTTTTCTGACATGTTAAATATAATTTCACCACCATCCTTAACCAATTTCATATCTTCATTAAATTTCTTCATATATATTAATTCATTCTTATATACAAATTGAATTGCACTATAAAAAGTAAAAAATACTTCTTTGACTTTGTAATCTTTCATAAAATGATAAACCCAAAACAAATGCATACCCAGAATGATATAAAAATTCACCAAAATTATGAAATAATATTTATAGGAACCCCAATTCGAGATATAATAATCGGAAGTTTCCATAAATCTATAGTAAATTCATAATTAAATAATATGATGTTATAAAAAAATTATCCATTAATTTTGGTGATATTTCCATTTTACTAGAAAATTCCCAAAAATAAAATAATTTTTATATATTGAACCATAAAAGACATTAGAATAATATAAATAAATAAGTAATGTACATGTCAACACTTCATTGGATGGTCCATAATTTATAGAGGTAGTAGAAAATTTCTTTGTGATACCCTTATTCCTATGCTCTTGATGATTCTCATCCTTTAAGATTTTTTGAAAAAATATTAGCATAATTCCCCATATCATTATAATTAAAATATTTTATCGTTAGATCATAATATTGAGCTAACCATTACTATTTTTCTTTTATTTATAGTCATAGACCATATATCCTAACGTACCAATTTAGTAAATCTTTCCAAACATAATTATTCATCTCCCATAATGGTTCTATCAATATTTATCATAAGTGGGAATCTTAATTTTCAATCATTTATATCTATTTTATATATTCTTCCCTAATTATTACCACCTATATCGCTTATTATCTTTATTGATATAGAAGGAAAAATACATATCAACCTAATAATGACATAAAACAATACCCTCATAAGTTATAAACTCCTGAGTAACCAAATACATTCCCAAATATTGTTACAATACTGGGTAAAACCAATAAATTTTACTATCATGGCCTAGAAAAAAATTAATTTCTTTTCCAGATAGTTTAGTAATATTTTCTACACAGGCGACAACAGATTATTCCTATCTTTTTTTAAATGACTATAAATTTATTATTATAATTCATACGAGTTTCTAACAATATTTCTAAAGAAAAATATCCTTAAATTTCATTCATTACATGACATCAATCCCATCATTTTTCTTGGTATAATTAATTTGATACCACTAGTGATCCATTTTTTATTAAAAATTATAAATGGAACAAGTTACAATATAATGTTCTGAAAAAACCCAAAACTTTTAATTTCACCTCCAAATAATAGATTTTTTCCGTCAGCTACCACTAGTTATAAAAATCCAAAAAAACTAGAGGTTTTTTTCATGAAATTTTAAACTATAGACAAGTTCCTCTATAGGGAATCTAGTCACTCACTTCCATTAGTACCACCATAAATAGCCTACACCAACTGAGTTAACATTTCCAAAAACTATCATTCTCAAATTCAATCCATTTTAGGTCACTCATTCTATAGGATATCGTTCTCTCATTTCTTTTCTACAACCTTTACATTGATTAATTTATGGAACAATATTCTTAATAGACATAGATTATAATATTAAACAGATAAATCCATAAAATATTTCCCATGATTATATAATAATAAATTTAAATCACTTAAAATTTTCTTTTGGCATCATCCTAACATCTAATGGTATCTAAACCATTTTTCTAATACCATCTATAAAATCTCATAATATATTCCACATATTTATATTTTATTTTCAATAATGTTTTATTTTTTTTATATTTCTATCCATTATATAGTTTTAGATAATTATAAAAACCATTACATAATTAAGAGGAAATTTCTATACATTATACATTTTTTCACAAAAAATGTTCTTTTGTTTACACTACTATTTAATTTATGAAACTATTTAAACATTAAACAAATGTCATCATATTCATTTCTAAACCTTGTACCCATCTAAAGGCCTTATAAAATACATTTAAAGACCTTATATGTGAAAAAAAATCTTATTAAGGGATATGAAAATAGAGGGAACCTCTCAATCGAATAAAAACCACGAAAACCCATATAAGAGATTTCATTTTTACATAATAAAAATTGAGATCAAAATAATAATTTACTTACTCATGAGGTCAAATATAAATAAAAAATATTTCAAAAAAGATTGTATGAAATAATAATGGAAAAATAATAATAATGACACTGACCTGGGAAAACATGAGAACTCTTGAAAACTTTTCCTTGGAAAAAATTCAATTCACATTGGAGGATCAAAAATATTATTTTGGTCATGATTTCATTTTTTAAACTTATTAAATTAATATATATCTTTTAAAATAATAGGTATATGTAATAGAATGAGTGAAAAACATTTAAAATAGTATTTTAAATGAAAATCCCTTACCTTATATTCAAATTTTTTGTGGTTGTTTGTTAAATTCATAAATAATAAAATCACAGTAATAATCTAATTTATTAATATAAATTTTAATGTTAATTACATTATAACTATTCATTTTATTTCATTTTTATCATGTTTTATATAGCTACTAAACCATTTACGTTTATATTTAATGTTTGGAGTTCTTCTATTTAATATCCTCCAAAATAACATTGGTGTGTTTATTGTGTTAAAAGGTTCCATGGTTCCATCATATAAATAATCTGATAAGTGTTATAGTTATCAATTCTATACATTTAATATACTTTTAACACTATCCATGTAAGGTGGTAATGAAAAATGAGATATGTCATTCATAAAGATTTTACTTTTCATGTATGCATGTGTGACATTTTCATTTTTCTAATAGATGAAAAGAAATAGAAAATATAATGGTTTAAATTTATATAATCATAATAATATTATAAAAATAATTTTTATTCATTAAATTCATCTTTGTGACCATCCATGAGTTACAATAGTGAAAAACGAAATACATCGCCTTGTGGAGACACTAATTTGTATGTATGCACAAGAGGCATTCGCATTTCCCCATGAATAGAAGGTTAAGAAGGTAGATAACATATTATATTTGAAAATCATAATTATTCCATAAATAACATATATATTACTTAATTTCAACTATTTAACATTCCATTTTATGATGTGATGAAAATGAAATACATCACTTCTTGATGGTGGTAGTCTACATATACACTCGAGAAAGGTTCTCATTTCACATAGGAAGTAAAGAAAGTATAAAATTGATATTAAGTAATCATACTAACATTTAAGTATATTAAATATAATAATTTAATCATTTTATTATAGTTATATATATTTTAATGAGGATAATATGAAATTAACATGAAATACTTTGGTTAAGATTTATACCTCCTCCTTGGATATCATAATTTACTATACACCTTAAGAATTATGGGATTAGTTTTTTAGTGAGATAATTAATTCAAGGTAATGCATAAAATATTTGGGGAGAGATTTAAGTATATATAAATTTTTCTATTGTATTCTATGTGGTTTAGGAACTGAGGATTAGTGGATTAATTTTATAAGTGATGGGAGTGGAAGTCTTGTAAATATTGAATGTATGAAAATAATATGAAGTCATTTTCATGGGAAATTGGATTCAGTTTCTCCAATTTTCATTATTTTTATTATTAATGTATAATTACAATCTATAAATAAAATATATACATGTTTTAGATATATTTTATGCTTTATATCTCAGTTCACCCCCTTATTGACCATTTATACCATTATTATGGTGGCTACCTTTTTTACAATGGTAACTTAATTTTATGAAAAAAATAAATAAAATCAAACACATTAAATAATTGTTATTTATTTATTATAAATTATGAATAATTTTTAAAATATTAAATTTTTATAGGTAGTATAAATTAATTCAAATATAAGCTCACAAAGCACATAAAAACTATATTTCAAAAAAAAGTATTTTTATGAGTAAAATGATTTTATAATTATTTAAGATTAAAACACTTGAGTAGAGGTACTTCCCATAAATTTATTCATATATTATTAAATAAATTAAGGATAATTTACATTATAATAATTCAAAAAATTAATTTCACCTTCCAGACGCACTATTAAATGAAAAGACAGAAAATAGTTTCTTGTTGGATTAAAATATAACTTAACTTCAAGAAAGTAATGTGTGGGTTTCAAAATTAAAAATTATAGTTTTAAATTATTAATTTTACTCATTAAACACATATTAGTCTAGATAAAATTTATGAATTTTTAATTCATATTTATACCATGATGATTTCATATAATTTATGGTATTTTTTAAAACAAAATCACAACACACCCAAAATAAAGTATTATAAAAAATGGAAATAAATCACCCTAAAATAATTTTAAATCATTCTATCAAAAATTAATACTATTTAATAAAACATAAATTCTAAAATATATAAATCAAACATAACTCCCAGAAAACAATTTAGTTAAAATAAAACTATTTCTTTTTTATTACAAGTTTAAATAAGTTGTTGATTAAATATAACTCCATAAAATAAACACATGAATATGAATAGGAAATGATATTAATTTATTATTAACATTACCAAAGAATTCATAATGATACTATGTCCATAATAATAATCCATTAATAATAAATAAATAAATAAATAAACTTTCAGACTAAATAATCAGAGTACATAGAATCAATAAAGATATCCATGATTTTACTAGTGAATAATAAAATTGTATTGCATACACCTCACTGATCTCCCAATGGATCAATCATAAGAATATTAAATTAATGAAAATTTAATTCATGTAAGTATTTTTCTTCATCTATTAGGCTCACCTCTACCCCTGTATTAAATATATAACTGAAATATCCATTAAAAATGAGAAATTAGAAATATTTTTTTTAAACATGTGGCTATTTTTTATATTATCCAGGGTTTCCTAAAAACATGGAGAATTTAGAAATTTTTTAAAATGTGGAAATTTTTTAATTTATCTGTGTTTCTACAAAAATGTGGATAATTTATCCAAAATAATTAGTTTTATTTAAAAACATGCATAATATATTTCTGTATGGACTCAGAATTAACATTTAATTTTTTTTAAATATATGGGAATTTTATGAGTTCGTGAAAATTGACGGCACGTGATTCCGAGGCCCGGAGTGCTCGAAATAAATTTCTAAACTTTTATTTGGGAACGTTTAGTAAACGTGCAAGCCGGGTTTTCTAACTTTTTATCCTATGCTCGGAAATGAAATTCGAGGACACCATTGAACTCACAACATTGGTATTCTCTTAATTAAACCATCACTTCGACCACAGTGGGTCGGGAGTGAAAGATGGATTTTGAGTTTTTCGTGAAGGAATAAAATAAAATAAAATGGTGTAACCTTTTATTTTATTTTTCTTTGGAATTCCCCATGTGGATATTTAACATCTGGGGACCACCTGAACTAAAAACCTCCCATGAGAGGTTATAGAGGTGGGGACCCCCAAGCCTAACCTCCCATGAGAGGTTATGGTTGGGGGGACCACCTGAGGTTTAAAACGCCTTGAACTCCCTCATAAGTGTGGGGGAGCCTCTTAAACTTCCCCACCTAAATGGTTCCACCCCCTTAAATTTATTATTCTAACCTAGTTAATTAATTCATCCAATTTTAATTGTGTTCCAACAAACTAAATAATATATAACACAATCTATTATTTTGGGCTACTTGGCATTTTCGGGGAATTGAGGGTAAAGGCTTGGCATAGGAGAGAACTTTGGATACTTGGGAGAAAGCTCTCCAACGAAGAACATTGATGCACGAATTATTCCTTGGGACATCCTCCAATGTGGGACATCTTCAAACAATGTCTGTTATTTCCTCCTCTTGGACGTCAACAAGCAATCAAATGAGGTAGGGGTTTATTTGTGTTTGATTATTTGCAGGAAGTTGTTGGGTGGTTGTATGAAATTCTTCTCTCTTACAAGTTCTTGATTCAAAAATGGGGAACCACTTGCTACCACTCTAATGCAGAGGGGGTGGGCCAAACAAAAATGGCTTGACCCCTCCTCCATTCTTCCTTATTGTGTTCCTCGTGATAGAATAAGGTGGATTACACAACAACGACGAACGAAGAGAGAGACCGACTCAACCAACCGCCGGCAATGGCAAGGTGCCCCGCCGCCCCACGACTTAACCATTTGTGACCTCCGCGTCGGCCGCGGTCGGGCCGCCACCCTCCGCGTTCGAGCCGCCAGCCGCAGTCGGGCCGCATCCCCGCGTCCGATCCACCACCGCCCAGCGGCCGAGCTGTCCGTGGTCGGGCCACCACCCACGGCCTCACCGAGCCGCCCTGCTACTTCCGCCCTCCAGGCCGAGCCACCCCGGGCTGGGCCGAGCCGCCACACACCCTCGTGGAACCCCCCGGCTGAGACGGCTCACACGCTCAGCCCTCCTGGACGAGTCACCCTGGGCCGGGCCGAGCGAAGCCTCCCCATGCCCTCGTGGCACCCCTACGGCCAAGCCGCCATCCACGGTCGAGCCGACCCGCTTTCTCTGCCGCCCCATGGCACCTGTGGCCTCTATGGCCCCTTGAGGACCTCACGGTATGCCAGACCACCCAGCGTTCCATGCTGCAGCACGGTTCAGGACAAACCGAACTAATTCGACCCAGGATAGGTCTGTTCAGGTCGCTCTGACCAGGTCGGGCTGGACCGGGACCTGATATAAACCTATACTTTACTTGGACAATAACTTTGGCACCAGACGACTATTTGATAAACCGTCAGTGGCACTATAAATCTTGGAGCGAGATGATCCCTTTGAATATACCCCATTGGATTTTTGGGTAAAGTTGAGGTATAGTCGGTCTGGATTGAACACGAATCCAACCGGGCCCCCGGGACTAAAAGACTAATAACTCATAGACTTGGAATCTGATTGATGTGTCGTCTTTTTCTTTGAGACCCTTATGAGGTGGAATAACTTTGAGATACTTATTCTTGGGACTTCATGGTAGTTGGAGTATCAAATAGGGGCTTGGGGAGTGGACTCTCCCAGAGATGAGCAACCTAGTGCGGGAACCCAGTAGCTGGCTGTGACGAGAAGACCGAGTAGTGATCCTGTGTGGGTCAGCTCTTAGCGATCCTGTGTGGGTCAGCTCCTAGATATCCTATGTGGGTCTGCTTCTAGAGATCCTATGTGGTTCATATCCTAGTGATTCTTTGTGGGTCAGCTCCTAGAGATCCTGTGAGGGTCGGCTCCTATCAATCGTGTGTGGGTCAGCTCCTAGTGATCCTGTGTGGTTCAGTCCTAGAGATCCTGTGTGGGTCAGCTCCTAGAGATTCTGTGTGGGTCAGCAGTAGAGCCTTTTAAAGGACTAATATGATTTATTAGCTATAACTAATCATCTCTACAACTGTACTTAAGTTATACCTAGTGTGAACTGAGTTCATACCTATGTGGTACTTTCCTTATGGTAATACCTTGGTTGTATTCTTCTGTGTGGTGTACCTGTGTCGTACTTGACATTGTGGTTTTCCATTCTTTGTGGAACATTTGAGCTTTTAGATTTTGTGTTGGACCTTGTATTTCCTCAGGATTGAGATGGGTATACTTGATAACTAAGGTATATGTATGGGCATATACTAAAGTAGGGTTGGCAGTTGACTTCATTCTTTGAGGTTTATTCTATAGGGATTTGTGAGACATTGACGGTCTCGGGGTCCTTACTGTGTATCGTTATACAAACCCCTGCATGGGATACCCCCGCACTTCATTGTGTTTGGTGTAGACGACGGACATCACTCACTAGGGACCAGCGTACCCGAATTGGACGGTACCCAGAGGTGGACCATACGGTGTATCGGTACGCAGAGGAGACGAGTGGATGTAGAGTTCTAAGGAGGAGATATGTACCAACCCTTCAGGTAGGAACCTTGTAGGATGTTCCAGAAGCTACCTTTTTCTTTCTTCAGATGTATTGTATTTCAGTTGTACTTGTACCTTTACTATTGGGCTTGCATTCCGACCCCTTTTACTTTCAGCACTATTTTGGTTAAACAGTTTGATTGTGTTTGTATCTTTTTGTGTTCTTGGTTACTTGAGTTTATAGGTTATAAATGAAATTCCTTCCTAGTTTTAGGGAATATGCCTTTTGGTTCTAGTTTCCATTCCCTGACCTATGTAAGGCGGGCTTGGGTTAGTCACGGCATGGGCCCCGAGGGACGGGTTGTGACAAATTGGTATTAGAGGAGTCAGTTCTACCATAGATAATAGGAATCTGGTCTTTCTTTTAAGGGGAATAGTGTTAAGTGTAGGGAGTGTGGTTATCAGTTTAGGCAATCCAGTGTTGGTGCGGCGGCTGATGTATCCATACACCAGGACCCTGACTTCTGATTTCCGACTCGGTGCACAAAAAAACTGATTGCGGGTGTGTTTTCAAGAGTTTTCATTGTGAACTCTTTGAGTATGCTCACCAGGTATAACTTATTGAATGTGGTGAACCTGTTTCTTTTCAGGATGCCTCCACATAGATATCCAGCTAGGGTTCCGAGAGTATCATGCACTAACAGCACACCGAGTGATAAGGCCTCGATGCAGGGCCCTAATCCTATAGAGGCACCAACGGAGGCACGAGTGGTACCATTACCTGTTGGGCCACCGATGCCACCAGCCATAGTAGCAAAAGGTGCACACCTCTTGAGCGTGTTTTCTGAGTTCTAGCGTCAGTGGCCACCCAGGCTCTGGTGAGAGATGTACCCACAGTCAGCTGAGGATTGGTTGGAGGCTGTAGTGAGAGTCTTCTGACTGGAAGGGACACTGGAAGATCTCATGGTGATCCTTTCCACCAGCCTTCTACAGGAAGTAGTAGGCAGATGGTGGAGCTTGATACTCTAAGTTCACGATGAGGTGATGCTTCCCTGGGCAGATTTCGAGAGCCTGTTTTAGGAAGAGTTTGTTCCAGCAACTCTTCTCGCAGTGCGTATAAAGGAGCTTCTTCTTATGCAAAAGGGAAGAATGATTATAGCTCAGTATTCAGTGAGGTTTACTGACCTCTCATGGTACTCCACAGATATGGTGTGGGACCCATTCTTTAGGGCCTGAACCTTTGAGTATGTACTCAGGAGGGAGATCAGGGCTTCGATGATCTCACTCAGCATTCCAATGCAGGCGGGGGTGTAAGAGTGAGCCATCTTAGTGGAGAGTTTTCTTACTGATTAGTCCCCAGTAGCGAGACACACCACCAGTCATCACGTAGTAGAGTCTTCTGCAGCTGGAAGCAGACAGATGATGTAGAGGTCCAAAAGGACCATACCTACAGGTGGATGGCTGCAGTATTCAGGGTCGGTTGTACGAGGCACCCAAGGCAGAGAGAGTCATGTCAGGAGTGGGTAGTGTTACACATGCGGCGGGTAGGTTCACATGGCTTGTGACTATCTGACCCATCGTACGGATGATCAGAAGACGGTCGAAGGACTTCCCAGGTAGTGACATAGGTTCAACATATGAGGTCAATATGGAGGAGGCGGACATGGTAGAGGAGTTGGACATGCAGCTGGTGGTGGGTGATGTTTTAAGATGTTACCACCACCCCCACCAGAAGGTCCACCCCGGCCACAGGGAGCAGGTGGAAAGGGGTGAGCTCAGCTCCAAGCAGCTGAGGGATACGATCACGACACTCTGGAGATGATACGAGGTATGATCTATATCTACTCCACCTTATCTGTAGTACTTATAGACATAGGTGACATTCATTCTTTTATTTCCTCTACCCTTTTTCGGAGCTCGGAGATTCCGGCCGAGCCATTGGCTCGATCCTTACATCTAGGGACTTCTACAGGAGTAGATTTGACAATTACGCACTAGTGTTGGGAGTGAGAACTTACCCTAAGAGGCGAGATCTTCGGCTGGGATCTCCTAGTAGCAGCGTCGAGGCCTTATGACGTCATCTTGGTTATGCACTGGTTATCTACATTCCATTCTCAGATTGACCATATTAGGCGCAAAGTGTGGTGTGTCTGCACGGATGGGACCAGGTTTACCTTCACCAGTGACAAATTAGAATATGAAGCACATGATGGACTTACTCGGAGGAGAGTGTAGTCGATCACTAATCAGTTGGAAAGCCTTACCCTCAAAGCAGTTGATGTGGAGAGTCTGAGTTATCCTGTAGTGGTGGACCACTACGCAGATTTCTTCCCTAATGATGTTCCTTGTCTATCTCCTCGCATAGAGGTGGACTTTTACATTGACTTGTACCCTGGGACAACACCAATATCTACACTAGCATTTTGGATGGCTCTCGCGGAGCGTCGTGAGCTGTGGGTATAACTAGAGGAATTGTAGGGGAAGGGATTCATTCGGTCCAATGATTCACCTTGGGCAACCCTGATTTTGTTCTTCATTAAGGATAATGGAAGCATGAGGCTTTGAGTTGAGTATCAGTACCTAAACCAGGTGACCGTGAAGAACAAGTACCAACTTCCAAGGATTGAGGACCGCTTTGATCAGTTGAAGGGATCATAGTGGTTCTTAAAGATAGACCTCAAATCAAGCTATCACCAGCTCAAAGTAAAAGATGAGGATGTGCAGATGGAGACTTTCAAATGTCAGTACAAGCATTATGAGTTCTTGTTTATGCCATTCAGTGTAACAAATTCTCCAGAAGTGTTCATCTGACTCATGAATAGGATCTTTCATCCATACCTTGATAGCTTTGTATTAATCTTCATCGACGACATTTTGATCTATTCAGCTACTGAGGGGGAGCATGCCTATCATTTTCAGGTTGTACTGGACACACTCCGAGAGCACCAGCTTTATGGTAAGTTCTCTAAGTTCCAGTTAGGATCCGAGAGGTTCACTCTCTTGGACATTTCATATTGGAGGCTAGAGTTTTTGTGGATCCAACAACAATTGAGGCAATACATTCTTGGTAGCCACCCAAAAGTGTGATAGAGGTTCCAATTTTCTTGGGTTTGGCCGAATACTACCGGATATTTGTGCCAGATTTCTCCAAATTTGCAGTACCACTTTCAGCATTGAAGAAGAAGGGGAAACCCTTCGTGTGGTCGGAGAGATTCCAGTAGAGTTTTCCGGAGATGAGATAGAGGGTGAATTGTGCGCCCATCTTGAGGCTTCCAGGGGAGGCCATAGGGTACGTAGTCTACTGCGACGCATCAGGGACCGGGTTAGGATGTGCCCTATTGTAAGTGCGAGTGGTGATCACATATGGTTCTCGATAGATGGGATAGCATGAGCAGAAATACGGTACCCATGACCTAGAGTTAGTAGCAGTGGTCTTCTCCTTGAAGAAGTAGCGACATTACTTGATGGGCGAGCATTTCACAGTCTACTCGGTTCACAAGAGTCTCAGGTATATCTTCTCTCAGAAGGACGTGAACCTGAAACAGCAACGTTGGTTTGGGTTCCTCTAGGACTATGACTTCGACATTGTATATACTTATAGGAAGGGGAAGGTTATTGTAGATTCACTCAGCAGTAGGTCTGGTATAAAGCTGCTAGGTGAGGTGACAGAGCAGCTGGATGCTTTACAAATATTCTTTGTGGATAGAGATGGAGAAACTTTTATTCAGTCTCTTACAGTCACTCTCCCACTTCATCAGCGAGTTAGGGAGGTGTAGTGTGGGGATGATGACTGTGATACTCTACATGCATATATATCCATAGGGAAGGAACCTGATAGATTTTATGAAGGTGGGGAGCACGAAATCCTCTTCAGAGGATGTACCATGGTATCAGTGTCGCTTCGGGAGGAAGTATTGAGGGAGTTCCATGCATCCCCCCTATCAGTATATCCAGGATTGGTGAAGATGTACCCGGATCTCTGATGACAGCATTGGTGGATGGGAATCAAGAATGTAGTAGCAGATTTTGTCTCTCGATGCCTCACTTTTCAGCAAGTGAAGGCAGAGCATTAGGTACCAGTAGGCTTGGTTCAACCTTTAGAGGTCCCAGAGTGGAAGTGGGATGAGATATCCATGGACTTCGTGACAGGACTTCCACGTACATATAGGGGTCATCAATCGATTTGGGAGATTTTCAACCGACTCACCAAGTTAGCCAACTTCCTACCGATTAGAGAGTAGGGTTCAGCAGAGAGCTTGGGACGCCTCTATGTGTAGGATATTGTGTGGCTACGTGGATTACCCTTGATGATTTTCTCTGATCGAGATGCATGTTTTACTTCTTGGATATGGAAGGGAATGCAGGATGCTTTGGGGAAGCAGCTTCATTTGAGCACTTCCTTCTATCCTCAGACGAATGGCCAGACTGAGCAAACCATGCAGACCCCCGAGGACATGCTGCGTGCATGTGTCCTCAACTACGGTCGCAGTTGGGAGGATCACTTTACATTGGAGGAGTTTTCATAAAACATTAGACATCACTCCCCCATTGGGATGGAACCTTTAGAGGCCTTTCATGGGTGACTTTGTAGATCACCTTTGTGTTGGATAGACCCAGGGGAGTCAGCACTAGTGGGACCAGAGATGGTACGTGTAACACCCCAAGATTTTCTTAAAAATATTCTTTTTAATTTCATTAATGTCTTGTGTTGTACGCTACACCAAAAGGAGATTGCACAACATGCATCCTTGACTTGCCTTGCATTACACGCAATCACGATCTTCCTCGATAGCGTGTGTAGTACGCAATAACGAGTTTCACTGAACAACAATATGCTATTAAAATATTATTAAAACTAGCCGTTATGAATAGTAATAACCGCTTTTTGAAATTTTTTAAATTTTATTTATAAATATGGACTTCATTTTTGGATTTGTAATATCGAAATTATCTTTGGGTGAAATTTTGGTACTTTTCAGATAACTTTCATTTTTTGATGAATAGTGAAAATTATTACATTTTAATTAAAAACAACCTTTTTAATCGAAATAATTAATAGTGTTAAATTATTAATTTTAGTGGGTTTAAAGTATATTTAGAATATATTTTTACAATTTAATACAATTTTGGTCATTGGATGTAATTTCACATTTAAACCAGACATAAACAAGTGTCAATCTTTTGATAGTTATTATCTCTTAAGAACACGCTATTTATTTTGACGACAGGAATTAATTTTTAAATTAAGTAATGCAACTGATATGTTTTGAATTTGGTAAAATAGACATCATTTTTCAGTTCATAATATCAAATATAGCTTAGGCCTAATTTTTGGTATTTTTCTGGAAACTTTCATTTTTTTGATGAATAGTGAAACCACTAAGTGGTAGTTAAAAAAATGAATTTTTCATAAAACATAATTTTACCGCTTCTGTGAGTGGAATTTCAAAAATCCAAGAGACACAGTTGATGTCAGTAAGTAAAATTTGGTTCAATGAGATGAAAATAATTTTTGGTGAATAGTAACTTTTAAATTTTTTTTCGAACGGTTTAAAGTAAATAGGGTAATTAAGGGTAAAACTGATATTATTATTACCCTAAAACATGTCCTAATTCTATTGGATAAGTGTAATTAGACCAAAAACAACCTTAGGAATAAAATATGACCATTTAGGCCCACATGGATTAGATTAGGACATTTATTATTAATTTATTTAAAGAAGGGTTAAAATAGTTAAAATCAAAGTTTAATAAGTAACTAATTTTTAATATAGGGTTATACATAAGATAAATTTGACTATAAATATTCATTAGAAATCTAAACAGCTTTTCTACTTAATGGTATTTTATTTTTAATTTTTAGATATTAAATAATTTAATTTATTTATGACACAAAGATGATGCAGTAATTATCTTATTAATCAAATATTGACATAATTGATGTTATAAATACCCAAATAAATGTAATTTGAGACTTTTTATGAATTACAATAATTTTCAAGGTTAATATTACATGTTAGTATTGATTTAATTAACCTTTTTCGAACTAATCATTCTGTTATGATTTTCACAAAAATTAATTAATAAATAGTGTCAAAATTGACATAAAATAGTTTTTAAAACAAATATTATATTATTAATTGTTATTTTATTCGTAAAAATCTAAGGTTCGGCCAAATGACTTAGATAAGGTTATATATATATATATAATAAACATCTTCGGGTTCGTTTGGCTGCATATAGTATGTTTATTAACCATATAGTATAAGAACACAACAAGACACAGTAAAAGTAAAATTATTTAACTTAATGTTAAATCTAAGTGATAAGGTTAAAATAGGAACCTAAACTTGTCTAAATTATATTGGATGAGAGGAGTTATACCCATCCCCACCTTAGCTTAGAAATAAATCAATTTGGAGCTATTTAAAACCGAATTTGGATTTATAATAAAATAATAGTTTTAGTTATTCCAAAGGTGCCCTTCTCCTCCGTTATAAAAGGGAACCTCCTCCCTATCTTCCTCACACCACTTTGAGCCTTCAAGCTCAGCCAACCCCTGCCAAATTCTCTTCTCCACATCCCTAGAAACATCCTAGAGGTCCCAGTCTTTTTCAAAGACCAATTTTAGTGCCCTAAGAGGAGGACTCAAAGAGGTGCTTCAAAGAAGAGGTAATGTCTGTTACCGATTCCTTCAACTTTATTTCTTCTTCCACTTCTTCTTCTTAGCTTGTTTCATTATGATGTAATAACATCAGTATCACTCATATAATGGTATGTTATTATAAGTATGAAACAACCCTATTTCACCATCTATCCATCCTATGGAAAACAAAATCACTGCGCGTGCGTACGTACGGAATACCGTCTCCATGCCGTGGTGTAATCTATTTTCCACCACCACCTTACTTGGATGGGTATAATGGTGTACATAATAACTATATATGATTATTTTAAATTTATATTGATTCTGAAATAGTATACATACACTCCAATAAAATTCCACGATCATGAGAACGATATCATCGCTCGTGCGTACGTACGGACTACCGTCTCCACGATGCGATGAGATTCATTCTCCATGTTAACCATTCATGAATGATTATAAAGTATATATAATAAGTAATCATGAAATATATGACATAATAATGATACTGGATTTATGTGTGTATATATATGTATGTCATCTACTTAATTCCATTCAAGTCAATAAGGAAATGAAAACAGCGTTCATGCGTACGTACGGCCTACCGTCTCCATTAACGGTGTATTTCGTTCCATTTACTGATATATTATATATATGTATATTCTGAATATATGTTATATATAAATCATGTTTTATATTCTGGAATTAAGTAATCATGATCGAAGTAATCATATGAATAATTACAATTCAAAACACGGACGAAAAATGAAACGATTTTACCCAAAACGCTCTTTAACATGGAATTTACAAAAGAACGGGTAAAATAAAGTCATATGTGAACCATATATGATATCATAACAATGAGTATGATTCTGGAATAAGTTAATGACATTATTTAAATCATTATACAGGATTTTCGGACACTTACGAAGCAAATCGGACCTAAGGTAAGGGAAATATCACAATCTCATTTTTTTCCGAGATTGTTTATACTTTGGTAATTACTGGGGTGTATTTTATCATCCACATCCATGTTTCCTCAATATGTAATATTATTTCCATCCACCTACAATTTTTTAAATTCAATTTTACCCTTAGGTGAGTTTTTATTAAAAGATATGAAATGAATCTTTTGTCGTTTTTCGGACGAGGTACTTTTTGACTTTTCCGACAAAAGTACGAGAAGAATGTTTTTTTAACTTATATGGCATAAATGTATTTTTAAAACATTATTTCCAAGAATCTTACTTTACATGTTTTCAAGTTTAATTTTAATCAACTTCTTTTAGTTTAAAATTGTATGACATTTTATGAAAGGAAAATGTTTTTGAATGGATATTTTCCTCAAGAATGGAGTTCAAGTGTTTTATCAAAATTATTTCCCATATAAGATAATATAGGGTTCTGTTTCTATCCCTATTATTACATTGATTTGATTATGTTGTGATGGAATTATTTTTATGAATTTGTTTATCTTATATGAATTTTTTTATGATGTCATGATGTTTAAGAATCCCATTTTTATTACATGGGTTATGCAATGATGTATGTTTTATGATTTTGTGGCACACATAATAATGGTATCATTATGAGATGGGTGGGACCTATATCTACCTCCAATTAATTGGGTAAAGATTTTATATCTCATGAGATATACATGGCTAGAATGGAAGGTTAAACCGGTTCAGTGAAACAGGACTAAAACGAGGAGTGAACTCGGATCAGAAATGGACTTTGTCCACTAAGATAGTCTTGGCAATGAGTCTTGACTAATAAGAAATGATTCTCTATGATTATGTGTGTATTCCACAAAGTTTCATGTTTTAAGTTATGATTATTGGGGTTTACATTTCACTTCTATGATTTATCCCATGTTATGATATTATGATCTCCTTTGCAGGTTAAGATTTCTAAAATGTTATGTTCTTATGAATATGATGTGATTGATATTTCTTTTGTTTACCCTTACTGAGCATTTGAGCTGACCCTTTTATGTTTTTTTCCCAAGATATAAAGAAACGTTTTAGGTAAAAAAAGGGAAGATCTTTATTAGAGATGTTGAAGATCTTTCACCCCGATTAGAAGATTATATTCCAAGTTTCCAAAGACACTAAACTATTACGGTCCTTGTGTGTGTGTGTTTTTGTTATGTACTATGTATTCCGCAAAAGTAATGTAATGTCCATATACGTTAAGCTACGGGTCTCTACAGTTGGTATCAGATGAAAGGTTTAGTAAACCTTTGGAAACTAGGATGTGAAAATGTTTGTGAGATCCCTAGAGATATTTCTACGGTAAGACTATGGATGTCCCTAAGGATAAGTATACATATAGGATATAGTCCTAGAACTATGGTAACGTTATTATAATTTATCCTAATATGTTAGATATTGAGGGAGCTCCCCCTTTACTATGTTGTTTTCACTAGCATGATTTTTGCCTCTCACACTATTCTTTTTGGGTTTTAGAAAATGGCTGGAAACATGAAGATTCATGATAATGGAGTATATGACAAACAATGGAATGATATTCTTCATGATAAACCAAATGAAACAGGATTTGGAAGTCCAAACATCGTTCTTATGCCTAATCAGCAATCTCATAATATGATCAATAATCTCAACTTTGGTAAGTTTCCCGACTCAGATAACAAGAGAAAGATGGAGTTTCATGTTGATCATAGAGGAAAGAAAGTTCAATTTCCCTCATGTAAATCATGTGGGAAGAGGCATCGAGGATATTGTTTCAAGGGAACTGGAAGATGATTTGGGTGTGGAAAATAAGGACACAAAGCCAGTAAGTGCAAAGTAAAAGGTTCACTTAACACCATGGATGAGGATAATGGTATTTCTACGACATCAACAATGGTTAAATGTTTTAAATGTGGAATGTACGGGCATTATGCAAACCAATGCCCTAAGGGAAAGTCTCATGAAGAGAATCGGTACGGCTGTATGGGTAGTATTTATGTTGATGATGATGAAGGGACTACAAATGATATGTAAGATGAACTAATTGTCGAAGCTCGGTCAATGGTTTAAGAAGGTAGTGGAATGATTACATGTTTTTCAAGTGTAATGTTGTATAAGTAATCTCATGGTACTATGTAATAAAGAGACATCTAAGGATTATTACCTTGTTTTCTTTCCTTGGGTTTTGAAAGTGTATAATTAATGGTACCAGTATCCATTAAAGGTTATTCAGATATTTTTGGAATATAGATGATATGCGCATAATGAAGGGATAAGGAGAAAATGAAATGTTTGACAGTATTCATGAGCTCATGATTGATATAAGGACTAAGTGATATCAAGGTTTGAGTATAAAGAATTTTGAGGATTTTGGTTTGTGAAAAGTGTTAACTTTTAACTGCATTCATGTTTTCACTAAGGTTCAATGGGTATTCATTCTTCAAGAGAATACATGATTAAGGTATTCACATGTTTGTAATTTTACCAACAAGATATATCTTATGATATATGGGGGATAAATGATGGCATTCACGTGATTGTTATGTGACATTTCAAGTAATAATTTTCTTTATACTATGAGCTTGGACCGAAGTATTTTAGATAAGCATAAAGATTGGAATGGATTATGTTGGACATAAGTTAGGATATAACTTTTTTCGATATTATTGATGGGATGTTATAGTAATATAGCTTTAGAAAAAGGACAACCTGCAGGACGGGCGACAGCCCATCGCGTCGGACAAGGCTGTGGGAATCGAACCCAGAACCAAAGTGCGACTGGCCTTTAGCGCCTACCACTGGCCTACAGAAAGTCCCTGTTTAGTAGAAACTAGGTTTATTATATTAAGCAGTATGATATATGAAGTATAAGTCCATTTTAGGAACCATATATGATTAATCTCACTATAGATGGACTTATGTAAGTTTTGATAACTTTTCTAACCTTTTTTGAGACAGATGGAATGACCCATCATTCTATCACATGATCTTCTAACACATCATGAATGACAAATTCAACTTCATTTCTTTAAGAGATGAAGTGGAAATTGTCCAAAGAACGACCAACGATGAGACTATACCAAAATCACGAAAGTATTTCTTCTAATTCCAATTTCATCAACTTTAGGGAAATGATCTTGAAAACCAAAAATATTTTCCTAGTGCTCTTATATCTGATGAATCAGATGGTACCATAGATCATCACAAATTTACGGCATTGTGATTGCTGGCTTTTCCATAGCCATGTTCTCTACCACTCTCCACCAGAACATTATGGTTATATTTCTCTTCCATATCCATATTTTCACCTATGTGGAAACCCAGTGATTAGTTTATTTGGGCAACCGTTATGTTTTATACTTTTGTTTTTAAATATTGGTTTTGGTATTACTTTTTACGATGTGGGTTTCTATTAAAGAAACTTTCGAGTATTAAACCATTTATAACCCCAACAAATTTCGAGGGCGAAATTCATTTTAAGGGGGGTAGAATGTAACACCCCGAGATTTTATGAAAATATTCCTTTTAATTTCATTAATGTCCTATGTTGTATGCTACACCAAAAGGAGCTTGCACAACACGCATCCTTGACTTTCCTTGCATTACACGCAATCGCGACCTTCCTCGATAGCGTGTGTAGTACGTAATAACGAGTTTCACTAAACAACAATATGCAATTAAAATATTATTAAAACTAGCCGTTATGAATAGTAATAACCGCTTTTTGAAATTTTTTAAATTTTATTTTTAAAAATGGACTTAATTTTTGGATTCGGAATATCAAAATTATCTTAGGGTGAAATTTTGGTACTTTTCGGATAACTTTCATTTTCTGATGAATAGTGAAAATTACTAAATTTTAATTAAAAACAACATTTTTAATCGAAATAATTATCAGTGATAAATTATTAATTTTAGTGGTTTTAAAGTATATTTAGAATATATTCTTACAATTTAATACAATTTTGGTCATTGGATGTAATTTCACATTTTAACAAGACATAAACAAGTGTCAATCTTTTGATAGTTATGATCTCTTAAGAACATGCTATTTGTTTTGATGACGGGAATTATTTTTTAAATTAATTAATGAAACTGATATGTTTTGAATTTGTTAAAATAGACATCATTTTTTAGTTCATAATATCAAATATATCTTAGGCCTAATTTTTGGTATTTTTCTGGAAACTTTCAATTTTTTGATTAATAGTGAAACCACTAAGTGGTAGTTAAAAAAATGAATTTTTCATAAATCTTAATTTTAATGCTTTTGTGAGTGGAATTTCAAAAATCCGAGAGACACGATTGATGTCAATAAGAAAAATTTGGTTCAATGAGATGAAAATAATTTTTGGTGAATAGTAACTTTTTACTTTTATTTACCACGGTTAAAAGTAAATAGGGTAATTAAGGGTAAAAATGATATTATTATTACCCTAAAACATGTAATAATTCTATTGGATAAGTTTAATTTGACCAAAAACAACCTTAGGAATAAAATATGACCATTTAGGCCCACTTGGATTAGATTAGGACATTTATTATTAATTTATTTAAAGAAGGGTTAAAATAGTTAAAATCATAGTTTAATAAGTAAATAATTTTTAATATAGGGTTATAAATACGATAAATTAGACTATAAATATTCATTATAAATCTAAAAAGATTTCCTACATAATGGTATTTTATTTTTAATTTTTATACATTAAACAATTTAATTTATTTATGACACAAAGATGATGCAGTAATTATCTTATTAATGAAATATTGACATAATTGATGTTATAAATACCCAAATAAATGTAATTTGAGACTTTATATGAATTCCAATAATTTTCTAGGTTAATATGACATGTTATTATTGATTTTATTAACTTTTTTAGAACTAATAATTCTGTTATGAGTTTCAAAAAAATCAATTAATAAATAGTGTCAAAATTGACCTAAAATAGTTTTTAAAACAAATATTATATTATTAATTGTTATTTTATTCCTCAAAATATAAGGTTCGTCCAAATGACTTAGATAAGGTTATATATATTAATAATTAACAACTTGGGGTTCGTTTGGCTTATTATAGTAAGTTTATTAACCTTATAGTATAAGAACACAAGAAGACACATTAAAAGTAAAATTATTTAACTTAATGTTAAATCTAAGTGATAAGGTTAGAATAGGAACCTAAACTTGTCTAAATTCTATTGTATGAGAGGAGTTATACCCACCCCACCTTATCTTTGAAATAAATTAATTTGGATCTATTTAAAACCGAATTTCTCTTTATAATAAAATAATATTTTTAGTTATTCCAAAGGTGCCCCTCTCCTCCCTTATAAAAGGGCACCTCCTCCCTCTCATCCTCACACCACTTTGAGCCTTCAAACTTGTCCAAACCCTGACAAATTCTCTTATACACTTCCCTAGAAACATCCTAGAGGTCCTGGTCTTCTTCAAAGGCCAATTTTAGATCCCTAAGAGGAGTACTCAAAGAGGTGCTTCAAAGAAGAGGTAATGTCTGTTACCGATTCTTTCAACTTTATTTCTTCTTCCACTTCATATTCTTAGATTGTTTCATTATGAAGTAATAACATCAGTATCACTCATATAAGGATATGTTATTATAAGTATTAAACAACCCTATTTCACCATCTATCCATCCTACGGAAAACAAAATCACCACGCTTACGTACGTACGGAATACCGTCTCCACGCCGTGGTGTAATCTATTTTCCACCACCACCTTAATTTGATGGGTATAATGGTGTACATAATAACTATATATGATTATTGTAAAGTTTTATTGATTCTTAAATAGTATACATACACTCCAATACAATTCCACGATCATGATAACGATATCATCACTCGTGCGTACGTACGGACTACCGTCTCCACGATGCGATGAGATTCATTCTCCACGTTGACCATTCATGAATGATTATAAAGTATATATAATAAGTAATCATGAAATATATGACATAATAATGATACTAGATTTATGTGTATATATATGTATGTCATCTACTTAATTCCATTCAACTCAATAAGGAAACAAAAACAGCGTTCATGCGTACGTACGGCCTAACGTCTCCATGAATGGTGTATTTCTTTCCATTTACTGATCTATTATATATATGTATATTCTGAATATATATTATATATAAATCATGTTTTATATTCTGGGATTAAGTAATAATTATCTATGTAATCATATGAATAATTACAAGTCAAAACACGGACGACAAATGAAACGATTTTACCCAAAACGCTCTTTAACAGGGAATTTACAAAAGAACGGGTAAAATAAAGTCATAATTGAACCATATATGATATCATAACAATGAGTGTGATTATATAATAAGTCAATGACAATATTTAAATCATTATACAGGAGGTTCGGACACTTACAAAGCAAATCATACCTAAGTTAAGGGAAATATCACAATCTCATTTTTATCTGAGATTGTTTATACTTTGGTAATTACTGGGGTGTATTTTATCATCCACATCCATGTTTCCTAAATATATAATTTTATTTACATCCACCTATAATTTTTTAAATCCAATTTTACCCTTAGGTGAGTTTTTAGTAAAATATATGAAAGGAATATTTTGTCGTTTTTCGTACGAGGTGCTTTTTGACTTTTCTGACAAATGTACGAGAACAATGTTTTTTTAACTTATATGACATAAATGGATTTTTAAAACATTACTTCCAAGAATCTTACTTTACAAGTTTTCAAGTTTATTTTTAATCAACTTCTTTTACTTTAAAATTGTATGACATGTTAAGAAAGGAAAATGTTTTTGAAAGGATATTTTCCTCAAGAATGGAGTTCAAGTGTTTTATCAAAATTATTTTCCATCTAAGATAATTTAGGGTTCTGTTTCTATCCCTATTATTACATTGATTTGATTATGTTTTGATGGAATTATTTTTGTAAATTTCATTATCTTATATGAATTGCTTTATGATTTCATGATGTTTAAGAATCCCATTTTTATTACATGGGTTATTCAATGATGTATGATTTATGATTTTGTGGAACACATAAGAATGGTATCATTATGAGATGGGTGGGACCTATATCTCCCTCCAATTCATTGGGTAAAGATTTTATATCTCATGAGATAGATATGGCTGGAACGGTAGGTTAAACCGGTTCAGTGAAACAGGACTGAAACGAGGAGTGAACTCGGTTCAGAAATGGACTTTGTCCACTAAGATAGTATTGTCAATGAGTCTTGACTAATAAGAAATGATTCTCTATGATTATGTGTGCATGCCATAGAGTTTCATGTTTTAAGTTATGATTATTGGGGTTTACATTTCACTACTATGATTTATCCCATGTTATGATATTATGATCTTTTTTGCAGGTTAAGATTTCCAAAATATTATGTTCTTATGAATATGATGTGATTGATATTTCTTTTGTTTACCCTTAATGAGCATTTGAGATCACCATTTTATGTTTTCTTTTCCCCAGGATATAAAGAAAGGTTTTAGGTAAAAAAAAGTGAAGATCATTATGGGAGATGTTGAAGATCTTTCACCCCAATTAGAAGATTATATTCCGAGTTTCCAAATACACTAAACTATTACGTTCCTTGTGTGTGTGTTTTTGATATGTACTAAGTATTCCGAAAAAGTAATTTAATATCCATGTACGTTAAGCTACGGGTCTCTACAGTACGAGCTACCATAAAGAAGGTGCAGATCATCCAGGAGCCGATGAAGACTATACAGAGTAGTATGAAGTCCTATACCAACAGGATATAGAGACCTTAGGAGTTCGAGGATGGAGACCGCATATTTATATAGGTCTCACCTCGACTAGGTTATTAGAGTTTTGGTCGAGGCGGAAAGTTATCTTCGAGGTTCATTGGACATTTTCAGGTCCTCAGCAGAGTTGGCGAGGTGGCTTACTGCTTAGCTCTTCCACCTTAGTTTCAATGGGTGCATGATGGCTTCCACGTATCCCAACTGAGGAGATACGTGCACGACCCTTCCCACATCATCGACCATGGTGAGCTGGACGTCGATGATGGGGCGAATTTTACAAAGGTTCCAGTAGTGATGGAGTATCTACAAGAGAGGGTCCTTTTTTACGGTCGATACCTCTGGTGCGCATTTGCTGGCAGCATGGGAACCTCCAGGAGAGCACATGGGAGCGGGAGGCTCAGATGCAGCCTCCGTACCCCCACTTGTTTACCTAGTTTGAGTTGTGGATTATGGAGACGTAGAGCCCATAGTTGGGGAGATTTTAAAGACCCAAAATTTCAATGTATTGTTTTAAATATATGGGAATTTTAAAAGTCTGTGAAAATTGACGGCGTGTGATTCTGAGGCCCAGAGTGCCCGGAATGAATTTCTGAACTTTTGTTCGGGTACATTTTGTAAACACTACTGGAAAATATGGCTATATCCATAGTTTTATAAGAAACCGTGGGTATAGGGTACCCCTATACCCACGTTTTTGGAAACCCGTGGGTATAGGGATAGTATGTGACCCTATACCCACGGTTTTCCAAAATCGTGTGTATTGGCCCTCTATACCCATAGTTGTCTCAAAAATCATGGGTATAGTCTTATTTTAAGACATATAACCACAGTTTTGGAAAAACCCGTGGGTGTAGGGTATTTTCTGAAGACCTATACTGACGGTTCTTGAAAACCGTCGGTATTGCAGGGTTTTTTTGAAGACCTATACCCACGGTTCTCCAGAACCGTGGGTATAGCTTTCTTGCGTTATGGCGGGGATAGAAATATAGGTGGTATATGAGAAAAATTTGGTGGGAAGACATTTTTTATGGTTTAAATTCATATATTTATATACATATAAATATAAAATTCACAAATTTCTTTAGCTCAGTTGGTCAGTCGGTTTGTCATGGCCACGATATTTAGCACTAGTCTCAGGTTCGAATCCCTCCATGAGTGTTTTTAAAATTTAAATACTGCATATTAATATATATATATGTATAAGGATATATGTTAATATGACAAGAAAAACTTACACGTCCGTTGGTCCGTTGGTGGGGTTGCGGCCGCGAGGCTTAGTGAGTGGCCCGGGTTCAAAACCCGCCGCTTGTTTTTTTTTGGAAATTAAATATGGCATATTAAAATATATACGAAGATATATGTATATATAAAAAATAAAATTGATAGGTCGGTTGGTTCCTAGTAAGGCATGACCCTGCGTCTGAGCGAGAGGTTTGGGTTCAAAACCCTGGAGGTGATTTTTTTGAATTTATATACCCCACGGGTTTCAAACCGTGGGGTCTATTGTGTTCCACGAATTCCAGTGTGTGCCACATTTGACTCCCCTATACCCACTGTTCTCTCTAAACCGTGGGTATAGGCTGAGACCCCTATACCGACTCCATTCCATCCCACGGTTCCCAAAACAGTGGGTATAGCCTATACCCATGGTTTTGGAGGCTATACCCACGGTTTTGAACCGTGGGTATAGGTAGTTTTTTCAGTAGTGAAACGTGCAATTGGAGTTTTTTATCTTATGAACCAGTGATTGGAATTGAAATCCAAGGACACTGTTGTACTCTCAGAGCCGGTATTCGCTTAAAGAGACCTTCTCCCCGACAGCAGTGGGTCGAGATTAAAAGATTGATTTTGGGGTTTTTTTGAAGGAATAAAATAAAATAAAATGGTGTAACCTTTTATTTTATTTTTCATTGGAATTCCCCATGTGGATATTTCACAGGTGGATACCACCTGAAATAAAAACCTCCCAAGAGAAGTTATGGAGGTGGGGACCACCAGGCCTAGCCTACCATGAGAGGTTATGGTGGTGGGGACCAGCTAAGGTTTACAACCCCTTGAACTCCCACATAAGTGTGGGGGAGCCTCTTAAACTTCCCAACTTAAATGGTGCCACCCCCTTAAATTTATTATGTCAACCTAGTTAATTAATTTAGCCAATTTGAATTTTGTGCCAACAAACTAAATAATGGATAACATAATTTATTATTTTTGGCTACTTGGCATTTTGGGGGAATTGAGGGAAAAGGCTTGGTAGAGGGGTGAACTTTGGAGACTTGGGAGAAATCTATCAAACGAAGAACACTGATGCACAACTTCTTCCTTGGGACATCCTCCAATGTAGGATGTCTTCAATCGAAGTCTATTATTTCCTCCTCTTGGACATCAATAAGCAATCAAACGAGGTTGGGTTTATTTGTGTATGATTATTTTCGGGATGTTATAGGGTAGTTGTTTGAAATTATTCCCCCTTAAATGTTCTTAATTCAAAAATGGTGAACCACTTGCTACCACTATAACGCGAAGGTGGCGGGTGAAAAAACATGGCTCGCCCCCTTCACCATTCTTCCTTATTGTTTTCATCAAGATGGAAGAAGGTGGAATACACCACAATGACGAATGAAGAGAGAGGCCGGCTCAACCAGTCGTCGGTGAAGGCACGACACCCCTCCGCCTCGCAACTCCATCGTCTGTGACTTCTGTGTCGTCTGCGGCTGGGCTGCCACCCTCCGTGGCTGAGCCACCACCCTCCCTGATTGAGCTTCCACCAGCATCGGGCCATCGGCCGCAGCTTCACCGAGCCGCCATACAGCATCCGCCCTCCTAGTAGAGCCACCCCAGGTCAGGCCTAGCTGCCACGCACCCTCACGGCACCCCCGACCGAGCCGCCCTACGGCCTCTGCCATCCTAGCTGAGCTGCCCTGGGCTGGGCCAAGCTGCCCCACGCCCTCGCCCCCCCCCCCCCCCCCGCGGCTGAGCTTCCATCCGCGGACAAGCTGACCCGCGGCCTCCGCCACCCAACGGCACCTGCAGCCCTCACAGCCTGCTAGACCACCCAGCGGGCCAGGCTGCACCACATGCCGGGTCGACCTGAATCGGGTCGACCCAGTCCAGGTCAGGTCGGGTTGGTCCTACCGGGTTGGGTTTGACCCGGACCTGATACGAACCTATACTTTACTTGGGCCATAACTTTGGCACCGTATGACAGTTTGACAAACTGTCAGCGGCGTTGTAAATCTTGGAGCGAGATAGTGCCTTTTAGTATACCCCACACGAGTTTTGGGTAAAGTTGAGGTACGGTCGGGTTGGATCGAGAACGTTTCCAATCAGGCCCCAGGGACTAAAAGGATAATAACTCACAGACCAGGCATCCTATTTATGCGCCGACTTTTGAGTTGAGACCCCTATGACCTGGTGTAACTTTGAGATACTTATTTGTGGGACTTCTTGGCAGTTGCAGTATCGACTAGTGGCTTGGGGAGTAGACTCTACTAGAGACGATCAAGCCTTGTGCGGGAACCCAGTAGCTCGCTATGACGAGAAGACTAACTAGTGATCCTATGTGGGTCAGCTCCTAGCGATCATGTGTGGGTCAGCTCCTAGAGATCCTATGTGGGTCAGCTCCTAGCGATCCTGTGTGGGTCAGCTCCTAGCGATCTTGTGTGGGTCAGCTCCTAGAGATCCTGTGTGGGTCAGCTCCTAGGGATAATGTGTGGGTCATTTCCTATCGATCATGTGTTGTTCAGCTTCTAGCGATCCTGTGTGGGTTAGCTCTTATATATCCTGTGTGGGTCAGCTCATAGCTATCCGGTGTGGGTCAGCTCCTAGCGATCCCGTGTGGGTCTGCTCTAAGCGATCCCGTGTGGGTTAGCTCCTAGAAATCCTATGTGCGTCAGCTCCTAGAGATCCTATGTGGGATAGCTCCTAGCGATCCTGTGTGGGTCAGCTCCTAGAGATTCCGTGTGGGTCAGTAGAAGAGCCTCTTAATGGAGTAAGATGATTTAGTATCTATAAGTAATCATCTCTACTACCATACTTAAGTTATACCTGGTGTGAGCTGCGTTCGTACCTATGTGTTACTTTCCTTGTGGTAATACCTTGGTTGTATTCTTTTGTGTGGCATATCTATGTGGTACATTCCTTAGTGGTTTTTCTTTCCTTTTTGGAATAGTTGATCTTTGAGATTTTGGTTTGGACCCTGTGTTTCCTCATGATTGAGATCGGTATACTTGATAACTTAGGTATATGTATGGGAATATACCTAAGTAGGGTTGATAGTTGACTTCATACATTGAGGTTTATCCTATGTAGATTTGTGAGACCTTGAGGTTCTTGGGGTCCCTACTGAGTATCGTTATACTCACCCCTACACGGGCTATGCCTGCACTTCGTTGTGTTTGGTGCAGATGACGGACAACACTGACTGAGAATGAGAGTACCAAGACTGGACTGTACCCAGAGGTGGACCATACAACGTTTCGGTATACAGAGGAGATGGGTAGACATGGATTTCTAAAGAGGTTATCTGTACCTACCCTTCAGGTAGGAAGCTCAGAGGATGATCCAGTACATTCCTTTCTCTTTCTTCAGTTGTGTTGTATTTCAGTTGTACTTTTACCTTTACTGTTGGGATTGTATTTTGGCCCCTTTTACTTTCAATACTCTTTTGGTTATATAGTTTCCTTGTGTTCGTATCTTTTTGTGTTCTTGGTAACGTGAGTTTATAGGTTATAAAGTAAATTTCTTCCAAATTTTAGGGAATATGTCTTTCGGTGCTAGTCGCCAGCCCCTGGCCTATGGTAGGAGGACATAGGGTAGTCACGACACGGGCCCTGGGGGATGGGTCTGACAATTTATAAGTTTTTATTTCAAAAAAATGAAACTAATTTTTCCACATCTTAAACCAACACAAATTTTCAGTGAACTAAACTTTTAAATCATGAACAATATAAAGAAGAAATTAAATTGTATTTATTTTACACACACACAAATATATACCTTGATACCTATATATATACCTATAAACACGTATAACCACTAGTTATAATTAATTAATGATAAATAAATAAATTATCATTATTATAGGATATTTATATATTAATTTATATATTAATCTATCTATGAATATATAAATTTATAAGTATATATATATTTATAATATTACATGTATAATTATATTGTATAGCAATAAAAATTGATGTAATTTATATTGAATTAGTACACATACATACATATAAATATATAAATATACGAACATAAAATTTAAAACATAATTATGATTAATATTAATTTATTAAAATATTATATATATATATATATATAAGTACATTTGTAATATTTTATTTTTATGTAATAATAATTTATATATTAACATATATATATATATATATATTAATGGATCTATTAATATATATATTAATATATAATACGTATTCATATAAAGTAATATGTTCTAAAATATTTATATATGTATCATATAATCACATATTTAATAATATATATATATAATAACATATATCACAGAAGGTCCTCGAGGTTACAATAAAAAGAGACAATTCCCACACCCCTAGGCCCAAAAGTACCTCCCACTCCACTATCCAATGGTTGACCCAATCCATAGAAATCTCATTACATTGACTAGCCAAAAGTCCTTGTGACATGAAGGCCATTACATGGATATACACCCATACTTTCATTTCTCTTGCATCGAAAACTTGTGCCACTGTCTGTGTCAATGGTGGTCACTGGGGTTTCTAACCAAGGACCCTTGTACTACTCATTCATCAATAGGATGGGATCTTAGGCCATCTCAAACTTTTCGGGGTGGAATTATTGACCACTTTGGGATTCTATTATCGATTTATGGCATGTTTATAAATCCATCCTTATTTTTAGGGTTAGATTGGTTACCCCTGTATTTATGATATGATAGCAACCATGTGAACATATTTTGATATTCAAGGTTCTACATGTTTATCTTAATAATGATTAATGATTTGTTTTATAACTGTATAGACGGTCACCCCAAGAGTTTATAACCATCCAAGGAGGTGGTTGGTGTTTTAGAGTAGGGATTGTTCCTGTAATGAGGGATTCCTATATATACTTTTTAAGAGAATCAAAACCAAAGAGTTTGGTTCACTAAATAAGATATTTTATACCTTTAAAGTCTATATAACAAGGACTAATCCATGTAGTTTAATGTAATACAACAAGGATTACAAGGAAAATGGTTCCTTGAAATGGTTTCTTTCAGACTTGTGTAAGAGCGACCATTTTTTGATCATCATGTTTTTTTGTAACTACACTTGTAAAGGTATGGAAAATTCCTAATAAGAGGCCATTTTTATCTTCTTCATTTCATTCAATGAATAAATCCTATTATCATTACATGAGATATGATGGATCATCCCTAGATGATCCCCATAGTGTTCCTTTCCTAGTCACCAGAGGCATCCAAGGCTTGTCACCAAATGCATCTATGGTATATCAGCAAAGGAATCCATGTATCATCACCAAATACATCTCTATCTCTTCAACACAGGTCTATCTATATCATCACCAAAGAAGGATGAAGTTCCATTTACTCTTCATTATAAGGACTTATTATACTCGTTATATAGGTCATCCTTGGATAATTATCTATGGATGTTTTGGGAGGTCCCATGAATATCAAATTGGTTTCTCATTCTCATCAAATAATAGGTATCTTATTAATTTTGGGGATCACACCATGTATATTGACCATGTGGGATGCTTGTGACATAATAGGTTCTATAATAAGAAACTAATAAGTGATTACACATGATCTTCCATAATGGATTATCCAATCTTTTGGTACCTAGACAAGAGAATGTGTGGTTGTGGATAATACATACATTGTGTGTGGCCCAAGATATATCTTTGGGGTGTAGGGTTTGAACCTAATGGAGGATCAAAACATATCATGGTATTTATGAAATAAACACTACATAGTTTGATGGAAACATTTTAAGTTTATATGTGAGGACCAATCCATAAATCTTATAATCGTGTGGTAAGGATACAAGCTATTCATTTTGTAGTTATATTGCATCAACTTGAAGAATATTCTTATAACACATATCAATAATTGTCATATAGTGATTTAATAGACAAATGTATAGCATAACAGTTTTATGGATATACTTATATGAGGTATGCTCAAGGGGAAGGATTGTGGAGATGTCTTTGTGTGGTAGTCTCACAAATTAGGCTCTAGTTAGGGATTTCATAGATGAGGGGTTCTTATGTATGTTAACAGAGAGTCCTCTCAAGGTTGGTTCATGGATGAGGTATGTGTGGTGGATCATATTTTATCAAGGTTATGTTTTTTAAATGAGGTATACGAGGTTGACTTCATGTATAGTAGGTCTTTGAGTTTCAATTCACAAAGAGGAGGTTTGTGAGGTTGAGTTCACATATTGGAATTCCACGAGGTTCGATAATGGAGGGGTATATTTTCTTAGATTCCATGGGGTTTGGTATATGTAAAGGATTCCCCAATCTATATCCCATGAGGTGAGGGAGATATTTTGTACAATAGGTTGTCAATAGGACATGGACTATATTCTAGGTTGTCTGAATGATATGGTATGGTTTCTTCAATCATTTTCCCAAAATTAAGTCCACCATTAAATGGTTATAAACTTTGACATGTAATTAATTTTAGGATCCATAACTAGTAAAATTTAAGTCAATGATGGAAATTATTCCTTCTTATTTGTTTTATACTCCCTATAAATATGGGTTCTGTAACAAAAATGTGACCATAAGACCCTAAAAATGTTTTTTATGTATTTCAAAACTTTTTCATTAGAAATTTATGAAATTAAAAACCTACTCCTTCAAATAGGTTCTAACTATAACATACCTATCCAAGGTGAATGTTTTTTAGGAATTTCCTTCCTTTTTGTGTGAGAAATCATGAAATACATGGAAATTCAATATTATTATTCTTTATAAATTGATATATATTACTCTGAAATTCATATTTTGTTGCCCTTGTGGGGATTGTGTAATTTATTACATAAAAACGTGTATGGAATGGATTTCCTGATGCCAAAATAATGACCACTCACCCCACCCCACCACACACACACACACAACTTAATATACAGTGGGCTTCTGTATCTACCTCATCACTGGAGGAGTAACCATGAGGAGTGTCATGACTCAGGGGTTCAGGATTTTGCTGATAGGAGTATATTAAATTAAAGAATATATATTTCAAATTGGTAAAGGTCAAAATTATGAGATAGAATATAGAATTAAATGAATTTGGGGTTTATTTCTTAATCCTATATAAATGATTTGGATGTCACTTTGTATCCTATAAGAATATGAATCAAAATACACATAGTTCTTAAATCACTCTTGACACATATTTAGCTCATGTATAGGAGAGAAGATATAGTATCATCTTGATTTTGGACCACTGGAGAAAATATTTCATAGATAGAGTTCGCACAATGGAAAGGGGTGAATTTTCATATTATCATAGGACTATGAATAAAAAACAAAACGTAAAAAATATATTATTTGGATATCACTATTATTTAAGAATATTATATCATATAACACAAACCATTTTGATCAGTTTAAGTGTTTTGTATGCAAAACTTTTTTCAATTAAGTTGTATATCATGTGACATGGACTATTTACCCATAAAATAGAAGGGTTTCCTACATTTTTACATTGTAGTTAGTCCTTATAAGAATATATTTATTTTTCCTACGGTTTAATGGTGGTCCATGAAAGATTTATATCTCAGGATTATTAGTCTAAATCTTTCATAAAACGCTGATGAGGTGGCTTAATAGGTAGTATTATGTATTTTTATCAGGTCTACCTATGAAACTTTTCATCTTGGTGAGTATTATGCCTCTTTATGTTTTTGGTTTAAGGTCATGAAATTCAAAATGATGGGAGATAGTGTTTATGGTCAGGCATATTGAACCATAGAATAGTGAGGTGGTCTACAAGGAAACCCACGTGGGGGTATTCCAATGTGAATGGAGATCCTAATGTCACTAATATATATAACAGCAGGTTAGGGTTCAAATAGTTTAATGGAATAGTGATTAAACTCAAATGTTTTTTATGTTTGAAGGTCAAACATATTTGACTGCATACCACTTAAATTTAAAGCCACATAGCTTTTACTAATAAGGGTGTGAGATAGTATCTATAGAAAGGGAAAGGTTATGCCTGCTATGAAATAAGGTTTTAGCAATGATAAAGACTATCCAATGGTAATGGGGCCTTCCATTTATGGTCATGATGCTTGGAAAATTGTTTTTAGTGTTTATCTTTTCAGCTTTGACCAAATATTAGAGAAATTTATATTCGTATAGATTTGACCAAATATGTGTGATATTCTATCTAGAAAGGGAAAGAAAAAAACTAAACACTAATAAAGGTACCATTTATAGTATAGAATACATCATAAAGTGTTGATTCTGTTTATGATCACAAAGCATATATTATTATTTTATGTGATTTAAAATCATGTTAGGCCCATCATATCATGTGGTTTAGGGTCACATGGTAAGAATATTGTTCCCTATTGAAAGTTTCCAAAAGTAGAATCTCAACTTAATGATTTGGGATTACCATGAGGAATAATAAAATATAGGGTCTATAATATCCAAAGGAGATACATACCTAGATAGGAAAGGGATGAATAATTGGATGTCATAATCTTGCTATGAAAATGGGTAAGATGTATGAATGTGTATCATTGAGGGTATTTGAATACAATTGAATATTTTTGTTTTAGAAATTATTAATCAAAAAATAATAATTAATAAGGGAATAAGAGATAATGATTGGTTGGAGTGGGTTTACCATTAGTAGTGGTGGAAACCAGTTCCACACCAACAGGAAATAGCTCATGGAAATTAAGAGGGGCCTTTTATTACATGGAGAAAACATCCCCAAGGGGATGAATAGAATCTCAAATAAACAATTTTATTTACCATAAATTCCTATATTAGTCCTTTAAAACCAATAAATCCTACTAAAAAACTATTTATAATGTATAACTAATTTGATTTAGTCAAGGTTGATGGGTTCGAAGAGGAGTATCTTTGTTAAGATCATGTAGTTTTGTCTTGAATCTGAAATCACTTATATGAAGTTGGTTCATAGAGAAATGAATATTCAAGAAGGGTTAGATAACCCTAAATGTTATGAATTTGTGTATTAAATACATTCACAATGTCAAGATATATGACATGAAGTTACTCTAGTTTTTTCCATAGACAAGTGGGTCCTGTAATCATTGCCAAAATTTTCTAGGGCTATATATTGGGTCTTATAGGTGTTGTTCCTTTTTCTTTTCATGCTTTATCATTTTCATTAACCATAAAGGGAATGAATTGGTGAGAAGAGAATTAATTTTTTTTCAAAACCCCCTTTACTGATTTTCATCCTTAGAAATCATTTCTGTCTCTTTTGACTTACAGTTTATGAATCTTAAATCCTAAATAATTGGGTGATAGAGTTTAAGGATGTACAACATTGACTAAATCACATTAACATTGATTTATTAATGTGTTGACCATGTAACACCCTATTTTGGGTCATGATTCTTGGACCAATTCATGATATAGTTTATATAGAAAGGATAGAGGAAAATACCAATCCTAATATGGATTATCACATAGGTTATTCATCGAAATTTATGGTTATAAAGCTTGGACTAGTTTATGGATAGATCTGTGATAGAATATATTAAACTCAATATATATCCTTATATGATATGAATAAAACCATACATAGTTATTTTATTAATATATAATAGATAGATTTAGCTCATATGTTTTAAAAGGGTAATTTTTCAATTTTGGAGAGAATTTGGACTAGGAGGTTCTACTTGGATTCTCCCAGGATATTGTTCCAGTTTACAACTAAAGAATGTGAACTGACATAACTATAGTGAAACCTCATAATTTATAGAGAGGGTAATTTTATCATAGAAATTGTTTATGGAGAGACTCCATTTAGGGTACCCTCACATGAAAGTGGATATCACACAAGAAAATTAGGATATATAGAATAGGAATGTTTATATAGATTATGTTTGTATAGTGTGGAATATAAATCATGTCATTTAAATTCATGAGTAATGGACTTGGATTCCGTGAATTTTAAGATTATATGGTGAAGATATTTATATGGGGGATTTTCACTTATTAGGATTATGTGAAAATTATTATGGATTTGTCTCAGTATTGAACCCATGAATGGAGAACCAATAAGAATAAAGGGGTATAAACATTTGGATGAAGTGGGTATCTGATTGGAATTTTTATTTGGTCTCAAGATAAGTGACCCAAGAATCAATATTTATCCTAATTTAATAAGAATAAATCTACACATTATTATGTTATGGTGTAATTTATGTTTATAAGTTTGGTTAACCATGACATCAGGGACAACCGGTATAGCTATAACCATTGAATCCCCAAAGTATAGTGACACACGCCAGTCATGGGATGTGTACAAGGCCTTTTATTTTCTCAAAAAATGGTACAGAAGGAGTAGTGACCAAATATTTCTCAAGATATAATTTTTTTAATCCAATTTCCATTAATGAAAAATTAAATAAAAGAACAATATTTCAATGACTATGAAGCTAAGAATCATTGTTTATCAAATTAATATTTGGGAAAAGTGGTTGAATTTAATCTTTACTTATCATTGATAATGTAATCATGGTCCTCAAAAAATAAATATCTTATATTTATAAATTTTTTAATTTAAAGTATTAGAAATCATTTATAATTTTTCAAACATGATTAAGCATGATTAAAAATAAAAATAATCCAAAAAATTTATTTGGTTGGAATATTATATTTCCAAAGTATGAAATCCATAGTGGCCATCATTTGGATCATCTAAGAAAATCCAAATCCAGTATTGAGTATCACAAGTGTCCAAATTAGTCCACTATCTCTTCCACACATTTTTATTAATCACAAAAAACCTCTCCACATGACCCTTGATCACCCAATTGATGTAATATAAAACCAAGAAGAGGGATAGAAAATTTATTAATCAAAGTAATTTTAAAGATTTAGATTTGAAAAAAAAATCATATTCAATTAAAATATTCAAATTATGATTTTAAAAACATTGAACATATAGATAAATTACAAAATTAGATAAAAACTACGACTAAATCATCACACATGGTCACCTCCCCTTCACCCAACCAAAAAAGGTTCGACCCCCCCCCCCCACCCCCACCCCTCGAATTAAATGGGATAAAATAAAGGTATAAGTGACTAAAGGTATGTTAAAAAAGAAGGGAAATAAAAGGAGTGAAAACATAGTTTCTAGTAGTAGTCCACTCAGGTTCCCCTGATTCTCCTTTGAGGATGAAATATCCATGTCATTATAGAGGGAGTAGAACCCTATTATTTATTTTATTTTGTCTTTAAATATCTTTTAAATAATTGAATATATATTCTTTTAAGATATTAAACATAAAATATATCTTTTAAATATATTTATTGTTGAATCAACTAAATTCTTGGGTGTAATAAAATTTCATCATTTACTCAAATTCCATAGATATGGTAGCACCATCTACCATTACTATTCACAATGTTTGAAAAAAAGAATCATCCATTCCTCCTTTATAATAGCACATTTGGTAGAATGCATGATAGTTTATGTACCCCCATTAGGTAGAATTCATGATAGTGGGTCGTGCATTGGGTTTTTCTTACATATCTACATCAATAGATCATATATTTTGTTGTCCCAATGATATATCATATGTACTATTGTCTCAACGGTAGATCACACCTACCACTTGTGAAGGTAGCCTATCCTTATGAGTTATGAAATCACATCTTGTATGATCCACATGTCTTCATGGTGGAACATCACCCTTCATAGTGGTGGTTTCAATGGTGAATATGGAGTTCATCAAACCCTCTGACATTAAATCTCATGTTTGAGTATTATAGGTGGCTAGAAATGAGTTTCTTATCTTTTTAAGTAGAAGCGTTCTAGGTTGATTTGTGTTAGGAACTGTTGAGGTCATAGTGAAGAACTAATTCATTCTAAAAGGGGATAAAACTCAGTGGGGCCTTCCTTTTTATTCATTCATGGTTTGTTGTGGTTTCTTCAAAGCAGGCATGACAACGGTGAGGGAATGTGGGCAGTATACCCTTCGTAAAGAATTTATTCATTCTTATTTGAAAAGAGGGTTTACAATGGTTTTCCAAAGTCCTTCAGATGATCTATGGGATTGGAAAGTTGTAGTAGTGGGAAAGAGCTCGAGTTCAAGATTTATGTAGTATACCATAGAGGTTATCTAATGAATATAGGCTCTAGTCCGGTGTCATCTAGTGCAGTATAAGCGACAAGATAAGAGATAAGGGTATTCGAGGGTGTGATCATGAGATTGAAGTGAAGCATCGCCATTTTGGTTTTGGTTATTAGTAAACTAGATTATTCATCCTACAACAAAAGAGAGAAACAGGTGCACACTTGTTTATAATACAATTCCACACATCCCCATTTCAAAATCATGCTCTAAGAATGGACTCATGGTATATATCATAGAAAAATTATTAGGATGTTCCTAACCGCATGGACCATGCTGGCATAGGCCAAATTTTATAGGCAACTCCTCCAATGAGCTCACTATGCACATGCCTGGTGTCCCTATGCATCTTGCTCTAAACCCTATTGGTTGGGTGGCCTTCCCACATATCCTCCTTGATCGACCAACACTTTTTAGGGATATCTAAGTGGCTTAGTGTGCCTCGTAGTTGAGAGATATCCAAACTTGGACCATTTTCTTACCCTTGAAAATATTAGAAACATAATATAATTTTAATATTTTGTTAAAATATATTCTAAATATCAAAATCATAAAAAATCTATTATTTTCAAATCATTTAAATTTTATATTTTTATATGTCCATATTTTTAAAAAAATTATTTTTGTGTTATTATTCATTAGAAAACTTTTAAAATCATTAAGGAAACACATAAAAATATGCATGAAAAATGAATTTTTCAAATACCCTCATACTTAAACTATGATTTTCCTCAAACAAAAAATATCAACATTGAATTTAAGAGGATGTAAATTCTACCAATATTAAAATCATAACAAAATTAAATAAAATTATTATCAATGTTAAATTGAACATTTAAAATATACATCAAATATAAATTTAATTTCTCTATTTTCAAAGAATGAACCACCTTAATAATTTTATGTTTTCCCATTTATAATGATGGAACATCATTTTTAGTCCATTGAAGATTATTAATTTATTATTATTAAACATTCCAAATCATGATTTACTACTCTTTAATATTTTCTCTCATCACTCGTGATAAAATTTAATTTGATTTATGCGCTTATCATGAGTGCATTATCCATATCCATATGCATTTCAAAAAAATACTTTCTCCACCTTGTATATAAAAAAGTCACGTAAAACTGTGATGAATTTATAATAAAATTTAAAATGTCTCTAAGGCTAAAGGTTTGTATGGACTGATGTGTAAAAATTAAGGTCCAAAGTTATAGGGTTATTTATGAATTATAATGAATTAAATAAAAATTAAAATCTCAATGAAATTATCCCTTTCCAATTATATCAATATTCTCTTACCAAGCTTAAAGTTAATATCATGATCCATAAAAGCATAATGAATGATTTGTGCACCACTTGAATTTTTTTTCAACTTTTTTCCTCTTTCAAAAATATTATTTTTTTCCTATTTAAAATTCATTCATGGAGTAAAACATAAATCCATTAACTGACCACAAAGGATAAATATCATTTTTCTCATAATATTTATTTTTGATACTCCAAAGTCAAAACACTTATTTTTATTTTTCTAATTCATGTGGGGAAAATAATAAAGAGTATAATGTATGAATCAATAACATTTCGCAATTCCAAATCCCCAAGATAAAACCCCAATAATTTTCCCTTTCAATTTAAACCTTCTCTTCCAATGTGAATCCCTTCATCCCAACATGTTAACTTTTAAATATCATGGAAAAAAGGGGAGGGTAGGAATGAAAAAAATGGATTGAAAAAAGGATTATTTTTGACAAGGTCATTCATGCTATCTATGGGTTAACCAAGGATTGATGTAATATTTTGTATAAAGGATAATGAATTATAAAAATATACCTAGATTACATTAAATGTGTTACATAACATTCATTTCATTAAAATGTTTCAATGCAAGTTATAATTTGTGGAATACCCCAATATCTCTTAAGAAATATGATCAAGATAAAATATGAACTTTTTGGTCTAGAAATACTCTCAACAATGGGATATTTTATTTGGGATAATTACTCATAGAATAGATAATAATAATAAGTCAATTGAAATGAATTTCATAAATTTAAATCATATATAATGATAGGAAAATTTCATTTACATGAATCAACTAATTTACTCAAATCATGAGTCCTCATTTTAATATTCATTTTTCACTATATTCCTTCAATTATATATTTTAATCAGTCAAAATAATTATTATTCAATTAAAAAAAGTTAATACTAGGGATCCAAATATGTTAATTTTTCATTAAAAAGTCAATTAAATCAAGAATTCAAAGCATGGGAAGGAAATTTTAGTTTTACATAGCTTGGGGAATTTCCAATTTAAAAAATAGAAACATGTAAGATGTTTTAAATTTGAATAATAATATAATTAAATCACCATTTATGTGAATATTAATCTCCACTTCCATCTCAATTTTTGTGGATGACTATTGACTCCCTTCAGAGTGGTCTTATAAAACAACCCATATAAGTGTAAGAAGCATTCCATTAAAGCTCAAAGGATAAATAGAAGAGGTTTTTTTATCATAAAATCCTAAATATTATAATAAATAAATCTCATATTTAATCCTAGAATAACATTTGGTTAATTTAATTTTCTTTACCTAACCATATGGGGAGAAATTAGTAGGTGGGTTGGAGAAGACCGAGCTCCGCCACTTGTTCTTGAGGAAGATTCCCATGAATCTTTTTCGGCCATTTCCCATTGATAGTGAATGGGTTTCCATTTTTATTTATTGATTTTAATGGTAAATAATTGATAGGCATTAGAAACCATAAAATTCCCTCCCCATCTAGAATAATTCTTACCCAACATTAACTTTAATCTGTAATTATTGAGTATTGAAAATTTCTTGGTTGAAAGTTATTTTGTTGAATGAGTTTTTAATGTGCCAATCTATTTATCTATTTGTAAATTCATATGTTTTCTAGATACTATCTTCTAATTTTCTCTAGTTCTTTTTACTGGTGTTCTCTCTCTTTCCCATCACTCACCAAATCCAAATTAATCTCTTTTATAGCCAAAGATACATGGAGCTCCAACTCCACTAATAAATGAATACACTTTCAATAAATAAATTAGTAGTGGATCATACCTATAAGTGTCTTGTATGATAGCTGGTATAACCATAAGGTGTCTTCCAATCCTTTGGCTCCAATGCTTTCAATTTGGTCTGACATTTTTCACCAAAATATATTTAATCTCCTAGGTAAACACTTCTTCTTAGTCATTTTTTTGGGGATGGTAATGAGTATATTTATTATGGGGAACCCCATAATATTTAATCATAGCCTCCGTTTTATTACTTCAAAAATATTTCATTGGGTTTCTAATGATTTCCCTTGTCATTCCAAACCTATATAATCTATTTATCCTCATAAAATAAAAGACAACATTAGCATCATCAGTCATAGTGGAATTTGATTCCACCCTCCTGGATACTCAATAAACAAATATTAGTATATAATATTTTCCCAAAGTCATGGGTTGTAGTCCCAAAAAATAAATACATCATACTTAAAATATTTGATACAAAAATAGTTCTTTTTTACGGAAATATTTTCTTTTTGAAATATTTATAGAATATTAACACTTCTCACATGTGTTACATTTCTAATTATATATATTTAAACATGTTTGGAAAACAAATTCCAAATTCCTTGAAATTTATAACTATTCTTTGAAGTCCAAAGAGTCCTCCACAATAATGTTTTTGAAAAAAAATCAAGTATGGGTTCTATTTTACATTTCAATATTCATATTCTTATAAAACAATCATTAGATATTTTCTGTAGAAATAGATCCTCCAAAATATAATATATAGTTTCAGCCTTAATATTGTGTGTTTGATGAGAGGTATGGTGGGAAGGTACCAGATATGAGGCCAGATAATTTACTACATCAGTATTCTATGGTAATTCTCCTTCAACTATGTAGATTTGTTCTCTTTGTATGTGGTCATTAAGTGGGGTCATTTTTAGGATTTCTATTTTAATTGTTTTGGGTATTTTTCTACGATGATATGCCAACTAATTTTTACTCACTTCTTGTCCTTGATCTCAAAGTTGAACACTTGTAGGAGTAGTATCCATCTTTCCAACCGTGCCTTGGCATAAAATTTATACATTAAGTATATAAGTTCTTCATGGTCAGATACTTTAACTACTTTATTTCCTTGGAATTATCATCTAAAATTATAAAATGAAAATAAAACATCAATTAATTCTTTTTCAAATTTATTGTAATTGAAAATAGTGAAAAAAAATATTTAACTTTATTTTTTAAATTTTTAATGTTAGATTTTAACCGATGTCTATAAATCTGATGTTAAAAACAAGGATTTTGGTATAAGTTTTTTGGAAAACTCATACAGAAAGTTCATAAAATAGAAAATATTTAATATTACACCCCAAAAATAATTAGAAACTCTTTTATATAAAAAACAGTGTACAACCAATAAACAGAATGTATCATTGAATAAAAATATATAAAAAACATAATTTAAAAAATTTAATCAAAATATTATCTATGTATATGTATTATAAAGTAGAATTAGGAAACACATGCATGGAATTTAAAACATGATCATTGTCATTATATTTTGAATCATTATTTTGAAATCATTATGTTCAAATACCTATTATAACAAAAGAATTATATTTTGAACACTGTTTTAGGAAAATGTAATAATAATCATAAGAATTAGAATTTACATTCCATAAATCATAATCACACCTAACAAATAGTTTGTAAACAAAAATAAAAAATGGGTAAGTTCATCTTTTATATAAGACTCGTCATCATTGAATGTCTAGAATAACATTTAATTATATAAGATTAAAAAATATTATTATATGATCAAAAATATAAAATAATTAATATAACTAACCATATCAAATTCAGAAGTTTCCCCAGTTGTGATTATCTCATATATGAATCGTAGAACATAACAACCACATTCAATATATTCTTATTGGCATTGACATTATGGTTATAAAATATTATATTGATAATAAAAGCTAATATAAATATATATATATCAAAAATTAGAATAATATCTAATATAAAAAATAATTACCATTACTTTCACATATTGGATTTCATTAGGGTTCTTTATAGACAAGTTATCTATGTTGTATTTTTTCCATGACATGTATTTTCATATATATAATCTAATAATAAATTTATATATAATAAGAATTAAATATAATGATATTCTAAAAATGAAGAAAAATTACCAGTCTAATAGGGTGATAAATGTTTTACAAACATCCCCAAATAAATAGAATAACCAATATATTGTTTATTCACTTGGGAAGAATGCACCTATCATCCAATGACCCCTACACTAAAAAAAATAAAAATTAAAGAAATTATTGTTAACACTGATTCATAATTATGTTTGACTTCTTATCCATCATGAAATGTAAGAAACCAATACCCAATCTAAATATTTTATAATCCCTCACATATATATGTAACTCTATCATTAGCATTAAAATACTTCATATCCATTGAAATGAATTATAGATTTATAAAACCACAAATGTATGTGGCCATGTTTTGTATAAGAAGCATGTGTAGATACCTAACGAACACAAGTAATAGAGTTAATAAATTTAAACCACTTTTAATTAAAGAAAGAAAAACTTAAATATCAATTTACCTATATAGAAAACAACTGAAACACAGGTAGGATGAGCTCTTTATAATCAATTATATTCATGAAACATTTTCTAAATATTATCAATGGATAGTCTTTCCCACATATATTAGATGTAGTCCGAAACTAATAAATATTATCCAAGGAAGAAGAAGCCTATGATAATATTTATATCCCATAAAACCTATCAGAAGTATCTATAGTTGCTTTTTTTAAACCCTTTGTTTCCTTTGTGCCATTTCTTTTGATTTTAGATAATCTTATATAAGATAAATGCTATAAAAATTATAATTAATTTTCAATTATATGTAACTAATATTTAAAAAATTTCATACCTCATATAAAACAAATGAACAATTCCATGTGGTAAAAATAAAAAATTACCCATACAATCCCCAACTCTGATAACCTTCTTAGTTGAAAATGATGGTAGACAAGTATGATCGATAATATAATGTACTGATGATATTTCCTGAACCATATGTATAGGTTAGTGATGTGTAGAATCTCCAAGAAAAAGCAGGACTCTGAGCACCAAAATATGTACATGAGGATCTCTAGCAATCAACTCATAATACAAGGTTGGGTATAAGAAAGGGGGTGGAGGACCTATTTAGTCAGTCTGGGTAGGGTGTTCTAGTTGGGAGGGTTATATATTCTATGTAACCATCTGAAAAGGCTGGATGGGTATGGAAGACTGCACAGACTATGATTGTCTCATCTATTATTCTAACATAGCCTACACATTTGATTAGATTTTATTACCCATGGCTTATTTCATATCCTTATTCTCATCTTTTAATGATTTGATTTTCGGGTATCATTATTTCTTACTTTGGAGACCAAAAATATTCCTAATACTAACACCCATCTCATATCCTCTTATGCGGCTAGGATGTTATGGATTTTCTAAAGTGGTGGCTACAATGTCCATCCTACCATGAGGGATAAAATTTCATTATACTGATTTATTATGAATATCATCCTGAAATGAAAAATGAAAATGGTATATTAGTGTTGTCAATTTATAAGATAGAAAAATTCATAAAAAATATAAATATATTTTCTTAAAATTATTTTAATTACTTCTATATTATTCTCTATAATATAATTTCATTTTTTCTTCTTCTCAATCATCTCAATTTTTTATTAGTGGGTGGGGGAGATGGAGGACCAAACATGACATCATTAGAACCAATAGCAGACTAATATCTTAGTGATTTTAAGTTTTCCTCCCTTATTTTCTACTCCAATAAATGATACCTGCCACATGATAATGTTTGAGGGTATAAATTCTGAAACTATATGTCTTGATGGGATTTCCTGGAGGCCTATTATATAAAAAGTAAACTAATAAGAAATTAGGTAGATATATAAGAAATTTTACAATATAATATAATTATCATACCAGAAAGGCTTCATCATTTCATTTGGATACAAATTTCTTCCATTCATCTACATCTGAAAACAAATACTTGAGGTATGGGTATTCAATTTGTCTCTGTATAGAAACATAACCTTTTGTCAACATTCTCATTAAATATATAAATTGAGAAACTACTAAAGAAATTAATATTTTATTAATTTCTTTTTTTCTTATATATTTAATGTCATCTATAATAAATTAAAATAAATATTTGTCATTTAAAATATATCATATTCAAAAAAATGATATAAAATAAATAAATTGAGGTATTTTACAGTTACAACCTCCAAAAGCTGATATATAGACATTTTGTCGACTGCCTTCCAATGTGTATATAAAATGATAATACTATAATGGATTTTCATTTATATGTAACTGATAAAAAACATTTCATTTGGGTTAGTTGCATTATTATTATAATTTAAATGTAATATATAATTTCTCATCTCCATAAGCATGTGATAGTTTTGGTAAACGTGTAATTCCACGTTGACCAACTCAATAAGTGATTTATTAACATTAAAAGAAGAAGAATCCTATACTAAAGTATCATTAGTAGCCCCGCAGTTATTTTTTGTAAATTAAAAGTTTGTTTTAAATATATAATTATATTACTAGATATTTAATAATATGAAAAAAAAATAAAAATACCTTGGTACATGTTCCTAAGACTCTCTATCTGTATCCATCATTGAAACATTAAAATGTAATTAAATACTTGTGTAGCTACATATTATTAGACAAGTAAATAATTATAAAATTGGAAAACATAACTATGTAATTAGAAAAAGTGTCACACATGTGTATGTTTAAACAAGATAACAATGATATTATTATTAGCCCCAAAAATATACAAGGTAAACTATTAAAAATAAACATTACTTCTAAAATGACAGAAAAATTTATAAATTTAAATATCAAAGTTCAAAAAAGTGTTCCCATATGTGTATTTATAACCAAAATATAATAATGTATGTGTAGTATTTCAATTAAATTTTTTTAACCATGCTCATATAATATCAAAATTTTATATGAAAAAAACAAAATAAATAATCAATTATATGTAATTAAATACCCAATATTTATTAAATAACACAGTTTTTACACATGTAAATTTCAAAACACGAAATATAATGTACATAATTACTAGATTAATTAGTAGAGTAATTTATTGTTTTCTTATTTCCCTTTAGTATGATCATTTAATATTGCATGCACTATGTCTGCGTTTTAGTCATTGTTATCTGGAAACTGTGTAATGGATAAAGAAGCCCCGTATAATTCAATAACTTCATCATCAACCTAATCAACTAAAAGGATTATTTTCCATTTAAAAATGATATACCACTAATCATTCGATGAATCAGTGTCATAAAATATTTTCATTTCATATATAGCCATGATAAATAGTTCTCTATTAAAACTAAATCTTTTTAAATCAACCAGTTTAAACCTATATACGTTATGTTTCACAAAACTATTAATTTCATCCCAATTACACATATACACGGTGACATGAAATTTCATATAATCAATTTCCCATATGTCTTCAAGAACTATTGAATTCATGTATAAATTGGGTTTTTATCTTTTTTACTCGAAAAATTTAGTGCTTCAGCGATGACCATTACACCATTATTTTTAAACATACTCTTTTCATCCATATTTTTGTGTGTAATGTGTACCCGTTAATATAAAAACCATACCATGCGATCGCATTATTTTATGGTCCTCCTAACAACTATTTCATTGTTTATGATGCATCTATACCATTAATTAATTACCCTTTAAACCATGAAACAAATGACTTTTATGATCAATAATTAACCACTTTTCATTTCTTTTTGTATATGGTCACATTAATTCAGAAATATGTGATAATATATATGATTGAACATCTTATATGTTGTTAGAAATGTATAAATTTTCCTACACAACTTCATCACATGGAATTAACTTTAACTTTAAGCCTCAAATCCCTCTATATTCACTATCAAATTTCATATGTTGAGATATATAGAAACCAATATGATCCAATTTATACAAAAAATAGTACAAAACTCAATCACATCTTCCAATACATATTTTTTAATAATAAAGGTGCTTGGTCATTAATTATTTTTTAACCTATCCCTATAAAATTTTCATATCTCTTTCAAAAGTATACATCCATCAAAAATAAATAGCCCTGCATATTTTTATCTCACACACCAAATGAATCACTATATGAAGAATTGTATCAAAAAAACATAGTTGGTAAATAAATTTATAGTTCAAAATAAATACTGTAAGATTCCTTCTCAAAAATATATAAAAAATTAGATCAATTAATTTTATACAAATATATTTGAATAAATTACATAACGTAATGATAGTCTTTCTAACAGCTACCTGTAAAATACCGCATGGTGTGACTAGTAGAATTAGTTTCATGAATACATGACAATCATGATATTTCATACCTATTAATTTATAGTCCTTTAATAACATATAATTATTTTTATTTTATGAACAATAACTATGTACATTAATTCAATGAAGACACTGATAAAAAATCATCTTCTCAATCTTACTTAACGTGTGACAAGCCATAGGTAAATATGTTTTTTTCCTTTTATAGTGTGAGCTAACTATAAACATATTCCCATTGATATCAAGTCCAATTTAGTATGAAATAAATAGTTTTTTCCCTTTTATGTCTTATAGAGGTTCAATAAAATATCCATATATGTTATACTCAACATGAATAATATCAATGTTATGTTTTATCTAGAAAATCTCCAATAAGGTTGTTCGAAAAATATAGTTTATTTCTTCCATATATTATTTTGAAGACCAAACCATCATTTATATCTAAATATCAAATCAATATTTTTCACCCTATTTTAATGTTATTCAAATAATAATGGTGTTGGGGAAATATAGTATTCCTATAAACAATTAAATGATTTTTTCAATCTACGATAAGGATGATCAATTCAAAAACAAATATTTTAAGTCTCATGTACATTGTCTTTCATCTATTATGAAATTGATAATATAAATTTTCTTATTTGAAAATTGGACATGATCTTTCCCCGTTATATATCTATATAATATTACATATAAGGGAAAGTCATTTATATTGAACATTATTATAGTACTATGAATAAAATACTCTTTATTGTATGCATTGAAAACATTAAAACATGTCTCCCATAGCAATTTCAAATCATCGATCTATAGTGAGAGATACGCATCAAACTAATTTAACATATCTTTTTCTCTATAAATAATCAAGATCATTATAAAATATTTTTTCTTTATACATATGTTTGGGTCATGTTGTAAACTATGAAAAAAAGAGTCCATGAATTGTGTTGGCTACTTAGGATCTGATATGGATTCATTCCATCAGTACACAATCCCATTCTAATATTACTACCTTCACTTCCAAAATCATTGAATTGTTTATAAAATATCATCAATATGGTGAATCAGAAGGGTGACTTAAGTTATCATCAGATATGAACTAATCTGAATATTATCTTAACCTTTTTTCTTTAATTGAATTTGTAGATAGACACTTAAAATGGGGAATTATTGGAAGTTACCCAATTTCTTTAATATGAGATTTGATTATAGTACCTAAGAATGAACCATAGTTGAATTACTGAACTTATATGAAGGATTTATTAGATAAAAGTATTAGAAAGTATACAAAATGGATTTTTTATGAGGATAGATCCTAGTACTTGAGATTGAATCTGGGTTGACTTTTTCAACCATCTTATATATTGATGTCCCACATGTTGTATAGTTTGATAAATTTTCATATTATTTCCTATAAAATAGAAAATCATTGGGGAAATCATGTATCTTTTTATACCTAAATACCATTGGGAATAATATTTTACTTTCCTTATAATTGGAATCTGGAAGCTTGTTTCCTTCTAGAAGTAGATGTTTTAAAAGCTCAAGTAAGTTAGAGAAACATTTATCACTCCACCCATTTCTTTCTTTCATGTTAACAAATATAAAAACTACCAATAACACCATATATTTACTACAGTATGGGAATAATGGTTTCCCAGAATCTTCATACAATTGGTCAGTATTTTCAATCTGTTTGATGGTTTCAACAGCTAAATCATAAATTAATTATTCAATATGATCATATCTAATTATGAATAATTTCATCATTATTAGATGTTAAAATTTTACATCTTTCACTATTCCATATCTAACATGTATAATTATATCTTAAACCATAGAAAATTAGATGATATTTGATTTCTATAGAGTTTAACATTATTATATAAAAACACTTCACACATAGAGAGAAAATAAAATCTTTGTTTTGAATATTTGGTTAAGAAATTTCCCAGAATTTATCAACTCCTTTTCATATTCACTACTGTTTTTTTTGTAAATATAACTGATTATGATCCCTTAAATAGCTCATATCACAATATAATCAGTGTATTTATTAAAAAATGTAAACATTTAAATATATATATTTATATATAAGTTGAAAATTGTTAACATAAACACATTAAATAAAAATTATTGGTAATAGGATTGAAAACATCAATTATTATTATGAATAAAATAAAAACTAATCTACTAATGTTTTTAATTTTTGTGATGTGTGTCATGCTGATTCAGTGGACCTTATATGTAATGACGCCAGTATAAATTCCCAGTAGAAAATTATGATTTTTTAAAATAATCTATTATTTTATTTTAAATTATTTACTTTTATTTATTTATGTATATGTGATATTCCGAGTATAAAATCATCATTTTTTCATTATATGTATGTTCTCTAGAACTCATATTATATTATTAGGTTGTTTATTTAATTTTAGACTCTAATTTTAGTGGTTTTTTATGATCAATGGTTACTTATTTTATGAATTAACATTCTTATATAGGGGTAGAGTCAACCCATGGAAACTCCTTATACCCCCACTACTATCAAAAACTTATTATTAGTAAAAACATTATTACTCATTATTTACATAGAAATATATTTTTTTTAAAATGAAAACAAAAGTGACAGTATAAAATATTAAAATTATAAATCAATAATTGAAGTTCATTTTACCAAATTAAAATTTACAATTATAATTTTTAAATGTAGTATTATATATAATGAAAAAAAATTATTTAAATAAGAAAATTTTAACATTCATTGCTTTGTAATATTATTTCAAAAAAATATGAAAATTGTTAATTATAATGTATTAGTTCATGTATAGAAATATCATATATTTTTTCAACCATTTAAAAGTGATCAATTTAATTTATTAAGGTTAATTACATAAAATGAAAACATATTTTATTTCAAAAAAATCCTAGTGTATATAAATTACATTTCTTATGAATTTGTAAATAGAAATTTTTTTATTTTCATATTATATACATGTGGTTTAAGGATATTATAATTTAATTATTTTCAATCATCTAATATTTATTAGTTAATTTACATAATTATTAAATTTGTTTTTAATAAAAGTTCAATTCATTGAAAACTGAGATCAGAGGAAGTACAAGAGCGAAGCCATGACGGAAAGTTGTCCAGCCAGAGCCGGTCATCATCAAGAGGGCCAGAGGCTGCCAGCTAGTGGGTAGCACTATTCCCTTCCCTTCTGATGAAGGAGAAGGTGCAGGAAATGAAATAGTGATAGAGAGAGTGGATTTTCCAGATGAGGTGGCCATAAGATTGAAGGTCATCGTCGTTGCAGTTGATGGCCTTAATAATATTGAGACAGTCCAATTCAAGGTGGATTTTCTCCCATCCATGATCTTTGGAAAACGTCATCCCGGCGAGGATGCCTGTGGCTTCGGCAACAATGGGCTCCCAAAGAGTGTGATGGGATTCATGTTTTCCTATGATGATTTGACCCAAAAGATTCTGGGCCATCAGACCAAGGCCGACAGGACCATCCTTGGGGAGAGACGCATCCACATTAATCTTGAGTATCCCTTTCGGTGGCATGCACCAGTGGGAGGAAGTCGAGAGGGATCCAAAGGGCTTCTGCTGACCAGAGTGATGCTTCTAGCCCTCAATCCAGGATGATTCCCATTCAATCCAAAAATCAAGATGCTTGAAGATATGGTTGAACACAACATCATTACGACTAACCCAAATGATCCAAGCCATGATGCAAAGTGAGCCCGCCAAGGTCGGTGAACAGGAAGAGCACCAACGGCTCAGGATCGAGGGGAGGTCAGAGGCCAAATCCAGTGAAGAATCCGTGAATGAGCCCCATTTGTTCCAAATCTCCTTTGCCCTCGTACATTGGATGATAGCATGGAGGGGAGATTCTGGGACGTCTGGGCAGAAGAGGCAGAATATGTCACTGGAGAAATGTCAGAAGGAAAGGAGGCTCATGGTAGGAAGGATGCTCGAGCACACCTACCACTAAAAGTGGCAGATTTTTGGGGGGACGTTGAGCTTCCACAGCGAATCCCATGGCCCCCCTTCCCTAACGTCTGATTGAGTACAATGAGTGAGTCGAGAGCCGGATTTCACCATATAGGCTCCTGAGATGTCATTGATCCAGAAGATGTGGTCGGGGCCTACATCAAGAACACATGGGATACTATGGATAATCCTTTTGTCTCTTTCATTGAACCATGACTGAAGCTTTTCCATGCACCACCCATTCCCATGATCAGCAAACAGGCACCGGACTGTGGCACCTTCGATCCCAGGTGGGGATGGGGATGATGCCCGCCTACCGTCCTTATCGATCAGCCAGGGTTCCATCCAAATAGAAACAGATGAACCATTCGCAATCCTCCAACCCATCCCTCTCTCTAGGAGGATATGGGAGCCCCAGACACTTCTCTAGAGGAAGCTGGGTCGGGGGCCAAGAGAGGAATCCTAGAAATCCTTATGGGGGAGGTATTAAATATTGTATTGATTTAACATGTGAAAATTATAAAATCATTACATGTGATATACGTTATATTGATGAATTTTTACACTATATATCATTGTTCATTACATGATATAAATAATACAATTTGAAAACATAATAAAATATAAACTTTATCAAAATATACAAACATTAACAACAACATTTATAAACAATAATCAACTACATAAAAATAATTGAAACAATAACTCAAAAATATAACTTATTGATAAATAATTTAAGTTAGAATTAAAAAAACATAAAAAATTTGGATTTTAACAAGGAAAATGGATCCTTAATCCGAACTTTATACCGTGGATTCATTGGAAGAAAAAAACACTACAAGATCTAACAAAAAAATTTATAAATAAAAAATAAATGGTAACAAAGAAATAAAATCAAACTGTGGTTGATGGTCGTTCAAAAACCATTTTATAAAGATAAATACTTCCATGGATGAAAAAATAGTGATAAAGGGTGAATAATAGATACCAAAAATCATTAAATGATAATAAAATTAATGAAATTGAACAACAATGGTCATTGAGGGTCAATGGGTCACCATTAGGGTTTTTGTGAGTCTTAAAATTTTTTTTGAATATGAAAAAAAATGAGGGTTTTACGATCCCAATATTCTATTAAAATGTTTTTGGAGTCGGTTTTATGGAAAATGATGGAAAAAACTAATGGGTTATTCCATAACCTAAAACTGATCTTAGAAAACCAACTAGCCCCTCTAAGCTAGTTGAGAAGATCATCTATCTTTGGTAGAGGGTAACAGTTCTAGAACATCTTCTAATTCAACATCCATTAGTCTATAAAATATTCTTATACTACCATATTCATTCTTAGTGAAAGACACTAGAGCATCCCATGGAGACTCACTATCCTTGATAAAACCCTTCTATATCAGATCATCTATCTGAATCCACAACACATAAGGTTCAATCTGATAATAATCCATAAAAATATGAGAAGCATTGGGATACTAGTATATCCTAAATCAATGTCTCATTGAGAGGCAGCATCAAAACATCCTCCTGAAAAACATCTAGTAACTCCCCAATGACCCTGGGAGCCTCTACCATCCAAATTTCTTCTGATTCCACCAAAAACCAATCTAATAAGGAAAGAATGTGCTCTACACACTGACTTCCCACCTGAAAAATATGCCCACCAAAGAAACCCACACGCTGACCATCCATACCCAAAAACATGATTTTCCTCTGAAAGTAGTTGATAAGGACACCTATGAAATAGAACCAGTTCATTTGGATGAAAAAATTTTATTATTGAATCTATAGAAATATAAGATCCCCATTGGATTGGTGCGGCCTCATCATTAGTTTACACCCCCATCATGCATAAAAAAAGAAGTTATGGCCTAGAATTGGCATAGTAAACACCAGGGGTATGGAAATTCTCTATATGGATAGTCCTAAAACATGTACTAGAGAGGGTAAAAAAGATTGTGGATATTTTGAATAAAGAAAGGCACAAAAAGGGGTAGATGATAAACTGATCGCACCTCTAATGATCTATGGACCATCTGGTGCTACTACCTTTACTACATGAAACACATCATTGCCAAATCCACTACCTCTTTATTGATATCATCCTCCATGACCATGATCGAATTGATTTCTTTAAGAATGAGAAATATCCAAAAGACGTCATCCACTATCCTCATCTGCACTAACCAGACCATAAGCATGTTACCCCTTTTGTTGGAACAACCTCAATAATAATTGATGTTGAGGCTGATGAATGCATTTTCATGAAATGTCAAATTGATAGTGATTTAAATAATATTTTTTAGTTTAGGTAACACCCTATGTCATCTCTCTAGGAGAGTTGATAGGTTTTGAGTGTACTTTTTTAATAAGCATGACAAAATAAGGGGGTGGTTTGGAAAACATTATCATGAAAGTAACATAATTTAAAGAATTATAACGTTTCAAGTCAAAGTGGATTATGAAAAATATAATATAAATATGTGATCATTTCTAAAATAATTCAACAATTAAATAGTTCCTCATTATGAATTTATTATTAGGTTTTAGTTTAATCCTTTGGTTAAGGGATAACCAAGATCTTGGGTACCCACATGCCTCTTAAAAGTTATACGATTAGAACTAAATTTTGAAATAAAAATCTTGTAGTCAAGTTCCAGACCCTTATCATGCTTTATGGTTTGTAAAGGAACATTGAAATCTCAAATTTTTTGGAAATAAAAGAGTTCTTATGTTGTCCAATCAAAATAACACAAGAAACACACATTAAATCGTACACCAATCGGTTATGAAATAAAAAGTCTTTCAATTCAATGCATCAAAAAAAGTTAAGATACATATGAAAGATAAATTAAAACCACAATATACACCAAAATAGTATATAATTATGTGCCGAAACTCACTCTTCTAGGGTGTATCTCCCTCGCAATGATCACCCACCTCTTAGCTCGACATCGAGAGGAGGAGAAAGCTCGGGTGGAACTCCTTCTTCATTCTTGACCCCCCTACGAGGATATGGGCCTATAGAACTTCTAGGATGTGAAGGAGACTCCTAAAGGGATCCAAAATAACGGATATTTTCTTCTTGGAAAAACATACAAATGAGGTTCCCATGGTGCCTTTTTATAGCCAAAATGGAAAATGGTTTTGAGCACGCTGCTTTTGAGATACCACTTATGTCTCAGTTTTGGTATAGTAGAATGCCATCTAAAGACTTGAACAAAAGGTATGAGTTGTTGGAAAGAATATTGAATTTCACTATGTCGAATTTAGAGTTCATTAGACAACTAGATTGGGAGATATGGTCAAAATAACGAAAAAAACTTTTGAATATGGGTAGATTATGTCCCCTGGACAGAATGGTTCAGATCGGCCACCAGATGGACAAATTGGTCTTCAGTTTCATTGATAAGATTTGTAGATCATTATTTTTTTGGAGGGAGCACAACATTTCAGCCTATTTGGATTCACTGAATTCTTGTACTATTCAAAATAGTGGACAAATGTCAATGGGATGACATGAAGTTTGGCCAATTTTTCTTCTAGATGATCTCTGGGTCTCCATATCACCACCACCATCAATGAAAATATCAAAACAATAATAATTTCCCTTTTTAATAGTGATAAAAATAATTAATTTAATAAAACATGAATTAAAATTTATTATTATATTTGGAATATTCATTACAAAACTAGTTTAAAACAACTGTGTAAGGGTGGAATTGAATAGTGAATCGCTATGCGATCACACCCCCACACCTAAGCATTTTCACTCCTGGGAAAGGTCACATATCCAAAAAAATGATGCATGTATATATTCCCAACATATTGAATATTTAACTTTTGGGGAAATTTTAATTCATTAAAATAATTTGATTAATACACGAACCACACTAAGGAGTTCTTCCAAGTGAAAATATAAAAAAGTCTCATAAATCTTATCACAATTAAATTAAAAGTGATTCATCACACCAAATTGAGAAAGGAATTCAAAAGTAAAACATTCCACTAACTCTCCATGTGTGTGTGTGAAATCATTCCATGCTATTTTTCCACTTTCTATCCAATAAATATAGATTATTTTAGAATTATTTAGCTTTAAATGATTTTTTTCTCACCAGACCTGCCCTACATCCTTTGCAATCATATTTTAAGTCCAACTCACTTATGAATTCCTATAAGTCAAACCATAATCCCCCAACCTAAATATCCCCATATGTTTCACATTTAATCACTCCCTTTATTTATTATTTTAGATTTTCTAGAAGTTTCATTTGGAACAAATATCACACTCATATCTCATCCCTTGTTCGATCTCCTCACAACACTTCTTATAATAGTTACTAGAAGATCAAAGGTTGAGGTGGAGTGGTTTTTTACCTACCCAAAACATAACCCAGTTTTTTTAGGGTATACAACAGTCATACATTACGTACACACGCATAGGTCCATCCAGTACAGTAATGAAACAGATCAGATAAGGAATGAACATATGGAAAAATCATTTAAAGCTGAAAAATATTAACCAAACATATATTTTACTTATATTAAGTAAGAAATACTCACACTTTGTGGTTTCGTGAAAAAATGTGTGGAGATATTAAGGACACAGTTTTCCCAAATACTACTCACACAAGGGGCATCAATCATCTCTATGGTTTCACAGTGATGCAACCATTTATATCATGGACAGAAAACCAATTCACTAAAAATCGCTCCCTGATGTTAAATTCATAAAAACATTAAATCCATAATAGAGATAAGTGTTTCATCAAATGTTAAATCAATATGGAATCAAATATTTAAACTTGAATTTTCAGTAAGTACCATGATTTGGTGACCATAATAGGGGGGAGTAAAAATACCATAAAGAAGGCTAAAAATTAGAAGAAAGAATAAAAACCCCAAAAATCTTAATGAACCCAAAAAGATGGGGAATAGTGAAAATACCATAAAGAAGGAGAAAAGGAGAAAAATTAATAATTATGATGAAAATCCTAATAAACCCCTAAAGATGGGGAAAATTAAAAATACTATAAAGAAGGTGAAAAAAGAAGAAAGATGAAAGATAATGAATATCCTAATGAACCAAGGAATGTATCCACCCCCTCCCCCCACACACACACACCTAGAATGTGTAGTTTCCTCATAGTAATAATTTAGATTGTGAAAATGAAGGATAAAACATGGTGTGCCTCACTGGTAGCTTTCTTCTTGAACATATAGTTCATCCATCGGGAACTCTGGAAGGGCTTCATGGAAGTGCTTCAGCCGCTTCTCATTGACAGTGAAGGTTTGCAAGGCTTCTTCATTTTGAACCTAAAAAACACCAAATGGTGATACATTAATTATAGTGTATGGGCCAAACCAATGGGAACAAAGCATACCTAGATGCAACTTCAGCCTTTCATTATAAAGGAGGACCTTCATCCTAATGTGGAACTAATGATGAAGGATAAGATGGTCGTTGGTAGCCTTGGTTCACTCTTTATAAATCATAGAGTTTTCATTGCATCTCATCTCATTTCCTCCATCTCCTGAATCTACAGCTTCCTTTGAGCACTTGCACCAGAAAGACAATAATTTCATTGTTTGATGGCCTTGTAGGCCTGGTGCTCAATCTCAACAGGCAGGTGAATACACTTTCCAAACAAAAGCAGATAGGGTGACATCCCAATGGGAGTTTTAGAAGAAATACGATAGGTCCATAATGAATCATCAAGTCAAATACTCCAATCTTGTTTATTGGGTTGAACCATTTTTTCATGAATATTTTTTACCTCTCTATTTGACACCATGGCTTGACCATTGGTCAGTTGGTAATATGCAGTAGACACTCTATGACCGACCCCATATCGATTCCAAAGTGATTGCATTGTTTGGTTTTAGAAATGAGAACCCCAGTCACTAATGATGAACCTATATAATCAAAACCTACAAAATATTTGAGTTATTAAAAATTCCACAACTATTTTGGAGTCATCTGTCCTTATGGCTTGGGCCTCTACTCATTTTGACACATAATTGACTACTAGAAGAATGTACAATTTACCAAAGGAATTGGGAAATGGAGCCATAAAGTCAATGCCCCAAACATAAAAAATATCCTGAAAGGTAAACGATTATTTTTGAATATCATTTTTTAGTGACATTCCCCATTCTTTGACAATGAGGAAAGATTTTCAAAAATCATGGGAATCTTGAAATGTTTTGGCCAAAAAATAATAGAATAAAGGACCTTGTGAGTAGTCCATTGGGGACCAAAGTGGCCCCCATAAGAAAGAGTGTGGCAGAACGCCTAAGGACTTAATCACTATATGTGTTTTAGAGGTAGGGGTCACCCCAAATGTACCAACGAGACTCATGTTTTAGACGACTAGCTTGGTTTTTATTGAAATCAGTATGAATTCCAGATGATATCAAATAATTTACAATTTTAGTATACCAAGGAATAACATCTTGCACTTGGTAAAATTTCTAATTGGGAAACATATCATTTATAGGAATATAGGTGGATGAGTCATTGTTTGAGGATAATGGAATCTTATTGATATGGCCAGCCACCAAATTATCTGCTCCTTTTTTATCTCTAATTTCAAAATTTAATTCATGGAGGATAATCCAGTGAACAAGATGTGGTTTGGCTTTCGGTTTCTTAAGGCGATACAGGACGGTTGCATGGTCTGAGAAAACTATGACTTTGGACCCCCAAAGGTATGAACTGAATTATTCCAAGGAAAAAACAATGAAAAAGAAATAATTTTCAGTTGTGGTCTATATTTCTTGGGTGGGGTCCAATGTACGTGAGTCATAGGTTATGAAATGTGGAGCACGGTCAATCCTTTGTGATAAGACTTCCCTAACTACATAGTTAGGGGCATCACACATGATCTCAAATAGTAAATCACACCATGGTTTTTGGATTATCGGGGGTGGTGTGAGACTCAATTTTAACTTATTAAAAGCTTCCTCACATTCTTTATCAAAAAAAACAAACTCTTTTTCTTTTTGGAGTAATCGGGAGAGGAAGAGTGAAATTTTACTAAAGTCATGAATAAAACGACGTTAAAATCCCGCATGACCTAGGAAATATCACACAACTCATACATTTTTGGAGAATGTTAAGGAAGAAATTACATATACTTTTGATTTATCTACATGGATACCATCCCCATAAATTAAATGCCCTAAAACTATACATTGTCTCACTGTGAAATGACATTTCTCATAATTTATTACAAGATTCTTTTCAATACAGTGATGTAGGACTGAACCAATACTACTTAAACATTCGTCAAAATAGGATCCATAAAATGTGAAATAATCCATGAAAACTTCCATGAAATTATTCTAGTAATTCAAAAAATACTAACCATGCATCTCTGGAAAGTACCCAGAGCATTACGCAGACCAAATGGCATCCTCCTATATGAAAATGTGCCAAATAGACAAGTGAAGGTTGTCTTTTCCTGATCCTCGGTGGAAATATGGATCATAAAGTATCCAAATACACATCAATAAAATGGTATTGGTACTTACCAACTAGCCTCTCTAGAATTTGGTCAATTAATGGAAAAGGAAAATGGTCTTTCCTAATGTGTTAGTTTCGTCAGTGATAGTCTATACAGAAAGGCCAACTATTCTTCACATGATTTGGATCCAATTCATTGTTTTCATTTTTGATTAATGTAAGGCCAGTTTATTTGGAACTACTTGAATAAGACTAACCCATTGGATGTCAAAGATGGGGTAAATTATTCCAGTAGTCAATAGTTTGTTACCTTATTTTTCATAACTTTTTGGAGGTTTGGGTTCAGTCGACATTGTTCCTACCTCACTGGTTTAGCATCATCATTTAATAAAATAGGATGTGTGAATATTGATGGGCTAATACCAGGAATATTAGTAAGTGTTCATCCCAAATCTAGTTTATACTCCCTCAAAAGTTCAACAAGTCATAATTCATGCTTGGGAGGGAGTGAACTAGAAATGATAATGGGAAACTTGTTAAAATTCTTAATATATAAATATTTTAAATCTTGAGGTAGTTGTTTCAGTTCCAATTTAGGTTGATTTTGGATGGATGGGAGTGTGTGTGTGAAAGTTAGAGGTCAATGATATCATCTAACTTCTCAATGGTATCATCCTTAGATGAGGATGATCTTTTACAAGTTTATTAGCATCATCGATGGACATTGGATACTCAGTGTTCAAGAAATAATCAATCAATAAACATGAATGATACTTTTCAATACCACTAAAATAATCAATGCATGAATCATTTCCTAGAATTTCTATTGATGAAGAAAAATCAGAAAGGGGACCCGGTAAATGAAATGAAGTATTTTCAAGGGAAGAAAGTACATCTATAGAATTTACAGAGAGAAGGGAATGTTCTTCTGAGGGGTACTTCATGGAATCAAGGATATTGAAGTAGAAAATGTCACCCACAAACTCCATAGATAATGTACCATTATGGACATTAATTTTGTTTTTGGTAGTTTTCATAAAGTGTATCCCCAATATAATTGGGGCATTTCTATTATTCCTATCATCCTCCATTTTAAGCACATAAAAATCAGCAGGAAAAATTAAATTTTGAACCCTCACAAGAAAATCCTCTAACACACCAGAGGGGTGTGCGGTACTCTGGTTATCTAGTTGAACAACAATTCCAGTGGGCTACAATTCCCTGAACTATAATGTAGAGTAAATGGATTGAGATATCACATTTATTGAAGCACCTAAATCAAGCATAATATTAGAAAGAGAATACCCCCCTTTAGTGAACAGAATTGAGAATGTTCTAGGATCATTGCACTTGGTATGAAGTGATGGATCCATAAATGTTGAAACATTCCTCCCCAAGATCACATTCTCATAAACTCGAAGTCTCATTCGGTGTGTACACATCTCCTTTAGGAACATTGTGTATTGTATAATTTTCTTCACAGCATCAATCAAGGGGATGTTACCCTGAACTTTTTTTAAAGTTTCCAATATTTCATTATCAAGTTAATTTTCCTTTTGTTTTCTAGGTTGGGTGGCCCTATGGGAAAATGGAAGAGGAATGGTTGGTCTAGGTGACTCATCAAAATACAGACTCTTTCCTTTGTAAGGTCTTTTCTCATGATAAGGATTTTCATTATTTGGAACATTTTTAATGGTTGTGATGGAGGTTTCCTTAAGAGGGGATGACTCTAATGGATGATTCATATATTTTCCACTCATAAGGGTGATTCCACTAACATTTCCTTTACCTCTAGGGTTGACTACTGGTTGAGATGGTTTTTTACCCGACTCATGACTTTGAATTTCACCCACTGAGTTAGATAGTTAGCCTAACTGGGTTTTTAGGTCTTAAATGGATACTAGGGTGTTTTGTTGGAATTAGAGATTATTGGAATCCATTTTTTTCATCATATCTTCTAATCTAGGCTCACGTTTTGGAGGAAAAGTTGGAAAGGCCTTTGGGGTAGTTGAGGATTTCTGGGTAATGGTGGTGGATGTCTACTATGCACCTTTTGGATACATGGTTGATGAGGCTAGTTTGAATATCCCCTTTCCTATAAGCTTGGTTTTCTTTCCACCCAGAGTTGGATGGATAGTATGGTTCTTTCATAAATTTTTGGTTATAGGGGTGCACTAGGAAGATTTCCTCACAACTCTTAGAAGTTTCTCTCAATTGGGGTAAATGGTCAGAATAATGTCTGTCAGAAGAGAATAATCCAAATTGGATGGGAGGAGGAGATTGATTTTTTTCCTTGGGAGGGATTGATTTGTTGTAAAAGGGTACTTACCTCTTAAAACTTTGTGTCCACCTTCTTCTCAAATTAAGTACTTTGCACCTCATGGACACCTCGAATGGGTATGTTGAACCCTGTACCAAATTATTGAGTGTTTTTCGCCATGTTCTCAATCAAGTTTCATATAGAAATTAGGATCATATCTACTAGTGCACCACATGCAGTACCATCAATCATGTTACAATCAATTGGAATAAAACCATCATAATAATATTGTAATAAAATTTTATTTCTTATTTGGTGGTGTGGACCACTTGAAAAAAATATTTAAATATTTCCCAATATTCATGAAGTTTTTTCCCTTAATTTTATATTATACAACATATTTCTATCCTTATTTTTCTATTTCGAGAGGCTGGGAAATATTTTTCAATAAAAATTTGCATGTCCGCCTAACCTCTTATTGGGGAATTAACATAATAAATCCAAAATTTTGCAATATCTTCTAAAGAAAAGGGTATTCTCTATGATTTACCTATTACTTAACCACATTAGTAGGTTTTAATGTTGAAAAAATAGTGTAAAATTCTTTTAAATGTATATGTGCATCCTCTCTAGGAAGTCCATGGAATCTTGGTAATATATGAATTAAACTATATTATAGTTCAAAATTGGGTGCCTCACCATATAATTGAATGTATGTGGGTTGGATATCGATATCGGGTGAGGTTAGTTATTTTAGTGTTATATAGTTTTAATCCATCTTATACATGTTTATTTTAGTTTTTATGTTGGTTCCAGAAGAAGAAGATGAAGTATCAATAAGAGTGTTATAGTCTTGTGCATCCTTCTTCAAAGCGTTCTCTTGTGCATCTCAGGGTCACTGATGTAAGATCCTCTCCAGTTCAATTTCTAAAAGAGGTAAATCTCCTAGATTAGAACACATCATGCAATATTCCTATTCAGAAAAAATATTATAATACAAAATTATTGAAAAGGTAAACAAATAGTAACAAAATTCAGAAATATATTATTAAAAACACACACTAATAACTGAAGCACTCCCCAAAAATAGTTACAAAATTTGAACATGTTGTTATGACACATCAAATTGATAGTGATTTAGAGAATCTTTTTTTGTTTAGGTAAGACCCTAGGTTGTCTCTCAAGGATCATTGATTGGTTTTGAGTGTGTATTTTTAATAAGAAGAACAAAATGGGGGGTTTGGAAAACAGTTTCAAGAAAGTAACTTAATTTAAAGAGTTATAAAGTTGAAAGACCAAGTGGATTAGGAAAAATATTATATAAATATGTTATCATTTATAAGTTACTACAACACTTGAAGAGTTCCTCATTCTTAATTGATTATTAGGTTTTAGTGTAATCCTTTGGATGAGGGATAACCATGATCTTGGGTACCAACAAGCCTCTTAAAATAATGAAATTAGAACTAAATATTGACATAAACATAGAGTAGTCAAGTTCCATGCCCTTATAATTCTTTAAGGTTTGTAAAGGAACATTTAAATCTCAAATGTTTGGGAAATAAAATGGTTCTTATGTTGTCGAATCGGAACAACAGAATACAGACAGTTAAAATCGCAAACCGGTGGGTTATGAAATAAAAATTGCTTTAATTCTATGAACAAAAAATAGCTAATAAACAAATTATAGAACAATTAAAACCAAAATATGCACCAAACTAGTAGATAATTATATGTTGGAACTCATCCTTCATGTTTGTAGATCCCTCACAATGATCACCCATCGCTTAGCTCGACATTGTGAGGAGGAGGAAGCTTGGGTGGAACTTCTTCTTCATTCTTGATCCCCCTATGGAGATAGGGTCATCTAGAAATTCTTGGATGAGTATTATACTCCAATAGGACTCCAAAATAATAGATATTTTATTCTTGTCCGAACTTCCAAATGAGGTTCCCATGGTGCATTTTTATATCCAAAATGGGACATGGTTTTGAGAACCCTTTTTTGATATACCATATGTGTCCAACTTTTGGAATAGTTGAAAGCCATATATCGACTTGACCAAAAGGGAAGAGTTGTTGTATGACCTCTTGAATATCTCCCTAGAACATTTTTCTACCATTAGACAAATATATTGGTATATATGGTCACAATACCAAAACAATCTTTTGAATTCGAGCAGATTCTGTCCCCTGAAAATAATGGTTCGGATGGGCCACCAGATGGAAGAATTGGAATTCGTTTTCATTTATAATAGTTGTATCCCATGATGTTTTTGAGAGGACCACAAAGTTTCATCCCATTTGGATGCATGGAATTCTCTCACTACTCAAAACAGTGGACAAATGTCTATAGGATGCATGTAGTTCAGTCCATTTTTCTTCGGGATGATCTCCGGGTCTCCAAATCACCTCCACCTTCAATGAAAATTTCAATAAAAGTATAATTTCCCTTTTTAATAGTGATAAAAATTAATCCATTGAATAAAAAGTAAAGTTAAATTTATTATTATATTTGGAATATGCATTACAAAAATAGTTTAAAACATCAGTGTAAGGGGGAATTGAATAGTGAATCGCTATGCGATCAGCTGACGTTGAACCTATTTTCCATGAAAATTTTGATCTCAAGAAGCCACTAAGAACTATAATGATAGTAGTGAACCCCAAAGAAGAAACACATCATCAAAAAGTAAAAATGAAGGGTATGGACTAGAAGGTTGAAATGGAATATTTAAAGGTTGACTCCCAATTGGTCGAAACTTCCAAGTCCCTAGAGCCTGAGACCTACCACTGATAACTCTACCCCTCAAGGAACCCTCGTGGTTCCCCCATCATAGAAAAAATCCTTGTGAGTGTATTATATCGATCACCTATACATTCTTTTGAACCTCATGGTAAGTTAGAAACATTAATTTCTTAACTGCATGCTGGATCGAAGGACATCGTGCCTCATCAAGACGACTTTCTTGAGACTCCACATTGGGAAACATATCGATGGGAATTCGTGTAAGGCCCTTTAACTTTATCCCTATCTCTGGTACATACATAATTTCCTACTGAAGGATTATTATCTCCTTCCACTTCTCATTCTTCATGTTTGATGAGAGTAATTCTTCCGAAAACTCTTTCTAGAAGTCAACCCATGAAACATATGCCTCCCTCTGCTCACCAAGGTACAATGTCCACCACTGAAGCACAGGTCCTCGTATCTGAATAACCTATAAATGATCCTTATACTCCTTTGGGGACTATATAAAATCAAAATTGATCTCTATCCACTCTATCCAACTCTTTGTCTCCATATAAGAAACACACCCCTCATACTTTACCAAAGCCTTCTGTTGAAAAGCTTGTGACATCCTCTACCACTAATCATCATCCTTAGCAAGATAAACCCTTCATAAATCAACTGATTCATCCTTCTAAACCTCCACTACCTAAGCCACATAAGGATTATTGACATGAGAAACATATATAATAAAAATGGTGGATTTATTAAGCATGGTTTCATAGATTTTAATTTTGATATATTTTAATTAACTTTAATCCATTTAGTTAATTTTATAAATTTTATATTTCCCTAAATGACAAAATTTAAAACAAAAAAAATCCATCATGATGCATGTACCTCTCCCAGGTATCTACCCTATTAGAATAACATCTAACTTGGTTGTTTAATAAGCTCAGAGTTTATGCACTGGATCATGGAGGGCCTAAAATCCCAGTTCCCAGCCGATCACCCTAGCATATGTCATGCACCTAGAACAACTGACATTATTTAATTACCAAACCATGCATTTCATTTTGTTCCTAATTCCAAACTCCAACCTATCTCTCAACCATAACCTCTGATACCACTTTGTCATGATCCCATCCCTCTAATGATACTGCAATGATTGGTGAAAGATAATGAACCCTGAGTCCTACCTCTAGTTGGCCCTGGGTTGGAAACTAGCACAAAGGTTATTAAAATATCATAGTATGTGTATCACTAACCTTTATAAGAAAATAATATCATGAGAGAGAATGAATCATCCACAACAACTTTGAGACATAATATAAAATATAATCCCAAAACATCCAACATTATTGTATAAATAAAAGTGATATAGAAAAAATTATACAAAGTAAATACACAAAAGTAAATATATATTAGAAACTCAACAAATATCAAGGATATGAGCTAGTAAGGTCTAGCATGGTCCATGAATTCCTCCTAGAAACCAAAAAATATTTATATATAGAGAGAGTGAGAATACAAGTATACTTAGTAGGAAAACCAAAATGTCTCTTTCACATGTGATAGAAGCATACTAATGCACCTGTGAGAAAATAGTAGAAACAAACAACCCAAAAACATGAATACAAACCATCCCAACATCACCAATGCATGCTCAAAAAATAATACACATCAAGTAATATAATATAAATTAAATCACATTGATGATAGGTTCCCTGCACCACTTTCCCACTGATTAGCTGCTCTCACATCCCAATGGAAAATGTCCTAGTGGTACCACCTCTTCTGAGTGTATCAATTCACATCCCACCTACACACACCTATAGGAAATCAACACACATCCCACTCACACACACCTAGGATATCACAACACATCCCTCCTGCACACACTTGGGCTATCACAACACATCACATCATGCCTACACACACATCATCTATCACACCACGTCTCATCCCAAAGAAACATGGGACACACAACACATATCTTCCATAGGACTCATGTTACCACATATCACAACTCACCTAAAGACACCTAGGCCACTATCACTTAGAAGAAGAAGGAACAGGGAAGAACGGGGGGCCTGGCATCCATCCTTCCACCAGGATGTTGGGAAATACATCCCCTACATTAATATATTGGGGTTCGGAACATAGTTAACAACATGGGTGGAGTGTGTATAGAAATAATAAGTTAAATAAAATTATATATATACCATAAAACACTCAGTCCCAACATATGGGTTCTCAAACAAACTTACCAACTCATAACATTGTCATCTTTTATACCATCTCTAAATGCATTTATTAGTGTCTACTACAACCATTTTAGAAGGTGAAGAGACCTAATAATCTAATGTGGATTCAAATTTCCTTCATTATTAACCCATATTCATTACATTATTTGTCATCAACCAAATTTAACCACTGAACCCATCATTTAATTTTCCATTAACAATTTTCCATCCCTTTAATCAAAGTAATCCCTAGAATATCAAAAATTATTAAACATTAATTTATTCTATCACCAGTTGTTTATATCACACAACATAAAAACATATCACAAGAAACATATCATTCCCAAAAACCTCACTTTACAACCTCAAAAGAATGACCCAAAAACTGTCACCTCACTGCACCAAAAGCATGACCCAAAAACCATCAGCCCCACAAGCCCCAACCACATATCACAACACATCATGATCCTTTTACAGATTTACAAAGGGGGTTTTATCACATTACGCTATATTTTAGGGATGTCATCAAACAAATCATAATCCCGGGGAAACCAATTTATTAACCAAAAATAAGTGGTTATATAATTTTTATTTTGGTGATATCAAAACAATAGAATCCAAATAATAAATCACAACACATATATCTAGTGAAAACAAAGCCCCCAAGAACCACAATTTTTAGGGGAATCAAGCCCATAAAATCCAAAATATCATAACAATATCAAAGATGTAAAATAATGTGATAGAAATCCATTTACCCTTCAATTTCAATTTAAACAATTCTTAATCTTTAATTAATCTTGCACAACTATAACTCATAATTAAACAAAATAAAACCTCTCCCATATTTTACATAATAAAGAGAAATGAGGGATTCCCTAACTCAAAGAAGATTTCAACTCGTTATGAACCACACAGTGAAGAAGAGAACCTAAAAACCACAACCGCCCTATGAGGAATCATAGATCAACCAATATTGCACCAAGAGACCATAAAGATGAAGCCCAAACATGTAATAGAAAAAAACCCATGCCACCATAGTGAAACCTCAAATAATAATTAAAGTAGGCTAAGGAGAATGATAGGAGAACACACCCCGAATCAAAAACAAGATCCCAAGGATCAATCCTCATTGAAAGGAATCTCCAAATGTTGAAGGAGAAGGACATCATACACCTAGTGTGAGAGAAGAGTTGTTGGTCATATGGTTTGAAAAAAAAATAGATCAGTTGAAACTTTAAAACTATATAGAATCGGTGGATTACACAATGTGTAATCCCCTTTCATGTTAGGTAATCTTGGGATTCTTTGTTCTGATGAAAAACACATATCCTTTTTCTTATTTACCACCAAATATCTACAAATTGTTAATAGCCCTAGAGATGTCATGAAACTAACTTTCACATCATGTAATACACTTACACGACATGTGTTTCCTATTTCATTTCTAACACTCCTTCAGATTATAAAAAAAAATCTTGGAACCACCTCTGAACACCTCCAACATCTGGAACTCACAATGTAATGGACTGAGATGGAACATACCATTATAAAATGTATGTTAAATTATATTTCAAGAATATATGGAAGATTTAATCCATTAGATGATAAAGATATTGATGATGTGGGGTTGGGAGATGTTTATAACACTGTTATAATTTATGAAATATTTTTTTTATTAAATTTTATTTTTTCCATATCTTTCATTATAGTTAACATCGATTTTTAACAAATCGTGCCAAAATATAAATATTATTATTTAAACACGAGTGTTTTTACCTGAATGTTAAACATAGAGGCATGAATAGGAATATCCAAATTTTAAGTATGATTTATAATGGTTATATATTAAGAAAACATGTTCATAAAAAATGTACTTAATTTCTCTGTAAAGTATTAATATGTTTCAAAAACACTATTTTCTCAAAAAAAATGAATTTTATATCTTTTCGTAAAAATTGATAAAATTAATTTATAAAACATGTAGAAAATTATTTTGATAGAATTAAAATAATTTTTGAAATCATCATGTCAAAATTATCTTAGTGTGGATAATTTTTATTTTTCTAAAAAGATTAATTTTTTGATAAACAGTGAAAATTATTGGTTTTATTGAATCCTCACATTTTTATAATGAATTTATAAAGTTATATTTTGGATTTAAAATGTGTTTAAAAATAAAAATTATTTCATTTATATATCAGATAAAAAATATTTTATTTTAATCAACTTTAATATTTATTTTCTAAATAAAAAACTTTATAGCCTTTTGAATACCTTCTCTTTATAAAATTGTTTTCCCATCACTTCTGTAGGTTTAATTTTAAATTAAACTATTCCAGTGATATGATTCTAATTTTTAAAATAAATTGAATGCTTTTAAACCATTAAATTTTTATTTTATAATAATTTGGACATAAATTGTATTCATAATTAATAGTAAAAATAAAAAGAATTATCGTAGTTAAGGTTAAAAGGGGTTTACAATGTGGTTAAACTATAATGATAAGGGGTAAAACGACCTAGAAACTCATTTAAATCATATTTTATGGACATATTTCAACCTTATAACCTGTATGGTTTGATTCTAATTCTTTTTGGAGCCTTGTGTCATGTAAAAAACACAGGTGTACCTTTTTCTTTCCAAAAATTAAAGGTCTGCACTCACCTCACTTATTAATGGTCACCCTCTCTCCTCTCTTCTTCACACTTCAAAAATAAGTTTTATTATATAGGACCTTAGAAAATATATTCCTTAAATCTGTAACCATATACTAAAGACCTTTTTAATATCAAAAATAAAATCTAGTATGTCTTTATGTTTAACCTAAAGAGGTTGTCTGAAGAAGAGGTAAAATTTAACTATACAATTTTATTTTTCTTTTTATTATAACTCATTAAAATATTATTAAATTATTATGATATAAAAAATTTTATAATGTATACTAATATTATATTTTGTTAATTTCATATCCTATATCCATCTCCACCTACATCAAATGGGTAATGAAATCATCATTCATGTGTGTGGTGTACTACCGCCTCATGAACCGATGTTATTCATTTTCTATCACCACCTATCATGACATTAGATAATGATATATAAAATGTTTACATATTATATATTTGATATTATTCTACTTATTGAATTATTTTATCACATATACCTTCATAAATTCTATTTTGTGGGAATAATATAATGTTTCTCGTGTGTAACGGACTATCACCTCGCAACGTGAGGTTATTCGTTCACACATTACATGGAAGGTAATTAGGATATTTTAAATGATAATATATGATATATATGACATAAAAATTATTTTTTAATTTTAATATATTATTTACCTTTATATCTTTCAATCCTTTTAAAAATTTGAAATAACTTTTATGTGTACGTACGACATACCATCTCTATGAATAGTGTATTTCATTTTCTATCAATAAGTTTTATGGATTGCTATAATTATACATATAATGAATTTATATTATTTTTATATCATGGTTAAAATTATTAATGTCATGAAACCATTATCAATTTAATAAAATCAAAACATACAAGAATAACAAAGCAGTTATTACCCAACACATGATTTTAACACAGAATTGTCAATTAACGATTAATAAAAAGTCATAAGTTGTATGTATAATGATACATTATATTATAGTTATATAATAGATTTATAATAAACATATATTTATTATACATGAGGTTTTAACATGTATGCAGGAATTTGAGACTTAAGATAAGGGATTTTTGTCTGAGGTTGTCTTCTTTGGGACTACGTTATGTTATGCACCTATCTTATTTTATAAGGTGTATATATAGCCACATTGAAATGTACTATAATGAATTTCTGTATTCCTAATATATTCCATGTTTTATTTAATTTTATTTTTTCATGGGTCTTACAATTCAATTTTACCAAAGTGGTAATGGTTTTATGATACTATCTCCTTGATTTTCAGGGTTGTTTATGATTGTTCTTCCAATAATAAAATGCCATGATTTATCACTCAATAAGCTCATAAATATTCTTATCCTATTTTTATGTATTGATAATAATTGTTTTACCTTAATCTTCATCTCTTCATATACTCTAGAGTTCAAAATACTATTTTTATAAAAAAATTACTTAGTTTCTCTCTTTGGTCCAAAACCCTTTTTTCTTAAAACTATGTCTATGAAAATTGTTTTAAAAAATGATTAATAATTTTATTTAAATGTTTTATTAAATTTATTTTTACCCATTTTTTACTTTTAACCAAATAAATTGAAAGTAATATCCATTTCATTTTCCAAACAAGGAACATTTCACTTTTACTAAAATTGTAAAAGGAATATTCAATTTAATGTGTATGGAATAAACTCAATCAACAAAATCATGGACATTATTTTTTTGAATCTCCAATTATATGTTTTCAAATATATTTTAAAATAAAATTATTTTAAATATGTTTTATGAATTTTTAGTTTTAAATTTTTTTTCCAAAGTGGAATGGAAATTTTCTTCAAGAAATGTTTTAATTGATCTTTCAAAAATCATTTTCCATCAAAGATGACATCCTTTGTTGTTACAAATTATTTTTTGGGGATATTATAATATTATACCATTCATATTCATTCTTTTTATGGTTTTTGTATGATGAAAAGATGTTTGTGAATCCCTTTTCTCTTCCATGGGTTATACCATTATAAAATGATTTTGAGACCAGATTATTTTTCCACTAGTTATGCTTTTATGAAATCATGAAATGATTATGATATATTATTATTTTCAATATTTAATTATATGATTATATTCTTATGAAACCAATTTATTTTCATGAGTTCTGATGTTATAAACTTTTTATCATCTTATGGAACACTTATGTGTGATGTTCCTTATATGATGTGTTGGGTCTATATCTCCCACAAATACATTGGGTAAGTATTTATAGCTCATGATATAAACAAGACTATAATATTGGGTAAACCTAGTTTGAAAAGTGTATTTTTCTACTATGATATTCTTTGGTTTGAACCTTGAATCCTATGTTGAATTTTGAAGTTAACCCATTCCATTTTTATGGTCTAAGAAATTTGAATTGAACTACTAAGGAAATGATATTCTATGCTTATGTGTATACCAAAAATATATATATTATTCAAATGTTATATTATCAAGGGTCATGTACATTTATTACATTATGATTCATGTATTATTAACTACTATGATTTATTCAAATACTCATGTTAATGATCTATGATATGAAAGTTATGGTTTTCAAATGTTATTCTCATGTTCTCATACCCTTATGATCATGATATATTTAATATCCAATTTTTATCATTATTGATTATATGATATCACCCTTTATTATTTTTCCTTTCCCCATGTTATGATCAAATATATTATATATTATATGATAAAGATGGGTTATGTCTATGAATGACACAGTGGGAGATGATGTTGAAAAATTATGGACTAATTTTCAATGTGTCCAAGTTTTCAAAGGTAGTAGACCTAAAATGATTATGGAATGGATTGTTATGTCATGTATTGAATATTTATCTATTAAGATGTGAAATTTATATATGATAATTTTTTATCTTTATAGTTGGTATTTGAGAAAGGTGTAGTTTACATTTGGAAACTATAATGAGAAACCATTAGTGAGATATCTTGGGATATGTATATAGATAAGCCAAAGATTAGAAAATATATTGAAAAATGTCCTGGAATTCTAGTAAAGAATAAAGAGAGTTGTTTCTATGAAATTTAATCCCCATATGGTTATTATAAGTAGATATGGCTCTAGAATTGAGGTACCTATGGGTAAAAAATATGAAAATAGAACATTGATTTGGACTCAATCGTCACCTACTTCCTGAAAATAGACCTTTTTCAGACTTGGTTTGACACTCATAGAGGATATTATTTAGAAACTCAAAAACTGTTTTTGAACCACCATAAAGATTTAAGTAGATGATGACTATGAACTACCAATGAAAGAAAGGTGTCATAGATTAAAATTTATTTTTAGGATTTAGGAATCCTGTAAGTAATTTTTCATAAATTTAAATTTCCTCACTATCATTATTATTTTTTATGCAATGCTTTTTGATTTTATTAAATAGTGGGAACCAAAGTGAACTATGTTAATGTTTAGTGTGATGGAAAATAAAAAAAATTATGATATTAACCATACATAATGGGATCTAGAATAAAAAATTTATTTTTATTTATCACACAACATTTGAAATCCATAAATCATACTAATGTTAAAAATGTGAAAAATAGGAAACAATATTTTGTTAAGTCCTTTATGAGGAAATGTTCACCTTCTTTTAGTGGTTTTATTGATCAGCTAATTGCTGACCAATGGATCAATACAACTAAAAACATATTTTCCATTCTCTAGTTTTCAGAAAATAAAAATATATTTTGGTTTTCTATCTTTTCAAAGGAGAATAGGATTAACGATGGAATCTCATCAAGAAAAAAGGGCACATGATAAAACTTACTTCATGTATTGGGGTGAGTTTAAGAGATTATTTTTCAATAAGTACACCCCTAGAATTCTTCATACAAAAATGGATTAGGAATTATTTAAGATAAAGATGAAGGATGATGAATCTTTTTGTATCAATAAGGAAAATTTTAAAAGACTTGTGAGGTATGCTTCTGACATTATCATCCAACCTAAATGTAAGGTTTATCTATTATAAAATGGATTAAAATAAAGTATCTAAAGTTTGTTATCCTTAAGGTACTTCATCAGCTTTTAATAAATCATTATATGTTCTCTCAAGATGTAAATGGAGATTTGAAGTTACCCATAAATATCATGGTTCTGAAAATAAAAATGAAGATGGAGTTCAAAGGAAACACTAAAAAACATGTCAAAAAGAATATGATCCATCTTTCATGCTTGAATTGTTGAAAGTAATGAGAAGGAAATTTTATTAATGGGCCTGGTAAATTTTATAAGTGTGGAGAGGAAGTTCATTAGGAAAAAGAAAGTTGAATTGATAGGAAAAAGATAAATAATAATGTGAATATAGTGAAAGATCCATAGAATTCACCACCCACACTCAGGTTTTTCAAATACAAGGAGTATTGGAATTATTCCAACTAGTTTCCAAATGAAATGTATAACGATGATGTTCTATGTCAGCAAACTCTTAAACAAAGTGGTGATGGAAAATATATTACGCTTCTCATGAGAGATGTGATAACGATGTGATGAATAGTAAACTTACCATACACTCTAAAACATATAATATATTATTTGACTCTACATATACACATTCATTCATGTTTAAAGAATTTTATAAGGGTATCTAGATCCTTCCCAAAATATTAGATATAGAATAAGTGATGAAACCCCCTAATGGTACTGCGATCACATCCCAAGTATATGTTTCCACTATAATTGAAGTCTATGAGAATATGCTTCCTTTAAAACTTATAATTCATCATTTGGTTGAATTATATGTTATCATTGGAATAGATTGGATTTATCTACATTAATCTCGTATTAAGTTTCAAGGAATTTAAGTCATATTTGATATTCCAAACCAATCTATTACCATTTATTAGTATAAATAATATACAGGAAGTTCCAAGGGAAATCTCATCCATCGTATGGGTTTTTTAATCCTTTCAAAGAGGTGAATTTATCTCTAATTATTGGTGAGAAATTAAACATTTCTGATTTTTATATTGTGTGGGTGTTTGTTGATTTCTTTTGAGTAGAGTATCATATCCCTCCATCAAAAGGTAATGTTGAGTTCTCAAAAGAACAATACCTAGTTACATACCTATTTCAAATAATCTCAATAGAATAACCCCAATTAAGTAGAAGGAATTGAATAAGAAATACTAAGAGAACCATGAGATGCAATTCAGTCAGACAAGTGTGTCAACTTGGGGAGAACATGTTCTTTTTGTTAAAAAGAAATATTGATCAATGAGAACCTGAATTGATTATCGGGAGCTAAACAAGATCACTATCAATAACAAGTATCATATACCCAATATTGATGACCTATTTTATTAACTCTATCTAGATCAATTAATTTACATGATTTAACTTTGTTCTAGATATCATCAATTGAATTTCAATAAGGAGGGTATACCCAAGACATAATTCTATACAAGATATAGACACTATGAATATATAGTTATTTCATTCAGTCTGATTAATTACCTCATTATCATCATGAATTTAATGAATAGAATATTTATATATTACCTTAATAAATTTATGGTAGCCTTTATAGATGATATTATTATCAATTAAAAGAGTAAGTAAGATCGTTAATATCAGTGAAAAATTGTACTAATGACCCTAAATAAGGAGTAGCCATATAAAAATCTTATAAAACAAGAATTTTGGAAGAAAAATGTTTCTTTTTTGGGTTATATAATCTCAATAGATGGTATATCAATAGATCCATCAAAGATAGAGGCTATTGAATATTGGATTAGACCAACCATAGTTACTGAGATCCTTAATTTTCTTGGTTTAACTGGATATTATCAATGGTTTGTGGAGGATTTCTCAAGACTATATAATCCACTCATCAAGTTAACTCAAAAGGGAGACAGGATCCTCTAGATAGATTTCGGTGAGGAAACTTTCATGGAACTAAAGAGAATATCAGTCAGCACACCTATTCTTACATTACTCTACAGTAGATATAGATTTTTAATCTATACTGATTCATCCAATAAGGGGTTGGGATGTGTTATTTCATGAAATGAAATGGTTATATATTATGCCTCACGAAATATTAAGGTTCAAGAAAAATATTACAAAACTCATGATATGGAGTAATCTTTGGTAATTTTTTCATTAAAGATATATATGAATTTCTATTATGGAGAAAAGTTTGAAATATATATACCAACCAAAAAAATTTAAAGACTTTATTCACAAAGAATTATTTGAATATGAGATAGGGAATATGGTTATAGCTCATAAAATATTATGACTTTGCAATACATTACAACCTTGTGAAAGTGAAAAATGTGTTCAACACACTGAGTCTAAAGGTTCATGTAATATTCTCTAAAACGAGGAGAAAAAAAGATCTAATATTTATAGATATAAAAAGTATGGATCTAAAACTTATGAAGGAATGAGATAAAATTAAACTTTCTCAATTGAATTTTCATCTATATATCAATGTGAAGACTAAATAGGTGTATATGGAAGATTTAAAGATATAAAAGAATGTTATAAATGTTCCTAAGTTTAGCCATGATCATGGTGGAATGATAAAGTTCAAGAACCATGTATTTTTTTATCCATTAAATATTTGAAGGAGTGTTTAGGAGAATATCTTAATGATTTAATCTCTATACATCCTGAAAGCATGAAGATCTATACAGATGTAAAAGAGTATTTTTGGTTGGATGGCGTATATGGAGATATCCAAAAGTTTCTATCTCAGATCTTGGAATGTAAAAAAGTTAATGTGGAGGGAAAAATCTAAGGGGTTGTTACATCTATTACCCATTTTAGAATGGAAATGGGAAAACATCACCATTGATTTTTTCTTTGACTCCCTAAATCATATGTATGGAATATTCTATATGGATTATAGTTGACCACAGTATAAATTTATCACACTGCATCACTGTAATATAAGACTTATCTTTAGATAATCATGTCGGGATATACATTAATGAAGTGGTATGGTTGTATGGAATACCATATTCAATTGTATCTAATCAGGATTTAAGGTTTACCTTCAATTTATAGAAAACTCATTATCAAACTCTTGATACATAATTTTTTTTAGTTCAGTTTACCATCCTCAAATAGATGGTCAGTCCAAGAGAACAATTAAAAATATAGAGTATATGTTGAGATCTTGTTCTTTGGATCTAAAAGGACGTTGCGATCAACACATTTCTCCAATTCACATTTCATAAAACAATATATTTTACTCTAGAATTTAGATGGCTCTTTATGAAGCCCTATATGGAAATAAGTGTAGAGCTCTAGCAAGCTGGAATGAATTTTGAGAAACAAATATATTGGGAACTGAGATAGTTCATGAAACGGAAAATAAGTTTATATTCATTCATTAGTACGTAATGGCCTAACAAATTTGGAAAATGAGTAATGCGGACAACCTAAAATGTGGTTTGGAATTTAAAGTTAGTGAATATTTGTTCAATGATTTTATCCATGGAAAAAGATAATAAAATTTACAAATAAAGGATAATTAATCTCTATGAATAACAGAACCATTTACATTATTTATCTTATCGGGAGATAAACTATTTCTTGTCACTGCCATTAATCCTCTCTCAAGTTCACAATGTTTTCAATGTATATCTCTTGGCGAAGTACATACCTAACCATTCAATTGTACTAAAATTTGAGTTTATACAATTAGAGAAAGATATTTCTTGTGAAGAACTACTGGTTGAAATTCTGGATTGAATAGAGAAATTTATATGAATCAAAACCACTGAATTGGTCAAAGTTTTATAGTGAAACCACTAATTTGAGGATGCTGCATAGTAACTTGAGGATATGATGAGCTAGAAGTAACATCATCTGTTTATATAAAATGATATAATTTCTAGGGAGAAATAAATTTTAATGTGGGAAAAAATGTAACACATCAATATTTTACAAAATATTAATTTTTTTGAATAAATTTAATTTTCTATGATATCTTTTATTACAGGCAACACCGAGTTTTAATGAACTACGAATAACAATTAATATTATTATTTAATCATGCCTATTTTTACATTGATGTAAAGCATGGAGGAAAGTATAGAACTGACCACATTTAAATTTAAGTATGATTTTTTTATATAAATAAAACATTTTGATAAAAATAGTATATAATTTTCGGAAAGGTCTTTATATGTTTCCATAATAATATTTTCTCAAAAAAATGTTTTTATGTATTTTTTATATAATAATAAAATTAATTTTGGAGAATATTATAAAATTAATTGATAAAATAAAATTTATTTTTTAAATCATAATTTCAAAATTATCCTAGGATGAATTTCTTGTATTTTTCTTAAAAGATTATTTTTTCAATAAATAGTGAAAATACTATTTTTTACTGCCTTTTAATTAAAATAATTTATATGGTTTCATTTAGTTTTATAATATATTAAAAGGTAAAATTAGTTCAATTATGTATTAATTAATCCAATTTATTTCATTGGAATCATTTTTCATATTTAATTTGGATATAAAACATTTCAAACTTTTGAACATTGTTTCTTTGGAGAACTGATTTCTCATCGCCTTTGTGGATTTAATTTTGAATTAAAATTTTACATTTATATGAAACAAATTAAAAATGGGATAAATATTTTTAGTCATAATAATTTATATTATATAATAATTTCAACTTAAGTTTTTTCAAAATTAATATTAAAACTATAAAAAATAATTACTGAAATTAAGGTTAAAACGGGTTAAACTAAAAATATTAGAGGTAAATTTGCCTATAAAATTGTCCAAGAAAATTTTATATAAATATTTAGACCTTATCAATTATAATTATTGATAATTATCTATTTTTTATCCTTTTATCATGTAACAAATTGGGTACACCTTTTTCTTTTCAAAATTTAAAAGTGTTCCACTCACCTTGATTATAAAAGTCCATCCCCTATTCTTTCTTCTTCAGACTTAAAAAATAATTTTTCTCATAAAATAACAACCCAATAATATTTATTAAATACAAAACCACATCATATAGTAATTTTTGATATCATAAATACAATCTAGAATGGAGTTAGGTTAAACCTAAAGGGGTTGTCCAAAGAAGAGGTAAAATATTTAACTATGTGTCTTCTCTTCTATACTTCTTATAACTCATTAAAATATTTTAAAATTATATTGATATATTAACTCCAGTATATAATTGATTATTGATAGGTTATAATGTTAATTAAATAACCTTTATCCATATTTATCTCCATCAAATGGAATATGAAATCATCATTCAAGTGCATGGCGAACTACCGAATCACCAACCAATGTTATTAATTTTCCATTACCAACTCTCATGAATGGATATAATGATGGATTAAATATTTATATATGAAATTTATGATATAATTATACTTTTTTAAAAATTATATAATATATACATTCTTACATTCCATTCGGTGGTAAAATGATAACGTCACTCGTGTTTAAGGCAAAACTACCGCCTCGTGAAGCGATGTGATTCATTCATGATTTACATGGTAGGTAACAATGATATCTATAATATAAATATGTGTTATATATGACATAAAAATTGTCTATTAATGATAATATATTATTTACCTTTATTTTTTTCAATCCTTGGAAAAAATTGAAATAATGTTCATGTGTTCGTACGACATATCGTCTCCATGAATAGTGTGTTTCAATATATTTCGTTAAATTTTATGTATTACTATAAATACATATATAATTAATATATATATGATATCTATATAATTTTATAATTTTTTACATTATTTAACCATGATCAAATTAAGACAACTGAACATAAAAAATTAAATCATACATGAAAAACAAAGCAGTTATTACCTGAAAAGTGATTTTAACAATGAATTGTCAAAAATTTGGAAGTAAAAATTTATAAGTAAATCATATATTGTATGATACATATGATTATTATTATTTTAATATATTTATAATAAAATTATATTTATTCATTAATATTTTTGAATGTGTACTAAGAAATTCTATACTTAAGCTAAGGGATTTTTTTCTCGATTTTCTTCGTTGGGACATATGTTATGTTAAGCACCTATCTTATTGTATGAGATGTATATAAAAACCCATAGACAAGAAATAGTTTTAATTTATTTATTATACTTATATTATATGTTTTATTAAATAATATCCATTCGTTTTTCTTATGATTCAATGTCACAAAATTGGTAATGGTTTTTATGATCCAATATCATTATTTATCGAGATTTTTTATTTTGCTTCAAATGATGAAATATTATGATATATATCCTAAAAAAATAATGAAATTTATTCTAATATGGTTATTTATTGAGAATAAATGTTTTCCATTCATTTTATCTCTTTACGTACTCACGATCTCCAAAGGATTTGTTTATGAAAAAATATCTTTATTTCTCTCTTTAATAGAAATCCATTTTCCCTCCAGAACCGTGTTTTATAATAATGTTTTGAAAAAAGTATTTAACATAATTGAAATGATTTATTAGATACATTTTTACCAAATTTTGACATATTAAAATTAATTTTCAAAGGAATATTCATATCATTTTCTATACAAGGTCGGGTGGTATTTTACAAAAGAATGTGAAAAAAAACTTTGTTTAACATGTATGAAAATTATGTATTTTTTACATCATGACCATTAATTTATTTTAAGCCTCCATTATAAGTTTAAAAATATTTTTTTAAATAAAATTATTTATTAATTTTTTTATTAATTTTTATTTTTGAAAAGTGTTTTTCAAAGAGGGAAGAATATTTTCTACCATAAATGATCCAAGTGATATTTCAAAATATTTTTCCATAAAAGATGAAATCCATGGATTTTAATTATGATTTACTAGGGATAATATCGAAGGATTCCATTAATATTATTTATTTGAATGGATTATTTTTATAATGATAGTATTTTTATGAAACTCATTTCTCTTCTATGGGTTATACCTTAATAAAATTATTTTGAAAGCCACTTCTTTTTCAACAGTTTATGATTTGATGAAATCAAGAAATGATTAGGAACCCTATTTTTTTCATAGGTTATGATATGATGATATGTTTATGAGACCCATTTCATTTCATGGGTTTTTATATGATTAATCTTTTATGATCTTGTGGAATATGTCTATATAATTTTCATTATATGTGGGTGCTACCTATTTCTACATCCAATGCATTGTGTAAAGATTGATATCTCATGAGATAAACTAAACAAAAATGTGGACTGAAACTAGTTCAATAAGGTTATTTTTCCACTATGATAATATTGAGAGTTATCTTTGAAAACTACAATGGTTTGAGGAGTTAACTCATTCCACTATGATAGTCTTGGAAATTATCCCTAAACTACTATGGTAATGATTTTCTATACTTATGTATATGCCACAAATATCTTCCTTATTCCAAAAGTATGTTCTCATGGTTCATGTTCTTTGATTCCATTATGATTAATGTATTATGAACTACCAATATTTTTGTCATGACTAAAGTTTATGATCTATGATACATAGGGTATAATTTTTAAATGTTATTATCTTGTTCTCATACCGTAATGTTCATTATATATATTTATCTTCCTTGTTAAACCTTCTTAATCATCTGTATTACCCTATATTATGTTTCATTTCCCTAGGTTATGATAAATTTTATTATTAATGATATTTTTAAGAAGGGTTGTATTCATGAATAATATAGTGGGAGATTAAGTAGATCACTTATGGACCAGTTGTTAATGTTTCTAAGTTTACAAAGACACTATACCTATATGATTCTAGTGTGGATCATTATTTTATATAATGAATATTAATCTATTAAGATTTAATATTTATGTATGAGAATTTAGTTCATTAAAATGTAAAATTTTAGGTAAAGAATTGAACTTTCCATAAGCTAAAAGTATCAAATATATTTCAGATCTTTAGAAGAATTTGATCATTGTTAAATAGATTAAAAAGCTAACAATCAATAAAAATTATGAATTTAGTGTGGAAAATAACATGTGGTTCCTTGGTTATATCTATAAGTGTAAAGGATGATGCACTTTTTTGGAATAGGAATGCATATAGGCCTTACTTTTTAGACAATTAACTTTTAGATGTTCAAATTTATTGAATTAACACCTTGGGAACCTCAGCTATAAGACAATAGATACGTTAATATAAAAAATTCATGTTGAATCATGATAATTCAGAATTTAGAAGTTTTTAGAGCCTTATACTCAGTGATAAATTAATGATGTATTTTAACTTGATGGGAAGAACACCAATATTAAGGAATATTTAACATGAAAAATTAGATGTATAGGGAAAGACCCCAATAAAATATCACATTTAGACATAGTATTTTATAACATTCATTATCAAATCAAAAATTAAAGTATGGGTAAAATCTCTAAAAAATAAATTAAAAGTGTTTAGAGTATTTTTAAATGTGAATATTTGGTAGAAATGGAAATAAAAACTAAGTTGATGATTTTAAGGTCCAACAGTAGAGGTGAGTACACCATAAAGAGTTTTCAGAAGTTTTGCTATCATTAGATTATAAAAAATGATATCAAAATGCCCAAAATGATAGAAAAAAAATATGTGTTTTAGAGGATAAATTTTAACTTTATTGAAAATTCATAGATGATGAGACTGTACTTCAGAATACCAGAGTAGTTTTGGGAAGATTCAATGAACACAATAGAAAATTTAATCAACTTAATTTCATCATCACCAGTGGTATAGGAGTTTTCAAAATCACTTTGGATATGTAAAACACTGGAATTAACTCATCTTAAGGACTTCATTAGCTTAAAATTTCTTTATTTAGATGCTAAATAGAGATAAAATCATGATGATTAGTATCGTAGAGGTTTATTCATGGGATATGGAGATAAAAAACACAAATTGAAACATTATTATAGAGATAAACGAAATTTTATATTAATTAAATTGTTTAATTTAATGAATAGGTTCTATAGAAGGATTAGGAAAAATAAGTGAAAGAATTTTTTTTTAAAAGATTCAAATTCAATCCACATTGATCTAAATAGAGTTTCTTGAGGGATTCATTTTAAAAAAAATTCATATGGAGATAAATCTACCTGAATTCCAGATGTTTTGAGGGAATTTTCGGTGGGAACATAGAGTTTTGTAGTGATACTAACAAAAGATATATTTTAAATCTCAATAACTTATGAGGCATTAAGTAGAGTACTAGAAGGTTACATTTTGTAATTTATAGTTTAAAAAAAGAGTATAGGTTCATGAACAATTTTTTAGATCTAATGTAGTTAGAATTACAAAGTTATGGTGTTAACTATCAATTCTTTATATTAATGGATGCTGGAGAACCATATATCCTAGGAAAAGTGGCTATCATTGGTGACTCTAATAAGTTATAGATGGCTATGAAGGATAAGTTGGATTCACTTCATACGGACAACACTAAGGAGGTATATAACAGCCTTTCTCTTTATTTCATATTTAATCCTAATTTATTATATATATTTGAACTTAATACAACTCTGAATATTGAGATATCTAGTGTATTTTAGAAATTAGGTACATTACATAATAACTTAAATCATGAAAAACAACATATTTATTGAAAAACTCTGTTACATAACCACAACATTCCTTTGTACTTAATACAACATGGGATAACCGGAGTACATACATAAACAAAGGGTGAGCTATAAATCCCAGTAAGTGAATAAACATGTCATAACATGGGGAATACAATACATGTCAAATAACAAAAATATCAATCAAATATAAATAGAACATGATTAATAATGAATAATATAGCATGATAATCATGACATGGTAAATGTGGAAACAACATAAAAACAACATCATAAACATAAGCCAATGCTAAAACTATAAGAATTCATGGTGTAAAAAATCACATAAAGGAATCATTTAAACACCCTCCCAATATGACATATCATGATACTAAAAATTACCCAATGCATTGGAGTGCTATCAGGGCGCACCATTCATAAAAATTTCAATCTCATGCTTAAGTGTGCCACATAGATCATATAACACAGATTCATTCAACATCATAATTTTTTACAATGATATATAAATGTTGAATAAATAAATTTATATCCTCAATAAATAGGTGTATGTTCATAAAGTTTAATACCCTTGATAGATAAATTGGTATGGTACTCACTACATAATTATTTTGGCTTGCTAAATCGTGGTTCAATTTTGGCAGCAAAAAGACTTCATATAAAAATTCATAAAATGGGTTGATGGTAGAGAAAGGGGTCTATCATCATTTAGACAAAAAGTGTACAGTAATATGGACATTTAAGTACATTACCCAATATAAGGAATTCAAAATAAAATGTGTAACATAATAAAGAAACATGATGAAAGAGAAGAAAGAAAAATAACTCTTACAAAATTTTGGCATGGTAATAGGTATACGTAAAGGTTCATAGGAGGGTTAAATGAGAGTGAAATGGGATATCATAATTTCTAAATGAAAGTTTAATTTAAGGGGGATAGGTAACAATGTATCACAATATAAGGAAATTTAAATTAAAAATATATATCATAAATGAAGTGCTTGATTGAAATTGGAGAGAGAGAGAGAGAGAGAATCCCTTACGGAATTTCGGCATAGTAACAGGTGTGTGTAATGGATTAAGGGGGGATTAATAAGAGTGAAAGGAATATTTCATCATTTATAAATCATATTTTCAAAAAGGGTATCATGGAACTTTAGATACCAACATATGAAAATGTAATTTAAGAAGCATAATATAAAAGAAATGCTTGAATGGAATTGAGAAGAGAAAAATCCCTTACGAAATTTTTCCATAGTAACGGCTTAGGTAAGGGTCCAAATTAGGGGGAATAAATGATACCTCAAGAAAATAGCATCCATTTGACATTAAGACAATGTTGAAAATTTAATGGATATAAATGAAATTAGAATAAAAATGACTAATCTCAAAGAAGGTTCTTGAATTTAAAGGAGAGGAGAGGAATCCCTTATGGAATTTATGCATAGTAACATATTAGGAAAGGGTCCAAATGATGGGGGAAAAAATAATCCCTCATAAAAATAAGATCTATTTGAAATTAAGGTAATTATTACAAATGATTTTAAATACATGAAATGGGGATTAAAATGACTAATATTAAATAAGATTCTTGAATTCAAAGGAGAGGAGAGTAATCCCTTACATGGATTCCAGATTCTAAAGAATTAGGAAAGACTTCTTGGGAGACTGGGGAAACCTTGTGATGAATCTAGGGAGTAGAAAAAATATTATAGAAGAGATTAAAGTAGTTTTAATGAAGTTAAATGGGGAATTAGGTGGGTTAATATAAAAAATGTGGGGGGTTCTTTATTATATTGGTTTTGTACATGAAATAATAAAATATTCAAAACCATAAACCATCCCATGGTTTTTCATGTGGTTTCGTCCAAAGGGGTCTATTTTAAATTATTTAATATGGGAAAGGGGAGAAATTATTAAAATATTTCCCTTGATTATGTGGATGTGAGTCACACTCATAAAGAAATGAATTTAAAATCATTAAATATATTATATGTCTTGGAGGATTCATAATGGATTTAAAAAATAAATAAAATAAACCTAAAACCACATTGTTATAAAGATAAATAATATTTTTGGAAGAATATTCATTTTATTGTATTTATTAAATCATTATTGGGACTTTTTTATGTTATAAAAACACTGTATATTTATACGGTATATAATCATTTCTCAAGAATCCGGTTATCTCAGAAAATTTTGAAAATTTCAACATTAGAAAATCTCAACATCCAGATTTGAAAAATATTATTAATTTTGTCTAGATAATTTTGAAAATATTTTAATTTTTACTTTTAAAATAAAAATATACTTTTATTGAAAATTGATGGGTTTTGATTAAAAATATTTTTCAAACATTAATAAAAATTATGTTTGACATCATAAAAATTATATGATCATTTATGTTAAAGTAAATTAATAATAATATTTTAATAAAATATTATTTATTTTAAAAAAACATTAATTCATCAAAATTTATTTTTTTAATTGAATTTTAATATTAACTAAAAATACTACTTATTATTTAAAAACATTTACAAAGTAACAGTAATAGGATGAAAATATGTTTTTTATTCTATAACAAAAATAATGTACATATTCCTAATGATAGGGTCTTGATACATGTCCCTTTATTACATTGGCATATGCCCTTAAGTAAGGTGTGTGATGGTGGGGCTTTCATGGGGTCGTTCGGTGAGCATGGTTTGGGTCATGATCTTGATTAGATTTCACTTATATAAAAAGTTTCTTTCATGCTTATGTTATTGGATCTTGTCTTGGTCTTAGTCTAGGGTAAAGCCTAGAAATTCTGTCTCCCTTAGAAGCTCCAATAAATGCGATTTATAGGGTATTATCCTACTAGTTTAAGCTATCACTTAATTTTTATATGCCAAAAGGAATTGTTAAAACCTCATATTAGTACTAGTCATGTGATCACTATTCAATGGCTATATTATGAATATTAACGATGCCTAATGGTCATTTCAAATTCAATTGGATATTATAAAATAATTACATGTTTATTTCTATATCCATAAGACATTTAAATAATAAAAATAAGGTTATTTTTTTCATAAATGTTCAGTTCATTACAACCTTCCCCCATTAAGTAATTTCTCCCTTGAAATTTTGTTTTACCACAATAAAATAGATGAGGTTAACTCCTCTTCATAACCTCATATGGTTCCCACATTGCATCTTTAAACTGGTGGTTTCCCCACAACACCTTAATGAGGGGAATTGTCTTATTTTGTAGATCTTTTACTCTAAAATCTATGACCTTCATTGGCTTCTCCTCATATGAAAATTCATTCTCCAATGGTACCGCCTCTAGATTGAGCACATGAGATGGGTATATGATGTACTTCCTTAATAGGGATACATGGAATATACCAGGTACCTAAGATAGGTTTGGTGGGAGTACTAGTCAATATTTCACTGCTTCAATGCGATCAAGGATCTCAAAAGGGATTATGTTCCTTGGAAGAAGCTTTATATTCTTACCAAATGTCATTAATCTATTCCATGTAAATATGTGGAGAAATACCATGTGTCTAATATTGAACTCTAGGTCACATCGACAGTTGTCATCATATCTATTTTATCGACTATGAGTAGCTTTGATATGCTACTGGATGGTCTTAACCTTCTCCACCATTTCTTCAACCATTTCCAAACCTAGTAGTTTTTATTCTCCAATATCATCTTAACATGTCGATGTTCTAAAACACTTCCCATAAAGGGTTTTATAGGGTTCCATTTGGATTCTTGAGTGGAAACTTTTTTTGTAAGAGAACTCCACCAAAGGAAGATATTGGTCCCATCCACCTTTTAAGTCCATTGATCAAGATCTCAAAATGTAATCAAGTGTTTTTATAGTCCACTCAGATTGGACATTAGTTTTAGGGTTATAAGACATGATAAAATTCAGCTCAGGGTTTAGAGCATGGTAAAGGATTTTCCAAAACATAGTGGTTAATCTTGGATCTCGATCAGACACAATTGATAGAGGTACTCCATGAAGACTTACCACTTCTCTAGGGTATATCCTTACTAGTTGATCTAGTGATAAATCCTCTCGAATTGCAATGAAGTGTGAAGTGTTTTTAATAAGGTCCACAATAACCTAGATAGCATTTTGTTCCCTTGGATTTCTTTTATGTTTTCCCATTTCCATCACGGTATGGGTAATGGTTTCCTCATTACCATAGACTTTTGTTGTTCAGACTTCACTTGCTGACATTCCAAGAACTTTTATGTATATTCAGTGATCTCCTTGTCCATGTTATCCAATGAATAGTTATATCATTGATCTAAATACATCTTTGTGTTTCCTAGGTGAATGGAGAAATTCAAACAATTCACATCATCAAGAAGCACATTCATTAACTCAAGATTTGATGGAACAAATATTCAAGACCCAAATCTTACAATTCCTTCTTCATTAACATTAAACTCTAGGGATTTCCCTTTTCTAATAGATTCCACTTTATTCGGAATTCCCACATCATATTTTTGAGCATCCTTTAACCATTCCAAAAGATACCGTTGAGAAATCATTTTGAAAGGATTGATGATGTTCTTTTATTTATGATTCCCATGTCTATCTTCTTCAATTATAATATTATAGGATCCTTATCAATTCTCATCAATGATAGAATTATTAGCTCCTATCTACATAGAGAATTTTCCACCTTGTTCTCTTTACTATGATGGTATTGGATTGATCAGTTTTAATCCTTAATAAGATCTAACCATCTTTGTTGGAGCATATTCAATTCTTTTTGTGTGAATATATATTTGAGACTATTGTGATTTGTATATATTTCACACTTATCCTAAAAATATAATGTCTCCAAATTTTCAATACAATTATCACAGATACCAACACTAGATCATGAATTGGATAGTTTTTATAATCGGTTTTAAACTATTTTGAGGCATAGGTGATGACTTTTTCATTTCGCATCAACACACATCCTAGTCCCTTATTTGAAGCATCACAAAAAATTATGAAAAGATGCCCACTTGTGGGTAGTTTGAGAATAGGGTAAGTGATAAGTATACTTTTCAAATCCATGAATATTTCTTCACATTATACATTCCAATAAAACTTTACTCCCTTCCAAGTTATATTGGTAAGGTGGTTTGACAATCATGAGAAATTTCTCACAAATCTGTGACAATATCTAGCTAACCCTTACAAGCTATAGATGTTTTTCATAGATGTTGGCCTCTGCCATCCCTCAATTAATTTTAAAATAGAAGGATCCACATATATCCCATTTCATGTGATTATATTCCCAAAAAATAACAATTTATTCAACTAAAACTCACACTTGATGTACTTCGCAAGTTCTTAAGAACACTACATAGATGATCCTAAAGATCCTACTTGGTTTTGGAGTATATTCGAATATCATCTAGAAAGACTACCATAATTTTTTCAAGTTAATATATAAAGTCTCTATTCGTCAAGTCCATGAATATTTATAGAGAATTTCTGAGTTCTAAAGGCCTTAATATGAACTCATAATGTCTGTACCAAGTACGAAATGTAGTCTTGAGGATATCCTCCTTATTTACAATTACATGGTAATATCCCAACCATAGATCTACATTAGAGAATTATATTTCTCCACATAGATAATTAGACCAGTCATTAATTAGTGGAAAAGGATACTTGTTCTTTCTCATGCTTTTTTTGAGCTCATGATAATAAATGAAAAGGTACATTGACTCATTCTTCTTTTTGATAAAGAGGACTGGTACACCCCATGGTTAAGCACTTGTCCATATAAACCCTTTATCTAGATTGTACAATATTTTTATCTTTATCTCCTAAAGATTCACAATATCCATTCTATACAGAGTCTTGTATATTTTCTATAGCCTAGGTATAAGTTCAGTTGAAAATTTGACCTCTCAGCTAGGTGCAAGACCAGGAAATTACTTAGGAAACACATTAGAATATTTCCTCACAATAGGCATCTCATCAAGGATGTTCCTTCCCTTATAATCAATCATTTGAACTAGATACGCCTTCTCATAGGGTATTAATATTCATTCTTGAGATGATGGTGCTAATGTAGATTCATCCTCCTAATTGCACTTGTATAGAATTGGGGGTCAATTCACCATTTAGAGAGTGATTTACCTCTTAGGTAAATTTATCTTTAATATATATATTGAAATCCAATACATACCTAGAATTGCATTAAATTCCACCAAGGGAAGTGCGACAGGGTTCATCAGTAAGTTCAATCGAAAAATTGTGACATGGGAGGAGTTATATACATGAGATGTAATAATTTCCCCATTTGTTTTCATCACTGAAATCTCTACTTCTATGATTTTTGGTGGTGTTTTAAGATTTATACTAAACATTCATGATATAAAAGAATATGTAGAATCAAAATCAAAAACTAATTATTTCTATATTTGAATGAATAACTAGAATACATGTCAACACTTTATTGTTAGGATTCACTTTAGTAGTAGTGATGGAAAATGCTCGGCCTTTCTGCCTTGGAGGTTGTTAGTTTCCTCCAAAAACCCTTCGCATAGGTCACTATTTTGCAAAGTTCACTATTTACATGCGGTTGTAGCAATGAAAAATGCATTGAGCATCGATCGGGGTGCTCCATTCCTTAGTTACATTGGTGGGTTTCTCTTAACGACAATCATTTCTCAAGTGACCATTTCTTCCTCACCTAAAGCATTTCATTGTTCCCCTTAGACAATTTCTGGGTGATTCTTTATCCACCTTTGGTAAGTGGGTTACTAGAATTTCCTATCACTATTGAATTTATCCAATAGACCACTAGAATTAAAGTCCATTTTTCACTTCTTATCCCCATGATCCCCCAGAGATTCAATGATATCCATCTCTACTTTGAGGTAAAATCGTAAAATTTCTTCATAGGTATCAATGTCAGGGATTTCCAAGGGTTTTCGTAGACCTGGATTTAGACAACCAAAGAAGCTGACAACCTTTTTTTTAAGGGTAACAACAAAACGAGAGGCACATTTTGACATTATTATGTTGCTTTACTCATACTCCCCAACAGATTCATCATCCTTTTTCATGAGTGTAAGAAAATATCATTCCAACTTATGATGGAGGGTCCGGGGAAAATATTTATGAAAAAACATTTTCCATAATTCCTTCCACTTCATTACTTTTATCTCTTTCTTAGAATTCATATTCGTTTTTAATGGCCACCACTAATCAGCTTCACCATCTATATGATAAACTCCTAGAAGGACCTTCACTTTTTTGGAACATTAAAGTATAGAGAATATCTTTTCAATGGGTTTGATCCATTTATCCACAATTAAGGGATCGGATGAACCACTTAATGTAGGAGGCCTTTTTCATATAAAGGTCTTGAATATGGGTTGTTCTATCTTAGGGTGGGTGAGGTGCTCCTTCTAGTCTAATTTTCTATTAAAAACATGAAACTGAGAGAGTATTGTTACAAATTTTGTGATTCCTTCTCTCCTCAGGTTGGGCATATCATTGGGGAGATCAACACACATCCCTTCACATTAGTTGTTAGCACGATTCCACCTATTTTGTTCCATTTAATAGAATAAAAGGGATATTAATGATTATTATCTTAAAATATTACAAACATAAAGATGAATCTAATTACATTAAATGGATAACATTTAAATTGCATTTATCTTAAGTTGTGAGTTTCTAAGATTCATTCCATCATCTACTTACTAACATATATTCCTACGGGGTTTTTTTGTTCCCCTATTAATGTTGTGTAATAATCTTTAGTGTCAAACCAAGTGAACAGTAAGCCCTGTTTTCATGCACCAGGTTACCCTAAGTTAGGTCTGGAACACTTTGTTAGAGTTTTTACACCTAGGTAAATTCTTCCCAGAACCACATCCACTTGTAGTATCTAGACATGGATATATTTTCTTGATAAACCAATTTCTCTATACCCACAAAACTTTAGGGATGTTTTCTTACACTTACGCTTATACTCAATCTTTTTCACGTGGGTTTTCTAATCCTAATACCAAAAATAAATCAATCAATATTTTGATACCAACTATGACAACTCTTCTCTTTTTTTCATATTTAATCATTATTTATTAATTATATTTTCACTTAATAATAATAAAAAGATATAGAGGTATAGTGTATTTGGGAAATTAGGTACATTACATTACAACTTAAAACATGATAAATAAAATCATTATTAAAAAAATATTTTACACGGTCACAATATTATTTCGTACTTAACAATGAACAGGATAACCTGAGGACATACATAAGCAAGGGGTAAGATATAAATCTCAATAAGGTAATAAACATGATATAAAATGATAATACAATACATGTTAGACAATAGGTGTATCAATGGAGGAAAAAGATAAATGAGTAACAAGTCATGATATAACATGATAATCATAAATGGGAAATATGGTAACAACAAAACCAATGCATCATAAACATAAGTCAAAGCTAAACGGCCAAGACTCCATAGTGGAAAAAATTCCCATAAAGGAATCGGGTAAACCCCTATCCCAAAATGATTTATCATGATACAAAACATTACCCAATGTATTGTAATGTTTTCACGACTCACCCTTCATAAAAATTTCAATCACATTCTTAAGTGTTCCACATAGACCATATAACATGGATTCATTCAAAATCATAATTTTATCCCAAAATCTAGAAATTTTGAATAAATAAATTTAAGTCCCCAATAAATAGATGTATGTTCATAAAGTTGATTATCCTTGATAGAAACATTAGTATTGTATTCACTACACAATTATTTTTTCATGGTAAATCATGGTGAAATTTTGGAAGCATAACTACATCATATTGAAATTCATGAAATGCGTTGATGATATTGAAAGGGGTATATAATATTTTAGAAATTAAATGGATAGTAATAGGTACATGGAAGAAAATTCCCCCAAAATAATTAATTTAAAATAGAAGTCACAACATAATAAATAAACATTAAGAAAGAGGGGAGAGAAAAATAATTCTTATAAAATTTCGGTATGGTAATAGGTGTACGTAAAGGTTCTTAGGATGGTTAAATTATAGTTAAAGGGGATATTATAAATTATTAAAAAAATTAAGGTAAGGGGGTAGTTAAGAATGTGTCCCAACATAAGAAAATGTAAATTAAAAAAGGAATATCATAAATTAAGTTCTTGATTAAAAGACAATCGAGAGAGAATCCCTTAGGAATTTCAATATAGTGAGAGGTGTACATAAAGAATTATGGGGGGGATTAATTTAAGAACATGGATCTTATTTTAAAGTATGAATCTTGTCTTCTGGTGATTTCAAGAAAAAGAGGAGTTTATTGAAAAATCAGGAGTACACGTCGTGCACTTATAAGTACACATCATGTACTCGGTTGTCAGGGGTAGCCATGTGATGGTTGTGTGGGGTGACCTGGAGACCGCCTAAAGCAGAGCATGGTAAGGTAAAGTACACATCATGTAATATTAAAGAAAACTAAATATACATTCTTTTTTATTTCATTAAATGGACTGGGGTCGTGTCTAATCGGAATAATACCCTTCTTCTACGTCGGACTCATCCAGGAGCATTTGTAGCTAACAATTCTTCTTTGAGCCCCTGACTTGCCATCTGTTCTCTGAATCATCTACCATAGATTTCTTTTGAATCTCCAATGTGAGCTATTCCTTCTTCTAGATCCTTGTTTCCTGATTTCTTCCCTTTCTCGGGATATCCTCGGTTGAACGTTTTTAGCATTTTTTGTATATCTATGACATTGTATGGCGATTCAAGACCTAAAGTTCATGTATATTGTCTGTACAATGTCGAGGTGGGTGATTTGTGCCTTTCCATAGTTATTCTTTGAGTTATATATGAAAAAGTGCCCAATACCCTTGTTTGGGGTACTACGTGTTTATGGTTGTTATCCATATTATTGCCTGTTATTCCTTGTTTCCTTGAGTAGAGTATTTATGATTGTAAATAAGGTTATTTTCGATGCTATAGATGTGTTTTCCCATGCTTGCTTGATTCTAACCATTTGGTCTAGCTTTTCCTGTTAGGTTTCTCTTCTTTCCATGCCTAGTATTATTAGAATTGAGTGACTGTAATCTTAAAGGATATGATATACTATAGAATATTTTTCCAAGTAGTTATTGAGGTTTACTTTGGCTATCTTACACCATTTTTCTCGATTGACTTACACAGGGCTGTGAGAACCTTGTTCAGTAGACCATAGGGAGAATGGAAGTTGAGGGCTTCTCCAGAGTGTATGTTTACATTATGTTGTGAGACTATAGGGGGGTGGACGTATGTTCTCCATCAGTGTGTCTTTAGTTCCATTTTATGAGACCACAGGGTGAATTGGATGTTGATTACTTCCCTAGAGTGTCTATAGTTACCAATACAAGACCATAGGGGGAATTGACGGCGATTGCTTCCCTAGAGTGTCTTTGCTAACTCCGAACAAGTGGGGTGAGACTATGAGTACATCCCATAGTGTTTCTTGTGTATGTTTTGGTTAAACCAGAGGGGTTAGGCTATGAGTACTTCCCATAGGGATACCTTTTTGTGATTAGATGCTTACTTGATATGTGAAAATGAATTCCATTGAACTGTAGGATTGTCTACTTTTGAGAACTTCCTTGTTTACTGCTTCTTCTTGCTTATTGTCTGCCATATATATTCATTGACTATTAGGAAAATATCATTGGGTGGTTTCCTACTGGGATTAGTCTCACACCCTATTTGGGTCATGATTTTAAGCCAAAATAGATTATATTGTTACAGGTATTGATAAGGTAAAGCACCCTTCTACACTAAACACTTGATTATTGTGGAGTTGGAGAGCATGGGACCAAGCTGAGGCTTGTGATGCTATTAGAGTTTATTTTTTTCATTTTACATGGTTTAGTACTGTATTTAAGCATTTTGACTTGTTTGGCTACTTTCCTGGACATATGTACCATGCATCATTTATATATGTGTGCTCCAGTTGTTTATTACTTCCATTGTTTTCTTCTTGCATGTTATTACTGCTTCTGTTGTTGTTATCTATTTATTTTATGATGTGTTAATCTACCAATGAAGGAATAGTTTTTCCACTATCACATCCAAGTTTCTCACTACTAGTTGGAAACCTTTGAAATTTGGGGTAATGTGCTTGAGTCCATGTGACCAACCGGGTACGGGGCACCTCTGGGCGGCTTCTGGAACCGGAACGTTACACTTAATGAGAGTGAAAGGGAGATATAATCATTTATAAATCAAATGGAATGTAAGGTTATCGTGGAACTTGATATCCCAACATATTAAATTGGAATTTAAGGATCATAATAAAAAATAATTGCTTGAATTGAAATGAGAAGAGAAAAATTCGTTACGGAATTTTGGCACAGTAATGACTTAGGTAAGGTTCCAAATAATGGGGGAATAAATGATCCCTCATAAAAATAACCTCCATTTTCAGTATGTTAATGATTAAAATTAATTTTAATAAATGAAGTTGAAATTAAAAGGACTAATATCGAAGAAGGTGCTTGAATTTATAATATATGAGATGAATCACTTACAGAATTGTTGCATAGTAACAGCTTACGTAAGGTTCCAAATGAGAGGGAGGGGAGATGAAGTATCCATCATAAAGAAATAATTAATTGGTAAATAAGGTGATTATTACAAATTAAGGTAATTATAATCAATTGGAATTTAAAGGACTAATCTCAAAGAAGGATCTTGAATTCAAAGGAGGGGAGAGGAATCCCTTACTATGATGTGTGATTCCAAAGTCATCTGTTAGGATTTTTGGGAACTCAGGTGCCTTGGGAGGAATATAAGGAGTATAGGGAAGATGGTGGATGAGCCTAAAGGCATTTTATTAAAGATAAATTGTGGTTTGGGTGGTTTCATATAGTAAAAGAGTGGGATTACTTTATTATTTTGGTTTTGGACACTACATAATAAAATATTCAAAACCACAAACAATACCATGTTTTTTCTCATTTTTTCTTCCAAATTAGTGTTTTTTACCTTATTTTATAATTTAATGGGAAAAAATTATTAAAATAGTTTTTTTATTATGTGGGGGTGAGTCACGCTCTTAAATAAATGAATTTGAAATCATAAAATATATTATATGTTGTTGAGGATTCATAATGGATTGAAAAAATAAATAAACTAAACATAAAACCACATTATTTTAAATATAAAACATATATTTTTTCTTATATTATTTTTATTGAATTTATTTCATCATTAATGGTCCGTTATGATTTCATAAACCACATCGTATATTTATGTGGTATTTAATTTTTATCTAAAGATTTTACTATCTTTGAAAATTATGAAAAATCACCATTTGATAATCTCAACATACAGATTCCAAAAATAATTTGAATTTTATATAAATAATTTTATATATATATTATCTTTCAATTTTAAAATGAAACCCAAATTTTATTGAAAATTGACAGGTTTTGACAAAAACAGTTTCAAACCATAATAAAAATTACAGTAGACTTCATAAAAATTATATGATTGTTTATATAAAATTAATTTAATAAAAATATTTTAATAAAATATAATTTATTTCAATAATAAATTAATTAATCAAAAAATATTTCTTAATTGAATTTTAATATTAACCAAAAATACTACGTGTGCTTTAAAAATCATTTAAAAGTAACAATAATAGGAAGAAAATATATTATTTTTTCTATAAAAATAATAATGTGTGTATTAATAATTATTAGGTCTTGATACATATCCCTTTATTACACTAGAATACACCCTATTAGTAAGGTGTGTTATATTGGAGCATTCATGGGGTCATTTGGTGAACATGGTTTGGTTTGTGATCTTGATGAGCTTGAACTTCTCTCACAAACTGTTTTGCTCATGCTTAAGTTTTTGGATCTAAGCTTGTGATTGGACTAGGTAAAATATTATAAATCAAATATCCCTGATAAGCTCTAATAATTGGGATTAATTGGGTATGATCATATTGGTTGAGTCCATCACTTTCTTTGTTTGTTCTAAAAGGATTTGTTAAAACCACATATTTATACTAGTCAATTTATCAATGTTCAATAGTTATATTATCAATAGTAAGGATACTTAATAGTAATTTAAAATCCTATTGTATATTATAAAATAATTTCATGTGTTTTCTATATCCACAAAACATTTAAATAATAAAAATTGAATGAATTTTATTCAAAAATGTTCAGGTCGTTTCATGGTAATGGGACTACCACCCAAAAAAGGTCACCTAAAAACAAGTAGCTTTTCCAAATAAATGAAAACATTAACTAAATTGAGTGCTAAAAATTAATACTGATGGTGAAAGGTTTTCATATGAATAAAGTAATATACTTATCTAAAATAGTTTCTCCAACAGTAAAACTGTGATAGTATTATTTTCTTCTAGAGGATTACATCCTAAACAAAGGAGTGTGAATATGTCCTTTCTTCGTGAGGATTAGGAATAAGAATTATATATGAAGAAACTTATTGGTTTTTTGGATCAAAGAAATCAGAAAAAGGTGGGAAAACTAAATAATATTCTATATTTTTTGAAACAAGTGTTAATACAGTGGAACTGGGAGTTCAAATCATCTATAGATGATAAAGGTTTCAAGAAAATAAACACAGCCCATTATTATTACCTTAAGGAGAAAAATTATTGGGGTTAATTATTTTATTGTTATATGAGGGTTATATATTATTTATTAGTCCAAAAATTATACAAATTATTGATTTAAAAAAGTTCTTGACAATAAGATTTAAAATTATAGATCATGGTAATGAAAAATAGATCATTTGTGTAATAAATTATCAATATTATAAGATTAGAATTTTGGTTCTATCTTAGAAAAATTACATTTGAATTTTTTTTGAAAGTTTTGGTATGAGAATATGTTATTTAGTCAAATCACCACTTTCTATACACTTTAGAATTTAAAATTAGTAATCATCATGAATGGAATATTGTGTAAAAGGTAATGTAAAATGTATTATAAACATCAGTTTAATAAATACATATGTTTTTCATGGTGTGCACTCAGTCAAACATAGATCGTGTAGTTGGAGTGTTCCTTTAGTATATGGAAAATCCTAGAAAATATCATTAGGATGTTTTAAAGTATATTAGTTGGTATCTCATGGATTTTGTGGATACTAATTTTTTTATTAATGATAATCTATTATATGGGAGTTTTGTGTTTACTTTAAGGGTGACTCAGATACATGAAAGATATTAATAAGTTTTTTTTAACTTTTGTTGGAACCCTTATCATTTATATGTTAAGGTTGCAACTAGTTATTATACTCTCATCAAAAAAAGTATAGTTTGTGGTAGAAATGGTATAAATAAACGAAATTGTATGGTTGAGGTGTTTGATTGGGTAGATTTTAAATAAAAAAAATGAACTATTTTACTATGATAGTAAGTGACATTCACTTAGCTAAAAACCCAATTATCCATCTTAGATGAATCACATTTATCTAAAGTGACAATTTATCAACAATTTGTTGGAAGGTGGAGAGATAGATATAAAAAAAATTGCTAAAATAAAAAATTAAATGAATATTTTAATCAATAGTTTAGTTTAGAAGAGTTCTAAGAAATATTGTGACTCACTCATACTTGGGTGAATAATTACATGAAACAAAATCATCAAGTTGTTTATTATGAATGTGATAAATTATTAAAAAAATTTCCTTGAGGATGTCTTTAAGTGAGAGATTTTATGGATTTTGAAGATTTATTCAAGATTCATCATTATTTGATTGACAAAATAAACTTTATAAGATCCTTCATTATTTTGAAGGAAATAATAATAGATATTCAATAGGTAGAATGGGTTGGTCAGTAGGAACTATCCTATGATAGATTCATTGCATGGCAGTCGAGTAACTAGATGATGGTTCACCAGAACAAAATTAACAACAACATATATTAGTGTGATTGGAAGGGCCCCAGTTTCATCTTCCTAATCATTGAAACCTTTCTAGTTGATGTTATGATACCTGAACAGTCACAATTGGGAATGGATTAAACCTCAAAAATGTAATAGTCAATTGTATTTAATTTACTAAATATGACCCATCTAGTAAGTGGGTGGGACCACATGATCAGTTGTGATGTGATAATTGGATATTTATTAATAAAGATAATATTTTCATAATTTTTTATATGTTTTTAAATTTTTTAATCCCTAAAATTTTATAAATTTAAGTGTATTTGCACGAATTTTGGATTTTTGGTGTGTTTTGGGATAAAATGTGAAAATTGATTAATTCTGGAAATTTAACTCATTTTAATAAATTTGGTATTTCATGTATAACATTTAAAATATTGATCCAATTGAATTGATTATTTTTTAATCTTTCAATGTTTGTGGGATATGGATTTACCTTATTGACTAAGAGCTAATTCAGCCATCTAATGTCTTGAAAAAATCAGTCAATTTAGAAAATCATTCTGGAAGATAGAATGGACACCACCTACATAAATGATTAATAACTCATTATAAACACATCCAATTAAGGTGATTAGATATTAATATGTAACATTAATCAAAGAAACGTTTTTTAACTAAATTTCATGGATTGATTCACTCATTAAGGTAGTCATTGAATGCTTAACAATAAAGTAATATTTATATAATCCTCCTACAAAAAAGTATTAAACAATAATTATGAAATAATTCCTATTTTATGCATCCAAGTAATTTTATATTTTAATAGTAAACAAGAAATTAAATTTGGAACAACCTATATGAATGATTGGTTCCATGATTAGTAGGATAGGTGCACTAAATAGGAGAAAAAATTCAGTAGACAGATTCTTCTAGAAAACGTTTTTCCTTTTAATTATTTTATTTTTCATAGTATTGTAATTAATTTCTCTTATCCATTCATATCGATTACCCTTACCATGGTGGGGTAAGAATTTTATTTATTCGGGAAGGGTTGTGTTGGACTTCTTATTTTTTAATCATGTTTTAATGATCACAAATCATATATATCATACAAATCCTATTCAATCTATATCAAATCATGTGTAAAATTGATTTTTTTTATTTATGCCTTAAATAATTATTGTAAACTATTATCTTTTTAATGAAATTCTTTTATGAATGATTAAGTTTAATTCATTATGTGGATATCACTGTTTATGTATGCATACAGACACTGTGACCTAGACACCATGACCCAGACACCTTGACCTAGACACCGTGACTCAGACACCATAACCCAGAAACCGTGACTAGACACTGTGACCCAGACACCATGACCCAGACACCATGACCCAGGAACCATGACCCAGATACTATGACCATACACCATGACCAGACATCGTGATCCTAACACTACATCTATTTTACCAGTTCCTGGTCTCTATACAATTGTGCCATTATAACTGTCTAACCATGCAAAGACAAATAAAGATACATTGTTTTATGGAGACACTACTTCTAAGTGACACCATTTATAGATAGATTGTGACACCATTCTTTAATCTATTTTGTTGTTTCTCAATTTAATTTATAGTGGTCATATTTGAAGCTTTTAATTGCACTGACATAATTAGTGTTTCTTTATAGACATGTCCCCAAAAAGTATCAGGTGCGAGGTGTGGAATACATATATCATGTTAGCTCCAACACATGCACTCCAAGAATAAAAATAACAATGTGGACAGAAGAAAAAAATAGATGATAGATAAACAAGTGTGTGCGTAATAATGAAGAATCACGAGCATTCTTGAAAGAAGAACCAACACATGCAAGTTGACACTTCTAAATAACACATGAAGCATACTCAAATCCTATAGTCAAGAACAATTTATCACTATCAACTCCATGAAGATCATGAGCTAGATCTAGCATACTTGCGATACTCTGTTTTCCATAAGAGGACTTGATTCCTGCATCTGCTTCATCTTAGTAGTCTAGAGCTACATAGACTAACACTTATAGCACTTCAAACCTTATCTCATCGTCTTTTCTCTATTGTGTTTTGTTTTTAGATTTTGATCAGAGTGTGTGTGTGTCTGTATAAAAACACACATTGTATCCTGGGTTAAATTGAAGGATACAAGATATCCTTTCTCATGCATCTTTTTACACTTGTGTATTCTCAGAGATAAGTATGGAAGAGGTCCATGTGTGACCTGATAGTTCATACCCACAAAAAACTGTGGAAGAGGTCGTGTGACCTAGAAAGACTTGGGTACTATTGTTTACCCAGATCCAGGGTGTGGATCAAGTTTACTAATATAAGCCTCTTTGTGGCAGGTGATCAACAAGTGGAGTGTATTAGGTCTCCACTTGAGACTGAACCACTTGTTTTATATCTTTTCTTTTGTTTCATTTAGTTTTCTCTATTTTACTATATAATTCAGAAATAACTAAATTTACATTGATAGTTAAACTTTTAAAGAATTTATAATTGGTTTTCCTTATTATAATAGCTTCAAAAGTAATATTGATAACTGATATTAAGATTACTGAGAATTAATCAATCTTATGAGAAGTTATTTAAACAATAAAAGATTCATAACAGTATTACTTTGATTAATTAGAATGTTTTTAATTTTATTGGGGAACATTTTAATAATTCCTTTCAAACAGAAAATTTTAAAGATACTCAATTCACCCCCACTTTAGTACTCTACTCCGACCAAAATTTGGTATCAAAGGTGTTTTTTATTCCTATTAAGACTCTGTTATTGACCCTATTCAACTCTGATTTTAGTTGTACTTTAAAGATATGTAAATTTCTTTTAATAATAAATTTATAGCTCTTTTAGAGTAATACATTATAATGGATAAAATATTGGAAGGTTTTTCCACAAATAGACCATCATTCTTTAATGGAACCAATTATCCTCAATGGAAAATAAAAATGAAAATTCATTTAGAAAGTATGAGTTTGGAAATATGGTCTTCCATTATAGATGAGTATAAGATTCCGGCTACTGATAGAATCACTTGGGATGACCCTACCAAGACTGCCTAAAATAAAAATTGTAAATATATTAATGCTTTAAATTTATCTTCAGGAGATAAGTAATTAAAGAGAAATTCTGCATGAAAAATTGCCCATGAAATTTGGGAGACCATGTATGTTTCACATGAAGGAACTTCTAGTGTGAAAGAAATGAGACTTAATACTTATACTATTAAATATGATAAATTTAAAATAAAACCTGATGAGCTTATTTCTGTCATGTATCTCAGGTTCAACAAAATTGTCAACACAATGGTTTCTCTTGGAAGAGAAGTTTCTGCCAAAGAATAGATCGTGAGGATTCTCAGATGCTTACCTGACAGATGGAGAGAAACCTCTATCTCTATTAGATAATCATGTGAAATCATCAAGTTACCTATAAAATAACTCATTGGAAAACTAATGATGTATTAAGAGAATCGTAAAGTCAATAAGTAATATGAGGATGAACCTAAAAGAAATTTAGTTGTGTTTAAGACCACTACCTCTAAACACAAAGAGAATGTACAATTGAACGTCTCTATAGAAATTTCCAATGGTGAACAATCCTCACTAGATAGTGATGCAGAGATGGATCAATTATCTAGAAGGTTTAAGAGATTTTACAAGAAGAAGAAAGTTTTTTATAAATACTAACTTTAATGGAAGATATGATCAAAAAGGTAGTTGGAATAAATAATGGAAAATAAGTGACAAGTTTGATGAGATAGTTTGCTATGAATGTAAGAGAATGTGACATATAAAGTCTGACTATCCCAAGCTCAACTATAAAAATAAATATGAGGACAAAGATAGAAAGTATAAAAAGGAAATGAAAGCTATATGGAGTGCTTTTGAGGATAGTTCAAGTGAATTGAATCTTCACATGATGAATTGGATAACAAAGCCAATATGTGTTTTATGAAAAACACATATGAGCTAACACTAGAATCTCCTGTAGAAAAATCCTATTATTCTTGAGAAGAGAGTGAATCTGAAAATATTTTCTAATGAAGAAATGTTTGAGTATCTTAATATGCTTGAAGAGACATGAAATGAACTAAAAGATAAATACATTTCTTTAAAAAATAGAATTCTCTTACCTCAACTGTTAAAACTGAACTTTGTGTAGAAAGGGAAGAAAAATGATCAATTACTCAAATGATCAATTAAAAAAGGATCTTGAAAGGTTCACTAATGGTAAATATAGCTTGGTACAAATTCTTGGTAAACATATTACTCCTAAATATACTAATGGCATTGGCTATCAACCAGGTAAATGAAATTTTGAAAGAACTACTTTGTTTCTAAATCCAAGACCTACAGCTTAACTCCTAGTTCTAGAAAACATTCAGCTAGTTTAAATAATGATACACTCTCTAATATTTAATGGTTTTCTAGACCAAATAGAGTTTATTTTTCAACTAATTTACATAATGTATATAGGAAACCTACGAGGTAGATATGGGTTCCTAAAGCACTAGTCACTAATATTATTGTACCAAAACAAGTATGGGTACCAAAATCTGTTTTCATTTTACCATTTTGTATGAACTTTTCTTAAAGAGATCCTAGAAAAGCTTATGTTACTTTGATAGTGGGTGTTCAAGACACATGATATGATACTATTCATTCTTCAAGAATTTAACAAAAATTGATGGAGGATATGTCACCATATGTGACAATTCCAAAGTAAATATTATTGAACTTGGCCAAATTGGTAACTCTAACTCAATTTTACTTCCAAAGTACTTTTTTTGATGGATTGAAATATAATATGCTTAGCATTTCACTACTATTTGATGATGGATTTCATGTTAAATTTGAAGATGATGCTTCCAATGTTTTTAATTCTAAAAATAAATTTGTGTTTTTTCATTAATATATGAAAATTTTTACTCTGTTAACTTAGATTATTTAGTCTCCAAAATGGTTCATGTTTAAATGTATCTCCTAAATAACATTGACATTGGCATAGGAGACTAGGAAACTGTAATATTCACTCTCTTATAAAGTTAACTAGAAAATTATTAGTCAAATATATACCCAAACCTGAGCTTCCAAATGATAAAGTTTGTAATCCTTATTAAAAGAGAAAGAAACACAAGATTTATTTCAAACAAAAACAAGAAGTGTCAACTTCTCAACCTCTAAAACTAGTTCACAAGGATTTTTTTAGACCATCTAGAGTATCTAGTATAAATGGGAAGCACTATGTTTATGTTATTGTAGATGATTTTTTTATATGTACTTGGACTTTCTTTTGGGTTCAAAAAAGTGAATCCTTCACTCGTTTTACCAAATATGCCAAAACTGTAGAAAATATTAGTATACTTAAAATTAAATCCTTAAGAAGTGATCATATTTATGAGTTTTAAAATCAATATTTTGAATCCTTTTTCTCACCAAATGGATATATTCATAATTTCTCTGCCCCTAGAACACCTCAATAGAATGGAGTCATGGAAAGAAGAAATTGATCCTTGAAATAGATTTCTAGAACCATTCTTAGTGAATATTACTTACCTTATTATCTGTGGTCTGAACCTTTAAATACAGCACACAATATTACCAATAGAGTTTTGATTAGACTGATTCTTAAAAGAACTCTATATGAGATGTGGAACAATAGAAAACTAAAAGTAACTTACTTCAATGTTTTTTGTTGCAAAGTTTATATGCTTAATAATAAGAAAAATCATGAAAAAGTTTTATCCAAGAGTGATGAAGGAATATTTTTAAGATATTGAATATATAGTAAATCCTATAGAGTGTTTAATAAAAGAACTAAATGTGTGTAAGAATATGTTCGTGTAACATTTGATGAAACAGATCCACATGTACCTTAGACCACTCTATAGAACATGGAGGATGATGTATCAAATCTAGACATTAATTCAGAATCCTCTAACCATCCTGTGAAAGAATCTGTGAAAACTTCTAGTTCTGAAAAAAAATTATATTCATGTCACAATGAACATGACCCTATTAGAGAACCTGAAATCATTATTCTGTCTTTTTCAAGAGCTGTTAGAACTCATAAAAACATTTTGTAGATGTTGTTGTAGGAGATTTATATAAAGTAACTCAAACTAAAGCCTCTCTTAGAAATTAGTTTGAACATCAAGTCTTATTGTCATAACATGAACCAAAAAAACATTAATGATGCTATAAATGATGAAATTTTGGTGATGGTTATGCAATAATAACTTAATCAGTTTGAAAAGAACAAAGTTTGGATACTTGTTGACATACCAAAATACACATTTACCATAGGAAATAAATGGGTGTTTATAAATAAAGTAAATGAGGATGGTAATATATTTAGAAACAAGGAATGATTAGTTACACAATGAAATAGTCAAGAAGAATGAATTGACTTTGAAGAGACTTTTTCCCCAGTATCTAGTCGTGAAGCCATCAGAATTCTGCTTTCTTATGCTGCACATCTGAATTTCAAACTATATCAAATGGATGTGAAAAGTTCATTTTGAAATGGGAATATAGCTAAGGGTTTCTTTATAGATAAACCCATTTCTTTTACAAATCCTCATTTTCCAAATAATTTTTTTAAAGTATCAAAAGCATTATATAGTTTAAAACAAGCTCTAAGATCCTGGTATGATAGATTAAGTACTTTTCTTATTTCCAATGGTTTTACAAAAGAAACAGATGATCCTACCCATTTTATAAAATATTTTTCCAATGAAATTCTAGTAGTTCAAATTTATGTAGATGATGTTATCTTTGGATCTTCAAATAATTCTTCATTTGTTGAATTTTTCCAAATGATGCAAAACAAATTTGAAATAAGCTAAATGGGTAAACTAAAATTCATTCTTGGATTTCAAATCTTTAAAAACAATGATGAAATTATTTTAAATAAATGAAAATATATTAGGGATCCTATAAAACATTTTGGTTTGGATTGCACTAAAAGTAGTGACACTCCAATGAGTACTACTTGTAAGTTAAATCTTAATGAAGATGGAAAATCTGTTGATGAAACCACTTATATAGGAATGACTAGAGGCCTACTCTACTTAACTGCTAGCTGAAATAACATTATGTTTAGTGTATGTATGTGTTATCATTTTCAAGAAAATCACAAGGAATCTCTTTTAAATGTTGTTAAATGAATTTTCAAATACATCAAGCATACACATAATCTAGGACTGTTCTATCCTAGAGGATAATAATTTGATTTAGTGAGTTATTTTGATGCTCACTTAAGTGGTTGTAAATTAGATGGAAAAAGAACCTCAGGAACATGTCACATATTAGGCAAGTCACTAGTATCATGTTGTAGTAAGAAACAAAATTATATTTCATTATCTACAGTAGAAGCTGAATACATAGCTGCTGGTAGTTTTTGTGCCCAATTTTTTTGGATGAAACACACATTACTAGATTATCGATATAAATTACGGCGTGTACCTACAAATTTTGACAATAAAAGTGCTATTAACATTTCAAAAAATCATGTTTCACACTCAAGGACAAAACATTATTAATGTATGACATCACTTTTTGAGAGATCATTATCAAAAAGGATAAATCACTTTGGAGTTCATTGGAACTGAATATCAGCTCACTGATATTTTTACCAAACCATTAAATTCTGAAAGAATAGATTACATCATACATGAATTGAGAATGATAAATCTTAAGTAGTAAGTGTATTGTTTCACAGCTTACTATTTCACAGTTTACAGTTTCACAAGTCACTATCTAATAGTTCTATAGTTTTACTGTCTTAAGAATTTTTGTTTCATGTTTACAGTCTCATAGTTATTATCTGTCAGTTACTATTTTGCACTTAATATCTCAAAAATATGGTCGCAAAGTGTAGAAATCAGAAAGTAAACAACTCACTGTGAAAACTTTTTACGGTATCACCGTGAAATCCAGTTACAGTCTCACCATGAAATCCTGTTACAATCTCACCATGAAAGTCAGTTACAGTCTCAACATAAAAACACTTTATTGTTTTATTTACCTATTATAACCCATATCGCGGTAATTAATTATTTTACCCTTTTACATCCCTGTACTTTTGATCGCATGACTCTTGATATCCCTAAATGATAAAATGAAAGAAGTTTCACTCCTTTATTCACCTGATCTCTCTTCTCTCAAACCATAAACCCTCTTTCAACCTTTCTCTCTCTCAACCCATCATTGAATGCCCATAATGAAATTTCAATCCTCATCAACCCTTGAGAAGCGTAGTTCAAAGAAGAAGTTAAAAATAGAACCAAAGTTAGCACCTGAAGGCCCTTTGAATCAGAAATTGGTGAACACAGTAATCATCCCTAAAAATGAAATATTCCTTGAGTGGCTGATGTCATGTAAGTTTCTAGTATTAAAAGTAATTATAGAGAAAGCATGGATGCATTGGTTCACAAAGGATGATCGGTCGATTTACTCGACATTAGTTACATAGTTCTATCAGTATATTCAATTCTATTTTGATACAGTAGATGATTTTTTTTTGTGAGAAGCTGGATAAATGGACAGAGGGGTCTTCCTCCTCTAAGTGAGATATTGTTTTTTGGAATAATCATTGGGAATCTTAAATGGGAATGAAACAATGTGAAAAGCCATAGTTTCTTAGCTAGATGGTGAAACTAGACTTCTGTTTAAGTTTTTCCAAAATCTGATAAGCCATGGAAAAGGTGATCTATCTACCCTCAAGTATCATGATGTATTTTTTATACATCTTATGAAAATTGGTCATAAGATCAACCTATTAAAATATGTTATACTCCACATGTGTGGGTTGATAAAAACAACCTCTAAGTCAACCTTCATGTTCTATTCAAGGTTTATCTCAGCTATGCTTCATGCTAAAGGGTTTGTTGGACCAGATAAAGAATCCATTAAGGACTCTAAATTCTATCTCTCAAAATATATAATAAAGAAAATGAAAATCATTTGGAATCCATGGAGAAAAGCATGGGTGGAATATAATTAAGGGGTTTATGAAAAGTTCAATCTGTTCGAGCACTCTTCAAGACCTAAAGACATTTCTGATCCTGGTTTGGAACTAGATGAGATAGTTGACTATTTTGATCAGGAAGAAGTGGAAGAGGTTATTGAACCTACAAGGGAAACTATCTTGGATGAGAAGAATAGTGATCCTATTCACCGAGACAAAATTGAGAAGGACGTAGATGTTCATGAAGAAGTTGTTGATCTGAAAGAATAATCTACTTCTAAAGAAGAATCTATTGTTGTTGTAAGTGAAAATGATGTTGTAGAAGAGAATATAGAAGAATGTCTTTCTCTTATTCCATAATTTTCTTATGAGGTACATGTGGAGGAACAAGTTGTTCCCGAATTAATCCCAACAACTGAAGAGAGAATGGAGCAAGCCTTTCAGTTGTCTATAAATAAAATGGGTGTGGATATTAGGGATGATATCTTGGAAGTTGATCATGGATCTAAATATCTTATTCCTAAGAAAGATGCACCAGTTTTGGGGGAGTAGTACCTAAATCTAGAATCCATTGAAATCCCTAATTGATTTGATCCAAGCTCAGTGGATACATGGTATAAATTCCCAAGTTATTTTGATGTGAATGACTCCTAGGAAGCCACAGTTACAGGTATCAATCATTATATTGTGTTTCAATTAAAAATTATATCATATCTTGATGTTATAGATGCAAAAGAACATGATCTTGTCTTATCTCCTATTCTTGAACCTTCACAAGATCCTTCTACCTTGGTCAGTATGGATTATTTGAAAACTTTTGGAGCTACCCTATTTGCTGGAGTTGAAAAACTCATGAATACCCAACTATCTTTTGTAACCAATTTGAGTGAAAAATATGATTCCATGTTGTTAAAAAAGATTATATGGTAGATTCAACCCAAGATGCTTCATGATATTCAAGATAACATAATTGAGAATAAACAGTTAAGTGGTGAAGTGAAGTCTCTTCGATGTATGGTTGAAGATATGCAGAGAGTGCTGAAATCATGACCCGAACCTATTTCTCATCCTTCTGAGGATATTGTTAGTCAAATTCCACAGGAAGTTTCCTCCCTGATTCAACCTAATCTAACTTCCTTTTTTTACATGGTAGATAAAAAAGCATGAAAATTGTTCAAGAGATGTGTGAACTTGTTATTTGTCTTAAAAAGTTGAATGATGAGTATAAAGGTTGTCTCCAAAAAGTTCTAAATAAACTGAAGTCCTTACTTCAGCTGTTATAGCTTATAATACTTCTAGACAGTCATGTTATCTCTCTTTGGACAGTGATCTTCTCAGAACAGTTGTCTAAGAAGAACTTTAGTGTGTGCTCAGTGGTTTTGAAAAAGACTCTCTATCTGAAGTTGTCAATATTAGTGACACAGTTATTTATTTGGCGAGAATGCATTCCAAAATTAAAAATGATGCAAAAAAAGATATTAATAATAAGGTGGACTTCTACTTCAATAGGATCTTCTCAAATAATTACATGACCGACCATTTCAAGTACCTAGTGGAGAATCTGAGAATCCCTCCTGTAACTCAAGCTTTCAAAACTTAAGTCCAAAAAGCTCAGAGATTTTACTCCTCTATTGGACAAGTTTATGGATAACAAAGATGACTTTGAGAAATCCAGGCAGTATGGTGGAGATATTATTGTTAACTTCATCATGCTTTTGAGGTATAATATTTATGTCCAAAGTATTGTTATTTTGGCTCATACAACTACACCCTCGATACCCTATTTTACTACATTATCATAATCTACCCTTGCCTCTAACTCTATGTATGCCTCTCAGGCTCTGAGTTAGATCAGACCTGTTATCATTGGTCAACAGTTGCCTCGGTCTTCCACTACACCTACCTTGGACCCTTCTGTTTTTTGAAGGACTGCCTTTACCTTCCCTATCTATTGGATCCCTTCCTTCTTCATCTTCTACATCTGCTCCTCCAGCTTTTACTACTTCTACTTCCAATGGAAATAATAAGATATCCAGTGCTGAAGAAAACTGACTGGTAACTTTTTATAGGGATCTTGTGGAATTTTTTGTAATGCCAAATATTTGTAATTCCACTTATTTAGCCATCTAATGCATTATGAACTCTTATTGTCTATTTATTATTTCTTATTTTTGATAATCCCAAAAGTGGGAGAGCTATGCACACCAAGAGATATGGAATGCACACTAAGGGAGAGACACACTCTATAAGATTAGATATCTCACTCATATGATTTTTAATCATTAAAGAGGGGAAGATTGTTAGACTCCTCATGTGTTAATCATGTTTTAATGATCACAAATCATATATATCCTACAAATCCTATGTAATCTATATCAAATCATGTGTATATATGATTATTTTCTTTATACCTTAAATAATTATTATAAACTATTTTTTTTATAGTGAAATTATTTTATGAATGATTATGTTTAATTCATTCTGCGGATATCACTATTTAATTCTGCAGACAAATACCATGACCCGGACACCGTGACCCAGACATCATGACCCAAAAAATGTGGCCCAGACACCATGACCCAGACATTATGTCCCAGACAATGTGACCCAAACACCATGACCCAGACACAGTGAACGAGACATCGTGACCAAACACTATGACTAGACACTTTGAATCAGATACTATGACCAGAAACTGTGATCCTAACACTGAATTTGTGCTACTGGTTTCTGATCTCTATACAAATGTTCCATCATAACTGTATCACCACTCAAAGACAAAGAAGGAGACATTGTTTCATAGAGACACCGCTTCTAATTGACAATGTTTCCAGATAGACTGTGACACTATTCTTTAATTTATTTTCTCATTTATCAATTTAATTTCTAACAGTCATATTTGAAGCTGTTAAATGCCCAGATATAATTAATGCTTCTTTTTAGACATGTCACTAGACAGTATGATGTACAAGGTGAATAATACATGTATCCTATATTCCCCAACACATGCACTCCTTGTATAAAAATAATAGTGTGTCCAGAAGAAAAATTATATGATAGAGAAACAGGTATGTGCGTGATAATGAATAAGCACGAGCATTCTTAAAAGAAGAACCAACAAATGCAACTCAGCACTTTTGAAGAACACATGTAGCATACTCGAATCCTAGAGTCGAGAACATTTTCCCACTATCAAATCCATGAATAACATGAAACATATCTAGCTAACTTATGACAATCTGTTTTATCCAAGAGGACTTGATTCCTACATCTGCTTCATCCTAGAATTCTAGAGCTTCATAGACTAACACTTAGAGCACTTCTAACCTTATCTCATCATATTTTCTCAGTTATGTATTGTTTTTATCTTTTGAGAAGTGTGTGTGTGTCTGCATAAAAACACACACTATCTCTTACCTTAAACTAAAGGATACAAGATATCCTTTATCATAAATTTTTTTACACTTGTGTATTCCCACATATAATTGTGGAAGAGGTCTCGGTGTGACCTAACAGTTCATACCCGTGAAGAACTGTGGAAGATATCATGTGACCTAAACATTCTTGTGTACTATTGTTTACCTCAATCCAGGGTGTGGATCGAGTTTATTAATATAAACTACTTTGTGGAAGGTGATCTCCAATTGGAGTGAATTAGGTCTCAGCTTGAGACTGAACCACTTTATTTATATCTTTTATGTTGTTTAATTTAGTTTTCTCTATTTTACTGTATAATTCAGAAATCCCTCAATTTATTTTGATAGTTAATCTTTCAAGGAAGTTATAATTTTTTTGCCTTATTATAATAGCTTTAAAAGTAATATTGATAACTGATATTAAGATTAATGAGAATTAATTAATATTCTAAGAAGTTATTTAAATAGTCAAACTTTTATTACCGTATTACATTCATTAACTGGGATGTATTTAAATTTATTGGGGAACCCCTGAATAATACTTTTCAAATAGAAATTTTTATAGATACTCAATTCACCCCCCTCTTGAGAACTCTACCATTACCAACTGGTTGGTTTTCTATTTGGTAATGCTTGAGTTATTGGACTTTAATGAATGAAATCATTTTCTCTCTTATGTGATGTTGTTTTCAATTACATGTTGATGTTTTTTATCAAGTATGATCATATTTGGTTTTTTATTCTATTATTGATTTTGTATTTGGTCAATTATCATTATGTCCCTCCACTATGTTCTAGTTTATATATTAAGGAATACAACTTGGATTAGAGGTGAATTACTTGACGATCGTATGTGCCTATGAAAGGGGTAGTGTATATTCTTTATTGGTTGCGATAAACATGACCGGATCGGGTGTTGCCTAAGTCATTTGAGGATATTCATGGAAAATATATTCCACAAGGAAGGAGAATATACCTAAATAATATATTGGTATGGTTTCATCTCACCATCACCATTTAACAAAGTGAGTGAGTGGAAAAAATCATGGAATATAACTTTAATCAACTTAGTATAAAATGATTGAATTAAATATAACAAGATTATAATTGAAATTATAAAACCAACCCTAACATGATCACCCTTCTCATATCATAGTTTTTAATCACTTGTGTATATAATTTCATTTCAATCATTTTCTAAATTGATTTTTTTTATTTTGTTTCATTCAAAACCAAACAATACCGAAAAATACTATATTTTTCCTCTAATTAAAAAGTTATAAATTGTTTTGTGTGTACTACTCTTTGTGAGACTACCAAGGTTTAATTAATATACTATACTTAAGTAGTAAAAAAAATTCACATGCCCTTTGATTGGTGTGAATCAAACTTGGTGTCATTTTCATGGAGGTAGTACAACTTAACAACTAAAAAAATATTTTCAAAACTGAATGACCTGAAACTCAAAAGAGCCATTAATTTAATTTGTTCTATAAATTTAAGAACATTCACCCAACTAATAAAAACAAACCAAACTAGAAACTGTGAAGAAATAAACCTCTCATATTCAAGTGAAACTCTTAGTTTTTACTATGAACATGAAATCATGGCTAGAAATCCCAATCAAACCCTACACAATTTGTGTGAACCTGAATTTCCTATTTAAAATAGCCAACTCATTGCACCTACTACCCCAAATTATTTTTAATTTCATTTATATATGATCCATGTGCTTACAAAATTTAATTTCCTTGTATGAGAAGACCCAAATAGGTACATGATAGAATTCATCTTTACTTGATCGAGATTCAAGCCTAGAGAAGCACCTGAAGACTAATTTCAGTGGTGGGCATTACCCTTCCCACGTGAAGGAGTGGATAAAGAATGATTGTAAAATCTAAAAACATGGTAGAATAGTGATTAGGAGGATTCGAAAAGATGATTTGTGTAGATATTTTCTCCCACATCTAGGGCCACTACCATCAAAAAGTAGATTTATGTCATACAACAATCAACTATAGATACCCTCAATGAGTACTTGAAGCATTTCAAAAAGTTCCATGATAGATAACCACATCAATAAATGAAGGAAACCCAATTTATTTTGTTTCTCTACCAAGGAATTCACGAAAATGATCAAAATCTATTATTTGCCTTATCTGGAGGATCCTCGATCAACAAGTCACCTACTAATGTTAGAGGTCTGATTGAGAAGACCGCACAAAACTCTTAACAATTTGGAATCAGAGGTACGGGAACCATCGGGATAAATGAAGTAAAGATATCTTATTCATATTCATTAATTAAAATAAAATTTAATGACCTCTCAAGGTTTTCCCATAAAATAGTTGTAACTAAATAAAATGGACAAGAATATTCATCTCATGTATGTGGTCTGTGTTCTTATTCCACTCATCATATTGATCAATGTCCTAAGATATAGGGGACAGAATACTACATTACTGCCTTTTGGAAATCTAAATCCATTGTAAACAACCTCATTAACCCCAATATTAGCAAGGATATAGAAACCAACAAAATCGGGTGAGATAATTCAATCTTAATTAGTACCCCCAAGGACCCACCCTATTAGAAACAACAATATTAGAACACTCCACTACTCACATAACCCTATAAATAGTCATAAAAACAATAAGACATTCAACCACAAATATTTCATAGGCCCTATTAATAACCATCAACCAGTGAAAACCCTTTAACTAAAAACCAACAACAACAATATAATAATGAGGGGCTTAAATACACTATAAAATACTCTTCCAACAACATCCATAGTCTCAGAGACATTAAAACAATGAACCAAGGAAAAATACCTTCCCATACAATCCCAAACCCAAAGGAAAATTTCAACATGATTAAAATATGATGTGAAAAATAACTCCCACCTCCATCCACCCTTCAACCTCAAACAATACCACCAGTTCTGAGGGAAAATGAAGCTAAAATTTATGAAAATTCTATAACAATTCCCTAAGAAGGTGAAATGAAAAAGGATGAGAAGGATCATATGAGGTTAAAATAATTAAAAATTAAAAGGTAACAAAGGAAGAATAAAGGATTACAACCACTATTTCCATTAAGGATGATTAAATCAATGAGATTTCTAGAAAAAAGTGATTCAGAAAGAAATTATGGACAACTCTTAGAAAGTGGAAATTAATATCCCCTACTTGAAGCTGTCTAAAGAATTCCAAAGTATGAAGAAAAAATTAATTATCATTTCACCATGAAGATAATAATTCAAGGGAATGAGAGTGTGAACATGGGAATAAGTTTCTTATACCATATCACACAATAGTTACCAACCAAATTTCATGATCCATGGACGTTTTCCATTCCATGCACCATTAGTTCATAAAATTTCTCTAATGTTTTATGTGATCCTAGTGCTTCAATTAATTTATTTCCTTACCTAGTACACACTTATTTTCATATGGGAGACTTTAAACCCTTAATATTGGTGGTCAATATTGCAAATAAATCCACATTTTTTTTTAATATGAGTTCAATAAGACATTCTTATGAAATTGAAACATCTTCTATTCCTAGCCGATTTCAATGTTTTGAATATGGAAGAAGATAGGATCCCACCACACTCACCCATCATTTTGGGGAGTCATTTCTTAAATATGGGCAAAACCATCATTAATTCCCATAAATGGACACTCACTAAATAGTTTAGAGACATCACTTTCCAGTTCAATATTTTTGATTCCATAAGGCACCCATCAAATTATAACTCACTCTTTTCACTCTACTATGAAGTTAGTAATGAACCAATTGAAGAATCAGGTATTTTCCATGAATTATTCTATATGGGATAAAAAATTTCCACTAAAAATATTGATGAACTTATGAATGCTAGAAACACGGGATATTCTGATTTCTTGTTCAAATAATAGATAATATCTAATTTCATTGATAATTTGTTAAATGATAAAAAAAGACATGATTTCTTGTTTTCATGAGATATATCATTTTGGTATATGGAACATTAATTTAATTTCATCCCTTGATAATCACCCAGATTTTTAATTAAAACCACTCTCCACTTATTTGATATATGTGTACCACATGGAGAGAGATAAATTATGATTGATAATTTATAATATTCTCTCTAAAACCCAAGAATAATTGTTGATTAAGATTTGAGAGAGAATTTATAAGCAATAGTATGTATTTTAGGAAATATCCTTGGAAGAAACCTAAAAACATTCTCACATAAAATTCATCTTGAGGGAGATTCCAAACCTAACAGACAGTCCCAAAAGAGGATAAATCCCGCCTTGATGGAAGTTGTAAACAATGAGATTAATAATCTCTTGGAAGTTTGTATCATCTATCCCATTTCATAATCACAATGTTTTATCACCATTCTTGTAGTTCCAAAAAACTGTCCTAACCACTCTAATTAATGAAAATAATGAATTAATCCCTTTGAAAATTAATAATAACTGGATAGTGTGCATAGATTTTTTTATAGTTGAATTAGGTAACTAAAAATTTTAATTTCACCATCCCATTCATTAAAAAATATTTATAGATATAGGCAGTTAGAACTAATTATTTCTTTTTTGATGGATATTCAGGATATTTATTAGTACCCATTGCTCCTAAGAATCAAGTTAAGACTACCTTTACATGTACCTTAATAATGTTTTCATATAAAATGTTTTCATTTGGTTTATGTAATTCTCTAGGTACATTTCAAAGGTGCATGGTAAGTATATTTTCTGGTAAAATTGAAGATTTCATGGATGTTTTCTCAGATGATCTCACAGTATTTGGAGATTATTTTGACCATTTTTTGAAAAATCTAGAAAAACTTTTGAAACCCTTTATTGGAAATAATCGTGTTTTAAATTTTGAAAAGTGTCATTTCATGGTTAAAAGATAAATTTTCCTTGATAATTTCATTTCACAAAAAGGCATTGAAGTTGATAAATTAAAAATTGAATGTATAAATTCATTTACTTTCATGACTTGTGTGAATCATGTTAGATCATTTTTATGACATGAACGATTCTATAGAAGGTTTATCAAATATTTTAGTAAGCTTTATCTCTCTCTCTCTTGATTAATTTTAAAATATGATTATTTTGAGTTCAATGGTGCATGTAGGTAATTTTTTGACGAGTTTAATTGATTATAAAACTAGTGATGAAGCACAAAATTAGGAATAACCATTCAGTCTACTTTGTGCGGCATCCAACCAAGCAGTCAGAATAGTCATTTATTAGTGAATTCAGGTAAATCCACAAGTCATTTCATATGCCTTGAGAACCTTATATGTGGCCAAATTAAATTACACCACCACAAAAAAAATTAATCATTTTTGTTTTCATTATAAATATTTAGATCACATCTTCTTGGAACTAGAATCATACATTTTTTTATCATGAAGATCTTAGGTACTTAATGAAGAAGGATGATGATAAACAAAGGCTAGTGATATGGATGATACTTATTCAGGAATTTAATCTAGAAATGAATGAAAATAAGGGAGATGAGAACCATGTGGCTTATCACTTAAGTATATGTTTTCCAACACTGTTGAAGGTAGAATTCTAGAAAAGGACCCACTGAATGATTTCATTCTGAGAGATTTTTTGTACTTGATTGAAGGATAAGTTCCATGGTATATTGATATGGTAATTTTTCTGGTAGAATCTAAGGTCCCATATAATTTAAATTCCAACAAAATTAAAAAACTGAAATCTAAATCTAGATATTAGATTTGTGAAGATCCCTTCCTTTTGAAAATTTGCAATGATCAGGTGATAAGAAGTTGTTTTCCTAAAAGTGAAATTAAATCTATCTTTGAGTTTTTTCACAATTTATCTTATGGATTACACTTTGGACCACAAATAATAGTAATTAAGGTTCTATAATTTGGAATGTATTTTTACTCCATTTTTAAATATTCATAGGGATTATACAAAACATGTGAAAAATGTCAGTTTTTTGGAAATATTTCAAAGAGATAAAAATTCCTCAAAAGCCACTAAAAGTTTTTGAAATTTTGGATGTTTTGGGAATAGATTTTATAGAACCTTACATAGTGTAATTTGTAAATTTTTATATCTTTATTTTAGATGATAATGTTTCAAAATTGATGGAGTAAAAATCCACCAAGACTAATGATGATATAATTATTTATGCTTTTTTTAGGTATAACATATGTAGTAGGTTTGGAGTACCGAGAGACATCATTAGAGACTAAGGGACTCACTTTTGAAATATAAGAATAGAGGATTTACTAAAAATTTGTGGGGTGCATCCTAAAACATCAACTCCCTATCATCAACAGAATAATTCCCAATATGAATTCTTCAATAGGGAAATCAATGGAATTTTTTAAAATACTATTAAAACAAATTAGAAGGATTGGAGAGAAAATTTGGAGGATACATTATGTTCATATCGTAAAACCTATAGAACCACAATTTTAATGATTCCATGTAGGTCAATTTATGGAAAAAACTATCACCTTTATATGGAATTAGTGAATAAATAATATTGGGCTATGATAAATATGAATTTGGATCTTGAGATCATAGGAAAAGGGAGAATATTTCAGTAGTAGGAGCTGGAGTAAATTAGAAGGGAAGCTTTTTAAAGTTCTAGGATTTAACAAGATAGAACAAGTGTAGGTCATGATTATATTATAAAATTTAAATACTTCTATCCAGAAGACAAAAAAAATTATTCAAATCAATACTCAAGTTAATTCAAGGAAAACTTTATTCCATATGGGAATGTACAATTATAGTAATTCATGTATATCCTTTCAATGTTGTGTAGATTTTGAAGTATGAAGAGAAGGATCCCATCAATGTTAATGAACATAGGATGAAGAAATTCTTTAGTAACATTCTATTAGAGCCAGTGGATAATATTATAATCCTTTGACCATCTTATCAATAAAATCCATCAGTTCATACCTCTCTATAACACTTTCATTCTTACTATAATACAATTAAAAATAAACATACATGATAAAATCTACTTGAATTAATTAAGTACAATACATAATTTAAGTGTTGGAGAGGGAACCTTTATAGTATATAATTTTCAATTTTTTTTTATTTTCAATTTTATTTTTTAAAAATATGGGTTTTCAAATTTTTTGGCGTTTGTTTTTTTATTGTGTTTTTGAAACTTTTATATGAAATGATTATATGATACAAATTTATTCCATGAAACTGATCTTAAATGAATACTAAAAATAACTTTGTTTCATGTTCAAATCTTTGTGGTATCTCATAAAAAATCATCATATTTTTTAATCCCATGTCACAGTTCACTATATTTATCATTCAAAACACTTTCATTTGAGTCTTCATAACAATTTTTTCATATTCCTTACATTTACCTCACTTCTAGAGAGAACCAAATCATTATTTTCATAGCCAGAAAATGATTTAATGTTATCAAAACGTGAGGGTTTTAGGTACTTGTATTTTAAATTATTAAGGAATTACTTTGGCTTTAAAGCCCCATTTTAATGATAATAGTTTTTATTTTTTCCTTCCTTGAATATTTAAACCTTGTATCCCTTATAATGAATGTACATCCTATTGGTTTATCCACATTATAATCCAATTTCCTCTATCCAACCTACTCTAGATGTGAAATTGAATAATCTAGTCGAAACTATATGTGGGGGAATAATGTCTTGTGTTTTTATGCCAATTTTTGCGATACTTTGGGTAAAAAATAAAATGTTTAAGTGATGATTTTACTTCAAATAAATTCATTATATTAAAAGGTTTTCTTATCTGGATCTTTCATGATAAAATATGTTCTTCCTTTCTAGAGCTCTCAAAGGATAGACAACGTTGGGCCTATATAGAGCTTAAAAAAGTATCAATGGTAAAGATAAAGAATTTTATAATGTATGAGCTACACATAAAAAAAATTTCCATATTATGTTGGAGATTTTTTGATACTATGGGGGATTTAAGAGGGTAAAATACATGAGTTATTATTAAAATCATGCATTTCTTTCTTTAAAAAGTGACAAGACATCCCCATTTACCTTCAAATTTCTTTTCTATCCATATCATACCACCTAAAACCTGTAGAAAAAAACCTAAAAAGTCCTCCTGATAGTCACATTGTTTTAATCGCATTGGGTAGATATGTAGGAATTTATGAAGCCTATGGTAACCCTTGTGTGAGTTTGGATGAGAAAATCATTGTTCAAAAAAGTCAAATTTGTGAGATGAGATGAAATTAATGTAAGGTAGATTACTTCTATGCTTTTTAGGATAAATAAAGTGAAATTATATTTAATTATTAAAATATATAACTTGAAATAAATTTTTTTTGTGGAGGCATGATTTAGTTTTTTTTTTATTGAAAATTTGGTATTTCTCATGAGTAATTGTTTTGAATTTTCCTTGAGTTAATTTTAATGTTCACTTATCCATGAGTCTAAGTGATTATTTTGGGGGGTTGATAGAGATAATATTTTCATAATTTTTTATTTTTTTCAATGGTTTAATCCTTACCAATTTATCTATTTGATTTTTTTTTCATGAATTTTGGACTTTTTTGTGTGTTTTGGACTAAAATGTGAAAAACAATTAATTCTTGATTTTTTAATACATTTTGATCTCTTTGATATTTCATGCATAAAATTTAAAATATAAATACAATTAAAGTGATTATTTTTCAGTATTTATATGTTTGTGGGATATAAATCTATCTTCTCTACCAAGAGCTAATTTGGTAATCCCAAGGCCCGAAAAAATCAATCAAGTTGGAAAATTATTTTCGCTGATATATTGGACCCTACCTCCCTAAATGATGAATAACTCGGGTGAAATATATATAATTATGGTGAATCTAGTTTTATTTTGAATATAAATATAAGTCTCATGTTACATTAAATTTCATGAATTTATTTACTCGTTAAGGTGGTCATTGAATGCACAATATTGAAGGATTATTTATAGAATCCCTATCCAAAGAAATCTTACTCATTATATATGCCATCCCACATATTTTATACACCAGATAAATATTATATTTTAAGGGTATATAGAAAATTAAATTTATTAAAACCTATAATAAGGACCCTTGGTATGATTTGGAGTTGAGGTTTTCCAAATAAGAGAACATATTAGGTGGAAAGATTCTACTGGGAAACTTTTCTACTTTTATTTTCTATCTTTTATTTTTCTTAATATTTTAATGCCTTATTCTTCCTCATTTATCTTGATTTCCCTTACCTTGGTGGGGTAATAATTTGAGTGATTCTTGGTATTTTTTTCTCTCACCATCACCATTTTACCAAAGGAGTGAGTGTAAATGATTGTGAAATCTCACTTTAATCAACATAAAAAAAGAGTACTGATTTAAATAGAACAAGGATAACATTACAATTAGAAAACCAACCTCTAACTGATTACCCTTCTCATGTCATTGTTTTCAATTACTTCAGTTTTAAATTCCATTTCAATTATTTTACTAATTTATTTCTTTTAATTTGTTTCATTCAAAACCAAACAATTCTAAACAAATACTACATTTTTTCTCTATTTAAAAAGTAAAAAACCACTTTTTGTGTACTCCTTTTAGGGATACTACCCAAGGTTTAATAACTATACTATACTTAGGTAATAAAAAAATTTCACATCCCACGACTGGAATGTCTCATTTATTGATCTTCATGGCTGCCTATTCATAGTGATTGTATACACTCTACATTTTGAGTAATAGAATACTTCAATGTTTCTAGCATGTATGCCTGATTGAAATCCCAAACCAAATATATCTTTTTTTATTTACATTCACTAAATTTCCTTCCATTTTTTCTTAAAATTTTATTTATGAGTTATTAGTGGATGTTCAATAGTGATTGAAACTTATTTTGGTGATTAGGGTGTTGTAAGTTTTCTTAGTCCTAATACACTAATGTTTAATGAGTTCTTTCTGTATCTTGTTACCACATTTATAGTTTTGGTGACATAAATTTTAGTGTCTTAATTTTTTGTTTGATTATAAAAACTTATCACCCATGTTAGGTTCCAATATAACATCACAACTTAACCACTACCATATCACTCATGGTATGGTTCATCTATACCATCTCAACATCATCATTACACACTATCAGGCACATTACTGCAACAAAAAGTAGGGTACTCATCCCATACCATAAGCTCACCATCATGCTACTGGGATGTTAGACACTCAAAACATATCCCCATGTCCCACAATATGTCTCATAATTTATATGTCCTCATAGGAAAACCTCATCAAGCATGTTTTTGTCACAAAGGTTAATATTTCAAAGCACTCGGAATCATCATCTTTCCTATAAGGGTATCCTCTAAGGTACTTCAAAACCACTTCAGTCCCCACCCCTCGACACATACCATCATTACATCCTAATATATTTAACCATGTATAATCTCAATATAACTCATTCTAAGACCTTTTATACCCTTTGGAAAGTCATAAAAAAACATCCACACCCTCACCCAGGTCCTAGCTCACATCTCCCTCGAAAGACTCTCAGCCTATCACTCGTATAAAATACGCTTATTTGCATCACTTTAATCCCTTAAGGACTTATCCCACTCATGTAACTCACTAATACTCATATTCATCCTTAAAGGTTTTTAGTCAACCATATATGAGACACAAAACCCTGTCACTCGTCACAAATAAGCTTTATCCCCTCATGCTTACTGAATTAGCTCTATAAAACAAACCTCGGAAACCTATAACTCATTTAAAATAAAAATACCTATCTTTATTACTTTCTTAATAAAAACAGCACCTTCTCCCCTTAGTGACATAGTCATTAAGCAATCCAAAATTTTCCAAAGTGATAAAAAGTACTTGCTTCATATTTCATTAGGGTACTCTTGGTCCCTTTCCCTTAACTGGTCTCATGAGACATGTTGGCTCCCAAAATCGTGCATAAAATGTAAATATGGTTTTTAATTAAAAGTAAAATCTATTTCAAACTTGGATAAATTGTATTCATTGAGCTTTCAACATCCTTTAACGGTATCATATATCCCACATCTAATATTGAAACATCACCCAAGATCCTATATCAATATAAAACATTATAATAATTAATTATAATTATTTATAGTTAATTATTTAAAATAAAACATGGATCATAATTTCTGAAAAATAACAAGTAAACACTACTCCAATTAAATTTCATGAAACCCTATGCATTCACACTTCTGAGATAACCACTAGACAAGACAATAAAAATCCCCATTATTTCAGAATGTTTCCACCATTCACCAATGAAATGATCACTAAAACCCTATTACAAGACACCAAATATATGACTAAAATGGGGTGAGAACAATAGAGTAAAAAAGGGAACAATCCTACTTCGAATCACTGTGGAATACCACCATGAATCACCCCTTAACAAGGGGGTCAATAAAGGGATTAATGAGAGAGAAAAGAGAAAAAAAATGGAACCCCATACACTCAATACTCAACCTCAAACAAAATGGTTTTGTTCCTGAAAAGTTGGATTTACCACTATTAAACATATACGGTATAAGTTCCTTTATGTCCTGGACATGTGGATCATAGTGCAAACCCTAGCTCCAAGGTTTTCCTTGTTATGACACATACTGGGTTTCAGCATAAAGGCCACCCTCTGTCCTTCACCTATGAAACAGCCAATGAATACAACAAAACCAACCTCTAGGGCCATTTCAATGGGTCTTCCTCCCAATGATCCTCAATGGTGTAACCCTTTCCACAACGATACATCATTTCCTCCTTGTTCACTCAAAATTTATAACCCAAGCTTGATAGCACAACACTCCTCATGGACGTACCTAATTCCCCTACCTCCTAGGACCCCCCATAGTGTATAACTCCTACCAAAACATGGTCTCCTCTCATAAAAACTCAAAAAATAAATACAAAATATATTTCCTCCTCTACAAAACTTCTCTTTCATTGTTATGAATCCATACATAATATATTCAAATTTTTAAAAATTATAAACACAAGGGTTTTAAGGGGTAGTCCTTAACACCATGGTATAACCCTCTACACCTTATCAAAAAACAGGCTCTCACAACACATTGAATTTTGAAACAACATGGGGTTGTGGAATTGTATATTATCTATAAGATAATTTTATAGGCCCAAACCTAGTCCAACTTCCAAAAAATTACCTAAATATAAAAATTCAAATTTCATTTAAAAATATTAGTCCATAAATATGTGGGTTACATTCTGATACCTAAAGATGGATTTCATAGGATTTATGAATTAACCTAGTAAATATATACTTAGTGAATTTATAACATGTGATTTGGTTATATATAATTTACATACTCTATGTCCCATTGTCTCTTTATGTATTGAACAAAGGGAACATATGATAATTCATGCTAGAATCTGATGCAGTTGGATGAAACTAGTATATAGATACATGTGTTTGATATAAGTAATTTTAGATCCATTTATAGATTTTTTAGCACTAATACTTTACTAGATAAGATTATTTTCTTAGATTTATGGATCGAGTGGTTTAAATTTTTTTCAACACTACAAATTCCCATGGGGTCACATTTTTTGGTTGACTAAATAGGGATTGAGGTTGACTTAAATAGATTATATAAATGTGTTTGACATTTTATCTTAATGTTTTTAATGGGTTTTCATAAGGTGTTTCATATGATGTGATATAAAGTGGATATAATTATGGATTTCAAAAATTAGTTTGGAATATATTCAAAAAAATGGATTTGGATTCATGAGTTGTTTTATATGATATGATATTAGGTGAAATAAAACTAAGTCTACAAGGATTTAGTGTAATAGGGATATTTAATTTTATGTTTCGTAAATCCTATGAATTGGGATATATCATGTTTTATGATATGATTTATATCATAGAGTACAACATTCATGAAATAGTTGAATCATATTGTATGATTATTTTAGGATTACTGAAAGGAATATTACATAATAGTATCCTCTACCATTGCATCGTAGAATAATATTAAATTATTAATATTTGAATATCTCAAACCTATATATTAGTAAGAATAATATTTTTTCATTAGATGAAATTCATTGTGGAATGATTCATTCATGAAATCATTTCATAAATGGTCAAGTGGAAATTACCTATGATTTTAAATGTATGAGTCAATCCATTTTGATCAAGGAGTTTCCTACTGAATTATATAAGAGGACACTATCATTAAATGGTATGATCATCAATCTATAAAATTACTCTTACCTAAAGACCTCTTCTTTTTTTCTTTATATGTTATAAAATACTAGCATATCATAAGAGAGAGATAGAGAAGGATCTGGTTGTTAGAGTTGGTACCCTAAATCCAAATAACTTTTTACTTTAGATTATTTATGTATTCAAATTCATAAATATTAATAAATATCTTATCACATGGTGAGAATTATTTTATATAACATTAATATGATAATTTTTTTAGAGTATTTTTGATATAAAATATTTATAGAAGTTCCCCAGAATAATGAGAACAAATAACTTCTATAAAAATAGTATATATATATATATATATATATATCATATTATCGAAACATCATATGTATCATGTGAAAAAAATTATTTTTAGTCAATCGTGTTTTGAATGATCCTATAAGAATGAGGCTTCAGATATTGAAGTTTTTCACTAGGTAATTTCTAAATGGGAGGATGTGGGGACAAACATGCTGATTTGAAATCCCCATGTTGTATATGTTATTGTATATTCCTGTATATAGACATGTATATAGGTCCTTATACTTGATATTGTTATTAATAGTTTTTCAATAACTTCATAATTCAATTTATCATAAAGAAATATAGAAACATATTCTCACAGAGAAGAAGAATGCATTGGTTGAGTCAAAAGTCGTATGAAATTAATGAATAATTCAAGAAAGGATTTGTACCTTTTGATAATTAAAGTTTATATCTCTATCTATTTGACTGAAATGAAACTTTACAATTAAATCCATACCTATACTGTCTCATCGATGAGTTTATTTAAAATAGTCTAATAATGATATGTCAAGAATATATGTTGATTACAAAATTATAAGACATGCATGAGTAGATATAAAAAATTATTATATTACAAAATAGGTGTGTGTGTGAGGATATTTTTATTGTAGAATTAAATACATTATCTATGAGTTTTTTGGAGTGTTTCTATATTCTTGTTAGGGAACATAGGTTATCTCACTTGATGCCACTAAGAATGAGGCCTAGAAGTTCAGACACTATGATTATCTGAAAACTCAGTTAAATTCTATCTAAATTTAATAGTTAGAATAAATATTATTCGCAATACTATGGAATAATATTTATTTAATTTTTTTATTTCATATATTCAATCACAAAATATTCGAATGAATATATGTTAGTTGAATGTTAAATAAATATTATTATTTAGATACAAAATATAAAATTTTTATTTATCTCCTTCTTATTATCAGAAAGGTAATAAATAGTTATTTATTATTTATTTATTTATTTAGTAACATGAATATTATAAAAAAAGTAATATTTATTAACTAGTGAAAATGATATTTATTTAGTTAATAAATGAATAATATAATGATATTTATCAATTTAAAATAAATATTTACTTTTAAAGGTTTCATAAACATCGAGGAGGATTGATAGACTGTGTTAAGGGTTCTAATGAAACTATATATTTTATTTCATATATTTAAAATAAATATTAATTTATTTATTTAAGAAATTTTATTTAAATATACATGAGTTAGTGTTCATAATGGGACTATATTGTTGTTGTTGTTGTTGTTGTTGTTGTTGTTGTTTTTGTTGTTGTTTTTTTTTTGTTTTTTTTTATTATTTGATATGGGGTTTATATCAGATAGACAATTAATTTTTCAATAAATGGAAAATTACACATAATCAAACCCTACATATATAAACAATATTATATCATTTTTTAAGTTTTTATATTGGTTTTTCACAATGATATTCACTTAAGTTAATTATCTCCAGACCGAGACAGACTCTTCCAAGAATTATCTCAAAAATGAGAAGCAATATTCCTCATCCCTCTCCAAACAAAGAGAATAAGAGAAATAATATTTCCAAACTAAAATTATTCTTATTATGATCAAAAAAATAACACAAGATTATTGGAATCTTTGTACTGGAAACTAGAGTCCAATTAAAGAAATTCTGAGATTTTTATATCATGTTTGGATATCACTATAGTAATTCTACTTTGGATTCTTCACAATAATGAAAAGTCTATGATAGAAACATTGAGATTAATTATAAAAAATGAACACTCAATCAAATGTACTGCTTGTCAATAAATTAATTATATATTCTATGTGAAAATAATACCCCATTAAATATTTTGGGGTTTTTTATCAAATTATAAGGATTTTATCCCATGAAACTGATGAAAAATATTATTGGGAATGAGTCCAACTGCATCCACTACAGCGTGGAACCTTCAAGTGGTATTATAATAGTACCATATTAATTTATAATAATTTATTATTTATTGAAAAATCACACATTTTATTATTAGTGATTCATTTTCTATTTTTCATTCATTAATCTGGAATCCAAGATAGTATGATCATTTAATCTCATATGACCAAAAACAATATAGCAACTTATAAAGAACTTATAAAGAACACCTTAAGATCCCATTTGATGGTGCCGAAAATTTTGGCTACAAGACATGGATAAATGGAATGTAAGTAAAAGGAGCACATCGTGTATCCATGTGAATCCACACAAAGATGAGTTATGTAATTCAAGGAACATCATGTGGGGGTTTAGTGCATGACAACATTACATGCCACATGTTGAATACCAGTTGGAATGTTTCATGATAGGGAAACAAGGTGTATAGTTTTCATGTACATCATGTAACCCCGCATGATATCTCCCTATATAAATCATAGAAGATGTGTGGTTTATATATGTATTATGTAATTAATACACATAATGTAATGATTATCGGTTTATTCATAAGAATTATATGAAATACATTGCATGTGGAAGGCTATACATGTTATTTGATGGATAAATATCCTATATGAAATATACATTGTTTTCCAAGGAATGTATTGTGGGGGACTGGTTTTGAGTCACAAATCATATAGTTAGTTGTACACATCATGTAATTCATGCCATCTCATATCAGGTTCATGTTGAGATTGTCATGTCGTGTGAGTCAACACATGGAAATAAATATAATTAAATAAATTAGACTAAACATTTTAGAATGTAGATGGTTATACAAGTAATGTGATTGGGTTTTTCTATAGGGATTACAAAAAAAGTAATTCAGTGGTTCATATACATTGTTTCAATGGTTAATTAAATATGTTTTCATAATTCATCAAATACATGATGTGTATGGTTTTCATAAAGATGGTTTACTACTCAAAAATATCTAAAGGCACATTCTACATATATTCAATGCATGTCATGGGGTCATTAACATTGTGTAGACTACACGGATTGACTCACAATACAAGATGATGTGTATATTATAGATCATCATATTGGCATACATGTTTCGTAAGTGAATATTATATGAGAAAGACCATACACTACATTAGTCACACATGTTTATGTAATCTTACATATCCTGTAATGTTTAAACATGATTAATGGGTTTAGGTAGAATTATAATGGTACACACCATGTTGTCTCTAGTACACATTGTTTAGTTAAATATTATTTATTTATTTAAAACTATAGTGGATGGGAATATCCAGATTTCTTGGATGTATAATTAAGATAAAGAATTTATTAATTAGTAAGATGATTATTTTTTTGGAGGGTGTCTTGGACAAATGGAAAAGATAAATTCATTGAAATAAAGGAAGATATCAGGAGTCTAAAAGAAGGGATTTTATTATAATATTTCTCAAGAAGAGGGATTAGATAAGATGAAAGATCATTTAACCAAGTGGGATCCCTGTTGATGCCTTTTTTGGTGAGCCCGTCTTCCATGGACTCAGCTTCCCAGTAAACATGGGTGGTGATGAAATTGAAACTTTGGAGAGAAGTGAGACAATTCGACTATCTAGGCATGACCTTCCAAGATAAATGAATGATTCTATTATGAATGGAATGAACCAAAGTGGTGGAGTCACTTTCCAACTAAAGGTTATCACTTCCATTAAGCTGTGAAAAGATAATGGAATTAATAACGCTGAGAATTTCATCTTCAAGAGAAGAAGAGAAGTCATAGGTTCCAAAGAAACAACTGAGGACGTTACCGGGGTGATCTCTATAGACAACACCACAACCTTCCAGTCCTGGGTTACCTTTTGAATCCCCATAAACATTTATTTTAATCCAAAATTGAATATGGGCCTGGCAGAACACTTCAAAAAGACCCTGATGTTAATTTTATTTCCCATTTATACCAATTTTGTGGAGGATCGTGATGTCATGTAAACTGTTGAGGTAATGACATGTCTGGAGAGAATTGGCCACTTTATCTGAAGTGATGAGGCATGAGAGATCCTGCTACCTATCGAATTTCATCTATACATGAGAGACCATATTATGGGAATTCCAAAATATGTGAAAAAGTTCAACAACAGCATCCAGGAGAAGAGATTTGATTTGGGGAGAAATCCGAACTATTGTACAGTATTGAAAACGAGCAGTGATATTGATATTGTAAAGGAGAGGAAACATGAAAATATCTTTTAATGCATTCAAGAGAGTTGAATATATGGAACATGATAGGAATAAGTGTGATATATCCTCTCTGTTTTGATTGCGTAACCAACATATAGAACACAATACAATACCACAAGTTTGTAATCAATCATCAGTAGGTAATTTATAGTGAGATTGTCTCCAAATCATGGAAAATATTGAATGTATGATCCAAAACTTGTCATAATATTTGATCTAGGAGAGATTATTATAAGATTAAAAATTAAAATGATAATAAGATTTGGAATCAATTATTCTATTCCGTCATGTTCGCAGATTAAAATATCTATAGAAGGAGAAAAAGAATAATTATGGAGAAGGTTGGTGAGGTTTCCTGACAACTAAATGTTGGATAGATCCAGAAGTCCTGAATAGAGATACTCATATCTAAAGGGAGATGATGCGGATCAATAGAAGAGATAAAAGGGAAACATGTCCAATTTTCAAGCCATAAATTACAAGAGGAGTCCCTACAAGCAATCCATCTTCAGTGAGACATAATGTTGTTATAAGATTATTTGATGGATGGAAAAAAAGAAGAACCCATATAAGCACTACAGCCCTTTTTAAATTTTTGATGAATATGTCATTGAAAAAGCTGAGAGCCATCAAATCATTGTTGAGAAGGTTCAATTTGAACATGGCATGAAGAGCCTCATTGAATAATTTAATGTTTTTAATTCCATGGCCTCCCTTATTATAACGACCCATACTTTACATACATTGTTATTACATCAAAATTGAAGCACACTTATTACAACATATAACAAAACCATGAAAGGACCGTATAGGTATAGTGTCTTTAGAAACTGGAAAGCATAAATAACTGGTTCATAAAGCATCTACTTTTCCTCCCATTTATTTCATCATATCTAGAGTCCCTTTTTGGAATATTCTACTTAATAACCTTCTTCCTGACCTGGGGAAATAAAACATACAAAAGGGTGATCTCAAATTATCAGTAAGAGTAAACAAAAGAAATATAAATCACATCATATACATAAGCACATAACTTTTGGAAATCTTAACCTGAAAAAGAGATCATAATTTCATAACATGGGATAAATCATAGTAGTGAAAAGTAATCCCAATAATCATAACTTAAAACATGAAACTTTGTGGCATAAACAGATAATCATTGAGAATCATTTCTTGTTAGTCAAGACTCATTTCCATGACTATCTTAGTGGACAAAGTCCACTTCTGAACCGAGTTCACTCCTCAATTCAGTCCTGTTTCGCTGAACCGGTTTAACCTGCCGTTCCAGCCATTTCTATCTCATGAGATATAAAATCTTTAACCAATTCATTGGAGGGAGATATAGGTCCCACCCATCTCATAATGATACCATTATTATGTGTGCCACAAAATCAGAAAACCATACATCATAGCATAACCCATGTAATAAAAATGGGAATCTTAAACATCATGACATCATAAAACAATTCATAAAAGATAAAGGAATTCATAAAAATATAATTCTATCACAACATAATCAAATCAATGTAATAATAGGGATAAAAACAGAACCCTTTATTATCTTGGATGGAAAATAATTTTGATAAAACACTTGAAGTTCATTCTTGAGGAAAATATCCTTTCTGCTTCAAAAACACTTTTCCTTTCTTAACATGTCGTACAATTATAAACTAAAAGAAGTTGATTAAAAATAATCTTGAAAACTTTTAAAGGAAGCTCCTTGGAAATAATGTTTTAAAAATCCATTCATGTCGTATAAGTTAAAAAAACATTCTTCGTACTTATTTTGGAAAAGTCAAAAAGTACCTCGTACGAAAAATGAAAAAATATTCCTTTCATATCCTTTACTAAAAAATCACCGAAGGGTAAAATTGGATTTAAAAAATTGTAGGTGGATGAAAATAATATTACATATTGAGGAAACATGGATGTGGATGATAAAATACACCCCAGTAAATACTAAAGTATAAACAATCTCGGATAAAAATGAGATTGTGATATTTCCCTTACCTTAGGTCTGATTTGCCTCGTAAGTGTCTTAACCTCCTATATAATGATTTAAATAATGTTATTGACTTATTCCATAATCATAATTTTTATTATGATATCATATATGGTCATATTCTTAGCTTCTTATTAGTAATATTTCATTACAACTTGTTATTCGGGTGTTTATTACTTTTTGTTCTTATGTGTGTTTTTTCGAACAAATTCTTATTCTTCTCTCTAGGTTATAGATACCTCATTTCCATAATGTTATTAGTGTAATATATATCATATTAATGCATTAAATTCATTTATATAATCATTATGCAATGCATATCATGTAGAACGAGTCACATCACATTGTGGAGACGGTATTCCGTATGTACGCACGAGCGATGATATCATTCCCATGATCATGGAATTGTATTGGAGTGTATGTATACTATTTCAGAATCAATATCACTTTAAAATAATCATATATAGTCATTATTTACACCATTATACCCATCCAAGTAAGGTGGTGGTGGAAAGTAGATTACACCACGGCGTGGAGATGGTATTCCTTACGTACGCACGCGCGGTGATTTCATTTTTCGTAGGATGGATAGATAGTGAAATAGGGTTGTTTCATACTTTTAATAACATATCAGTATATGAGGGATACTGATTTTATTACTTCATAATTAAACAACTAAAGAAGAAGAAGTGGAAGAAGAAATAAAGATGAAAGAATCGGTAACGGACATTACCTTTTCTTTGAAGTGCTACTTTGAGACCTCCTTTTAGGGCAATAAAATTGGTCTTTGAAGAAGACCAAGACCTCTAGGATTTCCCTAGGGAAGTGTACAGGAGAAAGTGGTAGGGGTTGGACGAGCTTGAATGCTCAAATTGGTGTGAGGAAGAGAGGGAGGAGGTGCCCTTTTATAAGGGAGGAGAGGGGTACCTTTGGAATAACTAAAAATAATATTTTATTATAAAGCCAAATTCGGTTTTAAATAGCTCCAAATTGATTTATTTCGAAGCTAATGTGGGTATGGGTCTAAATCCTCTCATCCAATATAATTTAGACAAGTTTAGGTTCCTATTTTGACCTTATCATTTAGATTTAACATTAAGTTAAATAATTTTACTTTTACTGTGTCTTCTTGTGTTCTTACACTATAAGGTTAATAAACATACTATAACAATCCAAACGAACCCCAAGTTGTTTATTATTAATATATATAACCTTATCTAAGTCATTTGGCCGAACCTTATATTTTTAGGAATAAAATAACAATTAATTATATAATATTTGTTTTAAAAAACTATTTTATGTCGATTTTGACACTATTTAGTAATTTATTTTTGTGAAAATCATAACAGAATGATTAGTTCGAAAAAAGTTAATTAAATCAATAATAACATGTAATATTAACCTATAAAATTAGTGGAATTCATAAAAAGTCTCAAATTACCTTTATTTGTGTATTTATAACATCAATTATGTCAATATTTCATTAATAAGATAATTACTGCATCATCTTTGTGTCATAAATAAATTAAATTATTTAATGTCTAAAAATTAAAAATAAAATACCATTATGTAGGAACTCTTTTTGTATTTCTAAGGAATATTTATAGTCGAATTTATCTTATATATAACCTTATATTAAAAATTATTTACTTATTAAACTTTGATTTTAACTATTTTAACCCTTCTTTAAATAAATTAATATTAAATGTCCTAATCTAATCCAAGTGGTCCTAAATGGTCATATTTTTTTCCTAAGTTTGTTTTTGGTCGAATTACACTTATCAAATAGAATTAGGACATGTGTTAGGGTAATAATAATATCATTTGTACCCTTAATTACCCTATTTACAATTAACCGTGGTAAATAAAAGTAAAAAGTTACTATTCACCAAAAATTATTTTCATATCATTGAACCACATTTTACTTACTGACATCAATCATGTCTCTCAGATTTTTGAAATTCCACTCACAGAAGCGGTAAAATTAAGTTTTATAAAAAATTCAGTTTTTTAACTACCACATAGTGGTTTCACTATTCATCAAAAATTGAAAGTTTTCAGAAAAATACCAAAATTTCACCATAGGATAATTTCGATATTCCGAATCCAAAAATGAAGTCCATTTTGAAAAATAAAATTTATAAAATTTCAAAAAGTGGTTATTACTATTCATAACGGCTAGTTTTAATAATATTTTATTCGCATATCATTGTTTAGTGAAACTCGGTATTGCGTACGACGCAAGCTGTCGAGGAAGGTCGCGATTTCGTGTAAAGAAAGCCAAGAAAGTGTTGTGTGTAGAAAAATATTCCTTTGATGATTTATATAACATAAAAGTCTCGGGTGTTACATTCTACCCCCCTTAAAATGAATTTCGCCCTCGAAATTCGTCACTTTGTAACAAACAGATGAGGATACCTCTCCCTCATCATATCCTCGAGCTCCCATGTAGCTTATTCTAATTGGTGGTTCCTCCATAAAACTATCACCAATCGAGTGGTCTTGTTTCGTAGGAATTTTTCGCTATGATCCAGAATCTCTATCGGCTGTTCTTCATAAGAAAGATCATGCTCTAGAGGTACAACTTCTGAGCTGAGTACATGTGAAGGATCATGTATGTACTTTCTCAGGAGAGATACATGGAACACATCATGAACTTGAGAAAGATTTGGTGGAAGTGCCAATCGGTAAGCTACCTTCCCAACACGATCCAGTATTTCGAAAGGACCGATATATCTAGGGCTCAACTTTCCCTTCTTTCCAAATCTCATGACTCTCTTCCAGGGAGATATTCGTAAGAACACTTTATCACCCACTTCAAACTCTAGGTATTTTCATCGGTTTTCGGCATAACTTTTCTGTCGACTCTGAGCTGCTCTTATGTGTTGTTGAATAGATCTGACCTTTTTTCCATTTCATCAACAAGATCGGGTCCTAATAGCTTTCTTTCCCCAACTTCATTTCAGCAAGTTGGAGTCCTGCATTTCTTTCCATAGAGAGCTTCATAACGAGCCATCTGAATACTGAAGTGAAAGTTATTATTATAAGAAAATTCCACCAAAGGTAGGTGTTGATCCCAACCACCTTTGAAATCCATAGAGCAAGCTCTCAACATATCTTCTAGAGTTTGAATTGTTCTCTCAGACTGACCGCCTGTCTGAGGATGATAATAAGTGTTGAAACTCAACTTTGTATCCAGAGAATGCTGAAGACTTCGCCCGAACTTCGAGGTAAATCTTGGATCCCGATCAGATATAATAGAAAGTGGTACTCCATGCAATCTTACCACTTCCTTTACATATATCTTGGAAAGCTCATCCAGAGATAAATCCTCTCTAATAGCAATGAAGTGTGCAGACTTTGTAAGATGATCCACTATGACCCAGATAGCATTATTGACTTTGGACATTTTAGGAAGTCCTGTGACAAAGTCCATAGTGATGTTTTCCCATTTCCATTCGGGTATGGGTAATGGTTGTAACATCCCCTTAGACTTCTGTCTCTCAGCTTTAACTTGTTGACAAACCAAGCATCGAGAGACATATTCAGCAACATCTCTTTTCATTCCATCCCACTAAAAGTACTCTTTTAGGAACCTGTACATCTTCCTGCTTCCAAGATGAATAGAGAATGAAGAACTATGAGCTTCATCCAGAAGCTCCTTCTTTAATTCGGGGATGGGAGGAACACAAACCTGATTCTAGAACTTTATTATCCCATCACAATCAAGGTTAAATTCAGGAACATTTCTCACCTTCTTTTGTAACTCGACATCTTCTTTTTGTGCCTCTTTAATCTTCACATGTATAGATGGTTGAACATTCATTTGAGAAAGATACGATTTTCCCCTTTCATTATAACTCCAAGATTCATCCTTTGTAAATCCATAAATATTGGATCTTTTTTTATCCTCATCATGGATAAACTAGTGTGGTCTTGTTGACTTAATGCATCTTCCACCTTGTTTGCTTTCCCAGGGTGGTAATGAATTGAGCAGTCGTAATCCTTAATCAGCTCCAACCATCTTCATTGGCGCATATTCAGCTCCTTTTGTGTGAAAATATACTTTAAACTTTTATGATCAGTATAAATATCACACCTCTCACCATAAAGGTAATGCCTCCAAATCTTTAACGTAAAGATTACCGCAGCTAACTCCAAATCATGAGTTGGGTAATTTTGATCATGTATTTTCAACTGTCCTGAGGCATAAGCTATCACCACATCATTTTGCATAATAACACACCTGAAACCCTTCTTGGAAGCATCACTGTAGATCACAAACATTTCTCTACTACAAGGCAGTGTGAGCACAGGTGCACTGGATAACCTTCTTTTCAACTCCTTGAAATTCTCTTCACATTCCTCCGTCCAAACAAACTTAACTCCTTTCCGAGTCAACTTGGTGAGTGGATTAGATAATCGTGAAAAATAATTCACAAAACGTCGATAATATCCATCTAAACCAAGAAAACTTCGGATCTCAGTTACTGTTGTTGGTCTCGACCATCTTTCGATAACCTCTATTTTTGTTAGATCCACAGAAAGTCATCTTTGGTATATCCTCCCTTTTGACCCTTAATTGATGATACCCTGAATGAAGATCAATTTTGGAAAAGTATTGAGCTCCGCATAGTTGGTCACATAGTTCATCAATGTGCGGGAGAGGATATTTGTTCTTGATAGTGATCTTGTTAAGTTCTCGATAATCAATACAGAGTCTCATTGATCCATCTTTCTTCTTAACAAACAGAACAGGTGCTCCCCAAGGTGATGAAATAGGGCATATGAACCCCTTATCAAGATTCTCTTGGAGTTTCTTCTTCAATTCCTACAACTCAATTGGGGCCATTCTATAAGGTGTCTTTGAAATAGACAAAGCATCCGGTACGAGTTCTATTGAAAACTAAACTTCACGATTCGGTGGAAGACCCGGTAATTCCTCTGGAAAGACATCATCAAACTCTCGTACAATGGGAATATTCTTCATCGTGAGTTTCTCACCAACCATTTGAGATAAATAAACTTCATTTAGTGGAATCAATACCCATAAAATGGAAGAAATTTCCACTGGAAGGTTATGTTCATCCTTGCATCGATAGACGATCATAGATTGATCTGGAATATGAAATGTGACTTCCCTTCTTTGGAAATTGATATGAGCTCCATGTAGGGAAAGCCAATCCATGCCAAGAATCACATCAAATTCCACTATAGGAAGGATCACAAGATTTGCAGGAAGCACTTTCCCACAAACTTCAATCGGAGAAGAATTATAAACTTTTGATGCGACTGTTGTGCCATTAGGGGTTGTCACAGCTAACTCAACATCTAACTGTTGAGGTGATACGGTGATATCCTTAGAAAATTATTTAGAAATAAAGGAGTGGGTGGATCCAGAATCAAATAAATCATTTGCTACTTTAGAGTGGATGGTAAGTGTACCTTTCACCACATCGTTATCGTACTCCACATCGCTGATAGAAATTGTATGTGACATTCCTTTGTCTTTAGCCTTAAGAGTTTGTTGACATCGACCATCATCATCAACCCTTGGATTTGGGCATTTATTGGCATAATTCCCCATCTCCTTGCACTTGAAACATTGAAGTGTAGTAGGGTCATTCTGTGTATCCCTTCCTTTGTTTTCATCATTAGACATCTTCTTCCCATCATTGTGGCATTCAAATGCCCGATGACCTTCCTTTACACATTTGAAACATTTACTTGTCCCTTTAAGACAACTCCCTCCATGTTTCTTTCCACTCATTGAGCATAAGGGAAAGCTCATCTTCTTTTCAGTGTGCTCTTTATATTTTCCTTTGAATTCCATTTTCCTCTTCTTATCAAACCCATATGACTGATGGGTTACTCCAATCTCCATCTCGACTTTGAGAGCACATCGAACAATTTCCTCGTAGCTATTGAAGTCCCTTATGGCTAACGCCCTTCTAAGACTTGGTTTTAAGCCACTAAAGAATCGATCAATCTTACTCTCAGGTTGGATAATAATACCAGAAGCATACCTTGCACGTCTTGTAAAATTTGCTTCATAAGTACCAACAAATTCATCATCCTTTTGCTTCAGTTCAAGAAACTCTTTCTCCATATTTGTTCGGATAATACGAGGGAAGTACTTATTGAACTCGTCCCATTCCATGGACTCAATTTCATCCCTTTGCCTCATATTCTTAATAAGATTCCACCATTGATCAGAATCTCCTTCCAAACAATACACTGCTAGGATGACTTTATCATGTTCCGAACATTGAAGAACTGAAAATATCTTTTCAGTAGTATTAATCCATTGTTCAGCAACTAATGGATCAGTAGACCCGCTGAAAGAAGGTGGACGCTGCCTCATGAAGGATTCAACAGAATTTTTCTCCTTCCTTTTCTTGTTTGGAATTCATGCATGATTCATAGCTTGAGAAAGTTGTGTGAGCATGGCTACAAGATTTTTCATTCTGGCTCCCATAACGTTTGGTTGCTCCAGGGGACAATCATTGCATTGCCCGTCGCATTCCGCATTAACACGGTTCCTTCGGGTTCTAGCCATTGACTAAAACCAAGAAGAATAGTGTGAGCAACACTATTTATAATAGGAAAACCACATAATCAAGAATAAAATGTCACACTTAAGGTCTTATCCTAGGGTATTCATGGTCATTTCTAAAAAACTAATATTGTGTTCTATGCTTAGAATTATCCTTAGGGTTCTTACTAAGGCTTTCACATCCTAGTTTCCAAAGGTTGACTATACCTTTCCTCTGATACCAACTATAACGACCCATACTTTACATACATTGTTATTACTTCAAAATTGAAGCACACTTATTACAACATATAACAAAACCATGAAAGGACCGTATAGGTATAGTGTACTTAGAAACTGGAAATCATAAACAACTGGTTCATAAAGCATCTACTTTGCCTCCCATTTATTTCATCATATCTAGAGTCCCTTTTTGGCATATTCTACTTAATAACCTTCTTCCTGACCTGGGGAAATAAAACAAACAAAAGGGTGAGCTCAAATTCTCAGTAAGAGTAAACAAAATAAATATCAATCACATCATATACATAAGCACATAACTTTTGGAAATCTTAACCTGCAAAAGAGATCATAATTTCATAACATGGGATAAATCATAGTAGTGAAATGTAATCCCAATAATCATAACTTAAAACATGAAACATTGTGGAATACATACATAATCATTGAGAATCATTTCTTTTTAGTCAAGACTCATTTCCAAGACTATCTGAGTGGACAAAGTCCACTTCTGAACCGAGTTCACTCCTCGTTTCAGTCCTGTTTCACTGAACTGGTTTAACCTGCCGTTCCAGCCATGTCTATCTCATGAGGTATAAAATCTTTACCCAATGCATTGGAGGGAGATATAGGTCCCACCCATCTCATAATGATACCATTATTATGTGTGCCAAAATATAATAAAACCATACATCATAGCATAACCCATGTAATAAAAATGGGAATCTTAAACATCGTGACATCATAAAACAATTCATATAAGATAAAGGAATTCATAAAAATATAATTCCATAACAACATAATCAAATCAATGTAATAATAGGGATAAAAATAAAACCATTTATTATCTTATATGGAAAATAATTTTGATAAAACACTTGAACTCCATTCTTGAGGAAAATATCCTTTCTGCTTCAAAAACACTTTTCCTTTCTTAACATGTCGTACAATTGTAAACTAAAAGAAGTTGATTAAAAATAAACATGAAACCTTGTAAAGGAAGCTTCTTGGAAATAATGTTTTAAAAATCCATTCAGGTCGTATAAGTTAAAAAAACATTCTTTGTACTTTTGTCGGAAAAGTCAAAAAGTACCTCGTAAAAAAACGACAGAAGATTACTTTCATATCCTTTACTAAAAAATCACCGAAGGGTAAAATTGGATTTAAAAAAATTTTAGGTGGATGGAAATAATATTACATATTGAGGAAACATGGATGGGTATGATAAAATACACCCCATTAAATACTAAAGTATAAACAATCTCGGATAAAAATGAGATTGTGATATTTCCCTTACCTTAGGTCCGATTTGCTTCGTAAGTGTCCGAACCTCCTGTATAATGATTTAAATAATGTTATTGACTTATTCCAGAATCATAATTATTGTTATGATATCACATATAGTCATATTCTTAGCTTCTTATTAGTAATATTTCATTACAACTTTTTATTCGGGTGTTTATTACTTTTTGTTCTTATGCGTGTTTTGTCGAACAAATTCTTATTCTTCTCTTTAGGTTATAGATACATTATTTCCAGAATGTTATTAGTGTAATATATATCATATTCATTCATTCAAATCATTTATATAATCATTATGCACTGAATATCATGTAGAACGAGTCGCATCACATCGTGGAGACGGTATTCCGTACGTACGCACGAGCGATGATATCGTTCCCATGATCATGTAATTGTATTGGAGTGTATTTATACTATTTCAGAATCAATATCACTTTACAATAATCATATATAGTCATTATTTACACCATTATACCCATCCAAGTAAGGTGGGGGTGGAAAGTAGATTACACCACGGCGTGGAGACGGTATTCCGTACGTACGCATGGGCGGTGATTTCATTTTCCGTAGGATGGATAGATAGTGAAATAGGGTTGTTTCATACTTATAATAACATATCAGTATATGATTGATACTGATGTTATTACTTCCTAATGAAACATCTAAAGAATAATAAGTGGAAGAAGAAATAAAGATGAAAGAATCGGTAACAGACATTACCTCTTCTTTGAAGTGCTTCTTTGAGACCTCCTTTTAGGGAAATAAAATTGGTCTTTGAAGAAGACCAGGACCTCTAGGATTTCATTAGGAAAGTGGAGAGGAGAATGTGTCAGGGGTTGGTCGAGCTTGAATTCTCAAAGTGGTGTGAGGAATAGAGGGAGGAGGTGCCCTTTTATAAGGGAGGAGAGGGGCACCTTTGGAATAACTAAAAATATTATTTTATTATAAAGCCAAATTCGGTTTTAAATTGCTCCAAATTGATTTATTTCGAAGATAAGGTGGGTATGGGTCGAACTCCTCTCATCCAATAGAATTTAGACAAGTTTAGGTTCCTATTTGGACCTTATCATTTATATTTAACATTAAGTTAAATAATTTTACTTTTACCGTGTCTTCTTGTGTTCTTACACTATAAGGTTAATAAACTTACTATAACAATCCAAACGAACCCCAAGTTGTTTATTATTAATATATATAACCTTATCTAAGTCATTTGGCCGAACCTTAGATTTTTAGGAATAAAATAACAATTAATAATATAATATTTGTTTTAACAAACTATTTTTTGTCAATTTTGACACTATTTAGTAATTGATTTTTGTGAAAATCATAATAGACTGATTAGTTCAAAAAAAGTTAATTAAATCAATAATAACAAGTCGTATGAACCTATAAAATTAGTGAAATTCATAAAAAGTCTCAAATTACATTTATTTGGGTATTTATGACATCAATTATGTCAATATTTCATTATTAAGATAATTACTGCGTCATCATTGTGTCATAAATAAATTAAATTATTTAATGTCTAAAAATTAAAAATAAAATACCATTATGTAGGAAATATTTTTATCTTTCTAATGAATATTTATAGTCGAATTTAACTTATATATAACCTTATATTAAAAATTATTTACTTATTAAACATTGATTTTAACTATTTTAACCCTTCTTTAAATAAATTAATAATAAATGTCCTAATCTAATCCAAGTGGGCCTAAATGGTCATATTTTATTCCTATATTTGTTTTTGGTCGAATTACACTTATCCAATAGAATTAGGACATGTGTTAGGGTAATAATAATATCATTTTTACCCTTAATTACCCTATTTACTTTTAACCGTGGTAAATAAAAGTAAAACGTTACTATTCACAAAAAATTATTTTCATCTCATTGAACCACATTTTACTTACTGACATCAACCATGTCTCTCGGATTTTTGAAATTCCACTCACAGAAGTGGTAAAATTATGTTTTATGAAATATTCTGTTTTTTAACTACCACATAGTGGTTTCACTATTCATCAAAAATTGAAAGTTTTCAGAAAAATACCAAAATTTCACCCTAGGATAATTTCGATATTCCAAATCCAAAAATGAATTCCATTTTGAAAAATAAAATTTATAAAATTTCAAAAAGTGGTTATTACTATTCATAACGGCTAGTTTTAATAATATTTTATTAGCATATCATTGTTTAGTGAAACTCGGTATTGCGTACGATGCAAGCTATCGACGAAGGTCGCGATTTCGTGTAAAGCAAGCCAAGCAAGTGTTGTGTGTAGAAAAAGATTCCTTTGATGATTTATATAACATAAAAGTCTCGGGTGTTACATTCTACCCCCCTTAAAATGAATTTCTCCCTCGAAATTCGTCACTTTGTAACAAACAGATGAGGATACCTCTCCCTCATCATATCCTCAAGCTCCCATGTAGCTTCTTCTAATTGGTGGTTCCTCCATAAAACTTTCACCAATCGAGTGGTCTTGTTTCATAGGACTTTTTCGCTATGATCCAGAATCTCTATCGGCTATTCTACATAAGAAAGATCATGCTCCAGCGGTACAACTTCTGAGCTGAGTACATGTGAAGGATCAGGTATGTACTTTCTCAGGAGAGATACATGGAACACATCGTGAACTTGATAGAGATTCGGTGGAAGCTCCAATCGGTAAGCTACTTTCCCAACACGATCTAGTATTTCGAAAGGACCGATATATCTAGGGCTCAACATTCCCTTCATTCCAAATCTCATGACCCTCTTCCAGGGAGATATTCGTAAGAACACTTTATCACCCACTTCAAACTCTAGGTTTTTTCTTCGGTTTTCGGCATAAATTTTCTATCGACTCTGAGCTGCTCTTATGTGTTGTTGAATATATCTGACCTTTTCTACCATTTCATCAACGAGATCGGGTCCTAATAGCTTTCTTTCCCCAACTTCATCCCAGCAAGTTGGAGTCCTGCATTTCTTTCCATAGAGAGCTTCAAAAGGAGCCATCTGAATACTGGAGTGAAAGTTTTTATTATAAGAAAATTCCACCAAAGGTAGGTGTTGATCCCAACCACCTTTGAAATCCATAGAGCAAGCTCTCAACATATCTTCCAGATTTTGAATTGTTCTCTCAGACTGACCATCTGTCTGAGGATGATAAGCAGTGCTGAAACTCAACTCTGTATCTAGAGTATGCTGAAGACTTCGCCAGAACTTCGAGGTAAATCTCGGATCCCGATCAGATATAATAGAAAGTGGTACTCCATGCAATCTTACCACTTCCTTTACATATATCATGGCAAGCTTATCCAGATAAAAATCCTCTCTAATAGCAATGAAGTGTGCAGACTTTGTAAGACGATCCACTATGACTCAGATAGCATTATTGACTTTGGACTTTTTAGGAAGTCCTGTGACAAAGTCCATAGTGATGTTTTCCCATTTCCATTCGGGTATGGGTAATGGTTGTAACATCCCCTTAGACTTCTATCTCTCAGCTTTAACTTGTTGACAAACCAAGCATCGAGAGACATATTCCGCAACATCTCTTTTCATGCCATCCGACCAGAAGTACTCTTTCAGGTCCCTATACATCTTCGTGCTTCCAGGATGAGTATAGAATGAAGAACTATGAGCCTCATCCAGCAGCTCCTTCTTTAATTCGGGGATGGGAGGAACACAAACCTGATTCCTGAACTTTATTATCCCATCACAATCAAGGTTGAATTCAGGAACATTTCTCACCTTCTTTTGTAACTCGACATCTTCTTTATGTGTCTCTTTTATCTTCACATGTATAGATGGTTGAACATTAATTTGAGAAAGATACAATTTTCCCCTTTCATTATAATTCCAAGATCCATCCTTTGTAAATCCATAAATATTGGATCTTTTGTGATCCTCATAATGGATAAACTAGCATGGTCTTGTCGACTTAATGCATCTGCCACCTTGTTTGCTTTTCCAGGGTGGTAATGAATTAAGCAGTCATAATCATTAATCATCTCCAACCATCTTCTTTGGTGCATATTCAGCTCCTTTTGTGTGAAAATATACTTTAAACTTTTATGATCAGTATAAATATCACACCTCTCACCATAAAGGTAATGCCTCCAAATATTTAATGCAAAGATTACCGCAGCTAACTCCAAATCATGAGTTGGGTAATTTTGCTCATGTATTTTCAACTGTCGTGAGGCATAAGCTATCACCATATCATTTTGCATAAGAACACACACCAAACCCTTCTTGGATGCATCACTATAGATCATAAACCTTTCTCCACTACAAGGCAGTGTGAGCACAGGTGCACTGGATAACCTTCTTTTCAACTCCTTGAAATTCTCTTCACATTCCTCCGTCCAAACAAACTTAACTCCTTTCCGAGTCAACTTGGTGAGTGGATTAGATAATTGTGAAAAATATTTCACAAAACGTAGATAATATCCATCCAAGCCAAGAAAAATTCAGATCTCAGTTACTGTTGTTGGTCTCGACCATCTTTCGATAACCTCTGTTTTTGTTGGATCCACAGATATCCCCTCTTTTGAGATTATGTGACCCAAAAATGAATCTTTTTGAAGCCAAAATTCACACTTGGTAAATTTGGCATAAATCTTCTCCTTTCTCAGGGTCTTCAATATAATTCTCAAGTGATCTTCATCTTCTTCCTTTCTCTTTGAATAGACAAGAATATCGTCTATAAAGACTACCACAAATTGATCAAGATAGTCTCTAAAGACTCTATTCATTAGATCCATGAAGATAGCAGGGGCATTAGTAAGACCAAATGGCATCACTATAAATTCATAGTGTCCATACCTTGTACGTAAATCCGTCTTTGGTATATCCTCCCTTTTGACCCTTAATTGATGATACCCTGAACGAAGACCAATCTTGGAAAAGTATTGAGCTCCGCGTAGTTGGTCAAATAGGTCATCAATGCGTGAGAGAGGATATTTGTTCTTGATAGTGATCTTGTTAAGTTCTCGATAATCAATGCAGAGTCTCATTGATCCATCTTTCTTATTAACAAATAGAACAGGTGCTCCCCAAGGTGAAGCACTAGGGCGTATGAACCCCTTATCAAGATTCTCTTGGAGTTGCTTCTTCAATTCCTGCAACTCAATTGGGTCCATTCGATAAGGTGTCTTTGAAATAGGAAAATCATCTGGTACGAGTTCTATTGAAAACTAAACTTCACGATTTGGTGGAAGACCCGGTAATTCCTCTGGAAAGACATCATCAAACTCTCGTACAATGGTCATATTCTTAATCGTGAGATTCTCACCAACCATTTGAGATAAATAAACTTCATTTAGTGGAATCAATACCCATAAAATGGAAGAAATTTCCACTGGAAGGTTATGTTCATCCTTGCATCGATAGACAATCATAGATTGATCTGGAATATGAAATGTGAATTCCCTTCTTTGGCAATTGATATGAGCTCCATGTAGAGAAAGCCAATCCATTCCAAGAATCACATCAAATTCCACTATAGGAAGGATCACAAGATTTGCATGAAGAACTTTCCCACAAACTTCAATCGGATAAGAATTATAAACTTTTGATGCGACTGCTGTGCCATTAGGGGTTGTCACAGCTAGCTCAACATCTAACCGTTGAGGTGATACGGTGATATACATAGAAAATTCTTCAGAAATAAAGGAGTGGGTGGATCCAGAATCAAATAAAACATTTGCTACTTTAGAGTGGATGGTAAGTGTACCTTTCACCACATCATTATCGTACTCCACATCGCTGATAGAAATTGCATGTGACTTTCCTTTGTCTTTAGCCTTATGAGTTTTTTGATGTCGACCATCATCATCAACCCTTATATTTGGGCATTGATTGGCATAATGCCCCATCACCATGCACTTGAAACATTGAAGTGTAGTAGGTTCATTCTGTGTATCCCTTCCTTTGTTTTCATCATTAGACATCTTCTTCCCATCATTTCCGCATTCAAATGCCCGATGACCTTCCTTTACACATTTGAAACATTTACTTGTCCCTTTAAGACAATTCCCTCCATGTTTCTTTCCACACTTTGAGCATAAGGTAAATCTCATCTTCTTTTCAGTGTTCTCTTTAGATTTTCCTTTGAATTCCATTTTCCTCTTCTTATCAAACCCATATGACTGATGGGTTACTCCAATCTCCATCTTGACTTTGAGAGCACATCGAACGATTTCCTCATAGCTATTGAAGTCCCTTATGGCTAACGCCCTTCTAAGACTTGGTTTTAAGCCACTAAAGAATTGATCAATCTTACTCTCAGGTTGGATAATAATACCAGAAGCATACCTTGCTAGTCTTGTAAAATTTGATTCATAAGTACCAACAAATTCATCATCCTTTTGCTTCAGTTCAAGAAACTCTTTCTCCATCTTTCTTCGGAGAATACGAGGGAAGTACTTATTGAAAAATATGTTCTTTAACTCTTCTCATTCCAGGGACTCGATTTCATCCCTTTGCCTCATATTCTTAATAAGATTCCACCATTGATTAGCATCTCCTTCCAAACAATACACTACTAGGATGACTTTATCATGTTCAGAACATTGAAGAACTGAAAATATATTTTCAGTAGTACTAATCCATTGTTCAGTAACTAATGGATCAGTATACCGGCTGAAAGAAGGTGGACGCTGCCTCATGAAGGATTCAACAGAATGTTGCTCCTTCATTTGCTCATTTTGAAGTCCTGCATGATTCATAGCTTGAGAAAGTTGTGTGATCATGGCTACAAGATTTTTCATTCTGGCTCCCATAACATTTGGTTGCTCTGGGGGACAATCATTGCATTGCCCGTCGCATTCCTCATTAACACGGTTCCTTCGGGTTCCAGCCATTGACTAAAACCAATAAGAATAGTGTGAGAAAAACTAATTATAATAGGAAACCCACATAATCAAGGATAAAATTTCACACTTAAGGTCTTATCCTATGTTATTCATGGTCATTTCTAAAACACTAATATTGTGTTCTATGCTTAGAATTATCCTTAGGGTTCTTACTAAGGCTTTCACATTCTAGATTCCCAAGGTTGACTATACCTTTCCTCTGATACCAACTATAAAGACCCATACTTTACATACATTGTTATTAATTCAAAATTGAAGCACGCTTATTACAGCATATAACAAAACCATGAAAGGACCGTATAGGTATAGTGTCTTTAGAAACTGGAAAGCATAAACAACTGGTTCATAAAGCATCTACTTTGCCTCCCATTTATTTCATCATATCTAGAGTCCCTTTTTGGAATATTCTACTTAATAACCTTCTTCCTGACCTGGGGAAATAAAACATACAAAAGGGTGAGCTCAAATGCTCAGTAAGAGTAAACAAAAGAAATATCAATCACATCATATACATAAGCACATAACTTTTGGAAATCTTAACCTGCAAAAGAGATCATAATTTCATAACATGGGATAAATCATAGTAGTGAAATGTAATCCCAATAATCATAACTTAAAACATGAAACTTTGTGGCATACACACATAATCATTGAGAATCATTTCTTTTTATTCATGACTCATTTCCAAGACTATCTTAGTGGACAATGTCCACTTCTGAACCGAGTTCACTCCTCGTTTCAGTCCTGTTTCACTGAACCGGTTTAACCTGCCGTTCCAGCCATGTCTATCTCATGAGATATAAAATCTTTACCCAATGCATTTGAGGGAGATATTGGTCCCACCCATCTCATAATGATACCATTCTTATGTGTGCCATAAAATCAGAAAACCATACATCATAGCATAACCCATGTAATAAAAATGGGAATCTTAAACATCGTGACATCATAAAACAATTCATATAAGATAAAGGAATTCATAAAAATATAATTACATCACAACATAATCAAATCAATGTAATAATAGGGATAAAAACATAACCCTTTATTATCACAGATGGAAAATAATTTCGATAAAACACATGAACTCCATTCTTGAGGAAAATATCCTTTCTGTTTCAAAAACACTTTTCCATTCTTAGCATGTCGTACAATTATAAACTAAAAGAAGTTGATTAAAAATAAACTTGAAACCTTGTAAAGTAAGCTTCATGGAAATAATGTTTTAAAAATCCATTCAGGTCGTATAAGTTAAAAAAAATTCTTCGTACTTTTGTCGAAAAAGTCAAAAAGTACCTCGTACGAAAAACGACAAAAGATTCCTTTCATATCCTTTACTAAAAACTCACCAAAGGGTAAAATTGGATTTAAAAAATTGTAGGTGGATGGAAATAATATTACATATTGAGGAAATATGGATGCGGATGATAAACTACACTCCGGTAAATACTAAATTATAAACAATCTCGGATAAAAATAAGATTGTGATATTTCCCTTACCTTAGGTCTGATTTGCCTCGTAAGTGTACGAACCACCTATATAATAATTTAAATAATGTTATTGACTTATTCCAGAATCATAATTATTGTTATGATATCATATATGGTCATATTCTTAGCTTCTTATTAGTAATATTTCATTACAAATTTTTATTTGGGTGTTTATTACTTTTTGTTCTTATGTGTGTTTTTTCGAACAAATTCTTATTCTTCTCTTTAGGTTATAGATACCTCATTTCCAGAATGTTATTAGTGTAATATATATCATATTTATTTATTCAATTCATTTATATAATCATTATGAAATGAAGATCATGTAGAACGAGTTGCATCACATTGTGGAGACGATATTCCGTACGTACGCACAAGCGATGATATCGTTCCCATGATCATGGAATTGTATTGGATTGTATGTATACTATTTCAGAATCAATATCACTTTACAATAATCATATATAGTCATTATTTACACCATTATACCCATCTAAGTAAGGTGGTGGTGGAAAGTAGATTACACCACAGCGTGGAGACGGTATTCCGTACGTACGCACGCGCGGTGATTTCATTTTCTGTAGGATGGATAGATAGTGAAATAGGGTTGTTTCATACTTATAATAACGTATCAGTATATGAGTGATACTTATTTTATTGATTCATAATGAAGCATCTAAATAATAATAAGTGGAAGAAGAAATAAAGATGAAAGAATCGGTAACGGACATTACCTCTTCTTTGAAGTGCTTCTTTGAGACCTCCTTTTAGGGCACTAAAATTGGTCGTTGAAGAAGACCAGGACCTCTAGGATGTCTCTAGGGGAGTGTATAGGAGAAGGTGTCAGGGGTAGGCTGATCTTGAATGCTCAAAGTGGTGTGAGGAAGAGAGGGAGGAGGTGCCCTTTTATAAAGGAGGAGAGGGGCACCTTTGGAATAACTAAAAATATTATTTTATTATAAAGACAAATTCGGTTCTAAATAGCTCCAAATTGATTTATTTCGAATCTGAGGTGGGTATGGGTCTAAATACTCTCATACAATAGAATTTATACAAGTTTAGGTTCCTATTTTGACCTTATCATTTAGATTTATCATTAAGTTAAATAATTGTACTTTTACCGTGTCTTCTTGTGTTCTTACACTATAAGGTTAATAAACTTACTATAATAATCCAAACGAACCCCAAGTTGTTTATTATTAATATATATATCCTTATCTAAGTCATTTGGACGAACCTTAGATTTTTAGGAATAAAATAACAATTAATAATATAATATTTGTTTTAAAAAATTATTTTTTGTCAATTTTGACACTATTTAGTAATTGATTTTTGTGAAAATCATAACAGAATGATTAGTTCGAAAAAAGTTAATTAAATCAATAATAACATGTCATATTAACCTATAAAATTAGTTTAATTCATAAAAAGTCTCAAATTACATTTATTTGGGTATTTATAACATCAATTATGTCAATATTTCATTAATAAGATAATTACTGCATCATCTTTGTGTCATAAATATATTAAATTATTTAATGTATAAAAATTACAAATAAAATACCATTATGTAGGAAATATTTTTAGATTTCTAATGAATATTTATAGTCGAATTTATCTTATATATAACTTTATATTAAAAATTATTTACTTATTAAACATTGATTTTAACTATTTTAACCCTTCTTTAAATAAATTAATAATAAATGTCCTAATCTAATCCAAGTGGGCCTAAATGGTCATATTTTATTCCTAAGTTTGTTTTTGGTCGAATTAAACTTATCAAATAGAATTAGGACATGTGTTAGGGTAATAATAATATAATTTTACCCTTAATTACCCTATTTACTTTTAACCGTGGTAAATAAAAGTAAAAAGTTACTATTCACCAAAACTTATTTTCATCTCATTGAACCAAATTTTACTTACTGACATCAACCGTGTCTCTCAGATTTTTAAAATTCCACTCACAGAAGCGGTATAATTAAGTTTTATGAAAAATTCAGTTTTTTCACTACCACTTAGTGGTTTCACTATTCATCAAAAATTGAATGTTTTCAGAAAAATACCAAAATTTCACCATAGGATAATTTCGATATTCCGAAACCAAAAATGAAGTCCATTTTGAAAAATAAATTTTATAAAATTTCAAAAAGTGGTTATTACTATTCATAACGGCTAGTTTTAATAACATTTTATTAGCATATCATTGTTTAGTAAAACTCGGTATTGCGTACGACGTAAGCTATCGAGGAAGGTCATGATTTCGTGTAAAGCAAGCCAAGCAAGTGTTGTGTGTAGAAAAATATTCCTTTGATGATTTATATAACATAAAAGTCTCGGGTGTTACACTTATCAATGGGTTTTCAACATTTTCTCAAAGAAATGAGGACTAATTTTCTTTCAAGGATGCTCCCACTCAACACAAAATTCATGATTCATAAATTAAGTTGAGTGAGAAGAGAGAGAGGTCATTTGTAAATCATAAAGGGATGAACATGTAAGAACCCCATTTTCACTCAGGTATGGATCATTAAATTTTAGTGTAAATCTTTACTTTGGACCTATTACAGATTCATAATGTTTTATAAAAGGTTATGAGGGTGTTTGGGGATTTTTTGGAGATCAGGACACCAATTTTTAGGAAAACAGGACAAGTCGCATGGTTTTTGAATGGTTTGTCTAAACCGTGAAAACTGTGTTTTTCTGGACAAATATGCTCGCATGATTTTTTCATGACCATGCAGCCTATTTAAGAAAATTCCCCCTCTACCTAGAAAACCTCACACAGTTTTAACATGGTTTTTCAAACTGTGTAGAAAAACCATGCATGGGCCATTTTTATGGTTAAATTGTCAAAATTTCCTTTAATGATCTAATTTGATCCCCCTTCTTCCCCAACTCAAGATTCAGCTTGATTTTCCTCAATTTTCACCCATTATGAGATTTTAGAAGACCTAATCAAGGTATTAAGATATCTCCTTCATTTGAAAACCAATCTAGCTTCCATTCATCACCTTGGTTGCACAACGGTATGTACTCGAGTCAGTTTGAACTATAATTTTTGAATATTCCTTAAATGGATTTAACAAAGGTTTCATGCAACTTGTTATTTTCACACTAATGAAAGGAAAGGCCTAAACCAAATGGATTTATTAATAAATGATGACTTGATTAAAGGTTTTCATGATACTTTTCCTATTCACACTAATAGAAGGAAGGGCTTGAACCAATTTAATTATTATATGACTTCACTATCAAGTAGGAATGTCCATACTCAAGCTCAGCTTGGATTCTAATCGAAGAATTCAATGAGCACTTGGTAACCCCATTTGGATTCATGGATACTACATTATTAGGTTGAGACCCACATAGAACACAATCTATGTCATATATTTGGAGGCCTGGTATAACCCTATAGGATCCTTCATGTAGTACTACAGGATTCCTTGGATACACTCCTTGGATCCGGGATGCCATGGATACACTCCTATGACCTAGCCCTGACAAGTAGGTTCCATGGATAAATCCCATCAGGCTCGTTCTTTTCCTAACCCCATTTTACCTTGGATGAACTCCTTGGAATTGGTAAGAACCTCATTGTAGAATTCCTTAGAAAATTATCCATGGATTCCACTCTTACCACATTCTAGGATATATATTTTTCTGATTTGGTGACCCTTGTGGTCTATGTCACCTTGGTTGTTACCTTGGGACATCATTACTAAATATAATTGCAGGTTTCATTGTTACATCATATAACCTTTCCTATTATTAACATGTGGAATATTATAAACTATTGAAAATAAAATAATTAGTTGGTTACATGATTAGACATTATTTGAGGGATGAAGAAGGTACTTGGGTATTTAGTTACATTTTACTACTTACCTTATAAATTTACACTTGCACACTGTTATAATACATTACACATGAAAAATGTTATAGAAAACTATGGTAGTGACCCACTGAGATTTATCTCACACCCTCTTTGGGTGACTTTTGGTACCTGGAGTATATTACCTAACTTATGGTGTTAATAAAGGGAAGCACTCAGCTTCAAACTCTTGATTGCTTTCTCTTTGGGATGGATCTTGATAGCAGATGATTGATACAAATCTCAGGATTCTTCGGATAGTCTTTTTTTTCCTTTATACTATTGTGGAACATGTTATGCATGTTGTCTGGTATCCATGTTTTCTAGATTTCTAGTACATGATATATCATCATCTTTTGTTGAATATTATTAGTATTTTCCCGATTTTCCGTTTTTCCCTCAATATATATATATATATATATATTGCTTTTGTTATTTACCTATTTTTGTGTCCGTAAAATGCACTAAAATTTCGTAATGATGGCATAGTCTCTGCATAGAAACATATTATCCCCTCACTGCTAGTCGGAAGCCTCTAGTGTTAGAGGAGATGCGCTTGAGGCCATGTGGCCTACCGAGATCAGGGAACCCATGAAGTTCCATCCAGGTCTGGTACTTCACAAAGTGGTATAAGAGGGGGTTTATTTTCATGATTTACTACTCAGAGACAATTGATTGGAGATTAGGAATTCTTGGTATTGGTTATAATTTGTTCTTGGGAGTCGTGAAACCATGTTTGCAGTGAAAACCAAGTTTTCCAAATTATAATTGTTGTTCTACTTTTGACTATTAGAGTTGATATTATTTCACCATTGGGTGGCACACATGTTGGGCGGTGTCTTGGATTATTAATCTGATTGAGGATTCATTTCATCGTTGGACTAATGATATTAGGGAAAGGATCATTGTTACATACATCATTATAGGCACCTAAAATTCACATTCCATGCATATTTTCTTGCCATATAGGTGCATTTCCCTTTTTTGCACTGCTTTATATGCCTTTGATTGTTGAGTGATGTAGTGAATGTTAGATTATGCTTGAATTACTCATGGGTTAGGATGAGTAATTTATCGATTCAAGCCATTATACTATAAATAAATTGGTGTCATTTCTGGTGATAGGTGTATGGGAACTGATTCATCAGAAATGGATATACATTATAAGGTGAAAACTAAAATATATAATTAATTGGTTGCACATCCTTATACTGTATTTTCATGTTTATTAAAGTTAAATGAGTGAACATGTAAATTAAATGAAAAATAAAATGAAACTTATACTTTGGTACTTACCGATACCTATCCATCTAAGTGGATGGTTTGGGTAGTATTCCTTGGGTAGTGATTTCTCTTATGTTCATCTTCCACTAGTGATGCTTTATTTCTTCATAAGATTTTTCTAAGGTATGTTATTAGAAATTTTAGATCAATTTCACCACAACATCCTCGTGTCGTAAGCTTTGAAGGTGGTGATGACCATGCTCCAGACGTGGTGGGTCCTGAGCTACAAGTCTTACCTCCAGCAGTTCCACTTTAGGAACCACCTGTTGTACCTAATGTAGGCATTGATTCCCATGTTTTTTATAGTTTCCTATGTCTTATGTAGTCTATGCATGGGGATCCACGAGTTTCACCTACGATGGATGATCTGACTCAGGAGTTCTAGCAAAATAATCCTCCTACGTTCTCAGGGGATGGAGGCCCATAGGATACTGAGTCTTGGATAGAGGCAATCCAATCTATATTTGAGAATCTGGAAACACCTATAGATCATAGATTCAATCTTGATACATACATGCTTCGATATTCATCCAATTGTTGGTGGGGTGTGGTTACCCAGGCTGGTCACCATCAAGGCATGATATGGGATGACTTCAAGACTATATTCTAAGATCATTTCTCTCCTAAAATGCTAAAAGATGATAGATCTAGAGAGTTCATGAATCTTGAGAAGTTTCTATGTTAGTTATAGATTATTCAGCGTATTTCACGGATTTATAGTTCATTGCACCTCTTTTAACTGGTGATGAGATTTTGTGTGCAAGACAGTTTGAGGATGGGCTCCATGAATCCATTCGTATATTGGTAAATGTCTTTTGCCTACCTAAATTTTCTACAATAGTTGATCAGGATATTATCATTGATTACAACCTGAGGGATGACAATAATATTAGGTTTAAAGGATTAGTGTTGTGGTAGGCCTGTAGTTCTTCTGATGGCAGGAAGTGTTCTCTCAAGGTTTATCGTTAGGTTAGTGACAAGCACAATACCCATTTTGATAACTCTTTGGTGTGTCATAATTGTGTATGACGAGTTCATTCGAAACCTAAGTGTGATAAAGACCCACTAGAGTGCTAGGATTTTGGTCGTATGGGGAATATTCAACGTTTCTACAAGACCTTTCTACCAGGTTCATATGGTAAAGGATCTGCACCATCTCCATCTTCAGGAGCAAGTTCTTTTACGCCACATGAGGCAGGGAGTTGTAATAGCATTGGTAGGTCTAAACGATGTGGAGGTCAGGGTTGGGGTATCCAAAACCTAGATCACCAGTAGTGCCAACATAGTAGTTATGATCATAGTAGTCTACCAGTTGCACAAGGTCTTGGATCATGTCGGTTGTACGCACTATATCTAATACATGATGATCAAGATATGGGACCATCTATAGAACATATTACTATTCTAGTATCCTCTACTATAGTATCTTGTTTATTTGATATAGGTGTTTTGAATTCTTTTATCTCAGTATCTATCATGGTTGTTCTCAGACTAGAGATGCAGTATAACTATGGTGTAATGACCCAAGATATGCCATTAGGGGTACAAACAGAGATAATACGCTAGTGTAGGGACTATCCCCTTGAGGTAGGTAGTTACCTTTTATTATGGAACCACTTAATTCTCCAGATGATAGGCTTCGATGTCATTATCAGAATGGACTGGTTAGTCTACTATCATGTTTTTTAGAATACTATCATTGTAGGGTATCTTTTACATCACCAGAAGGTAGTAGTTATTTGCATAGGCATGAGTGGGATGTCTAGCCTAGAATAGTTGGACCGAAGCATCATGGGATTTTTGGGGTGACCTCCCAGATTTCCAATCTCTTCATGGAGGATTAGGGTTTTATTCATATTGATTTATCTCTAGTAGTGGATCATTTTAGTGATGTATTTCCTGATGAATTTTATGGTATACCTCGTGAGAGTGAGGTAGAGTTTACGATCCAGATTGTTCCAACATAAGCTATAGTGTCCATTCCTCTACATAGAATGGAACCTACTGAACTTTAAGAGCTCAAGAGGTAGATGGATAATCTTGAGGCCAATTTATTTATACATCCCATTACATCCTCTTGGATTTCACCCATTATTTTCACCAAGGAGGTGGGTGGAACTTTATATCTATGCATTTATTACAGATGATTCAACCATCTTGCAGACAAGAAACATTATCCACTCCCTCAAATAGATGATCTCCCTAACCAACTATGAGGAGCTAGAGTCTTCTCTATGATTGACCTAAGATCAGGCTATCATCATGTATGAGTCGGGCCGTCAGATATACCGCATAAAAATTTCAGTAGAAGGTATGGATTGTATGAGTACCTTGTTATGAGTTCGATCTTATGAATGTGCCCACCGCTTTCATGGCTCGAATAAATAGAGTATTCCATACCTATTTAGATTCTTTTTTTGTCTTTGTGGGTGATATCTAGGTGTATTCTCGCAGTCGTAGCGATCATTCCAACCATCTCGAGATTATTCTGAGTACACTGAGAGAGCATAATCATTATGTAAAGCTTTTGAATTTCCACTTTTGGATCGACAATGTTCACTTCATGGGTCATATAATAGCAAAATCAGGACTATCTTTTGACCAAAAAAACATTGTTGTTGTAGTTTTCTAGAATCATCCCAAGAATGTGTTTGATAAATGAAGTTTCTTGGGGATGTAAGGAATTATAGGGATTTCATACAGAACTTCTCATGTATTTATTCACCTCTTACTATTCTTACAAAGAATGTTTCCAAGTTTTTGTGGTCAGAATCTTGTGAGATGGCCTTTCAGAAGCTGGAAGGAAGGCTTGTCTCTACACCCATTCGGATTTTTTCCAAGACTTGAAAAGGTTATACCATCTTCTGTGATAGATTAGGCATCCACCTAGGATCAGTGCTGATGTAGAAGGACAAAGTAGTATCATATGGATCTCGGTAGTTGAGGCCTCATGAGATAAATTACCTGATGCATGACCTTGAGCTAGCTGATGTTGTCCATGACGTACGTTTCTGGAGACATTATCTAATAGGTTATCACATTGTGGTGTACATGGAACACAATATCATCAAATATATCTTTTTCTAGTGTAACTTGAACCTCATACAATTAATAAGGGTCGAGAATATACAATCCTTGGATTTTGAGATTACCTATATGCCCAAGAAGGATAATGTGGTTGCAGATGCACTAAGTGGGAAAACTCAAGCATAGGTCATATGGGAATCCAATGATGAATGAATGTTAATGGCCCTATTTTCTGAGCTACATCTAGTGTTTCATGACATTCACAAGCATTATTACCTCTTATCCTTAAAATTTACCTCTTTCCTACTTAATAAGGTGAAGGGTAGAAAATTTTCAAATATTGAAGGCTTAGTTCTCCATGAGATTATATCAGGAGATAATTCGCCTCTGGATTGGTCTGTGGATAGGAATGATGTCTTACATCTACGTGGTCTTATCTGGGTTCTTGCAGATATGAGAGAGGAGTTGATGAAATATTTTCACACTTCATAGTGGGAATTTCATCCAGGTATCTCTATAATGTATTTAGATATGTGACACCGTTATTGGTGTCCTAGGATGAAACTTATGATAACATGATTTATCACTAGGTGTTCCACCTTTCAGTAGGTGAAGACGGAGCACTAGAGACCTGCAGGCTTGTTATAGCCACTTCCAGCCCTAGAATGGAAATGGGAGGATGTTGCTATGTATTTAATAGTTGTCTTACCAAGGTCTCTAAGGGGTAGCAATGCTATATAGGTAGTTATTGACTGACTAAAAAAATAAGCACACTTCATTCCTATATGAGATACTTTTTCAGTTGATGAGCTGCGAAGATTATATGTCTGTGAGATCATACGACTATACGGGGTCCCTCGTACTATCATTTTAGACAGGGATGCTTATTTCACTTCATAGTTCTGACGTGATTTATAGAAATATACAGGAACTTAGAATATTTTAAGCATGACTTTTCACCCTCAAACTAATGGAAAATCGAAAAGGATGATATAGGTTCTAGAGGACATGCTCTCAGAATTTTTCATTGATTTCAGTTGTTCAGAGGAGAATCATATTCCTCTCTTAAACAAATCTTATAATAAAATATTTTAGGACGTAATTCAGATGGATCCTTTTGAGGCTTTGTATGTTACGTCATGTCATTCACCCATGTGTTGGCTAGTGGCAGGTGTGATGGCCCTACTAGGTCCTCATCTTATTTATGAAACTTCAGAGTAGGTTCAGCTGATCATAAATCATATGACTACTAATAGGTCTAAAACAAATCTTATGTCGATCTTTGTCATTGTCCTATTGAGTTTCACATCATAGATCTTGTTTTTCTTCAGCTATCACACTGGCTAGGGCATAGATGGTTACTGAAGTAGGGAATGTTATCACCCTGTTACATAGGGATGTTTAAAATTCTAGATAGAGTTGGGCTGGTATTTTATTTTTTGTTGCTACTTCAGAGGTATCGTGCCATGTGTGTCATCTTTCTTGTCTCATAGCTTCCCCAATATCATGTCAACCCGACACATACCTTTGATCCTGAGGAAGTTGAGATAGATGATGATGCTACCTTTGAGGAGTATCTAGTATTAATTGTTGATCAGAGCACGAAGGATCTTTGAGGCCATTCTGTCCCTCTAATATGGGTACTATGGAAGCATTTCTGAGTATAGGATGAGACTTGTGAGAGAGAAGCTGATGTATGTGCCCAATTTCCAGAGTTATTCTTAGACAATGTTTCTCCCCCATCAGAAGGTGAACTGAGCGATGTGTTCTTTTAAGGGGGAAGATTATAAGAACCTTGTTTTTAAATCATATATAGATCCATTAAATTTTAGTCTCAATATTTACATTAGACCTACTATGGATTCATAATGAGTTGGAAAAGGTTATGAGGGTGTTCGGGGTTTGTTTGCAGCTTGGAATACCACATTTTTTGGAAAACAGGCCAAGTCACACGAGTTGGTCAAATTTGACACATGGTTTGCCTAAACCATGAAAATTGTGTTTTTTTTTGGACAGATCCACTCACACTATTTTTGCATGGTCATGTTTTCTAACCTTGAAAAGTGCCCCTATACCTAGAAAAACTCACATGGTTTTCACCCAGTTTGTCAAACCGTGTGGACAAACTATGCATAGGCCATTTTTTTGGGTAAAATGTCCAAAGTTCCCTTAATGATCTAATTTGATTCCTCGTTTCCCCAACTTAGTGATTCAATGGTATTTTCCTCCATTTTCACCTATTTGGAGGTTTTTGATGACCTAATCAAGGAATCAAGAGATCTCTTTCATCTGGTAACCACTCGAGCTTTTATTCATCATATTAGATGTCCAATAATAAATACTCGAGTTTGTTTGATCTGTTGTTGATCTTTTTTTCTCTCAACCTATTTATCATGGTTTGAGTGTTTTTCACCATTTCTTAGATCTACTCTGATCCAAGGTAAATAAGGGTTGATACCAGACGAGGATATTGGTACCAGTTTGAGGTCAGTGGTCTATAATTTATCCCTAAAGTTAGTCAATTTTGGAATATATGTGTGGGGCCAACCGATTTCATCAGGTTCTATTTACTAAATTTATATTCCATGATTACACTCTCTAGAATAGTATGGTTATGATATTTCCAAATATGTGCTTATTGTTAAGCAGTTACACCCATAACTCAATCCGCCCATTGTCAAAGGTTATGCCATATATGGATTTTTAATGTATTGAGATGTTTGAGCCACAATTCAGGTGTGCCTTCACTTGACCAGTCCAAGGGTATGATTTCAATATTAAATGGCATGTTTATATTGTGATTTTCATAGTGAGAAGTACCATGAATTATTTCCACTTAACCAACCAAAGTTAAGTACATCAATTTGACAATTACATGTGAAATGTGGATTAGAAAGTATACTAGTATATGTCTTGGCCTTATTAAATGTAATTTAATAGAGGTTTCATGTCTATAGAACCCCTTCAAATGTTGATGGAAAGTATTGGAGTGAACCATAATTGTAGAATATCCCATAAATATATTTAAAAATGGTTTCATAATACTTATCATTGTCTAACTAATGAAAGTCAAGGCTTGAACGAAATGTATTTATTGATTAATGATGATTTGATTAAAGGGTTACATGCTACTTGTATTATTCACACTAATAGAGGGCAAGGCTTGAACCAATTGAATTATTATATGACTATAGTATCAAATAGGAATGGCCTAACTCGAGGTCGCCTAGTATTAAGATCACAGAAAGCCATGAGCACTTGGGAACCCCATTCTGATTCAAGGTTACAGCTTGCTTAGGTTGAGACCCACCTAGAACCTGATCCTTCTCATAGATTTTCATGCCCTATATAACATTGTAGGATCCATCATGTAGTACTATAGGATACCTTGGAAACAATCCTTTGATCCATGATTCCTTGGCTATACTATTTAGATCTAGCATTGATAAGTAGGTTCCATGGTTAAATACCATCAGGCTCAATATTTTCTTATCCTCATTTTACTTTGGATGAACTCCTTGGACTTGGTATTAACCTCATTATGGAATTCCTTGTTAATTGATCCTTGGATTACACTTTTACCCTATTCTAGGCTACAGTTATTACTGATTGGGTGACCCTTCAGGTCTACGTCTCCTTGGTTATTAACTTGGGACTTCATTACTAAATATCATTGTAGGTGGCCTTATTACATCATGGAACCTTTACTATTGTTAAAATGTGGCATATTATAAAAGGGTAACTATCAAATAATTAATTGGTTACCTGATTAGACACTAGTAGAGGGATAAAGCAGGTACTTGGGTATTTAGTTACATTTTAATTAACTAATTTATATATTCAGTCTTACACACTATTATATTCTGTTACACAGGCCAAATTCTGTAGACAACATTAGTGGTGACCCACTGAGATTTATCTCACACCCTCTCTGGGTACCATTTGGTACCCTAAGTAGATTACATGATTGTTGGTGTTAATAAAGGGAATCACTAAGCTTAGAACAGTTAATGGCTTGAAATTAAGAAATATCTTTATAGCAGATGACTGAGCCAGAGCTCAGGATGTTTGGGATAGTCTTCTCTTTCCATTATACTATTGTGGAACATGTTTTGCCTGTTGTCTGGTATCCATGTTTTCTAGATTTATAGTACATGAAATATCATCATTTTTTATTGAATATTATTATTATTGTCTCTATTTTCCACCATGACTCCAGTTTATATATATATTACTTCTGTTATTTACATATGTTTACAACCATCCACTTTGCTACACTTTGGTAATGAGGGAATAGTCTCCCACCAAACACACCCTAGGCCCTCACTGCTAGTTGGTAACCTCTAGAATTTGGGGGTATTCTCTTGAGTCCATGTGGCCCATTGAGCTTGGGGCACCCATGAAGTGTCATCCCGGTCCAGGAAATCATAGAACAAGTTTGGAAACAATAGTGTACTTAACGAAATAAATTCTACCAGCCATAGAGATGGTATTCCCTTTCCACAATGAAAGTTTGTTTTTGGATTGATCCATTATTTTATGTGTCTGGATTTAGGCCACCCCCAGAAAAGAGTAACTCCAAGATATTTCATATGCATTGATCTCCCTTTAATTCAAATGTCCAACAAGATTTTGGATCTCCTAGATGTAGGCATTTTCTTAAAAAAAATAAATGAAAGATTTGTTCCAATTGATGGTTGACACCAAAACCTCTTCATAATGATTGAGAGATATTTTAAAATATTTGAGGTTCTTTTTATTACCTTTCACAAAAATAATCATTCCATCTGCATATAGTAGGTGAGTAGGAAATGATAGGATCCTTGAAGCCTGAATCATCTTAATAGTGTTTTGAGACTTCATATGAGTGATTAGTCAGCTCAAGTAGTCTTCCTTTATAAATAATAGTATGGTAGAGAGGGGGTCTCCTTTCTTGACACCTTTTGAGGTGCTGAAATAACCCTTCAGAGAACCATTAATAAGTACAGAAATATGAGAGGACTCAAAAAGTGATTTAACACAACACACAAAAGTTCCTTTTAATCCAAAGCTATAAAGAACCATAAAAATGAATCCCCAATCCATGGTGTCAAATTTTTTTCTTATATCAAGCATCAGAGTGATACATCCCCTCCATAGGATTTCTTAAAGAGGTTGACACATTCTGAGGTCATGATGATACAATCATGGATGGTACTTCCTTTCACAAAACAAAATTAATTCTAGGAAAAATATTATTGGTAATTGTGGTGAGTCTATTGGAAATTAGATTGGTAATAATTTTATAGCTAATGTTGATGAGAGAAATGGGTCTGAATAAATGGATTTCAGAAGCATTTTCAACCTTGGGGATAAGGGTGAGAAATTGTGTATTAAGTCCATGGGGTAAGACAATTGTAGAGAAAAAAGATTTTACAAGACTGTAAACATCCAAGTGAATGACATCCTAGTATGTTTGAAAGAAGGAATTAGTGAAACCATCCGGTCCTAGGGAACTATCATGTTTGATGTTGAAAACAGCTTCATGAATCTCAAAGTCAATCGGAATACAAGTGAGTTTGGTATTATCTTCATCACCTACCATTTTTGGTATAATACCTTGCTAAAGTTCCTTATTGAGACTATCTCCATTGAAGAGCTTCTCAAATTAAGATACAATATTATCAGAAAGAGACTCTTCATTTTCATGAATTCTATCACCATCTCTCATAAGAGTTATGGGTTGGCAATCTTTCCTGGTGCTTGGGAGGGAATTATAGAATTTGGTGTTTCTATCCCCATACTTTAACCATTTATCATTAGAGGTTTCCTTTTAAATATTTTTTTCATGAAAAGAAAAACATTCATCCTAGTAGAGAGATCATTTTTATGCTGTAAGTTCTCCTCTAAATTAGAACTGGTGGTCTCACCTTGAATCTAGTTGAGAAGGGCCTACATAAAACCAATGTAATTCTCCAACATATTATTACTATCTTTTCACCAACTCTTAAGATTTTACTTTAAATTTTTTAGCCTCATGATGCAAGAGTATGAATCATTTTCACCATGATATCAATTCTAGAAATTAGTCACATGTTTATTAATATCAGGGTGGGAGGACCAAGAATTATTAAATTAGAAAGTAAAACTTGGCTTGGAAGTCCTATTTATCAGGCTAACTAAAATAGGTTGATGATCACAATTATTCTCTATGAGAGTAATGCTTGAGATAGAATCCATATTCCTAAGATCCCGATCATTGGAGAAGGTATGGTCTAGTTTGATTTCATGTTTTCAAGTGTTGTGCCTTCAATACCAGGTGTATTTCACTCCAAAAAGATTAATCTCAGACAAATTACTTCTTTCCATGCATACCTTGAATTCCATTGATGATAGAGTGTGATGAATAGCACCCAATATTTCACTAGGACACTTTTGGGTTCATAAATTCCTGATATTTTGGGTTTATGGACATGAGTAAATATATGTAGAGAGTTGTAAGTGTCAATGTTTGAAACTCCCTGAAAATTCCATAAGAATATATTCATTTAGATTTCCATTTTGGGGGGAACCCCCTTTTTTATTTCCACATAATTTATTATTTTAGGATGAATTTATTATCGTATGATCCTGGGTAGTATCCTTTCCAGAGTTGTTTGAATAGTCTTGAGGAACTGTAGAAGTAGCATTCTCATTAGTGTTTTGACCAGCCGTTGTTGTGTTCCCTTTTTCAGAATGTCGAATGGCCAGAGCAGTGCTAGTTGACTCTGTGATATTCAATGTTTCACTAGGCTTGTCAAGAGAGTCTTCCTTGGCATTAAAAAAATGACATTATAATAGGAAACATTGTAGGGGGCTATGAAATACCAGTGGTCTCTTCATTTTCTAGATTCAGCAGTTGTATCATAGAAGCGACTATAGGGATAACCTTGGGGATAAGTGAAGGAATGGAAGTTCTATTGGAGGTGTGTTGGATTGCTACAGTTTCATAGTTATCAGAGGGAACCTGAGTTGGAGATATAAGAATATGACCATCAGGCTCAGATCTATTTTCCTGTCACTTTGTAGAAATCACTTCCCTGTCAGTGTTGGAAACTATCAAATCCAAAGGTTCAATTCTAGGCTGATTCATATAGAGATTATTCATAGAAAAATAATCATTTGAAGTCATTTTTCCTACAGAAAAATTCTCATCATTGTTATGTTTCATAGAAGCAATAGTTGGGGAATTTTTAGAGATTATCAGAGTGAAAAAAGTGATAAGATTAAATATATCTTAGTAAATATCAGATACCAGGTTATCCTCACCAATATTTTTCACTTCTTCTTCCACAAGAATTGCCCAGGTGTTCTTGGTTTCATAATTTGTTGAAGGTGGTTGTTTATTCACCCATTTAGGTTCTTCGATCTATTTTGAATATTCCCCTTTATCCATACTATCCTTACCCCATTTATTTTTAGCCATTTCTTTAGGGTCAAAATATGGCTTCATCTAATTTTTCTAAAACCTTCAATTTGAAAAAGAACGACAAAAATTTTTGAAAACATCACAGAATGGTGGATTATACTCATACACAACCTTAACCTCAATTTTTTGATACTTGGAAAAGAAATTAATGACTTATGGAAGATTGGAATCCAGATTAAATTCAACCTAGATCCTAGCATATAGTCTTAGATCACCATTAAGAGAGCACTAATCCAATTTTAAGGGGATACCAACATAGGAAAAAATAACATTTAGTATTTTTTTGGTTCCATTATACCCTATTTAACCCATGTAGTCTGATCCAAATATGCGTTGAAGAGTTTATTTTAGAAAATCGGTCAAAATTGATGTCCCAATCTGAGATCCTTAGTACTCTAGGTTTTAATTGAATATTTCCAAATCCCAAGGTATTATCTATGTCTTCTTTGTAACCAAGGATGATATGAAAATAACCCCTCACAATCAGGATTAATTTCCAGTTCAACAAACCCCATAAGTGGTATATACATAATTTTAAATCAGAAAAAGGCCATGGTTTCTAACTTTTTTAATACATAACTTATCCAAGGAAAGATAGTTTGTAAAGATCTAACCATTACAAAAGTTAATATGCATCCACAGTTAGTGAAAAACCTCCACTTTCCACCCTTTTAATGTGTGGTTTATGAAATTAATTACTAAGAAAATCTGGACCTTGAATAGCCTCCAGAAATGACATACCCTTGGATCTAGAAATATGAATTATTTGATTTTTATCTCAGTTTGGCTCCTGTGAATCATGATTTGTAATTTAATGGGTTGTCACATATGAATAGGGATTAAGGATTCTTGGGTTTTCGAATCGGGCAAGAGATCTGCATATGGTTGTTGTGTGCCTTTCTTTCTCTTCCATATCTACATCTCAAGATGATTAATTATTAATTATAGAAATTTATCTTAATATGGAATAGATTGGAATAGATTTCATCTTATTTCAAATGTGTAAGTGTTGTATGTTTTCATGACCATAAGATTTATTGATTTATATATGTGTTTGATTTTTATTTAATTTAATTATTTATTACATTGGTATTGTGAAAATTTTATTATAAAATTAAATATGTTTATCTATGTATGACCTCTTCTAAAATATTATGTAGGGTATTTCATGTCCATGATTTCATTTTTATAACCCAAAACACGTGGCTCCCCTCACGTGTGGGTGAGTAAGAATATGTAAATTAAGGATCTCTCAGATGAGAGAAAGTGAAATAAAATTGAGTCAAGGTGAAAACAATAAAATTATATATATTGTTTTTATGTGTAATGATACAAATTGAGCTCATCCCTAATCGAGGAATTATTCCCCTAGTGTCCATAACTAGTTTATTGTCCACTCAATAAATCGACTGGTGATAAAATCAAATGATCATGCGATATGTTTATTTTTTTTAATACAATTTATGTTTAGTTTTTTATTCTATGAATTTTTATTTAAACATGGTCACATAAGGTCAATACATAAATAATAATTCATGATAAAATAAAATAAAGATTATTTGTAAATTATTTAATCAAAGATGGTTAATTAAATTATGTAAAATCTATATCATATTAACAAGCATGTAAAGAATGAAATAAATAATTTTTACGAATAAGATAAATAAAATCCATCATGAAAATATTAATTTAGATAACGCCTTTAATTAAATTACATAGAATGGACCCATAGATCATGTTGTTATCTTATCCCTCATAAGGACACTTTCATTTATCAGGGAGTTATAATAAAAGTATTGGGATGACTTTTTTTTATTAAAAGAAAATATCATTAATGAAGAAGATCAGCAGAAGTACATGTGCAAAGCCAGGAAGGGAAATTGTCCAGCCATAACTAGTTGGTAACGAATGGGCCTGAGGCCGCAAGCTGATAGGCCACATTGTTTCCTTCCCTTTTTGTGAAGGATAAGGTTCATACTGAGAAGCTTTGGTGAAGTGAAATAATTCTTCTAATGATGATGCCAAAAGACTGGAGTCTGCCGTCATTGTGATTAATAGCATCGATTACAATAAGGCAGTCAGACTCCATGATGAAATCACCCCATCCACGTTCAAGAGCGAGCATTATATCATCAAGGATGGTCGTGGCTTCAGCAGCTGCTGGTTCCCAGAATTCCTAATGTGGTTCATAGTTACCAGCAATGATTTTCCCCATATGATTTTGGGAAAGGAGGTCGAGGGCGACAAGACCATCCTTTGGAAGAGACACGTCCACGTTAATCTTAATAATCCCTTTTGGTGGGGGATTACAATGAACGGGATGTGAGGGGGGGAACTACCAGAAAATAATTTCCATTTTGGCCTTTCCAACCCTCAATCCAATAATTGGCCCGATCAATAAAGAATTCGGAGGGTCTATGGGCTTGGTGAAAAACAGTATCGTTACGCCAGACCCAAATAATCCAGGCCAAAGTGCAATGTGAACTAGCATATTCCAAAGAGAGAGAGTAGGGTAATATAGATCATTTCCACTAAAATATCCACACTGCAGGTGTAACGACCCGAAATTTTAAATAAATCTTATTTCCTAATTTTATGTGTTATTTTATTTTATTTTTATACTCAAAAAAATGTTTTATTTGATAACATGAGTATAATTAAAATGAGACTTTTGGGTTTTGACTATTATTTGACCATTGGTCAATATGACCGCTGGAAACTAAACATTTTGACTATTGTCTCTAAATACCAAGCCCTCCTCTCATATTTTCGACTCCAAAACCATCCTCAACAATGTTCTAGTCTCCTTCCTTCACAAGGAGTCCTCCCAAGGTGCCCCCAAGCCCTCAAGGTCCAAAACTTTGAGTTTTAAGAGTTACGTTTTAAGGTAAGGGATCTGACCTCTCTCTTTCTTTTCAAGAAATATCTTTTATGTAATTTCTTTTTTGCTCCATGTTCTTATGTTAAAGGATGTTCTTTTATACTCCTCTTACTGCCCTTTTCATGTTCATATAATGTGAGATCCCCTCTTACTCTCATTATTTTGTTTTATGAAGTTTTAAGTGGCGCTGTTAGGCTGCCGAAATTTTTGTAACGAATTCTTTCTCCCTTCTCATTTTTCAAGATCTATTTTCATGTAAAGTATTTCAAGTTCCTTTTTATTATGTTGGGGTATGATATCTAAATTTATCATACTGATCTTTTATGATCATATTATGAGAGACCCCATTTTATCTCTTCAATTTAGTATTTTGAAGTTTTAAGTGGCGTCGTTAGGCTGCCAAAATTTTTAGTGGTTCTTTCACCTTTCTCCTTTTTCAAAGTTATAATTCCATGTCAAGTATTTCAAGTTACTTTTTATTATGTTGGGGTATGATCTATAAATCTATCATACTTATCTTTTATGTTCATATGATGAGATACCCTACTTTATCTCTTCAATTCTGTATTTTGATGTTTTAAGTGGCGTCGTTAGGCTGCCGAATTTTTAAGGGATTCTTTCACACTTCTCGTTTTCAAGATCTATTTTCTTGTCAAGTCTTTCATGTTACTTTTAATTATGTTGGGGTATGATCTCTAAATATATCATACTGATATTTTATGTTAATATTATGAGAGACCCTATTTTATCTCATCAATTCACTTTTGTTGAAGTTTAAGTGACGTCGTTAGGCTGCCAAATTTCTAAGGGGTTCTTTCACCCTTCTCATTTTCAAGATCTATTTTCATGTCAAGTATTTCAAGTTCATTTTTATTATGTTGGGGTATGATCTCTATATCTATCATACTGATCATTTATGTTCATATGATGAGATACCCCGTTTTATCTCGTCAATCCATTTTTTGGTAGTTTTAAGTAACACTGTTAGGCTGTCGAATTCTCAGAAGAGAAATCTTATTTTTGTCTTCCTTTCAAGTTCTTCGTTTCATATGGTATATCATTCAAATTTCATTACCATGTTCTTAAATACTATATATTCTGTTCCCCTACTATTTTATGTATCATTTTTGAGTGGGTGACCCATGTCCCCTCTTTTTTTAATGTTTTCTAAAACCATGTATCGTAGACGTTATGCTGCATAGTTTTCGTCTCAAAATGCCTCCCTCTTTATCTCAAAATTATTTTATGTTATTAAGTGAATACTCAAAGATCTTATTTCTTCAGGTGTATTCACGTATATATCAAAATGTTCTATTTTAAATTCTGGGATTTACATACATGAAACCTGCTTTCCCTTTTCCGTGGGTTTAAAGTGACATAAAGATCATGTCTTTAAAGCAGTTTTTAAAACGTTATGATTATGAAATGAAACCCATTTATTTTATGCTATATGGGTTGTTTATGAAATTATCGATGATGATATATGTGGCTCACATGATAGTAAATACATGTCAAGGGTGCGCCCAGATAGCGCTCCAATGCATTGGGTAAAGACTTAATCTCTAGAGATGACTTTTTAAACTGATACCTTGGTGAATAACCTTGGTAATTTTTAATGACACTTTGGGGATGGACCTTGGTGAAACGAAATTATTGTCAATATTAAATGTTGCAGCCACATCTTCAACTTATGAAAAATGTTTTTTTTGTTATGATATATCTCATTATTTCTTTCTCATGCCTTAAAGTTCTTTTCATGACCTTATTGAAGTATCTCAAGTTCACATGTAAAATGTTTCTCTTGTTTCCCTTATTGGGCCTTCTGCTCACCCTTTCTTTTGATGTATGTCCCCAGGTTATGAGATGCAGTAATTAACCTAGGATGAACTTATGGATAATCCTTTCAAGTGTTTAAGAAGAATTCTTTATGTTGTTTTCATGTATTATGCTCCTTGTTTCCAAGACACTAAACCTTAAATATCCTTAGTTTTGTGTAATGTAATGAAAGTTTATGTTATAAAAAGACAAGATTCTATAGTTGGTATCAAAGGATGGTTTACTTATTTGTGGAAATTAGGATATGAAAACTCTAGTAATAACCCTATAGAAAAGTTTAAATAAAGGAAATATTCCTGGTATTTTGGTGAGTATTGAGTAAGGGGTTGACAAGCAAATACATCCCTGTCTGGATACGAGCAGGTAGAGGTGGCTCTGGCACAAATGTACATTGGGGTAAAACCCGAAAACACCGCTTTGAGCTAGAATCAAATGGGAACTGGTACACGACAATGGGCCTTGCTGCACTCTTGGTTACGACACTCCCAGGGGATATGCTTTGGTAAATTCATAATCTTAGTATGAACCATTGTTAAAGAAACAAAGATAAAATAAAATAAATATTCACATAAGAATATATGATCATGGATAACCTAGATGGGAACCTTAGGGATCACAAGTTAGGGTATACTTTTCTTCTACAAGTTATCCTTATATGCTTTCAGTTCTTTTTAAGGATTATTGGCTAAGTACTTAAGCCCCTAAATATGCTTTCTCTTCTTAGTTAATGGTGGGAAATGGAAGAACATGTCCCAACAACCAATGTGATAGGAAATGCGACGATTGTCGTATTAATATGACAGGGATTATTATGGGATTAAAAGATGATTATTATTTTGGAAGACGTTCACTATTTTAGTGACCCTATATGATCGAGGTAAATAGATTACTACGGTATTTTCATTGAGGAGTAAGGTTGACTTATATTTTGAAGAATCGATGAATTTAAGGTGGACTTATATTAATTTAGGTCACTTATGGGAATGATTAACCTATCTTGAGTAAAATATGTTTAGGTTATATACTTTTGTTATAAGATGTTAGGAGTAGTTGATGTTGTTTGGAGATGAAAAATGAAGTTTATTTTGGAAGACTATGTTATCAAATCCTTCTTGTATTTGGGTTTCAATATTAGTTTAGTTTATTTTGAGGAATTTTAAGGACCGTTATTTATGGAATGGTCTATAATGAACTTTGGGTAGTACCATGGAACTTTGAAGATTTAAAAGTAGTTTCCATTCCTATGGGATTCTTTCTTTTTGAAGAGTTGTTTTACCTTAACCTTTCTGTGTTTGGGATAATGTTTAAAGATAGAAGAAATAGATAGTTAATCTTTTTTAGATTATGTGATTCTCTAGAAGATGATTCTTGTGCTTTTTATGAGACCAAGTGTTTTTGAATTCTCATCATTTGGAGAAAAGATTAATGTTGGTAGGGACTTATTAAAGGATGAAACTCTACTTGAAGGTAGGTATATTTTCTTATGTTTTTGTTCTATTTAGTAAATTAATTCCTAAAAATTATGAAAATAAATGTAAAACAAAAATGTTGTTGGTTTAAGTTTCCTACTAGGTAATCAAAGACCATTTACACACATCATAAGTTTGGGATTTTCTTATGGTTAACTTTCTTCTAATCATGTTCTCTATCACTCTCCCTCAGAACTTGACCCTTTGTTTTCTCCTCCATGTCCATGTCTTCCTACATGGAATCCTAGTGTGGGTTAACTCGGGTGACCTTTGTACTTCCCGTTCTTTCTTTTAAAGTAATTGTTTTATTGACTCCTTTTCCGATGTGGGACTTTCAATGAAATTTAAAAACCCAATTTTAAAAATTGCGAGGACACAATTTCTTAAGGGGGGAAGATTGTAACGACCCGAAATTTTAAATAAATCTTGTTTCCTAATTTTATGTGTTATTTTATTTTATTTTTATACTCAAAAAAAATGTTTCATTTGATAACATGAGTATAATTAAAATGAGACTGTTGGTTTTTGACTGTTATTTGACCATTGGTCAATATGACCGCTGGAAACTAAATGTTTTGACTATTGTCTCTAAATACCAAGCCCTCCTCTCATCTTTTCAAATCCAAAACCATCCTCAACGATGTTCTGGTCTCCTTACCTCCCAAGGAGTCCTCCCAAGGTTCCCCAAGCCCTCAAGGTCCAAACCTTTGAGTTTTAAGAGTTACGTTTTAAGTTAAGGGATCCGACCTCTCTCTTTCTTTTCAAGAAATCTCTTTTATGTAATTTCTTTTTTGCTCCATGTTCTTATGTTAAAGGATATTCTTTTATAATCCTCTTACTTCCCTTTTCATTTTAATATAATGATATATCCCCTCTTACTCTCATTATTTTGTTTTATGAAATTTTAAGTGGCGTCGTTAGGCTGCCGAAATTTTTGTAACGAATTCTTTCTCCCTTCTCATTTTTCAAGATCTATTTTCATGTAAAGTATTTCAAGTTACTTTTTATTATGTTGGGGTATGATCTCTAAATTTATAATACTGATCTTTTATGATCATATGATTAGAGACCCCATTTTATCTCTTCAATTCAGTATTTTGAAGTTTTATGTGGCGCCGTTAGGATGCAGAATTTTTTAGTGGTTCTTTCACCTTTCTCCTTTTTCAAAGTTCTAATTCCATGTCAGGTCTTTCAAGTTCCTTTTTATTATGTTGGGGTATGATCTCTAAATATATCATACTGATATTTTATGTTCATATTATGAGATACCCTACTTGATCTCTTAAATTCAGTATTTTGATGTTTTAAGTGGCACCGTTAGTCTGCCGAATTTTTAAGGGATTCTTTCACCCTTCTCGTTTTCAAGATCTATTTTCTTGTCAAGTCTTTCATGTTACTTTTTATTATGTTGGGGTATGATCTCTAAATATATCATACTGATCTTTTATGTTCATATTCTGAGAGACCCTATTTGATCTCATCAATTCACTTTTGTTGAAGTTTAAGTGACGCCGTTAGGCTACCAAATTTCTAAGGGGTTCTTTCACCCTTCTCATTATCAAGATCTATTTTCATGTCAAGTATTTCAAGTTCTTTTTTATTATGTTGGGGTATGATATCTATATCTATCATACTGATCATTTATGTCCATATGATGAGAGACTCTATTTGATCTCTTCAATCCATTTTTGGTAGTTTTAATTAACGTTGTTAGGCTGCCGAATTCTCATAAGAGAAATCTTATTTTTGTCTTCCTTTCAAGTTATTCGTTTCATATGGTATATCATTAAAATTTCATTACCATGTTCTTAAATACTATATATTATGTTCCCCTAATGTTTTATGTATCATTATTGAGTGGGTGACCCATGTCCCCTCTTTTTTTAATGTTTTCTAAAACCATGTATCGTAGACGTTATGCTGCATAGTTTTCATCTCAAAATGCCTCCTTCTTTATCTCAAAATTATTTTATTTTATTAAGTGAATACTCAAAGATCTTATTTCTTCAGGGGTATTCACATATATATCAAAATGTTCTATTTTAAATTCTGGGATATACATACATGAAATCCTCTTTCCCTTTTCTGTGGGTTTAAAGTGACATAAAGATCATGTCTTTAAAGAAGTTTTTAAAACGTTATGATTATGAAATGAAACCCATTTATTTTATGCTATATGGGTTGTTTATCAAATGATTGATGATTATATATGTGGCTGACATGATAATAAAGACATGTCAAGGGTGCGCCCAGATAGCGCTCCAATGCATTGGGTAAAGACTTAATCTCTAGAGATGACTTTTTAGACTGATAGCTTGGTGAATAACCTTGGTAATTTTTAATGACACCTTGGGGATGGACCTTGGTGATACGAAATGATTTTCAATATTAAATGTTGTAGCCACATCTTCAAGTTATGAAAAAAAAATTTATTATGATATATCTCATGATTTCTTTCTCATGCCTTAAAGTCCTTTTCATGAACTTATTGAAGTATCTCAAGTTCACATGTAAAATTTTTCTCTTGTTTCCCTTATTGGGCCTTCTGCTCGCCATTTCTTTTGATGTATGTCCCCAGGTAATGAGATGCAGTAATTAACCTAGGATGAACTTAAGGAGAAGCCTTTCAAGTGTTTAAGAAGAATTCTTTATGTTTTTTTCATGTATTATGTTCCTTGTTTCCAAGACACTAAACCTTAAAGATCCTCAGTTTTGTGCAATGTAATGAAAGTTTATGTTATAAAAAGACGGGATGCTATAACAGGATGTTCTAAATCCAATGCTGATAGATATTAGAATTTTATTAAATTATTAGAGAGTAATAAAAATAAAAATAAAATTTCCACATACTTACTGATCAGGATAAATTACTAAAATTTGTTTTTTATTTATTATAGAAAATGAAAATAGATACCATGGAAACACTATGATAATTTTTGGACATATATAATGTCCTCCCAAGTAAATAATTCTCAAAGTGGCATAGTATTTTATATACTATACTACTATAGTAGAAACTTTTATATGTCCAAGAATAAACTATTATTGATCAGCGACCAAACTAAGCGAGTGATGGTGAAAAGGATTCTTATATGAGATTCATAGAGGATGATTCTTATGTCTATTATATCATTATATCAGCTATTTATAGAGATCTAATAATTTAGTATAAGGACCTAGATGCTTACACTATGTAAGGTCATTCCCTTGAACTTGAAAAAGAGAATGAGAGGAATAATATAAATAATATTTTCATTACACAATACTATTATAAACTGCAAGATAATTACCTATCTATTGATCATGCATTCAAAATGCTGGTGTATATTGATCAGTTGATGAATTTAGGCTTTTAATTATAAAATAAATTATCTAATAATCTCATGTTTTCATCCTTAAAACCCATATTTTCCATATCCCTAAATTTTTTTTGGGTGAACAGATTGGATGGTCTGCTTAAGAATATTTTGATATGATTTGACAGGAAGATAGGGAAAGATAAGAACATTAAACATAATCCCTTGCAACGATCAAATTAAAAGGCCAGGTTGAAATTATAAAAACCAATAAAACATCAATTATTACTTTATAATCTTCTTTAAGGAGGAAAAATATTTAGAGGAGTGATGTACATGAAGTTATTTTCTTATAAATTGAAATAAAGGTCCTTAGAAGAGAAACTATAATTAGTTAATTAAGATGATAATAGTAGCATATAATTCAGATATATTAGTTATTACATGTATTTTATTTATATTTTTATTATTTTGTATTAAATAAAATATGAAATTAGAATATTTTTTTAAAATATTAGAACCAATGTACTTTCAGAACATAACAATAACTAATTTGAACATGATAAGAAACTAGGGAAGGGTGATTCCTAGGTCATCCAAGAGGAGAGAAAAACTTCATATTTCCTAGTGGATTGATCTTAATTAAAGTATTGTTTTTAATGAGTATTATTAAAGTATTTAACCCAATGTCAGGTTCGACATAATGAGAAATTATATAAATCTTTGAATAATTATTTAAATGTATTTCATACTTTTTTAATAGTTCATCAATAGCTAAAGCACATACATCCAATATCATCAATAATTAATGAATATAAAATATAATACTTATACTCATTTTTGAATAATAATATTTTATAAAATAAAGATAAAAGTGGTTTTTAGGGATATACATTAATTGAAGATAAAAACTCTGAAGTATTAGACATATTTTATTATTAAGTATTAGACAAAGAACCCTTTAAAAATAAAGTTAAGCCACAAAATCTTGTTAAAGTAAACTTACCCATACCATACAAACTTTTATAAAGAAAAGATATATATAGATTAATATACTTCATTGGATTACTTAAATATGTTTTATGGATTCATAGTAAAAAAATGAATAATATTTTTAAAATATATAGTATTATCTAAGTGGGATTATTCGAGAATATTTTAACAAATTATTCATTGATAATTTAAATTTATAATCGAGTTACCCCAAAATTGAAATTTCCTTATTTAGATCAACGACCTAATGGAGGAATGAAGAAACATCTAACCAGATTCTTATGTGTGGTGAACGTTTTGTATGATTTCATTCCAAGAATTATTCACATAAATCAATCTAACATCTAATCATATTTTAATCATATTGACTCATGGTATCATACAAGTAATAATTTAAAGTAAGAAAATCATGGAACATAATCATGTGTATTGATGAGAATCCCTATGTTGAATTTGAATTATCTACAAATGAACATAAAATAAATCAAAAAAACATCTTAGTTAATTATATTATTGGTATTCAGGATATTAACATCCCTACGATAGAAAAGTATTAGTATAGGATAAATATATTGCTATAAGAGGAGAGCACTACTCTTCTGAGATAGTTAGAGATAACTTGGATTATAAGATGTTAAGGATTTGGATGCATATTATTTTTATAGAAACACTATGATCCAACATATTCAATGAGAGGAGTTTTTACAGAGGCACCAACTAAATATGAAAGTTAAAACAAAAGATGAGGTTTAAAATTCATAGAGTCTAGTGTTATATTATTCGTTAGGAATAACAGGTCATACAGAAGGTCTGTAAATGGAAGCCAGAAAACATTAAAATATTCATATGAATTTTGAGACGGATTCCATGTAATAAATTCCATACCTATATTTTGGAATTTTTTCCAGTTGATATAAATTCATTTGTAGGTATTCAAGAAAAACTAGAAGTGGATGGTTCAAGTTAGTAATAATAAGGATCGATTAGTTCATGAAGGTTCCAAGTAAATTCTTGACATAATCTCTGAAAAAACCGTAAATCCATCATCACAATAAAATAGATTATAATTATTCTTGTTATAACCACCTTTTAGGATTATAGAATATTATTTTAATAAATCCTCCAAATATTGTGTTTTATTTAAGAACTAAAGTGAATCATGTTTATATAAGCGGTTAGTGGGAGCGCTATTGTTTTTTTAAATAAATGTGTAGATAACATATAGAAAAATATTATTAGACTTACAATTAATTCATACTATGTATAATTTATCCATTAATGACTTAAAATAATAAACAAAAATCAAAAAATGTGATCTATAGACTCAACCCAATGTGATTTTTTAAATCTAGTCATATTATATCATTTGATAAGGTATTGAAAATAAAAAAATTTGAACAATTCAAGATTGAATTTTTTTTATATGTCACTTGGCATGAAATGTCTCTTAGTTCATGTGTGAAGGCACGATAGAAGATTATTATGTTGAATAGAATTATATATATTTCTAAGATTATATTAGAAATTTATCTCATAATCTATGATATGTGCTAAGGTTTTATATTTATTCTATATAGATCATAGAGGGTGTATATGAAATAGAACAAGGAAAATTTTATATAAATGTAGTTATAACTATCTAAAAGTACATGAGAATGTATAAATGGATGAGTTCTTGGTAGTTGGAGAAATGGAAATACTAGTTTCCTAGGGGATACAAAACTACCTTTCTTTCATATCAATTTGATCTCAAATTATGGGTAGGCTATGGTAATATGTTAGGAAAACTGATTATATCCAATAGATTATATATATATATATATTTATATATATTTAGTATCTTTATGATTATAATGCATCTTCACATGCATTAAATAATTTTTGTTTCTATGTTATGGTTTTACCCAAAATTTCATGTCACAATATAGAGAAAATGTTAAATACTTGATTAGATAACCTCTTGATGGATTTTTTAAAGGGATAAAGTTACATTAAAAAATGCACAAGAACATGGAATTCCCAATAGTTATAGTAATATATTAGTAAAACAAATTATCATATGAGGTTAGCTAGTATATTAGTAGTTGGGTTAAGTGAAATTGGGAGTATGTTGGATATAATTCCATATATTGAACTGATTTTTTACTTTCAATTACCTATATATTAAAATATATGAATATTATTATGAGTATTCTTCTACATAACATTATTTTGATAATTCCATTGGGGAATTTATCACATCAAAAGGTTATAGGAGTTCACTATTATAATAAGAGGAACTTAGATTGTCATTATAATACCCTGAAATATATATCATATTACCTAGATAACATCTATTTGATTTTACATTAATGATGTTTAGACAATCTTGTGTTATATGGTCAAAACTGGATGAGGTTTCAGCCCATGAAGTTTCTCACTTGGTAATATCAAATATGGTATATTAATAAAACAATCCATCCAATATAAAATCTAAATTTTGTATGTTTCATTAAATATTCCAATCGTTAGATGTAAATAGTGGTCCATAGACTTGAGGTTATTATTTATGTATATCATGAATCATGTACTTTTATGTATCAATTAAAATCATGTTTTCACTTATAGTGAAATAGTATATATTTGGTTCATCAGATGTGATATGAAATTAATGGATAATATAAGAAATGATTTGTATCTGATAATAAAGTAAGATAATCTCTCGTGACCTTTGATTGAAATAGAACTGTCTGATGAAATTCACATCTATAGTGTCTCATTGATGAGTTTATTTCAAATATTCAAAGAGAAATATGTCAAGCATATAAGTTGATCACCCAAGTATACAACTTTATTGATGAGATATTGAGGAAAAGGAATTATATTTTTCAATATGCAATCATTTGTGGATATTTTAGTTACAAAATTAACTTTTTTTTATTTGGGTTCCTTTACATATTTTTAGATATTAATACAAGACTATAGTCCATCTCACATAATACCACTAAGAAAGAGGCATATAAGTTCACACAATAACTTTATTTTGAATCATAGTTAAATTCTATTTGAATTTAATAGTTATAATTAATAATATTCTCCAAACTGAGGAATAATTATTATTTAATTTTTTTTTGCATAGATTCCATCACCAATTATTAGAAATAATATGAGTAGAATATTAAATAAATATTTTTATCCAAAGAGAAATATATACTATTTACTTATCTATTATTTATTATTTTCAATGTTATAAATAATTATTTATTAAATATGTACTCATTTATTTATAAATATATTGAAATATTATTCATCATTTAGTGAATGTGATCGTTATTTATTTAAATAAATATTTATTATTCAAGGTTTGGTAAATGTCTAAGAGGATTGATGGGTCAAGTTAAGGGTCTGAATGAATTAATATATTTTATTACCCTAAATTTAATAAATTTGTATTTATTTATATTATAAATGATATTTTAATATCTTTGAGTTAGTGCATGTCATGAGAATATAATATTATTATTTTTATTATAATTATAATTAGATATGATGTTTACTTAAGATATAGAATTAAGTTAAGGGACCATGTGTTAATATGAATTATCTAACCCTAAGTATATAACCTAACTTATATCGCTTTTAAGGTTTTCAGAATGGTTATGAACAAAAATATTCTATCAATGGAAATCTATCAAGTCCAAGAAGAACTCTTCCAAGAACTTTGTCAAGAAAATTAAGTGGTCGTCCTCTTCCCACTATAGACTGAGAGAACAAAGGAAAGAAACATTCCCGAATGAAAGGATTCTTATTATGATTAACACTGAATGGAACAAGATAATTGGTACCTCTACTCTACTGCTCAGAGTTCTATTGGCGAAATTACAAGATTTGTAGGGTCAGTATAGAAACCACTGGATAACTTTTACATTATATTCTTCATAAAAATGAGGAGACTATGATAGGGGCCACAAAATTTATAAACAAATAATGAATACTAAAAGTGGGATAATTATTGAATATAAATTACCTATAAGTTATATCTGAAAATATTCCCTTTATGAATACTCTGGGGTTTATTTTTCTAGTTTTGAGAATTTTATCTGAAGAAAATGCAATAAATATTATTGATCATGGGCCAAAACACTTCTTGATGAACCTAAAAACCAACACTTACCCGTGTAATGGATGATTTTTATGGCCCATGGATACAACATGGATGAATAATGTATTTTAAATTCCACTTTTTTATTGACATCAAACCTATATGAGGAATAAGAAAGATAAAAAACACTTTAGGGAAAGGTACATGCTCGCTTAATTTATAAAATTCCATGGTTTCATGTATCTTTGCATCTATAAGGGCTGTTCTTCGTTATGGAGTTTTATATTATTTATATATTAAATTAGGTCCAATAGATCTTTTGAAACCCATTATAAAAAATCAACTGAAATTTGGATTGTTACAACAATTATCATGATGTGTTCTTGGGGTGTGTTTGATTTGGTCTTGGGGAAAAGTTCTACAATGTGGGATATGAGTCATTATGATGTCATCTAAGGGGACAAAGTGATGTGGACCTAGGGTCTAGCATAATAATGTGGCACAAGGGCCAATGCGATGTTGGATAGGGGTATTTCCATGATTTTATCAAAGAAGTATTTGTAATATAGTTCAAGTTCTAATTCAATATTGGCCAAGGGGTTAGTATAATGATGTGATGGAGGGGTAGTGTGATGTGGGCTAGGGGGAAAATTCAATTATGTTCTCTAGATCACTATTAGAAAATGGGTCTATACCCACACACATATATCAATGCTTTACAAAAACTGTTGGGATAGATATGATATCCCTACAGTTTTAAAGAAATTGTAGGTATACCATCCCTTGATTCTAATTCTGGTGTACTTATCCTCATGTGTCAATCCCAAACAAACCCTCATCTCTCCCGCAAACCCTCTTCTCCCTCGATTATCCACCATGCTCATCCACAGCATGAACCCTATCCTCTACCTCACCAATCCTATTCTCCCTCGATTCTTCTTTCATCTATCATGCTCATCCCACTGAAAGATGAAACCCTGTTTCAATGCTCCGCTTCCTTTCGGTTTCATCGTTCCATATCTGGCATCCATCCTCCCCATTAAATCTCAAATCCTTAGTGTTTTGGCTCCCCAAGGATTGGTCTCTAATTCCTTTTCCATATTTCCCTGTGGGTTTATCCTTCCTTATTAACAATATTTGTTTGTTTGATCCCTAGTTTAAGGATATGACTCAATTTTTGTGTTTCATTGAGTGTTTAGGGTTCTTAGAAGTTTCTTATTGGTTGTTTGAACATCTACCATCATATGTGATTCATTCTGGATCATGTGTTGTTGATTCAAGTTAGGTTATCCCACACCCTAACATTTAATTTTGAAACTATTTATTCATTTTTATTTTGAACTTTGTTTTAATTATTAATGTATAGTTTCAATTAATGTTATTTGATTTACATGGAAAAAAGACGTATTTCTCTTATATTAATTTAAAAGAGATAGGTTTTACTATTTTGAGGGCCAGTCTAAATTTGATTTTATGTGATTGGTAACATGGTGTGTTTATAGGATTTCTCAAATGGACATTGAAATAGTATTTGAAATTTACAAATATGTTTAGGCATTAATAATTATTTCCCAAATATATCACTTGGAATTTCATGTCATACATGAAATTCAATCGATTATAAAAATATTGCAAGAATTGTTTTTAATAAAATGTAAGGGTTTTAAATGGTTTTACCCTATTTAGGTGATAAATTAAATTAAAGGGTGATGTTTGAAACCATGGAGGTTTGGGATAAATGTTCATTTCACAATTTAATTTTGATAATCAGGGTATTTTTGAAAAGGCTATCAATATGTTTTGAAATGTTTGGTTTTTAAGATATTTTTGAAATGAGATTTTAAAATATTTAAAGAGACGGGGGAAGCAACTTAGAATAATGACTATTATGTTTTTAATGGAATGTTTTTTTACATTAAGTGATTTTATGAAGTGCATGAGGCCATCATTAAACCCATGTGACTGTTGTACCCTTTTCTTATTTTTCCATGGTATCTGTACATATGATGAGATAATAGGGGTTTTGAACTTTGATTTTATAATTAGTTTCTATAACTGTAACCACTTCTTTATTTTTTATAGTTTTTATTTTTAAACACTGTAATTTCAATCATTATGTATATTTATAATTTGAAATCTTTTTATTGTATGTTAATTTATATACATTTTATTATTTTCTAGGATTCATGATATTTTGTTTTGTCACATTTTCACAAAAAAATCAATGTCTTTATACATTAAAAAAACTCACTGTCAGCATCATCAAGTGAATCTTTTAACAAAAAGAATATCTACCCATAGTTTTTTCATAACTACCATACTCACTTGAAGGTTTTATATTTTTTCAATGAATGCATAATTTAATTATACTTTTATACACTTTCATTTAATAATTTAAATTATTATACACTATCATTTTTTAAATGTATAAGGTTAAAAAATGTCATTTAATATTGTCTACTGTTATAAACTATCATTTTTTTAATGTCTACTATTATACAGTATCATTTAATACTTTCTATTGTTATACACTGTCATTTAATACTCTATAATATTATAAAATACCAATTTAATGAATTTTCTACTCTTATACACTATAATGTTTTTAAATACTTGGTGATTTTAAAATTAATTAATTTCAATGGAGGACTTTCCCATTTATTTTTATAGATGTGATGGCTAATAAATCATAGACATTAATTTTTTTAATACTTCATTGATTTATTATATATCCCATCTACTGAAATATACATGAATAAATGCGCATGTCATTCATCTTTTATTAATTTAATATACTATTTTATCTTACTAAAAAGTATTGGAATATACCCAAATTTGGGTATCTACCCAAGTACTTTCTCTTACAAATACATATTTCAAATTACAAACCCAATTTAAAAAAAATGAATGATTGTTTTGTTTCTCTTAATATATTTTTTATTTACATTAAAATTTATTTAGAAAGGAAATTTTGATATGATTTCTAAGTTTTAAAATATATTTTCCTTATTTTATGTTTAGAAAATGATTTATTAGTATACTCTTAATCTGATTTCTATATAGCCTACAATTTCATCTTATTATTTTTGGATGTTTTGGTATCATTAAGTCAATTTTTTCAATAGGATTTTTATAGGTGATGTTTTTTATATAATCCTCTTCATAAGTTTTTTAATTTTATAGACACCATGTTATTTGGTGATCCTATTTTTTTCAATGATAAAATGCTTGAAGGAGTAGTTTTTTCTTCAGTATGTGTTTTCTTTATGATGGATCAACTTCTACGATATTTTTGGTTTCCTCCGCACTGTTCATTTCATTTTCGATCACTACAATTGAATGTATATACTCACCAATTATTGAAGTTTTCAGTCACACATCCATTAAATAGGATCATCGCCCTCTTGGCCTAAATTAATGTATTTTATTTTCCCTAATCATTATTATTTGGATTGTCTACTGATTGTTAAGAAACTCCTTTTTTTCAATTTTTATACAGGCTCACAAATTTCTATCAAACCTTTTGGCCCTATCCCAGAATCAGGTTTTTTGGAAAAACATAAAATTCTCCATAGGTTTGGGGTATGTTTTTTTAATTCAATTCTTTTACAATTTTTAAATTTAGGGGTTTTGGGGTTTTCAGGTTTCAATGTTTCTCTAGAGTATTTTGGACCTTATTGTGGGGGTATCGGGCTGTCGTTGTCAAAGGTGACTTTTACATGTATGAATAGGTAGGAAAATACCTACATATGTTCCTCCAAATATATATATTCACTCATGGGGATATGAATATAAATATATGGGGACTAGGTGTGCTTACGTATATATATGAAAAATGCATAAATGTGTAGGGTAAATGGGTATATGCAAGTATAAGCACATATTTAAGGATTCCCTTGTACATATTTTCCCATGATGATATGTACATAGGGGATAGGTGTCCACATATATATGAAAAAGTACATATGAATGGAATCAGTAATGTTAATATTCATGTTATCATCTTCATACGCAAAGCACCTTGAGTTTGAGGTAGGTTCCATTATGAATTGGCCATTAAATTTAAAGAATCGTTGATTAATTTTATTTCACACCATGTTTTTATATTAAATAATGATATAGATTTATTAGAATAATTATTTTATGTGAAATGAAGTGTTTACCAAATTGAATCAAATATAATCAACCTAACCTAATCTAAATAAAAACAAACCAACATAAACACATTAAAACTAAATTGAATGAAATATGTCATATTATATGTAAGAAAAATCAAAATAATCAGAATTATATTAACCTATAATGATTAAAACTAAATATTCTTAACTGAATCTAGAATTAATTAAAATTTCCTATACCGAACAAATAAATTAAAAGTAACTAGATATAAAAAATTATATCATGTTATACCAAATAGAATCATACATAATCAATATAATTTTGTAATAACTCTCATAGCCTGACTCAATTAGGATTTCATCAAATATAACAAACCAAGATGAACCATAAGAATCCAAACCAAATAATATTATGATGAGTAAACCAAAAATGAGTTGAAAAAAATATAGTAGCACAATACAACCCCAAAAATGGATAAAATAAAACCAATTAAAAATATAATGAAGCATTTTAAAAAAACATTCACAAACTAATTGAACGTTACTGGTATAAATTTAAATCATATCAGCCAAAATTGATCTAAAATGAACAAAATAAAGAAAATATAATTCAAATAGATAAAATTTGAATGAAACTAAATTGGACCAAGTCAAACATATCTAACTTAAACTAATATGATATTTAAATTGACAGATAAAATTAGACTAAATATAGTAAATTCAAACCTATATGACTGCCACTAACATGAACTAAATTGTACTAAAACAATCTGATATGAACCAAATATAATCAAATAGAATCAATTATATCATAAATGAATGAAATTTTCTATGATAATATAAACAAAATCAAGACAAAATAAATATAATGAAAATATCCCAAATAAACTTGTAATGAACAAAACCAAACAAAGATGAAAATTGAGTGAAACTGATTATATACATTAATAGTAAGAGTAACTATTAATTAATAGAAATGTACTATTTTTCATTATTATTTTGAAACTTGCATTTATTTCATATTTCTTTCAAGAACATGATTTAACCCATGGGGTGTTGTGGTTATTATATGTTGGGTGGTGACCTGTATAGTCACAATAGACTGGTATGTTATAGTTTAGTTTTTATTTTATTTTCTATATCTCATCAACCACTTACGCCTTTTACCGCTTTCTATGGATAGAGGGTAGTTATATTCTGAGAAGGGGTTTACAAGGGAACTAGATGTGGAAACATAGATTTCTTTGTAGGGGAGGGGATAGAGTAGTGGAGGTATTAACTATTGTGTTTCATTTTTGTCTACATGTATACCACATTTCGACTATTTATTTTTGTTTTCTTTGGCATGGACATCTGCCATATGGATAGTTCATGATAAAATTTTATTTTTTTTCCCACTTCTTTTTTAATTAATTTTTTGTGGGTGAAATTGTTCGAATGTGGTGATTCCTTGATACCCGAACACTTTTTCCATCCCATGGGTGATGCCCATCCACCTTAATCCATCCTAATCATTCCTATATTAGTGTCCAACAATGTCATTACTATGTTTGAACCATGGGAGGGCCTAGCAAAAAGGGAATAATTGGGAAGGTATTGGGAATATCATCATAATTCTATTGAGAATGACCATAAAATAATAATTATTTTAGAATGTCATTCGGGCATACAAGATAAACTCGGAGGAAGTGAGGAAAGATTATAGAGATTCATCAAAAAAACTATTGACCAAATCAAAAAAAAACTCAATTAAATTTCACAAGGATGGATACAACAATTGACTAACTCTCCCAAAACACCCAAACCTGTATAAATAGTTTCAAAGATCAAGTGGGGCTACTTTCAAGAATAAATAGTGAAAGGGAGAAAAAAATAACTCCATCAAAAACTAAAATCCACCAAATTTATTATGGCCTGGTCGTCACATTAAAAAATTTCCATAATATATAAGAGAGTAGTTTTACCATAGAAGTAGTAGAGGATGAAATTGAAACATATGATATAATACATCCAACTAATTGAAACAATGTTTTTATATAATGATATTATCAATATCAATCTATATAAAAAGTAAAGGTATTGACCAAACTAAAATATATTGATTTCACTAATTATTCATTACTGGATAATATTTGTTTTAAAGAATAAAATATTTATAAATGCACGGGTGAAATGATAGTATGTATTTAATAATGTCAATAGTGGACATAAGAATGAGTGGAAAATATATCTCCACAAAATAATTCCAACTAAGGAATAAATTCCTTAAAAACAACCTTCTTACAGCTGTAAAAAATTTGGAGAGCATGCATACAAAAAATAAGGCCTATACAAAATAGGTGGTACTATTATAGGTTTGGTTATAGGGAATTAGATTTATAAAATAATAAATCAACACTTAAAATTTAATTAAATCCTATAATATATGGGAATAGTCCTTAGATGATGTGACAATAAATTATAAAGAAGAAATATTCAATGAATTATAATATTCCATTTATAAATAAATTGTTTTATTTCATGTTAAAATTATGAGATTAGTGCTGCAATGGTGGTCATTTCCAAGAATAATATACATACGGACTCATTAGATATCTCTCAAATTACATGAATTATCAAGGAACGTAATTTATATAGAGTATGTTTAGAAATATTGGTGAATGTATCATTTATGAAATACGTTTTTTAACAAGTTGTAACATGAATTGGTCTCCCAATTCATGCCCAAAATAAATTTATTAATGAATATAAAGTTATAATACATGCATGAGGTGTAACAAGCTTACACTATCAGGTAATTGAGGGAGATACATGTTAATATATAAGAATACACATCATAAAGTTTACATTTAATCTTACTTTCCCGAAACATCTTTCTATCTACCTAGAAATCACCTCATCCTGAAAATTTAGCAACTCTAGAAGAAAACAAATAGCTCTAGAGAAAAAATCAGCAACTTCCAAGAGACACATGAACAAGGGTGCTCTGATTGTATTGAATTTCCTGTTTTGGCTATATTCTTCCAGTGATCTAGAATTATCAAAAAAACAATGGAAAATTCTCTCCTTAAATCCTGTATGCCTTTTTTACAAGACTTTATGACTATTTTAAACTATAAATCCCATCAAGTATAGTACATCATCCTAGAAAAACACTAGGAAAACACATCAGGTATTTTATATGTCTGAACATCGCTCTTATATTAGAAACAACACAAAGAGAAAAGCTTGCTTTCTATTGTAATACTTTTTACATAATAGTAACACCATGTTACAAATACTTTATGAGTATGGTGTTCCAAAAAAATAATATTTGAAAAAACCATTCCCAAGAAGATCAAGAAGAATATAACCAAGGATTTTTATACAATTGAATGAAGATTCTATTATAATGGTATTTACACTAGTAGACTGAACATGTGAAGTTACTTAGTCAGGATCCTAGTATCACTGAGAGGGGGAGGGGTGAATTAGTGATATCTTTTTCTTTTATGTTTCTATTTTTGAAAAAACCTTCACCTACTGTTAAAGAGCTATTTCCCTACTAAACACACACAACCACAGGAACACAATATTTTCAAGGTTCACTACTCAACAAGAGAAGCTATGTCCTTGGTATGGTACGAAAACAATCTAGTGCCACACAATCCACTAGAAAACAATACTTTAAGGTGTAATAAAACAAGTAGGATATACCCTTTCACTCGTGTATCACTTGGAAAACAATACTCATGTGTGTGTGCACCTCTTAGCACAAATAGGCAATTACTGTATTTCGGTGCTTCTTTACAATTGAACAGGTGTATCCTTTGTAGTAAAAATATTCACTTTCTTATTATCTTACACACAACTGAATATGTGTGAAGAACCCAAATCTTTCACGCACACTTTTAGGTTTCTTTCACGAAACTTTTATGCCACAAGCACAATATTTTACTTTTTTGGTGAATCACCTCTTGCGCGTAACTTCAATCTTTCTCGAAACTCTCTTTTTGGGTGCAACTCTATTTCTTTTACACAATCCTCTTTACTTAAAATTATTGTTCACCTTAAATATTGGGATTTATCTAAGTTTTGATCATAACAAATGTGAGCGGGTCACCTCTTATTTATAGACCTTATCGACCCCCACACGCAAAAACACTAATGTGTCATGCAAAATCCTGACGCGTCGCAAAAAACCCTATTTGACTTCACATTGGGTGTGTAAGTCTCTTTCATACCAACCACATATTTCGTGCACTTCTGGAATATTTTGTAAACTTTAATCTTTTTCCATTTTTTTATGTTTGGACCTTGAATCATGCCTTACGCACAATATTATAAACTCCCTTCAATCTTGCCTGCAAAAACCTATCTTTCACGCAAGCCTCTCCTTTTCTAGAGTTTGATGTTCAGATCATGTAACTCCACTTACGCACAACATACCAAGTAATATTCAAACTTGTTTGTTTCATCCTTTTCCAAAAACACATTTCTCCATCTCCTGATTTTCATCACCAAAAATTGGGCAAACACTGGGATATGGTGCCACCTTAAAATATTTTTCGGCAAGAACACCAATGCTGCTTCATTATTATCTATCATATTCAACAAACAAATTCATTCATCATGGATCATATCTATCATGATATATATTATTTGATTGAACACATGTAGCATCGTCATATTTTCAACGGGAAGTACTGCAACTTCCCTATCTTCCAACAACATCATTCTTTCCAATTAAAACTGAATATGACTTACATTATCTTTTCTCACCCATTCCTTAATAAGGCTTGAATCAAAAGTTATCTAATATTATGATATCTTGGAAATACAAATCAGAAAATAATTGTCTAATTTTCAGCACTTTTAAAAAGTGAAATGATTTATCCTTTTTTTGACAACAAAAGACAACAATCCACTTCTCCTTCCAACATGGTTCCAACAACATGATGAAGAAATAAAGATAGTGTGGAACTTAATAGTATGTGTGTTGGTATGAAAATAGTTCATGATGCCACTAATAGAATGATACCATGAGAGAGATTTCTTCCAAGATCGGTTGATGATGGGTTCACCATTCATGCATTTTCATTCTATATGGATTGAAAATGTGTTACTGTGCAAGGGCCTACTTCCAACTGGATCCAACTATAGATTTACCATACATAAACCCACTTATTATTTGGGAATCATTGATATACATCATGATGACATAATACCACATAGACACACACATAGTAAGAATTAATCACTCATAAATGAAAATTTAACAGAGACCCTCTACACCCGCATATATTCTCCTACATGACCTCCCATTTTTAAAAATAGCTCACCTGATGTACACTAATAAATACTAAAGGTTATCATTTCTACAGTATTGTAGAAAATAATAGCTCTATAGCTATGGCGGGACACAGTAGCGGTGGAAGGGCATTGTAGCAGCGGCAGGTACTGTACGTTATTGTAGCAAGTGGGGGTATTATAGCAGTACTATTCACGGAATGAGCCTTGGGGGAGAAAAATTGGTCCTACATGCTATGTAATGGGCTACATGCCCATTGGGCCTTCGGGAAATGTAATGGGTCTCCTCTACCAACTAAAAAGGAGTTCCTTTTTTTCTTTAATAATAAAATGAGGCTTCGGCCCCAACCATTAAAAAAATAGGGAGAAGAAGTAGGTTGGAGATTTCCTGCTTATGGTCTAGATGAAAAGCTTATAAAATTCCCTAGATAAATCAATCATGTTTTATGGTTTCCATGAAGCCCCCACTGTTATGGTTAACACATGAGCCTAGGAGTCAGATATTCCTCTACAAATTCTCCTTGTGTAAAAAGATATTTGAAGACTAATTCTTTTGATACCATCGTGTATCCATTCTTTGCGAGCATCATTAATGGGTTATCTCTTTCTATAATCTAGAATATAGGAGATCCATCATCTCTAAAATTCCCTCACATGTCTCTTCTCCAAGATATTCCCTCTCTACTGGACATGTCGTTAGCTAACTAATTAGATCTCCCTACTCTAATATAATCCCCTATAGGTTAGTCCCTTCTATGAAATAACCATGAAAATCCATTCTTCTTAAGAATCCCCCATGGATACATCCTATATGTTCTAACTAAGTAGACCAACCTCCCATGAAATTCCACTATATATATCATCCTAATGTAAGGTATATGAGCCCATTTTCCTTACTAATTCCTAAAAACAATGAATTTATTCATCTCAATGCATCTTTTCATGTTATCATCAAAAAAAAAGAGAGACTCATACCTCTATTTTTTCATTCCATTCAAAAACATTATCTTACTAAGATAATCATCTTCAAATGTATTCCATGTATTCATTATTCTATGGTAAAAACCTCAAAGGAGAAAAAACTCCCCTAAAACCACCTTATATACATAATCTTATTATTCAGGGTACCATAGGTATCACCTATGATTTTATATTCTCATCATTATTGCATCCCTATAATTTTCCTTCCATATAGATGTGTGGTTCAGATCATTCTGAACTGTGGTTTTTTTCATGTTTGGAAGTTTGGGAAGAGGTTCATGATGGACCTTCTATAATTTTATGGGAGAATAGGGTACTCCAAAAGTTCTATAAACCATTGGGGGCCTACTTTTCATTATAGGGAGAGGGTATACCAATGGTTCTATATATTGTTGGTATATAGTTATGTTAGACTATATTTATACCATGGTTCTTGAACTGGTGGTATACATTTATGACAATAATTTTCTTAAAACCATAAGTATACAACTTTTCCCGCCAAAAATTACAATATTTTTAATGAACCATTAGAATAGGGTAACTCGAGAAGCCTATAAAAATTATTTTAAAGTAACAATTGGTATAGGGATATACTGACAGCCCACAATCCAACAGTTCCTAGAACTATTAGGATATCATATCCCAATGGTTTTAGGGCCTATAACAATTATTTCACATCATTGGTATAGGGTAAATTTTCAGTAGTTGAGGTCATTAAAATATGGTCTATGGGTATCATTGTGACATGATCTAGGGGAATAATATTATCACATAGGATATGTTCAAGAACAATTGTGTCTCAATGGAAAAGACCTATTGTGGGGTATGGAAAGTGGTATTTTGTGGGATAGGGTCTGATATATATTAGTTAATAGTACTAAATTCTTGATTCATTGGACATACTAGCATGGGTAAATGTAAGTGTGGTTTGAGATTTGGGTTTCTAGGAATGAACATGGTGGAATAACATTGGATGTTTTATTTCTATTTATTTTCATCAAATAATTATTTTTTTATTATTGTACAATATGCATCATACATTGTATTTTTTCTTACAAAGAGATCATGAAACATATACATGTATTCATGTTGATAGTAGTAACTATTTATGGTCTCTTGGTGATTTCTTAAAATAAAAGTTCTCAAACCCTACATGTAAACCTCAAAATGTAATAATTTCATAATGTATCATCATGATAGTTGGAATGGTTTTCAGGATAGGATCAAGGGTGCATTTTTTTACAGACTAATGTTGGAGTTGGCATCTAGGAGGGGACTTCTTGTGATATTAGGAGGGTCAAAAATAAAATAGTTTCATTATTTATTTATTTTGTATTATCAGTGGCCCATATATTCTAATTCTCATATGAGTAATACAAGTGACTTAATTTTTATTTACTCAGTTAAAATGTGTTATATTTTGGTAAAGGTTGTTTATTTATTAGTTATTCCTTAGTTTATATTGGAATACCATATAGATAAATCACGCCCATTGATTTATACATACCATCGGTGAAACTCAACAACATTTGATGATCAAAAGTTTTGTCCAAGGTCTTATGTAGGTCATTTATCAATCTATGCGCTAGGCATCGAGTCACAGGCCATTTCACTCACTATGTCAAGCATCCTTAGAGTGTCTAATTCCATCATATAATCTATATCCATGTGTCATCATGATCATCACTCTAGGAATAAGAAGGATTATCTAGGTAAAAGCATGAAAAAACAATAAATTATGTAATTAATAATATATTAAAAAATCATTAATAATAAGAAATTAATAAGTAATAATTAGTAATATAATTTATGATTAATAATTATTACTAGTTTATAATTAATTAATAGTTAATAATATAATTAATAATTATTAAAAATAAATTATTTAATTAATTATTAATGATAAATAATAATTCATAATTATGAAATAATAATTAATAATATAAAATTAATAATGTAATTAAAAAATAATATTAAAATTAACAATAAAATAATTACCAATAATAATATAATTTAGAATTTAATTATTAATTACTAATATAAATAATAATTTATAATTAATTAAAATTATAAATAATAATAAATATTTTAATTAGTAATATAACTAATAATTAAAGAGAACCAATAACAAAAACATAATAATTAGTAATTAATAATTAATATTATTATTTATTTATTTATGGTTTTAGAGGTTATAATAAATGAAACAACACACACCCCTGGACTAGAAATGACATATCACACCCACTCCAAGGTTTGACCCACTCTATAGCTATCTCATTATAATTTTGAATTCCCAAATGCCCCTTCATCCTAATCCTTTAGTTGTTGTTGATTTTGTGATCATTGTGGTTCTTTATGATTTGTTCTTTAAGAATATCAAAGGTAAGATTTCTATAAAGCTGAATATTTTTGTTTCTTGGGATTCTATTAAGTTCAGAACTAGAAATGAAATGTACACTTCTGAGTACTTTATCAATCAATAAAACTCTATCCTAAGGTAAAATGACACTTTGAAGAAAGTGGGTTTTATGGACCTCTGGTAGAATGTGAAACTAATTACCTATGCCATATTAGTTACAGTCACCCTTATCTAAATGATTATGAAGGCATGGGTCTATGGTGGACTCAATGTATTTGTTTATTGTATCCCCTATAATAGATCAAGAATTATTGTGTGACTATTTCCATGTCATCTAGAATATATCTTTTATTGGAGTCTGGTATGATTCTAATATTCTCACATAGAAATTTACATGGAAAGGTGACACTACATTTTTTGAAGGAATTCATGGTATTTTTTTATACATATTTATGGAATATAAACACTCTAGTATTTAACACTTACCTCTCTATGATAATGAGAATAGTTTGAAGCTTACAGATTATTGGAAATGACATTTTTATTTTCAGGGATTTTATTATTATAGAATTATATCCATTTGTAGTGAATTCTTAGGTATAGTTTTCTTATATTTGGATTTTAAGTATAATTCATGGAGTTATGAGTTTGTGAACATGAAACATGTGTGTATTAGTATTTAAGACCAGGATCATATTTTCAAACCCATGAATGTGAAGAATTATATCACTTGTATTTAGATTTTTATTCGAGGTTTGATTTGGTTCTTCTATCATCATCAAATTTTATGAGAATTTTCTTTATAGTCAGAGTCCATATTAAAATTTATATGGAAATAAAGAGGTAAAGGTATGGTCATTTTTGACACATGTTAATGAAGATAGAATGTAGTCACCTCTCATTATAACAGTTGTTTTAACTATTAACAATTATATATTTTATTTGAATACGAATTATGAAAAGTGTCTTAATTTTTTTATGGAATATAAAAATATATTTAAATACTATGATAAACGTTATAAAAGATTCGTTTTAAATTATTGTAATATTAAGGTTAATTCTTTTGAAAAAATCAATAAATAGAATTACCAAGATAATGTGGGTGGGATGACGCATGAAAATTAGATTGAACAGGGGCCACATGATCATGCATGAGACTCACATGAAACTATTACCTCTTGAGAAAGATATCAAAACTAGAATTGTATTATTCAAAATCAAGAATGTGGTGAATTGAGAGATCATTAACTAAATATTTTTGAAAGGGAAATGCGACAACATGAATTAGGTTCAAATTTTATTGTGACCACCAATGATAGAAACTAATTTGTAGTTTTTTGTTAATAGGGATGATAATTACTCTGTCCATTATGAGATGTGGTCTTTAGGGAGTGAAAAATAATTTTATTCTTATGAGATCTATGAAGAATAATGCTTGAATTATACTATAAGTAATGGTAGGAATATTATAAAGGGGAACTATCTTATTCATATAAATAAATTCAGGAAACATAATTCTATAGGAGAACCTCATACCCTATCAATTTAAAAGGCTAGATCTAGGGATTTCAAAAACAATCTACTTTAGTTTTTAAGGAAATCCTAGGAATTAATCCATATCTTTTCCTGACATGGGAGTACAGGATCAAGGACATGAGTCTTATGGATATAATTAGTAATGATCTTAAGATATGAAATCAATATAGTAAATGTAAGACACTATTTACCACCTCTATTTTCAATTAAGTTGCATCTTATTATCCTCGGATTCATGGTTCAAGCATGGTTATAAACAAGGTTAGAGAATTTTAGAATATTGGATATACAATAATCTCACTTGATACTCCTATTATTATTGATTTAGGGAGGGAATATTATACTAGATGAATCAAATAAAGGTGCCCCATTATATCTGGAACATGGTGGTGCACTTTTCAATATTTTTTTTTTATTCTGGTTCTTCAAAGAAATAGGACCATATAGTGGTCTCCCTAGAGCTAATTGAAGAGAGTAACCAACATCCAGGGGATGCCTATATTTTAGCTGGGGTTATAAAAAATACTTTGATGTTGTAGAATCATATATTATGGATGTGGTTCTTAGTAGTGGTAAAGGTTCATATAACCTCTTTATTATTATAGACTACCTTAATGCATCTAGAAATAGTTAATTTCACCTTGAATAAGTTAATAAGGATTAAGATAATTCCATTTTTTTAATATGGATTGATGAGGTCTATGGATGGTTGTCTTTAGTTAAGGGAATACAAGCAGGAATTAGTTGTTCAGAATGGTGTAGGCAGTGATGTACCTAATTCTTCTCCAACCATATATGAACATACAAGAGGGGGGATTATAAAAAGGATGTGAAAACTATTTTAATGGACACTATAGTGTAGAATTGTTTTTTTGATAAGCCTACTAGGGGTCAAATATCATCCTCAAAGGAAGAGTCTATAAGATCCCCATATAAGGAATCATCAAAGGAAGAAGTTAAAAATCTATCATGTTTGGAAACCCAAAACAAATGGTGGGAAACCCTTAATTAGAGAAGGGTCCATAGACCATGTTTTCTGGGTTCTCCCTAAAACAATGAAAATAGGACTCAATTTTCTTTTTATTTTTGGTATTTTTATTAGTTGTAATATTTTTTCACTTCATTTTTTAATGTATTATGGTGTACTTGATTGCCTATTGGTCAGTTAAAAAATCAGGTTTCTATTGGAATATATGAATAATATGAGATGTACATGATGAAGAGAATCATTTTTAATTAAATTAATATGTATATTAATTAATAGAAACATTGTAACTAATAATATAGGATCTTTTAACATTTAATTGATAATTAATTTATTTGAATAAAGAAACACCTTTTATTGAATTTCTTTCTTATTTATTGATTATCAAATGAAGACCACTTATAATACCATCATTGATTTAGATTAATCAAGGTTATATTACCTCTATAATCAATCCACATTTGTTTTATGAACTTCTAATAATTTTTATCTAATCTTCCATATACTGGGGAATATGGTTCTAACACTTGAAATTATTTTTCATGATTATTATTGAATCATTCTGGTGGAGGAGGGGAACTATTATGAGTTCTTTAGAATATGAATAGTGTAGAAAACGTTTTTAAGGTCACCATTCTTTACGTCGGTTATATATAACCGATGTGAAAATCTGTGATATGTGGTTTTTTTATGGAGGTTATTTTATAACCGACATAAAAAATACTGAGAGTAAATTTTTTACGTCGGTTATTTTAATAACCGACATAAAACATCTTGTGCGTTGGTTTTTTTCATCGGTTAATTTATAACCGACGTAAAAAACCAACACGTGGTATTTTTTACATCAGTTACAAAATAACCGATGTAAAAATGAGGAATCTAATGACTTTTTACATCATTTATTTCATAACTGACATAAAAAAGTGGCAGATGAGTTGTTTTTGACATCGGTTATTTGATAACCGACGTAAAAACCCAACCCGTAGAATTTTTTATGTTGGTCATATTATAACCGACGTAAAAAACCAACACACGGTAGTTTTTAAATCAATTATAAAATAACCGATGTAAAAACTGTGGTTTCTAATTTGTTTTTTACGTCGGTTATAGAATAACCGACGTAAAAAACAAACACGCCACTTTTTTTACGTCGGTTATAAAATAACCAACATAAAAAAAGCGGTATCTGATACATTTATAACATCGGTTATTATAATAACCGACGTTATAAATGTAATAAAATAGTTTATAACATCGGTTATTAAATAACCGATGTTATAAAACATCTAAAAAATTTATCATGCCCCATGGATTGTCTTTTCAGATTTTTCGATCGACAGACCTGCAACTCGTCTCTCTCGCGTGGAAAACCTAGAATCGACTCTTTGATCTCCTTTCATTAAACTCGTTTTTCCATCATCATTTATCATCTTTACCCTCCTCGGATCTATCATCTCCACTCACAATACTTAGGTAAGCCTCCCATGACTTTATTTCATTCATTTTTTTTTCGGAGAGTCTATATTTACGTCTTGCGATTTTTTTTGTTTAAACTACGTAATATTCTTTGATTTAGAACCCTCTTACTTCGTTTTTCCATCATCATCTTATTTATTATCACCAGATCTATTAGATCGACTCAAAATATTCAAGTAAGCCTCACCTACTTCTATTTCGTTTGTTTTTGTTTCGTGGATGCCCTACATTTATGGTAATATTTGTTATAATTGACAACTAATGATCTCATTCACCTATATTACTGCAATTTATATCTAAACCATTGTGATACACCCATTCTGTGTACCATTGTGATTTATTTTATAAGTATATATGGTTTTTCATGGTGGAATGTTTGTTTTGGATCCTTGGTTTTTTCTATTTTGGGTATCACTTTTTGTTGTTCCATAAACTATTTACGTCGCTTATTATCGTGGACTATTTTAAGTCTTCATATGCTATTAAAACCTGATTTATTGAACAATGGAGCATTTTAGACTAGTAGAAGATACAGTTCATGGTTCTCATTTTGAATAATGTCATGATACCAAAACTAGTAGCTTGAGGTTAAAATTCCTAGATATTCCAAAACTAGTAGCTTGAAGAATAAATCCCATGGTTCTGGGGGGCTGTCCAGAGGGCTGAGGGTTGTCTAGGGGGTTGGGGGTTGTCTAGAGGGTTGGGGGTTGTCCAGGGTGTCAATGGATGTGGGGGAAGTCCAAGGGTGTGGGGGGGTGGTTCCAAGGGGGTGGGGGTGTCGAAGGGGTTGGGGCTGTCCAAGGGGGTGGGTGGAGGCTGTCCAACGGTGCGGGGGCATGTCTAGAGGGTTTGGGGGGGTTTTCGGGGGGTGGGTGCTCTCCAGAGGGTTGGGATATCCAAGGGGTTATGGGTGGGGGTGGTTTCCAGGAGGGGAGGGGTGTCCAAGGGGGTGGGGGTGCTTTCTAGAGGAGTGGGGCTATCCAGGGGGTGGGGGGATATCCAGAGGGTTGGGGGCTGTCCAAGGGGGTGGTGGTGTCCAGGGGGTGTCCAAGGGGGTGGGGGTGTTCAGAGGGTTTGAGGGGTTGTATAGAGGGTTGGGGTGTCTAGGGTGTCCATGGAGGTGGGGGGCAGTCCAAGGGTGTGTGGGGGGGGGTCCAAGGGTGGTGGGGGTGTCTAAGGGGGTGGGGGCTGTCCAGAGGGTTTAGGGGTTGTCCGGGGGATTTTGAGAGGGTTGGGGTGTCCAGGGGGGTGTCCAAGGGGGTAGAAGGTGGGTGGTGGTGTTCAGTAGGGGTGGGGGTCTCCAGGAGGATGGGGTGTCCAAGGGGGTGGGGGTGGTGTCATGATGGGTGGGGGTTGTCCAAGGGTGTGGTGGTGTCCAGGGGTGTCCAAGGGGATGGGGGAGGTTTCTAGGGGGTGGGGGGCTGTCCAAGAGGGTGGTGGTGTCCAGGGGGTGTCCATGGGGGTGGGGGTGGTGTTCAGAGGGTGGGGGTACTGTCCAAGGGGGTGGTGGTGTCCAGGGGTGTCCAAGGGGGTGGGGGGTAAGTGTCAGTTGGGATTGACTATTGCATCGTGGTTTGTCATACTATGACATGATGACTGTATTTTTTCATGAATATTAGTGTTGAAATATGATTCTATTTTATAATATATATTTTGACCAGCCATTGGCTATGAGAAAATTATGGGTTATGGGTGAGACCATGTCGTGGTTTTCAAATATGCATAGTTATCCTGACCACATTGTGTTGTGATGATTAGATTTACATTGTGATTTTCTCCATCTGAGTTTTTATTTTAAATTTGATTTGATTCTCAGGTTTACACCATTTTCACTAATTTTCCATCAACCATTGGAGGCCCCATAGTTTTCTTTGATTCCATGGAATTTAAAACTGTTATATTTAACTATATATTCTTTTTAAAATCATATTCAAGATTTTTTTTAAACATGCATAGATTTGTTTTATATTTCAAAATTGTTTTACATTCAAATTATGATTTTTTCATATAAACATATATTTGTCTTATCTTAAAAAGATGTATAATTTTGATATTTATTATAGGTAAGAATGTGTCGAAGTTGGATTACGGCACATCGATTGAGCAATGAATATGAGGAAGGTGTTGATGCCTTTTTGGAATTTTCTAAACGAAATGTTCTAAGTAGTGACATTTTTTTCGGTTCATGCCTAAAATGTTTGAATATGAAGAAGTTGAAAATTAGAGAGAAAAAAGGTCACATAATTTTTCATGGTTTTAATCCAAGTTACAGCCCTTGGATTTGGCCTGGTGAAACTAGAAGGAATGTCACTGATGATGATTATTTGCAAGATGGTGACGCTGATGGAATTGAAGAAATGATTCACAATATTGCAGCAGAACAAATTGAGATATAACTGACAGTTGCACATCTGTTTGGTGATGCTGAAAAACCATTATATCATGGTTGTACAGATTTTACGGTTTTCTTGGTGGTGTTAAGATTTATTAACCTGAAAGAGAAACATGGATGGAGTGACAGAAGTTTTATAGAGTTACTACAATTGATGAAAGACATTCTTCCAAAAGATAATGATATTCCAGATTCATGTTATAAGGATGAGAAAATATTATGCCTGATGGGATTGGGATATGAGAAAATACATGCCTGTCTAAATGAATGTACGATATATAAGCAGTAATATGAATTTATGTCATAGTGTCCAAAATGTGGGACATCACGGTATAAGGTGAAAGAAAAATCACAGGTTGATGTAGAGATTACAAATATCCCTTCAATGGTATTTTGGTATCTTCCTATAATTCATTGTTTCAAACATTTATTTTCTAATTCACATGATGCAAAAAGGTTAATATGGAATGCTGATGAGTGGTTATGTGATGGAAAAATACGGCATCCAGCTGATTTTCCACAATGGGAGAAAATTGATGATCAGTATCCTACATTTGGAAATGAAATTAGAAATCTCGTACTAGGGTTGTGCACAAATGGAATGAATCCATACTGAACCCTCAGTAGCACAAATAGTTCATGGCCTGTTTTATTGGTAATTTAAAACCACTCTCCTGAAGTCTTATGAAGAGAAAATATGTCATGTTGAGTATAATGATCTCGGGTCCGAAGCAACCTGGCAATGATATTGATGTTTTCTTATCCCTTTTGATTGATGATTTTAAACTTTTATGGGAGGATGGTATTAGGATGTATGATTATTATAAAATGGAATATTTTTAACTGCATGCAGTTCTTTTTTTCACTATAAATGACATCCCAGCATATGGAAATTTTTCTGGATATAGTGTTAAAGGGCATAAATCATATCCAATTTTTGAACAACAGACGTTATATTGTCAATTGAATCATGGGAGGAAAACATTGTACATGGGTCATCAAAAGTTTTTTCCTATAGATCACTCTTATAGAAGACTAAAAAAGGCATTAAATGGCCTACAAGAATTTGATATTTCTCCAAAACCATTATCCTATGATCTGTATTTTGAGAGGGTGAAAAACCTTGATGTCACATTGGGAAAGACTTATAAATCTGTTAATGATAGACATATTTGGAAGAAAAGTTCAATATTGTTTGAGCTACCATATTGGAGATATCATGAAGTTAAACATAATATTAATGTCATGAACATGGAGAAGAATATATGTGATTGTTTGATTGGAACATTGTTAGATATTAAAGGAAAGAAAAAAAGATGGGTTGAATGTAAGATTAGACTTACTATCAATGGGAATACGTTTAGAGTTAGCTCCCACTCCTAATGGAAGATGAACTTTTCTTCCCCGGCTTGTCATACATTATCGAAGAGGGAGAAAATTAGCTTTTGTTAGTGTATTCATGATATCAAAGTGCCTCAAGGTTATTCTTCAAATGTAAAAAAAATTCTCATTGAAGGACTTGAAGTTTATTGGTATGAAATCTCATGATTGTCACGTCATGATGAAACAAATTCTACCAGTTTCATTTCATGGAATATTTCCCATCCGTGTGAGAAAGACTATAATGAAGTTGTGTTATTTTTTCAATTCAATTTGTAATAATTTGATTGATGTGAATGATTTGAACATTTTGGAAAAGGATGAAATTTTTATACTTTGTCAATTGGAAATGCATTTTCCTCAAAATGTTTTTATTATAATGGTTTCATTTAATGATTCATCTGGTTCGAGAAATATATCTTTTTGGACCTATATATCTTCGTTGGATGTATCCTTTTGGAAGGTAAATGAAAATATTGAAGGGGTATGTTAAGAATCCATAGAAACCTGAAGCCTCCATTATTGAAAAGTATATTTCTGATGAGGTTGCAGAGTTTTGTACGAGATACATGGCTACGGTGCAACACATAGATTTGCCTCCATCTCGCCATGAATGAGTTAATAATGAGGGAAAGGGGATTCGTGGATTGAAATTCAAATATCTTTCAGCTAGACAGATGAAGAAGTTAGAATCATACATCTTAAATAACATAGCTGATGCTCAACCGTATATCACATTTCATATTAAGGAGTTGAAACAATGTCATCCAAAGAAGAAAAAAATGTGGATTTTGAATGAGCACAACAAAACATTTTTTTCATGGTTTAAAAAGACCTTTCTTGGTAGATCAGATGTATCAGAGACATTAAAATGGATAGTGGGTGGTCCATGTTTAAATGTGATAACATGGTCCGGTTATGAAATTAATGGCTATAAATTTCATATAAAAGCTCAGGACAACAGAAGTGAAGTTCAGAATAGTGGTGTATTGGTGTTTATAGAAGCAATGAATTTTTTGAGTGCTATAGACAAAAACTCAATAATTGCATCAAGTGCATATTATGGAGTGATTGAAGACATATGGGAGGTGGATTACTTTAAAATTAAAGTTACTATTTTTAACTGTAAATGGTTTATCGGTAACAACAGTGTCAGACACGATGAATATGGAATGACAGTTGTTAATATAAATAGATTAGAAGAGACAACTGATTCTTTTATAATGGAAACACATCCAAAAAAAATTTCTATGTAGTAGATCAATCAGATATGCAGTGGGCTGTTGTTTTTCAAGGGAAAAAACAATATGTTGGTGAGGATGAACTTGATGAAGATTTTGATTTATGTGAGATCCCTACTTCCATGGAAATATTAATAGAACATAATGATGAACATGTTGAAGACATGGTTTCTTCCATAAGGAACGATCATGACGATGGAATTTGGGAAAACAATCCATTTGTACATTCCTAAAATTACAAATAACGTTTGTTTATTTCTTTTTTACATTTATTATTTTCATAAAATGGTAGATATTGCAAGTTTTTTATTTATTAAAACATGTATTAAAACAAAATAAGTATAAGTTTTTGTTTGTTTTATTTTTGTTTAGTTTAATTTATCATGTTTACCATTACATTAATTATATATCTATTGCTTTTTGTTTAGTGAAAATTAGTTTACCATGTTTACCATGTTTACCAATTTTACCATGTTTTAATATTGTTTAGTTTACTTTATCATGTTTATCATTACATAAATTATGTATCTATTTTTTTAGTGACAATTACTTTACCATGTTTACCATGTTTACTATATTGACTATCTTTACCATATTTAATATTGTTTAACATGCTTACCATATTAACCATGTTTACTATTATGTAACTTAGTACAGTTTTCTATTTTATGATTACAGTACTATTAAAATATTTGAATTTTTATATTTTGAAATAATGTTTTGTTTTTTTTTTGATTTGAAGGATAATGATAGATTACTAATTTGATCAACCACATGATTCTGGAGATGAGCATATTGGTCATACCTCTAGGGAGGAACATTCACATGCTCCTATTGATGTCCCCAATGTTCCTCATGTTCTCCCATTACTACAAAGAGTTCAAGAGTTGGTAGATGTGGGTGCACACGTTTACCAAAATTATCACTTGCCCGTACACAGGATCAGAGGATACTCGTTGAGTTTTATGAGGATGATATTCCTAGAGATCCAAATGCAAAAGATTTTAAGAGTTTTGTATCCACTCAGAGTAAGATAAAAGTAAGAATTTTTTATGATGACTGGAGAAGTGTGGACAAAGCGATAATCTCTCAGTTGTGGGAGATGATTTTGGTAAGATCTTTTGCTATTGTTTGCCTATTCTTTAAATTTTTCTAGTATATATAATATGTTTAACCTCTTCTTTATTAGATGAAATTTGATATTACTGAAACTGGAGGAGTTAGGAAGAAATGATTGTCGATGGCTTCCAGGAGATGGAGGGATTTCAAATCAACCCTCACATCTAATTTCATTTTTGGTCACAGGAGTCATGAAAGTCCATGTCGTATATATCCTTTCATATATGAAGAAACATGGAGGAATTTTGTTGGAAGTATAAGAAAAGAATCATTTTTGGTAAGGCCAATGTAAACATTTATAAGCTTTCTTATATAAATGATCTTATTACTGTTTTGTTAATGATATCTTATTCTTAATTTATAGCAAACAAGGAAATATCATCAGAAGATCCAATCTAAAAATGTATACCCTCATAGTTTATCTCGGGGAGCGTATACATTATTGGAAGAACAAATGGTGGTGAAAAAATTACAAAAACTAAGAGCTAAGTCTTCAAGATCTAGAGAGGTGGCCCCTCCATCCCCTCCATCTAGACATGAAAAATGGAAGAGCTCGGATGGGAAAAAAAGGGAAATATCTTTCAGAATATTTGAGAATCGTAGCTGGGAGGATTGTAAGATATCTATTTAATTTATTTAAGTTAACTATTTTCTTCATATAATTTCAATCATTATAGAAATCTTCAATTAATTAATAAAGGATTTTCTTGAGGAGCAGAGCTCACAGGGGGTATTTATAGCTGCTGGGAGGAAAAATATTGTATTTGCAGTATTGGGAAAGCTGAACATACTGGTCATGTACGAGGATATCCGGTAGGTGTATCGGTAAGAAAAGTGTTTCCACATTCTTCAACTACTTATGTTGAGGGTGTTTATAAAAAAATAGAATCCTTGGATGCTGAAGTTCATAATATTAATTCGACGATGGAGGAAAATATTTGAGCGTCGGTACAGTCTATGTTTGCATACATGCAAAGATAATTTCAGAATGCAGCTCCCACTCCTCCACCTCCCCTTGCAGACCCCATTATTTATCCTCCACCTCCTCCAGTAGCTCCCACTCCCCCACCTCAGCCCGCAGACCCCATTTTTTATCCTAATCCTCTGCCGCAACTGCCTACTTATTGCAAGTTGTATGTTGATGATCCCCAATATCATATAGTTGCATATTTATTGGTATATTGTATAGGATATACAGTTCATCATCAACAATTAGAGGTAAGGAATTAGAGGGTCACTGTATAGGATATTATAGATAGATCTGCTCGAGTACCATTACCTACAGATGAGGTGACGACAGTTGGACATAGTATCAGCCATTTTTTAATTTTTCCATCCAGACTTCTTCGACTCATTACCATAGAGGTATGTATGTTATATCTTCTATATTATTATTTTATTAAAGTTGTTTTATCATTTAAAAACTAATATATTTTTATATTTAATTTTACTAGAATACTTCAAAGGTAAAGAAATACTGTATAGACAACAACAAAGACAAATTTTTATGACATCAGTTACAGATTCAAGTGGTTTTGATAGATTGTCAAGAAATTCAAATTTGTTGGCGGATCATTATGAGTTTCCAATGGAAGATCATGTTTTTGGACGTGCAGTAACTATGTAGATTATGAAAGCTGATATCATGGAGCTTGTTACTGGAGATAAATTGGGCATCAACGTGGTGGAGATTGATTCCATGTAAGTCTTAACACCCTTTCCCTGCATTATATTTATTAAAAATGTATACTTATGTCTATTTTGTATTAGGTATCTTTATAAAATTTTTGAGAAGAATAAGCGGACAGATGTATATGGGTTCATGGACCCGCATTTGATTTCCCCTGAAGCATGTGTATTGGATGAGGAACAATGAATGATTTATATTGTTGAAAGACTTGAACAGAATATAGTCACACAATGTTGGATGATGTTTTATTGTGAGAGGTATAAAACAAATATCTCTCAAATATTTCATTATCTTTTAACATAAAAAACCACTAACCTTAATTTTCTTTATCAGTGATCATTGGATGTTAGGGATTTTTTGCCCAAGGGAGAAGACACTTTATTAGATATGCTCTGTCCATGGTGATGTGCGGGAAAGTTTTATGAAAATTTTGGAAAAGTATGTTTCAATTTCTTGATAGTTTTCTATATTATAATGAATTTTAAATTTATCCCATTCGAATTATTTTCTAACAGGGGATGGGTCTACTTTTTAAAAAACACAAAGAAAAGGAGTGAAAATTTCAAATATATAAATGTAAAGGTAAATATCCATTTATAATTTGTACTATTTGATTTATTACATAAAAATAATATATTGAATTTATAATCATTCAAAAAGAATAGTCATGAACAACATGGCCTCATTGAATGCGGATATTATATGTTAAGATTTATGTATGAAATAATAACAACTGGGAAAGTTGTGAACTTTGACCTGGTAAGATTTCCTTTTAAACTTTTCCCTAATATTTCATTTGATTTATTCATTATACATGTTAACTACTATCCTTTTAATTTTTAGCTATTTGATGACCCTCAACCCAATAGTGTTGAAGACGTCAAACACTTACAAGTGGAATGGTCAAATTATTTTATAGGTTTGATTGATTTTTAGTTGTTTGTAGTGTAAAATGTAATTTTTAATACTGTCATTGTAATTGTGTATTTGGTAGTCTTTTCAGTTGGATTTAGTTTTTTTTTATTTGACATTGTATGTTTTTAATGTTATATATGTGAATGTTTAATTTTTCTCTACTTCTTGTTTTGGTCTCCTTATGATGGTTTTTCTGGTATGGATTCTAGTCTAGGGGGAGGGGTTCTAAGGGTGTGGGGTGTTTAATGGGTTGGGGGGTATCCAGGGGTGTGGGAGGGTTGTCCAGTGGGGTGGGGGTATCCTGGGTGTCCATGAGAGTGGGGGTAGTCTAGGGGGGTGGGAGCATTTTCAGGAGGGTGGAAGGGTATTCCAGGGGAGTGGGGCTGTCCAGGGTGTGTCCATGGGTGTGAGGTGTCCTATGGGGTGAGGGGGGGTTTCCAAGGGTGTGGGAGGGATGTCCAGTGGGGTGGGGGGGTCCAGGTTGTCTATGGGGATGGGAGGGGGGGCAGTTCAGGGGGTAGGAGAGGAGGTGCCCCCATCCCACAGGGGGTTGAACGCTGCTGGAAGGTACTCATCACTCCCACATGTGAAACATTTTGAGATCTCAATCTTCGCATATGGTAGTGATGAGTACCTTCGAGCGGCATGCCCCCCGAGGGATGGCGACCCCTCCTCTCCTAACACCAGCTGTCCAGGGGCTGTCCATGGGGTGGGGGCAGTCCGGGGGTGTCCAGGGGTGGTGGGGAAATCCGAGGGTGTGGAGGGGTGTCCAGAAGGGTGGGGGTTGTCCAGGGGTGTTGTGGGATATCTAGGGGATGGGGGCAGTCCAGGGGTGTGGGGTGTGGTGGGGGCTGTCCAGTGGGGTGAGGGGGTTCTGGTCTATTTTTGGTAACTTTTTGGTCTATTTTAGGGGTGTGGGAGGGCTTTTCAGGGGTGTGGGAGTGTAGTCCAGTGGGTGGGGGGAATACAGGAGGGTGGGAGATGTCCAGGGGTGGTGGTGATGTCCAGGGGTGTGGGGGTGTCCAGGGGTGTGGTGGGGGCAGTCCAGTGGGGTGAAGGGGTTGTGCTCTATTTTTGGTAACTTTTTGGTCCTGTTTCAGGGGTGTGTGAGGGTTGTCCAGGGGTGTGGGAGTGTTTTCCAGGGAGTGGGGGGTATACATGAGGGTGGGGGTTGTCCAGGGGTGTGGGGGGGCTGTCCAAGGGGTGGTGGGATGTCCAATGGTGTTTGGGGATATCTAGGGGGTTGGGAGCAGTCCAGGGGTGTGGGGGGTGTCCAGGGGTGTGGTGGGGGTTGTCCAGCGGGTGGTGGATGTCCAGTGGTTGTGGTGATGTCCAGTGGTGTGAGGGTGTCTAGGGGTGTAGTGGGGGAAGTCTAGTGCGGTGAGGGGGTTGTGCTCTGTGTTTGGTAACTTTTTGGTTCTGTTTCAGGGGTGTGGGAGGGTTGTCCAAGGGTGTGGGAGTGTTGTCCAGGGGGTGGGGGTATACATGAGGTTGGGGGTTGTCCAGGGATGTGGGGGATATCCAGGGGTGTTGGGGATGTCCATGGGTGTTTGGAGCTATTCATGGGGTCAGGGGGTAGTCCAGGGGTGTGGGGGGTGTCCAGGGGTGTGGTGGTGGCTGTCCAGTGGGGTGAGGGGGTTGTCCAGGGGTGTGGTGGGGGGCTGTCCAGTGGGGTCAGGGGGGCTACCCAGGGGGTGGGGGGATGTCCAACGGGGTAAGTTTAAAATGTTGTCAATGTAAATGCTTAATTTTTCTTTGGTTCTTATTTTGGTCTACTTCTGTTTTTCTGGTATGAATTCTTGGTTTGGTTTCTGGTTTCTGGGGAGAGCAGAGGAATGCTTTCTATTTTAAAAAAAATTGGTTTTTCATGTCGGTTATTTAATTACCAACGTGATAAACACCCCCTGCACTAGTTTATCATGTCGGTTATTTAATAACCGACCTGATAAACCATTTTCCAAGTGTTTATCACATCGGTTATAAAATAATTGACGTGATAAACTAGTGCAGGGGGTGTTTATCACGTCGGTTATTAAATAACCCACGTGATAAACACCCCCCCCCCCCCACACCCTCCCCCATCAACCACCCCCCCCCCCCCCCCCCGCACAGGTTTATCACGTCGGTTATGTAACAACTGAGGTGATAAATCCTCCCCACCCTAGGTTTTTCATGTCAGTTAGTTAATAACCGATGTGATAAAGGCTTTTATCATGTCATTTATTTAATAACCGATGTGATAAGCACAGCGATGTTATGTTTTTTACAATGGTTTTTAAATAACCGACGTAAAAACAATATTTATAACATCGTCTGTATTACCGTCGGCTAAAAACCGATGTAAAAAATAAAAAATAATCGATATAAATGACGTTTTGTGCACTAGTGGATGAGAAATATTTAGGACTTCAGTGAATCCTATCTAGATATTATTGTACATAATGATAATATTTGATAGATTTTGTCATAACTAGATTAAAATAAACCCAAGGATATAGAATAATATTTTCTCGTTGGACCTAATGATTCCCTTAATCCTTGGGGAATGTCATGTCTAAATAATAAAAATATTATTATTATTTTACGTGAAATTCCCTAAAATAAAGGATAAATAAATATTATCTCCTTGAAATAAATAATAATTTATTCAAATAATATTTATTATGAAATTTCTCACCATACCATTAAACTCTATCTTCAAATCCCCCTTGATATTTGTCAACTCTAAAATAATGGATATTAATTTAATTAAATAATTATTAGTGAATTATTCACCAATAAATAAATATATATTATATTCTCTAAATTAGTGAAAATTTATTTATTAAATAATCACATAGCAAAATAAATATTATGGATTCATGTAATAAAATAAAAAATTACCTTATGGATAAATATTTATTAAATATTCAACTTATATATATATATATATATATATATATATATATATATATATTATCTCAAATAACTAGTAACTATATATTATTTAAACCAAAATGACATGAATAATTATTAAACCATGTTTGGGTATAAAATTTATCTAACATAGTAAAGTCCTATATAATTTAATTGGGGGTCCTAATACACTTATTATATGACCCTCTAGGACCCTTTCTCAATGGTGTTAGGGTACACTACCTAAAGTCTAAGGTCAGTTTCAATCAACATGCCATGGAAGATATAGAGAAATTAGTAAGTGTCATAATGACCTAAAACCATCTATAAATATACACTATATAATATAATCCTTCAATCTTGATAACCCTAATCAAGAATGTTTTATACTGGTGTTATCAACCTATATGCTTGATATATCTTTTAGCATTGAAAAATTCATGTCATGAAATTTTCCACACAAACAATGATATAATTCTCAATTAATCAAAAAAAATGTCTAATCTGAGTAGAAATTTCTCTCTATGCTGAAATGAGAAGTAGATTGGATTTCCATGTGTTGTAAAGATTGTCACATACCATAGGATAGAGATTCCTCAAAAATATTTCCCTATTTATCATCATAGTGGTGAGAAATTCCATTCGAAAGTGGGATATGAATTTCAAAAAAATGATAATCAAAAGGTTTTTTGACCTGAAACCCCATTTTGAGAGTTTTCTGAGAACGTTTTAGAATCATAAAAAAGAACTATAGGGTGTATACACCATAATTAAGGGCACAATTTACTTTTCAAACATCAATTTGATATGTCTAAAAGTCCAGAAGGGCTTGTGGATAATTTTTTATGTTTGTAGGAAGTCAAGAAAAGTTTATAAAGGAATTATAATTCCCACACATTGTATTCACATATCTCCCTCATGCAAGTCCCTCATACAAGTTCATCTCACATTTACTTCTAATATATGATTCTCATAGCTCTTTCACATAGCTCCTTCACACCTATCTTCCATATAATCTATTAATAGAACCCTAAAACTCTAATTCATGGAAGATGGATAAACTTTTTGATGATTAATCATAGTGAAAGCTTTGCTGACACTAGTTTTTAGCACATCATGTTCATCCTAACAAGGGAGAACCACCATCGCCATCCTTCTACTAAGATGTGGCCACTAATTCACCCTCACATGGTGATATCACACTTAGTAAAATCTCTAGGATGATCCCCCACTTTATTGAACCACTTGGTTGAGACCTCACTTTGGTAAGCAACTTGGATGAGACCTCACATGGGATAACCACTTGGTTGAGCCATGACTTGGGTGAGTCACTATAATCTACCCAAGTATTACTTGGGTGAGGAAATCTAATCCAGACCAATTCTACTTTGGAGAAGAACTGAAATTCCTCAATTACAACTTTGGTGAGGCACTCTAATCTACCCAAGTACTACTTGGGTGAGGAACTCGAATCTTTCTAAGTACCGCTTTGATGAGGTACTCTAATCATCCCAAGTACTACTTTGGTGAGTCACTCCAACCTACCCAAGTACTACTTGGTTGGGACACATTAATCCACCCAAGTACCACTTGGTTGAGGCATTTCAATCCACTAAAATAAGTATTGGATGAGGTACTTTCAATTCACCCAAGTAATACTTTGGTGATGTATTTTAAATTCTCTTATGTACTGCTTGGGGGAGACCCTACTTGGGAAGCCCATACTTGGGAAACCCTTCCCCCATGTCATTAAACTTGGGTGGCACTTCTCCAAATGTATCATATCTAGGAGATTCACCCAAATTCCACTATATGGGGGAAATCCTAATTCTATCCTTCACTTGGGATAAACACCTTCACTTTCCCTCACTTGGTCTAAGCACAGTCACTAGACCTAACTGGTGTTAAGCACCTTCATTAACACTCACCAGGGATAAGCACCATTTCTATCCCTCACTAGGGATAATCACCTTCACTATACCTCACTAGGTATACTCTCCTTTTCTAAACCTCACTGGGACTAAACACCTTCACTATCCATAGACAAGGATACAAATATTTACTATCCCCCACTAGGGATATAAATCGCCATTATCCCCTCTAACTATAGATAATAAAAATTAACCCATTTATCATAAATAAAGATAAATTAATATCTTTTTAAACATGATTATAAATACTACTTATGGTTATACAAATATGATAACCCTCATATTTGTAATCCCCAACCAAACCGAATCACCATTATTTGATATTCTTCTCATGGCTCCAAAAACATGGGAATTCTCTTAGGTGTAAGCCCCAACTGAACCTCCAAATCACCATGAGTCCATATCCTCCTCATTATTATAGAAATATGGTAATAGTCATAGGTTTAATCCCTAAATAAAGCTCTAAATAATAAGATTATAGGTCCTCCTCATTGTTCTAGTGGTATGGTCATCCTCCTAGGTGTAATCCCAAACCAAACCTCCAAATCATCATGATTTAAGATCCTCCTCATGGTTCAAAAAACCTAGAAATCCTCCTATGTGTAATCCATAACAAAACCTATGAATAACCATGTTCTAAGATCCTATTCATGGTTCCAAAAACATGGTAATACTATATGTATTAATCCCTAACCAAACCACTAAATCACCATGAGTTGAGATCCTTCTCATAGTTCCAGAAACAAGGGTATTATCTACGACGTAATCCCCAATAAAACCTCCAAATAAATATTATTAAAGATCCCCCTCATGGTTATAGAATCATGGTAATCCTCCAAGGTTTAATCCCCTACCAATCCTCTAAATCACTATGAGTCGATATCCTCCCCATGGTTAAAAAAATATTGGAATCTTCCTAGGTGTAAGCCCCAACCAAACCTCCAAATCACCATGGTACACTCTCATGTGTTGTGATTGATCTTATACTATCTCATTTATCTCAGACCAAGCATTAATAATGTGGGATTACTAGCCTTTTATGATCATATAATTATAATGAAGAAAGTGGCATCATTATAGTCCTCTCTTATTAAGGTGTAAGCACCGACCATTCTATTTAACTATGTGAGCTCTCATTATGGTCTTTAGTAGGATACGTATAATTCCTCTTTGAGGTCTAAACCAAATGACATTTCCCATTTACCCTTTTCATAAAACAATGTGGGTTTTTAATCCAAATTTGATAGGATATGTAGGATTCCCATTTTATTTTTTATCCCTAATCCAAAATACAAAATACCCCTGGGTGGAAATAAACTCATGAGATCCCAACTATCAAACTTTAAAAAAAATTAAATTAAAAATAAAATGATGGGGAACCTCAATAAGATTATATAATACACATGGCCTCATTCGGATCATTGGAATAGGGGTAACCAATCCCATAATAGTATTTTGGAAGGATTCATGAATATGTCTTAAATCTATAAGAGAGACTCATAATATGCAATAATTCCCCCCAAAATGGTGTGATGAGACTAAACTCTCATCCTCCCGACAACGTTTTTTCTAAGGACACTTGAAAATTTCCAGTTATGACCTACCTTTGGAAAGTAGGTCCTCATTAACTCAAATCAAGCATCTATAGAAAACAGTCTCATTCTTTGATTTTTTGGAAACGAACTTTCCAAAAAAATCATGTCCATTGTCCTAGGAAATGTTAGTCCCATTAAAGAGCCTTAGATATCAACTTAAAATAAACTAGGGTTGTAAAAATACTTTATCTAACTATTAATTAACACAATATCAATCAAGATGCACCCAATATATCTGAACCCATTGTGAGAATATATCATCAAAGTTTTCATCAATAAATCAAAGGTTGTGACTCATTACATGCATTAATAATAATATTAAAGTATAAGGATCATTACACATGACCACATATAGGAAAATCTGATGACATATTTAAATGTGGATTTACTATTGGCAGTTCAAGTAATCATAATCTTTATTCATGGAAATTAACAATAGTGTACACCTTGATAAGTACTCTCAAAGTCCTATGAGTCTCTAAACATGATATATTTTGTCATTTTTTCCTTTCAAATGATATCATTTGGATATAGAACATATATTTAAAAATATTTTCATGGAACCTCTAGGTTCTAATCATACTAAGGAACTACTATGACATTTCATTGAGACAATTAACCTTTGGATATTATCACATACTATTTCACACAGAAGATAAATCATTATGTGATAAGAACTTTATAAATATTCAAAAAAATGAATACATTAAATCATAAATTACACAATAGTTGGTACTAAGGAACCAACTCTAATAGAATTTCACTTACACAGGACACTACTATTAACAATATTCAATATTTTATTTATCACATGAAGTTTAAGATTCTACAAAGATAAATCTTTATTTGATGGTTCTATCAATTTCTCTTATATGGAAAATATTCTCACATTTACTTCACCCCTTTGAGAAAAAATCCTCAATAGGTGATATTTTTGGATTCGTTGATGCATCCATTGATATAAACTTGGCTCAGTTGGGACAACTACCACAACAGTATTATAAAAATATAATGTTATAGAGACTTTACTGTTAGGAAACAAATCAAGATCATGGGCCAATTAGGGTATCTAAATAGATTCTTTATCTATATAAAAAGCTATTATATACTCATAATCTGTTGTAGAATCAGTGAAAACTAGATGATTTAAATTCTTGTATCCTATCACTCCTCTATTGAGACTGAATACATATCCTGAATGTGACATTAGATTATTTTAATCTATTTTTAAACTACCTTCAGTATATCCTCTTATAAATATATCCTCATATCCTATATATACTAGGAATATACCCATAATACACTTCATATTATTAAATATATCCCTTATAACTGATTAATGTTTTCCTCCTAAATCAACATGATATTTTCTTACCATTCTAATGTCATAAGAAAAATCAACCCTAATATATAACATAAAATACATGATTGATCCTATCATAGAATCATATGGGATGTTAATCATTCTATATCTTTCATGTTGTGTTTGAGGCCACATTTTGTTGGAAATATCCATAACACGTGAAACTATAACCAACCTCTTCTTGTATTTTTCAATAATAAATCTTATCAATATCGAGTTAGTGAATGTACCTTGACTTGGTCCAACTAGAATTTTATATATATCAAAAAGGATCTCGATTTTAAGGATATAGTTTGATTCTCCAATTTTCTTCATTGAGAAACATTTATTTTACCTCTCTTTTATAGTCTATAAGACTAGTATTTCATTTTGATAAGTAATATTTAATTAAAATACACTACCCATAATATGACCTCACTCACACTAAATCACATGTATACACATAACACATATTCATTATTTATGAAAAAAATATGGCTCCATAAAACTAAATTTTCAATGACCTATATTCTAAATTCAATCCATAAATCAATATAAATAACTTAAAATCATATTATAATTTCCTAGAGTCACAAACCCTTCAGGGTGTGTTATATAGACATCTTCCATAAGTTTCTCATTAACGAAAGTTTTTTATATCCATTTTTCAAATATCATAATCATGGAAATATGTTCTAACATATAAAATTCTGATGGATTAAAATATAGTTACTAGATAAATGGTTTTATCATAGTTTATACTTTGAAATTATTTATAGTCTTCAGCCACTGGACTTAGTTTATAGGTATTTACCTTAATTATCATGTACAATTTTTTTTGGAATACTCATTTTCACCTGATGAGCTTTAAATCAACAAGAAGATCACCTAAACCCAAACTCGGTTATGATACATGGAATCCATCTTAAAATTCATGTATTATTTCCACATTCAATGTCATGATCACTCACCTGCCTCTTTTTATAAAAGGGGAATATTAGTTTCAATCAATAATGATTCACCATCCCCAATTAGTGGAATACCATATCTTTTTTATTCTCTAAAATCATTGAATCTCATATGTTGTACTTGTGTTTCCAGAAAACAAATACTTCATATAGACCTTTGAGATATTTTCTTGTAACAACTCATGTTTATCTTGATCATTAACTTCATTGAATTCAGTCTCGCTCCCACAATACTTTGATAGAATTTTCTCTTTATCAATAAAAATAGATTGTCTTGTGGTGGTAACTTTATTATCTAGAGTATTATATATATATTATCCCATTATTTTTTGGGATACCCTATAAATATACATGTATTGCTTGAGGATGATAGTTTTTGGCCTAATTTAAGCATAATATATTCTTTATAACCCCATGCATGAGTTTGTGATAAAACATATTTTTTTCATAAATTAATTCATGTTGTATTTTTTTATTTAGTTAGTACACAATTTATAATTTGAGTTGAAGCATGTAAATCATGTCCCTAAAAGGATATTATAAGATATACCTAAATCATCATAGACCCTGCCATATCATATAGGGAATGGTTCCTCCTTTCACATACACCATTCCACTGTGTTTTATAAGGTAGGAAAAGTTGAGATAGAATCCGTTAATCCTATTGAATTTTTATAAACTCTATTTTAATATATTCATAACCATAATTATATCAAATATTTATTATCTTCTAAAAAAGTTTATTCTCTACTTTATTCATGAAATATTTGAAATTTTCAAATTCTTTCGAGTTATACCTCATCAAGTATCCATAACTATATCTAATAAATTAATTAGTAAAATTTATAATGTAAGAGTACCAATCTCTAGATTCTATAATAAAATGACTACACACATTAGTGTGTAGCAATTCTAGATGCTTCTTGGTCATTTCACATAGTACAAAAAAATATTTCTTGGTCATTTTTATTTATAAAAAAGAGAAATATTTATCATGTGGATTTTTTCAAATAGAATTTAAAAAGCCATATTTAAAGAGCTTTATCAAACACGTATTTCTTATAAAACAAAGTTTGTGATGCCAAAATTGGGTGTGAAATAATTTATGAGAACCTGATTCATTATCAATTTTAAATTCATGGATTTCATAATCCCACACATAAAGACTGTTATTTAATTGTTCCATACATAACATATGTTGTATTTACAAAATAAATTTCTCTTATTTATTAAATTTAAAATATAGCCATATGTATCTAGGAAGGATAAAAATTATCTTCTCTTTAATAGTTGAAATATTATAATAATTTCTAAAACGACTACTATCATGGTTTTCGAAAAAAAAGGTTGTAATATATTACAGCTAAGACAACAAGGAATGTTCTGTTGGAATTTAGAAGATCTACTTCTCCTCTAGAAATATTCTGAAATATACTTAGTTCATATATTTGGATACATATGTGATCACCACAGGCTGTATCTAATACCCAATATGTTGATATTGAAATATTTCATGTGAAAATAAATGCACCTTGATCTTCCCCTTGATTCTTAAACAATATTCATTTCTTTATCTAGTGTCCTTTTTTCCACTTGGAAAACACATTTCATCTTTTTTCATTTAACTATCATTGGATATTCCTTTTCCTAGAAGTATGATTCGTGTGAGCCTTAGAATTAGAATGAGTATGGGTCCCATTTTACTTGTTATTCCTTTTTCTATTCACTATAAGGACCATAGGATTTTCATCCACTAAGTCTATATCAACTTGGAAAAATTGAAGTATGATGTTTTGAAATAATATTTTCAGTATTGATCATGTTATAATTCAAAATATAATTATAGAACCATTTAGGTTTTAAGTATTGAATGATATCTTTGAACGTCTCATCATGAACATTAAAATCCAAGATGTCTAGGCACACTATATAGTTAATCATCTTTACTACATGTGGATCAGCTAGTGTCGGTTGTCCAATATTACACTTGAATAGTGCAGTGGAGATCTCATATTACTATAGAATCACCTTATCTTGATATATATCAAAATGGTGAGATATGATTCTATACACATCCATATCCTCATGTTACATTAGAAGCCCATTGTACATAGATGATGGCATGAAACATTGGAAATATGTGGAATAATTCAAAATATTTCATATATAAAGATAGTTTTTTCTTATGTGCCTCTTTGTTAGGAACTTTAGGAATGGGTTTTCTAGAATATATAATTCCCATTTATGGTACAATATATCATACTAGAGACTATTATATTACAAGACAGTAGATCCAGTGAAAATGTTATCATTATCTTGAATAGATCAAAATGATATAGTCAAAGATGTTTGGCTTACCTTTACAGTAATAAATTAGAGAATAGTATTAGTACATTATTTAGATTACTAATTTAGATAATAAATATTAAATTTATTAATCTACCAATATTTTATCGACACCCAATATCCCTCTCCATTGTTTTTGGAATAATCGATCGCATTGATATTCTAGTGGAAAGGGTTTACATATACCTTATCATAACACATATAGAGGTATGACAATATATTCAAAGGTATTTAGGTAGGTGTAACTTTATAACTACATTAACTCGTAAATATTTGGCCTAATTATTGGAATCCCCAATCCTAAAATCTTATATTTTAATTTCTCAGTACAATGAATTTTAATTGAATTAATTCTTATAGAGGCAATCAAACCTTTATGAAAACTAGGTTAAGTCAAATCAAAACTTCATATAGAAACTTACAGATAATTGAGGCACACTAGAAGAGGTTGGTCAAGAACTTTGAACTATGGTTTTATTTATACCTAATTATTGTAAGGCTGTAATGACTTGATATTTTTTATTAAAGGGGGTTTATCATTATATTTGAACTGCATATTTTATCTTATTATATGCATGTTAATATTATTTGGATTTTAATTAAATAATTAACCATGTCTAGATACATTTCACACATATTAGAATACTTATTTAATTACATCTTAGATGATTGTTAATTAATTAGTTTTGGTGATTGAGAATACAAAAATAATTAACCATGCAACTGAAAAAATAATAATAAAGTGAAATGACCATGAGATTTTCTAATGTTTGTTTTTTCTTGTAGATGATAAATAAACCCATGGCCCTAGGGAATAAACTCTTAGAACTATGCATGGTTCATGTTTTATCATTCCACTCGTTCTCTTGTTTACCTCTCAGATTGGATTCACCTCAACCTTGAACTTGATCCACCTTAACTCACTTGGGATATCTATCCATTATATATGATTTTACACCCATATAAGTGAGGGGAACCAAATAATTGGTTAAGGGAGTTTACATAAAATAATCTATGATCACATAGGACCTTACATAATGAGAGGAGGGGAATGACACACATGGAATTATTTAATTTAATAAATTACTACAATACCATGAAATAATTATAAATTAAATAAATCAATACCTGAAATAGGTTGGTATAAGCTCATGGTAATCAAAATACATTAAATGAATACTCAAAAGTACACTAGATATCATTGACTTTAATTCATTCATTATTATTAAGATAGTGGTACTAAAATTAATTAAATTAATTAATTCAATAATTACTTACTTACTTTATATTTAAGTCTATATAAAGAGTTTTGGAGAAACCCGTCACCTATTACATAATGGAAAATGTACGACTGGAAAAATATTTATAGAAAATTAAATATAATTAATTGAGAATTTATTAACTCTAGAAAAAACAATTCTATTTTCAACACACTAGTTTATAACCGTGTAATTTAGTTTTTAATGTTGTAATTAATTATTCCTTATGTAATTCCATTATGTTCATTACTAAGTGACTGAACATCAAACACTAATGAGGTAAATGTTGTTTTTTTATCTTCAATATATCTCAGATTTAAACTTAGTGATTCGGTGTGTATCTCATTTGGAATACATAGCAATTACTAATGAGCTACATGTCATGTGTTATGCTTATCATGTGTCTACAAAACCCACCTACCAACTTGACATTTTATCTTGAAATGGAGAGAATGAGTCGCACCACATATACACCTGATAAATATCAAATAAATCATTATTCCTATTTAATATCAATATCATAAATTATTTTATGCATATTTGACTACATTTTTAGTGTTAAATTCACCGCTAAACCATGTGGATTGCACGACATGTACACCGGCTACACATTTTGAGGTCTGATAGACTATTCTAGGTCAGCCTGATCAACACTTGGTCTATTTAATTAATTTAAATCAAACATTAATTACATTAATTTAATAATTTTTCATGTATCCCATGACACATCTAGTTGTGATGAACCTAAGTACATGGGGTGTACTTTTTAGTTACACACAATGTAACCATGTCAATCCGCCAGAACCTCTAGTACCTCTATGATGGAACCCCCAATAATTATTCATGTGTTCTTAACCAAATTAATATCATTTGAAACTTTATTGAAGCATATATATATATATATATATTGAAAAAAATTTAATTAAACATTGTATTAATGAATGAATAAACTAGAAGTGGAAAACTAAAAACAATTTCATATATTTGATCAATGAATGATAAATAATTATAAATTATTATTGACTGCTCTAATACCACTGGATGGTTCCGGAAATAGTGGAAGAAGTAATTGGGAAGTTTCTAAAATGTCTTTTTAATGAAATATATGAATAATATGAGATGTACAAGATAAATAATTTCATTTTAACAATCCATAATTTTATCAATGGAATTTCCTTCTTAAAATTATGTAATGTAGTATAAATAACATACATCACATAGAGAACATAATAAAAAATAATTCTCATAAATGAATAATGGTGATTTTTAAAAAAATCAATAAAATGACAAATATTATAGTAGGACAATAAGTAGAAAATAAGATAATAAGAATAGGAAAATTTGGATCTACTTGATCCACCAAAATGGCCACACTCACGAATAAAGCTCTTAAAATTAAACATTATGTTAATAATAATATATTAATTAAAAAGATTAAATTATATTTAGCCTAGGGAGAAAATAGTAGTGATAGGTTAATGGAATAATAGGTGGTTATAGTAATTAGTAAACCTTTATGACCATTATAAATATTACTTATGGAATAGTAACCTAAATTTTGGAATAGTAATGTTAATATTAGAAATAATAATCTAGATGTTAGAATAGTTACCTCACATATGAAAGTATAAATAAAATTTAGGTGTCATATAAATGAAAATATGATATATTTAAAGCATATAATATATAAATAAATGTTTTAAAAATGATAAATTAAGTTTTGGTATTTTTTGTGAAACATAAATGTGTATTTACAATTTTATAAGTAATATAATTATTTAAGAGAACATTAATTTTCATAAAATTTATTCATAAATTAATATTTTTTCATATAATTATAATATAATTTTACAAGACCTTAATTAATTTTTCAAATTATCATAAAATCGGTAATACTATTAAAATCAAAAAAAATCGAATAAGTGATGATTTTAATTAAATATTAAATATCACATTTATAGAAAAAAGTTTTCATAAAATTGAGGGCATTTTTTAAATCTATAAATTGAAAAATAGTTATGGTGTACTTTTGGGATTTTCCAAAAATATTTGAAACTTTTGCGAATAGTAAAATATGGTAATTTATAGTATTTGTCATATTAAACCAAATATATGAATTTTTTATTCATTTATGCTATAATAACCCATAAATTTGATCTCACATGCACTAGTTTCTATATATAGTCATAATAATCAACACAATTTATAGTCCTGAGAAAAAACAAATGAATATAATGATCAAGAACACCCCTCTCCTCCCCGTATAAATACCACCCCTTATCCTCATACATTTTAAGCCTTGTATTTGTCTAAATTATATCCAATTCCATTATCAATCCATTTCCCGACATTCAAGATCTTATGGACTAAAAAAACCAGGAGCCTTATGGTGGTTCTCAAGGAGATAATATTCAAGATGTAAAATCATCTTTTTCACTTTTAAATTCTTTCATTCATCTACCTTATCCTTGCCTCCCATATCCAAAGTATCATGATAAATCCAATATCTTATATAAAATATAATTTTATTTTTTAATGGAATATCCATCATCAAATATCTTCTCTTCTCATTATATTCTAAAAATAGAAACATCGTCCGTGATAGGATGATCCACTTCCTTTGTGGATGAAGATTTTTTATTTTCAATTACTACTTTAAATATTATTAATAAAACCATTATTTTGGTTAAAACATATTTTAAAATGTATATTATAATTTTTTTATGATTTATAACTAATATTTTAACATAATATTGAATAATAAAAAAAATAACTCATGATGATCGAAAACCCTCCCAAATAAACTAATTGTTTATCGTTCACATTTTATCAAATTAATCATCCTAATATTATAAAAAATGATATATGGGGCCATTTAAAATTATGGAAGTATATTAATACCATTTCATTCTACATATGTATTTTTTCTTCAATTTTTTAAGAAATCTCAAAATTAAACTCATGGGAACCGACCATAAAATCATGGAACAAACATTCCCAAATATTGAAATTAAAAATTGTAACTCATTGAAATGGCCATAAATTAACATAATTAAAATATGATAAATAAAATATATGTTCATTAGGTTAAGAATTAAATAATTAATTAATATAATTTTATTATCCATGAAATTAAGTTCAAGTGCAGAACACATTTGAACATAAGGTAAGTAATCTCTCCAAACCTCCATATTTAATTTGGGTAATGCTTTATCTATATTTTCCCCATGTAACCACTTCAATATTATTAAGTAGTAATTCAATATTCTATATGTATTTTCTAATAATATAAATATATCTCAATTAATCTTTCCTTTATTAGAAAATACATATTTTAAAAGGATCCCTTCACCATTTCTCTCAATAAGAAAACCTTATTAAAACGAAATTCTCCTTTTTTACCCATTTAGAATTATTATCCATAAAATATTTCAATACACCGATAATTTTAAAAAAATAAATAATTTTAAGCAACCTTAGATCATTTCAAATTTTTTGAAAACAATTATAGCTTTATACTCTATGAATACTCTACAATATTTTCCCATAAACTGTTCTAAAGTGACTTGTTTCTAGAGTTTTTTAAACACTCTTTTTTCTATTTTCACATCAGTTGGACATGATTATTCGAAATAAATTCTTATTTTTATCTTACGATTGTATAAAATTTATTTAAATACCTTATTTCATTGATACCATTATTATACTCCCCTTGGTTATTATTTATGGCAAGATTATGATACCCATTTCCTTCCATAGTTAACCCTTATTTTTATCCCTTATGTTTGATTCATTATGTGGAACACATATTCATGAACATTTTATGATGGGTACACCAAGATATCACTCTAACACATTGTGTAATATTTCGTCTCATGAGATGTCATATATGGGATAAGGGAGTAAACCTAATCCATTATGGGACTTTATCCACCATGTGATATCATATTGACTGTTATCCTTGACTCATGTTTATTTCATGTTATGTGTTATTGTCACATTCTTACATTTCCTTCATTATATGATTCCATGGTTTATGTCATATGCTTCCATATGTTTATTCATGTGCCATGTCATTTTAAGTCATCAGGGTATTCCTTCTAACTCAAGTACCATTCCTTATTCGTATGTTTATTCCATTACTAGTATTTTTAGCTTGTCCCTTTTGTCTATGTATTCCCTAGGATTTCCTTTATAGATATAGGATCTCAAATGAACTTAGGATCTCATTAAATAATATTAATAAATAAAGAAAATTTTCTATTTCCATGTTTTCAATTTTATTTGCCTAGTCTTCCAAATACATTGGACTTTATTATACTTGGTTTGTATTTGATGGTTAACTATGATTAGAATCATTTAATAGTTTATATAAAATGCTAGGGTCACTATAGTTGATATCAGATCGTGGTCTAGTTATTTTTTGATATTTAGACTATAAAAATTTATTAATAACCCTATGGATAATTCTATCACTATGGATAAACTATATTTAAAGAGATATAATTACTAGTTGGGATATACTTTTCATTAACAAGTTTATAATTCTATTTTCAATGTTTCCTTTTTATATTATTGTTAGCTAAGTATTCAAGCTTGCCTAAATTTATTTTCTTTTTCTTATACAATGTTGAGAAATAGGAGAACCCGTGCCAATAATCAATGTGACAGGCAATGTGATCGTTACCCTAATTAGATGCCAAATCTAATAGAAATGGAATCCTAGAACTTCATGATATTTTTTGATCAACTCACTCAAGTGATGAATTATAACATGAATAGTGTATAATATCCTCCTTCTCCTAAAAAATAGAAAGTGGTAGTTGAATCCATTATGTGAAAAATTCCTCCTACCTTTTGTGAACCTTCTAATACCTTCTTCATGAAACAATGGATTAAATTAATTAGGAACATATTATCAATCCTCTAGTGCTCATAATAACTGGAAGTCATGATGGAGGTCTATAGTTTTGGTGGGGAATCAGTTCAGTGGTGAAAAATGATCAAAAAATATTAAGTATAAATAGAAAATTGATTAAATGAATTGGGAAGCATTCAAGAAAACAATTAAATAAATATTTTCCCTAAACTAATCATCTTAATATGGAGAGGGAGTTCCTCAGACTGAAGTATAAAAAATATGTGTCTATCAAGGTGTAGGAAGAAAACATTACAAGGCTTTCACGATAAACCTCTAGATTTTTTATGAACACAAAAATAATGGTTGATCGCTTCTTTAGTGTATTAAATTAATTCTATGAAAAGCCTTAGAAATTATAGACATTGACATCTATGCAAAGATTTTGTGATTTCCCTTAAGTATTAGATAGGGATTGGAGACTGTCAATAGTCTCATGGTCTTAGAGGTAAAAGGGGTAAAATAGAGTTTAATATGGGAAGATTGGTAGATATATCCCATATAGGAATTAAATACAAGAATTCCACATGTCAAAAGTGTGGGAAAAAGAATCTTGTTAATAGTCTAAAGGGAACCTAGAGATTCTGTAAATGTGGTAAAAAGGGGAATTAGGCTAATCATTACTGAATGGGTATGAAGAATCCCATAAATGTGAAAGATGAAAGGAAGGTTCATATCAACACTCTTCTAGAAGTGAAATGTTTCAACTACAAGGAAAATGGGAATTATACAATGCAATTCCCTAATCCATGGGTTGTTGGACACAATTATAAATAACAACCTCCATGGTAGAAAGTAAGGGCATAAAACATCCCCACTACTGAGGTGGATCCTGACAATTATGTGGTGATAGGTATACCGGTTATTCATTCAAGAATAGTTAAAGTACTTTTATATTCTAGTTCTATGTATTATTTCATATCCTATAATTTTAGTAGAACGGTTCAAAAAACTCCTGGAAATATTGAGGTTGAGTTATTTGTAATAAAAAATGGGGAAATTATTTCATCAAAAGTATATAACTCTTCCTTAGTTAATTTTTAGGGACTGAACCTCCCAAAAAATCTCATTTTAATTCGATTGGTAGATTTTGATGCAATATTGGGCATGGATTGTTTATCTTTATATGAACCTAACATCAACTATCGAGAAAGGGAGATCACCCCTCACATACTGAGGTATCCACTAACTATATACATGTTTAATGAAGAGGAAGAATCTCCTTTAGAATCATCATCTCAACTGTGGATATTATTTCCCTTTAAGAAATCATATATAGCTAAAATTATTGATACAAAGGTGAGGATCATGCTCGAATACATGCCCATTGTGAGGGACTACACTAATGTCTTCCCTGAATAATTTTATGGTATTTAACTTGTTTGAGATATTGAGTTATTAATTGATCTTATACAAGTATCTATACCTATATCGATGAATTATTAGAGAATAGTCACCATTGAGTTGTAATAACTAAAGAATTAGTTACAAGAGAATTTTTTAAAAGGGTTTAATATAACTAGGTGCTTCACCATGGATTGCACAAGTCCTATTTATCAAGAAGAAGGATTGATAAATACACCTCAATATTGATTATTGTGAGCTCAAAAAAATATGATAAAGAATAGGTATCCCCTACCATAGATAGATGACTAGTTCGATCAACTATGTGGGGAAAATTATTTTTCTAAGGTGGACCATCATTAGGGATATAACAAATTAAAGGTGGGGAAGGAAGATATTCCCAACACTACCTTTCGAATGAGGTATGGATGCTATTGGTTCATAGTATTTCAATTTATACTCACTAATGCTCTAAAAAAATTCATAGATTTACTGACTATATTAGTTTAATATTACCTCAACAAATTTGTGGTATCCTTTATAGATGTTATTTTTATTTACATCGAGTGTAAAGAGAAACATGAGTAGAATTTTAATATCATGCTAAAGACTTTGTGAATAAAGAAAATATGTGAAAAATGAAATATATTTGTGTTCTTGATGGATGATGTGTCATTATTGGGGAATGTTATCACCTACAAAGGGATATGTATAGAATCTTATAAAAAATTAAATTGAGGAGTTCCCTAGACTATCATTTATAATAGAAGTACATGGTTTTCTTAGTCTAGCTGAGTATTACCAATAATTTTTGAAGAAATTATCATGCTTTTAAACCCACTAAACAAGATTACTCAAAAAAGAGTAAAATATTTATGGACCAGAAAATGTGAAGACTTCTTCAAAGAGTTAAAAAATAGGCTTATAATTTCACTCATACACACACTAAAAATAATTGGGAAACTCATTTTGGTGTATAGTGATGCTTCAAAGAAGTCTTAGGATGTGTACTTGTGAAAAATGAAAAAGTGATATCATATACCTCAAGAGAGTTGAAAGTTCATGAGAAAAACTATCCCATGCATGATCTTAGGAAGTTGTTATCTTCGCATTGAAAATATAGCCGCATTATTTTTATGGGGAGAAGTGTGTGATATATACTGATCATAAGAGACGCAAATATATTTTCCCACAAAAGGATGTTAATATGTACCATTGAATATGGTTAGATCTTATCAAGAATTATTACTGCTCATATAACAATCCTTCTATTTATTACACATTAATTCATGATTTATTACATAAGATTTCACTTAATACAACCGATAACCACAAAATGGTGGGATCCAATCCTTTGGCATCATCATCAGGATAATTCTCTCATTATACCAATTCTTCTCCTTATTCACCTTCTCATTTTCCAAAAGTGAAGGAAACAACGTTTCACATCAGCTTGTGGCCTCAGGCCCATTTGGCTCCAACTAGCTCTGGTTGGACAATTTCCCTTCATGGCTTTGCACTTATACTTCTGCGGGTATTCATCATTAATGAATTCTGTTTTTCATCAAAAAAAGTGTTGGGTATTTATGAAATAAGTACATTACATTACAACTTAAAGTGAGGAATACATAATCTTTATTGAAATTTTCCTTAACCTGATCATAATATTCAATTGAACTTAAAAACTAAATTGGATAGCCTGAGGACATACATTAAAAAATCGTGAGATATAAATCCCAATAAAATAATAGGCATGTAATAAATTAATACAAGTTAGAAAATAGTCATATCAATGGGGAATAAAAGGAATAAGAATAATAAGACATGATATAACATGAAATCATAACATGGGAAATGGTGAAACAACTTAAATCATTGCATCATATTCATAGGTCAAGGATAACTACCTAGACATAATGATGGAAAAAGTAAAATATAGGAATCAGGTTCACTTCATATCCCAAAATGAAATCTCTTGAGACTAAACACTACCCAATGTATTGGAGCTCTATATAATTCTAGGAAAACCCATCACATTCATTTTATTCTCATGCTTAAGTATACCACATAGATAATACAACATGGATTCATTAATCATCATATTTTATTCCATAATAAAGAAGTTTATAGTAAATAAATGTAAGTCCCAAATAAAACAGGATTAATTTTATAAAGGTGAACACCCATGATAGAAAATGGGCATGGTATTCACTGCACAATTGTTTTGGTTGGGAAGACCACGATGAAATTTAGGCAGCATAATGATGTCACCTAAAAATTTATAAAATGTGTTGATGAGAGAGAAATGGGTATATCATAATTTGGAAATTATAGAGTTAGTAACAGTTACATGTAAATACATATCCCAACATAAGGAATTGTAAATAGAAGGAACAAGATAATAAACAAATTTGAATAAAGAAAAGAATGTGGGGATCCCTTAATGAAGTGTGTCCTCCAAATTCTTGGGAGAACCTTATATAGAGATTGTGGGAATCATTGAAGGACTCTAGAGAAGATTTGGTAGAGTTATTATGTGATCCAAGGATTTTAAGTGAAGGGAAATGGGATATTGGGTGGGTTTATATAGTAAAGGAGTGGGGGTTTCTTTATTATTTCCCAAACTTAGGTTTTGGACTCTATATAATAAAATAACCAAAACAAAAAACCTTCCAATGGTTTTTCCCATGGTTTCTACCAAATTGGAATAAGGTTAAGTTCTTAACATAATAAAATAATTCCATTTCTTATGTGGAGGTGAGTCATACTCTTAAAGAAATGATTTTAAAACCATAAAATATATTAATAGTTTTGGAGGATTGATAATGAATATATAAAATGAATTAAATATACTTAAAATCTCATTATTTTAAATAATAAACATATATTTGGTCTTGGATACCTTGTATAGTATTTGTTAAGTCGCTTTTAGGTCATTATGATGTCATAATACACAAATTCTATTTATACGATATTTAATTCTAACCTGAAAATTCAATTGTTTTAGAAAATTATGAAAAACTCTCTATTGGATAGTTTTGATTTTTTGATTAAAAAATAATATTCATTTTATATATATAATTTTCTAAATATGTTAATTTTTAATTCTAAAATAAAATTTTCATTTATTAAGAAATGTTAAGTTTTCGACAATAATAGTTTTCAAACCCTTATAAAAATTAAATTTGACTACATAAATATTATATGATCATTTATATATAATAAAAATTATTTTATAAAATTATTTTATTAAAATATTATTTATTTAAAAAATCTATTAATTCATATAAATAAATTCTTTCATTGAATTTGAATATTTCCCAAAAATATTAATTCTGTTTTATTGTATAAAAGTAAAAATATTATCAAATAGAAATAATAGGATGAAAATATATTATTTATTATAAAATAAATAATGAATATACGCATATATATAGGGTCCTAATACATATCCCTTTAATACACCAGCAAACGACCTAAGGGTAAGGTGTGTGATGGTGGGACTTTCATGGGGTGGTTCGGCTAGCATGGTTTGGGATGTGATCTCAATGACCTTGATATTCTTCCATAGATAGTTTCAATCAGGCATAATTTGTTGGATATTAGCTTGGGATAGGTCAAGGAAAATCCCAGTGATTTTTCCCCCTCAAAATCTCTGATAAATGGGATTTATAGGGTATAATCCCACTGGTTGAGGTCATCACTTCCTTTGTCTAAGTCAATTGGTTTTTTTCAAACTTTCTATTTATACTAATCATATGATCACTATTCAATGGTTGTATTATCAATGTTAAATATTCTTAATAATATTTTAAATCCAAAAGGATATAATAAAAATAAAAGAGTGAATGTGTATTCTATAAACATATTACATAATAAGGAATTTAATTAAACCACAGGGGATATTTTCTTTATTACAATTTTGGGTCATTAAAATATTCCCCCTTAATAAATTTCACCTTAGAAATTTACATTTACCTATTAAAATTAGGTTTGGGTAACTTTGTTTCATCACCTCCACTAGTTCCCACATTGTCTCTCTAAACATGTGGTTTCTCCATAACACTTTGACAAGGATCAATGTCTTATTTCATAGAAAATTGTCTCTATGATGTAATATCTTCACTATCTTCTCTTTATAAGAAAGGTCATTCGCTAATGGTTCCACCCTTAAATTGAGTACATATTTGGGGTCTCATATGTACTTTCTCAATTGGGATACATGTAATGCATCATGTACTTGATATAGGTTAGGTGGGAGTGAAAGTCAGTAGGCCACCGCTCTAATACGATCAACGATCTAAATGTTGTCGATGTATCTTGGACTAAGATTTCCTATCTTCCAAAAGCTCATAAATTTCATACATGGATAGATATAGATTAATACCATGTCTTAAACATAAAACTATAGGTTTCATAGAGTTTTTTTAGCATATCTCTTTTGTCGACTCTGAGAATCCTTGATGTGTTGCTGTCATTTTCCATCATATCCTAAACAATTTTATGACCTAGTAGTTTGTGTTATACAACATTATCCTAGAATGAAAGTTCTCTGCACCTCTTCTCATAAATATATTCATAGAGATCCATTTAGATACTTTATTGGAAAATGTTGCAGTAAGACAACTCATCTACCTAAAGATGTTGGTCTCATCCTACTTTGAATTCAATTGAGCATGCTCTCAACAAGTCCTCTAATTTCTGGATAGTCTATGAAAATTGGCCATTAGTTTGTGGGTGATAAGTTGTGATAAAGTACAAATCAGTATTTAGAGCATGTTGAAGACTCTTCTAGAACTTATAAGAAAATCCTAGATCTCAATTAGATACAATTGATAATGGTACTCCATGAATCCTCAGTACTTCTTTGATGTATATCCTTGAAATTTGATCTAGTGAGAAATCCTCTTGAATCACAATGAAGTGTAAAGCCTTTTTATGATGATCCAATACATCTCATGTATCATTATTCCCACTTGATATTTGTTTAATATGAGTGACAATGTTTATGGTGATATTTTCCTATTACCATGTAGGTTTGGGTAATAGTTGCATCATCCCCTTGGATTTTTTTTCCTTTCTTCTTTCACTTGATAACATACAAGACATCTTGATGTTTATTTTGTGATATCCTTCTTCATATTGTTCTTCTAATATTGTTCTCATACATCTTGATATATCATTTTGATCCTTGGGTGGATGGAGAAGATAGATCTATGTGCATCATCCAACAACTCCTTTTTAACTTATGATTTGAGAGTACACACAGTTGTGACCCAAATCTCACTAGCCCTCTTCATTAACATTGAACTTTAAGAATTAACATTTTATTAAAGATTCTAATTTCTTCTAAATTACCACATCATCTCTTTGAAAATATTTTATCCTTTCTAAAAGAGACGGTTGAGAAATCATTTGTGAAAGGATTAATGATGTTCTTTCCTTTATGATTCCCATGTCCATCCTTTTCAAATCTAAGAAGTTTGGTCCCTATTAATTTTCATTAATGATCGAATTTTTGGATCCATTCTACTAAGATCACCCACCACTTTATTTGATTTACCAAGATGGTAATGGATTGTACAATCATAGACATTTATCAGCTCTAACTAATTTTATTGGAACATATTCATCTCTTTTTGGGTGAATATATACTTTAGGCTTTTGTAATCTATTTATATTTCACACTTTTACCCAAAGAGATAATGTCTCCATATTTTCAAAGTGAATATCACTAATTACAACTCTATATCAAAAATTTGGTAATTATACTCATTAACTATCAACTTTCTTAAATCATAGGCTAGGACTTTGTCATACTTCATTAACACATAGCCCATTCCCTTCTTCAAAGAATCAATGAACACTAATAAAAGTTCTCTAATTGTGGGAAGTATGAGAACATGGGTAGTGATAAGACACCTTTTCAAATCCTTGAATATCTTTTCAAATTAATAATTCTATTAAAACTTTACCCCCTTCTTAATTAACCTTGTTAGAGGGTTTGAAAATTTTGAGATATTTCTCACAAATCGACAATAGTACCCTTCTAATATTAGGAAAATATGGATATGTGTCATAGATGTTGTCCACAACCATAATTAAATTTTGCTACCTTTTTAGGGTCCATAGATATCCCATTTCTTATGATGATATTCCCCAAGAATTATACTTCTTTAACTATAAATCACATTTTTCATACCTGGCATAAAGCATCTTCTATTGCAAGGTCATCAGCATAGTGAAAGGATTCTCCTCATACTCCTCCATGGTTTTGAAGTATATTAGAATATAATCTATAAATACTTCCAAAACTTTTTCAAGGTAATATCTTAATGCTCTATTCATCATGTCCATTAATATTAATGTAGAATATGTGAGTCTGAATGGAAATACTATGAACTCATAGTTCCCATACCTTTTATGAAAATCAATCATGGGGATATCCTCCTTCCTCACCCTAACTCGGTAATATCCTGACTGCAGATCCACCTTGTAGAATTATTTTTCTCCACATAACTAATCTAATAAGTCCTCAATATGTATCAGAGGATACTTTTTATTTATTGTGATATTTTTGAGCTCATGATAATCAATACAAAGATGCATTTACCCATCCTACTTATTGATGAAGAGGACCAGTGCACCCCATGGTGAAGCATGTGGGCATATGTAACCTATATCAAAATTATCTTGTACTTGTTTATTCAGCACCAAAAGTTCCACAATATCCATTATATACAAAGTATTATATAATGGGAACACAATATGTATAATCTTGATTTAAAATTAAACCTCTATGCTAGGAGGAAGAGCAGGCAATTCCTCGAAAAAATAGATCTGTATACTCCCTAATAATAGGGTTGTCTTAAAGGATACTTTTTTTTGAAACTCAATCATTTGAGTTAGTTATGGTTTCTCATAAGGAAATAATATCCATTCTTGATATGTTGGTGCTAAAGATGATTCATCCACCTTCTTGCACTTGTATAGAATTTGCGTTTGATTAACAATACAGAGAGTGATTTCCTTCATGAGGAAATTGATGTAGGCACTATATAAAAAAATCCAATAGATGCCTAGGATTGTAAAAAATTCCAAGAAATGGATTATTAAAAGGTTTGATAGAATATTCATCACACAAATTTTGATAAGGGAGGATTTATATAATCAAGATGCAATAATTTACACCATTTTCAGTTTTCACCGATAACTCCACTTTCAAGCACTGTGGTGGTGTTTGAATAGTTCTACTGAAATTTTAAGATATGAAGGAATGAGTAGAACTACAATAAAAAATTACATTCACTATACTTGAATAAATAACATGAATACCTATTACCACTTCATTTTCTGGATCCACCTTAGCCATTATGATGGTAAAATCTCTCCCTTTCTTCATTGGAGGTTGTTGGTTGTCTCTGAAAATCTGTGGAATAGCTAATTGGTTTGAAAAGTGATCTTGTTCATTGAATTAACAGTAATCAAAAATACGTTGAGGGTTGACTAGTTCATTCCTTTACTTCACCACATTAGCGGGTTTATCCTATAGAAAATCATTAGATAGGTTCCCTTCCATCCCATACATAAATCATTTCCTCATCCCCCTTAGGAAATTTATGGGGTGTTTCTTTCCATCCCATTGAAAAGTGGTATGATAATATTTTTTGGCATAGTTATAATTATAAATCAGACCACTACAATAAAACTCCACTTTCTAATTCTTATCCTCTTAATACCCTTCATAATCAAAAAACTCCATTTCAACTTTAAGGGAATATTAGAAAATTTCCTAATAGCCATAAACATTTGGATCTCCATGGCTTTTCATAAACCATGCTTTTCCCAAAAATGAAGCAGTCAACCTTGAATTCAGGGGTAATGAAAAATCCAGAAGCATATCATGAAATTATTTTGAAGTTTTACTCATACACCTAGAAAGATTCATCATCTCTTTTCTTAATAGAAAGGGAATCCCTTTTTATTTTAATATGGAGAGTGTGAGGAAAATATTTTTCAAAAAACATTTTCAAAAATTCCTTCCACACAATCTCTTTGATCTCTTCCTTAGGATACATATTTTTTATCAACATCCAATACTGATCATCTTGTCTATATATAGGATAAAAATCTAGAATAAAATTATCTTGTTCAGAACATTGAAGATTGAATAATATCTTCTCAATAGAGTTGATCCATTGTATCATGATTAAGGGATCGAATGATCCATTGAAATTCAAAGTCATATATAATATAAATCTCTCAATATTATCTTGTTATCTATTAGAGATATTTTGATTCACCTATGATCTAGGTTTCTATTCATAACCTGAGTCGACTGAGATATTATTTTCATAAAATTCATGATTCCCCCTCTCATTGGGTTGGGCATCTTGTTGGGGCAGTATCACATTGCCCATCACATTTGTTGTTTACCAAATTACTTGTATTTTTTCCAATTAAATATAATAAAAGTAAAATTAGGGATGAGTATTTCTAAACTATTAAACACGTAAAGGGGTAATTTAATAATAATAAAGGGATAACTTATCAATTCCATTTACTTCTCAACTTATGAATTTATAAGAATAAATCTATATTATCTATGATCTATTTCCTAACATATATTACTATGGGGATTTTATTTGTTCCCTTAATAATAGTTTTTAATGATGATATTGTGATTTTACCAATGAATGTCCTTTAGGATTATCAAACCAGGTGCACGATAAGGCTCATTTTCATGTATCGGGTTATGCTGAGTTAGGCTCAACAAGCCTTATCGGAGTTTTTACCCTTAGGTACATTTGTGCTAGAAACACATCAACTTATAGTATCTAAATAGGGATTTATTTTATTTATAAACCACTTAATATACACTTTCCATAATTTAGGGATGTTTTCTTATACATATTCTTTTCCCTAAGGCTTTCCCTAGAGTTTTCTAATCCTAATCCCAAAAATAACTAAATATTTCATTTGATACCAACTATAATAACCCTTCAATTTATTACATCTTAATTCATGATTTATTACCTAATATTCAACTTAATATAACCTATATGATCAATAAGTCTTGTGTATTTGTGAAATGGGTACATTACATAACAACATAACATGGGGAATAAAATATCTTTATTGAAAACATCCTTAATATGATTATAATATTCCATAAAACTTAAAATTGTATGGGAATAAGATAATAATCATAGAATAAGGTAATAAAAGTTATAAAATATGAATATAAATGGATAATAAAAGGAACATGAATAATAAGGCATGATATAGCATGATAATCGTAACATGGGAAATGTGGCAACAACTTAAACACTACATCATAAACATAGGTCAAGGCTAAATTCCAAGATGTCATGATGGAAAAGTCCCATAAATAAATTAGGATTAATCCTTGTCCCAAAATGATGTCTCGTGAGACTAAATATTTACCAATGCATTTGATCACTCTATAATTTGGGCACACCCATTACATTTATTTCATTCGTATGCTCATGTATATAACATAGATCATACAACATGGATTCATTCATAATCATATCTTATTACAAGTTAAAGGACTGCTGAATAAATAAATTTAATTCCTATTTAAAGGAGGTATAAGTTTATAAAAGTGAAAAACCTTGATATAAAATGGGTATGGTATTCACTACAAAATTATTTTGGCATGAAAAATTGTGATGAAATTTTGGCAGCATAATGGTGTCGCTTAAAAATTCATAAAATGGGTTGATGAGAGAGAAATTGGCTATCATCATTTTAAAATAAAAAAAGATGTAGTAAGAACATGTAAATATATATCCCAAAATAAAAAACATGTAAATAAAAGGAATAATATAATAAGAAAATTTGGATAAAGAAGAGAAGGAGAGGATCCCTTACTTGAGTGTGTGCCTCGAAATGCTTGATAAGAGATTTATGAGCGATCGGGGATGCATTGGGAGGACTTTATAAAGGGGAGGTAAGATTAAGGTAGTTAAACAAGGATTTTTATTAAAGATAAATTCTAGTTTGGGTGGTTTTATATAGGAAAGAGATGGTATTTCTTTATTATTTCTCAAACTAAGGTTTTAAACAATATATAATAAAATATACAAAAACAAAAACCTTAAAATGGTTATTTCCCATGGTTTCTTCCAAAAGTAAGTGGTTTTGATTATTTTATAGGACCAAAGGCAGAAATTAATAAAATAATTCTCTTGTATATGGGGAGATGAGTCATACTATTAAATAAATAATTTTGAAAACATAAAATATATTAATGGTTTTTTATGATTCCTAGGGAATTTTTAAAGTTAATGAAATAAAGTTAAAATATAATTATTTTGAATATAAAACATATATTTGGTTGAATATTCCTTTTATATTATTTATTATATCACTTTGGGGTCATTATGATGTCATAATACACAAAGTATATTTATACTGTATTTAATTTTTACCCAAAAATTTGGTTGTCTTAGAAAATTTGGAAAAAATAAATATTACATAATTTAAAAATTATGATTCAAAAAATAATATTATTTCTATGAAAATAATTTTCTAAATATGTGAATTTTCACTTTTAAAATAAAATCTACATTTATTATTAAATGATGGTTTTTTACAATAACATTTTTCGAGACATTATAAAAAACTATATTTTTATTTATAAAAAATATATGATCATTTATATTTAATAAGAATTTAATAATATTATTATTTTATTAAATTATTATTTATTTTAAAAATATGTTAATTCATCAAATAAATTCATTAATTGAATTTGAATATTACTCCAAAATATTGTTTGTGTTTTATGGTATCAAAATAAGAAGGTTTTATAAAGTAATAATAATAGGATGAAAATATATTCATTATTATATAAAGAATAATGTATCTAATCATATTATTAGGGGAATGATTCATATCCATTTAATTCAATAGAAATATTTCTAAGGGTAAGTTGTGTAATGGTGAGACTTTCATTGGGTGGTTCGGTGAACATGGTTAGGGTTGTGATCTCAATGGGCTTGAACTTCTACCATAAATTGGTTCTCTCATGATTAAGATTTTGGATCTCATATTGGGCTTGGTCAATGTAAAATCTCAGTGATTGTATCTCCCTTGGATGTTCTAATAAAGGGGATTTATAGGGTATGATCCTACAGGTTGAGTCCATCACTTCCTTAGTCTATGTCAATTGGATTTGTTAAAACTCTATATTTATTCTAATCATATGATCACTATTAAAAAGCTATATTATCCAAAATAATTATACTTAGTGGTCTTTTAAATAAAAAGGTATATAATAAAAACAAAGGAGTACATGTGTTTCGTATAGCCCTATTACATAATAATACATTTAATTAAACTAAAAGGTAAAGTTTATTTATAACAGTTTTGTTCATTACAACTCAATTCATTATCATCCGGGTAAATAAAATAATGTGGCAGATTCTCTAAGTATAAAAGGTCTGGTAACTTTATCATTTCTCAAAATTGAAAAGTATTCAATCTTATTACACTTGAAAAGGATGGACATAGGAATCTTAAATAATGAATATAATCAATCCTTTCTCAAAGGATTTCTCAACCATCCCTTCTAGAGAAGATAAAGTATTCCCAAAGATATGATGTAGAAATTAAGAAAAGGGTGGAAGCTATCAAAAAAGAGAAATACTTAGAGTTTGAAATTTATGAATAATGAGTCATAAGATTTAGGTCACGACTATGTATACCATAAAATTTTTAGATAAAGATTTATATTTTGAATGATACACATAGATCGACCATCTTTATCCACCCAAGGAGTACAAAAATTTATCAAGACTTCTAAGAGAATTATTGGTGGGAAAATATGAAGGAGATCACTAAATATAAATCAAATTCCCTGGTATGTAAGCAAGTAGAGGTTGAAATTTAAAAATATAAGGGCACAATTAAACCATTACTCATACCTTCATGGAAACAAGAAAAGATAACCATGGAGTTTGACATTTAAATTCCAAATACATCTAAATAAAATAATGCTATATAGGATGTTGGGGATTGTCTTACAAACATAGCTCACATTATTGCAATTCGAGAGGATTTCTCACTAGACCAAATTTCCCGGATATACATCAAATAAGTTGTGAGGCTACACAGAGTACCATTATCGACTATATCTAATCGAGATCTAAGATTTAGCTCCAATTCCCTGTAAATTAGCCAATATGCTATAAAACTTAATCTTAAATTTATTATATATCACCATCCTTAATATGTTGGCCAATATGAGTGTACTATTTTAACACCAGAATACATGTTGAGATCTTGTTTTATAGACTTCAAAGGAGAATGGGACTAACATCTACCTCTGTTCGACTTATATTACAATAATAGTTTCCACTCAAGCATCCAAATGGTTTCATATGAATTATATTATGGGAAAAATATAGAACAATTTAATTCTTGGATGAAGTTTGTGAATATAAGTTGTTGGGACGTGAAATGGTCAAATAAATGGAAGAAAATATGAAAACCATTCAGCAGAACATCAGAACATCCTAAATTTGACAGAAGAACTATGAAGATAATCACTAATGGTACTTAGATTTTGAGGTTGGTGATAAGTTATTCCTCTGAATATCATCATGGAATAGATTCATGATATTTAGGAAGAAATTAAATCTAAATCCTAGGTACATAGATCCCTTAAATACTTTTGATCATGTCAGAGATGCAACATGTCAACTTTCACTTCCACTAACCGTGTCTTAAGTACATGATGTATTCCATGTATCCCTCTTGAGTAAGAACATACCATATCCCTCCCATGTAATAAATTCATAGGTGGTGTAGCTATAAAATTATCTCTCTTATGAGGAGTAGTAGTTTAAGATCTTGAAACATAGATATAAAGTTTTTCACAATAAGATTATTCAATTGGTCAAAGTACTATAGAGGAACCATAAATATGAATAGGAAACATGTGAATCGGAGAAAGTGATAAAGGAGAAGTACTCTCACCTGTTTTACCATAGTATTTAGAATGAGATTTTGAGGGTGATATTCCTTAAGGGGTGAAGAATGTAACGACCTAGAATTTTATCAATGGTATTTCCTTCTTATATTTATGTCGTGTAGTATACATCACATACATCAGTTAGAGGATCCAATAAAAACATAATTATCATAATTTAAGAATGATACTTTAGTTAGAGAACAAACTAATAAGGATGTTAAATATTACAGTAGGAAAATAAATAGAAAACATGATAATAATAATAGGAAAATCTCGATCTGATCAATCCACTAGAATGACTGCACTCACAAACAAAACTATAAAAATAAAACAAAATGTTAAAAATAAAATATTAATTAAAGAGATGAAATTATATATAACCTTGGGATAAAACATAAGTGATTTATTTATAGAATAAGTGGTATATATAGGAAGTATCAAACCCTTACGACCATTTGAAATACGATTGTTGGAATAGTAACATGACCGTTGGAATAGTAATGTGAGCGTTAGGAATAGTAATGTAGCCATTAGAATAGTAACTACACCTATGAAATTATTACTAAAATGTAGTAATATTATACAATACAATATGATATATTTATACCATGGAATAAGTAACTAAATTATTTAAAAATGATAAATTAAGTGTTGGTATTTTTTACTATAAAAGTGTTTCTATTTTTTGAAACGTAAATATTTATTTAAAATTTTATAATTAATTTATGAATTTAAAATAAAATTATTATTCATAAAATATATTCGTAAATTAATATATATTTTTGTATTATAATTATAAGATAATTTTATGAGACCTTAATTAATATGTCAAAGTTTCATAAAAATAGTAATAGTATTAAAATCGATGTTTTTCAAATAAATGATGATTTTAATTAAAAAATAAATTTATCATATTTAGAAAATTATTTTCATAAAATGGAGTCTATTTTTTTTAATTTACACATAGAAAATGGTTATGGTGAATTTTTTTTATTTTCTTAAAATAGGTGAATTTTTTATGAGTAGTGAAATACAGTAATTTATGGTATTTAACATTTTGAGTCATATACAAACATTTTTTATTCATAGATGATATAATAATGCACTATTTAAATCTAAAATTAACTAGGTAATTAATATATTCACAAGAATAAATATTTTTTCTAGTCTTGAGAAAAAATAATGAACTAATGAATATAATCATCAAAACACCTCTCTCCTCCCCTTATAAATACCACCCCTCTCCACCCTTTTTCCCCACACCCCATAAGACATGTATCTTGTCTAAATTCTACCCAACTAAATTCCTAATACTCTACCCCATGGCCTAGATCTTTTTTTCTCAACAAAATACCATACCCAAGTTCCTTAATGATGTTCCCAAGGAGACGATTTTCAAGAGTTAAAATCCTCTTTCTTTCTCATTTAAATTATTTCTTTCTTCTACCTTATCCTGGCTTATGAAATCCAAATATCCTTGATAAATAAATTATCTTATATATACTATAAATTTATTATTTTTAATGTAATATCCACCATAAAATATCTTATCTTATTCTTTTATTCTAAAATTTAAAACATCATCTATGATATGTCGATTCACCACCTTCATGGATGACGGTTTTTCATTTTACTTTACCACTTTCAAGTCTTGTCATAAAACCATTATAAAGGATAATATAGTTATTAAAATTTATATTATATATTTTCATGATCTATATCTAATATATATATGTAATATTTAATAATAAAACAAAACTAGTTCATGATGATCAAAAACCCAATAAAATATACTAAATGTTTATCCTTAAAATTTATCAAATGAATAATCCTAGTATTAGGGAAAAAATTATATATAGGCCCATTTAAAATTATATAGTAATATTAATACCATTTAATTAAACTTTTAGAGTTTTTCTTCTATTTTATAATAACTCTCATAATTAAACTCAATGGAATCGACCATAAAACCATGAAATGAATGCTCTCAGAACAATGAAATTAAACATTATAACTCATTGAAGTGGCCATAAATGTTCTTTAAAAATTTTAATAAATCAAATATATTTTAAAGAGGATAAAATTAAATTATTAATAAATCTAATTTGATTTTCTAGTATATAAACTTCAAGTACATAACACATTCATACATATGGTATGTGATCTCTTTAAAATCCATATTTCATTTGGGTGATGCTTTATCTCACTTTGCCTAAAGTTACCTCTTCACTATTATTATTTACTTATTATTTATTATTTATTTATATTAAAAACATATAAATATATCTCAATTCATCATTTCATAATGGGTAAATGAAAATTTTAGAAGTTTCCCTTCTCAATATCTCTCGACAAGCAAACCTGATTAATGGGAACTTCTCCTTTTCTAACACATTTACAAGTACACTATATAATCTATTTTAAGGCACCAAAATTTTTATAAAATAACTCAATTTAAACTAAAAAAGTTTATTTCTAGTTTTATATGAACATTTATACATTTTTTCTCTTTCAATATGCTTTAATATTTTCCCTTAAACCATACTAAAGCGACTCATTTCTAGAGTTTCAAAAACATTGTTTTTAAAGTATTCAAATCATTTGGATGTCTTTATTCAGGATATATAATTATTTTTATATTATGATTTTCTGTAGTTTATTTAAATACATTATTTAATGGATACCATTTTTATATGCCCCTTGGTTATGCTTTATGACCTGATTATGATACCCATTTCTTTTCATTGGTAACCCTTATGTTTATACCTTATGCTTGATTCTTAATGTGGATCAAAAATTCTTGAACATGTTATGATGGGCCTATCCAGAGATAACTTCAATGCATTGTTTAATATTTTATCTCATGATACATCATGTATGGGATTAGAGAGTAAACCTATTCCATTATGAGACTTTTTCCACCATGTCATGTCATCTTTATAATTAGCATTTATTAATTTTTATTTCATATTATGTATTTCTACCACATTCCTATGTTTCCATAATCATATTATTCCATGTTATGTGTGATATTATTTTATTTTTTTATACATGTTCCATTAATTTTATGTCATAACATTATTCCTTCTAACCCATGTGTTATTCTTTATTCCTATTATTATTCCCTTACTGAGCTTTTTAGCTCATTGACATTGACTATGTATTCCCCAAGTTATCCTTTTCAGATGTAAGAGCTTAATGAAAGTTAGGATGTCATTATGAAATATTAATATAAATGTGTTTTATTCTATTTAGATGTTTTCAATTTTATATACTCAGTCATCTGAATACACTAGACTTTACGATCCCTTGTCTATATTTGATGGTTAATTGTGCTTAAAATCATGTAATAGTATGTATAAAATACTACGGTTTCTATACTCATGACCAATGGAATTAAGTTTAAGATTAATTTATAGAAATTCCAAAACCAATAAAAGAATATATTTTCATATATAATTTATAATTAATTTATTTGAATAAATAAATACCTTAATTTGAATTTATTTCTTCATTTCTGATGATCAAACAAAGAAATATTATCATACCATATTTTCATTAGTGGAATCAGGGTTATATTTCATCTAGAGATTATCCAAATGTGTTCTAGAAACCTTTTATCATCATCATAGAGTCCTATTTTTGCTAGAACATATCATTTTAACTCTGGTGGTGGTTAGAAGTAATCATATTGTTGGAGTGGGTGAATTTATCTATGTTCTTAAGAGTGTTCTCGTAGATTATTTCTATAGGTCTTGAGATAATACTATTTATAAATTGTTATTCAAAATAATAATCTTTTCTAGTGTTTTTTGTTATTGAGTTTAAATATAATTAATGTTAGTGAATAATATTTTCACATATGATTTTATGACTCTTTTATCCCCTAGAAAACACCAAGTTTAAATAATATTATTTTTATTAATATTAACTTAATTGAAATTCACTAAACTCAGAAATAAATAAATTTTATTTCCTAGAAGAAATAAACTAATACGTATTCAAAAAAAATATTAAATATGACACATCTCTCTAGAAAATTAAACTCGGTCTGCCAATTGTCCTTAATATTTTCTAGGCCTTGAATATTGAATATTTATTTTAATAAATAAATATCAACGTATGATTAGAAAATAAATAAAAAAATATTATATTCACTAATTTAGTGAAAATATTCATGTAACTAAATAAATATTTTGTTACCTTGTAAATAAAACAGAATAAATAAATATTATATATTCATGTAATTAAATATATAATTACTTAATAAATATATATTTGTTAAATATTAAAATAATATATATATATATATATATTCTCTTGAATAACTAGTGATTGAATATATTTATTATAAAAATAACATAAATTATTATTAAACACGATATGGGAATAATATTTATCTAACATATTAAATTCATATAAAATTTTACTGAGGGTTCAAATAGACTTTCACTGTAAACCTCTAGGTCCCTTTCTTAGTAGAATTAGGATACACTTCCAAAATTCCATGGTTAGCATCTAGTAACATTCTAATTCTCCCAAAGAGAAATAATTCAATGTTGTAATGACATACAACCTCCTACGAGTGTTATTTGTGTAATATAATCCCTTTATCTCAATATATCTAATCAAGACGGTTTCAAGCTGGTGTCATTAAACTATGTGCTCAATGTCACTTTGAAAACAAACTTTACAACAAAAAGGTATGGTCATGGACTGAATTAGGTAGTTTTATTCCCATCAAAGGCCCTAAGATATAACTTCCACTAAACATATAGAGGAAAAAAATCATTTCTTTTATTATTCATTAATGAAATATCCCTCATGATGAAATCAGTGTATCTTTCCTCACTATGATCATATCTCATCATGGTTTTCAACATTACATCAAATTATACAACTCATGACAGACATTAATAATAATACTAAATCTTATGGATCATTTCATATTTCTAAATAGAGGAACATCCAATGAAAAATCTAAATGTAAATTTCCTATGGATGAGTCTGGTTCGTATAATATCTTAATATAGAAATTGAAAAGGGGGTACACTCTTAGAAGGTGTCTATAAGTCCTTTGAATCTCCATCCCTGATATTCTGTATCATTTTTTTCCAATAAAATGATATTATTTTACTATATAACATATATTTAAAATTATTATTGTGGAAATTATAGTCCTTCATAATAACAAGGAACTTATATGACCTTTCAATGTGCTGGTTACCCTTGGGACATTATCATATACAATGTCAAGCATTAGAAAAATATGGATGATACACAATAGTTTGTTCTAGGGAAACAACTCCAATAATTTCATCAAGTTTTTGAAACCATTAGTGGATCGATACGTCCTCATGGATGGGGTTCAGCTTTGACGGTGATTAGGTGTGTGGAATATTGAATTACTTCCCCACATGTTAATTATATTGGTTTTTTGGTATTTGAAACTCATGGATGACATCGGAGAATAAAATTTTATGTGGTGTCTTTCCATGTTGGATATAGACAATATTTTTTTTTTGAGGTTATTGACTATGGGTGGCTAACTTGACTACAAGGTTGTTGAAGGATTGTATTTGTGGATTTTATACCATTTTTTGTTTGTTGTTCATTTTGAAGGAACTTTTGTTTATTTCTTGATCTTGGGAAAGGATTCCTTGTCAGTCATCATATTTATTCTAAGTGTGTGTGTTTTTCATTTCTTTAATAAATATGGTATTTTTCTTAATAAATTACATTATTCTTTATTTAATATCTTATTAATTAAATTATTAGTTATGAATTATATTATTAATTATTAATTTAATTAATTAATTATTAATTAAATATTCCATTTTTTGTTAATTAAATTATTAACTAATTATTTTTAATTATTTAACTATATTAATATTTATTAATTATGTAACACCCCAACCTTGATCTCTTGAATGGTAACCAAGTGGGGGCTCTACAAGACCTCATGTGAATTTCTCTGTATGCAAGAGGCTTGTAACTAGTGTTGAGAATAAACAGGTGTAGCGGGGATATTATACCCTTGATAAAAGGAATCCAAATACTATATAACAAAATTAAACAACCCAAATAAATATAATATAAGTTAAATAATATATCAAAAAACCATGTAACCCAAACTTAAAAAGTTAAGTGTTGTAGACCCCCAATGTAGTATGTCAAACCAAGTATCAGGAAATGGATAATTAATAAAATATAGTAGTAACAATATAGAGTATGTCTTAGAATCACCTCCGACTCCAGGCCTCTATCTCTCTAGAACCCTATCACATATCCCTTACCCATAACTAGATCTGTATTCATGAAATATTCACATGTGTAAAGACCTTGAATTCTGAATAATTTTTTTAAATTATATGGAATTATTTTGAGACCATGAAATTTGACGTCACGTGATTCTGAGGCTTGGAGTGCCCGGAATGATTCATCAAAAAATGTTAAGCTTTAAATAGCTTGTGTGATATTTTTTCCTGAAAAAATAGAATAAGTCTTAAATAGGTTCCTAGATCAGAAATATGAAGGCACTATTTCGTTTAGGATGGAGGTTTTACCCTAGGAATGACTTATGTTTAGTTGGAACTTGCCTCTAGAGAGGAAACCCAAAAATGGCATAACCATAAATAAAATAATTAAATAAAATTATTTTATTTTTCGAATTATTAAAATTCACGAATGGTGAATCATATTTAAAATTGGAAACCACCACTTAGCTCATGAAGGTATTCTTTCCTTAGGTAGAACCTAACATTGGCCAGCACAGGCCAACAGTGGAAGTTATTTTTCAGCCATAAATAAAATAATTAAGTTAAAATTACTTTATTGTTAAATCATTTAACTTCTAAATAGTAATTAGTATTGAAAATATGAGAGTACTGTTGAGTTCGTGGGAGTGTTTTAACCTTAGGTGGAGCCTAACCTCGACTGGCGCGAGTCGAGGGGGAATGTTAATTATTTTTTATCTTTTTTAAGGTACGTTCAGTTAACGTGAAAGCGGGGATTTCAATCTTTTGAACCAATGATCGGATTGAAAATATGAGGGCACTGTTGAATTCACAGAGCCAAGATTTTATTAGACGAAGATTAACTTCCACCGGCAAGGGTCAGATGAAAAGGTTAATTTTTGGACAATACAGAAAAATAATAAAATAACCAAATGAGTTGTTTTATTTTTTTTCTCAAACTATTGATCAGTGTTTTGTGGGTTATAAGTGAAACACCAGCCATTGAATAAGAAACATTTAATCACATGAACCTTTGGTTGTGTAACTGACAAGCTCGTAGGATTAATGGATCATTAATTATGGTTCATTATTGAACCACATTAATGAATGAAACGTGGGTGGTTCCTTTTATTTTCTTTAAACAAACTTTTGGCATGGTTTTTGGAGACCTACTAGATAAACCTATGATGAAATGATGATGATGACTACCTCAAACAAAGAACAGATTTTTGATCAACAACCGTTGGAGGATTCGAACCTGACATCGATGGGTGACGGTGAGTGCCAACAAATGTAGAACATCTAAAAATGTGAATATTATCCTTCAACCACTAAACCATTTCAAGGTAGTGGGTTTACTTTCTTTGATGTTCCCTCTCTTTTTGTTCTTGTAAAATACAGTGAACGCAGACCAACCGACTAACGGGTTGATCTGCGTCTCGTATCTTCATGCGGGTTGTTGCTGCGGGGTCTAAAATTGGGGATTGTTCTCCCTTTTTTGATTATTTATATCACCCCATGTTATCACACTAACTCTGAGGGTACGGGAAAATCCAAATAAGGTCTAGACCCCCCCCCCCCTCCCCCCACCCATCATTCTTCATTTATGAGTGTTTTTGTGCGCAACTATGAAACAAGGTGGTGGGGCATTACTGAGGCCTTCGCAGTGAAGGTGGAAACCCAGGAGGCATGTAGGCATAAAAAGAAAGAAAAATGGACCACTAGAAAATATATGGTGGCCCACAGATGCATCTTTCAGCGTGACACCATTGGTGTGGTAGCACCATTGGTGTGACAGCACCGGTAACCAGCAGCAGCGTTCGGTTGAGTCGGTTGTGTAGAGGAGTGGCGCCTGCAGGCGCTGTTGTGGTAGGAGCTGCGGCCAATGGGGCCATGGTGGTGGAAGGTTTTGGTGCCAACACACCATGTGGAGAGGGAGGAGTTTCCCACTCAGGCTGCTTTGTTAGACAAAACGACTGGTTGAGCCGACCGTTTCGGAAGAGGGGATAGTGCCCGCTAGTGCCGCATGTGTGCCAGGTTCTTCCAGTCAGGCCAAACCCGCCGTCCAGGTTGGACCTGTAGGTCAGGTAGGACCTACAGGCCAGGCTGGACTCGCCAGTTGGTCCGGACCCACCGGACGGGCCAGACCTGCATGCCAGGTCGGGTCCACTATCCGGGCCGATCGGGTCGGACCCCTACCGGACCCAGACCGACCAGCTCCAATCCCCTAAAACAAGTATATCTCGCATACCGAGCATCTTTTTAACATTCCATAAATGGCATGAGGACCCTCACGATGAAGTGGTACTTTTTAGATACTCCACTTGGGTTTTGGTGAAATTTGGAGTATCCCCGGGTTGGATCGGACTCGAATCCAGCCTGGCTCTCGGTACTAAAATCCCTATAATTTATAGTTCAGGCATCCAATTGACACGTCCTCTATTTATTTGGAACCCTTATGACATGGAGGTTCTTATGGTTACTTCTTCATGGGACTTTTTGGTAGTTGGGTTATTACTGATTTCTTGAGGAGAAGAATCAACGGAACTCAAGCGCACCAAGTGCGGGAATCCTGTGGCTGGTTTTGACGTGATGAAAGAATAGTGATCCTATTTGGGTCAACATGTAGAGATCCTTTGGGGTTCAGAACTTAGAGATCCTATATGGGTAAGCACATTGTGATCCTCTATGGTTCTGCACTTAGAAATCCTCTATGAGTCAGCACATAGTGATCCTCTCTGGGTCAGCACTTAGCGATCCTTCATGGGTCAGCACGTAGAGATCCTCTGTGGGTCAGCACCTAGTGATCCTATGTGGGTCATCACCAAGCGATACTATTTGTTTCATCACCTAGAGACCTTGTGCATTCCAGTATAACAATACTCTCAACAAAATAAGATGATCTAACTTTATGAATAATCATCTTTATTCATGTTCTTTAAGTTATATACCTAGTTTGAGTTGCCTCTTTTACTTTGTGCTATGTGGTTGAGGTATTTCTTGGTGGTTTTTCCTCTGAGGTATTTTTATTTGTGGTGTTTTATTTTTTGTATTACTGAGACACCTTCGAGGTTATCAGGTTCCCTACTGATTACTGTTAAGATCACTCCTATACGGGCTTCACTCGCATGTGTTATGTCCGGTGCAGACGTTTGATGTTTCAACAGAGGTGCTCAGGGGGACGGGACAGATGGATGCTATGACGGTGGACTTGGTGGCCTAGGACCTATTTTCCTAGGACCTAGTGTCCTAGGACCTAGTGTCGTAGGACCTAGTGTCCTAGGACCTAGTGTCCTAGGACCTAGTGTCCTAGGACCTAGTGGGTCCTAGAAGGACTGGGCAGGTAGGACATACTACTTCGGCTTCTAGTAGATTCACTGCTCTCTTGATCAAGTGGGGTTTTCTGAGGATTACCATCAGAGTTTCCTTTTGGTACTTTACTATTTTTAGTTCCTTTTTGGGTTTGTATTCTGACCCACTTACATTCACTTGTAATTTCACTCTGCCTTGGTTTAGTAGTATACTTGTTTCTCCCTTTCAGTGTGTTGAGATTTGTTTCAGTGTGTTGGGATTTTGTTTAATGTGTGTGTGTATACAGGTTTAAAGGCAATGCCTTTCCTTTTATGATATGCATTTTTGATGCCAGTCACCATCCCCTGGCCTATGGAAGGTGGGCTTGGGGTAGTCACGGCACGGGCCCCGGGGTATGGGTTGTGAAAACATGCATAGAGATTTCCATTAAGGGTTTGAGTATAACATAGTAAGACACCACCAATGTATCCTTAGTGTAAGTGTACATGTATATAGAGATGTATTCCATGGTAATAAAATAAGTTCAAACACAAGAAAACAATGTCATACCGAGTGTCTATGTGCTAACAAAGTCACCACAAACCCTTCCCATAGCCTCTTTGGATCCATGTTCAAGTAATATCTATAAATTCATGAGAAGTTTATAAGTGGAGGATCAAGCCACAAGGATGCTCAGTAGAAGTAAATGCCCAAGGCCACAGGTCAATCCATACAATGTTATTATGCCTTGTCTAATATAACAAGGCCACAAATCAAGCAACATAAGGCAATCATGTCCCATTTTCTCTACTAACACTTAGGTCAAGTCACCAAATGGAATCATGCCCCAAATTCAGGCCACCCATGGCCATCATGACTCATCATCTAACTCAATAATTTTATCATGTCACATGTAGCATCTGAGCATGCTCCCCCTTTAAGTCCATTGATAAATGATGTCTCCACCTATCACTTTGGTACCATTCATAGAACAGAAATAATATATCATGTATAAAATATATCACATATAAACAGTTCCATCATAATAATCTCACATATATAGAGGCATATCATGACTATAACGGATCTTACAGGTGACATATACACACACATGAATACCATATCACACAAAAATTCTCTATTCTATGTCTACACATGGGGAAACATGTCATGTCATATAAGGAATTCGTGACAAGGAAATCGCATAAAATATAACATGAAAACCAACTAAAGATCAAGTCCCTATATAGTAAGTACTTTCTACCTTTAACTTATAGATGACATTTTCCAAGACATGCTGGGATATAATACCCGAGTCACACCTATGTGGCAACCGAATAAAACCCATATACCAAATACCCCTAATAATGATACCAATTAAATCACATCTAGGGTTCTACATGGATATTCATGAAGATTATAATTCCAATGTAATTTATCTACACCAAACTGCTTCTCAAGATCCACCAACAATGTTAGATCTAGGATTAATCAAAGGAATGTTTCCAACACACTACATTTGTCATCAATCTATAAAATTTCCAATAATTCATCATTATATGAAATTAGAATCTGTATATCTTACCTCAATATACCATATTTAAGATTATTTTGAAGGGAACAAGGGTAGATCTTGAAGAAATCTAAATAATGGAGATTTTTATAGCACATGCCTTAATTCCCTTATCACCAACATGCTTGGATCCAATGAAATTTAGCTCAAAAGGGAATGAAATTTATAAGGATGTATTTTGGAGTTTCTATAGACAATAGGTATATAATTAGGGAAAATAATGATACAATTAAGATGATTTATTTCCATTAAAGATAATTTTCATATCATTAAATCATGTGCATGTGGTTTGGTAGCATGTTTTTCTAAACCGTGGGCCAATTTTGTTATGATTATTTCCTCTCTTAGGAACTCACATGATTTGGTCGTATGGTTTATTAAACCATGTTCCAACTATAATCTTCTCCTATATCCCATGCCATATTGTTTTTGGTGAATTTCACATGGTTTTATCTATCCAAGCACAAATTGTGTACCACCCACTATAATTATCCAAAAAATACACATAGACTCTTGGTACGAACCATATGGTTTCCCCTAACCATGTGATAGATGTTCTTCACATGTAATTACCCTAAAACTCTCAAAACCCAACCAAATATCCCCATAACTCATCCCAAATAATTCATATTTTAAAAAAACTTGAATAATGGTTTAATTTCACTCAAACCACACTTAAAAAATATGAGGTTTTATATTCTCTCCCTATAAAGGCTTCTCTCCCTTGAGATTAATCTCTAGGAATATTTCTAAAAAAACTCAGGTCACTGATATCTAATGTTAGAATATTTCTCCCATGATTACTATCAGATTTGTCCATAACACCATATTATCTGGAAAAGTGGCACTATCTTCCTCCAAAACACCTTTTCACTCTGATCTATGATCCACAATGAGAATTCCATGAATGATGTGTTAGGATCAAGCTCAAAGGACTCACAATAGATCATAGGTACAAGATCAAGGATATAACTATAAATCAAATACGCATCGGACATATCATGAATACCTTGGTAACATGAGGTAATATTCAAATGGAAATCCATAGGTCTAATATACTTGGTAATCTTGAGTGGTCCAATAAATCTCAATGATATGTTCCCTTACTTTTGTAAATGTTGATTCCCCAAATGATGAGTCACCCACAGGAAAACTCCTTCACCCATAGTGAACTATAAAGGTCACCTACATTGATCATTCTACAATCGATGCTTGGTCTGAGTGGCATTAAACTTATTCCATAATAGTTGCACTCTCTTGAAGGTCTCATGCACTATGTTCATCCCCAAAATAGTTGTCTCGCCATCCTCAAGAAAATATAGTGGTTAATCGAATTCATAACCACTGAGATCCTTAAAATATTCCAAATGAATATAATCCTAGAAGTTGGTTTTGTATGATAATTAAACTAAGGATAGATGATAATCCCAAGATCCATATAAATAAAGGACACATTCCCATATTATATCCTCTAATATTTGTATTTTCCTCTCTGATTTACCATCGTTCTACAAATGATAGGTTATACTAAGTTTCAGAAGAGTACCTAAAGCCTTCAGCAATCCCTTCCAAGACCAAAATGTAAAATGCATGTACCTATTAGATAAAACACTTCATAGAAATTCCTTAATATGTATAATATATTGTACATAAAACTTCCCTAACTTATCTCCTAAAAGGGTCAATGGAATCAACAAGAAATGAGCCACTTTCATCAGTCAATATACTATCACCCAAAAGTCATGAGGTCCTGTTAGGGTCCTATGTAACCCCATTATAAAGCCCATAATTACATAATCTTACTTTCACATCAACATTTTAAGTGGATGAATCTAACCATCAGGATATTAATGGAAAAACATCACCAATGGAAAGTAAGGAATCATGAAACAAAACTAGTGATGTCCCTCTTCATACCAAGACACCAAAACTATCATTAGGACCATTTCAAAGCATGTGATTCTATCATAATATCCTCCTTCAAGGGAGATATCACCACTACCCTATCATAAAGGTATATAACTTCTTCATAGTCAATGGACCAACATAAAACGAGATCATATCACTACAATAATTCCAACAACAATATCCACTAGTAATTTGGCTCACGCCTCACTTTTACATAGTCCACCAAAGAAGATGCAGCCACTAAATGTTCACATTTTATAAATTTTTGGTATTATTATGTATCAAAAATACATCCATCCATAAAAATAATAATATTTTATTCCTTGTTTGAAGGCTGATTTATTAGCTATTTTATCTCTGCTGTTTTCCTTCTAAGAGAATCTAAAATGACATTAACATTCCTTGAAGAATTATTCACCTCAAAGTTTAATGTTTATAGATACTCCACCCAAGGCATGCATTTTGTAGTTCCCCTCATGGGGCTATAGTTGATGTGACCCATAAGAGACTACCTAATACCCCTAGATCAACATAGTTCCCATACAAACTCATAAGGCATTATAATACTCTACATATCCAATACCATTCACTATAAGGGTCAAAACATGGGATGTATTCATTCTCCACTTCATATATTTGAATACCTCTTCAAACTAATCATAAAACTCAAACTCTATACCCTTCTTGTTCATCTCCATCATCAATTATTATAAATTGGAGAATTCATAGATGAAGCATTGATAGTACCCTGCAATCCCTAGGAATCTCTTGATATCAAACACATTCCTAGAGAGATCCCAAGAAATCACAGCATCCACCTTCTCTAGGTCCTATAAAAATTCTATCTAATATATCATATGACCAAGTAAACATAGATATCATATCCTGAAATTACACTTCAAAATATTGGCATAGGACTGATGTGCTTGTAGTTTTCAAAACATGGTCCAAAGGTGTCTATCATGTAACTCATAAGCCTATGAATATATGAGGATATCATCAATAAAGAGCATGAGGAAAGAGTTAAGATATGGGTGAAATATATTGTTCATCAGATATGTGAACACTATTAGGGAGTTATTCAAACCGAAATCCATGACTAGGTACTCATACAGTCCATATCTACTCTTGAACATTTTCATAGGAATGTCCCCCTCTGTGACCCACAATTGATGGAAGTCTGAAAAAATATTAATCTTAGAGAACTATTAGGCTCCCTATAACCGATCAAAGAGACTTCTAATCCTAGGTAATGGATACCTATTCTTCCCCTTCACATGATTCTTCTTCCTATAATCCACATAGATCCATTAACTATCATCCAAATTCTTAGAGAATACCATATATGTAACCCCACATAGATGTGCCTGATTAGATGAAACCCTTTATATCTAGGTACTCAAGATGAATCTTAAGTTCCCTTAACTTTTCAAGAGCTATATAAAAGGATAAATTGAAATGGTATAAACTCCTGACACAAGTAAACTTTTCATTTAATAGTAATACCTAAGAATTCATCTAGAGAAACATATTTAAAGATATTGACAATAGGAGGAAAGAAAGTGTACCTTATAATAAGTTATATTGTGATAACTAAGCCTTATACCTAAACCGTAATGGCTCCAATATGGCTCAAATATTATCCCACTCTTCAGTATTCAATATAACACTCACCATCCACAAAAAAACTTCTCTCAATTAGGTTAAATGAAGGATACCCACATCCAATAATAGTTGATGCGAGAATAAAATATTTCCAACAATTACATCCGAAAAATCACATCAAATTTATTCATTTAAAGGATCATGAAATCCTAAAAATGTATATATCCAAAAACAACCATAGGACACTCTAGAAAACTCTAGATATGATCAAATTTCATTCTCAAAGTTGTTTAGAGATAAATAAACTTAAAATATAACATAATATAGAATTAAAGGAAAGAAACAAATTGATCATATATAAATGAATATAAATCATAGGTATCCAATAGAGTGGTTGAACATGTATAGGTGATCAATAATATACCTAGAATAGTCAATAGTCCCTCTCTATTATCATTCAGAATCTAGTCTAATGCATACACCCTTCCAACTTCATATCCATATCTTTATATCTAATTGTATGACTCACATGTGTCATCGTCATCTGAGTCATATGAACCTACTACTAAGGACCCCAGCTAGTCCCATGGCTCGATTCTTGTTTCTAAATCAAACACCTATGAGACCTCATTTGTGATTATTTCAAGATAAAATTTTGTATATTCCATTTCTTTCTATATAGGTTTCACTTCCTCTAGGGATTTGGGAAATCCTTCTAGTAATTTCCACTCTGACCAGATTGTAACATTTTGAACACTACCTCTCCCAATAGAAATTGAAGAATAAATACCATTCACTATCTACCTATCACTGTCATATTGCATCTCCTCATTCCTCCTTTTCATACCACTAGAAGAATTACTCATATAATCAACGGGTATTTTACCCATCGATCCACTAAGAATTAGAAGAATACCTTTTGTAGTGTCCTCTTCCAACACCTTCATGATGGTTAGAACCTTTAACATTAACTTAGGTTAATTCACCATGTTAATGTTTTTGACCTTGAATTTGAGTTAAAAAGAAGATATATCTCAAAATACCTCCCCTTATTCAGTTAATTCCTATCTATGATAGGATAAAAACAAAGAAAATTTGTAAAATCGTATTAATAGGTAGATATAGAAATTCTACCCCAACGAAGCACTATAAACTCATGTGCTCAACCCAAATTTATTGAATTGAGAAAGAACTCATTAATGAATATATTCTTAATGTTAGTACATAGAAGACTATCACATCTTCCTATCTGGTTTATGAAACTCCACCATCTACTAATAGGTCTTTGAAGTGTAAAGGAATAAAATTTCACCTGTCAGTCATCAAGAATCTCTTCCAAGTTAAAGATTCCATCAATGATTCCAATCTCATCCTTAGTATTCTAGGGACCTCTAATGACTGAGAAAGTTGGTGGGATACTAGGGATGCAAATCCTGGGCATAATCAACCATGATCCTTTGTATGTCACTTCCTTGAATTTGAACAATCCAAAAATTACCTAACATGATCTTGTCTATCACCTGAATCATTAGATCAAGTACATGATCTTTCTCATGTATGCCTTCATGTATATTTATCAATGGAACCGAGTAATTATCCCTTGTGGGAGAATTCTGGTCCACTACTTTAGGTAGACCTATCAGGCATATTCGAGGGTGAATTTTATGAAATTTTAAATGAATGTTTAAAACACATATAATAGATGGATTAGGATAAAATCTTTGGCATATTTAAGGTTCACTTAAGGGTTTCATATCATAATACCTATCTTAAGTGATTCCCACATGCCAGGTAAAACCCTCCTAGTTATACCCCAGGCTCATGCCCAGTCCTTTATATATGTACATTAGTCACAACCATATATATCACATCATAGAATTATTAAGTTCAACTAAGGGAAAATATATATATATCATAGTATAAGAGAACAGAAATATATCACTCAACAATTTACACAAATCAATCCATTTAATTAAATAACAACCATACAACACTAAATAGGTATATATATGTAATTTGATACAATATTCCTACAAATGTTGCATGAATAGACCCAAATCCCATAAAACTATAACAAAAATACCATCACTGGTAACATGGAGGTATGTTACACATGAGCTAGCCAAATACATGGAAGCTCCTCTACTCAAGTTCCACATATCCTATCTTATTTCTACCATAATATGAAAGGAAAATAAATAAAGTAAACTCGTCAGATTTGATACCATTTTATAATTCCCTAACTAGTATTTTCCCAAATAGAACCTAAGTGTATATGATAAAAGTAGCCTCTTATGTTTAGAGAGGCGCACATGATGTCTTGGAGCATCTCTGCTTGGGATTTCTTTGGGAAAATATGAGTTGGGGAGTTTTAAATTTCATTGTTATTTATTGTTATTAATAATATATTATTTATTAAATTATAAATTATACATTATATTCATTATATTCATTTATTATTAGTTATTTTATTTTTATTTATTAAATATTTTATTGATTATTTATTATGTTATTCATATTTTCATTTACTAGTTAAATTATTGTAACAAAATGTTGTTTGTTCTTAGGTACACATTGACCCTAGTTTTTATCATGCTTTGTTTGAGGTTTGTTTCAAGTTTTTTTGGGTATAATTATTAAATTTTTGGAAATTTTCCGGTTGTGCAGGGTCAGAGCATTGTTTTACCAAATCTTGAACCAACCCAATGCAAACTGTGCAACCCATGATAGTAGGGGTTTACAATGTTAATGAATGTTTTGACAAACCCTATTCCAACTAAGTAGAAACTGTGCACCCCATTAGAGGGGCATGCTATTAGGGAACACTATTTTTGTAATCGTATGTCCAGGCTCAACTAACTGTGTGGATGGTGATTTTTTAATCCAAAAATTATTTTAATCATTTACAAAAACCCATTTGAACTATTGATTAACCCTAACTCTACCTAGAATGAATTCCTAGATCTTGGAGTTTCTCAAGAACCCTTTATGACTCCCCCAACCCCATTTTTAGGCATATATATGCATGGAATATATTGTTTGATCCCTCTCTGGTAGGTTTTCTCCTCCCATTATTTTTCTCTCATTATCTATTTTTTTACTATATAGGGTATGTTATATCATCATGTTTTTAATGGATCTGAAATCTATTGATTTGAATATTGAATCTGTGTTGGGTGTCTTGATCACGGTCACCATCCTTCATCATTAGAAAATCCTACTACAGGTTTTTATCTTTTATACAGTGAACAAATAGTAGGTGGTTCCATTTGAGTTTCAGCATATAATTAATCATTAATTTTATAATTTGATTATTATTTCTTTTTAATAATTTGGAAAACCCAATTTGATGTGAATTGTAAATTATATTTGATTTGGAATGATATTTTGGGAAAACCCAAAATTCAAATGGAATTAGAAATTGGGTTGTATTTTGAAATTGATGGAAATTGTGAAATGATTTGAGGATTGATTTTAGAAAAAGAAAATGGATCAAATTGAATTGATTAAAACCTATGATTGGATTCATTTTAAAAAGGAATGAGTTGAAGAAAAACCTATGATTTGGTTTTGGAAGTAAATTGGAATTTTGAAAAGTAAAATTAGAAAATTCAAATGTGAATGATTAATGATTTGAGATGAGATGATTTTCCCCTTTTCAATTGATTGATTTATTGTGCACTTACAAACCTATTTAGATTGTGGGTTATTTGGGACAAGAATAATTGGGTTGAAATTCCCTATAAATAGATTGATAGTGACAAATCGACAAAAGTCTAGTTAAGAAGATCATATTCTTGATATAATTATGATGATTCGTATTCAACCCAATCTTGAGGTATGTGTGTACTCATATTCCATGATCACTAATATGAGAGTGTGAGGATCCTATAATTAGAAACTATTGTAACTTAGGGAATATGACCATGGGGTTTGTTGTGACTATTTTGATTATAAATTACATTGATTTTAAAACAATTTTAATCATCCCTAGCGATTTATATAAATTGTTTTATATAAACTATTTATTTAATCCATGCTTGAATTTTTTTCATTCATTCCAAAATGAAGAATGTTTTTTTATAAATATGAAATTGTATCACCATGACCTATTTTATTTAAAAATTGATTTTATGATTTGGTTTATTATTATTGAATCTTTTTATGAAACTCTTGGTGAGACCTTACTAGGATATTTATCTCACACCATACCTTTTCCTTTGAGTGTTTTTATATTTTCTTCTTCTAGCTCTAGGCAAAGGGAAAGAACCACTTGGAGGAAGTGGATGTTTTTTATCCTTTGGGATTAGAGTGATGATTCCTTCAGGATGTTTCAGTTTAACTTTTCATATTTTGATTACTTTGATGATGATATATTTTTATTTTTTTGATATACTTTTTTGGTATATGATACTGTCTCTATAACACATTGATTTTTTATAAATTATTTTTTTTTGAATAAATTAAAAATCATTGATGGCTTTCATTTCACAGTACACAGAGTTATAATTTATTTATTCGCAGGTCCATGTTAAGAATTAACTATACACAATAATTATATTAGTTTATGGTACACAAAACACAATTTTTTTATTATGTTATACAAAATGTTGATTTCCTTTGACATCTTTCATTACATTCAAGAATACTTTTTACCAAACTATAATATATTATTAACATTATTATTAAAATATTATTATAGTTATCATCTATCCATTAGAATTTAAGATATGATTAATATTAACTAAATTATGAAAATATTTTTTAAAATTATTTATAAAATTATTTATTTATTTATCAATTATTTAAAAATGAAAATAAAAATCAATTTAATATAAAGGATGTGTTTTTATGAAGCATAATGAATTTTAATTGAAACTAACTTTTAATATAATTTATTTATATAGTTAAATCATATTTTAAATTTGTTTTAAATTATTTTTAGTTCAATTATACATCATTAAATCAAATTTATTTTATTGGAGTAAATTTTACATTAAAATTGAGCATAAAAAGTTTCGAACTTTTGAACTCATTACTTTAAAAATCCATTTTTTGTCTCGTCACTAGGATTAATTTTAAATTAAATTATGCCAATTTTGTGATTAGAATTTGGAAAAATGGATTCCATATTAGGAATAAGAATAATTTTAAATTTATATCAAGAAAAATTAGTTTTTGACCCAAAATATCAGTGAAATTAATTAAAAATAATTGCAATGATTATGGTAAAAACGAGATTACTTAGTGGTTAAACTTTTAATCACAAGGGTTAAATGATCTAGAAACATGTACAAAACACATTGGTTGGAAATATTGATACCACATACTATATTTTATAAATAATTTACCATTATTGGAGGCACTTGATTTTATGTATACCTCTCAATAGTGCTTAACGTTTTATATTTACAAGAATGCACTCCTCTTCTATAAAATGGGACTCACCCCTTAACTTTTTCAGACCTCTCAAGCTTTTGTATCATCCAAAATATACAAAAATAATATCCAATAATATATCCTATCATATTATAATCTTAACGTTTTTTAGAAATTAAACCAAGGAAATCCTATGGTTCAAACCAAAAGCAGTTACCCGAAGAAGAGGTAACATTCTTCAATGTGCACTTTTTTTTAATTTCTTTCTCCACCCATTAAAGTCATATTATTACATGATTATATAATAACCTAATTATATTAAATATAAATATATATTTTTATGTTATGTATTATACCTACACATAAAAACACTTCCATAAAATTGCATATGTAATCATCGTTCATGTGTATAGAGTATTACCGCCTCGTGAACCTATGTCGTTCATTCTTCCATTACCACCTCTCAATGTTGTGAATAATGATGAAATTACTATTTTATATGATATATATGATATTTATAATGTATTAATTATTATTTAATTATTATATAACACATACCTTCATTCCTTTTATTTTTTGGGAATATGATAACATCGTTTGTGGATGTGGGAACTACTGCATCCTCAAAGCGATGTGATTCATTCACACTTTACATGGAATGTATTAAAGATGGGTTTCGTAAACACATGTTATATTTATGAAATAACCATTATAATATAATTTTAATATACCTATAAATCATTTACTTTTCATTCTTTTAAAATGAAAAGAAAATGAAAACAACATTTATTCGTACGTATGACCTACCGTCTCCGTGAATGGTGTATTTCATATACTATTCCCATATTTTACAGATAATTTTGAATATATATATAATGAATATATATTATATTAATATCATGGTTTAAATTCTAAAAATAGGTAAATAATTATCTATTTAATATTACTAAGAATGAAAATTCCAAACATGTATGAAAAACAAAGCGGTTATTACTCGAAACATAACATTAACATAGAATTTTTAATAAACAGGTAATATAAAGTCACAAGTAGATCATATAAGGTATTATATATATTAATAACGTTATTTTAAAGATTTATAAAAAAATTATATTTATTATACATGATTTTTTAACAAGTACGATGAGACTCAAGACTTAAGGTAAGGGGATTTCTAGTCACACTTTTATTTCTGTGAGACTTATGACATATTCACCGCTGGTTCCTTTTGTGTGGTGTATATACTTCCCATGAATGTATTATATGATTATAATAATTAAATTTATGGGAATTTACATATCCATTTTATTATCTCTATTTAATTGGGTTTTACAATTCAAATGTTACCAAATCGGTATGGTGATTTTATCTCAATTTGCCTTATTTGAGACATATGTTTTGTTATGCACTTATATTCTTTTACAATGTGTATAGACTGACCTTTTACATGTTATATAATGAATACCATTATTTTAATGATATTTTATTCTTGATTTTATGTAATTATTTCAAGGTTATTTTTATTCAATGTTACCGAAGTGGTAAGAGTTTATTTCTACAATATCATCATTTATCAAGTTTTTTTATTATTATTCTTCAATTAATGAAATATTATGATCCAAATCTTAATAATTTTCATGATATTTATTATCCTATTTTTATTAATGATATATTCATGTATTTTTACCATCTTTCCAATCATTGGTACTTAATATAATTAAGAAATGTTTTTTAATAAAATCTGAATTTATCTCTCTCTTCGGTTGAAAATATGTGTCCTTTAAAAACCATGTTTTCTGAAAATATTTTTTAAAATGTTCTAATATTATGCTATGATATTTAAAAGAAATTTTTACCTAGGTTTTACCTTTTTAAAAAATGTTTTTTTAAATAATATTCTCGTCTTTTTCTAATCAAGGCACTTTTCTAATTTTTTTACAACAAAAAAAGAACTGTTTAGCACGTACAGATTTATCATCCATAATGACCATCAATTATTTGAAGTTTCAATTACAAGTTTACTAGAATATGTTTTTTTAGAAAAATATTTTTCCTAATATTTTATAAATTCATCTTTTAAAAGTTTGCGGGAAAATCCTCATTTTATTATTAATGAAAATAAAAGAACTCTTTTTAACTGGGTAGAGGGAGACTCATTTTCACAGACTGAAGGCCCAATGGGATTTTAGCCCATTACATAGCCCGTAGGCCCAAATTTTTGCCTCAATGTCCATTCAGTGAATATTAACCCACCTGTAATAATTCCCTACCGCTGATACAATACCTGCCGATCTACAGTACAACTACTGCTACAGTACTGCTACAGCACCTACGCCCAATGGGTTTTGAACCCCCATTTTTCATGTAGGATTACAGGGTGCTTATCACTAAGCCAAATCCCAACTACTTATGTAAATTAATTGTTTTTAATGTCGTTTTCAAATAAAAAGGTTTTCAAAAATGTTTTATGTTCAAGAAGTGTTTTCGATTATTTTCAAAGATTTCTTTATAAGTTTGTAAGGTTATTTTAAATCAAAAAGTTTTAAAAATAGTTTTAAATTATTTTCAAATATTCATTTATAATTTTTCAAATTTATTTTAAAATAAATAAAATTATATTTAAAAAGTGTTTTAAATGATTTTCAAATCAGTCATTATAAATTTTCAATGTTATTTTCAAAGAAAATAGTTTTGAAAAAAAAATTGTGATTAAAAAGTGTTTTAAATGATTTTTCAAAGATTTCTAAATATGTTTCAATAGCTTATATTAAAAGAAAATTATTTCTATAATTTCAAATCTTCCTTGATAAGTATTCAAATCAATATTCAAATAAAATGTTTTTTAAAATGTTTTATGTTGAAAAATGTTTTTTTAATTGAAAGGGATATTTTCCTCAAGAAATGTTTTTAATGATTTTTAAATATTAATTTATGGGTTTTCAAAGTGATTTCAATACAAAGTTATTTTGAAAATGTTTTATATATTAAAAATGATATTAAAATAAAGGTCGTTTTTACTTAAGAAATTATCCATGTGGTCTTTCATAATAATTCTCAATCTAAGATGAAATCCTATGTTATAGTTTATGATTTGTTGGGGATATAACCCAATGACACCATTATTTTCCTTTCTTTGAATGGTTTGTGTTTCTAATGAAAAATCGTTTATGAAAAAAATTCTCTTCCACAGGTTATGTTTTGGTAAAATTATTATAAATTTTTTTTCTATTCAACAAGTTATATTCTTATGAAACCCACATCTTTTCACAATTTATGTACTGATAAAATGATTATGTAAACTATATTTTTTCCATAGGTTATGACATGATTAAATTTTTATGATAACCATTTCATTTCATGGGTCATGATATGATGAATGTCTATAATCTTGTTCCACACATATGTATGATTTTATTATGAGATGGCTGGGACATATATCTCTCTCTAATTCATTGGGTAAATATTTATATCTTATAATATATACATGTATATAATGGTGAGTGAACTCGGTTTAATAAATGGATTTGTTTTCTAATACGGTCTTGGGAGTAAAACTTTTCTACTAAGATGGGTTGTGGAGGAAACACATTCTACTAATATGGAATTGGTAATAATCCTTGACTACTTTTGAAATCATTTTATATGTTTATGTGTCACACATAATTCCATTTCTTATTCCTATATTATTCATTCATGGATTATACTCTTGATTACCTTATGATTCATTTCTTATTAACTGCCAATATTTATGACATGACTCATGTATATGATCTTTGATATGCAGGGTATGATCTTAATGTTTTATTCTTATATTCTTATACCCTTATGATTATGTCATTCTTATGTATCTTCTTTGTTTACCCTTACTAAGCGTCTGAGGTCATCCTTTCTTGTGTTGCATTTCCCTTGGTTATGGATAAGGTTTCTATGTAGGGTATTCTTTTAAAGATTACTAATGTGGAATATAATACATGAGGTGTTGAAGATATTTTACCAAGTTAGAATATTGTGATTCCATGTTTTCAAATACACTAAAATATTATGGTCCTTGGTCATATACTTTTGTAATGCATTTAATATTCATAAAAAATGATTTAAAATCCATGTATGTTAATCCTGAGTTGTTGTAGTTGGAATCAAAGGAAATTTGTTTTCAACCTTTTGAAACTCGGATGATAAAACATTAGTCACATCCCTTAGATTATTTCTAAGGATTTTTCTAGGGATGTCTCTAATGATAATTCTAAGGATGGGTTAAAGTAGAAGAAGGTGTCCAATAATTTTGGTAAAGGATTGAGAGAGCGGTTTCCAAGAAATTATATCTCTATCTAGACACTACAAGTTGATGTGGCTTTGGAAGATATGTAAATTCGGGTAACAACCCTGAAAACATCATATTTATCTAGACTCGATCGATAACGTGTGAATGAAAATGGGCCTTACTGGACACCTGGTTTGACACTATCGGGGAATATTATTTGGGTATTAAAAAACTATTTATGAACCATCATGAAGAATTTAAATAGAATATATCTATGAATGACCTAAGATTAACCTAAGGTGTCATGGATTAAATAATGTATCATAATTTAGACATACTATAATTGATTTTTAATGATTATGTGTTTTTCCTTAATGATAAGTGTAGTTCACACTATACTTTATAGTTTTAATTCAATGGATGTGACCAAAAAGAACTAGTTAAATGTTGAATATGATGGTTAATTTGTTGATGTGAAGTTAAATGGGATGATCACTTTAGTGAAAGAAATTGTGATTATGCCTAATCAGTTTTTATAGAACATGATTAACAATGTGTACCTTATTCAATGTCCAGACTCACCATAGAAGAGAAGAAATGAGTTTGATAATAATTTGGGAAATGGTGACCATAGAGAAAATAAGATTTAGTTTCCTTTGTGTCAAGAATGTGAGAATGAACACCCAAGTTGGTTTCTTATAGTAATAGTAATATGTTTTGATTTTGGAAAATAATGACACAATGAAAGTTACTTCTAAGGGAAAATTAAAAGTTCAGTTAATGAAATGGATGGGAATATTGGATTGTCTAAGGAGTTACTAATTCATGAATACATTAAATACATAAATTATGGTTATTATTAAAATTGATTCCCTAAGTAAAAGTCTCATAAATAGAATTATAAAGGTGGTATAAGTAATGGTTGTATTGCTAATGATGAAGAGACTACGAATGGATTATGATAAGAAAAGTGGTATTAAGAAATAAAATGTTGAAGCCTAGTAAATGGATTGAGGAATATGTTAAATTATCAAAATATTAATTTTTTTGAATTCAAATATTATGTTATATGGATCATGAAATATATAAGGATTTTTTTTCTAGGATTTTTGCATTATGTATTTTCAAGAATATATTAAATGGTACTGGTGGAAAATAAATGTGATTTAATGGAAGGGTTATATTTTATGGAAAATAGAGGAATAAGGGAAGGTAATCATTAATATATTCATGATATTGAGAAAATGGTGTTATGTTTGGATAAAAATATTTTGGATAAGACTAAAGTAAATTGTATGGTATTTATGACCTCGGAAATAATACGTGATTTTTTAATGAAGTGATATGTGCTATCATGGATGAATTTTACAACATCTTTTGAACTTAAAGAATATATCCAATAATATTTGGAATAATAATGAATTCATTTTCTCAATGATGATTTATAGTAATTGAAATTATTACCATGTTTCAAGATAATACATCATGAAGTTATACACATGTTTTGTATGTGTCAACAAAGAGATAATTTATAACATATGGGGGATCAATGTTAAGATGATTTTGAGAATTTTAGTGACCTTATTTATAAAGTTATATATTTTCATATTTCAGAAGATTTATAAGGTTAACCATTTCTGGTAGGGTTTAAGTTAAACTTTGGATAAGGTTTTAGAGATTAAATTATTATCACACTAGATGAGGATTTATGCATATTGGATAACCTATGCTAACCAATTTTTTTGTGAAGTTAGTTAAAGATGTATGGAATGAACTATCATTATATTTATTGAAAAAATGATCTATTAGTGCTTTAGGAATGAAAAATTCGTCTTTGTTTCTTATAGTAAGAGATGAAGTGGAAATTGTTCAAGTCAGATCTAAAGGGTGAGATGTGATGAGATCAAGTAAGTATATCATTACGTAAAAATTATTTATCAATTGGAAAATTGTATTGAAATAATAGTTGTCCCATTATCATTATTTTTTATGATATTAATGACCTTTATCAAGACTCTTTGGTTTCTGTCTTTTTGATCTTTAACATTATTTAGATTATGTTCTCGATCACTCTCTATACAAAATTGATAGTTATATTTCTCTTCCATGTACATGTCTTCAATTTCCACCTATGTTATCCTATGTGGAAACCTAGTTATGAGTTACTTTGGGTAACATTTATGTTTCCAACTAGTTCTTTTTAAAGGAAGTTTTAGTATTCATTGTTACGATGTGTGTTTCTATGAAATGGAACTTTCAAGTATTATACCTCTGATTTACCAAATAAATTTCAAGGGATGCATTTTTTTATGGGGGGTAGAGTGTAACACCTAGAGTTTTATGAATTTATTTTTTTTGAATAAATTAAATTTCATTGATGGGTTTCATTGCATTATAAACCAAGTTATACTTACTTTATATGAAATACAATGTCAAGAATTAACCACATGAAACACGTATACTATCTTTTGGTACATGAAACACTATATTTTTCCTATGTAATACACAATGTTAAGTTCTTTTGATAGCTTGAGTTAGACACAATACTAAATTTTATCGAATTACAATATACTATTATTATTATTATTATGAAAAATATTACTATATTTATCACAAAGCTATTGGAATAGAAGATATTAATAAGATTACCTAAATCATTATTCTATAGTTTACGCATGTTTATAAAATTAATTCTTTGGTTATTAATTAATTAAAAATGAAAATTAAAACCAATTGAATATAAAGGATGTGTTTTTATGAAAAAAACTATTTTTATGCCCACAAAAGAGTTTTATATTAATAAATAAAATTAATCACTATTAGTGAGATATATTAATGAAATTTATATATTAAAATTAAAAAAAATGTTTTTAAATTCATTTAATAAGTATGATATGAAAAAATAATAACAAATACAATTTTAGGTATAAAAGTTGTATTACTCTAAAAGGTAGTTTTACTGCCTTTTAATGGACAACTTGATTTAAAACTATTTTTTGATACTTTTATAAATTTTATTTGGTAAAATAAACTTTATTTTTGAAATTTAAATATCATAATCTAATTTGGGTGAATTTTTTGTATTTTTCTGAGAAGTTTTATTTTTTATGAATAGTTAAAAATACTTAATTTTAATTGAAAACTGGCATTTCATATAATTTATTTATATATTTAAGTTGAATTTTTGAATTTATTTTAAATTAAAATTATTTAAATTATACATCAATAAATAAAATTTTGGTCATTGGAATAAATTCTACATTGATATTGAATATAATAATATTTCATACATTTAAGCTTTTTACTTTATAAACTCATTGTTTCATCACATCTGTGGGATTAATTGCAAATTAACATATACATTTTTGTGGTTGGAATATATAAAAATGCATTCCATATTTGTAATCAGAATAAATTATAATTTTTATTAAGGTGAACTTCATTTTTGAGAAAAAATATTACTGAATGTAATTAAAATTAATTACAATGATTAAGGTAAAAACAACATTACTTATTGGTTAATCTTTAATCTTATGGATAAAATGTCCTATAAAACTTTATGAAACCCTTTTTATACCCCTATTTCAACTATATATCCTCTTTTATCATAAATAAACCATTATTGTAGGTACAAGATGTAAGGGAGACAGCTCAATAGTGTTTTCCTTTGTATATTTACAATAATGACACTCCTCTTTTACTATAAAAGGGCACCCCCCCCCCCCACCCTCTTTTATTCACACCTATAAATAATTTTGGAACATCCAATGTCATCCAAAATATTCTCCCAAATTCTCTACACTCATCCTAGAAACCTCACTTTGGGATGGAATAAAACCGAGGAAGTCATTTTACCACAAACAAAACGGAGTTGCCTGAAAAAGAGGTAATATTATTCAATAAGAAATTTTGTTTTACTTATTTCCCTAAATATTAAAATATTTTTATTGCATTATTATATAATAACCTTGGTATCCACATTATAATGATATTTTTTTATGTTATGGGACCAACCTACACCTACACACACTTACATCAAATGGGATACGCAATCATCATTCATGTGTACAGTGGACTACTGCCTCAGGAACTGCTGTAATTTTTTCTAATATTACCACCTCTAAAGGTTGGTAATAACGATGAAATTACTATTTTTATATGATATGTATTATATTTATTATGTATTAATTATTATTTAATAATTATACAACACATACCTTATTATCTTCCATTTTGTGGGAATACAATAACATCTTTTGTGGATGTGTGGACTACAACCACTACTAAAAATTGGGATTTTAAAAGTGATAGAAGCTACCTTTAATAGTGCTATAAAATCACTGTTAATCACAAAAAAGATAAATGGGGGTCCTCTTTAATAGCTCTATTTTGAGTGCTGATAAAGTCCCTATTTGTTAGTGGTATTTTGAGCACTGATAAAGGACACCTTTATCAGTGAAATTTGGAGCACTGATAAAGGATACCTTTATCGGTGCTGATAAAGTCTTAATTTATCATCTCTTAATTAGCGTTGATGAAGGCGAAGTTACCTGAGCAAACCCAGCACCTGCACACAAATAGAACATGCACACATAGTATGAAACATCACCTACAAACATAGCACAAAATAGAACACCTACACACAAAAAAAGCATAGAAGAATAGAACAGCACACACAAGAGTTTCACAAACAATGTTATATACATTTACTTGAAATCATTAATACAAAAAAACACACTAATATATACATTTCAAACAATGTTTTATATGGATACAATTACAATTATCCAAAAAACGGTTAAAAACATTAATGTTTCATCCTTTTTTCATCTGTGATTCCATCTCAAAAATTGTCATTCATGGTATTAGTTATCGAACAAAGAATCTGAACTCAATAAAAAAAATACACCTATATAAGAAAACAAGTATTATGTTATTAATACAATAATGAAATAAATTAAACTTTAATATGAAGGAATAAATTAATAAAATGTCAATTTTTCATAAAAAAATACATATTTGGGTAGGTAGGGGCCAAAAGACTAGATGATACTTGATACCTGGCCTTGATATGGGTTGGTAAGCAGCCTTAAGACCATATGTTGTGTTACATTGTGTGGTAAGGGAGTGTAACGATGGTGAGATGTGTTACTTGTTACAACCTTTTCTATTGGAAATATTTGTATATATACAATGATATGGTAGTTTGACCATCATGAGATGTGTTACCTATTACAACCTTTACAGGTCCATATTTACTTGGATTGAATTAATATTTTAGAAGAGGCTCAACGTGATTCATTGAATTATAAATATTATTTTTTTAAGATTACATGGATGAGAAAAGAAGATGAATAAATTTCCACAACAACATGAAATCCAAAAGGTTTCATTTATTGACAATAAAAAAGGGAGGAAACTCCACAGTCTAGAGTCTCTCTAGTAACTCCCCAAATATGGGGGTGGGATAAAGTTAGAATTTTCAAAAAAGTATACACTCTGAATACCCCCTTGAGCTCTACTATCCAATCCTATAGAGTAGTTATGGATTAGCACAAATGATCAGCTGATTTAGTTTCCACATTTTCACCTTTTTTTAGTGCCTCTTCACTACTAGTAGCATCAAATATGGACTTTTCTTCCACATTTATAAGATTATGTTTCTCTATCATTGTTTTCTATAAAACATTGAGCATTTATTATAAGTGATATAATTCATGTTAGAGGTTTTATATCTCATACCTCTCATCAATGACTAAATTTTTGTGAGCTTGTACTTCTATTTTACACATGGATGCTTAATTCAAGTCCTCATTGTGATTTTGAATGTCCAAATTTTATGCCTCCACCATTGATACTATCAGCTTGATGAACCTTTTTTTCTCCCTCATGGGGACCATTTCCTTCACACTTTCATGGATTTATTGATAATATTACTCACTGTAATTAGAGAATATCCCCAACCGACTAGAACTTATTTCATGGGAACCCCATACATTGTTACCAAATTTTTTGGAATCCTCCTTGTTGATGGTGTTGAATATATCTACCTCATTTTCTTATAATACATCTAGAGGGTTTTGGGTCTTCTAGATGATGTTTTTTTGTTTGTAATATAAATTTTCTATGATTCCAGAGCCCCTGTGTCCTTTTCTTCATCCATTATTAGAAGATCTATGTGCTTTATCACCAATGGAGCCAACTCACCATTCGAGTATGATCGGACTATAGTATCGACATAATCCTTGGAGAGGCCAAAACCCACACTATCCAGAGGGAAGGTCACTCGAACTTAATTTTCCAATCAGGTGAACATTATCCATAATATGTGAGCCACCGTGGGATGCATTTCTAAATAGATGTGGGGAGGTGTGGGGAATTTCATCTGAATTCACTCAACTATCTCTCAAAGTGGTATGATTCATACCACTCATAGAATATATTTTTGTTATTCCAAGTGGATAAAACACCCTCACATATGGCTAAAAGATAGTCTTAGGCTACATGATCACCCTTTACATTATTGGTAATTTCACAGGTTGGTGCTACGTAAGGTATAAAAAACCGATCATATTGGTTCACTTTTCTCTTGATCTCCTAGTTCTTTAGTGTGATTAGCCAATCACTGCTGATAATTTATAGAAATTTTCTGAACTGGTATCTTGGAATGTTGTGAGTATTAATTAACTCATATCCACCAATTTGGGGCCCCATCCAACCCCACCGTAGTTGGAAGGGGATGAATATTCTAAACGGGGCATAGCCCTATAGATGTGGTGAAGTTGGAAACATAAATTAGCCAACATGGAAACAAAAAAGATGATAATCATACCACCTTAAATCTCCTCTACCATCATTAAGTTGGAGACTATAACTCCACCTTTTTCAGTATTTTGAATAAGTACCCGCATAGGTACATTTCTAAGAAGCTTACTAGATGAAGAAGGTGATGGACCTGGGAGGTGACTGACCATACCTAGTCATTGAATTGACACTCTTAAAAAAATTTAAAGTGATAAGATTATTCCCCATAGGATTATCATGATTTCTAAGCCTTGGGATTCTTATTCAAACACTCTTTCCAAGTCTTCTTGATGAACAAGTCATCCCACTTCTTGAAGGGTGTGTCAACCCCTGGATATGGGTCCTTCCCAAGGGATGTTGTGGCCAGATTGATGAGATCATTCATAATGGGAGGATTCTATTGCATGTTATCCAGATTATATGGTGGATGTATCTACTCATTATACTTGTCTCCTAAAATCATCACACCATAGATCTTTTTAATGTACCATATACTGATTTCAAACTCACCATACATAAAATAAAATGTGTTCATGTATTGAATATATATAATGAACAAGTATACCATCATAATTTTGTTAAAATAAGTAAGGGTTTGGTAATCCTAAATAGATTCATAAAATCCTATCTTTTTTAGTTCAACCACAAACTCAGTGGAAGTACACTGAACCAAGAAGGGACAACACTAGTTTATGCCAAAGCTTCCACCTGATCGAATAACCCATCCAAATTACCACCCAAACTTCTAATTTGATATATAATTCTAAATTCATTATCTGTAAATATGGGTTTTAAGCTCCAAATCATGTTATAACCTTTTAAAATCAATCCACATATTCTTCAAAATTAATAGTTAGAGATGTCTTCTTTAGAGATGAAATTACCCACATATCAGATGTTCTCCCTGAACATATTAATAGTCATAAGGATATAAGAGTGAGGTATGATCCCTTCATGAGGTGTAGATATCATAGTATCATTTAAAATAACAAACACATATAAGGGAAACTAATTAGAAAATTTAAAATCCAATATATTGGTTCCCACCAAGCTTTTAATATGCTCATGAGTGGACTGAATGACTATGCACTGGTCGACTTCCACACTATCAACCATTGTATTCGGATGAACTCTATCTTCCTTAGCATCAATTATTGAATTCATTTGTATGATTACATGACCCTTTAATCTTTATGAGATCCTGTAAATAAGACAAGAATACACTAATAATGGTTCAAGTGAATTACCTTAATTGAATATGTGATTTTTTTATGTGATTTGATCATGTGATGAGATCACATGATCAATTCACATAAAGCATTAATACAAAGGAGCTTATGTGACATGATCATTGATATGATTTAGGTGCTATATGAGGTTTTTATGCATCTGTGCATTGATGTGATGCAGTTTCTATATGAGGTGCGTAGGCACCAAGATTTTGATGGGCATGAATATGTATATATAACGAGGGTTTATTTGAGAAATTATTGAGATTCAAGAACTATGGACAATGATTTTACTCTTAAAACATCAAGATTACCTCTATGATTCTGTAGACACAGCATCATTTCTCTTCCTGCAAAGGCATGTCACATTGAAAAAAATCTTCTAAAATAAATGAACCCTATAAGGAATAATGAAAATCAAATCAATGTTTCATTATATACTTTTTTGTTAAAATATACATATTATATTATAACATTACCTTTACATCTTTCCAAAGGGTGTCTTTTGTCCAGATATAATCTAATAACAAAAACTAATGATTCTTTGTGCACTTTACTACTCTTGGTTAACTACCTCTTAGCATAGACTTTGATCTAAACTTCTGATTGGGAATCCCTGTGATCCTCTCATCCGGAACCATCTCCATGATATCATCATTCATAATTCACTTTTCCTTCTCTTCATGCACCCATTTACCTAGTAAATGGGTAAAGTAAGAGAAGGAAAAGTGAATGCTGAATGATGATATCATCGAGATGGTGTCAGATAAGAGAATCAAGGGGAATCTAGATTGGAATTTCAAATCAAATGGTATGTTAAGCCGTAGTTAACCAACAGTAGTGGATAATCCTTAGTTTTTTTATTAAATTTGTGAGTGATGCACAACCAATATTATTCCAACACACTTAATAAATATAAAGAACTTCATAAATGACCGAAATACTGAATATAAATGATCCATGCCATAATAGTTTAGGTATAGTACTTTTGGAAACATGTAAACATAAAGAAATAGATCATAAGAGTCTCTAGTTAAGTTATGATTTACTGGAAAGAAAAATCATATCTAAATCCATTATTCATAATCTGATGATATAAAACATAATAAAGGATTATCATATATTCTCAATAAGTGTAAAAAAGTGAGATATCAATGATCGTATAAGGATAACATAAGTATTATGAATTCACCTTCATTCTATTTGTGTATAATCTTCTGTTAGGTATGTTTCCCATTTGTTTCTAAACACATATATATCATCTTGTGAAAATGAGTTTTTGCGACAATCAAAATAGTACTCAAAAAATATAAATACACAAAGGATTAATAAATATTTTAAATGAACTCATAATTATTTTCAAAAATACCTCTTCAAGGATACTAGTTTCTTGATGAAATACAATCTCTTTCAAAAATTTACAGACATAATAACCACAGTCTTTTCCATTTTTTATTTTATACACTGTAGAAACATTGAGAAAAATAAGTAATTTTTTTTATATGTGTTTGGATAATTCAATATTATTATATATACCAAGATACTTGTCCAGTTTTAGATCTTGTATGTGTTCTTGTCCTTAAGCACTGGATTCATTCCATGATGTAGATGATATTTATGCACCCCTTATCATAATAAAATCCTCATTAAAAGATAATATAACTTATATAACTAGATGTTTAGTTCTAAAATGTTGGATCTAGTGTATTAAAAATTGACAAATGTCATCATGAGTGGTCGGTTTGTTGCATATCCATGCATTGAATCCAGAAAATAAATCTTTGGAGTTTCCAAATTGACTAAAATTAGTATCCAATGCTTCCTAAAAACACAAAAAATAATAAGTAATGAATGAAATGAAAATATTGTTGATATGATTAAATTGTAGAGTTTTACCCCTATATCGCTGGTATTAAAAAGATTCTGTCAACCCTAATTTTTTTCCAAACGATTTGAGTAGGGATGACATTATTTTAGCATCTTTATTAGAATTTATTTCTTCTTTTTAAGAGGTGATGTGAGGACTAATGAGTCCAATTTTTTATTCATAGGGAAATCCCTTGAATTTTTTTCATATATACTCCTATGAAAAATATGAAAAATATTTAGTCATAATTATAATATTATATCATTTTTTTAAATCAAATCATGAAAACATACCTTATGGATACATTTACAACTGAGGCACCTAGCCATTCATACTTGATGATTTCATTTACATTTCAAGCACTAATGAAATCTGATTTTCCTCTCCATGCATATTTTTTTCAAAATAAACTATGTGAACAATGTCATCTATCAACTTTGTATCCACATGATCCTATATTGATATTAAATGTGGATATAGAACGGGTGGGGTGAAGGTGCTCTCGGTAGATCATTTCAATCGATTGGTTAATCCTTGAAATTGTTTTGAGCTAATATTTTATTTCACCCCCTTCTCTTTGTCATTCTGTAACAACATTCATCGTTTTAGACCTTTTTTCATTAAATGTTAAATGTTCAGCTTGAAAAATAAAATGGAGATGGATACCTCCTTTTTAACATGTTTTTTTACAAGAATCGACAACCATGTGATGAATGTTCTAATATATTGTTCAACCGTATGAATTTCATCATTGTCATTTGTAATAGGTAGCTTGGCACTCATCTCATTAAATATGTTAATCTACACTCTGACATGATCTGTTGGAAGTTCTCTTTTGTGTATCATATCATTCTTCATATTGAAAACCGTAGAACTTGCTACAAGGCGATAGGTGGAAGTTGATAGATATAAATCACAGTCATTTTCACCCTATAGAATATTAGTACAGAAAAGGTATCAGTGTCTATGTGATTAAAATTTCAAAGAAAAAATATTATAACATTGATTATCTCAGTCAATTTGGTTTTTTAGGGGAATGTCTCACCTCAAAGCTGGTGGGTTAGGGCGGGATCTTGATGTACGGGTTGTTGTTGATTTGTTTCTTCTCTTTTCTTCCCCCCCCCCAATTAATTTTCTATCATATCTCTCTCGTATTGTAACTCTTCTTTACACATATCTATTGTTTCTCTCATCTTTTTCATTTCCTCAGTTTGATCCTCCACTTGTTTTTCTTTCTGAAAATATGTTCGGGGTGTCACCCCAAAACCCTTACCTCTTACGTGACCATACTATTCTGGCTACTTCAAGGCCATTGAATGTATGTCTTCATCTGGTGCAGGTGTTGTTGATTCTTGTGACTGTGTCAGATAGAAAATATAAGAAAATAGGTATTCATTGTTATGTAATATAAATTTAAAGAAAATCAAATTTATATTATGTCATACTTGTATATGTTTCCCAAACATTTTGTATATTTTCATCTATCAATGTCCCCTATTTATTTACACGAACCTCATTCCATAGCACATGGCATGTGATGGAAGTGCATTTGGATTTCGATTCATTAATCTTCATATAAATAGAGGAACGTGATTATGGTGTTTTTTATGTCACATAAATGTATTAAGGTAGATTTAAAATACATTCCATTTTTTCTCAGGTGAAACATACCCCATCCTTGCTTTACAGTAGGGGTATGCTGGTTTTGTTTCACATTCTTTATTCTCAGCACTAAGTTTCTATTTCATAAAAAAAAACTATCAATCAAAGTGATGAATACAAGAAACATCAAACAATGTATTACTAGATACGATGTACCTGAAAAGTATCCTCCCCACAACAGTTTCTAAACGCATCCCATGCTCCTTGGGGTATCAAGAGTGCATAAAGAGGAGGTGGGTGCATCTTGATTTTCCCTTCATCATTTTGAAGATGATATTTTGTTAAAATTGTATGGAAGCCTCCATGAATCCTTCTTGAAACTCTTAATACATATTCCTTGTGTGAGTCATCTACTACAAATGCACTCTAGAATGGATTATGAAGAGTAATTCAATGTTTTTTTATTTTATTTTATTTTAATAAATTAAAGAAATGATATCATAATGTTACTATAATATCTTCTCACATTAGTGTCTTAATCCGGATGACAACATGGTGCCACTACTGCACATCAATGGCATGTGTTTCTGAGTGATAATTACAATGTAGATACCAAAGATGGCTTTTTTCGGGTTAACATGTTGGCCTCACTTATTGCATCCCACCTCAAATTTGATGTCTTTTTCTTTTTCCTTAAGGATTTTGGCTAACACTGTAAAACTATGACACTCTTGTTTTTTTTTGTGCCGTCAGGGTGTTATTTCCTACCATTTCATCAGAGGAATCATTATTATGTTCCTCTGGAGCACTAGCATCGACATAAGGACCAGCAGCAATAGGTTGAGAAACCAGTCGCACCTCAGCACTAGGACCAACAGCAACAGGTTGAGAAACCTGTTGTTGCTCTACACTGGGACCAGCGGTAGCAGGTTGAGAGACCTGTTGTGCCTTGTGATTAGGCGCATCAGCAGGTGAAGAAGTCATTATTTGCATAAGTGGTTTAACATTTATTTTAGATTACATAAAAGCAGCAGAGAATAGATAATAACATTAAGTAACACAATATATATTACAATGAACCAATAACCTGATTATTGAACTCTGTTTTTCTTTAAGGCTGAAGAGATTTTACCCCTCTATCGACTATGTAAATCCATTCATTTTGGTCTCCTCTTACATAACAAAAACCGTCTACATTGGGACTGCTACAAAATGATTGTGAAGTCCCACTTAAAGGGTTATCCTCTATTGAATTTTCATCGGACCCTTCAGTTATTCTGGTTGATAACAAAACAATTGACTAGTTTAAATTTGCAGGATCTGAAACATAAAATACTTGTACTGCCTCTAATTCTATTATAAATGGTTTATATTTCTCCCCTTCCTTGCTGAAATCAACTTTCACGAATCCCAATTCATGTATTTTAACAGAACTCTTGTTATCAACCCACTTGCATTTAAAAATAGACACTTTAAATATTTTATAATCCAACTCCCATATTTGTTTGATGATGCAAAATTATGACATATTCACATAAATTGGATTTCTGTCCTTAGCACTGGAAACATGCATCGCTTCAGCCACAGGTGTAACCCCACTATTCTACATGGTATTGTCTTCATCATGTTCATTATTATAGAATGTAAAACATTAACTACATAAGCGTTGTAAGATAATACATACACACTTTATCCTCTTCCTATCCATCTTAGTCATTCTAAAATTGATTTAGAATTTTAACCTAACTTCTTAAAAATATAGTCCCAAAACCATCCTATAAACTATCGATTATGTGTATCTGATATCCATTTTTCATCCCTAGATGGATTAAAATGCCTATGAATTTATTTGTGGGTTTGAACATATGGGTCAACGTCGAAACTATTACGCAAAATGTAAAGTTGGTCCTACTCCTGATATTTAATATTGATTGTGACAACCTCTCTTCCAAAAATTCATTCACCCTCAAGCCGCCCAATGTGATGAGATTTTGGTAGGAAAATGTTTTCCACACCAGACTGGTATTCAGTACAAAATTCAATGTCATCCTCAATAATATATTTCTCTGCAATACAACCCACTAGTCAAATTTGATTTTTGACATAACATTTCAAAATATTCATATATCGTTCAATGGGGTACATACAACTATAATGTATTGGACCACATATTCGAATCTCTCCCACCAAATGAACTATCAAATGAACCATTATATAAAATAATGTCGGTGGAATGAACATTTCCAATTCACATAATATAACAGAAATATTTATTTCCATAATTAGCAATTTTGTTGGGTCTATAACTTTGCTACATATAGAATTGAAGAAGAAATAGAGCTTTATTAATTTTTGGTGTACATTCTTGGAAAAAATGAAAGATAAAGCTATAGGAATTAGATCTTTTTTCATAGCATGGAAATCATGTGATTTCAGACCCTTTAAATTCAAATCGCTCTTTGTAATGATGTTATTGATATTTGATGAATACCACTCTGGAACCTTTTCATTATTTGAGAAGTTGAAAAAACCGATATCTCTCCTACCTGGAAAGAGTGTGACCAGTAGGAGGAAGAAATGTCCATTTTTCACCCTTTACTAGTGCCAACTCTTCTCATATACCCATCTCAACCATGTCCAATCTAGCCTTAATTAAATCCTTTTTTTCATATGCATTTAGCAACATGTTGATGACATTATCACATACATTTTTTTCAACATGCATAACATCAAGAAAATGTCCGACATACAGACAATTTTAGTATGGTAATTCAAAAAAAACTGATCTCTTTTTTCAACAAGTTTTCATAAGGTTTTTCAAAAATGGTTTAGCAAAAGTAGTGTCCACATATTTGACTTTTTATAACAATTGATCACCTTTTAGTAGAGATGGTGTTTTACATTCTTCTGAAATTCCATCGAATGGTTTCATACAAGATCGACACTTATTTCATCGAGGTAGAAATATGTGATGTCCTAGAAACACAGTTTTTAGTGAACGTTTCAACTTAATTGATTGTGTACCTTGTTCAAAAACATGAAACCCTTGAGTTCCTTTAATTCTATATCCTAACAAATTTATATAAGCAGAAAAGTCATTTATCATCTCGTACAACATCGCTCTCAAAGTGATATCTTCATTTTTGAAATAACCATAAAATGTAACACCTGAATCCCATAGTAATTTCAAATCCTTGATCAATGGAGCTAAATAAACATCAATGTCATTACCTGGTTGTTTTGGATTAGATATAAGCATAGATAACATGATGTATTTTTGTTTTGTTCATAAGAATGGTGGTAAGTTATAATTTACCAACATAATATACCATGTACTATAACTGCTGCTTTGAAAACCAGAAGGATCCACTACATCTTTAGATAACACAAGAAGAAGGTTTCTCGGATCGTTTCCAAATTTAGGATACTCATGATCAATTCTCTTCCACCATGAAGAGTCTGTTGGGTGACTTAGTTTCCCATCTTTAATTCATGTATCTGCATGCCATGTCAATTTTCATGTAGTCTTCTCACTTATATATATGCACCTAAACCTTGGAATGATTGGAAAGTACCATAAAAATTTCATAGGACTGGATTCATATTTATTGTATAGAGAAGCACCATACTTTGGGCATTCTTTATGGGATTTTTGGTCCTTGAGAAACAATATACAGTCATTCAGGTAGGCATTTATTCTTTCATAGATCATACCATCAAGCATATCATTCGTCTGACATCGTATGTTTGGCTCGAGAGCTCATTATCTTCACGGAGCATGTCATTCAGGAGAGAAAGTAGTTCCATAAAATCAGCGTCACTCCACCTGTTGCCTACATTCAAATTATAAAGCTATAGTATGGCTGATAATGTGGTATATTTAGTACAACCAAAATACAATGGTGTCTTTTCACAACTCTTTAACTTCTCAAACAATTTTGAGCAATCACTAATTTCATCTTCAACCATCCTTGTCATTTACTCAATATGATCTTCATCAGCATTCACATCTATAATCACATACTCCATATGATAATCTTCATTGTTCACTCATGTAATCATATCATATGATCCATAAAATGCAGTTCTATCACAGCCACTAACTTCATTCATTTTTTCCCCAAGTTTTTTCCAACAAGTATAACTTTGATCTATTTCGTGACAAATCATGTTTTATTTTAACTTATATGGACTAATTTTTCTTGAATAATAACAGCGTAAACATAGAAAAAGGATTTGAGAAGGGTCATATGCATGATCTTTTGCAAACTTGATAAACTCTTTCACTCCATCTTCATACTCTTTTTTCAACTGATTGGAATTCATACATTCTTTATTCATATTCATCTTATTTGATATAGTAATATTAATATTTAACAAAATAATTACACAAAAGAGGTTCAAATAGGGTCATCATATAACTATAATTAATGGAACTAGCTATGGTAAACAATACCCTTACCTCTCTATGCATTACTCAGGACCAAAGTAGATCACACTCATCTTCCCAACCACATGATAAATGGAATTAGCTATGAGAATACCTTACACTAGAAAGTTTTAGTATCCCACATGTGATCTATATAAATTGTTATAAACCAGTTTTTTAGTGTTTCTATAGCCACACCACACCAACAAATATAATTTTTATTAAGACACTTTAAGTAAAGTGGGAAACCAAAGTTTTCTACACAAAGACAACTACATGCTGAAAGAGCTCATAGAATTTTTAAAAACAAGACTAAGATTATTTGAGTCAGACGCTCTATATAATTCATAGTAAAGAGTTCTAACATGGGTTTCTAGATCCTCCCTGATAAGTTCTTCAAGGTGAGAAACCATTCTGTCCATTATCTGGATGAATTCCTCCAAGGTGATTCTGCCTTGGTTGAAGCCTCGGGTGATGATTCGTTCTTACTTTTCTATACACTCTTCTTTATACTCTGTGGCCTCAATCTACAAGATTATTTCATAAATAATTAAAATATCCTCATTTTAGGCATTTAGTAAAAGGGTTTTTTCAAGTATCTCTTCCTTGGAGTGGAAGATGAGCCTCAGGCACTCCACACCCTCTTCTTCCATCGCTCTTGGTTCTCTACTTGGATCACCACTTTCCCCATCTTGAAGGCCTTTACTTTCCTTACTTCCATATTTCTTGGCCAACCTAGTTTACATAGAGTGATTTTGGGTGGACGGATTCATTACATGTGTTGTTATGGTTATTTTAATAGGTTGTCCATAAAGTGTCTCATAGAGTCCTCTAGTGAAGTGGTTTTCTAAAATTCAGTGGAATTGCACTAGTAACAAAGTGGTGAGTCCATTAAAATGGATAAATTTTGGATTGATATTAAATTGTGGAATAACTAAAACATGGAAAATAAATGGAATACCAATCGTGCCAAAAACCAAACCACCATACAAAAACCCAATCGCTCCCACAACCGAAACAGCATAAAAACCAAAAAATTACTATTTCTGATTTTACAAATCATCCCTTATTCAATTATTTTTCTTAATTCAGGAGTTATCATAGATTTTTTATCATCTCAGAGAATTAATTAATTATTCAAGTATACGTAAATTGGAAATTTTTATATTCAAATGTTCAACAGGAACCAACAAACATTCAATTCATTTAGTGTGCAATCAAGGACCACCAACAGCCACGATTTTCAACAGGGTGTTTATCCGGTACATTTCACAACATAACCATCAATATCACATAGTAAAAATAAGGTAACAAGAGTAAACCATTGAGTAATAGGTAAAAACTTTCCATTAAGGTTTCGTTTAATGCACGTCAGAGGTGTGTTCACCGTAGAGGAGAGGCATGTGGCTGAAGAGATTTCCAACTGAAAAGAAAACAAAAAATGAGAACTCACATGTTAAACAATTTTATTAGTCAATAGTGGTATTTTATTTTCTATATATGATATTTTCTTCCTATTTATTTATTGTTTTCATATCTACTATTTTCTGGATGTTCAACTTATGAATGATACATGTCTTCTTTTCAGGAGAAATGTCATTTTTAATTTACTTAAATTTAGGGTGGAAATATTCCACATTAATTTTATTTTTTTACAGGGGATTGTTGTTATCCCTTAGGGATCATGAATGCCTCTTAGGTTAGTGGAAATTTAGGTCAGTTGTTAGTTATGATACTAGCCTAGGTAGGATCATTACATTTCCAATTGTAATTGACCCATGTCCATTTAAATATAGGATTTGGGGGTGGGGTCAGACACTAATATTTATAAGAAATAAAAGGGTTAAAAATTATCCTAGTCTCTCCAATACAAGTGATGAAAGTTGAAATATACACCAGGTGAGGGAGAACCAGCCAAGAGTATGGGAGGGGGTGGTGTAGCACGGAGGGGTTTTGGATGAGAAAAGGGGAAAATAGAGTAAAATATAAAAAGTTAAAATAGGAAGGGGAGTGGGTTATCTGAGGGGGGCTGCAGCATGAGTGTGGGCTGTCCAGGGAGGGGGGTTATCCAGGTGGGGGGCTATAGGGGTGTGGGGGAGGGGTGGCTATCTTGGTAGGTGGGGTTGTCCACTATGAAATGACCATTAGGGATAATAAAGAGTAAATCATGAGAGGGAAAATTTATGGGGAATAGGGGTTTGGGTGATGGGGTCGAGTGGCTAATAAGGAATAGGGGAACCTCATTAAAAAAAACTAAAAAAAATTCTTTTTGTTTCAATAATAGGCTACATTATGGTGTAGCCTAAGGGTATATTGCATAGTGCACCCTATGATGTCACATTTTTGAATTACCACAAGGTATACACTGCAACACTCATCCTCTAAGAAGAACCATTAAATCCTGATCAGGAATTGTGATGTGACTATATGCCTCATGGAATAACATCCACCCCCAAAAGAACTGTTGGAGGGAATAACAAAGCCAACCTCCCACATGATCCAAACTATTAACATATGGCGGGTCCCATGGATAAAATCACATACATAAAGGAGTACCTAAAGAGGAATAACAAATATAACCTCTAATACAATCTAAGTCACTAATACAATGTATTCTGCGTGGCTAATAAGATATACTAGAAGTGTATCATGTGAAGGTCATAAAAGATCCAACTTATAGCCTAAGAAGGACAACCAATGTAATATAGATCCCTTGACTAAATGAACATACATAAGGTAATTCCTAGGGATGGTATAACATATCTAACCTTCAACACAATACGAACCACTAAAATAATTTATGTCTTGTGTAAAATTGCATATACCCCATGATGTATAGCCAAACATAAACTTTAAAAAATTGAAAGAATCTTAACCTTGGTGGAGTATCTCTACTCATCCTAGATCTTAGCTAGCCAATTATTGATACCTAGCATCGAGTAAGAGGCTATTACATAAGAAGCTCATACATGACCCATCCTAACCATCCTCACTAAACGTATCCATCATTAGAATATCCTATAGTTAAAAAATACATCATCATGATCCCAAGACCTATAGTTAACAACATATCGACAAGAAATCTCTTTATTAATATTTAGTTACCAAACTACACCACACCATGTGTGGATTTACCAACCCTTAAAGTCATAAGGAATACACATTATCATTTCCACTAACATCATAATCAACCCCTTTCCATGTACTGTACCTATAAGGGTTATAAGGGAGATTTCATAATTTCATATAGCCATGATAAATATTTTCTATGGGATAATCAATACAAACCATATACGCAACATGATATAAGATTTAAAATAATCCTTGATATATCTCACACAACAACCTACCCACTGGTTATTCCATCACTAGTACCCACCAAGGAATCCCCCCAATCACACTATGTAGTACTACCACAAAGGTCGGAAACTCAGGATATCCAAATCTCTAGTAAAGGCATGGTCTTTACCAATAAAGTTCACATCACTATCACTCTACCCTATTTAATAATCCATATAAAGACCTTTTCCATGTGATTACCATTATTCTTCCCACACAGAAACCTCCACCAATGAACCTTACAACATGATTGATCATAATCTCATTCATACAGTTTCAACCTAGGCTATTAATAATTAATAATGTGAACCAATCTGACTACATGGTCCATTAGACCTAACTTTTCCCACAAATTGTCTTTCTAATATAGAAGAGTAAAAATTCATTACAAAAGAGACTCACTAGGGGGAATTTTTGTGTTGTAGAGGAGGCTATTGGGATGGTTTTCGGATGAGGAGGGTGCACCGGAGTAGGTCACGTGGAAAAGGGTACCACGCAAGGAAGAGGATGAGAAGGAGGCGGAGGAGGAGGAAGAGGAAGAGGAGGCATCCGCAGTAGAGGAGGATGAGTCAGTGGCCAGAGGAGGAGGAGGAGGAGGAGGAGGAGGAGGCAGTGGTGGATGAGGAGGAGGAGAAGTAGGGTCACGGTGGAGGAGGGATCATGGTGGAGGATGAGGATAAGGCAGTGGCAGCGGTGGCGGAGGAGGATGAGGAGAGGGCGTAGTGGAGGAGAGGTCGAGAGCAAATGGTTCAGCTTCCGTGAAGGCTTCAATGGGTGCGGGGAGGAGGCGCCTTTTAGGGTTATTTTATAAAAATCACTAGAAACTTTATTAGTGCTAGTTAAAAGCACTAATAAAGGTATGTTTTATCAGTGCTAAAATAAAAGCGCTGCTAAAACATACCTTTATCGGTGCTTTTTGAGCGCTGATAAAACACCTATTTATCAGTGATAAAATTATAGCGATGATAAATACTTATTTTATTAGTCTCTTTTAGAGGTGATAAATATATGCCTTTATCAGCATTAAAAACGTGCTGATAAAGGTATAATTTTAATAATTTATTTATATTCTTATATATTTATTTAAAATGATATGTAAGAAAAATATATATTTATTTATTAATAATTATAACTATAAATAGTATATATTTATAAATATTTGTATATAATTGTTAATATATTTATATTAATAAAATTATAATTAAAATTTATTTGAAATGTATTCATATATATACCATTAAAAATATATTTATTATTTAAATATATTTAATTTAATTTTATAAGTACATTTTTTAGAACATATATAGTTCATATGGGTAACATTAATAATTAATCAATATACCACATCATGTAATGTACAAATGAACATTCCTGCATATGAAACATAACATATACACATATATTCATTGACAAAATTAATTGGAAAATGCATATATATTCAATAATTGTAATTATAAAAATATATATTAAAAAGTATTATATATTTATAAATAAAATAAATATATTAAATATAAAAAATATAATAAATACAGTGAATTAATCATATAAATCTGATAAATCTCTAATAAATATAACAAATCTAATAAATATATTTATTATTTGATGTATTTATTATAATATTATAATTTTTAATTATATATTTATATATTTAATTATAATCTTAGAAATACTTTTTCAATTAAGACATTATATTTTTTTTTGAATTACTAAAAAAATATATTAATTATAAACTTTTGTTTTTTATTTAATGTATTCAAATAAACATTATTTTTTAATATAAATATAATAATTTTATATAAATTAATAAAAAAAATATCATTGCTTTTATCTAGCTCTAATAAAGGCCCACACCTTTATCAGCACTTTCTGCTTAGCGCTGATAAAGGGCAACGCTTCCCTTGCCCTATTTTGTGGTAGTGTGCCACCTCAAAGTGATGTGATTTGTTCACGATTTAAAAAGGAATTTATTAAGCATAGATTTATTAAAAATATTTGATATTTATTAAATAATAATTCTACTTAAAATATAATATATATATCATTTAATTTTATTTCTTTCAATATGATAAGAAAATGGAAACAAAGTTTATGCATACGTACTGCCTTCCATCTTTATGAACGATAAATTCCATTTCATATTATCAGATTTTATAGATTATTATAAATATATATATGATACATATATGATACATATATTTATATATGATATTAATATATTGTTTTACATTATATATATAATTAAATAATAATCTATATAAGAGGACTAATAATGACAAGTCAAAACATGTATGAAAAACAAAATGGTTATTTCCTAAAACATAATATTAACATGGAATTATTAATAAATGGGTGATATAAAGTCATAATTAAATCATATATGTTATTATATATATTATTATAATTCTATGATATATTTATAATAAACTTATATTTATTATATAAGAGTTTTTAACAAGTATGATGAGAGTTAAGACATAAGGTAAGGGGTTTCTCATTTGACTTTTATTTATACAAGAGGTATTCCATATTCACCACTCATTTTTTGTTGTGTATATACTTAAAATTAATGTATTATATGACTATTATTCTTATATTTAGTGGTATTTACATATCCATGTGATTATCTCTTCTCATGAGGTTTTATGGTTCCAAAGTTACCAAATCGGTAAGGTAATTTTTCCTCAATTTGCCTTATTTGAGACACATGTTCTATTATGCACTTATGTTATTTTATGAGGTGTATAGACTATCCTTTTAAATTTTATATCATTTATATCCTTATTCTCATGATACTTTATGATTTATTTAATTTTATTCATTCATGTGGATTTTGATTCAATGTTACCAAAGTGGTAAGAGTTTACAGCTACAATCTCATCATTTATCAAGATTGGTTATGATTATGCATCCTTTTATGAAATATTATGACATATCTCTCAATAATTATCATTATTATTCTTCACCTATTTTTATTAAGGTTATCTTCATGTATTTTTATCATTTTTTTACTCTTTTTAACTTAAGAAAATTAAGAAATATTTTTTTAGAAAATCTGACATTATCTCTCTCTTCTGTCAGAAATCTATATTAATTAAAAATGATGTTTTTGAAAATAGTTTTTTTAAATGATCAAATATTATCTTATGATATTTAAAATAAATTTTTACCCAATAATTAACATTTTAAAAACGGTTTTTAAAAAGAAATATTATTTTTATTTTTTGACCAAGTCAACTTTCTAAACCTTTTATGGAAAAAAAGGAATGCTCAGTACGTATAGATTTATCTTTTATCATGAATTTAATTTCTTTGAACTTTCCTTTGGAAGTTTACAATATTTTATTTAAGAAAATTTTCATTTTTTATATTCAAAAAAATTAATCTTTTTAATGTGGTTTTTAAATAAAAAGTTTTTATAAAATTTTTTATGTTCAAGAAGTGTTCTAAATCTTTTTTATAAAAAGGTTTTATAAAAAATTGTGTTTAAAGACTGTTTTAAATTATTTTAAAAGATTTATTTAATGTTTTTCAAATTTATTTTCAAATAAAAATTTTTTCCAAAAAAATTTATATTCAAAAATTGTTCTTAATGATTTTCAGATATTCCTTTATATGTTTTCAAGGTTATTTTCAGTGAAATTTTTTAAAAAAAAATTAAGGTTAAAAAACTCTTTTAAAATATTTTTAATGATTCCTTTATATATTTTAAAATTTTATAATAAAATAATATTATTTAAATGATTTAAAATCTTCATTTATATTTTTTTAAATATATTTTCATATAAAAATGCTTTCAATATGTGTTATGTTCAAAAATAATTTTTTTAATGTGAAAGTATATTTTCTTCGAGAAATTTTTTTTTAATGTTTTTTAAAGATTACTCCATGAATTTTTATAAGTGTTCTTCAAATAAAAATATTTTGAAAATGTTTTATGTCTAAAAATATGATTTTCAAACCAATGTCACTTTTCCTTAAGAAATTATCCTTCTATTCTTTCAGAACCATCCTTCCTCTAAGATAACATCCTTTGTTATAGTTTACGGTTTTTTGTGGGTATGATCCAAGAAAACCATTATTATCCTTTATTTGAATGTTTTATCTTTATGATGAAATTTTTTTTGTGAAACTTGTTTCTATTCCATGGTTTATACCATGATAAAATGATTATGAAAATAATTCCTCTTTCATGAGTTATATTCTTATCAAACCAGCATATTTTCATTGGTTATGATTTGATGAAATGAATATGTAACCTATCTATTTTCCATAGGTTATGACATGATGAAATGTTTATTATACCCATATTATTTCAATGGTTATGATATGATTAATTTTTTTGATCTTATGGAACATGTATGTATGAATTCATTATGTGATGGGTGGGGCCTATATCTCCCTCAAATGCATCGAGTAAAGATTTATATCTCATAAGATAGAAATTTATGGAACTGGGAGAGAACTATATTCATCCAAGGAATTTTTCCTCTAAGATGGTATTGGGAGTTAACCTTTAATACTAAGATGGTTTGGGGAGTGAACCCATTCATGTAATATGGACTTGGCAGTAATCCTTGACTACTATGGAAATAAATTTACATGTTTATGTGTCTTACACAATCCAATATCTTATTCTTATGTTTTGATTTCATATATTATTCTCTCAATTCCCTATTGATTCATTTCCTATTAAATACCAATATTTATTTCATGACTAATGTATATAATTTTAAATATGAATGGTATGATCTTCAAATGTTTTTCACATGTTATCATAAAAGTGTACTTATTTCATGCTTACATATCTACTTTGTTTACCCAAACAGATCATTTAATATCACCCTTTCTTATGTTTCCTTTACCCAAGTTATGAAGAATGGTTTTAAGTATGGTATTATTTTGAATAGTACTAAAGGGTAAGGTCTTTTTGAGAGATGTTGAAGATCCTTCACCAAGTTAGAATATTGTGTTTCCAAGTTACCAAAGACATTAAACTTTTACAGTCCTTGATCATGTAGCTTTTTAGTATTCTCAATATTCATCTAAAATGATGTAATATCCATGTATATTAGTAATGGTTCATTGTAGTGTATTTTTGGAGTTTTTGATCAAAAAGATATATATCTTTATCTTCCACTGTTTTTGTGGAAAATTTGTTCCCTATTTTGTCTGTATCGATGGAAAGTGCTAGTCACCAACCCATAGGTAATGGGAATACTCTTAGGGCCATGTCAGTTATATCTCGGGTAATAGGGTAGAGGGTATCTGGGTGATTTCATGAAAAAAAAATTATCAAATTTGTAGGTTAAGAATATTTCCTTGGTGTTAGTATGAAATTTGAGATATCTTTCTAGGATATAAATGGTAGTTGTGAGTGAGTGCTTGTCCAAATATCATCATAACGAACTGTAAGTCACCATGGGTGGTTAGGAAAAGGTGTATTGAGGAATACTTATTGTACTTTACATAATATAGATTTGTATAGGTATAAATCTAAATATTTTTTTCTTATTTAATGGGTTAATTTTCTTTGTTTCTCTTGTTAGAGTGTTGATCTGAGTAAACTTATGATATCTTCAATGTTGTTTGCTAATGCTGTATAGAATCATGCTCTGAGAAGATGTGTGATAGGATATAGGAGGAAGATTCTAATGAACCATAGTGAGTAAATTCTCCCCTGGACTAGAATTTGGTGGAGTTTATTGTATGTGTTGTCCGAGATATGGGATTGTTAGATGCACCTATTCCTATTCAGGCTCCAGCTATGGAACCTCATATGGATGAACTCCAATGTTGAACTTGGGATTTCCATCACAAGAATCCACCAGTGTTCCAAGTATCTAATAATCCTCAAGAGAATGAGGATTGGTTGAGAAATATAGAGCTTTTTTTTGGGTTCCTAGAAATTCTTGATTTAATCAAAGTAAAATGTGCCACCATTAAGCTAGAGGGACCTAGTTGGAGATGGTGGGACTCAATAGTGATGGAAAATAAGAACAAGGTTTTATAGTGGATGGAATTCAAGATTCTCTTTAATAACCAGTTTTATCTATAGTATATGGTTCTAGATAAGGCTACGGAGTTTTTCAAACTTGACCAAGATGACAAGACTGTCATAATGTATGCAAATCGATTCATTGAGCTTGTTTAGTTTTCACCTAATATTATATAAAATGAGAAAATGAATACTCAATGGTTAAGTATAGAACTTTGATATGATATTCATTCTTAGGTTTTCTTTTGAATCTGGATTCTTATTCTAACGTTTTGGATAGGGATTTGATGGTTGAACTTAATCTGTATGGTAATTCAACGTTGATGGGATTTATTTGTTATCTATGTGGTATTTTTGTGAGTTCCATTAAAGTGAATCGAAATCATGATGATTCTCATGGTGGATCTAGAAATAAGGTTTCTTCTAGACCTCATGAATTTCATGGAAAATACCCATTTACTTGCTTCTAGTGTGGAAATCCTAGAAATTTGAAATGGGTTTTCACAGAGGTACCCAAGATCTACAACTCTTGTAGATGTTCAAGAAACTTGTATAAATTCTTTTATATCTTCTATGGTCTACATAGTGTAATGGTCTCATTACCACCAAAAAGTGTTGTGTTTCAATCATATGCTTTAGGATCTTTGGATTTCCAACAACAAACATCTAGAATGAAGCTTCTTCACGTAGTATAAGAGTCTCTAGAGGAAGCAGATACACATCCATCATCTATGATAGGTATCATCACTATAGATTGGTCTTTTTTGACTGCTTTATTTGATACTGGTGAATCTCATTCATTTATTTTGACTTGTATTGTGAACTCATTAAATCTTCATATGGATATTTTATCTTATGTGATAGATATTAATACACCCCACTGAATGAAGAAAGATTAGGGGCTCAGTTGTCCTGCTTATGTGTTCTCTTTATCATAAATTGAGCTTGCATGGGATTTTATATTTCTCAACATGAAACCTCTTGAAGTCATTCTTAGGATTCATTGCCTTATTATTAATAATTCATGATTTTACTACTAGCTTCTATGGTTATCCTTTACAACACTCAATAGGGTGTGTCACATATTTTAGGTTGAATAGGACCTAAGGTCGAGTAGAGCCAGACCTTCTTATTGGTAGTTGTGGAAAGTAATATGAATGTTCGCTTTTGATCTAGAGAGTGAATATTTAAGTGATTATCTCCCTACAGTTTTCATTAAGTGTCCTGATAACTTTCTTTCTAACTTATTTGGTTTACCATTGGTAATAGAGGTAATGTTTTCTATAAATTTTGTGTATAGTACTCATTCATTATCTATTCCTTCTTACCACATGGCACTAGCTAAAATTAAATAGTTTAAGACTTAGTTAGAAAATATTTTAGATAAAGACTTTATATGGTTAAATTTTCTACCCTAGGTGGTTCTTCTTCTATTTTATAATAATTTAGATGGAACACTTCACCTATGTTTTTATTACTAAAAACTAAACTGGGTAACGATAAATAAAAATTATCTATTACCATGGATTAATGATCCATTTCACTAGTTGAATAGGGAGATGAGGTTCTTGAAGATTGATCTTCAATCTGTTTATCACCAATTGAGAATAAAAGAATCTGAAATTTATAAAATCTCCTTCTAAATAAGGTATGGTCATTATGAGAACCTTTTCATGCCATTTTTTCTGACCAATTCTCTAACAGTTTTTATGGATTTGATGAATGGTACCTTCCATGAATATCTTAATACTTTTGTTCTTACCTTTTTGGATGACATCCAGGTTTACACTATGTATAATGAGGAACATGTGAATCATCTAAAATAATTTCTGGTATTTTTGAGATACCGCCAACTTTATTTCAATCTATCAAAATGTGATTTTTGGATTTTTTAAGTGAATTTATTGGGACACATGATGTTTGAACATGATATTTTATTTGATCATGAGAAACTTAAAGATATTATAAAATGGTAGCAACCACATTATGTTTTTTATATTTGTAGCTTCATGGGATTAGTTAAGTATTACCATTGGTTTGAAAATAATTTATCAAGGTTAGATTCTCCAATGAATTATCTTAGATGAAAGTAAGTGAGGGTTTTTTTTATGAGAAATGTAATAATTATTTCATTGAGATAAATAATCTTTTGAATTTTGTGTTTATGTTGACTCTTCTAGAGGTTAAGAAGAGCTATGTGGTCTTATATGATATATAAAATTCAGTTTTGGGTTGTTTTCATGTGTAGGGTGATCATGTAGTTTCATATGGATCTCAGTAGCTTAGGGCATAAGAAAATAATTATCTCACCCATGACCTTGAACACGCATCCATGATGCATGTGTCTAAGAGTTTTAGGTATTAACTTTTTAGAGAAAGTTTAACCTTGTATTCTAACTATAAGATCTTGAGTTATATCTTCTCACAATAAAATTTTAATATTCTCTAGAGGCATTGGGTGGAGTATCTGTAATCCTTTGATTTCAATATCGCCTATACAAGGGGGAAAATGAATTTCATTACTGATTATTTGAGTAGGAACCCAGTCTGTGAAAGAATCATCAAAATATTGGAACTTGATGGCTTTTTTTCACAATTTCATATAGGAGTGTGGAAAACATAGGTTGAGGTTGTCTTGGCTAGTGTTAAGTTGAACTATACTCTTCACGAGATGATTCTTCTGGAACAATTGTTTGATTATGAATTTTGTAGCATTACAGACTCTATTTATGGTGGGTAGACCATTTATGAGTGGTCGTTCACCATGGAGGGTATTTTATGTTTTCATAATTGTTTTATTGATATATTATCTTTGAGGAAATCATTCATGGGGGGTTTCCATAATTCGCAATGGGTAGTACACCTAGGAACCACAAATATGTTTTATGATTTTTGGCATCAATTATGGTGGCCATGTATGAGATGAGGCATTGTTGATTTTTTCTCCCATTGTTATAATTTCCAATAGGTCAATTCCAAGAACTAGAGACCTTCGGGATTTCTTTATCCACTTCTAGTTCCAAATAGTAAGTGGGATGAGATCTCTATGGACTTTGTGGTTGGGTCGAGGCATACCTAGAGAAAGAAGAATGTGATATAATTTTTGATTGATAGAATAACCAAATCATAAAACTTTATACTCATTTATGATACAACCAATGTTAAGAAGTTATGAAATATCTATGTTAAATATATTTTTTGTTATCATGGAGTTCCATCTGCTATATTCTCTGATAGGTATGCCAGTTTAACTTCTCTTTTTTGAAAGGCCTCCATGAAGCACTGGGATCTAAATATTTTTTTACTACAACATACCATCCATAGACGAATGTCCAAATAGATAAAGATATATAGGTTCTTGAGGATATTCTTCATTCCCGCATCATCGATTTTGGTGGATCTTAGGATAACCATTTAGGACTAGTTGTGTTCATTTATAATAATAGTTACCATTCAATGATCAGAATGGATTCTTTTGAGGCCTTGTATAATCAGCCTTCTAAATATCTATTATGTTGGTTAGAGATTATAGAAATTTCATTGGTTGGACTGAGATTGGTCTAGGAGATGAAAGTAAAGAGTTAGTTTATTCTTCAAAGTGTGTTTATGGAATGGAGACAATATAAATCTTTTGTTTATCTTCTTTGTAGACCATTGGAGCTCTCAGTTGGTGACCAGGTGTTCTTAAAAGCTTCACCTCACATAGCTCATCTATGGGTTGGGAGTTAGGGGAAGCTTACTCCACATTTTCTGGGACCTTTTTAGGTTTTTGAGTAGGTGGGGAAAGTGGATTACTATTTAGAAATCCCTCTACAATCGACATCGATAAATATTTTATTACATGTATCTAAGCTAGGAAAGTATCTTTCTAACCCGTATAATATTTTGAGATGGATTGATCTTGATGTTGATCCAGATTTATTAGTGACTAAGTATCTAATCAGGATAATAAATTCTAAGAAAAAGATACTTATTGGGAGGATTATAACTTTGGTTTGAGTGTTATGGAAGCACGGTTCTGATATGCATGAGATGTGGGAGAGGGAGGTAGTCATGGGAGAGGAGTGGCCTCATCTTTTTTATATGGAAACTTCTCGATAGGATTTCTAGGGATATAATGTTTCTATGGTGGGGATGTTGTAACATCTTATTATTAGTTTTCATGTACTTCTCTACCCTACTTTTTGATCATGATTTAGTTGGGGATTTTCTTGGGTTGTTTAAGGTGGAGAATTGAAATTTTTATATGTTTTGGGGATGTGCAGGGTTGGCATGTAGTTTTCCCAAACTTTGATCCCACCCAATGAAAACTATGAAACCTTGGATAGTGGGGGTTTTCATAGTTGTCATAGGGTTTGAAAAAAAATTCACCTACCTAGCATAAATTATGAACCCAAGTTAAGGGGCACATGGTTAGGGTGCATTTTTTGTCTAACCATCTGGCCCTGCCCATCTAACCATGCAAAAGGTACTTTTTTATTCTAAAAATTCATTTAAAATTTCCCAAACATAAATTGTAATAGTCTCTTAACCCTAACTTCAGTAAGTGTACACCTATCATTATTTCTCTCCCACTCTCTTTCTTTCCTCCATAGGGTTTGATAGATCATCATGTGTTTGATGGATCCAAAATCTACAAATCTGAATTTTGAAGCAAGGTTTGATTTCTTGATCTTTATTTCTAACGCATGTCATTGGAAAATCCCATTGTGGGTGTTGATTTTTGTTACTATGAACAAAATTTATGTGGTTCCATTAAATTCTCTCCATATAATTAAAAATTAATTTTCTTATTTGATTTAAATTTATTTCAAATAAATTATGAAAACAAAATTTGATGTGAATTGGAAATTGGATTTGATTTAACATTAGATTTGGGGGAAAAACCAATTCCAATAGAATTGGAAATTGGGTCATATTTTTAAAATTGAAGGAAATTGTGATATGGTTTGAGTATTGATTTAAGAATGAAAATAGATTAAATTTATTTAGTTAAAACCTATAATTTGTTTCATTTTAAAAAGGTGTGAGTAGCATTAAAACCCATGTTTTTGGTTTTAAAACTGAATTGGCATTTTGAAAAGGAAAAGTGGTCAATTAAACTGTGAATGATAATGGATTTGTAATGAAATGATTTTATATTTTTCAATTGATTGATTTATTGATCATATGAAAGACTAGGTTTCAAGTGTGTTATTTGGGATAGGTATGCTAGGATGGTAATTCCCAAACAATGGATTAAAGATAAAAACTCTAACAAAATATAGTTAGGCATATCATATTCCTGGTGGAATGTTGATGAGTCTTATTTGGCCTGAGCCTGAGGCACATGTATACTGAAGGACCCCAAAACACCTTGAGAGGTGAGGGTGAATCAGGGTGTCAACTTTTTCTTTTTTAATTTGTGGATCTTATTCCCACGTTGGTAGGAACTTGCTAAATCTATCACTCAAATGAATGCAGGAAGTTGACACATCAATTTTACTTGGTTTACCACAAAGGTCTACATCCAAGGAGCATATGTCAACAGTGTATCGGTCATACCAAAATCCACTAATCTTAACTAGTTTATGGATTCAAAGTTTTGGTCATAGCCACTTTGTGCCTAGAAAACTACCTTTACAAAGGTTCAGGGAACACTCACTGCATCCCTCGGATCACTTCCATCTACTCCCCCTAGCTCACTGCCTTGAGAGAAGTCAAACTCAGTTAATCGACTTGAAGGTCTCTTCAATATATTTTTGTTGAAGTCTTTGTATCTATTCAGCATGAGGCACTTCTTTCATCTAAGTCATAAAAAGATGAACTTGAAAGCACTGAACCACTGAACTACATATTCGGAACGTGAAAATGGGTTACACTGATGATTTCGTGCAACACCTACCCTTTGCGCACAAGATCTCACTTTTTCCCGCAATACATGATTTTTGCGCGGAAAAATATTTCACGCAATACCCCATTTATTTGAAACTTGCACTTTTACACGCAGCCTCAACTTTTACACGCGACTTCTAATTTTTCACGCAACATCAAATTTTTACACGCAACTGCCAATTTTTACGTGCAACATCTTCTTTTTCTCATAGCTCAAACTTTTCTGTGCAACTCCCTTTACACACACCTTTTATGCACATAAAAACAAAGATCTTATCTAATTTTTCTGCCGTACCGATTGAGGGGGGTCACCTCTTATTTATAGGAATCACTGACACCCACGCGCAAAACTCTCATTCTGCACGCAATCCTTTTTTCGCGTAGGAACCATTTTTCATGCACATATCCAGATTTTTTGCACACCACATGGCTTTTCCATTTTTTCAGCATTCTGATCCTAAAACATACCTTGCGCACAAGTTCCCAACACACCTACCCTTTTGCGCACAAGTTCCTTTTCCAAACACACATTTTCCCATTTCCCAATTTTCAGGCCCAAAAATTTGGTAAACACTGGGAAATGACGTCACATTCAATATTGTTTTCTAGTTAAACTCTATGATCACTTTACTGGAAAAAATTCTAAACTTACAATAAGAATTGGTAACAAACACAAACCATGCTCCAATTTTTACATAGAGTGGACATGGTTCCAACATATACACATATTTCATGATCACTGATATGAGAGTATGAGGATCTTATAAATAGTAACTATCATACCTCATGTTAGATAACCATGGTGATTATTATGAACGTTTTTTATTATAAATTCCACTTATTGTGAAGATATTTTACTCATGCCTAATGATTTATATAAACTTATTTATATAAATTGTTTATTTATGATGTGTTTGAAACCATTTCCATCAATATAAAATGAATCATATTTTTTTAATATGAAATTATATCTTTATTATTTGTTCATTTTTTTGAAAATTTAAAGAATTATTTGGTTTATTATTCTAGAATCTTATTATGTAACTCTGGGTGAGATCCTAATAGTATTTTTATCTTACACCTTACCTTTTCCTTCAGGCATTTGTATATTTCCTTCTGCTAAGTCCCAGAAAAGGGAAAGTGATTCTTGGAGGAGGTGGATGTTCTTGATCTTTTGGACATGGATTGTTGACTCCTTTGGGATGTTTGATTTTATCTTGTTATATTCTGGATACTTTAATGATGGTTCATTTGGTTTCTTTTATATACCTGTTTGGTTTCTGTTAGTGTCTCCTTTTAGATTTTTTTGAGTAAACTGATATATATCTTTATCTTCTGTTGTTTTTATTGATAATTTGTTCCCTCTTTTGTTTTTCATGATTTCAAGTTCTAGTATTCAATCAATGGGTATAGGGAACACCTTTTGGTTCATGTCAATTCTGTATCAGGTATTAGGGTACCAAGTTATTCGGTCCGGTTCATGACAAATATTAATAATTTATTATTAATTTTCAATTGTTTTTATATTAATTTATTATTCTAATACTGGTAAATTGTAAACTTCATATTGAAAATATTTTAATGATGATAAGGACCCTCCCCTTACAAAAGGGAGCCTCACTTTAAGTAGAATTCTAAAAGAGAGAAATGGTTTCATGGTTTTGACACCCCATGATTTTTTTTCAAAGGCATTAGATGATTCCACACTTTGGTGACCCATTTTGAAAAATAAATTTAAACTAGACTAAAACACTATTTTCATTTTTTATTTAAATTAAAATATGTGTTTTTTAAGAAAAATGGGTCTATGTAAAATTTATTTACCAAAATGATTCACAAAAACATGAACCCATTTTACATTTTTTCTTAAATTTTTGGGGCACTAAAAGCATGAAATGGTTTCACACTTTTACCATTACCATGGTACTATTTTATACTTTTGGTAATTTTTTTAAAAAAATATTATTTTTGGTTATATATATTTATTTAAATAGTATTTAAAATATTTTATTTTCTTTGAAATTAATTTAATTAAAATTTTAAGAAAAATTAAAATAAAACTCCACATTATGAACCCTTATATGATTGAAGCGTCCTTAAAATCCTTATTTTTTATGTGGGATTGAGCTACTACTTCTCCAGCATTATAGTAACAATATATTATTATTATTATTATTATTATTATTGTTATTATTGTTATTTTTATTATTATTATTATTATATAATTAACAATTTCTGATTAATAATATAATTAATTAATTAAATCATGATCAATATAATTAACAATTAAAAATATAATTAATAATAACCAATAATTTAATAAATATAATTAATGATAAATACATTGATTAATAATTAATAATTATAAATATAATTTATAAAATATAGTATATTTAAGGGGTAATATTATGAATAATAATTAGTAATATATAATTAATAATTAATAATCACAAATAGGTATTGGGGTTACAAATAAAATAGTAATTTATGTTGTATTTTAAAATTATTTTAATATATCTTATTCTAAATAAAAGAGTAGTATTTTAAATACTGTTTAAAATTTTACTACATATATAAAAACAAAAAAAATAGAAATAATTTTTCAAATAAATATCAAAAACTGTAAAATGTTTTCATGTCAATTTAGGTAAAATCATGAATTTTTTTCACACTATTAGACCCATTTTGATAAATAAATTTCATATATATTCAAAAAAATATTTTAAAAATATTTATTTATTTTTTTCATATATTTAGATTTTGACAAAAATTTTAATTGGAACAAAGCTTTAAATTAGGTTTGAGAGGGAGGGATCATTCTCTTTTTATCCTAGGGACCATAATTTTATCCATTCCTTCGATCCTCCAGTACAATTTTCCAATCCAACTTTCACTAGAACTATGGTTGTTCCTCCAGAAATTGGCTTACAAGTTCTAATAGAGGCAATATTCTAGTAGAACATATCTTGGAAAACTAAATGGTAAAATCCATAACATTTAAGGGATAAAACACCATGGCCTGGTAAAGGCTTACAAAAGCATGGTTTTCTTTATAAGTGTAGAAGCTACCTTATAATGGTTGTGTCACTATAGTCCAAATGAGGATAGATCTATCTTCCCCTATTTATCCATCAATATATTTTTAAATTTAATTTACCCTATTTAAATTAATTAAACTAATATAATATATTAAAATGTTGTATTATAAAACAAATGTATATTATAATTTGTAAATTAAATGAAACTAATGTGATTCAAAAATCCCACTTCAATGGGGTTACTTCTGCTCACTCTGAATCTTGGGGAATCATATTACATCACTAATTAATGGTAATTAGAGAACTAATAAATTATTTATAAAATAAGAGGTGACTTTAAAAGTCAAAATCCTAGCATCTCACTCATACATGAAATATCATATGTTAATATTAATATTTTTCCAATTTGAGATGTCATTTTTAAAAATTCCTATTTATTTATTATTCACTAAAAATATTTATTATTTAAAAGAAATTATTTAACTTAATTCATTAAAAAAATTTCCAAACATTAACTAGAATCGATGGTATTTTAAACCATTGAGAGATAAATAATATATTCTCAAATTATATAAAATAAATAAATGAAATCACTAAAAATTATTGTTGAAACCATCAATGGAATGTATACATACATTGTAAAACACATGTGGTGGTAATGAGAATATCATAAAACACATCTTGAAGTCGCATCTTATGATATAATTTTGGTTCTCATTATAACATGGAGTAATTTTAGTTTTTTATACAAAATGACTATATTGTATCTTATGATATAAGGGATATCATTTTGGTTTTCTTTGATGTTATTTCATGTTGTAATTAAATATTTATACATTTTTTATTTGCATATTTTTTTCTAGGATTCCATTTAAACATGCCTTGATACCCCTATTTATGATGATACATGTATGGGCATGTTTTTTATGTGTATAATATTTTCTGTATTTATTTCCCTTACATTTTTTATGTTTATCCATCTTTCCTTATTAGCAGTGATTTTAGCTTGGTGATGATTCTGTGATGTTTATATTGATGATTGATCTACTTTTTATACCCCATGTTTTTTTTTCTTGGTGTGTTTATTTTTTCTCACAATTTGGCTTAATTCATAGATTGACATTACATCTAATAATGTGGCATTGTGTGCCCCCTATGAGTTATACACTGGTTGGTTATGTGAACTTACACTTGGATCTTGGCCTTCCACACATTTCACATCTCTCGATTCAACCTTCCACACCAATCACTTTTTCTATCCTTCATCGTTACTGCTTGATTTTTATTCTTTTTCATTAAAATGATACAAGAATTCTCTGATCTAGTTTTGGAGATTGTGATAGAAAAACATTTAGTTTTTGTGGTATTTTGAGATATATATAATTAAGAAAGTAATATTCAAGCCCTTTAACTACTCTTACAATGTATGATGTATATTTTCCTTTAATTAGAGTACAATATTAGTAGATACTAGGGGGAAATAGTGTATATAGAGCTTAACCACCACATAAAAATTTATAAAAGGAAACCCAAACTTATTCATTACTGGTAACTGAGTATTGGTAAAAAAATTGGGTATGTAAGCAATTATGATCCATTTCTATTTCTTTTTTTATACCCTTTATGTTTCTCTAGGTGCATTGCATGATTTTTTCAAGGACAGAAATTGATAAATCCATGTGGTAGATTTTATCACTACCATATGGTTTTATAAGGTTGTCTTCCTCAAATAGTTTCTTTCTACAATTTCTCACTTTTGAGTCTTTTATTTCACTACTTTTTTATCTATAAATATAGTTGTGTTAGTGATTTATTCTCTCACATAGGTTCAATGTGAACTGAAGTACATTATATCTAGGATTTCTTTATTTATTTTTCTTTTCATTTAAACAAGAACACTCATATAGTTATTTGTATCAAATTTATATCATTCATTTCAAAATAATAATAAAATGAATTTTCTAATAAATTTTTATTACATATACATATTAATCGGTGGATCTTGATCATTATTATTTACACCCACAATAATGTTGACCCTATCAATTAGTATTTGGGCACCAAATTAATAAGTTATTAGAAAATTTCATGATCACAATGATCTTCTTGATTCTCTTAGTGGTCTATAGAAGAAATCCACCAATGTGTTCCTATATGGATAGTCTATTGTTAACCATGTTGATAACTCAACTAAAGTCCTTATAAGTGATTATAGTCTTGTTATTTTATACTTAGGTGATAAAGCTCATAGAAATGTTATTTATGAGTCTACCACTATTTAAATTTGGTCTAAATTTGAATTTTTCTACATGAATAAATATTTTGTAGGAATATTGGATAATAAAATGAGATTATATATATTTAAAATCCTTCCTAAAACAATAATCAATGATTATATATATGATATTAATAGAATAGTAGTTGATCTGTCGAGTATAGATTTCCAAATATGTGATAAGGGTCATGTTATCATTCTTTTGATGTCCTTGGATGAGTTCTTTAATTTTATTAAAGACTCAATGATTTATAAAAGGGATACACTTATTCTCTAAGAGTATAAATCAACATTATTTTCCAATTAAAATTAAAAGAGACTCACCATTAAAACCTATCTTATTGGATTGAATATCAGAGGTAGAAGATTACATAAGGGTGGTTGGAGAAATAGGAATCAGTTTAGTATGAATCATTTTAAGTCTAAGAATAAGGTGGTTAAATAATTTAAATGTAAATAACCACATAAAATAAATAGTAATTATCTTAACTAGATTAATTATTTTAAAGAAAATAACAATGATAATTATTTATTAGTTACATGGTATTTTGATAACATTGATGTCTTTAATGTGTGTGGCTATGCTATTTCAGAGGATTAGATCCTGTATTTTGGTATTATTTTTTTATATGTGTCTTAAAAGATATTTCTTCACTAAATTAAAGGATATTGAGTTTATTTATGACTATTTGGTGAATAAAAAGAGTTTTTGTATCATGTTATAGGTTTTTAAACTGTTGAACTTTATTATGGGATGGTTAAAACTCTCAAAAAGTTCATATGGACACATAAATTAAAGGAAACCTTATTTTCCTTTAAATTTTCAACCAAAAAAGGAATACCTTCCAACGAGGTTTTGGTAGTCATAAAATTCCCCATAACTCCATTAATATGATAAAGGGAACCCAATTAAATGGTCTGTATGTATTGGATGGTAAAACTCACCTAAATCAACTAAATTCCTCTCATGGCCAATGTTGGATAATAGTATCTTATAGAATAGATAGCTAAGGAATTTGAGTGTTATGATCCTCAATGAACTTAGTAAATAGATTATGTCGAACAATATAACTCTGAGTAATCTTTCCGTTGTGAATATTGTGTGTATAATAATTCCAAGAGAGTGAGTTTCAATAGGTCTATATATAAAGCTATAAATATTCTTAGTAATGTACACTATAATATTTGGGTTCCATCTAAGACCACTTTCCATAGTGGAAGATATTATATTGTGATAATTATTTATTATTTCATTCTTAAAGTGTGGATTTATATTCCGAAAAACAATTATGATATCCTTCATACATTTAATAATTTAAAAAAAGTTTAGGGAAATATTTTAGTAGGAAGCTGAAGGATCTCAAAATAGATAATGGTTTGGGGTATTTATAAAATGATTTTGTAAAACTTTTTAACTCTAAACATGTATTTATACACTACACTATGGTGGAAATCCCTAAAAATAATGGTTTAGTTGATCATATAAATAGGAACATCCAAGATAGGCTGAGTTGAATTCTCTCAAACTTGGTTTTTCCTTGATAATTCTTGGTATAATCTGTATATATAGAAATATACCTCACTAAATGATTCTATTCTACTAGTAATGTCTTTAAAATATATAATTAATTCTATACAAGAAAACCACCTAGTCTTGAACACATTTGATTGTTTGGATCCATATATTATGCTCACATTAAAAATAATAAGCTTGAACTTAGGACTATCAAGTTTTTCTTTCGTAGTTATCCAGAGGGTATCAAGGGTTTCCTATTATGGACAGATAATCCCAGTTACCAAAAGTGCATCATTATTCTTTGTTTTTTGTTTCATGAGTTTATATTGTCTAAGAATAACTCTATTAATAATAATAATTTTAAAATACACCAATCTTTGGGTTTTAAGGTTTCATTGGAGCTTCAAGACCTTCTTGAACATTTGTTCATCTCCCTTGAACCTCCTACTCATATTCAAAGTGGTCCTGAATCTGATTTTGACCTAAATAAATAGGGAGATGATGATATTAGATATAATCAGTTGAACCATGATAGAGTTTGGAGAATAATTAAGCCCACTTCTCGGTTCATTCATACTAATGTGGTTGGTTATGCGTTTAAAATTACTTGGGACACAAATAATGATGAAATGTGAAACTTTAAGAAAGATTTGAAATTCAAAGAATAAAAGTAGTGGTGTTCTTATATCAAAATATGAATTAAATTCCATTCTTAAAAATCTAACATGGATAATTATAAAAAAACAAGAAAATTATAATGTAATTAGTTTCAAATGGTTTTTTAAAAATTAGGATCCTAATGTTGGGGACTTTAAAATAAAATAAAATGCTAGGCTAGTAGTGAAAATTTTCCTTCAATGTGAAGGTTATTTTTATAGTGAAAACTTTATCCCTTTTATTAAGCATTTATCTATTCAGATTTTACTTGTTTTTGATACTTAGTATAATTTCTATATTTAATATTTAGATATTAAAACTAGAATTTTACACAGTAAAAATGATATGATAATTTATATGTATCCTCTTAAGGTATTTTCCAAATATTTTGGACCAAATGAAATCTTTATTTTTCAAAATTCATTATATATACTTAAAAATAATCTAGATAGTAGTATAATATGTATGATTCCTTCATTAATAAATATGGTTTTAATATAAGTAAATATAATTCATGTGTTTATTTTTATCATGTTGGTCATGAAATTATTTAACTGATTTTAAATGTTGGTGACATGATTTTAATCTATAAAACCATGAGTTGATTAATCATCTAAAATTCTAGATAAATTTTTTTTAAATGAAAAATTTCATAAATTTAAAATATATTTTTAAGTATAGAAATTATTAGAGACATTAATATTAGGGTCATCCATCTATTGTGGTGTGATTATGTTAAAAAAAATTCTAAAATAGTACCTTTTGAGTATGTTAAACCGATTGGTATCTCTTTTGGAAAGAATATCAAGTTATCCCTTAGTCGATTGCCTAGTATAGAATCTGAGGTAGAATTCATGAATAAGATTCCTACTTCTAATATAGTTGACAGATTTATTTATGAAATGGTATATTCTAGACTCGATGTTTCTTTTTTTATGTATACTCTAATCAAGTTTACAGAAAACCCAAGGAAGTAACACTGGAATGCTTTGATATGGATACTTGTGTATATTTTTATGTCTGTTTATTTAAGTATATATCTAGTAATAAAATTATTTATAATAAAGTGATTTTTGGGTTTATTTCTTCTGAATATGATTTCATTAATGAGAGGAATAAATCTATTATTGGTTATGTATTATATGCTTATGGTGGACCTATTTCATATAAGGTTAACATGAAATAAATATTTTCTTTATCCACCACTAAGTTTGAATATATTTATTTAATAGAATCTATAAAAGAAGAAATTTGTTTAAATGTATTGATAAATGAATGTAATTTATAAATTTCTTATGTAAAGGTATATTTTGATAGTCAATCTACCCTTCTATTTTCTAGAAATCATGTTTTCCATGGTATATCTAATCATATATAAACTAAATCACTTTTTTCGATATATTACTGAATATAGAAGAATTGGTGTCACCAAGATACACACCACTAATAATTTCGCTGATAGTTTGTCTAAAGTCATGCCCTTATCAAAATTTAAACATTTTTTATGTGTATTGAATATTATCCCAGTTTAATAATTTATGTTGTGAAAACACTATCTTTTATAAACTTTTATTTAAAATAATGGGATTTTTTATTTTAGTTTCTATTATTTTATGTTTTAATTAAATGTTTATTACTTTTTTAATTTCATTCTGTTGTTGGTATTCCATATGTGTGTGTGTGTGTCTTGATTATGCAATTTATGTGTATTCATGTTGTGTGTGTGTTCTACTCGTGTATTTATTTTATCAAATAGTTTGATATGATATTTGGCTGGAAAGTTTAGCTAATTATGTGGAAATAAATACCCCTATGAGTTTTTCCCCAATTAGTTATGTGAATGGCCAATTTGATCTTGGCCATCCATGTGATTCACATCCAACTATTATACATATCATTCTCAAAAATTCATCTAGCCTTCATCATTACCATTTTTGATTAGTTTTTTGAAATTCAAAATAGATAACCATTCTTTAGTCTAGTTTTTTGAAAGTGTTGTAGAGAAACCTCTAGTTTCTTTGTGATATTTTGAGAGATCTGGTAGATAAAGTTAGAGTTTATCCCTATCACTACACCAATCTTATATGATGTGTTTTTTCTTATAACCAAAGTATTATTTTGATGGAAACTGAGGGAAAATAGAGTTTGATATTTACTTCTGAATAGATATATATCAGAGTAAAAGGGATATTATTCTTCCATTAAAACCATGTTTTGGAAATGAAACTTATCTTAATAAGTGACATTGATCTATTTATATATTTTTTTATATAAATTATGTTTTTTTGTTATGTTTCATGATTTTTTCCATGAATGGATGGTATTAACTCCTAATGAAAATGTTTATTACCGCTGCCTAGTTTGGCAAGGCTATCCTCCTCAAAGATTTTCTTATATCTATTTATCAAGTCTTTTATTTCACTACCTTTTTTTTAGTAATAATGATATTTATTGTGGTTTTCTTATCATGTGTGTAGGTTTAACATGAACCAAATCACATTGTATCCTAGTGTTCTTTCTTTCTTTCTAATTTTTATTTTTTAAGAGTGATCATTTGGTTATGTGTATTAAATTTAACTCACTATTTTTATTATAATAATAAAATGTATTTTTTAATTTATTTATAAGACATTAACATATTGATCAATGGATCATGTCCATTCTTGTAGAGATCCATGACAACACTACTCATAAAAATTTACATAATGTTTCAAGACACTATTATTGAAACATTATCTTTAAAATGTGATTTTAAAAAGATTATTATATATTAATTTAAATAAATATTTTTACTATTTAATAGTGTTCAATGATACTTAAATACTTATCAATATCATGGTAGAAAACTAATTAAAATACAGGGAATTTTTCCTTGTTTTTGTGGTCAAGGAATTAATTTTCTTGACAAGAGGATATATTAGGCATAACAAATGTGTTTTAAGGAAAGGAATAAATTAATATATTTTAATAAGATCAAGATACATTTAAATTATGATTTTATGATTTTCTAACTGAGATAAATTTATGATGAGAGGATTATTCTAGGAAATTTTTGGTATATAGAATCCACATTAGTGGAAAGGGAAATGTAAAAGAGAATAGATTAGGAAAGTGAAATTAGGTTCCATTTCATTGTTTGGTATAACCAGAAAAAAAATCGAATGCATTAAAAAAGATAAAATATGAAAGAAAAAAATAATTACCTCATTGTCCCCAACATTTTATCTTCTGATAGAAAAAGATGAAAGGTGAAATAGTGTTGGGGCACAGTGTCTATGAATTGCTAACTAGAGGTGGAAAAGTAAGTAGGGATGAGGAATAATAATTTTCAATAGTATGGAATATTGTAAGGTGTAGTGATGATAAGGTAATATAATAACATGATATTAGAAGTCGAGGTTCTATTAGCAGTGGTAATGGATAAAGTGGATGAGATAGTGGAGGGAGTAGCAGCAGAAGAAGGTGTAGTGTCTTCTAGTGTTGTGGGGAATTTCATATCAAGTATTTTAAGGAGAAAATGGTGTTGGGTGTTTCAAATCTATTTTTTGTTGAATAGGTGGTATAGATATTATAATAACACTAAAATCACTAAATAAAAAAAATCCTATAAAATATTAATAGGTATAAAAAATATTAGTAATGAAATCAAAAGTGAATGTTTGAATAAATAATGTTATATTTATTATCGTTATATTATAAATTCGATATATTTGGAATACTTTAATTTGAAGTTGATGATGATTAATTCTTTATATTTCACTCTTGATAGAGAATCCATGTAATTCCATAGGTTGATTGAGAATTTTCCATAATCTATGTAAAGTTAATTGAGATTACTATCGTAAAGAATTCGAGACAAGAAGTTTGTGAAGAAGTTTAATACATAATGGAAATAATAACTACAATGACAGTTGAACTATTATTAAATTCATATGGAATGTGCTAATTGTATTATGAGAATGAACACTGTTTATAACATTTAGAAAACTAGATAGAAGAGGTTTGGAATCTATATAAAAAAATCCATGATTTAAAGAAATGGTAGAATTATAGAGTTGTGTCTTTGAGTTTGAGTATTTGACATTGATATTATGTTGAAGAACTAAAAATCCCTTTTACAATAGTTAATCCAAAAAATGGGATAGCCCTTAGCTAACTAAGGACCCACCTCAACCACACATGTGGAACTAGGGTTCATCCCCAATGTAGTTTGGTCAACTTGGCTAGTTGGGGAGGAAGGTGAAAACATGAGCATGCATATCATTCATAGAAAGCTCACAAGCATGAATATTATATTCACAGGGCACACGACTGAGTGACCAATGGACTGTACAATGGTGTGGTGTTGCTTAGGCCGGGAATGTGTGTAGGTGTGTTTAGTTTCTGACCCTAGTTCCATCTTGAGTGTAAATTGAAGTGGGGAGTTTTATTAATCATCCTATGGATGAATGGAAAATCAGCATGGTATTGAGATGTAAGGGTTACTATTTTTTCATTTTTAAAATAGACACATATAACATTGATCTTCAATCCATATCATTTGAATTATCCCACTCTTTGAATATTTTAGGTAGCTTTCATCTTTAATCTTTGGTACCTGAAGGTTCTATATGTGAGATAGTGACAATCATTTATCAACCATCACAAGCGATTAATTGAGAGAGAGAAGGACATGATCAATTATCGCAATCCCATTCATTTAATATTAGTCATGTGTGTGAGATAATTTAAATAATGAGTACAATGTTAATATTAATAATTTGTCCCATGAACAAACATGATCAAGTGAATCCATGGTAAAAATCACCATGGAATCACATAAAGAATAGCATATGTGAGAATATCCAATCATGTAAAGCCTAAATTGCATGATCACATGTCCATTGAGCTACCACACAATGTAAAAAAAGTTTATTATGATATCACATTTCCACTTTAGTGTAACTTGAAGTTTATATTTCTAAAATATTTTGGGTTTCAAAATATTGAGATATGTTTAGATAATTACACATTTAAGGATCCCTGAATCATAATTAAATCAAGATAAGAGGTGGTGAAAAGTCATATATAAATAATAATGGAAATATGATATTATTTCTTGTTTTTATTATTATCTTGAGGGATATAATTTCTATTTCAATAGAGAATCCACATGATCGCATTATGTGAAGGAAGGTAGAATCCATATGAGACCCTACCAATGTAAAGGAGACTGTACAGGACCATGTTTTCTGTTTATCTGAATTAATTACAAAAATAAAAATGAGTCACTATGTACTTGTATGTGAGAAGCCCTTTTCTTTTTATATTCTAATATGATGATGTGTATATCTTGTTATACAGAGAAAAATAGAGTCTACAGGAAGAACATTATCTCATAATACTTTTTTTATGGTGGTAGGTGTCTTATATATATTTTTATATGAAGAGAATAAATAGGATTTATCACATTTTTAATGTTGTATGAAGTACATGGATGGAAAATTCCTTTCACAGTTCTGTTCATTTATGAATGATGATAAGTTTATAGAAATAGAATAAATATGTTAGGGAACCCAATAAATGAACGTAAAATATCAATATGAATAAATGATGTGTGTTAGAATTTATAAGATAGAACACAAGTATGGATTAAAATAAGATATTTGAATTGAGAATTTAAGAATGAAACTCCACTGAGTAGTATAACATTATTCTTGCATAAAATAATATTGAATAAATTTATGTATGACTTTCACACATTCTATTGAGTATGATAATTCATTATAACAAAGAATAATTATTTACAAAGAATTTTACATATTGGGGAAGATCTAATCATTCACTGGATATTGGAAGTAATTGAGATAGAATCCAAAAGATTATAATAGGATAATAATTTTACGTATGATTATTCAAGAAGTTGATATGAACCAGACCATTCAAGATATTTTTTGAACAAGTTTTCCAACCAATAGGATTATTCCAAGATGTTATCAAATATCATGATGTTTTTTAGAAATGTTAAAAATTTGTGTTCTAAAGTATACCAGATGTAAAGCCTTGAATTTACACACAAGTAGATTATAATCAGTATGCTTATGGAGGAATATAATTTTTGAAGAAGGAAGAGGATCAACACTAATAAGAAAAATAATCTTATGACTAGGGCATTTTACTAGTTTTTGAGGAAGCTCAAGTATGGATTTCTAACCATTTAAGGAGAATAATAAATGGTTTCGGTATCTAGCCAAATGAAGTAGTGGATTATTGAGGTATAAAAATAGGATCAACTAAAAGATAAACTATTGGGGAATATAACCAGTTGATATCTTATATATTGAAATTATTGACTAAATTATATTGGATAATCCAGGATGGGGAATCTAACAAATCTAAAAAATATTAGTTCTTTGCACTAAAAATTATAAACATCATGTGTTTTCCTCTTTCTTATTATTTCTTCATATGAGGTAAGACTATGAGACATCACCGATTGGATCAAAATATCTAACAAGTTCATGAAGTTTAACTAATGAAAAGAATCCAAAAAATTTAAACTAAGGTTTCACCCCCTCCCCCAAAACCACCTCTCTCTTAGTGGTCAATCCAAGCTAAGTATTTATAAGTTATATTAGAGAAAATTTTGGGAAAAATCCCTCAAGGTAACAATTTAGTATTTTTGGGTTAATTGTGTTTATTGAAGAAGAAGGTTTTCATGGTAAAATTTCATGTTCAGAAGATGTTGTTGGAAATCCATGTTTACAAAGAACCATGACAAAGGAATATTTGATTTGGAGGTAGTACAAAAGATCAAATACAACATGGTGTTGTTTCTAGTGTTTTTTAAATTTTTTGTGTCCAAAATTTGGAGTTTATTTTTTATCACAGAAAGTTTACTTCCATGAATATCTCATCAAAATATATAAAAGGCCGTAATTTCACAAATATGGGCTTTGAGAGTTGTGTTTAACGATGGATCAAAGAATTCTGGTGGAGTTCTTTTTGAAAGTGATGACCTTTGAGATTCTAAGAAAATGGATCTTCACAATCAGTATTGGATTTATTCATGGTTGTTGACAGAAGGCTTGAAAATTTCAATGGGAACCGCGAAGATGGAGTGCTCTGTGACTACGATGGGCTTCTCGAATGGAAAATTACAATGGGTCTTTACGAATGGAGGTGTGTTGTGAAGATGGGTCTAGAAAATGCTTTGGAGGTGGTGGAGCTTCATGAAGATCCAAACCTATAAATATGATACTACCCCCTTCTGAAAAAGGTGTGTGGAAAAGAAGAGAGACTCAATGATAATTCTATATCTCCAAGTTTTTGAAGAGTTCGCGAAGGTGGTATGTGAATTCATTCATGAAGGCTATAATCCAACCGAATGTTCTAAGCATCACGGAAGCAAGGATTTTTCTAAGGCCCTAAAAATCCAATCAAAACTTGTGAGATTCACGACGGCTAGTTTGAGCCTTGAGAAATAGGTGAAATTATCAAAGGATCAGTGAGCTTTGTGAAAAGGAAAGATCTTCACGAAGGAGAGGCTTCGTGAAGGTAGTGAGCTTTGCAAAAAGTGGTTGAAATGTATTTTCTATAGTTCGGTGTAAAATAGGTATTCATCTATAGATGAAAGTTAAAAATCAATAGAGCATCTATATACAGTGGAGGATGCATTCATTTGATATAATTAAGGGACTTACAAGTCTTTAAACATCGATTGGATCTTCTAAAGAAGAAGTTATAAGACTTCAGTTGAGAGATCAGTGAGATTTCATCTTGTGATTGGTTGTAAACCTTGAGGGATAGTGAGTTTTCTTCGAACATGTAAACAGCATTGTTCTTATAGTGGATTTGGTATATCAGCATATCACCGGTGTATTCTCCTTGGATGTATCCCAGTGAAGGTGAACCAAGTAAAATTTTTGTGTCTTGTGAATGATTTAATATTTTTTAATACCCTACAATTGGAAGGAGGGAGAAGAGAGTTTTGTCTAACAATGAAACAAGATCAAAAGGCGCAGTTTTTTTAATCTTTCAAACACTGATTCACCCCCCCCCCCCTCAGGGTATCTAACCTAGTGGACCTAACAATCGGTATCATAGGGAAAGGTTTATATCAATGTTTCTCTCTCAAATGGAGGTCACTAATCATAAAGGTATTTTGATCATATAACGGAACAATTTTTAGCTATGGAAGAATCATATGAAACACTAATTTCGATCTTTGGGAATGGATGGGTTTACAGTATCACTGCATGGTATAACAACTGATATTAATAGTGGTGCATTATCCAAAGTCGGGTGAACGGAATTGGATGCTGACACAAAATGAATCAATGCTTTATGGGGATCCCTATCCAATTCTATCTATATGAAAGTGATGTCATGAAAAAAAACACATTCCATGTCGGGAAAACTTTTGAACATATATGAAAAATATTCAAAGGTTAGATAATCAAATCTGGAAGTGTTGTAAAACAAGTATGAAGATCTTAGAATGAACCCAAATTAGTCTATTGATACATTCTTTGAAAGGATAAATTTTATAGTGGAAGACATGTGAGGTCTTGGTGAATTCATTGAAGACATAAATATTGTGAACCGTGTCTTGAGGAATCTTCCACCTCTCTTCAATCCAAAGGTTTTAGTGTTGTAAGACAAAGATCTAAAAGTGTTGACACTAGATATCTTAGATAGTACCCTTGTAGCATATGAAATGTGAAATGATGATAATGATGTTATGAAAAATGGGAAATCTAAAGAGGTGGAATTCAGAGCCATGAAGAATCTCACTATTTAATATTCTGAGGAAGAAGAAGAGACCAATGAGGTAATGTCAATCCTTTCATCAAATATTCAAAGATAAAAGGAAAGTTTAAAGGGTAACTTCCACTTGCCTAATTTATATGTGGAAAGTTTGGTCATCTTGTAGCAAGGAGTCCCAAAAAAATCTAAGAATATGATGATTTTGATAAAGCCAAATTTCTCTTGAAGAAGTCTTCAGCCTATTTGAAAGGCAAGAAACAGTTCTAGAAAAATTTCTTTAAGAAGAAGAATATTTTTTCACAAGAATGTGGCAATAAAAATGAGTCTGTGGTTGAGGAGGTTGAAGAGATATTGAACTTCAAAGATCATGGATAAAATTATATGGTTTCATTTGTAAGTAGTACTCAAAAAAAGGAAGAAATTGAAATTGATGAAGAAGAAGAAAGTAAAGGAAGAGTTGATATGAAACTATGTTAGAAGCTTATCTTGAAGAGATATATGTTCAGATATCCAAAATAAATAAAGCCAACAAATCAGTTCATGATTCCAAACTCTATATGCAGTATTAAGAAGAAGATAAGTTTGAGTTAATGTAAGAAATTGAGATACTCAAGTTGTCAACACCAATGGACTCAAAATCAGTTAGTTATTATAAAATCAATGTTTAAGAACAGAAGAGGGATATTGATTGCTTTAATAACACAGTGAAAGGTCAAGTCAAGCGTATAAAATATCTTGAGGTGGAAGTTGTCATTCTGTGATGAAAATTTAAGGACCAAGAAAAACTTGTTATTCCCAACACATTATTAGGAAATACGATTATTTAAAAGACTAAAAAGATGAAAGGAGATCATAGTGGTCTAGCAAAAAAGAAGAAAGAATCATGTTCAGGCATTAAGACTGATGTGGGGCTTGATCAAAAATAGAAAGCAGTTAGGATTGAAGTCATACAGCAAGCACCTTCTCTGGAATTGAATATTTATTTGGGTATGAATCAAAATCATAGGACTCATTGAACCCATAGGGAAATTAGAATCACATGAGTGACACACAAAAATGTACCCTACATCAAGTGTTATTGCATTGTAAATATGGGACATTCACATAATGTATGTTCCATATCCAATATATATCGAAGGGAACAAGAGAAAAAATGGTAGGAAAATAGAGCACAATATTATAGAATATATGTTTAGGGACATGGGTTTTGGTGAGGAGGATTTGGGCACATGGATAGATATTTTACATCAATCATTCACAAGAATGTTCCAAAATAGAACTCGAGTGGTCACAAGCAACAAATCAGAGAATCAATAAATTATCTAAAAACACAAAACCAATTTGTAGATATACAAGATGAATATAGTCCATCATAATCTGAATAATATCATGATTTCCAATACATTATGAGTATGAATTCAAAAACATGGATCAATAATAAGAGAGTTAAATAGGCAGTGGCTATAGAAATTTCCCATAAATCATCAGATTGTTCTAGTGTATGGATCCTTGACAACGATTTCACATCTCACATGACAGATAATAAGGATCTTGTTATAGGAATACAATATGAAAAAGGAGTTTTTAATTTTGGAAATTATGAAGGCATAAAGATTATTGGCTCGAAAAAGGCTCGGTTTGGGGGGAAAAGAAAAAAAAAGAATTGTTGATGTCTTAGTAGTAGAAGGTCTCAATCACAATTTTCTCAGTGTTAGTCAAATGTGTGACTCTGGGAATTATATAAGGTTTAATAAGATTAAATGTATTTTCAAAGGAAGACATGGTGAAATGATTATTCAATTAAAAGGACTAAGGGAAATTGTTACCTTGTAAGTGGTGATGAAGTTTTGTGTTTTTTATCCAGAGAAGAGAAAAACAAGTTATGGAATAAATGACATGGTCATCTATGAAAACATTCCCTAGAAGATCTAGTAAAGTGTGAGGTAGCTAGAGATCTACCCAAGCTATTACGTGATCATAAACATACATGTGATTCTTTTCAATAGGGTAAGATCATCATAAAGAGGTGCAAAGTGAAGGAAAAGAAGTCAACAAGAGTGCTTGAATTGGTGCATGTTGATGTTTTTGAACCTATGTCACTATGATCCACTGATGGGAAGAGATATTAAATTCTGTTCATTGATGATTATAGAATAATATCTTGGGTATTCATCATTTCCCATAAGTATGATGTGTTTAGTTCCTTAAAATAGTATCAGAGGGAATATTAAAGGATGCTTGGGTAGAAAATTATAATGTTTCATACTGACAATGGTACAGAATTCCCAAAAAGTCAGGTGGAATAATATCTCAAGAAACATGGTATAAGGAATCAAGTTTAATCAGTAAGAAATTCCCAATAGAATGGAGTGGTTGAAAGTAGAAATCATATCATTAAAAACATGTCTAGAATGATGCATATAGAAAATGAACGACCATAGAAATTTTGGAAGGAAGCAATATTGACATCGGTCTACATTTATAATAGGGATTTGTTGTGTTTGAAGGAAACAAAGACTTCATATGAGATATGGTGTGGAAATAAGACAACAGTTAAATAATTTCGAATATTTGGAAGTAAGTGCTTTATTATCAACAATGAAAAACAATGTAAATTTGATTCACATGGATATGAGGGGATATTCCTTGCCTACTGAGGTAAAATAAAAGCATAAAAATGCTTTAAAAATAGGCTGAGAAAAGTTTCTTAGAGAAATAATGTCACTATTGTGGAAAATGAATAGAATACTCAATATCACAGTGAATGGTTTCTTGATGAAAGTGTTAAATAGAAAAGTAACACAAGTAGTACAAAAGTAGTAGATGCTAACTCGGAAGAGTATACTGATGATGAAAAAGAAGAAGTCAAGTGTGTATATACAAAGAAGCCAAAGAGTCGAGATGAAATTGATAGGCAGAATATCATTGGTGATCAGACAGCACCAGTTCAGACAAGAATAATGAAATCACTGTAACAGACATTTCTATTATCTCAAGTTATACCTAAATGTTTTACTGATGCAGCTGAATATGAATAAAGAGATATACTAGATTGAGAAGAATAAAACTTGGGAGGTTTTTTTGAGGCCAACAGATAATAATGTCATCGAGACTAAATGGGTTTTTTAGAACAAAATGAATGAATATGAAATAGTTATTCAAAAAAAGCATAACTTGTGTGAAAAGGATACTCCCAGATGGAGGGTATTGATGTCGATGAGACATTTTCACTGGTTTCAAGGCTGGAGACAATCAAATTATTTTTCACCATATTAGTGAAAAGAAAGTTCAAAGTGTTTTAGATGGATGTAAAATCTAAATTTTAGAATGGGGTTCTAGAATAAGAGGTGTATATTGAGCATCCATATGGTTTTCTCATTCATGAAGATGAGAAAAAGGTTTGTTTTTTGAAGAAATAATTGTATGGAATGATGTAATCACCAAGAGAATTGTATTCGAGGATTGATCAGTTCTTGAAGAATTTTGGATTTCAACATGATGGAGTTGATTACAATATCTATTTTAACAACGATAATAATCAAAGGATTATGGTGATGGTTTATTTTGATGACATAATATTTGGTATATCAGATGAATATCAATGAAAATACTTTTCTAAATTCATTAAAAGTGAGTTTAAAATGTCAATGATTGGAGATCTGATGTTTTTACTTGGTTTATAGGTGACACAAGGAAGGAATGGTACTTTCAATTCTCAATCCAAATATGACTAGGAGGTTCTGAGAATATTTTGGAATGTAAAATTAAAATGGTATGATGACTATAGTTGCTACCCGGATGAAACTATTCAAAGATTCTAATGGCAAGGTAGTTAACATCACATAATACAGGCATATCATTGGAATTTTGGTGTACTTGACCACAAAAAGGCCTGACATTATATTCACTGCATGCCAAGCACTAAGATATCAAATAAATCCTAATGAAACTCACATTCTTTTGGGGAAAATAATAATTAGGTATACCAAGGGAATGGTGGATTTTGGCTTGATATATAATGACAAATCTCAGCCAGATCTATTGGGATATACTAATGTAGATTGGGCTAGATCAGCAGATGACAGAAATTCAACGTTGGGAGGTGCCTTTTATCTTGGTGGTTTGTGTATTTCTTAGCTAATAAAGAAGCAAGATTTCATTTCATTGAGCACCGCGGAAGCTGAGTATACTTCCTCCACTCAAGCATGCACATAGTTATTTTGTATGAAGCATTATCTTGATGATATAGGCATTTAAGTTAAGTCTCTGGTCGGAATCTAGTGTAATAATTTGAGTGTTTTCAATCTTAGAAAAAATCCAGTCCATAACTCAATGACAAATCACATTGAGATCAAATATCATATTAATAAGGAGAGGTGGAGAAAAGGCTAGTGAAGTTGGTGTATGTACCTAGAGAGCTACAGGTTGGAGACATTCTGATGAAGGCCTTACCCAAGGAATATTTTGAGATACATCGACTAGCTTTGGGATTCTAGTCGACTCCCCGCACTTAAAAATGTGTGGATGTGGACCCCCCTCCCCCAACCCCCACCCCCACCCCCCCCCCCCTCACCCCCCACCCCCCTGAGGTATGATTTGTTTTTTCATACTATACTGATATGTGTCTCTACTCTATTACTGACCACAATGGAATGATCTTTGGGTTCATTGATTAAGGGGGAGAAAATGTGACTATTCTAGGGGATAAAGTGTGTCTTTTATGGGAGAAAATGACTTAAGTCAAGACATGGGGAGAAGCTAATAGGTGGACCAGCAAGATAGGGGGATAGAAATGAGATAGGGGGAGGGTATCAAATCTAGAAATGCATGAAGTGATTGATCAAAGATTATATATCACGACAACTGAAGTTCATGATGATATCTATTATACTCACTTGTTTTGATAATCCCAAATCATGTTTAAATATTGGTCATGATATATTAATCCATTTACTAATCTAGTTAATCTACATTTATAATTTTTATCCTCAACAATTTATATTCTTAGTCTCATGACTTTGTTGAATCAGCTTACAGTTTATCTTTATCTAAATATAAGTTCACTGTTTAAGGATATTGGTAAAAGCCTTCTATTCAAGGTCACCGTTACAACTCACTATCATTCTGGATCACTATTGCTAAAAGGTCACTGTTGAAGATCTACTATCACTGTTATAAGATACTGGTACAAGGTCACTGTCCCAATCCTACCGTTTATCTTCTTATCAAAGCTCACAGACAAAGAGTCACCGTCACAAGGTCACTACTGTGACAAGGCTTCTGTTAGAAGTTCACTATCAGACTTTTTCTCAAGTCTTTTATTGAGAGCATCATTGTTCAAGTCTACAGTTGGACATGTCTACCATTAGTAGAAGGCTAATGCTAGACAACTCCTACTGACGAGATAGTAAACTATTTTTCAAATTCTAATGATGGAAATATTCCACTATTAAGGAAATTACCTGTTGAGATAAGTCTACCATTGGAAAGGTCACTGTTGAAATAGTATGATGTTACAGAGATACCGTTAGAAGATTAATGTTGAAGTATACCATTAATCAAGCATACTGACTGAAGCCTACAGTTAAAGGTCTACTGTTGAGCCTACCGATGAAGTCCACTTATGAGGAGCTACTATTACATAGAGTAACAGCTACCGATACAAGACATCCACTGACACAAAGTCTACCATTACAAGCCTATAGACTGAAAGCTACCTGTTGACGCTCCTTTCGTCACAGAATCTAAAGATCGGAAAAGGGAATATCTAAGCAAAAAGTGATTCATCCTTTGAAGAAACATCAAAAATCGACAAAGGGATGGAAAAGGAGAACATTGCCCATAGGTCGCGCAAGTTCCCTCTTGGTCGCGCAAGTACACTTGCGCGCCGCCTCAACACTTGCGCGACACATCACGGTCGTGCAAGGGACTTGCGCGACACATCATGGTCGTGCAAGGGACTTGCGCGACATATCTGGTAACCGCCCAGTAACCGCCCGGGGTCTTCTTTTGCCTATAAATAGACCCTGTGGGCCCCCCATTCGAGAAGATCTTTTTCCAGAAACACGGATTGAAGCTCCCGACGCCCAAGTCTTTTCTTAAAGCTTCCATAACTCTTCTAAGGTAATTTCTTACCTAGAATGGAAGATCAAAAGAGAAGAAGGAAGGCCTAAGTGTTGAAACTTATCAAACACTTGCGCGCCGACTTAATTCCTTCAATGTAACTTGCGCGTCCCTCTTTTGGAAGAACCTCAGGAGGATTAAAAAGGGTTTTCTAAAGAGTCGCTCAAGTAATTCAACTCTGGTTGAAAATCGCGCAAGTACCCCATGTGTCGCGCAAGTATACTTGCGCGACCAATACTTGCGCGCCGCCGCAGGACTTGCGCTCCTTTCAGGACTTGCGCGCCCCTATCTTTTTGGGTGCCCATCTTGCCCATTTTACCCCTCTTAAGCCATTTCACCCTTCCTATTCAAGATTCAGTCTTCAAGATACTCTTCAAAGCCATTTATGGCATGATTTCTTGATTTGACATCCTTATCTGAAAGGAATTCTGTGAAATATCTCTCAAAACCTAGTGATTTAAACATCTTTATGTCACCAAAGATTGAGAGTTCATTCATTCAACCTCATCCTTTAAAGATGAGAGAATCCTTAACCTGGGTCTCCTTTTCAGGAATAAGACTCAGTCATAACCTTGGGCTTCCTTTTTAGGAGTAAGCCCCAAGTCCTTTAAACCTGGGTCTCCTTTTCAGGAATAAGACTCAGTCATAATCTTGGGCATCTTCCTCAGGAGTAAGCCCCAATCAAGTCCTTTAATCTTGGGCATCTTTCTTAAGAATAAGCCCCAACCTCAAATATGGGCATCCTCCTCAGGAGTAAGCCCCAAACCTTAATCCCTAACCTGGGTCTCCTTTTCAGGAATAAGACTCAGTCATAACCTTGGGCTTCCTTCTTAGGAGTAAGTCCCAAGTCCCCTAACCTGGGCTTCCTTCTCAGGAATAAGTCCCAGTCATAAACCTTGGGCATCCTCCTTAGGAGTAAGCCCCAAGCCTTAATCCTTAACCTGGGCTTCCTTCTCAGGAATAAGTCCCAGTCATAAACCTTGGGCATCCTCCTTAGGAGTAAGCCCCAAGCCTTAATCCTTAACCTGGGCTTCCTTCTCAGGAATAAAGCCCCAGTCATAAGTACCCTCCTAACTTGGGCATCCTCCTTAGGAGTAAGCCCCAAGATTAGAGTATTCTAATCTCCATAAAGCACATATACCTTTATGGACCCTGTTCCTGGATTTTCTCCCTAAAAGTGAATCCTAAACCTTCATCTATCTGGGCAGTCATCCATACATAAGCCCCAAACAAATTCTTATGATTGCATCTTTCATGGCACAATTGTCTAAATTTTACCAATACCTCTTGTTTCTCACACCGAGCATGACTCACGTGAGCTTAGAGTGTAAAAGTAATTATGACATTCATCTTTGAGCCATCAATCATAAACATCATACCCCATTAATCGAACTACGTGGGTTCTGATTCCTTTTCCAAAACAAAGGATACGTAGGTAGCCCATTTATGGGTTCGATCCCAACTTTGAAATAATCTATGTCCTTCTGAATGACGATAAACTTCAAGTGCCCCACTGAGTGGCTTTAAAACCAGCCTGGTCATCATAATGACCAAGAGACTTTTATATAAATGTTTTGAAGGATACCATTGACCAAGAATCTCTAAACAGATACGGATGATTCTCTATTGATGAAGAACCTCAAATACATATAAAAGATTCTCTAAATTTCTGGCATATTTAATCATTGATTGTTAAAACTAAAGGAAAACACATTTTATACTTGGTAATGTAATAAGGATTCACGAACATAACTTAAATCTATAAAGAGAGTCCCGGAGTAGACAATAATTCCCCTCAAAAAGGTGTGATGAGTCCGACCTCCCATCCTCTCGACCAATGCAAATTCCTAAGCCTCATCAGTCCACAAGCTAATGAGCGCCTGCCTTTGGAAAGTAGGTCCAAACGGATGTGGAATCATTGGATGTTTCCGGTTCTACGAACAAACCCGCTAGAAACCGATCGGAACGTTTGAATCTCCTGTCCAGTAGGTCATCCCTGTAATCCGTGTGGAAACAAAAATGGTGAACCCGACGTGAATCCTTAACCAAGTTAAAGTGATATTCTTCTTATCTGTTAGGCCCCTTGGGCCAACAAAGCAATCATTGACATATGCTCATCAAAAAGATGCAGTGGCCAGATTCATCTTGATAATGTCTGTTACATGGAACTGGCACTCTTTTTTTTTTGAAGATCTTCTGCAAAAATGGCTTTCCTTAAATTCACCCCAGTGAATACTGCTGCTGTGAACACCTCTACTGTGAGGTCTGCTGCTGTGAAAACCAATACTGCTACTCCTGCTGGAACGTCATCCGCTCTGAGGATGACATCACCAACTCAGCGTCTTCAACGCTGTGTTTCTAATGCACTGGTTAAGGAGTACCGTCGCAACGGTACTATCCCAACTCTGGAGGCCGCTCGTCAAGCCCTCCAAGTTAACAACTCTACCTGGTCGTCCGGACAACGGCGACCAGCAATCAAGAAGCAGGCGGTGCTGACTACCGTCTCTAACCGTTTCGGGTCGTTATCCCCGGAACGCAGTTTCCACTCACTCCCTTACTCCGAGGAAGTGAATGAGCAGGTCCCGCAGGACCTTAATTCAAAAAGGCAGGAGTCCTTCTCAAGGGCTCCCATCAACAATCGCCGCCAGACTCGTACGGTAGTGCGCCCTCAACATGATGAGGGTACCGGCTCCAGGCATTCAGCTCAGGTTCCTCGAACCCGAGCAGGCAAGATGAACCGCCAGAGATGGAATCCGGTTAACAATAGGCAGGTTGTCATCCCTGCCATCTCCGGAGAAGTCCACCAACCTAACTTGGTGGCAAATAACGAGCAGGCATACACACCTGTTCGTTTTAATCCCGCTGTCCAGCAGACTCGTCTGGCAGCATCAAGCCGATCCCGCCAGGCAATTCCGGCGGAGTACCATAGGCAGGAACATACACCTGCTTATACATCAGCAGTTAGTCAGCAGGCTCGTCTGACTACATATGATGGATCTCGTCAACCGCGTTTGACGAAGTGTAATCAGCAGGCACATACACCTGCTCATACTAATCAGGTCTACCAACAGTCTCGTTTGGTAGCGCACGGAGAAGTCAGTCGGAAAGTCCCGACGACAAACAGGAGGCAGACTAAACTCTCTACCTCCACACTTGAGTACTGTCAGGATTCACTGACAGGAAAAGGAGGACAGGAGCAGGCACATACACCTACTCCAAGCCCGGAATGGATGTATATCCCTGTTCCGGCGGCTGAAGTCACCAAGCATATTTTATCAATGGTGAAAGAGCAGAAGCAAATTCCTGCTCATATTCTGGATGCTTTCCAGGATATCATAACATCTTCAGCATTATCTCAGGGACAGACACATAAATCTATCCCTAGCAGTGGAGTGACACATCAACAATTCACTCCGGAACAGACACACACATCTGTTCCAGTCCAAGAGGGTTATGGGGCCTACTCCCCCATATCATATGGACAACCAAGTCAGGCACATACACCTGATTTGAGCGATGATTGTCAGCCTAACCTGACCATCTTTCCTGATCAGGCACATACACCTGCTCAGAGCAATCACTTTCGTCATCAAGTGATTTCTAAAGCGAGTAAGAAGGCATCTAAGAAAAAGATCTGGCCAGCACAGTCAGGAGATCAAAGGCCAATCTGCAACAAGGCCTTGCTCGATGCTGGAGTTCTTGAAGCCCTCAGACATTTATCTGTCGAAATTCAAGATTCTACTCCCTCAGTTCCCAATAACAGGAACATTAATCCTGAAGGTCTTCAACAGACACTTCCTCATGAAGACTTGCTTCATGAAAATTCGGTCAATCTTGAAGTTTCTTCTTCAGATGAGAGCCACAGGAACCCTCTGTGTGGTCAGAAGACCAAGGAGCAAGAGATCTCATCTTTTGCTGTAACCCATCATGATGGTCCTCCTCATGGTGATGAACTTCACTGCGAAAGTCCTCTCCGCAGTAGTGATTCACATTGTCTCGAAAATTCTTCAGAAGGCAATGTAGTGACGAGAAATCCCTCCTATCTCGAGGCACTTGCAAACGTAAAACCAGTCATGTCTAAAGTTTTACTATCGGCAGGTGAAACTCTTTCTCCATCAGAAGATAGCTTGGGGTTCAGGTTATTCTCCGAACCTTCCCTGGGTCATTCATCTTCCAGCATGAATAGTGATTCCTCTACCAATCTTGTTGAATCCGATGAAGCAACAAGGAAACACCAACTCTGGTCCAAACAGGTAGAAGAATCTTCATTTAATGATAAAGAGGAAATGCTGAACATGAGGAAAAAACTGGCAAAAGGTGAAGTACCAGTCATGTTTTGGCCTTTGGCTGATTCACAGTATGACATTCCAAAGATGTTGACGGATGATGGAATCCATGACATTCGTCTCAACATATGGAAGACTCTTTGTCAATTAAAGAAGAAGGTATTATCTTACGATGAATATGAAAATCATCTTAAGATAATAGAAGGGTTACAACGCCAGATTGATTTGGCATCTCTATCAGTCTCTCGGTATCCGAAGGCTGAAAAGCAACAGAGAACCCTTCAACGTTCATGCCTTGGCGCGCTGAGAAAATTGCATCAGTTAATTTCCAATGCTCCATCTAATGTTCATATCAGAGGATGGGGTGTTCACGGAGCACTACATTTCACAGTGCTTTCCGGTCAGCAAAGCCCGCCGAAAATGGTCTCATGCAATGTTATTGCCCATGGCCGGCCACAGTCAATGGGCTTTATTCGTAATCAAAATCTTGCTCGAGATCAAGATTCAACTAGTTCCTCTCAAAATCAAGTATATAGAGAACAGGTTGTTGAATTGCTCCTACATCAAGCAGGCGAGAATATTGCACAAGCCTCTCGTCTGGAGCAAACACGTCATCAAATGACAGAAGTTTCGGAAATCATCCAACGGTCTGTTGAACCAGGTGATAAAAGTGGATACAGGTTAATGCATCCAGCTAATTTACGAACTAAGATTCGCAAGATCAAGAGAGATTTCAAGAAGATCTCAGACATAGCATGTCAAGAGACACCCCAGCTTGCCAGACTGGGGACTTCTCTAACCCAACCCTCAGAATCAACAAATGGGATTCGAGGAGTTGAGCGGAAGCAGCAGGAACATCCCCAGTCCACCGGACTGGGGACTTTTTCAAATCCTCAATCCCTCCCTCAGAGAAAGTCAGTATTCTCTCGATTAGGGAAGAAGCCTCAAGAGGAACGAAGAGCCAAGCTATCAGGAGATTCTCTCCAAGTGACGGTTCACAAAGAAATTCCTGAGAGATCAAGTCAACGGAATTCCATGTTTCATCATGGACATGGAAGAAGACAATATCACAGAAATGTTGATAGAAAGGATTTTATGAAATATGCATCCATTAATGTCATCACTGCCGTTGCTGCTGATTCACCAGATGAGGCTCAATCAGAGGGATCAGACGAAGAGGTTCCTGCTCAAGAAGTTGCGCACACAGACCTAAATGAAGAAGGTGTGCGCACACGTAATCAAAGGCTTACCCAAAATCTGGGTATTCCTTCAAGTAACCAACTTCCCCCTCTCCGAAAAGGATTCAATAAGGGGAAAGGAAAGAATCAGGTTACTTCTCACCCTTCCTCTGAAGTAGGTCAATCGCTCTCATTAGAGCAAAGGCTTGCACAACAGGAGGAAGAAATGAAATAATTAAGAAGGTTGAATGCAGAACTACTTCAGAATAGTCTTCTTCTTAAGAATGCTGAAGTCCGACAGCCGAAGGAATTTGTTGTAACTACTGAGATGGATCAAGAATATCCTCCTTTGTCAGTACACCCACAGAGGTCTAATCCTACGGGTCAAACGCAACAACGGTTGGCAGCACTACCATCAGTTGTAGCACCAACCACCACGTCTGTCCAAGCTCCATTCATTGCACCTACCCAAAACCAAGTTCAACCTGACGTTTCTCAAAAGTTAATAACTACTATTGAGTCATTAACAGCTCGGTTAGAAACTATGGAAGGGAAACGGGCGCAAGTTCAACCTGAAAAGAAAGTTTACCCTGAATGGGTAGATTCAATTTCTCCTCCATCCAGTTTTGGAAACCCTATTTTCCCTACTTTCAATGGATCAGGCGACCCTGAACAACATTTGACGCATTACGTGTCTTGTTGTGATCCTATGATGGGAACTCCAGAACAACAAGAAGCAGTGAAACTCAGATGCTTCGTGCGAACCTTGCAAGGACCAGCTTTTGTCTGGTATACAAGCTTGCAATCCCGGTCAGTCATCGGATGGGAGGATCTTCGTCAAAAATTCCTTCTTCAGTTTAGCTCAACTTTGCCAAAAACGACAGTTTTCGATCTTACAAACTGCAAGCAAAGGGAGAATGAAAGAGTCTCTGATTTCATTGCTCGTTGGAAGGGATTAACGTATTCCTTAAGTTTATCACTCCCTCAGGAGGAATTGTTGCCAATCTGTGTGGCAAATTTGCGTGACGAATTACGCACGCCATTGATCCCTGTGAAATACACAGGAGGGTTTCGAGACCTTACTTCAATCGCTCAACAGATTGAAGATTCCCTTGTACAGGCTAAGGTTAAATCTCGTGTAATTCCATCAGCTCCAGGAAGAAGAATGGGTAAAGCAGAAACTGCTACAGTTATGCTTAAACAGGCACCTGTACCTATTTCTACTTCAAAACCTTCATCTTCTCGAAGGGCTCTACCTCCTGAACGCCAACAACAAAGGCTGTTTCGTCCAAATGATCAAAAAGATCAACGACGAAAACAATTTGAGGATATGAAGAGTAAAACATACTCTTTCCGAAGTGAGAAAGTTCCTGGTTACTTCATTTCAGCTCTGGAAAATAATTTGGTTCAATTACCAGTGCCGAAGAGACCAAACAAGGAAGGAGATGAAGACCGTCCCAATTATTGTCCCTTTCATCAAATGTTGGGGCATCCCATCCAGGAGTGTTTTGTCTTTAAAGACCTCCTGCAAAAGATGGTCGACTTGGGACAAGTCAAATTGAAGGGTTCTTCAGCTCACGTAGCGTGTATTACCGCTACAGATCTAGAGGAAGGAGGCGAGTGGCAGGAAGTCAAAAGCAAAACTGCGAAAAAATATGATGATTGGATGGTCAGAAAGACAATCAATCGGACCCATTCCATTTTGCGAACACAATTGAAGAAGCCAATTGTGTCTCCTACAAAAGCTACAGTAAAGCCTCCATCCAAGGATAAATCCTCAAAAGGGCAGAGCAATTCAAAGAAGAAAGAGGAATCAGAAGAAGATGAGTATGTATCAAAGCCTAAATTGTCTTTGACTCTGGCAGATTTCATGCCATCTACTTCAAAGCAACGGGCACCGTCCCACCAAACGGCACAGCCTAAACAGGCCAACCAGGCAAAGTCTTTATCAGACGAAGAATTGATCTTTGGTTCTGTTAATATGATTCAATTAACAGATTCATATTCCAGTCTTGATGAGCCTGAATTCCCTGTATCAAATAAAGGAACCCGAGGAAGTTCTAGAGGTTCAGGATATAGGGGAAGACGTGGATCTTTCCGAAGCCACTACTCTAATTCTACCCCTGCTAGCACTGTATATGCAGCAGAAACTCGTGGTAGAGCCCTTCAGCGAGCTCAAAAAGAACAAGCAAGTTCTTCTGCCAATGGCCAACTCAGCTTCGGCACAGTTATTTTGGAAGACCGATTAAAGGTTCCATCTTATTTATCTCAGAAAGTAAATGGATCTAATCAGTCTAATCTTCCAAAACCAAGGATGTTGCCAACTTCAATACAAGATGCATCAGCTTCCAAAGCATCTGCTTCCAAGGTACCTGCTAAACCAAATATTCCTATTGGGAAACGCAGGCCTCTAGATCAAAAATATGATATATTGAAACACTTGGCCCAAGTACCGGCCAAATTATCAATTTTGGATGCTTTGAATCTATCAAGAGATCTTCGGGAAGCACTCATCGAAGCTTTGTCAAGTCCTCAAGAGTTTGAAGCTGAGATTGCTGCAGCTGAAATTTATCACATAGAGAATAATCCTGCAGAATGCCATGCAGTGATATCTTTTACTGATAAAGATGAAGATGATGTTGTGCATGGGCACATAAAACCTTTGTACCTATCTGGCAGAGTCAATGGTATAGATGTTCGGAGAGCTTTTATTGACAATGGTTCAGGAGTCAACCTCATGCCCATTCGTACACTTCGTCGATTGGGCCTCACGGAATCTGATTTATCTCCTTCTACCATGATGTTGCAAGGATATGATAAAAATGAACAAGAACCACTGGGAGAAGTTACACTCAGAACTCAGTTTGGAGATCTTGTTTCCAATTCAGATTTCATGATTGTTGATCAAGACTCAGCTTTCAATATCTTGCTTGGAAGACCCTGGCTACATCAGCATGCAGCTATTCCATCGTCATACCATCAATGTCTCAAATACTGTTTCGATGGTCAAGTTGGAACATTGTATGGTGATAAGGCCCCATTCAAGACATGTGAGTCTCAATACATTGAGGCGGAATTTTATCACATGAAGGGAAGAGAAAAATCTACAATGAAGGAAATTACCAAAGTTAATGCTCCATATGGTTTGGAAAAAATTCCAATAAATCCATTTTCACATGTGAGTACAGATTATGTGTTACCTATCAGTCAAATTGACAAAATAGGCCCAAATCAAAATACTCTTATGGAAAGATCCATAATGTCAATTACGGCAATCGAGCCAGACAACATGGGAGAAATTGGTAACTTACCAAGCAGTGATGAAAGCATAAGTGGTGATGTTTTCATTTCGTCTGCTGAAATCCAACAAGTATATACTTCGCTAATCAGGCCAGAAGAAGTTATAGCAACACCAGAGGTGAATATTGATGTCGATTATCAATCCACCATCTCCTCTTTGATTCCTAAAGAAGACCCTTTATCATCAATAGGGTCGGAAATGGAAGCTTCTTCTTCAAAATGTGAAAATTTTGACATCTCTTATGATCATGAGAATTTCGTTTTTTCATCTACTTTGCAAGTAGAAACGGAAGAAATAACACATGACGAAGAGGAAGAGGAATATCTTAGAGATGCTCCTCCGGCATTTGAAGAGGGTATCTCTACCACTGTGGATGAACTCAGAGAAGTAAATCTGGGTACAGAGAAAGATCCACGCCCCACTTTAATTAGTGCAGCCATGAACCTTGAAGAACAAGAGATGTATATTTCTTTTCTAAAGCAAAATAAAGATATTTTTGCTTGGAATTATACAGAGATGACTGGCCTTGATCCTGATGTTGCCACCCATCATTTGGGTTTTCCAAAAGAACATCGAGGATTCAAGCAAGCCGCGAGAAGAACACACCCAACCTATGCTTCCAAAATCGAGGCTGAAGTGGATAAGCTTATCAAAGCTAACTTTGTCAGAGAAGTTCAATATCCCAAGTGGTTGGCTAATATTGTCCCTGTAAAGAAGAAGAACGGACAAATTAGGGTTTGCATCGATTTCAGAGATCTTAATCGGTATTGTCCCAAAGATGGTTTTCCAGTTCCGATTACAGAACTCTTAATTGATGTAACGGCTGGCTATGATGTACTTTCTTTCATGGATGGATATTCTGGATATAATCAGATCCGAATGGCCCCAGAAGATGAGGAATATACAGCCTTCAGAGCTCCTCAAGGTGTGTTTTGTTACCGGGTGATGCCCTTTGGTTTAAAGAATGCAGGTGCAACATATCAACGCGCCATGCATCGTATCTTCAAACCTTTTCTAGGGAAATTTGTTGAATGCTATGTAGATGATCTGGTGGTTAAATCCAAACAACGTTTTGATCACTTGGCTGATTTAGAAGTCATATTCCACAAGCTTCGACAACATAATTTGAAGATGAACCCCTTAAAATGTGCTTTTGGGGTAACCTCAGGAAAATTCCTCGGCTTTGTTGTACGCCATCGTGGTATTGAAGTCGATCCTAAGAAGACCAAATCAATCCTTGGTATGTCACCTCCTCAGAATTTGAAAGAATTAAGAGGACTTCAAGGACACTTAGCCTATATTCGGCGTTTCATCGCCAATTTGGCAGGCAAAAGTTTACCTTTTACCAAATTATTGAAGAAAGGAGTCACTTACCAGTGGACTAAAGAATGTCAAGAAGCATTTGATGTTCTCAAGAAATACCTCTTAAGTCCACCAGTACTCATGCCACCTGTTGAGGGTAGGCCTCTTATCCTCTATGTGACATCTTTAGAGCGATCATTGGGTGCCTTTCTTGCTCAAAAGAATGATGCTGGGAATGAAAATAGTCTCTACTATCTCAGTAGAACTATGCTTGAAGCAGAAACCCGGTATTCAAGTATTGAAAAGTGTTGCCTGGCATTAATCTTTGCAGTTCAGAAACTGAGACACTACCTGCAACATCACGAGGTCCAATTGGTATCTCGTAATAATCCACTCAAATTCATCCTTAGTCGTCCAATGCTTATAGGACGTCTGGCAAGGTGGGCGGTTATTTTACAGCAGTTCGACATCCAGTATGTGTCTCAAAAGGCAATTAAGGGCCAAGCTCTGGCTGATTTCCTGGATGAACATCCTTCAGTGGAAGACACGTATTCAGATATCGAACTCCCTGATGAGGAAGTTTTCTCTATTAAAGAGAGTCCTCAAACATGGGAAATGTATTTTGATGGTGCTTCTAGAAGTCCAACAGGGAAGAAAATGGAAAATCCTAAATTCAACAAAGTTGGTTTAGGAATTGTGCTCATTTCTCCAGATAAGGCAGTGTTACCTTATTCCTTTTTGTTATGGGAAGGTGGTACCAATAATGAAGCTGAATACCAAGCTCTCATTACAGGCTTGGAGTTAGCACTTCAAGCGCAAGTGAATCACTTAAAGGTAAAAGGTGATTCAGACCTGGTAATCAAACAAGTCAATGGGGATTATGCCATCAGAAAAGAAGAATTAATCCCTTTGTATGATTACGTCAGAGAGTTAATGTCGGAATTCTCTTCAGAACTGACATTTTCTTATGTCCCAAGATCACAAAATGCTCAAGCAGATGCACTGGCTAATATAGCCACAGCTTTAGCAGATCCAAATCGGGACGAGACAACCATCTGTATTGCCCACCGTCGTGCAATTTCACCTTATGTTCAAGTCAGAACAGAGGAAATTAATGAAATTAGTCCCATTCCTGAAACGTATGGTCATACTACAGGATGGATGTCACCTATCAGGGAATACCTTCAAAATGGAACACTTCCACCTGATAGAGCTGAGAAAGAACAAATTCGGCGACGTGTGGTCAATTTTACTCTTTATGATAGTCCAAACCACCTCGAGAAAATTCTCTACAAACGTGGTTTTGATGGAGTTCTCTTCAGATGTATTGATGGTGAAGAAACAATGGCTGTCATAAAAGAAGTGCATGCAGGAGTCTGTGGGGCCCACCAGTCTGGACATAGACTGTCTGATCAAATTCGAAGGCTTGGATACTTTTGGCCTTCAATGATACAAGATTGTGTTAATTTCACAAAGAAGTGTCATTCATGCCAAGTATATGCCAACTTCATTCATCAACCTCCAGATTTGCTTCATACAGCTAAATACTCATGGCCATTTGCCACATGGGGAATGGATGTGGTGGGACCTTACCCTTCAGCCATGGCCAAGCAGTTTAAGTACATTCTTACTGCTACTGATTTCTTTTCCAAATGGGCAGAGGCAGTACCTCTCAAAGAAGTCAGTTCTAAATGCATTGTTAGCTTCATCAAGTCTAACATCATTACTAGATTTGGTGTCCCTCATACCATATTGACGGACAACGGCACCAACTTCTGTTCTGCTGAGGTAAAGAGATTGTATCAAGAATACAACATTAAGTCTAACCATTCATCTCGATATCATGCAGCGGCTAATGGCCAGATAGAGGCCTTCAACAAGACTCTTTCAAATATACTGCAAAAGATGGTGGATAAAGATAAGAGGTCATGGCCTGATAAACTCTTTCATGCTTTATGGGCTTATCGGACTACCACTCGCAATGCAATGCGGTCAACTCCATATTCATTGGTATATGGAACATAAGCAGTCTTGCCAATTGAAGTTCAATTTCCCTCACTCAGAATGGCCATTTGTGATCAGTTATCGACAGATGAGCAATCCCAAAAGCGTTTGAATGAATTGGAACAGTTAGATGAGAAGAGATTGTGCACTTTGCACCACTTGGAAATCTATCAGAATCGGATAGCACGAGCGTTTAACAAAAAAGTTCGTCTTCGTTCATTCATTCAGGGAGAATTGGTATTGGTTCTTAAAGCACCAATGATACCAGGAAAGAAACCTCCCAAGCTTGAACCAAAATGGGAAGGACCTTATTCAATACATAAGGTCTACTCCAATGGAGCGTATTCTCTAATCTCAATGGATGGAGAACACATCACGACTCCAACTAATGCCAGATTTCTGAAGAAGTATTTTGTATAAACACAAAATATTGTTCCCAAAACCAAGACTCTTACATTTGGTTTATACAGCAATGGTCCAGTATGACCTTAAACTACAACTTCGTCCAACATGACGTTAAACTGTGTCACCTTCAATGTCCGAGATGACATTTAAACTAAATTTTGTCCCTGCAACATGACATTAAACTGTGCAGCACCAATAGTCCTAACTGCAAGACTTTAAACTGCATAGTCCCTGATTTTGTCCTACATGACAATAAACTGTATAAGAAGTTCCTATATTTTGTCCGAGATGACATTAAACTATATTTTGTCTTAGCAACATGACATTAAACTGTGTGGCACTTTCATCGTCCAGCATGACGTTAAACTGTGTTAAGTCCCTTATTGTCCTACATGACACTAAACTGTATTCTGTCCAAGATGACATTAAACTATATTGTGTCCTAGCAACATGACATTAAACTGTGTGGCACTCCCAACGTCCAGCATGACGATAAACTGTAAAAAGATCAGAACTGATATCCTCATATTGATTCACCTTAGTCTTAGCTACATGACTTTAAACTGTACAGAACCAGATCGTCCTTGCTATATGACGTTAAACTATACAGCAATGGTCCAGTATGACCTTAAACTACAACTTCGTCCAACATGACGTTAAACTGTGTCACCTTCAATGTCCGAGATGACATTTAAACTAAATTTTGTCCCTGCAACATGACATTAAACTATGCAGCACCAATAGTCCTAACTGCAAGACTTTAAACTGCATAGTCCCTGATTTTGTCCTACATGACAATAAACTGTATAAGAAGTTACTATATTTTGTCCGAGATGACATTAAACTATATTTTGTCTTAGCAACATGACATTAAACTGTGTGGCACTTTCATCGTCCAGCATGACGTTAAACTGTGTTAAGTCCCTTATTGTCCTACATGACACTAAACTGTATTCTGTCCAAGATGACATTAAACTATATTGTGTCCTAGCAACATGACATTAAACTGTGTGGCACTCCCAACGTCCAGCATGACGATAAACTGTAAAAAGATCAGAACTGATATCCTCATATTGATTCACCTTAGTCTTAGCTACATGACTTTAAACTGTACAGAACCAGATCGTCCTTGCTATATGACGTTAAACTATACAGCAATGGTCCAGTATGACCTTAAACTGCAACTTCGTCCCACACAACATTAAACTGTGTCATCCCTGGTCCATGTATATGACCATAAACTATTTGCAAATCCCTTATGTCCAGCAAGACGTTAAACTGTGACGTCCTAACTACATGACGCTAAACTGTATAAAAGTCCCTCACGTCCGGAAAGACGTTAAAACTATATAATCATCAAAGGTCCAACATGACATTAAACTGCACCATCCACGGTCCATGCATATGACCTTAAACTATTCGCACTTTCGTCCGACATGACGTTAAAATGGTACACTCTTTTGTCCTTACTGCATGACATTAAACTGCACAGTCCCCATTTTTCGTCCAATATGACGTTAAACTATATTGTCCTCATCGTCCTAACTACATGACGCTAAACTGTATAGAAAGTCCTTGATATGTCCTACATAACATTAAATGGTTATTTTGTCCCTGCTACATGACACTAAACTGTGCAGCACCAATAGTCCTAACTGCAAGACTTTAAACTGCATAGTCCCTTTTTTATGTCCTACATGACATTAAACTGTGCATCGTTAAGGTTGTTATTACCTCTTGTTTCTCACACCGAGTATGACTCACGTGAGATTAGAGCGAACATCAACCATAACACTCCCTTTGGGCCACTAACCATGTGTAAGTCCCAACAACATTTTTTATTAGATCATTGTCCCCAATAATAACTTGATCATTGATTCATTTTTTAATTGAACTACACGGACTTTGATCCTTGCCCTCCAGGCTGGGTATGTAGGCAACCTCCCAGGGTTCAAGCCCAAAAACAATCTCTTCACATCGGTTCACCACCATCTCATATGATGTTGATTCGTGAAACCGCCCCTGGAATCAATATCTTTACATTGATTCACTTTCGTCCTTGTTATATGACGTTAAACTATACAACACTTTTGTCCGGTACGACAATAAACTACAATATTCTTTGATCTCCTCACTTGAGAGAGAACTATTATTGACAGTGATTTTTCAATCATGTTTCATTTCAAAAAGACTACGTACATACATGGTAATGCCTAAATTTTTTATCTTAGGTTAAACCATCATTGCACTAAAGTCCCCTTTCACCCTTCACATGTACGAACCAAATTTGTACAAAGGGTAGTTCTAGAACTACGTGGACTTGATTCCCATCCTTATGGGATACGTAGGAACATTCGAGTGTCCCTCGAATCTAGTCCCAAGTCTTTTGGGCCTAACCCCAAATTTCACTTTCAGTCCCTTGGCTGAAAAGTCCTCATGAAAACACACACTGTGTATTCATTATTATGGTCCGAATTCTATGACCTTAAACTAAGATCACTCATACTCTCGTCCTGCACGACGTTAAACTACAAGAACTACGTATGGCTTGATTCTCATTCTTATGAGATACGTAGTGAAGTCCAAAATTTCAATTCAGGACCCAGCCATAACATGATTATGGTTTTCATTGACCTATGTATCTCTATATACATTGGAAAATACCCATCTTTATGTATTATAATCCTAACCTTAAATATTTTCAGATCTTCATAACCCTTTTCATGACTTCTAGTCACAAAAATGTCAAACTTCTGAGAATTCTTTTGCCTGACTATGCAGCACGTGCCCATAGGTGGCCTTGCATAAACAGTCTACATAAAAGACTTGTCAGCCAAAAGATGCTATTTATTTTGACCATGCAGCCAATGCCCATAGGTGGCCCTGCATGTTTTCAACCCCCTAACAGGTTTGTTAAATAATATTAACTTCATTCTTGGGAAGAATGCCTCTTTTGTCCTTATTTGTCTTAAACGACAGTATGTAAGGATCCGCAAAAATAGCCATCCTTAACGTATTTGTCCCATATCCTTTTTCATGATCTGAAAGTATTCAAGTCTATGGTTTATTCTTCTTCCCTACGTTTGGGTCAGACCTTCGTAGGAGTGATATTCATCCAGTTCTTCGATATTCTTGTTCGGAAATATCCTTTCCATATTCAAGTACCTCTTTCCATACAACAAACTCTATGCTTTAGAAAATTTGAATCTCCATAAACTTTCACTGGCTTTTAGCACTAGGAAAGTAAATTTCTGAGAGTTCTTTTGCCTGACTATGCAGCACGTGCCCATAGGTGGCCTTGCATAAACAGTCCACATAACAGACTTATCAGCCAAAAGATGCTATTTTATTTTGACAATGCAGCCAATGCCCATAGGTGGCCCTGCATATTTTAACCCCCTAACGGGTTTTGTTAAATAATAGTAACTTCATTCTTGGAAACTACTTTTTCTAATGCCTTCTAGCTCTTTTTCATATCATTCCTCAGATTCAAATATTCTTAAGCCATAGTTTACATATTTTCTCTCATACTTGAGTATGGTAATTTATTTTCAGATAAATTATCAAGGAATTGAATCCATTTTAATCCTTTTTTCGGTCAAAGCTATTTCGACCTTAAACATTAGCCCCTTTATGTCCGTCTTGCATGACTTTAAACTGCCCACACAAAAGACAGAGGAACTATGAATAAAAGTCAAGTTCCAGCTCACTAAATATACATTTTTTGTATGATTTAGGTAATATTGAGCAGTTAAAAGATTCAAAGTTTGTAGGGTTATTTGTAATAATCCTAGTAAAAAATCAAACTATGCTTACTAAGCCCATTGGCTTAAGTAAATTTGAAGCAGGTAATGGAAGAATGCAAGTACAAATGATTGAAGACAAAAGTGTTTTTCATTGATACACAAGAGTTAGAAGGACATCCACAGATTGGAATCTCTTCTCTTTTTCAAGAAATTACAGGAGATTGTCAACAAAAGTCTTCATTTGATGTATAGCATCCTGAGCCTTATCAACAGTTGCTTGAAGCTCGTGCACTTGACCATCTTCACTCTTTTCAGCCTGCTGAAGTGCCTTCTTAGCATCTGCAATGGCTTTCATGCCATTTATATGAGTTTCATCCAATGATTCATTAAGCTGATCAAGTTCCCCAGTAACAGCATCTAACTGTTGTTGGAGTTGCACCTGCTGGACGACCTTTTCTTTGATTTTTTGCTTCAGATCCCTCATCTTGACAGTATAATCAGCTTCAGCCTGGGATATCGCAGCCTCAAATTCGCCTATGTTGACTGACAATTTCACTCTGGTCAAATCTTCGCGACTTGTCTTCATTTGCTCCCTCCTGAAGATAATCTGTTTCACTGCAGCATGGATCTTTTCATACCCAAAACCACCAAGTCCCATTATAACAAATTGGGATGACAATCGGGAAATTTTTGATGGTAGCTCTTCTAAGGGCACCCCCGATATGATGTTCCATATATTGTTCCACGCCTTACGTCGTGAAAAGCTGAACGCTTTGAGCATCTCTGGATCTGATTCAACATCTTCGTCAGAAGGGGGTATGTAATCTGGAATTAACATGCTCAAGGAAGTGCCTCGTTCTGCTCTTTCCCCTCTGACTTGGGCTTCTTCACTTTCAATTCCCGTTGGGGCAGAGGCTGAAGCCTCATCTTCGGGTCTATTCATTGCAGTTGATGGTCCTGCATGATTAATTGAAAGATTTTTCTTAAAGGATAACAAAATAATGGATTGTCTTGCAAATAAAGTAAAATCACAAATATTGTTATCCCTTACCCAATGGTGGTTCAGCAACATGAGAAGACTTCTCCCCATCTTTCCCGGTTTCAACAGGATTTTCAGGATGGGTCTCAGGAGAGTTTATTGGATTTAGCTCTACTTGAGCTAATGTTTCTGCAATGATAGGGTTGACATCAGTGTCCACACCCTCTTCAGGCATTGGCAGTTCAGCAGCTTCTACGGAAGAAACTGCATATTATTTTACATCATGGTTAGAAATATTTTCTTTTAAAAGAAAAATTTGGGAGAAGGGTAACACTCACGCCCAAGGTCTTCTAAATCACATGACAATCTAGCATGATCATAAAATTCTTCAAAAGTCATTCCTTGATTCATCATTTCATCCGATGATACTTCAGAATCTTGGTTAGTCTCACCAGTGGGAGCATTTTCTATGTCTTCTTGCTGACTTATGTCCTGCAACCCCTGACCCTGGACAACATCTTCAGTAGTGGGAGGGATACTGGGAATGGATGGTAGCTCTTCTCCAGGAGCAACCAAGTCAGCTTGAGTCTGTGGTTGTTCTACAGCACCCTCCACGGCCTTTGAAGAAGGATCAGTCCCTTCCCTCAAGGGGGAAATTGAAGAAGCCCCTGCAATCCTCAGAAATATGAGTAACCATATGATTATGGGTATAAAATCATGATTGTTCGAAGGACTTACCACTGCTAATGAAACGTTTAGCTAAGGATTTCCTCCTTCGTTGCCTTGGCTTCTTTTTCTTTTTTGGAGTTTCAGCTGTCTCCTTTATTGGCACTTGGATTGGTGAATGAAAGGCTATGTCCAGTGCCTCATTCATGGCCTGCTGGCCTGGAGATATCTCGCCTGGTTCGCGAGGAGAATCAGCAGCAGCCCCAACAGCGGTACCACCAGGGCTATATTGTGGTGAAGGAACCCCGGTCCCTTTCTTTGCAAGCTGCAAGATGAAGAAAATAACTTCCTTAAGTAACAAAGCTTCAACTGAAATCAAGTTGCAAAGAAAATAAGGAAGGAAAACTTACATCTTCAGGAGCCACGTACTCTTGCCACTCCTCATCTCCAGAACCACCAGCCCCCTCAGTGGTGCCATGATCAATCATTTCCTTCACCCGCCTGGTGATAGGAGCTGAATTATCGGTGGCATATATGAGCATTTCCAGCTCTCTGATGTAAGCCCGCACTTCATTGGGGTTATCTCCGTATTGAAGGTCTTTGGAAGCTATAAGATATCCTATCCCAGGAAGTTGTAGGCCCTCACACAAATCCAGCCAGGCGGTTTCAGTATCACAGTATAAGCTCTGCCATAGCTGAACAGCCTCTGGTCTTAGATATAAAGGCTGTGAGGAAGGTCCTACAATTTTTGATTTTAATTTCTTCCCAACTCCTGCAACTACAGATAGAGAATAAGAAAGTGAGACTTATTACTTTATAAAGTAGCAGTGATTGAAGTTATTACAATCAAATAACTCACCAGGAGCTGATGGAGTGGGTCTTTTAACTCTGGCCGGAGGATTATATCGGGCACGAAACCGCTTTGCTTCCGGTTGTGCCTCATCATCCCCATCATGATAATCCGAGGAATCAGTTCTAGAGGAGGAGTCTGTTGAACCTATTTCAGGAGGAGAAGCAGCACCTTCATGAGGAAGAGTTTCTTTCTCTACAGTCCTCTTCCTCTTTCCCACTTGATATACAGGGTGATTCAATATCCCTTTAGGGTATGATGCTATCCAGTGTTCGGCATAAAATGTAGTCAGATAATGTGCCGCTTTTTCAACTGGTAGATCAAATACTGCCCCAGTCTTCTCTCTTGATGTCAGCAACCATAGTTGTCGAGCAACCATCGGATGTTGCTCTAACCTGACGTGTACTGGAGGGGATACAACAATCTGTTGTAAACATTTGAATTGGCGTGCAAATCTATATGGAGCATAGGCCTCGCATATGATTTCTCCATCAATCTTGGCTACTAACACGCCATCCCTACAAGCTAGCATGTATGCCCTCAAATCCAAAGGGGCTTTCCCATCATCAACAAAACGCCCAGATAGCGGACTTCCATAAGGAAAGAAGTTGAATTCCTTATACATGCTTAGTCTTACTTTTATGTCATAACCATTGACATCTAATGGAGAAATTCCAGAGAATGCTTGCACTGACGGTCTGAAAGAGCTTTCAGGAATTTGTAATCCATTCTGTACATTGTAAGTCCTGAAGTGAGTGGCGATCCATCCCCACAAAACATGGAATGGTCCCACTATTCTTAAAGGAGATTTACCCTGGAAGACATGAAGTAAACTCCTGTGAATCTTTGCTAAAATGGGGGTAGCTAACCCAACCATTTTTCCCTCAGCCAACTTGGCCGCAATAACGAAGGTCCCTGGCCTAACGCCTCCCTTCGAATCCCTGACCGGCAAGAGATAAATACTGAGCCACATTGCCAAGAAACCCGCCAGACGAGTTTTCTTTGGAATTCTTTGATTCACTTCATAGCCCCATTTTTCAAACTCTCCTGCTTCTAGAGTTGGCCAGAATGTGCCAGGAGCTCCTCTCTTCTCAGGTTTTGGGCAAGTGGTAGGACGTCTGGGCCGGGTATCCTTGGATTTCTTTTTCTTGGATCCTTTTTCCTTTGGCTCCATCCCTTTCTTCTCAGTAAGAAACACCTTCATCCATTCTTCCGGATGGATATCTTTTCTGAAATGAGTTAATGAGGTTTCTGAACTCTTGAGCTTGTGAAAGATTTTGAATAATTCTCGAGCCAAAGCAGGAGTCTTCTCTGGATCATTCCAAGTCACCTTGGGAGGAATGAATTCATCATACATATCGCCCAAGATTGGAGCTCCTGAAATCTTGTGGACATCCCACAAACTGATACCTACTTCTCCATGAGTCAAGTGGAAAGAATTAGTCACTGGACTCCAGTGGCTGAGTATCTCTGGCACGAAGATATCATGTCTGTAAATATATGTCTGCCCAACCCAAACAGCTTCATATATTGCAGCTCTCTTCAGATCCTCAATAAACTCTGCGCAAGTCTGTCGCACCCAGTATGCCCACATCCAAGTTGGCTTCACACCTCCCCCAGGGCGGAAATCCCAACTTTTCTTCCAGCCTTTGGACTGATCCATCTGAGCATCTCGGAAGATTGAAGGATGACAATGTGGTTGAAGCTCAGGTGTATGTTTTTTCAGATCTGGTGTGCAAGGGCTATGATGCATCACATAAGCCTTCTCCACTGTTCCAACAGTTTGAAATATTCCTCCGCTTGAGATATTTGCTGTAGCAAAATTGGTATAATTCTGAAACCAAGAAAGTGGAAGATAATTCTTTACTTCTGGAATAATGACTTCTTGCAGATGACCATGACCATACAAAGGTAGATAAGTGCAGTGAGGAAAGTCGCGATGATATTTCTTCAGATACTTAGCCAAATCTGGAAGAGTACTGTTTTTGACAGTATAGTAATCAGGGCCAATGATATTCATCATATCATCTATCCGCTTGCTAGCCAGTTCGTCAATTAATCCAGGTCTAAAAGCCATTGAATCTGCACAAGAGTTGAATAAATTAAACTCTTAAGTGGGTTTATTTTTTCATAAAATTTGTGAAAGAATTTGGAAAAAATGGCAAAGGCATTAAGGCGCGCAAGTATGGAGACGTCGCGCAAGTGGTACTTGTGCCGCGCAAGTTTATGCCGCGCAAGTATGTGCCGCGCAAGCCTTATTACCTTGAGAGTAGCGCGGCTGCGAGAAAACAGTGAAAACAAGAGACTTGCGCGGCGCAGAAGACTTGCGCGGCGAGAGCTCGAGAAATCCGGAACTTCAGATGCCATCTACGGCCGGAAGCGGCATATTTATAGGCCAGGGGGCCTATCTGCGCGCCGCACCCAGAGGGTTTAAGGCCTGCGCAACGCAGACTTGCGCGCCTCCCTCTGCGCACTGAAGACTTGCGCGCCTCCCTTTTCCTTTGGAGGAATTCGATTTCCTCAGAGTCAAATCCTCATTTCTTTCCGGATCCAACTCTGAGGGGGGACTTTTGTTGACGCTCCTTTCGTCACAGAATCTAAAGATCGGAAAAGGGAATATCTAAGCAAAAAGTGATTCATCCTTTGAAGAAACATCAAAAATCGACAAAGTGATGGAAAAGGAGAACATTGCCCATAGGTCGCGCAAGTTCCCTCTTGGTCGCGCAAGTACACTTGCGCGCCGCCTCAACACTTGCGCGACACATCACGGTCGTGCAAGGGACTTGCGCGACACATCATGGTCGTGCAAGGGACTTGCGCGACATATCTGGTAACCGCCCAGTAACCGCCCGGGGTCTTCTTTTGCCTATAAATAGACCCTGTGGGCCCCCCATTCGAGAAGATCTTTTTCCAGAAACACGGATTGAAGCTCCCGACGCCCAAGTCTCTTCTTAAAGCTTCCATAACTCTTCTAAGGTAATTTCTTACCTAGAATGGAAGATCAAAAGAGAAGAAGGAAGGCCTAAGTGTTGAAACTTATCAAACACTTGCGCGCCGACTTAATTCCTTCAATGTAACTTGCGCGTCCCTCTTTTGGAAGAACCTCAGGAGGATTAAAAAGGGTTTTCTAAAGAGTCGCTCAAGTAATTCAACTCTGGTTGAAAATCGCGCAAGTACCCCATGTGTCGCGCAAGTATACTTGCGCGACCAATACTTGCGCGCCGCCGCAGGACTTGCGCGCCTTTCAGGACTTGCACGCCCCTATCTTTTTGGGTGCCCATCTTGCCCATTTTACCCCTCTTAAGCCATTTCACCCTTCCTATTCAAGATTCAGTCTTCAAGATACTCTTCAAAGCCATTTATGGCATGATTTCTTGATTTGACATCCTTATCTGAAAGGAATTCTGTGAAATATCTCTCAAAACCTAGTGATTTAAACATCTTTATGTCACCAAAGATTGAGAGTTCATTCATTCAACCTCATCCTTTAAAGATGAGAGAATCCTTAACCTGGGTCTCCTTTTCAGGAATAAGACTCAGTCATAACCTTGGGCTTCCTTTTTAGGAGTAAGCCCCAAGTCCTTTAAACCTGGGTCTCCTTTTCAGGAATAAGACTCAGTCATAATCTTGGGCATCTTCCTCAGGAGTAAGCCCCAATCAAGTCCTTTAATCTTGGGCATCTTTCTTAAGAATAAGCCCCAACCTCAAATATGGGCATCCTCCTCAGGAGTAAGCCCCAAACCTTAATCCCTAACCTGGGTCTCCTTTTCAGGAATAAGACTCAGTCATAACCTTGGGCTTCCTTCTTAGGAGTAAGTCCCAAGTCCCCTAACCTGGGCTTCCTTCTCAGGAATAAGTCCCAGTCATAAACCTTGGGCATCCTCCTTAGGAGTAAGCCCCAAGCCTTAATCCTTAACCTGGGCTTCCTTCTCAGGAATAAAGCCCCAGTCATAAGTACCCTCCTAACTTGGGCATCCTCCTTAGGAGTAAGCCCCAAGATTAGAGTATTCTAATCTCCATAAAGCACATATACCTTTATGGACCCTGTTCCTGGATTTTCTCCCTAAAAGTGAATCCTAAACCTTCATCTATCTGGGCAGTCATCCATACATAAGCCCCAAACAAATTCTTATGATTTCATCTTTCATGGCACAATTGTCTAAATTTTACCAATACCTCTTGTTTCTCACACCGAGCATGACTCACGTGAGCTTAGAGTGTAAAAGTAATTATGACATTCATCTTTGATCCATCAATCATAAACATCATACCCCATTAATCGAACTACGTGGGTTCTGATTCCTTTTCCAAAACAAAGGATACGTAGGTAGCCCATTTATGGGTTCGATCCCAACTTTGAAATAATCTATGTCCTTCTGAATGACGATAAACTTCAAGTGCCCCACTGAGTGGCTTTAAAACCAGCCTGGTCATCATAATGACCAAGAGACTTTTATATAAATGTTTTGAAGGATACCATTGACCAAGAATCTCTAAACAGATATGGATGATTCTCTATTGATGAAGAACCTCAAATACATATAAAAGATTCTCTAAATTTCTTGCATATTTAATCATTGATTGTTAAAACTAAAGGAAACTCATTTTATACTTGGTAATGTAATAAGGATTCACGAACATAACTTAAATCTATAAAGAGAGTCCCGGAGTAGACAATAATTCCCCTCAAAAAGGTGTGATGAGTCCGACCTCCCATCCTCTCGACCAATGCAAATTCCTAAGACTCATCAGTCCACAAGCTAATGAGCGCCTACCTTTGGAAAGTAGGTCCAAACGGATGTGGAATCATTGGATGTTTCCGGTTCTACGAACAAACCCGCTAGAAACCGATCGGAACGTTTGAATCTCCTGTCCAGGAGGTCATCCCCGTAATCCGTGTGGAAACACTACCGATGGAAGATGACTGTTAACCAATCAATTCTAATCAAACTCTATACCTTGTCAATGTTATTAATATAATGATAACGGTTATTTTTGATACTTTTAATACACATGCTAGTAATTAATGATGATGTTGGCTTTCCAAGAACCGTACCTCGTACCTGTAAAAAGGTAATCATTCCTATTGACCAGAGATGATCATATATAAAATAAATCCTCAAAGATGAACAAAGGAGAGGTGAAGAGAGAAGTATGTCCATACATACACGAAACAAACTAATGATACAAAGATATTTAAATGCACAAAAGACGAAGGAAGTCTACATACTAAATTCAAAGAACCTGGACACTCCATGAGAAAAAAGAGCTTCTAATCCAACAAGCTAGTTATCTATATCTGGAAGTCAGAACCTAGAAGTTGCGACACTCTGTTTTGGAGGCAACTTGCAGAGAAGGACCAGAACTTCATTTCCTTCATTCCAACGAGTCTAGAGCTGATCTTCCAACACAACAGATCATTCAAAACTTATCCCTACTATCTTTAGATCTACTGTGTTTAAGTATTTTACATTTGTGAGCAGTGTGTCTGTGTTACACACACTAACTCTTGTGATTGAATTGAGGCATACAGAAAATCCCCATACAAAACTCTCTTTGCATTTGTTTCCCACGTATAACTGTGGAAGAATCCTTGTGTGGCTTGGTAGGTTATTTTTCCCACATATAACTATGGTAGAGGTTTCAAAACCTAGACAATTTTTGAAAACTGTTGTAAAGCCCGATACAGGTTGTGTATCACTTTTTAATATAATTTCATTGTGGTAGGTGATCACCAAGTGGAGAAAACTAGGTCTTGACTTAAGGCTGAACCTCTTGTTTAATGTGTTGTGTTCATCTTTCACTTACTCTGTTTTATACTTATATACTATGCTTATATTAGCAAAGACAGAAATCTGTTTTTACATTCACTTTGATAGTTAGTTCTAGGTAGTGTGTATATTTTATTTGTTTAGTAAACTTGTTTCAAAAGTAAAATTAGTTCTCATACTGATTCAACTGAGGAGTAATCAACCTTTGAGAAACCTGTTGAATAATAAATCACTTATATCTCTACTACGTTAATTGACTGGGCTATTTTAAATTGGGGTGTTTTAATACTAAAAGTTTTTAACAAAAATTTTAATTGGAACTCAATTAACCCCCCTCTTGAGTATCCACTCCGACCAACATTTGGCATCAGGGGTAACATTTTTATTTATAAAAAGGTTTCAAACCCTCTATTTTTCAAACTATGATTTTAGTTTTATCTTAAAGATCTTAAATTTCTGTTAGTTCTAAATTTTATCTCTTTAATATATTTTCTAAAATATAGTTATGGACAATATACTAGAAGGCATTGCTACTAACTGGCCACCTTTCTTTAATGGTGTGAATTATGCTCAATGGAAAATTAAAATGAAAAATCATTTGGAAAGTATTGGTTTTGATATTTGGTCTACTATAGAATCAGAATATGAGATCCCCAAAACTGTTAGATCTACCTGGGATGATGCTACAGAGTCTGACTATAACAATAAATGTAAAGGTATGAATGCCCTTTACTGCTCTTTATGAGATGAGGAATTTAACCGAATTTCTGTATGTAAAATAGCTCATGAAATCTGGGACACCTTGGCTGTTTCTCATGAAGGAACAACCAACATGAAGAAAATGAGATTAAATACTTATACTATTAAATATGATAATTTTAAGATGAGACCTGATGAACCCATTTCTGACATGTACCTTAGGTTTAATGAGATTTTCAACCCCATGAGTTCACTCAGAAAAGCTGTTCCAGATAAGGATTAGATCATGAGAATATTGAGATGTTTTACAGATAGATGGAGAGGCACTTCTGTGTCTATCCGAGAGTCATGTGACATTAGCAAGCTACCTGTTAAGGAGTTGATTGGTAAACTAATGATGTATGAGGAAAAACTGAAGGTGAAAAAAGAAGAAAATGATGAACCCAAGAGAAAATCTATGGCATTCAAGTCTACTGCTTCAAAGAGAAAAGACAAGGAGAAAATACATGTACCTACTAAAAGCTCAACTAGTGAAGATTCAGATTCAGACAGTGATGAAGAAATGGCTCAAATAGCTAGGAGACTTAAGAATTTCTATAGGAAGAAGAAGTTTTTCATAAAACTAAACTACAAGGTTAAGTATGATCAAAAAGGTAAGTGGAAGAAGGATTGGAAGAAATCTAATAAGGAAGATGATATAGTCTTCTATGAATGCAAGAGGAAAGGACACATCAAGGATGACTGTCTGAAGTTAAAATTCAAAAGAAAATATGATTATAAGGACAAGAAGTATAAGAAATACATGAAAGCAACTTGGAGTGCTTCATAAGACAGCACAAGTGAATCAGAAGCTACTGATTCTGAAAAGAATAATTCCAATATGTGCTTCATGACTAACATATCTAAGGTATTTGTTTCCCCGGTTCTAAATGATTATTATTATGGAAATAACATTGATTCAAATAATGATAAAAATATGTATAAGGATGAACTTTTTGAATATTGAAATATGCTGGAAGATACCTACAATGAATTTAAAGATAAATATAAATATTTTAAGAAATAACATGCCTTGACTAGTAATGTTAAAACATATCTAAGTGTAGAGAAATAAAATAATGCTCAATAGTTGAAAGATAACACTCAACTCAAATTATATAATGAACAATTAAGAAAGGATATTGGGAAGTTCACTACTGGTAGGGATACCTTGACACAGTTTCTAGGAAAACATATTGCTCCTAAATATACAACTGGTCTAGGATATCATCCTGGACAGAGACAAATTAGCAAAACCAAATTGGTTCCAAAATCTGGACAGTTCACTGCTAATTCTAAACCATCTTTTGAGAAATAATTTTCTAAAGTACCTAATAAAGTATTTATGTCTCAAAATATGTTTGTTGATTTTAGAAAACCTACAATGAAAATATGGGTTCCCAAAGTTTTACTAGCTAACCTCTCTGGACCCAAGAAGGTCTGGGTACCAAAATTACCCCATGTTTAATCTGTTTTACAGGGTAATTGCTTAAAGAGTTCCTGTAAGACCCTATGGTACTTGGATAGTGGATGTTTAATACATATGACAGGAGACTATTCTTTCTTCAAGAGTCTAATTAAATTTTATGGTGGGAATGTCACCTTTGGTGACATGCAAAAGGAAAAATTATCGTCTTAGGCCAGATTAGTAACCCTTATACAATATTAATCTCTAAAGTACTTTTTGTTGATGGATTAAAGTATAATTTACTTTACATATCTCAGTTATGTGATGATGGCTTTAATGTAAAATTTGAAAATGATTCATGCAATGTTTTTAATTCAAAAAATAATTTATTTTTTACTGCATGTAGAAATGAGAATGTATACATTGTTGATTTAAACTCCTTAGCCAAACAAAATGTTTCCTGCTTAAATGTTTTTCATAAAGAGTCTTGGTTGTGGCACAGAAGGTTAGAACACTATAATGTGCACTCACTTAGGAAGCTATCTAAGAAATGTTTAGTTAGAGACTTACCTAAATTAGAATTCCCAACTAATAAAGTGTGTAATCCCTATCAAAAGGGAAAACAACACAAATTTTCTTTCAAACCAAAGAAAGAAGTTTCAACTTCTCAACCACTTGAGTTGGTTCACATGGATTTGTTTGGACCATCAAGAGTTTCAAGTTTAAATAGGAAGAACTATGTTTATGTTCTTGTAGATGACTTCTCTAGGTATACATGGGTGTACTTTCTAGCTCACAAAAGTGAAGCTTGTTCCTATTTTTTAAAATATTCCAAGTCTGTAGAAAACCTTAGTGGACTTAAGATTAAGACCCTGAGAAGTGATCATGGTTGTTAGTTTGAGAATCATGAGTTTGAATCTTACTTCTCACATAATGGATATAGTCACAATTTCTCTACCCCTAGGACACCTCAACAAAATGGAGTTGTAGAAAGAAGAAATAGGACCCTTCAAGAAATTGCTTGGACTATGCTTAATGAGTATGACTTACCTATTTATTTTTGGGCTGAAGCTGTAAATACAGCTTGTTATATTATCAATATATTTTTAATTAGACCTATTCTAAAAAGGACCCCTTATGAACTTTGGAATAATAGGAAGCCTAAGGTTAATTACTTTAGAGTTTTTGGTTCCAAAGTCTTTATTCTTAATACTAAAGATAATCTTGACAAATTTGCTTCCAAAAGTGATGAAGGAATTTTCATGGGTTGTTCTATCTCAAGTAAATCCTATAGAGTGTTCAATAAGAAAACCAAATGTGTGGAAGAATCAGTTCATGTCAAATTTGATGAGACTGATCCACATGAGCCTAAAACCTCTCCTGAAAATTTTGAGGAAGATTTTTCAAATCTGAACTTTAATGACAAGAATAGTGAATCCCCTGTAAAAGTTTCCAGTTCTGGAAATTTTCCAGAATCTTCTCCTACCGATTCTGAACCAACAGACAATAATGAAGAATCTAGTTCAACCCTTCCTAGAGGTATTAGGACTCTAAAGAATCATCCTCAATATGTTGTTGTAGGCGATTTAAATAGAGGAACACAAACTAGAGCTTCTCTAAGAAACTAGGTTGAACATAAAGCTTTTCTTTCACAGCTTGAACCCAAAAATATTAATGATGCTATCAATGATGAATTTTGGGTAATGTCTATGCAAGAAGAACTAAATCAGTTCAAAATAAATAATGTTTGGGAATTAGTGGAAGACCTAAGGACACTTTGACCATAGGCACTAAATGGGTGTTTAGGAACAGAGTTGATGAGTCTAGGAATATAGTTAGAAACAAAGCTAGGATAGTTACACAAGGATACAGTCAAGATGAAGGAATAGACTATGAGGATACCTTTGCACCTGTAGCTATACTAGAAGACATTAGGATACTACTTGCTTATGCAGCTCATCTGAATTTCAAACTTCATCAAATGGATGTTAAAAGCACTTTTCTAAATGGGTATATAGTTGAGGATGTATTTGTTGAACAAACCCCTGGTATTACAAAACCCCATTTTTCTAATCATGTTTTTAAACTATATAAAGCTTTATATGGTTTAAAACAAGCTCCAAGAGCATGGTATGATAGGTTCAGCTCTTTTCTTATTTTAAAAGGTTTTAAAAAAGGGATAGCTGATCCTACTCTTTTCATTAAATGGATTTCTAAAGATGTTTTGATAGTAAAATTTTATGTGGATGATATTATTTTTGGATCTTCTACAAATTCATTATGTATTGATTTTTCAAAAATGATGCAAAATGATTTTGAAATGATTTTAATGGGAGAACTTAAATTTTTCCTTGGATTTCAGATCTTTCAAAATAAAAATGGCATTGTTTTGAATCAATGTAAATATATTAAGGATATTCTAAAACATTTTTCTTTGGATGGTAGTAAAGGCAGTGGCACACCTATGAGTACCACCTGTAGGTTGGATACTAATGAAGCTGAAGAACCAGTGAATCAAACCAACTACAGAGGTATGATAGGGAGTCTACTCAATCTTACTGCTAGCAGGCCTGACATTATGTTTAGTGTATGTATGTGTGCTCGCTTTCAATCCAATCCAAAAAAATCTCATTTAACTGCTGTTAAAAGTATTTTTAAATATCTCAAACATACTCCTAACTTAGGATTGTTTTATCCAAAAGGACAATCATTTGATCTGTTGAGTTATTCTGATGCTGATTTTTTCGGTTACAAGCTAGATTGAAAAATCACCTCTGGGACATGTCACATTTTAGGCAAGTCACTAGTATCTTGGTGTAGTAAGATGCAGAAATATGTTGCATTATCTACTGACGAAGCTAAGTACATAGCTACTGATAGTTGTTGTGCTCAAATTATGTGGATGAAACACACTTTACTAGACTATGGATATCAGTTCAAACATGTCTCTATAAAGTGTGACAATACAAGTGCTATTAACATTTCCAAAAAACCAGTATCTCATGCTAGGACAAAGTATATTGATGTGAGACATCACTTTTTGAGGGATCATTATCAAAAGGGTGATATCACTCTTGAATTCATTGGCATTGAACATCAATTGGATGATATATTCACAAAGCCTTTGAATTCTGAGAGGTTAAATTACATCACACATGAGTTAGGTATGATTAACTTTAGCATAGTAGACCTCACTGTTAGACCTCACTGTTAGACCTCACAGTTACACCTCAATGTTAGACCTCACAGTTGGACCTCACTATTAGACCTCACCGTTAGACCTCACTACTATACCTCACAGTTTGACCTCACTGTTAGACCTCACTGTTAGACCTCACTGTTAGACCTCACTGTTAGACATCACTGTTAGACCTCACTATTAGACCTCATTGTTAGACCTCACAGTTGGACCTCATAGTTAGACCTCACTGTTAGACCTCACTGTTAGACCTCACTGGTGTACCTCACTGGTACATCTCACTGTTGGATACCTCGCTGTTTGTCTTTATTTTTTCGGGAATTCGAACCGTTTTTTATTCCTATTTATTATTATTTTTATTTTTAATCCCTAAATGATAAAACTAAAGGCGAAGAACAAATCTTAATCCACCTTCCTCTCTCAATCTCGAACCTTTCTCTCGAAATTCATAAACCCTAACTCTTCATTTGAGCCCTCAAACCTCTCTCAATATCTATGGCTAGAACCAAGAGACCCTCGACTGTCAACAAGGATGCACCAAGACCAAAGAGAACTCTAGCTGAATCCAGTTTCACTAGTAATACCCTGACGGGACCTATCAACCCACATCTGACCAAGAGATAAATCTTTGCTGAGAAAGAGTTAAGTGAAGAATGGCTGCTGTCAAGCAAGTCATTAGTGATGTAAGCACTAGATGCCCAAGGATAGACCGAATGTTTTTCCAACAACAATGGACCGTACTACCCGAAGCTTGTGAAAGAATTCTATGAATATCTAAAGTTTGAAGAGGAAGATGATGTGAATAGGTTAATATCCAGATTCAATGAAAATGAAGTCAGCTTCTTGTCTGCTGAGTGGGCTGCCTGTTTGAGAGTTCCTCATGAAGGAGTATATGATTACTAATCTGGAGTGGCTCCTCCAGACAGTAATGTTTTTGAGTATGAAAAATATCTGGAAGAACTGACAGGAAATGGAAAATCAAGGAAGATCACTGCAGTTGAGATGAATGGAGAAGATAGGCTTTTGTTTAAGTTCATTCAGCATGTAATTAGTCCCAGGAGAAGAGATTTTGCAATTCTGAAGTACCAGGACATATTACTGATGTACTTACTGAAGCATGGAAAGAAGATTAACCTATGTAGGTTACTAATGGCACAATTGGAGGATATGACTAAGGAAATGTCAAAATCCAATGCCCTATTCCATGCCAAACTAATTTCAGTAATGTTAAAGGTGAAGGGTGTGGCTGGAAATCAAGAAGAGATGATAGTGGACAAGAACAGTGTTTGTATCTCCAAGGTTATTTAAAAATTCATGAAAATTAGCTGGAATCCCTGGAAGAAGGCATGAGTGAATGATGAAGGAAAACTATATGAAAAGTTTGACCCTACTACTCACCCATCTAGGCCAAAAGACAAAAGAGATCCAGGAATAAAGCCTGATAAGCCAGAACCGGCTTATTCAGATGAGGAAGAGGAAGCTGGAGGAGAAGTGGACCCTGAAAGAGAGAACACCCCCATTGATGATGGGAGTGATCCTGATTTACCTACTAGCCCTGTAAGGACAGTAGCTTTTGGAGAAGCTATCCCTACAAAATAACTGCCAAGAAGAGAGAATATTCTTAAGGATGGTGATACTGAGACCACTGAAGAAGAAAAAGCATCCTAGAATATTTTCAAGGACACCTATGAAGAGGATGAGGCTACCGAGTCAGGTCATTCTTCTCATGAAGCAGAAGAGGCTTGTGATAAGGATAAAGGAAAGGAGGCTATTTCTGAAGTTGATGATGAGGACAATGAAGAAGAAGAGATCAGTTTGAGACCTCTAATAGATAATACAGACCGGACAGTGTCTGGTTAGGAAGCAGAAGTGGAATCTACTTCCATTAATATGGAAGTCATTGATGACTCAGTGAGGGATGAGACTCACCCCACTGGTGAACCAACAGAGAAAATTGTTGTTTAATCTGCTGGAGTTGCAGAGGAAGTTGTGGAATTACCTAGAGCAAAACAGATATAGGATATTTCTTAGGAGAGAGCTCTAAGTGAGGGGGAGCAACCTGTTTCCCTTGGTTCATTTTCTGTGCTGCATGACATAGAGGGTTGGTCATCAGATCCAGGGTACATGTTACTTGGACTCAATTATGGATATTCTGATGAGGAAGACCAGCCTCAAAGGGATTATGTTATCCTTCCTAAAAGTTTTCCAGTAGTTGTGGCTGACAATTTGGCAACCAAGGAGGACTTTGAGTCCTTAAAGGTTGAAATGAAAGAGGCCCTGAGAGAATCAGTGGTGCATTTGAAGAATAGACTTGTTGAAGAGCTGAAGAGTGTATATCAATCCTTGGAGATATCTTTGGGATGTGTTGTGTCTAGTCCAATGAAAGAAATGATAAATTAGATTAAAGTTTGCCACACTCAAATTGAAAGATGGATAGGAGTTTTGGTTTCTCTGAGACAATCGGTTGCTTCATTGACTGCCATGAGCAGTTCTCAAAACCAAGGGAGTGCTGAGATTTGATACATCAAAGAGGTAGTCAAGAAATTTGTGGAAGTTTTTGAGGCTTTTAAAACATCAGTCAAAGAACACATGAACACTGAGGATGCACTTGTTCAGATGGTGATTGGTAATTTGACTCAGTCTTTCAAAGAGACAGTAGATTTCTCGGTCAAACCCCTTCTATCAACTAGCACCTCTGTGAACATTGACCAGATCAGAAATGTGATCTAGGAAGAGATTGCTAAGGCTAGTACCAGTGGCACCTCTGATTCTCGGGTAATTTCTACCACTAGGGAAGTCAAAAGTTATGTTCGTGAACACTTGTGAGCAGCTACTGCTACTCAGGAAGCTATTAAGAATAAGGTAGATTATTACTTTGAGAAGATCTATACCAAGCACCAAATGACCAACCACTTTAATCTTTTGATAGAGAATATGAAGCTGCCTCCAGTGACTCAGGCATTAAAGGAGCGGTTCAGCAAACTGAGAGAATTGACCCTTGCTTTGGATAAATGTTTGGAGAATAAAGATGATTTTTTATCTACTATGGAAAGAGGAGGAAGCATTATTATGGACTTTAGAAACCTTCCTCTACCCTTTCTCCATGTAGAATGCACCCCTGTCATCATCCCTCCTGACTTACCTACATCTCAACTCAGTAGTTCTTCCATGTTGTCTTTTGATGAAGCTATCAAAAGCCTTACTCCACTGATACCTCAGCGAGATACCCACTACAGACACACAGGAGCATCTGTTGCTGCCCCTCCAGTCATTCCTTCAGCAGTTCCTAAACCTTCTGATCCCCCAGCTCATCCTCCATCTTCTTCTTCCAAAGGGAAATACCACTTTCCTGAGGCTGATGTGGATTGAGTGTGTTTATGTCTTTTGATAGGGACTATTTATTCTTTTTGGGTCATGTAATATACCTTCTTTAAATACAATCTTTCTCAGTTCTCTCTATTTGTGTTTCTATTTTCTAATGACAAAGGGGGAGAAATACTGTGATAATTCCAGACTAATCATGTGATTGGGGAGAAATGTGCTAATATACTAATATGATACTATGTTGAATCTTTTCTTCCTTTCTTTCTGATACCATGTACCAATATTTTCTGGTTTTACACTTTTATTAATCTTTGATACTTGAGAAATTTTTTATCTCTGTTTAGTAACTGTATTATATGTGCTGCCTATATTTAATACATACTGGCATAATTTGTGATTATCAAAAAGGTGGAGATTGTTGGACTCACCTGTTTTGATAATCCCAAATCATGTTTAAATATTGATCATGATATATTAAGCCATTTACTAATGTGGTTAATCTAAATTTATATTTTTTATCCTCAAAAATTTATATTCTTAGTATCATGACTTTGTTGAATCAGTTTACAGTTTATCTTTATCTAAATATAAGTTCACTGTTTAAGGCTACTAGTAAAAGCCTTCTGTTCAAGGTCACCATTATAACTCACTGTCATTCTGGATCACTGTTGCTAAAAGGTCACCGTTGAAGATCTATTGTCACTGTTATAATCTACTGGTACAAGTTCATTGTCCCAAGCCTACCATTGATTTTCTTATCAAAGCTCACAGACAAAGAGTCACCATCACAAGGTCACTACTGTGACAAGGTTTCTGTTAGAAGTTCACTATCAGACTCTTTCTCAAGTCTTCTGTTGAGAGCATCATTGTTCAAGTATACAGTTGGACATGTCTACCGTTAGTAGAAGGCTACCGCTAGACAACTCCTACCATTGAGATAGTCGACTGTTGTTCAAAGCCTGCTGATGGACATATTCCACTGTTAATGAAATTACCTGTTGAGATATGTCTACTATTGGAAAGGTCACTGTTGCAATAGTCTGATGTTACGGAGCTATCGTTAGAAGCTTACTGTTGAAGTCTACTGCTGATCAAGCCTACTGACTGAAGCCTGCAGTTAAAGGTCTACTATTGAGCATACCGATGAAGTCCACTGATGAGGAGCTACTGTTACATAGAGTAACAGCTACCGATACAGGACATCCACTGACACAAAGTCTACCATTACAAGCCTACAGACAGAAAGCTACCGATGGAAGATGACTGTTAACCAGTCACTGCTAGTCAAACTCTATACCTTTTTAATGTTATTAATATAATGATAACGGTTTTTTTTTATACTTTTAATACACGTGCTAGTAATTAATGATGTTGTTCTCTTTTCTGGAACCGTACCTCATACCTGTAAAAAGGTAATCATTCCTACTGACCAGAGATGATCATATATAAAAGAAAACCTCGAAGATGAACAAAGGATAGGTGAAGAGAGAAGTTTGTCCATACATACAAGAACCAACCTGATGATACAAAGAGATTTACATGCACAAAATACAAAGGAAGGCTACATACTAAATTCAAAGAACCTGAACACTCCATGAGAAAAAAGTTCTTCAAATCCAACAAGCTGATTATCTCTATCTAGAAGTTAGAACCTGGAATTTGCAGCACTCTGTTTTGGAGGCAACTTGCAGAGAGGGACTAGAACTTCATTTCCTTCATTCCAACGAGTCCAGAGCTGATCTTCCAACATAACAGAGCATTCTAAACTTATCCCGAATATCTTTAGATCTACTGTTTATAAGTATTTTACATTTGTGAGTAGTGTGTCTGTGTTACACACACTAACTCTTGTGCTTGAACTGAGGGATACGGAAAATCCCCATACCAAACTCTCTTTGCATTTTTTCCCCACTTATAACTATGGAAGAAGCCTGGTGTGGCTTGGTAGTCTATTTTTCCCACGTATAACTATGGTAGAGGTTGTGAAACCTGGAAAGTTTGTGAAAACTATTGTAAAGCCCGATATAGGCTATGTATTACTTTTTAATATAATCTCTTGGTCGTAGGTGATCACCAAGTGGAGAGTACTAGGTCTTGACTTAAGACTGAACCTCTTGTTTAATGTGTTGTGTTCATCTTTCACTTGTTATGTTTTATACTTATCTGCTGTGATTATATTAGCAAAGATAGAAATATGTTTTTACATTCATTTTGATAGTTAGTTCTGGTTAGTGTGTATATCTAATTTGTTTAGTAAACTTGTTTCAAAAGTTGAATTAGTTCTCATACTGATTCAACTGAGGAGTAATCAACCTTTGAGAAACCTATTGAACAATAAATCACTTATATATCTACTGCCTTAATTGACTAGGCTGTTTTAATTTAGGGCATTTTAACCCTAAAAGTTTTTAACCGAAATTTTAATTGGAACTGAATTCACCCCCTCTTGAGTATCCACTCCGACCAAAAATATAATTTTATTGGTATTAGTATCGTATCAATAATTGGTGTCACCAATGAAGTGATTCATTGATGAACATTTCATACTACTCATGTTTCTCACACCAAGAATTGCTCATATGGTCTTAGAGTATGTGGTGAGTGAATATTTGGTCTCTATCTGAATCGTAAGAGGAAAATGATGGTAGATTATGGAAGGATCATCAGTGAGGTATTAAAGTGTAGAGATTTTTTATGAGAAGAGTTTTCAATAAACCCAAGATGGATATTGTTGTGAAAAAATCTCTCAAGGTAACATTACAAAATTTTGGGGTTGGTTATTTTTGTTGAAAATTCAGTTTTTCATGGTGAATTGTCAAGTTACGAAGATTTTGTTGAAAATTCATGTTGAAAAAGCACCATGACATAAGAATAAAAGATCTGGAGGCAGTACAAAATATTAGATACATGTGGCACTATTTTCCAGTGTTTTCCAAATTTTTGAGGTCCAAGATTTGGATTTTGGTTTTCAACATAGAAATTGTATTTCCTCGAACATCTTATCAAAATATGGAAAAGTCATGACTTTAGAAAAGATGGTATTTAAGATTTTTGTTTCACGATAGAGCAATGAATTCTGGCAGAGGTCTTCACAAAAGTGTGATCTTCGCGATTCTGGGAAAATGGATCTTCGTGATTGGTGATGGAGTTACTCACATTCATTGATGGAAGGCTTCAGAATTTTGATGGGTGTCGCGAAGATGGAGTTCTCTACCATTACTATGGGCTTCTCAAATGTAAAATTACAATGGATCTTCATGAATGGAGGTGCACCGCAAATACAGATCTAGAAAATACACTAGAGGCGGCGGAGCTTTGTGAAGAGACAAGCCTATAAATATGACACTACCCCCATCAGAAAAAGGTTTGTGGAAGAGAAGAGAGACTCAACAACAATTCTAAGTCTCTAAGTTTGCAGATAGTTCACGAAGGTCCTATGATAAGTCATTCAAGAAGGCTGTAATCCAACTGAATGTTCTGATCATCACGAAAGCAAGGATTTCTTGAAGGCCCTAAAAATTCAACCAGAACTTATGAGCTTCACGAAGTCTAGTTTGAGCTTCACAAAAGAGGTGTAATTTTTTAAGGCTCAGTGATCTTTGTGAAATGTTAAGAGCTTCACAAAGTCTAATTTGAGATTTTTGAAAGAAGGTGTTTTAAGCAGGCCTATTTTTGCTTCGTGAAAGAGAGGATTCATGAAGGTAGTCACCTTTGTGAAAAGAGGTTGAAAGGTATTTCTCATATTTAAGGGGAAAAGAGGTATTAATCTGTGGATGAAAGTGGGACATCAATAGAGCATCTACACACAGTGGAGGATACATTCATTAGAGATAATGAAGGGACCTACAAGTCTTTAAACTATGATTGGATCTTTTAAAGAAGTAGTGAGAAAACTTTAGTTGAGAGAGCAGTGAGATTTCAAATTGTGATGGGTTGTAAACTAGGAGGGACAGTGAGTCTGCTTTGAACTTGTAAACAACATTGTGCTTATAGTGGATTTGGTACATCATCACATCGTCGATGTATGCTCCTTAGATGTATCCTAGTGAGTGTGATCCAAGTAAAATTGTTAGGTCTTGTGCATTCTTTAATATTTGTTCTTACTTTATAAGGGTATGTAGAGATAAGAGAGTTTTTTTCTAACAATGAAACAAGATCAAGAGAGGATGTTTTTTTAACTTGATATACTCTGATTCACCCCCCCCCCCCCCCCCTCAGGGTATCTAAACTAGTGGACCTTATAGAAAATATTCCCTCTAAATATCCAACATAACTATTATAAAGTGTATAATTTAGGAAATGTTTGTGCTACCTTAGATGGAGAAAGTGGAAGTTGATTTTAATGATAAAAAACTAGAGATTTCAAATAAGAGATGAATGAAAAAAAATACATGCAAGGAAACTGAAGAAGAACCTTATAGTAAAGGTAGATATATAAATAACATAAGGTAATAAAAGTGGTATAATATTTGATAATTATTTTAATTATGATTCTTTTAATAAATAATGTTCAATCTATGATGACTATGTGCCACTTAGTGATCTTAATTCTAAACTCAAATAATATCTGATGAAAGTTCCAAATGAAGTGATAAATAATATAAATGTAACTATCATGGGTCTTTATATGAATAATTAAAACTGTAATAATAGGCTAATGAAATAGAAGATTAATTTCTAAAAATGTTAGATTATTCAACACTCTCACAAAAAAATCAGAGAAAAGGAAGAAATGATATCTCTTTTCAATGAAAGATATGTTTAAGATACTATAGAATTGGGATTAATATTTGTGGGAAAGATGTCTTTGATATTGTTTTTGTAAAATCTTTCCATGCACTTGAAAGGTTATACAATGTTCTTATAGATGTAAAATCCTCTCAACTATGGGTTAAAGAAAACATGGTAAATGATCTTGACAATTATTTACAAGAATCAACAAAAATTCATGAATATCAAATAATGAAGTTGAAGAAGGATTTACAATATATAATGAGATTTTTTGAAGTAGATAAGAACTTACTCAACGTTAAGTGTTTTAAGTTTGATGTCAGAGTGAAGAATCAAGAATCAACATAATATGGACCTTCCCAATCCACTAAGAAGAAATATGTTATCACTTAGACTTGAATTAAAAATCATAACTCTATGAATATCGTGAGGTCATACTTAAATCAAATGGAAACATACTTAAGGAATTAGGTATCCCATAACCTAGAAACTATTTTATATACTAATGTTGTTTCAATTGTTATTATAGGTTTTAAATAAAATTATAGGAAAGTATGGGTGATAAAAAAATTGATAAACCCACTACATCAAGGGTGGATTAGAAAAGATGTATGAAGATTTATTTCCCTAATAAGTGTCCAAAAGAGTGATGGTTCAACTCAAAAGAAATAAGGTTAACAATTTTTGAGATCTGGATATACTACACCATAAAATAATATAATAATATTCATATGCTATTGTTGGTATTGTAAGAAGTTTGGGAACAGGGCATTAGAATGTTGGCATAACATGACAATTCAGAAAAATAATATAACGGATGTATTTAGGAGGATAAAATCTAAAGAAAAGATAAGACCTACACATGGGAAGAAAAGTCTACAAAAACATAATCTATCTATAAATAAAATGTTTCAATTATTTGAACTATACTACTATTATACCATCAAACGATGCTATATGGGGAATCCATGCATCTGTTTATTCAGCACCTTGATTAAAACATTGGGGAATGGGATCAGAGAGTGTGATTTAATAGTTTTTATCTTTGAATTGCATTATGGTAAATTTATTAATGCATGAGGCATTGGAACCCCTCGAACCTCCATAAACTATAAAGGAAATAAGGCCTTTATAATTCCATGATCTATTTGTAATGGCCACCTTGAGACCCATTACTCCAAAAAGGAGTACTGTAATAGAATTGATCACTCTTATGAAGAGTTTTGGCATGTACAAATCATTAAAAAATTGTATTTTAATATAAAGATAAAACAAATTTAAAAAATAAGAATAAAAAATAAAAATAAAACAATGTAGGTGACAAAAATAAATCTGAACCTTATAGGATCAAGAATAAAAGTGGCATATTTTTTCCTAAATCAAAGGGAGTGAAAATATATCAATAAAATTACTACCCCTAATAAAAATAAGGCCCATTTTGAATAATTAAAACAACAACAACAAGTTTCCATATAGAATATTTGTCATGGTTAAATATAATAGTTCATAAGTATTTGTGGGTTCTCTAAAGGCATGGTTAGAAAACCAACACTTACTAGAATAACATGTCATTCCTAGGAAAAAATAATGAATCAGGTGGGTCATGGTAAATAGATTTGAATATGTTCTCAAATGAATAATATTGTGACAATAAATCCATATATGAATTCAATTCAAAGAAGATATAAATTCATAGAATAATATTTTGGTAGATGTAAGCGGAAAGGTCACACATTTGATAAATTCATGACAAGACAGTCGGGATTGTTTCCATGTGTTGTGAATGGGAAGTGGCTTTAATAGAAAAATAGTTTTAAGTCATGTTGAGATTTTGAGAAGGCTGATAATTTAAATAAATATTGCCTAATTTTTTCCCAAATAAATTTAAATTGGTTAAACTATTGGAGGAATATGAAAATATAAAAAAAATAAATGAAATAAAATGCCTCATAAAATGAGGTGAAAGTTCGTGAGAAGTCAACCACAATTGAAAACATGAATATTTGGATAACTAAAGTAAAAAAAGGTATACCAAAAAAAGAATAATTTCAAATAAATAAAGTATATAATCAAATTGATGAGACTCAAAACATAAAGAAGTGGCTAAATAAGTCTTTCTATACTATGATTGGAAGAAAAGTATAGAACAATTTGAGATGTAGATCTCAGCCTAAATGTTACTCTTGAATAACTAAATGGTCCATCCTTATTCACTTATATGTATATATTTATATATAATTTGATACTGACATGCATGGAATGGAGATAGATAGATTTATCCCTTTAGGGGGAGATTTAAAGAGTCAAAGTCGTTATATATTCACTACACAGTGAATGTGGAACTTCTGAAAAGATTTTAGAATTGGAAGATGAGGTATGAAAATAACTCCCATATACCTACACTTAATTAATTGGTAATGATCATCATGGTGTAGATTATATTGACCTATTATGGGGGAGCTATATCTTTATGCATTTAAACTTTTTAATTTGTTTGTTGATATATGTGCATGTTGTGGTGTATTCCTTGATAAATCTCTCTTGACCAACCCTAAAACATGAATAAGGGAATTATTTGTGTTTGGTATCACATTTCTATATTTTTTATGGTAAATATTTTCTACCATGGTTATACACTCTTGTTTTCTATAAAGGGGTTTACCATGTAGAATTAGTTTTGTCTTTCTAAAATAACTTTTCTAAAGAAAAACATTTTATGTTATCATTATCTCTGTTAGTGGATAAGGATGAGGCCTTAAATGAATGATGGATAATAGGATAAGGTTGATGATATGATAAGGAACCTAGTGTACCTTTTTATTTATTGTCAATAACATGGAAAAATATTGAATTTATAAAGTTAATAGTTATTTAAAATAAATTCCAATGGGGTGATTAAAGAACCTAAGTTAATGGTTTAATAATGAATGTTGTATTTGTTTTAAATATATTATAAATTCAATAAATTATAAATAATTGAATTAGAATATGATTATGATTAAGCAATTGGATTTCATGATTGATAAATAATCCTTGAAAGTCCAATGGTTGATTTATGTTCTTCTATGATCTATGGAAAATTATTTGATGATACTAAATTAAAGGATTTGATAGAATAATTTTAGGAAGAAGTTGAATAAAAGTGGAAATAATAATTATGACAATTTTTTAACTATTATTAATTTCTAATGTCATGTTTTAGTTATATTAATAGAATGGGTATTATTTATAGTATTTATATAATTGGATAAATGAGTTTTTAGAATTTATATAAATAAATTCAATGATTTATAAAAAGGGAGAAGTAGAGAATCGTGCCTTTTTGTTTGAGTATTTTGAATTGATATTATATTGAAGAATTTAAAATTTATTTTACAAGAGTTAAGACAAAAAATAAGCTATCCCTCAGAATACCAAAGAATTTCCTTAACCACACATGTGGGACCTATGTTTAACCACTTGTGAGGTAGGTTGACACAACTAGCTAGGGTTGAATTTGAGTGCATGAGCAAGCATAACACCCATAGGGAGTACAAGATCATAAATATCATGTGCATATATTATTCAAGTGAGTTCCTAGTGTGCCTCATAATGGTGTGGTGTGGCCCTTTCTAGATGTGTGTCAAGGTGTGTCAAGGTGTCGACCCCGATGTTGACTCAATAGTATGAAGAATAAGAGAGTATTATTAATAAACCCTCATATGAATTGAGAAGTGATATGGGGTTAGGATGTGTAGGATATTATTCCCTTATCTTAAAAATGTATGCATATACCATCAGCCATCTGATCAAATAATTCAACACCATCTGATTGATGTCACGATGTATTTATTTAAAGGATCTTTCATCTTCAACCTTTGGCCTTAGAAAGATATGCATGTGATCTTGTAAAAAATTTATATTGGAAATCTATAGTGATCAACTGATATAGAGTGATCCATGTTAAATAATCTTAAACCCATGCATGAAATCTTTGTCTCACATGTATTTGGTAATTAAAATAATGTGTTCAATAAAAAGAAGAAGTAGTAGTCAAAGGAATAGAATAGATCAAGTGAACCCATGGAAAAATCATTATATAATCATGTGAAGAACAATGTATACAATAATATACCATCATAGAAAACCTCTATCACATGAGATCATGTACACTGAGTTGTCTCATGATCAAGATAAGTTTATTATGAAATCATGTTCCCACTTCAATGTTGTGTGAAGTTTAAAATGAAAAATTATTTTGGGTTTAAAAATATTGAGATACACTGAGAATTTATGAATTTAGGTATCCATGAATGGATATAAAATCTAGAGAAGGGGTTATATGAAGTCTTCTATAAATACTGAGTTAAATATGGGATCTTATTCTTTTTGTCGTTCAAATATCTAGAGGGCTCTCATTTCTCTTGAAAAATAGAATCCACATAATACCTTCATGATAAGGAAAAGAGAATCAGTAGGCTACCCAAGTCTTGTGAAGGTGATAGTAGAATATCACATGATCCATTCACATAAATCCATTATGTGAATAATAATTAGGTACATTATACTTATATATGAAAAGTGATTTGATTTCATGAAGATAAGGGGAGATTATGAATCTTGTTAAGTAAAGAAAAAGATTGTACACAATAAAAACATGATCATTCATAACTTTCACAAATTAAATGTTTTTCTTATATATACATACTAGTATATGATAAGAATAATACTTGAGATATCACATGCTTATTATCGAGTGAAGTATAGTGAAGGAAAAGTCCTTACATGCTTCTTTTTTTCTATAAAGATTGAGAAAATAACTAAAAGAGAAAAAATAATATAGAAAACTCAATAAAAGATTATAAAATATTAATATGAATAAATGATATTTGATAGGGTTTAAAATATACAACACATTCATCAAATAAAATAGAGATATTTGAATTTAGAATTCATGAAAATAGATGCACTGAGTCGTGCAAGATAATTCTTTCATAAAATAATATTGAAGAAATTGTGTGCATCACTTTAACACATTAAATTGAGATCGATACTTCTTCAGAAGAAGAAAGAATTATTTCTTGAGAATTTGAATAACAAAGGAAGATATGACAATTTTCTGAAGATTGGAAGTAATTAAGATTGATGGTGGAAGACACTGATGGAAGAATGCTTGCATGTCCATTTTTTCAAAAATATGAGAAGAACCACATCATTACAAATATGGTATGAATGAGTTTCAATACCAACAAAAATATTCCAAGAATCTATTGGAGATATTAATTTTATTTATCAAGTAAAATGATCATATTTTAAATTAAAACTAATGCACAAACTTTATGTTTCACACAAGAAAAATAGGTCTAGTACACTTGTGGGGTAAGATCACTCTGAAGAATAAAGAGGGGTTTCTATTACAATATCAACACTGAGAAGGAGAAGATTTTGACTAGGCAATTTAACCAATTTATGAAGAGTATCAAGGATGTAGTGTATAACCAATCAAGGAGAAGAGAAGATGGTTGGTATGTCTAACCAGATTAGGCAGAAAAGTTGGATTAGTGGGGTATTAAACTAGGATCAAGTAGTGGATCATCTACTGTGTTTTATAAATGGTTGTTACAATATCCATTGTAATCATTGACCAAATCATAGCAGAGAATTCATGTTGGGACATCTAACTGTTATAGAAAGGAGTAGGTATTTGTATAAAACTTTGTAAACACCGTGTTGTGTGTTATCTATTATTATTTCTTCATAAAAGGTAAGACTACGATATATAATTGAGTAGATTTATAACCTTAAAAATATCTATATGTTGATTTTAAAAATCATAAAAAGTAAACTAATGATTCACTCCCTCCCTCAGTGGGCAGTCCGTTTTGGGGGTCTATAAAGAATACATGATTTTTATGGTTCATGAATAATATCCAAAACCAAATAGAAGTGTAAAAAAATAACTATATCTAATAGAAACGTATAGGGAAGAATCTTAAATTATAGAAAATCTATCTCAAAATGAGATTATAAAGTCTTTTGGTGCTACAATAACCTACATTTATATATTACCAAATCAACACAATTAGTCCATCATTTTATAGTAATAGTGAGAGTAATTCCATGGTGCTACAATACTCATTCCATACACATTGTTTTTATTTATCTATATTTAATATCAAACTATTTATTAACTATTATCCATTTTTATCCAACCAATTTTATTTTATTAAAGTACCCTCCAATTACCAATTTCTATCCCATTACCCATTAAAAATTATACTAATTCTTGACATATTCCACTTCCATTTAGTGACTTATTCATTCATTCATTTAATAATAAAACCATGGTATCAAGAAACCAAAACCCAAGACAAATCAACCTCTTCTATAATCACCTCCATTTCTAGAATTCAATAACCACCACAACCATTCTATTTCTACCATAACATCTATGAAACCATCCCTTTAGAATATTTAAGTACCCAAGGGATTATTGATAGTTTTTATGGTTGTATTTATTGAAAATATTGGTTGATAATAATTAGATACTGTTGAGATGTTTCTTAATCTATTTGTGATGTTTTTTGAGATGATTAGAATTTCCATAAATAGATTTGAAGTAATTATATGATTATATAGAAAAATATATAATTCATGGGATGGAATTGAAAATCCTCTAAGAATTAGTTGTGTAAAATTCATTTCATCATTGTGTATGAGTTATGTGAAGCTACATGAAATTCATTTCTCTCTTTATAAACATCATTTCTAATCTATGTAAATATCATCCAATGTAGCTAATTGAAATTTTATAAAGGAATTATTTTTAATAGATGAATCATGTTAATATATAATTATCATCCCACTATATAAGGATGAAATGATACTTCGTTAGAATAAAATATAAATGTATTAGATTCATTTTTTTCCTAAGTAAATATCATTGTAACTTTGTAAAGATCACTCTTTTGAGGGAGTTTTGGGAGGTTTGAAGGATGAAAAATCATAGTTCCCAAAATTTTATATTTTAAAAGTGAATTAAATTAGATGATGCTTGATCCTTTATTAAATGATTAAAATATCCTATTTAAAATGTGATTCAATTTGATTTAAGTAATAAATAAAAATTGGTGATCTCAACTCAATTCATTTGAAGTTACTAATTCTATTTTATCTAAATAGAGGAAATGGTGATTTCATTTTTTTTAAATATCCAAATAATAATTCCATATTGTTAGTGTGATGATTATTTCTTAGTATAAAGTTTATATAATAACTTGAAACTCATTACAAAATGATTCTATTAAATCATTCAAAATATTAAATTAAAAAGTGTGGGGATAATCTTTCAGCTAAATTTTATAGTGTTGTTGTGATGTAATGAATGACCTCACACTGCATGAAAATTGAATGTGAGTTTAATCAAGGAAAAATAGTGAATATAATAATAAATAACAATTTGGTATTTCTATATATCACAAATTCTTTTGTTAATTATTTTGATGATGATCATAACTATTTATTTTATCAAGTGGTTTTTGTTCAGTTACTTAGTTAAAAAGAAATTAAGAAGATGGTAGAAGTATAATTTCACTACATATAAGAAGCTAAGTGATAATAAGAATATTCATGATTGTGGGAATCATCCCACATGGTGAACTAGTTATAGAAATGACCAAAAGATATCATGTAACATTTGGTTATGATAATACTCTAGAATGTTGTGATAAAAATTTATTTATTAGATTATAATTAATTAGGAAATTATGTTTTTTAGGAATACAGTGAGAAGACTAAATGTATAAGGTTTGTGAAGTTAATATCGAGTTACTGGGGAATAATATAAATAAAAATCATAGTTCAGAAGGAATCAAAAAATGAAAGATCTTGACCATTCAATGAATGGAAATTGGGAATCATATCAATAGTCAATTCTAAATGAATTGAGAAATACCTAAATGTTTATGTTTTCTTTTTCTAAAGGGGTTTTTGTGAATGGAGTTATTGAAGAGGTCAGTGTATCTACTTTGATCATATTTTATAGCTCAATAAGAAGATCATCAATTTTTCATAGAGAAAAATAGTGTTTCAAATGATCCTTAAAATTCTAGTTTGTATAAATTTTTACTTATGGGAGTTAGTAAATTTTTCACTGAGATATTGAGGTGTTTTCAGTAAAGTATAGTCCCCACTACCCAATGTGATTTGGTTTTGTGATTATAGTAGAGAATTTAAGGATTGGGATAATAATTGGATGCAAGTAGTAGACTCTCATAGAGAGGAAAACCCTATATAAAAATCATTTTTTCCTTATATTATTTTATTCTCTACTTTTATCATGCATGTTTGGGTTTTTATATTAAGATATTTAGATCGTAATAGGTTGTAAGGGTTTTTTAACAAAAAATAAATTATAAAATTTATTAAAACTTAATTCAATTTCTCACTCAAGTGTGTACACCCGATCTACCAAGAATATTAATTAGTATCATAGGAGAAGGTTCTCTCCAATAAAAAAATATTTTTTTTAAGATGGGTTATTTTTTATGAATTCCCATCATAAAAGTTTAATTATGATAGGAATCCATGGGAAAAAACTTATTGCATAAAATTTTTTCTTCACTACTTTTAATTATAATGGTCCATCAAAAATAACTTCATTCTAATATTATTTATAACCGATAAAGAATAACATCACAAATAGTATTCATATATAGTTTCTAAGATAAAAATTTACAATACATCAAAAACAATCTTCGATGAAATTATTTTTGATGTACTTAATATTAAATTGAAAAAGAGTATTTGCAATCTAAATACCAATCTTTTAGAATTAACAATAAAAAAACAAAAATTAAATTATTTAATTAAAATATAATACTCATAAAAAAATTATACTAATTTATTAATTTTTTTCTTTAAAATGATAATAAATTTAAAAGGCACTAAAATCGAAATACCTTCAAAATAGTGTTCAAAAATAGAAAATATATTTTAAAATAAAATTCAATTTTAATTAACAAATTTTTTAGAAAAATTAATAAGCGATAAAAATAAATTTAAAAAATAATTTGAAAATATAATATAAATATTTGAGAGTTTAGATAGATTTTATACCTAAGGAAAGGAGATGCGGATTTATGGGTAATTATGGGGTGTGGATGTATTTATAGTTGACTTTTTTATGATTAGCTTTTTGTATTGGGTTATTTTGTTAAAAAATAATTGTTTGAACTATTTATGATGTAATATATACTAAATGATGTGTACTTGTGATGGAATATATATCTATTGAAAAAATTATCCACTGTAATTAATTTTCCTACTAATTTGAAAAGTATTTTCCTTTATAATTTTAATTATAAGGTTATTTATAATGAATTGAAAATTCCATCACAAATAAGAAATTTTAGAAATTTTATTTTCCATAGATTTTATACCTTGACCCAGATAATATATTCCCACTAAGTTTATTTATTATAAACTCCATATTCTGCCTCAAATAAGAATTTTTAGAAATGTTATTTGCGAATAATTTTATAGACCATCACAAATAAGACTTTCTAACTAGTTTTATTTGTGATTCACTCTCTATTATATAAAAAATTAGAATTTAAGCTAATATTATTTTTTTTGGATTTTAGAACCCATTGCAAATATGATTTTCCTCTTATGGTTACTTGCGATAAACATTAAATTCTATCATAAATAACCTTGCTACAGGGTTTTTTTGTAAAATAATTTTTTTTTCATCATAAACAAACTATCTTATTAGTGATTTAATTTAGTGTATATTGAAGAAATTTTTCTCTCTTCATAGCACATGAAATTCCTCCAAGATTCAGAGTGGAAATTTTCTATTCAATTACTAATGTTCATCTCTAAAAATATTATTTATAAAAGAAAAAGGATTATTTTAAAAAAAGTATTTCTAAACAACTATTTTTGGAAAATTATTATTCCATCACAAATAATCCAAATTAGAATTTTTAATTTCTTCTAGTTCTATATTGGATCCTCTATTAGTTGAAGATGATAAATATAAACTCCGGGGACAATATGGGTGTTACTACATTTGAAGGGAAAATTTTTTTGGATAGAAAAACCAAATGCATCCATATATTTTTTCACATGGTTTGGAAATATTGGATATATTAAAAATTGGATTTAAACCCATTAAAATGGTTTAATATATGGAATTTACAGATAAAATATATCTTTAGGTTTATGGAAATTCTAGGAATTTTGTTTTTATGTCTCTTTCTAAAAATTATTTCACTAAAGTGAAGGGTCTAAAAACTACCAATGATGTTTGGAAAAAATTTAGAAGTTGTGAAGTTAATTTAAAAAATAAAGAATAAAAACTATTGATTTGAATAAATAGGTTTAGGGATGTTAAAATTGGATAAGAGGAGACAATTGATGACTATTTTACTAGAGTCAATGAAATTGCGGGTAATATTAGAGGATATGGTTAAATTTTGGAAGAATATATAATTATAAATATGATCTTGATGGAATTTATTAGTATATATGATCCCAATATATCTTATTTATAATATATTTATTACCTATTACTTGATGAACTTTATAACATTCTAATTTCATATGGAAAGATAAATAAACCTCTTATAACAACCCTATTCTTTATTTCACATTAATACATGATTTATTAAATAAGATTCTACTTAATACAAACCATTAGATTGATGAGTCTAGTTTCTTTGAGAATTAGGTACATTCCATAAAAATTTAAATAGTACAATCAATATATTTATTAAAAAATTCCTTAACATGGTTGAACTTAAAACCGCATGGGATAACCAGGGGATATACAAAAGAAAGGGTTGAGTTATAAATCCCAATAAGGGAATAAACATGTAATAACATTAATAAGGAAATATAAGTTAGAAAATAGGAATATAAATGGGGAATAAAATGAGTTAGAATCATAAACATGAACAAAAAGAAATGATATACCATGATAATCATAATAGAAAAATGGGAAATGTGGAACCAACTTAAAACAAAACATTATAAACATAGGTCAAGGATGACTTCCAAGACATCATGATGAAAAATTAGAATAAAATAATTATGATAAATCCTTATCCTAACATGAAATATCTTGAAACTAAACATTACTCAATGCATTGGAGCGCAATATAATTTTGGGTGAACCTATCACATTCATTTCGTTCACATGATTAAGTGCACCACATAGATCATACAACATAGATTGATTCATCATCATATTTTATTACATGATCAAGTAGTGTGGAATATATAAATTTAATCCCAAATTCAAATATTTATAAGATTATAAATTTTAACACCCTCGATTGTAAATGGGTATGGTATTCACTACACAATTTTTTTGGTATGGAAAACTGTGGGGAAATTTCGGCAGCATAAGGGTGTCACTTAAAAATTCATAAAATGGGATGATGTGAGATAATAGGGTCTCTCATAATTTGGACATTAAATAGTAATTAATATGGATATTTAAATACATTTATCAATGTTATTAGTTTTAAATATAAGGCATAACGTGATAAAGGAACCTCAATAAAGAAGATAAAGTGAGGATCCCTTACTAAATCTGGACATGGTAATGTGTGTACATAATGGTTCATGGGAGGGATTAATGAAAGTGAAAGTGGCATATAATAATTTATAAATAAAATGGAATGTAATGGGAATATGTAAGAACAGATCCCAACATGAAGAAAAGTAATTTAAGAAGAATAACATAAAAAGGGTGCTGGAATTGAAATGAGAAGAGAGAAATTCCCTACTAAATTTCGGCATAGTAATGGCTTTGGTGAGGATAAAAATGAAAGAGGATTAATGGTATATCATTAAATTATCATCAATTGGATATTTATTTAATGTTTATAAATGAATTAAAATATAACCAATTGAAATTAAAAAGACTAATTTCAAAGAAGATTCTTGAATTGAAAGGAGGCGAGGAAGGTCCCTTGCCTTGAGTGTGTGACTCCAAAAGCATCGAAGGAGCTTATTAAGAGATTAGGTCCAACTTGGGAGGACTATATAGAGGGTAGGTAATAATAAGTATGTTATAAAATAATTTTTAGTTAATATAAATGAGATATTGAGTGGGTTTATATTGGAAAAGAGAGTATATTTCTTTATTATTTCTCCAACATAGGTTTTAGACTCTATATAATAAAATAAACAAATTCACAATCCGTCCAGTGTTTTTTTCCAATTATTTATACCAAATAGGAGTTTATTTAATTATTTTATAATTCCAAGGGCCTAACCTAATATAATAATTCACATTATTATGTGGAGGTGAGTCATACTCTTAAAGAAATGATTTTAGAACCTAAAAATATATTATTAGTTTTAGAGGATTCATAGTGGATTTATAAAATTAATAAAATAAAAAAATCACATTATTTTGATGGTAAAAAATATATTTGGTCATTTATACCCTTTATATTTTATATTACATCACTTTTGGGTTATTATTATATCATAATATAAAAATTATATTTATATGGTATTTAAGTTTTACCCAAAAAGTTTGAATGTCTTGTAAAATTATGAAAAAATAACCATTGGATAATGTTGATGTTATGATTCCAAAAATAATATTAATTTTATATAAATAATTTTATAAATATGTGAACTTTCACTTTCAAAATGAAATCAACATTTATTAAGAAATCCTAGGTTTTTTACGCTAACATTTTTCGAACCCTTATCAAAATTACATTTAACTTCATAAAAAATATGAGATAATTTATGTTTAATAAACATTATTTAATAATAATATTTTATTAAAATAATATTTATTTCAAAAATCTATTAATTCATAAAAATAAATTCATTAATTAAATTTCAATATTAACCAAAAATTCTATTTGGGATTTATTGAATCAAAATAAAAATATTTTATAAATTAACAATAATAGGATGAAAATATATTAATTATTCTATAAAAAATATTGCACATACTCATATTCTTTGGATCTTGATACATATCATTTTAATACAACAACAAATTCACTAAGGTTAAGGTGTGTGATGGTGGGACTTTCTTAGGGTGGTTTGGTGAACATGGTTTGGGTCATGATCTTGATGAGCTTAAACTTCTCCGGTAAATAGTTTAACACATGATTAAGTCATTGGATGTCAGCTTAGTATTGGTCAAGGGAAGAGACCAATGATTATATCTCCATCATAATCTTTGATAACTGGGCTTCATAGGGTATCATTCTACTAGTTGAGGTCGTCACTTTTTCTATGTCAATTGGATTTGATAAAACCTTATATTTATACTAATCATGTGATCACTATTCAACAGATATATTGATTCTTAGTATTAAGTTAAATCTAATAGGATATAATAAAACCAAATAAGTACATATTTTTTCTATAACCATATTATATAATTATAAATTTAAATAAATTACAAGTGGAATTTTATTTATAGCAATTAGGGTCGTTACAGTATTCCCCATTAGTAAACTTCTCACTTGAAATGTTATTTTCCCACACTAAAATAGATGGGGTAAATTTGTTTCATCACCTTCTATAGTTCCCAAATTACTTCTTCAAACATGTGGTTTCTCCACAACACTTTGACAAGGTGCGTTGTCTTATGTTGTAGAAATTTTTATCTATGATCTAATATCTTCAATGTATTCTATTTATAGGAATGATCATTATCCAATAGTACCATCTATGGATTGAGCTCATGTGAGGGGTTTGCTATGTACTTCTTCAATAGGGATACATGGATTACATCATGTACTTGAGATAGGTTCGGTGGGAGTTCTAGTTGATAGGACACTACTATAATGCGATCAAGGATCTCAAAGGGGTCGATTTATCATATACTAACCTTTACCTTATTCCGAAATCTCATCACTTTATTCCATGGACATATACTTTAGAATACCATGTCTCTAATATGAAACTCTAGGTCTCATCGATGATTGTAAGAATAGATCTTTTGTCTAATCAGAGCATCCTTAAAATGCTTCTGAATAGTCTTAACATTTTCCATCACTTCCTCAAAAAATTTAGGACCTAGTAGTTTTCATTCCCTAACCTCATCCCATTATACAAGTGTTATAAACCACATCCCATAAAGAGATTCATAGGGATCCATTTGCATGCTCGATTGGAAATTGTTGTCATAAGAGAGCTTGACTAGAGGAAAATTTTGGTCTAAACCTCCTTTGAAGTCAATTGAGCATGATCTCAACATATCTTTGACTTTTTGGATATTCCACATAGATTATCCATCAGTTTGAGGGTGATAAATTGTGATGAAGTTCAACTCATTATTTAGAGTGTGTTTGAGACTATTCGAGAATATATAGGTGAATCTTGGATCTCGATCAAATACAATTGATAGTGGTACTCCATGCATCCTTACTACCTCTATGATATATATATTCATAAGTTGATCTAGTGAGAGATCCTCTAGAATTGAAATTATGTTCATAGTATTTTTAAGATAATCCACCATAACCCATATAGCATTATTCCATATTGATGTCTTTAGAAGACCAATGACAAATTTTGTGGTAATGTTTTTACATTTCTATGTAGGTCTGGGTAACAGCTACATCATCCCCTTGTATATTTTATTTTCAACTTCCACTTGATGTCATACAATACATCATGATGTATACTATGTGTTTTCTTTATTCATATTATCTGACCAATAGTGTTCTTTTATAACATGATGTGTCTTTGTTTTTCAAGGATAGATGGTGAATTTTAAGCCATATTCATCATCCAAAAACTACTTTAACTCAGGATTTGATGGTAAACACAGTCTTGACACAAATCTCATATCTCCTTATTCATTAAAAGTTAACTCCAAGGATTTACATTTTTTTATAGTTTCCACTTTCTTTTGAATTCGGGTGTCATCACTTTGAGCATATTTTATCCTTTCCAAAAGAGATGGTTGATCAATCATTTGTGAAAGGATTGATGATATTCTTTCCTTTTTGATTATCATGTCTATCCTTTTCAAATCTAAGAATATCATATCCCTCTCAATTCTCATTAATGATATAATTGATGAATAGTTTCTACCTAGAGCATCCACTAATTTATTCTCATTACTATAGGATAGTAGTGGATTGAGTAGTCATAGTCCTCGATTTTCTCAAACCATCCTCATTGGTTCATATTCATCTCCTTCTATGTGAATATATACTTGAGACTTTTTTGATCTGTATATATTTCACACTTCTCCCCAAAGTGATAATGCTACCATATTTTCAAAGCAAAGATCACTACAAGAAACTCCAGATAATGTGTTAGGTAGTTCTATTTTTGAATATTTAACTACCTTGAAGCATAGGCTATGACTTTTTTATTTTTTATTAACACAAAACCTAATCCCTTATTTGATGCATCATTGAATACCATGAAAATATCTCCACTTATGGGTATTGTGAGAGCAGTTGTAGTTATTAGCCTCATTTTTAGTTATTTTAAGCTCTATTCACATTCATCATTCCATGAAAACTTGACACCCTTCGGAGTTATCTTGGTCAGAATGTTGTAAAATCACAAGGAATTTCTCAAAAATCAATTATAATACCCATATAATCAAATTAAACTATTGATATTTGTCACAGATGTTGGCCTCATCCATACCTCAATTGATTATTTCTTTGAAGGGTACATAGATACCTCATTTATTCTGATGATATACTCCAAGAATGAGATTTCATTAAACCATAACTCATATTATCTATAATAAAGCTTCTATTTTCATAAGGTCTTTGTAATAGATCTCATATTCTACTCAGGATACTCCTTGGTTGTGGAGTATATTAAAATATCATTGATAAATAATACCAAAAATTTGTAGAGGTAATCTCTAAATAATATATTCTTCAATTCCATGAAGCTTTTTGGAGCATTAGTGAGCCCAAAAGGTATCACTGTGAACTCATAGTGCCCATGCCTTGTATGAAAAGCAGTCTTGGGGATATCTGCCTTCTTCACCCTAACTTGGTGATATGTCGACTTTAGATCCACCTTGGAGAAGTATTGTGCTCCACGTAGCTAATTGAATAAGTCATAAATTCATGGAAAAGGATACTTTTTCTTTATTATAACCTTGTTGAGATCATGATAATCAATGCAAAGGTGTATTGACCCATCCTTCTTCTTTATGAAGAGGACTGGTTCACCCCATAGTGAAGCACTTAGACGTATGAACCATTTATCCATATTATACTATAGTTTTTTATTCATCTCATAGAGTTACACAATATCCATTCTATATAGATTCTTGGATAATGGTAACTCCCTAAGTAGAATCTCAATTAAAAATTCAACCTCTTGGCTAGAAGGAAGACTAGCCAATTCCTTGGTAAACATATCATCATTTTCCCTCAGAATAGGCTTGTATTTGAGGATGGTTCTATCCTTGAACTCAATAATTTGAGCTAGATGCACATTCTCATAGGGAAATAATACCCATGTATGAGATTTTGATTATAAATAAGATTCATCCACCCATTTCACTTGTATAGAATTAGGGGTCTATTCATAATACAGAGTGTGATTTCCTTCTCAGGACAATTTGTGTTGGATATATATAGGGAAACCCAATATATACCCAGAATTGCATCAAATTCAACCAAAGGGAGTATGAAAATGATCTCTTTCATGTTCAGCCCAAAAATTATGATTGGGAAGTAGTTATATACTTAGGATTAAATAATTACCACATTTTCTATTTTCACTAATAACTCCACTTCTATGATTTTTGGTTGTGTTTTAATAGTTTTAGTAAACATTCATGATATGAAGGAATGAGTAAAACCAGAATCAAAATGTTTGTTCTCTATCCTTGAATGAATAACTATTGTACCTTTTATCACATCATTATCAGAAACTACCTCTAAATTTGTGATGGAAAAATCTCACCCCTCTTTCCTTGGAGGTTATTGGTTGTCTCTGAAATCCCGTATCTTAGTGAATTTGTTAGCAAAGTTCCACGGTTCCTTGCAGTTGTAGAAATTAACAATGTGTTGCGGGTTGACTATATAATTCATATCCACCATCTCATTAGTGGGTTTATCCTTTGGGAATTCATTGGATAGGTTCCCTTCCTTCCCACACCTAAATCATTTCCTCATTCCCCTTAAGAGATTTCTAGGGTGCTTCTTTCCACACCTTTGACAAGTGGGATGTTGAAATTTCATGCCACCGTTAGATTTCTCCCTTGGACCACCAAAATTAAAATCCAATTCCTACTTCGTATCCCTATAATACCCTTGAGATTATCTGATCTCCATTTTGACTTAGAGGGAACATTGTACAATTAAAAACATGAATCCTCCATGAAAAGTGAGAAATTATGTATATTTTGACCAATGCATGGTCAAAAATGGGCTTGCTCCCTCCAGAAAATGGGATAATGTTGGACCAAAAGATCCTGATTCAAGATAAATTCATGATAAAATATGTGGTCATTCCAAGGGACATTACACACTTCTTACACATCAACCACTTAGAATAAGGGCTAAGTAGGGGCAGCGGGTATAGGAAATGGAGTTTTGGGATCTATAAAGATTTAGGGTTTCTCATATATGATGATACCTAAGGGTCGTGGTCAACTAGAATTAATTATTGGAGATAGAAAACCAGTAAAATTGCAGTATTCAGAGATACTATTATCAATCAAAAAGGCCAAAATGTAATATGTTTTTATGTATCTATTGGTCAAAAATCATCTTATATAGTTCTGGTAGTATCTACTTTCCAAGAATGTTCTGGAAGGCAGTTACTGGATAACCAAGAAAGTATAGCTTCCCCCCTCCCCTTTCCACCTGTCTCTTTGGTCTTAAGAATGATGATTTTAAGAATGAGTAATTTCCCTTCTCTGACCCTTGGTTCCCAACTGGAGAGAGGAAAAATGTGTTCTTATTGAACAGGGTTCTATGGAAAGTCTAGCATACTTTCACACAATAGTAGGGTTATTATAACTGAATCCATTGAGTTCATCTCTATAGAATTCAACAGTTACACTAACTTGTTTGACACTATATTTTTATTCTTTCCTTCTAAAAGACCATCGGCTCTAATTATTCTATCTCTATCTACCAAAACGACTAGAAATGTTTCAAAAAATATAGGCATACAGCATACAGAAAGTTCAGGAACTTATTTATCTCAAAAGATATGGTGTACTAATCATCCAATAGCTAGAACCTATGACTAGTATGGGACATAAAATTCATTATAGATGTATGATAATTATGATTCTACTAAGTCATTATATTCCATCTTTATCCTCCTTTTTTGTTGGCTATCTCGTTCGTACACATCTTCTATTTGTTTCTCGGTCCTCTAAGTTACAGACAGAGTTGAGAAAGGTCAAATATTTGATGATTCCATCATTGATGATGGTGTTGCAAAAACTTCTGGATAGGTATCCTACATATGAACTGAATTCATTCAGGTTCAAAAAAATCATTCTAGTTGTTCTGGAACAATTAGGACATTCTTTAAAATAAACAATATGAGGTTCTTCTATTGTCAACATGCTTTTGGGTGGTCCCACTTATGGGTTCAAACGCTTTTTACAGGACAGACCCATAATATCCACAAATAGTTGATCAGGTAGTGGCTAAATAAGACTTAGTTGATCTTATTACTAAAGATTAAACTTGAACAATTAGAACTTGACCCAGTTTGGGTTTTCTATTTTTAGCTATCAGTACATTTTCATAAATAAATTGACCAAGCCAATATATGGATGTCTCTTCAAAATAATTTTGATAGGGAAAATAAAAATTCAATTGGAATGGATTCAAAATGATGTTATTTCATTGATCAGAATTATAAATTATCCCATTTTCATCCATAAAAAAATAATTTTGTAGTCAACAATTTATCTAGTAAAACTTATATCAAAATCTCTATAGAGAAATTTCACTAATAGACTGAGGGATGAGAAATTAAACTCATAAATCCAAAAATTTGTATCCCACTCTAATAGCTCAAAATCATTTCAATACATTCATTAAGATACAAAGAATTCTTATTCCACAACAAAAAAATCACTTTTCACTCTAATATAAACTAGGGGGTTTTACTTTGAAAATAAAAATTTCCATGCAAATGGATTTTGTTCCATCACCATGCTTTCCAATGCACTAGATCTTGTAGCACTTACCAGTGAGGCCCTATCAATTCATATTACATAGAATAAATAAAATTTTGGATATCTAACGTGCAGACTTGTAAAAGTAGTTCAACACATGGTAGTATATAGAACAGATTGTGGTACCATACGAGGTATTTCTTTGATTCCCCAAAAAGGGATACTGGAAATAAATTTTTTCCAAACATTCTTTGAGTAAAAGACTAGGTTTTCACTAAACCGGGGGTACTGTAGCAGCACTGTAGCAGTACTATAGCATCGGCGGACTGTAGCAGCGGTGGCAGTGTAGCGGTGGAGGGACTATTGCAGGTACTGTAGTGGCAGCTGCACTTTAGCAGGTACTGTAGTGGTGAGGGTACTGTAGCAGTACTGTTCACCGAGGGGTCCTTTGGGCCAAAAAAAATGGGCTTTCAAGCCTTGTATTCAGGCCACTTGGCCTTTGGACTTCGGGATATATAATTGGTCTCCCTCTACCCAGTCTAAAGAGGTCTTTGCATTAAATAATAAATTGAGTATTTGTCCCTAACCTCTTAAAAAAATACTAGGTTTTCACTAAATACAAGAAGTATGGGGCTTGTTATAGTAAAATTTATCATTACACTCTTGTATTTGGTGTCAAGGACATTTTTTTTATATGAAAATTTTTTAGTTAGCGGAAAAAATGGGGACGGTTAATACATATATTTTTATATTGAAAAAATAATTGACAATAATAATTATGAGACATGTACAAAAACCCTTTTTCTAATTCTTATTATTCCATTAGAGATATTTAGCAGAAAAAAAATCCATTTTGATAGTATTTTTTTCTTTGGTGGGGACTAGATCAATGCGTTATTACTTCAAGATAAGTTCCCATCAAAATTTATTATGAATCTTTGGGTATATATCACGAAATTCATGAGCACTATCTAAAACAGGAAAAATCCAATGACACTAATGGGATAACTTTTAAATTTATTTCCATAACTTAGGAATTTCTAGGATTTAATCTATGTTATATATGATCTATTTCTTAACATATAATCTTATGGGTACTTTTTTCCTTTAAAAATTTTTCATAATGAGCTTATAAATTTGAAAATTCATATCCCTAGAGAGTGTAAAAAGAGGTGCACAATAAGGCCTATTGTCATGTTTTAGGATACATCGAGTCAGTCTCGACACACATTGTTGAAGTTGTTACCCCCAGGTACATTTGTTCTAAAACCACATCCAATTTTATTATCCAGACAGAGATGTATTTTCTATATAAACCACTTACTCTATAATGACAAAAAATTAGTGATTTTTTCTTATACTTAGTCTTATCCCTAAGTCTTTCGCCAGATTTTTCTAATCCTAATCCCAAAAATAACTAAACTTTTCATTTGATACCAACTATATCAACCTTGTTCTTTATTTCACATTAATACTTTATTTATTAAATAAGGTTACACTTAATAAAACCCTAAATATCAATAATTATAGTGTATTATATAATGAGTTACATTAAAAAAATTAAATAGGAAAAACAACATCTTTATTGAAAACATTTTTAACATGATTGCACTATAAACTATGCAAGATAACCTAGGGACATGCATAAGAAATGGGTGAGTTATAAATCCCAATAAGGGAATAAATATGGAATAACATAAATAAGGTAATACATGTTATAAAATAGGCATATCAATGATGAATAAATGGAGTGATAATAATAAACATGAATAATGAGAAATGATATAGCATGATAATCATAAAGGAAACATTGGAAATGTGACAACAGCATAAAACAGTGCATCGTAAACATGGGTCAAGGATAAATTCAAAGACATCATAATGAGAAAAGTGCCATAAAGGAAGCAGGTTCACACCCTATCCCAACATGATGTCTTCAAAGAATAAACATTACATAATTCATTGAAGCGCTATATAATTTTGGCCGCACCTATCATATTCATTTCATTATAATGCTTAAATGTGCCACATATATCATACAACATGGATTGATTCATCATAATATTTTATTCCATGGTCAAGGAGTATTTAATAAAAAAATATATTTCCTAATTAAATGGTTATAAGTGTATAAATTTGAACAACCTTGATAGGAAATGTGTATGGTATTCACTACACAATTGTTTTGGTATGGAAAATAGTGGTGAAAGTTCAACAACATCACTTAAAAATTCATAAAATGGGTTGATGATAGATAAATGGTTATCTCATAATTTTTACATAAAATAGGAAGTATAGGGACATAAAAATACATGTCCCATTATTAGTATTTGTAAATAGAATACATAAGATAATAAAATAACTTGAATAAAGAAGAAAAGTGAGGATCCCTTACTGAATCTTGGCATGGTAACATGTTTACATAAACGTTCATGTGAGGGATTAATGAGGTTGAAAGGGGTATACAATAAGTTATAAAATAAAATTAATTTAATGGGGATATGGAATAATATATCCCAATATGAACAAAAGGAATTTAATAAGCATAAAATAAAAGGGGTGCTTGAATTGAAATGAGAATATAGAAATCCCCTACTAAATTTTTGCATAGTAACGGCTTAGGTAAGGGTCAAAATGAGAAAAGATAAATGGTATATCATTAAAATAACATAAATTGGAAAGTTATGCAATTTTTATAAATTAATGAAAATACAACCAATTTAAATTTAAAATACCAATTTCAAATATGGTTTTTGAATTGAAAGGACGAGAGAAATGTCCCTTGCCTTGAGTGTATCACTAAAAATGATTGGGAGGAGCTTCTTCAGAGCTTAAAGAACCTTGTGAGGACTATATAAAGGGTATTTAAGATTAATTATATGATTAATGGATTTTTAGTGTTGATAAATGGGGTTGTTAGTGGGTTTATATAAGAAAGTATAGGATAATTCTTTATTATTTCTCAAACATAGGTTTTGGAATCTATATAATAAATTAACCAAAACCACAAACATTCCCATGGTTTTTGCCTATAGTTTCTACCAAATTTGAGTATTTTTTATTATTTTATAATTCCAATGTATGAACATAATATAATAATTTTTTTCTTAGGTGGAAGTGAATCATACTATTAAAGAAATTATTTTAAAACCATAAAATAAATTAACAGTTTTATAAGATTCATAATGGATATAAAAAAATTTTAAAATAAACATAAAATCATATTATTTTAAATGTAAAACATATATTTGGTCGTGGATACACTTTATATTATTTATTACATCACTTTTGGGTAATTTTGATGTCTTAACAAATAAAGTATATTTATATGGTATTTAATTTTTACCAGAAAAATTGAAATGTCTCGGAGAATTGTGAAAAAAATCACCATTAGATAATTTCAATGTTATGATTTAAAAAATAATATTCATTTTATCTACATAATTTTATAAATATCTTAATTTTCAATTTTAAAATAAAATCGGCATTTATTAATAAATACTATGTGTTTTTATAGTAATAGTTTTTTACCCATATAAATATTACATTTGAATTCATAAAAATTATAATATCATTTATATGTAATAAATATTATTTAATAATAATATTTTATTGTAATAATATTTATTTCAAAAAATACCTTACTTCATCAAAATAAATTCTTTAATTGAATTTGAATATTAACCAAAAAATAACATTTGTGTTTTATTGAATCAAAATAAAAATAATTTATAAAGTAATAATAATAGGATAAAAATATATTAATTATTCTATAAAAAATAGTATACATACTCATATTATTGGGGTTTTGATGCATATCCATTTAATACGATATAAAAAATCCCTAAGGTTAAGGTGCGTGATGGCGAGACTTTCATGGGGTGGTTCGGCGAACATGTTTTGGGTTGTGATCTCGATGAGCTTGAACTTCTCTCGTAAAATTTTTCGCACAAGCTTAAGTTGTTGGATCTCATCTTGGTCTTGGTCAAGGAAAAATCCTAGAGATTTTATATCCCTTATAATCTTTTATTAATAGACTTCATATGGTATGATCCGACTAGTTGAGGCCATCAGTTCCTTTGTTTTTTTCAGTTTTATTTGTTAAAACCCTATATTTATACTAATAATGTGATCAATGTTCAATGGATATATCATAAATGGTAATGATTATTAATGTTCAATTAAATCCAATAAGATATAATAATACCAAATAAGTGCATATGTTTTCTATAACCATATCATGTAAAGAGAAATTTAAAAAAATAGCAAGGATAATTTTATTTATAACAGTTAGGGTCATTACACCTACATTTAAGAATAAAGTTAAATAATAGATTGATTTTGAATCCATAAAAAATGTGAATTTAAAAAAAAATCCATTGAATCTATTGTTGAAGATGGGTTGGATGATTATTGTAAGAAAATCATTTCTCTTATATCTAAATATTTTAAAAATTAAAGGGAAAATATAAGGGTAAACTTCCCTTGATATTATTTATGTGTTGAGGCATTAGAAACTTCATAGTCAACTACAAAAAAACAAAGAGTTATGAATCTGAGTATAATGAACATGATAAGAAACTTCAAGAGAATAAATTGGGGAATATATAATAAAGTTTAACAAATATGATGAAAATTATAAAATGTTCCCAGGAAATAAAATAATGATCTTGATGAGAAAATATAAGGGGGAATACATTATTTGATAGTCAATCAGAGGATAAATATTTTTATAAGTTTACTAACTTCAGGGAACATGTTGAGAATTATGAAATTTTCCTAATAAGTGAGGATGAAGGAGGTGAAGAAAAATATATAGATCATATGAATAGATTTAAATTACAATAATTTCTTAATAAAAACAGAAAAAATCAAGAAGAAAACCATAGTTTTTATAAAAGGTGGTGGAAAGAAAGTTTAACCTAATAAAAAGTCTCTTAAATGAGAAATTAATCTTATTAAACAGCTTAATGAATTCAATTTTAATATTTTTGAGAAAGATAATAACATGATATATATTGAAGAAAAACATATGATGAATGAAGATGAATTGAGTGAGAAGCAATCAAAATTTCTTCCAGTTGGGAATAAACTAAAGAAGATCAAGAAAAACTTCATTAAATAAATTATAATTGAGGATAAAATATATAAAGTAGCTAATTAATATTCATTAAATGGTAATGTCAAATATATAACTAGAAAATATTAATATAATTCATTTTTTATTAATTTTATAGGTTATAATTTTAAATATAGATGAGTTTAGGAAAAAAAATGAATAGTGAGAAATTATCTTCTATATCAAAGGAAGAAATAAAAATTCCATGAAAATTTTCCCCTAAACAAAAACTAGTTTAGATCACATTTCTATAGCGTAACTTGAATTATGGACACCAAAAATATGGATTAAATTTCCCTTTTATGAAAAGATTTAAATTAAATTGATAATTTTTTCTTTGTGGTATGTTTTAGAAAAAATCCTATACTTTTTGGTACAACATATCTTTAACAGGAAGAATATATGAATCAAGTGGTAGTAGTTATGAGATGAAAAATAATAGACCTAAAATTGTGTTGGTTATTAATGGAAAATCTTCAATTCTTTCTACTTGATATATTTATGAAATATTGGAATATTTTTATGGAAAATTTGGTTAATATATACTTTTTACTGAGAAATTTATAACAAGTATCCTTGAAAAAAATTCCTACAAATAAAAGTTGAATGAATTTCAAAATAAAAATTAGGAAAATAAGTATCTCTTTGTTGATGTTTTGTTGAAAGAAAATAATAAACGAAGGTTATAGATACTTGATATTGGTTGTTCCTCACACATGACTGGAGATACTAATATATTGAAGAACATAGAAGATAATAATAATGCAGTAATATTTTTAAATTATATTTCCATAAATATCATATCTATTGGAGCTACTAAAATTAATTCAAAGATAATATGTAATAATTTGATTTTTTTGGAAGGCTTATAACATGATCTATTCATTTTAAGCCAATTGTGGTATTATAGGAATGAATTTTTATTTAAAAATAATATAGGAATCATTAATAATTTCAAATATGAAAGATTAATAACTTGAGGTGAAAGAATAAGTGGTAATTTATTTCAAATTGGAGACCTATCTAATTCATTATACATGAGTACTAATGATGAAAATAACTTATGGTATATGTGGATTGGTTATTTTAGTTAAAGGGTCATGAGTAATATTTCTAAAGATGATGTTGTGATACACCTTCCTCATCTCAAAAGATAAATAGAATATATATTTAAACTTTTTAAAATGGTAATATAGTTCAAGGGAAACACAAGAGAATGGAAATTCCGTCCACTATAGATTTAGATAATATACATTAATATGTGTGTGGTCCCATGAGACATAATTCAACCAAGGTTGATATCTATTTCATCACATTAATTTATTATTACACTCATATGACTAACTTTTTATTTATAAATAATAAGTTTAATTATATTGAAAGGTTTAAAACTATTGAATGGTAAAAATTATTTAGAAGAAAGGTTTATTTGGATCTTTATGGTTATATTAATAAATTTAAACCAAATAATAGGAAATAATTTTCATGAAATTTATTTTATAATTATTTGGAAAATCATATGATAAATAATTATAATAGAACTCCATATACCCCTTAGAAAAATGGTTTTGTATAGAGTGAAAATAGAATAATTTTTGAAATAGGAAGGACTATTCTAGTGGAGCATAAACTTTCCAAATTGTTTATTGAAATAATCTATTTGGATACACATACTTCATGAAAATAAAAAATGATATATGGTGAAATAAAAATCCAAAATTTAAGTAATTTAATTTATTAGATTTTCCATGCTTCATGAAAATGAAAAATAAAAATATGGATAACTTTTAAGAAAAAGTGGATGAAGTCATCTTTATTGGATATCTTACAAATTAAAGTGGCTAATAAATGTTGGAATAATATTTTACACAATATGGTTAAATGTTCTAATGTAAAAATCATAAAAAATCATAAAAAATATTTTTTCGGTAAAGAAAAAAAATAAAAAAATGTTTTTTTGAAACATTTATATTTAATAAAAAACTAGAAATGAGAATAATGTAGTTGAAATAGGCATAGATCATATGAGTTATAAAGAGAATTATGGGAATCAGATATAGAGAAATCCAAGATTAAATAATCATATTGATCCTCAGAACATTATTGGTGGTCAAAATTAAACTATCCAAACTATAATTAGATTAATATTATAAAACTGAAATACTATCATCTCTAAAGTTGAACCCCAATCAGTTTTAGAGGCAATTGAGCATGAATAATGAATTTATTCCATGAATAAATAATTTAATTATATTGAAAAGAACTCTAATTGGGGTCTTATTCCAAGACCTAAACACAAAAATGTGATTGGAACCAATTGAGTTTTTTAAAAAACTCAATAAAAAGGGATAAGTTATAAGAAATAAATGGAGACTAGTTTTCAAAGGATGCACTCAAATGGAATGAATTTATTTCGAAGAAACTTTTTCACTGGTGGAATGACTAGAAACTATAAAAATATATTTATTGTCGTGAATTATCATAAAAATTAAAAATTATTTCACATGGATGTGAAGTCATATTGGTAATGTTGATTAATATGTATTTATTGATAAATTAGGTTGATTTATCTTTGATAAATATGAAATCATGGTATCCAGGCTTAAGAAATCTTTATATGTCTTGAAATGGGCCTATAGATTCTAGTGTTCCAAGATTTATGGTTGTTTCTGGGACATGAAATTTTCAATGGGAAAGGGGTATAAAATCCTTTACGTAAAGGACATATCCACAAGAACTCTTATTAATCATATATATTGGTGAAATCATTTTTATAGTTAAAAAAGAATATATTTTTATAGAATTTGTTGAGGATATGAAATGATATTTTGAGATGTCTTTTTTGGGTGAGGTGACTTATTTTATATGATTTTAAATTTTCCAAAGAGATTATTCTAATTTTCTATTCCAAGAAAAATATACAAAATAACTTTTGAAAAAAAATGGCATGGAAGAATGCAATGTAATATTAACTCCCCTAGATGTTGGAACAAAAATGACAAAGTATTAGGCTGGAAACATTGTGAATCAAAAGGAGTTCAAAAAAATAGATGAAACTCTTCTCTATTGGAAAGATTCAAGAATTTATATTATTTATATTATGAATAGATGTACTATATTTAAAAGTGATCCAAAGTAGTATCATATACTATAATTTATGATAAGTATGAGGTATGTTAATGGGAATTCGATTTGAGGCATGATGTTCCAAAACATTTCCGATTTGTTGTTGCAAGGATTTATATATGCAGATTGGGATGGAGACAACACAAATAGAAAGTCCACTTATGGTGGATATTTTCTTCCTGGTGAGTTATATGTGTATTATTACATCAAGAAAAGAAATTAAATATCATTAAGTATAACTAATGTATAATATATAGCATCTACGCGTGCTTGCACAAAAATGTTATAGAAGAAAGTGCTGTTAGAATATATGAAGGTTGAGGTTGAGAAGTCGCTATGTATTTCCTGTGACAATCAGAGTGTAATTGATATTTTAATGAATCTTATGAAACACTGTAGATCAAATAATATTGATATAAAATTTAATTTTTAAAAAGAAAGAGTGGATACAAATAATTTCAAACTTGAATATACCAAAGAGGTGATTATAGATGTCTTTTTAAATAAATTTTTGGGTGATAGGTTTACTAAATTGAAGTTGAAACATCATATTCATCCTTCCCCCTCTAACTTGTGGAAGAGTGGAAATAAGTTCCCCCATAATGATTTAGATTTTTTTGTTAAATGGGGGCAATAATTTCACATCTCTATATTAAAAAATCAAATAGAGAGTGTGTGTTTCTTTTTATTATGAATCAGTGAATATTGATATATGGTGGATACATATGAAAGGGATAATTATGGTGGACACCATAATATAACTTGGATAAATAATTCATATCACTAATGGATAGAATTCTATAAAAAATGTTACCTTATCTGGGAGTGTACTGTCATGATACATATAACTTGAGATAAGCTATGATTTGGTGATTCTTGAATGATTTTTTGAGTTCTTGAAATGATTTGAATTAAGATGAGATATTAGATTTTATGTTTCCAATAAATCTAAAAGGGTAGATTGAATTACCCAAGGTATTTCTTATTTTTTTATGGATTTATGTTTTGAAAATATTAAATGAGAATCATTGTAGGTTTTTGGGATATTTCTCAAGATATTTGAAAAAATATTAGATGATCAAAAATTACATGATGAGATTTGAAGTAGTATTGTGGTCATATAAATAAATTTATAATTCCATATCTAAAGATGAAAATTCTCTAAGGAATGGTTGTTTAAGAATCAACCTAGCACTACATGCGAGTTATATGAAGCTGCATGGGATTCACTTCTATTTTCATAAACATCATCTTTGATCTGTGTAATGATCATCCATTTAAGTTGATTGAAAATTGAAAATGGACTTAGTTAATAAGTATGAATTGTGTGAATGAATAAGGATTATCTCACTAGATAAGGATAATGTTCTTATTTTTAAAGAAAAATTATGTTTTCATAAGATCCATTTCTGACCTATATAATGATTATTGTGATTCTATAATGATCAACCCTTAGAGAATTTTTTGGGAAGTATAAAGGATAAAAAAAATATAGTTTCAAAATTTTTATATTCAAAAATGGAACTAAATTAGATAATTATTGATTCCTTATTCAATTACTTAAGCATCATATTTAAAATTTGATTCAATCTGATTTAGTAGAGAAATCAAAATGGGTGATCTCTTCTCAATACATTTGAAGCTTCCAAGTTATTGTTTTATAAATAGTATAAATGTTGATTATAGATATTTTAGAATAGTATCCAAACATTAATTCTATAATTTTAGTGTGATGATACCTTGATAATTTAAAATTCATATAATCACTTTCAAATAGTTACATAGTGATTCTAACTGATGTTTCAAAAGATTAAATTATCATTTGTGTGAATAATATTTTTTCTAAACTTTTGAGTGTTGATATACCTCAATGAAGGTCTTGATGCTACTAGAAAAGTGAAGGAAATATTAATTGAGGGATAACCAAGGATGATAAGAATAAATAAAAACTAGGTATTTCTATAATTCAAAACTACTTTTTTTAATCTTTTTGATGATAATCAAAGTTAGGTATTTTCGAAATTGGTCTTTGTTTTGTTACTAAGTTGAGAGTAAATAAAGAGAAGGGTATATGTGTAATATAACTAGTTATATATATTTAAATGAGAATGATAATATTCAAGATCATGGGGACTAGACCATGTGGTAATCTAATTTTGGAAATTCTTGGAGGATCTCATGTGCCTTAAAATTATGAGAATTCTCTTGATTGTTGAGATGGAAATCTTTTTATTGAATTAAAATTAATTTCAGAATTATGTTTTTTCAAAAATATGAGGAGAATATAGAATTTTTATGTTGTGTTAAGATCCTATCATGTGGTTGAGGAATAATAGAGACTGAAACTAGAGTTTATAAGGAAATATAAAATCTAAAAGATCACAAACATTCATTGCATGTAGATTAAGAAGAAAATATGTGATCAATTTTGTATATTATAAGTAAGTATAAATAGTTTATATTTTCCACTCTTAAGTGATTATTGATGTTAAATTTATTAATGATGTGAGAATATCATACTTCTTAATATTTGAAATCTCAAGAGTAATATCTTTAGGTATTTTCAGATGAACATAGTGTTTCAAGTGATCTTTCTCATTCTGGTTTGTACTCATTATAACTAATGGGAGTAGGTAAATATTTCAAAGGGATACTGATTTATTGTAGGTTAAGGATGATACCTAATTACCCAAAGTGATTTGGTTTTATCATTATAGTGAAAAATATATGTATTAGGATAGTAACTGGATGGATCAAGGAGTGGGATTTCATACAAAGACCAAAACTGGTAAAACTTCTTATCCTCCTTATGTTCTTTTATTTTTATTCTTTCATCACGAAAGGCTGACTGTTTATACTGATAGTATATAGTCATAACTCATTTTAGGGGTTTATTTCACTAAAATAAATAGGAAATATCGTGACACCAGATTCAACACCCTCTCAGATGTCTATACCTGATCCACGGAAAATATAACACATCAACATGCACTTACACCACCAAGATGATAATCATTCTTCATAAATTGGACCTCTAAAACAATAATCACTATGAAACCACCCTCATACTAACACCAAAAACCATAACCATTACCACATGAACCATAGATATAAATAACACAATAGAACAAAAAATAAGAATAAAAAATATCTATTTCAAGGTTTTAACATCAGTTATTTATACAATCAATATTAAAATCCTTTCATTTTAAATTTTAACATTTTCCTTTATTTTAACATATATTAAAACTCATTTTGAAATTTATTTAACATCAATTTATTTATAAATAACATTAAAAAAATTTATTAAAATTATTTATAAAAAACATTATTAAAATACCTACACATTAAGGTTTTTTACAATTGTTAATCATATAATAGATATTAAAAGTTAATTTTTTCATCCCATCATAGCATTGTTTCAATTTTTCATAGTGCACTTTCAATTTTTAAAATCTCACCTAAAATTTATTATATCACAGTAAAACATTTTCACATACCCTATATAGCTTTTAATTTTACCTCTTTCCACTTTCCCACTTTAATCCTCTATGATCCACATTTTTATTCCATCGCTTCTTTATTCAATGATTTCACAACGGTATTTATTATTATGATCTCATTATTTATATTTTTCATTATATTTTTTTCATATGTATACTTTATGATAATTTTTTTATGATGAATAATTCTTTATCCACTAATGTTGAGAAGATAAATAATTTTCATGATATTTACTGAAAAAAAAATTTTAATTTTTTATCAACCACAAATTAAGATTCCAACTCTTTTCTTTCTTAAAAATTAAATATCAATAATCATTATTTAGTCTCAAATTAAATCACAAGAATAAAGAAAATTAATACAAATCTTAAAGTTTAATTTTCATTTTCTCATTTTGTTTCTGTGGTTTTCTTATATTTTCTTCCAAGTGAGTAGTTTGCATCAAAATACTTTTAAAAAATATAACACTTTCATTATCATTTATTTTGATAACTAACATCAAAAATCCTAAAATTCATGATTTTGACATCATTTTTCAAAATACTCAATGTTAAAAGTGTAACACCCCAAGATTTCATAGTACATTATTTCTTCAAAGTAATTCAAAACTTGCACTACACGCAACACCGAGTTTTAGTGCACCATGACTTACCAAACTAGTCGTTCAAAAGAGGTTATGAATAGTATTAACTGAATTTTGAACTTTATATAATCCTTATAATTTTATAATTCATATTATTAGTTTCTTAGAGATAATTTAAGAACAAATACATTTTTTAGATAAAAGAAGTATTTTTCAAAAAATGAAATTTTACCACCTTTTAATGGAGAAGCCTTTTTCAATACAATATTTGAAACTTATATATATTAAATTTGACAAAATAAACTTCTTCTTTAGAATCAGGATTTAAGAATTTAGTTTCAATAAATTTTGTTGTTTTTCTGATAACTTTCATATTTGGGTGAATAGTGAAAAATACTATATTTTAACTGAAAACAACTTTTTTAATCAAAATAATTTATAGGGTTAATTTATACATTTTAATAGTTTAGAAGTATAAATAGATTATATTTTTACCATTTAATCCAATGATAGTCATTGTAAGTAATTTCACTTTGAAATCGGACATAAACAAGTGTCAAACTTTTGATAGTTATTATTTCTTAAAAATACGCATTTTGGTTTTGACGGCGGGAATTAATTTTAAATTAATAAATGCAACTTATGTGCTTTTAATTTGGTAAAATAGACTTCATTATTGAATTTGGAATATCAAAATTAGCTTCTGGTAAATGTTTGGTATTTTTCTGAAAACTTTTAATTTTTAATGAATAGTGAAAACACTGAGTTATAGTTTAAAATCAAATTTTTATTTAAATAATTATTTATTTTATTTAAATTTATTTTTGGTCAAAATAGATACATAATACCTATATAAGTTCAATTTAATTCATTAGATTCGGTTTATAATAATTTTAGATATATAAAAATTTTATTGAACTTTTCACCGTCTTTTACACACCTCTAGGGAGAATTTGTAAATTCACATAAAACATAATTTTACCGCTTCTGTGAGTTGAATTTCAAAAATCTGATAGAAAAGGTTAATATCAAGGAGTAAAACGTGGTTCAATAAGATAAATTTAATTTTTGGTGAATAGTAACTTTTTACTTTTATTTACCACTGTTAAAAGTAAATAGGGTAATTAGGGGTAAAAATGATATTATTATTACCCTAACACATGTCCTAATTCTATTGGATAAGTGTAATTCGACAAAAAAACCTTAGGAATAAAATATGACCCTTTAGGTCCACTTGGATTAGATTAGGACATTTATTATTATTTAATTTAAAGAAGAGTTAAAAGTGTTAAATTCGAAGATTATTAACTAAACCATTTTTAATATAGGGTTATACAAAAGTTAAATTCGACTATAAATATTCATTAGAAAGATAAAAATATTTCCAACTTCATGGTATTTTATTTATAATTTTTAGACATTAAATAATTAATTTTTTTGATGACACAATGATGATGCAGTAATTACCTTATTAATGAATGAATCAAATAAAAGGTATTATAAATATTAAAATAAACAAAATTTAGAAGTTTTTATGACATCCACAAATTTTCTAGGTGAATATGAAATGTTAGAGTTGATTCAATGTATCTTTTTAGAAGTAATCAAGTTGTGATTACTTTCAAAAAAACAAAATACCAAATAGTGTCAAAATTGACATAAATTAATATTTAAAACAAATACTATATTATTGGTTGATATAATATTCCTAAAAATGTAAGGTTGGGAAAAAGGTCTTAAATAATATTATATATGTCATTAATGAGCCACTTTTGGTTCTCTTGGAAGTTTAGAGTTAATTTATTAACCATATATAGTAAGAATACAAGAAGACACAGTAAAAGTTAAACTGTTTAACTAAGAGTTAAATCTAAATGATAAGGTTAAAATGGTAACCTAAACTTGTCTAAAACCTATTGGTTGAGGTTATTACGACCCATAACCACCTAATTATACAAATAAATTCATTTAGAACCATTATAAACCAAATATGATTGTATAATAAATTAATACTTTAATCTTTTCCTAAAGTGACCATCACCCCTCTTATAAAAGGGCATTTCCCCTTCACTCAAAATCCCACATCCAAAGCCATTTGGCTCAGCCACCCCTGACCAAATATCCTTCCAAAATCCCTCAATTCAACCTATATTCCATAGTTTGATCATAAATCCAACCTAAGAATCCCTTTTGATCAAATCAAAAGGAAGAACCCGAAGAAGAGGTAATGATTTCACCACCCTCTTTCAAGTTCCTTTCTTCTTCCACTTCTTCTTTATTTATTATTTCCATTCTAAAATAATAAATCTAGTATCTTATATATACTGTGATGTTATTATAATTATTTCACAACTATATTCATTATTCTATCCATCTTGTGAATGATAATGTCACCATGCGTGCGTACATATGGCTTACCGTCTCCACATCATGGTGTAATTTGTTATTCAACACTATGTTATTTGGATGGATATAATGATGTGTAATATGTATATAAATAATGAAAATAACAAGATAATGTCTCTGTAAAATTAATATAAAATCCAATTCTACACCTTTAAGGAAATTATATTGTCGCTCGTGCGTACGTACGGATTACCGTCTCCACGACGCGATGAGATTCATTTCCACATTCACCATTCATCGACGATTATAAAAATATATATTACTAATATGTTTGTAATATATGACATAATAATGATACTGTATATATATATATAGTTATATATATGTGTTCTTATATATGTTTTATTCACTTAGTTTCATTCAATACGTTATGAAAACAGAAACAGTGTTTATGCGTACGTACGGATTACCATCTACATAAACGGTGTTTTCCATTTCATATATATGTCTATTATAAATATTTATATTCTAAATATATATTATATATAAATCTTGTATTATATTCTGGAAGTATTTAAATCCTTATCTAAGTGATACAATCAAGATTAACGAGTTAAAACACGTACGATAAAGAAAGTGATTATTACCAAAAATATTAATTTAACATGGAAATTATTATTAAATGGGTAATATAAAGTAATAAATGAATACCTTATGATATCATAAATATTAATATGGTTATGGTGTAATTTAATAACATACAAAGGTCTTCATACAGGAGGTTAAACGTACCCTCAACTAAAGGAAGGTGCAAGGTAAGGGGTTTTCATCTCACTCCTTATTCCCGTGAGATTCATGTCATATTGCCACTATTACCTTTTGTGTGGTGTATGTATTGCCCATAATTGTATTCTTTTTGTAATAAAATTTAATTTATTGTATTTACATATTCATTGTATGACACCTCTTTCATGGGGTGTATGTTTTGTAAGTTACCAAATTGGTAAGGGTTAATTTCACAATCTCTTTATTATCCGAGGTTGTTTTTACATAAGTATCTAATGGGACATATTTATTATCCATGTACATGTTTCATGAAAGAGTTTCTAAAGGGATTAATTTAAGGAACTTTTTTACCAAAAAATTATTTCAAATGTTTTAAATATTTATTCTTATAAATCTTTCTCATCAATGTCCATGTCTTCAAAATGGTTTTTAAGGATTTATTTATATGGACATGAATGTTTTTAAAATCTTAATTCCTTTAAAAAGTTTCAAGGTGGTATGGGACACTTTGATTCAAAAATTTATTTAAATGTATTCCTTTATAAATTGTTTAACTTTTAAATGTTTTCATGAAAAATGAATATTTATCTCAAAGAGTTTTATAAATCATTTTCATCTATGTCAAAATCCTTTGATGGATTTAAAACTTGTTTGAAGATGATTTATTATGATACAAATCTTCCATATTGTATTGAAGGTTTTGTGATATGTTTGACTATGGATGTGTTATTTTTATACCATTCATGGTTTAGGGATAAAGTAGTGACATATCATATGCTAGTTTTAATATTAATGTCTATGTTATGTTTAAACCTTTTCATATGAGGAATGCATTGGACTTAGTAAGGGATGAGTGGAGCCCACTATAGCTCCTCGATGCATCAGTAGGTCTCATGAGACAAACTAGTGTCTTGGCACAAGGCCTTGACAAAATCTTATTTGTAGTCTTGGCACAAGGCCTTGACTATGTGGTTATAGTAGTCCGGCATTATGCATTCCATCAATATGAAAGTGGTTAGTGATATTGAATGTGATTATTCGACTAGTAGAATATCCATGTGAATAAGTAAATTGAATTACTTCATTTTATTTTTTTCTATATTATGCTGAATTTCATGTTTAAAAGGCTTTTGTTTTAGTTATACATTGCCTTAAATGTTTATGCTTATTTATGAAAGTTTCTGCTGTATTGTTATCCTTACTGAGAATCTAAGCTCACCCCTTTCTATGTTTTATTTTTCCCAGGAATCCAAGAAGTGTATTGTGATTGATATGCAAGGTTAATACAAGTGAATACTGGTGTTCATAAAGGATTATTTATATTGTTTTGTATGTTATAAAGTGTAATGTAACATTCATGTATGTAATCTATTTTCCAAGACTACTAAACCGATCAGTTCTTCAGGATTTGATTCCTTATAATTAGGCCAATGTATTAAAATAATGCACCGACTTTGGGTAACTGGGGTCGGGGAATTACAGTTAGTATCAGAGGAAGTTTAGCAATAAACTTGGAAGCTAGATTTAGATAAACTCTAATTAGAGCACATAGACCTAAGATAGACTTTGAGGATTAGTATAGAAGAAATTCCTAGAATTTTGGTAATGTTGAGATTTTGTGAGTTTTCCAAGAAAATACATCCTTGTCTGGATACGAGCAGGTAGAGGCGGCTCTAGAATAGATGTACCTTGTGGTAAAACCCGAAAACACCGCTTTGAGCTAGACTCGAACGAGAACTGGTGCACGACAATGGGTCTTGCTGCACTCTTGGTTATGACACTCTCGAGGGATATGCTTTGGATAATTCTCATTTTCTTTACAAATCATTATAAAGGGTTTATGAGTATATACTTCCTCAATGAAAACATCTTTATGATTATGGATTATATTCATAAACCGTTCAATTTACGTTAGGTATTTTACAAGTTTGGAATTATTTCAATTCATAAACTGACCTAGTTTATGCTATTGTATATAAATGGCACCCAGTAGAAGGAATGTGAACTCCAGCAATACGTATGATCCAAAGAGTAAGAAGGATCATATCTTTCACGGTATTAAGCCAACATTTAGAAGAGAAATAGTCTCCCATGTATTCTCAACATATGAAGAAATAGTATCAGGTGTTAATAAGATGAGTAAAGAATTATCTGAGACCTATGTCTTTGAAGGGAAGCAAGATAAGAAAATGGTGGAAGAGAGAAAGATGGATAAAGGGAAGAGGGAAAAGAATAATTTTACCATATGTGATAACTGTTGGAAGAAACACCCTGGAACTTTCCTGAAGGGAATGGGAGTTCGTTATAAGTGTGGAGAAAAAGGAAACCATGAATGTGACTGCAAGGGCAAGAAAAATATTTCAAATGTACAATGCTTCATCTGAAAGGATTTGGGACACTATGCGAACCAATGTCCAAATCATCAGAGTATGCCCCAAATGATGCTATTAGATAATAATCAAGTTATGATACTACTACAGATGAGGAGGAATGATTAGAGTTCATATGTTGTTATTGTAAAGACCTGAAAAATTCAATGAAATTTTTTTTCTTAATTTTCTTTGGATTTTTACAAGAATGCAGTTTCTGACGGCACCTGATTCCGAGGCCCGGTGTGCCCGGAATCATTTTCTGAAGTTTGGCTCGGGTACGTTCAGTGAACGGACGAGCGGGTTTTTTCTAACTTTTAAACCGGTGCTCGGAATCAAATTCTGAGGGCACTGATGGAATCGAAGTGCCAGTATTTTCTTAGAAACGCTTCTTCCGGAGTTGCGTTTTCTCGGGTGTGGTTTTTAATTTTTGGGCTTAAAGTTAAGAAATAAAATAATTTATATGACAAATTTTATTTTATTTCACTTAAGCCACTTGGAAGCCACTTGAAGCCACTTAATGCTGCTTAAGCTAAGTTGATGCGGATAGGGTGCTATCCAAAAATATCCTACCCTCTAGGTAGGATATTTGTGAGGTGGGGCCCGCACGATCCCCACCGTTTCTTTTCCGCTAAGTAACACACCCGTGAAAACCCGTCATTATGAAAGTCAACTGAAGTGTTTTCTTAATTTCTTAACGCACCAATTAATTGGGCCGTTTTATTCGTTGAATTAATTCTATGAATTAATTTATTTGTTTCTTAACCTCTTTGAAATCTGTTGGCGTAATAATAAAATAAGACCAACGCCGACATCTTGAGGATTACACATTGAGAGGCTTTTGACAGAAATCTTGTGCCTTCACCCTTCTTCGCGAAGAATGCAAAGAACGCGAAGAACTCCGGCCTCCGACGACGAACGCCGAAACCGCGGAAATCGGTGACGCGACGCCGTGTGCCGTGACACCGACGTTTCCTCTTCCGCGACGTTCTTCTGCGATGTTCCTTCATCCGCAACAAAATCTTTGATCATATGCTTGAGGTAAGAGATTTCGGGATTCTTTTAAAACTCCTTTGTGGTTTATAACAACACACGGATTTAATTATTTATAATTAAATATGTTGTTTCTTGGTCCTCGGAGTTCGTCGACGCAATGCCGGATACCGCGACGACGCGACTGTCCCCTCCTTCCGCGAAGATCAATTCCGCGAAGAACGCGCGTACGACGACTTGACGAGGTAGGGGTTTGTTTGTGAAATAACTTTATATTCCCGTGATTGTTTCTTTTAAAGAAAAGAACCCGGATCAAGTTCAATTTTAATTCTATTAAAATTGTGCCTTGCCTTTATTCATGTGTTGAATAATTCTCCCGACTGTTATTATCTAATGCGGAGGGTGCAGGCCAAACGAACACGGCCTGACAACCCTCTGCATTTCTTCATTGTTGTGCGGATTTGGCAGGCGACGACAAAACATGTCGCAGGGACGATCCGTCTTTTCCGCAGTGAAGAACGGGACCTGGGAGGAGCTTCGGCGCAGACGGGAAGGAAAACGGACCACCGGAGCAACTCCGGTGGCCCGCGGAAGCCACCGGCAGCGGCGGCCAGCGGACCCGCGGCCGCGCGGGTCCAGCTCACACGCACGGGACGCGGCTAAATGCCGCGTCCGTTGACTCCAGCGCAGCCCCACGTGGGTCGCGGCTCCTTCTTCCCGCGGGGGCAGCGCCACCCCGCGGCGGCCTCGCTCGGCTGCTCGGCCGAGCCGAGCCGGGCCGCACTGAACCGGGTCTGACCCGGACCCGGGTCGGGTCGACCCTATTCGGGCCGACCCAGGGGGGTTGGGCCGGGTTGGTCCGGGCCCAGACCCCCCCGTCTTCGGACCGTTTTCGGTCTTTGGCTCATAACTTGAGCTACGGGACTCCGAACGACGCGCCGTCAGCGGAAACACGATCCTTGGATCGAGACGGTCGTTTCGGTATATCTAACTCAGGGTTTCGGAATACTTTGGGTTCAGCCGGGTTGGTTCATACACGAAACCAACCGGGCCCTCGGAGCGGAAACACTCATATCTCGAGCTCCGGACGTCCGATTGACGTGCCGTCGACTTTGGTGGATTCCTCTAAGTGAGACGGATCTTTTGGCTCACTCCTCCCGAGGTTTGGACGCAGGTGGAGTACGGTCGGGTTGGTTTTGCCTTAAAAACCAACCGGGCCCCTGAGACGAAAAGGCCAATATCTCTCAGACTGGGCGTCTGATTGACGCGCCGTCTGCGATGTTGAGTTCCTGTTGACGATATGGAACTTTTGGATACATCAACTTCGGACTATGTGTCAGTTGTTGTATCAGCCTCTCGGCTCGTGGAGCGGACCCTCCCGAATGAGCTTGCTGTGTGCGGGAACCCTAGTGCTGGCTGCGACTTTGACGACGACGACTGTGCAGAGATCCTCAGTGGACTGCGACGACGACTGTGCAGAGATCCTCAGTGGACTGCGACGACGACTGTGCAGAGATCCTCAATGGACTGCGACGACTACTACACTCAGTGATCCTACGTGGATCAGTGCTACAGATCCTGTGTGGATCTGATCCTGTGTGGGTTAGCGCTCAGCGGTTCTGTGTGAGCCAGCGCCTACAGGTCCTGTGTGGGCCCGATCCTGTGTGGGTCTTTGCGGGGGTTAGTTACCTATTGATCCTGTGTGGGTCTGATCCTGTGTGCGTCATTGCGGGGGTTAGTACCTATCGATCCTTTGTGGGTCCGACGACTTAGATGGATCAGTGATCATCTTTAGCATCATCCGAAGAAGTATACCTGTGTGAGCTGAATCCTGTGTTACTCTCCTTTGTGGATTGTGTTGAACTATCCTGTGTGGATTTACTGTTTACCTTCCTTTGTGGATTGTGTTGAGCTATCCTATGTGGATTACTTTTTCTCTCCTGTGTGGACTGGGTTGTGCTTGGGCTCGGATGTTGGGGCCAAACGGAAATTGATGACTTAGGTATATGTATGGGCATATACCTAAACAGTGTCGGGTGTTACTTCGTGATTGTATCTTTCCTTTGTGGTTTATCCTTTGTAGATTTCGGGAGACCTTCGGGGGTCTCGGGGTCCCTACTGAGTAGCTTATACTCACCCCTGCACGGGCTATGCCCGCACTTCGTTGTGTTGGTTGCAGATGACGGACAGCGCTGATCGTGGTCGAGGTTTGCGGAGCAGGACGGTACCTAGAGGTGGACCACTGGGCGGGGTGTACTCGGAGCGGACGACGGGACCGAGGAGCTGTGGAGGCTATCTGTACCCACCCTTCAGGTGGGACTTCCAGAGGATGGCTCGATGCTGCAGCTTTTCTTTTCAGTTGTTGTTTTTCCCTTCAGTTGGGCTTGTATTTTCGGCCCCTTTTACTTTCAGCACAGCTTGTTACAGTTTTTACTTAGTGTTTACTCTTTCCGCTTGCTTACTCTGTGGTGGTTGTTTACTTTACAAAGGCAATGTCTTCCCTGTTTATCGGGATTTATGCCTTGGTGCTATTCGCCAGCCCCTGGCCTATGGAAGGCGGGCTTGGGGTAGTCACGGCACGGGCCCCGAGGACGGGTCGTGACAAATTTGTATCAGAGGCGGTCGGTTCTACCGCAGACTCTGATCTTTCTTCTATGTGAAGAAATATTGTTAAGAGTATTTATTGTGGTTATCAGTCCAGGGAGTCCAGTGTTGGTGTGGCGGCCAACGTATCCGTACACCAGGACCCTGACTTCTGATTTCCAACTTAATGCACGAAAACATTGATTGCATGTGTGTTTCAAGTTTTCGTTGTGATTACTTGTGTCAGCTCACCAGGTATACTGTTCTGACCGTGGCTCACTTGTTTCCTTTTCAGTATGGCCCCACGAAGGCATCCATCTAGGTTTCTGAGAGTAGAGCGCGACGACAGCCCGCCGAGCGACGAGGCCTCGGTGCAGGGCCCTTTGACAGCGGAGGCGCCGCCGGTACCTCTACCCGCCGAGCCCCAGATGCTCCCTGCCACGACCGCTGATGATGCGCGTCGCCTCGGAGCTCGGCACGAGTTCCAGCGCCAGCGACCACCCAGGTTTTGTGGGGAGACAGACCCCCAGACAGCCGAGTACTAGCTGGAGGCGGTCGTTCGAGTTTTCAGGCTAGTGAGGACACCAGCAGACCTCATGGTGATCCTCGCGGCGAGCCTACTGCACGGAGCAGCGGGCCGATGGTGGAGCTTGATGCTCCAGGTGCACGACGAGGCATATCCTCTCTGGACAGACTTTGAGAGCCTCTTCTGCTCAGAGTTCGTCCCAGCCACCCTCCATGCGGTGTGCATCCAGGAGCTCCTTCAGCTGCAGCAAGGCAGCTTTACGGTCGCTCAGTACGTGGCGAGATTTAACGATCTCTCGCGCTACTCGACAGATATGGTACAGGACCCCTTCTTCCGGGCCCGGACCTTCGAGCAGGGATTGAGACACAAGATCAGGGCATCGCTGATCTCCCTCAGCATTCCGACCCAGGTAGGAGTGCTGGAGCGATCCCTTCTGATCGAGAGCTTCCTGGATGAGTCCACAGCGAGACCTACCGCAGGGCAGCAGGTAGCAGAGTCTTCAGCAGCAGGTAGCCGACGGATGACTCATGGGTCCAGGTAGACCAGACCTTCCGGCAGACGACCTCAGGACACTGGCTCAGCAGTACGGGGCACACAGCACGGAGCCAGTCTTTCGAGAGCCAGGCAGTGCTACGCATGCGGCGGGCAGGGCCACATGGCTCGTTACTGCCTGACCCGTCGTGCCGAGGAGCAGCAGATGGTGGAGGGGCCACCCAGGCAGAGGCATAGGGTCGACCGTGGAGGTCCGCAGGGAGGAGGCGGACGAGGCAGGGGAGCTGGCCGAGCAGCAGGTGGTGGGAGACGCTTTGAGGCTCTGCCACCACCACCACCAGGAGTTCCACCTCGACCACAGGGAACTGGCGGGCAGAGACAGGCACAGCTCCAGGCAGCGGAGGCCTACGACCACGGCGCGCCCGAGATGATTCTAGGTACGATCTGTGTCTATTCCACCCTTTCTGCAGTTCTTATAGACACAGGAGTGAGTCACTCTTTCAGATCCACTGCCCTTGTTCGGAGCTCGGAGATTCCGACAGAGCCATTGGCTCGATCCTTACGGCTAGAGACTCCTACAGGAGCGGACTCGAAGATTACGCGCTGGTGCCGGCAGTGTGAGCTTACTCTAGGAGACGAGAGCTTCGGCTGGAATCTTCTTGTAGCGAAGTTGAGGCCTTACGACGTCATCTTGGGCATGGATTGGTTATCTACAGTCAATGCTCAGATTGACTGTATTAGGCTCAAGGTGCGATGTGTGCGCACCGACGGGAGCATGTTCACCTTCACCGGCGAGAAGGGATCCTTTGTAGCACAGGAGGGACTCTCGCATAGGAGGGGACAGCCCATCACCCATCAATTGGCTAGTCTCATCCTAGGAGTTGTTGACGTGCGGAGTCCTAGTTTTCCTGCAGTGGTGGATCAGTACGCGGACGTCTTTCCCAACGACGTTCCAGGACTACCTCCTCGTAGAGAGGTAGACTTTTACATTGACCTATACCCCGGGATAGCCCTGATTTCCACTCCAGCGTATCGGATGGCCCCCGATGAGCTTCGAGAGCTGCAGGTACAGTTGGAGGACTTGCAGGGCAAGGGGTTCATCCGACCCAGTGTTTCACACTGGGTTTCCCCGATATTGTTCGCCAAGAAGGCGGACGAGAGCTTGTGACTGTGTGTCGAATACAGTCGCTTGAACCAGGTGACAGTGAGGAACAAGTATCTGCTACCAAGGATTGATGACCTCTTCGATCAGCTCAAGGGAGCACGGTGGTTCTCGAAGATAGACCACAGGTCAGGCTATCATCAGCTCAGAGTTCGAGACGAGGACATGCAGAAGACGGCCTTCAGGTGTCGGTATGGCCACTATGAGTTCTTGGTTATGTCATTCGGTGTAACCAATGCTCCAGCAGTGTTCATGACCCTCATGAACAGGATCTTCCAGCCATACCTCGATCGATTTTTTGTGGTATTCATCGACGACATTTTGGTGTACTCGACCACGGAGGAGGAGCACGCCTACCACTTGCGGGTTTTACTAGACACACTCCGAGAGCACCAGCTTTATGGAAAGCTCTCGAAGTGCCAGTTCTAGTTACGTGAGGTCCACTTCTTGGGGTACATCATTTCTGAGGCGGGAGTTGCAGTGGATCCCACGAAGATCGAGGCAGTGCTAGCTTGGGAGCCACCCAGGAGCGTGACGGAGTTGTGGAGCTTCTTGGGTCTAGCCGGATACTATCGGAGATTTGTGCCGGACTTCTCCAGAGTTGCGGCGGCACTCTCAGCTTTGACGAAGAAGGGGAAACCCTTTGTGTGGTCAGACAGATGTCAACAGAGCTTCCAGAAGATGAGACAGAGATTGACCAGCGCACCTATCTTGAGGTTGCCTGAGGAGGGAGTTGGATACGTTACGATGCATCAGGGACCGGACTTGGATGTGTCCTGATGCAGGAGTTAGTCTTGATTGCCTTTGGATCACGTCAGTTGAGGTCGCATGAGTAGAACTACACCACGCATGACCTGGAGTTAGCAGCAGTGGTCTTCGCTCTGAAGACATGGCGGCACTATCTGATGGGCGAGCGCTTTACAGTCTTTTCTGACCACCAGAGTCTCAGGTACATCTTCTCGCAGAAGGACCTAAACCTGAGATAGTGGTGATGGCTCGAGTTCCTCCAGTACTATGACTTTGAGATATTCTATACTCCTGGGAAGGGGAACGTGGTAGCCGATGCTCTCAGCAGGAGGACGGGCATTCAGCTACTTGAGGAGGCGACAGAGCAGCTAGCTACTTTGCAGATATCCTTCGTGGATAGAGATGGATCAGCCTTTCTTCATTCTCTTATAGTCACCCCTCCACTACTACAGTGGGTTAGAGAGGCACAGCGTGGGGACGCTAACTGTGAGACGCGGCGTGCACAGATATCCTCAGGATAGGCACCTGATGGTTTCTCCCTTGGAGCAGAGCACGACGTCCTTTTTCAGAGGACGTACCTTGGTACCAGTTTCTTTACGAGAGGAGGTTCTGAGAGAGTTTCACACTTCTCCTTTGGTAGTACATCCTGGAGTGGCGAAGATGTACCAGGATCTCAAACGACAGCACTGGTGGCCGGGCATGAAGAAGGCTGTGGCAGAGTTCGTTTCTCGATGCCTCACCTGCCAGCAGGTGAAGGCAGAGCATCAGGTACCAGCAGGCTTGGTACAGCCCTTGGAGGTCCCAGAGTGGAAGTGGGACGGGATATCTATGGACTTCGTGACTGGACTTCCATGCACTTCCAGAGGTCACGACTCCATTTGGGTGATTGTTGACCGACTCACCAAGTCGGCACACTTTTTACCCATCCGAGAGCAGGGCTCAGTAGAGAGCTTGGGGCGTCTCTACGTCTAGGAGATTGTAAGGATTCATGGTGTTCCATCATCTATCGTCTCTGATCGAGATGCTCGCTTTACTTCCCGGCTTTGGAAGGGGTTGCAGGAGGCGTTCAGGACGCAGCTACATCTGAGCACCGCCTTTCACCCTCAGACGGATGGTCAGGCGGAGAGGACCATTCAGGCTCTTGAGGACATGCTCCGTGCATGTGTCCTCGACTTTGGTCACAGCTGGGAGGACCACCTACCCTTGGTGGAGTTCGCATACAACAACAGCTACCACTCCACCATCGGGATGGCACCATATGAGGCGTTGTACGGCAGACCTTGCAGATCCCCTTTGTGCTGGACAGACCCTGTGGAGTTAGCACTTGTGGGACCAGAGATGGTCCGGGCCACGACAGAGAAGGTCCAGGTCATCCAGGAGCGGATGAGGACAGCTCAGAGCCGGCAGAAGTCATATGCTGACAGGAGGCGGAGGCCACTAGAGTTCGAGGAGGGCGACCACGTCTTCTTGCGGGTCTCACCTCGATGTGGTTTATGGAGATTTGGCCGAGGCGACAAGTTGTCTCCACGCTTCATCGGACCCTTCCAGGTCCTCAGCAGGATTGGCGTGGTGGCTTATCGCCTGGCTCTACCACCTCAGTTGCACCGGGTGCATGAATTCTTCCACGTATCTCAGCCGAGGAGATACGTGCACGACCCAACTCATATCATTGACTATGGGAAGTTGGACGTTGATGATGGGGCGACTTTTGTGGAGGTCCCAGTGGAGATCTAGGATCGACAGGAGCAGGTCCTACGTGGATGATCGATTCATCTTGTGCGTATCATATGGCAGCATGGGAACCTCCAGGAGAGCACTTGGGAGCGGGAGGCTTAGATGCGTGCTTAGTACCCACTTTTGTTTCCCTAGTTTATGATGTATCTTTACGGGGACGTAAAGTCCTGAGTTGGGAGTGATGTAAAGACCTGAAAAATTCAAGGAAATTTTTTTTCTTAATTTTCTTTGAATTTTTACAAGAACGCAGTTTCTGACGGCACCTGATTCCGAGGCCCGGTGTGCCCGGAATCATTTTCCGAAGTTTGGCTCGGGTACGTTTAGTGAACGGATGAGCGGGTTTTTCTAACTATTAAACCAGTGCTTGGAATCGAATTCCGAGGGCACCGATGGAATCGCAGTGCCGGTATTTGCTTAGAAACTCTTCTTCTGGAGTTGTGTTTGCTTGGGTGTGGTTTTTAATTTTTCGGCTTAAAGTTAAGAAATAAAAAAAATTATACGACAAATTTTATTTTATTTCACTTAAGCCACTTGGAAGCCACTTAAAGCTGATTAAGCTGAGTTGATGCAGATAGGGTGCTATCCCAAAATATCCTACCCTCTTGGTTGTAACGCCCCGACCCCAGCTACCCAGAGTCGGTGCATTACTTCGTAACATTGGCATGATCACAAAAGATCAAGTCTCGAAAGACCGATTAGTTTAGTAGCCTTGGAAACACTAAATACATTCGTAAATGTTACATTACATCATAAAGTGAAAAACTACAATAACAAAGTCTCCATAGTCCACCCTCATATCCTCTTCTCACAATCCCTGCAGGTCATTCATAAAATACTTCTTCACATCCTGGAAAATATTAAAACATTGAAAGGGGTGAGCTCAGATACTCAGTAAGGATAACAATAATGCGGAAGCTTTCATAAATAAACATAAAAATTTAAGGCAATGTATAACTAAAACAAAAGCCTTTTAAACGTGAACATCAACATAATATGGCAAAAGTAAAATGAGATAATGCCATTCACTTCCTCACATGGATATTCTACTGGTCGAATAATCACATGCAATATCAATAACCACTTTCATAATGAGGGAATGTATAATTCCAGACATTCTGAAACATTTTGTCAAGGCCTCGGCCAAGACATCTAAAATGATTAAGGCCTCGGCCAAAACCATAAATCAAATTGGGAAAGGGTCTCGGCCAATTCCACGTCTAGTTGTCTCATGAGACCTACCGATGCATCGAGGAGCTATAGCGGGCTCCACCCGTCACTTATTAAGTCCAATACATTCCTCTTATGAATAGGTTTAAACATATCATAAACCATAACATAATCGTATCACATAAAACATGCATAAAGGAAACATAACATTTACACATTTCAATCACAAGATATCAATACAACATATTGATATAATAAAAACGCTTTCAAAACCATTTTCAATACCAAAATAAAAGAAAGTTAAAACTTTGTATTTATTTTTCATTAAAAAAAGTGATGGCTTGTAGAGGAAGCCGAAACTCAAATAATGGTCATGGCGGCGGAGAAGTCGTTGTTGTCGCATATGTACGGAAAGAAAAACATTCCCTTTTTGTCGTTTAGTAAAACGCTTGGTATAAAAAGATTCCTTTTGAATAAACTTAAAAGTCAAAGGGGTTTATACAGTGTATAAAAGAAAGTTGTGTATAAAACCAAATATGCCTCAATGAAAGGAGATTGAGACGAAGTCCTTAAAAAGATCATTTTTAAAATAAAATAGATCTATTATGTGTATTCACTATAGGTACACATAAAGAAAGTAAAAATACAAAATAGGACATAATAACATCATGACATAATTTGAAAGTAGGAGATTAACCCAAAGAATGGAAGTTGGGTTAAGAAATTCCCTTACCTTGTGTCTGACTTGACTCAACCGTTCTTTAACCTCCTGAATAATAAACTAGAGTTAATATCTACCTTATTAAGAACCATTTTCAATTTCATTATCCTTTTTATATCACTTATTACAATGATATGAACATTATGTAATTATTTAAGTTAATAACGGTCGTTTTGTCGATCTTTGGTACTTGAGTCAACAATAAACTTCTTATAATTACAAGTTGTTTATGTGGTAGAATATCCATTATCTCCAGAATTATATTCATGATTTAGATGTCATATATGTCATATATATCCAGTATATACATTCATTTATAATATTACGTAACATTTAGAGGTAAGAAATGAAATGCACCGTTCATGGAGACGGTAAGCCGTACGTACGCATGAACGCTACTTTCATTTCTATTTCATATTTAATGGAATGAAATCGTAATTATATAAAGGTATAATATAGTTCCAGTATAATATCATATATAATATCATTTACTCAATCCTTTATACATCCCACATATGGCATTAACAATTCACATCACTTTGAGGGGGCGGTAGTCCGCACTTCCTAAAATGAAATTATCGCGTTTTACCCATAATGGAAATCATAAAGTATGCCATAAATGAGAAATACAGAAGCATAAGTAAAAAATAAACATATTATATATCATATATAAAAATAGTGACATCTTAATGGCCACCTTTGAAGGTGTTATATGAGTGTTGAACAATCATCGTTTCGTGAGGCAGAAATTCGCCATCCACAGAAACCGTATGTTCATTAACCATTAGATAGAGGTGTGTGTAAGTGTAGCTCGAATCCTTCTTATAACAGCATACTAGTATATTGAGGATACTGGTTTTGTTACAAAACAAATTAATAAAAAGAGTTTAGGGGGTTGGAGAAGAAAAATAAACCAAAACAACATTAGAGAATACATTACCTCAAAATCGGGTAACTCTTTTTGATTTGAGCCAAAGGCTTCCTTGGGAAGAGTTCTGCCCAAAGTGAGGCTTCTAGGAGTAAGATAGGGATGTTGGGAGAGTATTTTGGCAGATGTTGGCCGAGCCAAATGGCTTGAAGGTGTGAATAAGGTGGGAGAGGTGGGGGCCTTTTATAAGTGGAGAGGAGGGGCTCTTTTGGAAAGATTGAAATGTTACATTATTACACAATGCTTTTCGGATTCTAAAGGTCCCAAACTTATATAATTATAGGATAAGGTGATAAGGGTTCGAAATATCCTCATCCAATTGTCTTTGGACAAGTTTAAGCCTTGAATTTTGCATTATCTTCCCATTTTATTTAAATCGTTAAATAATGAGGTCATCGCTGCATCATCATGATGTCATAAATAATTTAATTTATTTAATGTCTAAAAATTATAAAAAAAATATTATGATGTAGGAAATCTTTTTATCTTTCTAATGAATATTTATAATCAAAATTTGGACTTGTGTAACCCCACTTAAAAACTGTTTTAGTAAAACAACTCATGTTTGTGTCAATTTAATTTTAACATTAAATAAATATATATTAATGTCATTTTCCAACTAAAGTGGCTCCATGGGGTCCCCAAGTTGACCCATGGGTTTTCGTGGTCTTCCATGACTCATCCAATAGGAGTAGGACAAGTGTCATGCTCATCTCATATTATTATAACATTATTTGTACCTTAAACTACACTAATTACCTCTAATCGCGATTAAGAACTTAAAAGTTACTATTCACCAAAAAATTATTTTAATCTCATTGAACCACATTTTACTTCTTAATGACAACCATGTATGTCGGATTTTTGAAAATCAAATCACAGAAGTGGTAATATTTCATTTAAACGAAAAATCAGTTATTTAACTACCACTTAGTGGTTTCACTATTCATCAAAAATTGAAGTTTTTCAGAACAATGCCAAAATTTCACCCTAAGATATAATTGATATTCCGAATTCAAAAATGATGTCTATTTTACAAAATTCCAATCATATAAGTTGCATTAATTAATTTTATAATTAATTCCCGCTGTCACAACAAATAGCGTGTTTTTAAGAAACAATTTATATCAAAAGATTGACAATTGTTTATGTCCAATTTTAATGTTAAATTAATTCTAATGACCACCATTGGATAAAATAGTAAAAATATATTCTAATTATACTTTAAAACCACTAAATAGTATAATTTATTACTATAAATTATTTTGATTAAAAAAGTTGTTTTTAAGTATTTTTCACAATTCATAAAAAATTAGAAGTTCTCAGAAAAATACCAAAAATTAAACATAGGCTAATTTCGATATTACGAATACAAAAATGAAGTCCATTTTGAAATATAAAATTTATATAATTTTAAAACGTGGTTATTACTATTCATAACGGCTACTTTGATTAGTCGTGGTGTTTTAGAACTCGAAGTTGCGTACAATGCAAGCTATTGCATTATTGAAAGAGAGGCGTATCGTGGAAGCTCGGGGTGTTACATTCTCCCCTCCTTCAATAAATTGCGTCCTCGCAATTTGAAATTTTTCTTGGAAAATAAAAGGTTTAAAATAGAAAATACCTTTGAGGAAAACCCACATCGGAAATAAGATTAATAAAATTTAGCCTTAATAAGAGGGAAAGGGAAATGAAAAAGTCACCACCCAATTATGATCTCGATTAGGAGAACATTGGTGGCAATTAGAGACATATAATTGGAGGGAAAACGTAAATATTTGTAGGGAGTGATTGAGTTCATCAATCATAATCAACTGTCAAATTGAGGGCCTCAAAGCCTTCAATCTATGTTGATTTAAAATATCATCAGTTCAACAAGACATAAGGTATTAGGATCACACATTTTTTGTTTTAATATCCCTTTACTAAAGTTTAAGAATTAATTTATTCATTGAATAAGAGATAGGTATATATATATTTATTCTTGACAATTAGAGTTTCAACCTTCAACTCATCTTTCACTCAAAAAGATAATAGAACTCAAAAATATTATACTTATCCTAATTGTATAAGGTTCCAAATGTTAACACATGCCATTTAGATTAGTAAAATTATTTTGTAATAACTAGGGACTTCCTGTAGGCTAGTGGTAGGAAATAAAGGCCTGTCGCACTATGATTGTGGGTTCGATTCCTGCAGCTTTGTCCGACGCGATGGGTTATTCCCCACCCTGCAGGTTGTCCTTTTCCTAAAACTATAGTATCATAATATTCCAAAAATAATCTTCAGAAATGCTTTAACCTTAAACAATAATATCCATGGTTCAACTTAATCCATTCCAACCTTAATAGTTATCCAAAATACCTTCGTCCAGACTTTCTCTAAAGGGTCATTAAATTCCAAAATCAATTGTAACCTCAGATTCCCCAAACAAAGTAAAGTTTCTCTTATTGTCACATACTAAAAATATGATTACCTTCATCATATTAAATCCTTAATGAAAACAACATGTACTGCAGTACAATCTTTATATATCACATTATTCTTATAAGCATAATCTAGTTCTTGAGTCCAAAAACACAAATACAATAATTATTCCGCTTCAATTGTAGTCACAGCATAAGATTAGCCTTAATCCCTTGGCCTTTTCTGAGGTAAGTTTACTTGACGCTTAGGACATTTATTTTCATAATGACCCATTTCTCTACAATTGTAGCATTCAACTTTGACAGCCTCTTTCTTTCCCTTGCAATCACGAGCCTGGTGACCCTTTTCTCCACATTTATAACAAACTCCCATTCCTTTTAGGCACGTACCAGGGTGATTCTTCCCACAATTATCACATAATGGAAAATCCTTCTTTCCCTTTTTCCCTTTATCTGTCTCTTGTTCCACCGTTCTCTTCTTCTCTTGCTTTACTTTGTTGTCATAAGACTTAGAGAATTCCTTTTCTGTCTTGATAGCACACGAGACAATATCTTCGTATGATGAGAAGGATTGTGATACTAAAGCTCGACGGAGAAATGGTTTTAACCCATCAAAGAAACGATCAATCTTACTTCTTGGGTTACGTATATAATCGGAAGCATGCCTCGCTAACCTTGTAAAGTTAGCCTCATACTTTGCGACATTCTCATCCTCCTTCTGCCTCAGACTCAGAAATTGCCTTTCCATATCTGCTCGATGGTCACGAGGAAAGTATTTTTCTAAGAAAAGCTCTTTAAACTCCCTCCATTCCATATTCGATACGTCATCATCTTCCTTTGTGTTTTGAATCAGTGACCACCACTGATCGGCATCTCCAGTGAGGCGGTAAACTGCCATGACAACCTTCTCCCTTTCACTACTCCCCAAGGCATGAAATATTTTCTCTAAGGAATTTATCCATTGCTCAGCTACTATAGGATTTGAACTCCCATTTAAGGTTGGTGGTTGTTGCCTCATGAATCGATCTAACATTGATCCTCCACGCTGTGGATCAGGGTGCTCCATACGGGTAAGGTTATTATTCATAACCTGAGTAAGTTGTCCTAGTATGGTGATTAGCGGATCGGCACCAGTTGCATCACCAGCCCCACTATAATTATCTTGAGCAGGAGGGCAATCCCTACATGGAGTGCGTGCATTGATACGGTTTTCATTTCTTCCACTAGGCGCCATTTCTAAACAATTGCGTAAACTAGATCAGTTTATGAATCAAAATACATAATCCCATACTTATAAAACACTTAACATAAATTGAACTATTTATGGATATAATCCATAATCATAAAAATGTTTTCTTTGAGGAAGTATATACTCATAAACCCTTCATAATGATTTGTAAATAAAATGAGAGTTATCCTAAGCATATCCCCCGGGAGTGTCGTAACCAAGAGTGCAGCAAGGCCCGTTGTCGTGCACCAGTTCCCGTTCGAGTCTAGCTCAAAGCGGTGTTTTCGGGTTTTACCCCTAGGTACATCTGTTCCAGAGCCGCCTCTACCTGCTCGTATCCAGACAGGGATGTATTGCTCGGAAAACTCATAACATCTCTATAATACCAAAATTCTAGGAAGTTCTTCTATAATAATCCTCAAAGTCTATCTTCGGGCTATGTGCTCTAATCAGAGTTTATCTAAATCTAGCTTCCAAGGTTAGTACTAAACTGCCTCTGATACAAACTGTAACGCCCCGACCCCAGCTACCCAGAGTCGGTGCATTACTTCGTAACATTGGCATGATCACAAAAGATCAAGTCTCGAAAGACCGATTAGTTTAGTATCCTTGGAAACACTAGATACATTCGTAAATGTTACATTACATCATAAAGTGAAAAACTACAATAACAAAGTCTCCATAGTCCACCCTCATATCCTCTTCTCACAATCCCTGCAGGTCATTCATAAAATACTTCTTCACATCCTGTAAAATATTAAAACATTGAAAGGGGTGAGCTCAGATACTCAGTAAGGATAACAATAATGCGGAAGCTTTCATAAATAAACATAAAAATTTAAGGCAATGTATAACTAAAACAAAAGCCTTTTAAACGTGAACATCAACATAATATGGCAAAAGTAAAATAAGATAATGCCATTCACTTCCTCACATGGATATTCTACTGGTCGAATAATCACATGCAATATCAATAACCACTTTCATAATGAGGGAATGTATAATGCCAGACATTCTCAAACATTTTGTCAAGGCCTCGGCCAAGACATCTAGAATGATTAAGGCCTCGGCCAAAACCATAAATCAAATTGGGAAAGGGCCTCGGCCAATTCCACGTCTATTTGTCTCATGAGACCTACCGATGCATCGAGGAGCTATAGCGGGCTCCACCCGTCACTTATTAAGTCCAATACATTCCTCTTATGAATAGGTTTAAACATATCATAAACCATAACATAATCGTATCACATAAAACATGCATAAAGGAAACATAACATTTCCACATTTTAATCACAAGATATCAATACAACATATTGATATAATAAAAACGCTTTCAAAACCATTTTCAATACCAAAATAAAATAAAGTTAAAACTTTGTATTTATTTTTCATTAAAAAAAGTGATGGCTTGTAGAGGAAGCCGAAACTCAAATAATGGTCATGGCGGCGGAGAAGTCGTTGTCGCCGCATATGTACGGAAAGAAAAACATTCCCTTTTTGTCGTTTAGTAAAACGCTTGGTATAAAAAGATTCCTTTTGAATAAACTTAAAAGTCAAAGGGGTTTATACACTGTATAAAAGAAAGTTGTGTATAAAACCAAATATGCCTCAATGAAAGGAGATTGAGACGAAGTCCTTAAAAAGATCATTTTTAAAATAAAATAGATCTATTATGTGTATTCACTATAGGTACACATAAAGAAAGTAAAAATACAAAATAGGACATAATAACATCATGACATAATTTGAAAGTAGGAGATTAACCCAAAGAATGGAAGTTGGGTTAAGAAATTCCATTACCTTGTGTCTGACTTGACTCAACCGTTCTTTAACCTCCTGAATAATAAACTAGAGTTAATATCTACCTTATTAAGAACCATTTTCAATTTCATTATCCTTTTTATATCACTTATTACAATGATATGAACATTATGTAATTATTTAAGTTAATAACGGTCGTTTTGTCGATCTTTGGTACTTGAGTCAACAATAAACTTCTTATAATTACAAGTTGTTTATGTGGTAGAATATCCATTATCTCCAGAATTATATTCATGATTTAGATGTCATATATGTCATATATATCCAGTATATACATTCATTTATAATATTACGTAACATTTAGAGGTAAGAAATGAAATGCACCGTTCATGGAGACGGTAAGCCGTACGTACGCATGAACGCTACTTTCATTTCTATTTCATATTTAATGGAATGAAATCATAATTATATAAAGGTATAATATAGTTCCAGTATAATATCATATATAATATCATTTACTCCATCCTTTATACATCCCACATATGGCATTAACGATTCACATCACTTTGAGGGGGCGGTAGTCCGCACTTCCTAAAATGAAATTATCGCGTTTTACCCATAATGGAAATCATAAAGTATGCCATAAATGAGAAATACAGAAGCATAAGTAAAACATAAACATATTATATATCATATATAAAAATAGTGACATCTTAATGGCCACCTTTGAAGGTGTTATATGAGTGTTGAACAATCATCGTTTCGTGAGGCAGAAATTCGCCATCCACAGAAACCGTATGTTCATTAACCATTAGATGTAGGTGTGTGTAATTGTAGCTCGAATCCTTCTTATAACAACATAATATTATATTTAGTATACTGGTGTTGTTACAAAAGAAATGAATAAAAAGAGTTTAGGGGTTTGGAGAAGAAAAATAAACCAAAACAACATTAGAGAAGACATTACCTCAAAATCGGGTAACTCTTTTTTATTTGAGCCAAAGGCTTCCTTGGGAAGAGTTCTGCCAAAATTGAGGCTTCTAGGAGTAATAGAGGGATATTGGGAGAGTATTTGGGCAGAGGTTGGCCGAGCCAAATGGCTTGAAGGTGTGAATAAGGTGGGAGAGGTGGGGGCCTTTTATAAGTGGAGAGGAGGGGCTCTTTTGGAAAGATTGAAATGTTACATTACTACACAATTCTTTTCGGATTCTAAAGGTACCAAACTTATATAATTCGAGTATAAGGTGATAAGGGTTCGAAATCTCTTCATCCAATTGGCTTTGGACAAGTGTAAGCCTTGGATTTTGCATTATCTTCCCATTTTATTTAAATCGTTAAATAATGAGGTCATCGTTGCATCATCATGATGTCATAAATAATTTAATTTATCTAATATCTAAAAATTATAAAAAAAATATTATGATGTAGGAAATCTTTTTATCTTTCTAATGAATATTTATAATCAAAATTTGGACTTGTGTAACCCTACTTAAAAACTGTTTTAGTAAAACAACTCATGTTTGTGTCAATTTAATTTTAACATTAAATAAATATATATTAATGTCATTTTCCAACTAAAGTGGCTCCATGGGGTCCCCAAGTTGACCCATGGGTTTTCTTGGTCGGCCATGACTCATCCAATAGGAGTAGGACAAGTTTCATGCTCATCTCATATTATTATAACATTATTTGTACCTTAAACTACACTAATTACCTCTAATCGCGATTAAGAACTTAAAAGTTACTATTCACCAAAAAATTATTTTACTCTCATTGAACCACATTTTACTTCTTAATGACAACCATGTATGTCGGATTTTTTAAAATCAAATCACAGAAGTGGTAATATTTCATTTAAACGAAAAATCAGTTATTTAACTACCACTTAGTGGTTTCACTATTCATCAAAAATTGAAGTTTTTCAGAACAATGCCAAAATTTCACCCTAAGTTATAATTGATATTCCGAATTCAAAAATGATGTCTATTTAACAACATTCCAATCATATAAGTTGCATTAATTAATTTTATAATTAATTCCCGCTGTCACAACAAATAGCGTGTTTTTAAGAAACAATTTATATCAAAAGATTGACAATTGTTTATGTCCAATTTTAATGTTAAATTAATTCTAATGACCACCATTGGATAAAATAGTAAAAATATATTCTAATTATACTTTAAAACCACTAAATAGTATAATTTATCACTATAAATTATTTTGATTAAAAAAGTTGTTTTTAAGTATTTTTCACAATTCATAAAAAATTAGAAGTTCTCAGAAAAATACCAAAAATTCAACATAGGCTAATTTCGATATTACGAATACAAAAATGAAGTCCATTTTGAAATATAAAATTTCTATAATTTTAAAAAGTGGTTATTACTATTCATAACGGCTACTTTGATTAGTCGTGGTGTTTTAGAACTCGAAGTTGCGTACAATGCAAGCTATTGCATTATTGAAAGAGAGGCGTATCGTGGAAGCTCGGGGTGTTACATTGGTAGGATATTTGTGAGGTGGGGCCCGCACGAGCCCCACCGTTTCTTTTCCACTAAGTAACACACCCGAGAAAACCTGTCATTATGAAAGTCAACTAACACGTTTTCTTAATTTCTTAACGCACCAATTAATTGGGCGGTTTTATTCATTGAATTAATTCTATGAATTAATTTATTCGTTTCTTAACCTGTTTGAAATCCGTTGGCATAATAATAAAATAAGACCAACGCCGACATCTTGAGGATTACACGTTGAGAGTCTTTTGACAGAAATCTTGTGCCTTCACCCTTCTTCGTGAAGAACGCGAAAAACGCGAAGAAAGCGAAGAACGCCAGTCTCCGACGAAGAATGCCGAAACCGTGGAAATCGGCGACGCGACACTGTGTGTCGCGACGCCGACGTTTCCTCTTCCGCGACGTTCTTCTGCGACGTTCCTTCATCCGCAACAAAATCTTCGATCATCTGCTTGAGGTAAGAGATTTTGGGTTTCTTTTAAAACTCCTTTGTGGTTTATAACAACACACGGATTTAATTATTTATAATTAAATCTGTTGTTTCTTGGTCCTCGGAGTTCGTCGAAGCAACGCCGGATACCGCGACGATGCGACGGTCCCCTCCTTCCGCGACGATCAATTCCGCGAATAACGCGTGTACGACGACTTGACGAGGTAGGGGTTTGTTTGTGAAATAACTTTATATTCCCGTGATTGTTTCTTTTAAAGAAAAGAACCCGGATCAAGTTCAATTTTAATTCTATTAAAATTGTGCCTTGCCTTTATTCATGTGTTGAATAATTCTCCCGACTGTTATTATCTAACGCGGAGGGTGCGAGCCAAACGAACACGGCCCGACAACCCTCCGTCGTTCTTCGTTGTTGTGCGGATTTGGAGGGCGATGAAAAAACGTGACGCAAGGACGATCTGTTGTTTCCGCAGTGAAGAACGGGACCCGGGAGGAGCTTCGGCGCAGACGGGAAGGAAAACGGACCACCGGAGCAACTCCGGTGGCCCGTGGAACCCACCGGCGGCGCGGTTCGCCGGCGGCCGGAGGCGGTGGCGCCCCGGCGCGCCGCCGGACAGGGCCGTTGCGGCTAAAGCCGCAGCAGCCAGCGAACCCGGGGCCTTGGGGGTCCGGCTCACACGCACGGGACGCGGCTAAATGCCGCGTCCGTTGACTCCAGTGCGGCCCCACGTGGGTCGCGGCTCCTTCTTCCCGCGGGGGCAGCGCCACCCCGCGGCGGCCTCGATCGGCCGCTCGGCCGGGCCGAGCCGGGCCGGCCCAACCAGCCGTGCCACGCCCTGGCCGGACCGGGCCGCGCCGAACTGGGTCCGACCCAGTTCGGGCTGACCCAGGGGGGTTGGGTCGGGTCGGTCCGGGCCCAGACCCCCCCATGTTCGGACCATTTTTAGTCTTTTGCTCATAACTTGAGCTACGGGCCTCCGAACGACGCGCTGTCAGTGGAAACGCGATCCTTGTATCGAGACGGTCGTTTCGGTATATCGCACTGAGGGTTTCAGAATACTTTGGGTTCGGCCGGGTTGGTTCGTACCCGAAACCAACCGGGCCCTCGGAGCGGAAACGTTCATATCTCGAGCTCCGGACGTCCGATTGACGTGTCGTCAACTTTGGTGGATTCCTCTAAGTGAGGCGGATATTTTGGCTCACTCCGCACGAGGTTTGGACGCAGGTGGAGTACGGTCGGGTTGGTTTTTCCTTAAAAACCAACCGGGCCCCTGGGACGAAAAAGCCAATATCTCTCAAACCGGGCGTCTGATTGACGCGCCGTCTGCGACGTTGAGTTCCTGTTGACGATACGGAACTTTTGGATACATCAAATTCAGACTATGTGTCAATTGATGTATCAGCCTCTCGGCTCGTGGAGCGAACCCTCCCGAACGAGCTTGCTGTGTGCGGGAACCCTAGTGCTGGCTGCGACTTCGACGACGACGACTGTGCAGAGATCCTCAGTGGACTGCGACGACGACTGTGCAGAGATCCTCAGTGGACTACGACGACTACTGCACTCATCGATCCTACGTGGATCAGTGCTACAGATCCTGTGTGGATCCGATCCTGTGTGGGTCAGCGCTCAACGGTTCTGTGTGAGCCAGCACCTATAGGTCCTGTGTGGGCCCGATCCTATGTGGGTCTTTGCGGGGGTTAGTTACCTATTGATCCTGTGTGGGTTCGATCCTGTGTGGGTCATTGCGGGGATTATTACCTATCGATCCTTTGTGGGTCTGATGACTTAGATGGATCAGTGATCATCTTTATCGTCATCCGAAGAAGTATACCTGTGTGAGTTGAATCCTGTGTTACTCTCCTTTGTGGATTGTGTTGAACTATCCTGTGTGGATTTACTGTTTACCTTCCTTTGTGGATTGTGTTGAGCTATCCTATGTGGGTTACTTTTGCTCTCCTGTGTGGACTGGGTTGTGCTTGGGCTCGGATGTTGGGGCCAAACGGAAATTGATGACTTAGGTATATGTATGGGCATATACCTAAACAGTGTCGGGTGTTACTTCGTGATTGTATCTTTCCTTTGTGGTTTATCCTTTTTGGATTTCGGGAGACCTTCGGGGGTCTTGGGGTCCCTACTGAGTAGCTTATACTCACCCCTGCACGGGCTATGCCCGCACTTCGTTGTGTTGGTTGCAGACGACGGACAGCGCTGATCGTGGTTGAGGTTTGTGGAGCGGGACGATACCTGGAGGTGGACCACTGGGCAGGGTGTACTCGGAGCGGACGACGGGACCGAGGAGCTGTGGAGGCTATCTGTACCCACCCTTCAGGTGGGACTTCCAGAGGACAGCTCGACGCTGCGGATTTTCTTTTCAGTTGCTATTTTTCCCTTCTGTTGTACTTTATAGTTGGGCTTGTATTTCCGGCCCCTCTTACTTTCAGCACAGCTTGTTACAGTTTTTACTTAGTGTTGACTCTTTCCGCTTGCTTACTCTGTGGTGGTTGTTTACTTTACAAAGGAAATGCCTTCCCTGTTTATCGGGATTTACGCCTTGGTGCTAGTCGCCAGCCCCTGGCCTATGGAAGGCGGGCTTGGGGTAGTCACGGCACGGGCCTCGAGGACGGGTCGTGACAGTTATTAGAGAATTATGTCATTTTAGTGTTGTATCAACAATGTACTGGTTATAATAATTATGGAGTATATAAGAATTGTACTGTATTCCTATTTCATTAAGTAATTGAGATTGTGTGGAACCAGGAAAAGTGACTCAATAGGAGGTTAAATTTTTGGAAAATATATGGTTAAGAGAAAGATAAACCATAATATGGTTCTGATAGCGAGGTAGTTAATTTGGAATAATACTTGATTGATTTGGATAAATTATATTGGATATTCTTGACTACCTTGAAACTGATTAATGATTTTTACATTCCATCATTGTTGGAGTTTACAACATTTTTGGATAGAAGGAGTATATCTAGTATTCTATAAGAAATAAGGGATCTTGAATGTAATCAATAAGGTTTTAGGGTAATTCAGGATGTTGCAGTGTTTTAAAAGAATACATGATGAAGGTGATCACATGTTATTACACGGAAAAAAGGATCTTCATTGTGTTTAACTTACTTATAAATTTTGGACTGTCAGTTTGGACAGAAGTATTATGGATAATTATACTTTGAGATTATTTTTGGATTTCCATAAAAGGACAACCCGGAGGTCGGGCGACAACACGTCGCGTCCAGCAAGGCCGCGAGACTTGAACCCACAACCGAAGGACGACAAGGGTGTATCACCTACCACTAGCCCACGTGATGTCCTGGATTGAATAATGTAGTCTTTTTTTTAAAAAAAATCTGGTAGATGAATTATAAATTCATTTTTTTTAAAACCCTATACTAATAGGATAAATAGATTATTATTTTTAAGTTCTATTATCTTTTAGAGTGAAATATGAGTTTTTGGTCGAAATTAGTTAAAGGATGGGACTCTACTTGTCAAGTATATATTTTTCTTCTTCTCTTATTCTATGAAGAAATTAATTCTTATACTTTAGTGAAGGTATCTTAAAATCAAAAATGTTTTATCCTAATACCATATGTTTTGTTGAACCGGTGGTATTTTAAATCATCATAGATTGACGAATTTATGGCCCTCAATTTTACACTTGTTTGTGATTGATGACCTCAATCTCTACCTATAAATATTTACATTTTTCCTCCAATTATATGTCTCTAATTTCCACCAATGTTCTCCTAATTGAGATCATAATTTGGTGGTGACCCTTTCATTTCCCTTTTCCTCTTATTAAGAATAAATTTTATAAACCTAATTTCCGATGTGGGTTTTCCCAAAGGTATTTTCTATTTTCAACCTTTTATTTTTTAAAAATAATTTCAAATTGTGAGGATACAATTTATTGAAGGAGGGAATAATGTAACACCCCAAGATTTCATAGTACATTATTTCTTCAAAGTAATTCAATAACTTACACTACACGCAACACCGAGTTTTAGTGCACCATGACTTACCAAACTAATCGTTCAAAAGCTGTTATGAATAGTATTAACTGAATTTTGAAATTTATATAATCATTATAATTTTAAAATCCATATTATGAGTTTCTTCAACATAATTTAAGAATAAATACATTTTACAGATAAAAGAAGTATTTTTCAAAAATTTCAATTTTACCGCCTTTTAATGGAAAATCCTTTTTAAATCCAATATTTGTAACTTTCAAATATTATATTTGACAAAATAAACTTCTTATTTAGAATCAGGACATAGGATTTTAGTTTCAATAAAGTTTTGTTGTTATTATGATAACTTTCATATTTGGGTGAATTTTGAAAAATACTATATTTTAAATGAAAACAACTTTTTTAATAAAAATAATTTATAGTGTTATTTTATAAATTTCAATAGTTTGGAAGTATAAATAGATTATATTTTTACCATTTAATCCAATTATGGTCATTGTAAGTAATTTCACTTTAAAATTGGACATAAACAACTGTCAAACTTTTGATAGTTATTATTTCTTAAAAATACGCCTTTTGGTTTTGACAGTGGGAATTAATTTTAAATTAATAAATGCAACTTCTATTTTTGAATTTGGTAAAATATACTTCATTATTGAATTCATAATATCAAAATTAACTTAGGGTAATTTTTTTGTATTTTTCTGAAAACTTTTAATTTTTGATGAATAGTGAAAACACTAAGTTATAGTTTAAAACCAAATCATTATTTAAATAATTATTTATTTTATTTAAATTTATTTTAGGTAAAAATAGATACATAATACCTATATAAGTTCAATGTAATTCATTGGAGTATGTTTATAATAATTTTAGATAAATAAAAATTTTATTGAACTTTTCACTGTCTTTTACCCACCTCCTAGGATAATTTGTAAATTCACATAAAACTTAATTTTACCTCTTTTGTGAGTTGAATTTCAAAAATACAAGAGACATGGTTAATATCAATGGGTAAAATTTGATTCAATAAGATAAAAATAATTTTTTGTGAATAGTAACTTTTTACTTTTATTTACCACAGTTAAAAGTAAATAGGGTAATTAAGGGTAAAAATGATATTATTATTACCCTAACAGATGTCCTAATTCTATTGGATAAGTGTAATTCGACCCAAAAAAACCTTAGGAATAAAATATGACCCTTTAGGTCCACTTGGATTAGATTAGGACATTTATTATTATTTAATTTAAAGAAGAGATAAAAGTGTTAAATTCAATATTTATTAACTAAACCATTTTTAATATATGGTTATATATAAGATAAATTCTAATATAAATATTCATTAGAAATAAAGAAATATTTCCTACATCATGGTATTTTATTTATAATTTTTAGACATTAAATAATTACATTTATGTTTGACATAATGATGATGCGGTAATTACCTTTTTAATAAAAGAATCAAATAAATGGTATTATAAATATTAAAATAAATAAACTTTCAAAGTTTTTATGATATCCACGAATTTTTTAGGATACTATGACATGTTAGGTCTTATTAAATGTATCTTATTTGAAGTAATAAAGTTGTGACGACTTTCAAAAAAACAAAATACCAAATAGTGTCAAATTTGACATAAATTAATATTTAAAAGAAATACAATATTATTGGTTGATATAATATTACTAAAAATGTAAGGTTGGGCCAATGGGCTTAAATAATATTATATATGACATTAATGATCCACTTTAGGTTCTCTTGGAAGTTTAGAGTAAGTTTATTAACCATATATAGTAAGAATACAAGAAGACACGGTAAAAGTTAAACTATTTAACTAAAATTTAAATCTAAATGATAAGGTTAAAATGGTAACCTAAACTTTTCAAAAACCTATTGGTTTAGAATATTGAGACCCATAACCACCTAAGGATATAAATAAATTCATTTGTAACCATTATAAATAGAATATTATTGTGTAATAAATTAGTACTTTAATCTTTTCCTAAAGTGACCCTCACCCCTCTTATAAAAAGGCACTTACCCTTCTCTCACAATCCCACCTCCAATGCCATTTGGATCAGTCAACCCCTGACCAAATATCCTCCCAACTTCCCTCAATTCAACCTAGTTTCCTTAGTTTGATCATAAATCCAACCTAAGGAGCCCTTTGAACAAATCAAAAGGAAGAACCTGAAGAAGAGGTAATGATTTCACCACCCTCTTTCAAGTTCCTTTCTTCTTCCACTTCTTCTTTCTTTGTTATTTCCATTATAAAATAATAAATACAGTATATTCTATATACTATGATGTTATTATAAATATTTCACAACTATATTCATTATTTTATCCATCTTGTGAATGATAATGTCACCATGCGTGCGTACGTATGGCTTATCGTCTCCACGCCGTGGTGTAATTTTTTATTCAACACTATGTTATTTGGATGGATATAATGATGAGTAATAAGTATATAAATAATGAAAATAACATGATAATGTCTCTTTAAAATTATTATACCATCCAATTCCACACCATTAAGGAAATTTTATTATCGCTCGTGCGTACGTACGAATTACCGTCTCCACGACGCGATGAGATTCATTTCCACATTCACCATTCATCGATGATTATAAAAATATATATTACTAATATGTTTGTAATATATGAAATAATAATGCTATTGGAGATATATATATATATATATCTGTACTTACATATATTTTATTCACTTAGTTCCGTTCAATACGTTATGAAAACAGGAACAGCGTTTATGCATACATACGGACTACTGTCTCCATAAACGATGTTTTCCATTTCATATATATGTCTACTATACATATTTATATTCTAAATATATATGATATATAAATCATGTTTTATATTTTTGAATTATTTAAATCCTGATCTAAGTGATACATTCAAGAGTAACAAGTTAAAACATGTACGATAAAGAAATCGATTATTCCCCGAAATATTAATTTAACATGGAAATTATTATTAAATGGGTAGTATAAAGTCATAAATGAATAATGTATGATATCATAAATATTAATATGGTTATGGTATATTTTAATAATAGACTACGGTCTTCATACAGGAGGTCAAATGTACCCTCAACTAAAGGAAAGTGCAAGGTAAGGGGTTTTCATCTCATTCCTTATTCCCATGAGATTTGTGCCATATTGCCACTATTATCTTTTGGGTGGTGTATGTACTGACCATAATTGTATTCTTTGTGTAATAAAATTTAAATTATTTGTATTTACATATTCATTGTATGATACCTCTTTCATGAGGTGTATGTTTCGTAAGTTACCAAATTGGTAAGGGTTAATTTTACAATATCTTTATTATCCGAGGTTGTTTTTACGTAAGTATCTAATGGGACATATTTACTATCCATGTCCATGTTTCATGAAAAAGTTTTCAAAGGGATTATTTTAAGGCACTTTTTTACAAAAACATCATTTCAAATGTTTTAAATATTTATTTTTCTAAATTTTTCTCATAAATGTCCATGTCTTCAAAATGGTTTTTAAGGATTTATTTATATGGACATGAATGTTTTTAAAATCTTAATTCCTTTCAAAAGTTTCAAAGTTGTATGGAACACTTTGATTCAAAAATGACTTTAAAGGTATTCCTTTCTAAAGTGTGTGACTTTTAAATGTTTTCATGAAAAAGGGATATTTCTCTCAAAGATTTTTACAAATCATTTTCATATATGTCAACATCCTTTGATGGATTTTAAACTTGTTTGAAGACGATTTATTATGATACAAATCTTCCATATTGTATTGAAGGTTTTGTGATATGTTTAACTATGGATGTGTTATTTTTATACCATTCATGGTTTAGGGATAAAGTATTGACATTTAGTATGCTAGTTTAAATATGAATTTTTATGTTTTGTTTAAACCTTTTCATATGAGGAATGAATTGGACTTAGTAAGAGATGGGTGGAGGCTGCTAAAGCTCCTCGATGCATCGGTAGGTCTCATGAGACAAACTAGGGTCTTGGCATAAGGCCTTGACAAAATCTTATTTGTAGTCTTGGAACAAGGCCTTGACTATGAGGTTATCATAGTCTGGAATTATGCATTCCATCAATATGAAAGTGGTTAGTGATATTTCATGTGATTATTCAACTAGTAGAATATCCATGTGAATAAGTAAATAGAATTACTTCATTTTATTATTTACATGTTATGCTGATGTTCATGTTTAAAAGGCTTTTTCTTTAGTTATACATTGCCTTAAATGTTTATGCTTATTTATGAAAGTTTCTGCTGTATTTTTATCCTTACTGAGAATCTGATCTCACCCCTTTCTATGTTTTATTTTTCCCAGGATTCCAAGAAGTGTATTGTGATTGATATGCAGGGTTAATCCAGGGGAATAATGGCGTTCATAAATGGATTATTTATGTTGTTTTTTATGTTATAAAGTGTAATGTAACATTCATGTATGTAATCTATTTTCCAAGACAGCTAAACTGATCGGTCCTTCGGGACTTGATTCCTTGTAATCATGCCAATGTATTAAAATAATGAACCGACTCTGGGTAACTGGGATCGGGGTGTTACAAAAAGTATCAAAATAATGATTTTAATATCATTTTATACAAATTGATGCTAAATATAACATCTATAATGTTATCTACAATTAAGTTGGAAAAAAGATACGTTGAAACTAAAAAAACTAATGTTAAATGGTATTTTTTTGTGGTGACAGCAATCGATAACACTTGAAATAGAAGAGAACAACCTCAAAAATCCTCTTATTAATCATAATTTCATATTATTTCATTACCACATGCAAAAAAACTATGTTAGTTTCTATATTTCTATACCAATTATTCTTCACCATCTTTAAGTTATTACCTTTTAATAAATATAGTCTAAACATGGTAGCAATAGTAAACAATTATTTCATAGTATAAAATATGAATTTCTCTATAAAAATATTATCTTAAAAGAATCAATATATGGGAAATAACTTGAAATTTCATAAATCACATGTGAATTAATATTTTCCCATTTATTTATTTAGTTCAATTTATCATTTTATTTCGGTTAATTTATACCATCTATACAATGGAAGTAAAAGAATGATTAATCAACATTCACACATAATTAATGAAAGAGAAGTCTCAAATCTGATACATCAAATAAACAAGAAAAATGGTCAGAGATAACGACAAAAAAAACACTAGAGGGGGTGAATTATGTCCTTTTAAGAACATTGAAAAAAACTAAATAATCCATCTTGAAAAATAATAATCCTTTCCTTCTATCTCAAAGTTGAGTAATGAAATAGAAATAAATAATACAAAGAGAATTACATTGTGATGTATAATAATTTATAGAACAAACATCCCCTCATCCACTCCCTAAACATTGTCTCCTAGATCATAGTGATTTTTAATAATCAAGTCCTTTATCTAGAGACCTTGAGAACTGAGTTGAGGTATTTGACCCCTTATAATTAGGATTTTATAGGGCGTTTAAGTTACTTTTTAGGAAACCTTTAAAATGACTAAGTATAATCTTTTGACACATAGGTGAAAGAGATTAAACGAAAAAGGGTTGAACGACATCAGAACATAGTTATAGTACCAACTAAAATATGTAGATGATATTGTATATCACTCAGTAGAAAAAAATAGATATTCACATATCGAGTAGGCTTCCTATGTCTTATTACTTCAAACAGTAGACAAATAATAAAAAAAATGTCACATGGGATTTAATATTCAAATAACATAAGCAAGAGGATCTTCAAAATTACATAGGTTTTCTCCTTCTTTCTCCTTTCAAGCAGTGAGAGAATAATAATATGTTGATAATTCTTTCACTTTTCAAACGATTGAGTAAAGTTAAATTGTAAGGGTATAATGTTATAGTACTTGAATCTATTTTTCTAAAGTATTATATATCAATTTATATATTTTATGAACCTTCCAAGAACATATATAGAGAGAATAAAATAATCTACTAGATAAAAAAGATCATCTTCCTTTAAAAATACAAAATAAATTAATCAAATAAGTTCCATAAAACTATCCAATAAAATTACATCATTGTTTTATTTTATTCTTTTAAAAAAATCTTTCAAATAAACTTAAATCAAATAAATTTAAACTATTAGGATATTTCATCACTATCTTTGAACAATCCTTCAAAATTTATTTAAATCCCTATTTAAATATTCCTTTAAACTTCCTTTAAATTTTCAAAAATAATCTCTGAAATATCACAATAAAATACATATAAATATTAAAATATTTGAATTTAAATAACCTGGTATCATATGAATTATTTGAAAAATGATGTTAAATTAATGGGATCAATATTATTTCTAAATTTTATATCATACTCTTTGAAAATAATTTGATCAACATCATGGGATTTTATGAGAAATTTCCAAAATGATAACCAAGATAAAATAAACCACATAATATTGCATCAAATTAAAATATCAAAAATGTGAAAATACATAGTACCTTAACTTCTGAAATTATGGCTCTATTTTCATTTCATACTATGTTATGGTTTTCATTATGCAATGTGATATTTTATATATAGAGGTTTATAAATCTACTCGAGAGGCATACCATTAATCATCTATGTATACTGCATGTCAAACATGTGGAACCTATAATGAAGCTTCATTTTATCTTGAACTCTAGTATGCATCATGACACCAATCATAGAGTTTTTATATAACATATGAATTATTATGTTTACTTATTTATATTTTATCTCCTATATATTATAAATGTGGTGACCATGAGTTTTAGAAAGGATCTCAACCTTCTCTAGTTTGATGAATCTTGGTTTTTTATATAATAGTGATAGTTTTCTATAACTTTTATGTTGTGGTTTTTTTATACAGCAATTGACATGGTTTTTATTCAACCTATTATAAGGAAAGTAAGTTTCTTACATATTTAATAATACAGGGATTATATTCTCTTTATATTCTATACAACATCATTTTCAAAAAAAAATCTTCCAGTGTCTTCATCCAAATCAACTTTTGAATTATTTATCCATATCCTAAAGTACAGGTCCAGTTATGCACTCTTTATGGTTCATGTTGCATTTAGGGAGTATTCTTTAGTAATATTTTCTATGAATACACCATAAACATTATTTATAGGTTTCAAGTTTTATTCTTCTTCTTTTATGTGGAGAGAATTTATATTTCCCGCTTGTAATAGGTTTAGTAAGTAATATCCCCCTTGAGTGTGGTTTGTTGCATCATCCATTATGATATCATGAAAAACAGAGTTTGCAAACTGGTATCTTCTATTTTCAGTTTGTAACATCATTATTCTTTTTCAAAACAATGTGGGGTTCATCTTCATACCAACATGGGGTATATATTAAAAATTTAGGGATCATGTTAACAAATTTTGGGTTCATCCAATACTAACTTTAGGTTCATTTCGCTAACATGAGAATGAATAACAATGTGTGGATCTTCAACATGGGGTTCATTTTCATACCAACATGGGGATGAATACCAAAATTATTTTATATCTATTCTAAAAATTTGTACAGTTCACTACCAAAAACATCTCTAAACTTCATTCCTCCAAAGTACTTATATTTAGATAATTTCAATAAATTTTCCAAATAATAAGAAACACATCAATAGAACTTCTATAAATTATGATATCATCACAAATTAGTAGCAATAATAATATGAAAAACTACAACATGGTATAAATATTGTAGAACTTTGGTAGTTTAAAGAGAACCAAAAAAACATTTTATAATTTTTTATAGTTTAATGAAATATAGATAAATATCTTATCTATACATATGACTAGTACTCAAATGATTCATAGGTCTATATCTTGAGATATCATTGAAAATTTGTTTCTAACTATCATCTAAAAACTAGAGACTTACAAAAATATAGTAGTAACTTCATAAAAAATTAAGAGCATCAAAATGAATAATCTAAATTTTTTAATAGTTGAATAAAATTTATATATTCTTCTTAATTTTATAAAAAAAAGAATCATAACATTATGATGATATAATCTCATGGTATGATAAAAATATATTAGAATAATATAGCTGCAAACTACTTAAGAGATATGGCTCAAACATAAAATATCAGATAATCTAAATAAACCATAAATAACATGTAATAACATATTTAACTATGAATAATAATTATTTAAAAGAAAATAAAAGATTTTTTAGTGAATATATGATTAATGGTTTAAGAATAAACTAAGTTAAAACATATAAAATAAGTGTGTGAAGTGATAATAAAAATATAATCAATAAGGATTTTTGTAATTATAAAAATATAATGTGAAATGGAATCACTAAAGAATATCCCTCTTTCTAAAAATTACACAACCCCTGATCATATCAAATAAATTATCACCATTTTTATAATAATAAAAAAATTGAGATAATGAGTGTTTGATAAATAATAAATTATATAATGATAAATAATTTGAAAACAGGATAAAATATGACACCAAAACATTTTTATTTCAATTCCTTTAAAAATAATAGAAAATCACATTTTTTTAAACAAAAATCTTCCCCTTTAGAGATTAAAATATGAATATACAAATTTTCTTAAATAATTTTAAAACACTTTCTATAAAAATAATCTGATTAATTTTAAAATATCATTAAATACTCCCCCTTAAAATATTCTTCCCTTTAAAAATATTAACATAGTGAATTTTAAGGAGCCAAGAATCATGTAAAATAATTTTAAATGAATAATAAATATATTTTAAATTAATTAAAGGTAAAATCATTCCATAAAAATAAAATGTATAAGAATATGTAAACTATTTAAAATTTTCGCCTCTTAAAACAAGGATCTAATATTAATGATTTTTATTGAATTGATATAAATTTGTTTCAAATAATTTAAAATATAAAATTTTTCACATGTCGTGTATATTAAAAAAATACTAAATCATATTAATTTGACAGTCTATCATATGAAATAATAATTCACACTAATAAAGAAAATGAGAAAATTTTATAGATAATTATAAAATGTATCCCTCTGTATAAAATAGTTACTGAACATAAACTAAATATTAAAATAAAAATAAAAATAAACTACTAAATAGATTTTAACACTTTTAGCTCTAAGAATCTTTCCATTCAAATATAAGTGTCTTTTGGAACCCATATGATTTTGGGTATGGTTGTGTTAATAATTAAATATTTAGTTAATCAATGTTGTTTATATTGATCCAAAAAACCTAATTTCAATTTTGATAAATCTTTTGAAAAATTAACATGCTTAACAGTATAAAATTGATAATTTCTAAAATATTATACATTATTATAATTTCTACAAATAAAATAATGAGAATATCTAATAGTAGAAGTGATTTTGATTTTAGAACATTAAAAAATATAATTTCCATATAATTTAGGCATTTCTCTATTACTACCAATATCAATCTTTCCTTTATTGATTTTATTCTTAAAATAAATTTTATATAAATTATCATCATCATTTGTAAATATAATAGCTATTTATTTTAAAAGAATCAAATTCAGCCAATAATTCCTTAATTTTATTATCATAAAAATCATAGAAAGTTTTAATAGGATTTGATCTTAGATATATAATCTATTTAGTAAAACTATCCTTTCCAATAGAAATGAAATCATAATATTTTTTGATTTTTCAATCTATTTCTTAGAAGATTCAAATTTTATTTCTAACATTGTGAAATATTAAATAAGATCATAAAAGGAAATATTTAAAAAATTAAAATTATGAGAGAAAAATGATTGTACCTCATTAGTGTGATCTATAAGACATAGATTTACCTTTTGATTCAAATGATTTGATTTAGAGTTTGAATTATATTTATCACTTGAATATTTATATGCTATCTAAGTATCCTTCATGAATTTATTTCCTATTATTTTATAATCACCTTTCCATTGATATTTAGGAAGAGGAAATTTAGGTCTCAAGTGACCTTTAGTTTTACAGTAATAGCATATAACCTTATTCTATTTAATCTTCATTAATTTATATTTAATCTTTTTATACAGTTTGTTAATTTCTATAGAAAGATATGATAAAACTTAACTAAAATATGAATCACTGGAATCAGATTTAGAATACTCATCCTTTAAAACATTATGTGCAACATTTTCTTTTTAGATAAAAATATGATCTTCAAATTCACCTTGTATATCAGTTTCATATATCATCAAGGTTTTAATAAATTCATTCATATTCAAAATTTTAATCGATGTGGATTTCCTAATGGAATTAAAGATTTCATTCAATTTAGATGGTAAAACTTTATGTACCCTTAACAATTTATCATATTCTATAATTAGAGTTCCCAGGGTAGCAATGTCATTGAAAATTTATGATAGTCTCTCATTCATATGTAATTATTAAACATTCCAATATCATGAATGTATTAAATTTAATTTTAGAATTATTGTATCCCATTAATTTAATATTATATATTCCATTATAGGTGACTATAATGGTTTCTCACATTTCATAATTTTTAGTACACTAGGAAACTCAGTTAAATTCATTAGTTACTAATCAAAAAATAATAGCATTTATCACCTTGAAATTAATTTCTTACTCAATCTCTTGAGAAGTATTACACTTCTTCAGTTCTTATTTAGAAATTTCCTCAGGGTTCAAAATTTTCAATTAAAATTTTATTCCCAAATTATTTGAATAAATAATAATGAGATCTTTTCAACAACCATATTTATTTCTATTAAAATAAGGATCACAAATCATTGAAATATATTCTCTAATATAATCCATTTAAATTAGCCTTTCTATGTTGGATCTTTAACTCAGCATGTAAATACTAGAATAAATATTCAATATTATCTAATATATCCCAATATCTAATACCAATTGTTGGTATCAAATAGAAACAACATTATATCTTCAACGATTTCTAAAAAGATATTCATCCCTCTGATACCAATTTTTAGTAAGATTCAATGATGATTATAACATAAGAGGGGAGACTTACTCCTATTAAAAATCCTGGAAATTTTAAATCGTCCAACCTTAAATAATGTGATATTGTCCTTAACTAATAAAGTTAAGTAATTAATTAGAAATAAACAATATAAAGATAATTAAATGATTTTTTATAGTGGTTTGAGTTATATAGGTCTCCTAATTCACCACATAAACACTCTCTCCAAGATCTTGCTTATTTTCATTAATCGGGTCCTTTTATTCAGGGACCTCAACAGTTGAGTGCAGGAAGTTGGCACATTTTAACAGGGATTTTACAGGGCCTTCAAGTTATTTTAAAGGTAACCTTGATAATTATTGAGTATAAGTAGTTGAAACATGGGTGAAATAGATGAGATTAAAATGATTTTAACCCCTTCAACACATAGTTCTGGTACCAACTAATAGATGTATTTAATCTTCTATATCATATGAAATCAAACAACACATATATTAAAATATTGAGTAGGATTCCTTATTATTATTCCTATGAATAGTAGTAGTAAAATAAATAAAAATATCATATTGTATTCAATACTCAAATAATAATAGTAATATGATCTTTAAAATTTTACAAGTTATCTCTTTCATTCTTTTTTTAACTAGAGAGAGAATAATAATTTCTAGATAATTATTTCTCTCTTAAAAGAATAGTGTAACAATAAATTATAAGGATATAATTCTAAAGTACATGGCTATTTGATGTGCCTTATCATTAATCTAGAGACCTATGTGATGTGCATCTTTGGTTTCTATGGTTTCCACTATGATGTACTTCTCAGTTACTCGAGTTGCATCTGCAATGCACGTTTTGGTTATTCTAGTTGCCTCTATGATGCTCTTCCGACTGCTCTAATGACATTTTCTTATCCCTCTCAGTTGGTGTGTTTTCTCTTGAGGTGGTTTTTTTCTAATTTATTTTTAATTAATTTTGGTTTTGTGATGGTGTTGTTCTTGTGTTTCGCGGGTGATAGTTCCTTGTGTTCATGTTGTTGTGGAAATTGAAATTTGAAATGGGTGAGATATGAGGCAACATTTGGAATGTGGTTTTATTTTGAATTTTGAATGTGAATGCCACTAGAATGCTACAAGGATCATATCCTAACAATAATTCAGAGCAAGAATCATTAACCAAATCAATTCCATTTAGATTTGGAAGAATTAAAGGGTATGGATTTTCCATCAGAACCAGGCTCGTGCAACCGTACATGGGATAGCTAGTCGAGCAGCCGTGTGAAGGTGGAGGCTTGACATTATGATGTAGTGTTGAGGAGGGGTAGTTCCTAGTAGTCTTAATCTAGGTTAACATATTTTAGGATTCTTGTAACACCCCAAGCTTCCATGGTACGTTTCCCTTTGAATAATGCAATAGCTTGCATTTTACTCAACTTCGAGATTCTAACACACTACGACCAATCAAACTAGCTGTTATGAATAGTAATACCAACTTTTTGAAATTTTATGAATTTTATATTTCAAAATGGACTTCATTTTTGGATTAAGAATATTGAAATTATCTTAGGGTGAATTTGTTTTTATTTTTCTGAAAACTTTTAATTTTTGATGAATAGTGAAAATACTAAATTTTAATTAAAAAACTTTTTTAATCGAAATAATTTATAGTGTAAAATTATACATTTGAATGGTTTTTAAATATCATTAGATTATATTTTTATCATTTAATATAATTTAATTCATTGGATGTAATCTCATGAATAAGATAGACATAAACAAGGGTCAATCTTTTGATAGTTATTATTTCATAAAAACACGATTTTTGTTTTGACAACGGGAATTAATTTTAAATTAATTTCTTCAACTTATGTGTTTTAAATTTGGAAAAATGGATTCCATATTTTAAATCAGCAGGTATAAATTGTGTAAATAGGTAATTTTTATTTTTATACATTAGGAATATTTACTTCAGTAAATATTTTATTTATCGTGGTTAAAGGGTTAAATCATGTAAATAAGGTTAAAAATAATATTATAACAATATTAAATTACACTAACACATGTCCTAACCCTATTTTCTGATACATGTTTACCATTTTAATCCTTGGGTCTCTTTTGAGACCCCATGGAGCCACTTGGTAGTGATAATGACATTTTATATTAAATAATCTAAAGTAAAGACAAAAATAACAAAAGAAAATATCTTTTAGTAAAACAATTTTTATATGAGGATATATAATTGATATATTTGAATATAAATAGTAATTAGAAATATAATAATATTTAATGCCTCATGATATTTAATTTATAATTTTTATACATAAAATAAATATATTTTTATATGACACAATAATGATGCAGTATTTTCCTTATTAATGAAACAATCAAATAAATGATATTATAAATACTAAGATTAATATAATTTGAAAGATTTTATGCCATAAATAAATTTTATAGGTTACTATGACATGTTAGTCTTTATTAAATTCATTTATTTTGAAGTAATAAAGTTCTTAAGACTTTAAAAAAATCAATTATTAAATAATGTCAAAATTGACATAAATGAGTTTTTAAAACAAATAAAATATTATTGGTTAATATAATAATCCTAAAAATCTAAGGTTCAGAAAAAATAATTATATAATGATATTTTTATCATTAATGAACCACTTGGTGTTCTCTTGGAAGTTTATAGTAAGTTTATTAACCATATAATATAAAAATACAAAGAGGCATGGTAATTGTCTAACAATTTAACTAAGAGTTAAATCTAAAAGATAAGGTTAATATAGTGACCCAGACCTATCTAAAAACTATTGGATGATTATTTTTCGACCCATCCCCACCTTATAATTTAAATAATTTATTTTTGGTCCATTATAAACCGAAAATCATTTTATTATAAAATAATATCTCAATCTTTTCCTAAGGTGCCCCTCACCCCTCTTATAAAAGGGAACTTCCCCTTCTCTCAAATTCACAACTTCAAAGACCTTTGGATCGGCCAAAACCTGCACAAATATCCTCAAAGATATTCTCACTTCATTCTATAGTCCTTATATTATTCATAAATCCAACATAAGGAGCTCGTTTGATCAAATGAAAAGGAAGAACTCGGAAAAGAGGTAAGTATTTCATCACCTCTTTCAAGTTCTTTTCTTCTTCCACTTCCTCTTTATTTATTTTTTCCATTATAAAATAATAAATCCATTATATTATATATAATGTGATGTTATTATAAAAATGGTACAACCATATTCATTATTCTATCCATCCTATAATTGACAAAGTCACCATACGTGTGTACGTACGAATTACCGTCTCCACGTCGTGGTGTGGTTTGTTATTCAAATACTTCATCATTTGTATGGGTATAATAATGAGTATAAATTATTTAAATAATAAATATAACATGATAATGATTATTTTTATATGATATACCATCCAATTATATATTATTTTAATATAAAAATAATGATAGTGTCACTCGTGCGTACGTACGGATTACCGTCTCCACGAACGCGATGAGATTCATTCCTCATCATATACATTAAAGACTAATTTTAATTTGATGATTAAGAATAATTTTTAAAGACTTAATATCATTATTAATATGAATAAGATACATCCTATCCATAAAAAAAATACTTATGTAACAAATCATATAAAGTAAAACGAATCAGTTAACACCCGAAACGATGATACTACAGAAATATCATTGACAAAGAAATATTAGAAGATCTTATATGATATCTTATTAATGTATATGGTTCTTTTGAAATTTAATAATAATTATTTTACCATTATACAAAAGGTTAAACTACCCTCAACCAATGAAAAGTACAAAGTAATGGGCTTCTTATCTCACTCTTAATTTCGTGAGATTTCTAATGTTTGCTACTTATTTATTACATGTTGTGTATTGTGTACTACCATTTGATATATATTGTCATGATTCTATTTATATTCATGGTATTATGAGAATCATTTGGTGGTTATTAACTTTCTTTCATACGACTCGATTGATTATAACGTGGTAAGGGGTTTCTTATCTCACTCTTAATTTCGTGGGATTTCCATTGTTCGCTACTTATTTATTGAATGTAGCATATTGTGTACTGCCATTTGATATATATTGTCATGATTATATTTATGTATTCTATGAATCATTTGGTGGTTATTATATTTTGGTCAAATTACTCGATATATTACAACATGGTAAAGGGATTTCATCTCACTTCTTATTCCCATGAGATTCAAGTTGTATTGCCACTATTTACTTTTTGTGTGGTGTATGTACTAGCCATGATTGTATTACTTGTGTAATATAATTTAATATATGGGTATTCAAAACTTCATTGAATATTCCTTCTTTCATGGGGTGTATGTTTCATGAGTTACCAAATCAGTAATGGAATTTCAAATTTCAATTTCCACTCATTGTGCTTTATGCATACTTCATTGATTATTTTACTCCAAGATTATGTGTGGAATAACTATTTATTATTTAAGTAGTAATTTCAAATCCCCTTTTTGTGGATATACTTTTTATACACATAATCACTCCATTTATTATTTCACAAGTCATTAATATGAACTTGATAAGAGTAATCTTAACTCAATTTCCATTCATTGAGTTAAACATCCAAGTCATTGGTGTTGTTTTTATAAGAATATGTGTGAATGTCCTCTGATTGATTTACACTTAATATTCAATAATATTGAGTGTATTTATATTTTTCACGCATAATTATGTTGTTTATTTATCCTTAACCTAAGGATACAGTCTATATAAGGGATTTTATCTCAATTTACATTCCATTGGGACTTATTTATTATTATATGCCAATTTACTTTTATACGGTGTATATAATGTACTTTGACATAGTATAGCATGAATCCCTTTATTCTCATGATATTATAATGTTTTGATTACCTCAATTATTTGTATTCAAGTATCTCTCATTTGGTTATGAACACTAACTAAAATACCATTTTAAATGTTTTAAATATTTTTTCTTCTAAATATTTCTCATTAATGTCCATGTTTTAAAAATGGTTTTAAGTATTTGTATATTAGGAAATTAATGTTTTAAAATTAAAATTCCTTTCAAAAGTTTCAAAGTTCTATGGGACACTTTGATTCAAAAATATTTTTAAATGGCTTCTTTATAAATAGTTTGACTTTTAAATGTTTTCAAGAAAAAGGAGGATATTTCTCTCAAATAGCTTTGATGATTATTTTCATCTATGTCAATATCCTTAATTATTCTCGATTGAGGTTAATTTATTATAATAAAATCTTCCATATTGTATTGAATGAGTTATGTTTGACTTTGGATGTGATATTTTTATACCATCCATGGTTTGTGGTTAAAATGTTGACATTTTTTATGATAGTTTTAATATGAAGGTTTAGATCATGTTTCAACCTTTTCATATGAGAAATGAATTGGACTTAGTAAGTGATGGGTGGATCCTGCTATAGCTCCTAGATTCATTGGTAGGTCTCATGAGGAAAACTAGTGTATTGGCACAAGGCCTTGACAAAATCTTATTTGTAGTCTTGGAACGAGGCCTTGACTATGTGGTTATGATGTTCAGCATTATGAATTCCATAATTATGATATTAGCTATTGATATTTCATGTGGTTATTCGACTAGTATAACATCCATGACTATGTTTTATTATGGCATTATTTACTCAGCTCATATTCCTGCCAAAAAGTGCTCCTATTTATTATTCGTTAAGGAATGTGTTTTCAATTATTCACCATGCTTAATATTTATGTTATCTTCTTCTGTATTGATTACCCTTACTGAGCATTTGAGCACACCCCTTTCTTATGTTTCATTTTCCCAGGATATGAAGGAGTTAGTTATGAGTGACTTGCAGTAATAATCTAGGAGGCTTGGATGTTTCTAATGGAATAAATTAGTGTTGTCTTTCTTTTCCAGTTGTAATGTCAAACTTATGCATGTATCTTGTTTCCAAGACTACTAAACTGATTGGTCCTTAGGGACTTGATTCCTTGTTATCATTCCAATGTATTAAAATAATGCACCGACCTCTGGGTAATAGGTTCGAGGCGTTACAGTTGGTATCATAGGAAGTTTAGTACGAACCTTGGAAACTAGATTTAGATAAACTCGGATTAGATAACATTACCCTAAGATAGACTTTGAGGATTAGTATAGAAAAACTTCCTAGAAATTTGGTAATGTAGATATTTTGTGTATTTTACAAGAAATACATCCCTGTATGGATACGAGTAGGTAGAGGTGGCTCTGGAATAGGTGTACCTAGGAGTGAAAACATCAACAAGGAGTTTCGGGCTTGACTCGGGGTATCATGGTACACGACAACGGGCCTTGCTTTACTCTTGGTTACGACACTCCCAGGGGATATGATTAAGATAATTTACATTTTATTTATAATCTGATTTAAAGGATTTTAATATAAGATGAGAATAAATGACCTTGGTTAATCCTAAGGTGTTTCAAATTGAAAATATGGTGTCATGATAGTCTCTAAATGATTTTATGATTATTTTTACTCACACGATGATCTCTGGTTTTAGTCAATGGGTGGATTCCAAGGAAGTCGTGGTAACTTTGAGCATGATGTACAAAGTGGGAACGGTGGTGTAAATGAGAAAAAAATGGAATGTTGATAAGCATAAAAGATATCATGTTCATTCCAAATCAGTTTTCCAAAAATATGATCAACATCATATATATTAACCAACTCCCGAACTCAACAAAAAAGAGAAAGTCAATGAATGATAAGTGCTCTAGAAGTGGAGACCATGGATAAAAGAATACTCAATTTCCATCATGCAGGAAATTTGGAAGGAGACACCCAGGAAAGTGTCTCAATGGAACAAAGAAATGATTTACGTGTGGGAAAAGACATAAATTAAATAATTTTCAAGGAAAAATGAAGATTACTATGGAAGAAAATAAAAATATTCCCAATAATCCATTTATAGTCATTTTCCATAAATATAGGGGACCAGGCCATTACCCAAGTGAATGCCCTATTCTATATGATATTTTCTTGGTCAAAGAAGAAGCTATGTGGAAATAAATGGTTGGAGAAATGATTAAAAGTATTAGTGATCTTTTTTTATGGGATTACTTTGGAAGAATTTTCTCTTGTATTTGTAACCCAGAAGTTTGTCATGTGAAAATGATATTTGAGGAAGAATTATCTTTTCTCTTGTGGATATAGTTATAAATAACCATTTGGTTTTATATGATCATTGATTTTGAGTCAATTACAAGTTATTATATTTTGTGATGAAAATTCAAGGTATGTGATAACATTTGTGGTTAAATTATGTTCTGGTTATTTTGAAGAATATATCTCATTTTGGAAATGTTATAAAATATAGTTTTTGAAAAAGGACAACATGCAGACTGTGTGACAACCCGTCACATTGGACAAAGCAGTAGGAATCAAACCCACAACTAGAGTGTCATTGGGATTTATCACCTACCAATGGACTACATGAAGTCCCTGGTTAGTGTGACTAATTATTTTTAGTTAAATGATTTTATTGATCAATAATAAGTTGATTTCGGATCTTATGTCTTATCAAATGAATACCCTTAGTATAGGAAAATTATTTGGTGATTAAGTGATAAATGTTATTTTGGAAGATTTTCGCTCTATTGGGAACACTATATGCCTAAGGAAAATATAATACTATGAGATTTCATTTGAGGATTAATGGTGGGTTTTTATCTATGTTTTTATTGTGTATTTATAGTTATTTGGGTTATTTATAGAAATGATTAACCTATAATAGAGAATATGTGATTAGGTTAATTACTTTTAAGTATGTGACTTTAAGAGTAGTCGATGTCATTTGGAGATACAATTTAACGTGGAAGACTACATAACCAAATTATTCTAAGTTTTGGGTTTCAATATTAGTTTGGATTATATTGAAGGATTTTAAGGATAGTTTTTTATTTAATGATATTTATTTAACTTTGGGGTATTGTTGGTTTAATTTTAGAAATTAAGATTAGTGTTTCCTTCTCTAAAGGATTATTATTTTTGGGGATCATTTGATCTTGTACTAACCATTTTTGTATTGATTAATCTATAGAGACAAGGTAAATATATAGTTTATCCTTTGTGTATCATGTGATTCTCTAGAAGTTGATTCTAGCTCTTCCGGTGTGACCAAGTCATCTTGAATACTCATCATTTGAAAAAAATGAGTTAGTAGTAGAAATTTATTAAAGAATGAAACTCTACTTAAAAATTAAGTATATCTCTTTATGTTCTTAGTCAATATCATAAATAAATTCCTCATCTTTATGAAATGTAACTTAAAACAAAAAAACATTGTCAGTTTACTTTTTCTACTGGGAAACTAATGATCGTTTGTCCCATCACAAGTTTGTGGTTTTCTTATTGTTAAATTTCTCCTAATATTGTTTTATATCTCTCTCCATCAGAAATTGACACTTATTTTATCTTCCATATCCACTTTTTTCTAAATGGAATCCTAGTATGGATTATCTCGGGTGACCTTTGTACTTATCTTTCTTTCTTTTAAAGTGATAGTTTTAATGACTCTTTTTCCAATGTGGGACTTTCAATTATGTTCTCAAGACCAATTTTAAAAATTGAGAGGACACAATTTCCAAAAGGGTGAAATAATGTAACACCCCAATATTCCATGGTACATTTCCCTTTGAATAATATAATAGCTTGCATTGTACAAAACTTCGAGATTCTAACACACCGCGACCAATCAAACTAGCCGTTATGAATAGTAATACCCACTTTTTGAAATTTTATAAATTTTATCTTTAAAAATGGACTTCATTTTTTCTTTCATAATATCGAAATTATCTTAGGGAGAATATTTTGTATTTTTCTAAAAACTTTCAATTTTTGATGAATAGTGAAAATACTAAATTTTAATTAAAAACAAATTTTTTAATCGAAATAATTTATAGTGTTAATTTATACATTTGAATTGTTTTTAAGTATCATTATATTATATTTTTATCATTTAATATAATTTAATTCATTGTATGTAATCTCACTATTAAACTAGACATAAACAAGTGTCAATCTTTTGATAGTTATTATTTCATAAAAACACGTTTTTTGTTTTCACAATGAGAATTAAATTTAAATTAATTTCTGCCAATTCTGGGTTTTGAATTTAGAAAAATGGATTCCATATTTTTAATCAGGGGGTCCAAATTGTTTAAATATGCAACCTTTATTTTTAGACATTAGGAATTTTTACTTCAGTAAATATTTTATTTATCGTGGTTAAAGGGGTAAATTCAGTAAATAAGGTTACAAAATAATATTATAATAATATTAAATTACCCTAACACATATCCTAACCCTATTTTCTGATACATGTACGGCCATGTGCATCCTTGGGTCGATTTTGGTACCCCATGGATCTACATGGGAGTGATAATGACATTTTATATTAAATAATCTAAAGTAAAGATAAAAATAACAAAAGAAAATATTTTTTAGTAAAACAATTTTTATATGAGGTTATATAATTTATATATTCGACTATAAATAATCACTAGAAATATAAATCTATTTCCTAACTCAGGATATTTTATTTATAATTTTTAGACATAAAATAAATATATTTATATATGACAAAATAATGATGCAGTATTCTCCTTATTAATGAAACAATCAAATAAATGATATTATAAATACTAACATAAATATAATTTGAAAGTTTTTATTCCATACACAAATTTTATAGGTGACTAATACATGTTAGGGTTGATTAAATCTATTTATTTAGAAGTATTAAAGTTGTTAAAACTTTAACAAAAAACAATTATTAAATAATGTCAAAATTGATATAAATGAGTTTTTAAAACAAATACAATATTGTTGGTTGATATAATAATACTAAAAATATAAGTTTCAGCCAAAATAATTATATAATGATAGGTGTATCATTAATTAACCACTTGGGATTATCTTGGATGTTTATAGTAAGTTTATTAACCATATAATATAAAAATACAAAGAGGCATGATAAATGTCAAACTATTTAACTAAGAGTTAAATCTAAAAGATATGGTTAATATAGTGACCCAAACCTATCTAAAACCTATTGGTTTAGTGGTTTTAGACCCATCCCCACCTTATTATTTAAATAATTTATTTTTTATCCATTAGAAACCGAAAATTGTTTTATTATAAAATAATATTTCAATCTTTTCCTAAGTTGCCCCTCACCCCTCTTATAAAAGGGAACTTCCCCTTCTCTCAAATTCACACCTTCAAAGCCATTTTTCTCAGAAAAACCCTACCAAAATATCCTCCAAGCTATGATCCCTTCATCTGAGATGCCTTTATTAATCATAAAGCCAACATAAGGATCCCTTTTGATCAAATCAAAAGAAAGAACCCGAAAAAGAGGTAAATATTTCATCACATGTTTCAAGTTATTTTCTTCTTCTACTTCCTATTTATTTATTGTTTCCATTATAAAATAATAAATCCAGTATCTTATATGTACTTTGATGTTATTATAAAAATGGTGCAACCATATTCATTATTCTATCCATCCTATAAATAATAAAGTCACCATACCTGCATACGTACAGATTACCGTCTCCACATCGTGGTGTGGTTTGTTATTCAAATACTTCATCATTTGGATGGGTATAATAATGAGTATAAATTATGTAAATAATAAATATAACATGATATTGATTATTTTTATATGATATACCATCCAATTATATATGATTTTAATATCAAAAAAATGATATTATCGCTTGTGCGTACGTACGGATTACTGTATCCACGAACGCGATGAGATTCATTCCCCATCATATCCATTCATGAATAATTTTCATTTGATGATTAAAAATAATTTTTAAAGACTTAAAATCATTCTGAATATGAATAAGATACATCCTATTCATAACAAACAATACTTACGTAACAAATCATATAAAGGAAAACGAATCAGTTAACACCTGAAATGATGATACTACTGAAATATCATTAACAAAGAAATATTAGAAGAAAATATATGATATCATATTAATGTATATGGTTCTTTTATAATTTAATAATAATGATTTCACCATTATACAGGAGGTTAACCTACCTTCGACCAAGGAAAAGTACAAAGTAAGGGGTTTCTTATCTCACTCTTAATTTCGTGAGAATTCCATTGTTCACTACTTATTTATTGCATGTGGTGTATTGTGTACTACAATTTGATATATATTTTCATGATTCTATTTATATTCATGGTATTATGTGAATCATTTGGTGGTTATTAAATTTTTTTCATACGACTCGATTGATTACATCGTGGTAAGGGGTTTCTTATCTCACTCTTAATTTCGTGATATTTCCATTGGTTCGATACTTATTTATTGCATGTGGGGTATTGTGTAATGACATTTGATATATATTTTCATTATTATATTTATATTCATTTTATTCTATGAATCATTTTGTTTTCATGACCCGTCCCTTGGGGGCCATATCATGACTACCCAAACCACGCCTTCCATAGGCCAGGGGCTGGTGACTAGCACCAAAGGCGTAAATCCCTAAACTGGGAAGGAATTGCCTTTATAACTATAACCAAACACAACAGAGTACAACTGGAAGAAAACACTAAGTAAAATCTATATACAAAATGAGTGCTGGAAAGTAAAAGGGGCCATAAATACAAGCCCAATTGTAAAATACAAGTACAACTGAAAAAGGGACAAAACAACTGAAAGGTGAAAGCAGCTCCTCAATTGTCCACCGCGGATCCTACCTGAAGGGTAGGTACAGATAGCCTCCTCAGAAATCCATGTCTGTCAGACTCCTACGTGTGTCATCTCATCGTAAGGTCCCTCCTCCAGGTACCGTCCAGTCCTGGCACTCTCAGCCTCCGTCAGCATTGTCTATCGTCTGCATCCAACACAACGAGGTGCGGGCATAGCCCGTGCAAGGGTGAGTATAACGATACTCAGTAGGGACCCCAAGACCCTCCAGGTCTCACAAAATCCAACAATGATAAATCACAAAGTATGAAATTAACAGATAGTAATTACTTAGGTATATGCCCATACATATACCTAAGTTATCAAGTAACTCATCTCAATCATGAGGAAAACATAGATGTCATTGACTTAGCTCACACAGGTATACAACTTATGTAGAGAGATATAGATGATCAGATATAGCCACTGAATCATCCAAGTTGTCAGACCAACACATGATCCAGGACCATCTATTCTGTTGGACCAACACATGATCCAGGAACAGAAGTTAGAACTGTCGGACCAACACATGATCCAGGAATAGTTGTCAGAGTTGTCGGACCAACACATGATCCAGGTCCAGCTATTATGTTGGACCAACACATGATCTAGGAATAGAAGTTATAACTATCGTACTAACACATGATCCAGGAACAGTTTTCAGAGCTATCGGACCAACACATGATCCAGGTCCATCTATTCTATCGGACCAACACATGATTCCAGGAACAGAAGTTAGAACTGTCGGACCAACACGTGATCTAGGAATAGTAAATAGTGCACAGCTAGCCACAGGGTTTCCACAAAGCATGCTTGATTCCATGAGGGTCCACTCCTCAATCCAAGTGTCGACATGTCAAATATCACTAAGTCCCACTAATAAGTAACTCAAAGGTATGTCTCGTCATAGGGGTCTCAACGCAACAGACGGCGCGTCAATCAGACGCCTGGTCTTTGAGTTATTAGCTTTTTAGTCCCAGGGGCCCGGTTGGATTCTTGAACGATCCAACCTGACCGTATCTCAACTATACCCCGAACTCCAGTGGAGTATACTCAACGGAACCGTCACGCTCCAAGAAAACCAGCACCGCTGACGGTTCATCAAACGGTCTTCTGGTGCCAAAGTTACGTCCAAAGGAAGTAACAGGGTCGGTAATGGGCCTGGGCCCGGTCCGACCCGGTCGGATGGACTCGGCCCAACCCAGACGGGGCTGACCAGGTCTGAGTCGACTCGGACAAACTTGTTGGGTCTGAACCAGCCCGTTGGGCGGGTCAGCCCGCTATGTTTGGCCCGGTCCGCTAGGCCCGACTGAGCAAACTGTGGGGGTGGTTCGTCCTGAGCTCGGGACCAGTTCGGCCCGGAGCATTGTGAGGGCGCGGCTCGGCCCGGAAGGTGCGAGGGAGCCAGGACGCCGGCTCAGCCAAGAGTGTGTGGGTCACACGGAGGCCGGCTCGGGGCGGTCGGTTCGGGGTGGTGCGTGCGAAGGCCAACTCGAGGGCGGTCGGGCAGGCAGCGGTAGGGTGCCGGGGGGGCCGCGAGCAGGCGGCCTGGGCACCAGGCAGCATTCCGGGAGGGCCGCGGGCAGGCATTTGGGCACCGGGCAGGGCGCCAGGGTGGGGGCATGGGCAAGTGGCCTGGGCACCGGGCAGTGTGCTGGGAGGGCCGCGGGCAGGCGGCTGGCCGTCGGACAGGGCACTGAGGGGGCCGCGGGCAGGCGGCCTGGGCGCCGGGCAATGCACCGGGAGACCGCGGACAGGCGGCGGGGCATCGTACAGCACGTTGGGGGGGTGCGGTCAGGCGTCTGGGCGCTAGGTAGGGCACTGGGGGGCCGCGGGCAGGTGGCCTGGGCACCGGGCAGCGCGACGAGAGGCCACGGGCAAGCCGGTTCGGTGGAGCATGGGTCGGCGGCGCGATTCATAGAGGCCGCGGGTAGCACGGACTTTGTCATTTTCACCTCCGTCACCTCGTCGTTGATATGTCACCATGCCTTAGAATCTCACAATAAGAGATAGATCGACGGAGGATGTCAGGCCATGTTAGGTTGACCTGCACCCTCTGTGTTTAGGAATGTATCATTTGGCTCATAATGAGAATAAGATGATCAATAATACGTCTGCAACAACACCTTATTATCCTTTTAAGAAGGTAAGATAAAAAGTAAAACTTCAACACGTAATAAACCCCCTATCTTTGATTCGTCATTCATCGTTCGTCGACAGAGTTTCGGAAGGTAGACGAATGAGCTCATCGTTCATCACATCCGCTGCGTACTCCCAATCTCGATCTTCAACATCTTGTGGAAGATGCTCTACGTCGGTTGATGCTTTGAGGAAGAGGTCGAATAAGAATCATCGTCGGCATTCTTCGCTGAAAGAACGCATTCTTCGTTCTTCGTTGGGATCTTTTCTCCCTTCTCCCCAAATTCCAAAAAAATAGAATTCCCACCCAAATAATAATAATAGATTTCCTATTATTTTAGATGTTGGAACATAATTCAAAAGGAGAATTAAATTAAAAAGTCTCCTCCAATTTAATTCAAGAGGTTGGTACATTAATTAAAGTGGGTTGGCTCTATTTAATTAAAGGGTAAGGTAGAGAGGCTCTCCCTCATTAATGAGGGATAGTTGAGAGGTTAAACTCTCCTCCCATTAATAGGGGTCGGGTGGTCCCCACCCCTATTATTCGAATGGGAGGTTATGGTCTTGGGTGGTCCCCACATCGTAACCTCTCGCGGGAGGATATGTTTGGGTGGGCCCCACCACCATAAACTCTCTTGGGAGGTTAGGGTGTGGCGGTCCCACCTCCAAATCCCAAGTGGAGGTTTTAACCAACAATCACCCACATGGCAGCTTAAAATAAAATAAAGTGGCAGCTCACTTAATTTTATTAAAATTTTATAAAAACCCAAAAACTAACATTCCAACTCGACCCACTAATGTCGATGTGAAAGTATTATTAAGAAAATATCGGCGCTGCGAGTTCAATGGTTCCCTTATATTTCAGTTCTGAGCACCGGTTCAAAAGTTATAAACTATTTTTACTGAACGTACCTGATCAAAACTTCAAAAATTGATTTCGGGCACACCGGGCCTCAGAATCAAGTGTCGTCAATTTTCATGCACTCTTAAAATTCCCATGTATTTAAGAAAAAAAATTCCCCAGAAATTCCGGGTCTTTAAATTCTTCCCACCTCAGGGATTTACATCCCCATAAGCTACAACTCGAACTAAGGGAACAAGAGGAGGTATTGGGCACGCATCTGAGCCTGCCACTCCCATGTGCTCCCCTGGAGGTTCCCGTGCTACCAGCGAACGCGCACCAGAGGTATCGACCGTCCACATAGGACCTGCTCTTGTCGATCCTCAATCTCCATTGAAACCTCTGTGAAAGTTGCCCTGTCATCGATGTCCAACTCTCTATGGTCGATGATGTGGGAAGGGTCGTGCATGTATCTCCTCAGCTGAGATATGTAGAAGACATCATGCACCTGGTGCAACTGAGGTGAAAGATCCAGGCGGTAATCCACCTCACCTACTCTTCTAAGGACCTAAAAAGGTCCAATGAATCATGAGATAACTTTATGCCTCGACCAAATATTTGTAGGCCTCATCAAGGTGAGACCCATAGAAAGACATGGTCGCTATCCTCGAACTCCAGAGGTCTCCATCTCCTGTCAGCATACGACTTATGTCTACTCTGTGTAGTCTTCATCCGCTCCTAGATGATCTGCACCTTCTCTGTGGTAGCTTGTACCATCTCTGGTCCCACTAGTGCTGACTCCCCTGGGTCTGTCTAGCACAGTGGCGATCTGCAAGGTCGACCATACAAGGCCTCAAAAGGTGGAATCCCGATGGTGGAGTGGTAGTTGTTATTGTATGAAAACTCCACCGAAGGTAAGTGATCCTCCTAGCTTTGAACAAAGTCAAGGACACATGTTCATAGAATGTCCTTAAGGGTCTGGATGGTCCGCTCAGTCTGGCCATCTGTCTGAGGATGGAAAGCGGTGCTCAAACATAGCTACGTCACGAAAGCCTCCTGCAACCCCTTCTATAGCCAAAAAATAAACCATGTGTCATGATCGAAGACAATAGATTAAGGTACTCCATGTAGCCGCACAATCTTCTGCACATAGAGGCGTCCTTAGCTCTGTACTAAACCCTTCTCTTTGATTGGTAGGAAGTGGGTTGACTTGGTGTGTCGGTCGATGATCACCCAAATCGAGTTGTGACCCCTAGATGTATGTGGAATACCTGTCACTAAGTCCATGGATATCCCATACCACTTTCAATCTGGGACCTCTAAAGGCTGAAACAAGCCTTTTGGTACCTGGTTCTCCGCCTTCACTTGCTGACAAGTGAGACATCGAGAGAAAAACTCTGCTACTGCCTTCTTCATATCTGGTCATCAGTGCAGTTGTCGAAGGTCCTGTTACATATTCGCCACTCCTAGATGTACTGCTAGAGGGGACGTGTGGAACTCCCTCAACACTTCCTCCTGAAGTGACACTGGTACCAATGTAAGTCCTCTGAAGATGATGACGTGCTCCCCACATTCAAAAAATACTTCAGGTGACTGCCCTGTGGATATCTGAGCACGTCGTGTCTCACGGTCAGCGTCTCCACACTGCGCCTCCCTGACTCGCTGAAGAAGTGGGGGAGTGACTGTAAGAGACTGAAGAAAGGCTACTCCATCTCTATACACAAAGGATATATACAAAGTGGTTAGCTGCTCTATCACCTCTCCTAGAAAAGGTATACCAGATCTCTTGTTGAGCACATCTGCAACAACGTTCCCCTTCCCAGGGGTATAGACTATCTCGAAGTAATAGTCCTGGAGGAACGTAAGCCATCAGAGCTGTCTCAGATTCAGGTCCTTCTGAGAGAAGATATACCTGAGACTCTTGTGATCACAGTACATGGTAAAACGTTCTCCCATAAGATAGTGTTGCCACATATTCAAGGTGAAGACCACAGTTGATAACTCCAGTTCATGGGTAGCATAGTTCTTCTCATGCTGTCTCAGCTACTGAGAACCATATGCAATCAATGCTTGATCCTACATTAGGACACACCCGAGTCCGGTCCCTAATGAGTTGCAGTAGACTGTGTACCCTACGCCTTCCTCTGGAAGCCAAAAGATAGGGTGACTAGTTAGCCTCTGCCTCAGCTCTTGAAAGCTCTGTTGGCATCTCTCCGACCACACGAAGGGTTTCCCCTTCTTCTTCAAGGATAATAGTGTTGCTGCAACTCTGGAGAAGTCTGGAACGAACCTCCGATAGTATCCAGCCAAACCCAGGAAACTCCGTACCTCCGTCACACTCCTGGGTGACCCCCAAGAAAGTATCGCCTCAATCTTCGCTGGATCCACTGCAACTCTAGCCTCCGAGATGACATGCCCTAAGAAATGAACCTCTCGGGTACATAACTGGAAATTTGAGAGCTTACCATAAATCTGATACTCTCGGAGTGTGTCCAATACTACCTACAAATGGTAGGCATGCTCCTCTTCAGTAGTCGAGTAGATCAAAATTTCATCGATGAAGACTATGAAAAAGCGATTGAGGTATGGCTGGAAGATCATGTTCATTAGTCCCATGAACACTCCTGGAGCGTTGGTTACGCCGAAGGGAATAACCAAGAACTTGTAGTGGTCATACCGACACCTGAAGGTCGTCTTCTGCACATCCTCGTCTCGATCTCTGAGCTGGTGATAGCCTGATCTTAGGTCTATCTTCAAGAACCACCGTGCTCCCTTCAGCTGATTAAAGAGTTCATCAATCCTCATGAGTGGGTACTTATTCTTCACGGTTACCTGATTTAGGCGACGGTAGTCAAAACAGAGCCTCAAACTCCCGTCCGTCTTCTTAGTGAACAGAATCGGGGCTTCCCAGGAAGAAACACTGGTCCAGATGAATCCCTTCTCTTACAAGTCCTCTAGTTGTACCTGCACCTCACGAAGCTCAGTGGGAGCCATCCGATATGCTGGTGTGGATATCAGTGTTGTCCCAGGGTACAGGTCAATATAGAAGTCCACCTCTCTATGAGGAGGTAGTATTGGAACATTGTCAGGGAAAACATCTGCATATTGGTCCACCACTACAGGATATCTTGGACTCTCCACACTAACTTATATGAGGGTAAAGCAGGCCAACTGATGAGTGATTGGCTACACCCTCCTCCAAGTAAGTCTGTCCTGTGCTACTAAGGCCCCCTTCTCGCCGGTGAAGGTAAACTCGGTCCCATTTGTGCAGACACACCGCACCTTGTGCCTAATACAGTCTATCTGAGCATGGATGGTAAATAACCAGTCCATAACCAAGATGACATCGTAAGTACTCCATTCTGATACTAGGAGATCCCAGAAAAAGCGCTCGCCTCTTATAGTAAGCTTGCAATGTTGGCACTAGTGCGTAATCATCGAATTAGCTCTTGTAGGAGTCTCTATCCGTAAGGATCGATCTAACGGCTCCTTCAGAATCTCCGAGCTCCGAACGAGGGATGTGGAAATGAAAGAGTGATTGGAACCTGTGTATATAAGAACTACAACTAAGGTGGAGTAGACACAGATCGTAACTCAAATCATCTCCAGAGCGCCATGGTCATATGCCTCAGCTGCCTGGATCTGAGCTCTCCCATATCCACCTGCTCACTACAGTCGAGGTGGTCCTCCTGCTGGTGGTGGTGGTAACACCTCGTAACATCTTCCACTGCCAGCTACACGTCCAGCTCCTCTTCCACGTCCGCCTCCTCCCTACGGACCGCCTCGATCGAACCTATGCCTCTGCTTGAGAGGTCCCTCAACTGTCTATTGATCGTTTGTACGGTGGGTCGGACAGTCACGAGCCATGTGACCCTGCCCGCCGCAAGTGTAACATTGCCCACTCCTGACATGACCGGCTCTGTCTCATGTGCCCCGCACAACTGAACTCATATCCTGAGGTCATCCACCAGATGGCCTGGTCCACTTGGACCTCTGTGATATCTGTCTACTGCCAGCTGCAGAAGACTTTGCTGCATGTTGACTAATGATGGGTCTCGCTGCTGGTGACTGCTCAGCAAGGAAACTCTCCACTAGGATGGCTCTCTCTAACACCCCCGCCTGCGTCGAGATGCTGAGTGAGATCATCGATGCTCTGATCTCCTGTCTAAGCCCCTGATCAAATGTTCAGGCCCTGAATAAAGGGTCTCGCAACATATCTATGGAGTAGCACAAGAGGTCAGTGAACCTCACTGAGTCCTGTGCTACTATCATGATACCCTTCTGTAGATGCAGTAGCTCCTGTATCCGCACCGCACATAGGGTGGCTGGGACAAACTCCACCCGAAATAGGCTCTTGAAGTCAGCCCAGAGTAGTGTCACCTCGTCATGCACTGAGAGCATCAGGGTACACCATCTGCCTTCTGCTTCCAGAATAAGACTCATGGAAAGGATCACCATGAAGTCTATTGGTGTCCCTACTAGCGTGAATAATCTCACCATAGCCTCCATCCAATCCTCAGCTGCCTGCGGATCCGTCTCACCCCTAAAGCTTGGTGGCTTCTAGTGCTGGAACTCATATAGCGCGCTCCAGCAACGTGCCTCATCTGCTACTGGGGATGGTGGTATCGGTGGCCCAATAGGTAGTGGTACCGCTGGAGCCTCTTCTATAATGGGTTCGTGCACTGAGGCCTCTTCGCTCGATGGGATTCCATATCGTACAACTCTCGAAACCCTGGATGGCTATCTGCGTGGAGGCATTCTAAAATGAAACAGGTTATCCAGGGTCAATAAGTTATACCTGGTGAGCTGACTCAAGAGATAAAAAATAAAAATCTCGAAACACACATTCAATAAGTGTTTTCATGTACTGAGTTGGAAATCAGAAGTCAGGGTCCTGGTATATGGATATGTCGGCCACCGCACCAACATTGGACTCCCTGGACTGAAAACCACACTCAGTACTCTTAACACTATTGCTTTATAGAAAGAAAGATTAGATTCCTGAGTTCTATGATATAACTAACTCCTCTGATACCAATTTTTTGTGACTCGTCCCCCGGGGGCCGTATTGTGACTGCCCCAAGCCCGCCTTCCATAGGCCAGGGGCTGGTGACTAGCACCAGAGTGTAAATCCCTAAACTAGGAAGGAATTGCCTTTATAACTGTAACCAAACACAACAGAGTACAACTGGAAGTAAACACTAAGTAAAAACTATAAGAAAAAATAGTGATGGAAAGTAAAAGGGGCAGGAAATACAAGCCCAACTATAAAGTACAAGTACAACTGAAATAGGAAAAAAACAGCTGAAAGGTGAAAGTAGCTCCTGGATTGTCCACCACGAATCCTACCTGAAAGGTAGGTACAGATAGACTCCTCAGCACTCCACGTCTGTCAGACTCCTCCGTGTGTCATCTAGTCATAAGGTCCCACCTCCGAGTACCATCCAGTCTTGGCGCTCTCAGCCTCCGTCAGCGTTGTCTGTCATATGCATCAAACACAACGAGGTGCGGGCATAGCCAGTGCAGGGGTGAGTATAATGATACTCAATAGGGACCCCGAGACCCTCAAGGTCTCAAAAATCTAACAAGGATAAACCACAGAGTATGAAATCAACAGATAGTAATTACTTAGGTATATGACCATACATATACCTAAGTTATCAAGTACCTCATCTCAATCATGAGGAAAACACATATGTCACTGACTCAAATCACACAGGTATACAACTTATGTAGAGAGATAGAGATGATCAGATATAGCCACGGAATCATCAGAGCTGTCGGACCAACACATGATCCAAGGCCAGCTATTCTATCATACCAACACATGATCCAGGAATAGAAGCTAGAACTGTCAGACCAATACATGATCCAGGAACAGTTGTTAGAGCTTTTGGACCAACACATGATCCAGGTCCAGCTATTTTGTCGGACCAACACATGATCCAGGAACAGAAGTTAGAACTGTCAGACCAACACATGATCCAGAAACAGTTGTAAGAGTTGTCGGACCAACACAGGATCCAGGTCCATCTATATTATCGGACCAACACATGATCCAGGAACAGAATTTAGAACTGTCAAACCAACACATGATCCAGGAACAGTTAACAGTGTACAGCCAGCCACTGGTTTTCCACAAATCATGATTTATTCTGGGAGGGTTCACTCCTCAAGTCAAAGTGTCGACATATCAACTACCACCAAGTCCCATTAATAAGTAACTCAAAGGTCTGTCTTGTCATAGGTGTCTCAACGCAACAGACGGTGCGTCAATCAGACGCCCTGTCTGTGAGTTATTAGCTTCTTAGTCACAGGGGCCCGGTTGGATTCGTGTATGATCAAACCTAATTGTATCTCAAATATACACCGAACTCCAGTGGGGTATACTCAAAGGAACTGTCGCACTCCGAGAAAACCAGTGTCGCTGACGGTTTCTCAAATGTTCGTCTGGTGCCAAAGTTACGGCCAAAGGAAGTAAAAGGGTCGGGGATGGTCCTAGGCCCGGTCCGACCCGGTCAGACCGACTCGGCCCATCCCAGATTGGGCCGACCCAGTCTGGGTCGAACAGGACAGACCCGTTGGGTCTGACCCAGCCCATTGGGAGGGTCATCCCGCTAATTTTGGCTCGGTCCACTGGGCCCGGCCCAGCGGACTGCGGGGGCGGTTCGACCCGGGCTCAGGACCAGTTCGGCCCAGAGTGTTGCGAGGACACGTCTCGGCTCGGAGGGTGTGAGGGAGTCGGTATTTCAACTCGGATGGGAGCGCGAGGGTCATGTGGAGGCGAGATCGGGGGTGGCCGGTTCGGGGTGGCGTGTGCAAAGGTCGGCTAGGGGGTGGCCGGGTAGGCCGCGGTAGGGCACTGGGGGGGTCGTGGGCAGGTGGCCTGGGCGCTAGGCAGGGCGCCAGGAGGGCCACAGGCAGGCGGATGGGTGTCAGGCAGGGCACCGGGGGGGCTGCGGGCAGGCGGCCAGGGCTCTGGGCAGCACGTCGGGAGGGTTGCAGGCAGGCGGCTGGGTGCCGGGAAGGGCGCCGGGGGGGGAATGGGCAGGCAGCCTTGGCACTGGGGAGCGCCTCGTGAGGCCGCAGGCAGGCGGTGGGGCGCCGGGCAGCGCGCCGGGGGGCGCGGACAGGCAGCTGGGCACCGGGCAGGGCAACGGGGGGGTCGCGGGCAAGCGGCCTGGGCGCCGGGCATCTAGTCGAGAGGCCGCGGTCAGGATGGTTCGGTGGATCTCGGTTCGTTAGCGCGATTCGCGGAGGCCACGGGTAGCGCGACCTTTGTCGTTGTCGCCTCTGTCACCTCATCGTTGATATGTAGACATGCCGTAGAACGTCACAAGAAGAGAGAGATCGACGGAGGATGTCGGGCCATGCTAGGTTGGCCCGCACCCTATGCGTTTAGGGATGTATCATTTGGATCATCATGAGAAGAATATGATCATAAATACATCCACAACAACCCCTTATTCTCCTTTGAAGAAGTTAAGAAAAAAAGTACAACTTCAACAGGTAATAAACCCCCAACCTTTGATTCTTCGTTCGTCGTTCGTCGATGGAGTTGTGGAAAGTAGACGAATGAGCTTGTTTTTCATCGTGTCCACCACGTACTCCCAATCCCGAGCTGTGTTGGCTCGCGGAAGATGCTCTACGCTGATTGATGCTTCGAGGAAGAGGTCGAATAAGAATCGTCGTTGGCGTTCTTCACTGTAAGAATGTGTTCTTCATTTTTAATTGGGAGCTTTTCTTCCTTCTCCCCAAATTCCAACAATAGAGATTGTCCACCCAATTAATAATAATAGATTGCCTATTATTTTAGATGTTGGCACGTAATTCAAATGAAGAATTAAATTAAAAAGTCTCCTCCAATTTAATTCAAGAGTTTGGAACATTAATTAAAGGGGGTTGGCTCCATTTAATTAAAGGGGAAGGTGGAGAGGCTTTACCTCATTAATGAGGGGGAGTTGAGAGGTTAAACTCTCCTCCCATTAATAGGGGTCAGGTGGTCCCCACCCCTATTATTCGAATGGGAGGTTATGGTCTCGGGCGGTCCCCACATCGTAACCTCTCGCGGGAGGTTTTGTTCCGGAAGGCCCCACCACAAAAACATATCATGGGAGGTTAGGGTGTGGCGGTCTCACCTCCAACTCCCAAGTGGAGGTTTTAACCAACAATCACCCACATGGCAGCTTAAAATAAAATAAAGTGCTAGCTCACTTTATTTTATTAAAATTTTATAAAAACCCAAAAACTGACTTTCCAAATTGACCCAATGCCAGTAAGGTGACAGTCTTATTAAGAGAATATCGGTGCTGTGAGTTCAAAAGTGCCCTCGGATTTCAGTTTTGAGCACCGGTTCAAAAAGTTATAAAATCTCGCTCGTACGTTTACTGAACGTACCCGATCAAAACTTCAGAAATTGATTCCGGGCACACCAGGCCTCGAAATCAAGCGCCGTCAATTTTTGTGGACTCGTAAAACTCCCATGTATTTAATAAAAAAATTCCATGGAAATTATGGGTCTTTAAATTGGTTGATATTATTGGTTGGTCATACGACTCGATAGATTACAACATGGTAAGGGGATTTCATCTCACTTCGTATTCCTGTGAGATTCATGTAGTATTGCCACTATTTCCATTTTTGTGGGGTATGTACTGGCCATGATTGTATTACTTGTGTAATATAATTTAATCTATGGGTATTTACAACTTCATTGAATAGTTCTTCTTTTATGGGGTGTATGTTTCGTGAGTTACCAAATCGGTAATGGAATTTCAAATTTCAATTTCCACTCGTTGTGCTTTACGTATACTTCATTGATTATTTTACTCCAAGATTATGTCTGGAATCACAATTTATTATTTAAGTAGTAATTTTTAATCCCCTTTGTGTGGATATAATTTTGATACCCATAATCACTCCATTTATTATTTCACAATTCATTGATATGAACTTGATAAGAGTAATCTTAACTCAATTTCCATTCATTGAGTTAAACATCCAAGTCATTGCTGTTATTTTTACAAGATTATATTTTAATGTCCTATAATTTATTTGCACTGAATATTCAATCATATTGATTGTATTTATATTTTTCACACATAATTATGTCATTGATTTATCCTTAATCTAAGGATACAGTCTTTATAAGGGATTTCATCTCAATTTACATTCCATTGAAACTTCTTTATTGTTATATGCCAATTCACTTTTATATGGTGTATATAATGTACTTTGACATAGTATATCATGAATCCCTTTATTATCATGATATTAAAATTCTTTTATTACCTCAATTATTTGTATTCAAGTGTCTCTCATTTGGTTATGAACCCTAACTAAAATATCATTTTAAACGTTTTAAAGATTTATTCTTTTAAATCTTTCTCATTAATGTCCTTGTTTTAAAAATGGTTTTAAGGATTTATTTATATGTACATTAATGTTTTAAAATTAAAATTCCTTTTAAAAGTTTCAAATTGGTATGGGACACTTTGATTCAAAAATCTAGTTTAAATGGCTTCTTGATAAATAGTGATACTTTTAAATGTTTTCAAGAAAAGGGGTATATTTCACTCAAATAGCTTTGATGATTATTTTCATCTATGTCAATATCCATCAATATTCTCGATTGAGGTTAATCTATTATAATACAATCTTCCATATTGTATTGAATGAATTATGTTTGACTTTGTATGTGATATTTTTATACCATTCATGGTTTGTGGTTAAAATATTGACATTTTGTATGCTTGTTTTAATATGAATGTTTAGATTATATTTCAACCTTTTCAAATGAAGAATGCATGGGACTTAGTAAGTGACGGGTGGAGCCCGCTATAGATCCTCGATGCATCAGTAGGTTTCATGAGACAAACTATTGTCTTTGGCACAAGGCCTTAACAAAATCTTATTTGTAGTCTTGGCACGAGTCCTTGACTAAGTGGTTATGATGTCCGGTATTATGCATTCCATCATTATGAGATTAGATATTGATATTTCATGTGGTTATTCGACTAGTATAACACCCATGACTATGTTTTATTATGGAATTATTTACTCATCTCATATTCCGGCCATAAAATTCTCATGTTTATTATTCGTTAAGTCATGTGTTTTCAATTATTCACCATTCTTAATATTTATGTTATCCTCCACTATATTTCTTACCCTTACAGAGCATTTGAGCTCCCCCTTTCTTATGTTTCATTTTCATAGGTTATTAAGGAGTTATTTATGAGTGAATTGCAGGCATAATCTAGAAGGCTTGGATGAATATAATAGAATAAATTAGTGTTGTTTTTTTCAGGTTGTAATGTTGAACTTATATATGTATCTTGTTTCCAAGACTACTAAACTGATCGGTCCTTTGGGACTTGATTCCTTATAATCATTCCAATGTATTAAAATATTGCACCGGCCTCTGGGTAACTGGGGTCGGGGCGTTACAATTTTAAATTAGATGATTGTATAAATCTTGTGGTTTATAATTTTTTCCTCAAAATTTAATTGATAATAAAAAAGTTAAGTTCCAGTCAGAGGGAAAATAAAAATATCCAGCGGCTGCAATATTTCTTCTTCCTTTTGAAATTCCAATTAAATCTATCTTATAAATTAAAACACCATTTCTTTATTCTCTTTTATAAATAATCTTTATAATAAACTCATTTAAATAAATTAAAACTATTTTGATAGTTTAGTACCATCATTGAACATTTATCCTTTGAAGATGATTTAAATCCTTATTTTAACATTACTTTAAAATTTATTTAAAGTAGATGGAATAATACCTAAAATATCATAACATCATCTATATGAATATTCATATATTTTAATTTCAGTAACCTTATATCACCTGACTTCTCTGAAAAATGAAGTTAAAATAATCTGATCATTTTTCTTTCAAATTTATTTATGAAACTCTTCAAAAACACTTCAATCGCCATTAGATTTCATAAGAAATTTATAAACTAAATACTATGATAAAATAATCCATATAATATATTATAAGAATAAATAATCAAAAACATGGAAAAATAGAATAATGTGATGCCTGGCATTCGTACTCTATATTCACCACATCCAATGTTCTGGTTATCATTATATAATATGATATTTTTAACATGGATTTTTCCCATTATACTCATAAGGGAAGAAATTAATCAACCATTTATATAGAAATCTGATCATGTGTATCCTATTATGTAGCTTCAGTTTAACTCAATATCCAGTAAGTAGTGAAACACCCATCATCCAGTTTCTCTATACCATATGCGACGTCATTTTCACTTAGTTGTGTTTAATCTCCTGTATAATTTGTGTGTAGTGGCCATCAGTTTCAATAAGGATCCTAACTTTATCATATTTTATTGACTCTAGTTCTGCATGTAATGGGGAGGTTCTTCTCCAGCTTATGTTTTTTAGTCTTTATATATAACAAGTGATATGGATTTTTAGTGACCTTCCATGAGTAAATCTAGGTTCTTTGGTCATCTGTAATAAAATGATAATATCTTCTTTATATTCTCTATAGCATTGTATTCAACACTTCTGGTTATTCCTTCATGTTGATCTAGTTTTGAATTCTCTGGCCAACTCCTATATTGTATTTCCAGTTTTACACTCAGCATAGTGAATATTTCATATACCAAGTATAAATTTATAATATATTTTATGAATGTGTCGTGAAATTCATTCAAAGTTTGGAAGTTCTCCTCTTCATCTTTTATGTGAAGATAACTTATTTTTTTAATTTTTAATAGGTGTTGTGAGTAATATTATACTTTATTACTATCTATTGTATCATCTATTTATATATCTTAAAAATTAGAGTGTTATGGACTAGTATCTTCGATTTTTAGTTCATAACATCATTCTCCATGTTTGCTGCAATGTTAGGTTCATCTTCATACAAATGTGGGGTTTTCCATACAAGTAAAGGGATTAACATAAAAATGTAGGGTTCATCCAATACTAACATGAGGTTAATTTCACTAATGTGGGGATGAATACCAATGTGAGGATCATCAATGTGGGGTTAAATTTCGTACCAACATGGGGATAGAAACCAATTTGTGGTTAACTCCATTCTGAAAATGTCTCTTGATTTTTAGAGGATTTGAACATTTGTTTTGGTATTATATCCAAAATAATTATTTTTATATAATATCAATTACATTAAAATAGATCAATAAATATCTCAATTGTAATTCTATAACTTGAGATATCTTCCAAAATTAGAATAAAAAATAATCTGAAAAACTACAGTATGGAATAAATATCATAGAACATAGAATAAATTTTAAATCATTGAAACAACTATTTAATCCTTCCATATATTTGAATGAAATACAGTTATTACCCTTAGATATTCATATCAGTAAGAATCGTGTGATTCTGAGGGAAATATCATGATATATCATTGAAAAATGTAGTTAATTGTGAACTAAAAACAATATACTTACATAAATATATTAGTAACTTCATAAAAAATTAAGAGCATCAAAATTAATGATTTGGCCTTTTTATTATTGAAGAAAATATAGATATTATTCATAACTTTATAGAAAAGAAATTATTCTAAAATTCCAATCACATAATCTCATGGTATTATCATGATATAGTAGACTATTAAAACTAGAAACTACTTAAGATATCTGACTCAAACATAAAATGTTAGAGCATCCAAATAAATGTATAATAACATGTAATAACATATATAATAGTGAATAATCATTAGTTAATATACAATAACAGATTGGTAAGTGAATATATTATTAATAGTTTAAAAATAAACTTAGGAAAAACAAATAACAAGAGAGGGTGATGTAATTAAAAAAATATAAACAATGTGTTTATTAGTAATTATCATAATATAAATAATTTTTCAATGTGAAAATAAAAAACATTGATGAACACTTCACAAATGATGAGAAAACTACGATCAAACACAACTCAAACTACCAATATCAACCACAAGGCATATGCACAACTATTCCCCCATCCAAACAATGAGCCAGAAAAATAAAAACCAAATCAACACTACTTTTATATCCTCCAAAAGAAGAAATATCAAGTGGATAATAAAGAATAATAAAAGAGGAAATTGTATTGGATCACAATGAATTGATATCTTGAAGTAGGGGACCAAAATCCATCAAAAGAAGTTAAAATTTCATATAAGATAAACCTCTAAGTTCATAGGATTTGGAAAATGTCAAATTTTTTGGAAGGAATTTGAGTGAGCACCCAATTTTATAATAAAATTTAAAAAGCATAAGATCACATCATTATAGGGGTGGTTACACTAGAATGAAGGCTTGATCCATATTTTATGGCACGATCTCCCCTGAATATTAGGTTCAACCTATCTTAAATTCCATATTAATAACAAATATCATAACACAACACCAAGGGTCACACTAAAACACTAAAACTATAATGATTGTAGTGTTATTCTTGGACCTCTCTCTTAGACCTAACACATCTCAAATGATTATCATGAAACAAACATCATCACTATAGTGAAAAAATACCAAACAAAGAAGAAGATATAAACTCAACAACCTAGAACTCCATGGAGAAGTGCCCATATTCACATAACAATAGCCCTTACCTAATATATTCCAATGGTATTTAACATCACAATCACTCTCATCATACCTTAACACATCTCCCTTAATAAAATAGAGAAACTCATAAAACACACAACTTCAACTGCATGCACATGAGCCTCAGCCCGGTTGGTGAGGACTCTTCAAGTAGATCCACAAGACCTAGGTTCGAATATGGGTGGAGGAATATTTCTAGGCACTATAGAAGTACTGTATAAGGTGCTGTAGAGGGTACTATAGTAGTTACTATAGTAGGTATTGTAGCAGGTACTATAGCAGGTAGGTAGCAGCCAGAACTATTCATCTTTGGGACACTGATGTGGTCCTGGAGTCCTTTAGGCCTTCAGGCTACGTAGTCCATTGGGACAATAAGGCTTTTAGGACACCTTTATGAACATCAATCCACATTAAGGCCTTCGGTCCACCTAAATTCCTTCGAGCCACGAAATATGAAAATGCAAACACGAAAAATTATATGTAGAACAAGCTCTAGAGGAGGACTCAGAGTTGGCACATTCACTAGAGCATAACTATCAGATTTGGATGAATGAGGTGGTATGGCATTTTCCATCATTACTAAGCCTATGAATCCTTTCATATGACAGCTATACGAACATCCATGAAAAGGTGGAGAGTTAATCATGATACATGTGTTGGGAAGGGGTAATTTCAACTAGTCATATTCTGTGATATATTCCTTCAATACATTTGTGTCCTATAATTTCATGAAGCCTATGTGTAATGTGATATAAGGGTTCCCCTTAAACCCTTAAAATGGGGGTTATAAAAATTGAATTAAAAATGAAGGCCTTTGTTCCATTCAAACACAACTTTAACTACACATCATAATACAATCCACACATCACAAGACCAACCCTCACTATACAACATACAAAACAAAATCAATCCCACTTATCTAACTGATTAACTACACTGCAATAACCAATGATGATGGCCTGATCTGGTTTGATAGCTACAAAATTAAATTAAACACCCCCTCCTCCACTGAACCTCCTCTAAGCCTTCCTTAAAACAACTGATACTCAAGAAACAAAAATTAAAGGTCCAAAAAACTTTAGTCCTTTACATTTGATACCAATAAAATGATTCTCAGCCTCAATAATTAAAACCAAACTTAGAATGGAGACAAAGACCACAAACCCCAAACACCCCTAGAAGATAACTCACAAAAAATGAAATTTCCACTACTAAAACTCTAACACAACATATGAAAACAATAAATTCAATCATATTAAAATAAAAATAAAGTATCTCAATATAAAACAATATTTAAAAATAAATTTGTATACCGAGCATAAAACGATGACTCATTCTCCCATGTACACTCTTCTAAGACACCATTCATATATAAAACAAAAAATAAAGGAATATTATTCCCATGAAACACCTTCTCATGAAGAACCTGAATATCTAAATGTCATTTCATAAACATCAAGTCATCCTTAATATCAAACTCTCAATAATTAATGACATGGGAGTCATCAAGAAGATATTGAAAAATATATGACACATGGAAAATGATGGGGATTTGATCTAATTGTAGAGGAAGAACTAACTAATATGAAACCTATCCAATATGCCCCAAAACCTCAAAGGGATAAATAAACTAATAGAAAATTTTACACCCTTGATCAAAACCACATAGACCATGATGAGGAGAAACCTTAAAAAACACATGGTATCTAATATTAAACTCCAAATGTATCCTCTTCCGATCAACATAATATTCTTAATGATATTAAGTTGCCTTCATCCACTTAAAAATCATCTTCACCTTGTAAATTATTCTTTTTAACCCATCTAATCCAAGGGACTTCGACTCTCCAACTTCGTTCTAATACAACATAGATCTGCATGTCCGTTCATAAAATTCCTCAAAAAAATCCATTCTAATGAAAGAGTGATAGATATTTTTATAAGTAAACATAACCAAGGGAAATTTCATCAACCATGAACTATTAAAATATAAAACATGTGAATGTAACATGTCCTATAGTTTATGAATTATCTATTCGGTATTATTTTCCATTTGAAGATGAAAAGTAGTGCCAAGGTACAAATGAGACGCAAACATGTGTTAAAGACCACCCTAAACTTATGAGGTAGTAAAAGGATCTCAATCATAGATGATGGAACCTAAAACTCCATAGAGTTTAAATATCTCATCAACATACAACCTAAACTGATCATCCATAGCACTCAACTATTGACAATTAATAAAGGATCCAACTTCATCAACTAAACATCATCCCTTAACTTGTAGAAAATTGGTGATAGAATCCATTGAGATGTACTTCATCCCTTTATAATGGAACTAACACCTCAAGTCATCATACATCTTGGAAATTCTAGGATACACATCTAAATTTAATCTATTAAACTCATAGAGAAACACTTCATGCATCACTAATGGTACTAAATTCTTCCCTTTAAATAAAACCTTCTTTTAATCATCATCGAACCATCCCACTACATTATCACCATATAAAAATGATCCCACCATACTTCCACCTCTGAATCGTACCGTTGGGACCCCGTTTCTAACTAAAAAAAAGGAAGGCTTCATGATCATCTAATATAGACAACCTCTACTATTATATTCCTCTACATCAAAACTTAAGGCCAAAATCTGTTCTATCCTCATCCATGCATCCACAAACTCCCCAAAAGAAACTCTATATGAATTTATACTCAGTAAATCAGAAAATATATTCCCTTTACTTGGTATATATGAGATATTGATGTTATAATATCATAATAAATTCACATCCCTACACAAGAATTGATTAAAATCCCATTGAGAAATGAAATACCTTAATATTTTATAATTTTTGAAGACTGTAAAGTGTTCACTAATGAGGTAATGACACTAAAACATTAGAGTAAACACCATTGTTGAAAATTATAGACTATGGGTGGAATAGTTATTCTTATAATGGTGTAACTATCAAGACCCATATGAGATCATCACCCTATACCAAGTCAAGATACAGCCCAAACTGAGATGAGAAGTATCACTAGAAAACCATGAATATAACTCCAACCTCTAGAAACTAATTGACAAGATCACTAATCAGTTTCTCCTTTGGGTGGTGGAAATATTCCCAACATTGATCAGTCTATAAAATAGACTTGAATATTCTTGATCAAGGATGTCAGCGTGATAATAATTTATAGAAATCATAAATGAACCACTAATGATGGTTGGAAAGACTAAAAAAACTATAGACCTATGTGACATTATTGGGTGATGCCCAAGAAAAAATGCTTCAATATCTTAAGGTTCCACTATTATTTCTTATTGAGACACCACATGAATAGGGAAATACACATCAAGATCCTAGAATACTATCACTTGGAAAACTTCCTATAGAGATAATGGCATTGAAGGACTTCCAAAACATTCCTCAAGTGATAAACATGGTCCTCTACTAACTTCACATATATGAGGATATCATCACTGAACACTACCATAAATTAATTTAAGAACTCACAGAACATAGAGTATAAGAGTCCCATGAAAATAGGTGTGACATTTATGACACCAAATGACATAACCACAAACTCAAAGTTCCCATAACAACACCTAAAGGTTGTATTTGGAATATTTTCCACATTCACTCCCATATAACAATACTACACATATGCCCTTTAATAGTAAGAAAATAGAATTTTATTAGTGATAAAAAATAACTGTTAATCATAGTGATGATAAAGGGGGGTCCCCTTTATCAGTGCTAATTTGGCGCTAATAAAGGCCTAGATGCATGCAATGTGCTATTAATATAATTGCGTACCCATATGTAAAAACCTTTAATTTCAAATGCTATATACAAATATTAATTTCAAATAATGTTATAATTTCAAAAAATTATATATAAATTTAATTTACATCATGAAAAAAAGAATGTGCACCCATGGTATATACAAAAAAACACTGCTATTTACATTTCAAACAAAATTTATTATATAATTACATTAACAATTATCCAACAAACATTATAAAGCATTAATATTTTATCTTTTGACGTACGTGATCACCTCTCAAAAATGTCCACCCATGGTATCATCTGCCAAACAAATCATCTAAAACCGAGAAAAATATTCCTCCAAAATAATAAAACAAATATTATGTTAGTAATACTATAAAAAATAAATCAAACATTAATATGAAATAATGCATTAATAAAATGTCAATATTTAATAAAAATGACACATTTGGAGTTATACTGGTCACATCGTGTGTCTTATTGATGTGGGGATGATTTCGACATGTCAAAAATGAGTTATGTATCATTGTACTAAAATATCAAAAGAATCCTAATGCATTTTATTAGTTTTGAGTATGTCACTAGTTCTTTTACTAAAATTAATTTCAATTTTAAATAATGAATCATTTTAAGTTATAACGGTCACATTGTGCATTGGATTGAGGTGTGTCAAATTCCCACCTGACATAAATTACTAATGGATCATATTACTAAAATATCAAAATAATCCGAAAGTGTTTTCTCATTTTTTTAGTATGTTAGTTGTGCTTTTCTACTAAAATGTAATTTCAATGTTGAAACATGCATTATGAGTCATACAGGTCGCATCGTGTATCAGTTTGATGTGAGACTACATCATAAATTTCCTAAATGACTTATGTATAATTTTCCTAAATTATCAAGACAATAAGAGTGTGTGTTATTGGTTTTTAATGAGTGACGTGTTTTGAAATAAATGTCAATTTTAAACTGATAACAGACACTTTTAGTCATATCATCCACCCTGTTCATTGGATTGAGGTTTGGTTGACTCTTACATGTCAAAAAAGATTCATAGATCATTTTTTAAAGTATCACAACAATATAAATGTACTTTATTAGTTTTAAGTCTGTCACTTGTCGTTTTTACTTAAATTATTGTCAATATTACATAAAAAAAGGCAGTTCAAGTTTTACCAGCCACATCGTACATCATATTGAGTTTTGTTTGATTCCTACATATCACATGTGACTAATAGATCATTTTACTAAAATATTAAAAAAATGAATGTGTTTTCTCGGTTTTCGGTATTTCACTTGTTGTTTTTAGTTAAATTAATGCCAATTTTAAATAAAAAGATACACTTTGAGTTATAATAGACACATTGTGAATCTTATTGAGGTGTGGCTGATTCATACAAATTAAAAATGACTATTATATTGTTTTCCTAAAATCTAAAAACAATCTAAATTCGTTTTTTAGTTTTAATTATGTCACTTATTGTTTTTACTTAAATTAATTTCCATTTGAAATAAAAAAGAGACACTTTGAGTTATACCGGCTACACTGTGTCTCATATTGAGGTGAGGCTAATTCCTATATTTTCAAAATGACTAATAGATCATTTTCCTAAAATATCAAAACAATATGAAAGCATTTTCTCAGTTTTAACTCTATCAGTTGTGTTTTTTTACTATAAAGTCATTTCAAATTAGAAACATGCATTTTGAGTCATAATGGTCACATCGTACATCAGATTGATGTTCAATTGACTCCTTCACATCACAAATTTGTTATTTATCATTTTCTAAAAATATTCAAAACAATCCGAATGTGTTTTCTCGGTTTTGAGTATGTCACCTGTTCTTTTACTAAAATTAATGTTAATTTTAAAAAATGACACATTTGGAGTTATACTGGTCACACTGTTCATCATATTGAGCTACGGAAGATTCTAACCTATCACAAATTATTTATGGGTCATTTTCTTAAAGTATCAAAACAATCCAAATGCATTTTATCATTTTTTTTAGTATGTCAGTTTTTTTTTTTACTAAAATATCATTTCAAACATGAAATGTGCAGTATGATTCATACCAGCCACATCGTGCATTTTTTTAACATGGGACTACTTCATACATGTTAAAAATTACCTATGAATCATTTTCATAAATTATCAATATAATCAGAGTACGTTTTCTTGGTTTTTAGTGAGTGACGCGTTTTGAACTAAAATGTTAATTTTAAACAGATAACGGACAATTTTAGGCATACCGGTCACATCGTGAATTATATTGAGGTGTGGTTGATTTATATAGGTTAAAAATAATCCATTGATAATTTTCCTAAAGTATCAAAACAATTTGAGTCCATTTGATTAGTATTCAATATTTAATTTTTTTACTTAAAATAATATTAATTTTTAATAAAAAGATACACCTTTAGTGATATCGGTCACATCGTGTGTTGTATTTAGGTGAATATGATTCCTACACATAATAAATGACATATATATCATAGTCTAAAAATATCAAAACAATCCAAATGTGTTTTCTTGGTTTTCAATATGTCACTTGTTGTTTTTACTTAAATTGATGTCTATTTTAAATAGAAAGATATACTTTGTGTTATAATGACCACGCCATGAATTGTATTAAGGTGAGGATAATTATTACATGTCGCAAATGACTTATAGATTGTTTTCCTAAAGTATCAAAACAATCCTTATATGTTTTCTTGGTTTTCAGTATGCCAGTTGTGTTTTTTTACTAAAATGTCATTTCAAACTGGAAATAGGCATTATGAATCATACCAGTTGCATCATGTGTCGGTTTGACATTATAATACTTTATATACATCAAAAATTACTTATAAATATATGTAATAAATTATCAAGATAATTGAAGTGTGTTTTCTTGGTCTTTAGTTAGTGGCACGTCTTGAACTAAAATGCCAATTTTAAATTGATAATAGATACTTTTAGTCATACCGGCCACACTTTACGTCAGATTGAGATGTGGTTGATTCCTACATATCACAAATGACATATGGATAATTATACTGAAGTATAAAAATAATCTGAATGAATTTTTTCAGATTTCAAAATGTCACTTTTTTTACTAAAAGTAATGTCAATTTTAAATAAAAATAGACACTTTGAGGGTTGTCAGTCACTTATCCCTTTTTCTCGGTTTTGAGTAGGTTATTTTCTCTGATACTAACTATATTGACCCAAACATTTCATACATAGATATCAAATCCTATTTTATTAATATTCCTGACATAATATAATAATCCATGCCATAATAGTTTAGGTCTAGTTCTTTTTGAAACATAGAAACATAAAGAACTAGTTCATAAGAGTTTCTCATTAAGTTATTCTTTACAAGAAACCTTCTTAGACATATCATCACTAAAAAAATTCTTCATAACCTAAGGATATTAAACATAATAAATGGTGATCATATATACTCAATAATTGTAAAAAAGTTATATATCAATGATCATATAAGGAAATTTACTTACAAATAGTAAATAAAATGATGACAACATTAATTAATTACATAAAAAGACACACTTTGAGTCATACCAGCAACATCATATGTTACCATGCCTTTCATTTGCTTATTTTATCAAAATGGAAACATTGCATTGTCTACATTTATCACTTTCCTTCAAGTTCCCTCCACTTCCTTTGAAGTAAAGTGATAAATGCCGACAATGCAGGGGTGACAAGGTTTTGAGGGAGAGTAAGTATATGGAATATATTGTTCATATGAGTAGTCAAAAAATTGATTTATATTATGTTAATATATCATATAACATATAATATTATGAAGAAAAACATATTATATTAAAAAAAAATTAACTTCTTATTGAATTCTGAGTTTCATCCTCAAAGTCCAATCTCTCACGAGCATGATCTATTTTAAACAAACCACCCCAACTCGAACAAAGAAGTACACCTATATAAGAAAACAATTATTTTGTGAGTAATAATAAAAATAAGTAAATTAAACCTAAATATAAAACAATTCACTAGTTATATGGAATTCATATCTTCATGTTATTTGTGTACATTCTTTCATCAGGTATGTTGCCCATTAGTTTTTGAGCACATCTATATCGTCTTGTGAATATGAGTTTTTTCGACAAAAATAGTAGTACTAGAAAAATATAAATACACAAAGGATTAATAAATATTTTAAATGAAATATTAATTATCTTATAAAATATCTCTTCATGGATTCTATTTTTTAATGAAGTATGATCTCTCTCATAAATTTACAAACATAATAACTGTAATATTTTCTATTGGTTTGTTTTGGAAACTAGAGAAAAATTTAGTAGAATAATTAATTCATTTTTATATGTGTTTCTATAGTGAAATATTATTATATATACCTTGATACGTATCCATTCCTAGAAATTTTCTTCATCATTGAGCTTATCCCGTGGCCTCATTACTTGTTTTTCACAATAGTGATTCACCGCCCTATCATAACAAAATCCTCATTAAAAGATAATATAAATTACCTAACTTGATGTTGAGTTATAAAATTTTGGATTTAGTTTATTAAAATTTGACAAACACCATCATGTGTGGACGGTTTGTTTTATATCCCTGCATTTAATCCAGAAAATAAATCTTTAGAGTACCCAAATTTACTGTAATGAGCATCCAATGCTTCCTAAAAACACAAAAAGGATTAAGTAATGAAATAAATAAAAATATATTAGAAATGATTAAATTTTAGAGTTTTACCCTTGTATCTTTGTTATTAAATAAATTATTTCATCCAAAAGTTTTCTTAAAACGATTTGATCAGAACTGCCACTCTTTTGTTCTTTTTTTGTTGTCTATTTCTATTTGTTATATAGAAGAGATGTAGGGACTAATGAGTCTGAATTTTTTTTTCATGGGAAAATACCTTCAATTTTTTTTTCAAATATACATATTCCAAAAATATGATATGTTTTTATTCATAATAAAAACAATATATCAGCGTTTGGAAAATCAAATCTTAAAAACCTACCTCACGTATAAATTTAAAAATTAACCACCTACCCAATCATAGTTGAGGATTTCACTTACACTCTCAAAAATAATTAAGTCTTGATATTTCACTCTGTATATATTTTCTTCAAAATAATATATGTGATTATGACCATCTTTTAATTTTGTATCCACATGAACCTCCAATGATAGAAAATTTAGATATAGAATGGGTAGGATAATGATGATTTCGGTATATCACTTCAATTGGTTGGTCGATCCTTTAGATGGTTTTTAAGGCAGTCTTTTGTTTCAGCCTATTATCTTTGTACATATTTAATAAAATTCATTGATTCAGACCTTTTTTAATTAATTTTTTATGGTTTAGCTTAAAAGTAAATTGGAAATGAATACCACCTTATTGACATGTTTTTTACATGATTTGATGGTCATGCAATGTAAGTTCCAAAATATTTTTTTAATGTATGAATATCTTCCTCATAAATTGGAATAGGTATCCTTACACTCAGATCATAGGCTATGCTAATCAAAACTCTCACATGACCTATTGGTAGTGGTCTGCTGTGTAGCATGTCATTTTGAATTTTGAACACCATATCCCTCACTATAAGGTAATGGGTGGGTGTTTCTAGATATAAATCACAGTCATTATCACCATGTATAATATCAGTACAATAAAGGTATCATTATCTGTTTGATTCACATTTCATAGAAACATTTATTAGAACATTTATTACATTGTCTAATACATCTCTTTGAGGTGAATGGCTAGCATTATATCTGGCGGGGATGGGGAAGGTTCTCCACGTGGTGGATGTTCTTGAGTTGCTTCATCACTTTTCCCACCCACCCCCTCCCCCCCATTAAATTTTCCATAATCTCTCTCTACCATTGGAATTCTTTTTCAAGGTTAGATATTATTTCTCTCATCTATTTTTTTTAATTAACTTTTATCCTCCTCTTTTTTTCTCAATATATGTTTAGGTTGTCACCCAAAACCCGCACCTCAGATGCAGCCATACTATTTAGACCTTTTTATGTCCACTGATAGTATGTGTTCATATGGTATAGGAATTGATGATTCCAATGACTATGTCAGATAGAAAATATTAGAAAATAAGTTATCATTGTTATGTAATTGAAATTTAAATAAAAACAAATTTTTATTATGAAATACTTACATGTGTTTCATACACTTTTGTGTGTTTTATTCTATTAGTATCTTGTATTTATTTACATGTGCCTCTTTCCATAGCACATGGTGTGGGATGGAAGTGGTTTTAGATTTTGATTCATCAGTCTACATATAAATAGAGGAATATAATTATGTTGTGGTTTCATTTCACATAAAAGTATTATGATAGATTTAAAATATGTACCAATTTTTTTCAAGTGAATTGTATCCCATCATTGATTTACGGTAGGGGTACACTGGTTTTTCTGTTTGTTCTTTATTTCCATCAATCAGTTGTTATTTCATAAATAAAAAAATTTCAATCAAAATAATGAATAAACATATCATGAAATGGTGTATTACTAGCAGTAGGTTATCATAATGTACCTGAAAATAAGGATCTATACGATGGCCAGTAAATGTATCCCACACTTCTTGGGTTATCAGGTGTGCATGGATAAGTGTTGAGTGTGGTTTATTTTCCTATCAGCATCTTTAAGATGATGTCTTGTTATAATTTTTCAAAATCCTATGTGAATCCTTCTAGAAATAATTAATAAATATTTTCTGTGGGATTCATTGACTTTAAATGCACACTGAAATAGATGATGAAGATTAATTTAATGTTTCATTATTTTATATTTTTTGTAAAATAAAGAAATTATATCATAATTTTATCGTAATCTCTTCCAACATCAGTGAATTAATCCTAGGTACAACACGGTGCCATGAATCTACATCAATCGATACATGTTTCCAAGTGACGACTCTAATATAACTTCTGAACATTGCCTTTTTGGGGTTAACATGTTGGCCTCACACATTCCATATGACCTAATATCTGATGACTTTGCCTTCTGCCTTGATGATTTTTTCTAACACCGTCAATCAATAGTGCTCATATTTTTTTCAATTTTTGGTCCTGCGTCACCTACCATTTCCTCAGAATCAACATCATTAATATGTTCCTATGGAGCGGTAGCATTGTAATGTGAATATGTTCATTGTATATCTATATTGGGAGTAGTGGCAGGTTGTTAAACCTGTTGTTCCTCAGTAATGGGAGCACCATCACATGTAGAAGGTCATTTCTCTGCACTGTGAGTACCAATAGGTTGACATACCTGTTGTTCCTCAGGATTGGGAGCACCAGCATGTGTGAAAGTCATTATCTATAGAAGTTCTTTAACTTTTAATTTATAGTGAATAAATTCAGTAATAAATGGATATTTACTTGAGGAAACATGATGAATATTAAAAAAATGTAACCTGATTATTTAACTCTATTTTTCTCCTTTAAAGGATGAAGGGATTTGAACCCTCAATTAATGATCTAAATCCATTTATTATGGTCTCCTTTAATGTACAAAATGTCATCTATATTGGGACTGCTGTGAATTGATTGTGATGTCCCAGTGAAGGGGTCATCCTCAGTTGAATTTTCATCTAACCCTTCAGTTTTTTTGTTGGTAACAGAACAATTGAATGCTTTCAGTTTATAGGATCTAAAACATAAAATACTTTTATTGCCTATGATGTCATTATAAATAGTTCATTTGTGTACCCTTCCTTACTAAAATCAACATTCAAAAATAAAAATTCATCTATTTTAATATCACTTCTTTTTTCAACCCAGTTGAATTGAAAAATTGACACTTATAATGTTGTATAATCCAACTCCCATATTTATTTGATGATTCCAAAGTATAACATATTCGCATAATAAGGATTTTTGTCCTTAGTGCCAGAAACATGCATCACTTCAACCATGAGTGTAACTCCACTATTTTACATGGTACTATTTTCATCATGCTCATTTTTATATAATGTATAACCAGAAATTACATAACCATTGTAATTTAATACATACACACTTGGTCCTCTGGCTAGCCATCGAATTCATTTTGAAATTCAATCTATATTTTCATATGAATCCTTAAAAATATAGTCCTAAAACCATCTTATAAACTATTGATTATATGTATTATATATCCATCATTCATCCCTTGATGGATTTAAATTCCTAATAATTTATGTTTGGGTTTCAACATATAGGGAAACCACCAAAATATTATGTAAAACATAAAGGTGGGCCTACTCCCAATATGTAATATTGATTGTGACAACATCTGTTCTAGAAATTCCTCTACCTGCAAGTCATCAAGTGTGAAGATATTTTAGTAGACCAATGATTTTCAAATCAAATAGGTATTTGGTATAGAATTAAATGGGTTCCTCAACAATATATTGCTTTGTAATACAACCCTCTAGCCAACTTCAATTTTTGACATACCCTTTAAAAATATTCATATACCATTCAATGAGGTACATCCATTTATAGTGTATAGGACCACATAGTGGAATCTATATCACCAATTGAACCATCATATAAAAGAATTTTGGTGGGAAGAACATTTTCAATTCACACAATATGATGAAAACTTCTCTTTCCATGGTCGGCAATTTCATCAGGTCTTTAAATTTGATGCATATATCCTTGAAGGAGAAACATCATTTGGTTAATGTATGATGTATATTCTAGGGAAAAATGAAATGTAAAGTTATGGGAATTATATCTTGCATCAAAACATTTAATCCATGTTATTTTAGTCTCTTTAACCTTAAATCATTCATTGATACGTTTTTCTTGATATTCAATGAATACCCCTCTAGAACCTTTACGTCATTCAAGAAGTTACAAAACCGATATCTATCTTGCCTAGAAAGTGTAAGAACCTGGAGGAAGAAAAGTTTATTTTTTACCCTTTATTACAACCAACTCTTCTCATATTATGATGTCATCCATGTTCAACCTAGCCTTAATTTCATCCTTTGTTTTGTCATGTGAATTTAGCAACGTGACGATGACACTATCACAAACATTTTTTTCAACATGCAAAACATCAAGAAAATGTATGACATACAGACAATTCCAGTATAGTTATTCAAAAAAACTGATCCATTTTTTCAACCGGTTTTTGTAAGGTTTTTCAAAAATGGTTTACCAAAAGCATTGTTCACATCTTTTACTTTCGCAAATAGTTAATCACCTTTTAGTGAAGATAGTGTTGTACGTTCTTCTGAACTTATATCGAATTATTTTTTCTATGATTGGTACTTATTTCATCTGGGTAGAAAACTACATTGTCCTATAAACATGGTTTTTTATGAATGCTTCAACCAAATTGACAGTGTACCTTGTTTGCAGACAGGACACCATTGAGTTCCCTTAATGATATATCTTGAAAATTTTCCATAAGAAGGAAAGTAATTTATCGTCTCGTACAATATGGATCTCAATATGAAATCTTCATTTCTGTAAGCACCATACAACATAACACCTTGATCTGACAATAATTTTGAATCCTAGATCATTGGATCCAAATAAACATCAATATCATTACCCGATTGTTTTTTCATGATATAAGCATAGATAACATGATTTATTTTCGTTTCATGCATAACCACAATGGAAAGTTATAATTTACCAACATAACTGGCCATGTATAATGAGTTCTTCTTTGAAACACAAAAAGATTCACTATATCTATAAATAATTCAATACAATGGTTTCTCAGCTCATTTCAAAATTTAGGATACTCATGATCAATTCTATTCCACTGAGGAGAGTTTTCTGAGTGATGTAGTTTCCCATATTTAATTCTTGTGTATGTGTGCCACGTTAATTGTCCTAAAATATCATCACTTCTATATAGGTACCTAAATCTTGGAATGATTGGAAAGTACCATAAAACTTTCATAGGACTTGATTCATCTTTATTGTATCATGAAGCGCCACACTTTGGGCATTCTATAAGTGATTTTTGGTCCTTGAAAAATAGTATACTGTCATTCTAGCATGAATTTATTCTTTCATAGATCATACCCATCGATCGTAACATTAATTTGGAGTCATATGATAGGCTTGGGAGATCATTAACTTCTGGGAGCATGTCATTCAAAAGAGTAAGTAATCCTATAAAATTGATGTCACACCATTCGTTTCCTTCTTTAAAATTATATAGTTTCATTATGGCTGGAAATGCTTTATATTTAGTGCAACCAGCATACAATGAAATCTTTGCACAACTCTTTAGCTTCTCAAACAATTTTGGGAAATCACGAAGTTCATCTTCAATAGTCCTTTTCATTTCCTCAATATGATCTTCATTGTCATTAACATATATAATCAAATCCTCGTTACTATCTTCTTCATTTTCCACACTTGTAATCATATTAGATGATCCATAAAATGTAGTGTTATCCCATCCACTAGCTACATCTACTTTTTCCCCATGTTTATTCCATAATTTATAACATTGATCTATTCTATGAGAGATCAAGTGTTCTTCTAACTCATCTGAACTAATTTTTCTTGAAGAATACCAGTGCAAATATGGACAAAGTATTTGAGAAGTTTCATATGCAATATCTTTTTCAAACTGGATGAACTATTTCATGCTATCTTCATACTATTTTGTTAGACGATTGAAATTCATTCATTATTTATTCATATACATACTATTTGATTTAGTAATATTAATATTTAATAAAATAAATACACAAAATTGTCATTTATAATAAGGGGAACTCAACATTTTAATGATAGTTATTATTTCATTGTTTTGTCTAAGAATCATCACCTTATAAGATAACACCAAATTCATTTGAAAACTATTTATAAAATCACACTTGAAATACCATTAAAAAACCAACCATTTACAACAATTACTCATTAAAATAATACACCCTTTTTAAAATGAAACCATAATTAAATACACTTTCAAAAAATTCGCATCCCTTTATGAAAGTCAATCTAGTGAGTTAACAAACACTTGGAATGCAACCTAAGTCCATCCCAAGTGTTTAAATCATTTTAAATCTATTTAGAACCCAAAAAGGGTATGTAGAACACATATAATTTTTTAATAAACTTTTCAAAACACTTTAATCATTTTTAAATATCCACTTGGTCATTTTCATAAAGACATAAATCCCAAGAGACACACTTTATAAATGATAAATGGATTAAAATAACCATCATTTTATAAAATATAAAGCTATAAAACGCTTATCATGTCTCTCATGAATAAATAGTATGAATCCAATATTTTACTCTCATAATACTTCTAAGGAGTGAATAAGTGATAGATAAAGACATAAGTGTCACTTTCCCATAATACTTTTGAACATAAAGTCACATCTCTTTAAAGTAGGAAACCACATTCCACTTGATGCTTGAATAATGTACTACCTAAGCTTGATCCTTCCAATATAATACATTATAAAAAATGTTCTACTTATTGAAGATATAAATTAGGTAAAATTTAAAGGAATATAGTTACTAAAACCTTATCTTATATAAATGGATCATTTCACATTTTGATTAAATATATTTCATACACTTTTTAGCATATTCCAAAAATATATCACCCTAAAGATAATACCAATAATACCTCATGGAAAGAACCATTATTTCCAGATCTAGGAAAGGATTTATGAAGTTTATATTATGTGTCCTTAACTATCTTGACCCATAAGCAAACACATGACCATCATGGACTGGAATTGTTCAAATCTTAACTCCTAATACATCACAATATATGCCATACTCATTACCCAGCTCATTTATGGTTAAGATTGGTGTTTTTGTCAATCTCCCATTATGATCTTAGAATGTTCTCTCATGAACATCTAAGAAATGGAACCATACCAAATTCTTGGTTAAGGCCTTCTTAGTGCTTCCAATCAAGAATAATCTTGGTTGACCCTTTGATAATAACTAGAAATTCCCAAAAATATTTTCATCTCAAAAAGATTATTTAGCCTCTCTAAATAATCTATAACATCAAAATTCCTAGGTTCAAAAAATACAGTATCCACTAATATAAATTTCTTCATGAAGTGTACATTATCAATCCAGAACATATACTTTGAGATCATAGAATATAGTTGATTATCCCTAAGTTTTCTTAAAAGGATCTCTATATATTTAGCATGTTCCTCCCTTGACTGAGAATACATAATGACACGATTGAAAAATATGGCTACAAAATTATCTAAATAAGGATGAAAGACCCAATTCATCTCATCCATGAATACTACCATTGTATTTTTTAAACTGAATGACATCACTACATACCCATACAATGCATACATACTCCTAAATATAGTATGTGGTATATCAAAATACATCGCCATAAACTGATGATAACTTGATATCAAAACGGTCTTACAGAACACTTTAGCACCTCTAAGTTGATCAAATTGTCCATCAATATGTATAAGTGTATATAATTTCATTTATATCATTTATCATAAACTCTAATATTCCACACATATTCCCAATGATCCACTTGAGTTTTTATGGAAAAAAATTAAGGCACCCCAAGGGGACATAATCATTCATATGAACCCCTTCACCTTAAAGTCGTTCAATTGAGCCTTCTTATCTCATAGCTCTATAGGATCCATCTTATATGGTGGAATAGATATATATGCTCCACACCTGGTAAGTAAAAAATCATAAACTCAACTTATCCATTGGGTGGTAACCAAGATAATTCCTTGGAAAATACATCTAGGAACTTTTCAATGATAGTAGGACTTAGTGACTGATGTTTCTCTCTATCATCCAAAATTACTATTGAAAAATGGACCATGATTCTACCTAGCTACAGAAATATAAGTCCTAAATAACTAGTTTTCATATAAAACTCTCCAATATATACCTAATCATCACCCTCAAGAAATATAATTCCACCCATCGATGAAAATAATTGATATAGTAGATAAATCACTACATGGGGGTTTTAATTATAGTCACAAACTAGACTCGCAGTTTTAATTTCACTCAAATTCATTATTTATCTATTATTATATTTTTTGATTAATAAAAGTTTATCAGTATAAAATTTAATTATGTAGTTCATTTTAAATGGAAAGAAAAATCAATCAAATGATATGCATTATTCGATAGAAATAATAACATTTTGGAAATAAAGATGTAATGTAAAAAAAATTTAAGAAGTTAACAATGAGAATCCTAAAGTTTCTAAAAGGATGTTTATTACTAATATAATTTCAATCAAATGAATATGTTTCTTTTACCCAATTTATTTGAATGATCTATAGAGTTAATCCTAGGTATCCTAGATACACACTCAAAATATCCTTGAATATATACCAATTGCAAGTTATCAAGTTTAAATCCAAAATATTGATTGATTATTATCTCATTGGTGAAAAGAGGTATCTAATTCACTAAGACCCACTTCAATGTGATGATCTGCGATAACTATATACCAGAAATTCATCAAACACGATGATTTGGATAATATATATTCTATCCCTAGAAGCTCAAAAATATCCTTCAGAAATAGAAAAGTTCTAAACATGGAATTGATCATAGGAAATTATACAATGAGAAAATACAAAGGAACTACTAAAAGCATTACAAGAATAATAATAGTGGTAGCACTTGAGGAGTTGGGTTTGTGGTAGAGGTGGGTTCGCAGAGAAAGAGGGCTTCATAGAAGAGGTGGGGTTCGGCGGCAGAGGTGGGGTACGTGGAGGAGGTGGTTCGCAATAAAGGAAGGGTTTAGGGCAGAGGTGGGGTTCAACATGCGTTGGAGGTGATGTTCATGGTGGAGGTGAGGTTCGCAATAGATGGGGTTCAGCGGTGGAGGTGAGGTTCATAGTGGAGGAGGGATTCGCGGTGGTAGATGAGGGCTTCACAATAAAGGATGGATTAATGATAGTAGAGGAGGATGATGAGTCAGTGGCCGAAGAGGAGGAGGTGGAAGAGACGGGGCTGAGGAAAAGGTGGATTTAGTGGCAAGGTTCGGCTTCTGCAAGAGCATGAGGTGTGCAAGAGAAAGAGGAGACTATTAGGTTTTATTTATAAAAGTGGGTAAACCTTTTATCAGTGTGGATAAAGGTATGTTTTATCGGCACTAAAATAGAAATCACTAATGAAACATGCCTTTATCAGAGTTTTTTATCACTGATAAAGATAGGTCTTTATCAGCGTAGATAAAACTATAATGATAACAAATTATTTATATTTTTATATATATTTATAAAATTATATGTATAATAAATATATATTTTTAATAATAATTACTATAAATAAAAATTTATTTCTTTATATTAACATAAATAATAAATATATATTTATTTATAATTATAAATTAATAATAGAAATATTTTTTATATTTATAATTATATATAAATAATGTCTTTATTATAATTTTATAATTATTTAATAACTATAAATTTATATATATTTATTTATAGTTATAATAAATATATATATAGAGAGAGTTTCAAAATATATTTATTTATTTATTTATAGGTAAATTAAATATATATTTATAGTTATAATTATATTTATTTATTTATTTATTTATTTATTTATTTATAAAATTATAATAAATATATTCATTACATTTATAATTTTATAAATATATATAATTAATATATTTTTTATAATTTAATAATTTTTTAAATATATCTATTTTGTTTAGAATTCTCATTATAAATATTTGTATTTATTTATAAATGTTTTTATATATTTATAACTATATTTATTTAATTATATATATTTATAACATTATAAGTATAATTAATATATTTATTATAATTTTTTAATTATTTACATATATATATATATTTATATTTATATTTATATTTATATTTATATTTATACTATAAATAAATATATTAAAATACATTACCATATAATAGTTTTCTATTTTGGAAAAATAATAATAAAACCAAACCACGTTATATATAAGGATTCCATTCAATGAAGAAACCATTGAAAAGTTCAATTAGTGATTAAACACTTTTGAAACATGAAATGAGGATACTTTCTTTAATGAAAGTAAGAAAAAAACATATATTTATAAATATATTTATTTAATTATATATATTTATAAATTTATAAGTATAATAAATATATTTATTATAATTTTATAATTATTTATATATATATATAATTATAAATATGTTTATAAATATTTGTATATAATTGTGAAATATATATTGATATATACCTAGTAAAGTATAGATCATAAAAAATGAGTCATCACATATATATGGACAACATGAATATTAATGAGGGTGTAATGTGTAAATGAACATTCATGATGAATACATAACATATGAACATCAATTATATTCCCACATCAATATATTTATTGACCAAATTCATTAGAAACATATATTTATTTAAATATATATATTTAAAAAGTATTTTATATATAATTATAAATATAATAAATATGTTTATTATTTAATGAAATTTATTATAATATTATAATTATTTAAATATATATTTATTTAATTATACTATTATAAATAATTTTTTAAAACATTATATATATATTCTAATTATTAAAAAAATATTAATTTTAAACTTGAATTTTTTATTTAATGTATACAAATAAAAATTATTTTTTAATATAAATATATTAATTTTATTAAATTAATAATGTTTTTTATTAAAAACTTTTATTAGTGCTAATAATAGCGCTGATAAATCATCCATTTATCAACACATAAAAAACACTCATAAAGGGTACACCTTTATCAGTTCTTTTTTTAGCCCTGATAATGGGTTGATTTGTCATTGCTTTTAGCTAGCACTAATAAAGGCCCCCCTTTTATTAGTGCTTCCTGCTTAGCTCTGATAAAAGTTGGTGCATCCCTTGCTTGGATCTGTGGTAGTGTGATGATATCCAAATCATAAATCTATCTTTGAAAATAAGTTGGATCCATTTAACTTATAGAAAAGATTATATATCCTTCAAAGAGGGTAAAAATTCTTCATTATTACCTAGTTCAACCACTGGTAGTCTATGTGCAACCTAATACTACCTTCCTCCTTGGATAACAACACTAAAGAACTCTAAGGTGGCACATTAAGTCAAATTAAACCCTTCAGTATTAAATTTTTTATTTTTAATCATCATTTCCCATAACTCAGAAGGTGTTATCTAATAGGTATCTATCAAAATAAAAGATACATAGGGTTGAAAATTTATCCCAAACATGATTTCATATCAAGGGGTAGTGTCACAACCTCTTTAATCAAGACATTTGTAAACTCCTCAACAAATTTTGGGAACACCACTTCCAGCACTTCCATCAAACTCATCCAAAACTCTGCTAGTTGAGATAAAAGGGGTTTTGAACACCTATGACCCATTTTAGTGACCTCTCCCATAAATGAATAGTGTATTCGGTCCTTCTATATCAAGTAAGGATACTCTCCTCCAGATGTAATCAATAATCTCACACACATAGTACAGCCAAACCATGCTACGAATCATATCTCATGGTTTTATTTATAGTAAGAGTAAATCATCTGGTTACTAATGTTCCCCCATCATCAACTCACATTCCTAACACACATTAACTAGACAAGACTGACCTCAAACTGGTGTGGAAAAAACTATGGGTAGTGGATGCTTGTCTACCTTGAGTATTAGAGCTCAGATTAAGGTAGGAACTATAAAGGATTATAAATATCTTGAATCAAAAATGCATAATATATGGTAGAATATAAGCATATTATACCTAATATGATCTCTTTCCTTCTTTGAATTGGAATCTTCATGGAATGTAGTTGACCATGACCCACTCCTCTACATCACTGACCCTAATAATGACTACCTCCATAAACTCACTCAATCATATGTCCTTGTGGATGAGGGGTATCATGTGGGTGTCATCTACATGCTTCATATCTCCTTTCATGGTTAACATCTGGATGTCCATATTGATGACAAGGACTTAAAGGCAATTGTTGTTTGGGATACATCTAAATATGAACACCCACTTCATATGGGCTACCAAGAATGATTGGGCAATGAAATTATCGATGGTCAGGACATCCATATGAAAAAAACAATGGTCCAAAACCCATGATATTGGCCAAGAACTACTAGTTTCATAGAATCATGAAGACGGCTATGACCAACTCCCTACGAGTTGAAACCTTGACTGCCCTGATATCTGAGAACCACTATCTTCATCACTGCTCCTCAAAAATTTATGATGACTTCCCTTATGAGAATACCAAGACTTTACATGTATCATCTCAATCAACTGTTCCTTAACTAAAACCTCTAGATATGTAGGTAATGTAAATGAGGTGGCATGATGTTGAATATTAGGGTATAATTCCTCCTTAAAATATCTCACTCTCAAATCCTCATATGGGAAGAGATTAGAAGCATATTGAAGAATATTATTGAACTAGACCCCAATATCCTACACACACCATATTTTGAAAATCATCAACCGATACCTTCAACCACCTAGGATCACGAAGGAACAGAAACCACCACTAATGAGAAAAAACTCTCATATAACTAATTTCCAATGGGACCTAATTCTCTTTTTGTACATATATTAAACTAAAATAAATATTGATCTCTTCCAACCACTACTATATCTATTGATTGGGGTTAACCACCTCATACATCACCAAACTATGTTGTTGAAACTCCTGTAACATCTTCCTCCAAGAAAAATCTGACTAAGTCAGTTAAAACCTCCTATTTTTAATCAGTTCATCATGATACGCCTCTAAATCCATAATCAGACATGAAAATTCCCATTGAAAATCTATAAAACACAAAATAAGGTAAGTCCTAATCCTAAAAACATGTAATTTCATTTAAGTTAATTTAATTAGATTTCTTTCATTCTCACAAAATCACCCTAATTCAAATTAAATATTGTACAATATGATACATGTAATACAGCTAGGTACCTACCCTGGATATAGAATCATATTTCCTAGAATGTTTAGTAATCCTAGGGTCCTTACATCAAATCACATGGTGCCCTAAACACCTATGTACTAATTGACCTTATTTATTATGTCACAGGTTTGATTCAATTGATATCAGTTCTCTACCAAACCCATACATCTCACCAGAAATTCCCCTTCTAGTAACCCTATTATGTCCTTCTACAATCCATTTTTTATTTAAAAGAGACACTTTAAGGAAAATCGGGAACCTTGCAAAAAGATTCACATCCTGATTTCAAATTTCAAATTACAATCTTCAAACCATTTCAAAGTACAAGGATAGAAAACACCATCTTGTCCTCACAATACACACCCTGACACAAGATGAACCTTCAATAACACCAGTACACCTGCTGGAACCGTCCATCGGAATCCATCAATGCCACTAAAAACACTATATTAGAAAACACCATAGTAGATGACCACTGATACACTTTCCACTATCCTCATCACCAAACTTCCTTTCTTCACACACCCAAACACCTATGTATCCTCCATCCACAATAGTTCACCGGAGAGACCATCCACCAGAATCCATCTTCTCCACCATTGAAAACCAAAAACAAACCACCAAAAACCATCGAAGCAACAAAAAGGTTGAAACTGAACCACAAACCATCAAAAAAATCAAGCCCTCTAGTGACCCATGGTCAGAGTCAAAGCCACCACTAGGAAAACACCTCTGGAAATGTCAATGACTGTTCGAAACTCACATCCAAAAATACCTTGAGAACCACTATTCAAATCCAACTTGTAGAAGATTAGAGAAAATCAGGAGCCAAAGAAGAGTTTAGAGTAGGCAAAAGACAATAGAATATGCGGGCACTGCCATGACTGCCAAGCCCTGTCGACGGAGCTACCACCAGGCGAAGAAAAGCATGAAACCAACATAATTATCATGAAGAAACACCGAACAAATTAAACAGCCAATCGAGCCTAAACAAAACCAAATGAACAAAAAACAAGGAAAAGGGAAAACTGGATCTTGGTTTTTGCATGAAGGGAAAGATAAAAAGGTAGAGGAGGAGCCCGAACAAAAAGAATGGTTCAGAAGACAAGTGATCCATCAAAAATGTACCCAAAAGATATGAAATGGGGAAGCGAGAGAAATAGATTCACTGGATACTACCACCAATTGAAACCCAAGATGTTAGAGTTGCGTCAATTTCAAATAAGATGGGATCGATTCATGATGATTCTAGTGGAAAGAGCGGTAGTCACATCGGATGAAGTCCAGGAGAAAAATGAGGGGATGAGAAAGCGGTAAGTAGAAGCACACTAGAGGAAAACCTCCAAAGACCATATTCAAAATGTCACGGGTTGGTGAAAAACACTGATTATATAAAATCATATATGGGTTTTATTTCCATCATAATCCTAAGAATATAAACAATACCACCAATAAATTCCATTTCAAATAAAATCAATATCTCACAATTATTTCAATTTCATACATAAAATAAAAAAAATTAAAATACCAAAAGAAACTCCTATAGAACCAACAAAAAAAAGAAACTATGTACTCTATAAGCTAGTAATGTCCAGTCTGATCATTAAGTCTCCCCTAAAAATATAAAACACACACACAGATATATATATATATATATATATATATATATATATATATATATAAAGATAGGGGTGAGAATACATGAATACTCAATCAGATCATTCTGAAAACCACTCATGAAGATATGGAAGAAGCATATGAATTCCCCAATGAATAAAAAACCAAAATCAACTTATTACCTATACTAGGTTATCTATAAACCAATATCACCAAGTATTACTCAAAAAATATGTATACAAAGTATAGTAATATAATAAAAATAATAATGTATATATCAAGAAGGTACCCCACAACCACTTTCCCACTGATTTGGTTTCTTCTACAACCTAATAACTTACATCTTGTGGTTTGATTCCTTCCATATCAACATATCAATATAACACATACTACATCATAGTTATAACGACATATCCACCACCATATATCACATCCCAACTATAAATCAAATTCTCATCAATGTATGTTAACATGAACATGAAGGATATCAACCTTGTGATCCCTCTTATCATGCAAATCCCCCACCTTATGTTCACATAAAAATAATGAAACTATTCTTTCTAGAATATATATACTATAACCTCATCACATTATAGACTATATATATATACCTAAATCCATGATCCATCACATCTTGTACTATGTTTGATGGGAAAGTGGGGAAGAGGGAGCGGTTGACCATTTGTTCCCTATAAAACCATGATGTTGTGAAAAATAACTAAAACCCATGTCCTCATATGATAATTGATATGGTTACCAGACTTGTGTGATGGTGCATATTAAATAATAAGAAAATATCAATGGCATAATAATCCATACAAGGAAAACCTAAGTCCAACTCACAAATATATTTTCATTAATTGATATGAATTTTCTTTAACACATCATCATGAATCCTTTCTTCAACAAATGCTACACCACTATTAGACATCCATAACGAGTCGATAAGTCCCACAATATATAAACAACCTATTATTTAATCACATCATTACTAAATTCTAGATTTACCATTACCATTCACATTTCATTCATTTATCCATATTTAATATCAAATTATTCATTATCCATTATCTATAATTTATCCCAATCATTATATTTTTATTCTAAAAATAATATTTCATTAAACATAACTCCATTTAAAAACTTCTTAACCATCACCCATTACTATATTTATTAATTATGGACATATTCCACTTTTATTTAATTACTCATTCATTAATTCATTTTAGAATCAAACCATGTTACCCAAAAACCATGATAGAAGACACATCAACCTCTCTTATAACTGTATCCACTACCCCAAGACCATAACTACTACAAAAATTCCATTTATACCACAAAATCCATGAAACCATCCCTTTACCGCATCAATCAGCCTTGCCACTACCATAATGATAACCACACATCATTAAATAAACTACCACCATTGCATTCATAACACCACCACCCCGATACCAACCACCAAAAACTACAACTGTAACTGCCAAAATTAGAATAAGAAAATATATAATGGAGTGATGTCCAACGACACTAGAAATTATAGTGAACAAAATAAAACAGACTCTTATTGATCATATTTTCATATTAGTACATTACATGATGTATAGATAGCTATATTAATATATATATATATATATTTCAATACCATTGATTTGTTATAATATTTAATTTATTATCTTTTATATAAGATTATTCAAACATTTTAGTAGAAACAAACATGAATTTTTCAATAATAATATCAACTGAAAAGAAACAACATATGGAAAATAACATGGGATTTCATAAAGAACCTAAGATTCACTCTCTTCCCTTTAATTCCTTTAGTCCAATTAATTATCGTATTTAGTTTAGTTGTATCATCAACCCAATGAAATAAAAAAACATGATCAGTCCATATTGATACATAATTAAAGGAGAAGTCTCAAATCTCATAACTTAAAGGATTCTTCCTTGATCAATAAAAAAATGTTAAGTAAAATCTTATCAAACACTTCCAAATATGTGATGATAAACTAAAAATATTATTCACAACTATTACCCATAAAAACTATGGACCAAAAACACTAAAATCAAATCAAAACCACTTATATAGCCTCACTAAGAAGAAAGAACAAGGATAGAATGAAGAAGAAGAGGATTATAACTCATAATAGATCACAGAGTGTTAATATATTGCATCTAAGGGTAAAAATACACTAAATGATAATATAATATCCCTAAATAAGAGCCTATAATAACCTAGTGATCAGGAAATGTTGAATTTTTTGGAAGTAATCTAGGTGATCAAATGAATTTTTAATAAAACTAGAAAAACATAAGATCATGGCATAAAAAGGGTGGTAATGCCCCCAACAAAGTCTTGATTTGTATTTTACGGTGAAATGACCCTAAAAATATTAGGTTTGAACTATATTAAATTTATTATAAATAAAAAAATCATCATGAAACATGAATAGTTACACTACAACACTCAAACCCCTATAGATCACAGCATGATTCTTAGCCCTCTAACATGAACACGACACACCTTGGATGATCCTCATAGTGAAAGAATTAACACCATGATATAATGAAATTGAAAAAGGTGTAACCCATAAATTCAAAAACCCAGACCCCCATGACATAATGGATATATTCACAATGCAAAACCCTTTACTTATAATTTACCAAGTGTCTTTCACGTCACAACCATTCTCACCATGTTGTAACACAACTCCCTTATATAAATAGGAAAACTCATAAAACTCATGTCATAAACCCCATGTGGTAACATTATCCTCACACTATATTCCCAACACTCATGATGAAATGCACCAAAATAAATCAACCCCACTTCTCTAGCTAACTGACCATGCCATGACATCTAATGATCACGACATGATCTGGTTGACACTTGAAAAATAAGCTAAAACTCCCCCTTTGTTCTACAGAACCTTCTCTAAGACTTCCAAGAAACCATCAACGTCAGAGAAACACAAATAAAGGTCCTATAAAATTTGATCCTTTAAATTTAGTTTTAATTAATTTATCTTCATCTTTGATCAAATCACATTAATAGATTTAATGTGGTAATCCTTTAAACATGGAAATAAATCCACATTAATAACACCTTTAGAAATTTTAGTTTTAACAATCACCAATAGCAGTTTAGAAGGAATATTGGTTGCCTCATAACAACCACTTTTATTTATTATGGTTTGTAGGGTCACAAATGACCATGTGTGGCTGCCATAGGTGTCACTCATATTTAGAATATACTTTAAGTGGTTTATCTCTATACCCCCTATATGTGTGTGTGTGTGTGTTATTTTTTAGCATTAGAGATCACTAATAATGTTAGATTTTTTTAAAAAAAATTAATTTAATATTAAAGGAAATAATAATAATAAAATAATCATTATGATAATCATTAATAACATAATTATAAAAATATTAATAATAAGGGAGATCTCTTTTTGGAAAGGATCCTCAATTAACACATATTGAAATATGGAAAAAACTAATAGCCAATATATAATGGAAATTCATGGATGGGAAGTTCCCATGTAACCATAATGTGAAACTAAATCCAAATAAAATTAATGAGACCAGAACCCATGAATTAACATAAACAATAATCATCTAAAAATAGTAGTGCCTCTCAAGAAACATTCTCAACACCAACCAGCCAACCCAAACTTGAATCATGAACCATAAACCATATCCAATATGGAAAAGGAGAGAATAAATAGTTAAACATCAAACTTTCAACAATAACCCAACACAAGCTATAATCAATATTCATGTGAAAGTATCACTAAAAAACACAAGAATGCTATATAATAAATATCTAAAACGAAGAATAAATCAAAAAAATATAAGAAAAAATAACCTAAAAGAAAATAAACTTGAATTAATCATACCAAATACATACCCAAAATTTAGAAAATATCAAAAACCCATTTGAAACTAAATCCTCTAGCATAGATTAACCTTAATAACACCCAATAGATTGTGAAATCATGACATAAATGAACTGGAAATCGAATTGAACACTATAATTGAAAACAATATTCATTAAATTCCAACACAATCTCAAAAAAAAACGTAGAACCTCCCCTATGAAAAATCCATACCAAACCTATATACAATGCCACTATCTAACTGAAAATATGATTCAACTATATACATAGCATAATTAAACTAATATAAATTTCAAAAAATATTACGTACAAAATACAATTTGTTGTATAAATCACAATATCATGAAAATCCCCTCTATTTATAGATAAAATTGAAATAAATTCATAAAACACATCGAATAACACATAATCTATTTTTTCACTTTAAAAAATTTAACCATTCTTATCACTTTAACAAATCTTCATGTAAATCGTAATTTTTTTTTTGAAAATAAATATAAGAAATAATAAGAAAACATAAAAATTACGTAAGTCTTTTGATGGTATGCTCAATGTCATGCTGAAATGAAAATATAAAGGATGTCAATATTTTATACCCAAATTCCCTAAATCATAAAACTAAATTTTATATTTATAAACATCAATAAATAAAAAACATAATAAGGTCATACCTTTTGAAAAAAACTTCATAAAAACAAATTTAAATCTTCATAATGTTTTAAAAAATCTTTCTAAATATTTTTAATGAAATTCCCCTAATTGGATTGAGCATTGAGAAGTGGGGATGAATAAGTGGTTTACTTTTTATAAATTCTTTCTTTTGAATTCAGCCTCCTAAACTTGATAAGGTTATCAATCCACTAAATATAATATCTCAACCTCATCTCATGTACAATAGTAAAATAAGATAGGGTAGCACACAGTATTTACAAGGTTAGGTAATGAAAGGCCTACTCCTTTCCATGTTGGTAAGATACCCAAATATAGATTCTATTCACTATCGCCATAAGTGAAGGAAGCTAGTTTGAAACCTTGGTTACAATTTCACTATAATTAGTTGGACACCCTAATTTCTCTCTCCATAGTTGGTTAGACAAACCTACACACAGAGCCATCTCAATGAAGAGGTAAAGATTAAAAAAAAGACCAAATGATAAAAATACTAGAGAAACAACCATGCATGTAAAACATATAGATATTACAATAATATGGTGGTAAAATTGAAAAGTAAAGAGGAAAAATACCCAACTAATAAGAAATATGTTCCAATCTAAAAAAATGGATACGTAAAAGTCTGAGAGAGCCCAAATCTGGATCTTTGAGTTGATAACATTGTACATTTTCCAAAGTAGTAGGTATCCCTAAGCTCTTCTAAAGTCACCACGAACATACCTATTGTCTTCATAAGAAATGATGTGTGCGGGAAAAATCCCATGAAGGGGTGAGTATATACATACCCAATAGGACACCCTGAAATATTAAGGAGGTACATAAGAGATAAAATAAATATAAAAAATGTAGTAGATAGTAAATAAAAAACATATCAACCTAAAAAAGAAATATGATAACCTTGTCCAAGCATAGGGGGCTCAACATGGTGATTATATGAACTACAAGTTGATTCTTCACCACCCATAATAGGAGATTAAACTCATCCAACCATGAGAATACATACATGGAAATCACATTACATACCCCATGCATCTTTACATCTCATAGAATGATAGTTACCAAATAAAAAGGTATGGATACATGTGTATATATATATATGCTCAGTCAAATGAAATTAAAACGAGATAAAAATGGGATCTCCATCTCACAGCTTATCCCAGGAAGAAGATTTTCCAATAGTTCCAAAATTCTACCAATGATTCCCAACATCTCATGCATTTTCCCAAAAGTATTAGTCCAAGTCAACTCACTTATTTTCAATGTGTCTCATATTCAAGGGGAAAAAATCTCTAGGTAGAGGACCCATGACTTAGTACAAAAGGAGGGTTACACTTAGTGGTAGATGACCCATTCCTAGGATAGTTGGAGGGTTCCAGTCTAGAATTAATCAAGTAACCATGTCTATCCCAGTTGGAGGGTTACACTCAGGATTAAGTAGAGGACCCATGACCAACCCAGCTAGAGGGTTCTACTATAAAATTTTTCAAGACCCCAAGCCCAGCCCAGCCAGAGGGTTCCACTCAGAAGTTGATAGAGGACCCATGCCTAACCTAGCTGGAGGGTTCCACTATAGAAGTCTTCAAGGACCCTTTCTCATCCCTAATAGAGGGTTTAACTTGGGATTCATTAAAGGACCCATGTCCAACCTAGTTGGTGGGTCCCACTTTAGAATTTTTCAAGCCCCATTCCCATTCCAGTTATAGTGTTCCACTTGGGATTCCTATGGAGATCTTGCATGATCACTACCATCATTGAGCATCGCTTAACTAAGATTCGTTATTGTAACATTATTCATCATATCCCAAAATCCACAAATGAGGGAACCATAATGTTCTATGTAGAAAAACACTTAGGATAGGATACTCACAAACAAAAATCCAAGTTCAAACAAAGGTGATACAGAATCTTGAATTTTCTTCAAAATGAGTTATGGGATACACAACATGTGATGGGACCCACATGATGTGTGGTCACGCTCCTTCACTTGGTTGTGTCCCTGAAAGTACATGGCTCACCAACCATGTATGTGTAAATGGAATATGGGGATAATACAAGATGTGACCATGCCACTTGGTGTCCCTATAACAAACCAAGCTTAATGTATATATACATTTAATCATTTTGGTAGAATACTTAAAACATTACACAAATAGACACCCAAATACCATATTAGTTTAGTGCCTTTTGAATAATGTAAACTTCAACATAGATACATGATTGAGATACATAATCTCCCTCTAGGTTCTCCAAGACTAGCACTCCACTTAGATATATCATATATAAAACATGTCTTCATAACCAGTGGAAGGAAACATAAAAAGGGGTGAACTCAAAATCTTAGTAAGGGTAAACAAGGTATATATGTAAGCATAAACATGAGAATAAGGGTATGATAATGTGGTCATAACATTAAAAGATCATACCCATCATATCAAATATCATAAACATAAATCAGGACATAAGGATTAGCAACACATAAGACATGAATAATCAGGTAAATAAGAACATGATCTTTGAAATCATAACATATAAATATGACATTAAATTGTGGAAGACACATAAACATGTAATATCATTCCCTATAATTCATGACATATTTCCAAAACATAACAGAGCACTTAATTGGGACTACACCTACTAGGTGAGACACACCACCATCCCCAGTCTCATTTCTTTCCTTATAAGGGATTGGGTTACCCCATCTTCCCAAAGTGGATCATGTTTCCCCATCTCCCCATAGTGGACTGGGTTTCCCCATGTTCCCATATTCACGGGGACTACACCTACTAGACAGGGGACATGACATCATCCCCAGTCGTAGACATTTTATTATAAGGGATCAGATTTACCCATCTTCCCATAGTGGATCAATCCCATTGACTTGATTCCCATCATTATCACATGAGATATAAATCTTTACCCAATGAATTAGAGGTAGATATAGGTCCCACCTATCACATAATAAAATCATATATACATGTGCCTCATGATAATAAAAATTGCATAAAATCATAACCCATAAAAAGAGATGGGATTCATAAACATCATATCATAACCTATGAAATGAATAGGTTATCATAAGTATTTAAGCACATCATTACCTTTAGAAAAGAGATAAGTCACATTATCATTTCATAAAAGCATGACCTGTGAAAAAATTAGGTTTCCAAAAGTATATAACTCTTTAAAGAGAAACAGGTGTCACAAACATCATTCCATTAAAAAATAAACCATTCAAGAAATAATATTAATGGTATTATTAGATCATATCCCTAGTATAGTATAAACTACAGCAAATTTTTATAATATGATATGGAGAAATATTTTGAAAGATCACATGGAACATTTCTTAAGGAAAATAGCCTTTCATTAAAAATCCTTCTCATAAAACTATTTCAAAATCATTTTCTTGTAAATAAATATTTACAATTTCTTTTAAGAAATTTTTTGAGGTAAATATATTTTCTTATTTGAAAAATTATTTTAAGAAAATCAAGTGTTTTGAAAACCTTTTTCTTTTAAAATACCTAAAATATTATAAGGAAAGTGTGAATTTTTTTAAAACCTTTTCCTTTGAGAATACTTTGAAAACCTTTAAAGAATGATTGAAAGATTTTTAAAAACTTTTCCTTTGAAAATATTTTGAAAAATTATAAATAATTCATTAAAACCTTTTAAAAAAACTTTTCCTTTCAAAATACTTTGAAAACCTATAAAGAATTTTTGAAAAAAAATTGAAAACACATTTACTTGAAAAATTTTAAAATAATCTTGAAAAAAAATTAAACACTTTTTAAAAATAAAAAATTTTTGAAATCCTTTTTAGAAAACATGGTTTTTAAATAGCACATATTTTCAACCAAAGAGAGAGATAAAGTCTAATTTTCTTAAAAACACTTTCTTAGTTATCTTAAGTATCAAAAAGTGGGAAAATGGTACCAATACATGGATATATTATGTATAAATAGTATATAAAAAACATTATGATATTCCTTGATATATTGATCATAATATTTCATCAAGGTAAGTATAATCATAAACAAACTCTATAAACAATGAAATTGTAGTAATAAACCGCTACTACTTTAGTAACTTTATATCATAATACTATAGAAATAATAAAATTAAATAAAGAATAAAATATCATGAAAATGATTATATTCATGATATAACTTATCAAATTCAGTATATAAACATCATTGAAAAATATAGGTGCATAACATGGCATGTGTCTTAAAAAAGACAATTTGAGATGAAATTACTTTATCAATTTGGTAAATTTTGAAACATAAACCCAATGAATGAAATATCATCAAATGGATATGTAAATACCCATAAATTTAATTATAATAGTCATATAATAAATCCATGTTCAGTATAAATATCACACAAAATAAATGAGTTGTGAATAAGGCATGTATCTCATATAAATAAAAAGTGAGATGAAATTCTCTTACCTTGAGTCTTGACATTCTTTGTACAGATTCAAACCTCCTATATAATAAATTTAAGTTTATTATACATATATGAAAAAAAATTATCATATCTAATACAATATTTTATTTGTTTATGACTTTATATTGCTTTTTTATTAACAACTCCATGTTAATGTTACGTTTTGGGTAATATCTGCTTTACTTTTTGTATATGTTTTGACTATTTATTCTTGATCCACTTATATAGATCGTGATTTACTTATTTTAAGAATTTAAAACATGGTATAAATATCATATATATTAAGTATATATGTATTTATAATAATCTATAAAATATATAAGTATGAAATTTAATACACCATTCATGGAGATGGTAGGTCGTACGTACAAATGAATGTTGTTTCCATTTTATTATCATATTGAAAAAAAAAGTAAATGAAATATCTGTATATATATTATAATTATAGTAGAATTATTATTTAATATATATCATATACATTCAATAAAATAATCCTTAATACATTCCATGTAATGTGTGAATAAATCACGTCGCTTTGAGGAGGTGGTAGCACACACTTCCCCAAACAAAATAATCATACTTACACAAAATGGAAACCATAAAGTTATGTTTTATATAATAATTCCAAAAGAATAAATAAATCATAAATATTGTATATAACATATAAAAATAAAATTTTCATCATAATTTCAAAACATGAGAGTTGGTAAAGGAAAAAATGAACAACATCATTTCGTGAGGCGGTAGTTTACCATACACAAAAATGGTAAGTTCATTACCGATTAGATGGAATTAGGTGTAAGCACAAGTAAATACCTTATAATTAAAACATATCATTGTATTAAGGATTATTTTTTTATTATATAATCATGGAATGAGAATAATTGAGGTGGTATAGAAAGAAAATAAAAGAAAGGAGATTATGGAAGGATTTTACCTCCTCTTTGGGTAACTCCTTTTTCTTTTCATAAAAGGGATTCCTTGGTTGGATTTTTTCCCAAAGGAAGTATTATAGGAGTAATGGATGGATTCTAAGAGATTATTTTATTGGAGATTTTTTGATCAAAATGTATTTATATGTGTGAGTAAGTGGGGGTGGGTGAGTGCCTTTTTATAATGGAGGAGTGGTATTCTTGTAAATTTTTTTAAAGGGAATTACACTCATGTTTTTACCATGTCATGTTGCTCCAATAATGGGAATAATTTTATCTAAGGTATTATAGGGTCTAAATATTTCCATCAAATATTTTTTTGACAAGTTTATAGGACTTTTTGGGTCTTAAGTTTAAGATTTAGTCCTTTGTTAAGCTAATTTTTCTCTCAATTATTGTAATTAGTTTTAATCACTTTCACTAATATTTTTGGTAAAAAAACTAATTTGTCATTATTAAAAATTATAAATTAAGATTAATACAGATACTTAATATATTTCTTCAAATTCCAATAACATAATTTTCAAAAATTATTTTAAAATTAATCTCGCAGTCAGGATGACATTGCAGGTTTTTAAAGTAAAAAATGTTAAAAAGTTTGCTAAGTTTTTATGTCCAATTTCAAAATGAAATTTATTGAAATGGAATAAATTGGATTAATTTATGTATAATTTATCTAATTAAACTTTAAAAAAAATTAAAATTTAATTTAACTATATAAATAAGTTAGATGAAAAAGAATTTTTGAATTAAAATTCATTATTTTTCACTATTCGTCTGAAGATAAAATATTTCATTAAATTTTACCCGAAGTAAATTTTGATATTAAGAATTCAAAAATGATGTTTATTTTCTAAAATTAAAATTATAAAATTTTATAAAATTATATTTAAAATGGGTTCACCATTAAAAGGTGGTAAAATTGCCTTTTATAAAAAAAATATAAATCCTTGTGAGTAAAGTTTGTTTTATTCTTATCTCTTATCTTGAAAGAATATATGATGAAAGTTAAATAGTTTATTTAATCTAATATATATATATATATATATTATAAATTATTTATCAAAATTGTTTTAATTTATTTATTTTGTTAATACATTTTTTATTGCACAAATATAGTTTTTTAGAAAAATATTTACTATATTTTCTGAAGGGTTTTATTTTCATTTATTGTTATTTGGTCACTAAAATAATTCTTCTTATATGTATGTGTAAACCATAGTTTCATAATTTAATTAATCTTATTAATAACTACTATTCCAATGTCTAGGTGACAACTATAATAATATTTTAATAATATTATTAATGTTACATTGTAGTTTTGTAAAACTAGGTTTTGTGTGTCACACAAGTTATCAAAGGAACTCATCATTATATGTAATATAAGACAAAAATAGTGCTACATGTACCTAAAGATAATATAAGGGTTGTGTGTAGTGCAAAAAATAAAAATATATTGATTTAATATATAACATAAAAAATTATATTTAGTGTTGCGTGAAATATAAAATATCAAAAGGATTAAAATTAAATCGAAAAAAATATTCCATAGAATCACATATTGTTACAGTACCACTTGTGTGCTTAACCATGTCTGTGTAACCAAGATGTGTTTGTGTACTTTACCCAATGTTTGTGTACTTTAGTATACGACATTCCTCTTCACACAGGCTATTGCATGTGTGCTCTAGTCATGACTGTGTTCTTGGGCATGTCACATGATCCTGGTCATGTGCTCCTTCATGTGGATCTTCCACATAGTGAAGGGAGTTCATATTAGGTAGGGAGACTATATGGCATTAAATATTTATAAATTATCAAAACCCTTGCCAACACAGCATGGGATCGATATGTCGTATATTCTTCAAACTACACGGTGTGTAGTTGGTATTTTCCTATAATTTCATATCCACGATCCACGCTTCAAATCCAGAAATTTATCTTCGATTAATGCCTCCATTACACTTAAAAATAGTGGATATCATCTGGATCTATCATTTTCGGCTTCTCGGTGGCTGTAAATCGGTCTTCATCGTGACAGTGGTTCATCGCTTGATCCTACACGCCTCAGTTTCAACCGATGTTGAAGATTCGGCCTCTGGTCATTGAAATGATCTACCACATTCCACAAATAGCCAAGATCTATCCTTTTTTTGTTGATAAATTACTTTTTCATTTTTTCTTCATCATCCTAGGTGTCTGATAGGGCTTAGAACCACCCGGTAATGTCGAACCGGGACTACATGGTTCTACTAGTGAATAACGTGAAACAATTAAGGGATAAATGCACAATAACATAGGTTTAACCATATTTGGAAAAGATTTCTTGTAAAAATATCAGGAATAGGGATAACCAGCATTAAAAAACAACAATAACCAATTAAATTAGTATATAGGAACATGCCAAGGATCTACAATTGGTGCAGGTCAATAGAGGGGAACGATCTTCTCAATCAATTTAATAAAAATGGGTATAAAACAAAAATTGATGAGTACTGCCTACAGATTGAATTGTTCTTATTTTAAGAACATGCTCACCAATGACTGAAGTAATTAATTGAATTTTCTACATCCTGATATGATATGATCCATAGTTTCACCATATCCTGAGGTGATTTACCAATGGAAGGAGAGGAAGAACATCACTTGGTGATTATAGGGTTATGAGGAAAACCCTAGTATGATTTCAATAAAAATTGATTTATAGAAAAATATTGTTAAGATAAATGAATGAATTAATTAATTAATTAATCCACTAAATATACTACCAATTAGAGAGATATTCAAATTCCCCACATCAACCTATTTTAGGTCGTTTTTGGGTAAACATTATGTTCTTTATTCAATCTTGGTCTCAGATTTCTAATCCAAACTTTTGTTTAAGAGTTATCCCATTTTATTTAAGAAAACATGCACATGTAATATAAAATATTTTTAATATTTTTATAATATTAATTTCATTCAAATTGGGCCTTATAATCTCATGTCGTCTCCATGCCTCACTCTCAAAAAATATTTAGAAATATTTCAAAGTCTTAAAAGGAAAAAAACCAGGTCTCTAAATCATTCCATTCTTCAATTTTTTCATCCTCAAAAAGTAAAACAAAACAAAAAAATAAGGATAAAAAGCCTACACTTGGATCTCCCACTCCCAAGATCTCTCTTATACATTCTCATGCTACCATAACACATGAACCAAGGGGATGGTCCATCCACATAGGATCCTCTCCTTTCAATCCTCAATTGCCACTGAGTGCTCTACAAAGGTGGATCCATCGTCGATGTATATCTCACACTAGTAAATGAAATGTGTAATTCCATGCACATATCTCCTCATCTATGACACATGGAATATGTCATGCACTGCTCCAGCTATGGGGGCGGGGATATTTGGTAAGAAACCTCACCAACCCTATACATGATTCTGGATGGCTTAATAAATCTTGGGGATAGCTTGCCTCCCTGGACAAACATCCAAAAATTCTCATCATGGGGAGACTCTAAAGAAAACATGGTCTCCTATATCAGACTCCAAGGAACTATGACACTGATCTACATAATATTTTTGTCTCCTCTGTTCCATCATTATCCATTCAAGGGTGACTGGGACCTTCTTTGTTATTTCCTGCACCATCTCTCGGAACACAAGAGATGTATCATAGATCTCTGTCTAGCATAAGGGTGACCTAAAAGGCCTCAAAATGTGTCATGTCAATGGTAGAGTGGTAGTTATTTTACACAAAATCTACCAAGGGAAAGTGACCCTCCTATCTCCAGCTAAAGTATAACACACAATCCCTCATCGTATCATCCAACACTTGGATAGTGTGATCAGATTTCCCATCTGTCTGGGGGTGAAAGGATGTACTCATCCTCATTTGGATCTCAAATTCCTCCCGCATTCCTCTCCATAGTCATGAAATAAATCTCATTTCATGATTATAGATAATTTTTTAGGTCACCCCATGAAGTCGAATGATCTTATATATGTACAACTTCCCCAAACTCTCCACTGAACTCTACTCCCAGATAGAATGTCCGTGTGCCATCTTCATGAATTAATCAAATATCACCAAATGGTGTCATGGGAATTTGTTGTGCATGGAAGAAATGTCACAAATTCCATTTATATGCCATCCCATTTTCACTCTGGGATCTCAAGGGGTTGTAACAAACCTAAAAAAACTTGGTGCTTAGCCTTCACCTATTGACAGGTGAAGAACAGAGAGACAAACTCAGCTACACTCCTCATTTTGGACCACCAAAACTATCATTGATGGTATCTGTACATATTCCCTATTTCATGATATATAGATAGGGTATTAGTGTAGAATGCTCTCATCACCTCCTCCCGTATCATAAATAGAACCATCGTCTGTACCTGTAAAAATATGACATGATTCCCTCCTTTATAATATTCATTTTTTGAATCACCAATGGATATATGGATATATAAAACCTCACAATCAAAGTTTTCTAGTTGGGACTCTCTCACATGCTCAAGATGTGGAGGATTCAACACCATTTACTGAAGAAAATGTTTCCCCTCCTACTCTACCAGGGTTAGTTGTAGGGAGGATAACTACTCAGAAGCCTCCTACACCAAGCAAGCCTATGGATTCCTACTAAGGAAATCTAATACTAAATTTACCTTCCCTAGTGTATATACTATATTTAAGTCATAGTCCTAAAAGAACTCCAACCAATTTTTTTGTCTCTGGTTCAAGTCCTTCTGTGTGAAGATGTACCTGATACTCTGATGGTCTGAGAAAACCACAAAGTACTCCCCCAAAAGGTAGTGCCTCTACATACACAAGACCAATACTATCACTGCCATTTCTAGGTTGTGATTTTCATAGTTCTTATTTTGGGTTATCAATTACCTTGACTCGTATATGATAATATACTACTACTTCATCAACATTCATCTGAGCCTATCTCCTAAAGCATTTTAATACACTACGTACTCCACGCCCTCCTCTGGTAGTCTCAATATAGGATCACTCTTATTACTCATACTCAACTCCTTGAAGTCCCTATGGAACTACTTAGACCAAGTAAATGGATGTGATTTCTATGTTAGTGCAGTTGAAGGGGCATAAATTCTAGATAATTCTACCACAAACCTCATGTAGTACCCCTCTAATCTAATAAATCTTTGCACCTATGACACGGTCTTGGGTGCCTTCCAATAAAGAACTGTATCTATCTTCACTGGTTCCATGGTTAAACCATTCTCAGAAATGACATACCCTAGAAAGTAAACTTCATGAATCCATAACTAACACTTTAAGAGCTTCCCATAATATCGGTTCTTTTGAAGAAAAACTAGAACCATCCTTAAGTGCTCTCCAGGATCCTCCTCTAATGCCAAGTATATGAGTATGAATTCGATGAAGACTACCAAAAAATGGTCTGAGTACAGCTCGAAAACTTGGTTCATAAAATCCATAAACATGGTGGGGGAATTATTCACACCAAAGGGAATCACTAGGAACATATAGTGTCTATAGAAACATTAGAATTACATCTTTGAAATATTAGAATTTCAAACTCTTAACTGCTAGTAGTCAGACCTGAGATCGATCTTTGAGAACTATCTTGTGCCTCGAAATTGGTCAAAGAGGAGATTATTCCAGGACAAGGGGTACTTATTCTTTATTGTGGACTGGCTCTAGTGATGATAATCTATGCATATCTACAATCTCCCATCTACCTTTTCCACCAACAATGATAGAGCTTCCTAGGGGGACACACTGGGCCTAATGAAACCCTTCACTCAAAGGTACATCAATTGAAATCATAGATCCTAGAGCTCAGTAGGGGCCATATGATATAATAAGAAAGATATTAGAGTGTTCCTAGGATGAAATTCAATGAAAAACACTATCTCTCTCCATGGAGGTATTCTTATAATATCCTTGGATAAGATGTCCATATAATACTCCACAATTGAAGGAATCTAGATTCCTGAAGAGCATAATGCACCCAAGGATATACTCACCATCATATGGATGATGGAATACAACATCTTTCTCACAGATCCCACCTATCCCACCATGAGATCTCTCTAACCCATGAAGGTGAATCTCATCGCATCAGTGCAAATCCATCTGATTCATCTGTGGTGATACTCAATTTGGGCTCGGAACATATACAACCAATCCATACCCAAGATTATTTCATAGGGTTCTATCTTGATGAAAATAAGGTCCCACGTGAACCTTTATCCACCAAGAGATATATTTCTCTATTGGAAGATAAAATATGCATAAGGATCATTCCATGTAGGAACCTCTAGATGAAATTGTTGGGATAGTACCTCAACTAGGAGATCTATCTCTCGGGCTAGGAGTAGAGAGATAAAGTAGTGACTAGAAATAGTTTTTACTAATACTGAATCAATATTATAATAAACACATATCTTACCTCTATTAATCTCATGCATTATGGGGTCATAAACCTCCAAATCTTGTTGTTTTCTGTGGCCCCAACCCCTGACTCCTTGAGCCTGATGTGGGACACCTGGAATTGGTGGTGGAAGGAACTCATAAGATTTTCCCCAACCCATATCTCCTTATACTCCTCTACCATCTCTTTCTCCTGAGGGACCACCCCGTCCATTCTTGGGGGATCCATAATTATAGTGCTACCTTTTTGTGGTGTCCCATCAACTACCAGCATGCACTCCTCAGCACGTCTGGTCAAGTAATCACATTCTATGTGACCTAAACCATCAAAAGCATAGCACTGACCCTCTCTAAGATTACCTATTGCTCTTCTATGTACCTATACCACACAACAATGAACCTGATTTTGATCTCAAAAGGATATACTATGATAAGATCTTACTGACTGGTGCCTGCTAGCTATTGCAGATAACCCAACTAGGTGATTTCCACTACCAACTCCATTTGTATGGTTTCCCTCTAATATAAATATCTCTATCATTAGTTCCCTCTATATCACCCCCAAATAGGTGGTAATTCACAAGGGCACCACACTGGCATGGGTCTCTCTATGAAGTCCCTGCTCAAACCTATGTGCTCAGAAGTAGCCATCTAAAATCATGTTAAGGGAGTACTGGGTATAGTCTTTAAACCTCACCGCATACTTATCCACCACCATCCCTCCCTGTTACAGCTCTAGAATCTTCTAAAATATGAACTGAGTACAAATAGGAGAGTTAGTACTCCTCACAGAATATATACTGGATTTTAGTCTAGAAGAGTTTCAATGCATCATGCATCTAACTAATAAGGTTCCACCAGTGCCCAGATTCTCTATGAAAAAATCTAGTTTCTAGTCTAACCAACTGATATGACATCATCTAGATTAGTCTAAAGAAATTGACCATCAACTCTAGCCAATAATCTTCTACCTAAGGATAAGGCTTATCGTGGAACCTTAGTGGCCGCTAGTGCTGGAATTATAGAGTGTGTTTAGTCTGCACAAATCCTCAGCCTGCTTGGTTGGTATGATCTATTTCTCAATAGGTGGTCGTGTTTCTACCTACCTAAATAGAGGAAAACCTTCATGGGATTGACTCTAAACTAAGGCCACATCACTCATCAGAACACCATCCTGATTTGAAACTAGTATCCTAGATGGCTATTATTGAGGAGGAATCCTGAAATTTTAATCAAGATGTACCATAGACAGATCAGGGTGTTTGTGTGTGTGTGTAATGGGGGTCTAACTCGAGAAGGGTTTTCAAAGACTCAATCCAATATGATGAATTTACTATTGATCCTTATAACCAATGTCTTGATATGTCGAGTAAACAAGAAGGTATTCAAGGTCCTAGTAAATTGATAATTCGGTTTCCCATACCATCACTGTATTTCCCATCCTGAGATCCACACTCAAGACACTCTGACATTATTGCACTAATCCCAACCAAATCCTCATAAGGGGAAAACTCCAAACAATGTCTCAAGGAATGAAATTATCTAGTGCCAATTTGTTATGACCATATCCAAGTTGGGGCTTGAGCCGAAAATACCCCAATCCTATCTCCATAGGTCAGAGGTGGCAATAGATTCTGAAAGGCATATCCTAAATGGGAGGCCTTTGCTTAAGTACCTATATACACACACACACATCCATCTCGATATAGAAGTGAAGAGGGAAAAAATTAAAATATGAAAAACACAATGGAAACCACCATGCATGTAAAACAACTAGACAATAAAAGATTATACTAGTGAAAATTTAAAAGTAAAGGGGAAGGGGAAAAATATACACCCAATGAAAAATATGTCCCAACTTGAAAAAAAAAATTGGAAAAGTAAACTAATGAGAGATCTCATCTCCTAATCTCTAAACTATGACCATCGTATATGGTCCAAAGTACCAGGTATCCCCAAGATTTTCTAAAGTCACTGAAGACTTATCTAAAATCTACATAAAAACGACATGTGTGGGAAAATCCCATGTAGGGGTGAGTATATATATACCTAATAGGACACCCTAAAAGATGAAGGGGTAGTAAGAGATACAATATGAATAAAAATATAGTTGATAGGAAATGAGATGCAGTTTAACCAAAACAAGAGAGAGAGTAACCTCATTTAAGCATAGGGGGCTCAGCATGGTGAGTATATAGACTACACATTGAGTCTTTTCTGCCAATAATATGAGAGGAGACTCATCCAACCATGAGTAGATAAACATGAAAAGAACATGGAATTCCCCACGCATCTTCACATATCATGTAAAAAGAGTAACCAAATCCAAAGGTATGGATACAAATGTGTGTATATTACTATATGTTCTTAGTCAAAATAAACCCAAACTAGGGATAATGGGTATCTACATCTCATATCTCAACCCAAGAAGAAGAGTCACCAATAGTTCCAATAGTTCATCAATGATTCCCAACATCTCATTCATCTTACCAAAAGTATTGATACATGTCAAACAATTCCTCTTCACTATGCCACATAGTCAAGGGGCCAAAATCTCTTGGTAGAGGACCCATGCCTTGACACAACAAGAGGGTTCCAATCAGTGATAGATGATCCATTCTAAGCATAGTTGGAGGGTTTCACTCTATAATTCATCGAGGACCCATACGTAGCCTAGCTGGAGGGTTCTACTTAGGAGTCGGTAAAGGACCCATGTCCAACCCAGCAAGATGGTTATACTCTAGAAGTCATCATTGACCTATTCCCAACCTAGCTGGAGGGTTCCACTTGAGAGTAAGTAAAGGAACTATACCCACCCCAGCTAGAGGGTTCCACTCTAGAAGTCATTGAGGACCCATGACCATCCCAATTGGAGGTTTCCACTTGGGAGTAAGTAGAGGACCCATGTCCATACCAACTAAAGGGTTCCACTCAAGAATTCATTGAGGACTCATGCCCAGCCCAACTAGAGGGTTCCACTTGGGATGCCACTGGTGATCCTACAAGAACACTATTGTCGTCAAGCATTTTCTAACCAAGCTTCATGCCTAGAACATTCCACATCATATCCCAAAATCCATAACTAAGGGAACTATCACATCCTATGTGTAAAAACATTTAGGATATGCTACTTTTGGGCCAAAATCTGAGTCCACACAAAGAATATGTGGAAGGTTTAAGTTTCTACAAGAGTATTCAAGGGGTACACGATATGTGAGGGGAACCACACTATGTGTTCTCCTACTCCTTCACCTGGTTATGTACCTGAAGGAACACATCTTTCCAACCATGTAGGAGTACACAGCGTGTGGGGGATATAGATGTTGTTCCCATGCCACTCGAGGTCCCACTAGTGTTCTTGGTCATGTCCATGTATCCAAACTATATCTATATACTTTACCACGTGTCTGTGTACTTTAGTACATGGTGTGCCTCTTCACATGTGGTGTCACTCATGTTCTCTAGTCATGCATGTGTACTCGGGCACATGGAATGAACCTGGCCATGTGCTATGTCACACAGCTCATCCACATGGTGAAGGGGGTACACTGCATGTAGAGAGTCTACACAGCATACCATCCTTATAAAATCTTGAAACCCTAGTTGTCGTAGCCAGGGCCTGACACAGCGTGTAGTCAAGATTTTTCCATAATTTCATATCCAAAATACACTCTTCAAATTAGGTCGTTTTTCTTCAATTCCATCATTGATTCTACCTAAAAATAGTGGATATCTCTAGATTTGTTTTTTTTTTGCCATCTGATGGCTGTAAATTGGTCTCTGTCGCGATAGTATTTTGTTACTTGATCCCAAACACCTCATATTCAATTGGATTTGAATATTCATCTTCTTATTGTTGAAACAATCTCACACATCCTGTAACCATCCCAGATCTTTCCTTGGTTCATCGATTAAAGAATCACTCATCATTTTGTTGTGATTCTGGGAGTCATGTTCCGCTTGGTACCACCCGGCAACATCGAACTGAGACTGTGGGGTCCTAAGTGAGGAACTCAAAGAAATTGAGGTATAAATGCATAATAATAGTTTTTTAACCATCATTGACCAAGATTTCATGAACAATGATCAAGAACAAGGATACCCAAGATTAGAAAAAAAAAGAATAACCAATTAAATCGATACATAAGAACATGGAAAGGATCCACAATTTGTGTATATCAATAGAGGGGATTGATGTTCTCAATCAATTTAATAAAAAAAGGTGTAAAAAATTGAGTCATACCTAGATATTGGGTCATTCATCATCGAAGAAAGAGCTCGCCCATGATTTAAGGAAGTTGTTATGTTTGTTGCATCATGATATACTTTGATCCAAAGTTTCACCATCATTCAATGTGATTCTCCAATGGAAGGAGAGGAGAAATGTCGCTTAGTGATTCTAGGGTTATGAGGTTGAACCCAGCAATATTTCTATAACTTATGATTTAGAGAAAAATTTTGTTAAGTTAAATAAATGAATTAAATAATTAAGTAATCCACTAAATGTGCTTCCAATGGGAAAAATATCTGAATATACTACGCTAACCTATTTTAGGTCATGCCTAGGGTAAAAATCATGTTTTTGACTATAAAGTGATCTTAGATTTCTGATCCAAGATTCCATTTATGATTTACCCCATTTTCTTTAATAAGTTTCACATGTTTAGTATAAAATATATTTAATGTTTTTATAAAATTATTTCTGGGAACACTGAGCCTTAGAATATCACATCGTCTAAGTTCCTAGCTCTATAAATATATTTAGAAATATTTAAAAGTATTATAAGGAAAAAACTAGGTCACTACATAAACAATCTTCCATTAAAATGACTAAATGATTCATAATAAGTTGTTACTTCATGTGGTATTTTCAAATACACCATATCTCATCTTCATGAAAATAACTAAATGCTTGGGTAACTAATTTATTCGCATAGGTTATTCATTATGAAATACCAATGGAATCTCATCCATGGCCTCATTTTATTTTCATTCATGCATTACAAAGTTGCATGCATGATCAATTTTGAGCACACCAATGTTAAAATCTCATCATTTAACATCATCAAAGTGGTCAACTTCATCACGCGACCATAACGCTTTGAATACCTTATTTTCATGCATGTCCATGCATGAATTTAATTTTTAATAAATGATTCAGACTCGCAAATATATCGTGAGATCATTGTGGCCATCTTAACCATTTATTTGGCCTCATCATTAACTTAATGTAATTAATAATGGTGGAAGAACCGTGTTGCAAACACCCTCGAACGAGGCTAGATAAAGATGACTACCCCATCGCGATCGGACAGCTCAAATCTTCCAGATAGAGTGGCCCATGTTCTTTCTATAATTTTAATGATTTAGGAACAATGCATGGAATCTATTCAGCCTACATAGAATCTCCCCTCATTCTGATGCTTCCTTATTACTCTTAGGGTTCCTTCAACATTCCAAAAGCAAGTAATGGGGTCCACTGCCAAACACCCTCTAGCACCGCCCTATGTCGACTCTCCCTGCCATCATTCCTCCCTGTGCGGTGGCACCACCCCATATCCCATGAACTCCTCATGGGCGTGCTCCTATGGTCATTTTGGGCCCTAACCTCTCTCACCCATGGGATTTCCTAGGCTGATTCCCTTGGGCATGGTTGACCTTGGTCCTACATATTCCCTCAGTCGAGCTAGAATATGCATGCTTGTGGGTTGACCCCTTTTTAATAAGATGATTATTCATAATAAGAATAAATAATCTAATTATAAAATAAATTCCAAATCCTTACTTAATTTAAAATTAAAATCCAACTCAAACAAACTTCTTGAAAAAATACCTTATCTTTTTTGATGTAGTCCTCAATTCCTCTTATGAATTATTCTTCATGAAAAACAATATTTTCATAGTCTTCAAAACTTCTTCAACATTTATTCATATTCTTTGCTTCATGAAATTAAAAATTTTCATGGAATTCCACTTTTTGTATGCAATGTTCCAAATCTTTATCACATGTGTAAAACATTTTAGAATAGCTTCAAAAATTATCACAATTATATCATCCACATATTGAATGATTAACAACAAATGCAATATGGTCTCATCATTTAAGAATATATTGATCGAAAAAAACATTATGTAGTATATTTTTAAATTTTACTTAATTGAATTAGAATAATTAAATTGTTTTATAAATATAATTAAAAATTAAAAAATTAAAAATTAATTTAAACTAAATATAAAAAATGTTAATTTTTTTTAATATCAACACCCAATAGAAACATGAATTTAAATAAAAAAATAATATAAAAAAATAAATACATCTTATTTGAACTGACCATTGCTACAAATTATTTCAAAATTTTAAGGAAAAGGTTGACATGAACACAAAGTTATAAAATAAAGTTAAAATAATCATTGTACACTAAAAATGATTTTTTTAATTAGTTTTTAGAAAATTTAATGTATATTATATAATAATTAATGATATTCAAGAGGGATTTTGAGTTATAAACATACAGACTTTATGCTAGTTTATTTGATGATGAGGTCAAGTATTACCTTTTCATCTCGAATTATATTATTAACTATGACCTATAATGAATTTATTTAAACATCAAACATAATATAGTAATAATAAATCATAATCACAATAATTCATAACGAAAACGTGGGTTTAAAAATATCTACTATTTTTGTTAACATTTCATATTTTAGGATTATCTTTTGTTAATATTGTATATTTTAGGCCATGATGGGATTTAATAAATACATATTTTTTTCATATACCAAATAGATATTAAAAAAAGAAAAAAATTAGTGTAAAAAAATAAGTGAAAGTGATTTTTTAGAAAAAAATAAAAAAACATTTATTTTTTTAAAATGATTATCAAAATAATAATATCATTCAATAATAATAGTAATATTTCGTGAAAAATTAATCCTTCCATCACCCCACCTATGAAATATTATTTTAATTTTTTCTTAAACCAAAAAACACCACTTGATTTTTAAAACTGGTTAACTATAACAACCCAGGTAATGTTAATATAAAATCAATTTCAAGTCTTATTAATATTTACTATTTGATTTTACAGATTTATATTAATTATAATAATATTGGTAATTTTTTAGTCAAAAGGAAAATGCATTATTTCTAACCAAATTGGGTTTTCTTTCATTACATTATTTTATTTAAAATATTTATTTATAAATTATATAACTTGAATTTGATAAAATTAACTTCATTTTTGAATTCTATATGTCAAAATTAGATTAGGATTTTTTTTGATAATTTGTTGAAAAGTTTTATTTTTCACGAATAGTAAAAATATTGATTTTTATTGAAAATTATGTTTTATTTTCAAATATTTACAAAGTCACATTATATTTTGGATTATTTTTTAAATTTTATTAGTTCATTATTATAAAAAATAATCCAATAAATTTTATTAGAATTGACATTATACTTCAATTAGGTATAAAAAAAATTATGCTTAGAAAATCATTTTTCTGAAACATTATTTTTTGTCGCATTTTACGAATTTAATTTTAAATTTAATTCTAATACTTATGTGAATTGAATTTAATAAAATGTATTATATATTTGGAATCATCATAACTAATATTATTTAATAATATAAACTTAATTTTTCGTATTAATGAATAGTAAAAATATGTTACCTCGGTTAAGGTTATAACATATTTATCATGGGTTAAACTAAAGTGATAAGGGTTTAAGTGACCTAAAAACTTATCGAAATCATATTTTAATACCATATTTATACCCTGTATCATTTTATCTTCTAAAATGGTCTATTTTCAAGTCATTTTTCTTAAGTAGGGCACTAATGTATTTTAATATTTTTAAAAATTACAAGGATGTCTACTCCCCCAATTATAAAAAAAACCTCTTCTCTACTCTACACACTTTAAGAGAATTTTGTTCTAGAAAATCCCTAAAAATACATTAATAAAATCCCTACCTACTTCTTATATCTCTGGTTTGATCAGAAATCTAACCTAGGAAGGCTTAAGGTATAAACCTAAACAGGTTGTCTGAAGAATATGTATAGTTATTAACCGAGATTTGTCATTTTATTTATTCTTATACCTCATTTAAGTCTTATTAAATAATGATAAGATAATATTATAATTATTATTTTAATGTAATAACTTATATATATCTCCTCTTCCATCAAATTGGAAATGAAACCAGCATTCGTGTCTGTGGCAGACTACAGCCTAGCAAACCAATGTAATTTCTTTTCAATCACTACCTCTAACATCTAGTTATAATGATGTATTTAATTTATATATATGATAATAATGAAATAATTATAATACTGTAAATATAATATATCTTCTATTTTCTTACCTTTTCATCCATTGAAAAATGATAGCGTCGTTCTTGTGTACGTGTGGATTAGCACCTCCACAAAGCGAGGTGATTTATTTTTCATCACCACATCATATAGATGTTATATAAAAGTTTATTTAAAGATATAATTTTATATTTATGATATAATCATCATTATATAGATATAAAATTATAATTACCTTATTTACCTCATGCTCATTAAAAAATAAAAAAATTACTCATGAATATGTACAACCTACCGTCTCTATGATTGAAATGTAATTCATTTTTCATTACCATATTTCATGGTTGGTTTTAAAAGTATAATTAAATTATAAAAATAGTAATTATGTCATGATTATTATTTTTAAGATAATTGAATAATGAACTCCTTGACCATACACAACATACCAAAGTATTTTTGGAAATATGAGTTGAATATCATCAAAACATCTCATGTGGAATTAAATAACTAAGTAATTGAATATAACATGCTAATAAATAAAATAAAAGTAATAATAAAACTATAAACTATTATTAATCAAGTGAATAACTAATAAAATTTTAATATTATGAATATAAAGAACATACTTGATGATTCAGACTCAAGGTAAGGGACACTTTACCTTAAAATATCATTTCAAAAGTTTTAGAGAATTATATTATAAATTTTTTTATTATATTTACATATTCTTAAAAAAATTATGAATGTATCTATATGGAAAAAAATGAGTTATAAAGTTCATTTTACATATATTTTTACTTTTTTTAAATGTTTTTCATAAGAAATATTTTTACATATCTTATAGGGAATGTTTTGACAAAGAAGAAAAATGGAATGTTCTATTTTAAAATATATGACATTAATGGTTTCTTCCACTAACATAACTGTTATTTGATGTTTGGATTCCTTTATAATATTCCATGTTTTACTCAAATAAAAACTATCCTTCCCTTTGCTCTGGGTATTTTCAAAATGTGTTTTAAATAGAATGTATATTTTGATATCCATAAATCATTTTCTTATGGATGCGGGGAATATTTTTGTTAGTTTAACTCTACAAATTAAATATTTAATAAGTTATAATTATGTTATGGTTCTTGGTATTTTTTATGATTATTTGTGAGCCCAATATAGCTTATAATAATGGGTGATCCTGATATAGTTCTCAAATTCATTGGGTAAAGGGAGGAGTTAACTTGTTATAGGTTTCTCTCAAGAGATTATTAGAAATTATTGGGTAGGTTATTCCATTTGTAAGAGTGATTATAGTGGTGATATGAAAATGATGTCCTGAGTTAAATAAATTATTTATCTTTGATATCTATGGGTTTTTATGTAAATATAATGATTTCACATGGTAATATAATGATCTTAAGTTTAAATGGATGTTTATTATACTTATTAAGGGTGAAATATACAACCTTTTAGAAAAGTTTTCATGATTAAAAATAAACCTTTTTGAGTTTTATTTTTTTCCTTCAACATTTATTATGAAATATTTTATGAAATGATTTTTGCAAAGAATTTTATTTCTTGGGAAAGAAAATATTTATTTTCAGCTTAATTTTTATTATGAAAAATGAATGTTTTTTATAATGAGTATTCATAGATTAATGAGTTTCTTTATTTCTTTTTATATATCCCTTACTAAGATATTTTTTCTCATACCATGTTTTAAAATGTTTTTCAAAGTATTTTAAGAATTAATAGAGGCATGGAAAATGTCATAATGAAAATTTTGAAGATATATTATAAAAAATAAAACTTTTTAATTCTTAAAAGTTTAGTAGTGTGTGGAAAATGGATACTGAGTGAAAGTGTACAATTTATGATGTAACATTTATTTATTTAAGGGTGATGACCTAATTCTCTAAAACCCTAAACCTAAAATATCTTCAATAATTCAATAAAAATGAATTATTTCAAAAGATAAAATTTATGGATTGTTTACGGTAGGGTCCTTATAGTTGGTATCAGATAAATGGTTTAGATAATTTTTTAGGTTTTGATAATATAACTAAATGCCCTTAAGATATTTTAATTTATAGTTATTGTGATATGGAATTTGAATATTACCATGTTTTTTCATATAAACTATGTATTTTTATAATGGTTTTACATAGAGTAAATTGGAAATCTAATGTAGGAAATAACTAAGAGGATAATATCCTTCCAAATCAGTAATCTAAAATTATAGTTCCCAAGAAGGATTGAGACCACAGAGAGGGGGTTGAATTAGTGGTTCCTTTTTCTTTTATAATAATATTTCTTAACATCTTAACAAAAACTTTCTTAACCTTTGAAACTTGTTAGAGTTGTGATCCACTCAAATATAACTGATACGTCTATTTCATGAATATATTTTAGAGTGTTTTTTGTGTATTTCAATGATAAATCTTTCTAATTTTGGGATGAATTTACTTAATTTTTTTTTATGGTAGTAAATAAAGAACATTTGAAAAATAAAAGAAATATGAGTTGAATGACCCTTCGTACTGTGAGTAGAGAAAATCAGCACGACATCGGATTTGGAAGATATAGAGGAGCTGGAAAACTGAAGAAAAATTGACTACACATCATGTACCACATGTACACATCGTGACCATTTTAATTGAAATAGATATACACTGGATAATTAATCATGAGCATATAAAAAGCGTGAAATCCAAGTACACATTGTGAGCCACCAATACATGATGTGACAATTGTCAAACCAGCATGTGATATTTTTGAAGATTCAATGCGGTGGAAGAAAAAAATAGATCTGAGGTACAAGTCATGTAGGAGTCGATGCATAGAGAAAAATAGGTGACATGGGCCAGGGGTTTAGATGAGAAAACTTAATAAATACCATCCTAGAAATCCAATCCAAGACACTTGGAGGTAGAGGAATCCAAGTAGCACCAACATAAGTCCTCCAGAAAAATTAGTGACGATCTGAAGCCCCTCTTCTCATCCATTATTCTTTGAGTTCCCATAACGCTCTCTCAAACCATGAGTGAGTAGTCCCATTTTTGTCTGGTGATGTGATCATAGGAGGATGTGTGCTTAGGGATTATTATATACTTTTTATTCATGTTTGGATTGTTAAAAATCATTCTATCAATTTAAAATATCTTTCTTTTACAACCTCATGACCATTGCTTGTGAATTAAAGAGTTCTATTTCTATTTCATCAATTGATTAATCTATTTTGTGTATAATCACTACACAATGTAGGTTTATTATGTTTAAATACAGTTTTGGTTCACCTAGTACTGTGTTCGCACTAAGTAGATTACTATTCCAAGGGCAAAACCACACTATTAGGGTGTGATACAGAGACCAAGGATCCATGATCACCCAATTTTGATACCATAACTAAATAAACACACTTTCAAGTAAATCCCTAGCACACAAACTTAAAAATAACTAATCCTAGCATTCCTCCATCCTAATATTCAAACCCCAACCAATCCTAATATTGTTTATCATTTATCACAATCAACCAATCAATTGCAATTTCAATTTCCTTAATTAATTTAGAAAATACGGATCATCCTTGTGGGTTCAACACTCGGACTAGCTAGATACTACACCTTGAGTTAGTATTGTCTGAGTTTTATAAAAAAAATTGCATGGAACTATAGGGAACTAACGATGCCCTATGGGGATGTCAAAATTAGCATCTTTTTTGGGGATGGTTGCTATTATGATAAAATTAATTATGAATCTAGATAGCTATTTTTACTTTAATTATTTATTTTATACTTGGTCGTCTCGTTCTGTAGTTTTAGGAAACAACCCATTGATTGAGTACTATACTTGAGGGGAATAAAAAATTGAATATATTTCATTCAAATCCATGTTGTAGAATACTCTCCTTTATAAAAGAAAAGAAAAGAAGAAATCCATCCAACAATAGAACACCATTTATGGAAGAGAGCAATTTGAATGAGAACTGGGATAGAGAGCTAGGCCAAAAAATCAAGGAAGAGATCAAGGGGGCCAAGAGTTGATCAATTATAGGAGACCCTCCAACCTAGTAATCAACCCAAGCATTATGATACCACATGTCACTGCCCAATACTTTTAAATCAAGTCGATAGTCATTCAGTTGATTATGCATTCATTGTGATTCACCAGGCTACCACATGAAGATCCCAACTCACACATAGGAAGTTTTCTGGAGATTTGTGACACGTTATAACTCCAAAACGTCACAAATGATGTTGTGAGATTCCAGTTGTTTAGATTCTTACTGAAATACAAAGCACAAGAGTGGATCCAAAGTATACCCCCACATTCAATCACAACCAGGGAGGATTTTATAAGAAAATTTTTGACAAGGTTTTTCCCGCCATCAAAATCTATGGATTTGCATGTAATAATTTTAAATTTTGATGAATTAAATAAATAATAATTGTATAGTTCATGGGAATGTTTTAAAGGTATGATAATACAATTTCCTCTTCATGGCATCGATATGTGGCTTCTAATTAAAATGTTTTATAAAATATTATTGTAGGGAAATCATTTGGTTATTGATGTTGTTGTAGGAGGTTCCCTGATAAGAAAGTCACCTGAAGAGAGCTATGAACTACTTGATGAAATGTCTAGTAATAGTTTCCAATGAAAACTGGAATACGGGAGAGTTAAAGGAGTGAACATGGTGGACAATAGATGGATGGATTCACAAAATGGAGATGATAATAAGGAATATGAAAGTGGTGATGCCCAACCAGAATCTCCAAGGTATGTACTGTGAAAATGAAAATTATCTTGATTATAACTGACAAAATTATGGGCAGGTATGGAGGCCCCAAAAACCAAAACAACAGAATCAGAATCAAGGTCAAGGATTTCATCCAAGACAACAAAGATTTAAACCCCAACACCAAGGGCCCACACTGACTAGTCAAGTCCATTCCTTGGAGGATACCCTCGAAAATTTCATGACCACAACTAAAGTTTCACTTAAAGAGATGACTGCATACTAAAGAGATCATGGCACTAAAATCAGAGAACTAAGAAATGACTCATGAATCCAACAATAGTCAGTAAGAAACTTTGAAGTACAAGTCAGCCAGATTGCTGACACACTTAGAGAAAGACTGAAAAAAAGAACTTCCAGGATGCCCAGAACATCACACTTGTACAGATGTGAAATCCATACTACTTATAAGTGGAAAGATGACATGAGGGAGTGGCATAGAATTTGGAGGACAAAAAGAACCACCACCAGCTGAAGTAAGTTAAGAGAAGGACATAGAATATGAGGAGAATGAAGAAGCACCACCACCATACCAACCTCCACTACCATATCCATATATGGAAAAGTAGGTGAATATTGATGAGAAAATGAAAAAGTTTTCAGAGATGTTCAAGAAGATACACGTCAACATCCCATTCAATGAGGCAATTTTAAACATGCATGTGTATGAAAAGTTCGTGAAGGATTTGGTGATGAATAAGAAGAAGCTTGAAGATTTAGCTACCATGCCACTAGAAGGAGAAAGTTCAACAGTTGTTTCAATCATTCTACTAAAGAAGAAATGTGATCCAGGTAGTTTTTCCATTCCAATTACCATAGGAACTAATTATTTGGGTAGATATTTATGTAATTTAGGTGCCATTGTAAACATCATGTCATATTAAACATTAAATATCCTGGGATTAAAGGATATTAAACCAAATTGAGTTATGCTTAAACTAACTTATACAATAGTGAGACGTCCTCGAGGATTTATTGAAGATTTCATCATCAAATTGGATGAGTTATATTTTCTAGAAACTTTTTTGGTGATATACATGGATGAATAGAAGGTGCCAATAATTTTGGGAAGACCGTTCCTAGCTACAGGAAGGGAACTAATTAATGTTCATAATAGAGAGACGAGCTTGAGAGTAGGAGGATCAGAGGTAAAATTCAATCTGCACCAAGAGATGCAGAAGTAAGATGAACCATTTGATGATTTTTTTAGAGATGAATTGATGAAAGAAGAGGACAATTTTGTTTGTGGAAGAAGATATTAAGTAGACGCTATGGAGACTGGAGAAGTAATTAACAACAAACTGAAGAAATAAAAGAAAGTATTGGAGAAAGATGAATATCAAGGAGGAACATTCATTCAAGAATAATTCAAATAAGGAGAGAAAGTTTGGTCTATCAGTGAAGTGACATTTTATTTTAAAATAAGATACAAGAACCGCTGGATTGGGCCTATGGAGATAGATAAATTTTTAACAAATGGAATAGTGAATTTAGTTTTATAAAATGGAAGAAGAACAATCTACATGGTGGAATCAAGGATTCAACATTTTTTAGATCCTCATCAAGTAACCTATTTCCTACCATCACCCACCTGAGATGAAGAGGTAAGGTCGAGCCAACGATGGTAAACAAATGCTCTTCTGGGAGGTAACCAGAGTATTAAGTAATTCTGTTTTTTTTTTTTTAGGAAAAATCACTCATCCCTAAATATTTTCAAATTTCATTGTTATGGCATGTGATTTAACTTGTGTATTTTTTATTTTTGCAGTACCATCAGGGCAGGCAGAAGAAAGAAGTAGTAGAATAAGCTATTGAGAAATTACATGTCATGAAGCGCACATACACATTGTGAAAGGGTTCATACAAAACCTATACAGCCCATGTTTAAATCATTAAATTTCAAGGGGAGTATTATTTTCAATTAAATAATTTTCCATTGTATTCCCCACTTTTCAATTTTTTAGAGCTTTAAGTTTTAATTTCATTCCCCACACTAGATTCATTATTTACTCAAATGATTTATGAGACATAAGACTACACAAGAAAACTACCATACCATGTATCTATATTTCTTTGTCAATAAAATTTAATGAGAAAAATGGATAATGAACTAATAGAGATAAACATGTGGATTGGGATTTGACAAATCATGATTTAGAGGATCATGTTAATCATAGTAAATGAAAATTTTCTAATATTTGTACATGTTTTGAATCTCTGATATTTTCATTAATTGATTTAATTATTCATATTCATTTACATGAGTGATTATCCCAACCATTCGTCTCATTCCCAAGACATCCATTAAACCAAATATTTTCTATTCTTTCTTTAGTATATTTCTTGAGAAACTCGTGCATGTTTTCTTATAGAACTTTCTTTACAAATTATAAAATATATGACTATATATAATCACTTTTAATATGATTGAGGCATTGTTTTTGTTTCCCTTATCCTAAGACCCACCATGTATTAATCATTTTTAATCCCGTAGAACCCACGAATTGCCTTTTTATGAAATGACCTATGTTAAAAGCCTTTTTTATCCATTCCAACCTTACTATAAATGTTTTGCATGATATTTAAAAGAATAAGTGTGAGGGAGAAACATTTGGGTATACCAGGACATACTTTATTATGAATATTTTGCTGGGGGATTCTTAGTATTGTGAGATTCCATGACATTTTTCATTTTATTTTACTATTCACATATCATACTAAAAATATTTCAAAAAAATGAAAAGAAAAATGAAAAAAATGGGTTGTGTCTTGGGAGGATCAAAAATTACCATTTTCCAGACCGATAATTTTTTATCATATGTGGTTAGGTGATGGATGTGAGATATTTCCTAAGTATAACTTTCAAAAAGGGAAAAAATAGCAGGAGGTGTTGATTCATTCATTGTATTTACATGTATCATGACCCAACTTTGATCTTTGTGGGGAAATAGATAGATGACATTTGTAAAGGGAGACAATAACTGAGCTTATCTTTTATTATCATGAAAAGTTCTTTAGAGTCAAACCTCCTTTTTGAGATTTAATTTTTAAATCATTTACCTACCTACCCTAAAGCCTCGGATTCATTTGATCCTTAATGGTGAATCCCTCATGATTAATTGTGATCTATGTCTTTACACGGTAGAGATGATAGATGCCTTGCAATCCTATCGTAAGTTGCATGTTTTTGAGGTATGTGCAGAATTATATTTACAATTTTACCATTTTGATGAGTAGAAAAATTCATGTGAGGTAGATTGAAAGTGGAATGCATATTAATAATGAATTGAAAAATGAAGATGGATTATTGACAAGGATTGGATTTTTTTAAGAAGAAAAGTAAAATACATGGTTTATTTTTTTCTTTAAAAATGAGGTGTTGATGAATTTTCCCACATGATGCTTGAATATTTAATTTTCTATTTGATCAATTGCTTTATTGAAATTGAGTTTGAATCAAGGTAAGTTAAAAGTCCTTTGTAGTATGTAGAGATTCCATCCTTGAGTACAAGGCTGAATTCAAGTGTGGGGGGATTTGATATGTCTATTTCATGCATATATTTTAGAGTATTTTTTGGTGTATTTCAATGATAAATCTTGCCAATTTTGGAATGAATTTTCTTGTTTTGTGTTTCATGGTAGGAAATGAAGAATATTTGAAAAAGAAATGAAATGTGATCTGAATGACCCTTCGTGTCGTGAGAAAAGCGAAGCAGCGTGACACTGGATTTTGCAGATGAAGAGGAGCTGGAAAACTGAAGAAAATTTGACTACACATCATGTACCAAAAGTATATTTCATGGCCATTTTAAGGGAAACAAATATGAGTTGGACAAGTCGTGACAATCATAAATAGCGGGAAGCCAAGTACACATCGTGATCCACCAGTATAAGATGTGACGACAGTCAAACCAGTGTACGAGATTTTCTAGGATTCAATGTGGTGGAGGAAAAGCAGATTTGAGGTGCATGTAGGGTACCCCAGGTACACGTCATGTAAGAGTTGATGCATAGAGAAAAATAGGCAATGCGGGCCATGGTTTTTGATGATAAAATTCTATAAATACCATCCAGGATAGCCCTTCTAAGACACTTAGAGGTAGAGGAATCTAAGCAGTGCTAACAGAAGGCATCCAGATAAAGGAGTGATGATTTGGAGCCCCTCTTCACTTCCATTATTCTTTGGGTTCCTAGGAATCTCTCTCTAACCATGATCAAGTAGTCCCATTTGTTTCAAGTAATGTGACCATAGGGGGTGTGTGCTTAGGGATTATTCTATACTTTTTATTAATGTTTGGATTGTTGCAACTCATTCTATCAATTCAAAATCTCTTTCTTTTACAATATCATGACCATTGCTTGTGAATTAAAGAGTTCTATTTCTATTGTATCAATTGATTAATATATTTTGTGTATTCTCATTACGCAATGTAGGTTGATTATTTTTAAATACAGTTTTGGGTCACCTAGTATTGTGTTCGCACTAAGTAGGTGACCATTCCAAAGGTGCAACCACGCTATTAGGGTGGGATACCCAGACCAACGATCCATGTTGACCCAATTCAGACATTAAAACTGAATAAACACACTTTCCCTAACACATGAACCTAAAAATCACAAATCGTGTAATGCCTCATCCTTATATTCAAACCCCGACCAATCCTACTATTGTTTCTCTTTTCTCGCAAACAACCAATCAGCTCTAATTTCAATTTCATTAATTAATTTAGAACATAAAAATCATCTTTGTGGGTTTGACACTCAGACTAGCTAAATACCTAATCCTTTACATGTTGGATAGTCCTAGAAACATGTATTCGTTCACTATCTTATTTCCAGAATACAAAGGCACAAGCAAATAAAAATTCTACAATCCTAGTAATAACTTTCCTGCTATAGTTTTTTATACCCCCCAATTATCATTTCCAGTATTCACTTCCCAAAACAAGCCTTTTCAGAAACTGGTAAATATCCACAATCACAAGCTTCACTTTCCTTATTCTTTTCTTATCCACTTAAAGAAGTCTTCACTTCCTCCATAAGTAATCTGAATCAAACTTCACATGTGTACCTTCTTCAATAACTTCAATAATTTACTTAAGGAATATGATGGTCATGAATAGTTTTCCAGATCCTTAGTCTGAAAAAATTCCTCAGCATCAACCTGAAATAAAAAGTTTGTTTGGATACTCAATACCTATCCCACAAATTCTGAATCCCTTGTGCTTGAACATTCAAGAGACACTTTTACAAATAAACTCATCTCCACTTTTATAGGGACCTCAAAAATGGTTTTGGCCTGCTTCTTAAAACCTTTCTCACTTAATAAAATTTCCCAAATAATCAATTCTTCTTAAATCTTGGATATATCTTTGACTCATTCAATTTATATTTGAATATTAAAATATCCTTGATTTTTTTATCTTCCTTCAACTTCTTCAATGCTTCAAACTTTCTTATAAAACATTCTCTTGAGTGGGAATGTTTTCTTGATTTAGAACTTTTCCTTATATAGGAAATATTTCTACAAGAAAACTTTCCTTTCATAAGATCTTTTTTTGTAAGAAAATTTTCCTTGCATAAGATATTTTTCTATAAGAAAATTTTCATTACATAAGAACTTAATCTGTAATAAAATTTTCATTTTGTAAGAACTTTTTCTGTAAGAAACTTTTCCTTGCATAAGATCTTTTTCTGTAAAAAAAAAATCCTTGAATAAGAAATTTTTTTGTAATAAAGTTGTTCCTTATGTAAGATCGTTTTTTGTAAGAAACTTTTCCTTACATAAGAACTTATCTGTAAGAAACTTCTCCTTGTGTAAGAAATTTTTCTGTAAGAAACTTTTCCTTATGTTAGAAATTTTTCTATAAGAAACTTTTCCTTTCATAAGATCTTTTTTTGTAAGAAACTTTTCATTACATAATAAGTTTTTCTTGAGTAATATCTTTTTCTTGAGAAATATATTTTTCTTGAGTAAGATATTTTTCTTGAGTAAGATATTTTTCTTACTTAATATCAACAGCATATTTTTCTTTTTAATCTTCATAAACATCTTTTATTTCCTCACATTTTCTTTTATAAATCTTGTATCATAAGTTTTACAACTTACTTATGATTTATGAGAAATAAAAAACACAAAATCATTGTTAGATTTAATACTGGATCCTATTATCTCAGAATTTTGGATCCAATTTGCTCAGAATGTTGGATCCGATTTGTGTAGAATTTTGTTTCCAATTTTCTTATAATGTTGGATTCCATTTATGTAGAATGTTGGTTCAAATTTTCTCAGAATTATGGATCATATTTGTGCATAATGTTGGATCTAATTTTCTCAGAACACTGGATCTAATTTTTTTAGAATTTTGATTCCAATTTTATCAGAATATTGGATCCAATTTGTGTAGAATTTTGGTTCTGATTCTCAAATGCTGGATCCATTTTTTGAAGAATGTTGGGTCTGATTTTCAAATGTTGTATCAGATTTTTATCCTTCCTTAGGTCCTTATCAACATAATTTCTTTCCTTAACATATTGATCTTCGTAAATCAACATATTGATCTATTAATAACAAATACAACCAAAATATAACTAGGGTCGAACAATCTCCCCCTTTGTGTTTGTTGTCAATACCCACTTTAATACATACACATAACCTATTCAAAACAATAACTGGTATTGTTTTATTTTCTCAAATTTTCTTCTCCATGTCTTATTTTCTTTCTCCCCCTATTCCTTATCTCTCCCTAGTTTATTTTCCTCTCCCCATAAATATATCCTCTCCCCCTTATTGAAAATCAAATTCAAAGTTGTCACCATGAAATGCTTCCTTCCTTATTAAAAAATGTCTCATTTAAAAGGGTTGAAACTTTTATATCAAAAACATGAAACTCTTATTCAGAATAACACAAGTATCACATGAGTTTCTTAATAAATATACTTTAACTTAACAACTCTAAGTCTACATGGGTGAACCTAGTGTAGAAAACAAGAGTGTATAATCAAGATTATCAATGTTGTCCATTACACAACTTTTTATGTAATAAATTTTCATATTTTCTTCAACATTATCATTTATAGGAAAATCTTGAAAAGAATTTATTTGAGATAAAAATAGTATGCACCCATCTCAACATACATATCAGAAAGCTCAGGTGTATAAACATAACTTTCAAAAAAAATTGTACTCTCATTACTTTCTTTTGTAAGAATAGTAAGAGACTCTGCAATATCAACTTCCTTACTTCAACTCCTTTAATTCCTTGCAGGTTAGTAAAAATAAAAATATTTTGGGAATAAGGAAGAACCTCATAGATTCTCAAAAGAAAATTTTGGATTATAATTATTCTCTCGGTCTTCAATTTTTCTTATTCTTCTTGAATTTTTCATTGGATGTTTTTTATTCCTTCTGATCATCATTATAATATTTTGTAACAAATTTCTTTTCTTCTGTAGACTCTTCTAATAAGGATATCATTTTATTTTCTTCTTTAGTAACCTTTTTGTTACAATAATTATGTAATAACTCTTTCATACCTTATTCTTGTTCCATTAGTATTTTCAAACAAATTTTAGTAACATTCCCATCTTGATCACATATCATTTATATTTTCTGAATTATCAACCCAAAATCTATTGATACCTTTTTATCAACATTTCTCACATCATCAGAGACCTTTTTCTTCCCCTTTTATTCAGATTATTTTTATTCTTTTCAATATTTCTTACTATATCAACTTGTTCTGGCCAAATAACTAAACACACTTTCTTTTAAGATTCAACATGTTGGCTTTTCTCCACTTTCTTAGCATACTCATCTTTTTTGACATTCTCATATTTCTTCATCTTCTGAGTTTACCTTTTTTATTCCACATAATGTTTAGGAATATTTGATCATATTTTCTCATCATATATCCCCCTTGATTGATGCTTATTTTCAGGTAGATACATGTTATACCAACATGAAAAAGTTTTGTGTCCGAAAATTTCAAAACACTAATTGTGACCTCTGAATCTTGATCTTTTGGATTGAGAGTAAAACTGATTATAACTTGGTTGTTTTTGTTTCTTAAAAAATCATGGAACATATTTCTTAGGAGGATACTTTCCTAAATAATTTATATCCTTCTTGATGAAATATGTTTCCTCACAAACTAGATTTTGTAATACTTTCTTTTCACCTTCTTTATAAGTTCCACCTTTAACTTCAATTAACTTGGTGAGGTTTTATATTATCTATATTATCTCAATTAGTGTGGTAAGAAACATTTATTTTATTTCTCAAAACTCTTATTCTTTATCATCCAAATTAATTTTCAAAATATCAATTATTTTTCAAGATTCAGTTATCTTCAACTTGTTCTATTTACTTTATTCAACAAGAGTAAATTATATCTTGTAGAGATTCTCATTGATAGCTGAATTTTCTTCGTAACCATTTAGTTTTCATTCAAGTTCAAAATTCTCTAATGTTATTATTTCATCATATTTCTTCATCTTTTTTATTTATTTCTTTATTTGATTATTATTCTCAATTTCTTTATCCATATAATTTTTGATAATATATTCTATTTATATCATCTCATAATTCTCTTCATTGCTACTGGATGATTCACTTCCATTTATAAATTAAGAAATAAATTTGATTTGATGATCGGATTCATCATCAGATGAGTAATTATTCTTTTTTCTTTAACTTAGATAACTTTTCTTATTTTTTTCATAAGGAAATATTTCATTATGTTTTTTAGGATTCTTATCATCATATTTAGACTCATATTCTATAACTTTTTTCTTAGGAACATTTTTTGAAAAATTTCTTTTACCTTAACAATTCCAACATTTGATATTTTTACTTTTCCATTTACCTTTATTTTATTTCTTTGAGAGGGAAAAAATTGTGTTCAAATATTCACCTTCTTCATCTACTACTAAATCACTTGATTCTTCTTTAACTTCTTCATATTTTTTCCTTTTAACAAATATTTGAATTATATTTCTTGATCAACCTTTTCTTTATTTCTCATAAAATTCTCTCTTATCATTTCATAAGTAACAAGAATATTGTGTAGATAATCTATAGATAGAGTTTCAGGATCTCGATCTTCCAAATATGCAACATTGGTGTCAAACTTATCAGGAATAATTATCAAGATCTTTTCAAAAATAGTTGAGTATTATAATTTCTCAAAAATACATATTATAGTGATAATAATATCATTTAACCTTGTAAATAAGTCACCAACAAATTATTTCTCATCCATTTTTATATCTTCGTACTTCAGCCTCCAAAGTTGTAACTTTTCCTTCTTCAGCTTTATATTTCCTACATAAATGTTTTTCAAATTATCTGAGATACCTTTAGAGGTTACAACTCCCTTTACTCAAAGAAACTAAATTTCAGTAAGTGATGAGAATAAATAATTTTTATATCCTCCATCATTCTCAATATTTTTCTTATCAGTGGTAGTAAGAGGAGTATTCTCAATATGAGGAGGAAATCATTCTATAGTAACTTCCAAAACATCATACCAAATAGACATAAGATATGGAAGCATTCTATATTTTCAAATATGATAGTTATTTCCATTGAAAAACAGAATCCCCTTATAGTTCATGGAATTTAAATACTCCATTCCTAAGATGGATCTTTTAGAGGGTACATATCCTCTGATACTAATTTTAGTTCCCAAGTAGGATTGAGACCACTAAGAGGGGGGTGAATCAGTTTTTCCTTTTTCTTTTATAATAATTTTTCTTAACTTATTAACAAAAATATTCTTAACCAATTAAACTTGTTAGAGTTATGATCCTCTCAAATATAACTTAAAGCCTCACCTTTCATATGAAACAAATATATATATAAGGCAGTATATGATATTTATAAGGTTTGGTACAAAGTCGTACTCCTTTCCATGTGGGATAATCCCAAAAACATGGATTCTTTCATTATATTATTTCTAGAATACAAAGGTATAAGAAAAGAAAAATTCTACAATCCCAGTAGAAACACTTTCTTGTGTAATAAATTTTTTTGTTAAAAACTTTTCCTTATATAAGATCTTTTTTTATAAGAAACTTTTCCTTATATAAGAATTTTTTTTCTGTAAGAAACCTTTCCTTGTGTAATAACATTTTTTGTAAGAAACTTTTCCTTGAATAATATCTTTTTCTGTAAGAAACCATTCCTTAAATAAGAAATTTTTCTGTTTGAAACGTTTTCCATGTGTAAGAAATTTTTATTTAAGAAATTTTTCCTTGCATAATAAAATTTTCTGTGAGAAACTTTTCCTTATGTAAGAACTTTTTCTATAACAAGATTTTCCTTGTATAAGATCTTTTTTCTGTAAGAAAATTTTTCTTGCATAAGAACTTTTTTTGAGTAAGATCTTTTTCTTGAGTAAGACCTTTTTCTTGAGTAAGATATTTTTTTAGTAATATTTTTTTATTCCTTAAGCTCAACAAAATCATTTTATTTCTGGGCCTCATAAATATATTTTATTTCTTCATATTTTCCTTCATAAATCTTGAATCATAAGATTCAAAAAATAATTATGATTTATAAAAGATACAAAACACCAAAGCATCATCATATTTAATAATGAATCTGATTATCTCATAATTCTAGATATGATCTGATCAGAATATTGGATTTGATTTGTGCATAATGATGGTTCTGATTTTCTCAAAATATTGGATACGATTTATGCAGAATTTTGGATCCGATTTTATCATAATATTGGATATGATTTATGAAAATTGTTGGTTTTAATTTTATAAAAATACTAGATCCTATTTGTGGATAATTTTGGTTCTGATTTTCTCAGAATACTAGATCTGATTTTTTTAGAATGTTGGTTCCAATTCTCAAATTCTGGATCCATTTTTCGCAAATTGTTGGATCTAATTTTCAAATGTTGGATCTGATTTTCATCATTCCTCACATCCTTCTCAACATACTTTCTTTCATTAACATATTGATCTTCATAAATCAAAAATATTGATCTATTTCAAAAAAATACAACCAAAATATAACTAGGGTCCAAAAAAATTGATGGAATTGGAAATAAGTAGTTTTTTATTGTGATAGATCAATAAATATTAGTGGTATCCATGCTAGAGAGAAACCATATATACCATAGAGTAAAATTTCAATATTGAAGAATTTTATGTGACATCACCCTCTATAATTTAGTGGATCTTATGAATTAGTGGTAACTGGGGGATGGATTAAAGATCTGTAAAAGATATTCAAAGTCATGGGTTATTTGGAGCATTAAAAGGTAACTCTTTCTATTTACCATTTTGATGGAGAAGTTGATCAATGGTGTTCTAGGGTTAATAATACTAGAGAAAGTGAAGATATTAACTACATGGAATATGATACATTTAAAAAAATATCTTAAATAATATTTTATTATGGTTTTTTTACTTAGGATAGAAAATTAATTCATGGAATTGAGGTAAAAGGAGGAAGATTCAATGGACGTAAATAAAGAAAAATTCACCTGATTGGAAAGGTATTCACCAAATTGTGTTGTGCATCTTGATAGAAAAATTAATCTTTTTTACTTTGGGATTAAATCCATGATATAAAAGGGAATTTTCATCTCATAAATTTAAAATTTATGAAAAAAAATTTCAAAATGATGAGAAGGTGGAAATGGAGTTTTTTTATGATCATGTGTCCTACAAAAAAACAAGCAAAAAAGGTATAGGTTTTGGGGAAATGGGATGAATCCATCAAATAAATATGAAGGTAATAAAATCAATTTTTTAGTTTCTGATAGGTGCGGTAGAAAGAACCCTGTGGAATTTATTTTCAAACTTGGGAAGTTCTTTCAATGTGTTATGTTTAAGAATATAGATTGAGATTGAAAATAAAAAGATCTTAGTAGTGGTAAGATTGATTTTTTTAAAGAGGTGGTAAGGTGTTTTAAATATAATTATTTGGGTCCTTATGAGGATGTTTGTCTAAAAAATAACATGAATGATTAGAATTAGAAAGACTATAAGAAAAAGTGTGTGGTGGAATCCTTTATAACTACTTCAATTGGTGTTGGGCTTGTGAATGAATTCATAATAGGTACAATAATTGTTTATTCCAATTATGTTAATTTATTGTTTTATTTAGGGTCTACACATTCTTTTATTTATAATAAATTTGTTGGTAAAATGAAAATTTCACCTCAATAAATGATGTCTAGACTTTTGGTAAAAATACTTAAAGGTAATATTAAAGAAATGATTTAAAAAATATTCATGTTTTCAAAATTTGAAGGGTTTTCCCTCAAAACCTTTTTATCTTAATAATTGAATAATTTTATGTTATTTTGGGTATAGATTGAATTTTATCTTATCATACTAAGAAAGATTACAGATCCAAATAATTTATTTTACAAAATGATTTTTCATTTGAATATAAAAATCAATTCATACCTTTGATAACGTATCAAGAAGCTAAGAAACTACTAAAAGATAGAAATGAAAGTTATCTTGCTCATATTATTAAAAATATGGGAACTTTTTAGATTAAGGATGTGTCGATATTAAAAGAATATCTAGATGTTTTTCTTGATGATTTGGTTGGTATTATACCTAACTAAGAAGTTGAATTTACTGTTGAATTAATGATTGGTTCCAATCCAATATCAAAACCCCTTTATTGAATGGATGAAGTAGAACATCTAGGATTGAAAAATCTATTACATGAATTTTTTTATATATGTTTCTTTTGTAATATAACTTTATCATGGGGTGATACTATTTTATTTATTAAAAATAAAGATAGTTCCATGAGGATTTATATTGATTATAAAGCATTTAATAACATCACTATTAAGAATAAGTATATCTTACCTCTTAATGATGACTTGTTTGATCAACTCTTGGGAGCTCCCTATTTTTTGAAGTTTTATCTCGAGTTTGGCTACCAATATCTAAGTTTGATGAACGATGAAATCCCTAATACATTTTTTAATACTGGATATGAGAATTATGGGGATATGGCTATGCCATTTGGGTTGGCGAATGCTGCAACTATATTCATAGATCCTATGAATATAGTTTCCATGAATATTTGAATAAGTTGATGATTGTGCGTATTGATTGTATTTTAATTTATTCGAAAATTTATGAGGATTAACAAAAACATCTAATTATTATTCTATAAACTTTGATAGAAAATAATTTACAAGGAAAATATATAAAATGTGATTTTTTGTTACAGTATATTTTATTCCTTGGACATATCATAAATAAAGATGGCATAACTATTGATCTCCTAAAACTAAAGTGATTCGTCAATGGAAAAGTCTTAAAATGTTTTTGAGATTCATAGTTTTCTTGAATTATAAGGATATTACAGGAGGTTTATTAGAAACATTGAATGATAATCTAACCCACTAACCAAGTTAATATGAAAAAATGTTTGGTTCATTTAGATAAATTAATGTAATGAATATTTCCAATAATTGAAAACAAGATTTGTGAGTGCTCCAGTTTTGTCCCTACCATCTAGAAATGGTGACTTTTTTGACTAAAATAATACTTCATTGAAGGGACTATATTGTGTTTTAATACATAATGATCAGGTAATTCTTTTTACTTCATGCTAATTAAAACCTCATAATCAAAATTATCATACACATAACCTTGAATTGAAGGTTTTATTGTTTTCTTTAAAATTTTAGAGATATCATTTTTATGGATTAAGATGTAAAATATATACGGATCACAAAATCTTTAAGTGCATATTCACTCAAAAAGAGTTGAACATTAGACAAAGGAGATGGTTGAAATTGATAAATTATTACGGCTATATAATGTTTGACCATTCAATAAAGGAAAACATATTTTATGATTTTTTTATTTGGAAAGATAATGCATCATTAACTATGCTATATCTAGAACATGATCATTTAGCTAATGATTTGATGAATATTGTCTTATAAATTATAAATGTAAGGACTCGCTCTATTTTGATTCAAGTGCCAGTATAATGTTCTATGTAAGATAGGATTATGAAAGCTTAGAAGAATGGAAATGTTTTACTAGAAAAGGTAGAATTTGTTAAGTAAGGTATATTTCATGAATTTAATATTGAAAATAAGGGTTTTTTTAGATTTAGAAAAAGGTTATTTGTTTCATGTGACCCCCAATTTAATAAATAACTATTTTATGATACTCAAAGCTATCCATTTTTTATTATTCCTAAAAACATAAAATGTATGGAGACCTTCGGGTACATTTCTAGTCTGAAGTAATGAAGAGCAATATTGTTGATTTAACTATGAATTATTTGACTTGTAAACAAGTTAAAGTCGAAAAATAATAACTAAAAGGGATGATTCATCCTTTTTCATTGATAGAATGTAAATGAAAGAACATATCCATGGATTTCATGGTGGTATTACCAAATACATCTCAATTTAATAATGTAATTTGGTTAATTTTTTATCAAATAACTAAATCTTCTAATTTTCTTCCCATTTGAGATAATATATATTTGGATCAACTTTATAGAATTTATATCAAAGGATAATTAGATTACATATAGTATCTATTTCCATTATATCTGATCTTGATCCTACATTCATCTCTAATTTCTAGAAAGGGATTCAGAAGTCACTGGGTACTGAATTAAATTTCAGTATATCCTTTCATCCTCAATCTGATGGAAAATCATAGAGAATGATTCATACTTTGGAGGATATTATTTGAGATTATTCAATGGATTATCAAGGAAGTTGGGATCAACATCTAAATTTGGTTGAGTTTTCTTATAATAATAGCTTTCATTCCAGTATAAAAATGACACCTTTTGAATCATTATATAGAAATTGGTCTCAAAATATTGCTTATTGAGATTAATTCAAGGAAATAAATTCGTTGAGGAAATTATTTTTATAATAAATGGTTTAGAAGGTGAATATGATTCAATAGCACATGAGGTTAGTTCAGAGCAGATAGAAATATTTTTTGGATAATCATAGGAAAGGTCTTTCATTCAAGGTTGGAAATCATGTATTTCTTAAGGTATCTTTATGGAAAATTGTTTTCTATTTTGGAAAAAAAGGAAATTTAGGTCTGTGGTTCATTGGACCATATGAAATCCTATATAAAATTAGACCATTTTCTTACCGTGTGTCTTTTCTTGTGATTTTATCTCAAGCACATGATGTATTTCATGTTTCTTTGTTAATTAAATATGTTCTTGATGCATCTAATGTTTTGATCCCTAAAATAGTTCAGTTGGAAGAAAAATATTATTATAAGGAACAACCAATAAATATTATTAACCATATAAATCAATATTTTCAGAGTAAATTGATTTATCATATTAATGTTTTTTGGAAAAATCATATGATTGAAAAAACAACATGAGAAACATAAAATTCTATGAAGGAAAAAAATCCCCACTTGTTTAAGTAATGAATAAAATTGTGAGAATGAAATTTCTAAAAAGGGGGAATAATGTAACAATTTCAGTAATATTGATATTAAATAAATTTCATTCCGTATTAATATTAATTAATTATATTTTATAAATTTATATTCATTATAGGAATATTTGGTAATTTTCAATCAAAAGAAAAAGGCTTTATTTCTTATTAAATTGGGTTATTATACATTATATGGTTTATTAAAAATATTTATTTCAAAATTAAAGAATTCTAAATTGAAAAAATAAAAAATATTTTTGAATTTATTATATCAAAATTAGTTTAGGATGATTTTTTTACAATTATCTAAAATGTCTTATTTTTCAATGAACAGTAAAACATTGATTTTTTTAAACTGAAAATTAATTTCAAGTATTCAAAGTAACATTATATTTTTTGATTAGTTTTAAAATTTAATTATTTCTTTTAGATTAAAAATAATCCAATAAATTTTATTTTAATTAAAATTATACTTTAATTTTGTATAAAAATGTTTTCATACTTAAAAAATCATTTTTCTAAAAAACCATTTCATCATGTTTTGAAGATTTAATTTTAAATTAAATTATTCCAATTATATAAATTTAATTTGATAAAATGGATTAAATATTTTTAATCATCATAATTAACATTAAGTAATAATTTCAAATTAAATTTAGATCACACTTAATGGTAAAAATAGTAAAAACTTTCTACCACGGTTAAGGTTAAAACTATTTTTTCAGGGGTTAAACTAAAGTAATAAGGGTAAAAATGATCTAAAACTTATCTAAATCATATTTTATGACCATATTTGGACCCTATATAATCTCATATTTATAAATGGTCCATTTTGGATCTATTTTTATTGAGTAATTCATTAATATATTTTAATCTTTTTAAAAATTCCATGTGTATCCTATCACCCACTTATAAATGGACACTCCATCTAAACTCATCTCCACACTTCAATAGACTTTTGGTTTTTTCAAGACCTACCAAAATAGATTCTTAACATCTCTCACCATGTACTATAAGCCCTAGTTTAATCAGAAAAATAACCCAAGAAGGTTTTAGGTATGAACCTAAAGAGGTTGTTCAAAGAAGAGGTATAGTTCTTAACTGGTCATTGTTGTTTCATTTCTTCTTATACCTCCTTTAAATATTTTTAAACCATGTTGAAATAATAAAATTAGTATATTCTATATACTATGATTTTATTATGTAAACTGAATAACCTACATCTATATCCTCTTCCATAAAATAAGAAGTAAAACAATTGTTTGTGTCTATGTCAGAATACCTCTTTGCAAACCGATGTAATTCATTTTCCTTCAATACCTCTCATGGTTGATTATAATGATGGATTTAATGTATATATATAATATTAATGACATAATTATAATTCTATAAATATAATTTAACACCCCAACCCTAGTTTCCCATATTCTGTGCATTATTAAATATCATTTCTATGATCACAAGAGATCAAGTCCCGAAAGACTGATTAGTTTAGTAGCCTTAGAAGTACTAGATACATACATAAGTTTTACATTACAACATGAAATAAATAAAAACAACATTGTATCCTCTATTAACACACTCATATCACTTAGCCTATTCTATTAGTTTAATCATGATATAATTCTTCATGTCCTAGGAACAATAAAACATAGAAAGGGGTGATCTCAGATGCTTAGTAAGGATTACAATATAGCGGAAACTTTCATAAATAATCACAAACATTTAAGGCAATGTATAAGACTAAAACATAATCCTTTTAAACATAAATTTCAGCATAATATGGAAAATATAAATCAAATAATTCCATTTAATTATTCACATGGATATTCTACTAGTCTAATAAATGCATGTAATATCAATAGCTAATTTCATAATGATATAATGCATAACGTCGGATATCATAACCACATAGTCAAGGCCTCGTGCCAAGACTACAAATAATATTTTTTTCAAGGCCTTTTGTTAAGACACTAGTTTGTCTCATGATATCTACCAATACAATTAGGAGATATAGCGGGCTCCACCCATCACTTACTATGTCCAATGCATTCCTCATATGAAAATGGTGAAATGTAATCTAAACATTTGTATTAAAACTAGCATACGAAATGTCAATATTTTAACCACAAACCATGAATGGTATAAAAATATCACATCCAAAGTCAAACATAACTCATTTAATACAATATGGAAGATTGTATCTACCTCAATCATGAATAATGAAGGATATTGACATAGATGAAAATAATTAGTAAAACTATTTGAGAGAAATATCCCCTTTTTCTGGAAAACATTTAAAAGTATCACTATTTTTCAAGAAGCTGTTAAAAATAGATTTTTAAATCAAAGTGTTCCATACCAATTTGAAACTTTTAAAAGTAATTTTAATTTTAAAACATTCATGTTCATATAAATAAATCTTTAACACAATTTTTAAAACATGGACATTAATGAGAAATATTTAGAAGAATAAATCTTTAAAACATTTAAAATAATATTTTAGTTAGAGTTCCTAACCAAATGATAGATGCTTGAATACAAATAATTTAGGAAATAAAAACTTTATAATATCATGATAATAAAGGTATTCATGATATACTATGTCAAAGTACAATATATACACCATATAAAAGTGAATTGGTGCATAACAACAATGAAGTCTCAATAGAATGTAAATTGAGATTAAATCCCTTATAAAGACTGTATCCTTAGGTCAAGTATAAATCAATGACATAATTTATGTGTGAAAAATATAAATACACTCAATATTATTGAATATTCAGTGTAAATCAATCATAAGACATTAACACATATTCTTGTAACAACAACACCAATGACTTGGATGTTTAACTCAATGAATGGAAATTGAGTTAAGATTACTCTTATCAAGTTCATATCGATGACTTGAGAATTTACCAATAGAGTGATTATGTGCATCAAAAGTATACCCACACAAAGGGGAGTGTAAATTACTATATAAATAAATAAATATCTATTTCACACATAATCTTGGAGTAAAAAAAATCAATGAAGTTTGGGTGAAACCCAATGAGTGGAAATCGAAATTAGAAATTCCCTTACCAATTTGGTAACTTATGAAACCTACACCCCATGAAATAAATATAATACAATGAATTTTTAAATACCCATACATTAAAGTATATTACACATGGAATACAATTCATGGGTAGTACATATACTACACAAAAGGAAATAGTGGCAATATAGCATGAATCTCACAGGAATAAGAAGTGAGATGAAAACCCATTACCTTGTACATTTCCTTAGTCGAGGGTAAGTTAACCTTCTATATAATAGTTAAATAATTGTTATTAAATTATAAAAGAACCAAATACATAAATATGATATCATATATGATCTTCTAATATTGATTTGTTAATAATATTTTAATAGTATCATTGTTTCATGTGTTAACTGGTTCATTTTTTATATGTTTTGTTACGTAAGTCATGTTTTTTATGGATAGGATGTATTTGATTCATATACAGAATTATATTAAGTTCTTAAATATTATTTTTAATCATAAAATGAAAATTATTCTTTAATGGTTACGATGGGGAATGAATCTCATCGCGTTCGTGGAGATGGTAATCCGTACGTACGCACAAGCGAAAATATCATTCAATTGAAGGTGAAATCATATATAATTTGATGTTATATCATATATAAATAATAATTAACATGTTATATTTATTATTTTCATCAATTATACATCATTATTATACCCTTCCAAATTATTAAGTGTTGAATAACAATTATACCATGATGTGGAGACGGTAAGTCGTATATACGCACGTATGGTGACTTTGTCATTCATAGGATGGATAGAATAATGAATATGGTTATACCAAATTTATAATAAAATCATAGTGTATAGAAGTTAATGTATTTATTATTTTGGTATGGAAACAACAAAGAAAGAGTAAGTGGAAGAAGAAGATAACTTTGAAATATGTGATGAAATTATTACCTCTTCTCAGGTGCTTCCTTTTGATTTGATCAAAAGGGCTCCTTAGGTTGGACTTCTGATCAAATGAAGGCATATAAAATGTATTTAAAGTAGTTGGGAGGATATTTGGTAAGGTTTTGGTTGAGCCAAATGGCTTTGGAGGTGTGAAATTAATATAAGTGGAAGTTCCCTTTTATAAGAGAGGTGAGGGTCACTTTAGGATAAACTTGAAATATTATTTTATTATCAATTAAATTTCGGTTTCTAATGTGTCCAAATGAATTTATTTCGAGGAAAAGGTGGTGATGGGTCAAAAACTTCTCAAACATTAGGTTTTATACTGGTTTATGTCACCATATTAATCTTAACTTTTAGATTTAACTCTTAGTTAAATAGTTTGACATTTACCATGTCTCCTTGTATTTTTATTTTATATGGTTAAAAAATTACTATAAACTACCAAGATAACCCCAATTGGTTCAATAATAACATATATATCATTATATAAGTCCTTTGGATTAACCTTAGATTTTTAGTATTATTATATAATTTAATAAAATATTATTTGTTTTAAAAACTCAATTATGTCAATTTTGACACTAAAAAAATTCATTAAATCAACCCTAACATGTCATATTAACCTATAAAATTATTGGAATTCATAAAAAGTATTAATTTAATTTAATTTTGATATTTATAATATCAATTATTTTAATCTTTCATTTATAAGGTAATTACTGCATCATCATTGTTTCATAAACAAATTAAATTATTTAATGTGTAAAAATTATAAATAAAATACCAGGATATAGGAAATATTTTTATATTTATAATTAATATTTATAATATAATTTATCTTATGTATAACCCTATATTAAAAATGTTTTAGTTAGGAATATTTGAATTTATCACTTTTAACTCTTCTTTAAATATAATAATAATAAATGTCCTAATCTAATCCAAGTGGGCCAAAGAGGATCATATTTTACTCATAAGTTTGATTTTGGTCGAAAAAATATTATCCAATAGAATTAAGACATGTGTTAGGGTAATTATAATATCATTTTTACCTTAAATTATCTTATTTACTTTTAACCGTGGAAAATAAAAGTCAAAAGCTATTATTCACCAAAAATTATTTTCACCTTATTGAACCAAATTTTACTTACTGATGTCAACCATGTATCTCTAAATTTTTAAATTCAATCCACAGAAGTGGTAAAATTATGTTTTATGCAAATTTGCAAATGTGCCTAGAAGGTGGGTAAAAGACGGTAAAAAGTTCAATAAAATTTTATATGTCTAATCTTATTATAAAATGACTCTAATGAATTACATTGAATTTATATAGATATTATGCATATATTTTTACTTAAAATAAATTTAAAAAAAATAAATAATTATTTAGATAAAAATTCGGTTTTAAACAATAACGCAGTGTTTTCACTATTCATTAAAAATTGAAAGTTTTCAAAAAAATACCAAAAATTCACTCTAAGATAATTTTTATATATCAAATTTAAAAATTATTTCTATTTCACAGAATTGAAAACACAGAAGTTGTATTAATTAATTTAAAAAATATTCTCATTGTCAAAACCAAAAGGTCAGTTTTTGAGAAGTAAAAACTATCAAATGATTGATATGTGTTTATGTCCAATTTAAATGTAAAATTACTTCCAATGACCAACATTGGATTAAATAATAAAAATATAGTCTAATTATACCTCAAAACCATTCAAATATATAATTTAACACTATAAATTATTTTGATTAAAAAAGTTTTTTTTAATTAAAATTTAGTATTTCTCATTATTCATCAAAATATGAAATTTATCAGAAAAGCACATAAAATTTAACCAAACTAAATTTTTATTTCCTTCTTCTAAAGAAGAAGTTTATTTCATCAAATTTAATATATAAAATTGTTGAATATTGGATTTAAAAATGGTTCGCCATTAAAAGGCAGTAAAATTTCATTTTTTGAAAAAATAATTATTTTATTTAAAAATTTGAATTTTTTCTTATATTATGTCTAAGAAACACATAATATGGATGTTAAAATTATATGGAGTATATAAAATTAAAAATGCAGTTAATACTATTCATAACCACTTTTTGAACGGCTAGTTTGGTAATTCGTGGTGCGCTCGAACTCGGTGTTGCGTGTAGCGCAAGCTATTGAATTACTTCAAAGAAAATAACTTACTATGAAATCTTGGGGTGTTACATTCTTCCCCCATTTTGGAAATTGTTTCCTCACAATTTTAAAATTGGTCTTGAAAACTTCATTGAAAGTATCACATCGAAAAAAGATTCAATAAAACTATCACTTTAAAAGAAAGAAAGAGAAGTACAAAGGTCACCCAAGAAAACCCATACTAGGATTCCATGTAGAAAAACATGGATATGGAAGAAAAAATAAGTGTAAAGTTATGATGGATAGTGATAGAAAACATGATCATGAGAAAGTTAACAACAAGAAAACCACAAACTTGTGATGGGTTAAACGATTATTAGTTTTCGAGTAGGAAAAGTAAAGAGACAATGATTTTTATTTTAAGTTCCATTTAATAAAGTTGAGGAATTTATTTATTATATTGACTAAGAACATAAAGATATATACTTAATTTTTAATTATAGTTTCATCCTTTAATAAATTTCTACCAGTAACTCATCTTTTCTCTAAACGATGAGTATTCAAGATGACTTGGTCACACCTGAAGCGCTAGAATCAACTTCTAGATAATCACATAATCCAAAAAGTATAAACTATATATTACCTTTTCTTTAGATATTAACCAAAAAAATGGTTATTAAAAGATCATATGATCCCCAAAATGGATAATCCTTTATAGAAAGAAATACTAATCTTAATTTCCAAAATTGAACAAACTATACCCAAAGTTCAATAAAGGCCATTCAATAAACAATTGTCCCTAAAATCCTTCAATATAATCCAAAATAATATTGAAACCCAAAACTCCGAAGAAATTAATCACATAGTCTTTCATAGTAAATCATAACATTTATCTCCAAATAACATCAACTACTCTTAATGTCTCATAAAGTAGTATAATTAACCAAATCACCTATTCTATATGATAGGTTAATCATTTCCATTAATAACCTGAATCTATACAAAAAACATATATTCTTCCAAAATAAAAAAAAATCCCCCATTACTTCTCAAATGAAATTCCATACTATTCTATTTTCCTTAGACATATTGTGTTCCAAACAGAGCACACATCTTCTAAAATAACATTTATCACTTAATCACCAAATCATTTTCCTATACTAAGTATATCTATTTGATAAAACATAATATCCCAAATAAACTTAGTATTGATCAATAAAATCATTTAACTAAAAAGAATTAGTCACACTAACAAGGGACTTCACGTAGTCCAGTGGTAGGCGATAAATCTCAATTGCACTCTGGTTGTGGGTTCGATTCCCACAGCTTTTTCCGATGCAATGGGTTGTCACACTGTCTGTGTGTTGTTGTTTTTTTTAAAAACTATATTTTATAACATTCCTAAAATGAGATAAATTCCTCAAAATAACCATAACATAATTTATCCACAAGTTTAATCTCATACCTCGCATTTTCATCCCAAAAATTAGTTACCTGTAATTGCCTCAAATTCAAGGATCATATAAACCCAAATGGTTCTTTATAACTATATTCACAAAAGAAAAGATAATTATTCCTCAAATAGCATTTTCACATAACAAACTACATGGTTACACATACAAGATAATTGTCTTCCAAATTAATCCCATAAACAAAGATCATTAATAATTTTAATCATTTTTTCATACATTTATTTCCACATAGGTTCTTCATTTTCCAAGAGGTTATCTTGTAGAATAGTAAATTCACTCAGGTAATTTTTAGGTCCCCTACATTTACGGAAAATGACTGTAAATAGATTCTTGGGATCATTTTTATTTTCTTTCATAGTACTCTTTATTTTTCTTTGGAAATTCTTTACTTTATATCTTTCTTTCAAACACATAAAGAATTTCTTTGTTCTATTAAGACACTTTCCTAGGTGTCTCCTTCCACATTTCCTACATGATGGAAATTTAGATTTCTTTTCTCCATGGTCTCCACTATTGGAGCTCTTATAATTCCCCTCATTTATCTTATTTATTGAGTCTGGGAGTTGGTTAATATATATGTTGTTGGTCATATTTTTTGAAAGTTGATTCATCAGGAACATGATATCTTTTGTGACTATTAGCATTTCATTTTGTTGCTCATTTCCACCACCATTCCCACCTTGTACATCATGTTCAATGTTACTATGAATTCCTTGTAATCCATTCATTGACTAAAACCAGAAAGCATTATGTGAGTAATAATAATCATAAAATCATTTAGAGAATATCATGACACCTAATTTTCATTCTAAAACACTTTAGGATTAACCAAGGTTATTTATTCTCATCTTATATTAAAATCCTTCAAATTAGTTTGTAATGAAAATGTGAACTATTCTAAGTATATCCCCCAGGAGTGTCGTAACCAAGAGTGAAGCAAGGCTCATTGTCATGAACCAGTTCTCGTTTGAGTCTAGCTCATAGCGGTGTTTTCAGGTTTTACCCTTAGGTACAACTATGCCAGAGCCACCTCTACCTACTCATATCCAGACAGGGATATATTGATTGGAAAACCCACATAATATTTACATTACCAAAAATTTTGGATGTTCTTCTATACTAATCCCCAAAGTCTATCTTAGGGTAATATTCTCTAATCAGAGTTTTTCTAAATCTAGTTTCTAAGGTTTGTACTAAACTTCCTATGATACCAACCATAATAGCCCGGCCCAAGTTACCCAGAGTCAGTGCATTATTACATATCATTGGCATGATCACAAGAGATCAAGTCCCAAAATACCAATTAGTTTAGTAGCCTTGGGAGTACTAGATATATACATAAGTTTTACATTACATCATGAAATAAAGAAAAACAACATTGTGTCCCCTTTGAAAATACTCATATCCCTTAGCCTATTCCTGCAGTTTAATCATGATATACTTCTTCACATACTATAAAAGATAAAACATAGAAAGGGGTGAGCTCAGATGCTCAGTAAGGATAACCATATAGCGGAAACTTTCAGAAATAAGCATAAACATTTAAGGAAATGTATAAGACTAAAACACAATCCTTTTACAAATAAATTTCAGCATAATATGGAAAATATAAATCAAATAATTCCATTTACTTATTCACATGGATATTCTACTGGTAAAATAATCACATGTAATATCAATATCTAATTTCATAATGATGGAATGTATAATGTCGGACATCAAAAACATATATTCAAGGCCTCGTGCCAAAACTACAAATAAGATTTTTTTCAAGGCCTTATTCCAAGACACTAGTTTGTCTCGTGATACCTACTGATTCATCGAGGAGCTATAGAGGGCTCTACCTATCACTTACTATGTCCAATACATTCTTCATATGAAAAGGATGAAACGTAATCTAAACATTCATATTAAAACTAGCATACAAAATGTCAATATTTTAGCCACAAACCATGAATGGTATAAAAATAGCACATCCACAATCAAAAATAACTCATTAAATACAATATAGAAGAATGAATCAACCTCAATCAAGAATAATGAAGGATATTGACATAGATGAAAATAATCAGTAAAACTATTTGAGAGAAATATCCCTTTTTTAAACATTTAAAAGTATCACTATTTATCAAGAAGATGTTAAAAATAGATTTTTGAATCAAAGTTTCACATACCAATTTGAAACATTTAAAAGGAATTTTAATTTTAAAACATTAATGTCCATATAAATAAATCCTTAGCGCCATTTTTAAAACATGGACATTAATGAGAAATATTTAGAAGAATAAATCTTTAAAACATTTAAAATGATATTTTAGTTAGAGTTCCTAACCAAATTTTAAATGCTTGAATAAAAATAATTTAGGTAATAAAAACTTTATAATATCATGATAATAAAGGTATTTATGATATACTATGTCAAATTATAGTTTATATTCCATATAAAAGTGAATTGGTTCATAACAACAATGAAGTCTCAATAGAATGTAAATTGAGATGAAATTCCTTATAAATATTGTATCCTTAGGTTAAGGATAAATAAATGACATAATTTATGTGTGAAAAATATAAATTCACTCAAAATTATTGGATATTCAGTTTAAATCAATCAAAGGACATTCACACATATTCTTGTAACAACAACACTAATGACTTAGATGTTTAACTCAAGGAATGGAAATTGAGTTAAGATTACTCTTATCAAGTTCATATCGATGAATTGAGAATTTATCAATGGAGTGATTATGTGTATAAAAATTATATCCACACAAATGGGAGTGGAAATTACTACATTAATAAATAAATAGTGATTTTAAACATAAACTTGGAGTAAAAAAATCAATGAAGTTTGTGTGAAACCCAATGAGTGGAAATCGAAATTAGAAATTCCCTTGATCATTTGGTAACTTATGAAACATACACCCCATGAAAGAAGGATCATACAATGAATTTTTAAATACCCATACATTAAATTATATTACATAATGAATACAATTCCTGGGCAGTAAATATACCACACAAAAGGAAATATTGGCAATATAGCATGAATTTCATGGGAATAAGAAGTGAGATGAAAACCCCTTACCTTGTACTTTTCCTTCGTCGATGGTACTTTAACCTCCTGTATAATAGTTAAATAATTGTTATTAAATTATAAAAGAACCACATACATAAATATGATATCATATATGATCTTCTAATGTTTCTTTGTTAATAATATTTTAGTAGTATCATTGTTTTAGGTGTTAACTGGTTCATTTTCTTTTATATGTTTTGTTACGTAAGTCATTTTTTTATTGATAGGGTGTATTTTATTCATATACAGAATTATATTAAGTTCTTAAACATTATTTTTAATCATAAAATGAAAATTATTCTTTAATAGTTATGATGCGGAAGGAATCTCATCGCGTTCGTGGAGACGGTAATCTGTACGTACGCACGAGCGACAATATCATTCAATTGAAGGTGAAATAATATATAATTGGATGTTATATCATATATAACAAATAATTAACATGTTATATTTATTATTTACATCAATTGTAAATCATTATTATACCCATCCAAATTATGAAGTGTTGAATAACAACTACACCACAACATGGAAATGGTAAGCCGTACGTACGCATGTATGGTGGCTTTTTCATTTATTGGATTGATTGAATAATGAATATGGTTGTACCATATTTATAATAACATCACATTATGTAGAAGGTACTAGGGTTATTATTTTGGTATGTAAACAACAAATAAAGAGGAAGTGGAAGAAGAAGATAACATTGAAAGAGGTGATAAAATTATTACCTCTTCTTCAGGTGCTTCCTTTTGATTCGATCAGAAGGGATCCTTAGGTTGGCTTTATGGTCAAAGGAAGGCCTCTAGGATGTAGTGAAAGTAGTTGGGAGGATATTCGGGATGGTTTTTTCCAAGACAAATGGCTTTGGAGATGTGAAATTAAGATAAGGGGAAGTTCCCTTTTATAAGAGAGATGAGGGTCACTTTAGGAAAAACTTGAAATATTATTTTATTATAAATTCATTTTCGGTTTTTCATGGATCCAAATAGATTTATTTAGAGGCTAAGGTGGGGATTGGTCTAAAACCTCTCAACCACTAGGTTTTAGATAGGTTTATGTTACCATATTAACCTTAACCTTTAGATTTAACTCTTAGTTAAATAGTTTGACATTTACCATGTCTCCTTGTATTTTTATATTATATGGTTAATAAAATTACTATAAACTGCCAAGAGAACCCCAAGTGGTTAATTAGTAATATATATATCATTATATAAGTCCTTTTTCCAATCCTTATATTTTTAGGACTATTATATAACTTAGTAAAATATTATTTGTTTTAAAAATTCGATTATGTCTATTTTGATGCTATTTAATATTTGGTTTTTGTTAAAGTCATATCAACTTTATTAATTCAAAAAAATCATTAAATCAACCCTAACATGTCATATTAACCTATAAAATTATTTTAATGCATCAAAAGTATCAATTTACAATTATTTTGATATCTTTAATATCAATTATTTTAATCTTTCATTAATAAGGTAATTACTTCATCATCATTGTTTCATAAACAAGTTTAATTATTTAATGTCTAAAAATTATAAATAAAATACCATGATTTAGAAATATTTTTATCTTTATAATTAATATTTATAGTCAAATTTATCTTATGTATAACCCTATATTAAAAATGTTTTAGTTATGAAAATTTGAATTTCACACTTTTAACTCTTCTTTAAATAAAATAATAGTAAATGTCCTAATCTAATCCAAGTGGACCAAAAAGGATTATATTTTATTCCAAAGGTTGATTTTGGTCGAAAACCACTTATCCAATAGAATTAGGATATGTTTTAGGGTAATTATAATATCATTTTTACCTTTAATTACCCTATTTACTTTTAACCGCGGTAAATAAAAGTCAAAAGTTACTATTCACAAAAAAATTACTTTCATCTTATTGAACCACATTTTACTTACTGATGTAAACCATATCTCTCGGATTTTTTAAATTCAATCCACAAAAGCGGTAAAATTACGTTTTATGCAAATTTGCAAATGTGCCAAGAAGGTGGGTAAAAGACGGTAAAAAGTAAATAAAATTTTATACATATAATCTTATTATAAAATGAATCCAATTAATTACATTGAATTTATATAGGTATTATGTATATATTTTGACTTAAAATAAATTTAAATAAAATAAATAATTATTTAAATAAAAAAGTCGGTTTTAAGCAATAACGCTGTGTTTTTCACTATTCATCAAAAATCGAAAGTTTTCAGAAAAATACCAAAAATTCACTCTAAGATAATTTTGATATTTAAAATTCAAAAATTATTTATAATTCACCGAATTAAAAACACAGAATTAGTATTAATTAATTTAAAAAATATTCTCGTTGTCAAAACCAGAAAGCGGGTTTTTGAGAAGTAAAATCTATCAAAAGATTGATATCTTTTTATGTCCAATCTAAATGTTAAATTACTTCCAATGACCAAAATTGGATTAAATGGTAAAAAAATAGTCTAATTATACCTCATAACCATTCAAATATATAATTTAACACTATAAATTATTTTGATTAAGAAATTTTTTTTAATTAAAATTTAGTATTTTTCATTATTCATCAAAATATGAAAGTTATCAGAAAAGCACATAATATTTATCCAAACTAAATTTTTATTTATTTATTCTAAACAAGAAGTTTATTTCTTCAAATTGAATATATAAAAGTGTCAAATATTGGTTTTAAAAATGGTTCTCCATTAAAAGGTAGTAAAATTGCACTTTTTGAAAAAAATACATTTTTATCTAAAAATTTGAATTTTGTAAAGACCCGTAATTTCCGTGTAATTTTTTTTTAAATATATGGTAATTTTAAGATTCCTCAAAAATTGACGTCGCATGATTCTGAGGCCCGGTGTTCCTGTAATGAATTTATGAACTTTTTTTTGGGTACATTCAGTAAACGTACGCGCGGGTTTTTCTAACATTTGAACTGGAGCTCAGAATTGAAATTTGAGGGCACCGTTGAACTCACAGTGCTGGTATTCTCTTAAGGATACCTTCACGTCGACCGCAGTAGGTCGAGGGTGAAAGATAGTTTTTGGGTTTTTTGTGAAAGAATAAAATAAAATAAAAATTGTGTAACATTTTTATTTTATTTGTTTAAGATTCCATGTAGATGTTTCATAGGTGGGGACCACCTAAACTAAACCTCCCATGAGAGTTTATGGTGGTGGGGACCACCTGAACTAACCTCCCATGAGAGGTTATGGTGGTGGCGACCACCCGAGGCTTGAAACCTCTTGAACTCTTTATTAAGTGGGGAGAAACCTCTTGAGCTTCCCCACTTAATTGTGCCAACCCCTTTCCTTAATTAATTAAGTCAGCCCACCAACTAAATTAATTAATTATTCCATTTTGAAATTATTCCAAAATATTTTATTATATTTTCTACCCTTTTCTTTTTGGTGGGTTGGGGGGAAAATAATCATTGGTAAATGTGGGAGCTTGGGAGAACTTGGAGGAACACATCCACCAACGAAGAATGCCAACGAAGAATGATTCTCCTTCGATGAATTCTTCTCCAAACTTTGTTGAAGGATCGCCAACAAAGAGACATCGATGTCACAGACATCCATCTATTCCCAACAGCATCGACTCTTTCCCCACAGACAATCTTCAACGAATCAAGCGAACGAGGTAGGGTGGTTGTTTGAAATTCTTCCCTTATTCGTTCTTGATGACTCTTCGTAATTCAAAGAGAGTTTATAGCCGCTTGCTACTGCTCTAATGCAGAGAGTGTGGTCCAAACAAACATGGCTCGTCCACTCCGTAATTCTTGTAACGATTTCTGGTGTTCTTCGTGATGGAGGAGGTCGGCGACCAACCAAGAAGGGGCATGAGCATGGCGGTCGACATCACTATTGGTCGCGATGAAGGCGATGGTGCAACGGCGTCACTCCGCGACCACCACCGCCCGTGGCACCCGCCGTCCACAGACCCCACCGCCCATGGCCTCCATCCTTCCGGTCGAGCCGCCCTGTGCCGCGCCCTCACGGCACCCTGCGGCTGAGCTACCCCACTCCGCGCCCTCGCAGCGCCCCATGGCTGCGCCGCTCCGGCCGAGCCACCCCACACCGCGCCCTCGTGACACCCCTCGTCTGAGCCTCCCACACGGCACCCCCAGGCCGAGCCACCCCCACGGCACCCCCGAGCCGAGCCTCCCTCACAGCACCCCACAGTCGAGCCGCCCTCACGGAACCCCCAGGTTGAGTCACCCAGGTGGCACCCTCCACAGCGGAGCCGCCCCGCGGTCGAGCCGACCTCGTGGCACCCCCAGGTCGATCCGTCCTCGTGGCACCCTCTACGACCGAGCCGCCCCGTAGCTGATTTGCCCTTGCGGCACCCCCTGCGGCCCTCCGTGGCCCCTCGCAGCTCGCTAAACTGTCCAGCGGGCCGGGCCACCTAGCGCGTGCCAGGCCGGACCCAGCAGGTTAGGCTGGGTCGACCCAGACCGGGTTGGCCCAGGCCGGGTCGGACTGGACCTGGACCCACTAAGACCCATTTATGCTCTTTTGGCCATAACTTTGGCACCGGACGTCTGTTTGACGAAATTTCAGCGGCACTGGAAACCTCAGATCCAAACGGTCCTTTTGAGTATACCCCACTAGAGTTTTGGATTATTATGTGGTACGGTCAGGTTGGATCGTGCACGAATCCAACCAGGCCCCTAGGACTAAAAGGCTTATAACTCATAGACCGGGAGTCTGATTAACGCACCGTCTATTGCGTTGAGACCCCAATGACATGGAGGTCCTTTGAGATTCTTCTTCATGGGACTTCGTGGAAGTTGGGGTATAGACCAGTTCCTTGGGAATCGGACTCTCCTGGAGATGAGCAAGCCTAGTGCATTAACCCAATAGCTGGCTATGACGAGAATACTAACTAGAGATCCTGTGTGGATCAGCTCCTAGTGATCCTGTGTGGGTCAACTCCAAGAAATCTTATGTGGATCATCTCCTAGAGATCCCGTGTGGGTCATCTCCTAGCGATCCTGTGTGGGTCAGCTCGTAGCGATCCTGTGTGGGTCATCTCGTAGCGATCCTGTGTGGGTCAGCTCCTAGTGATCATGTGTGGGTCAGCTCCTAGCGATTCTATGTGGGTCAGCTACTAGCGATCCTGTGTGGTTTAGCTCCTAGTAATCCTATGTGGGTCAGCTCCTAGTGATCCTGTGTGGGTCAACTCCTAGCGATCCTCTGTGGGTCAGCTCCTAGAGATTCTATGTGGGTCAGTAGCAGAGCCTCTTAACGGAGTAAGATGATTTAGTAGCTATAACTAATCATCTCTACTACCATACTTAAGTTATAACTGTTGTGAGCTGAGATCGTACCTATGTGGCACTTGCCTTTGTGGTTTTCCTTCCTTTGTGGAATAGTTGAGTTTTTGGCTTTTGGGTTGGACCCTGTGTTTCCTCATGATTGAGATGGGTATGCTTGATATCTTAGGTATATGTATGGGCATGTACCTAAGTAGGGTTGACAGTTGACTTCTTGATTTGAGGTTTATCCTTTGTGGATTTGTGAGACCATGAGGGTCTCAGGGTCCCTACTGAGTATCGTTATACTCACCCCTACACGGGCTATGACCACACATCATTGTGTTTGGTATAGACGGCAGACAACTCTAACTGAGGATGAGAGTACCAGGATTGGACGGTACCCGGAGGTGGACCATACGGCGTGTCGGTACGTAGAGGAGATGGGTATATGTGTAGTACTAAGGATATTATCTGTACCTCCCCTTCAGGTAAGAACCTCATAGGATGATCCAGTAGATGTATTTCTCTTTCTTCAGTTGTATTGTATTTTATTTGTACTTGTACCTTTACTATTGGGCTTGTATTCTGGTCCATTTTTACTTTCAGCACTCTTTTGGTTATACAGTTTGCTTTTGTTTTTATCTTTTTGTGTGCTTGGTTACATGAGTTTACAGGTTATAAAGGAAATGCCTTCCCAGATTTAGGGAATATGCCTTTCGGTGCTAGTCAACAGCCCCTGGCCTATGGAAGGCAGGCTTGGGGTAGTCACGGCATGGGCCCCGGGGGATGGGTCATGACAAATTGGTATTAGATGAGTTGTTTCTATCACAAAACATAGGAATATGATCTTTCTTTGAATGGAAATATTGTTAAGTGTAGTGAGTGTGGTTATCAATTTAGGGAAACTAGTGTTGGTGCGTCGGTTGATGTATCCATACACCAAGACCCTAACTTCTGATTTCCTACTCTGTGTATGAAAACACTGATTGTGTGTGTGTTTTCAAAAGTTTTCTTTGTGATTTTTTGAGTCAGCTCACTAGGTATAAATTAATGACCATGGTGCACCTGTTTCTTTTTAGGATGCCTCCACGCAGATAGCCAGCTAGGGTTCTGAGAGTTGTACGCACTGATAGCCCACCGAGCGACGAGGCCTCGGTGTAGGGCTCTTTTCCAGTAGAGGAACCGGTGGAGGCACCAACGGTACCATTCCCCATTGGGCCACCAATTCCACCATCCCCAGTACCAGATAGTGCACGCTTCTTGAGCGCATTGCACGAGTTCCAGTGCCAGAGGCCACCCAGGGTCAGGGGAGAAATGGACCCACAGGAAGCTAAGGATTGGTTGGATGTTGTAGTGAGAGTCTTCTGACTGGTAGGGACACTAGCTGATCTCATGGTGATCCTTGCCTCCATCCTTCTACAGGAAACAACAGGCAGATAGAGGAGCTTGATTCTCTTGGTTCACGACAAGGTGACACTTTTCTGGGTATATTTCGAGAGCCTATTTCAGGCAGAGTTTGTCCCAGCGACTCTTTGGGTAGTGCGCATACACGAACTACTTCATCTACAGTAGGGCGGCATGATTGTGGCTCAGTACTCAGCAAGGTTCACTGACCTCTCACGCTACTCCATAGATATGGTGCAGTACCCATTCTTTAGGGCCTGAACCTTTTAGTAGGGACTTAGGCGAGAGATCAGGGCTTCGATGATCTCACTCTGCATCCTGACGCAGGAGGGGTTGTTAAAGTGAGCCCTCTTAGTCGAGAGTTTTCTTGCTGAGCAGTCACCAGAAGCGAGAACCACCACCAGTCATCACGTAGCGGGGTCTTCTGTAGCTAGCAGCAGACAGATAACATAGAGGTCTAAAAGGATCAGACCTACAGGTGGACGGCCGTAAGATTCAAGGTCGGTTGTACGAGGCACCTGAGGTAGAGACGGTCATCCTAGGAGCGGGCAGTTTTATGTATGTGGTGGGCAGGGTCACATGGCTCATGACTGTCTAACCCACCATACGGATGATCATAAGACAGTCATAGGACCACCCATAAAGAGATAGAGATTCGACTAAGGAGGTCCGCAGGGAACAGGCGGACGTGGCAGAGGATCTAGTCGTGCAGCTGGATGTGGGAGACGATTCGAGATGTTACCGCCACCACCACCAGGAGGTCCACCCCAACCGCAGGGAGTAGGTGGATAGGGGAGAGCTCAGCTCTAGGCAGCTGAGGCCTACGATCACAGCACTCCAGAGATGATACAAGTTACATTCTGTGTCTACTATACCTTAGTTGTAGTACTTATAGACACAGGTTCCAGTTATTCTTTTATTTACACTGCACTCATTCAAATCTTGGAGATTTCGGCAGAGACGTTGGCTCGATCCTTATAGCTAGAGACTCATACAGGAGCGTATTCAACGATTACGCACTGGTACTAGCAGTGTGAGATTACTCTAGGAGGCGAGATCTTCGACTGTGATCTCCTAGTAGCGGCGTCGAGGCCTTACGACGTCATCTTGGGTATGGACTGGTTATCTACAGTCCATGATCAGATTGACTGTATTAGGTGAAAAGTGTGGTGTGTCCACATGGATGGGACTAGGTTTACCTTCACCAGTGAGAAGGAAGCCTTTGCAACACATGATGGACTTTCCTGGAGGAGAGTGCATCCGATCACTCATCAGTTGGCTAGCCTTACCCTCGGAGCAGTTGATGTGGAGAGTCTGATTTATCCTGTAGTGGTGGACCAGTACGTCGATGTCTTACTTGATGATGTTTAGGGTCTACCTCCTCATAGATAGGTGGAATTTTACATTGAATTGTACCCTGGGATGGAACTGATATTCACACTAGCATATCAGACGGATCCCATGGAGCTTCGTGAGTTGCGGGTATAGCTAGAGGACTTGTAGGGGAAGGGATTCATTCAGCCCAGTGTTTCACCTTGGTCAGCCCTGATTTTGTTCACCAAGAAGGAGGATGGGGCCTTGAGACTTTTTGTTGACTATCGGCGCCTGAACCAGGTGACTATGAAGAAAAAGTACCCACTTCTAAGGATTCAAGACCTCTTTGATCAGCTGAAAAGAACACGGTGGTTCTCGAAGATAGACCTCAGATCAGTCTATCACTAGCTCAGAGTACGAGACAAGGATGTGCATAAGACAGATTTCAGATATCGGTACAGCCATTACGAGTTCTTGGTTATGCCTTTCAGCATGAACAACGCTCCAGCAGTGTTCATGGGACTCATGAACAGGATATTTTAGCCATACCTTGATCACTTTGTAGTAGTCTTCATCGATGACACTCTGATCTACTTGGCTACTGAGGAGGAGCATGCCTATCATTTGCAGATAGTACTGGACACACTCCTAGAGCACCATCTTTATGGTAAGATCCTGAAGTGCCAGTTCTGGATCTGAGAGGCTCACTTTCTAGGACATGTCATATCGGAGGCTGGAGTGGCAGTGGATCTAGTAAAGATTGAGGCAGTACTTTTTTGGGATCGACTTAGGAGTGTGATGGAGGTGCGGAGTTTCCTGGGTTTGGCTGGATACTACCTAAGGTTCGTGTTAGATTTCTCCAGAGTTGCAACACCATTATCGTCCTTGAAAAATAAGGGGAAACCCTTCTTATAGTCAGAGATATGCCAGCGGTGTTTCTAGGAGATGAGGAAGAGGCTGACTAGTGCCCCCATCTTGAGGCTTCCAGAGGAGGGCGTAGGGTACGTAGTTTACTGAGACGCATCAGGGACCAGACTCGGATGTGTCCTGATGCAAGAGCGAGCAGTGATCGCTTATGGTTCTCGACAGCTGAGATAGCATGAGTAGAACTACGCTACCCATGACCTAGATTTAGCAGTAGTGGTCTTCGTCTTGAAGATATGGTGACATTACTTAATGGGTGAGCATTTTACATTATACTCTGATCACAAGAGTCTCAGGTATATATTCTCTCAGAAGGACCTGAACCTGAGACAATGATGTTGGATTGAGTTCCTCCAGGACTATGACTTCGAGATAGTCTATACTCCTGGGAAGCAGAACGTTGTAGCAGATTCCCTCAGTAGGAGATCTAGTATACAGCTGCTAGGTTAGGCGATAGAGAAGTTGGCTGCTTTTTAGATATCCTTTGTAGATCAAGATGGAGTAGATTTTCTTCAATCTCTTACAATCACTCCCTCACTTCTTCAACGAGTCAGGGAGGCACAGCGTGGGGACGCTGACTATGAGGCTCAACGTGCTCAAATATCCAAAGGATAGGCACCTGATGGATTTTCTGAAGGTGGGGAGCATGTCATCCTCTTCATAAGATGGACCATGGTACCAGTGTCGCTTCAGGAGGAAGTGATGAGGGAGTTCCACACATCCCCTCTAATGATACATCTAGGAGTGGTGAAGATGTACTAGTATCTCTGATGATAGCATTGGTGGCTGGGAATAAAAAAAGTAATTGCAGAGTTTGTCTCTCGGTGCCTCATTTGTCAGCAAGTGAAGGTGGAGCATTAGGTACCAGCAGACTTGGTTCAGCCTTTAGAGGTCCCAGAGTGGAAGTGGTATGAGATATCCATGGTCTTCGTGATAGGACTTCCATGTACATCCAGGGGTCATGACTCGATTTGGGTGATTTTCGACTGACTCACCAAGTCGTCCCACTTTCTACCGATCAGAGAGCAGGGTTCAGTGGAGAGCTTGGCATTCCTCTATGTGCAAGAGATTTTGCGGTTACATGGAGTACCCTAGACGATTATCTATGATCGTTATGCACGTTTTACTTCTTGGCTATGGAAGGGGTTGCAGGAGGCTTTTGGGATGCAGCTTCGTTTGATCACCACCTTCCATCCTCAGACAAATGGTCAGACTGAGCAGGCCATTTAGACCCTTGAGGACATGATACGTTCTTGCATCCTTGACTTCAGTCGTAGATGGGAGGATCACTTGCCTTTGGTGGAGTTTTCATACAACAATAGCTATCACACCACCATTAGGATGGCACCTTTTGATGGGATGTACGGGCGACCTTTCAGATCACCTTTGTGCTGGACTGACCCAGGGGAGTCAGCACTAGTGAGACAAAAGATGGTACGGGCTACCACATAGAAGGTTCGGATCATCCAAGAGCGGATGAAGACTACACAGAGCAGGAAAAAAATTTATGCCAACAGGAGATGGAGACCTCTGGAGTTTGAGGATGGTGACCACATTCTTCTACGGGTCTCACCTTGATAAGGTTTGTGGAGATCTGGCTGAGGCAGAAAGTTATCTCTGAGGTTCATTGGACCTTTTTAGGTCCTCAACAGAGTTGGTGAGGTGTCTTACCGCTTAGCTCTTCCACCTTAGTTGCACCGGGTGCATGACGTCTTCCATGTATCCCAGCTAAGGAGATACGTGCACGACCCTTCTCACATCATCGTCCATGGTGAGCTGGACGTCGACGATGGGGAAACTTTTACAGAGGTTCTAGAAGAGATTAAGGATCAATAGGAGTGGGTCCTTTGTGGGTGGTCGATACCTCTGGTGCGCATTCGTTGGCAGCATGGGAACCTCCAGGAGAGCACATGGGAGCAGGAGGCTCAGATTCTTGCTCAGTACCCCCACTTGTTTTCCTAGTTTTGAGTTGTGGATTATGGGGACGTAAAGCCCTAAGGTGGAGAGAATGTAAAGACCCAAAATTTCCATGTAATTTTTTTTAAAATATATGTGAATTTTACAAGTCTGTGAAAATTGACGGCGTGTGATTCCGAGGCCCGATGTGCCTGGAATGAATTTCTGAACTTTTTTTTGGGTACATTCAGTAAACGTACGAGCAGGTTTTTCTAAATTTTGAACCAGAGCTCGGAATTAAAATATGAGGGCACTGTTGAACTTGCATCACTGGTATTCTCTTAAGGAGACCTTCACCTCAATCACAGTAGGTCGAGGGTGAAAGATAGTTTTTGGGATTTTCGTGAAAGAATAAAATAAAATAAGAATTTTGTAACATTTTTATTTTATTTGTTTGATCTTCCATGTGGATGTTTCATAGGTGGGGATCACCTGAACTAAACCACCCATGAGAGGTTATGGTGGTGGGGACCACCTGAACTAACCTCCTATGAGAGGTTATGGTGGTGGGGAGAAACCTCTTGAACTCCCTATTAAGTGAGGAGAAACCTCTTGAGCTTCCCCACTTAATTATGCCATCCCCTTTCCTTAATTAATTAAGCCAACCCACCAACTCAATTAATTAATTATTCCATTTTGAAATTATTCCAACTTATTTTATTATATTGGATACCCTTTTCTTTTTGGTGGTTTGGGGGGAAATAATTGTTGGAAAAGGTGGGAGCTTGGGAGAACTTGGAGAAACACATCCTCCAATGAAGAACGCCAACAAAGAACGCTTCTCCTTCGATGAATTCGTCTCCAAACTCCGTCGAAGGATTGCCAATGAGGAGACGTCGACGTCACCGACATTCATCTATTCCCAATGGCATCGACTCTTTCCCCACGGAAAATCTTCAACGAATCAAACGAACGAGGTAGGGTGGTTTTTTAAAATTCTTCCCTTATTTGTTCTTGATGACTCTTCATAATTCAAAGAGATTTTATAGCTGCTTTCTACCACTCTAATGCAGAGAGTGCGAACCAAAAAAACATGCCCCGTCCTCTCCGTAATTCTTGAAATGATTTGTGGTGTTCTTCGCGATGGAGTAGGTTGGAGACCAACCAAGAAGGGGAATGAGAACGACGGTCGGAATCACCACCGGCCACGACAAAGACGACGGCACATCGGCGCCACTCCGCAACCACCACCACCCATATCCCCCACCGTTCGCAGCCACCGCCCTTTCGGTCGGGCCACCCCATGTCGTGCCCTCACGGTACCCTGCGGCCGAGCCGCCCCGCGGCACGCCCTCGTGGCACCTCGCGCCGCACCCTTGTAGCACCCCATGGTCGAGCTGCTCTGGTCGAGTTGCCCTGTGCCGCACCCTCGCAGCACCCCACAGCTGAGCCGCTCCAGCCGAGCTCCCCCTTGTGCCTTGCCCTCACGGCACCCCGCAGTCAAGCCGCTCCAGCCGAGCCGCCCCGCATCGTGCCCTCGTAGAACCCCGTGGCCGAGCCACTCTAGCCGAGCAGCCCCGCAACGCACCCTCACGGCACCCCACTCCCAAGCCTCTCCGACCAAGCTTCCCCTTGTTGCGCCCTCACGGCACACCTCGGCCGAGCCGCCCATGTGGCACATCCGGGAAAAGTCGCCCTCACAGAACCTCGCAGCCTAGCCGCCCTCGCAGCACCCTCAGGCCGAGCCACCCTCATGACACCCTTTGTGGCCGAGCTGCCCCACGGCCGAGCCGCCCTCACGGTACCCCTCACATCCCTCTATGGCCCCTCGTGGACTGTCGGACCGTCCAGTGGGTCGGGCCGCCCAGCGCAGGCCGGGCCGGACCCATCGGGCTAGGCTGAACCCAGCTGGCCATCCCACCCAGTGGGTGGGGCCGGACCTTACAGGTCAGGCCAGGTTGACCCAGACCAGGTCATCCCAGGCCGGTTCGGTCCAGGTCGGTCCGACCAGGTCGGACCGGACCCGGACCCACTACGACCCATTTACGCTCTTTTGGCCATAAATTTGGCATCGGATGCCCATTTGATGAACCGCCAGCGAACCTGGAAACCTTAGAGCGAGACGGTCCCTTTGAGTATACCACACTAGAGTTTTGGATTATGATGGGGTATGATTAGGTTGGATCGAGAACGAATCCAACCGATCCCCTGGGACTAAAAGGCTAATAACTCACAAACCGGGCGTCCGATTGACGCACCATCTATTGCGTTGAGACCCCTATGACATGGCGGTCCTGTGAGATACTTATTCATGGGACTTTGTGGTAGTTGGGGTATCAACCAGTGTCTTGGTGAGTAAACTCTCTCAGAGACGAGCAAGCCTTGTGCGAGAACCCAGTAGCTGGCTGTGACGAGAAGACTGACTAGCGATCCTGTGTGGGTTAACTCCTAGAGATCCTGTGTGGGTTAGCTCCTAGTGATCCTATGAGGGTCATCTCCTAGAAATCATGTGTGGGTCATCTCCTATTGATCTTGTGTGGGTCAGCTCCTAGCGATCCTGTGTGGGTCAGCTCCTAGCGATCATGTGTGGGTCATCTCCTAGCGATCCTGTATGGGTCAGCTCCTAGCGATCATGTGTGGGTTATCTCCTAGAAATCCTGTGTGGGTCATCTCCTAGAAATCTTGTGTGGGTCAGCTCCTAGTGATCTTGTGTGGGTCATCTCCTAGAGATTCTGTGTGGGTCAGCAGCAGAGCCTCTTAACGGAGTAAGATGATTTGGTAGCTATAAATAATCATATCTACTACCATACATAAGTTATACCTAGTGTGATCTGAGTTCATACCTATGTGGTACTTTCCTTTGTGGTTTTCCTTCCTTTGTAGAACATTTGAGTTTTGGGATTTTGGGTTGGACCTTGTGTTTCCACATGATTGAGATGGTTAAGCTTGATTTCTTAGGTATATGTATGGGCATATACCTAAGTAGGGTTGATAGTTGACTTCTTCCTTTGAGTTTTATCCTTTGTATATTTGTTAGACCATGAGGGTCTCGAGGTCCCTACTGAGTATCATTATACTCACCCCTGCATGAGCTACGCCCGCACTTCGTTGTGTTTGGTGCAAATGAAGGACAGTGCTAATTGAGGATGAGAGTACCAAGACTGGACGGTACCCGAAAATGGACCATACGGCGTGTCGGTATGCCGAGGAGATGGGCAAACATGGAGTGCTGAGGAGGTGATTTGTACCTACCCTTCAGGTAGGAACCTCGGAGGATGATCCAGTAGCTTTCTTTCTCTTTCTTCAGTTGTATTGTATTTCAGTTGTACTTGTACCTTTACTGTTGGGCTTTTATTCTGACCCCTTTTTACTTTTAGCACTCTTTTTGTTATATAGTTTTCTTGTGTTCGTATCTTGATGTGTTCATGGTTACATGAGTTTATAGGTTATAAAGGCAATGTCTTCCCAGTTTTAGGGAATACGCCTTTCAGTGTGAGTCGCCAGCCCCTGGCCTATGGAAGGCGAGCTTGGGGTAGTCCCGGCACGTGCCCCAGGGGAGGGTTCGTGACAAATTTGTTCTTATATTATGTCTAAGAAATACATAATATGGATGTTAAAATTATAGGGAGTATATAAAATTTAAAATGAAGTTAATATTATTCATAAGCGCTTTTTGAATGGTTAGTTTGGTAAGTCATGGTGCGTTCGAACTCAGTGTTGCGTGTAGCATAAGCTATTGAATTAATTTAAATAAAATAACTTATTATGAAATATTGGGGTGTTAAATATAAAATAACTTTTATTTTCTTACCTTTTCATCTATTGAAAAATGATAATTTCGTTCATCCGTACGTGTGGAGTACCACTTCCAAGAAGCAATGTGAATTATTTTTTATCACTATATCACATTTATGGTATATATATAAGTTTATTTAAAGATATAATATAATATTTTTTATATAATGATAATTATATAAAGATAAAATGATATTTACCTTCCTTCCCTCATGCTCTTTAAAAAATGAAAGCATTACATATGCATACGTACGACCAATCGTCTTCATGATCATAATGTAATTCATTTTACATAACCATATTTCATATTTAGTTTTAAAAGTGTAATTTATCTATAAAAATTATAATTGTTTCATGATTATTATCCTAGATATGATTAAATAATTACCCCTTTGACCATATTCAACCTACCGAAGTCATTTTGGACATATGATCTGAATATCATCAAAATGTCCGATGAAAACTTAATTGATTATGTAATTGAATATAACATGATAATAAATAATTTAAAATGAATAATAAAAATGAAAAATTTTATTAACCAAATAAATAATTAACATGAGTTTATTATTCAGGAAGATAAATAAAGTATATGACAAGTCAGACTCGATGTAAGAGACACTTTATCTTGAAAATCATTTTAAATGTTTTAAATATTTATTTTCTAATTCTTAATCTTCCATGTCCATATTAATAAAAATCCTTTTTATGAATGTATCTATATGAATATAAAGAAATTATAAAGTAAATTATATGACTCGTTTTACTTTCTTTCAAATTGTTTCTAAAGGAATCTTTTTATATAATTTATATGAAACATTTTGACAAAAAAAAAGGAAAAAAGATTGGTATATTTTAACATATACGGCGTCAACTGTTTTCTCTCTACCATAACTATTATTTGATGTTTGGATTCCATTATAAGATTCCATGTTTAATGTAAATACACTAACCCCAGTATCCCAGAGTCGGTGCCTTATATTAATACATTGTCATATATACAAGACTTTAATTCAAAAAGACTAGTCATTTTAGTAGTTTTGGAAGCCAGATTACATACATGAACTTTACATTTCATATTGAAAGGAAATAAAATATACATATTCAATTGGTAACACCCATAAACTCCTAGATTATCCCTACAAGTCATTCATAATATACATCTTCGGGTCCTAGAGAAAAATAAAGCATAATAAATGGGTGAACTTAGATGCTCAATAAGGGTAAGTAATACAAAAGAAAATAATATAAACAATAAGGCATGGTGAATGACTAAATACACATTCCATTAGAAGATAATCTTGAGAATAATATAGTAATAATAATATATGAATAAATAATTCCATATAAATAATCACATGAGAATTAAGCTTAACCATGGATACTATACTAGTTGAATATTCACATGGATTATCAATTAATAATATTATAATGAGGGAATGCATACTATCAAGCATCTTAAGCATACTATTGATGTCTTAACCAAATCATCGAAAAATAAATGGTTAATGGCTCAGCCATAACCATATCTGAAAATGGGGAAGGTCTCAGCCAAGTCCATATTTGTTTTGTCCCATGAGACTTACTGATGCATCGAGGGACTATTATAGGCCCCACCTATCACTTAATAAGTCCAATTCATTCTTCCGATGAATGGGGATAAATATAAAAAACATATACATATATAATTTAAATAACTTTCCTCAATCTGTAAACATAATCACTAATCATTTTGAGTAGTACGGTGAATGGTATCAAGATAGCACATTCACATTCAAATTAATCATAAATCATTTAATAAAATATGGTAGATGATAATCATAATATATCAATATCAATATATCATAATATTCAATATATTTGTTTAAATAGATAAAAATAATCTAATAAAATCATCGAGTAATTCTTAAGATAAATAACCTATTTTAGTTTGCAAAGAAGAGTTCTTTTGGAAAATTCATTTTTTTTGTAATGATTATTTGTATAAAACCAGAAATGAATAGAAATAGTTTTTCATGAAAAATATTTCAGTTTTAGAAAAATAATTGTTTCTTAAAACAGATTATGTATGGTACTTGAAAATGGGTAAGAAATTGATATGTTCCCTTTAATTGGGAATATGTATCTGGAAGAATTGAGAAGTGAATCGAGTAAAACATGTAATTATAATAAAATAAAGATGAAATTATATGTATACATAAGTTTTGAATGTATAAACATAATTTAGAATAAGTATATAAAAATAATTAAGAATTACATTGGTTTATAGAGGAAGAAAAATAACCTGAATGAAAATGAAGATTCCAAAAAAAACCTTACCTTACGTACAAAAGTGTTCTGCACTTTTACTTAACATCCTGGATAATCAAATTAAAGTAATTAATTAACAAATATAGAACCTTTAATACATGAATTTTATTCATATTAGTTTTATTAATTTTATTTATGGACTTTTTGATTAGTTATAGTGTTTAATTTCATCATTTAGGAGCATTTGTTTTCTTGGTTTTCATGATCGGTTTGCTTGTTTATAAGTAATGACATTCATATAGAATTCATATAATTTTATAGGATTGGAATTATATATTATTAATGAACATATATAATATGTAATGGTATAATATATTATTTTATTCCATATATGAGGATGATTCATTGGATAGAACTTTAATGATAATCGTTTAGATCCTTTTGGCAGTTTTCTGATTGTCACAAAACAGTTTTGTCTTATTAATTATATCATGTATATATACTGCTTATAGATTACTAAATAACTTATAATATGTATAATAAAATGTGTTTTAACCATAATTATGGTTTTATGACTAGCCTTGAAGGAGTTAATGGAAAATTAAAATGCATCATCTATGATGTCGGTAAATTGACACATCACGGGAAATGTTTTCATTTATAGAATAAAAGTGAGATAAAAAAGAAGTTTGATGATAGATATTCCATTAACATGATATAATTATAGAATATAAATGATATTGGAGTTATCATGCCTCTTTGGATAGGGGAGGTGAGGGAAGGATAATAAAATAAAATAAATTGAAAAGAAAATTAAAGAAAAGAAAGAGGATTTTTACCTTTTAGATTATCCTCCTTGCGAACCTCCTTAAGGAGATTGGTTTTGGTCTTTTTATAACACCAGGAGATCATGGACATGGGGTAGGGTATTGGAAATAGTATTTGGTATAATTTATAAAAGGCTCAAATCTTGGAAGGTGTGAGGAGAAGAGGTGGTGAGGGGTGGTATTTATAACGGATGAGAGGGGTGTTTTTTGAATATTTTATTCTTTTTTTTATTATTTTTGGCTCAAGACTATGAATATTTCAAGTGTAACATCCATCTTCTCCCCATTGTCTTGATAATTAGGTGAGATTATAATATACCTTAAGCGAAATCCCCAAGATTCCAAAGGATGGAAATAAATGCTAAAGGGTTTCAATACATGTGGGGGATGATTTACCCTTTAAGAATAAAACAACTCATCCAATAAAAACAAGTCAAGAAAACCACTATATGATGCATGATAAAACGAGTGAAAACTCAAAAAAAAATTAAATCAGAACCCACCAAAGTGTACTGCAACATAAACCAAACTAACATCAGCATAAACCGTGGAATATTGCTAATAAAACTCCAAGACGGTTATAAGACTCCATGATCCACAAGCTTTATGATCTAATATAACCAAACAACCCAAGTATTACATAGTAGTTCTAAATACATGTGATACTTTACCTTTTCCTATTTCCCAATAGATGACATTTGTAAAAGCACCAAAGTACCAATGCAGGGGTGATTACTAAAACTCAGTAGGATTTTCCAAATGATTTCCCTACTCATGACACTAGGATAGAAGAGTTAACATCATTTACAAAAAACATTTTATATAAAACAATTTCTAAAACTATTTATAACCAAATATAAACAACTTCTAAAACAGTTCATAACCAAATATAAATATTTTTTATATCAACCAATTTTCTAACAAGATCTATTTCTAAGAAAACAACCAAACCATACTTTTAAAACCATTCCACAAACTCAATTTGGCATAACCATTTTATTCCGCACAACCATAATACCAACTATACATTCTATGTTATGACAATTCCATACTCATGAGTGGTCTCTAATCAATCTACCATGTCTTTAAAAGATAATTATTTCCCATGTTCCATTACACCTTTGGAACTGAGCACAAGGTCATATTTCAACCAAACCTCATAAATGAAACATGAACACACACACCATGTATGTCCAAAACCCATGTTAAAACCAACATGCCAAACTATTTCAATAAAACAACCCTTTTATTGAAATTTTTTTCCCAAAAATCCATTTTAAAAATCTAGAAAATCTATATTTTAATATCCCTATTTTGAAATTACTATTTTAAAATATAGAAACTAAAACCCTTTGCACAAAAATTCACCATGAACCCACAATTTCACAAAAAATCATAAATCATCACTAAAGAGTATTTATATGAGGAATATACTAAGATTTCACTATCAATTTCAATCAATTAATTAAATTTGAAACTAATCCATTCAATTCTATCAAGTGGAGTTGAGATTGAAGCCACCTACCTCAAGAGTTTTGGTGAAAATGATACATAGATGAAGAACGCCAACGAAACCAGGTTAAAACTTCCTAAACTCGCTTTAGATATATTCCCCTATAATAAAGAAACCCAAATATAAACTTATTTAGAATCCAAATCCTTATATCTACCCACATCGGGTGTAGATATGAGAAACTGAGAGAAGAGGAGAAGTAGATCTAAGAAATGAAATAATAACGGTGAATAATGAACATATACTGTGAAGAATCAGCTTCTAATCACCATGTGAAAACTTCATATCACCTTTAGATTGACAGGAGAACCTTCCTTGACCTTTGGGGAAGAAAAATCCTGATTTAGGGCCATATAAAAGGGAAAACAAGACACTTAAAGGGAAAAATGTGTTAGATCCACTTTTTAAGAAGGTGGTTTTGACCCGCGCATAGTTTAGTCTCATTGTTAGACAAACCATTCACTAAACATGATAGCCACTACCTTAAAGATGACCCTTCGCATAGTCTCCTCGCATGGTCTCCAAAACCGTGTGCCAACTGTGCTGAAGCCACTACCTCAAACTACCCAAACCATTTTCAAAGTGCATGGTTTCTCCTAGGTTATTTCATAGTTTTGAAAAACCATGAGCATCATGTGTGCCTCCCATTTATCCCTAAAAACACATTTAAAGTTCTCCTAAATCTTCAAAACTTCACCCATAAACTTTATATACTTAAAAACATAAATAAAGTGTATATACTAAAAATCGGGGGGTGCTACATTCTCCCCACCATTGGTATTTCCGTCACCAGAAAGTACAAAAGCACCAGTTCCCTAAAATAGTTTTGGTCATTACTCATTCATTTACTTATCATGTTCCCAAGTATCTTCTTGAATCTAACCATTTTTCCACAAAACCCGTACTATAATAATGCTTTTTTCATGCAAGACTTTCTCTTTCTTATCCACAATCTGCACCAAGATATGTACCAATGAAGCATATGGCTCTAGGTCAACATGATCTCATCTGATCACATGGTCAGGATCAGGTTGATAATTTTTCAACTATGATATGTGGAACACATTTTTCATTGCACTGAACTATGGGGGCAATACCAAATGATATGCCACATCACCAAACCATTATATTATCTCAAAAGGGACTCTATATCGAGGATATAACTTACCCTGCTTCCCAAAATGATGATGTTTAAGCCTTGGATAAATCCTTAAGAACACATGATCACTCACTGTGAATGACAACGGTCATCAAAAATGATCCGCATATGATTTTTCTCAACTCTAAACCATCTCCATTTTCTTTCTGATCAACTGAATATTCTACATTATTTCTTGGACAAGGCTTGTCCCAAGTGGTAAAGTTTCACCTATTTCCACCCAACAAAGTTGATAATAACAAGGACACTCATACAATGCTTCAAAGGGATCCATATGTATCAAGGACTAATGTCTGTTATTATATGATAACTCCACCAATGGAATATGCTCTTCCAATGAGCCATTGAAATCCATTACACAATCCCTCAACATGTCTTCCAACATTTTTATAATCCTTTCAGATTTCCTATCCATCTGAGGGTGATACGCCATACTCAGAGCCAATTGAGTCCTAATGGAATTATTTAAGGATTTCCAAAAACGAGATGTGAACCTAGAATCCCTGCCTGATACAATCAAAACTAGTATTCCATTTATCTTTACCACTTTTAGGATATTGATTTTTGATAGATCCACCATTGTATAAGTTTCATGAATAGGGATGAAATGAGCCGACTTGGTGAGTCGATCCACTATCACCCATATGGAATCATGTTTCTGAACTCTTCTTGGGAGACCTATGACAAAATCCATAACTATCTTCTCTCATTTCCATATTGGGGTGGGTAATGACTAAAACATACCTACTGGTTGTTGATGTTCTGCCTTAACTTCCTAACAAGTTAAGCACTTTAAAACAAACTCAACCACCTTCTGTTTCATATTGTTCCACAAAAACTGTGCCTTCAACACTTTATACATCTTCTATAATCTTGGATGAACATCCCATATATGATGCTGATAAGAACTGAGAAGTTTCTCTTGAAAATCCATAGGTACAACAATCAGATTCTTGAAGCACAACACTTAAATTCTATCTAGCCTCCATCTCTCAATGGTCTCCCCACCATTGAGTTTTGAAATCATTTCCACACATTATGCATCAGATGTTTGTGATTCTTTAACCATATTTACTAAATTAGGAACTATCGCATCTGAGAATGAAACCACAACATCACCTCGATCTTCACATTCCACATGAATATCGGTTAGTACCGACATCAACTGTCACTTATCTAAATCTTCTTTCGCCAACTGAGCATACAACTTTTTTCTTAATGCATCTGCCAATGTATTTCCTTTACCTAGTGTATACATAAAGTCAAATTCAAACATCTAGAGATACTCCATCCATATTATTTGCCTTAGATTCAAATCCTATAGTGAGAAAATATGTTTCAAGCTCTTATTATCTATGAACACAGTAAATTTCTCACCAAAGAGATAGTGGCACCAAATATTCAAGCCATGGACAACTAAAGTTAAATCAAAATTATGTGTTGGGTAATTCTTATCATGAACCCTCAACTTCCTTGATCTATAAACCACAAAATTTTATCCTTTCTTGATAATGCAACCTAACCCAGATCTCGAAGTATCACAGTACACCACGTACCCTTGTCCTAATTCTGGCAGTATCATGATAAGTGCTGATGTAAGGAAAACTTTAGTTCTTTAAAATATTTTTGGCATTCTGTAATTCATTGGAATAGAACATTCTTCTTTGTTAAAGCTGTAATTGGAGAGTATAACTTGAAAAGTCATGAACAAAGAGTCATTAATAACCATCTAGACCAAGAAAACTCCGTATCTCAAAGACATTCTTTGGTGTTTTCCAAGAGATAAAATCTTTTATCTTTTTTGGATCAATAGAAACACATTTATTATAAATTACATGGACAAGAAAGTGTACCTCTTGTATCCAAAAATAACACTTTGATAATTTGGAACAAAAATGATGACCTCTCAATATTTACAACACTGTCACTAAGTGTTGTTCATACTCTGAACTTGTCCTTGAATACACCAATATGTCATCCATAAACACCACAACAAAAGAATATAGATATCTCTGAAATATCTAATTCATTACTTCCATTAAAATATTCAGTGCATTCATAAGACCAAAAGGCATTACCAGATATTCATAATGGTCATATCTTCTTCTGAAAGTGGTTTTTGGAATATCCTCCTTTTGTACTCGTAATTGGTGATATCCTGATCGCAAGTCGGTTTTGGAGAAACTCTAATCTCCCCTCAATTGATTGAACAAAATATCAATGTGTGATAGTGGATACCAATTCTTTATCGTAACTTAGTTAAGCTTATGATAATCAACACACAGTAATAGAGTTTCATCTGCTTTATTTAAAAACAAGACCATAGGTTCCCATGGAGATGTGCTCATCTAGATGAAACCCTTGCTTTACAGATCTTCCAACTGCACTTTCATCTCCCATAACTATGCCGGTTCCATCCTATAAGATGGAATAGAAATAGGACTGGTCCCCATAAAGAGATCAATCATAAACTACACTTCCCTTTAAGTTGGTAACCCTAAGAAGTTCTTTGGAAAACATCTAGGAATTGATCAATGACTACTAGAAAAATACCATTCTCAATCTCTTCTATCAATTCCAAAGTCAATGCCACCAACTAGTAAGATATTGTTCCCACAACTAGTGCCAACAATCCCACTGCACCTTTCATTACAAATATATCTCCTTTCAAGAGATTCTTGACACCATCCTCTGTCATGAAACTAAATATACTTCTATAATACTATATGTGAGCCTTGTAAATTGTCAACCAATCCATACCTAGGATTACATCATAGAAATCCATATAAAACACCAAGAATTCCTATTTTACCTCAACTCCATCAACAGTTACAGAACATGATCTATATAGAAAGGCTTGACATTCTCTTTCACCAAGAGGAGTTTGAAGCTTTATCACATAAGGCATCATCTCATATTTTAAATTTTGAAAATCAACAACACAAGAATCAATAAAGGAATAAGATTCACCGGTATCAAACAGCACTTGCTTGATGGTAGAATTCAATAGAATCATACCTCTCACCATATATGGTCCAGCCTTATTATCCACAATCACCTGCTTAAATTTATATAATTTCTTTTTCATTGCACTCTGCTCCTTGTTTTCTTTATGATATTTCCCTTGCTGAGGAGTTATGGTATTCCTAGAATTTCCATGGCTAACTCTACTATGCTGACGAGACTGATTCTATTGTACTCACCCCATTGAAGCATATGATGCTTGCGACACCTGAGAAGTGTCTTGAGTACCTGAACTCAGAGCATTATGACAATTGCACTTCAGATTTCTCATATTATTGAAATTATGGAATTCCCTTGGTGGTTTTGTACACTCATGATTTATGGGGTCAAAGGAACCATATTGGAAACATCCTGCTTTTTTCATGGGTCTTAGAGGAAGATTCATTGATCCAGATGTCTGATTTTGATTCTCGCTCACACCTTGGAAGTAGGTGTCCCTCTTAGGCTTACTTACAACATTATAGTTCCCACCATTTCCTATGGGAATCAACATAATTCCTCCTCCCATGGATCCTGATATGTCTTATTCATCCACTGTTTCTCTATTGACCATCTATGTATAGTCGGTAATACAGATCACAACAATTTTCAAGAAAATATCTTACCTTAGCCCCGATTCAAAGATGTGTACCCTCAATGAGACACTAGATACAACTTCAGGTGAAAAGCAGACTAAATTCATGAATTTATCCGCATATTCAGTGACAGAGATATTTTCCTTCTTTAGACTTAATAATTTTATCATCCTTTTTGAATCTTGAATGTATGAGATAGAATTTTTTGTTGAAAAATTCCTCAAAATCCTACCAAGAATGGCCTTGATCCACTTTATCCTGCACTGCTAGTTCCCACCACTAGCGTGCAAGATCCTCAAGAATATACGTTTCTAGATTAACCTTCAACTCTTCTAGAGTACTAATGAAATAGAATATACAATTCATCAAGTTTAGTCATTCCTCTACCTTTTCTGTTTCAGAATAACCCCAGAAGATAGGTGGGTTCTGTTTCTATAACTGGACGGAATGATTCACTTGTCTTGGCTCATAACTCCAGTTCTATGTGTCCACTGTATGAAATGCTTGTACATTAATCTAAACCATTTTTTGGTTTACCTATGGCTTAGGTGAAACCACGTTCTCTTCAGCTTCTTCTGGATATTTTCTACAATGCATACCAGGTTCCATTTTCTAAATGAACCACAAACATCATAAGTCTCACTCTCTAGTAATCAAAGGCTTAGAATTTCAAATTTTTCTTATCAACTATCAAAACATTACTTTATAAAATCAACCATATTCATGTTCAACCATTTTTTAAAACTATCAACTTTCTATTTGAAAATCAAACCATTTTAAAAATACCACAACCATGATCTTTTCAAAGTATTTCATTTGAAAAACAGTTTCATAATTTTCAAAAATCATCAATTTTTCACAAAACATAAATCATTACCCAAAATTATGTATGAAATATTATTAAGAATTCATTCCTCTAATGCATGGCATTCTTTTCTCATTGGATAAAACCATGACAATGAGATTGAAAATCCTATAAGTGTCTCTATAACACTTGTGTACCCAACTCCCTGGTAACTTGAAGTGAATCGTAAAAAGATTAGAGACATCATTTTATGCTCTACATTTCAAGTCCTAACAATCCTACGCCTTTCTATGGTCACAACCCAAGGAATAGACAAGAATTAATTCAACTCCAAGACCAAGAAAAATGATGAATACTTTTTCCATAAGGTAAGGAACAAGCTGATACCACTTATGTTAAATAATATTTTAGACTAAACAAAACTAATACCATTTGTAACATCCCCCTTATCCCCATTTGATTTAGAAGGAGATGAGATGCTACTAGGCCTTAAGCGACATCCCAAAGATGCCAAAGGTTGACAATAAATGCTGAAGGGTTTCAATACATGTTGGGGACGATTTACCCTTTAAGAATAAAACAAATCATCCAATAAAACCACATTTAACAAACCACTATATGATTCATGATAAAAAGGAAAAAAACTCAAACAAAAACTCACCAAAGTGTACTGCAACAAAAGCCAAACTAACAAGAATGTAAATAGTATAAGATGACTAATAACACTCCAAGAAGACTACAAGACTCCATGCTCTACAAGCTTCATACTCCAACATCACCAAATCACCCAAGTATCATGAAGTAATGCTAAATACGTGTAACTTTACCTTTTCTAATGTCCCGGTGGATGAAATATATAGAGACACCAAAGTGCCAAAGCAGGGGTGAGTACTAAAAATTAGTAGGTTTTTCTCAATTAATTCCCTACTCAAGCCACTAGATAAAAGAGTTAGCAACATTTATATAAAGCAGATTATATACAACAATTTCTAAAATAGTTTATGACCAAATATAAACAACATCTAAAATAGTTCATAACCAAATATAAAAAAGTGCTATATCAACCAATTTTCTAGTAAGATCTATTTCTAAGAAAACTACCAAATCACACTTTTAAAACCACTCCAAAAACTCCATTTGGAATAACCATTTTATTCCACACAGCCAAAATACCAACTATGCATGCTTTGTTATGAAAGTTCCATACTCATGAGTAGTCTATATTTGATCTATTATGTCGTCACAAGGTAATTATTTCCCATGTTCCATTACACCTGTGGCACTGAGAATAAGGTCGTATTTCAACCAAGCCTCATAAATGCAACATGAACACACACACCACGTATGACCAAAAACCATGTCAAAACCAACATGCCAACTATTTCAATAAAAAATCTTTTATTGAAAAACTTTTTCCCAAAAAGGAATTTTGAAAATCCAGTAAATTCATATTTTAAAATCACTATTTTAATATCAAGAAACTAAAACACTTTGCACAATAATTCACCATGAACCAACAATTTCACAAAAAAACCATAAATCATCACTAAAATGATTTATATCATGTATATACCAATATTTCACTATAAATTTCAATAAATTAATTCAATTTGAAACTAATGAATTCAATTATATTAGGAGGAGTAGAGAGTGAAGCCACCTACTTCAAGAGTTTTGAAGAAAACGTTAAACTGATGAAGAATGCCAATGAAACTGGGTTAAAACTTCCTGAACTCACGTTAGATATCTTCCCTTATCATAAAAAAAACCCAAATATAAACCTATTTGGAATTCAAAACCTTATATATACCCATAGTAAGCGTAGATCTAAGAAACCAAGAGAATGGGTGAAGTAGATCTAGAAAAATGCAACAAGAACGCTGAAGAACAAACACATACCATGAATAATCAACTTATAATCACCAAGTGAAGCCTTCTGATTGCATATAGATTGACAAGATAACCTTCCTTGAAATTTGGGGAAGCCAAATCCTGATTTAAGTCTACATAAGAGGGAAAATGATATTCTTAAAGGAAAAAATGTGTTAGATCCACTTTTAAGGAGGAAATTTTGACCCGTGCACGGTTTAGTCACACGGTTAGACAAAACTTGCACTAACTGTGTGTTAGACACTAACTGAAATATGACCCTTCACACATTCTCCTCACATGGTCTCTAAAACCATGTTCCAATCGTGCCGAACCCATTTCCTCAAACTCCCCAAACCATTTTCAAAGCACACGATTTCTCCTAAGTTGTCGCACAGTTTGGAAAAACTGTGCGCAGTCAATGCACCTTCCATTTAGCCACAAAAACAAATTTAAAGTTCTCCCAACTCTTCCAAACTTCACCCATTGACTTTATATACTAAAAATCATAAATAAATCATTACATACCAAAAACTGAGGGTGCTACATGGTTACATACCAAAAACCGGGGGTGCTAAATTGATAGTTATCATCAAATATATTAAAATATTGAAGGAGAGTTCAATATTATGGGATTATATCCGACATAAATCACATATGAATAAATAATTCATGTATTTAAAATTTATTATAAATTATCATATTTTACAATTCACCAAAAAATCAAGTGCTTTAGAAAAATCCAAAAAATTCACCCTAACCATTTTTTGATGTGTAGAATTAAAAAATGAACTCTATTTATGAGAATAATTTTCTAAATATGATAAATTTAATTTTTAATTAAAATCATCATTTACTCTAAAAATACAAATTTTAAATTTATAATTGATTTTATAAATCTCTGAAAAATTAACTAAGGTCTCATAAAATTATCCAAAAATAATAAGATAAAAAATATTAATTTATGAATGCATTTTATGAAAATAAATTTTCTTTTAAATCATTTTATTAATTATAAAATTGTAATTAAATATTTATGACTTACAAAAATACCAACATTTAATTAATAATTTTTAAAATGTTCATTACTTATACTATGATATAATTATATCATACTTTCATTTAAAAGAGGTCTAAATTTTATTTATAATTTCATGGGTGAGGTTCCTGAGGTTAAGTTACTATTTCATTAATATAGGTTCCATAACTTCTAGAAATATCCCTTATTTAATTCATTATTTATTTATAAATTTTTCATAGTGATATCTAAGTGATTTTATATGATTTATACTATATGAAATAATTATAATAAGGTAAATTTCATTGATATAATTCTGGTTTGTTACATTCTTCCCTCCTATAAAAAATTTCATGCTTGAAATTTCTAGAATGCTGCCTCATAAAAAGATTCAGGTAGTTCTTCAACATAACTTCCTCTCATTCCCACATCACCTCTTAAATTTTATGATTTTTCCAATGTACATTTACTATCCGATTTGTCCGATTCCTCAACACCTGTTATTTAGTTTCCAAAATCCAGATAGGCTCTTTACAGTAAGATAAATCAGGTTCCAAATCTATTCCTTCAGAAGTAATGACATGTGTTAGGTTTAGTATGCACTTCCTTAACAAAGAGATGTGGAACACATTGTGTACTTTAGAAATGCTAGTCAGTATCGCCAAACAATAAGACACAGCTCCAACTCTCTATAGGATTTCAAAAGGTCCAATATACTTGGGGATCAGTTTCCCTTTCTTCCCAAATCTTATAACACCCTTCCATGGAGATACTTTCAAGAAAACAAAATTTCCCACCTAAAATTAAAAATATTTCCTTTGATTATCAGCATAGATCTTTGGCCTACTTTGAGATGATTTGATATGTGTTTGACTAGTCTTTATCATTATTGTTGTTTCATCCACAAGCTATGGGCCTACAATCTTCCTTTCACCAACTTCATCCCAACAATTTGGTATATGAAATCTAAAGTTCCTAGTCAGGATCCAAGTATCACTGAGAGGGGGAAGGGGTGAATCAGTGATATCTTTTTCTTTTTATGTTTCCTTCAAATTGAAACAACCTTTGCCTCTTGTTAAAGATTTTATTCTCTGATGAACACACACAACCACAGGAACACAATATTTACAAGGTTCACTACTCAACAAGAGTAGTTACGTCCTTTGTATGGTATGGAAATAATCCAGTACCACAAAATCCACTAGAAAACAATCCTTTGATGTGGAATACAACGAGTAGGATATACCCTTACACTCATGTAGCACTTGGAAAACAATCTTCAAGCATGTGTTCAACCTCTTAAAAAATAGGGAATTACGGTATTTTAGTGCTTCTTTACAATTGAACAGTTTCATTCTCTGAAATACAGATCTTCACTTTCCTACCCAGAAGCTGGTAAGAACTACCATACACACAACTGACTATGTGCGAAGACCCAAAAATTTTCACGTAACCTTTAGGGTGTCTTGTGCGTAATTCAAAATCTCTGTGCGAAAAAATTTTCTTTCAGCGCAGAAAACTTATTTCGCGCAACTTCCTTTTTCGCGCAACTTTTTCTCTTTTCGCGCAACTTCTCTCTTTTCACAAAACTTTTTTTGTTTTCACACAACTTTTTTTGTTTTCACACAGTTGTCCTCTTTTCACACAAACTCCTTTATTTTCACGCAACTCACTTAGCGTATAATTTTATGCACACCAGAGATCGAGATTTCTTCTAAGTGTCGAGTATTTACAAATGAAATGGGTTCACCTCATATTTATAGGCATTTTTGACCCCGCGTGAAAAACACTAATCTGCACGTAAAACCCCCTTCCTACGCGTAAAAACTCTTTCCCGTAACTTCATATTTCGCACAATGCTTCAATATTTTGTGCACCTCATTCCTTTTCCAATTTTTGAGCTTTTGATCTCAAAACACATTTTGCACGAAAAACTTCATTCCTTTATTTCGCACACCATGCCAATATTTCGCACAGCCTTCATTTTTCGCGCAGCACGTTGATATTTCATGCACAGCTATCTTTTTTGCGCATCCTGCAGATATTTCGTGCATCCCGCTGATATTTCGCTCATCCCACTAATATTTCACACATCCCACAGACATTTTGCATGTCTTTCATTTTTTTCCACGCACTCCACCCATTTTTTCATGCACTGCATGCCTTTGTCATTTTTCGATGTTCTGACCTTGAATCATGCCTTGCGCGTAAAAATATAAACCATCTTCAATCTTGCACACAACATCCATTTCCAAAAACATGTCTCCATCTCCCGATTTTAAGGGCCTAAAATTTGGAAAACACTAGAAAATGGTGCCACTTTAAACTATTCTTTTGTGCCGCCTCCAGATTTTCCTTTCCTTTGTCATTTCTCTCTTTACTGCTTCCCATAACCATTCTTCAGCTTTTATCACGAACTCCATTCTCATGATATATATCCTTTGATAGATCAGATTTAGCATCTTCAGAGTTATAATGGAAAGTACTAAAACTTCCATATCTTCTAGTAGCATCATTCCTTCCAATAAAAAATGTATATGACTGGCATCATCATTTCTCCCCCTTTTCTTCATAAGGCTTGCATCACAAGTTCTCCTAACTTATGATATTTATGAAATACATATCATCAAAGCATCATCTGGTTTTAAGACCTTTACAAAGTGAATTGATTTATCTTCTTTGACAAAAAAAGATAACACTCTGTAAAAACTAACTCTTCAAACTTCTTTCTCCATCCGACTTTGTCCCAATAACATCTCTTTCTATATAATGATTCATATGGTTTCATTTGAATACTAGAATGGAAACTATTATTGTAGTAAAACTCTAATAAAGGTAAATAATGGTCCCACATACCCTAAAAGTAAACTAATCATGATCCCAACATGTCTTCCAAAGTCTGGATTATTCTTTCAGACTGCCCATAATTTTGAGGGTGATAAGCAGTGCTCAAACAAAGCTCAGTATCCAACTCTTTTTGAAGACTTTTCTAGAATTTTGATGTAAATCATGGATTAAATTCAGAAACAATTGAAAGAGGTGATCTATAAAGTCTTAAAAATTCATTAATATAGAGTCCTGCAAGGTGATCCAGTGGAAAATCCTCTCTTAAACAAGGAAATGTGCAGATTTGGTAAGTTTATCAACAAATACCCATATTGAAACTTTATTTCTTGGATTTTTTGGTGATACAATTATAATATCCATAGTAATGTCATCTCATTTCCATATAGAAGTAGGAAAAGGTTTCATTACTCCTATAGGATGTTGTCTTTCATCCTTCACATGTTGATAGACTAAACATCTTGATACATAATTAGCAATTTCATGCTTTATATTATCCCACCATAAATATGCCTTCAAATCTCTATACATGTTAGTACTGATAGGGTGTATAAATAAATTCGAGATATGGGCATCATCCAATAACTCCCTTTTTAGCTCTATCATAGAGGGAACACAAATCATATTCCCAAATTTCATAATTTCATCCTCACACAATGTTTGCCAACTTCCCATCATTCACATCTTTAATTTTCTTTTGAATATTCTCATCATCAGACTTATAACTTTTAATCCTTTCCAATAAAGATGTTTCGGAAAACAATTTAAAAATTAATTATTTTTCACCTTCCATGATAATTCCCTTTTACTTAGCATTGCATGGGATAACTTGAGGACATGCATAAGAAAGGGGTGAGCTATAAAGCCCAGTAAGGGAATAATCATGGAATAAAATGAGGAATACAATACATGTTAGAAAATAGGCATATCAATAGAGAACAAGAGAAGCATAAACATAAAGGCATGATAAAGCATGATAATCATAACATGGAAATGTGGTAAAAACACTTAACATGGAATTAGCATGAGCCAAGGCTCATTGCACATAGAGCATGAGTAAACCCTCATTTCACATGAAGCCTGAGTAAACCCTCATTTCACTTGAATTATAATGAGTAAACACCCATTTCACTTGAATTATCATGATACTATACTTTACTCAATGCATTAGAGAGCTATCATGGCGCACCCTTCTTAAACATTTCATTTCATACATAAGTGTGCCACATGGATCATAAAACATTGAATCATTCAACATAATATTTTATTCCACGATAAATTAAAGTGGAATACATACATGAAACTATTGAAATAATAAGTAAATGTGAATAAAGGTTAATACCCTTGATAGATAAATGGGCATGGTATTCACTACACAATGACTTTGGCTTGGAAGAGCGCGGTGCAATTTCGGCAGCATAATGGCGTGACATAAGAACTCATAAAAATGGTTGATGAGAGAGAAAGGGGTGTCTCATCATATTTAAATTAAATTTATAGTAAGGGGGTCATATGGATACATGTCCCAAAAAATGTAATGGAATTTATATTCATGATACAAAAGAATTTCTTGAATGTAAATGAGGAGAGAGAAATTCCTTTCATAATTTCAGAATAGTAACGGGTGTACATGGGAGGCATTTGATGAGAGTGAAATGGGTATACCATAGTTCAAACATAGATAGGTAAGTATGGGGGGGTGAAACCATACCCCAACATTTATAATTGAAATTAAAAGGTCATAACAATTTAAAGAATATTGGACAAAAATGAGAAAGGAAGAAAAACCCTTACTTGGAAGTGTGCTTCCAAAGGCTTGAGAGAGGATTGAGAGAGGATTATTGGGAGCTTGGGGCACTTTGTGAGAATTATATAGAGAGTAGGGAATAGGTTGGACGAACTCCAAAGGCTTTGAGTGAGGAGAAAGTGGGAACTTGGGTGGTTTTATATTGGAAAGGTGAGGATATTCTTTATTATTTAGGTTTGGGACACCTCACATTAAACTAATCCAAACCACAAACCATCCCATGGTTTTTGCCCATGTGTTTTGGAAAAGGGAAGCGTAAAAAAATATTTTATAAGGCCAAAGTACTAACTTCTTAAAATAATGGGGTTGCTTATGTGGAGGTGAGTCACACTCCCAAGGAAAACAATTTAAAATGAAAAAATGTTTAATAAGTCTTGAAGGGTCCACTAAAGATTTGTAAAATAAATAAAACAAACCCAAAATCACATTATTTTAATGGTAAAACATATATTTACCAAACATAAAGTTATATTATTTTATTACATCACTATTGGGTCATTATAATGTCATAAAATGCATTATATATTTAAACGGTATTTAATTTTTACCCAAAAATTTGACTGTCTCCGAAAATTATGAAAAAATCACCATTGGATAATTTCGAAATCCTGATTCCAGAAATAACATTCATTTTATCTAAATAATTTTATAAATATGTTAATTTTCACTTTTAAAATAAAAACCTACATTTATCAAAAATTCATGGGTTTTGACAAAAATGGAATTCAAACCTTAATAAAAATTACAATTGCATTTATAAAATTATATGAACATTTATATTTAATAAAAATTAAATTAATAATAATATTTTATTAAAAATCCATTAATTCATAAAAATGGATTTCTTAGTTTAATATTAACTAAAAATACTATTTGTGCTTTAAAAAACTATTTATAAAGTAATAATAATAAAATGAATGCACATTATTTATAAAAAAAATAATGTACATTGTCATAGTGATAGGGTCTTGTTACATAAACCCTTATAACACCTGAATAATACCAAAGGGTAAGGTGTGCGATGGTGACAGACTCTTGGGGTGGCTCGGATAACATCGCTCGGGTGGTAATCTCTATTAACTTCCACTTCTCCCGTAGTCAGTTCCGCTCAAGCTTAACGTATTCAATCTCGAATTGGGCTAGGTCAAGAGTGAATCCAAATGATGAAACCTCCTTTATGAGCTCCAAAAAATGGGCTTCACATGGGGAAAGTCTACTGAATGAGGCCATCACTTCCTTTATCTGAGTAAATTGGATTTGTTAAAACCCTATATTTATACTAATCATGTGATCACTGTTCAAAACCTATATTAGCAACGGTCACAATTCATAATGGTATTTTAAAATCTAGAAACATAAAACCAATGAAGTTCGCATTTTATATAACCATAATAAGACATTTAATTAGATCAAGAGTAATTTTCATTAATGAAAGTTTGGGTCGTTACAATCTTCTCCCCTTAAGAAATTTCACCCTCGAAATTTCCTTTTCCCACACTAAAACAAATGTGGGTAACTCTACTTCATCATTTACTCTGATTCCCACGTCAATTCTTAAAACTTGTGGTTTCTCCATAACACCTTGATGAGGGTAATTATCTTATTTAGTAGAAATTTTTCTCTATGATCTAATATCTTCACTGGTTTCTCCTCATAAGAAAGATCATCCTCTAATTGTACCACCTCTAAAGAGAGTACATGTTAAGGGTCCAGTATGTACTTCCTTAAGAGGGATACATGAAAGACATCATGTACTTTGTCCATGGTAGGTGTAAGTGCTAGTAGATAGGCCACAACCCCGACACGATCAAGAATCTCGAAGGGGCCGATGTACCTTGGACTTAACTTCCCTTTATTTCCAAACCTCATGAACTTCTTCCACAGAGATATGCGTAGAAATACCATGTATCCAACTTTAAACTCAAGGTATCATCGACAGTTATCTACATAACTCTTCTGTGGACTTTGGGCTGCCTTGATATGTTGCTGAATGGTTTTCACCTTCTCCACCATTTCTGGTCCAAGTAGCTTACGCTCACCGACCTCATCCCAACGAGTCGGTGTTCTGCACCTTTTCCCATAAAGGGCTTCAGATGGTGTCATTTGGATGCTTGAGTGGAAACTATTATTATAAGAGAACTAAAACAGAGGAAGTTGTTGATCCCATCCTCCTTTAAAGTCCATTTAGCACGCTCTTAACATGTCCTCAAGTGTTTGGATAGTCTGCTTGAATTGGCCATCAGTTTGAGGATGATAGGTCGTACTGAAGTTCAGTTCAGTATTCAGAGCATGTTGAAGACTCTTCCAAAACTTAGAGGTGAATCTTGAATCACGATCAGACATAATAGATAGTGGTACTCCATGAAGCCTTACCACTTTCCTGATATATATCTGTGCAAGTTTATTCAATGAGAAATCCTCTTGAATAGCAATGAAGTGTGCAGCCTTTATAAGATGATCCACAACAACCCAGATTGCGTTTTTGCCTTTGGATGTCTTTAGAAGTCCGATGACAAATTCCATGGTGATTTTATCCCATTCCCATTTTGGTATGGGCAATAGTTGCATCATACCCTTAGACTTCTGCCTCTCTACCTTCACTTGCTGACACATCAGGCACTTTGATGTATATTCAGTTATCTCCTTCTTCATATTATCCCACCAATAATGCTCTCATAGATCTCGATACATATTTGTGTTTCCTGAGTGAATAGAGAAATTTGAACTATGTGCATCATCCAAAAGTTCCTTCTTCAGCTCCGAACTTGATGTAACACATAGTCTTTTCCCAAATCTCACAATTCCTTCTTCATTAACATTAAACTCCGAGGATTTTCATTTTCCGATAGCTTCCACTTTTTCCTGAATTCTCACATCATCCTTTTGAGCATCCTTTAACCTTTCCAAAAGTTATTTTTGAGTAATAATTTGTGAAAGTATTGGTGATTTTGACTTATTTACGATTCACATGTTCATCTTCATCAAATCTAAGAAGATTGGATCCTTTTCAATTCTCATCAATGATAGAATCATTGGGTCCTTTCTACTTAGGTCATCTGCCACCTTGTTCGCTTTCCCAGGGTGGTAATGGATTGAGAAGTCATAGTCTTTGATCATCTCTAACCATCTTCATTGGTGCATGTTCAACTCTTTTTGTGTGAATATATACTTGATGATTTTTTGGTCTATATATATTTCACACTTCTCCCCAAATAGAAAATGCTGCCAAATTTTCAAAGTGAAGATCACTACAGCCAACTTGAGGTAATGTGTTGGAGTGTTATGTTCATGAAAATTCAATTGCCTTGAAGCATAGGCAATGACTTTTTCATTTTTCATCAACACACATCCCAGTCCCTTCTTTGGAGCATCACTAAATATCAAAAAATGTTCTCCACTTATGGGTAAAGTGAGTACGGGCGTAGTGATAACCCTCCTTTTCAACTACTTAAAGCTTTATTCGCATTCATCACTCCAAGAAAACTTTACTCCCTTCTGAGTTATCTTGGTAAGAGGGTTGGATAATCTTGAGAAATTTCTCACAAATCGTTGATAATATCCAGCTAACCCCAAAAAGCTACAGATATCTCTTACCGATGTTGGACTCGGACATCCCTCAATTGCATTTATTTTGGAGGGATCCATAGATATCCCATTGCTTGTGATGATATGGCCCAATAATGATACCTCCTTCAAATATAACTCACACTTGTTGTACTTTGCATAGATTTTCTCCTTCCACAAGGTCTCTAGTACAGTTTTTAGATTCTCCTCATGATCCTCCTTAGTTTTGGAGTATATCATAATATAATCAATAAAGACTACCACAAATTTGTCAAGGTAATCTCTAAAGAATCTATTCATCAAGTTCATGAAGATTATTGGAGCATTAGTGAGTCCTAAAGGCATTACTATGAATTCATAGTGCTCGTATCTTGCAATTTATATGTATCTTGTATGAAAAGCAGTCTTGGGGATATCTTCATTCTTCATCCTTACTTGATAATATACCAACTAAAAATCCACCTTGGAGAAGTATTGTGCTCCACACAGTTGATCAAACAATTCATCAATTCATGGGAGAGGATACTTGTTCTTTATTGTGATTTTTTTAAGCTCACGATAATCGATGAAAAGGCGCATTGACTCATCCTTCTTCTTGACAAAGAGGACTGGTGCACCCCATGGTGAATTACTTGGGAGTATAAACTCTTTATCCAGATTCTCCTATAGTTATTTCTTCATCTCCTCAAGCTCCACAATAGCCATTCTATACGGAGTCTTGGATATTGGCAATGCCCCAGGTATAAGATCAATTTATAATTCAACATCTCTTCTATGAGGAAGACTAGGTAATTCCTCAGGAAACACTTCAGTGAATTCCCTCACAATAGGCATGTATTCTAGGATGGTTTCCTCCGTAGACTCAATCATCTAAGCTAGATACACATGCTCATAGGGTAGTAATATCAACGCTTGAGATGATGGATCTAAATAAGGTTCATCTTCCACCTTGCACTTGTTTAGAATCATGGGTCGATTCTCCACATGGAGAGTGATTTTAATCTCAAGGAAATTTATGTTGGATATATATAAGGAAAGTCAATTCATTCCAAGAATTTCATCAAATTCCACCATAGGTAGTATGACGAGGTTCGCCGATAAGTTTAATCCACGTATTATGATAGGGGAGGAGTTATATTTCTGGGATGCAATGATTGCCCCATTTTCCGTACTCACCAACATCTTCACTTCCATGATTTGTGGTGATGCTGGGATTGTTTTACTAAACTTTTGAGATATAAAACTATGCATAGAACCTGAATCAAAAGTACATTCTCTATTCTTGAATGAATAACTAGTGTACATGTCACCACTTCATTGTCGGGGTTCACTTCAGCAGTAGTGATGGAAAAAGCTCACCCTTGTTGCCTTAGAGGTTGTTGGTTGCTTCCGAAAACCCTTGGATTAGGGAACTGATTTGCAAGATGCCCTAGTTCTTTGCAGTTGTAGCAATGAACCACGCATTGATGTTCGAACAGAGCTTTCCTCTCCTCTATCACAGTCGCGGGTCTTTCTTGTCGATAGTTAATAGCCAAGTGACCTTATCTTCCACACCTAAAGCATTTCCTCATCCCCTTCAGGCGGTTTCCAGGGTGCTTATTTCCGCACCTTTGGAAATTGGGGTGCTGGATCTTCTTAGCACCATTGAATTTATCCATCGGACCGCCAGCATTGAAGTCCACCTTACGCTTCTCATCCCCATGATACCCCTGAGATTCTTCGATCTCCATTTCGACCTTGAGAGAACATCAGACAATTTCTTCATAGCTGTCGAAGTCATGGATCACCAGTTCTTTCCACAGGCTAGGTTTCAGCCCACGAAAGAAGCGGTCAACCTTGAATTTGGGGGTTACGACAAATTCGGAGGTGTATCGTGCAAGACTTGTGAAGTTTTCCTCATACGCTCTGACAGATTCGTCGTCTTTTTTCTTGAGGGAAAGGAAGTCCCCTTCTATCTTAAGTTAGAGGGTTTCACTACTAGAAAAATAACTTATAGCCATGGATCTATAGCCACAGTTTAAATGATCCGTGGCTATAAGGTGAAATATGGCTACGGGTTGTAAGGTGGGCGTGGTAATAGGTCGCCAAATTTTTTATCTCCATCGCGACTTTACTCTCCCACCCGCAAACCCTTCTCCCTCCCTCGGAGATTACTCCACCACTATTCCTCATCCCTTTCCATTCCTAATCCCCTCCTCCCCATCCTCCCCTCACAATTCCTCCTCCCCCTTTGTCTCTAACGCAGTCAGCACACCTCCCCGCCGACGTGGCTCTGACGCAGTTCTGATGCCTTCCTACCGACGTGGCTCCAACACCTACCTCCCTATGGACATGACCTCCCCACCTCCCTGCTGACGTGGCTCTGATGCCCCCTGCCTCACTACAACCCTCCTCCTCTGATGCAGCTCACCACTGCTCACCACTGCTCTGACTCGGCCACACCAGCTTTGGTTGTCCTCCTCTGATGTAGCTACCCCACCACCATGAGATCGTCCTCCTCTGACGTGGCCACCCCACCTCCTTGATTTCTTACCCAAACCTAGCATTACCCTTGAGATCCACTTCCTCATGCGATTTCTCAATAACTTGAACACTAGGTAAATCCTCCCTTCAGTGATTTTTCATGAGAAATTCCTACCTCATACCCTCTATTGAATTGCATCTACATAACAAGCTAGGGTTCCCATCACAGTTCGTTTTTACAAGATTATAGTTAACAAGGTGGTTATTTTTTATTTGTTCCCCTAATCTACCACTGCAAATGAATTATATTTATGAATTTCTATTTCACCAATACCATATCCCATATAAACTGATTTTTATTTTGTTGGAATATGTGTTTAGTTAGACAGTCAACAATATTTCTTCCATGAACATATAATTTTATGATTTTCTCCCTACAATAATTACTTATTTGGATCCCACTGTATTGTTGTTTCACAATATGAATTGAATCCTTGGCATATTTTCTTTGACTTTGAGGTTGAAATTATTCCCATGGGTTAGCATTATTACCCTGGTGCTACTCTCTATCCCTAGGTGATCGAGAACACACTTTGAGCTTTGTAGAAAGATGACTTAAGTGACATGGAAGATTGACTAGGGTTGTTTATTTGCAAAATATTAACTAAGCCCATCTAGTTATCAGGGGTAGTGTGGTAGTTTGGATTAAGAATTCCAGGACTCTAGTGATGGTGAGAGGGAGTTTCTAGCCAAATTTTATTTTTTCTATACCTTGAGTTACTGGGGCGGTTGGGATTTTGTGTTGTTGCCTTTTGTAATGAGTAATTTTAGGAAATTTGAGATTATTTATTTCTATTATTTTTTGGGGGATGATTCCTTGGCATATTTTTATTATAATCTATTTTAAATAAATTATGTATTTATTGGATTCTTTTGTTTTATATATTTAGATCGTGCCTTATGCAAGGAATTTTAAGAACCAGAGGGAGGAAGCTATAGAGAACACTCCACCAACCGATCCTCCTATAGACCCTTATCTCATAAAATTAGTGATCAAAACCATTTAGTCTCTTAATAAAATTTTTGAATCAGGGAAAGTATAGTTATAGATTTGTCCCAAGAGTTCACAAAGAAAAAATTTCCTGTGTTTAAGGGTGATCTGGGGCCTCAATAATCAGAAGAATGGATGGAAAATATTGAACATAACTTCTAATTTCTCAAGACCCCTATGATGTCAATGGTGTGATTAAAAACTTATATATTACAAGAGATGAGGATAAGATAGTGGTACTTGGTAGTGATGGCTAAACTTCATGAATATATTACTTGAATTGGGTTAAAAAATGTTTGAATAGAAATTTTACTTTGAGATATTAAGAGTTGAGAATGCCAAAGAGCTCATGATTTTGGAGAAGGGTGACTCATCCATCATGAAGTAGCCTAATCAATTTACCAAACCAGTACATCTTTAACCCAAGATCCTTTAAAATTAATACATGAAATAATATCATTTTAAAATGGGTTTGATGTTAGGAATTTGGTCCAGTATTATTCTATTGTGTTTTCCCACCTTGATAAAGTGGGAAAAAGGTGGTTATTGACATGGTAGATATTGTAAGGATGATCAGTTTGAGCCATTATCTAACTATTACGGTTGTAATCTAGAGTTCCTCTTTAGGTCAAAATAGGAAGTGAAATTAATTGAATCAAGATAGTAGTGAGAGTGTATAATGTCCTGCAAACCTTATTCCAGTAGCTTCCTCAAGTAAAAAGAAAGTCGTGTGTTATCAGTGTGGGAGGGCCATACATACCAAACAATATTTATAAGAAACTATGAGGACCTTACACCAGTGTATATTCTCAGTACATATTCAGTGGTATTTCAAGTAATTTCCTCAAGGTAGTAAAGTAGGGTCCACTAATGCCAAGGGTTCCCTTGTACAGTCAAATGCATCAAAGGGAGCATGATCTCATTCTTAAGTGAAAGGGACTGTCATTTTTTGAATAAATCTTAGAGTGGTCCTGAGTCTAGGAACTTGTATGTGGGAAAGAATAATATATATGAGTTAGATGTGGGGCCATCAAATTTCAGAGGGATGATGTTCATTATTTTATATATATCTTTAAATTTATTTGACATATGTGTATCCAATTAATTTATCTCATCTAAGTTGATTGATGCCTTGGGACTATGATCTATGTTGATGCCATATGTGATGGACCTATATACTTAATTGGTAAATAGGATAGAGAAAGGTTTTAAGTGCTAAAAGTTCTATGTGATCATTTTTTATGCTGAATTCATTTGGGATTTATTGGTTTTGGATTTAGAAATATTTGAACCCCCCTAATGTTCACCAAAACTAGGATTGCTGTGGAATATTCATCTTATCTGCATCTTTTACAACTCAAAGAACCTATGGTAATCTTCGTACACCTCCCTTTTTTTTGCACCACATAAGTTAAGGGGTGAAATTATCCAAGTGGTAGGGATGGTGGGATTCGGGTTAGGTCTAATATCATGTTAACAAATAAAAAAAGAAACACATGATGATTAAAACTGCCTTAATCTATCCTTTCTATGAACATACATGTGACCAATAAAAACTTTCGCAAGCATTAAAGTTTTCTTGTAGAACACACATGAGTATTACCTGGAGGCCATGAAATAAGATTAGATACCTTTTTATGTTTCCCTTATCCATGTTCATGTTGCTAGTGCTCAAGATCCATTGTCTTTATCTAGCCAAGCGATAAGGTTTCCATTATCAAAACATCACACTAATTATGTATCATAAGTGTTACTTTTTAATCCTTTATTCTCCCTTTCATTAAAAGTTAGTTTATAGGCCTAATAGTGTAATTGGAACTCAAAATTATCATACATAGTGATTTACAATCACCCTCCTACTCATTTCCTTCAAAATAACAAGGAAAAATGAATAATTTGACAGCTGATATTTTTCATCAGACTTGTACATAGTACAAATATATATTTTGATAGACTTCTCCACATGGACAGAGGGTAATGTTAACTAGATTAACACATTTAATCATTAGGGACATAAACACTACTACATACTGTATAAGAATAGTAATTCATCAGAAGAAGTCATCAAATCCACCCTCTGTGATACTTTCACAGTTTTCAGAACCTGAAATTTCAGTCACTAACATGTCCTGAACTAGAATTTGTAGAGCATTAGGATAGAAGGGAGATCAATTCCCAGCTATTAAATATAGGGTTGGAAAAGTGAACTCGGAGTTGGTTGATGAGTTATCAGAGCTATCATAACTAACATCAACTTCATGGTCATCAGGAATATATGCAAAAGTGGATGATGAGGCACATAAAATCATTTTTAACTCTTGAAATTTCCCATACATGGAGTATATCATCCTAAAGCATGCTTTTGAGATAATCCTGGAGTTGATGGACTCTCCTTTCAGCTTCTTCTAATTTCTTTTGTCTATCTTCACTTGATTTCAAGGCTTCTTTGTATTTCCTTTCAAAATCATCGGTTCTCTATTTCTATGAGAGTGAAAATTCCCTGAATTAACATCATCTTATCAACTTTTTTTGCAATTGTTTCCATTAGGATAGTGTTGTGTGCAATCAAATCATCTGTAAAAACATGGATTGATTTTACAGCTGAAGTTTTTGTTTCTTCCTATTTGCTGACAAATATTTAATATGTTTCATCCACTTTTTTCAGCATAATTTTCTAGGCATGCTTAAGGTTTGTAATCTCCTCATCTTATGCTTCTTCCAAATCACACTTCAGCCGTTTCTCTAATTCCAATTTCCAGGAAATCTCCTCCACATATATTTATGTACGTTCTGTCTACTCTATATATATATATTTATTTATTTTATGTCTATTTTCTCTTTCTCTTAACATGTTTTGTATACATACAGGTTCTATTGTATATAAGAGATTACTCAAAGATGGTCTAGAAAATTAAATCAAAATTTAGAAGAACAAGAATTATAAGCCATAATATTATTAACTTTGAACTGGAATCTTGTGATTGTGTGAATTAACTAATTTTATAGCAGGAAAAAACTCAGTGTCAATGTCTTAAATTCTAAATCAGGAAGTATAAGAACCACTAAAATCCACAAAATCCTATTCCATTTACCCTTTTCTGAAAATAAACCCCCATATTGGTTTAAAATCACCAATTTCTTCAGTAGAAAGATGATGAAAACTGCAAATTAAAAATGATCAGTGAATAAAAAAATGCAATTGTTTCTTTAATAACTATTCCAAATCAAGTAGGCATCTTAACAACTTCCAGTTTTTACTGTCTCAAAATGAATACAGGGTTTCCATTAGAGAGCCTGAAGAAAATTTCACTTTTTTGATGCTTTGCAGCCCTTAAAAATCACTCACATTTGTCTAGAGATAATTTCAGTCCCAACTGAGCTTAACCACAGTTGATGGCCTTGGAAAACCTCAGAACCAGTGGATCCTCCAGTGACATTAACCATAAAATTTAATCAATTTCAATTATTCGGTGCTAGGAAAATCCAAAAAAATGTTCTCAATATTAATATTTGTACACTTTTTATGTTCTTATACATATGTTTTGTATATATTTAATATATATATAAATTTTGTATACACATGGGTTCTCAACATTAAGAGGTTTCTACTTTTTATATTCTGTATGAATCTCCTATATGCATATTCTATATGCACTTTTATTTTCTATACATGTATAACGCACTTTCAGTTTATCAAAAATGAAATGTATTCTTAAATTTTTTTAATCTACATGATAAAATGTTATAACCTTTATTCATTAATATACTATGTTTCTTATCACTTTTAATCTATAATTTCAATGACATGAAATCTCTGTTATTAACAGTATTTCTAATACTTTCATTCATAGCATCAGTCTTATAATTTTGGGAAAATTAAACAAATTATATTGTACCTTCTTTTACTCTTATTCACATTTATTATATGACTCTTTTATTGGTCATTAATGGTGAATATCTATGATGGTTTTTTTAGGTTTTTTCCTATACTTTATGATTTCTAAGAAGGCTTGCATAAGTTCCTCAATGAAATATTTTTTTGGGTGTTAATTTATATGGACTGAGAATTTTTAAAACACGTGTTTTTCCTTGTAGGAAGTGAGAAAATATGGCACAATGAATAACATGTGATCATCAAATCAAAGGTATTTAATTTTTTTATTATTTTTTAACTTTCTATTAGTTGTAGTCATTTTTTGGAGCTATTAATTTTTTTGGAACTTCCCATTCCTGACCAAATTAGGTAAGCATTCCTCACCCAATGTGATACTCAGAAATTGAGATACTCAGGTGAGTTTACAATATTGATGTGCTGTATTTGTGAATACATTTTCATACATTATATTGAGTATAAAAACATGTTTTCACATGCATTGGTACTACTAGGTTTTTTCACTACCTCATCACTAGCATCTCTTCCATGATAAGGTCACCTAGCCACACCCATATGTGTGCATCCCAAATCGATATCATCCACCTGCAAATCATAATAGTAATACATACAGCTAACCTAACCATGGGATCCTTGAGCTTCATGTTTTATCCCCACAACTACCATATGTTCTCCTCTAGTATTTTTTTAAAATGAGTTCTCCTTGCCTTATTAAATATCCTTTAGATAATGAAACAACTTCCATGTATGTATATCCATTGATTCATTCTGAAAATACCCAAAACATTGTGTGAAATGGATGTCCATCATCCGTATTTTTTGGTCACTCTCCCCTAGGACAAGCGTTGTGACACCCATGTGATCGTTGGCTTATCCTCCTTGTCATCGTAGATGTCCTTATCTAGTTGGAGCTCATAATACATCTATCCCTAGATATAGATTCTCATGAAGTGGTAGAGGTACCATATACCATTTATGACCTCCCAATGATGTAGAATAAATTTTTTGGTCCCTGGTGTCCAATTTCTCAACAGCTCTAGAATGAAGTCCTGATTATTGTAGACGTGGAATTTTGATCACTATGTTGGCTCATAGATCCCAACACACTATATATCCAACTAAAATTCATGACAGGACAAACATACCCAGTATACCCTAACCCATCTCTTCAAGAAGTTTCTATAATGAAGCAGGTCCTAGTAATATGTCAATAATCCTTGAATTTAAAAGTAGAAATATATTAGTTTAGAAATGAGGGGGGTGGTGTAGGGTGGGGGTGTCTGTCCAAGAAGGAGGGGAGGGGGTGCTAGGGGGTTTTTCCAGGAAGGGAGGATTGGGGGTGCAAGGGGGGTCTGATTATTTAATGTTATCTAATGAGGAATAGATTTATGGGAATATGATGTTGATTTTGTTTCTTTTTAGTAACTTCAATGAGAACATCCAGGTTGAGTGAAAAATATAAGAGGGTGGATGGCTGATTAAAAAGAAGAAAACTACATCATATCATCATAGGGGAGTACTTAATTTGGTTTTTACTTGTTTAGAACAATTCATTCATGCTTCCACTTATTGGAACTCTTGCATGTGTGTGAAGGTGTTTATACCCAATGTTAGAGTAGCAACTTTTAGTTAGAAAGCTCCAAAAGCCGAATTGGATAGTTTGGTTCCACCTTGAGGTAGGATCCCTCTTCTAGCCTCTTTAATTCAAGAATGCTTTAAATTTAATTTATATTCTTTCTTAATTCGGCTTAATTATATTGAATTTCATATCTTGAATAAGTGTTCTTTAATATAATTGTTTCATTTGATAAATAAAGTCATGTTTTTATAATAAAACCCCTCCAACGGAGGTGCGATGTCTGCAAAAACTCACAGTGACTGTTATGTTGATCTAGTTGCTTAAATTATTGCATTTGATTTGTACTTAATGAGTTTTAGAATAAATGTTAAATATAATTAAATGAATTGTGTGATAAAGCAATGCCATGATTTTATAATAAAACCCCTCCAACAGAGGTGTGCTATCTTCTAAACCAAAAAGTAGTGATAGTTATTTGTATCTTGTTTAGATTTTGTTTGATTCTTTAATATGTCTCTTATTGGTGTTTGTTTTGTGGCTAGTTATTTTTTTTCTTTGAATAATATAAATTGGCTTATCATACTCATTTAACTCAAATTACATTTCTTGAGTAGGAATATGCCTTGACCATGACACTTTCCTTTTCACGATTTAAATATTATAAATAAAATTTCCATGTTTAGGCAAATTGAATGAATTTGTAAATGGTTTATGTAGGATGTATGATTCTTTTTCATCGTTTTGTTTCTCTTTAGACGTTGCATCATTGTGTCGCTCGCTACAACCTTCTCTGGTGATCCCTTGTTATAGCATATTAAATAGTTGATATGTTCTATCATCTATTGGTAGGGAGACGGTCGGAATGTTTCCTCGCCTCCTCCCACTCCCTTTGCTTCTGGCCGGAAGATGTTGCCCCACAGATGTCGCTGGATCGGGCCAACACGCTGCAGTCACGCCGCGGTCACGCTGTAGTCCCGCTGCGGTCACGCTACGGTCACACTGCGGTAATGCCATGATTTGGCCCTGCTCCAGGACGACACCCCACGGCAGTTCACAGTGATAGTATTCCATGAGTCTTGTGATCAATGTTGAGACTGACTAATCACAATTTCTGCCGGCGGGGCGATGACCAGAATGTTGTCCTGCCTCCTCCCGCTCCCTTTGCTCCTGGACGAAAGATGCTGCCCCGCGAATGTCGTTGGACTGGGCCAACACGCCACGGTCATGCTGCGGTCACGCCGCAGTCACGCCATAGTCACACTACGTTCACGCCGCAGTCATGCCGCGGTCATGCCGTGGTCACACCGCGGTCATGCCGTTATTTGGCCCTACTCCAGGAAGACACCCTGTGGAAGTTCACAGTGATAGTATTCCATGAATCTTGTGATCAATGTTGAGACTGACTAATCACAATTTCTGCCGGCGGGGCGACGGCCGGAATGTTTTCCCGCCTCCTCCTGCTCCCTTCGCTCCTAGCCGTAAGATGCCTCCCCGCGGATGTCGCTAGACTGGGCCAACACGCCGCGTTCACTCCGTGGTCACGCTGCAGTCATGCCGCGATCACGCTGCGGTCACACCGCAGTAATGTTGTGATTTGGCCCTGCTCTAGGATGACACCCCATGGCGGTTCGCAGTGATAGTATTCCATGAGTCTTTTTATCAATGTTGAGACTGACTAATCACAATTTCTGTAGGTGGGGCGATGACCGGAATGTTGCCCCACCGCCTCCCACTCCCTTCGCTCCTGGCTGGAATATGTTGCCCCACGAATGTCGCTGTACTGGGACAACATGCCACGGTCATGCCACGGTCATGCTGCGGTCACACCGCGGTCACGCCACAGTCACGCCGCGGTCACGCCGTGATTTGGCTCTGCTCCAGGATGACACCCTCTGGCAGTTCGCAGTGATAGTATTCCATGAGTCTTGTTATCAATGTTGAGACTGACTAATCACAATTTCTACTGGCGGGGCGACGGCCGGAATATTTCCTCGCCTCCTCCCGCTCCCTTCGCTCCTGGTCAGAAGATGCTGCCCCGCAGATATCACTGGATTGGGCCAACACATTGTGGTCACGCCGCGATCACACCGCATTCACGCCGCAGTAACTCCGTGATTTGGCCCTGCTCCAAGACGACACCCTGCGGCGGTTCGCAGTGATAGTATTCAATGAGTTTTGTGGTCAATTTTGAGACTAGCTAATCACAATTTCTACCAGCAAGGGTGGTGCAAGGGGGGTCCAGCAGGGGGTTGCTGTCCAAGGGGGTCTAGCAGTGGGGGGGGCTTCTATCCCGGGGGGTCCAGTAGGGGGGGATGCTGTCCAGGGGGTCCAGCAGGGGGGTCCAGCAGGGGATGTTGCTGTCTAGGAGGGTCCGGCAGGGGGGGATGCTATCTAGGGGGGTCCAGCAGGGGGTGGGGGGTTGATGTCCAAGGGGGTCCAGAAGGGGGGGCAAGGGGTGTGCAAGGGGTGCAAGGGATGTGGGGGGTGGCTGCTGTCCAGGGGGGCTAGTTTTTTTATGAAATGGGAAGAGGACTTTGTTTATGTTCATGGGTATTGGAAAAGCAAAGAACGTTGTCAGAATTGTCATAAATAATGCATGCACTGTCCTCCAACGCTCTCTTTTTCCAGCTGTGATAGCGTCGCAGCTGTGCTAGTGTTTTCCAATAGAAATCAAAGGTCTCACAGTTGTCTCTCTCCTTGATCAGGTACTCACAAACAGATTCCAATAAAGTCCACTGACTGCGTATTCCTAAGATGTCTATATGGATTGAAAAAAGAAGATATAACAGCCTTCCTACCCAGATCATAATTAAAGATCCATCCTTTACTTATATGTGGCAAGCATAAGATTCCCTCACTTCCATAAATGAGAAAGATATTTATGGGATTGTCTAAATATAAAATGTAATTGAAATTCTAGTCAACTTTGATCATTAGGTTGTCACCTTAATAAGGAATAAAGTGACATTATTAACTGATGTCCACATGAAGATGGAATCAAGAACAAGATTCATGGGCATGTGTTTATTATATAATATAAATATGGATTGGGAAATGAAAACCATAAAGATATGTTTTAAACTCCCATCCAACCATTTCAATGAAAGGTTCCATCATCATCACTCTTGTGGGGACATGTTGATTTCCTTAAAAAATTAGGCATGTGAGATAAGGATCATGACCATCCTAGTGTAGTCTAACACAATGGTCTTGAAGTAAACCTATAGAAAAAAATTGATGAAAATGAGATGAATTCATTCTCCTTCAACATATAGAGGATGAGTATCATTAGGAATCAACTTCAGAGATTGGTGAACCCGTTAAGAATTTCGTATCCTTAAAAAATGATATAATTAGTAACATAGGGGGAGGGGGTTGCAGTGTGTTTTGTTTTAGTTTTTATCTTTGATTTCAAATTGCATGGCCAACTGTATTAGCATTCCAGGGGGTGTCTGTCTAGGGGGGTGCGAAGTGTTCTGTTTTAGTTTTTGTCTTTGATTTAAAATTGCATGGACTACTGTATTAGCATTCCAGGGGGTGTTTGTCCAGGGGTGAGGGGGTTTCCAGGGCTTTGCAGAGGGAGGGGTGTCTAGGAGGAGGGATTTGTAATGCGTTCTGTTTTAGTTTTTGTCTTTGATTTAAAATTTCATGGCTAACTGTATTATCATTCCAGGGGGGTGTCTATCTAGGGGTGGGGGTGTCCAGGAGGAAGGGGGAGGGGGAGTGTCCAGGGGGGTCCAGGTGGGGTGTCTGTGCAGGGAGGGGGGTGTCCAGGAGGGAGGGGGAGTCACAAGGGGGTGTTTGTCTAGGGGGTGGCAGGGGGAGGGGTGTCCAGGAGGGGGAGTGTCCTGGAGGGGGGGGGGGGCTTTGTAATGTCTTCTATTTTAGTTTTTGTCTTTGATTTCAAATTGCATGGCCAACTGTATAAGCATTCTAGGGGTGTTTGTCCAGGGGAGGGGGTGTCCAGGAGGGAGGTGGGAGGGGAGTGTCTGGGGTGGTCCAGGGGGGTGTCTGTCCAGGGGAGTGGGGGATGTCCAAGAGGGAGGGTGAGTCTCCAGGGGGGGTGTTTGTCCAGGGGAGGGGGTGTCCATGGGGTGTCTGTTAAAGGAGGGGAGTGTTCTATCCAGGGGGTGTCTATCCAGAGGAGGGGGTGTCTGTCCGGGGGAGGGGGTGTCTGTCTGGGGGGTGTCCACGGGTATCTATCCAGGGAGGGGGTGTCCACGGGTATCTGTCTAGGGAGGGGGGTGTTCTGTCCAGGGGAGGGGGGTTTCTGTTTGGGGGGGTGTCCAAGGGGGGTCTATCTAGGGGAGGGGGTGTCTCTTCAGGGTGGGGGTGTCTGTTCGAGGGGGTCTGTCCAGGGGAGGGGGTGTCTGTCCGGGGGGGTCTGTCCGGGGGAGGGGGTGTCCAGGGTTGTCTGTCTATCCAGGGGGGTGTTTGTCCAGGGTGGGGGTGTCTGTTTGGGGGGGGGGTCTGTCCATGGGAGGGGGGTGTCTGTCCGGGGGGGAGGGGGTGTCCAGGGTTGTTTGTCTGTCTAGGGGGGGTGTCTGTCCTGGGTGGTGGGGTGTCTATGCAGGGGAGGGGTGGGGAACCAGGGGAAAATAGGTAGGGGTACTGGCAGGGGGAAGATCTGGATGGAAAATAGGGGGATAAATGCAGGGTGGGGGTGGCAGGGGGACTAGCAGGTGGGTGGAAGGTAGGGGGACTAGCAGGGGGCAGGGGGTGGAAGGCAGGCTTGCAGGCCTGATGTGTTTTTTTATTGAACTTTAATCTATAGCCATAGTTTCTAACCATGGCTATAAAACATGTTTGTGTTTTACCTTCTTCCACGGTTTCAAACTGTGGCTATAAGGCTTTAGCCACAGTTTAAAACTATGGCTATAGGGCTTTAGCCACAGTTTGAACTGTGGCTATAAGGCTTTATCCACGGTTTTAAACTGTGGCTATAGGACTTAACCTAAAGCCACACCAATACCATACACCGTTTATTTAACCATGGATATAACCTATATCCACTGTTTTTGGGATTATATCCATGGTTTCAAACTGTGTCTATAGCCTAAATTTCCAGTAGTGTGCGCAGAAAATATTTATTGAAAAACATATTTTGGAAATCCTTCCATTCCAACGCTTTGATCTCCTCCTTAGGCTTAGTATTTTTTATCAACGTCCACCATTGATCATATTTACCCTCCATACGATAAGCAGCCAGGAGAACCTTATCTTGTTCAGAACATTGAAGGATGGAGAAGATCTTTTCAATGGAGTTGGTCCATTGTTCAGCGATTGAGGGATCGAATGAGCCATTAAAATTAGGAGGCCTTTGTCTCATGAATATCTCAATAGCGGCTTGTTATTTCTTAGGGGGGTTGAAAATTCCTCTTGACCCATTTTTCTATTCAAAGATTCAACTATATAAGAGATAAGTGTGAAAAATTTTGTGATTCTCGCTCCCATTGGATTGGGCATCTCATTAGTACAATCATCACATTGATCTTCACATCGGATGTTAGCTCGAGTCCTCCTATTACTGACCATTGGATGGAATAAAAGGAAAGTTAGGGGAAACACATAAAGGGTAATCCAAGTACAAAACTGATTACTTATAAATAACTTTTATTTCCTTAACATATGAATCTATTGGCTTCAGTCTATATTATCCATGATCTACTTTCTAACATATATTATTAGGGAATTTTTTTGTCCTTTAATAATGGTTCATACTAATCTTGTGAATTTACCAAATCATATCCATTAGGAGTTTCATAACCAAGAGTGCAGAAAGTCCCATTGTCATGTATTAGTTCTCATTCGAGTCTAACTCAAAGCGGTGTTTTAGGGTTTTACACCTAGGATACATCTATGCCAGAGCCGCCTCTACCTGGTCGTATCCAGACAGGGATATATTTGCTTGATAAACCACTTACTCAATACTCACCAAAACTTAGGGATGTTATTATTGTACTTAGTATTATCTCTAAGCCTTTACTAGGGTTTTCTAATCCTAATCCCAAAAATAACTAAACCTATCCTCTGATACCAACTATGACAACCTTGTTTTTTATTACACAATTAAACATAATGTATTGCATAAACTTCACTTGATACAACATAGAAGATCGAGAGGTCTAGTGTATTTGTGGATTATGATCATTACATAATAACTTAAAACATGAAATACAACATCTTTATTGAAAACTTCCTTTACATGACCACTACATTCCCTCGTACTTAGCATTGCATGGGATAACATGAGGACATGCATAAGAAAAGGGTGGGCTATAAAGCCCGGTAAGGGAATAATCATGGAATAACATGAAGAATACAATACATGATAGAAAATAGGTATATTAATAGATCATAATAGAATCATAAACATAAATGCATGATAAATCATGATAATCATAACATGAAAATGTGGCAACAACACTTAACATGGAATTAGCATGAGTCAAGGCTCATTGCACATGGAGCATGAGTAAACCCTCATTGCACATGACGTGCGAGAAAACCCTTGTTTCACTTGAATTAGCATGAGTAAACACCCATTTCACATGATGTATCATGATACTATACTTTACCCAATGCATTGGAGCGCTATCAGGGCACACCCTTCTTAAACATTTCATTTCATGCATAAGTGTGCCACATGGATCATAAAACATTGAATCATTCAACATAATCTTTTATTCCACGATAAAATAATGTGGAATAAATACATGAAACTATTTAAACAATAAGTAAATGTGCATAAAGGTGAATACCCTTGATAGATAAATGGGCATGGTATTCACTACACAATGACTTTGGCTTGGAAAAGTGTGATGCAATTTCGGCATCATAACAGCATGACATAAGAACTCATAAAAATGGTTGATGAGAGATAAATGGGTGTATCGTCATATTTAAATGACATGGAAAGTAATAGGGTCATATAGATACATGTCCCAACAAATGTAATGGAATTTAGATTCACGACACAAAAGAATTTCCTGAATGTAAATGAGAAGAGATAAATTCCTTTCGGAATTTCGGTATAGTAACGAGTGTACATGGGAGGCATTTAATGAGAGATAAAGGGGTATCCCGTCATTAAAACATAAATAGGGCAGTATGGAGGAGGTTTGAAACCATACCCCAACATTTATAATTGAAATTAAAAGGGCATAACAATTTAAAGAATATTGGACAAAAATGAGAAAGGAAGAAAAACCCTTACTTGGAAGTGTACTTACAAAGGCTTGAGAGAGGCTTGAGAGAGGATTCTTGGGAGCTTGGGGCACCGTGAGAGTATTCTAGAGATAGGAGGTAAGATGTTGGACGAACTCAAAAGTATTTTAGTGTGGAGTAAGTGGTGTCTTGGGTGGGTTTATATAGGAAAGGTGAGGGAATTCTTTATTATTTAGGTTTGGACACCTCACATTAAACTAATCCAAACCACAAACCAGCCCATGGTTTTTGCCCATGGTTTTTGGAAAAGGGAATTGGAAAACAATATTTTATAAGTCCAATGTCCTAACTTCTTAAAATAATTGGGTTTCTTATGAGGAGGTGAGTCACACTCCTGAGGAAAACAATTTAAAAAGACAAAATGTTTAATAAGTCCTAAAGAGTCCACTAAAGCTTTGTAAAATAAATCAAACAAACCCAAAATAATATTATTTTAATGGTAAAACATATATTGGATGAAGATAAAGTTTATATTATTTTATTACATCACTATTGGGTCATTATAATCTCATAAAAAACATTATATATTTAAACGGTATTTAATTTTTACCCAAAAATTTGACTGTCTCAGAAAATTATGAAAAATTCACCGTTGGATAATTTCGACATCTTGATTCCAGAAATAATATTAATTTTATCTAAATAATTTTCTAAATATGTTAATTTTAACTTTTAAAATAAAAACCAACATTTATAAAAAATTCATGGGTTTTGACAAAAAATGGATTTCAAACCTTAATAAAAATTACAATTGTATTCGTAAAATTATATGATCATTTATATTTAATAAAAAGTAATTTAATAATAATATTTTATTAAAATATTATTTAATTCAGAAATCCATTAATTCATCAAAATATATTTCTTAGTTGAATATTAATTAAAAATACTATTTGGGCTTTAAAAAAATATTTACAAAGTAAAAATAATAAAATGAATGCACATTCTTTATAAAAAAATAATGTACATTGTCATAGTGTTGGGGCCTTGTTACATAACCCATTATAAAACTCGCATAAGACTGAAGGGTAAGGTGTGCGATGATGACAGACTCTTGGGGTGGCTCGGATAACATCGCTCGGGTGGTAATCTCTATTAACTTCCACTTCTCCCGTAGTCGGTTCCGCTCAAGCTTAACATGTTCAAGCTCGGCTTGGGCTTGGTCAAGAGCGAAGCCCAATGATGACACCTCCTTTTTGAGCTCCGAAAAATGGGCTTCGTATGGGGTAAGTCTACTGAATAAGTTCATCGCTTCCTTTTTCTGAGTAAATTGGATTTGTTAAAGCCCTATATTTATACTAATCATGTGATCACTATTCAACACCTATATTAGCAACGGTCACAATTCATAACGGTATTTTAAAATCCAGAAACATAAAACCAATGAAGTTCACATTATATATAACCATAATAGGACATTTAATTAGATCAGGGGCAATTTTCATTAATGAATGTGCGGGTCGTTACAAATCACTTTTACAATTCTTCATATAATTCTTCACATTCCATTGTCCAAATAAACTTAACCCATTAACAAGTAAGCTTGGTTAATAGGTTAGATAATCAGGAAAATTTTTGAATGAAATGCTGATAAAAACCTGCTAAACCAATAAAACTACATACCTCGGTTTTTTTTGTAGGTGTAGGCCATTCCAGAACTGCTTTTGTCTTCACAGGATCAACTGAGATTCCATCCTTAGAGACAATAAGGCCAATAAAAGAGACTGTTTGAATCCATAATTCACACATGCTAAACTTTCCATATAACTATTTTCTTCAAAGAGTCTCCAGAACAATCCAAAAGTGGTTCTCATGGTCCTCATATATTTTGTAATATATCAATATATAATCAATAGATATCACAAAAAAACATAAAGATATTTCTTGAACACTTTGTTAATTAGATCTACAAAAATAGAGGGTGCATTATTCAGTCCAAATGGAATTACTGTAAACTCATAATTTCTATACCTATTTTAAAATACTATCTATGGAATATCTTCCTTCATCACACATAACTGATGATATCCAGATCGAATGTCAATTTTTGTAAAATATTGAGCTCCGTGAATTTGATCAAATAAATCATCAATGTGAGATAGGGGGTACTTTTTTTTATTGTAATAGCATTAACTTATATATAATCAACGAATAACATCATGGATCCATCTTTCTTCTTGAAAAAATTAATAGGGGCTCCCCTGGAGAAACACTAGGGTGAATAAATCCTTTATCACTCAATTCTTCTAGTTGTTTCTTCAGTTCTACTAATTCCATAGTGTTTATTCTATAAAGAGTCTTTGATATATGTATTATACCAGGAATTAAATCAATAGAGAACTTAACTTCCTACTCTAGAGGATGTACAGGTAAATCCTCTAGAAATACATCAATATATTCTTCCAAAATAGGTACATATTCAATTTAAAGATCCATAAATGATTTTTTCTCTTCCTCCCTGATAATTTCACTTAAAAGAGCTACTGGAGGTGTATCTGGATAAGAACCAAATGATGGTGTTTCTTCTCTAAAGATAAGGTATTCTACATCTTCCTCACAAATCGTGACTTCCATCTCCTTGTAATATATTTTCGCATCATGTTTTGAAATCTAGTCCATAGTGAGGATGATATCAAAGTCAATCATAGGTTTGATGACAATGTTAGTAACTAAATCAAGTTTATGTGTAATAAAGGGGACTAATTGACACATATTTTTTGCAATTATACTTCCCTTACTATTTTTTATTGAAAAATCCTTTATTAAATAAAATGAGAAATGTCTAATTTTCTTGGAAAAATGGGAAGATATAAAAGAATGTGATTATCTAGAATCAAATGAAGAATTGTCTAAGTTTGATGAAATGATTAAATTATCTGTCACCACATCATTAGGAACTTCAACCTCAGTAGTTATGATTTCATAAGCTTGAACTTTATCCTGTGGCCTTTTCTGAGGCATGTTTCCTTAACACCTTGGACAATCATTAACATAGTATCCCATGTCCCTATAATTATAGCATTGAACATTGATATCTTCTTTCTTTCCCTTTCAATCATTATCATGATGGAATTTCTCTCTAACCTAGTAGAAAATTCCTTTTCCTTTTAAGCATGCATCAGGGTGTTTCCTTCCACAAGTATCACATGTTGTAAAATTCCCCTTTCTATTCTTCACTTTATCCGTTCTTTCTTCTGCCACCCTCTTCTTCTCTTGTTTTCCCTTAAAATCATAAGACTTAGAGAATTTTTTCTCTATCTTGATAGCACATGTTAGTACAATGATAAATTTTTTAGAGTCCAATGCCCTTCAGAGGAATGGTTTTAAACCATCAAAGAATCGATCAATCTTTCTCCTTGTATTACGTATGTAGTCTACAACATGTCTTTCTAACCTTGTAAAGTTGGATTCATACTTTGCAGAATTTTTATCCTCTTTTTGTTTCAGACTCAAGAATTGCCTCTCTATATCCGCTCATTGTTTGCAAGGAAAATATTTTTCTAGAAAAATGTCCTTAAATCCCACCATTCCATATTTGTAATTTCTTCCTCCTCCTTTGTGTTTTGAATAAATGACCATCATTGATCTGCATCTCCCAATACATATCATTCAGAACCACATCCAATTGTAGTATCCAGAATTGGATGTATGACTAGGAATATCCACATAATCTCCACCTTACCAAAATTCTAGGATGTTATTCTATGCTTATCATAAAAGTCTATCTTAGGGTTATTTTCCCTAATTTATTTTTTCTAAATCTAGTTTCCAAGGTTTCTACTAAGCTTTATCTGATACCAACTGTAAATACTCCGCCCCCAGTAGCTCAGAGCCAGTGCCTTACATTAATACAATGGCATGGATACAGGACTCGAATCCCAAAGGACCGATCAGTTTAGTAGTTTTGGAATCCAGATTACATATATGAACTGTACATTAAGGGAACAAAATATAAAAATTCCATTGGGAACACCCATAAAGTCTAAGATTATCCATGCAAGTCATTCATAATATACATCTCCGCATCCTAGGGAAAAATAAAACATAAGAAAGGGGTGAGCTTGGATGCTCAGTGAGGGTACGTAATACAACGGAAGCTAATATAAATAATAAGGCATGGTGAATGACTAAAAACACATTCCATTAGAACATAATATTGAGCATAATATGGCAACAATAAAATATAAATAAATAATACCATTCAAATAATCACATGAGAATGAAGTTTAACTATGGATACTCTACTAGTTGAATATTCACATGGATTATCAATTACTAATATCATAATGAGGGAATGCATAAGGCCATACATATAAAATATACCATCAAGACCTTGGCCAAGACATCTGAAAATATATGGTTAAGGCCTTGTCCAAAACCATATCTGAAAATGGGCAAGGCCTCGGCCAAGTCAATATCTGTTTTGTCTCATGAGACCTATCAATGCATCGAGGGGCTATAGCGGGTTCCACCCATCACTTACTAAGTCCAATTAATTCCTCAAATTAATGGGTCTAAACATAAATGATACATACATATGTAATGTAAATAACTTTCCCCAATCTATAAACATAATCACTAATCGTTCTAAGCAGTATGGTGAATGGTATCAATATAGCACATCCACAGTTAAACTGATTATAAACCATTTAATTAAATATTGTAGATGATAATCATAATATCTCAATCTCAATATAGCATAAGATTTAATATAGGTGTTGAAATATATAAAAATACTTTAATAAAATCATCGAGTAATTCTTAGGAGAAATACCCTTTTTTACTTTTTCAAAGAAGAGTTCTTTTGGAAAATTCATTTGTACTTGTCATGACTGTTTGTACAAAACCATAAATGAAAAAAATATAGTTCTTCATGACAAAATTAGTGATTTTAGAAAAATAATGGTGTCTTAAAATAGATTATGGATGGTACTTGAAATGGGTAAGAAATTGAGATGTTAGATTTAATTGGCTTGCGTATCAGGAAGAATTGGGAATGGAACCATTTAAAACATGTAATTCCCATAAATGAAAGATGAAATGATCTAGATACATAAGTTTGGAATGTATAAAAATAATTTAGAATAATTATATAAAAATAATGAATAATTAAATTGGTGTATAGAGGAAGAAAACATAACCCGAATGAAAATGATGGTTCGGAAAGAAAACTCTTATCTTATGTTCAAAAGTGTTTTGCACCTGTACTTAACATCCCAGATAGTAAAATTAAATTCGTTAATTAAAAAATCCAGAACCTTTTATATATGAATTTGATTCATTATAGTTTTATTAAGTTCATTTGTGGCCTTTTTGATGAGTTATAGTGTTTAATTTCATCATTCAGGGGTGTTCATTTTCTTTGTTTTCATGATCAGTTTGTTTTTTATAAGTAATGAAGTTAATGTAAAATGGGTATACTTTTCCAAAATTGGAATTATATATTATTAATAAACATACATAATATTTAATGGTCTTATATATTATTTTTTCCAGATATGAGGATGATTCATCGGATATGACTTTAATAATAAGCGTTTAGATCCTTTTGACGGTTTTTCGATCGTCACGAAATAGTTTTGTCTTATTAATTAATATCATGTATATATACTGGTTCGAGATTACTAAATAACTTGTGATATGTATAATACAATGTGGTTTAACCATAATTATGGCTTTATGAACAGACTTGAATGAGTTAATGGAAAATTAAAATGCATCATCCATGATGTCAGTAAATTGACACATCATGGGCGATGCTTTCATTTATAGAACAAAAGAGAGATCAAAAGGAGTTTGATGACAGGTCTTCCATTAACATGATAGCATTCTAGTATATAAATGATACTGGAGTTATCTTGTCTCTTTGGAATGAGAGATGAGGAAAGGATAAGAAAATAAAAGAAATTGAAAAGAAAATTAAAGAAAAGGAAGAGGATTGTTACCTCTTTAATTCTCCAACTTAAGAACCTCCTTAAGGGGATTGGTTTTGGTCTTTTTTATGAGACCAAGAGCTCCTAGATGTAGGGGAGAGGCTTGGGAAGAGTATTGGATAGAATTTAGACAACGTTCAAAGCTTGGAAGGTGTTAGGAGAAGAGGTGGTGGGGGTGGTATTTATAGTGGAGGAGATAAGTGTTTTTTAATATTTTATTCATTTGTTTATTATTTTGGCTCCATACTATGAATAGTTTGAGCATTATCATCAAATATATTAAAATAATGAAGGAGGGTTTGAGATTATGGGCTTTCATCACCCATACTTCACCTATGACTCAGTAATTCATATATTTAACATTTATTGTAAATTATCGTATTTTACTATTCATTAAAAATTCAAGTATTTTAGAAAAATCCCAAAAATTCACCCTAACCATTTTTCGACATGTAGAATTTAAAAATGAACACCATTTTATGAGAATAATTTCCTAAATATGAGAAAATTAATTTTTAATTAAAATCATCATTCACACGAAAAATATAAGTTTTAAATTTATAAATGATTTTATAACACTCATAAAAATTAACAAAGGCCCCATAAAATTATCCCAAAATCATAAGACAAAAAAATATAAATTTGTGAATACATTTTATGAAAATAAATTTTCTTTTAAATCATTTTATTAATTATAAATTTATAATTAAATTTTTATAACTCACAAAAATACCAACAGTTAATTAATAATTTTTAAAATATTCATTAACTTATACTATGATATAATTATATCATAATATCATTTATAAGATGCCTAAATTTTATTTATACTTTCATGGGTGATGTTACTATTCATTTGGCAGGTTTACTATTCATAAGGGTTATATTACTATTCCTAAGGTCAAGTTACTATTTATCGGTATAGGTTCCATAACTTCTAGAAATATCTCTTATTTCATTCATTCTTCATTTATAAAGTTTGTATTGTGATCTCTAAGTGATTTTATGTGATTTATTCTATATAAAATAATTATAAGAAGGAAAATTTCATTGATATAATTTTGGGTTGTTACATTTTATTCAAAGAAAAAGTATACTTCCCTTTATTCTGGGTATTTTCAAAAAAGGTTTTAAATGGAATGAATATTGCAATATCCATAAATGTTTTTCTTATGGGTGCAATGAATATTTTTATGACTGTAATGATAAAAATGCAAGTTTTCATGTGTTATGATTATGTTATGGTTTTTGGGCATTGTTTATGATAACTGGTGAGCCTGATATAGCTCATAATAACAGATGAGCCCAATATAGCTTTCTAAAGCATTGGGTAAAGGGACGAAGTTGAGCAATTATTGGGATCTCCTAAGGGATTATTAGAATTTACCGAGTATGTTATTCCATTTGCAAGAGTGATTGTAGGGGTGATGTGAAAATGATATCTCAAGTTACCGACATGATTTTTTTATACTTGTTATGGGTTTTTAGGAAAATCTTATGATTTCACAATGTAAGATAATGAGCTTGACTTTAAAGGGAAGTTTATGATACTTCTTAAGAGTGAAATGTACAACATTTTTGAAAAGTTTTCATGAGTTTTTCATTATTATAAAGAAATCTTTATGAATTTTATTTTGTCTTTCAGATTTCTTATGCAATATTTCATGAAAAGCTTTAAGTATATAAATTGGTTACTTAGGTAACAAAATATTTATTTTGAGTTCAAAGTTTATTATGAAAATGATATTTTTTTATAACGAGTAATCATGAACTAATGTGTTTCTTTCTTTTTATATGTCTCTTACTGAGCTTTTTGCATTCATCCCACTTTTTCAAATGTTGTTCAGAGGGTTTTAATGATGGGTAGGGATAAGGATAAGGTCAAGATGAGAATTGTGAAGATATGTTCTGAAAAGAAAACTTCTTATATCTGAAAAGTTTTGTATTATAGGGAAAATGGATAGTGTGTGGAAATATCCACTTTGTGATGTTATATTTATTTATATAAAGGTGATAGCCTAATTTTCTAAAACTCTAAACCTAAAAGATTTTCAGGAATGCATGAAAATGAATTCTTGTCTAAAAATACAATTTATAGATTGTTTATGGTCGAGTCCTTATATTAACAAAATGATAATGACATTCAACAATAATAATAACCTTAAAAAAACACTACTTTTTTTTTAATATAAGTGTTTCTAGAAACAAAACAAATAACACTTACATTTTCGAATTGTTTATAAACATAATAATAGGTTACAAAAATAATAATGATATTCAAAAACAAAACAAACACCAATTAATTTAAATAAGTGTTTTTAGAATAAAAACAAACACTAGTTATTTTTTAAAATTAATTCTAAAATAATAATAATCATAATCATAATGAAAACAAGCAACATTGAGTTCTTATGTGAAAGTGTTTTTTTAGAAACAAAACAAACACCACTTTTTTTTTGAATTTCTTATCAAAATAAGAATAACATTTGGTAATATTAATAACATTCATAAACAAACCAAAAATAATTATTTTTTTATGATCGAGTGCATTTTCAAAAGAAAAATTAAACATTATTTTTTTCATACTTCAAATCAAAATAACAATAACAATTAAAATTATAATGACCTTCACAAACAAAACTAACACCACTTATTTTATTTTTTAAAGTCCAACTGGTTTTTTTCAGGATCAAAAGAAACTCTACTTTTTTAAAATAGTTTATCAAAATAATAATAACGTTATGCTATTGTTATAACATTTATTAACCAAAGAAATATCACTTATTTTAATTTGATAAAAAAACATATATGAAAATCATAATTAAACAAAACATAAAATTAAAAAAAAACATATTAAAATAAACAGAAAATTACAATATTGTTTTGAATGTAGATAAAAAGCAAGAAAACAATAAAACATTATAAAAAAATTCATATTACCATAAAACACATACATTTAATTGCGAAATAAATAAAAAATATTACCAACCATTGGGAGGAGAAATTACAAAACTACAAAGAAAACACACAACGCATGCATGCAGGAAGTCGGGGGGGGGGGGGGGGGACTCCAACTCTAGATCTCTCTAATACCCCCACAAGACCACTACCACTATCACTGAACAGGGCATAAATAAAAAATATAATTAAACAAATACGGAAAATGTGTCAATTTGTTAAAAACATATTCAGCTTAAAACAAAATTCATACTTTGACCAATGCAGATTTAAAATTATCACAAAACAAGTATAATATATCACAGATTTTATACAGAACAACATGAAGCCATATGAACTTTTTGGGCTGGGTGCGGGGTTCAGGGATGGGGTCATCGACGCCACAAGGGGCAGGGAGGGGGCATGGGTCTTGCAATGGGGCGCCAGTGCCAGCGGGTAGGGGGCCTTGCAATTTTGGACACTAAAAATATATCCTTTGCATGTCTCTTTTTTACATATTACTTGAATAAGTTAGACCCATCAGAGCATGATAAAAAATCAATCACCTTCTTCTAAGATTTTGGATGTCCAGACACTAGCATTATGCACAAACTTTGAGACAACTCACCAATAGTCTCCACAGGAGCAAGCTCCATCTTTAAAATGATGAAACCGATGAGTGTCTCGCACCAAAATCTCTCTCCCTTCAAACCTTGAAATAAACTTTACAACACCATGACAATCGGCACAGATTCGGAGATTTTTAATCACTCGAAGAAGAGATCCTGGAGCAGTGTTCAAAAGCCCCAACACTACAGCTATTTTTTCACTATGCCCACACAAGATCACCTCCTTCTCCTGTTCCTCCACATCATGCAACACGGAATCAGAAACCGGAAAGCTTCCTGATTTCTTCATCTCCATGCTCATTTCAAATATCTTCTCATTTACCAGTTTCATTTGAGGGTGCGTGGTATCTCCAGAAAGAATAACATGGACTTCATTTTTAAACTCAATCCAGCTGCAGCCGGGGTTCTTCCTCAACCCTATCCTCCTCATTTTACCCCTAACCCTATCAACTTCATCCCACATGTTCTTCGAAGCATATATATTGGACAGAAGAATGTAGTTCCCAGGGTTATCAGCTTCCAACATGAAGAGTTTCTCAGCAGCAACCTCACCCAGCTCCACATTTTTGTGAACTCTGCAGGAACTCAGCAGAGCTCCCCACACAGAAGGGCTGGGTTCAATGGGCATTTCCTTGATCACAGAATAAGCCTCCTTGAGTTTTCCTGAACGACCAAGAAGAGTCACGAGACAGGCATAATGCTCGGCCCTTGCGGTAATTCCATGCTCATGGGGCATGCAGTTGAAATAATATCGTCCCTTGTCTATTAGCCCACCATGACTACATGCAGATAAAACACAAACGAAACTGATAGAGTCCGGTTGCTGACCGCTTCTTTCCATTGTATGGAATACATTAATGGCTTCCTTGGCCCTTCCATGCATTGCATACCCATTCATCATTGCATTCCAGCTTGCTAAATTTTTTATAGGCATCCCTTCAAAACAAACCCTTGCAGATTCTATTCTTCCACAGTTTGCATACATGTCAATTAATGCGCAGCATACATGAGCATCACCGGACACCCCGCCGCGGATAGAAAAGCAATGTGCAGCCTTCCCGTGCATTAAAGCTGCAATATTACCACACGCGGGCAGCAAACAAGCAACTACAGCCGAGTTTGGCTTCACCCCTACAGCCTGCATCTCTCTGAAGAGATCCAAAGCAAGAATATCTTTCCCATTTTGAGAGCAACAGGCAATTATCGAAACCCATGACATGACATCCGATTCTAACTGGTCACCTCTAAATCGAGCAAATACCCTCAAGGCATCAACAACTAGACCATTTCTTGAGAGGTTTGAAACGAGAGCACAGAAAGTTGATGGGTCAATTTGATCAAATGCATGCGACATCTCATATGTATGGAAACACCTACCATACATGGCTATAAGTGCGGTGACAATGCATTTGTCCGATGCATGACCCTCCTTTATTGCATAGGCATGAATCTGAGTACCAAAAACTAGTTCTCCCAAGTTCCGCACAGCAGACAGAACGCTGGATATGTTGATGCCATCGAATTTGGTACCATATGAATGCATTTTGTGTGAAAACCCAATTGCCTCGTGATGCAGCCCGCTCAGATTGAAACCAGAAACAACACCCGCCCAGGACACCGGACAGGGTTTGAAACCTGAATCCAACATCTCATGAAGTAGCTGTTTCACTCTGGTTATGAATCCATTCCTCGCATAACCAGCCAGCAAGGCATTCCAAATAACCATGCCTGGATGGGGAATTTTATCAAACACCTTCTGTGCATCCCTCAACTGGTTACATTTCATGTACATAAAAAACAGAGATATCTGGACGAATCTATGGGAGGCATGCCCCGACACCGATGCGATTCCGTGGACCTCTCTTCCTTTTTCCAACGCTGAAATCCCAGCACAGGCCTTGACTGCACTGGGGAAGACATGGAAATCGGGCACGTGCCCCAGAGAGAGCATTCTGGAAAAGATACGAAGTACGCCAAGAACAAAATTAGATTTCGAAAAGCTGCAGATGAGTGGGGAGAAGGAGAAGTGATCGGGGTGTGCGATGGAATGAAGAACAAGGGTGGCATCTGTGAAGCAGTGATGGGTGGCGTAGAGGAAGAGGAGCCTGTTAGCAACATATGTCTCGGCGTACTGACCTGTTTTGAGGGTGTGGGCATGAGCCTGCAGGACATGTGGGAGGGAGGATGTGATGGAGCCGAGAGTGGAGAAGACGGCATGGCTCAGAGAGTGGAGCAGAGTGACAGCTTGCCTCGTTGTGCCTTCCATTTTCCCAGTTGGAAAGAGACCCAAAACCTATACCTAAACCCCCAGACTCAAAACTTGAAACGCCATCCTGAGCCTCCCACATGCCTCGAGTTCTTCCATTCCGGGGGCTCCCACAGGTTCGCCGCATCAAGGATCAGCAATGTATCATTATGGTCACGGTTTCAAAATTTTGGATGCAATCCATCTTATAAAAGGTTGGAAACAACCCCCAAATGGCGGCTCACTCACGCTACAACTAAAACCTGTAAATAAACTGTTCGGGGACTCAACCCCGTGACCTGCGCCCAGACCCCTCTCTCACTGTCATCCCACCTGCGTGCCGGGTAGTAATCGATCATATATATATTAGAAGAATATTTAAGATGAGTATTTAAGATGAGTATCAAGAAGGGTTACATTAGAAGTATATTTAGTGCAGTGGACAGACCTACTACAGGAGAGGGGAATATTTGAAGTGAGATTCAAGACCCGTCTTAGCAAGAAAAAGAAACCAATTTATGGTTGTTAATCTTAAAATAAAACATTACTTTATGTTTAAAGTTCATGGAAAAAAAATTGTAAAATTCTTTTTTTATTGAATGATCTGGTAGAGAAATTGGTCCACAAAATCATCATTTCACACCATGCATTTGTGAATCCATTATTTAAAAAAAAAACATAAATGATGCTTTTGTGAAATCCAAAAAACAACACTATAATAAATATTTTGGACTATTTTTTTTTTACAATGCATTTTTCTCCTATCAAGTTACTCTCATTAAAAGGGAATCATGTTGAGTGACTCCTCATTTTGGCCCGTCATGTGCCACTTTAAAAAAAATACAAAAAAAAACAGAGATTTGAGGGTTACAAAACATCTTGGAGGCAGACGATTTTGAGTGGCCACATTGTTTTCATTCCTCATCTTCGGCGCAGTGCAATTAGGGTTTCACCCATTGGTTTTCTGATCTGCAACCGGCGAAATTTTTCCAATCTGATTGACTTTCATCTGTAGTGGTTATTGATTCGATCCTGGTGTTTTTTGTTATGCGCCATTTTATCCGGACAATGAACATATGCCATTCTCAATCAGATTTATTTGGGTTTCTTTATCAGGTTGTGTTCTTCGTTTCAGGCTGCTTTCAGACGACATTTGTTTTCTACTTTTGATCTTCTATTTTATTTGAGTATTACTTTTGAGATCCCGCACATTTTTTGGAGTCTCTACTGTGTACTCGTTGATTATAGTGGATCCTCTTTCTGGACTTGGTCTCGTGATTTTTCCCATTTTGAGTTTTTCATGTTAAAAATTTTCGGTGTCAACATTTTTTTGCACATATGTTTGGTCGTTGCACATCCGCTTTAATTTTGCAGGCTTGTTTAAAGAGAAAGAAATTTATTTCCAATGCGTGTTCGCTTTGGTGTTCGTTTGAGCGTTCGTCGTTTGTCATCTTCCTAACATCTGGCGTCAAAGAGTTTGGTTTTTTGTTCAGATAACTTATGAAACTAATTACAATTAGATGGTTTTGTTGAATTGTATCAACTACCATATGTGACGATTAAAAACGAAGGATCTGCTTTTTATCAAACGAATACATCTTCCAGTGTTTAGTACTCAGAAGTCAGAAAGAAAGTTTGATGAAGAATGAGAGTTTGAGCATGAGAGAGTTTGTAGTTTCATTCGTTAGTAGGTCAAAGATAACGTGATGAACCATATTGTCAACATCTCTCATGCCAAAACTTTGCGAGAGAAGCTTGAGGCTACCTATACTTCCAAGAGAGGGAATAATAAATTGTTTCTCCCTAAACAAGTGATGAATTTGAGGTACAAAGAATGTAACTCTATTTTGACCATTTGAGTGAATATCAGGGATGATTTGATCAATTGTCTAGTATGAGTATTACTTTTGAAGATGAGATTTTAGTGCTTTTGTTGCTTAATACTTTACCCAATTCTTGGGAGAATATGCGTGTCACTATAACCGGTTCTGCTCCTAATGGTGTTGTGACATTCAGTTTGGTTAAGTCTGTTTTCTTGAACGAAGAGGCCATGAAACATACTTAGGAGAAACCTTATTAAGAGCTTTTAGTCACAGAGAACAATGAGAGAAGTCAGGAAAATAATCAGGGACAGAGCAGTTGAGGTAGAGTAAATGCAGGTTCCGGGCACAGCGGAAGCACAAGATGGGCGGTGCCCAACTTTGATTTTTGTCATAATCGATGATCAATACGGAATCAATACGACGATGAACACCAGTATCCACAGAATCGAATCAAGGATTTAGACAAAGAAGAATTGCCCATGGAACCAAGAGAGGGGATCAACACATTTTGTTTATAATTAATTTAATTAAATCAAAGAATTAAATCTAAATTTATTCTTTCTTCATTTATGCGTTCGACCATATATCTGCTATGCGCCTTCGTTGCGTTGTAGAGAACAAGGGTAGATCTCCTCTAGCGGCGATTCACGCGTGTTCCACGTATCTCCAGACATCACTGAAGGAGACTCCAGGTGCTAGCAGGGAAGATCATTGCGCCTGCGATGTCCACATTCGATCGCCTTGAGAGCCGCTTCTAAAGCGTTCTCCTTAATTAGGAGGAGGAGGATCTCTCTCGTTATTGGGAGCGTTCTTGGAGAGGGATGGACTCTCTATGATTGAGAGCTTTTCTCCAATTCATTGTGCACAACCAATAGATGTCGTTTGGCTAGCGCTTGGCTAATAAGAGAATAATATAATCGGGTATTTAATTCACTGGGGTAATAATAAATAATTTGCAAAAGTGCCTTAATTATTTTATTAATCCTAGAGAAACCCCCATGTCAAATAATAATAGTAACATTATTATTTCCTGACATGCGCTTATCTTGCGAGTTATAATTAAATATTATTTAATCAAATAATATTCAATATTATTATTTCTCACTGGACCATTAACTCGGTCTTCCAATCCTCCACCATATTTATTGAATCTTGAATAATGACTATTTATTTATTAAATAAATATCACTGCACTATTCGCCAATAAATGTATAAATATTATATTCACTAAATAACAAATAAATATTTATTAATTATTCCGCCCACAATATATATTCTATCGAATAACTAGTGTCAAAATAAATGCGATCAATCATCCATGAATAATTATTAAACCACATCCGAGAATAATATTTATTCAACTTATTAAATAATAAATAATATATTATTTAACCGAGATATTGAATACACTTAGTGTGTGACCCTCTAGGCCTCTTTCTCGGTGGCATTTGATGGAGCAGCATAAAGTCCAAGGTTTGCATCTAGCAACATGCTAAGGCACTCATAGAGAAAGTAGTTAATGGCGTAACGACATGTCACCTCATGCGAACACTTACCGTGTAATATAATCCCTTTGTCTTGATATCTCCAATCAAGCGGGTTGCATGCAAGTGCCATAAACCAATGTGCTTGATTTCTCATTCTTTGACTTCTCAAAAACTGAACTTTCCTATAGAACACCATGGCTATGAATTTTTTTAGGCTATATCATTTCCATCAAAGGGTCTGAGATATCAACTTCTATTATGGAACAGAAGGGACAAATCCTTTCTCGCATTATTCATTAATGTAGTATTACTCGTGACACACCCAACATATCATACCTCACCACAAATATATGTCATCGCGGTTTTTTCTAATACATCTAAGTGTGCGAGTCATAACACCCATTAATAATAATCTTAAATTATAAGGACCAATACACACATCCACAGATAGGTGTAGGTTTCGGGCACAGCGGAAGCACGTTGGTGGGTTTGACCAACTATAATTTTAACGTTAAACAACGTTCAATCCGAGATCCGTCACGATGTAAAACACTGAATCTTTAGAATAGAACGAGGAACAAAAAACTTAAGAGGGAATCCCAGAACCATAGAGATAGGATCATCATATGTTGGTTATAATTAATTTAATTAATTCACAAGAATTACCTTGGTGGAATTCTTTCTTCGTTGATGTCTCCGGTCACGTTCCTGTGATCCGTCATTGCGTCGTAGAATCCAAGTGTAGGATTCCTCCAGCGGTGATCCACACGTGTGCCATGTATCTCCAAATGTCTCCGAAAGGATCTCTGGGTGCTAGCGCGAAAGAACCTTCGCTTGCGATGTCCACCTTCGATCGCCTTGGTCTCTCGGTCTTGAGAGTGTTCTTGGAGGAAGGAGTTCTTTCGGCCTTGAAAGAATTCTCCAGAATTTTTGTGCACAACAATTCTCTTGTGTAAAAGTGTTGGGGTTGTGAGGATATTTATAATCGGGTTTGTGGTTATAGAGTTATGACATTAAATAAACGTGTTACGCGTTTTATTTATTTTATTAACTCTTATTGAAAACCCCCCATGTCGAATTATTAATTCATTGACATGCACCCACGCTGATTATAATAAATATCATTTAATAAAACAATATTATATCCTCAAAATCCCGACTGGAAAAACTACACGGCGTGTAATCATTAATACACGACGTGTAATCATTAATACACGACGTGTACTCATTTTCCATAAAACTACATGGCGTGTATATTTAATATACATGATGTGTACTTTTATTTTCCACTTTCCTTTATTTCTTCCACCACATTTATTAGTCCTTGAGTAATGACTATTTATTTCTTAAATAAATGTAATTGCATTACTCGCTAATAAATGTATTATTTTGCCCACAATATATTCTCTCGAATAACTAGTGTCGAAATAAATGAAATCAGTCATCCTTAAATAATTATTAAACCACAGTCAGGAATAATATTTATTTAACTTGTTAAATTAATATTTAACTGAGATACATGGACACACTTAGTGTGTGACTCTCTAGGCCCCTTTCTCAGTGACATTAGGTGGACCCTGCCTAAAGTCCAAGGTTAGCGTCTAGCAACACGTCAAGGAACCCATAGAGAAAGAAGTTAACGCTGCAATGACGTGTCACCTCATACGAACTCTTACCGTATAATATAATCCCTTTGTCTCGATATCTTTAATCAAGCGGGTTGCATGCCAGTGCCATCAACCCATGTGCTCGATTATTCTTTCTTTGACTTTCCAGAATCAAACTCGCCCATACCTTACCATGACCATGGATTTATTTAGGCTATATCAATTCCATCAAAGGGCCTGAGATATCTACTTCTGTTATGGAACAGAAGGGACAAATCCTTTCTCGCATTATCTATTAATGCAGTATTACTCGTGACGCACCCAATATATCCTACATCGCTGGGAACAGTGTGTCGTCATATTTTTCGTCAATACATCTAAGTGCACGAGTTGTAATACCCATTAATAATAATCTTAAAGTCTAAGGACCAATATAAACATCCGCAGATAAGAACATCCAATGACACTATGAAATGTGGATTTCCTACTGGCGGGTCTCGTTCTCATAATATCCTCCTAGATATTACCAAGGGAGCACACCATGAGATGGTGCCTCAAAGTTTTATGAGTCCTCACCCCTAATGGCCTGTATTATTTGTGTCCCACAAATAATATCATCTGGCCATAGAACATATATTCAAGAATAGTGTTATGGCACTTCCGGGTTCTCATCATAGCAGGGATTCGCTATGACCCTTTAATGCAACAACTATCCTTAGGACATTATCACATGCATTGTCACGTAGAAGAACAATCAAGATGTGATAAGGCTTTTATTAATGTATAAAGTACTAAGTAGTTGGTTCTAGGCCACCAACTCCAATAGACTCCCATTTAGACTAGAGCCAACTGCTAACAACCTTTATCCCGCCAGCTCTCACATGATATTCATGCTTCTGCTGAGATAGGTCTTTAGTCACGGGGTCCGCCACGTTCTCTTCCGTGGACACTCTGCTCACTGCAACTTCACCCCTTTGATAGAAATCCCTCAAGAGGTGATACTTCCGGAGTATGTGCTTTGTCAATTGATGTGACCTTGGTTCTTTTTCAAGAGCCACCACTGCAGTATTATCACAATACAATGTAATGGGATCTTTACTGCTAGGCACCACATCGAGCTCCTGGAAAAAGTTCCGAATCCAGACGGCTTCCTTGGATGCATCAGAAGCCGCTATATATTCAGACTCCACTGTAGAATCGGCGACAAATGGATGCTTTGAACTCTTCCAACTCATATCTCCTCCATTGAGACAGAAAACATATCCAGATTGCGACTTCAGATCATTCAGATCTGTCTGAAAACCAGCATCAACATACCCTCTGATGACAAGCTCCTCGTCTCCTCCATACACCAGGAACATATCCTTAGTTCTTTTCAGATACTTAAGGATAGTCTTAACAGTAGCCCAATGATGTTCTCCTGAATCTGCTTGATATCTACCTACCATGCTCAGTGCATAGGCAATATCAAACCTGGTACATAACATGGCATACATGATGGATCCTATAGCCGAAGTGTATGAGATCTTACTCATTCTATCTTTCTCTTATTGTGTTTGAGGACACATTTTCTTAGAAAGATGTAGGCCATGTGACACTGGAACTAATCCCCTCTTGGATTGTTCCATACTAAATCTCTTTAGTATCTGGTCAATGTATGCACCCCGACTTAGTCCAAGCAGCCTCTTGGATCTATCACGAATGATCTTTATCCCTAGAATGTAGGCTGCTTCACCCAAGTCCTTCACAGAGAAACACTTGTTTAACCAGTCCTTAACTGACTGTAAGACTGGTACATCGTTTCCAATAAGCAATATGTCATCAACATATACTACTAGGATAACGATCACATTCCCATTAAACCGCTTATAAACACATGGCTCACATTCGTTCTTAATGAACCCAAATTTCTTTATGGATTCATCAAATCGAATGTTCCATGACCTGGATGCTTTCTTTAATCCATAAATGGATTTATGCAACTTGCAAACCCGTTTGGATTCACCTGGTGTCACAAAACCTTCTAGTTGTGTCATATAGACATCTTCCTGAAGGTTCCCGTTAAGGAATGCTGTTTTGACATCCATCTGCCAAACGTCGTAGTCATGGTAAGTTGCTATGGAAATTATAATTCTTATGGATTTAAACATGGAAACTGACAAGAAGGTTTCATCATAGTCAATTCCTTGACACTGTCTGAATCCTTTATCCACTATCCTTGCTTTATAGGTGCTAACTTGACCTTCCATGTCCAGTTTTCTCTTGAATACCCATTTGCATCCAACAGGATTTACATCAACTGGCTCATCGACCAGAACCCAGACTTGGCTATGATAAATGGAATCCATCTCAGAATTCATATCTTCTAGCCATCTTGCATCTTTTGATCTTTCTACTTATTCCTTATAGGAGAGAGGTTCATCATTGTCCAACAATAATGATTCACCATCCTCGGTGACTAGGAAACCAAATCTCTCTGGTTCCCTTACCTCTCTTGAGCTCCTACGCAGTACTTGTGTTTCTGGAACCTCTTTCACAGGGACCTGTGGAACTTGTTTCTATACCAACTCCTGTGTATCTTGAGCATCAACTTTGTTGAAGTCAATCTTGCTCCCACTATCCTTCTTGAGGATGTTCCCCCTCTCAAGAAATATGTCTTGTCTGGAGACAGTAACTTTCTTGTCTGAAGGGTTATATAGGTAATATCCTTTTGTTTCCTTGGGATATCCTATAAAGATACACCTCGTGCCCCAGGGTGCTAGTTTGTTGCCTGAGGAGGCCTTAACAAACGCCCCGCATCCCCATACACGTGTGTGTGACAAAATGGGTTTCTTTCCATTCCATATCTCAGAGGGAATTCCATTTTCCACCTTAGTTGGTACTCGATTTAATGTGTATGCTGTAGTTTGTAATGAATATCCCCAAAAGGATAATGGAAGATCTGCATGACTCATCATCGACCTCACTATGTCCAACAAGGTGCGGTTCCTCCTTTCACTAACACCGTTCCACTATGGTGTATAAGGAGGAGTGAGCTGAGATAGAATCCCAGACTCCAGTAGAAGATCGATGAACTCTTGGTTCAGATATTCTCCACTTCGATCCGACTTAAGTTTCTTTATCTTCTTACCAAGCTGATTCTCTACTTCATTCCTGAATTTCTTAAATTTCTCTAAGGCCTCTGACTTATACCTCATTAATTATACATATCCATATCTACTCAAATCATCATTAAAAGTAATGAAGTAAGAATATCCACCTCTAGCTTCTACTGGAATGGTCCACACACATCCGTGTGTGCCAATCCTAGAAGCTCTGTGGCCCTTTTACCCTATCTACCAAAAGGCGGCTTGGTCATTTTTCCTTGTAAATAAGCGTGACATCTATCAAGTGGTTTTAGCTCAGTAGAGTCTAAATAGCCATCTTGACAGAGCTTTGTCAAGCGCTTCTCATTCACATGACCGAGACGGTGATGCCACAACTGGATGATGTATGAGTCATGTGAGTTTGTTTTTTATCGATTGCCAACACTTGGTTTTCGTAATTTAATACATACAAACCATTATTTAAATGTGTCATACCATAACATACGTTGTTCTTATAAAAGAGACAACCCTTATTTCCAAATTTGAAAACATATCCATCCATATCCAAACAAGATACATAAATTATGTTCTTGGTAACACTAGTCACATAATAACAGTTATGTAAAACCAGAATCATCCCAGTCGGCAGTGAGAGGTGGTAATCGCCAATAGCCAATGCAGCCATCCTTGCGCCATTGGCAGATCGAAGATCCACCTCTCCTATGGAAATCTTTCTAAATATACTTGGTTCCTGCATTTGAATACATATGTGATCCCCACAAGCTGTATCAAATACCCAATGTGTAGAAATAGAAAGATTACACTTGATAACAGACACACCTTTAGCATCCTCACGCTTCTGGGTGCAGTTTCTCTTCTAGTGGCCTTGCTTGCCACATAAAAAACACACCTCCTCCCATTCCTTGCCCTACCTCTAGATCTTCCCCTTCTTGGAAGGATGGTGCTCGGGGGATTCAGACCGTTTATAAGTCTTTGTCCCCTTTGCCTTGTCCTTCCTTTTCTTGTTCACCATAAGGACTGCAGGTTTGTCACGCCCCATGTCCTTGTCTACCTGAAGAATCAAGGTCAGAAGCTCCGATAGACTCTTCTCATTGCCTCTCATGTTATAATTGACAATGAAGCTAGAGAAGGTCTTGGGCAGTGATGATAGGATGAGATCTGTACGCAACTCATCCGAGAATTTAATCCCTAAGATGTCCAGGCGTTCAATGTAGCCAATAAGCTTGAATACATGAGGCCCAGTTGGCGTAGAATCTCCAAGATTAGTTGTAAACAAATAATTGGAGATCTCATACCTCTCATGTCTCTCCTTCTCTTGGTAGAGATCCTTAAGGTGAGACATCATGCTATACGTGTCTATGTTTTCATGTTGCTTTAAGAGCTCATTGGACATGTCTGATAGCATGAAACACTGGAAATCTGTGGCATCATCCATGTGTTTCATATAGAGAGATAATTCCTCATCACTGGCCTCTTTCCCAGGCACAAATGGAATAGGTTCTTCCAGCACATACAATTTCCTTTCGTGGCGAAGGATGACGCGTAAACGCCTTTGCCACTCTTGGAAATTGGTGACAGTGATAAGGTTTTCCTTCTCGAGTATGGTTCACAATGATATGTTTGAAGTCATTTTCTTTTTGTTTCTACAAATTAAGATGAGCAAAGGTTTAGTAATTTATTACAAAACTGAGACAAATAAATAAATTAATACTTACTAGTCTCCCACTATTTTATCGAAATCCAATAACCCTCACCATTGACTTTGGAATATTCTGTTGAATAAATATTCTAGTGGCAAGGATCCATATTTCCCTTCACATTACCCCAACTAGGGTTGGTCAAACAACTTGAAGGGTTTTAGGTAGGTATTCCAAATTCCAACTGCATTAACTCGCAGTTCCTTGATCTGCTGAGTGGACTCCCCAATCCTGAAATCCTTTTATTTTGGATTTCCTCAACCTTTGCCTCTTGGTCACACTAAGTCCTACTGTGGCAGTCAACCCTTGATGCGAACCAAGTCAATTCAACCCAAAACCTTGAATTAGAATTTCCCGATAATTGAAATCACCCCAACTAGGGTTGGTCAATCACTTTGAACTATGGTTTGATTCTAACCAAGATTATGGAAGGATATACCGACTTAATATTTCTTTTTATGGATTTTATCCTTATACATAAATTTCCATTTTATTATCTTTTATTACATGCTTTTTAATATTAAGTGAGATATACTTAAGTGATTAACCATGTCTAAGATAATATTTACGCATAAGCCAGTTTTTATTTTAGTTCCATCTTGCATGCTTGTTTAATTCATTAATTGTGTGATCGTGACAACACACCCAAAATAAATAAACCATGCAACTGATAGAAATAAAATAAATGGCATGATCATGAGCTTTTTTTATTGTTCAGTTTATCTAGTGGTTGATAAACTAACCCAAGACCTAGGGGAGAAATACCTTGAACCTTTCGGGTTCATGTTTATAGCTTTCCACCTGTCCAACTTTGTATCTCCTTGGATTGGTTTCACCTTGGATCCTGACTTGAGACGCCTCCACTAGCTTGGGATCTCCATCTATTACATATGTATTTATCTCACACGCAGGTGAAGGGTAAAAAGGGGTTTTTACATAAAAGAATCCTTGGGCGCGCATGCCATACATATTAATGAGGAGATGGCTCGCATGCCAAAAAATTTAATTTAAATAAATAAATTAAAAGAAACCATTCACATACAAAGGTCTCGGTCTAGCTCATGATCATCCATACATGAAACGATATTTATGCATAAATAAAACTAGCATTCAATTCTTTAATCGTTCTTGTTTAAGATAAATCACACTCGAATCAATTAATTTTCTTTAATTAATCAATCCTTTTATCTTAAACCCTTTTATGAACTTCCTTGAGATTCTCATACATCATAATTTTAAACAAATAAATTCATTTAAAATTATCCTTGTACGTAACTTGTACCTTGGAGGCAACCCGGTGAATTCCCATTAATTACGCAGATGTTAAATTAAACACATATATATAAAACACCTATCACGTGTTGTGCCTCATCTTTAAGCCTGCACCATGGTACACATCTCAAGGGTTTGCATAATATAATAATAAATTTTAATAAATCTGCATAATTTGGGTGAGTACATGACGTGTAGTTCCAACTACATGGCGTGTACCTTTCTTCACTGTCCATCCGAAGTACATGCCCGAGTATAGGGTGTGTTAATGTACTTCGGAAATTTTCAGAGTACACGGCGTGTACAGTGGGACACACGCTGTGTAGTTTCTGCGTTACACGGTTTCTAGCCGAGAAAGCCGTGTATGGGGTACATGGTCCAACCCTAACCCAAAGGGACTACACGCCGTGTTCTGTTGGACCACACGACGTGTAATTTAGAAACCATGTGCCACCTATTCCTGGTCAACACACGGTGTCATAAATGACTTAGATATGATCAATACATGGCCTGATTTGGTAGACCAGTCCGATGCATGAACCTAGACTACACGGCGTGTACTTTCGAATACACACTGTGTATTCTGGTGTTGTATGGCCAAAAACGTTTGGCTCCTCCAGATGAGTTCCTCTATTTTATTTTAATCAAAATAAAAAGAAAAATTCATTTCTATGAGGTGAATGAGAAACAAGGGAGGAGGAATAGATCTCGAGATTCATATTTATAGAATGATTAAACTTGAATTGAAACAACTAACACTACTGAAAAAATGGCCTATACCCACGGTTCAAAACCGTGGGTATAGCCCCCGAAACTATGGGTATATCCTATACCCACGGTTTTGGGAACCGTGGGATGGAACGACGTCGGTATAGGTCCCTAGCCTATACCCACGATTTTGGAAAACCGTGGGTATAGGTGTCCTGCCACCGTGTCACCGAAACATAGCCATTTTCCACAGTGTCAACAGCTTTTACCCACAGTTTCAAAACCGTGGGTATAGGTATTAAAATAATGCAGCCACCGAGTTTCGATCTCGCAACCTCTTCGCTACAAACACTGCATCTAACCACTACCCTAACATCACCTATATGTATATATATATATTTAGTTAAATATAGTTATAAAAACCGTGGGTATAGAGGGAAGAACCATGGGTATAGGGTTCCCGCCAAAAAAATTTTCCTTCCCGCGGAAAAAAAAATTTCCCGCGTACACAAAAGTGACCTATACCTACGGTTTTTTATAACCGTGGGTATAGGTCACTTTTCAGGACCTGTCCCCATGGTTTTGGAAAACCATGGGGATAGACCCCCCTATACCCACGGTTTTGGAAAACTGTGGGTATAGGTCATGAAAAGTCACCTATACCCACGGTTTTCCAAAACCGTGGGTATAGGGGGGGTCTATCCCCACAGTTTTGGGGAAAACCGTGGGGATAGGTCCATTTTCTAGTAGTGTAAATTATTAAATGCATAAAACATCAATGAAAAACTAAATAATTATAATCAAAGATATAACCTCCCTCTGATACCACTTGTAGGTTCCGGGTACAGCGGAAGCGCGTTGGTGGGTTTGCCCAACTACAATTTTAACATTAAACAACGTTCAATCCGAGATCTGTCATGATGTAAAATGCCGAATCTTCATGATAGAGCGAGTGACGAAAAAATTAAGAGGGAATCCCGGAACCATAGAGATAGGATCATCATATGTTGGTTATAATTAATTTAATTAATTCACAAGAATTACCTTGGTGGAATTCTTTCTTCGTTGATGTCTCCGGTCATGATCCTGTGATCCATCGTTGCATCGTAGAATCCAAGTGTAGGATTCCTCTAGCGGTGATCCACATGTGTGCCACGTATCTTCGGACATCACCGAAGGGATCTACGGGTGCTAGCGTGGAAGAACCTTCACTTACGATGTCCGCCTTCGATCGCCTTGGTCTCTCGGTCTTGAGAGCATTCTTGGAGGAAGGACTTCTTTCAACCTTGAAAGAATTCTCCAGAATTGTTGTGCACAATTATTCTCTTGTGTAAAAGTGTTGGGGTTGTGAGGATATTTATAATCGGGTTTGAGGTTATAGAGTTATGATATTAAATAAATGCGTTACGCGTTTTATTTATTTCATTAACTCTTATTGAAAACCCCCATGTCGAATTATTAATTCCCTGACATGCTCCCACGCTGATTATAATAAATATCATTTAATAAAACAATATTATAGCCTCAAAATCCCTACTGGAAAAACTACACAACGTGTATATTTAATATACATGACGTGTAATTTTATTTTCCACTTTCCTTTATTTCCTCCACCAAATTTATTATTCCTTGAGTAATGGCTATTTATTTCTTAAATAAATGTAACTACATTACTCACTAATATATGTATTATTTTGCCCAAAATATATTATCTTAAATAACTAGTGTCGAAATAAATGCAATCAGGCATCCTTAAATAATTATTAAACCACATTCGGGAATAATATTTATTTAACTTGTTAAATTAATATTTAACTGAGATACATGGACACACTTAGCGTGTGACCCTCTAGGCCCCTTTCTTAGTGGCATTAGGCGGAGCCTGCCTAAAGTCCAAGGTTAGCGTCTAGAAACATGCCAAGGCACCCATATAGAAAGAAGTTAACGCCACAATGACGTGTCACCTCATACGAACACTTACCGTGTAATATAATCCCTTTGTCTTAATATCTCTAATCAAGCGGGTTGCATGCCAGTGCCATCAACCCATGTGCTTGATTATTCTTTCTTTGACTTTCCAGAATCGAACTCGCCCATACCTTACCATGGCCATGTATTTATTTAGTCTATATTAATTCTATCAAAGGGCCTGAGATATCTACTTCCGTTATGGAACATAAGGGACAAATACTTTATCGCATTATCTATTAATGCAGTATTACTCGTGACGCACCCAACGTATCCTACCTCGCTGCGAACAACGTGTCATCATAGTTTTTGTCAATACATCTAAGTGCGTGAGTTTTAATACCCATTAATAATAATCTTAAGGTCTAAGGACCAATACACACATCCTCATATAGGAACATCCAATGACACTATGAAATGTGGATTTCCTACTGGCGGGTCTCGTTCTCATAATATCCTCCTGGATATTACCAAGGGCACACACCATGAGATGGTGCCTAAAATTTTTATGAGTCCTCAACCCTAATGGTCTGTATTATTTGTGTCCCTAAAATAATATCATCCGGCCATAGAACATATATTCAAGAACAATGTTATGACATTTCTGGGTTCTCATCATAGTAGGGATCCTCTATGACCCTTTAATGCAACAACTATCCTTAGGACATTATCAAATGAATTGTCACGCAGAAGAATAATCAAGATGTGATAAGGATTTTATTAATGAATAAAGTACAAAGTAGTTGGTTCTAGGACACTAAATCCAACAATAGGAACATCCAATGACACTTATGAATGATGATTTCCTACTGACATGTATCGTTCTCATAATATCCTTATGGACATTACTAAGGGTGTACACCATGAGAAGGTGCCTCAAAGTCCCATGAGTCTCCACCCCTGATAGCCTGCATCATTTGTGTCCCTTCAAATGATATCATCTGAATATAGAACATATGTTCAAGAATAATGTCATGACACTTCCAGGTTCTCATCATAGTAGGGATCCACTATGACCTTTTAGTACGATAGCTACTCTTAGGACATTATCACATACAATGTAATGTAGAAGAAAAATCATGATGTGATAAGGAGTTTATTAATATCCATCCAATGAATATATGTTTATCAGAAATTACAATAGAAGTTGGTTCTAGGGCACCAACTCCAACAAACTCCCACTTGCACTAGAGTCAACTGCTAATGACCATCGGTCTGCTAGCTCTCACATGATACTCATACTTCTGCTGAGATAGGGCTTTAGTCAATGGGTTCACCACATTCTCTTCCATGGATACTCTTCTTATTGAAACTTCACCCCTTTGATAAAAATCCTTCAATAGGTGATACTTCTAGAGTATGTGCTTTTTCCGTTGATGTGACCTTGACTCTTTTGTAAGAGCCACCGCTGTAGTATTATCATAATACAATGTGATAGAGTCTTTACTGCTAGGTACCACATCAAGATCCTATAAAAATTTCTAAATCCAGACAGCTTCCTTGGCTACATCAGAAGCTGCTATATACTCAGAATTTGCTGTAGAATTAGGGACAACTGGCTTCTTTGAACTCTTCCAACTCAAAACTCTTCCATTGAGACAGAAAACATATCTTGATTGTGACTTCAGATCATTATAATTTGTCTGAAAACCAACATCAACATACCCAATGATGACAAAATCCTTATCTCCTCCATACACTAGGAAAATATCCTTAGTTCTTCTCAGATACTTAAGGATAGTCTTAACAATAGTCCAATGCTGTTCTCATTAATCTGCTTGATATCTACCTACCATGCTCAGTGCATAGGAAACATCAAGTATAGTACATAACATGCCATACAAGATAGATCCTATCAATGAAGCGTATGAGATCTTACTCATTATATCTTTATCTTTTTGTGTATGGGGACACATTTTCTTAGAAAGATGTAATCTATATGACACTAGAACCAATCCACTCTTGGATTGTCCCATACTAAATCTCTTTAGTATCTAGTCAATATATGTACTTTGGCTTATTCCAAGTAGCCTCTTAGATATATCATGAATGATCTTGATCCCTATAACGTAGGTTTCTTTGCCTAAGTCTTTCATGGAGAAACACTTGTTCAACTAGTCCTTAACATATTGTAAGACTGATATGTCATTTCCAATAAGTAATATGTCATCAACATATACTACTAGGATAACAAATGCATTCCCATTAAATCTTTTGTAAACACATGGCTCACATTCATTTTTAATGAAACCAAAATCTTTTATGGATTCATAAAATCGAATGTTCCATGAACTATATGCTTTCTTCAATCCATAAATGGATATCTGCAACTTAAAAATCCTTTTGGAATCAACTTATGTAAAAAACCCTTTTGGTTGTGTCATATATACATCTTCATGAAGGTTCTCATTAAGGAATGCAATTTTGACATCCATATACCAAATCTCATAGTCATGGCAAGCTTCTATAGAAAATATGATTCTGATGGATTTAAACATGGAAACTGATGAAAAGGTTTCATCATACTCAATTCATTGATGCTGTTTAAACCCTTTAACCACTAGAATTTCTTTATAGGTACTTAATTTACCTTCCATGTCCATTTTATTCTTGAATAACCATTTACATCCAATATTATTTACATTAACTGGCGCATCGACCAAAACCCAAAATTAATTATGATACATGGAATACATCTTAAAATTCATAGCTTCTAGCCATCCTGCAGCTTCTGATCTCTCTACTTCCTCCTTGTGGGAGAGAGGTTCATCATTTTCCAACAATAACGAGTCACCATCCTCAGAGACAAGAAAACCATATCTCTCTGGTTCCCTTACATCTCTTACACTCCAATGTAGTACTTGTGTTTCAGGAGCTACTTCTTCCATGAGGACCTATGGAAATTATTCCTATACAATATCCTGTATATATTGAGCATCAACTTCATCGAAGTCAATACTGTTTCCACTATCCTTTTTGAGGATGTGAACCCTCTCAAGAAATACAGCTTGTCTAGCAATAATTACTTTCTTATTCAAGGGATTGTATAGGTAATATCCCTTTGTTTCCTTAGGATACCCTCTAAAGATACACATCATTCTCTGGGATGAAATTTTGTTTCCTGATAAAGCCTTAACAAATGCCTCACATCCCCATACACATGTGTGTGACAAAACAGGTTTCTTTCCACTCCATAGCTCAAAGGGAATTCTATTTTCTACCTTATTTGGTACTAAGTTTAATGTGTATGCCACAGTTTGTGATGTATATACCCAAAATTATAATTGAAGATCTGCATGACTCATCATCGACCTTACCATGTCTAAAAAGGCACAATTCCTCCTTTCACTAACACCATTCCACTTAGTATATAAGGTGGAGTGAGTTGCAATAGAATCCCAAACTCCCGTAAAAAGTTGATGAACTCTTGGTTAAGATATTTTCCACCTTGATCCAATAGAAGCTTCTTTATCTTCCTACCAAGTTGATTCTATACTTCATTCTTGAATTCCTTGAATTTCTCAAAGGACTAGGACTTATACCTCATCATGTAAATATAGCCATATCTACTTGATTCATCAGTAAAAGTTATGAAGTAAGAATATCCACCTCTATCTTCTACTGGAAATGGTCCACACACATAAGTTTGTACCAATCCTAGAAGCTCTGTGGGACTTTCACCCTATACAAAAAATGGTGGTTTGGTTATTTTCCCTTATAAACAAGTGTGACATCTATTAAGTGGTTTTAGCTAAGAAGAGTCTAAATAACTATCTTGACATAGATTTTTCAGGCACTTCTCGTTTACATGACCTAGACAATGATGCCACAACTGAGTGTTGTATGAGTCTTGTGAAATTGATTCATTATCAATTGATAACACTTGGATTTTATAATTTAATACATATAGACAACTATTTAGATGCACCATACCATAACATATGTTGTCCTTATAAAAGAAACAACTTTTATTTTTTAACTTGAAAATAAACCCATTTGTATGCAAACTTGATACACAAATTATTTTTTTGGTAATGCTAGGTACATAATAACAACCATGTAAAACCAAAATCATTCCCATAGGAAATGTAAGGTGGTAGTCACTAATGGAAAGAGCATCCAGCCTCGCACCATCAACAGCTTACAAATGCACCTCTATTCTGGAAATTTTTCGGAATCTACTTGGTTCCTACATTTGAATACCGATGTGAGAACCACAAGCTATATCTAATACCCAATGTGTATAAATAGAAATATTTCATTCGATAATGAGTGTACCTTTGTATTCCCCTTGCCTCTGGGTTTAGTTCCTCTTCTAGAGGCCTGACTTTTTACATGCAAAGTATACTATCTCCTTTTCCTTTCCCTACCCCTGGATCTTCTTCTTCTTGGTCGGACGGTGCTCGGGGGCTTTAGACTATTTATAAATATTAGGCCCCTTATCCTTATCCTTTCTATTACTATTCACCATAAGTGATGTGGGTTTGTCATGCTCCATGTCCTTATCCACTTGGAGAATCAGGGTCATGATTTCCAATAGTCCCTTCTCATTATTTCTCATATTATAATTCACAATAAAACTAGATAGGGCCTTTGGTGGTGATGATATTATAAGATCTATATGCAACTCATTTGGGAATTTAATTCCTAAGATGTATGGACACTCACTATAGCCAATAATCTTGACTACATGAGGCTTAGCTTGCATAGACTCTCCAAGATTAATGGTGAACAAAGTGTTGGAGATCTCATACCTCTATTGTCTTGCCTTCTATTGATAGAGATCTTGAAGGTGAGAAATCATGCTATATGCATCCATTTCCTCATGTTGCTTCAAGAGCTCATTGGTCATGGATGATAGCATGAGGCACTGAACATTAGTAGCATCATTCAGATGTTTCTCATACAGAGAGAGCTCCTCACCACTCACCTCATTTCCAGGTGCAACTGGTAAAGGTTCTTCTATCACATATAGTTTCCTTTCATAGAGAAGGATGACCCAAAGGCCCCTTTGCCACTCATAGAAATTAGTGTTTATGAGAAGTTTTTCCTTATCAAGTATGGATCACTATGTTTGATGTTATTTTTAATGTCTTTCCTACAAATAAGATGAAAATATTTTTAGTACTTTATCTGCTAAAATTAATATAAATAAATAAATAAATATTCATTAGTCTCCTACTATTTTATCGAAACCCAATATCCCTCATCATTGGCTTCAGAATATCTTATTTCTTGTACATTCAATCGACAATGATTCATATTGCCCTTTATATTACCCCAACTCTGTCTGGTCAAGAAATTTGAAAGGTTTTAGGTAGGAATTACAAATTCCAACTGCATTAACTCATAGTTCCTTGATCCGTTGAGTGGACTCCCCAATCCTAAAATCCTTAATTTTTGGATTTCCTTAACCTTTGCCTCTCAGTTACACTAAGTCCTGCATTGGCAGTCAACCCTTGATGTAAACTAAGTCAGGTCAACCCAAAACCTCAAATTAGAATTCCCCAATAATTGAAATCACCCCAACTTTGGATGGTCAAGAACTTTGAACTATGGTTTGATTCTAACTGAAGTAATGGAAGGCTATACCGACTTAATATTTTAGTGAGTGATTTTATCATTTATGCGTAAATTTCTATTTATCATCTTTTCACACGAGTTTTAATATTAATTGGGATAATATTAAGTGATTAACCATGTATTAGATAATATTTACACATAATCCAGTTTATTTGAGTTCCATTTTCATTCTTGTTAATTCATTAATTATGTGATCGTGAAAAAACATCCATAATGAATAACTATACAACTAACAAAAATAAAATAAAGGGTATGATCATGAGCTTGTTCTAATGGTTAGTTTATCTAGAGGTTGATAAACTAACCATTGAACTAGGGGAGAAACACCTTAAACCAATTATGTTCATGTTTAAAGCTTTCCACCTATCCACCTTTGTATCCCTTGGATTGGTTTCAGCTCATCTCCTAACTTGAACTGCCTCCACTAGATTGGGAGATCCATCCATTACATATAAATTTACCCACACACAGGTGAGGGGTAAAAGAGGTTTTACATAAAAGAAACCATGAGCACATAGAAACTACATATTATTGAGGAGAGAAGGCACGTAGGCCAAAAATTTAATTTAATAATCAATCAAAAGGGAAACCAATCACATACTAATGTATGGTCTAGTTAATCACCATATATATGCATGAAATGAATTACACATTTAATAAAACTATCATTCAATTATTTAATCGTTATTATTTAAGATAAATCATGCTCTAATTAATTAATTATTATCTTTAATTAATCAATCCTTTTATTGTAAACCATTACTAAATTTACTTGAGATTATCATCCATTATAATTTTAAACAAATTAATAAATTAATTTAAAATCAACCATGTACATAACTTGTACCTTGGAGGTAACTCAGTGAATACCCATCCAAAACTACCCAACATATATTATACTTGTATATACTTTATTTTTTGTGAAATTTATCATGCACATAGAATTATAATTGTAATACAACTCATACATGATGTGAAGGTATTTGAACATTACATATATGTTAATTACACACACACACACACATATATTAAACTTCTATCACATGTTGTATCTCAGCTTTATGCCCACACAAAGGTATATGTATCAAGGGTTACATAATAATATAATATTTTTTTAAATTTTTGTAATATGGAAACAGTACACTGCGTGTAGATTTGACAACACAGTATGTACCCTCTTCACTATGTATCTGAAGTACATGCCTAGGGAATCGGTTTGTGAGGTGTACTTCAGAAATCTTGGAGTATATGACATATCTAGTGGACCACATACCGTGTTGAATCCATGTTACACAATCACCGGTCCACTAAGTTGTGTATGGGATACACGACCCGAAACTGACCCGAAAGGGACTACACGCTGTATCCAGTGGGCCACACAACATGTAGTCTAGCTAACTATGCACCCGTCTTTCCTAGTCAACATGCGATGTAATAATTAATTACACTACATGTCATTAATTCACACAGATTTAGTAATTTCTGAATTACTCTTGATGCGTTGAACACAACTACACAGTGTATGAGACAGATTATATGTCATTTATGGTAGATTACACTACATGTAACTTCGAATACATGGTGTGTACTTTCGTGTTACCTCGAAAGAATCATCGACGAATCCTGTGAGATTCTGGATTTAGTTTTGATCATAAAATTATTCATTTCTATTAGATCAGCGAGAAACGATAAAGGAGGAACAGATCTCAAAATTCAGATTACAAGAATGATTAAAATTGAATTGAAAAACTAAATTATTAAAGCCTAAAACATCAACGAATTATTTAAAAAATTATAAATGAAAATATTCCCACTTTAATACCACTTGTAGGTTCCAGGTGCAGCAGAAGCGCGAGATGGGTGGTGCCCAACTTTGATTTTTTTCCATAATAGATAATAAATCTAGGATTAATATGAAGATGAATTATAGTATCCATGGAATTAAATCAAGGATTTAGAAAAAGAAGAATTACCCTCAGAACCAAGAGAGAGGATCAACATATTTTGTTTATAATTAATTTAATTAAATCAAAGAATTACCTCCAAGGTGATTCTTTCTTCATTGATGCGTTTGACCACATATCTACAGTGCACCTTCATTTTTTTGTAGAGAAAAAGGGTAGATATCCTCTAGCAGTGATCCACATGTGTTCCACGTATCTCTGAACATTGCTGAAGGAGTCTCTGAGTGCTAGCACAGAGGATCCTTATGCTTGCGATGTCCGCCTTTGATCACCTTGAGAACGACTTCCAAAGTGTTCTCCTTGATCTGGTGGAGGATGATCTCTCTCATTCTTGAAAGCCTTCTTGGAGAGGGATGAACTCTATAGGCTTGAGAGTTTTTCTATATTTCATTGTGCACAACCAATAGACGTCACTTGGATAGCACTTGGCTACTAAGAGAATAATATAACCGGGTATTTAATTCACTAGGGTAATAATAAATAATTTGCATAAGTGCCTTAACTATTTTATTAACCCTAGAGAAACCCCCATGTCAAATAATAATAGTAACATTATTATTTCTGTACATGCACTTATCTTGTGAGTTATAATTAAATATTATTTAATCAAATAACATTCAATATTATTATTTCTTATTGGAATATTAACTCATTCTTCCAATCCTTTTCCATATTTATTGAACCTTGAATAATAACTAATTATTTATCAAGTAAATATCATTTCATTATTTTCCAATAAATATATAAATATTATATTCACTAAATAGAAAATAAATAAATAATAATTATTCCACCCACAATATATTCTCTCAAATAACTAGCATTGAAATAAATGTGATTAGGCATCCATGAATAATTATTAAACCACAAGTGGGAATAATCTTTATTTAACTTGTTATAATATATTATTTAACTGATATACTGAATACACTTAGTGTGTGACCCTCTATGCCTCTTTATCAGTGGAATTAGGTAGAGCAGCCTAAATTCCAAGGTTAGCATCTAGAAACATGCCACGTCACCCATATAGAAAGAAGCTAATGTCACAATAATATGTCACATCATACGAATACTTACTGTGTCATATAATCCCTTTGTCTCGATATCTCCAATCAAGTGAGTTGCATGCAAGTACCATCAACCCATGTGCTCGATTTATCATTCTTTGACTTCCTGGAAATTGAAATTTTCTATAGAACACCATGACCATGGATTTATTTAGTCTATATCATTTCCATCAAAGGGACTAAGACATTAACTTATATTATGAAATAGAATGGAAAAATCCTTTCTCACATTATTCATTAATGCAGTATTAATCGTGACGCACCCAACACATCCTACCTCACTGCGAACATATGTCGTCATGGTTTTCACAATACATCTAAGTGCGCAAGTAATAATACCCATTAATAATAATATTAAAGTATAAGGACCAATACACATGTTCACATATAGGAACATCCAATGACACTAATGAATGTGGATTTTCTACTGGTGGATCTCATTATTATAATATCCTCTTGTACATTACCAAGAGCGTACACCATGAGAAGGTTCCTAAAAGTCCTATGAGTCTCCACCCCTAATATCCTATATCATTTGTGTCCCTTTAAATGATATCATCCAGCTATAGAACATACGTTCAAGAATAGTGTCTGGCACTTCTGGGTTCTCATTATAGTAGGGATCCGCTGTGACCTTTTATTGCGATAACTACTCTTAGGAAATTATCAAATATAATTTCATGTAGAAGAACAATCATAAAGCGATAAAGAGTTTATTAATATTAATCCAATGAATATATGTTTATCATAAAGTACAAAATAAGTTGGTTCTAGGTCACCAACTCCAACATTAAAGACAGAAGCAAATCCAGGTCGAAGTAGAGAGAGTTTGAATGTCATCATCATGGGTTGAAATTACATGTTAAGAAGTTTTTATATTATCTGAAAAGAGAAAACAGAATGAAGGAAAACTAGTTGAAGAAGAATGTTAATGGATATGGTCGTGTTTTTGCCGCTACAAGGGGTGATCTTGTTATTGTTTATGACTATATTAATATTTATTTTGATGATTCTTGTTAGGTTGTTGGCAGTGGTGTCTATTTTCACATGACATCAAGGGAGGAGTTATTTACATCTTATAGCCCAAGTAATTTTTGAATTTTGAATATGGGTAATTATGGTTATGATGATGTTCTAGTTATCAGGACTATTTGTTTGGACATCAACACTTGGAGTAAGCTGATTTTGAAGAATGTTTGACATGCGTCCGAGGTTCGTCTGAAACATATTTATAGTAATGTTCTTGATGATGGAGATTTTATTAGTACTTTTAGTGATGGAAAATGGAATATTTTCAAGGGATATTTGATTGTGGCCCGAGGGAAGAAGAATTCAGGTTTGTACTAGACTAAAGATTCTATTTCTTGTGAAATTTCTTTCATTTTTGAGTGTAGTTTTTCTTCTAAGTTATGGAATAAGAGGATTATCCACATTAGTGATAAAGATATTGGTTGTTTGGATAATATAAATCTACTTACAAATTTTAAGAGTGAAAAATTGGACACGTGTGATCCCTATATGGATGGAAAACATAACAAATTAAGTTTCAGTAGTCATCCTTTGCATAGGAATTCACATTTACTTGAATTAGTGCATTCTGACGTTTGTGGTCCTTTGAAATCTAAGAACTCTAGTGGTAGTATTTATTTTGTGATTTTTATTTATGACTACCCACATAAACTTTGTGTTTATGGTTTGAATTCCAAAAGTTAGGTGCTCAGTGTTTTTAAGCAATTTTTGGTTTCAGTTGAGAGGGAATCTGATAAGAAGTTGAAATGTATTCTCACTAATAATGGGGGTGAGTATTGTGGTCCATATGATCAGTATTACTAGAATTAGGGTATTCAAAATCATAAGAATCCTCCCAAGACACCTCAGTTAAATAGTGTAGTTGAGTGGATGAACATGACTTTGTTGAAAAGAGTTCATTGTATTCTTTTGGAAGAAAAGTTTATTGAACTTTTTTGGGGTAAAACCTTATTTAATGATGCTTATGTTATCAATTTATCACATGTGGTTGCTTTGCATATAGAAAATCCTGACAAGTTTTGGTATGGAAAGGAGATCAAGTATGATCATTTATGTGTTTTTGGTTATAAGGTGTTTATTAAGTGCCTAGAGATGAGAGGTACACACTGGATGGTAAGTCCTGAAAACATATTTTTATTGTCTATGGAAGCGATGAGTTTGGGTATAGGTTCTATGATCTTGATTTTAAGAAACATGTAAGAAGTCGTGATGTAGTGTTTAAGGATGATTATACTATTACATATATTGATAAGGGAGACAAATATACTTCTCTAACTTCTAACGGATTTGTCAATATTGATTTGGTTTCTGAGTCACATTTACCTCATTTTGTTGATTCTAATAATCATGTTGATGTGAAAAATGAGGTTTAGCGTGAATAGGTTAGATTTTATGTTTCTGATGATCTGGTTCTAGGGTTTATTAATGAACCCACAGTTCCACTTTGGAGATCATCTCGACATTATATGATTTTTACTCAGTATTCACCTGATGAGTTTGTGCTTCTCACTAAAGGGGGAGAACCACAAAATTTTAATGAGGTGATGGAAAGTGATCATAAGGACAAATGGGTTGTGGAAAAGGATAACGAGATGATATCATTACAAAAAAACCATACTTTTAAGTAGGTGAAGTTTTATACAGGTAAGAGACCTTTGAAAAATCAATGGATTTATTGGATTAAAAATGATGAATCTAGTTCTATTCCATGATACAAGGAAAGGTTAGTTATTAAAGGCTTTTATCAAAATAAAAGTATTGATTTTGATGATATTTTTATCTTTTTGTAAAAATGTCTTTCATTTGAGTTTTTTCTTGGTTTGGTTGATAGTTTGGATCTGTAGATTGAATATATGGATATAAAGACAAATTTCCTCCACATAGATTTAGAGGAGGATATTTATATGGAGAAACCAAAGGGTTTTTTCAAAACAGGTAAAGAGAATTATGTCTATAGGATAAATAAGAGTTTGTATGGTTTGAATCAAGCTCTGAGGTAGTGGTATAAGAAGTTTGAATATGTCATTTTTTATATGGGTTTCAGGAAGAAATCTTACGATCAATGTGTTTATGTTTAGATATTTAATGATGATGATTTTATTATACTGTTGATTTATTTTGATGATATGATCATTGATATCCATGATGCTTCTAGGATTTCCAGGTTTAAGAAAGATCTATGTCGATCTTTTGTGATGAAAGTCTTTGGTCTAGCACAACAGATTCTTGCCATGTCAATCTCCCATGACAGAAATGACAATAAATTATGGTTATCTCAGGAGAGTTATATTGATAATATTCTTCAAAGATATTCTATAGACATAAAAAAAGTGGTTAGTACTCCTATTTCTTTACATTTTAAGCTCAGTACCAGTCAATCATCTTCCACTGATGAAGAGATAGAGAGAGGAGATGTAACACATACCTTATTAATCTGTCATTGATTGTTTGATGCATGTGATGGTATGTACTAGATTTGATATAGCTCATGCAGTTTTTGTAGTTAGTCATTTTCTATCTAATCTTGGTAGAGATAATTGGAGAGTAGTAAAGTATATATTTCATTATCTTCTTGGTAATTCTAATATGATATTGTGTTTTGGAAATGTGCAATCTATGATTTATAGATTTAAAAATTCAGATATGGTAGGAGATATGGATTCAAGGCAGTCTACTTCAACCTATTGGATTACCTTTGTAGGGGGAGATGTATCTTGGTAGTTTAGATTTTAGAGATGTGTTTCTTTATCTACCACACATTTTGAGTTTATTATAGCTATAGAGGCATGAAAAGAATCATTTTGGATGAAAATTTTTATTCAAGAGATTAATTTTAATCAGTATAGGTATGTTTTATTTTGTGATATTCATAGTTCTATTTTTTTGGTAAAGAATCACACTTTTCATAATAGGTAGAAACATATTAAAATTTCATATCATTGGATCAATGATGTCTATGATTTGATATAGTTGGATCTTGATATGATAAAAACTGATGAAAATGGTTCAGACATGTTTACCAATAGTTTACCTAGAGGTAAATTTGAGAATTTTCAACTGATTTTAGGGTTGGCGGTGATTTGAGTCGGAGGGGGAGTTTGTTGGGTGGGGTGCCTACTCATCTAGCCCTATCACGCGCCACTTAAAAAAATAAATCTAAAAAAAAGTACAAAAAGGAAATTTGAGGTTTACAAAACTTATTGAGGTGGAATTTTTTTAATGTCTTTTAGGAGGATGATTTTGAGTGGATGTACATTTTTCATTCTTCCTCTTTGGGGTAGTACAGTTAGGGTTTCGCATAGTAGTTTTCAGATATGAAATCGGTAAAATTCTCCAGGTATGATTGTCTTTTATATTTGGCGGTATTTGATTCTATCCTAGTTTTTTTCTTCTGCACCTTTTATATGAGTAGTGAACATATTCAATTCTTGGCCAGATCTATTTGGGTTTCTTTATCAGGTTACATTCTTCGTTTCAAGCTACTTTCATACTATATTTTATTTCTTCTTTTGATCCAATATTTTATCTAAGTATTTATTTTGAGATTACACACATCTTTGGGAGTCTCTACCATGTACTTTCTGAATATAGTAGATCCTCTTACTGGAATAGTTCATGTGGTTCCCCCCTTTTTGGGTTTTCCATGTTAAATTTTTTTAGTGTTAAAATTTATTTTTATAAACATATTTTTGGACCCTGTGTATTTTCATTAATTTTTTAGGATTTTTTGAAGAGAAAAAAAATTTATTTCCTCTATGTGTTTGATTTGGTGTTTGTTTTTGCGTTCGTCACTTTCCATCTTTCCCAAAAAACTATAATTGTAAAAAAGTTGTGAATGACTTAGGTGGGACATAATTTTCAAAGAAGCAGTTTGGGTGGACCCATTCCAAATGGATATGAAAATCTAGTCTTAGACTCTTAATTTAGTCTTAATCAACTTATATGGATTTTTTATATACAATAATATTTGACATAGTCCAAGTTGTTTGGGAATGAGAACCTTGTTTTTAATGGCAACATTCCTTATGTGGGGATGACCACGTGACCAACGTATGAGTGACCACTTGGATTGGAAGGGGAACATGAAGAGTCCATGATTGTAACTCATTTATTCTTGTTGTAAAAATCATCATTAATAGTTTTTTGATATGTGCTTTCAATGATGAATATGTTCAAAGATATACAGTTTTGAGAAAGTTGGAAAACTCATGAAGAAAATCATAAAGTATTGATTTGTGGAATACCATTATTGCATCTTTAAGGGGTTTGAAGAAACCTAAGATGGTTTTTAAGGATATTTATGTGAAAGAAATTATGGAATACCCTATTGTTATTATTATCATATATAAAATACCTTTAAGTGACAAATCATGAAAAACCTAGCCATACTGAGACTCCACACAAGTAGAAATGAAGTTGGGTAGGTGTCTCCCCAAGTATGCTTCTAATAAATCAAGAGTTGAAAACCAACATCAAAAATATAAATTACACATATAAGATGAATTATTGTAATGTATCAGGTCCTTGATGATTTAAGTTATAGGGAATTTCAGGTTTCCTTGGTAATTAACATGGTGAAAACATGGGTTCATTTGATTTTTTTGTTCTGATGGGGAAATCATTTTTCATTTTGGAATTTGGTTGGAAATTGTCTTAATTGAGAGTGAAATATTATGTGATTTATGATTTGGTAGGTGAATCAATGTAGGAATGAAGGTTTTAAGTTGGTTAATAGATGGTTCCACATGTAGTTTAAAATTATAGGCAGAACCAAGTACTCGGTTGGAGGTATTGGGTACCCAGTGAGCTAAGTAGAGAGGGGGTATTTCTGGTGGTGCCACCATATATATGGTGACCCTAAAATGGTACTCAGTAGTCTAGAATAAATTTTCATTAAAATAAGGACAATTTAGTAATTTACCTCTCTATTTTTACCCCTTATTTTGTTGGAATTATACACTAAAGACACCACCACATTGTGGTGGTTTAGAACACATCATGGACTTCCTTGGGATATGCCACAACGTGATGGGTGTCACCACATTTTAGTGTTTTTTTTGGGTTTTGGAGGATCATCTAATGTTCATGGAAATTAATGAAACCCATTTAAATAGATCGATCTATCATCATAAATCAACATGCAGTAAGAATAACATAAAATAACATGTATGCCTTTATTGCAACAAGATATGTCTCTATCAAACACGATACAGTATGATTGATGGAGATGAACAAGAAACAAATGATGGAATCTTACCTCCATAGGGATGACATTGTTTACTAGGATCCTCATTCGTAATTAGAGGACCCCTAAACACCAAAGGTTTCCTAGCACATTCTTTATGAAGATGAATAGTGAGCAAGAAGAAAGAGAGAGATTTATCCTAGGAAAGAAAAAATAATCTTAGATCAAGAAGGGGATAAAAACCCATTATATAGGCTCTCTTAATTTAATGGGGTCAAGCATCAGCTTCCAACTCTTGGCCATCATCATACGTTATGATAATGAATTCCTATTGAACATATAATTTTTTTAATGTTTCAAATGATTATGTGTATCCATACACAAATTAACCTATTGATTCATAACCAAAGAAAACCATGAGAAATATGGGACCGAATTCCATGCACTAGATATCCTATACTGTTAGCCTATCATACTCTACAATATATACAGATTGTATACTAAAATAGAAATATTTCCATGCCCATATCATTAGGTACGACATAGGGTATATCATACATTACGATATAGCTATTTTAGTGTATTTACAAAATCTCCCACTTTCACTAAAATCCCATAATAAATTTATGAAAAATTTCAAAAATCTTTTTGAATCCATAAAAACTTATTTGAATATGATTTTCAAAATATCATTATTTTGGAATAAATACTATGTCCATAATTTAATCCTTATCCTAAGACCTAAAAATATGATCCTATGGGATTTTGTATCATTGAAAAAAATATATTAAATCCTGATTTCATAGATACAATAAAATATTTTCCTATAGTGAACCATTGGTGCTTCTAATACTACAAAGAGGTCTGGTGTGATCTCGATCAAACAAACTCATATATCCATATGAAAATTTCCACTATAAGATGTACCATATAAATCGTATGTACACCTATATATTCCTTTTATTCATGAAATATAGTACCCACTAGACATGGAACCAAAAGTGGAGAATATGAAATAGATCAAAGAGTATACCCGAGTGATAGTTTGCCTCATCTCTACTTACACATTCCCTATCGAAAAGAGTACCGAAAGCCCATACCTGAACCCACAAAATTAAAACATGAAACTTCTTCCAGATCCTCCAACAATTTTGGTGTTCTTCCATTCCAGGGATTCTAAAGGTTCATTTCATCAAATACCAGTGACAATAATGTCACATCATAGTCTCAACTTCAAAGAAAATTTTCTTATAGATAAACTTAACAAGGGGGAAGACTAAATAATATTGGAGGATGTTTTGATATAATCCATGAATATTTTATATAACTAAAATCAATGTTGAGTGTGTCACCTTTTTTATAAAGGGGTTCATTATCAAATCTTATTTCATAAGGTAAAATATATATATTTATATTAGAGAATGATCATTTAAGATGCATATCAAGAGTCATTACATTAAAAGATGTATGTTTATTTCAATGTATAAGACCTATCACATGAGATAGGAATATTTGAGGAGTGATTCAAGACCTGTCATAGCGAGAAAAGGAAAACAAAATTATTATTGTTAACATTTAAAAAATAATTATTTTATGTTTAAATTTTGATTATTTTTTTACATTTAATTATTTTTTTAATAAATGATTTGGTTGAGAAATTGGTTAAAAAAATAATCATTTCACACCATTATTTTTTGAAACCATTATTTAAAAAAAACTTCATCTTAAATAACACTTTTGTGAAATACAAAAAACAACACTATGATATTGTTAAAAAAATATGATAAATATTTTGAACTAGATAATTTTTTTACAAAATATTTCTATCATTTTGTAATAATTGGGCCCCGATGATAGCACAAGCACCCTGCCTTAACATTGTCGTTGGGTCCTGTCCCCCCAGGAACCACCAATTTCCCCAAAAACATATGGTCCCCTACATAGGGCCCACCCATGTGCCTGAATGGATCATCAAATTGATGAATTTACCAACAACCCAATACCTTTTCTTCCAGTGTACTTTTTACTCACTCACACACACCTTGAGAAACTTCCCTATAGGTTACCCATCCTGATCACTACTCCTAGCCAAGCCTGCTTAACTATGGAGTTCTAATCAGTTAGTCTTCTGAAATTAAAGATGCACCTTGGTGACATGAGTCATATCAATTATTCATTTAACCCTTTATTATACCGGGTTGTTATATTCACCCCTATTTATAGTATAACATCCTCATTATGGACCCTAAAAATCGACCCACATAGTTCCACCACACTTAAGGCATAGTTCTAGCTCTGATACCAATGTTATAATTGGGCCCTGCTAAAAGCATATACACCCTGCCTTAACATGGCCATTAGGTCCTGTCCTGCCAGGAACTACTAGTTTCCCTGTAGACACATGGTTCCCTACATAGGGCCCACCCATGGGTCCGAATGGATGATCAGACTAATAACTATCCCCACATGCCAACATTTTTTATTTCAGTGTTCCTTTTCCTCACTCACTCACACCTTGGAAAACTTACCAAGAGGTCACCCATACTGAACACTACTCATGGCCAAGAATGATTAACTATGGAGTTCTAATCAGGCAGGCTCTCGAAACGAAAGGTTCACCTTGGTGACATGAGTCATATTGGTTAGTCATTTAACCCTTTATCATTTTGACTTGTTGTATTCACCCCCTAAAAAACATCTACATTGTGGAACCTAAAAATCAAACCATGCAATGCCACCACACTTAAGGCTGGGTTCCTTCTCTGATACTAATTTAACAATTGGGGCCCATTGATAGCACATACACCTTTCCATAACATGGTTTTCAGGTCTTGGCCCACTGAGAACCATTAGTTACCCCATAGACACATGGTCCCCTACCTGGGGCCCACCCATGTGTCTGAACGGATCATCTAACTAATGACTGTCCCCATATACCAACACTTATTCTTTTAGTGTGCTTTTCCTCACTCACACACGCCTTGGGAAACTTTCTAGGAGGTTACCCATCCTTATTACTAATTCAGGACAAGAATTCTTAACTGTGGAGTTCTATTCAGGTAGTCTCCCAAAAATAAAGGTTCACCTTGTTGACATGATTCATATAAATTAGTCATTTAGCCCTTTATTATTCTAGGGTGTTACAAATTTATAGGGAATCATACTTGTAAAAAGGGTCAAATGACTTAGGTGGGACATTCTTTTCAAAGGAGTGATTTGGGTGGTCCCAACCTAAAAATATTTTTCAATCCAGGCTTGGACTTATAATGTAGTCTCAATAAACTTATATGTCTTGGGTAAATACAAGATGATTTGACATAGTCTAGGTTGTTTGGGATTGAAACCCTTTTTCTTAATGGCCACCCACTTATGTTTGGAAGACCACATGACCTATGTATGGGCGACCACTTGGATTGTAAGGGGAACATGAATATTACTTGATTTTGACCTACTATTTTTGTTATTAATATCATCATTGATGGTTTTTTGATACGTGTTTTCAGTGATGATGTTTTCCAAAGTTGGTTTTGAGAAAGTTGGAAAACTCATGAAGAAAATGATAAAGTGCGGATCCATGGAAGACCATTATTACATCTGTAAGGGGATTGAAAAATCCTAATATGGCCTACATAAGGATATTTATGTACAATACATTATGGAATATCATATGGTTATTATTATCACTTATAGAAGAACCATAAGTGAAATAATAACAAAAAATTTCCCGTTGAGACTATACATAAGTGGAAATGAAGTTAGGTAGGTGTCTCCCCAAGTATGTTTATTATAGTTAAAGAGTTGAAAACCAACATCGATAATATAAATTACACATATTAGACACATTAATATAATTAAATGGGTCCTCGGTGATTTAATTTAAATGGAATTTTAGTTTACCTTGGGAATTTAAGGTGGTGAAAACATGGGTTTGTTTGAATTTTTTATTTTGGTGGGGATTCATGTTTTTTTATTATACAATTTAGTCTAGAATTTTTTTATTTGAGAATGAAATATTAGGCAATATTGGATACAATTCAAGGTTCAGTAGGTGACCCGGGGAAAGAATAAATGTTTTAGGTAGGTTCGTAGGCAATACCACCTGCAATTTAAAACTAAAAATGGATCCAGGTACTCTATGGGAGGTACTGTAATTCCCTGATATCTTAGTATATATCACTCTTTAATTAAATACTATGTTTAATAGCTTGATCCACACATAAACCCAAGATGAAACTAGCTACAACATATTACATGGGCATTATTCATAAAATTATAAGTATAATAGAACCTCTAGTAAATAAAAATATAACAATTAATTAAAATTCTTACATTTAGTGGAAAAATAATTAATATGGATTAATGTTAAAAATGACTATTTTTTATCAAAAACCTATTTTTTAATGTATTTTTTATTTATCCTAATAAATTGAAATGATATATTTTAAAGTATGATTATGATAATATTTATTATTTTAAACTAATATATAAACACTCATTTAATTAAAAATAGATATGAAATTAGATTAATAACATTTAAAGGTTAAAAGTTTTTTTACTAAAAAATATTTTCTTTCTTTATATTTTATATTTTAATTTAAAAGATATAATTATAAATTTTAGAATTTTAATTTGATGAAATTATCATAATTTTTGTATTTATAATGTCAAAATTAGTTTAGGGTGAATTTTGGAGATTTTTCTTAAATAGTTGAAGCCTAAGTGAATAGTGAAAAATACAGTTTTTACGAATATTGAAACTTTTATGAATTTATCATTATATAATAAATAATTATAAGTTTATAATTTTTTTTAATTTTACATGGATTAATTTTATTTATAAAATCATACATTTAAATTACTATGTTGAATTTTTAAAACCCATGTTGAAAATTTTGGAAGTTAATTAATATTTTATTCTAATAAAACATGTTTGTGGAATTTTATTTTAATTATATATTCTCATGGTGAAACTATGTTTTGGATTAATTTTAAAGATAAATAACACTTATTTTTTAAAAAATAAATCAATTACTTTCATATAAATGAATAACATTGATAATTTTATCCTAAAGATAATTTTTATGATTAAAATACATTTTTTTAAAATTCTTTTTACATATTATGTGTGCTAATACAAAAATTAAATTTTCATACCCTTATAAATTTTAATTTATAAAATTATTTTCATATTTAAAATAATAATATTCAAATTTGGTAAAAAAATCTGATTTAAATTATGGTCCTTAAAAATAATTACGAAGGTTAAAAATTAGTTACCATTATAAAAGTCAAAAAGGGTTTTACTAAGTGTAAAAGGCCTAAAACATGTTAAAAACATGTTTTAAAATGAATGGTTGAGGTTTGTATTGACCAAACATTATCTACTCTATGTTATTGACTACTTCCCATGTGAAACATGTGCTCCCTTTATATTAAGAAGTGATATTTATAAAAATATCATTCCCTATACTTATAAAAGGGATATAAAATTCAAATTCCTCTTAAAACTCTACCCTTTTTACCTCCCCTAGATCCCACTACCGCCTTTGGGATCTCATTTATCTAAGGAAAATCCCTAAAACCTCCATTTTCTTGAGGTACTCCAACAGAAGGTTCAAACACTCAATGAGATTAAAGCACTTTTATGAAAGTTGAGAGTAAAGGTAAGGGTGTTTATTAACTCAATATCCTTTCATTGAGTTATGATGATTCTTATTGAACTTCATTATTATATGTTTGGTGCATTTTACTATTTTATTGTATTATGATGTATTTCCACTTTGTTTTCTGGGGTTTTACTTTTCTTTCTTATAAATCACTTTAAAATGATTCTTTATTAAAAAATACAATTTTTATAAGGGGTTTCTTGACTCAACTTCTTTTATTGAGTCATAATGATTAATTTTTTACTATGTTTTTACAAGATGGTATTATTCTATTCTATGACGATATTATAATACTGTTCCAATATTTATATGAAATTACATTGATGAATTATTGTTCTTGATAAAATATTATATTGTTAAGAATAATTCCCATTCTCTCCAAATAATCCCTTTTTCTTCTATATCCATTCTCACTATTCCCACTAATATTATCATTTATTTTTTTGAAATCTAAATATCTTTTTTATTATTATATTAAAATTTATATTTACCACCTTTCAAATGAAATATTTATCACTCTCTTCACATTGTGGGTTTCAATAAAGGTATTTTTAAAATTTTGAAAAGGTTTTTCCTTTACCGAATATATATTTTATATCTAAATCTATATTTTATTTGGATGAAATTTATAGATTTTTAATAATTACTTATTGAAATTATTTCCAATTAATTTTTGAAAAAAACTTCAGTTCAATTTCTCAAAAATGATATTTTCAAAAGTGATTCATAACTTCTTCTTTTTACGATAATGTTAAGAATTATTTTCTAAATACTATTTTAAACTTCACTCCCATTTTAATTTTTAAAAGATATAACTCCTTTAGAGTTTTGTTTTATGAATCACATTCTAAATTCTTTGATAAAATACTCATTTTTTATGATTAGACTTTTGGTATCAACCGATTGAATTTTGATATCACGTTATGTGATACTATTTGGAAATTATATGAAACCCATTTTCTTCCCATATGTATTTATGATATTTTGAATGATTGATATATTATGGAACATATATGTATAGTTGTTGATGTGTGGGACCCTATATCACCCTCTAATGCATTGTTTAAGTATTTATATCTCATGTGATAATGATGTTATGTGTGGACATTTTGTTTGTTCACAACACGAAGCATGGGAATATTTTTTGTTCACAACATGATGTGTGTACATTTTGTTTTTTAATAAGATAATGTATGGTGATGATTGAATTTTATAACAATGTTATAATTTCTTGATGCTTATGTTTTGTTCCATAAATTATTATTCTGAAAATTTTCAATTACATGCTATATTTTTATGACATATTCCTATGGTTATGATCCATATCTCATATTTATTATCTCACACTATTATTCCATGGTACATGTTTATTCATTTTAGATTAAAAGTCCCACTATCTTGACTTATGGACAACTCATATTTTTCTATGCTCTTTTTAATAAGATATTTATCTAATGATCATGTCTCTAATATGATTACGATCTAACCCTTTATGGAATGTTGATAAGTTGTTACTTTCAAAGCATGAGCACACCCCTTTCTTATATTTTAATTTCCCAAGTTATGTATATGAGTATAATCTAGTACAAGTCTATAATGGGGTCTAGTTTGGTTCGATTATGGAGAAATGATCACAAGTATTGTAAAATAAGTTTCTTATATAATTTATCCTCAAAGGAACTAAAACTTTAGTTCTTAGGTTTTTTATGAGATGTAATATTTAACTTATAAAAATTATGTAAAATAAATATATCTTTAGCTTGGGACATATCACATGGTATTGAAGTCCATGTATAAGGTATGTGTCTTTAGAGCTGTACCTGAGAGTGTGGGTTTGGGGTGTCTTAGTTGGTATCAAAGTAAGGTTTAGTTATTTTTTAGGATTAGTATTATTATTTTAGGGGTTAAGATGAGAAAAATTTAGTAAGAAACCTAGGGATAATTATAAGTATAGGATAACATCATGATGTTTTAAAAAATTATAGATTGTGTGGTTTCTTAAAAATTAATTCACTATATGGATACAAACAAGTGGATGAAGGATTTGACATAGATGCACCTCAGGGCGATAACCCTTAAAAGGTTGGTTGGGTATTAACTATATCTTCCCCTAGTTCACAATAAAGATTCCTAACTACACACCTAGTTTGACACTACCATGGGATATTCTTTGGTTAATTTACATTCTATTTATGAACTATTATATGAGATTTAAATATATTTATGTTATAGAACACAATATGAAAAAACATTGGATAAACTAGATTGAAAGTTAGAGATCCATAAGTTAAGTTATGAATTCCATTTATGAATTACTTATTATATGTTTATAGTTTTTCTTTATATGATTATTAATATCCTCATACCTCATTTTTTTAATTTAATTACTAGATAGAGAAAGGAAAAAATAATTTAATAATGGGTGTTATGGTCAAAGTAGTGATTATCATAATGAGAAACCGAATGAGATAAAAGTTAATGTTGAATATATTATGTACATTCTCACCTAATTATCTCAAGTTATGATTAATAACTTAAGTATTTATGAAATTCAAAGCACAATAAAGTAGATAAGAAAGAAATTTTATAGAAGTTAATCTGATAAAGACTAAGGGGAAAGAAGATTCATCTTCCCACATGTTAAAAATGTTTGAATAAGAACCTAGGGGAATGTCTCAAATGAATAATAATATGTTAAAAGTATGATATTCTTGTCCATCTTAACAAAACTGGCGAAGGAATGCAAAAGGCCAATTAAAACCATAGAGGAAGTGAAGGTCCCTACTAATGCTCCAACCAAAATCTATTACTTCAATTGTAAGGAGTATGCACACTACACAAATTAGTTCAACAATATAAGGGTTAATGTAAATAATCAACATCAGAAACCACCAAGACAAAGGGAACAATGAATAACCTTTGAAATGACTACCACTGAAGTGGATCATAAAAATTAAGGTACACTTATCCTAAAATTTGTATTTGAGTATGTCTTATTAGATTCTATTTTCTTCCACTCAAAAATATATATAAGGTTTCACAAAATAATCAAATCAACACCCTAATAATTTCATTATTAGATAAAACCTATATTTTTATAATTATTGTATCTCAAGTTGAATTTTATGAGAATATGCTTTATGAAAGTATCATTAATATTCCTTTATAGAAATTTTATGTGATTTTGGACATTGATTATCCCTCTAAACGTAGATCCCATATCAATTTATAGAATAAGGAAGTCACATTTCATATCCTAAACATACCCATGATCACCTATCAGTGCAAGGCTAACTTTTAACTCTTTATCATGATTACTTCTATTATATGGGTCGTAATACTCAACCATGAGATGAGTTTCCTAGTATTACCCATGTTTGTGAGGTTGATATCTTTGTAGAAAACACATATTAAAATTTTTATGGATCCATTCACTTATTTGATTAGTGAAAAATAATTAAAATTGTAAAGATGCAATTTTATTAGGGGGGATAATGTAACACCCATAGATTTTAGTTTGTATTTTCCTTTACTTAAATATTATGTGTAACAACTTTCTCTACACACAACATCAAAACAAAAAATAAGTTGTGACATATTCAATAAAAATATTAGGAAAATTATAATAAGAATAAATCCTCTAGTAAATAAAAATATAGTAATCAATTAAAATAAATACATTTAGGGGATAAATAATTAATATGGTTTAATGTTAAAAAGGATTGTTTTTATCAATTTTTTTAACATGTTTTGTATTTAATCATAATAAATTGAATTAATCACTTTTAAAATATTATTTTGATAACATTTAATATTTAATACTAATATATTAACACTTATTTAATTAAAAATTGATATAAAATAATTTTAATAATATTTAATTTTTATAATTTTACTTTTCTAAAAAATAATTTTTCTTAATATTTTATAATTTCATTTAAAAGAAAAATATATAAATTTTAGCCTTTTAATTTTTTAAAATGAACCTCAATTTTAAATTCAAAATTTCAAAATTATCTTAGGATATATTTTTAGTATTTTTATGAAATAGATGAATTTTAGTTGATTAGTTAAAAATACAATTTTTACCAATATTGTAACTTTTATGACTTTGTAATTAAATAAGCAGGACTTAGAAGTTTATTAAAAAATATATTTGACCAAGTATGAATATAATGAATTAAATTATTCATATAATATAACATATTGAATTTTGAAAACCCATTTTTAATATTTTAGAACTTAAGTAATATTTTTTTCTAATAAAAACTATTTTTGACTATTTATTTTAATTAAATATTATCATGGTGAAATTTTGTTTTACCTTACTTTGAAAGCCATATAACACTTATTTTTTTTTTAAAATAAATCAATTAATGTCATTGAAATCAACAAAATTTATAATTTTATCCTAAATATAATTTTTATTTTAAAATACACTTTTTTTCTTCTAAAAATGGGTTTTGTACATTTTGTGTGCTAATGCTAAAATAATTTTTTCTTACCCTTAGAATTTTTATTTTATAAAATTATTTTCTTATTTTAGGCTATCATTTTCAAATTTGGTAATAATTAATATTTAAATTTTGGTTATTAAACTTAATTACCAAGGTTAAAAATTAGTTACCATAGTAAAAGGTAAAAAGGGTTAAAATGGTTTCATTAAGTGGAAACACCTAAAATAGTTAAAAACATGTTTTAAAATGAATTATTGAGGTATGGATCACCAAACTTATCTCCTTACATTATTTTCCAGTTTGGATTCCACTTTCCATGTGAAACATGTGATCCCATTTTATTAAGAAGTGATATTTACAAAAATTCCATTCCATCCACTTATAAAAGGGCCTTCCACCACCCCTTTAAGGGAACTCTAAAATTTGAATTCCTCTTGAAAATATAACCTTTTTGATTTTCCATACAGACCTATGCCACCTTTACAATCCCTTTTATCCAAGTACAATCCCTAAAACCTTCATTTCTATGAGGTACTCTAAGATAATATTCAAACTCACAATGAGGTTAAAGGACTTTCAAGGAAGTTGAGAGTAATGGTGATGGTGTTTATTAACTCAATATCTTTTGGATGAGTTATAATAATTATTATTGAAATTAATTATTATATATTGGTACATTCTACCCTATTATTATGTTATGATGTATTTTATCTCTGTTTTCTAGGTATTTACATTTATTTATTATAAAATCCCTTTAAAACGATTCTTCCTTAAAAAATACAATGGTTTTATTGTGTTTTCTTGGATCAAATTATTTTCTTAGGTCACAATGATTCCTTTTTGAATATTTTTTTATAGGATGGTTTTCCTTTGTTCTATAATGATATTATAGTACATTTTCTAATTTTATAGGGAATTACCTTGATGGATTTCTTTCTTCATAAAATTTGACGATGTTAAGAATAATTCACATTCTATCCAAGTGAGCTATTTTTCTTCTATATCCACATTCAATCTTACCACCAATGTACACCTTTATTATTTTTAAATCCAAATATGTTTTATTTCTATCTATCTTCAAATTTATCTTTACCTCATTTTAAATGAAAGATTTATCACTTTCTTTACGATTCAAGATTCAAAAAATGTATTTTTAAATATTAAAAAGGTTTTCCCTTTCCTTACTGTACATTTTATCTCCCACTCCACATTTCATATATATGAACGTTATGTATTTTTAGGGATCCTTCATTGAAATTATTTTCAATTAATGTATGAAAAATAATTCATTTTAATTGGTTAAAAATGATATTTTCAGAATTTATTCATAGTTTTTTCTTTTTTACAAACATTTTAAGAAATGTTTTCTAAATAATATTTTATGTTTTTATTACATTTTTATCTTTGAAATATAGAAATCCAAAGGAGTATTTTTTTTATAAATCACCTTCTAAATTCCTTGATGAAATAATACTTTTGAATGATTAAACACTTTATATCAACTGATCTAATTTTTACATCACTTTATGCAATACCATTTGGAAATAATATGAAACCTATTCTATTCCTTTCGGTTTTTTATGATATTTTGAATGGTTAATATCTTATGGCAGAAATATGTATTTATTTTTAGGTATGGGGTCTTATATTTCCCTATAATGTATTGGTTTAGGATTTTTATATTTTTCATTGGTTTATTCATAGACATGTTGTTTGTTCACAACATGAAGTGTGATAAATTTATTTATTCACAACATGAAGTGTGCACATTTTTTTTGTTCACAACATGAATAAAAAACATCTTATTTGTTCATATCATGATGCATGGACAATTGTTTTGTTCACAACCTAATGTGTGGCCATGATTGAATTTTCTCAAAATGTTATAATTTCCCTACACATGTTTTTTGCCATAATTTCTTGTTATGCTATGTTTCAATAATATGCTATATTTTTATGTCATATACCTATGATTACACTCTAATAATCATGTTTATTATCTCACACTCTTATTCCATGGTAAAGTTTTGTTCATTTGAGATTACATGTCCTGTTATCACGACTTATAGAAAAATCATAGAGTTCATTGTTCTTTTAAATAAGATATTTCTACAATGATCATGTCTCTTGTATTCTTATGATCTAACCCCTGATGACATGTTGATAAGTTTTACCTTATTGAGAATTTGAGCACACCCCTTTCTTATGTTTCCATTCCCCCGGTTATGAAGATAAGTATAACCTATGATGAGTTTAAAAAGGGGTGTAATGTGGTATGATTATGTAGAAATGTTCAAAAGTATTATAAAATGAGTAACATATATAGATGATCCTCAAAGTCACTAAAACTTTGATTCTTGGGTTTGCATGTTTACTGTGAGACATAATGTTGAACTTATGGAAATGATGTAAAATAAAGATATATTTAGCTTGATTCATCTCATTTGGTATTAAAGTTGTTGTGTAAAGTATGTGTTTTTAGAACTGAACCTAGTGGTGTGAGTCTGGGGTGCCTCAGGTACCAGGTACCTGGTGATATGTGTAGTGAGGAGGTATTTATAAGGGTGTCTATGGGTACCTAGTGCCCCTGTAATTGGTACCTAATAGGGACATGCCAAATTATCATTAAAATAAGCACACTTTAGTCATTTCCAATCTCTTTTACCCATTTTTTTTTTAATTTTTCACTAAAGGTTCCACCACAGAAATGTGGTTTAGACCACATCATGGTCTGACTTGGGACACACCATGGTGTGGTGTGTGTCATCATATTATAGTGGTATTCTTGATAGCCTATGTGATATGAGATATCACATGTCTTGACTTAATTACCCTATAACAGGCTATCATTATTGATTTTGATTATCATATATAGTGATCATTGATATTCTAAGGAGTGTCCTTGTATGGCCTATATAAGGAGGATAATTGTTTTTGGTGGGTTGTTTTATTGTATTGTGTCGATTCTTTCACAAATTATCCTGAACTGATTATCATTTTAGATCTCATACTCTCTATACTTTAATGAAAGGTTTTAGAAAACCATGTATATGAGGGATATCCTTCACAAGGGTTGGTAGATTCATGGGATCCATGGATACCCTAGAATAGAGGAACCTGTTGGCCATTCCATAATGATCTATATGAAATGATTTTTTGAAGCTCTATTTAGCTTGTGTAAGGTTCATAATTATTTTCTTTATTTTATTATCCATTCTAAATATATAGATAGATCATGGTTGTTTTTTTATTTTGGTGTTGTTCTTCTTATGTGTTTAGGATGATAGTCATCACTCTAAAAACCTTCACCAGAATCATAGTAGATTTATCAACAATGTGAGGTCTTATTAAGATGGAAGATAGTCTATAGGGGGTGGGTGAATTGATCAGTTTAAAAAATTAAAGAGTTTAATTAAAACTTTATGTTAATTATCATAGTAAATTATCATTCACTTGAAATAATATTAAAAATGAGAAAAAAAGTAAATAAAGGGAATTTTATTTTTATATTTTTTTGGTTTAACATGAACCTACATATACTCGTCACACCTATATACTATTTTATAGATATTATATTTATGAAGGACCATATTTTTAAAGGGGAATAATAAGACAATTACAGCATATCATTTCTAGTTGATGTATACCCAAAAGACACATGACTTTAAATAGGGATTTATAACTCATCACAACACTGAATTTAGATATCAAGAGTCACAACCCAAAGATCTTAACTTTATAATATGATATTCACAACATGAACAGAGAATGATTTTTTTGGGAAAATCATAAACCAAACATTTTAAGCACATGTGATAGAGATATAAAAAAGTTTATACATACTCAAATAGAACCAATAAAAAGAAGTTGATGTAGATAGATGAAGCATGGACACTAGTTCTTGAGTAATGGATCTGCACATCTCTTTAAGGTAGTTGTAGTAGTAATTTTTAGTTTACCTTAAGAGTTCATCCAGAAGATGAAACTCTACTTGTATATGATCACTTAGAAATTTGGAAGATGATACAATCACACAACACATGAGAGTTTGAAAATTCATGTTGAAAAAAATAATATTAACTCTGTAGTGTAGTATCAATCACTCCTTGAAAGAGTCTCAATCCTCTTTAAATAAAAAAAACTAAACAAAAACCAAGAAAACAAATAGATAATTCAAAATTATTAGAGAAATAAATAGATATATTATCATTATATAATAATCATTCAATATTCAAAAAACAAATAATAGTTAAAAAAATTTAATTAATTGTTAAATAATTCAAAACTATTTCCATAATAATAAATCAAAATAAATACCATAAATATGAAAATAAAGTTCTTTAACAACATTCACATTTGAATTTGAATTTTGTTTCTATATGAATATATATATGTGATAAAATTATAAATTTAATAACACTAAATTAAATACTATTAAATTTTTTTTTGAATAAGTTTATTATCAGTAAAAATTAATTTATAAATATATGAAAATAAATAAATTAATCATAATAAATAAATTAAACATTTTTGAAATACTTTCTGTATGTTCATGAATGAATGTAGAATAGTTAATATATTCCTTTAAATCAGTTTAAAACTTTCCAAAAATACTCTTTATAGTTTAAATACGATTAATATATTTTTTTGAAATCAATAAATTATTTAAAACAACTACTAAAAACATTTACTAAATGAAAATATAAAAATACATGAAAAAAGAGTAATCTATAAATTTATAGAAAAAAATTAAAAGATTGATAACATGTAAAAACTAACAATTCATATAGATTTTGAATACCATATCAATTGTAAAGAGTATATAAACTACAAAATTTGACACATGATAGTAATAATCAACATACCATAAAGAAGCAATCAACCGTGAAAAGAAAACAACTGACCATGAGGTATAGACAAAATACGAATCAACCATGTGAAAAAATATGGATCAAATATAAGAAAAAAAGGATAAAATATAAGAACAAAAATGGACCAATCACAATAATAAAAATGGATTTATCACAAGAATAAATGATTGACCACATGAAGCAAACATGTTATATTTAGAAGCATAAGATACTGCATGAGGTAAGTGATCATGAGATATAAAACATGATAAATAAATGTGAATAATGACTATACAATCCTTTTTTAAAAACAATATATATCAACCAAAAAAATATAAATTACACATTAAGTATATGATACTATGATAAATTATAATTATTTAATTAAAATAAAAATCATTTGAGGTATATATAATAATAAAAATATAAAATATAAACAAAAAAACACTAGAAATCCTAACAAACTCAAAGAACTAACAAACTCACCCTTTTAAAAAATTAAAAAATTGAAACATAATTATAAAATATTCTCCCCCATTTTGAAATTTATCAAAAAGTAATTAAAGAGAATTAAAATAAAAGTATATTTAAAACAAACTTTTAGAAAAAAATGTTAGAACATTAGAAAAACTACTTAAAAAATACATATTAAGTAAAATTTATAAACATGATTAAAAAATATGTTTTCTAACTAATTCTCCAACAAACCAAGCTTAAATTTTATTTTTTCACAATTTTCAATATCCAATGGTTTTGTAAAAATATCAGTAATTTGTTTTTTAGTTGAAAAATATTCAAAAACAATATCTCCTTTATTAACACAATCTCTTATAAAATTCAATCTCATGTCAATATGTTTTTTTTAGAATGCTGTAAAGTATTTTTTGAAATCTAAATAACATAATAATTCTCACAATAACTAGGAATATTTGAAAAATTAAAACCATAATTATATAATATTTGTTTAATACATAATTATTGAGAAGAACATGATGAAAAAAAAATATATTGACTTTTAATGGTAGATAAAGCAACTGAATTTTGTTTTTTGAACTATAATACAATAATATTTTATAATGAAAATCTTACTTACCTAAATTAAATTTTCTATCAAGTTTGCATCCTCTAAAATTAAAATCTAAATAACTACTCAAATCAAAATAATTATTTTGAGAATAAAACACTTCATAATTTATAGTTCCCTTAACATATCTTATAATTAATTTAACAAATTTTAATTGATATTCCTTAGGATCAAATTGAAATATTGTGCATAAGTAAACACTAAATATAATATTAAGACTGAAATAATTCAAATATAATAAGCTACCAATCATACCTCTAAACATTTTATAATTTACATATTTTCTATATTTATCTATATATAACCTAAAATTAATACTCATAGGGGTTCAAAAAGTTTTACAAAAATATAAACCAAACCTATTAACTAAATATCAAGCATATTTAATTTGATTAAAAAATATTCCATCATTTCTTTGAAAAATTTGAAGACCCAAAAAGAATTTAATTTCTCCCAAAGAACTCATATCAAAATTACTTTCCATAAACTTAGAAATTTCATTATAAAGTAATTTACTTGAACATCCAAAATAATCATCAACATAAATTTTAACTATTAAAATATCATTTTAAATCCTTTTAATAAACAATATTGGATCTACTTTACCTCTATCAAAATCATTTTTCAAAAAAATGTGGCTTTATCATACCAATAATGAGGTTCTTAACGAAGACTATATGAATATTTTTATAACTTAAAAACATTATTTTGAAATTATTCATTTTCAAAACTAGGTTTTTGATTAAAATAAACTTATCCATAAATAAAACCATTTAAAAAGGAATATTTAACAACCATTTGAAATATTAAAACCTTGAAAATACATAAAAGATAAAAAATTCTAATATAATCAATCATAGTAATGTGTGCACAAGATTAATCAAAATCTATACATTCTTCGTGATAATAAACTTAACATACAAGTTTATATTTATTCTTAATGGTTTGAGTAGATTCATGCATTTTATTCCTATAAATTTATTTAGTTCTAAAATTCCATATAATAAAATATTATAATGGGAGAACCCACACATGGAAGAAATAAGTTCATGAAAACCAATATAACTCAAGGAAAAATATAAAAAAAATGAGATAATAGAACATATTACAATAAAAGGGTATAATTTACCATACTTATATAAAATAATTTCAAGTGAATGATTATAAATCAATGAATTAAATTTGAGTTCCTAAAACTCTTATAATTGGGGTAACACTTGAGTCAAAATACATTTGAAGAAAAGAACATTATTTAGCTTAGTTTATTCTATTAGTTATAAAAAAATAAATTATATAAAATTCATGTGATAGTAAAATAATATAAGACCAAATAAAGGAAACATGATCCATAATATTTAACATGTCTCAGAGAACTAGAATTGAGACTAATACAGATCTTGCGGCTTGAGTAACACTTTAATCAAAACCCCATGAAAGAGTAGGATTTTAATTGAAAATGAAATACCAGAATTAAAATATAATTCAAGATATGATATAAAAAATAGGTATTATATACACCATATAAATTAAATTAGGTTCATAATACCAATTATGTCTCAAAGAGATGAATTTGAGATGAAAACCATCACATGAGTCCAAGTTCATTATGCACTTCCACCAAATTTCATGAATAATTAAATTAAGTTCATTAAAAACATACTCAAGAAACTTATCTATAAACATAACCATTTATAATAATAATTTATTATCACTCTACACACACACCAATTCACACACACACACACACACATATTAGTTATTTTTTACCAATTTTCAACACCGGGTGTAAGTAATCTCTATCACTTTGAAATGGTTTTGTAAAAATGGCGTTAATATTAATTTTTTACTAAATTAAATAATAATAAGATCATATAATATACATTAATATATGTTCCAATATAATTTATAACTCTATAATTTCATTCCATCGTAGCTTTGGTTATAAACCCTGAAAATGAAATATGCGATGATCATGTTTCAATGATTCTTAATGAATGAAAGGTGTTTTATTAATTAATGAATTAAATCCTGAAATAAAATTATCATAAAAAACATTATTTATATATTTATATCATATCATACCATTAAATAAGTTCTCATAGTCATCCATGATATAAATTCATAGTATTGTTTAAGTAGGTGCTTAAACTGCCCAAACATGATCCCATCATGATTAATGGATGATTATGAGATGGTTTAGTTGAAATATAATTATAAAAAAAGAATAATGATCTTATTTATTGTTTATTAGTGTGATATATATTAATTTTAAAGGACTAATAAAATAATATAATTTATATAAATTCATTACTTAGAAAGAAGAGATCATTTTCCTCTTAGTTGATTTGTTTTAAACTATTGCATTAACGATAATCATTTATTGATAATAATATTAAAAGGATATAAAATTTTACATAATATAACCTTAATGATATCATAAAAATTATATTTATCCTTTAATCCTATCCTTATGACCATCCATATAAGGAATTGAGGAAAATAAAAAGAAAAATCAATTGTTCCATGGAGGCGCTAGTCCGCACGTATGCATGGTTGATAATTTCATTTTCTATAGAAAAAAGTAAGGATTAATATTATTTAATATTTAATAATAATAAAAATGATATATTTATCATAATTATTTATTAAATTCACCTTTTATACTATACCTGTAAGGTGGTGAAAGAAAATTAAACATGTTGCATTGTGGAGCCGTTAGTCCGCATAACACACAATTTACATTTTTGTTTCTCTTAATGGAAAAGGGGAGGGTGGTTAATATTTGTGCCATAATTATAAAAAAATAATTGTATAATAATGAAACCAATTCAATCATTTTAATATTTTAAAATGAAATTTTAGGAAGAATAAGTTCACAAAAATAAATAGAAAAAGAAAAAAGAGGTTAGAAATTTATACCACACTTCTTGGATTGTCTCATTTAGAAAGGGGGTTAAGCCTTTAAGGGATGATATTTTGAGAATACCAGAACCTATTTAAGGGGGATAAGAGTGTGTAAGATATATTTTCTAGATTTTGGGATCAAATAATGGGGCTTTGGTGTGAGGGTAAGTTAGGATAGGAGAGACCCTTTTATAAGTGAAAAGGGATGGTAATACCCAAGATTTTTCAATAATGGGAAGTCACTCTCAAGGAAAGTAGATAAAAAATTGATAAATAAAAAATAGGACAAGTGATAAGGTTAATTAATTTCCCAAAAACACATTCCCACACATGTTTTAAACACGTCTGAGGTTTTTTACTCTTAGATTCTTTACTTTTACCATTTTAGTTCTTACCACGGTAACTAGTTTTTATAAAACTTAACATAATCCTTATGCCTAAAAAAATTGGTACTTATTAAATAATTTGGACCAAATTATTATAAATTTTAAATTCATTTCATTTTATTCAATTTATATAATTGATAAAAATTAATTTTAAAATAAAAATGTATATTTTATTAAAAACAATTTTCGAGAAAATATTTATTATGTTCTAAAATATTAAATATAGGTTTTTAAACTTTAAAAAAATATTTTTAAAACTATAAATTGAAATATAAAATACATATTTTTTTTATAAAAAGGTTTCATGAATTTATAATTCATACTTATATAGTAATAATAGTATAAAATCCATGTTATTTATAAAAATGATATTTTTCTCTATTCACCTAAAAATCAATATTTTTAGAAAAATACCAAAAAATTAATCTTAATATTATATTTTTAATTTTAATAAAAAAAATTCATTTTTTCCAATTAAATTTATAAAATTTTATAATTCAATATTTAAATAAAATCCCAAAATATAGTGGAAAAATTTTCATATTAGAAAATAACTTTTTAAAATGTTAACTATTATTTATTATTACTTCCTATAAATTAATAATAAATTTTTTGGTAATATATTATTCATATTATCAATATATTTTATTATCGTTTAATTTTAATATAAATAGATTCTTGAAATAAAACCCAAATTTTAGAATAATATATATTTTTAGCATAAAACAATTTTCTTAGTTGTTTAAGCTATAATAATTGAATTTCATTCATATTAAAAATGGCCATTATTTCATTTCTATAAATATTTCATGAAGAAATTAATCCTATTAAGTCTTTCTAATTTAATGGATTTAATGATTAAACTTAATATTTATATTTTTATAAAAATATATCAACATTTCATTTTAGTTTAGTAGTGCATGTGGAACAAGTTATCAAACACAATTAATTATTTAAAGATAATAATATAATGAAATATCATGTTTTTATAGTGGGGGATCCAAACATCCTCCCTCATGGATTTTTAGCCTTTCTCCTTTAAGTTTCAAGAGATTTCCATGGTATTTCTTCTTATTTTCTCTCATTTCCTCCACCCCTATATTTTCATTCCTTTCCCCTTAAATTTATCCCCATATACACTATTAATGGGGGATTTAGGTTTTTGGATTGGATAATCTTGGGGATTTGTTCCATTAGGTCATGTAGAGAATGAGTTCAATCTTGGTTTGGCCTTCGCTGTTAAATGCGATTGGTTTTTTTTCATTATTGAGGTAGGTGTTTCTATATTACTCATTTATTTTAAAATTAATGGTATTTTAGTGTTTTTTAAGTTAAGTTTTAAATTAAATTGTGGATATTAATGATGTTTTTAAATATTTATAATTTGTTTCCCATGAGTTTTGAGCTTGAAATAAAGGGTTTATCTTCATATTTCCATGTTTTTTCTTTGAAATCAAATAGTTTTTATATAATAAGATTTTTTGAAAATACATATAAGTCACTTTTAATGGTTTTATAGAAAAAATGGGGCCTTTTAATTAATTTGGTTTTTAAATAATAAATGATATTATTTAAGGTTATTTTTTGGAAATGGTTAAGTTGGATTCCAAAATGAATTTCTAGAGACTGTTTTGAAAGAAAAAGAATATGGTTTCCTTAAATGATTTTACAAGTGGTGTTTCAATTGGTTGTTTTGATAATTGAATTAAAATTTAATTTAAAATAGTGTTAAAGGACTTGGAATCCCAAGTCGTGTTATGGTTTAATGGTCTGTTTGGAACTTTTAAATAGATTATGGATGATTATGAGTTCCTTTTGATTTCCACTTTTATTGGTTTCCATTAATGTATGGTGCTTGAGGCATGTAAAATTTGGATGTTTAATGAAGTGGATGTTCTATGAAAGGGTTTTGTAGGTGAGGGAGATTTATTTTTTATGATTATAATGTATGTGATGCTTATGGATTGAATTATTTTCTCACATCTACTTTTTTTATTCATGAGATCCTGGGTATTCAAGTGGGACATCAATATTAATGTTATGATTTTCCAAGGAACACATGAGATACAATCTCTTTTATTATGAAATATGACCAAATGGGTTTTTCTCTTGATGATTCTTGTGTGTCATTTGTCAGGTGGCTTTTGATGGGTGGAATTAACATAGGCCGATAGTTAGTCTAAATTAAATTTGAAAACATTTTCATGGTTTGGTAAGGTCTAGGATTGTCTAATTATATGACCTAGGGTGTGAACTATGAAACTCTTTCTATGATCATATGTTTGATGTAGGGGAATACATTATGGTTTATCATGTCCCCTTACTCTAGTTTTCTTATGGAACCTTTATCTTTCATTTTTGTGTTATTGATTGATATAGCTGTGATGTTTTGTAGTGTGTGTTACTTTTTTATGATTTGTGGGTTTGAAATGGTATTATAAATAAGTATTTATAAATGATTATTTTAAATTAAAGATAAATGATTTTTTGTGCTTGATAATTTTGAAAAAAATTTTGGAAATATTTTTAAAGTTATTGTTTTCATTTAAGGAATATGAAAAATAGGTTGTTTTATTTTCCATGAGTTCTAAGGTTATTATGTAGGTTTTAAATTATTCTAAAGTTAGGTAGAGATTTTATTTGACTAAAAAGGAATAAGTGATTTTATTTTCGAAGGATTGATGTTCGATTTCTTAAATTCATTAAATAAAAATAGACACCTTTTCTTTTTTTTAGAAATGAATGGCTTAAGTATTTTTATAAGAGTAAATGATTTTACTTAGTTATAAATATATGAGGTAGAAAATACTTATTTTCATTATTATGTCTCAAACTAGCATTCATGACATGATTATATAAATGAATTGTATAAATTTAGAAGGTAGTGATCTACTGTATTTTATATACATTCATATATATATATTTTAGGTTCTAGGTTCTGTTTTGGATTAGTTATCTCTTTTGGGTGGGTGATGGTGAGTTGGAATGTTTGGTGTAGTAGTGGGTTTCATGGAGGTACTCAGGTAGTTTGTTTCAAGTTTTTTTTGAATATTTATGTAATGGAAAAGATGTACTTTTTTATGTATCCAGTTTCTCTTATTGTACCTTGTTATGTAACTACTTTGGATGATGTTTTATGTTTATATAAATGATTTAGATCACAATTATTGATTATGAATCATTTGTCTTGTCTGTTTATTTGGTTCTGTTTACTTGATATTACATGGATGTCAAAAGTATAGGCGGTCCATACTGGGTTGTTGGAAATGATCCAATAACTTTTAAATTTTATTTTAGGGATAATTTATTCTCAATGGTTTTAATTTTTTGTTTAAGAATTAGTTTCTATATTGTGAGGAATGAGAACACCCTTCAAGATAATGGTGTACTGGGTCAAGTTCTAGTTCAGGTGGAAACATAGGCCGGTTCATTATAATTCAAAGCATGAAAAACGTCATTTGACACACATTATGAAACAAAAGTTAATTTTTTATAATAATTAAAAACAAAATTTCTAGTCTTAATTCCAAAATCAACATTTCCAATAATATTATCAATTGGGTGTATTTATTATTTTTCCTTGATTTAGGATTAGAAAGTGAAGGAGTATCCCCCCCTCAAAATTACATTCTTATCTTGAGTTTTTTCCATAAAAATTAAAGTCACTAAATTATTCTTGAAAAATTTCTAAATATGAATTCCTTTTCAAATTATCTTCATCAAATTTAAGGTGAAAAAATTATTCTACAGTCATAGTTATTTTATTAGAAATTATATGAGCTTTTATTTAATTATAATTCTCTAGAGAAATTCATTCATCACTTTTAAAATAAAATTTATCTAAATTATCCTTAGTATTAAAAATAAAAACTTTATTCCCAAAAACATTGAAATAACCAACATCAGGTTTCTTACCTTTAAATAATTCATAACGATTTTTCTTTAAAAAAAGGTATAATTAAAACTCTATTTAAAATTTAAAAAGATGCATTTATAGATTTATCCAAAAAATATTTTGGAAAATTCTATTCATTTAATATAGTTCTATCCATATCTATAATAATTCTATTTTTATGTTCTATAACACCATTTTATTGTGGTGTTATCAGAGCTGAAAAATTATGAAAATAATCATTTTATTCATAAAATTTTCCAAATTAAAGAATAATAAATTCACATCCATTATAATTTCTAATATAAATTTTTAAATAAACTTTTTTATTTTGAACCAATTTAAAAATATAATAAATTTAGATCATGTATCATGTTTATGAGATATAAAATAAGTCCAAGTAAATCTACTAAAATCATTAACAATCACAAAAACATCCTTCTTTCCCCATAAACTTAAAGTATTCATAGGAAAAAATAAATCTAAATAACGCTCTAGTAGTTTTAACTTCATTATGTGACCTAAAACTAATTCTATTATGTTTATCTTTCAACCAGGAATCACAAATAATATTCTTACTGATTTTAAAATCGAGTAGTTGCTGTACATGTCCTTTCTTTAACCATTTCTGTAATAACCAAAAATTCACATGTCCCATCCTCAAATACAATAAGATATCATATATTTATATAATGTTAACACTTAAAATTATGGTTATTTAACTCTAAAAAACTGATAGAATTAATATTATAATTACGATTAGAATAAAACAAAACAAATTCATTTTTGAAAACTAAAGATTTATTATCTTCAAATTTAACACTGATTACACCTTTACATAATTCTTAAATACTAATAATTTTATGTTTTATACCTTTAATGTATAATAATTTAGAAATTAAAATAATTTTAGATACACATACTTCACTAAATCCCTCAACCTTTTCTTTTGAGTTATCATTAATGTCATAATTATTCCATTATATTGATTATAATATAAAAACTTTGATGAATATTTATTCATGTTTTTGGAGTAGCTGTTGTACATGTACTATTTATATTTTACATTATTAAGGAACCTTTTCTAAAATATAATTTAACTAGAGATATTTTTTTGTTACCCATGCTATATTGGGTTCAATTGGATTAATATAATAATTCTTAGGTGCCTAAACTGATTTTAAACATGTATTCCAGGGTAATCTAGAAGATAAATTATTGGAAATAATAGTTTTAGTAGTACCTAAATAACTAGTAAATCTCAATTAAATTTCCTTATAATACTACCATTTCATTCCAAATATAAATCATGTAACAATATATATAATTCCTTTATAAATATTAATAAAGAAATTTTTATATAACTTAAGTATTTGTTCATTATATCCAAATCCACTTATTCCATTATTTGGTATCATCATTGAAATAATTTTATCATAATTTTATTAATCTTGAATAAAAGTAGATAAATTTTCTTTCAATTATACAATTTATTTCTTTAGATTATCATTCTCATTTTGCGAAAACTCTAAATCACTAAAAATACTTTCATTTGAATAAGAAGCTACTATGTTAAAAAATTCCTTTTCATGATTCAATTTCTTATTTTTTAATAAGATCCTTATTTTCTCCTTTTAATTTTCAATAAAATTAATAAATTCCTTAAGCATATTTTTTTAATTAATTATTCTATATTAGGTTGTTAAAATTTGGAATAACTTAAACTACTATCTGAATAACTACTAACCTCATATATACTATTCACTATTAAGCATAGGTTATCCATTTCCTTTTTCATTTCTAGTTTCATCACTTGAATCATATTCTTATGAGAAAATTATTTTAGTTTTAATAGATATTTTCTCCTTTTTCTAATTTTTATTATATTTTCTTACTTTCTTTAGTTTCATATAGTTAGTGTTTACACATCCCTTCTTTCTGCATTCATAACATGTTAATTCAGAATCATCATTATAACCAGGTTTACCTTTCTTTGTTTGATAATCCTTTCTAAATCGTTTCTTGAACCCTCATGTTCTTTTAATAATTTTGTAAACATTTTTAGTATATTTAGATTTTTCTTTCTCAATATCATGTGATTTATAATTAGAAGAGTTAGTGGAAATAGTTACATTCAATTTAAATATAACAAATTTTTTCATTGAAGTCTCCTCTTAAATGATGTTTTTTATATCTAGTCCATATTTAATCAATGAACCAATGAGTTTATTCAACATAAATTACTAATGTTATTTATCTCATTAATTACCACTTTCTTTTCATGCCACTTTTTGGTAGATCTCTATGGAATATTTTAACAAGAACATGATTATCCAAAGTTTCTAAAAGGGAATGTATTCCATTGATAATGATAGTGAATTTTTTAAATATCTAGTTTAAACTTTCATCTTCACCCATATTTAAATATTGTCACTCAACATGAAGTAATACAATATTAGTTCTTATTAGATTATCTGATCCATGGTGAGTAACTTACATAATTTTAAAAATTTCATGAGATATATTATAAGCAGATACATGATTAAAAACATTTCAATTAATAACAAAATATAAAATATTTATAATTTTCAATAAATATTTTTTAGTAGAATCATTTCCTGTAAAAGAATTAGGGTCAAAATCAAGTAATTTATATGGTTTTACCATTATAGTCTAGTGATTAATATTGTTAGGACCACTAGGGGCCTATATACCTTGAGAGGGGGGGTGAATCAGGGTATGAATATTCTTTTCTAAATTATTCCTGTCCCACAGGGTCTTGACCTCTTTATTACAAGGGTCGCTTTATTTGCACTTGTGTGTTTATTATGACCACTACTTTTCTTCTTTATCTAATGATGATGCTTTGAATGCAATGTAGGGAAGCAAGCAGGAAGTCATAGAGATTTTTACTTGGTTCACCCTCACTGGGTTACGTCCAAGGAGCATACAACGGCGATGTGCCGCTGTACCAAATACACTAAGACTCATTGCCAATAATGTTCAGGCTAGATCACTTCTATGCCCAGGCTCACTGCCTTTACAAAGTTTAGGGTCAGCTCACTGATTTCTCAAGGGTCACTCCCTGTTTCTCTATCAATGGCTCATTGCTGGTAGAAAGGATTACGTTATTCCTCTTCACTTGCTCACTGCACTTGTAAGGGATCCAATCAAAGTTAATAGACCTGTAGGTCTCTTAATTTGCATGAATACATGAATCCTAAACTATTGATAGATGCTCTGTTGAAGTCCAACTTTAATCCACTGATGAATACCCCTTTGCCCCTAAACACTAGGAAATTACTTTGGAACAACCTTCACAAATCACCCTACTTCACAAGGCTCCCAATTTTGTGAAGCTCAAACAAGCCTTCACGAAGCTCCTGCCTTTTCGCAAATCACTCCCACGAAGCTCAAGCCTTCGCAATGATTAGGCCATCGCGGAGCTCCTGCCTCTTCGTGAAACACACTCCTTAGAGAACGTGGCCTCACAAAGCGCACTTCCTTTCGCAGAGCTAGATTAGCTTCCACGAAGCACCTCTCTTTCGCGAAGAACACTATCTTCACGAACCACCTTCATGAACCGAGAGAAAAATATTTTCTTCAAAAACTCTCTCTTCTTCTCTCGAGGGGGTTGAACTCTATTTATAGGCGATTCCACTGACCCTCATCTTTTCCTCGCGAAGTCAACGCCACACCATCTCAAATCGCGAGGCTCTGAAGTTCCCGCAGAAATTCACTCAAAATCGCAAAGCACCAAGGAACTTTTCCGATCACGAAGCTCGTCGTAATCTCGGAGCATTCCATAATTTACTTTGAACCTTCTCTGCGAAGCTCCCTCGCAATTCTCTTCACCGCCACGACGCGCTTCATCCTCTATCGTTCACGAAGCTTGACGTAATCACGAAGAACACCGTCAACATTCTTCTGGACTTCTCAAATTCCAAACCATGAAGCCTATCTCCGCGAAATTCATGCCTTTTTCATATTTAAATATGATCTTCAAGGATATCCACTTTTTGTGATGCTCACCAACCTCCAAATTTTGGACCCCAAAAAGTTGGAAAACACTGGAAAATGGCGCCACCTTGTACTGCTCTTTTGTACCGCCTCCAGATCGTTCATTCCTTTGTCACCATTCTTTGTCAACATGGATTGTCATCAACTTCCCTGGAACTCGACAATTCTCCATGGAAACCTACTTTGTCAACAAACACAATCAACCCAAAAATGCTGCAATGTTACCTTGAAGGATTTTTTCCCAACAATCTCCCCCTTTGGGTTTGTTGAAAACTCTTCACAAATCTTCTCAGAATAATTTTCTGCACATTGATACCTCACTGAGTCTCCTTCCAGCCGCTACCACCATTCGCCTCTTGAAATTCTAATAGAATTCAAGAATTCACTTAACACGTACTCTAATCCCACATGAGCAATGCTCGGTGTGAGAAACAAGAGTAGTATGATAAGTGCATCAATGAATCACTTCATGTTAGACACCAATTGTCGATTCCAAACTGATACCAATTTCAAAATTGATACCAATTGTTGAACCACACCAATACCAATTGGCTATAGCTGGAAACCTTCTCACACTTTTCCAACATCACTGTTCTGCTTTTATCACAATCCTTAGCTATCGTGATATCTATTCTTTGATCGATCACTTCTATCATCGTCAGATTTAAAATGCTCCCCCTATCTCGCTGCTTCACCTGTTAGCTTCTCCCCATGTCTTTGACAAAGAAATTTTCTCCCTTTATTAGCCAAAGTTTCTCCCCCTTGAGGAGTCACTATTTCCCCCCCTTTATCAAAGAACCCAAAGGGAACTCCTCTATGGTCTGAGACATTGGTAAGAAAAAACATTATCACAGTGGAGAAAAACACACCATACCTCAGGGAGAGGGGGTCGTTCCACATCTACACTATTTTAAGTGCGGGGATTTGACTGAACTACCAGATCTAGTCGATGCCTTTCAAATGCTTCCTTGGGTAAGGCCTTTGTCAGAATGTCTGCAACCTGTAGTTCTATATGCACATACTCCAAATTCACAATTCCTTGCTCAACCTTCTCCTTGATAAAATGATATTTAATCTCAATGTTCTTTGTACTTGATTGATGAACTAGATTTTTTCTAAGATTGATAGAACTTGAGTTATCACACTGTATTCCGATCGGAGACTTCACTTCAACTATCATATCTTTAAGCTGCTGCTTCATCCACAATAATTGTGTGCAATCTTGAGTGGAAGCAATGTACTCAGATTCTGCGGTGCTCAATGAAATTCAATATTTCTTCTTGCTTAGCCAAGAGACACCCAATCTTCCAAGATAGATAGAACCTCCTGACGTTGACTTCCTGTCATCCGCTGAACCGGCCCAATCTGCATATGTATATCCCAATAATTCTGACTGAGATTTTCCATTATACATCAAGCCGAAGTCCACTGTGCCCTTGATATACCAAAGTATTCTTTTCACTGCAAGCATGTGGATTTCCTTGGGATTACTCTGATATCTTGCTACTTGGCATGTGGAGAATACAATGTCAGGCCTTGTTGTAGTCAAGTATAGAAAACTTCCAATGATTTGCTTGTATTATATGATATTCACTGCCTTGCCATCCTTATCTTTGGACAATTTCATCTGGGTAGCTACCGTAGTCTTCATCTCCTTGAAATTTTCCATTCCAAATATTTTCAAAACCTCGTTGGCATATTTGGATTATTAAATGAATGTTCTATTTCTTCCTTGTGTCACTTATAGGCCAAGGAAAAATGTTATCTCTCCAATCATTGACATTTCGAACTCACTTTTCATGAATTCAGAAAACTGTCTGCACTGAGCTTCATCTAATCCACCAAATATTATGTCATCAACATAAAACAAGACCATAATCCTTTGATTACTGTTGTTTTCGAAATAGATATTGTAATCAAATCCCCCATGCTGAAAACCAAGCTTCTTTAAGTAATGATCAAGCCTCGAGTACCATGATCTTGGTGCTTGTTTCAGCCCATATAATGCATTATTTAGTCTGCAAACCTTGTTCTCATCCTCATGAATGAGAAAACCATTTGGATGCTCAATATAAACCTCTTCCTCCAGAACCCCATTCAAAAATGCAGATTTGACGTCCATCTGGAACACTTTGAACTTCAGTTGCACTGCGATGGCTAGGAATAATCTGATTGTCTCCAGCCTTGCAACCGGTGTAAATGTATCATCAACACATATTCCCTCAATCTAGGAGTACCCCTTGCACACTAGTCATGATTTGTTCCGAATCACTGTGCCATCTTCATTCATCTTGTTACGATAAACCCATTTAGTCCCAATGACATTCTTATCTACTGGCCTCGAAACAATCTCCCATGTCTGGTTCTTCTCAATCTAATAAAGATATTCATTCATATCCTGAACCCAGTTTCCATCTTCAGCTGCATCAGCGAAGCAATTCAGCTCAACCTGTGATAGTAATAATGTTTGATGTAGTGATTTCATTCTTCTTTCCTGAACTGGAGCTGTCTAATCACCAATAATATTCTTCCTGTCAATTTCATCTCGACTCTTTGGCTTCCTTACAAACATGGACTTGAAACTTTCTTGTTCATCATCAGTGTCTTCTTCTGAGTTAGCATCTGCCACTTTTTACTCCCCCTGAGTCTCTTACCACATCCTTAATTTCAACAGAAAACTTTTCACTGTTTCATTGTTCAATGATGTTATTTCTTTCAACTACTTTTATGATCTTCTTGTTGAAACATTGTTGATACTCTCTAGTAGCTTCTTGGTATCCTGAAAATAGTTAGCTGATACCACATTGTTAGAACAAAATAGAAAAGAATGAGATGCAAGATTTTTAATGATTCTCTGAGAAAATGTATTCTCTCGATAGACAACACCTGATCTTGGTCATCCAATTATTTATTTGATAGATCTTGCATCTGATTATGATATTGAATTCTCTCCCAATGTTATGCAACACTTCCCAGGATTAGTACCACCTTTTAGACCCATAAAAATTCTTCTTCACCTACATCATCTATTCTCATTTTCCACTCATAATTGAGCCATTAACAAAATATCTAAGCCTACTGAGTTGGAACTCAATGTAGGAAACAAGAGAAAAAGTTAATAAAACAATCACTTCTTATTGTGCTCTATTTCTCCCCTTCTTCAACTTTGGTACCTGATTCGAGTCAATCGAAACTCTGAAGCATATCACTTCTCCACTTTTCATCTTTAGATGCCACTTCCCCTTGGATCATATCTCCCTAAAACCTGAAACACTTGAATCATCAATTAACAAAATTTATATACATAGAGAGAAGGGTGCTTCTGGAATCCTCAAGATGAGGATGGTGGTTGATACTTATGGGTTAACCCTTTGATTCTTTCTTATAGAGCATAACACTTTTTATTTGCTTCTTCTAACTGCCTAGACAACTTCAACTGATCTGGCCAGGCATTCCTTACCCATATGATGAGTCTTTTTCTGGTATGTAGATTCTGCAGGCCTAGCCTTTCTCAAAACTTGGGGTTTAAACCCACTAGTACACATTTTCGTCTTTGATGTTTCACCAAAATTAAATTTCCCTTGATTCATTCTCTGAGCAGGAATATCTCTTATTGTCATCTTTCCTTGATCCTTCCTCCATTGTAGGGATATTCCTCTTTCTTCCACTGAATGTACACTATTCTTACTCACAAGTGTAGCATTTCCTCCCTTTTTCTTCCAGATTTTCTCATGTTCTTTCTTAGAGGGAGGTTGTGAGTGTGACAGAAGAGGTGACAGATACACCTTTTGTTCAGCTCCATGTGATTCCCCTGAGGCTCTAAGCCTATTCTCCAACTTTATACTTTGTCTCCCAATGTAAGATTTCTCTTTATACATCACTGGAGTCAAGAATCTCTTTCTGGGCTCCTTTTCCTTTCTTGCATTCTTCTTGATGCAATATCTTTCCACATGCCCATGATTAGAACATATGAAACATCTTCCATTAAAGTCATACCTCATTTCGTCATCTCTCAGCTGAGATGTTGATGCTGCTTGAGTTCTTCCTCTGACATTGATCTCCTGAGCTTCCTGGCACATATTCATGGTCTGTCCCATTCTTCCATAGTAATAACATCTAATGAATGATTTCCTCTAAGAGACTCTTCTATCTGTTTTCTCATGATGCTTCTTCTTATTATCAGATTTATCAAAGTTTCTATTTTCACAGCCTGAAATGTATTCCAGGGCCTCTGAACAGAAGCTTGATGTATGGCCATGAATCCCAAAAAATAGCACATGTCATCACTTCTTTTTATAACTATCCCCTTAGGCCTATCTCCAGCACCTGTAGGGTTTTGTTCACATCTGGAACTATTCAAAACTCTCTTTCTATCATGCATGGGAGGTGATTCATCAAATCCAATACCAGTTTTTCCCAAACTGTATGGTCTTTGGGCCGAGAGAATTTTTTCTTCCCTCTTTTCATAAATAGCAAATTTTCTTTTCATTTCATCACCACCTTCCGAAGGATAATAAAATAGTAAGTGCAGGGAATTCTTCATTTTAGGCTTTCCTTTAGGATTGGATTTCTCCACTTCCTTCTTTACTAATTTTAGCTCTTCTTCCAACTTCTAAATCTTCATATCACTTGATTCAAGTTGGGCATTGAGTTCTCTTCTGGGATTCTTTCCAAAACTCATCTCATCTTCTAGTTCTTGTGTGAGCTTTTCTACCATTTCACCTTGTTCTATTACTTTCAATTTTTATTGAGAAACATATTCAGAGACAGATTTATTCTCTTATTGTAGCCTTTGATTCTTATGAAATTCTTCAGAAAAATGTGTTGCAAGATCTTCATTTCTAGCTTTCAGATTCCAAACTTCATCTAATTTTTGATTCTCTTCATAATCATCAGCCTTTGTTTTCCTTTCATTTTAGCCATATTTTGCAGTTCTTCACATTGAGAATCATTCTTCTCCCTTAGGTTATTAGCCACATCAATAAGCCTTTGATTTAATCCTATTAGCATATTGACCTCAATTTCTAATACTTGGATCCGAATATCTTTAGATTTAAATTCTTCATCCAATTTCTGATCAAATTTCTTTGTCATGTTGACAACATCTACTTGTGGCCTCCGTCTTAAAACTTCTTCATCATCAGTTGTTTCAGTATCACTTTGATGTTCAAGTACTTCACTCATTCCAACATCATGATTGAGTGAATCAATCTTTTCCCTATCAGATTCATCCAAACCTTCCTCTAGTAAGCTATTTGATTATTTTAGTTGAATCACACTTTTTCCATATACACTTCCACATTGAGGGACATCACCTAACTTTTGATTCTTCTTTGATGTTTTTACCTTTTCCATGGCACACCGAGATAAGAGCAGACTAATTTAACCACACAAATCTATTACACCAAGTCGAAGAAAAAAAATCTGATAAAGGCAACCTTCCATCTGATACCAATTGTTAGGACCAATAGGGGCCTATATACCCTGAGAAGGGGGGTGAATCAGGGTATGAATATTCTTTTCTAAATTCTTCCTACCCCACTGGATCTTGACCTCTTTATTATAAGGGTCGCTTTGTTTTCACTTGTGTGTTTATTATGACCACTACTTTTCTTCATTATCTGATGATGATGCTTTAAATGAAATGTAGGGAAGCAAGAAGGCAGACATAAAGATTTTTACTTGGTTTACCCTCACTGGGTTGCGTCCAAGGAGTATACAACGATGATGTGCCACTGTACCAAATCAACTAAGGCTCACAGCCAATAATGTTCGGGCTAGATCACTTCTATGCCTAGGCTCACTACCTTTACAAAGTTTAGGGTCATATCACTTCTTTCCCAAGAGTCACTCCCTATTTCTCTTTCACTGGATCACTGCCTGTAGAAAGGATTACATTCTTCCTCTTCCTTTTGTCACTGCACTTGGAAGGGATCCACTCACATTTTATAGACCTGTAGGTCTCTTCATTTGCATGAATACATGCATCCTCAACTATTGATAGATGCTCTATTGAATTCCAACTTTCATCCACTGATGAATACCAATTTTACCTTAAACATTAGGCAATTACTTTGGAACAAAGTTTGCAAAGAAACCTACTTCGTGAGGCTCCCAATTTCACGAAGCTCAAACAAGCCTTCGTGAAGCTCCTACCTTTTTCGCGAAGCACTCTTGCAAAGCTCAAGCCTTTGTAATTCTTAGGTCGTTGCGGAGCTCCTGGATCTTCGTGAAGCACAATCCTTAGAGCACGTAGCCTCACGAAGTGAACTTCCTTTTGCGGAGCTAGATTAGCCGCCGCGAAGCACCTCTCTTTCGTGAAGAACACTATCTTCATGAACCACCTTCGCGAACCGAGAGCAAAATATTTTCTTCAAAAACTCTCTCTTATTCTCTCAAGGGGGTCGACCTCTATTTATAGGCGATTCCACCGACCCTCGTCCTTTTCTCACGAAGTCAACGCCACATCATCTCAAATCGCGAAGCTCTGAAGTTCCCACCGAAATTCACTCAAAATCGCGAAGCACCATGACAATTTTCCAATCACGGATCTCTTCATAATCACAGAGCATTCCATTATTTACTTTGCACCTTCGCCACAGAGCTCCCTCACAATGCTCTTCACCGCCGCGATGTGCTTCATCCTCTGCCGTTCGTGAAGCTTGACATAATCATGAAAAACACCATCGACATTCTTCTGGCCTTCGCGAATTCCAAACCATGAAGCCTATCTCCGCAAAATTCATGTCTTTTCCATATTTAAATATTATTATTAAGGATATCCACTTTTCGTGATTCTCACCAACCTCCAAATTTTGGACCCCAAAAATTTGGCAAACACTGGAAAAAGATGCCACCTTGTACTGCACTTTTGTACCGCCTCCAGATCGTCTGTTACTTTGTAATAATTCTTTGTCAACATAGATTGTTAACAACTTCTCTAGAACTCGACAATTCTCCATGGAAACCTGCTTTGTTAACAAACACAATCAACCCAAAAATACTGCAATGTTACCTTGAGGGATTTTTTCCCAACAAATATTTATTTACTTGAGCTAGACCTCCATTTTAGATTTATAGAAACTATAATCATTGCCATCAAAATGGGATGACTTATGAGGATTCCAACCATCATTTACACTCATTCCCTCCATCTTACAGAGATCTTTTTCCTTAGATTGTTAGGTCTAGGATATTAATGTAAGCATAATAACGTTTATGTAACAGAACCTATATCCAAGAGGGATATGATTTGAGACCAAGTTTTAGGTATGATTAAAAAAGAATATGGTCTAGATGTGAGGTGAATAGACCGCTTTAAAAAATTCAAGAGTTTATATAAAATTATAAGTTAATTTTCACAGTTAATTATCATACACTTGAATTAATAATAAAAAGTGGCTAAAAATTAAATAAAAAGAGCATGTAATTTTTATATTAGTTCAGTTCAATGTTAACTTAAATCTACTCTTCACACCCATATACTCATTTGGAGGTCTGGTACTCACTAAGGACCTTATTTTTAAAGGGGAATCATAAACAGATTACAACCTACTCTTTTTAGAGGAGGTATTAAAAAAATCACTTGAATTTTAATGGGGAGTAAAAACCCATTACAACACTGACTTTAGATACCAAGAGTTACAACTCGAAGATCTTAACTTTATAATATATGATTCATAACCTGAAGATAGAATTATTTTTTTAGGAAAATCATAAACCAATCATTGTAAGCACTAGTGAGAGTGATAAAATGAATTTATACAGACTCAAAAAACCCATAAAGAATAAATTGATGTATACAGATAAATAATAGACAAAGGTTCTTGAGTAATTGATATTTAATTATCTTCAAGGTAGTATTAGTAGTCAAATAAGTTTTAGTTCTCCATGAGAGTTTTTGTAAAATATGACAATTTTTTTGCATAGGATCACTTGGAAATTTGGGATTTCATAGAATCCCATAACACATGATAGTTATAAAGTTGATATTGTAAAAAATAATCTCAAATTAGTAGTGTAATATTAGGAACTACTTTAATGGCTCTCTTCCCCTTTAAATAAAACTAAAAAAAAACTAAACAATGTCTAAGAAAATGGTTTGATAATTCAAAATTATCAAGGAAAAATACATAGATATTATCATTCCATAATAATTATTTTATATTAAAAAATTAACGAATAATTCAAACCAATTTGAATTCTTCATTAAAAAATTTAAAAATATCCCCATAATACCCAGTCAAAAGGAATCCCATAAATATCATAATATAGTCCTTTAAAAATATTTAAAGTTTAATTTTGAAAAACTTTCCATATTAATGAATATATGAGATACAAATATAAATTCTATAATACTAAATTAAATACTATAAAATAACTTTGAATAATTTCATCACCACTAATAATTAATTTATAAATATATAATAACCAAGAAATAACTCATAATAAAAAATTCAAAATGTTTGAAATACCTATTTCATGTTCATGCGTAGATGTAGAACAATTCAAATATTCATTTAAATATGTTTAAAAATTTACAAAAATACTTATCATAGTTTACATATGAGTAATAAGAATGTCTGAAATCAATAAATCAATTAAAAAAACCACTACAAAAATATAGAAAATGAAAATATCAAGATACATGAAAAATAGAACACTTTGGAAATTTAAAAATAATAATAATAATTAATGGACTGAATACATGTACAAAATGACTATGTAGATTGACTATGAGTATCAAATCAACTGTAAAGAGAATATTGACCACAAGGTTTTACAAACAACTGTAAGAATCAACTAACCATGAAGAAACAATCGACCATGAGAAGAAATCAACAAACCCCGATGTATCAACCATATGAAAAAAATATGAATCAACCACATGAATAAAATATGGATCGATAGTAAGAAAAAAAATAGATCGAATGAAAGAATAAAAATGTAATGACCACAAGAACAAATGATTGAATACATAAAGCGGACAAGATACTTTGAGGTGCACAAGAGACTATGAGAGGCAAGTGACCGTGAGACATAAAACATGATAAATAAAGTTTTGAATAGTGATTTCATAATTATTTAATAAAAATAGTATATAAAATCCACAAAAAGTTAAACTACATGTTAAATATATGATATTATGAGAAATTATCATTACTGAATAAAAATAAAAATTATTTGAGGTATTTTTAATATTAAAAAACAAAAAATATAAAAACATAGTACTATAAATCCTAAAAAACTCCAAGAACCAAAAATTTATTATTATTACTTTTGAATGAATGAAGAATATGAGAGGAAGAGTTTTCCATACATTATGAAATAGTCCCCTTATGACGGTTGTTTCTGTTCAAGAATATTTATCACCATGACATAAGTGTTTTGGGAAATAATCATTATCTTATAAAAGTTATAAGAATATATTATGGTTCAATTGAAATAAGCATAGAGGATATAGTAAAATGTTTATGAAAGATTGAACATCGTAGTTTACTTCACCATGATGTGTTCACCGGGTTTCTTTATCATCATTTTGGGAACCAAAATGATAGAAAAAACCATAGTGAATGTTAAAAATATATTTTGGGACTCTAGAAGTCATGCCTAGCATATCCAATCTAAGTTAAATGGTTTTTGATAAAACATCCACCTTGAAACAAATTCCACCTAAAACATCTTGAAAAATAACTATGGTGCTTCCCAGGGAAATGGTTTTCACTTAAGTAGTTGCCACATATGGTACATAATCAAAATGGATTGGCTTCAAGACCATAATGACTATAGTATTATTATGACAAGAGTTATCACTAAGGGGAAGATAATGATGTAGTGAAAGATGTGGTGGGAATAATTTTAAATAAAATAAATTTTTGTTACAATTATCAAAAACCATCATCGACAAGAGAACTAATTTTTTGGTATAAGTGATCCATGATTAAAGTGGTTTTACAAGGATTAATAATTTATAAAGTGTTAAAAAATTATAAAAAGAGTTAAAATATAAAAGTATTTATATTTATTTATAAATTTTTCAAAAATGAAAATATCAAATAGTTTTAATAATGGAATATTTGAAAATTATTTATACCATTCCAAAAGTAGTTTTGGATGATATCATTAATGGTTTAAATAAATAAAACGTTCTATATTTAATTTATATAAATTATTTATAAAAAATATGAAATGTTTATTATTCATTCATAATTTTTTTCATAAAATATCTTATATTTTAGAATATGATTTTCTTCCACCTTAACTTTAGATTATTTTAAGTTATGAACTTGAATTTAGCTATTTATTATAGTTTATACATATTAGGTATTATAATTTTGATAGAATTAAAGTCTCTATTGAGAAAATAACTATGGATAAAGTGACTTTGGGTTGAATGAATTTTTGGATTAGAGGATAATGAATTGTCCATAAAAGTGGGGGTTGGCTTATTTTTTTCCCTTTTTAATTGGGTTAAGGGGTAACCTTACATGGATAATAAAACCAAAGGTTTTAGGACCAATACATTCCAACAAAAGGCCTAAATACAATAAACCCAACAAAAATACCACCTAGATAGCTCTTAATTTAAAATCTCAAAATTATTTAACCTACAATGCTTCTCAATAAGAAAATACCTATACAAGACTGTATGGGGCCTAGTACCAATGGAAAATCTATACCCTCTCATCCAACCAATCGGATATGCATTGTTGGGGGAATATTTCTTACTTTGACCACATCTAGGACTGCACCTGGATATCTATCCTTTTTCCCTCTTTCTATCGTTGTTGTTATCTATGTACGCCATAGAGATGTGCCACCTCCTGCCACTCAAGGATCACCTCTCCTATCAAGTGCTGCACCACCATATATTATGATTTCAACCAAAATCCACTTCCAACAACTTCATCCAAGGTATCCACTTCTACATCAATTCCCATTGACTAAATCTCATCCTGCCATTGACCACACTAACTGCTCGACGCCGCCTACAGCAGGATCCCTCCATAGAAGTTGTTGGGGTGCAACATCCACCAAACACTAATGAATCTTTTCCATTGGAATAACATAGATAATACCTTATCAATAATATTTATTTCATATGATTCTAAGGCATTATATTAAAGGGTTCCATGTACCTTATGCATGAGATGCATTTGGATATGTTCAAATATAATTGGATTTTTAATTGGAGTATGTAATAGAAGTTGTGAGTTGAGTAAATAGTTACACAAAAATATAGTTTGAAAATAATTTTTTAGTGGAAGGAATAGGTATTTCAAACAAAATTATTATCCCCAAGAAAGGTAAATACCTTGGGGGTGGAGGGGTGAATCATGGTATATCGACTTATTTCAATGAACCTTGTCAATGATCCTTATACATTGTTAGTAGGAACACATATCTCCTTCATAATATATATGAAGTGATAATAAAGTAAATAGGTACACAATAATTTTTTACTTGGTTCTCTAGAACTAGGATAATCCAAGGAGGAAAAAATGGTGATGTGCTGATGTATAATAATCACTAAGTATAATGATTGTTTACAATGTCTAGAGAGGACTCCCTATCCACCTGGTTTGTAGCCACTCACAATTTTAGAACTCACTACTCTCTTAACTAAAGTATACACACCATTCATTTATAATATTACTCAGATGTACTGAATGAAATATTTTTATACCATAATTAGTAATTCATGAAGCTATTTTTTATCAAAATGATGACTTAAAATTTTCTATATAAATTCTTAGAAATTCTATCACAATTCATGTAAAACACTTTGAATAATTTATATTTATATAAATAACATTAAAATAAATACTTGTTCATATAATTTTCTTTCATCATGAAAATCTTGGTCGTATAAAATTCTTTATGCAAGAAATAAATTTTCATAATTCTATGCCAAAACAGAGCTCTTATAGATTCTATAACTATTATTATTTACCTATAATGACGATTAGTGCCTTAATTAAAGGAAGAACTAACCCTAACCACATGCATCACACAAATCTTCATGATTATGAAAAACCCATCACCTCTCATTTTCTAAAATCATATGTTTTGCACAACATTAGTTTTGTAAGGATGTCTTACTTTTGTGAGAATCTTTTCTTTACTATAAAATTCTATGTAATATTCTCAAACAAGATTTAAAATTCTTATAAATCCTTTCCTGTATGAATACCTCCTGGTATTCTACACTGTAAAACCTTTTAAACATTTTTTTTCAACAAAAACAGCCCAAAATACCTGTAAAGTCAACTTAAGGTATTTTTTACAGCTGTTTTCCACTTTGGGTTTATTGAAAACACTTTAAATTTCTCAACCATATTAATAATTTTTTTCCACTATTTTTATACTTCAAACATCATTTGATATCTATAAATCCATATAGAATTAAAAGTCCCACTTATTATGTAATATAATCACATGTGATTAAATATTGATATGAGAAATAAGAGTAACATACGGAGTTCATTGATGAATCAATTCATTCAACTATATCACCACTTAGTGCTTACAAAAAACACCTACATCATTTATCCCATTATAGATAATTTCCCTTGAAATTTTTGAGCAATATCCCCCTAAATAAAATTAAAAAAATACACCCCTTGTTTTAGATTTATGATAATATTATACCCTTTTAAAGGTTAGAGAAATCTTTCCCCATTTCTTCAAAAAAATCTCCACCTTTTACAATGAACACAAAGGTCACTCCTTTGTGTGTTTCAAGAGAAAGGGAAATATTAATTGAATGGGGGAACCCATATCATTCCTTGGGGAGTGGTGGCTACACAACCACAATTACTTAAGTGTGGGCAGTTTTCTAGACACCTAGAGCTACTCAATACTTCTCAAATACCACCTTGTAAAAAGAATTTTTCATGATAACAACAACTTGATAATGCATTGGAACATAATCTAATTTTACACGAATTTTCTCAAATTTATCCTTAATGAAGTGATACTTAATTTCAATGTTCTTTATCCTTGAGTGATGAATGATATTTTTTCTAAGGTCAATAACACTTGAATTGTCACAATTAATTATGATAATATACTTCAATTCAAATATTATATACTCAAGTTATTACTTTATCTATAATAGTTACATGAAATTTTGAGTGGCCTTAATATATTTATCTTCAACAGTGCTAAGTGAAATGAAATATTTACTTCTTGATAAAACAAGAAATGCATAAACCTCCAAGATAGAATGCACTACCTAATGTTGATTTTCTATCATCTACTGAATTAACCCAATATGTATATGTATATCTAAATAACTCTAACTTTGATATTATATTTCAATATAAGCCAAAATATCCATTCCTTTCATATATTTTATTATTCTTTTCACCAATTTCAAGTGTATTTCCTTGGTATTACTTTGGTACTTTTTCAACATGAAAAATAGAAAACACAATGTTTAGTCTTATTACCATTCAATATAATAGGCCCCCAATGACTTTCCTATACTCTATGATTTTTACCAATTTATCATCATAATCCATTAATAAATTCAATAATGTGGAAAGAAAAGTTTTAATTACCTTGGAATCCTTAATTCCAAATCTTATTAGTACCTACTTAGAATATTTTGATTATGAGTGAATGTTCCATGCATTCCTGGTATCACCTATAAACTAAGAAAAAAAGTCAACTCCACAATCATTGACATTTTGAACTCTCACCTCATATATTCCACAAAATTATTGCATTGTTCCTTTTTTTATCTACAAAATAGTGGGTTATTTACATATATTATCACCACCATCATTTTATTATAGTTCTTTTTGATATAGAGATTACGATAAACTCCTCTATGATGAAAATTGAGCTTCATAAAATTATTATTAAGTCTATAATACCATGACCCTGGTGATTTATTTATCTTATGGAGCTCCTGATTCAGTTAAAAAACTTTGTTCTCATCTTCAAGAATAAGAAATATATCCAAAGGTTCAATATAAACCTCTTCTTCAAGTAACCCACTTAAGAATTCTAATTTTATATATATCTATAAAACCGTGAATCTCATTTACATAACTATGGAAAATAATAATAGAATAGTTTCCAACCTATCCATGGGAGAAAATTACTCATCAATATTGATACCTTTAATATGGGAGTATCCATTACACACATGTCATGCCTTATTTTGGACTACCATTCCATTTTCATTTAGCATGTTTTGGAAAACCCATTTGGTCTCAATGATGTCATTATCCACCAAATTTGAAAACATATCCCATGTATTATTATTATCAAATTGTTAAATATATTCATGCATTTCTTTAACCTAATATTAATTTTAGTAGTATCTTTAGAGAACTTTTTATCTACAAAAGATAAGAGCAAATTTTTCTGTAGAGGCTTTATTCTCCTTATTTTTATAGGCACTACTCAGCTATTGATGATATTCATCTCAAAATTTTTAGTCCCACTATTTGGATTCTGTGAAGCTATTGATCACACTTTATTTTACTAATCATTATTGTCTTAATTATAAATAACATTACCCCTTTGTGTTTCCCCTGAGCTACCCATCTCTTAATCACTTTCTTCCATAATATTCTCACTATTTTTCTGAATATTTTTTTCATTTTATACTATATTAACAACATGGATTTTGAAAATATTTCAAATCCATTTATTTAAACACTTATACTCCTTGCTCATGTATGAGTATCCAAGAAAAATACATTTTTTTACATGGGACTTAAGCTTATAGTGGTTTTATTTATTGATAATAAATCACTTACTTTCAAAGATTTGAAAGTATTTTAATGAAATATTCTTCCCATACCACATCTCATATAGAGTATTTTCTTCTACCAAACACAAAAAATATATATTTGAAATATATAACTTTTTTATGTCCCCCTTTTTAAAAACATTAATTATAAGTATTTATCAATAAAAACCAATCTAAGAATATTGTTATGATATTATTTCTCTTTTTCAAATAAACTATTTTGTTGAAAAGTTCTCATTGCTAAAACTTGGTTCTTTATCCCGTACTTATTGAGATAATCCAACACTTGTCAATTTTAGAACTCCATGCCATTGTTGGTTTAAAATTCTATAATCTTATACCTAAGAATATTTTTAACCTTCTTCCGATAAAGAGTAATGAAACTGAACACCTATAACTTATAGGTAGTGACCGCAAAATATGCCATCCTTCTATAACCATCAATGAATAATGCATAATATCTATTCCCAATAATGTATCTTGGTGATATCAGTGTACATACATCAACATGTACCACTTCAAGAAACCTCATTGACCTATTGTATTTCTTCTTATAGGTATTTTGAAAATTGTTTTTTCTGAAAAAATATGTATGTGTGTATATGATCACATGAAAATATAGGGTTATCACAAGATCTATCATTAATCACCATATATTCTAAGGATTATTAGATCAAGTGACCAATCCTTTTATTCCATAATATGTTTTATTATTCCTTATACATAAAACATGCAGCTTCTTCTCCACTGATGAGGTAGAGATTCCCCTTTTCACACTTCCCTTTCATTAAAACTATACCATCCTTATTATTGATGATACAATTTTTCTTGGTGAAGTTCATTTCTTGTCCTAAGTCACAAAGTTGACTTACAAGGATTAAATTGTGACTAAGACCTTAAAACATAAAAACATTTTCACGCCTATTGTATTTACCCCTATATTTTTATTTTTATAATCCAATAATATTCAACCCTTCATCATTACCAAATATATTGACACCTTCTTTTTCATACTTGATTCCCATGACTAGATCCTTCTTTTCTATCATATTAAAATTAAATATTCTATCAATAATACATACAAAAAATTGATTTTATTCCTTCAAATAAATATCTACAGTAATTTCCTCCTCAATTATTTTCTTTTTGATACATTCCTTTTAATTCACACTCATTAATTATTGGTATATTTTATCCTCCTATAAATATGATAAAAAAAATTTATCTTGAAATTATACAAATTGATTTTAAAATTTTAACCTATTAGATGATTCCTTGAACTACTATGTATGACTAACTTGGTTCTTAATAGGAATATTCCTCTTTATTTTTATAATAAATACATAGACATAAAACTGTACCCACCACACCATAACTAGTATCCATAGAAATAATACATGAAATGTTGAGTTCTACTAGGCTGACTTAATTTTTATTGTTCCCTCTTATACCACGTGGCTATATAATATGCATTTTGAGAATGTACTATATTTCCAAAATTATAACACCTGATATGTAGAACACTATTATGTGTATTTTCTAAAACACTAGTGGTGTTTTGGGTTTTTTGATTGTTCTAATTTTTTGCTACACCCAAATTAACATTTAACTCTGTAGTGAGTTCTTATGGTTTGTCATCAACCAACACTACCTTTTGCTTATGATCATGGCCCATACCAACTTTTTAATTTTGATACATCTCTTTCTATGTGTAAAAATCTCTAACAATATTAATGGACCTCCATTACCCCCCTTCACCTTTTCTGTAGCCCATTCGATTTTATTTCCCTATGTCATCCCAAAGTTAAGAGTCTCTTCTGAACTTTGATTTTTTTTTACTATAGACTGATGATTTATCTCTCAAGTAATTCAATATGTTTTCTTGTAATTTCATCGTGTTAGTTAAAACATCTATAATCCAGGAATTCTCTTTGATCATGAGATTATAATCAATAACCTAATTTGAGAATTTCATATTTTCATATTTTTTTCTTTTCAATTTCCACATTCAACTCAAAATCCACTTCTTCATATTACTACATATATAGTTTAAAATCATGATCCAATCCATTTAATTACTTTTTTTGTTTCTCTAAACAACTATCTAATTAAGACAATCCTCTAACTCTTCTTTGATATCAACTCTCCCATCCACTTCAGCTTCATCACCATTGATGTCTTCCCTTGTTTGTGAATTGTTTATAAAACCCAAAAGAACATACTATTTTTGGTCTTTATAGTCCTCAACTTCTTCTAATTATATCTATTATGTGATATTACATTCTTAGGAACATATTTTATTCTTTTAAAGAAATTGTGCTCAGTAATCCTCCCAAAATTTAACTCATTTGAAGATTTTTTCATGGGAATTTCATCATCATCATTATCATTATGAAACCTCTCGAGGAACTTTAATATGATGTTCCCAAACATTCGACATTGACAATGTTTGAGTGTAAGTTTCCCATTATAATTTCCTTTTACCCTTTTCAAATTCAAGGAAAGAAATGAAATAACATCATTTTCTTCTCTCTCTCTCTCTTCTGAATCATCTTCCACCAAGGGATTCTTCATAGCTTTAAATGTCACTTCCTGATTTTTCTATTTTCATAGCCATGTTATCATTGTTCCTCATCTCATATGAAACAAGAGTACTAAAAATGATATCGAATTTGATTTAATCTATATCATTTTCCTTGAGAACTGGAACTTTTTGATTCAATCAAGTTATAAATATTCTAAGAATTATTTTCATGATCTTGATATATTCTATGATTTATCAAAGTCTACACATTTCATCCATGATCTCACTCACCTGGTCAAAGAATTAATCAAATTTCTCATTTAGGTGCATCCTCAAATATTTATACTTGTTCCATTAAAACTAAAGGTTAGCTTCATAAAACTTTGAGAAACCTTTATATGTGTTGATAAACTTTTCCCACATAGTATATGAGGAATTACACGATATCAACTTAATATATATAATACTAGATAAATTTTCTCCTAACGCATTCATTACCTCAGCTTCAACATCCAACTATTTATAGTTTCCCTCTAATAAATCTTCACTATCCACATTGATCGAAACTCCATGAATAATATCTATGTAATCATCCATTTCTAAAGATTATAAGTAGTGATGCATTTGATTATTCCAATGGTCAAAGTTATTTCTATAAAAAATCTAAAATCCATTATGATTTATTACTTCCATGAGTTCCTCTTAAAGAATAATTCCACTAAGTTAAAATTTTGTCTTTGATACTACTTGTTCTCCCCAAGCAAGGTAAATACCACAAGGTGGTTGGGGGTGACTCGGGGTATGTTGAATTCTTCAAACAACCCTGAACTAGGATATTTTTCCACTATTAGTGGGAATGCCTCTACCCCTCTTAATATATAAAAATAAATAGAGAAATTAAAGAGTAAAAAAAATCGTTTTTTATATGGTTCACCCAAACTATGACAGTCCTTGTAGAAAACAATGATAAAATGACATTCTAACAAAATTACTAAGAACACTTCTTGTTTAAAATGTTCATAGTAGAATCACTACCCTTTTATTTACAACTATTCATGATTGAGGACCTAATAACCTATAAATTTGTGTGTACTATCTATTACTTAATAATATTTATTAGATGTACTAAATTAACTCTATTTACATGATAATTGGAGTGTCATGAAGATTTACTTTCATCAAAATGATGAATTCCACTTTTCTATAGAAATTATGGGAAATTATATAATTATTTACTTAAATTAAATTATGAAAAACTAATTTTCATGTAAATCACATTGATACAATTTTTTTTATATAATGTCATTTCTATACGAAATAGTTATTCTCATAAAATCCTTCATGTAATAAACATGAAAATAGAGATATTATCTCTTATAGAAGTTTTCTTCTCTACTTATAATGTTGATTAGTTTTTAATTTATTAGTATAACTAATTTAGAACACATCCTTTTCACAACCATTTATGATTCTAGATAACCCATTTCCTCCCATTAATGAAGTTTAATGGTTTTTTTCAACATCTTTTCTATGATTCATACTAACTGGAAAAATAATCCTTCCTTTTCTCTAAATTTCTATATGAGATTCCAGAATAGATTTTAAACTTCCTCCATCACCTTTCCTTCACAAATACCTTATGGTATTTTCCACTCTTGAAAATTTTCAACATGATTTATTAACAAAAACAAACAAAAATACCTAAAAAGTCAATTTAAGGGACCTTTTACATCCTAAATTATTATAAGCATGAATATTTGTAAAGGGAATAAAATAAGAAAATATGGTTAGATTATATCCCATTAAAAAAATAATAAATGTTATATTCCTTATATAGTATAAAATTTTCAAGATATATATCATTAAATATGGTAGGTTTTTCCAAATCATGGTGCCCATGGATTAGCTTATACAAGTAAAGAAAGTCATGAGGTGAACCTAAGGATCAGGTGTCTCATTTTTTTAATTTTCTTTGAGTTATACTTAGTTGGGAAAAAATTGGGAATAATATTAGAGTAATACTATAGATTGTATCCATAAAATAGATTGACTAAAGTTATTTCTGATTAAACATCATTGATTAATATATGATAGGATTAACATGATGGTCTACCTAAATAAATATATGGTAAGAGTGTTGGATTTGATTCCCTATAACCAACTTATATATACTTTATGATCCATTTTATTCATGGTTTTTAATAATAATAATTTTTTTACCACATCATGAATATTCTTATACTTGAAATTCCATGTGATAATGTCCTAAGGGTACCTATCTCACTGATAGGTCATAGCAGTTCCCTACTATGATGAGTACTTATAAATTCCATTATAGTGTTATTAAATATATATTATACAACTAGATTATATCATTTGATAGGCGAACAATGATATAGGCTATTGTGGGTGGGGACTCATAGGACCTTGAGACACTATCTCATGATATACACCCTTTTTTAATATCAATAAAGGTGGTTATAAGAACATGAATGACTAGTAGGAAATCCACATTCATATGTGTCGTTATATGTTCCTATTAGTATACATGTATAATGATTCTTAGACCTTAATATTATAATTAATTCATTTCATGAACAATGTTATTTCATTTTGTGACTAAAACTATGATGATATATGTTCATGGGAAGTAGGGTATGTTGGGTGTATCACAGATGATATGTATTAAAAAAAACATAAGAAATGATTTTTACCTTCTATTCTTTAATAGACATTGACATATCGAGCCCTTTGATGGGAATGAAACTACCTAATTAACTTCATGTCAATAGCGTTCGGTTGGTAAGTTTACTTCCATAATGTAAAATAAAGATACATCGATTACATTGGATGATGACACCATTACACAACCTAATTGATTATAGATATTGAGATAAATGGAATATATTACACAATGTGCATTAATATGCGGTTATTTTCATTGAAACATTTAATTTACTTCTCTATGGATTCATTGGCATGTTTCTAGATTCTAACCTTAGACTTTAGATAGTACTATCTAATGCCACTGTGAAATATGTCTAGAGGGTTACATAAAAAGTTTATTTGGAACCTTAGTTAAATTCTATATGAATTTAACATGTTGAATTAATTTTATTCATAAATATAGTTTAATAATTATTCATGTTTATTTGATCTTAAATATTTGGTCTCCAGTTATTCGAGAAAATATATACGTGAGTTGAATATTTAATATAAATTTATTTCTTATTTTCGATAATATAATATTTATTTATTTGTCGATGAATAATACAATTATATTTATTTATTTAAATTAATATTAATTATTTATGGTCTAATAAATATTGAGGAGGATTGAATGATTGATTTTAACATTATTTTATAAAATAACATATAAAATATTATTTTAATAAACATTAATTTATTTATTCAATAAAATAATATTTATTTTTTCGCAAGTTTAGTGCATGTAAAGTAAATAATAACATTCATAATATATAGATATTTGGTTCTTTGAGGATTAATAGAATAATTAGGGCCTATAAAAAATTATTTATTATATAACCCTAGGTTTATAAATACCTAGTTAATTTATTTTCTAACCCTAGACTAGACATTATAATCATTGTGCACAAATAAGTCAAGAGAGAATACGCTCAAGCCTTTGAGTGACCTTATCCTAGAATGATCTCAAGAATAGAGAGCGATCATCTTCCTCAAACCTCTTGAGTATATAGTGTAAAAAAATAATCCTTCTTCCTTGAAGAGATTATTTTTATGATCAATGAGAAAACATTCAAGAATTATAGAATTTTGTGCTAGAACTTAAGGATTTCTACAGCGATTTCTGGAGGTTCACGGTGCATGCCTGGATCACTACTAATGGGATTATCCCCTTTAATCCTCTCATCATAATGATGGTACAAAAAGAGGTGGTCAACTCGAATATTAAATGAAGAAAAAATTCCAACACTAATTAATTCTTAATCAACATAACTTAATTGTAAATTATGTGTTTGGATCCTATCTCATAGATTTCGGGGTTACTATTAGTGTATTTATGAGGAGAAATAAATATAAATTGATGAATTTAGGTTATTAGGCATAGTTATGATTACTTCCACTATGCTCAAAAACCTTCAAGTGATATTAGAGTGATAACATATCAATTTATATTTATTTATTAATTTTTGATTTATTTACTAATTTATTGTTAGTTTTTCATATCTATAATTAATTCCTTAAAAGATAAATGTCAAGATATTCACTTCTTCATCTTCTCAATTATCTCTCATATTATAAAAAATGGTTTAATAATATATGAAGAACCTATGAAGAACCCATACTATGGTGTTGATAATTATGGTTGGATATCATGGGACTACATGACATGTAGCTTAAAGGTACGCATTTTGTACCCATGTTCAATGAATAAGAAAAAAACTAGAATTTAATTTGGATAATATTGTATTGAAATATTCATGATGTAATTAAAGCATAATTTATTGACTGGGCTAGATTGGAACATGGTTTTCTAGTGTACGGACCACACAACTCACTAACACATCTTATAGTCTATACATTTTCATGATACAAAACACCAATTCAATGATACATTGTGTATTTATTACATGACCTGTGTGATTGACAACCATTTAACTTAGAGGTGACATGATGTATAACTCCCATATACATTGTGTACCTCATAAATATTCATGACTGAATTACACGCCCGGTCCTTAGTCATATGTTGTAGATAGATGACAAAAAGATATACACAATGTACAACTAGATTATACACGTCTTGTAACCTACCTATTTGAAAAAAGTAAAATTAATAGATTATTCCATTTAAACATAATCAATATGTGTCTGCACCATTTATTGACAGTGCACACCATGTGATTGGTTTTATATATACTAAATTCTTAATAAATTTCTACATAATAATAAGAACTATATACTATGTATAATTGTAATTAACCTACTAATAAGTGTGTATTAAAAATAATTACATGATACATAAATTAATATGTGTTCATGTATCATTTATTGAAAGCACACCATGTAATTATATAAGAAAATATTTATTCCATATTCCATATGAGTAGATAATATACAACCATACTACATGCTAGATAGTTCAGATATATAATCGCTACACTTACTCCAAGTACATTATTTTTACTTGGTAAAATTTAAATAAAATTAATTTATTTAATTTGTTTAATGTTATAATGGATGATAATTTCAAGGACTGTATAGATGGAAATTAAGATAAATGAATTGATTAATTAATCATGTTATTTAATTAATTTTAGTGTGTTTATCTTAATTAAGAATCATTGAAATTAATACTAGTTTATTAAAGGTGTATTCATTACATTCATGGATAATAATGAGTTTAAAACTACTTGGGAATGTCATCGGTTTATTTTTATTTATTTATATTAAATTAAAATGATTGTCTATACATCATCTTATCTTCTACACTATGTAGGATCTTCATGTCCATGGTTTCATTTATGTAACCCCCCCTTAACCATTCCATTAGTTCCCCTCACCTGCATGTGAGTAAAAACATATGTAAAGGATGGATATCCTAGGTGAGAGGAGGCATACCAATTATGAAGATGAGGTAAAAACAAACTAGGACATACATGGAGCACATGTGTAATGTTGCAACTGAATCCAGGTGTGGTTTCAGGAGTTTTCTCCTAGGATCAAGGGTTGGTTTATCAACTACAGGATAAACTAACCAATAGAAAATATCATGATCATACCACATTAATATTTTATTTCTCTCATTTTATGGATGTTTTATTATGATCACTTAATAAATGAATTAACAAGAATGTAAAATGGAATTAAAATAATTAGATTATGTGTATATTTTATATAGACATGGTTAATCACTTATTAAAAATCCACTTAACATTAACATGCTTGTAATAAGATAATATGAGAAAATTATTCATAAAGGTAAAATCCTATGTTGTGTGACTCATAAAAATTCCTCAATTAAAATATTAAGTCGGTGCAACCTTATATCACTTCAATTAGAATGAAACCACTAGATTTTAGTGTTCGATCTAGCCCTCGCTGGGGTATTACCATTTAATAAGAATTTCAAAAGAAGTTTTTGGGTTAAATTAACTAAATTAAAATCAATAGAAGTGTCCTTTTCTATAATTGGTGTAAATTTTGAGGTAATAGTTTAGGAAATCTATGTATGAGATTTCAATATTGGGGATTCCACTCAATGGACCAAGGATCTGTGAGTTAATACAGTTGGAAAAGACTTTCCTACCTAAGTACCTTCGAATAATTGACCAAGCCCTCACTCGAGTTATGAGAAGGGAAATATGGATCCTTTCCACTAGAATATCCACAATATTTGATATTATGAAATGAATCATGAAGGATGTCGAGTTTCGATAGAATATTTAGAGAATAGAAATTAATAATAATTTATTATATAATTTTTAATCTAGATAAATTACTAAAAATTGTAATTATTCATTATTGAAATATCAATACATTTAACTTCAACTATATAATTAAAATCTATATTAGAGAAGGATAACCTTTCCACCGACTCAAATTTCCAGGAGTGGTATAGGCACTTATGCATTTTACTACACCATGATCAGAAATTATACATGTTGGAAACCCCTATTTCTTAAGAACCTGGTAAAGAGGCTAGTGAGGAAGAACTTTCACTCCACATGAAACAATTGGATGATTCAATATATGTATATTGTTTCATGGAATCATCTAGGTCTAGTAATCTTATGAAGTAACATGAAGAAATGAGTACATATATAATAATGTCTCACCTTCATGATCTTTATTAAGAGAAGTAAATACAAGAGTGATATTATCTCTTCAGTGCACTATTTATGTACAAGCATGGAGATTCGGTGCCAACTGAGCCTTATGTCACCAACATTATTGGATACATTGAACACTTGTACACCTTTTCCTTTAATATATCAGATGAGTTACACAAAAATATCATTTTATCCTAACTACTTAAAGGTTTATCTAGTTTCATTATGAATTATAATATTAGAAATAGTTATTAGTCTCTCTCGTAGGTCCTTACCATGATTAACTAAGTTGATAAGAACCCAGGGAATGAAAAACCCATGGTCCTATTGGTGAATAAAATGAATAATAAGGAAAATACCTTAATAATAACTCAAAGTATAAGGATCCTAAGCACTATACTTATAAAAGGATAAAGATCCAAATATTGGATAAGGAAAAGGATGAATTATGTTTTTCATATGGAACTCTAAGAAATTGGAAGAAGAATTGTACCCAAAAGAAGAACTAAGAAGATTCATATATGCTCATTATTGAGTGAAATATTTCCATATATAATAATTGGACATTAGACATAGATTTTAGAACTCACATCTATATCCAAATACACAGTCAAAGTGGATTCTGAAAGATTTTCAGAGGAGAGGTGAATATTTGAGTAACCAATGGAGCATGACTTACTATCTTAGCTATAGGTGACTACTATATTCCATTTCCAAAAAGGGTGATATTGGTTTTAAAATATTATTATTATGTACCCATGGTTAACTAAATAATAATTTACATATATTTCTTATATGTTGATGGGTTTATTTTTAAATTTTTAAATAAAATCCATTTATTTTAAAAGTCATTATATATTATGGTATTACAGATTTACATAACAGTATTTATATATTAGGTTACAAAAACCAATTGTTTGAAATAGGTAATGAATGAGGTTTACATGACTCATATCACACCTAGTCATGGAATATCTGACTTGATCATATAAATGAGAAGAGTTTAAAAAATCTACATCAAGATGGATATTTGGATTCTTTGAACTAAAGCCACTTGAAAAATGTCTCACTTGGTTACAAGGAAATATTATCAAATAACCTTTTGGTGGTAAAGGTAGAAGGGCCATAGAGCTTCTAGAATTGGTACACAATGATGTGTGTGAACCTTTTCCAATAGATACTATAGGTTGGTATTATTACATCATTACTTTTACTGAATATTTAAGTAGATATGGATATGTCTACTTAGGAGGTATAAGTTCAAATAAATTGAGAAACTCAAAGAATTCAAAAATAAAGTAGAGAATCAAATTAGTAAAAAGGTAAAAAATATTCGATCAAATCAAGGTGATAAATATTGTAACCAATATTTCATTGATTATATATATGAGTTTGGGAATCTATATCAACTCACTACTCCTTATACACCATTGTTGAATAGTTTTAGTGAAAGGAGGAATAATACCTTTCTGGACATGGTAAGGTCGATGACGAGTCATGAAGATCGTCCACTATCCTTTTAGGGATATTAATTACATATTACAAAATGTATACTACAATAGATTCCTACTAAATAAATAAATGAAATACCATATGAATTAATGTGTGGAAATAAATCCATATTATTTAATTTACATTTATAGGGATGGAAGTAATTTGTAAGGACTTGTTCTAGGAAAAAAATAGCACCCTGAGGCATGAAACGTATCTTTATAGGGTATCCCAAGTAAATATGGAAATACTATCTGTACAACCCCTAAATAAAGAAGGTAATCATCATAATAAATTCTATATTTCTTATGAGGGAGTATAACTAAAAAAGGATAGTGGGAGTAATATTGACTTTGATGTAGTTGATTCTCAAGATACAGAAGAGTTAGTATATGAACATATTCCACATTTCCAAATGGGTGTTATTATTCTTGAGACACAAGTAATACATTTAAGCACTAGATATTTTGAGAACAAAAAATATATAGCCTTCCAATAACTAAGGAGAGTGACTTGTTATTGGTATACAATGATGATCCTCTTTCCTACAAGGAGGTAAGAGAGAGCCCAAAATCTATTAGATGAAAAGAATCCATGAATTCTAAGATGGATACCATGCATTACAACTTAGTATGGTTTTTAGTTGATCTACTAGTTTATGTAAATTATAATTGGTGTATATATGAATTCAAGAGAAAACTAAAAATGGAAGGTATAATAGGTAACTATAAATCATGACTAGGGGCTAAAGAATTTAAACAATTTCATAGAATAGTATATGATAAAACCTTTTCTCTAGTAAACATGTTTAAATACATAAGAATTCTACATGGTATTTAAGATTTCAATGACTATTATATTTAGTAAATAGATATCAAAATATATTTCCTTAATGGGAACCTTTAGGAAAATACCTATATGATACAACCAGAATGTTTTTTGACTCCAGGAAATTATAAAAAAATATTAAAGTTACAGAGATCAATTTATGGATTTAATAAAGAATCTAGGTTATGAAAAATTCATTTAAATGAATCCAAAAGTAAAATTGGTTTCATGAATAATGAATGTGGGCCATATATCTATAAGTGGTTTAGTGGAAGTGTGGTCATTTTACTAGTAGTATATGCTGACGAAATATTACTTATTATAGTCAGTTAAGGGAAGGTTGAACGAATTATTATCTATAAAATAATTTGGTAAACAAACCTACAATTTTGGTATCAATATCATTCATGATAAATATAAGAGGCTACTTGAAAATGTCAGGGCACAAACATTGAACATATAATGAATTGATTAAGTATTGAATAATCCAAGAGGGTATTGGTTCTAGTGTCACATAGAATAAATCTATCTAAGAAAATATTTCCTTAAACACAATATGAGATAGAGGAGATGAGTAGAATCCCCTTTACATCTATAATAAAATTTATCACGAATGTAATTCTATGTACCAAGTTTTATGTTTACTATGCCTTGATCATGGTATGTATATATCAAGATGATCTAGGTGAATAATATTGTATTTCTGTTAAGGATATATTTAAGTATTTAAGGCGTACTAAGTATATGTTTATAGTATATTGAGGTATTAAGAGCAATTTATTACGATATATACTGATTCTAGTTTCTATGTAGATTAGCATAACTTGAATTCATAGTGAGGTTATGTAATCAATATCAATGGAGTATTTGTGAGTTTAAAGAGTTCAAAGAATTCAGTTGTCACTGATTCTATAGCATAATATGAGTACATAATGACCTCTGATGTAGCCAAGGGAGTAGTTTGAGTATAAATTTTTTACAAGATATTGATTTGGTTTCTATCAATAATGAATCTATCACATTAAATTGTGATAATACTACAATAATGGATCTTTTAAATAAGCCAAGGTCATACCAATAGATGAAGAAAATACTTTAGAATTACCATTTCTTGAGGGATTTTTATCAAAGGGGAGAATCCATGGTGATTAGAGTTTCCAAAAAGAATAACATGGAGGACCCCTAAACTAAATCCTTATCTTAAAAGAAGTAGGAACATCATGCGAGAGCTAAAAATTTAAAATAGTTAGCATTTGGCTATGGTGAAAGTGGGAGTATGTTGGATTTAGTTCCCTATAACCAATATTGATGTAGTTTATTATTACTTTTATTCATTGTTTTGAATATTAATAATTTTATTATCACAAAATGGTTATTATTTTACGTGACATTTTATGTGATATTTTTCTAAGGGTACCTGTCACATTGATAGGACATAGTGTCCCCTCACTATGATCAGAGCCTAAAATTGCTATGAATATATTCTTAAATAAATTTTCTATGGATGGATGATATTGTTTGAAGGAACATAAATGATACAGGCTATTAGGGGTGGATACTCATAGGAATTTTCGACACTATATTATGGTGTATACCCTTTGTAATATCAAGAAATGAGGTTATGTTAACATGACCTTCTAGTAGGAAATACACATTCATATGTATTTTTAGATGTTTCTATCTTCGGGTAGGTGCAACAATTCCTATACTTTAATATTATTATTAATTTATTATACAAGTTCCATTCTTTAATGAACATATGAAAACCATGACAATATATGTTTAGGGGAAGTAGGGTATGTTGGGCTCATCATGAGTTATATGTATTAATGAATAATGAAAACAAATATTTTTCCCTTTTATTATTTAAGGAAAGTTAATATCTCAGGCCATTTTGTTGGAATAGAACTGCATGATTAATTCTATGTACATGGTGTTCTATCAGCAAGTTAATTTCCAGAAATTCAATGAATGATACATAGAAAGCATATGTTTATGACATCGGTATCAAACCAGATTGATTGAAGATATCAAGATATAATGATTATATTACACCGTGTGCATTCATGGTTATTTTCATTGTGATATTTAACTTATTTATCTATGGGTGCCTTAGGGTGTTGGTAGACTCTAACCTTAGACTTTAGGAGGTATTTCATAATTCCACTAAGAAAGAGGTCAGAGGGATAAAAACTAAGTGCATTCAAAACCTTAGTTAAATCCTATATGAATTTAACATGGTAAAAAAATATTATTAATATACATGGTTTAATAATTATTCATCTTTAGTTGATCATAAATATTCAATCACTAGTTATTCAAGAGAATATATATGTGAGTTGAATAATTAATAAATATTTATTTACTATTTTAGATAATATAAAATTTATTTATTTATTGATTAATAATACAATGATATTTATTTAATTAAATAAATAGTCATTATTCAAGGTTCAATAAATATTGTGGAGGATTGGCAGACCTAGTTTAATGATCCAATGTGAAATGGAATATTAAATATTATTTTAATAAATATTTATTTATTTATTAAATAAAATAATATCTATTTATTCACAAGTTTAACACATGTCAAGTGAATAATAATATTAATAATAATTTGAAATGTGATTCACTGGGGATTAAGAAAATAATAAGGTCCTATGTATAATTATTTATTATCATCCCTAGATCTATAAATACCCAACTATTTCATTCTCCATCCCTATCCTATCAATTATAATCATTGTACATAATGAATTCTAGAGAGAATACTTTTTATCCCTAGAGATCTATTCACCTAGAATTCTCTCAAGAATGGAGAGATATCCTCCTCGTCCTCCCTATAAAGTCAAGATAAAATAAAATAATCCTTCCAACTTAAAGAGATTCTTGTAGCCACCAACGATTAACAGTATACGAGTTAGTCTTTCATACTAGAACCTGATGTTTTATATAGAAAAATTAAAAGGTTTATAGATCATGTATTGATCACCACTAAAGGGATTATACCCACGAATCCTCTTGACTGAATAAAGGTATGATAACAAGTGGTCAATCAAATCTTTAATGATGAAATTATTCCTGCATGATGTAATTCCTAATATAAATCAAATAATCATAAATTATATGTAATGATATTGTCTCATGGATTCTAGGATTTCTATTAATCTAGTTATAAAGAAAAATATTAAGAAGTTGATGAATTTATATTGTTTATAATAGATCTGAATGCTTCCACTATGCAGTAGAACCTTCAGAGAGAAACAAAAAAGACGAAACATTGTTTAGTGAAATATGGATATTTTCCCACTAATGAACATGATGGATTTAAAGTGGGGTTAAAATTTTCAAGGGATAATATTTAATAAAAGTATATAAATAAATATAAAACATGATACTCATCTAATAAAAGTCTTTGTTATTGATATAATGGAAACATAACCATTAAACCATAATTTGAGATCAACCATCAAAAAAGAAAATATTAATAGAAGAAATTTCATAAATTGGTATAGGAGCATAACAATCATTCTTAAGAAAGTAAGAACATTCTATGTGTTAGTGAAACACATTTCTGAGTAAAATAACGTTGAATTAGTTCAATAGGTAGATCTAATATATTTTTATAAGAAGTGTAGATTGATTCAAATAATATTTAAAATTCATTAATTCTATGTAACCTTACTTAAGAGATTTCAGTCTCTACTCATATATTCAATGTAATTTCATATGTCAGTGGATTTTAGAGACTGAAAGTTTCCTTTAATTCTTATTAAAGCTTTAAAATTCAATCTATGATTATTTTTAGAAGGGTTTTTAAAATTTGAATGTGTTCAATGAATTTTTATTCTATTTTATCAAAGTGTTGAGGATAGATGAACTAGGAATGATATATCCATGTTCTGGTGTTGGTTTGATAGTAAAAATAGATAAAATTTCAAATGAGAAGAAGATAAGTTAGTTGGAATGTATAATAGTGCCTTTTTTTTTTCAAGAATCCAATAAAGGTCAATGAAATATAAAGGTGACACTAGAAAGATAGGACACTGTTTCCATAAGATATAATTTTTTAGAATACCTGAAGGGGTTTGAGAAACACCATAGAGAGTCTATGTTAGGTCTAAATGATATAAAATCAATTCATAAATTTTTAAAGGATATATGATATAAAATGTATATTTTAAAATTATTTTAAATATAAAATAGTTAAAAATAAAGGAAATAATTGACAGGGATTTTAGATTGTATTCATATGATGAAGAAAAACTTTTTTGAATCATGGAGTTGAATGCAAAGGATTTTGTGAAGTTCATATGAATTAGAATAAAATATGTGAATTTTCAAATTATTAATATTATATGATAATAGAATTTGTTTGTTAAGTAAGAGTTTTTATGAATAATATGAGATGATTGTTTTAATGCAAATGGTTTATGATTCACCATATTATATTACCTATTATAAAATAAGATAAGGATAAAAGTAGTTTTATGTTGGATAGATAAGTTTATCCAATATATTTGTTAAAATATGAGTTAAAGAGTTCCCACCAAACAATAATGGAATATTTCAAAGAATAAAATATTATTTTTAGAATAATGCTTCAATCATATAGAATATTATATATGATATAGATATAATATTTTATTTGTTAAATATTCAAACTAATGGAAATAAATATTATTTTCAAAACAAAAGGGAGTTTGTTTATATTATAATGTTATTTTTAAGAGACTATAATTTCTAAAGTGGCTAATGGGAGTATATTTGGACATAGAGAAGTTAAAGTATACCAAATAAAACATTAAAATGGTCAAATTTCATAGTGAATGTCACTTAATATCCTAACATAGTTTAGGGTATTTTAATAAAGAGAAATGTAAAGAGTTACATTTAGTTACCATAATGAAGTAAAATTAACTTTATATCCTAAGTGTTGGTTAAAATAATAATATAAAGACCTATATTAGTTACCAACTGATCTTGAAGATACGTTTTAATGAAAACATACCAAGATGATGATGATGTTGAACTTATTAAAACTTATAACTAGATAATTAATGTTATTTATAAATAATTGTACCTAACCAATTTATAATTACATAATTTATAGAAAATATGGAATTAAATACATTTCCACGATCTTTTAAAAATTCCATTACATAACAAAACCCATACTTTTTTTAAAAAAGGGACATTTTTTAACAAATCTAAACACTTTAAATGATACATCCATGTTATTTAATTCTAAAAATTCTTAACAATAACTTTGAATTCATAATAATTTCACTCATACATAAGCCCTATAAATATCATTTAAAAATTTAGGATGAGAACATAAAGCTATTATGGGGTATAAAAGAAATATAACGCCTGTTAGGTTATTTAAATACACAAAAAAACATTTAAAAACTCTTTCCTTTACAAAAAAATATTGAGATTTTATAAAACCTACATTCAACAATTGAATGAAATTCTTTACGAAAAAAATTCCATTAAAAATCACATACATATAAAAACAATAAAGAAATCATGATGTCTCTTGGAAAAAATTTGAAACTAATGAAAAATATTTTCATTGAAAACCAAATAACCCGTGATGGAATAACTTTACTATCTAATTATCATACCATTTTCTCTAGATAATAAATCATTAACCAATATAATAGAGGGCTATATCTTGGGATCACTCATATTTTATCTATAATTTACAACTACCATAACATGAATAAAAAATTTAAGAGTTTATACATTTTACCATAAAACTCATAAAAATCATTTTCAAGCCATATGAAAGACCTTTGAGCCAACCATAAAATAAATTTACTTTAAAATAAGGAATAAAACATTGGAAAAGATCATATAGAATATAAATTTTTTATAAAAATACTCTAAAGAGAGTTGGGATAAAGTCTTAAAATATTTAAAGTAAAGGTTTAAAAGAATGAAAATAAAAATTACTTTTAAAAACCATAAAAAATTAGAAATCAAGATTTTAATAGAAAAATAATGAAAATGGTGGGAAAAATTGATTATGAAAAAAGTTAAAAAAGATCACTTTACAATTTTTTAAATAAATTCAATGTAAATAGAAAATGACCTATAAAAAAACATTAAAAAGAGATTCCTTTCACAATTTTAAAGATAATAAACGTCTATATAAACGAACATAAGAAATCATAGAAGTATAGTGAATGGAATAAATAAGATAATATAAAGAATATAGACATGGAGAATAAATATCCCTCATAAAAAAGGCAAGATTAGGTCGTATACACTTTTAGAAAACCTTTATATTGTGTTGTGAACCAAAGGGAGGTGAAATGTTAAGAAGACATATAAAACTCATAAATAACTAGATAATAATAAATTATATGGGTTTTTAGAGATAAATATCATAAAATATTACATATTATAATTTTTTTCATAAACAATACTACTTAAATAGTGATATTGAAAAATAAAGGCTTACAACTTTGGTAACTTTCGAATAAAAAACTCTAGAAAGAGAGAACCATAGATGTATTTGAAAATAAATTTAATTGTGTAAAAATTTATGATAAAATACATACATGGGTAATTTTCTACATAAAAAATTAATAAAGTGGTTGAAATTATGAAAATATCAGTGAAATAAAATTGATATAAGAATCCCCATACCTCAAATCCAAACTCTCTTAGTACGTCCTCTAACCTTCTGAATAATAAAATATATTTATAATTTATTATATTTAAAACCTTTTAATTATTAATTTACTTATTATTATTACTTTTAATTCATATGTTATCATTTTTAAATAATTTACTTATTTGGTATTGTTCACATTGATCAATTTAAGGTTATATGGTTCATAATATCTAAAATTACTTTAGTATAATTGTAATGGAAAAATTTATTTTTCTATTGGTTATATAATCTATAGAAGTTTCAAGTTATTATTTTCATATAATTATAGAAATAAGGTAGTTTAATAGCTTACAAAATAGTTACCATTAAAAGGATCTTCCTTGATTAGCTTTCTTTTGTTAGTTAAAAATGACTACGAATGTTTAATTTTAATTTAATTATTTTGATTGATATTTTACCATTATAGAATCATAATCATAAAATAAATTTAATATTAATTTTATATTCAATCATAAAATCAATACCTAAGAATATCCATATAACACCCCAAGTTTTTATGAATTAATTTTTCTCCTCAATAAATTAAATTTATTTGATAGCTTTCACTACACACAACACTAATTTAATATTGTGTTATACACAAAATTGTGTTAGATTGTGTTATACACAACACTGAGTTTTGAAAAAACCATGATATATTATTAATATAGTTATTTAAACATGACTATTATAAACTAGATTTTAAACTTAGGGATATAAATAGTAATAGATAATTTTAAAATATTAATTATAATGGTTTTATATAAAGGAATCATATTTATGAATAAAGTACTTAATTTTTGGTAATGTATTTAGATGTTTTGAAAATACTATTTTCTCAAAAAATGATTTTTATTTATTTTTGTGAACACTAATAAAATTAATTTTCACACCTTTAGAAAACTGGTTTCATAAAATAAAATTAATTTTTTAAATCATCCTGTGAAAATTAACTTAGGGTGAATTTTTGGGATATTTATAAAAAGTTTTATTTTTTAATGAATAGTGAAAAAGACAAATTTTTAATTGAAAACTACCTTTTTGTTTAATTTATTTATAGAGATAAATTATATTTTAAATTGGTTTTAAAGAAAATTTAGTTCAACTATACATCCATTAACCCAATTTATGTCATTGGAGTCAATTTCAAATTGAATTTTGATATAACAACTTTGTCTGCTTTTGAACATTTTCTCTTTAAAAGCCCGTGTTCTTATCGCGTTTATGAGATTAATTTTAAATTAATGTTTTAAAATTATGTGAATACAGTTTGTAAAAATTTATTCTGTATTTTTAATAAACATAATTTATATTATCTAATAATTTCAACTTAATATTTGACCAAAATGAATAGTAAAAGAAATAAAAATTATTTATCATGGTTAAGGTAAAAATGGGTTTACTAGGGGGGGGGTTAATCTAAATATATAAGGGTTAAAAATAATCCAAAACTTGTCCAACACCCATTTTATGGACATATTTAAACCTTATATATTCTATTCTTGATAATGGTCCATTATTTGAGCCTTATGAAGTGCATAAATGTGGGTGGAATTCTTTCTTTCAAAAAATTACAAGTGTCCCACTCACCTCACTTATAAAGTCCATCCATTATCCTCTCTTCTTCACACCTTAAAAAAATTTGTTTTAGAAAATAACTGCCCAAATAACTTAAAAAATTCCCTAATATCACCCTAGAATCCTTATTTTGGATAGCAATTCAACCTAGGAATGAGTTTGGTGAAATCCTAAGGAGGATACCCGAAGAAGAGGTAACATTCATCAACGAGAGTTTTATGTTTTGTTTATTCCTCCACCTCCTTCAATTATTATTATAAAATGAAAATATAATAATCTCAGTATCTTAAATATACTAATATGTTTTTATGTTAAGTTCATGACTGACAAGCATCCCCTATTCTATAAAATTAGTTAGAAAATCACTGTTCATGTGTATAACAGACTATTATCTCATGAATCAATGTCATTTGTTTTTCCATTACCACCTCTCATGATTAGAAATAATGATATATTTATTTTATATATATGATATTTATGATATTATTATACTTATTTAATTATTATACTTCTTTAATTATTATACTTCTTTAATTGTTATATCACATATACCTGTATGATTTATATTTTGTGGGAATATGATAATGTTGCTTGTGTGTATGACAGACTAACGCCTCACGAAGCGATGTGATTCATTCATGCTTTACATAGTAGTTAATAAGGATGTGTTTAATGAAAATATGTGATATATATGGAATAAAAATTATTTTTAATGATAATATATCATTTAAATTTATTTATTTCAATCTGAAAAGAAAATGAAAACAACGTTTATATACACATACGACCTACGTCTCCATGAACGGTGTATTTCATTTTCTATCAATAATTCTTATGGATTAATATAAATAAATATATACTAAATATATATGATATTAATATCATGATTATAATTATATATATTATAAAATTATGATCAAATTAAGAGGAATAAAAATAAAAAATCAAAATCTATACAAAAAACAAAGCAGCTATTACCCGAAACATAAATTTAACCTAGAATTATTAATAAAAGGTTAATAAAAGGTCATAAAAATAATATATTATATTATATATATAAATATTTATCTATAATAGATGTATAAAAAACTTATATTTATTATATATGAGGTTTTAATGTGTACGAAGGAATTCAAGACTTAAGGTAAGAGATTTTTGTCTTAATTTGCCTTCTTTGAGAAGTATGTTATGTTATGAAACTATATTAATTTTGTAGATGAATATAAAACACCTTTGAAATGTAATATCATGAATTTATTTAACCTCATGATATTTTAAGTTTCATTTTATGTTATTACTTCATGGGGATTATGTTTTAATGTTATCAAAGTGGTAAAGATTTTATGTTACAATCTCATCATTTATCGGGATTATTTATGATTATGTTTCTGATGATAAAATCTTATGATCCATATCTCAAGAAACTCATGAATTTTATTATCCTATGGTTATTCATGATATTTTTATGCAATAGTACCATTTTTACAATCTTTGATACATAAAATAATTGAGAAAAAGTTTTTATGAAAATTTGATTTTATTTCTCACTCTAGTTGGAAAATCCATTTTCTTCAAAAACCATGTTTTCTAAAGATATTTTCAATTTTATCATTATTATAATATAATTTTAAAAATAAATTTTTATCCATGTTTGTTTTTTTAATTTTTTTAAATGAATATTCATGTCATTTTCTAAATAATTCCCATTTGGATTTTACCTAAAATGTGAAAGGAATCTTTATTTTAATGTGTATGACATGAAAGAAACTTCCTACTGTCATGAAAATTATTTGATTTGAAGCTCACTTTATAATTTTTCAAGGTTATTTTATAAGAAAATGAGTTTTTTTATTTTTTAAAAAGTTTTTTTCAAATAGGAAATAATGTTTTCTTAAATAAATGTTTTAATAGATCATTCAAAATCATTTTCTATCTAAGATGAAATATGTTGATGTTATCTATACCTTATAGGGGATATGATCCAAGGATTCCATTCTTATTCTTTCTCTGAATGGTTTATTTTTATGATTACATGATTTTTATGAAACTCGTTTCTCTTCCATTGGTTATACCATGATAGAATTCTTATGAACCCCTATTATTTTCAATGGATTGTGATATGATAAAATAATGAAATGATTATGAAGCCTATATCTTTTCCATAGTTTATGATATGATGAAATTTTTATGAAACCCATTTCATTTAATGGGTTATGATATTATGAATGTTTTATGATCTTGTGGCACACATACAAATGATTTTCATTATGTGATAGGTGGGACCTATATATTTTTCCAATGTATTAGGTAATGATTTTTGTTATATGAGCTCAAAGGTATATACAAGGTTATCTCAAGCACAAAATAGGGTATACAAGAGGTCATTCCAAGCCCAAATATAGTACATGGGTTGTTATCCTAAGCCTAACATATTATTAATGTCTTGGTGGGTATCTTTGACATAGTATTTTCTATTCTTATATATATGCCATAAATATATGTATTATGACAATGTTATGACCTCATGGATCTTGTTCTTTGATTCCCTTATGACTGACTGAAAATTATATTTTTATTATTCAATCAATTTTAAGGAAAAAGTGAGAAACCCAGTGGTCAACCACAAATCAAGATAGAAATACCATTAATGTGCAGGTTAAGACTACCAGATTTAGTCTCTCTAAAAAGTTTCCAAGAAATTTTACTTAACTGGGTGTTTGGTTCATCCATTAAGATATATTCGAACTGAAACGCCTGCATGTCCCAAAACTGGATATACTCCTCAAGGATAAGCTTACTATTATTGAAACCCACAATAAGAATCAGGTCATGTATGTTGACCCAGGAGTAATGCTCCTCATTGAGAGTCATCCCCAGAGGTCTCCCCATCATTTTGGTAGCTTCTTCTTCCATATCATTAAGTGAAAGCACTTGTTCAAGATATTCCTCTTCTGAACTCATAACCATTTCATGGGAATGGTCCAACAGATCACCTTCAGTGGTCTTGAGAGGAGGTTGACTGTCATTTTACATCTTCTTATCTTTTAGTTTCTTTTCCGAACTTTTTTCCATAGGAGGAGGAAAAATAGAGTAGTTTTTTTTCTCCTTTCGAATGGATTTCCGACTTCTACTTCTCCTCAGCCCAGAAATCCTATCACCCAGAGCAACCTCTGTTTTCTCCAATGAATGGTCTTCACCTGATTCATCCCTAGTAACCTTCTGCCCTTCTATGGAGGTTCTAATTGGTTCAACCTTAGACTCCTAAACCAGATCCTCATTAAGCAGATGTTCAAAGTGATTGCCCAACTCCAAGGTTGCCACCTCCCTTATGGGACTTGTACTGAAGCCTGAAATTTCCCTCCCTAAGCACACCACCTCAGCATATGAAGCACCCAAGGGAAATAAGGGACCTCCATCAAATACTGTTTAGGACTCTATTTCACGCCTGCTTCCACCACGAGGACCCTCCAGTGAAGTGATCACATGTTCTCCCTCTACCTCCTCATGAGTAGAAAAAACTCCTCCCTGGTCAACACTTACCACAACAACTATTCCTTGGTTCACAACCTTCAAGTATCGTTTCAGCCTGTCAAAAATCTCCTTCACCTTCGGTTGGGGAGGTAACACCAGTTCTTGTTTCACAACATCACCCAAGCACACAAACCAAACCTCCTTTCTAGCAGTAGAGCCACCTTAGCCCAAGACATCCTCTGTGTCTATGGATACACCACAACTATCCGCAGAATTCAACGATTGTCCCTTTCCCTCACAACCAACTAAACTTGACCCAACCGCTTCTTGTATCGCTTCCTGATGAGAAGCTGTATAGGTCGGAATAGTGGAATATAGTTGGCTGAATAAGAAATCTGCAGCATGAACAACTTTCACCCCATTCTAGAATTTGGAGGATTCATGGCCCAACTGCCGACAAGAGGAACAGAATCCAACCCATGATTCGTATCATACCTTCTTCTTACAGTGGAGATCACCTTCTATCTTGATGAAAACGAGTTACAATGGAGACTTTGAGACATCCACCTCAAAAAAAATTTGTGGACAGATGGGATGACACAAACTGATAGTGCAGGTATTCAAACAAAGGTATCTACTCAACATGTTTCCAATTATCCTTAGAATTTACAAATTTTGGAATGAAAGAGGGATCCCAGGTAGAGTAATCCAAATTGCATCACTGGGGGGGGGGGTCTTTATTTAGATTAAATTTGAAGGAAAAGTGAAACATGAAGAAACAAAAACCAGAGCAAGATCTTCGAGTATTCACCCAAGCTGAAACGTGATCGACTTAAAAAAAACCGAAGGCCTACAACTGATAGATCAAGAAAAACCCATGATTCAAAGATTTACCTGTCGAAGTCATCAAATAAAGGACGATGCTTTCCAAAACAAACCACCAACATGAAATCCAATAGGGAAGAAGCATGCGAGAACTCCCGATAAGAAATCAGGAGAGAAGAAAGGCCATCGATGCATGAATGAACTTTAGGGTACACATTGCACTCGGGGAAAATGGGGAAAAGTCAAGGGTCAGTGAAAGGGAAAAAGGAGTGACGAGAGGTGAGAGGGTTTAGAGAAGAACCATCCCCCCTCCCGCTGGGGGAGGGGGGATCGGGGGCTCAGCCATACCACCTCCTACTCCATCGATGAAGAAGAGAAAACCCTACCACTGCCAATCTCCATCGAGAGAGGGGGAATAAAATTAACCCCTTATGATTCATGTATTATTAACTACCAATATATATTACTTGACTCAAGATTATGATATTTGATATATAGGCTACGGTTTTAAAATGTTATGATCATGTTCTCATACCCTTATATTCATGTTATACTTATGTATCTCCCTTATGTACCGTTTCTAATCATTTAAGATCATACTTTCTTATGTTTCCTTTCACAAGGTTATGAAGAAATGTATTACATATGATAAGTATAATAAGAGTACTAGTTATGAATATCATATTGGGAGATTACGTAGTTTACATATGAATTAGTGGTTTGTGTTTCCAATTTTCCAAAGACATTAATCTGTTATGGTCCTCAGGAATGTATTTGATTAATGTAATGAATATTCATAAAAAATGATGTAATATCTATGTATGAAAATACTAGGCCGTAATAGCTGGGATTAGAGGATAGGTTTTGTTAAACTTTATAAATTAGGATGACAAAACCTTAGTGATATCCCTAAGGAAATGTTTAAGGATAAGTCTAAGGATGAGTTAAAGTGTAGGAAATTGTTCTGGAAGTTTTGAAAAGGATAGAGTGAGTGGTTTCCAAGAAATTAAATCCTTATATGGATACTACAAGTGGATGTGGCTCTCAAATAGAGGTACCTAGGGGTAATAAATTTGAGAAGAAATCATTGAACTATAATTTATCATATCCTGGCCCATGACACTGAGATTCTCCACACGTGGCACGAGGGTAATTAGCTTGCTGACTTCTTGGCATCCAGGGTGACCTCTATCCCCCATCTCTTGGTTTTAAATTCCCTTGGATCCCTTTCTCATGGTGGAGTGGACATCACTATCGAGGATTCTCTTGGTCTTCATTTCTTCAGACCGCCTTGATTCTCCTTTTTTTTTAGTTTTTTTGGTTTTGATTTTGATTTTGATCTTGGATGTTGGGATGGTTTGGTTTTTTTCTTGCTTTAGAATAAATAAAAATAAAATTTTGATTCATACATGACAATAGGCCTTGATTCACACTAGGTTTGACACTATCGGGGGATATAATTTATAAATTCAAAAACTCTTTACGAATAATCATGAATAATTTAAGTAGATAATGATTATGAATGACCTGGGATAAACAGAAATTTTCATTTATTAAACAAGGTTTAATTATCTAGACATCATATAAGTTATTTTTCATGATTATGTGGTTCCCCATCAATATTATTGTTTCATACACAATGATTTTTGGTTTTGGTAAATGGATGGAACCCGAAGGAACTATGTTAGTGATGAGTGTGATGGAAAATATAATGATTGTCCTCTTGAGAATCCATATGTTATGGGAGTTGGAATATTGAATCTTTCTGCTCTTATCACACAACTTTATCAATAAATGAATCATAATAGACTTCTAAATGAACAAATTAGGGAGTAATATTTTATTGATTCCTTCATGAGGCAACGTCCACCTTCTTTTAGTGGGTCTTCAGATCTACTAGTTTCTGAACAGTGGATTAGCACCATTGAAAAGATATTTTCCATTATCCAGTGTTCGAAACAAGAAAAATTCGTTTTTGCTTCCATTCATTTGGAAGGTGAAGTAGATCAATGGCGAAATCTTATCAATAATATGAGGCAACATGATGAAATTGAATCCATGGATTGGGATGAGTTCCAGAACTTTAACATACATTATGTTAATTTGAGGTATTTTTCTTCATTTTTTTGGTATTATCTTGGTCTTATAGATTTTCTAGGGTTTTTTTGGAGAAAATGGTGGTTTTTAGGCTAAAAAGTAGGTGGTTCACAGTTAGCGCATGATTAGCAGGAAATATACACTAGCCTAGTAGAAACCCTGTGACCTGGATAGAGGCACTATCCAAGTTGCACATCCTTGCACTTGATCATGCATTATAATCATGAACCCAAGACAATGGATCTTTCTAAGGCACACAACTAAGAACATGGTCGTGTAACCCCTCCAAGAAAACCATTCATCCATCTTTCCTCTTAGAAAGAGGTGCCAAATGGTTGGCGCATGGTTTGGAAAACCTTGAGGCCAAACTATGCGGCCTATAATATCTTTAAAAAGTTGAAAATTCCTTTTTCCCCACCATGATTTTAACCCCAAACCACCCCTAACTCACCCCATTCAGACTCCCAACCCTAGCCATGCCTCCCCCATCCTCATTTCTCCATTAGAATTTAATCTCCTAGTGGTTTTGGTGTGGAAACTTTAAGAAATCACTAATTAAGCATTTAATTTCTCATTTTTATTCTTCTTATTGCCCTCTTATTTATTATCTCTTATGTTATTTTTCTCTACTAGATATATTGAAACAATTTAATATTGATTCTTTTGGTTAAATCTTGATGGATGTGGTGTGATCTTTCCTTGATATTGTTCCTCTTTTGTTCGGTTGTGATCTCCAACATGTTTCTAGAATTTTCCAAGAAATAGGTAGGTAGTTCCTTGTTCTGACATTGTTTGATGATTTTAGTGTTATTTCTATAGTTTCTAAATGGTTTTTAAAAATCATGTGGGTGGTGGGAATCATTTTTAAAAAGTGTTTTTGGTGTGCATAACAATTTAATGTTGGTTTACCTATTTAAAATAGTTTTTTTTTCATGTGTGCATCAATTGTTAGAAGTGTGTTTGTGTAAGTAGTGGTTCATGTAATAGAGTAAATATAATTTAGCATGAGGGAATATAAGGTATGTAGGTGAGAAGACTAGGTACAATACTTTAGGTAAGTTTTCAAGGAGGAGGCCCAATCTCTCTAATAGTATTGATGTAGAAACACTAACTAAACATATATGTAATGGGGATTGGGGGCTCGAGAAGGGTCTTTATGCATGATTTATGATTTTATCACTAAGATTATGAGGATCCAAGTACCCCTATAACCTTAGTGCCTTAGGGATTTCTCATGGTACTCATTTTATGCTTACCGTTTATCTTGTTGCTTCTTTTAATTTAATTTCTTTAATTCTGAATCTTATTTTATTTAAAATTGAATCTTTACTTTATTTGAAAACTAGCATGTTAATTTGTCTTATAATTTCATTGAATGAAATATATTGTGGTGGAATCCTATAGGGCACATTATATCACACCCTACATACATCCTTAACTATATATAGACATTGTTATGTTTAACCCAGGTAAAAACAAGTCGTTTCATGGTGGTGATGGTGGATCAGGTTGATAATGGTCCCTCTTTTGGAAGGTGTTGGTTGTGGTGGAATGGGACTATTAACCCTTATATTTCATGGATTCCTGGTTTTAAAGTTGGACCCCCCTTTTGGTTTTTTTGGTTATTCTAGTTTAGTTATAAATATTGAATTCTAAACTCTTGTTATAGTACTATCTTGTGATATTTTTCATTTTGGTTATTGTTTATGATATGATGTATGATTATTTTGGGTTGTTCATGGTTGTATATTATGGGAGAAATCATTCCCAAAGACTATTTTTGATGCCCATGCACCAGTTTCTAGCCTGTGGGGATTGGGAATGCCTTTCGTGCTAGGCCACGAGTTGGGTCGGGTGTCAGGTTGGATGATAACTTGGATTGGTTAATGATAAGAACTTATTTTATAATAAGTAATTTCCTATTATTTTTCTTACAAATATAGATAAGGAGTTTATTGAGATAAAAAAAAGGATGAATAATCTATTGGTACCAATGAGGAATATTTTACAAGACTTGTCATGTATGCACCTCGTATTATCATCCAACCTGAAATTAAGGTTGATCGACTATTTAGTGGCTTAAAACCAATTATTAAAAGGGTGTTAGTTATAAGATACTTTAGTATCTATGAATAGATTTTTTGATGTACTATCAAGGTGTAAATAGAGGTTGGAGTTATGTATCAATATCATGGTTTTGATAATAAGAGAAAATGGAATTCAAAGGAAAATATAGGAACTATAGAGAGAAAAAGATGATCTTCCATTATGCTCAAAGTGTGGGAATACACATAGAGGAAACTATATTAAGGGGCCTAATAAATGTTTTAAGTTTGGAAGGGAATATCATCAAGAAACTTACCCGAATGGCCCAAAGGCCTTATTTTTTATTTTATTATGGATAATACCACTTTAAAGGGTTGAAGGGGAACCTGTACATGACCTGTAGGCCCAAGGCACAAGGCCCAACATGACTTGCAATACACGACCCGAAGGCCCAGAGGCATACTATGCCCATAACATGACTTGTAGGACCAACCCAATTGAAATACCCTTCCCCAGCTTCTACATCATTGATCACCTATCTCCACACCTTGAATTTCATATCAGCTAGTATTTCACCATACAAAGATACACGGTGCCTGGTCCCATTGGCAGTTTCCATACCCTCTCATTCTTCCAATCTGGTTAGCTCTGCTCCTGGTGACTACTACTCTTGTTGATCTGATACTATCTAGGTCCTGATCTATGTGAACTGGGCTACTCCATGGTCTTTGTGGCTTGAAGGCCCTATGGCTCGAAGGCCTTTGATGACCCGAAGGCCCTCGAGACCCGTAGGCCCAAACTGGTGGCCCGAAGGGCCAAATCGGGTGAATAGTTCCGGCTGCTACAGTACCAAACAATACTACTACAATACCTGCTATAGTACCCGGAAATTCACCTCCACCCAGTTTTAAATCGGGGTCTCTTGGATGCCAAGCAGGAGCCCTTACCACTCGGGTATGAGATCATTGGCATCAAGCAACTTAATGCTGAAGTTTTGGGAATAAGTTAGATAATAATACAAATAATGAGAAAGATACATAGAATGAAGCTACAACACTTTAGTGTTTCAATTTCAAGGAGTTAGGGAATTATTCTAACAAGTTCCCAAATCTGAGGGTTAATGATGGTGATCAATTATAGTAGACTCTTAAGCCAAGGGACAAGGGGAAATTTCATGTGATCACTATTTCTAATGTGGGGTGTAATAATGATGTGGTGAAAGGTACAATTACCATCCACTCTAAAACTGTTAAAGTCTTATTTGAATATAGATCTAAAAATTATTTCATATATGAATAATTTTATAAGGGTATTATAATACCACCCAAATGATTTTATGTAGAATTAGAAATGAGCTTCCACAATGGTACAATGATAGCTTCCCAAGTATATGATTCTTCTCCAATTTAATTTTTTCAGAATGTACTTCCTGAAGATCCTATCATTCATCCTATGGTTTAATTTGATGTTATCCTAGGAATGTATTAGATATATCTACATAAATACCACAACAAATTTCTATAAAGAAAAGTCAAATTTTATATTCTAAACCAACCTATGATAATCTATCAACTTGAAGATAAGTATGAACTTATGATATAAATGAAACCAATTTCCCAAGTCTTGATTCCCATTAAGAATGGGTGTTTATCTCAGATGGTTGGGGAGAAACTCAAAATCAATTATATTCCTATTTTGCAAGATTTTTTTGATGTGTTTCTAGAAGAGTTACTATAATGGTCCATGTTCCCCTCGGTATGTTACTTTGTCGGTTTTTTGTTTTTAGAGATGCTCGAAGGAGGTTCTGGGAGTTTTCACAGGAGTTAGGGGTGCGTCAAAGCTACTGTAGGAGTTACACATCATGTAACTATATTACAAAATGTGAAGTTTGGTTTCATAGCTTACCCTAGGTGGTTCACAATGTGTAAGGTTTTGGGGTCTAAAAAATAAAATAAATTGAAAGGCGGAGAGTTTTTTTAGTGGAAGTTGACTGTGGAGAATTAAACAACATGAAAGGTTACTACACATCATGTAATACTTCACTGCTATAATGTTTTAAGTGTTTTCCTAGACATTCAGGTTTTCAAACCCTATGGATGCAGTGACTCTCCATCAACCCTAGGTGACCTGACAACCCCTTTTTGGCCTTTTGAGTATTCCTTCACCAAGGATTGATTCCTAGCTTCCCTCCTTCGACCCATAGAGATCCATATTCGATCTAAGGCACGTTCTTCCACCATTATTGTAGTTTCTTCCATTTAGGTATCTTTTTCCTACTATTTATTCCTTCCACGTGATAGAGGATGATCTCCAATGGTTCTAAATGGGATTCTATTCAGTTGTTGTTGGTACGGTGTTTCCATGACATCCTCTAATGGATATAGATCTTGCGGGATAGGTGACCAGTGATCCATTGCATGAGCTGTTCTTTTTTGAGGATAATTGAAACCCTTTTGAGGTAGGATATACTTTTTTTCTCTTCAATTGTGCATCATGAAGGTGGGGTTCTATTTTTTTTACCTATAGATTTTGGTTGTTCCACACTAATCAATGATAAAAATCAGTTAAATGAAATTGAAAGTGGTATAGGGATTAATTTTTCATGTCTTTGCAGTTTTGATATTATGATTGTTATATTGTGATTATATGGGCTAAACTCCCTACTGAAAATTATGGCCATTGGTGGCTTTGCTTGTGCTGGGTATGTGTGTTATAGGCATTTCATGATCAAGATTGTTTTGTATCACAAAAAAATGGAAATTTTTTAATCACATATATTCTTATAATTAATGGATGACCCAGGATTATACAATTTTTATGATAACCCCCTGAATTAACAAGTGGGATTAAATAAGGGATGCCTTATTAAATTTGGAAATGTGTTTTGTCTTGGTACATGGGGTGATGTGATGTGTGGGTTTTCTTTGATTTTTGTTGTGGGATGGCTTGGGTGGTGTAATGGAATCTCAGGTTGAGATATTGATTGATTGTGGAATAGATGAGATGTGTTCTATAGTGGAGTTGTGAAACTTATTGTGAGGTAATGTGTTATCAGTTGGGGTTGTGAGCTGGTGGTTGGTTTTGTTGGTATGTAACCTAAGCAGGATGAGTTTGAAGGAGGAATATAGTGATTGGTATGGGTAATTCTCCTAGAGTTTTTCCATGAGTAACATGCAGAAAGTTTCACCCCATATCTAGAGATCGATATATGATATACCATGAATGGGTGTTAAATATAGATGAAATGTGATGTCCCTTTAGTTTATCAGGGCTCTTCACCTTATGAGAACCTTGTTTCCTATCATGTGTTGTTCTTATTAGTTTCTCGGGTAGTGGTGGAACATATAAATGAATTGTTTAATATAGAATGAAATTGGTTAATTAAGTTGGTTGGGAATTTGAATGGGTTTTGTGGCTTATTGTGTGGTGTTGTTCATTTAGAGGTAGCAGCAAAGTTAGTAGTGTTGTGAGTTGGTGGTTTTTTTTGAGAATCCATAGTTTGGGATTGAGTGTTTGTTATCAGATATATATACTTGTATTTTCCTTGTGATTTATATATGCACACACACTAGTTGAGAACTATATTCTGAAAACCCCCATCATCATTAGGGAGAGTGTCTTTCCCAAACATCCCGGTGGGAGGATGTATGGATGGACACCCACTCTTAACTGCTCCCTCTTCTAGGTTGTTATAGTAAATGATTCCTCAGGTAGGTTGTGGTTTGTGAGGGCCAGGTGTGTGCAAGCAAGTTGTGCTTTCCCAAGTTTCTTCAAGATGAGATGTGTTGTGATTTCCCAGGTGTATTTGGGATGAGATGTGTTGTGCTTCCCCAGGTGCCTTCAGGATATGCTGTAGTTTGTGGACTAGGTGTTTGCAAGAAGTATGTGATGTGGTTTTTGGACCAGGTGTCTACGGGCGGGATATAATGAGGTTTGTGGTTCAAGTTTATGTAGTTGGAATGTGACGTGGTTTGTGGCCCAGGTGTCTGTGGGGGGGGGGATATGGTGGGGTTTGTGAGGCCCAGGTGTGTGTGGGAAGGTTGTGATGTGGTACTTTCATAATAGGTGGGAGTGAGAGGAAGTTTTCCTCTAGTCAAGAGTAGTTAATTAGTGGGAAAGTGGTGTGGGGTACCCTATCATCCATGTGAATTATATTTCATTACATGATTTGTGTTATTTGGTGAGCATTCCTTGGTCAGGTTGGGATGGTTATTATAACTGTTTGGTGATGTTTGGTTATACTATTTTCTCATAGGGGAATTAGTATTCTTCATTCACATGTACATGAGAGAATTTGGTTTTCCTATTGAGTATACCTTTATGATCACCCTATGTATATAGAACTATTTTCAGGCTCCCAGGAGGATTTTTCAATTTATTATGGACCATACTAGCTCAGATCTTTACTGTTCCTATGTTTCTTCATAACCTTACTTTTGATATTTAATTTGGAGACTTTTGTAATTGTAACAGTTCTACTTTATGCATGCATGTGGCATGGGTTTTGGGTTTCTTTTATATTTAGATCTTGGAGTTGTTTTTGGGATGAACCATCTTATATCCTAATATTATTTCCAATAAAGGTAAATTCCTTCCATTTTGTGAGATTCATATACCCTTGGTGCTAGTAACCAACCCAAGGCTTACAAAAGGTGGGACCCGGGGGGTCATTATCTCCCTTTCTTCATTGCTAGCCTAGGAGGAGCATCTTTGGAGGGATGGGGTCATGACAGAATGGTATCAGGGGTTGATAGTTGGGAGATATGATGTATTTTAAGGTTAGACATTGTGAGTATTGCATGGTTTGGTAGGGATACAATGTCAAACGATCTTGGTGTGCGTCTTAGGTTAGGGACGACTGAATATGACATGAGATTTTAGGCCCCCCATGATCCGATGCAAGGCCTATGAGCTTTATGAACGACCAAGTGAGGCTACACCATTTGTAGGGTAGAGACCCTAGGAAAGGTAAATTCATTATAATGACTTGTTTTATTATTTTAATTGGGTTTTTAGAAAGTTTAAATGAATAATAAAATGAGTTAAATGAGTTATAATGAATCTTAAATAATAAATTCCATACTACTGAGGCTTAGAAACTCTTTGTTTACTTTTTAGCTATGGATCCTGGTCGTCATCCATGTGTGGCTCGAGTAGTTGAGGCTTATCAAGGGATTATGTCAGTGTGGGATCTTGGGATCAAGTTCAAGTAAATCCTTCATTTTTCACAAGATCTCTTTCTAGATGAGGAGTCTCATGAGAGATGTCCTGAAGAGGTGATCTGTCTTTCGATCGAGTATGTGGTTAAATCTTTTACTTTTCCAATGTAATTAAAAGTTAGAAGAAAGAATAGGTGATCAAGTGGATGCAATTGTGAGGAGGTATACTATGACAGGGGATAAAATAGAGTTATTTGAGAGTCAGGGTTACCATTGGTAGATCTTAGGTGCTAGGACCTTCAAGGTTTCTACTGGCAGGGATTCGACCTCAAAAACCACCTTTTTATCCTTTTGGTACCAGTGGTTCCCTTGCTCTTCTCGTGGGTTTAGGTTTGAGGCTTTTATTTTGTGGAGTTCATATACATATTAATAACTAGTGTCCAATATCTATTCAAGCTCAACATGGTGTAGGTGGGAAGGTTCAACGCCATCCTCGACAGCAGTTGCTGGTGAGACCATTTCAGCAGTAGGTGCAGTAGGTTTTTTTCTTTACTGATGGGAGATGAGGCAGGTAGAGGCTAATCTTAGAATATTCCATATGTTTAGGGGCCTGAATAGGGTGTGTTCATAGGGGTGTTTGTCAACAGAGAGGCATAGAAGCTAGGCATTTTCATTTACACGTAGTGGAGGTGGTAGTTTCAGTAGGGAAAAATACTGTCATAGGTACGATCAGTTTTTTTAGTAACCTTACTTATTCTTTGTTTGATTCAGGAGCATCACATTACTTTTTTTCACCTACTCTAGCCTATTATTTGGGGATATATTTAGAGATTATTCTCATTCCCATAGTGTTGAGTATGCTAGTTTGAGGCCAAACCAACTTTTTTGATGTGTTCCGTGGATGTAGACTGATGATGGGACCACATTAGTCCCTTGGGGATATTTTCTTTCTACAAATGCAACCACATGATGTCATTCTCGGCATCGACTGGTTTTATTCCTTGCATACCATTATCGACTGTTTCTATAAGAGAGTCATGTTTTTATAAGTGGATGGACAACGTATGGTTTTCATTGGAGAGAAAAGTTGTTATATGGGTAGTCGGTGTATGGAACCCCTACTCGCATTGTTGTTTGAGCTATCAGTGGAATCAGTAGGAATTAGGATGGTGAAAATTTTTGGGGTCATTTGTTGAGTTCATGGATGTTTTCCCTGAGGAGGTTGTGATGCCACCCCATCGTCTTGATTTTGAGTTCAGGATAAACTTACAGCCTGATGCTTATCTAATTTCGATGGAACCTTATAGTATGGAACCTTCTAAGCTATGAGAGATGAGGATTTAGATAGAAAATTTGTTGAATAAGGGTTTTATCTGGACCAGTGTGTCTCCATGGGGTTCTATAGTGTTTTTATCCATGAAGGAAGATGGTAATATGAGGCTGTGTATAGACTACCATAGGTTGAATTAGGAGATGGTTAAGAACCGTTACCCTCTTCTGAGGATAGATGATCTTTTTGACCAGTTAAGAGGGTCAAGTTGGTTTTCTAAGATTGATCTATGATCTAGATATCACCATTTAAGGGTAAAGGAGAGAGATATCCCAAAGAATGCTTTCAGATATAGGTATGGGAACTTTGAGTTTGTGGTCATGCCATTTTCTGTCATAAAAGCACCAGCTATGTTCATGTTCATGGGACTTATGAACTCTATGTTAAATGATTTCCTCGATCATTTTTTCATCGTGTTCATTGACGATACCTTAATTTACTCAAAGTTCCAGGAAGAGAATTCCAAGCATCACAAAACTGTCTTGTAGGTTCTTCAACGCCACTTGCTCTATGGTAAGTTGTCCAAGTGTATGTTCTCAACATGAGAGGAGAATTTTATTGGTCATGTGGTGTCTCATCTAGGTGTGGTAGTAGACACTTATAAGGTTTAAGTAGTTTTTTCTTTGGAATCACCCAAGAATGTGTAAAAAGATCATTGTTTTCTTGGTCTTACAGGCTATTATCAGAGGTTTTTACCCGAATTATCTCAAGTTGCTACCCCGTTGATGGATTTGACCAGGAAGTACCAAGGTTTTTTGTGGAGAGAGAAATTCTAGGAAGAATTTGGTTATATGAAGGGTAGGTTTTTTAGTGCTCCAGTGCTCTGGTTACTTGAGGAAGGGGTAATGTTTTAGGTGTTTTGTGATGCTTCCCATTTGGTATTGGGATGCATCTTGATGCATCAGTGAGTGATGATCACTTATGGGTTCATGAATTTATGTCCCCATGAGTGTAAATATTCTACCCATGATCTGGAGATAGAATAAGTCGTGTTCATAATGAAGTTGTGGTGGAATGACCTCATTGGGGAGCGCTTTGTGGTATTCACGGATCAAAAAAGTCTAAGGAATATCTTTTCCCAGTGAGATATGAACTTGAAGTAGTGGAGGTTGATGTATTTTCTTTAGGAATAAGATTTTGAGATATCCTAAAACTTATTAAAGGGTAATTTCATGACCGATTCTTTAAGCATGAAGTCAAAGAGGGAGATTTTTTGTGAATCTGCGGATGCTTGGAGAGCGATGTAGGAGTTGGAATATTTGCACTTGGATATAGGAGTAGATGGCGATAGAGGATGTTTATTTAAGATGATAGTGCAATATTATATGGTGTAGTAGGTGGAAGAGTCTCAGTGGGGATACTCAAAGGCAGAGGTGTTTCATGATCGTGTTATCCATGGTGATACTCTAGAGGGATGGTCAGAGGATGGTCAGAACCAGATGTTGTTATGTGGGAATTTGTTCATTACGGTGGAAATGTATGAGGGACTCCTTCATGAGTTTCATATACCACCTTTATAGGTACACCTAGGAGTCTATAAGATGTACCGTAGCTTGAGGATGTAGTTTTGGTGGCCCTGGATGAAGCGGTAATTAGATGAGTTTGTGGCAAGATGCTTAGTCTGCCAGTAGGTAAAGGCCGAGCATCGTGTTCCTAGTAGTTTTTTTTCATCCCTTAGATGTTATTGAGTGGAATTGGGATTCAATATCAATATATTTAATCATAGGGTTACCTAGATATTAGGGAGGCTATGATGCTATCTGGGTAGATTTTGATCGACTGATGAAATTGACTCACTTATTAGCAATCAAGGAGTCGGGCGCAACAAATTCCTTGAAAAAAAGGCCTGTTGATGAGGTGGAACAACTAAATGGAGTTATTAGATCCATTTTATCTGATTAGAAAATGAGTTTTACCTCAAAAATCTGTAAGGGATGGCACCATGATTTTAGAACCCAGTTATGCCTCAACACTACTTGTCACCATCAGACAGATGAGAAGAGAAAGCAGACTATCTAGACGTTGGAGGAAATGTTGCGATCATGCATCTTGGACTTTGATGGATCTTGGTTACGACACCTACCCATGGTATAGTTTTCTTATAATAATATCCATCAATATTCCATTAGAATGAATCTATTTGAAGCTTTTTACTGAAGATCATTCCATTCACCATTGTGTTGGACATTGGTTGGGGAGACAACTATTCTTGGTCCCAAGGTAGTGCATAGCATGACAGAGAAGGTTCAACTTGTTTGTGAGAAGATTAAAGTAGTGCATGAATAGAATAAGTCTTATTCCAATTGTAGGAGGAGGCCCTTGGAGTTCATGTTTTGGGACCACGTGTTTTTGATGGTTTCCCCTCAATGTGGGAAGAAAAATTTTGTCATAGGAAGTAATCTTTCTCCCAGGTTTGTTGGACCTCTTGAGATGTTGGGGAGAGTTGGAAAGGTGGCATACCATTTGGAGTTTCCACCATAGTTGGAGAGAATCCATGATGTCATCCACATCTCTCAAATTCACCTGTATCTTTAAGATGACTCCCATGCTCTTGAATTGGGATAGATGGATATTGAGTATGAAACAACATTTGTGGAGTGACCAGTAGAGATCCAGGATCATCGAGAGAAGGTACTGCATAGATAGACCATTCCCTTGGTTTTTAGATTGTGGAGGAATGGTGTTCAAGAGGATAGTACTTGGGAGTGAGAAATATAGATGCATTCCCAGTACTTAGATTTTTATGAGCTTTACCTTCTTCGTTTTGTTTTGAAATTAAATGTTTGAACATTATTTTATGAAACAAGCTATTTACCTTGGTTTGAGGTGTGTTTGGCGTGGTATGTGGTAAATTCCTGACATAAAAAGATGTGAGGACTAGATTCCTAATCGATACACATTAAATGTTTTGAGATTAAACCTGTGTGGGTGAGTAAATACTGCCCAGAGTGGATAGTATCTTGATATGGAGGATGGAATTCCCTGATTCGTGTGTTCCAGATAGTGCAGTTTGTTGTTTGTAGCAGTTGTTGGTTTGGGATGTGTAGAGGGTGAGATGGTTACATGATGGTTATGGTGGCGAGGTTGTGTAGTGTGGTTGTGTTTTTTTGAGTTGATGTGTTTGGTCAATGGTATTGATTTAGGAGTGGAGAGACTCCTGAGAGGTATCTCACATGGTGGTTGTTCATAACCTTTTTTTACTTCTGGGCTTGGTTTTGAATTATCTATGATGAGAATCGTTTGATAGGTATATGATGTAATGGTTTGTGTTCCCCCGACCCATTAATTTGTCAGTTTTTGGTTGTTGGAGATGTTTGGAGGAGGTTTTATGAGTTTTTGTAGGAGTTGGGGGTGTAGAAAAGATGCTGTAGGAGTTACATGTCGTGTAACTATATTACATAATGTGAAGTTTGGTTTCATGTTTTCCTTGGGTTGTTCACAACATGTAATGTTTTGGGGTTTGAAAAATAAAATAAATTTAAAGGTGAGTTTTTTTAGTGGAATTAGATCATGGGGAATTACATGGTGTTAAAGGGTATTATACATCAGGTAATACCCTACTGTTATAATGTTTTAAGAATTTTTTCCATCCATTTGGGTTGTCAAACCCTATGACTGCAGTGACTCTCCCTCGACCCTAGGTGACTCGGTGACCCATCTTTAGTTTTTTGAGGATTCCTTCATAAAGGATTGATTCCTATCTTCTATTCTTTGATCCATAGTGATCCATCTTTGATCTAAGGTAATTTCTTCCTCCTTTCTTGAGATTTCTTCTGGTTTAGTCTCTTTCCCCTCCCATTTGTTTTTTTGTACGATGGAATATGATCTCCCTTAGTTCTAAATGAAATTATCATTGGTTTCTATTGGTGCAATGGTGCTGTGACAACCTCAGAATAATGCAGATCTTAAGGAAGAGATGATTGTAGTTCCATTTTTTGGCCCATTCTTGTGCAAGGATCATTGAAACCCTTTTAAGGTAGGATTTACTTTGCTTCTCTTCAATTGTGTATCATGCGGGAGGGGTCCTCTTTTGTTTACATATAGATTTTTGTTTTTATATATTAATCAAAGATCAGAATCAGTTAAATGAAATTAAAAGTGGTATAGGTATTCATTTTTCATGCCTTTTTAGTTTTGATATTATGATTTTTATATCGTGATTATATGAGCTAGATTCCCCATTGAAAATTGTGGCCATTGGTGGATTTTCTTGTGCTGGGTAGGTGTGTTGTGGTCATTGATTGATAAATATTTTTTAGTATCACCTAAAAATATAAATTGGTTAATCACATATATTTAGCTAATGACTGGATTCCCCAAGATCACAAAGTTTCTACGATAACCCCCTGAATTAACAAGTGTAATTAAATAAGGGATACCTTATTAAATTTTGAATTGTGTTTTGCCTTGGTACATAAGGTGATGTGATGTGTGGCTTTTCTATGGATTGTGTTGTGGGATGGATTGGGTGGTGTAATGGAATCTCAGATTGAGAGATTTATTGATTTTGGAATGTATGATAAGTGTTGTATTGTGGGATTTCAAAACTGTTTGTGCAATAATGTGTTATTGGTTAGGGTTGTGAGTTGGGGTTGGTTCTATTGGTATGTGACCTAAGTGGGATGAGTTTTAAGGAGGACAATAGTGATTGGTATGGGTAATTCACCTGGAGTTTATCCATGAGTAACATGTAGAAAGATTCACCCCATATCTAGAGATCAATATATGATATACCATGAATGGGTGTTAAACATAAAGGAAATGTGAATTCCCATTAGTTTATTAGGGATCTTCACCTTTTGAGAACCTTGTTTCCTATCATGTGTTGTGCTTAGTAGTTTCCCAGGTAGCGGTGTAAAGGATAAATGACTTGTTTAATAAATAATTAAATTAGTTAATTAAGTTGGTTGGAAATGTTAATGGGTTTTGTGGCTTGTTTTGTGGTGTTGTACATTTAGAGGTAGCATCAAAGTTTGCAGTGTTGTGAGTTGGTGGTTTTTATGAGAATCCATAGTTTGGTATTGATCATTTGGCATCATGTATTTATATAATTTTATTTTCTTTTTGATTTATATACACACCCACCCTAGTTGAGAACTATGTGTCGAACACCCCCATTGTTATGGAGAAGGGTTTCATTCACAAACATCCCAATGGGAGGATGGATGACTAGCCACTCTCTCTTCCTAGATCCCTATACCAGGAGGTGATAACCCAAGATTCCTCGGGTAGGTTGTGGTTTTTGAGGCCTAGGTTTTTGTGGGCGAGTTGTGAATTCTAAGGTGTCTCTGGGATGAGGTGTGTTGTGCTTTCACAGGTGTCTTTAGGATGAGATGTGTTGTGATTTCACTGGATTATTTAGGATTTGATGTGGTTTGTGGCCCAGGTGTGTGCTGGAGGGATGTGACTAGGTTTGTGTCCTAGGTGTCTATGGGAGGGATGTGATGTGGTTTGTCACATAGGTGTTTGTGGGTGGTATGTGATGCGGTTTGTGGTCCAAGTGTACATGGACAAGTTGTGGTGTGGTTTTTGAGGCCCAGGTGTTTACAGGAGGGTTGTGACGTGGTACTTTCAGAAGAGGTGGGAGCACAAGGACATTTTCCCATTAAGAAAGAGTGGCTAATCAGTGAGAAAGTGGTGCATGGTACCCTATCATTGATGTGCATTATATTAAATTACTTTACTTGCATTATTTGGTGAGAATTCCTTGGTGAGGTTGGGACGGTTAGTATACCTGTTAGGTGCTGTTCAGTTCTGTTGTTTTCTCACAGGGGAATTAATATGCTTCTTTCACATATGCACCTGAGACTTTGTTTTTCCTACCGAGTATAATTGTATTCTCACCCTATGTATATAAAACTATTTTCAGGTTTCTAGGAGGATTTCACAAACCGTGCTAGACCCTACTAGCTCGGATCTTGACTATTATTGTGTCGCTTCTTATCTTTACTTATGGTATTTACTCTGGAGACTTTTGTACTTGTAACATTTCTACTTTATTAATGCATGCGGGATAGTTTTTTTATTTCTTATATATATATATATTGGATTTTTTGGGGGATGGATCATATTATTTTGTATCTTGTTTCTTATAAAGTGTAATGCCACCCATTTTTTGAGATTCATATACCCTTAGTGCTAGTCGCCAACTCAGGGCCTACTGGAGGTGGGACTCAGGGGTAATTATCTCCCTTTCTTCATTACCATCCCAGGAGGGGAATATTTAGAGGGAGGGGGTCATAGAAGTTACCTAATCTTCCACAAAAACATGAAGTTGAGTTCTCAAAATAACTCATACCTCATTCCACACCAATTTTAAATCCTATATTTAGAATGGCCCTAATTGAGTTACCAAAATTGAAGAAGTTACTCCAGGAAAACACTGAAAAGGGATTCATTTTGAAAAGTGTGTCACCATGGGGTGAAACTATTCTTTTTATTAAAAATAAATATGATAAATATGAATTTTTATTGATTATCGAGAGATAAAAAAGATCAAAATTAAGAACAAGTACCGTCTTCCTTGTATTGATGATTTGTTTGACGAACTGGGTAGAGTTCAATACTTTTCCAAGACTGACCTTCATTATGTATATCATCAATTAGGGGTTGAGAAGAAAAATATACCCAAGAAAACATTCCATACAAGGTATATACACTATGAGTATATAGGGATTTCATTCACTCTTACCAATTTCTACGCTATCTTCATGGATTTAATGAATAGAGTATTTAGAGATTACCTTGATCAGTTTGTGGGTGTATTTATAAAATATGTTCTTATCTATTCAAATAGAAAGGAAGATAATTAAGATCAATTGATAATTATACTAAAGACCCTAAGGAAGGAAAAACTATTTAAAAAATTTAAAAATTTTGAATTTTGGATTCAAAAGACTTTATTTTTTAGGTAATATAATCTCAATATAGGGTATATCAGTAGATCCATCAAAGATGGAGGCTATTAAATATTGGCCTAGACCAACCATAGTGACTGAGATCCTAGTTTTCTTAGTTTTGATGGATAATATTGACAGTTTTTAGATAAATTCTCATGAATATCTAATCCTATGACCAAGTTAACTCAGAAGGGATCCATGTTCTAATAGACATATAAATTTAAGGAAAATTTCAAGAACTAAAGAGAAGGTTAGTCATATCACCTGTTCATACAATACCCTATAGTTGAGAAGGGTTTTTAATATATATTTATGCATCCAAGAAGTCATTGGGATGTTTTATTATTCAGAATGACATGGTTATTTCTTATTCCACATGAAAATTGAATTTTCATGAGTAAAATTACCCAACTCATGATTTTGAGTTAGCTGTAGTAAATATTTCATTAAATATATGGAGGAATTATATTTATGAAAAAAAAGTGTAATATATATATAAATAATAAAATTATAAAGTATATATTCACATAGAAGGAGCTAAACATGTAGTAAAGAAGATGGTTAGACCTAATTAAAGATTATGACTGATCAATACATTACAACCATGAGAAAAAGAACAAGGTGGGTGATTATTTAATGCAAAATTATCATGCTATATTATCTATGATGAGTATTAATGAATATCCAATATTTTTTATTTTATAATGATGGATCTAGAAATCATGAAGGAAGGGGAAAAATATTATCTTTCTCAATTCAATGTTCAACCATCTATCCATGTGAAGATTAAATAGGTACATAAAGAATATGTAGAGCTAAAAAATAATGTTAGAAATGTTTCTTAGTTTTACCTTGATTATGATGGAATGATATGGTTCAGGAACCATGTATGCAATCTATCCATATAGGATTTGAAGAATAATTGTTTAGAGGAATCTCATATTTCTTAATTTTTTATTCATTTGGGAAGTATGAATATGTATAGAGATTTGAATGAGTATTTTTGGTGGGATGGAATGAAGAGAGATATCATAGATTTTGTATCTCAGTACTTGGTATTTTAGTAAGTTAAGGATAAAAGACAAAAGTCTAAGGGGATGTTATATCCATTACCCATACCAGAATAGAAATGGGAAAACATCACCATGGATTTTTTCATTATAATCCTTAAAAATTCTAAAGGGAATAATGCTACATGTGTTGTATTCAATCACCTTACTAAGTCAATATACTTCATTGATATTAGAGAAAAACTCTATCTCAATTATCTTTCCATGATATTCATTAAAAAAGAGGTAAGGTTTCATGGAGTACCACATTCCATTGTGTCTAATTGAGATATGAGGTTTACCTCAAATTTATGGTGAAGTATTCAGAAAACTCTTGATACTAAGTTATTCAACATTGTGTATAATCCTCTAATAGATGGTCAGTCCAAATGAAAAATTCAAACTCTAGAGTATATGTTGATATATTTTTATTTGGATTTGAAAGGTGGTTGGTATCATCACCTTATTCTAGTTGAGTTTTCTTAAAATAATAGATTTCACTCAAGAATTTAGATGGATCCTTATAAAGCCCTCTATGTAAATAAATATAGATCTCTAATGCGCTGGAATGAAGTTAAAGAAAGAAAGATATTGGGAAATGAGATATTTGAAGAAATATAATAGAAGGTTAGATCCATTCAACAACACATCAAGGAAACTTAGAGTCGGTAAAAGATTTATGTTGATAATAAGTGGTGTGTTCTAGAATTTAAAGTAGGTGAAAATGTGTTTCTAATAATTTCTCCATGGAAGAAGGTTTTGAGAATTAGAATGAAAGGTAAACCGAACCCTAGGTATATTTCCCACTTTGAAATTATTGATCATATCGAGATGGTATAATATAGATTAGTGCTTCTACAAAACCTCTCTCAATTCTATAACGTGTTTCATGTATATCGCCTAAGGAAATACATACCTAAACCTTCACATGTACTTAACTTGGAGGTCATACCACTGAAGCAAGATATTTATTATGAGGAACAACCGATAAAGATTCTGGATCATACATATAAAGTTCTATGTAATAAGAACACTCACCAGGTAAAAGTTTTTGTGATGAAACCATAAGATTGAGTAAGCTACATGGGAACTTGAGGATATAGTGAGGTAGAATTATTTTCATTTTTTTTTGTATTTGAGTAACAAATTTCGAGGGTGAAATTCATTTTAGGGGGGGGGGGTAGAATGTAACACCTTAGGTTTTTATGAATTATTATTTTTAAATAAATTAAATTTCTTTTATATATTGTGTTGAATGAAACACAAAGTTAAAATTGTGATATATGAAACATTGGGTTATCTTGCATTACTCAAAACCCTAAGTTTTGAAAAAATGATGATATATTATTAGTATATTTATTTAAACATGACCATTATGAACTATCCATTAAACTAAGTGATAAGAATAATAATAAATACTTTTAAATATTAATTATAATGGTTTTATATAAAGGAATTTTTTTGATAGAAAATGCACTTAATATTCTATAAATTCTTTATATGTTTCAAAAATACTATTTTCTAAAAAATATACCTTTTTATTTATTTTTATTAAAATTTATAAAATTATTTTTTTACACTTTTATAATTTAATTTTATAAAATAATCTTCATTTTTGAAATAATTATGTCAAAATTATCTTATTGTACATTTTTGGTAAATTTTTAAAGGTTTTATTTTTTGATGAATAAAGGAAAAATTGAATTTTAATTGAAATCTACCTTTTTGTTTAATTTATTTATAAATTTAAATTATATTTTAAATTATTTTAAAGTAGAATTATTTCAATTATACATAAATTTATCCAATTTACTTCATTTTATTCAATTTAATATTGAATTTCATTATAAAAACATTGAAAACTACTAAACATTTTTCATTAAAAACTCATGTTTTTATCATGTATGCGAGATTAATTTAAAATTAAAAATTTCCACTTATGTTAGTTAATTTTTTTAAAAATGATTCTATATTTGGAATAAAAATAATTTATATTATCTAATAAGGTCAAATTAATTTTTTTACCAAAATGAATAGTAAAAAAATTAAAAATTATATACCTTGGTTAATGTAAAAGTGGGTTTACAGGGGGTTGGGGGTAAAATAAAATATAAGGGTTGAAAATAACACAAAACTTGTCAAAAAACAATTTTATAGCCATATTTACACATCATATCGTAAATTATTGATAATGGTCCATTATTTGAGCCTTGTGACATGAAAAAACGTGGGTGAAAACCATTATTTCAAAAAATAACAATTGTGCCACTCACATCACTTATAAATGGTCACCCCTTCTCATCTCCTATTAAAAACTTAAAAACCATTTGTATCATCCAATATCTACCCAAATAAATCCAAAATTACATAATTTCATCTTATAATATTTTCTTGGACAGAAATCTAACCTAGGAAGGCTTTTGGTCCAAACCTAAGGAGGATACCAGAAGAAGAGGTAACATTTATCAACGCTTGTTTTTGTTTTATTTATTCCCAAAAATACTTAAATTATTATTATAATATGATGATATAAAAACCAAAATATCTTACATATATGTATATGTTATTATGTTAAGGTAATTACCTATATCCATATCAACTTCCATCAAATGGGTTATAAAATCATCGTTTGTGTGTACGGAAGCCTACCGCCTCGTGAACTGATGTCATTCGTTTTTTCAATAACACCTATCATGGTTTGAAATAATGATGTATTTATTGTTTATATATTATATTTATGATATTATTATAATTTCTTAATTATTATATCACACACTACTTCATGATTCCCATTTTGTGGGATTACAATAACATCACTCGTGTGTACAACAAACTACTACCTCACGAAGTAATGTGATTCATTCACACTTTAAATGGAATGTAATAAAGAATATTTTAATGAAAAAATATGATATATATTACATAAAAATTATTATGGAATGATAATATATCATTTAAATTTATTTGTTTCAATATAATAAGAAAATGGAAACAACGTTCATGCATACGTATGACCTACCGTCTCCATGAATGGTGTATTTCATTTTTTATCACAAAATTTTATAGATTAATATAAATATGTATATAATGAATATATATTATATTTATATTATTTTTAAAAATTTTGAGATTATTAAATCATGATAAATGTAAGTGGACCAAAAATTAAAATTAAAACATATACAAAAAACAAAGCAGTTATTACTCAAAATGAAACTTTAACATGGAATTGTTAATAAATGGGTAATAAAAGGTCATAATAAAATAATATATGGTATTATATATATAAATATTATGATATATTATAAGTATTATAAAACTATATTTATTATACAAGTGGTTGGAATTTGTACGAAGAAACTCAATACTTTGGGTAATGGATTTTTGTCTCAATTTTCCTTCTTTGAGACATATGTTATTTTATGCACCTATATTATTTTACAAGTTGTATATAAAACCCATTTAAAATTTAATATCAGGAAATTATTTACCCTCATGATATTTTAAGTTTCATTTTATTTTATTCCTTCATGGGGATCATGTTTAAAATTTTCCAAAGTGATAAAGATTTTATGTTACAATCTCATTATTTATTGGAATTTTTTTATTACGTGTATGATGATAAACTATTATGATACATATCTCAATAAACTCAAGAATTTTATTCTACTCTCGTTATTAATTATAATTTCAAGTAATAATACCATTTTTTACTCTTTGTTACTTAAAATAATTGATATTTTTTTAAGAAAATCCAACTTTATTTCTCTCTTCAATAAAAAAATATGTTTTTTTTCTAAACCCATGTTTTATAAAAATGTTTTCAAAAAAGTTTTATTACTCTACTATTATTTTGAAAATACATTTTTACCCATGTTTGAATTTTTGATTTTTTTGATAGGAATCTTCATGTTTTTTTCCAAGAAATACCTGTTTGGGTTTTACCGAAAATGTAAAAGGAATATTTATTTTAACTTTTACCATATAAAAAAACTCCACGAACTCATGAAAATTATTTTCTTTTAATATTAATTAATAAATTTTCAAGACTATTTTAAAATAAAAGTATTTTCAAAATGTTTTATGTTTTAAAAAGTTTTTTCAAATATTAAAGGATATTTTACTCATTAAATGTTTTAAATGACCATTCAAAATAATTCTATATATAATATTACATCCATTGATGTTACCTATTACTTATTGAGGATATTATCCAAGGATAAAATTCTTATTATTTATCTGAGTGATTTATTTTTATGATGACATGATTTTTATGAAACTCATTTCTCTTTCACAGGTTATACCATGATAACATTCTTATGAAACTTGCTTCTTTTACATGGGATGTTATATGATGAAATGATGAAATTATTATGAAACCGATCTATTTTCTATAGGTTATGATATGATGAAATGTTTATAAAACCCATTTCATTTCACAGGTTATGATATGATGAATATTTTAGGATCTTATTGCTCACATACGTATGATTTTCATTATATGATTGGTGGGACCTATATCTACCACCAATGAATTGGGTAATAATTAATGTTATATGAGATCAAATATTATATGAGATGTTATCCCAATCACTAAAGAGGGTATAAAGGAGGTCATCCCATGCCTGAAGTAGGTACATATGTGGTTATCCCAAGCCTAACATGTTATGGATGTCATAGTGGGTAGACTTTACATAAGATTTTCTATGCTTATGTGTATTCCAAAAATCTAAGTCGTATTCCAATGTTATTCCCTCATATCTCATGTTATTTTATTCCCTTAGGATTCATGTCTAATTAACTAACAATATTTATTCCATGACTAAACATTATATTCTTTGACATGCATGGTATGGTTGTCAAATGTTATGTTCATGTTCTCATACCCTTATTTTCATGACATGCTAATATTTATACCTTTTTACCCTTAATGATAATTTTAGATCACTATTTATTATGTTTAATTTCCCCAAGTTATGAAAAAATTTATTATGTATGAAATGTTTAAGAAAGGTGCAAGTTATGAAGAACATAGTGGTAGATGATGTAGTTTACCTATGGACTTGTTGTTTGTGTTTCCATGTTTATAAATACACTAAACTATTATCATCCTCAGGTGTTTGTGTAATATAATTAATATTCATGAAAAAGGATTTAATATATTTTTATGATAATCTTGAGATGGTAAAATCCCTGAAAGATGTAAATTTATTAAATCATCACCATACACTTAAGTAGCGTAAAATCAACATGGTGAGTGGTGTTTTTCGAATGAGTTTATAAGAAGAAAAACCCAAAAATATTTTAGAATTTTAAAAACATTAGATTATAAAAAAAATTATATTTTAGGGTTACTTTTAATGATTACTTATATTGAAAATAATAATAGGATATCTGTAATGAAAATAAACAGTTTTGGGAAAGCTTGAATTTTGACATAGTAAAAGCTTATATAAATGAGTTTGATGAGAGGTAATGGGTGATATATCATCATTGATGGATTAAATTTTTGATAATAATATTATAAAGAAATCATGGAATTAAAATAAGGTATTTTTAAAATAATTTTATGGTGGAATATTTTAAATAAGGAAGGAAAGATATGCTTTATAACCTTCACCTTGCTCTTTGAATGGCCTACTTTGGATTGAGTCTTAAACCTTCAGAGAAAGGATTTTTTTTTTCTAGAAATATTACTTACTAACATATAATGGGATATTTATAGATTTATTTGGGTATAATATATAGAGACAAATAATCTTTATATTTGTCTTGGAAAGCTTATAATGAGTCCCTTTTTATAGGTGAAATTTGATGAAATTTTCACAAATATTCAATCATTAAGGGTCATGAATGAAATTTTAAAATGTAAAGTGAATTATAAATGGAAAATATATGATATTAAAGAACATTAACCATACCCAATTGGTTCAACATAATATTTTATGATTATTTTATTAATTTATGAATAATTTTTAACATTAAATACACTTTAAAGTCAGTTTAAGGGTTATTCATGTAATTAGACTTTAAAAATATTTATGTAACTGTGGAATTAAGATTTAAACATTTAAACAATTTATTTACTATAATTTTCATCCCTTAAAACCCTTAAAAACTATAATTTATCAAAATATTATCACTCTTAATACTTTAAAACTACCATTTTTAACTTTTATCCTCCTTGCACAAGCGTTGCATCGTCTCTATGTAAGCCTTTTGGATAATTATAATCTTATATAATATTGAAAATAAATTGAACACATAAATATAGTTTATTATAAAACATTATAATCATATAAAACTATTTAAAGTATATAAAAAACCCATATTTTTTATACATAAATATTACATATTATTATATGGGTATTCATTATATAACATTTTGATCCATGGCAGGACAATATATATCTTGCATCTTTTTGAACTTGGATACATAAAAAACTTTTTCATAAAATATAAAAATAATATCTCACATAGTTCTTCATAACTATCACCCTTCATAAACATATCAAAATTAAAACATCTATTCATAACCTAGGGAAATTAAACATAAGAAAGGGTGAGATATGATGATTAGTAAGGGTAAATAAGGGAGATAAAAATGATCAATTAAACATAACATGAGTACAAGGATATGATAACACAAGCTTAACATTTGAAAACCATAACCTACATATCAAAGAATATAATCATGAGTTATAACATAAAGATTTTCAGTTTATAATACATGAATAAAAAAGGAATCATAGAATCATGATCCATGATAGCATAACATTGTAATAAGACACAAGTATATGTTCTACACATAGGTATAGAATTTTTTTCCTTAGTATTGAAGGATAAATTCCAATACTATTATATTTCATTGTGTACACTACCCAAACCATTATACCCTTAGTCAAGGTTTAATCCTAAGAATATCATAATGGATAGATTCCCTTTCCAAACTAGGTTTACTTCCCATTCCAGATTTATTTATCTTAGGATATATTTATCTTTACCAAATGAATTGGAGGGATATATAATTATGATCCCATCCATCCCATAATAAAAATCATACATATGTGTTACAAAATATCATAGCATAACCCATGAAAATGAAATAAGTTTCATAAATATTTCTTCATAACATGATATCATAACCCATGGAAAATAAATGAGGTTCATAATGGTTTCATCATAACATTAATAACCTGTGAAAAGAAAACAGGTTTCATAGAATCATCCTTAAAACATTATCATTATAATACATCCATAAAATGAAATTTGATGGTATAATTGGATCATATATTAAGTAAATAATAAATAATGTTAAAGGATGTCATATTATATGATAATAGCCTTAAAATATGTATAGAAAATTTCTTGAGAAAAACAACCTTTTCATTTTGAAATCACTTATTTAATATAAAAAAATTTCGAGAATATTATGGAAAAAATTTTATTTGAAAATAACATTGGAAACTTATAAATTAATATTTTAATAATTGATCAGTCATGATGACTAGAAATGTTGTTCATTCTGTGTACATTAAAACAAAGACTCCTTTTATATTTTCAGTAAAAAGTCAAAAAGTACATTGTTTAGAAAAAGGTAAGAAGATTCCTTTTAAACCATTTTTTAAAAATTAAAGCATGGTTAAAAATTAATTTAATAATAATAGTATAATAAAAATGTTATTGAAAATAGTTTTATAAAACATTGAGATGGAAGAAAAATGATTTTTGATTGAAAATAGAAATATTGTTGATTTTTATTAGCAATATTATTTTGGTATCTTAAGTACTTAATGAGATGAAAATGAAAGGAAAAAAATTAATCTCTATAAATTATTATATTATAAGAAAATTCAAGGGATTATTTAGATATAGGTTGTAAACCTTTATCATAAGAAACTTAATCATAAACAATCTCGATAAACAATGAGATTGTAATATAACCCCCTTACCACTTTGGTAAATTTTGAATCATAATCTCCATAAAAGAAATAATATTATATGGATATTTATATCCAATAATTTTTATCATAATAAACATATTATAGATTTATGGGTAGTATATACACCACACAAAAGATAAAATTGGTGAATATGGAATGCATCACACTGAAAAAAAAACTTAGATGAAAATCCTTTAACTTGAGTTAAACATACATAAAAAGTTATTTAAACTCTTGTATAATAATTTAAATTTATGAAAATTATATAAAAGTATAATTTACATATTTATAATATCATATATGATCAACGTATAACATTTTAAGACCCATTTATTAATAAATCCTTATTAAAATCATCATTTTCAGGTGTTCACTGTTTCGTTTTTCATGTGAATTTTAGTTCAGTAGTTATGATAATTTTACTATGATAATGGTTACATAATATATATAATAATAATAATTATATAAATATTATATATTTTTATTAAATATAATTTTAGAGTCATCCTTAAAGGATAAATATAGAAAAATAAACTACACTATTCATGGAGACGGTAGGTCGTACGTACACATAAATGATGTTTTCTCGTTTTGAAGGATAAAATGAAAGAAAGGTAAATAATAATTGAAATTTAAAAACTCATTATTATATAATATATATTAATTTAATCTATCTTTATTACCATCCATGTATAGTGTAATTGAAAAATGAATCACATCGCTTCACGAAGGTGGTGATCTACATGTACGCACGAGTGACATTATCGTTATCTAATGCATTGAAAGGTAATAAGGTCGATATGATATTATAATTAAATAATAATAATAGTTTCATAAATATCATGTATAAATATTAAACATATCATAATACCTATCCATGAGAGGTGGTGCTGAAAAATGAATTGTATCGCTACGTGGAGGCGGTGGTTCACATGTACGCATGAGCGATACTTTCTCTTCCCATTTGATAGAAAATAAGATGAATAATGGTTATTTAATGATAATAATAACATTTAATTATACTTATTATAAAAAATTTATTATTTTTTGAGGAATAACATAGATTTAGAGTAGGTATAAGAAGAAATAAATTGAAAGAGGTCTGGTAAGATGATTACCTCTTCCTAGAGAGACCTAATTTAGATCCTTTATTAATAACCCCCATAATGGTATTTAAATAATACAATAACATATACATTATGTACATAGAAGTTTATAAGATAATTTTCCAGGGTTATTTCAAGCTAGATAACGCAAATTTGTGTAAATAAAAGAGATAAGGGGTGTCTTTTTATAAGGGAGGGAAAGGACACACTTGAAATTACTAAATGATTAAAATATAACTATGCCATTATCAAGTAATATTCTTCCAAATGTCCATATATTTGAAGAAAAATAGGATAAGGTCACAATTTCATGATAAAATTAATTGTAGATAGGTTTTGGTGTTATTTTAAACCTTATATTTTTATTTAACCCGTTTGTCAACCAATTTAAATCTTAACCGTTGTAATGACTTTTTTTTAATATTAAAGGGTTATAATTTTACTTATAAGGTAAAAATTATCCTATAAAATAATAAGATATGAAATTTTAAACCATTTACCACCCTAATTTTCCGATTTAAATAATTTTTTTAATAATTCAGTAAAACATTTTTATCATAATTACTATTAATGTCATTTTAAGAACTATTCACATAATCTATCTTTAAAAACAACATGAAAACAATATAATTCAAATATTAACCATTAAAACATATATAATATATTATATTAATATATAAAATTAATTTAATATAATAATTTATTCAAATTATGTCACTTTTAATATTTTAAAATCATTTATTTAATTTATCTATTATTTGAATAAATACTATATCAGAATTGAATAAGCATTTAAGGTAATTACTAAATCAATAAAAATTTAAAAATAAATTACTATAGTAAAAAAATTAATTTATCTTTAAAATAAAAATTTATAACTGAAATTATCCTATTTTTATTCTTATGTAAAAAATTTAAAGATATTAAATTAAAGAGACTGACATTTTGTATTTATTCTCTTCTTAAATTAATATAATGGTCACAATCAAAGAAATATGGCATTAAGTGGCCATATATTCGAGAAATGTATAGATATTTACAAAATAAAATCATAAAATTGGATAAAGGATAGTGTTGGGTTGATTTTTGAGACTTTATATCAGTGTTTTAATTCCATTTTACCCATTTTACCCTTACTGATGTGACAATAGTTACCAGGTTATTATTCATAATGACCAAAAATAAAAGGTAACTATTTAAAAGATTTTATCCTCAAAATTAAAAATATTTAATCCAATTTTCAAGATGAAATTCAAATAAATGGAAGAAAGAAAACTTATTATAAATTTTAGAAGACAACGAAATACAACTTTTAGAAAAAATGCGTTTTTAAGCATAAAAATTAATTTTACATCAAAATCATTAATATTGATAATTTAAATGGAATTAATTAGATTATTATAAATAAAATAGATAATATTTAAATTCAATATAAAATCAAAAATATAATTTGACTTTTAAATCACTTGACTTAATGAAAATAAATGATAGTATTTGAAAAATATGGATTTTTCATTATTGACTAATAATCAATCATTTCAAAAAAATCACAAAATTTTACCCTAAGTTAATTTTGATATGGTGATTTAAAAATTAATTTCATTTTATAAAATAAATTTTCTAAAAGTTAAAAAAATTAAATATAATATTTTCTCACAAAAACAATGAATGTCATTTTTTAAAGAAAACATACTTTTTAAGCATAATATGAATTTAATTAAAATTGAATGCTTATTTACTTGGAATTAATTGAGTATGAAATATATATATGTATATATATATATATTATAATATGTTCATTCCTATTCATACCCACAAATTCAATGACTAGGTTATAATGTTCAAAATTAAATAATAACATTTTACGATTGATTTAAGCTCGACGTTGCATGTCATATATGCTATCAAACACAATCTTATTCTTTTAAAATATTAGGGTGCTACATTATAACAGTTTAATAAATTGTTTCCTCAAAATTTAAAAAAGTTTTTGGTAATCAATGTTTTGATATTTTAAAATTCATTTTTTGAAAATCCATATCATAAAAATAGTTAATAAAACTTCCTCTTGGAAAGAGGGAAATGAATAATACACAGGTCATCTAGAATAATGAATAGCTAGGTTTACAAATAGAATAACATTAGTGGTAAGTCAAAATATGGACATGGAAGAAAAATGAATGTCCAAATAATGATGAAGAGTGATAGAGAACATTTATAAAAAAGTGAATGATCATGAGAAAGTTAATGACCACAAAACAATAAAGTAATAAGGTGTGAAACAAATTGTATATTCAGTTAAAATGAATATAATCAGGTAATTTTTTTTCAAGATATTTTTCCTATATTTTAGTAATTAATTTACCATCTAGAAAAAAGGAAATATACTTACTTATCAAATAGAATTTCATCCTTTAATCAATTTCCACCAAAATATTATATTTTTCTCTAAACGATGTATAAAGCCTTGACCTGAAACATTAAATTATATTGAGTTTTAAGGTAATAATTAATTATATTTCATTTGATAATAATTTCAGGTATATAGTTTTAGAGAATCAGAAAATAACTCATACATAACAAAACCATAAAATAAAAAGTGGAAACTTCCGATCTGTATCCATTTTTCTTATAATATAAAACATTTAAAATAGAGTATTATTTATTTTCATGTAAAATCTACACGACTTTCAACTTGAATTCTTAATTTACCTTACCTATCCTTTAAATCCTAATGAAATCAATTAAAAACATTGTGTGAGCAGAAAATATCAGTAAGGGATACAAAAATAAGAAAACTATTAGTCTATTGAACAAATGAAAACCTATATAATGTTTACCTTTATCTTCAAAGTTCTTTAAGAATATGAAATAGAAAATTTTCTATTTAAGAAAACATACATTTGAATCAAATAAAATCATTAAAAACCATGTTAATAAATTAAAAAACCTTCTTGGTAACTTAGAGCATAACATTTATAACATGTTATAAACCTATGTCAGAAGTAACTGGAGTATAGTTAAATCTATAATAGAAACCCTTTGGTAACTCCATATTTCTTGCATGTTAAGACATATAACATTACCCAATGCATTGGAGTGTTATCTAAATGCACCTATTATTTAATATATCATGGGATCACCCGGTTCTATCTAATCCACCCCATAATCAAAGCTATAATGGGCTCACTTGACACTATTTGGGCCACCCCATCATCAAAGCTATAATGGGCTCACCTGACGTTATCTAGGCCACCCCATTGTCTAAGTTGTAATGGGATCACCTGGTGCTATCTGAGTCACCCCATCATATAATTATCAAGCATCATATCATGGATAAGAAAGTTTGATGATTTTTTTTCCATTATAAAAAATTTGGAAAACTCTTTTAAAATTGAAAGAAAAATCAGTTTTGGTTATCTAAATACTGTTTTTTCTGACGCTTTCGCTGGGGAATGTGTGTGTCCATCTGTTCATGGATGAAAGGAACAGTTTTGTTGCCCCGCATTGCCGCTTTCCAAAGGCGGGCGACATCTATCACTTATTCTGGGATGTCTGCTCCTTGATCGAAACAGGATGATGGGATGTCGGTTCTTCCTTCCTTGGATTCCTCCTTAGAACTCATCACCTAGTCTGGGTCTCCCTTATAGACTTAATATGTTGTTCGTGAAAGCCTTCCCAGTGCCATATTTTCAGGGACATCGGTTAATTATACTGCTTTTGTCGGGACATTCCAAGGGGTCTAGTCAGGGCAGCAACCTTCGGTTAGGGGAGTAGTCACGTTGGGCATCACTGGCGTGTATGGGCGCGAGAACATTGGCACGTCTTGGTTTCTTCCCCTTATTATAGGGCTTCTCGAGGGAGAAGAATCCCAAGGAATCCCACATCGAATGCGGGGAATCATATTCCATGGGAATGTATCTGGGGTTTTCCTAAGCATCCTATTCTTAACACAGGGTATGCCGCGAGTTTAACGTCTAACAGAGACAGATCAGACTCATCGGAGCACTGACTAGAGTGGATCATATAAGTGTAACCCCTTGAGGACACACTGATGTCGGGGATAACATAGGGTTAGTTACTTGGTGACTATAAAGAACAATGAGGAGGTTAATTGATATGATCTCACTGGAACATGGAGACCCAGATAAGAATTAGGATGGATGATGGGTGGATGAATGATGTAGAGGGAGGATGAAATAGGACCATCGCAAGGGAGACAATGAAGTTGGTCTTGAGCCTAAAAAAGGCTTCCTACGTATCCCCATGGCAGGGAATCAAAGTCTGCATAGTTTGGTGAACATAGTTCATCTTGACAACAACTTACCACTGGTTGGGGTTCACAACGGCTTACCACTGAATGGGGTGACAATGGATTACTGCTGAATGAGGCTGAAAACGGCTTACCGCTGAAAGGGGCTGAACCTCAGGGAGGCTTCCTATGTACCCTGTCTAGGAGACAGGGATCAAGGCTCGTGTAATTCCCGATGGTGGGAATTGACGTGAATAAGGATCTGAGGTCCAAGTGGATGGTGGGATTGAACCTCAAGGAGGCTTCCTACGTACCTTGCCTTAGCAAAGATCAAAGTCGATGTAGTTCATATGGTGTGGGGCTTATACTCTAGGCTTCCCAAAGTGTTGGTGAACTGACATGAAGGGGGTCGAAGTGACTGGGTGTTGGGCTTGAACCTCAGGGAGGCTTCCTACATACCTTTCCCTAGCAAGGATCAAAGTCCCCAAAGTTCAGGATGGTTTTGGTTCACAACGGCTTACCGATGACTGGGGAAACAACGACTTACCACTGATTGGGACCCATAGTTTTAACGTCATGCAGGATGGGGGTGAACTGACGTGAAGGTGGTCGGAGCGAATGGTTGTTGGGCTTGAACCTCAGGGAGGATTCCTACGTACCTTGCCTTGGAAAGGATCAAAGTCCCTGTAGTTCAGATGTGTGTGGGGATTACACTCTAGGCTACCCAAGGTGTTGGTGAACCGACGTGAAGGGGGCCAGAGCGACCAGGTATTGGGATTGAACCTCAGGGAGGCTTCCTACGTACCTTGCCTTGGCAAGGATTAAAGTCCCTATAGTTCGGGATGGTTTTGGTGCACAACGACTTACCGCTGACTGGGGAAACAACTAATTACCACTGATTGGGACCCACAGTTTAACTTCATGCAGGACGAGGGTGAACCAATGTGAAGGTGGTCGGAGTGAATGGTTGTTGAGCTTGAACCTCAGAGAGACTTCCTATGTACCTTTCCTTGGAAAGGATCAAAGTTCCCGTAGTTCGGATGTGTGTGGGGCGTACACTCTAGGCTGCCCAGGGAGGATGTCATGGTCGATGCTTACTCTAAGCCCACGTGAGTCATGCTCGTTGTGAGAAACAAGAGGCAGCAAGGACCTGATGATCACACCATTAAAGGTGTTTCCGTGGGAAGTGGAATGGGGCTTACACATGGTTAGAGGCCCAAAGAGGAAACAGGGGCTTAGACGTGGTTAGCAGCCCAGGGAGAGAAAGATTGGGACTTACTCCAGGATGGAGACTCAGCGGTGATAAAGCCCAGTGGGAGAGGGAAAGGATAAAGAGATCCCTGTCCCCATCTCCCCCCTTAGTCTTTGGCACAGAATAAGATAGGAGGAGCAGGGGTGCTGCCTTCTGCAATAAAGGCAAGGGGCTTACACCAAGGTGGTTTCCCTTTCCCCGCAGATAGGATCCACCCCAATAAAGAGGATCTCATTCCATGTGAGGAACGGTCACACTCTCGTGGAGACAAGTGGGCATACAGAATGTCCAAGGTGGGGAACCCTGTGTAGGATGCATGGGGGGAATGTCACAGTTTAACGTCATGTGCTAAGGACAAGGGTGATTGGAATTTTAACGTCCTACAGCTCGGACGAGGCGGGTTCTCTCTGCACCCCTAGGACTTACATAACCTATACCCTCTGCACCTTGGGGAAGGGAAGGCACCAGAAATGCCATGGCTAGGGGGTGTTATGTAGAAAACCATTGGGGGGTCTACGTTAGCATGGCTATGCGAAGAAACAATAAACATTAGAGTGCCTATGTGAAGAAGCATAAGGCGAAGCAATGCAACGGGAAGTATCATCCAAGGGACTTTGAAGTTACTCCATGCGAACCTAGGAGGTCGCACATGAAAAGAGTATATGGAAGAGGTGCTCTGGGTGAGGGAGGTGCCCGAATGTGATGCCCAGAAGAGGGACATCACAGGCGCACGATATGGGAGGCTTGAGAAAAAAATCTATAGTTGGGAGAAAAAGGCCGAGCCGACACGCAAAAGGAATTACACGCCGAGATATGATTGCGCGCAATTGGAAATAATTGTGCATGGGGGAAGGGGATTAATGGGATTCAGACAAGGATAAAGCCCGAGTGGTCGCGGGCAAAGGCGGACCCCTGGGAGACCTGGAGCGAAAAATTTAGTACCTAAGAGCCATATTTTTATGCACACAGGAGAGGAATTGCACATAGTGGAGGCGATTAAGATTCTTCAGGGGAAGTCGAAGGGGGTGGCCTTCTATTTATAGGTGCTCAGGATCATGGGTCCGCATGAAAAACACACCAGTGCGAAATATTGTGTGCCCGACATCAGCAGCGCGTAAACAAACTGTGCAGGGCTGTGGCGTGAGAAGCTCAACGCCCGCGAGGAAAACTCTGGTGAATCCCAGAGTTTTTCGCCGGGGACATATTTTTCTCGCAACTAAGATTTGTTTTCACGCCACCCCTCCGCCCCCCGGACTGGATCACTGGTTCCAAATATGGGTTCTCTTTGTCCCAATCCAACCTTCTTTTAGACCTTGATCATTTTTTGGCATCAACAAATGCCCTCCTCGGAATTGGATCAGCGAGGGTCCACAAAGGTCCGATTTCGAGGGAAACTCCGAGATGCAAGACTCCCTAGAGCATTGGCATGCTTGAAATAGGAGGAACACGAAAACCGTTCTAGAGCACGCAATACGCTTTTCATGTGAACGTGGAAAGCCATCCCTAGGCCTATAAAATCCCTATGGGTCCCTCATTCAGTACATATTTTCTTGCGCGATAGGATAGACCTCTCACATGCGAAAACGTTCCTCCATCCTGCGCGAAAAACCTTCTGGTTTCATGGAATTCATCGAGGTCAGCCATCTTTTACACCCAAACCTGGGATTTTTCGCACCAACTTCTGATATTTCGCACCAATCTCTCTTTTTTCATTCCATCCACTGCCTTTTCACACCGAGTCCCTAAAACCTTGCTGGCAGGAGATGGCCGCTAAATGGGCTGACGTTGATGGAGAAGCCGCATCCGCTGCTCGAAGATCTAAGATGGTCACCAACCCCAAGGTTTATGGCACCCGAAGGATCATATCCAACAACCATACTCTTTTCAACATGCTAACCCCTGCCCTGAAGGAGTATGCACTGTCTTCCAACCTGCTGATATGAGACTTTGGTATTTTGGAGGAGGTACCCGTGCCAAGATTTGAAGTTGACACACTACGGTCATGGGTGACCCGTGAGGATAACCTACCTCAGTATAATATCACCTAAAATGGTCATCCTGCCAGAGAAACCAAGAATATGGATGTTTATGTCTTGAATCCCAGGACCAGGACCATTTCGGGGGGTGACCTTGTTGCGGAGAGTTCTCTGGCCCATTATGCAAGCACCTTTCGTCAGAGTGTTACTGACGAGACCATGTGCTGGCTGCAAGATTGGGACCTATGATCTAAAGGCAACTTCATGAGAGAATGGGCCTGGATGTATTAGGTATGCCAGAAATGTGATCAATTTAGGGCCAAACTATGGCATATTGGTTTGTTCGAGGCAGTATGGACGTCATAGTTCCATTTCTACCGTCAACACGAGCTCGGCCCGGAACTTTTTACCCGATGGTCTCCTGACACCAATACCTTCCATCTTCACCATGGGGAAGTTGGTATCAGTCTCTAGGACATCCATTGAATTGGGGGTATCCCCTTGGATGGGCACCAATACGATGAATTCCTCCCACCGAGGAACATATGGGGGGACAGATCACGAACTCCTACCCTGACATGGCATTTGTTGGAGATTGCTAAGGAGAAGCTGAGGGTCAAGGATTTATTGAAGTACATAGCTTACAAGAAATGGTTTAGCTTGTTCCTACAAGTATATATAGAGTTCAAGATGCCGGGATGAGGGAGACGGTGTCCAACCGTGGCACAGAGGAGAAAAATTGGATCGTACTGGAGGATCCTGGAGGCGTGGGACTATCAGTCATGGGGCTTCAGCATAAATGAGAGTCAGGACCCAAAAATTTGGTATGCCGGATTTCTTGCCACATTCCAAAGTGGGTGGATCCTACCAGTGAGCGATTTAAGGATGGGAGTTCATCCAGCAACCTTGGTGATGGCCAACGTTATGGCCACCAATCAAAGATTCAATTTGTGAGTCCCCGTGTTGGCCCATATGTACTCCATTTTGGGACACATTTCAAGAGGAGGGTCACCGAGGAGGATCTGTAGTCCCTTATAGATATTTTATGGTTGGGTCGCAGCCCATTGTGGTGGGTATACCTTCCCGAACTCTATTCATCCTCTAGGTAATGGCATGCACCCTTCCTTACTAAACATTGTCGGGGTCATTCCATTTATGCTCAACAAGGAGGGTGTAAGCATCAGAATTAGAAATCATGATAACTTCACTTTCATCCCATTCCCCACCCCAACTGGACTGATGATATATAACAGGTAGGGATCACTAGAGAAAAGGGAATACTTCCAGGGCATCAGAGGTGGGGTGATCATGGCCCGGATTGATGGGAAGATCTTTTGTGAGCCCCACATGCCGTCTAGGTTTGCCATTTAGTTCGGATTCCTTCAGCGGATGTCGAAGAAGGTGTATACAGGTGTCCAGGAAGAGAGGCACCTTTGTGTTCTTCGCCAAATGTGGCTGATGTTCACATCCCAGGGCTCTGGTGATGTTATCACCTTTCCTCCCACCTGAGTTTATACTGGCCTCCCAACCGAATACGCCGAACATTTGGCCATAGCATACCCTAAGGGGATTCTACAGAAGGGAGTTAAGAAGTTCAAGGTAGCCAGCGTTGAACCTGGGTGGCGGGAGAGCAAACAAAGTAATGTTGGGGAGGAAAGGTCGGAAGCACGTAGGACAACCGGGCCCGCATAGTCTGGGACTTTAGTGGCGGGGACGTCGCATGGTGTGGCTGTGCATCATCTCCTAGGGGGAGAAGAGATCGTTAAGTGTCCAGGGAACTTCCTAGGAAGCAGATAATGTATCTACTCCAACCTTCCATTGATGCAATCTTTCCGGCTCTGTGGTCAGCCTGGATGACCCTGCGACAGTCGATGGGTACTGAAGCTCTTTGGAAAAAGATATTATGAGATCGAATCCAGCTGCCGGGGGTCGAACTCATTCAGATTGTCGACAAGGTAACTTTTCATCATCAACATGCGTATCTAATAGCCATGGATGTGTATGTATTCCAACGTGGTCAGCGCGAGGAGCCATCATTCCTTGTGAAAGTGATGCTTGGCCAGGCGCATGATCCATAAAAGATTCCGTCAGAAGATGATGACAAAGACGATGAGCCGGAGGGTGGTGAGATGGAATAGGAGGAAGAAGGAGAAGGTGAAGGAGGGGATGAAGAAATAGAGGATCCTGCAGGTGGAGGGTCTCAGGGGGATTCCCACCAAGGGAGTCTCCGGGAGAGTGGTGAGATCATCGGCTCCGATATGGATATAACTGACCTGCTTGAGGTACATATAATCCCTTATCTATCCTTTCCCCTCATCATCTTTTGTAACCCTAAATTAGATCACCTTATCCTGTTTAGGAGCATATGGGTGCCAACCAAGGGTCTCCATTCAAAGGGGAGGAGGAGCCAATAGAACAGGGCGGGGAGCTGACACCCATTATTGCGCTGACGAGCGTTGAGGGATCTCCCATAATGGCATCTTCTGTAGAGGCTAGAACACTAGAGTCTGATGATTTGGGCTCCTGTAAGTTCATTATTTCAACATCATCTAATTACCATTAGAGAGCTCAATTGATCAGGGTGTTCATTGTTTGTGCTGTAATAACAGCCTTGGAGGCTCTTCGGGCTGTTGAACCCAGATCGTCCACGACTGATTCAACTAAAAATGTGCTATCCCATTCGGGGAACACTTTTCAAACTGAGTCGACCCCAAAACTCGGTGAGCAGAGAGAGGTGGACATCAGTGGTACTCATGCCGGGTTGGGGCCGGAAGTCGGTGAGGGAGCTACCGAGATTGAGGTGAGAGGGGACGGTCGTCCAGGCGTTGAAGATCCCAACCCCTTGGGAGGGGCGCCTGAAGGAGACCCTGCTGTTGGTCTCCTGGATGCCTTCCCCGACTATAGGCCTACAAAACCCAAGGAGATAGATGATTCTTGACTCAGAGGAGGTCGAGGAGAGCTGAATGACGCGACACAAAGGGTGGAAGTGCATCAAGCGCTTTCTTGGTTAGCCTCAGAAAGAATGGTTGAAATGGATGGAATCACCCCAAACCTGGCTGCGCTTCCTCTGTGCTGGAGGGGTGGATGCCCAACACCTTCATTCAATGGTCTGTGATTACATGGACAAGAAGCTGCGCGAGATCAGATGATGCTCCGATGTTGTCCAATGTCGGGAGGGGTCAGGGAGTACCATAGCATTCATAAAGGCAGAACAAGAAGCCTGAAACCTTGAGGAACAAGTGAAGTAAAAGGATATATTCATTGCAAACTGTTCTGAACATGTGGAGCAGTTGAGGGCCCAACTGGCAGACGACTAAGAGAAACTAGTGGAAGCGGGTCACCAAATAACCGCACTTCATACTGAATAGGTGAAAGCATGGGCTAGAGTCAGTGGACTATGCTCTGTGGCCGCTGATGAAGAGAGAGTCCTCAGGGGATGGGAAGCAATCCTGGAGGCCACCAGCCAAAAGGTAGCGGCGCTGGAACAATCCATCCAAGAAGATGACCCTTAAGGGCCCTGTTTTGGCCGAACTCATAAACTCATTTCTCCTTACAGCTTTGTATTCTAAACTACATGTATGGATAAATTTATTTACTTGTCTGTTTATTTTAACGCATTCAACTGAAATCCTGGAATAAATAGCAATCCATTCCTAAGCTCACGCGGGTCGCACACAATGTGAGAAACAAGGGATGTTCACACTATTACTTCATTTGATCGCAGGAGCGTCAACCAAGCTCTAGGATTTTTGAGATTTGAACAGCCAGTCCGGATTCCTGAGAAGAGAAGAAGGAGGTCCGAGTAAGGAAGAGGACCTCAAAACAATCGACATATTGTCTTCCCAATGTGCTCTAGTGTTCGAGCGGGGTAACTCCAGGGGCATTAGAATCAATCCAAACATAGGGGAATGGAAAATTTAAATCACGATACCCTAGATTCGGAACATTACAGAGGTGGAGTGACAATAAAGGATAACTACAGACTATGTTCGAAGTGCAGTACCCATATTGCGTTAGCCCGAATTGGGGATGAAAAACGAGGGCCGACCGCCGACCATGTTCGAAACACGGGGCCTGGCTCGGAATGTCACCCATTAATCTTCCAGAACGTTTTCCCAGGACAATAGGCAGGCCATAGGCCGAGAATCCATAATTTTAGGGGGCTCCCTTAGATATAAAAGAGGATGAGTGTCTGAATAAGGGGCACACAAAGCGTGAAATGTGGAGTGATGGTTTGATCGAATGGAATCTAACACTCTTAAGATTACGCCACTATGGTGGATGTGCATTAGACAGGAACATCAGTCTGATCAGAGATCATTCCTTCTTTTGGACAGAACCTTGGTGGTGAGGGAGCCGTCACTTCCCCATGTTGTCGTGGGGCATCTTAAACTTGTTCAGGGCACAAATGCAGTTACATGGTTTCCTACAAGGGGTTAGTCCAAGGGGACGAAAATGAGGAGGAATAGGATTAATGATTCCTGGGGCTAGACCTAAGGTGAAATTTCTGGGCATCTCTACGTATCCCGTAAGGATGAGAATCAAGCCATACATAGTTCTAAGAGAGGTCTTAGTTTCTAGTCTTAGAACTCAGACCATGGATCGATAAGGAATGAAGGGGACACATGGTAAGGTGATTATGAAACCCGACGTGAATGAGTACCCAGAGCCCAGATTACCATGTGTTCCTTGGGGAAGTGTTTAGGTCAGGGGACCGAACACATAAGTTTGGCTGGGCCCATGGGGAAGTGCCCCAGAATTCCTACGTATCTCATGAGAATGATAAACAAGACATACGTAGTTCTAAGGGGTGGAATGGTAAGGTACCAATGCCAAGAATAAAAGGGGCGTGTGGGTGTGGCCGCCACACCAAAAGAAGCGATATTTGATGTATCTTGTTTGACCTTTAAGGTGGATATTTTTTTTTGTGAAGTGACAAGCCTAGGCTGAAAAGTCCCGGCAGCGCCACAAGAATCAAGTCGTATGCAGGCATTGAAAAATGGTATGGCGTGTGACTGATACCAAACATGGTGTCCCCACGAGTGAGGACATAACGATGCAGTTCCATTTTTCGTCTTGCATCCCGGATGATAATATCACAGTTTAGGGTCATGTGATGGGATCAGGCGGCATAGTTTAATGTCATTTGGCCTAGACGCATATAGGAGAGGTGAGTTTTAGGAGGGGAATGATCATGGTGCGGTAAAACATACCCAACTTGGATGAGGACATAATCCCATATCACACCATATACCCCTCTCCATGGGGGAATGCGGGACAAGGGGCCAAGATGGGGCTGGAACCGAAAACGAGATGCTCAAGCGGTCCTACATATCCCATAAGGATGGGAATCAAGCCACACGTAGTTCTGAAAAGAGGGTAATGTGCAGTTTACCGTCATGAAATAAGGACACAAATGGGTAAGATACCCCACGCAAAGGAGGTGTATGGAACGACAAGTAACCCGATGTGAATGGGGACACAATCCCATACCACACCGTACAATCCCATAAGAGAGAGCTTGGGCCGGGGGCCCGAAATTGGGCATGAGAAGAATGATGGGGCCTGTGCTCAAGGCATGGATGATAAATGAAGAGAAGAATGCCCCGAGGGGATATGTGTGGCATGGACAAATAGTTTGATGAGAATGAGGACATAAGTTCGCTCCGCACCACAAAACCTTAAATGAGGACTTGGGCCAAGGTCCAGAAAGGGGCAAGGGGCCTGAGGCCCGGAATCTCAGCCAATGGTAGCCATATGTCCTCTTGCATGATTACTGCCTCCTCATAGCTCCTAAGCCCACGTGAGCAGTGATCGGTGTGGGAAACAAGGTGCCAGATTCGGCTCTCCCTTCCATATAGGGGTCTAATAGTTGGCATCACCTGAGGGGAGTTTGTATCTTGGATATACAATGGGGAAGAATGAACCACTACACTCAATGTTTGGGACATCTTTGGGTGGTCCTAATGATAAAGGATAGCTATTGACCGTGTTCGAAACACAACGTCCTTATAGTGACCCAGAATGGGAACAACAAATGAGCATCGACCACTAAACATATTCGTAACATGGAAATTTTATCGATTTGTTACTCAACATCCTCGAGGGCGTTGGCCCGAAGTGGTAGGAGAGACCTTGGGCCTAGCATCCCTGCTGTTCGGGGGCCCTTCTGGATGGGAAGGGTGAGGGAGTCCCAACCAAAGGAGTGGGTGAAGCATAGCTGTACCCATACATTTTAAAGTCAAGAAGGGCGGTAAACAAGGCAGAAAACTATGGGGAGTGGGATGTATGGTGGAATCGAGATGAGATCGACGTGTATTGAGTGAAAAACCTGCACCACACCATATGTATTATCCTGAGGAGAGATTTTGGCATTTGGGATGGGCCAACAGACGAAATGTCCGGGCGTTCTTACGTATCCCATGCAGATGGGAATCAAGCCATACATAGTTCTTTAAGGCCATGCAGTTTAATGTCATGTGGTGAGGACGTGGGGGGATGGAAGAATGGTGAGCAGTCACATGGTGTGACCATTATAATCTTGACATGAGTGGGGCTAAGGAAGCCTACTCCGTATCATCCAAGGATCCTCCAAGAGAACCATACCCAGGGGGGTAGTCAAAGAGAAGAGTTTGGGGCTGGACTCAAGAAGAAACGATTGAGAGTTCCTATGTATCCCATGAAGATGGGAATCAAGCCACATGTAGTTATAAGGGTGCAGTTTAACATCTTGTGGGACGATGCATAGTTTAAAGTCATGTAAGACTGAACAGTTTAAGGTCATGCTGGACCAGATAGTTTAGGGTAATGCCGGACCTGGTGGCTCAGGCAAAGTATTGCTTGAGGAACATGGAATTGGTGGGAGGAGTTATACTCTCACCATCTATGGTTATTAGTGAGTATGCACTATTGGGGTAAACCTTGTGAACAATGAAAGGTCCTTCCCATTTGGGCTCTAACTTAGGTAGTTTCTTTTCAGGTATCATTGGTGTTTTGAGGTTCAATACCAAGTCGCCATGCAGGAAAGAGCAGAGGCGAAACTTATTGTTGAAGGCTCTAGCTATATTATTTTGATGCATTTCCAGATTGTGCAGGGCATGAAGCCTGTTCTCATCAAGTGCTTCCAATTCGGCCAGACGAATTTCTGCAAATTTATCTGGATCCTGCTTATCATAGACCGATGTGCATAATGAAGGAAACTAAATCTCGATAGGCAGGATGACCTCTGTTCCATACACTAGGGAATATGGCGTCACCTGTGTGGAATTACAAGTCGTCGTTCGATAGGCCCTGAGGGCGTTGAGGATGTTGTCCGGCCAACTCTTCTAGTTCTGACCAACCATTTTTTGAAAAATGTTAGAGAGAGTTTTGTTGAACTCCTCGATCTTCCCATTTTCCTGCGTGTGATAGTGGGAGGTATGGTTTGAACTGATGTTGTACTTGGCATACAATTTCTTCAGTTCGAATGCTTAGAAGTTCATGCCATTATCGGTGAGGAGGCGTGAGGGAATCCAAACCGGTAGATGATATTGGATCTCACGAAGTTGACAATAGACTGGGCCTTGACCTCCTTGAGTGTAACTGCCTCTACCCACTTAGAAAAGAAATATGTAGCAATCAGGATGAACTGGCATTGGTGAGATGTCATCGGTGGATATGGTCCCATGACGTCTAGTCCTCGGACTGAAAAGGGAAAAGAGTACTTGGTATAATGGAGGGGATCCGGTGGCCGATGTACAAAGTTGGAATGAAATTGACACATGTGACACCTTTTGTAAAACTTGATGCAGTCGTGGATCATGGAGGGCCAAAAATACCCCAATCTCTAGATCTGGTGTGATAGTTTCGGCCCAGCCTGATGGGCACCGCAGGAACTGCCATGAACCTCCTGCATGACCTGTGGAATCTCAAATCCTTGAATGAAATGGAGGAGAACACCATCAAAACCATGCTTGTAGAGGATCTTCTCAAGACTAAAACCACTCTAGAGGGTAAAATATTGTGCACGATGTCGAATTCGCTCGTGCTCAGCCTGATCTAATAGGATATTACCATGTTGGAGTTACTCAAAAAAAGGGGTTCTCCAGTTAGGAGTCACTTAGACCGTTTCATACAGGGAACCTGGGGGTCCTGATGTGGAGGCGCTAGCAGTAAGATGGCTTACCTATGGGCCGTCATCATCATCTGGAGCGACAGGAGCATTGACTCTCTGACGTGCCACGTGGATAATCAGATCATCCTTCTCAGGCTCTGCTAGTGATGCAGCTAAGATTTACAAAGAATCTGCTCTACCATTCTGTGATCGAGGGACATGGGTACACTCTGGCTGAGAAGGGAATCAAGTCATTAGTTGGAGAGTACATTCCAATAATGGTACAAGCTCTGGCCTCCTGACAACATAGTCACCATTGATCTGCTTGATGACCAGCTCAGAGTCCCCCTTCACATGCAAATGGGGTATGTCAATCTCAAGGGGCAGCTCGAGGCTAGTGATGAGGGCATGATACTGTGCCTCATTATTGGTGAAACCTTCTGACAGTAGGAATGGGTATGGAAAAATGGATTGCGTCGGGGTAATAAAGACGATACTTAGGACTACTCTGTTGAGTCTGGGATCATTGAGTCTCCTACCAATGGGGCTTTGGGAGGCGCCATCGAATTGCATTTTCCAACACGGGATGGCCTGATCTACCAAGAGGATTTCCTCATCGGGAAAATCTTGGTCCAGAGACTGGTCAGTAGGAGCCGGATGGGCAGCCGGGAAGTCTTCCAATGCTTTCCCCTTAATATCTTTCCAAGGGACAAACCTGATATCTAACTGCTAAAGAATCACTTTCCACCACGCTAGTCGGCCTGTCAACATGGGACAGTTCAGTATGTACTTAAACGGATCTACCCGAGACACCAACTATACCTCGTGGTGCTTCAAGTAGTGTCACAATTTCTATACGACAAATACCAGTGCAAGGCATCCTTTTTCTATGGGAGAGTATCTGGTCTCCACATCGATGAGCATACGACTAAGGTAGTAAAGGCTGTTTTCCATCCCCTCATTATTCTTCTGGGTGAGAAGGGTGCCAAGAGATTGTTCCAGGGTAGTCATGTACAAGATCAGTGGCTTTCCGGAGATGGGTGGCATCAAGACTGGGGGCTGGAGCAGATACTACTTGATTTTCTCGAACGGGGTCTGACACTCTACATCCCACTCATAGGCAGATCCTTTCTTCATAAGTTGAGAAAATGGATTACACTTTCCATCCAGATTTTCAATGAATCGGCGTATATAGGCTAAGTGGCCTTGGAAACCCCAAATCTCCCGAATATTGCTCAGGGGAGGCATCTGACTGATGGGCTTGATCTTCTCTAGGTCAATCTCGATGCCCCGGTACCTGACAACAAAGCCAAGGAACTTCCTAGTGGTGACCCCGAAGGTGCATTTCAACGGGTTCATCTTCAGGTGGTGGGAACAGAGGAAGCCGAACACTTTCTCGAGGTCCTTAAGATGGTCGTGGTGCTGGCGAGATTTGACCACCAGATTGTCCACATAGAATTCCACCAATGTCCCGATGATTGGCTTGAATATGCGGTGCATGGCCCACTGATAGGTGACACCTGCATTCTTTAAACTGAAGGGAATGACCTGGTAACAAAACATACATTGCGGTTTCCGGAAAGCTGTAGACTCCTCGTCCTCAGGGGCCATCCAGATCTGATTATATCCGGAATACCCATCCATGAAGGAGAGGGCTTGGAACCCAGCCATATCATCAATTAAAAATTCTATTATGGGAAGGGAAACATCATCCTTCGTACAATGATGGTGGAGATCTTGGAAGTCGATGCAGACTCTGATCTGTCCATTCCTCTTCCTGACTGACACAATGTTGGCTAGCCATTTGGGGTACTGGACCTCCATGATGAAGTTGGATCTGATGAGCTTGTCAACTTCAGCCTCAACCATGGCACCATGAGAAGGATTCATTTAACTGGGAGACTACTTAAACCCACTATGGTTTTCCAAGAGACCGAGGCAGTGGATGACTACCTGAGGATCTAGCCATGGCATCTCATCATAACTCCAGGAGAACACATCACGGTTCTATTTTAGTAAGTCTACATACTGCTGTTGCTCCTCGGGGGGCATGGATGCACTGATTAGTATAGGACTCAGATATGCCTCGCTACCGAGGTTTACCTATACCAACTCATTGACCGTGGTAGAAACGTCATCTTCAAAGGCAGGGGGGGGAATATTCCAAATCTTCTTCAACACTTATGGGGGACGAATGCTCAGCAGGAGGAGTTGATTCCATGTTGACAGGCCTTGATGGGAGGCTAGTACCGGCCTGAGCGGTAATGGATAGCGTATCAGAGGACTCTTTTGCTGCCACCACCATAGAAATGAAGGATGTAGACCCGATCCCATCAGGCCTTCGGCCCAAGGGGAAAAGTTTGATAATACCAAAGAAATAGTGGTGCCTCAGCTTGAGCCGGTTGATTCCAGCCTGAAGAAACAATCAAGTATGATGTACTGCCATTGCCATGGGGTGGACGTCCCGATACCTTATGGGAGTAGGAGGCTTTGGAATCACTGAGGCCTGATTTGTGTAGGAGTATGAAGTGATCTTTCGCTATCGCTTGGACTTGGGAATGTAGTTCCCCTTTGTCCTGGAGACAATAAAACACTATCCCATATCGGGGGTCGTGGCCTCCAACCAATGGATTGGGAATACGTAGGCGTCATCCAGGCCTACCCAGGGGTCGGTCATAGCGGCGATTATCTCAACTTCACTTGCCCGAATCTATTTATCCTTGCTCTTGTAATAGTAAACATCCAGATAGTGGGCTTCACAAAAGGAGAAAGGAGATACATCACCTTAGAGTACCCCCACTTGACCATTAAGGGAGTACTTGAGGCATTGATGATAAGATGAAGGGAATACCACATGCTGGTTGATCCATGGCCTTCCCATAAATGCGTTGTACTCGGTGTCTTGGGAGACAACCATAAACTCAGTGCTAGCAACTAGGCCGCCGAACTGGGTCTTCAAACGGATCTTGATGACCGGGGTATGTTCCATCCTATCATATCATTAGATTTTAAGGTTAGAGGGAGTCAAATCATCCAAAGATAATCCCATCCTCCACAGTGTCTGCGTCGGGATAAGGTTGATCCTGGAGCCCGTGTCAACAAGACAGCAGCGAACCTCCACACCGTTAAATTGGCCAGTGATGTACAGTGGGAAGATGTGCCCCTATATGGGATAACCTTCATCTTCTACAAAGAACTAAATAATGTCCTGACATCTAGCATTCTCGAGAGACTACGTATGAAAGTACTCTACAAATGCGACCTCCATATCAAACTGGAGGGGGCTTCTTAAAGCCTCGACAAGGGCCTCACACATATTTGGCAACAGGTGAAGAGCCTCGAGAAAAGAGAGTATTGTTGGAATGATGGCCAGATGTTTTAGGACATCATACTTCCATTCCAGGCACAAAATCCTACTTACATATGGCCGTTCTGTGATAGAAGGTATGGAGGGCCCCACTGGATGGACCGATGGCTGGCTGGTAGTGGGAATGTCCCGCTGCTCACTAGTTGAAGCATGCAGAGTGACTATTGTGCTGGGGAAAACTGACTAGGACCATTTTGTAGTGGATCATAGCTGATCATGGTGAGGTCTGGGTGACTCTGCTTGGTCTAGCAGCACAAACGGTGGTGGAGGTGGGCCTGACGACGCTGGATGAAAGGGATGCGCGTGCTGATTGTTGCGCTGGGCCTGCTGTCTGGTCTCAGTGGCATGTATGACCTGGCTAGAGGTGCCAACTGATGTTCCTCGATGACCCATATAACTGTGGTTCCGCTGACGCTGACGATGAATTGGGACGTTGGGGAGGCCAGCTTGGCGCTCCCCATCACCGAGAATGATATTGGGATTTTCCAGCTCCACGGTGTTAACCGAAGTGTACCCTTGACTATCACTTGAAGAGTCATCCACTACTGGGTAAATTATGGGGGAAATCTCCATCTTAGGGGGCATGAAGTCGCCAAGGGTGTGGGACGATGACGACATTGGCGGGGCACGTTGCTTTCCCTTATGCCACCGGTGCTTGTTCTTTTGGTGAGAGGACGACTGAGATGACGACGCATAAGTAGTGGATGCGGCATCTGTAGGCTTCGGATAATTCAGGAATGCACAGATGATACCATGGGAATGAGCAACCATTTTTAGAGCCATATAGTTTTCATACTTCTGGGACTCACGATTAAAAACCTGCTGCCACCCGCCCTCGCTGTCACTCCTGCTGTCTGGTCTTACGACGATGCATGCCACTTGCACCGGGGCAGGACCCAATCAGACTATGTTTTTGTCAACCTATTCTTGGAGCTGGTCCTTGAAAACATAACAATTCTTGAGGGTGTGCCCCAAGATCTAGTTATAGGGGTAGTAGTTGGGGTGATCAGTGAGATTCACCTCTTCCGGTCTTCTGCACTCAGGAAAACGAAGAATCCCTTGTTCCAAGGAACTTTTGAAATAACTAGGGACCTGGTTATTGTTGAACTAATAGGTCCGGTTTCTTCTATCCGTAAAGGGGGATCTTGGAGCCGGGCCCTGACAAGGAGTGGGAGGATCCTATCAAGGAGGCAGATCCTAGTTATCTTGCCTAGGTAGTGGCGGCGCATTACGTGGAGGTGCCTGCCAATTTTGAGGCGGCCGCTGCTGGGCTGGCGACTGTGCCTATGGTGGTGGGCCTCTATGAGGTTGCGGGGGCAGCTCCACTGGTAGTAATTCTAGCTGTCTGGGGGCATCTATTTGGGCCACCGCGGCGGTATTGGCTCTGGAAGCCCTCTTTGTGGGAATTGTGGGAGGTAATAAACGTGTCTGGCTAGCCTATTGTAGGGATTCTTCTAGGCACTGGGCCTTATCAGAGAAGTCTTGAAATCCCCTAGGGTAGTTCTGGGTTATCAGATAGGGAACCAGTTCGTCCTTGACGTTCCATATGCACATCGTTAGTAATTGCTCCTGAGTCAGTGGCATTTCAAGGGAGTATGTGATCTCTTTCCACAGGGTGATAAAGTCCACAACTCGCTCATCAGGACTTTTCTTGAACTTAAAGAGGTCCGCGATACTCATTTTTTGCATGGTGGAGCCGAACTGGTAGAGGAATTGCCTGCGGAGGTCCTCCCAGCTGGTTACGGATCCGACGGGAAGATGGATGTACCAGACAAATGTAGGCCCTTCCAATTTCTGAACAAATCAGTGAAGCTTGGAAGCCTCCTGCAGCGCTGGAGTCCCTAACATGGGACCACACCTTGAATTGAAGTGGGCTAGATACTGCGGTAGGTCTCTGTCCCATTGAAAGGGGAAAAGGTGGGATTCTCGAACCCCTATGGTGCCGACATATCATCCACCCATGCTGGATATGGCTTTCCACCAGGTGGGATTGGCACATGTTGCATCTCTAAAGCCTCTAGGCGGGTAATGAGTTTCACCATTGGATCATCTGGATGAGGGTCCCTATCTTGACGGGGATCCCTAACCACTAGTGCATTTCCAGGATCTTCAACACGGTAAACAGGCCCAGCGGCTCATGGAGCAGCTGGAGGCATGACCCTCTGGGCAGCTGGGGGAACTCAAGATGGGGCCCTCAGATCATAGCACCATTTGGGAGGGTATGGAGAGGTATACCGCGACCTCTTTCCATAAGTCCCGACCTCAACCCTATCTGTGGGAACAACCTGATCAGGGTTACCTGGAGGCAGCTCACCGAGGGGAAGTTGTTCCTGCCCCTGCTATGCTGGTCTAAGATTTCCATAGTTTGGCCGTCGCTCTGCAGCACATTCAGCCCGGAGTTCATCGACCAACTTCTTCTACTCTGCAAGTTGTTGGTGCAATGCAACTTTCTCAGAATCCTCCTCCGTCTTCTGCACTGAGGCGGATAGGTCAGAGGGTTTGATAGTTCCGACATTCTCTTTACCCTTACCGGGATTCCGGCTGAGTACTAATGCCTCAGTGGGCGCAGGGAGACCTTGTAGGTTCTTCTACTAGTGAGTAACCCTCCCCGATTGGTCCAATAGTGGTGGCACACCCTCAGGGGGTAATTATTCATCTATAAGCTCCAACTCGTCCTCCTTGTCTACTATGTCAGCCATGTTGACCATGATCCTTCCTGGGGGCATCTCCTCAATGTTTCCTAATGAGTCAGGTTGATGTCAGATAGATCTGAATAGGAGGGAAGCATACTGCCCCCAGCCATGGACTTACGCGTGGGGGGAAGCCTCCTTAATGATCATGTAGAGTTTCTTGAAACTCTGAATGCATTGGTCTTGAAGTGCTTCACGGTGACCTGGTGACTCAGGGTGATAGACCATACAGAGTACATCCAGATCAACCTGATGACATTTCTTTCTAATGTCTTTGAAATGAACTTGGATCCTAGGATAAGACACTCTCTGGTGGCGAAGGTAGAAGTGTGTCACCCAGAGGGTCCCACAGAAACAATCAACCTCCTCTGGGGTGAGAGATTTCGGCACACGGAAGTTTGGTGCTACAACGGGCTAGAACATCTCCGGGAAGTGGTCCGACATGAGGATAACCCATAAGATCCTTGGTTAGGATTCAAGTTCTGGCCCTTCATTTTCCCACTCCCCGATCAGAGGTGGATAAAGGACTAGCAGCGGTACTGAATCAGACCACTAGGTCGGCAAGCCGACCGGTGGAGAGTACGGCGAGCGAGCTGACTGGCTGCCGAATCTCAGACTGTTCTCTGAAAAGTGTAGTGACCTGGCAGCTACGTCATGGTAGGATGGGATGGCGACCGCAGTTCCTAGATTAGGGGTTAGGGATACTAACGATAGGTCGTGCTACTGCTCGCCCGCCATCGGTCCCTAGAATAGTTCTCCGTGATCTCTTATCGAGGTAGAGAACGCTCCTGGTGATGACGGTGGTGATTGCACGACCATGACCTTTGGGGTTGCCAGATTTTCATCCTCCTAGATATACCTGTGGAGGGAGGAGGGAATCCAATGAACCTCGCATTCCGGGAGTACTAAGATGATGCGCCTTGTCCCTGACTCGACTCTTGACTTGGAGGACTGAGGGGAAGGTTCCCACATTGAGTCATAATCCGCCTCAGAGTCTGAAAAGCGGACTGGTCTGATCTCCATCCAGACCTTCCCAGAATTCTTCTTATGGTGGCGAAAACCCGCCTTTCTTCCCCTGGATGGCTCTTCGGGATAGAGCTGATTTCTGACACAAGGTCCTTTCGCTATACTGGTGTTGGAGCGGAGAGGGTTTCCACCCGATAAAGATGGGGTGCGAGGGGCACCAGGACAAATTTTAAAGGGGACATGGGGAGGACCTCCATGGGTAGCACTGGAGCGGGCAAGACCTCCGTTGGAACTGGAAGAAGAATGGGGAGGACCTCCACGCATGGTTTCCCTGGCGACCTCAATATGAAGAGGGTCCTTGTAGTGGTCTAGCTGAACACGGGTAGGACCTCCGTACTGGGTGTGGGAGGAGTGAGGCTGGCCTTCAACCCTCTGATTTCCAAGGTGAGGAGGACCTTCATCGGCTCCTAAAAGGATATGGGGAGGGTCACCACGTTGAAGAGAGGCCGGATGTGCAATATCCCTACACCGACAGTCAGGGGGAGGAGGAATGACTCCATACCCAGTGTAATGGGCACAGGAGAGGCTTCCGTACCGAGTATCACCGCCATGGGGCAGACCTTCATTCAGATTGAGGATGGAGCGGGGTGGAACTCTATACTAAGCCTTGAAGTGGGGAAGGCTTGCGCTCTCTATGGTAGTGGTATGGGGAGGACCACCATACTGGGTGACACCACTGCAGGTTAGCACGCGACGACCACTGCTCGTGCCAGCAACCAAGAGTGTCGACCTAGCCTACCTGTGGGGCAGTTGGGGCCTCGATCCTGGCCGGGCGTATAATTTCCCCTGTTCGGTGTATGCATGGAACTGAGGATATTTGTCTGCGGTGGCTCGAGCTATAGTAGTTGTTGACGTTGGCGCCCCTTGGTAGGCGTCCTCCTCATCTTGCGCCTGACGCTGGCGTCAGTTCAGAAAAATTAGAGCCAATGGTGCAGGTTTTTAGCTTACCTGCTCCTCTTCGAGCAAGACCGGGTGGTGGTGCTGACGCGACCAGGTGGGAGTCCTCGCTGGGAGCCCCTGGGATGGGACTCTGACCGGGCAAGACCGAAATCCACCTACCTCGTCAGTGTTAGGAATGGAGTCATCAAAGCATTCCGGGGAGAGGCTCCAAAAATGGTTATAGGTTGGGGTGGGGAGTAATGGATTCTTTTGAAACCCTCAGGGGCAGAGTTGGCGACGAGGCGTAGACAACTCTAGATCCAGGTGGTCCATATCCCAGGTCGGGATTATGCCCTCCTCCTCATAACGACGTACGAGGTCATTGATCACCCTTATTTGGATGACCTCGGATGGGGAGAGGGGGAGTGGGTGCCCCATGGTCATAGATATAGAGGCTTTCATGGAAGAGGTAAAGCCACGCGGAACGACCGTGTGGGTGCTGCCCCTTCCCCTGTGTTGATGGGCAGGTGGTGATCGAATCCCTGGAGTAGCAACTTGATTCCCGAGAAGCAGGGAGATTAACTCATTAGTGTTAAAATAAAAAGGAATCGACGACCATTTCCCCAGCTCCATCCCGTCATCCATGGCCGGTAAGAGGGATCCACACTGAAAATGTCACAGAATAGGATGTCCAACTTTCTACTGCCCCAACTTATAGTGAGTTTCACACCCAGCCCACTATTTTCTCAATGAGACCCGGTGCTGGATGACTGGATCCGGTGACACGTCAATCCATGGATGCATCGAGTGCTACTAATCTCTATTTTGAAGAGAATAATTTCAAGTCAGGTTTACCATTTTTATTTCTGATGGTTTCGCCAGGGCGCGCGCGTGTCCATCTGTTTGTGGACGAAAGGCACAATTTTGTTGCCCCGCATTACCGCTTTCCAAAGGCGGGTGACATCCATCGCTTATTCAGGGACATATACTCCTTGATCAAAATGGGATGATGTGATGTCAGTTCTTCCTTCCTTGGATTCCTCCTCGGAACTCATCACCTAGTCCAAGTCTCCCTTATAGACTTAAGACTTTGTTCATGAAACTCTTCCCAGTGCCATATTTTCATGGACATCGGTTAATTACGCTTCTTCTGTTGGGACATTCCAAGGGGTCCAGTCAAGGCAGCAACCTTCAGTCAGGGGAGTAGTCACGTTGGGCATCACTTGAATGCCTGGGCACTGAAACATTGGCGCATATGGGTTTCTTCCCCTTATTATAGGGATTATTGAGGGCGCGGAAGCCCGATGCACCCCACAGTGAACGCAGGGAATCATATGCCATGGGAATGTATCTGAGGTTTTTCTTAGCTTCCTATGCTTAGCACATGATATGCCGCGAGTTTAACCTTTAGCGGAGACAGATCAGACTGATCAGAGCACTAACTAGAGTGGATCAAATAAGTGTAACCCCTTGAGGATACACTGATGTTGGGGATAATGCGGGGTTAGTTACTTGGTGACTATGAGGAATAACGAGGAGGTGAATTGATATGATCTCATGGAACATAGAGACCTGGATAAGAATCAGGATGGATGATGGGTGGATGAATGAAGTGGAGGGGGGGATGAAATAGGACCATTGCAAGGGCGATGGTGAAGTTGGGATTGTGCCTCGAAGAGGCTTGCTATGTATTCCCATGGCAGGGAATCAAAGTCTGCGTAGTTCGTTGAACATAGTTAATCTTGAAAAAAACTTACAGCTGGTTGGGGTTTACAATTTCTTACCGCTGAATGGGGTGAAAATGTCTTACCGCTGAATGTGGCTAACAAAGACTTACCGCTGAAATGGGATGAACCTCAGGGAGGCTTCTTATGTACCTTGTCTAGGAGACAGGGATCAAGGCTCGCGTAATTCTCGATGGTGGGAACCAACGTGAATAAGGACCTGGGGTCCAGGTGGATGGTGGTCTTGAACCTCGGGGAGGCTTTGTAACACCCCAGGTAAATAAAGAATATGGCATTTTCATATTTATCCATATTTTTGAATAAAATATTAATATGACTTTAAATGGGACGCTATGCTCGATGGTGTACCCAACACGCAACAATGAGTTTCTTGGGAATCTTATGTTGCACTCTAATAATAAAATAATATTATTTTAAATGGTAGTTAACATGTAGCCGTTGTATTGGCGGGAATGGATAGAAATAACTTAAATATGATTATATATTTTTTTAAATGTTTTTACATTTATCCAATAAAAGATAAAGGCTTAAAATACGGAAAGAATTCAATTTTAGGCGTATATGCCCTAGTTTTCACTAAAGGTTCATTTATCGCCTTTTGATGGCGAACCATCATTAAATATAGTTTTGTTCACTATTATACATTATATTAGACCAAATAAAACTCTTCTTTAGAATCGGGACATCAAAATTTACTTTGTGTAAATTTTTGGTATCTTTCCGATAAAGTTCATTTTTTTAATGAATAATGTAAAATGTTGTATTTTAATTCAAAACCTCATTTTAATATAATTTATTTATATGATTATATTATCTTTTGATTTGGTTTTAAAGTGAAATTAGAATATATTTTTACCATTAAATCCAATAGTGGTCGTTGGAATTAATTTCACTTTGAAATCAGACTTAAACTAGTGTCAATATTTTGATACTTATTGTTTCATAAAAACACGCTATTTGCTCTGACAGTGGGAATTAATTATTAAATTAATTAATGTGACTTATATGTTTTGAATTTTGTAAAATAGACTTCATTTTTGAATTCGGAATATCAAATATAGCTTAGGGTGAATTTTTGGGATTTTTCTGAAAAACTTCAATTTTTGATGAATAGTGAAACCACTAAGTGGTACTTATAAAAACTGATTTTTCCGTTTAAATGAAATTTTTCCATCTTTGTGTTTTGAATTTCAAAAATCTGACATACATGGTTGTCATTAAGAAGTAAAATGTGGTTCAATGAGATAAACATAATTTTTTGGTGAATAGTAACTTATTAAGTTTTTAATCATGATTAGAGGTAATTAGTGTAGTTTAAGGTAAGAATAATGTTTTAATAAAATGAAATGACCTAGACACATGTCCTACCCTCATTAGATGTGTCATGTCTGACCAAGACAATCTATGGGTCAACTTGGGGACCCCATGGATCCACTTTGGTTGGAAAAATACATAAATACCTTTTTATTTAATGTTAAAGTAAAAATGGCACAAACATGAGATGTTTTATGAAAACAATTTTTACATGGGGTTATACAAGTCATATGTTTGACTATAAATAGTAATTGAAAATATAAAAAGATTTCCTACATCATAGTATTTTTTTATATAATTTTTAGACATTAAATAAATTAAATTATTTATGACATCATGATGATGCAGCGATGACCTCATTATTTAACAATTTAAATAAAATGGAAAGATAATGTAATATCTAAGACCTAAAAATGTCCAAAACCTATTGGATGAGTGTATTTCAAACCCTTATCACCTTATACTCGAATTATATCAATGTGGGACCTATTAAATCCGAATATCATTTTAAAATAAAGTGACTTTTCTTTACTTTCCAAGAGTGCCCCTCCTCTCCTCTTATAAAAGGCCCCCACCTCTACCTCCTTACCCACACTCCCATAGCCTTTGGCTCGAACAACCCCTGACCATTCTGTCTCTCCACTTCCCTCTATTACTCCTTGAAGCCTCACTTTGGGAAGAAGTCTTCCCAAGGAAGCCTTTGAGTTCAAACCAAAGGGAGTTACCCGATTTTAAGGTAATGTCTTCACTTGAGTCATTTTGTTTTATTTTGCCTCTCCAACCCCTAAAATATTTTTATTAATTTCTTTTGTAACAACTCCAGTATCTTAAATATACTAGTATGTTTTTATAATAATGATTCGAGCTACACTTACACACACCTACATCTAATGGTTAAAGAACAGACTGTTTCCGTGAATGGCGAATTTCTGCCTCACGAAACGATGATTGTTCAACACTCATATAACACCTTCAAAGGTGTCCATTAAGATGTCACTATATTTATATATGATATATAATCTGTTTATTTTTTACTTAAGCTTATGTATTTTTCATTTATTTCATACCTTTATGGTTTCCATTATGGGTAAACACGATAATTTCATTTTAGGAAGTGCGGACTACCGCCCCCTCAAAGTGATGTGATTCGTTAATGCCATATTTGGGATGTATAAAGGATGGATTTAAAGTTATTATATATGATTTTATACTGGAAATATAATATACCTCTATATAATTATTATTTCTTTCCATTAATGTATGATATAGAAATGAAAGTAGCGTTCATGCGTACGTACGGGTTACCGTCTCCATGAACGGTGCATTTCATTTCTTATCCCCAAATGTAATGTACTACTATAAGTACATATTTATAATGGATACATATAATGTATGTTACATATAAATGATGAATATAATTCTGTAATTAAAATATACATACCTCTCATTTAGTTTTAATTCCATTAATATGACAAAGAAATGAAAGTAGCGTTCATGCGTACGTACGGATTACCGTCTCCATGAACGGTGCATTTCATTTCTTACCTCTAAATGATTATGTAATATTATAAATACATGTATATGCTGGATATATATGATATATATGATATCAAAATAATGAATATCATTCTGGATATAATGAACCTTTGACCACACAAACAACATGTAATTGTAAGAAGTTCACTTTCGACTTAAGAACCAAATATCGACAAAACAAACATTATTAACTTAAATGATTACATAATGTTTATAAAATGGAAATAAGTGATATAAAAGGAATAATGAACTTTAAAATGGTTCTTAAGAAAATATAAATTAACTCAAGTTTATTATTCAGGACGTTAAAGAACGATCGAGTCAAGTCGGACCCGAGGTAAGGGATCCTACTCCTCTCTTTCTTTTTAAGTACACTCTTTTATGTCATTCCTTCTAAGATCACCTTTCTTGTGATTGGGATGTTCTTTTATATTACTCTTACTGTATTTTTTTATGTTCATATGATGAGAGACCCTATTCTCTCTCATCAATCCATTTTGGAAGTTTTGAGTGGCACCGTTAGGCTGCCGAATTTTTGTAAGAGTTCTAACCTCTCACTTTCTCTTTAAGTTCTCTCCTTTATGTCACTTCTTTTAAGCTCCTATTTTTTATGATGGAGGATGTTATTTTATATTAATCTTTCTGTAAATTTTATTGTAATGTGATGAGATACCCTATTTGATCTCATCAATCCATTTTTTGATGTTTTAAGTGGCGCCGTTAGGCTGCCGAGTTTTCGTAAGGGATTTTTCATCTCACTTTTATTCCCGTGAGATTTATGATACATTTGCCACAATTTCCTTTGAGTGGTTTATGTACTGACCATTATTATACAATTTGTGTAGTATAATTTCATTTATGGGTATTCACATCCTCATTGTATGACCCTTCTTCCATGGGGTGTATGTTTCGAAAGTTACCCAACTCGGTAAGGGGACCTTTCACCCTCCTTTTGTTTAAAAGACTTCTTTTGTTATGTCTTTTAATTCACATAATATTATGTTGGGATATGTTCTTCTATATCCTTATTTATGTAAATTTTATGTCCAAGTGATGAGATCCCCTTTATCTCTCTCATCAACCCTTTTTGTAAAATTCTATGTGACGCCGTTAGGCTGCCGAATTTTACCAAGGGAACTTCTTAACCCAATTTTGATTTCTTTGGGTTCAACATGTAGTTATTGAATATGTCATCCTTTGAATATGTGTGAATAACCTTTGATTGTTTTACACTTAATATCCACTTATATTTGGTGTATTTATATTTGTCACACATAATTATGAGATTGATTTATCCTTAATTTAAGGATACCTTCTTTATAATGGATTTCATCTCATTTTACATTTCTTTTGAGACTTTATTATTGTTATGCACCAGTTCACTCTTATATGGTGTGTATACTGTCCTTTGACATATTATATCACGAATCCCTTTATTCTCATTATATTATAATGTTTGGATTAAATGTTATTCCACTATTATTTGTATTCAAGAGTCTCTCATTTTGTTAAAAACTATCTAACAAAAATATCGTTTTAAATGTTTTAAAGATTTATTATTCTAAATCTTTAAATTTAATATCCATGTTTCCAAAATGGTTTTCAGTATTTATTTATATGGACATTAATGTTTTAAAATAATAATTCCATTAAAAGCTTCAAAGTGGTATGGGACACTTTGATTCAAAAATCTCTTTTAAATGGTTTTTGAAAATGGATTGATTAATTTAATATCTAGGAATTACTTATTGTGATTGAAAATGAAATTTTGTTATTGAAATGTTTATATTTTCAATATTTTATGTGTAATTATGGTACTTGGACATTTTACGGGTGGTTACGTGATAAACCATATGACGGGTGGTGCCGTGAATACCAGGACAGGTGGTTACGTTATAACCTCCAATGCATTGGGTATGGAAGTCGGCCGTATGGCTATTCCATTAAGTATGCATGGAAGTTGGCCGAATGGCTATTCCATTAAGTGATATGTGTGGAAGTCGACCTTATGGTTATTCCACTTAAGTATGTTTATGTCCCAAGTTACCTTTATATGTTATGTGATCTTTATATGGGTTTTATGGTAATATTTTGGTTACAAAAGGGTAAGTAATGAACTTTTATTCAGAGAAGGGTTTTTACTACTTCGAAAAGGTGAAAAGTATTACTTTGATAAAGTATACATGGTTTACTTGTTGTTTTGAAAAAAACTAACAGTTTTCATTCTTTGTGTATCCCTTACTGAGCTTTTTATGCTCATCCAAAGTTTTTGAAATGTTTTTCACAGGGCTTAGCATGGAATAGAGTCAAGGATGGGTTCAAGGGAAAGTCATGCTACCTAAAACATGGAACTATACATGTTTCTTTTTAAGAGTTTTTATTTTATGGACATTTAAGTAGAAGCAACTACTTTGTAATCTTTTGAGATGTAATAGTTATGTCCTAATTCTCTAAAACTATAAACCTAAAAAGATCCTCAATGTGAATTACTCATTTAATTCAATATTAAGTAAGGTTTAAGGCTGGAGCCTTATAGTTGGTATCAAAGGTTGGTTTAGATAACTTTAGAGGTTAGGGTATTCTTTAAGCATAAGTAACATTACCATAATGGTTAGAATTTCAGAAAGAGTCACAGTTTTTAGATAAAGTGAATGAGTAAGTATATCTTCCTCATTAGTACATGATGGTTTTGTTGATATACTCACACTGACCCTTTTTGGTTTTAGTAAATGGATGGATCTAGCAGGCACCAAAGTAACAGTGGATGTGAAGGAAACTGTGACAGTTTTCTGAGTGAGCAGCTGAATGATATGGGAGCTTCAATGAGAACTCTTGTGTTTATCCTCAACCAACTATGTGGAGTCATGATTGACCACCTAAACCTTGGTGATTTCTATAAGGCATCATATATGCGAGAAACAAATCCCTATGGAACTACAGGTAATAATCATAAAGGTAAGTGTGTAAAAAAACCTATGTGTCATATATGTGGAAAGAAACACCTAGGAAAATGTTTCAAAGGGACAGAAATATGCTATAGATGTGGAAATGAAGGTCATAAAGCAAGAATCTTCCATGGAAAAAGGAAGCATCCAGTTGGCTCGAGGAAAGGGAAAGAAGTTCTTTCTGAGGGATCAATTGAATGTTTTAAATGTGTTGTGCATGGTCATTATGCAAACACATGTCCTATGAAGAATTTTCGTGAATGGTATCACCAAGATCATAAAAATACTCGTTTACCAATACCTAATGCCATTACGATTGAGGATGAAGAAACTAACAATGACCAATCAAAGGTATGGATTATTTCTTAACTTTTGTTTTCTATTTTGGAATCTTAGGATATGATTCATGATTTTGTTTATAGGAAAGATGTATTTTGGAATAAGTTGGAAAGGAATGGTTAATGGATCATGAAGAATGTTGAATGAGTAAGATGTCAACATATAAGGGCTTCAAGAGTTATGGTGAAATTCTTAAGAGTATTAAGTGTCTTTTGATGATGGGGTACATTAGAAGACTTTTTATATTATGTGTAACACTGATGTTTAATATATGAAAATTTTATTCAAGGAATAGTTATCTTTTATTTTGTGGACATAGTTATAAAGAACCATTTGGGTTTATATGATGCTTACTTTTGAGGTAATTATGGGTTACTATATGTTATGATGAAAGTGGAAGGCTTGAGATAAAATTGAGGTTAAATTATGTTATGGTTATTTTTGATGATTTTATCTCTTTTTGGGGAATTATTTGAGAATTATATAGTTTTGGAAAAAGGACAACACGCAGACCGTGTGACTACCTGTCACGTCAGACAAAGCTGTGGGAATCGAACCCACAACCAAAGTGCGACTGGTATTTATTGCCTACCACTGGACTACGTGAAGTCCCTGGTTAGTTTGACTGATTCTTTTTAGTTATATGATTTTATGAATTAAGAGTAAGTTGATTTTGGGTTATTTATGAAAATGATTAACCTATCATAGAGGATATGTTATTAGGTTAATTACTTTTCAATATGAGACTTTAGGAGCAACTGATGTTGTTTGGAGATAAAAGTTACGATTTAACTTGGAAGACTATGTGACTAAATCCTTCAAATATTTGGGTTTCAATCTTAGATTGGTTTACTTTGAAGAATTTTATGGACAATTTTTTTATCGAATAGTCCTCATTGGACATTGGGTTTTGTTGGACAAATTTTGGAGATTAAGAATAGATTTTTTTTAAAGGGTTATCCTTTTCTGGATTATCTGACCCTGTACTAACTTTTTTGGTTTTGGTTTTGGTTAAAGCCTAAATAAATGGGAAGTATATAGTTCTCTTTGGTGGATTAGGTGATTCTCTATAAGTTGATTATAGTACTCTTAATATGAACAAGTCTTCCAAAATACTCATCTTTTGGAGAAAATATGAGTTTGTGTAAGGAATCTAATAAAAGTTGAAAGTCAACATGATAAGTGATTATGTTTCCTTATGAATAAATTCCTCAATAAAAAGTAACTTAAAACAAAAATGTTGTCTATTAACTTTTCCTACTGGGGAATCAAATACCGTTTAACCCATCACAAGTTTGTGATTTTCTTATGGTTAACTTTCTCCTAGACATGTTTACTATCACTCTCCCTCAAGAACATGAACCTTTGCTTTTTCTTCCATGTCCATGTTTTCCTACACGGAATCCTATTATGGGTTAACTCGGGTGACCTTTGTACTTATCTTTATTTATTTTAAAGTGAATTTTTTACCGACTCTTGTTCCGATGTGGGACTTTCAAGGATGTTTCCAAGCTCAATTTTAAAAATTGCGAGGATGCAATTCCCAAAAGGGGGGAAGGTTGTAACACCCCAGGTAAATAAAGAATATGAAATTTTCATATTTATCCATATTTGTGAATAAAATATTAATATGACTTTAAAGGGGATGCTATGCTCTATGGCGTACCCAACACGCAACAATGAGTTTCTTGGGAATCTTATGTTGCAATCTAATAATAAAATAATATTATTTTAAATGGTAGTTAAAATGTAGCCATTGTATTGGTGGGAATGGATAGAAATAACTAAAATATGATTATATATGTTTTTAAATGTTTTTACATTTATCCAATAAAAGATAAAGGCTTAAAATACGGAAAGAATTCAATTTTAGGCGTATATGCCCTAGTTTCCACTAAAGGTTCACTTATCGCCTTTTGATGGAGAACCGTCATTAAATATAGTTTTGTTCACTCTTATAAATTCTATTGGACAAAATAAAACTCTTCTTTAGAATCAGGACATCAAAATTTACTTTGTGTAAATTTTTGGTATCTTTCCGATAAAGTTCATTTTTTAATGAATAGTGTAAAATGTTGTATTTTAATTCAAAACCTCTTTTTAATCTAATTTATTTATATGCTTAGATTATCTTTTGAATTGGTTTTAAAGTTAAATTAGAATATATTTTTACCATTAAATCCAATAGTGGTCATTGGAATTAATTTCACTTTGAAATCAGACTTAAACTAGTATCAATCTTTTGATACTTATTGTTTCATAAAAACACACTATTTGCTCTGACAGTGGGAATTAATTATTAAATTAATTAATGTGACTTATATGTTTTGAATTTTGTAAAATAGACTTCATTTTTGAATTCGGAATATCAAATATAGATTAGGGTGAATTTTTGGGATTTTTCTGAAAAACTTCAATTTTTGATGAATAGTGAAACCACTAAGTGGTACTTATAAAAACCGATTTTTCCGTTTAAATGAAAATTTTACATCTTTGTGTTTTGAATTTCAAAAATCCTACATACATGGTTGTAATTAATAAGTAAAATGTGGTTCAATGGGATAAAAATATTTTTTTGGTGAATAGTAACTTATTAAGTTTTTAATTGCGATTAGAGGTAATTAGTGTAGTTTAAGGTAAGAATAATGTTTTAATAAAATGAAATGACCTAGACACATGTCCTACCCTAATTGGATGTTTCATGGCCGAACAAGATAATCTATGGGTCAACTTGGGGACCCCATGGATCCACTTTGGTTGGAAAAAGACATAAATACCTTTTTATTTAATGTTAAAGTAAAAATGACACAGACATGAAATGTTTTACTAAAACAATTTTTAAATGGAGTTATACAAGTCATATGTTTGACTATAAATAGTCATTGGAAAGATGAAACTATTTACTACATCATAGTATTTTTTTTATAATTTTTAGACATTAAATAAATTAAATTATTTATGACATCATGATGATGCAGCGATGACCTCATTATTTAACGATTTAAATAAAATGGAAAGATAATGTAATATCTAAGACCTACACATGTCCAAAACCTATTGGATGAGTGTATTTCGAACCCTTATCACCTTATCCTATAATTATATCAATGCGGGACCTATTAAATCCGAATATCATTTTAAAATAAAGTGACTTTTCTTTACTTTCCAAGAGTGCCCCTCCTCTCCTCTTATAAAAGGCCCCCAACTCTACCTCCTTACCCACACTCCCAAAGCCTTTGGCTCGGAAAAACCCTGCCCATTATGTCTATCCACTTCCCTCTCTTACTCCTTGAAGCCTCACTTTGGGCAGAAGTCTTCCCAAGGAAGCCTTTGAGTTCAAACCAAAGGGAGTTACCTGATTTTAAGGTAATGTCTTCACTTGAGTCCTTTTGTTTTATTTTGCCTCTCCAACCCCCTAAACTCTTTTTATTCATTTATTTTGTAACAAATCCAGTATATTAAATATACTAGGATGTTTTTATAATAAGGATTCGAGCTACACTTACACACACCTACATCTAATTGTTAAAGAACATACAGTTTTCGTGAATGGCGAATTTCTGCCTCACGAAACGATGATTGTTCAACACTCATATAACACCTTCAAAGGTGGCCATTAAGATGTCACTATATTTATATATGATATATAATATGTTTATGTTTTACTTAAGCTTCTGTATTTTTCATTTATGTCATATTTTTATGGTTTCCATTATGGGTAAACGTGATAATTTCATTTTAGGAAGTGCAGGCTACCGCCCCCTCAAAGTGATGTGATTCGTTAATGCCATATGTGGGACGTATAAAGGATGGATTTAAAGTTATTATATATGATTTTATACTGTAATTATAATATACCTCTATATCATTATTATTTCTTTCCATTAAAGTATGAGATAGAAATGAAAGTAGCGTTCATGCGTACGTACAGCTTACCATCTCCATGAACGGTGCATTTCATTTCTTATCCCCAAATGTAATGTACTACTATAAGTACATATTTATAATGGATAAATATAATGTATGTTAAATATAAATGATGAATATAATTCTGTAATTAAAATATACATACCTCTCATTTAGTTTTAATTCCATTAATATGACAAAGAAATGAAAGTAGCGTTCATGCGTACGTATGGCTTACCGTCTCCATGAACGGTGCATTTCATTTCTTACCTCTAAATGATTATGTAATATTATAAATACATGTATATGATGGATATATATGATATATATGATATAAAAATCATGAATATCATTCTAGATATAATGAACCTTTGACCACACGAACAACATGTAATTGTAAGAAGTTCACTTTCGACTTAAGAACCAAATATCGACAAAACAAACATTATTAACTTAAATGATTATATAATGTTTATAAAATGGAAATAAGTGATATAAAAGGAATAATGAACTTGAAAAAGGTTCTTAAGAAAATAGAAATTAACTCAAGTTTATTATTCAGGACGTTAAAGAACGATAGAGTCAAGTCGGACCCGAGGTAAGGGATCCCACTCCTCTCTTTCTTTTTAAGTACACTCTTTTATGTCATTACTTCTAAGATCATCTTTCTTGTGATTGGGATGTTCTTTTATATTACTCTTACAGTATTTTTTTATGTTCATATGATTAGAGACCCTATTCTCTCTCATCAATCCATTTTGGAAGTTTTGAGTGGCGCCATTAGGCTGCCGAATTTTCGTAAGAGATCTAACCTCTCACTTTCTCTTTAAGTACTCTCCTTTATGTCACTTATTTTAAGCTCCTCTTTGTTATGATGGAGGATGTTATTTTATATTAATCTTTCTGTACATTTTATTGTAATGTGATGAGATACCCTATTTGATCTCATCAATCCATTTTTGGAAGTTTTAAGTGGCGCCGTTAGGCTGCCGAGTTTTCGTAAGGGATTTTTCATCTCACTTTTATTCCCGTGAGATTTATACTACATTTGAAACAATTTCCTTTGAGTGGTTTATGTACTGACCATTATTATACACTTTGTGTAGTATAATTTCATTTATGGGTATTCACATCCTCATTGTATGACCCTTCTTCCATGGGGTGTACGTTTCGAAAGTTACCAAACTCGGTAAGGGGACCTTTCACCCTCCTTTTGTTTAAAAGACTTCTTTTGTTATGTCTTTTAATTCACATACTATTATGTTGGGATATGTTCTTCTATATCCTTATTTATGTAAATTTTATTTCCAAGTGATGATTTCCGCTTTATCTCTCTTATCAACCCTTTTTGTAAAATTCTATGTGACGCCGTTAGGCTGCCGAATTTTACCAAGGGAACTTCTTAACACAATTTTGATTTCTTTGGGTTCAACATGTAGTTATTGAATATGTCATCCTTTGAATGTGTGTGAATAACCTCTGATTATTTTACACTTAATATCCACTTATATTGGGTGTATTTATATTTTTCACAGATAATTATGAGATTGATTTATCCTTAATTTAAGGATACCTTCTTTATAATGGATTTCATCTCATTTTACATTTCTTTTGAGACTTCATTGTTGTTATGCACCAGTTCACTCTTATATGGTGTGTATACTGTCCTTTGACATATTATATCATGATTCCTTTTATTCTCATGATATTATAATGTTCAGATTAAATGTTATTCCGCTATTATTTGTATTCAAGAGTCTCTCATTTTGTTAAAAACTATTTAACAAAAATATCGTTTTAAATGTTTTAAAGATTTATTATTCTAAATCTTTAACTTTAATATCCATGTTTTCAAAATGGTTTTCAGTATTTATTTATATGGACATTAATGTTTTAAGATTATAATTCCATTAAAATCTTCAAAGTGGTATGGGACACTTTGATTCAAAAATCTCTTTTAAATGGTTTTTGAAAATGGATTGATTAATTTAATATCTAGGAATTACTTATTGTGACTGCAAATGAATTTTTTTTATTGAAATGTTTATATTTTCAATATTTTATGTGTAATGATGGTACTTGGACATTTTATGGGTGGTTACGTGATAAACCATATGACGGGTGGTGCTGTGAATACCAGGATGGGTGGTTACATTATAACCTCCAATGCATTGGGTATGGAAGTCAGCCGTATGGCTATTCGATTAAGTATGTATGGAAGTTGGCCGAATGGCTATTCTATTAAGTGATATGTGTGGAAGTCGACCTTATGGTTATTCCACTTAAGTATGTTTATGTCCCAAGTTACCTTTATATGTTATGTGATCTTTATATAGGTTTTATGGTAATCTTTTGGTTACAGAAGGGTAAGTAATGAACTTTTATTTAGAGAAGGGTTTTTAATACTTAGAAAAGGTGAAAAGTATTACTTTGATAAAGTATACATGGTTTACTTGTTGTTTTGAAAAAAACTAACAGTTTTCATTCTTTGTGTATCCCTTACTGAGCTTTTTATGCTCATCCAAAGTTTTTGAAATGTTTTTCACAGGGCTTAGCGTGGAATAGGGTCAAGGATGGGTTCAAGGGAAAGTCATGCTACCTAAAACATGGAACTAGACATGTTTCTTTTTAAGAGTTTTTATTTTATGGAAATTTAAGTAGAAGTGACTACTTTGTAATCTTTTGAGATGTAATAGTTATGTCCTAATTCTCTAAAACTCTAAACCTGAAAAGATCCTCAATGTGAATTACTCATTTAATTCAATATTAAGTAAGGTTTAAGGCTGGGGCCTTATAGGCTTCCTACGTACCTTTCCTTAGAAAAGATAAAAGTCCACGTAGTTCAGATGGTGTGTGGCTTACACTATAGGCTTCCCAGAGTGTTGGTGAACTAACGTGAAGGGGTTCAGAGCGATCAGGTGTTGGGATTGAACCTTAGGGAGGATTCCTACGTAACTTGCCTTGGCAAGGATCAAAGTATCCATAGTTCGGGATGGTTTTGGTGCGCAACGACTTACCACTGACTGGGGAAAAAATGACTTACCACTGATTGGGACCCACCATTTAAAGTCATGCAGGATGGGGGTGAACCAACATGAAGGTGGTCGGAGTGAATGGTTGTTGGGATTGAACCTTAGGGAGAATTCCTACATACCTTTCCTTGGAAAAGATCAAAGTCCACGTAGTTCAGATGTGTTTGGGGCTTACACTCTAGGATGCCCAGGGTGTTGGTGAACCGACGTGAAGGGGGTCGGAGCGACCAGGTGTTGGGTTTGAACCTTAGGGAGGCTTCCTACTTACCATTCCTTGGCAAGGATAAAAGTCCCCTTATTTAGGGATGGTTATAGTGTGCCACTTCTTACCGCTGACTGGGGAAACAACAGCTTACCGCTGATTGGGACCCACAGTTTAACGTTAAGAAGGACAGAGGTGAACCGACATGAATGTGGTCTAAGCGAATGGTTGTTGGGATTTAACCTCAGGGAGGCTTCTTACATACCTTTCCTTGGCAAGGATCAAAGTCCCCATAGTTTTGGATGGTTTTGGTGCGCAACGACTTACCGCTGACTGGGGAAACAAGGACTTACCGCTGATTGGGACCCACCATTTAATGTCATGCAGGATGGGGGTGAACCGACATGAAGGTGGTCGGAGTGAATGGTTGTTGGGATTGAACCTTAGGGAGGCTTCCTACATACCTTTCCTTGGAAAAGATCAAAGTCCATGTAGTTCAGATGTGTGTGGGGCATACACTCAAGGATGGCCAGGGTGTTGGTGAACCGACATGAAGGGGGTCGGAGCGTCCAGGTGTTGGGTTTGAACCTCAGGGAGGATTCCTACATACCTTTACTTGGCAAGGATAAAAGTCCCCATAGTTAGGGATGGTTATGGTGTTCCACGTCTTACCGCTGACTGGGGAAACAACGGATTACCGCTGATTGGGACCCACAGTTTAACTTCAAGAAGGATAGGGGTGAACCGACATGAATGTGGTCGGAGCGAATGGTTGTTGGGATTGAACCTCAGGGAGGCTTCCTACGTACCTTGCCTTGGCAAGGATCAAAGTCCCCATAGTTCGGATGTGTGTGGGGCTTACACTCTAGGCTTCCCAAGGAATATGTCATGGTCGGTGCTTACTCTAAGACCACATGAGTCATGCTCGGTGTGAGAAACAAGAGGCATCAAGGACCTGAGAATCACGCCGTGAAAGGTGAATCTGTGGGAAGTGGAATGGGTCTTAAAGGTGGTTAGCAGCCCAAAGAGGAAATAGGGGATTATATGTGGTTAGTAGCCCAGGGAGAGAAATATTGGGACTTACTCCAGGATGGAGACCCAATGGTGACAAAACCCAGCCAGAGAGGGAAAGGATAATGAGATCCCTGTCCCCATCTCCCATCTTAGTCTTTGGAATGGAAGAAGATAGGAGGAGTAGGGGTGCTGCCTCCTGCAAGAAAGGCCAGGGGATTACACCAAGGTGGTTTCCCTTTCCTCGCGGTTAGACGCCACCCCAATAAGGAGGATCTCATTCCATGTGAGGAATGGTCACACTCCCGTGGAGACGAGTGGGCGTGCAGAATGTAAAAGGTGGGGAACCCCGTGTAGGATGCATGGGGGGAAGGTCACAGTTTGACGTCATGTGCCAAGGACAATGGTTCTTGGCAGTTTAATATCCTGTAGCTCAGATGAGGAGGGTTCTATCCACACCCATAGGACTTACATAATTGGTACCCTCTACACCTTGGTGAAGGGAAGGCACTGGCAATGCTATGGCTAGGGGGTGTTATGGAGCGAACCATTGGGGGGGTCCATGTTATCATGGATATGTGAAGAAGTAATAGCCATTAGTGTGCCTATGCGAAGAAGCATAAGGCGAAGCAACACAACGGGCGATATCGTCCAAGGGACTTTGAAGTTACTCCGTGAAAACCTAGGAGGTCACATAGGAAAAGAGTATACGACAAAGGTGCTCTGGGCATGGGTGGTTCCTGAAAGTGATGCCTGGAAGAAGGAAATCATGGGCGTACGAGACGGGAGGCTTACACGCAAAAGAGATGGTTGCATGAAAAAGGCCGAGCCGGCGCGCAAAAGGAATTAAGTGTCGAGAGCTGATTACACGCAATTGGAAAGAATTGCGCGCGGGGGAAGGGGCTTGATGGGATTCAGACAAGGATCAAGCCCAAGTGGTCGTGTGCAAAGGAGGACCCCCGGGCGACCTAGCGTGAAAAATTTAGTAACTAAGAGCCATATTTTTACGCACACGAGAGAGGAATTGCACGTAAGGGAGGTGGTTCAGATTCTTTAAGGGAATTAAAAGGGGGTGGACTTCTATTTATAGGTTCTTGGGATCACGAGTTCGCGCAAAAAACATTCTAGCGTGAAATATTGTGCGCCCAACATCGGCAACTCATAAATCAACCATGTGGGGATGTGGCATGAGAAGCTCCGTGCCCGTGCGAAAAACTCTAGCGAATCCCAGAGTTTTTTATGCGGGGCATATTTTTCGCACAACTAATAATTTTTTTCACGCCACCCCTCCGGGACCCCCGAATTGGATCGTTCGTTCCAAATATGGGTTCTCTTGGTCCCAATCCAAACTTCTTTTATCCCATGATCATTTTTCGAGATCAATAAATTTCTTCTTTTAAAAAAACATTTTCATTATAAAAATAAATTTTTATTTTGAAAAAAAATTTCAATACAAAAATACCCAAATAAAATGAAAAAGGTTTTTTCTTTAAAGTAAAATAAGAAAGATTTAAAAGGAATCCAAGAATCAAATCATGGCCACAATGGCGGAAAATTAACTATTGTCATGTAAGTTAATAATAGAACATTCCTTTTTCTGTTTCTCAAAAAATTCTGTATAGAACATATAATACGATTCCTTTTGATTTTTTTTAAAAATAAATTATAAAATTTAATTTATAAATATTTTATTTCCATGTAAAATAATTTAAAAACATATAATTGGAAAGGAAATAGAGTTTTAGGGGAAAACATTAAAAGAGAATTTCTTTAAAGGAAAAGTTATTTATTACTTGGGAAACACTTGAATAATAAAACCCAATAAATAAAACCATTTAAGAAAACTATAAAAAAAATTATAATAGATAAATTCAAGCTATAAAATTTAAAAAGGTATGTATATATACCTTATAAAAGAATAAAGGTTCATAACATCAATATATGCCTCAACGAAAGAAGACTGAGATGAAGTCCCTTATCTTGAGTCTGATTCAACACATGTGTATTTATCTTCCTGAATAATAAAATTATGTTAATTATTTAGTTTCTTGATTACCTTTTTCAATTTTAGTATTAATTTTATATAACTTATTAAAAAGTTATATACAATTAATTAATTAATTAAGTTTAAGTCTGGTGTTTTTATAATATTCTATTTATATGTCAAAAACAACTTGATAGGCCGACTATAGTCAAAAGGGTAATTATTTAAATATATAAAGAATAGTAATCATGAATTAATCATGAAATTTATACTTAAATTATTCTTTTAAAACCAACCATGTAAGAAGGTCATAAAAATGATTCAATTTTACAATCATGGAGATGGTAGGTTGTACGTACACACGTGTAACGTTCCCATTTTACAAAGATCATTATGGATAAAAATTATGTGAAATTTTTATTTACATAATTATAATTATATAAAAAATAACATTTTATTTAATTATATATAATTATATACATAATTCTTATGACGTGGTGATGGAAAAAGAAGAATCACATCTCTTTGAGGAGGTGGTAGTCCACACGTCCACCAACGATGTTATCACTTTTTCAGTGTGTGAAAATTTAAGAAGAAAATGATATATTATATTTCTATAAAGATAATTATTTCATAAATATAATAATTATTTCATGTATATAATATATATTCATTATAATTACCATTATTAATTTCTATGAAACACGTTAGTGAAAAACACTTTACATTGCTTCGCAAGGCGGTAGTCCACCGTACACATGAGCGAGGTTATCGTATCTCCTATTATATGAAATGTAAAAGGGATGTATATGATATAATTAATATAGAGGTATGATTATGTTATAAATATAATAAATATAATAAATATAATATATAAATATTATATCCATAATTATTCCTAAGCATGAGATGTGATAATGGAAAAATGAATGACACCATTTCGTGAGGTGGTAGTCCGTCGTACAGTTGAATGATGATTCCATAACTGATTTGATGGAAGTGCGTGTGTGTGTTTTTAGGTCATACCCTTAAAATAAAAAAATATCAGTATATTTAGGATACATAGGTTATTATATAATCATGTCATAAGAATAATTGAAGGGGGTGGAGAGGGAAACCAAAAACAATTCATGTCGATGAATGTTACCTCTTCTTCGGGTAACTCCTTTCGGTTTGCACCGAAGGACTTCATTGGTTAGATTTATGTTGAAAGTGAGGATTATAGTATAGTACTATGGAATTTTGTAATTTATTTTTCAGTTATTTGTTGATAAAAATGTCTTGGGAGGTGTGAAGGAGTGGGGAGAGTGAATTACCTTTTATAATAAAGGAGGAGTGGCATTTTTGGAAATACGAAACAAAAAACACTATCAGGAGAAGTATCTTACCTAATGTGCTTCCAGTAATGAATAAAATTATATAATAGAGGGTATATTGTCTATATATGGCCATAAAATTTGTTTTTTACAATTATTTCGTCAATTACACACCTTATCTTTCAAGATTAACCACTAAGTAAACTCGTTTTTACCTTAATCACTTTACATAATTTTAATTCCTTTCACTAATATTTTAGGTAAAAAACTAAGTTTACCTTAATAGAAATTATAAATTATTATGATTCCAAATGATGAATCCATTTTTAAAAATTAGAATAAAAAAAGTGTCTAAAATCAATTTAAAATTCATTTTGTAGACTAGATTAGAATGTAGGTTTTTAAAGTGAAAAACTTCAAAAGTTTACAAAGTTTTTTATATCAAATTTTATTATGAAATTTATTAAAATGAAATAAATTTTATTAATTTATGTTAAATTTATATAATTTAACTTTAAAACAAATTTAAAATATAATTTAACATTATAAATTATTTTTATGAAAGGACCATATTCAATCAAAATTCAGTATTTTTTCATTATTCATCAAAAGATGAAACTTTTCAAAAAAAAAAAAAACAAAAAACAAAAATTCAAACTAAGAAAATTTTGAAATTACAACCTTTTAAAAATAATTTTATCATATCAAATATAATTTATAAAATCATCAAAATTTTGTTTTAAAACAAGGTTTCCATTAAAAGGCGCAAAACTACGATTCAAAAAAATAAAACTTTTTTATGTGTAAAATTAGATTTATTTTATCTCATGTATAGAAAACATATAAGATGAATTTCAAATGTTTCAATAAATATATGATATATATGTTTCATAAAAAATCATTAACCATAAGTGATTTGATTAATTTATTTATATAAAATACACTTGTGTTCATTAAAATAGTTTTTTCAGAAAAATATTTCATTTTATTTCCAAAAGTGTTTTATTTTCATTTATAATTAATTGGTCACCAAATAATTCATTATAAGTACATGTGTAAACCATATTTTCATAATTCAGTTAATTATATTTATAATTACCATTCTAATGGATAATTCATAACTATCATAATAAAAAATAATAATATGTCTTGTTTAAACTCAACGTTGCATGTAATGTAAGCTAAACTGAGTGTTTCATGTAATGCAAGATGATATGTCTATTGCGTGTAACACAAGATGAACATAGAGTTTTCTTACATTCATGCTATCAAATAAAATTTTCTTATTTTAAAAATCTCAGGATGTTACATCCTCCCCCCTTTAATAAATTACATCCTCATAATTTTAACATTATATTGGTAAGCAAAGGTTGGACATTGAAAATAGATTTTTTGTAATCCAACATCAAACAAAGGGGTTAATAGAAAATAATATTAATAAGAGGGTAACAGACATATGAAGTTCATATGAAATAACACATAACAGGGTTCCCAAATAAGAGAATATAGGTGGGAATAAAGGAAAAGAACAAATAATTATAATGAGTAATTGAGGTCATTATTCAAAAAAAGTGAATGATCAATGGAAAGATAAAGGCCTAAAAACCATTTATCTATGAAAATAAAAAATACCATTGGTTCATCATAAATGAAGGTACTAGGATAGCATTTTTTTTTCAAGAAACATTTCTTAGAGTTGAGGAATTATTTTATTGTCTATAAATATAAGGAAATATACTTACTTAATATATTTATATTTCATAAGAACATTTTCATCCTCATAATATTCCTAGAATTATGATGAACATACCTAAAAATAACCTTCATAATCAAATATCATATAGGCCCTAAAGTTTATAAATACCTTAAAACTCATGTCCAAAAGTAAAGGCCTACTTGTTATTAAAAAAATATTTACATAAACATAATCCTAAAAAAAAACTCAAAAATATTCCTTAATAACTTTATGAACTCCTCACATAAAGCCTCAGAAGGAGTATCTAAAACCATAAACTCAAGGTTAACCTTTAAAAAATACCAAACTTCCTAGAGCTTCCATCAATTCACTATATGGACCAACATCAACTACAACAATATCAAAGGATTATCCTACACTTTTTTGTTTCTGATCATTATGATTTCTATAATGAAAAGAGAATTTAGACACACATTATCATAATGCTTGAACTCATTGAAACTAAAACATCTCATTGTCTAATGGCTATCTATCATTTCATTTTTAGATTGTTCATAACTTTTATCTTTTCATTCAAAAACCTTGTAACCAAACTTACCACACCGATAACACTTTCCAGACCCTAAAATACATTCCCCAAAATGTATTTTACCATAAATGGAACAAATTTTATGATTAAATCTATAATTATCAGTTGGTTGATTCTATATTTCTACCACCTCGACTATTTATTACTCTTGTCATCCCATGGAACATAAGTATTAAAAAACTCCATATCAACTTTCTGAGAACAATGAAAAAATTTCTCATAAATTTTAAATTATAATGTTTCCAATGCTATTCATAATACTAGTTCTAATCCTAAGAAAAATATTTTAATTTTACTATCAATGTATCAAATAAAGTTTGACACATACCTGACCAATCCTGTGAAGTTTTTTTTATATGAAGCCCCAAAATATTCCTTTTTTCCTCAATTTCTAGAATTATTTTTCCATCAGTAATCAAAAAACCTTAGGGAAATATTTATCATGGAAAATATCCTTTAATGTTTCCCATTACATGACATCAATATCATCTTTTTAATTGGTATTCTTAACCAAGGACCACCAACAATCAGCTTCACATTCAAAATGATAAATGGAAAGGGTTATATTTTGATGTTTCAAACATCCCCTGACTTCAAATATATTCTCAAGGTAATTGATCCATCCTTAGATTACCACTGGGTAAGATGATCCATTGAATGATGGGGGATGTTAAAAAATGAAATTCTCCACTAAAGACATGTTCTTTTGTAGTAAATCAAGATCGTCTCTAGTATGGATACGACCACCATTTATTACTTATGTCAAATTAACCATCACTATAAGAAACTCTTCTATTATGATTCCAAAAATGTTGAGATTCTTATTTGGGAAGATATCTTCCTGTTGGTTATTTCCCACTATAACTTCACCATTCACTCTATATAAAAACATTTTTAAAAGACATAGTTTACATGAATGAACATGGTAACATTCAAATTCAATACCATTTTAACTTTACCATAAGGTAAAATATTCCAAGGGAATGTTATTATCATTATCATAAACTAAAAAAACATTTTATACAAACTATAAGGCCCCAAACTTAGAGATTAAATTATCTTGAGTTTTAAGTCAAGAATTCAATCTCTTTAATTTGAGGATCTTTTCAGGTTTAGAGTTTTGAAAAATTATTCCCTAAATCATTCATAATAATAATATAAAATAAAAAGAGGAAAATTAAAATTAGTATCAATTTCTCCCACAATATAAAATTTTTAAAATAAAGAATGATTTATTTTCATAGGAAATCTCCATGAGTTTCAACTTGACTTCTTCCTTTCAATTAACCATCCTTAAATCCTAATAAAATAAATTAAAAATATGGGATGGGCACAAAATCTTAGTAAGGTATAAAAAAAATAAGGAAAACCATTTGTTCAGTGAACACATGAAAATCCATATAAACTTTACCTTTATATTAAATGTTCTTTGAGAATTTGATATAAAATATTTTCACTTAAAACACACACACTTTTTTCTTGAATAAACATATTAAAATCCATAGAAATTAATTGAAAACAATTCTTGGTAACTTTGGGCATAACATTCATAACTCATTTTAATCCCATGTCAAAAGTAATAGGATCCCAATTAAATCTATATGAGAAACCCTTTGGTAAATTCCTACCTCTTTCCTATTGAGACAAAGAACATTAACCAATACATAGGAGCACTATCTGGGCACACCCATCATTTTAGCTATAACAAGCTCACTCGATTTATTTACATAATTTATATACACCTTAAAAAATGAATAATGGTGAATAACATCAAGACATGCCTCAATGAAAGTAGATTGAGATAAAGTCCCTTACCTTGAGATTGATTCATCAAGTGTGTCTTTATATTCCTTAATAATAAACTTTTGTTAATTATTTACATAATTTATAACCTTTTTAAAGTTTATTATTACTTTTATTTCACTTATTAACAAGTTATATACAATTACGTAATTAATTAAGTCTAATTCATATGTTTTGACAATATTCAGTTTATATGTAAAAATGACTTTGGTAGGTCTACTATGGTTAAAAGGGTAATTATTTAAATATATACAGAACAATAATCATGAAATAATAATCATAATTATAAATAAATAATTATTTTAAAAACAATCATGGAATATGGTTATGAAAAATTAAATAACCTTACAACAATGGAGACGGTAGGTCATACATACACATGAGTAACGTTCCCATTTTTTAATGATCATTATAGAAAAAATGGTATGTAAAATTTATCTTTAAAAAATGATAATTATATAATTAATACCATATTATTTAATTATATATACTAATATATTTCATTTCTGTGATGTGGTGATGAAAAAAGAAGAATCACATTGCTTCTAGGAGGCGGTAGTCCACACATCCACGAACGATGTTATCACTTTTATAGTGTGTGAAAAGGTAATAATAAAATGATATATTATATTTATAGAAATATAATTTTGTCATTTATGTCATAATTATTTAATTTATATCATATATATTCATTTTAGTTACACTTATTACCTTCCATGAAAAACACTTGTGAAAAACGCTTCACATCGCTTTGTGAGGTGGTAGTCCACCGGACAGACAACCGATATTATCATATCCCCTATGGTGTGAAATGTAAAAATATTGTATTTTATATAATGAATAAAAATATATTATTATGTTATAAATATCATAAATATCATATATAAATTTTATGTCTATCATTATTCCCAACCATGAGAGTTAGTAATAGAAAAACGAATGGCATCATTTTGCGAGGTGGTAGTTCACCGTACACACAAATAATTATTTCGTAACCCATTTGATAGAAGTTAGTGTGTTTTAGGTCATAAAATTAACATAAAAATATCTTAGTATATTTATTATAATGAGGTTATTATATAATAGTGGTATAAAAATAATTTAATGGGGTTGATAAAGAAACCAAACAAAAATGCACGCTGATGAACTTTACCACTTCTTCAAGTAACTCCTTTTGGTTTTCACCAAAGGACTTCCTTGGTTGGGTTTTTGTAGAAATTTAGGATTCTAGGATGATATTAGGGAAGCTTTTAAGTGATTTGTTTAGGTTTTGGTTGATCCTAGTTTCATGGGAGGCATAAATAAGTGGGGAGAGTGAATGATCTTTTATAATGAAGGTGGAGTGACATTCTTATAAATACCAAAAATTAAACACTATTGAGTGGAATATCTTAGCTTATGTGCCTAAAATAATGAAACAAATTATATAAAATAGGGTATATGGTCGAAATATATCCATCCAATATGTTTTGGACAAGTTTTGGGTCAATTCTACTCCTTATCTTTTAATATTAACCACAAAGTAAACTCGTTTTTTACCTTATTAACTATATATAACTTTAATTGATTTCACAAAACTTTTTGAAAAAAAGTTAAATTAATATAAAATATAAATTAAGATTATTATAAATATTAAATCCATTTTTATAAATTTAAAACACAAGAGTTTCTAAAATTAATTTAAAATTAATCCCACAGATGAGATGAGAAAGAGGCGTTTTAAAGTTCAAAACGTTTACAAAGTTTTTATATACAATTTCAATAAGAAATTGATACCAATGAAATAAATTGTATTAATAGATATATAATTTATCTAATTATACTTTTAAAAACAATTTAAACTATAATTTATCACTACAAATTATTTATATGAAAAACCGTTTTCAATTAAAATTTAGTATTTTTTCATTATTTATCATAAGATAAAACTTTTCAAAAAAAAACCCAAAATTCACCCTAAGATAATTTTAAAGCTACTATTTTAAAAAATAACATTATTTTTTAAAATATAAATTTTAAAAGTTTAAAATTTTTGTTTTAAAACAAGTATTCAATTAAAAGTCACAAAACTACCTTTTAGAATAATATAGCTTTTTATACGTATAATTGGATTTATTATTATATATTGTCTATAAAATATATAAGATGAATGCTAAACATTGTAATGAATATATAATATATAAATTTAATTTAAATTCATTAAAAAAATTATTTGGTTAATTCATTTATATAAATCACAATTGTATGCATTAAAATAGGTTTTTTTAGAAAAACATTTCCTTTTATTTTCAAAAGGGTTTTATTTTAATTTATAATTAAATTATCACCAAAGAATTCATTATAATTATAATTTTAAACCATATTTTCAAAATTAGGTTATTTATGTTTATTAATTCCATTCCAACACATAGGTGATAACTATCATAATAATAAAAATAACAATTATTTGTCTTGTTTAAACTCAGTGCTGTGTATAACTTATGCTAAACTGAGTGTTGTGTGTAATGAAACATGAAAAGAGTATTACATGTAATAAAATATGAACATAGTGATATGTTTCATTCTTGTTATCAATAAAAATTTTATTCTTCTTAAAATATTAGTATGGTACATCCTCACCCTTTAATAAATTACATCCTCGTAATTTGAACTTTATCTCAGTAATCAAAGGTTGGACATTGAAAATATATTTTTTTGTAATCCCAAATCATAAATAGTGGTTAATAAAACATCCTATTAATAATAGGGAAAATGAAATATGAATTTCATACATAATAATTTATAACTAGGTTCCCAAATACAAGAATATAGGCGGTAGTAGAGGAAAATCATAAATAATTATATAGAGTGATTGAGGAATTTGATCACAAAAAAAGTGAATGATCAATGGAAAGTTAGGGGATACAAAAACATAAATATGTGATAATAAAAAAACATTATTTCATCAAAAGTTAAGGTAATAGGATAAATGTTTTGATTTAAGATCATTTTTCTAGAGTTGAGGAATTATTTTACTATCTATAAATATATGGAAATATACTTACTTGATATATTTTTATTTCATAAGCACAATTTAATCCTCATAAAATGCCCATAAATATGATGAAAATCCTAAAAATAAACTTAATAATCAAGGATCATATAAACCCTATATGTTATACATACTTTAGAACTTATTTTCCAAATTAGAGGCATAGTTCTCATCAAAATAAAGCCTTATATAAACATAAACCCAAATAAACATCTCAAAAAATTCCTTAATCACTGTATTATCTCATCAATTAAAAACCTAAAAGGAGGGTCTAAAATCATGAACTCATGGATAAAATTTGAAAAAAACCAAACCCCCTATATATTCCATCACTTCAAAAGATGTCACAACATCAATTTCAGTTGTAGAAAATGATTCTCCCACACCATTTTCTTTTCGATCATAATGATTTACACCCTTAGTAAGTATCTTCAGACACATGTTATCATAATGGTCCAAATAATTAAAACTAAAACATATCACTATATAATGGATACCTATATCCTCATTCATGGATTGTTTAGGACTCTTTTCATTATAGTCACGAACCTTGTGACAAAAATTTTATCATTTGTAACACATTCCATATCCTGACATACATTCCTCAAAATTTATTTTAGAACCCATTGAACAAGTTTTGGGAATACCACTCGAATTATTAGTTGGTTTCTTATCCGTTTCCTACTACCTTGATCTTTTCTTACTCTTATCATCCCGTGGCACATAAGTGTCACCAAACTCCATCTCAAATTTCTCAGGACAATGAATTTTTTTTTTTCATAAATTTTAAATTCTCTTATAGTCAATGGACTTCGTAAGATTGTTTTTAATAATGAGTAAAATCCATTAATTTTAATATTAATTTCTCGAATAAAGTATTAAATATACTAGAAAAATGTTGTGATTATTTCTTCATATGCATCCAAACAATATTCATCTTTTTGTCTCAATTCCAGGAATTTTTTTCCATCAGTTGTTGAAAAAACTTAGGTAAATATTTCTCAAGGAAAATATCATCAAATGTTTCCCATTCCATGACATAAAGATAATATTTTTCATTTGTATTCTTATCTAAAGACCACCATCGATCAACTTCACCTTTAAAATACTAAATGGAAGGGTTACCTATTAATGTTTTGAACATCCCTTGACTTCAAATATATTCTCCATAGAATTATTATATCCTTTGAATAACACTGGGTTAGTTTATATATTTAATGAATGAGGATGTTGAATCATAAAATTCTTCACTAAAAATGTGTTCCTTCATGGTAAACTAGGTTTTTCTCTATATGGATATCACCACCATTTATTTATTGTGTCAACAGATCCATCTCTACAACAAACTATTCTATTCCTATTCTAACCTTATCAGGATAATGATTTGGAAGGATATAATCCTATCAGTTCCTTCTCACTATAGATTCCTTATTTCCTTTGTAGAAAACTATTCTGAATAGAAATATTTTAGATGAAGCAACATGGTAATCTTTAGATTCTATAACATTTTAACTTGACCATAATGTAAGATTGTCCAAGGGCACACTATTATCATCATCTAAACATCTAAAGTTATCTAAACTGACATTTGATACCAATTTTGAGTCCCTGAACTTAAACATTACATTATCTTGAGTTTTAATTGATGAATTAATTCTCTTGAATTTTAGAATATTTTTAGGTTTATAGTTTTAGATAATTCAACCACAACTCATACATATCAAAACCATAAAATACAAAGTGGAAACTTATGATTAGTATATATTTTACCATAATATAAAACTTTTTAAAAAGACAATGATTTATTTTCATGGAAAATATCCTTGAATTTAAACTTGAATTCTTTCCTTCCCTTACCCATCCTTAAAACCTAATAAAATCAATTAAAAATGTGGCATTAATACAAAATATCAATAAGGGTTAAAAAAATAAGGAGAACCATTAGTTCAATGAACACATGAAAACCCATATAATTTTTACCATTATATTCAAATTTCTTTGAGAATATGAAATAAAAATATTTAATTTAAAAAAATACATACATTTTTCTTGAATAAAATCATTAAATCCCATTGAATGCATTTAAAAATCATTTTTGGTAACTTAGGACATAACATTCATAACCTATTTTAAACCCATTTCACAAGTAACAAGATTCCATTAAAATCCATATAAGAACCCATTTGGTAACTCCCTTCTTATTTTCCATTAATATAAGGAACATTACCCAATTAGTTGGAGTTCTTTATAGGTTAACCCATCATTTAAGCTATAACGGGCTCAGCCAATGCTATTTGGTCCACCACATCATCTAAGCCATAACAGGCTCATCCAGTGCTATATGGGCCACCCCATTGTCTAAGATATAACATGATCACCCAAAACTACACGGGACTCCCCATAGTCTTATATGTGATGGGATCACCTGATGTTATCCGAGATACCCCATTGTCTAATCTGTAATGGGCTCACCCTATGCAATATAGGCCACCCCATCATCTAAGCTATAATGGGCTCACCCAGTGCTATATGGGACACCCCATCATATAATTATAAAGTTCTATATAATGAATAAATTTTTTATGCTTCAATTTTCCCTTATAAAACATTTCAAAAAATGTTTTAAACTCGTAAACAAATCACTTTTGGTTATCAAAATAAACTTTTCTTTTAAAAACCCATTTTCATTATAAAAATACAATTATATTTTGAAAAAAAAATTTCAATACAAAAATACCCAAATAAAATGAAAATGGGTTTTTAATTGAAGAAAAACCTAAAATATTTCAAAGAAATACTAAAATAAAATCATGGTCACGATGGAAAAAAAGTCATTGTTTCCATGTAGGTTAAGAATATAACATTCCTTTTATCATGTGTCAAAATGTACCATATAGAACATGTAAACATATTCAGTTTGAAAAAAATTTAAAATAATGTTTAAATGAACTTTATAAATCTTTTATGTCCAGATAAAATCATTTTAAAAAATATAAATGGAAGATAAATAGAGTTTTATGTAAAGAAATTAAAAGAGTATTTCTTTAAAGGAAAAATTCCTTATCACATGGGAAACACATGAGTCATAGAAAACATTGAATAATAACATTAAAAAAAACATTAAATACCATGATAATATATGTATTCCTGATATAACATGTAAAAGGTGCTATATATACACCTTATAAAATAATAAAGGTGCATAACATCAAGATATGCCTCAATGAAAAGATATTGAGATGAAGTCCATCGCTCCAAGTTTGATTCGTTATGTGTATCTTCATATTCCTAAATAATAAAAATATGTTAATTATTTAATTTATTAAGAACATTTTTCATGTTTATTATTACTTTTATCTCACTTTTAACCTAGTTATATACAACTACTTAATCAATTATGTTTAATTCAGGCGCTTTGAAAATATTCAGTTTATATATCAAAAATGACTTTGGAAGGATGACTATGGTCCAAGGGGACATTATTATAATAAATTCAGAATAATTATCATATAATAATAATTATATTTATACATAAATAATTATTTTAAAACCAATCATATAATATGGTTATGAAAAATTAAATAATGTTATAGTCATAGAGACAGTAGGCCGTACATATTCATGAGTAACATTCCCATTTTTCAATGATCATTATCAAAAAATTGTATGTAAATTTTATATTTTTATAATGATAATTATATCATAAGTACCATATTATTTAATCAAATATAATTATTTAAATAATTCATGTGATTTTTTTATTAATAAAGAATAATCAAATCGTTTTGAGGAGGCGGTATTCCACACGTCCATGAACGACATTATCACTATTTTAGTGTGTGAAAAGGTAAGAATGAAATGTTATATTATATTTACAGAAATATAATTATGTCACTAATATCATAATATTTCATTTATATTATATATATTAATTATATTTTCCCTTATTACCTTACATGAAACACGTTAGTGAAAAATGCTTCACATCGCTTCGTGAGGTGGTAATCCACCGTACACACGAGTAACATTATCATATCCCCTACAATATGAAATGTAAAAAAGGATGTATATGATATAATGAAAAAATATTTATTATTATGTTATAAATTTCATAAACATCATATATAAGTAGTATTTACATCATTATTCCCAACCATTAGAGGTGGTAATGGAAAAATGAATGAGATCGTTTCATGAGGTGGTAGCCCACCATATATACGAATGATGATTTAATAACCCATTTGATGGAAGTGTGTGTTATTTTAGGTCATAAAATTAAAATAAACATTTAATTATATTAAGGATACTTATTTTATTATATAATAATGGTATAATAATAATTTAAGGGGGTGTAGAAGGAGACCAAGCAAAAATGCATGTTGATGAACATTACTTCTTCTTTGGGTAACCCCTTTTGGTTTTCAACAAAGGACTTACTTGGTTAGTTTTTTGTAAAATGTGAGGCTTCTATGATGAGATTATGAATTTATGGAATTTATTTTTTTAGGTTTTGTTCGACCCAAAATGGCTTGGTAGGTGTGAAGAACTGGGAAGAGTGAATTCCCTTTTATAATGGAGGAGTGGTATTCTTGTAAATACCAAAAAGTTAACAATATTGGGAGGACTCTCTTACCTCATGTGACTCCAATAATGAATAAAATTTGATAAAATATGGTATATGGTCTAAATATTTCCATAAAATAGGCTTTGGACAAGTTTTGGGTCAATTCCATACCTTATCTTTTAAGATTAACTACTAAGTAAGCTCATTTATACCTTAATCACTATAAATAATTTTAATTGATTTCACTAATATTTTTTGTAAAAAACTAATTTTAACTTAATATAAATTATAAATTATCTTTATTCCAAATATTTAATCAATTATTCCAAATTAAAAGCACATAATTAGATAAAATTTATTTAAAATTAATCCCTCAGACATGAAGATAAAGCAGTTTTTAACGTGAAAAAGTTCAAAAGTTTGCAATGTTTTTAGATCCAATTTCAATATGAAATTGATCCAAATGAATTAAATTTTATTAATATATATATATATATAAATATATATATATATATATTATATAATTTAACTTCAAAACCAATTTAAAATATAATTTAACATTATAAATTATTTAGATAAAAAGACTGATTTTAATTAAAATTCAGTATTTTTTTTTAACAATTCATAAAAATAAAAAACTTTCTTGAAAAAAATAAACCTAAGATAATTTTAACATTCCAATTAAAAAAAATAATTTTATTTTTTCAAATAGAATTTATATAATTTTTAAAATTTATTTTTTAAAAAATAATGCCATTAAAAGGAGTAAAATTGCCTTTTAGAAAAATATAATGTTTTATGTACAAAATTAGACATATTCTTATCTATTGTCTAGAAAACATATAAGATAAATGTTAAAAATTTGAATTAATATTTAATATATAAATTTCATTTAAAATCTTTAACTAAAAGTGATTTGGTTAATTTATTTATATAAACACACTTAAGTGCATTAAAATAGTTTTTTTTTCAAAAAAAAGATTTCATTTTATTTTGAAAAGGGTTTTATTTTAATTTATAACTAATTTTTACCCAAATAATTCATTATAATTACATATGTAAACTATATTTTCATAATTCAGTTAATTATTTTTATACTTCCAATTTCAACGTCTAGGTGATAACTATTATAATAATAAAAATAATAATAATGTGTCTTGTTTAAACTCAGTTTTGCATGTAATGAAAGTTAAACTAAGTGTTGAGTGTAACACAAGATGAAATTAGTGTTTCTTGTAAAATAAGATGTATATATTTTATCATTTAATTCATACTATCAAACATAATTATATTCTTTTAAACATCTCTGGAAGTTACATCCTCTCCCCTTTAAAAATTTTAATCCCTGAAATTTGATCTTTATCTTGGTAATCAAAGGCCAGACTTTCAAAATAGTTTTATTGTAATACCAAATCATAAAAAGGGGTTAATAAAAAATTCTCTTATTAATATTGAAAATGATATATTAAGGTAATATTGAATAAAAAAGAACTAGGTTCCTAAATAGGAGAACGTTGGTGGGAATGGAGGAAAAACGTAAATAATTATAGAGAGTGATTGAGGTCATTGATCACAAAAAGGTGAATGATCAATTGAAAGTTATGGGCCTAAAAAACATAAATCTTTGATGATAGAAAAGGACATCGGTTCATAAAAAATTAAGGTACTAGGATATCATAATTTTTTAAGATCCTTTTATCAGATTTGAGATATTATTTTACTTTTTAAGAATATAAGGAAATATACATGTTTGATATATTTCTATTTCATAAGCACAATTTCATCTTCATAAAATTCCTATAAATAATATAAACATGCCTAAAAATAACCTTACTCATCAAATACCATATAAACCCTAAAGGTTATCAATACGTTAAAACTCATGTCTAAAAGTAAAAGCATACTACTCATTAAACTAAAGACTTACATAAACAAAAAACCAAAAAAACATATCGCAGAAAGTCCTTAATCACTTAATGATATAATCACTTAAAACCTTAGAATGAGTGTCTAAAATGTTGAACTCATGGCTAACCTATGAAAAATACCAAAATCCATGAAGCTTCTAATACTTAACCAGATGGCACAACATCAACTATAGTAGTATAAAATTATTTTTCCACACCTTTTGGTTTCTGATCATGATGATTTCCATATTGAGTAAGAAAATTTGGAAATAACTTAGCATAATTTCCCAACTCATTAAAACTAAAATATATCACTATAAACTGGACATCTATTATCTCATTATTAGATTATTCAGGACTCCTTTATTTGTAGTCACGATTCTTTTGACCAAACTTACCACATTAACAAAACTTTCCAGATCCGCACATACATTACCCAAAATTTATTTTACCATACTTATAAATAGTTTTGGGATTAAATCCAAAATTATTAGTTGGTTTCTTCTCTATTTCCTTCCACCTTTATTTTTTCCTACTCCTATCATCCAGTGGTTTAAAAGTTTTGACAAACTCCATTTAAAATTTACTAGAAAAAAACTTTATCATAACTTTTAAATTCCCATGTTTCCAATGCTCTTCGTAATATTGGTTTTAATATCAAGTGAAATCTATTAATTTTACTATAAATATCTTGAATAAAGTTTGAAATATACTGGGACAATATTTTTAAAGTTTCATTATATACAACCACAAAATATTAATCTTTTTTCCTCAATTATAGAAATTAGTTTCTATCATTAGTCAAAAAAACTTAGGTAAATGTTTCTCAAGGAAAATATCATTGAATGTTTCCCATTCCATGAAATAAAAATGATAATTTTATGGTATTCTTAACTAAATACCACCATTTAATAGATTCAAATTCAAAAACATAAATGGAAAGGGTTACCTTTTGATGTTCTGAACATCCCATGACTTAAAATATCTTCTCGCATGTATTTATCCATCCTTTGCTTACCACTAGGTTATATGATCCATTGAATGATGGGGGATGTTGAATCATGAAATGCTCCACTAATGACATATTCCTTAATGGTAGATCGGGTTCCCATCTAGCATGGATACCACCACCATTTATCGCTTGTGTAAACTGATCCATCACTACAAAAAACTATTCTATTTTGATTCCAAGCATATCAGGATGCTGATTTAGAAGGATATTTTTCCATAGATTCATTACCACTATATCTTCCTTGTTTACTCAATGGAAAACCATTCCAAACAGACATATTTTAGATAAATCAACAAGTAAATACTCAAATTCTATATTAAGTTGACAATAAGGTAAAATATTCCAATGATGCACTATTATCATTATCCTCACCTCTAAAGTTATATACACCGACCTTTGATATCTAATATAAGGACGTAACCTTAAAATTTACATTATCTTGAGTTTTAGGTGAAGAATTTATTCTTTTAATTTGAGTATCTTTTTAGGTTTATATTTTTATATAACCATGAAATAAATTATATATAACAAAACCATAAAATACAAAGTGTATACTTTTAATTAATATCCATTTTTCTCATAATATAAAACTTTTAAAATAGATCATGATTTTTTTCATGGAAAATATCCATGAATTTAAAATTTAATTATTCATTTCCCTCACCCAAACTTAAATCTTTAGAGAACCAATTAAAAAATGTGGGATAAGAATAAAATCTCTATATGGGATAAAAAAATAAAAAAATAAGTTAGTCTAGTGAACACGTGAAAACACATATAATGCTTTCCTTTATCTTCAATGTAATTTTATAATAAGAAATAAAAAAAATTCACTTGAAAAAAAGGAATACATTTTTCTTGATGAAAATCATTAAAACCCATAACAATCAATTAATAACCCTTCTTGATAACTTAGTTAATAACATTCATAACCCATTTTAAACCCATGTCAGAAGTAATAGGAGCCCAGTTAAACTTATATGATAAAACCTTTGGTAACTCTATATTTATTTACTGTTAGGACAAGGAACATTTCCAAATGTATTGGAGTGATATATAAATTCACCCATCCTTTAAGATATAATGGGATCACTTGGTGCTATTTAGGCCACCCCATCATCTAAGTTATAAGGGATGACCTGACACTATTTGGGACACCCCATTATCTAAGCTATAACAGGTTCACCAAAAAATATCTAGGTGACCCCATAATATAAGCTGTAATGGGATCACCCAGTACTATCTAGGCCACCCATATTCTAAGCTATACTATGCCCACCCAATTCTATATAGGTCACCCCATCGTCTAAGTTGTAATGAGATCACCCGACACTATCTTTTACACCATATAATAAAATAATCAAGTACAATATAATGAACAATTTTTTCTATGCTTGTATTTTTCCACTATAAAACATTTTTTAAAGTATTTTAAATTTGTAAATAAATCACTTTTGTTTATCAAAATACCATTTTCTTTTAAAAACCCATTTACATTATAAAAATATATTTTTCTTTTTGAAAAACAATTTTCAATACCAAAATACCCAAATAAAATGAAAAAGGTTTTTTCATTGAAGGAAAATATGAATTTTGGAAAAATAATCCATAAATCATATCATGGTCATAATGTCAGAAAATTCATTGTATTCGTGTACATTAAGAATAAAACATTCCATTTGTCTTTTGTCAAAACATTTTGTATAGAACACATAAAAAGATTACTTTTGATTTTTTTTAAAATAATGTATAAATATAAATTATAAATATTTTATTTCCAAATAAAATTCTTTAAAAACATATAAATTTAAGATAAAGAGTTTGTGGAAAAAATGATAAAAGTTGAGTTCTTTAAAGGAAAAGTCTCTTATCACGTGGGAATCAATTGAATTGTAAAACCCATTGAAAAAAACATTAAAAAAACTTTATGTAACATGAGAATAGATAAATTCATGGTACAAAACATCAAAGGGACTATATGTACACTTTATGAAAGAATACACGTGCACAACATCAAGATATACCTCAACGAAAGGAGATTAAGATGAAGTCCATTACCTCGAGTCTGATTCATCACATGTGTCTTTATCTTACTAAATAATAAAATTATCTTAATTATTTAATTTATTGAGAAAATATTCAAGTTTAATATAACTTTTATATCACTTATTACAAATTTATATACAATTACTTAAAAAATTAAGTTTAATATGGGTGTTTTGACAATATTCGGTTTATATGTCAAAAACAACTTTGGTAGGTCAACTATGGTCAAAGTGGTCATTATTTTAATATATCCAGAATAATAATCATTATATAATCATTATATTTATACATAAATTATTATTTTTAAAAACAATAATTGAATATGGTTATGAAAAATTAACCAACATTACAGTCATGAAGACGGTAGGTCGTACATACACATGAGTAACATTCACATTTTTCAATGATCATTATAAAAAAAATGCATGTAACATTTATCTTTATAGGATGAAAATTATATCCTAAAATACATATTATTTAATTATATATACTTATCTATATCATTCTTGTTATGTGGTAATGAAAATTAAGAATCACATCTCTTCGAGGAGACAGTAGTCCACATATCCATGAACTACGTTATCACTTTTTTAGTGTGTGAAAAGGTAAGAAGAAAAAGATATATTATATTTATATAGAGATAATTATGTAATTAATTTAGTAATTATGTCATTCATATCATATATATTCATTATAGTTACCATTATTACCTTCTATGAAACACATTAGTGAAAAACTCTTCACATTTTTTCGTGAGGTGGTAGTTTGCCATACACACGAGGGACATTATCGTATCCGCACAATATGAAATGTAAAAAGGTTTTATATGATATAATGAACCCAAAGTTTTTATTATGTTAAAAATATCATAAATATAATATAAAAATAGTATTTACATCATTATTCCCAACCATGATAGTTGGTAAAAAAAAATGAATGACATCATTTCGCGAGGTGGTAGTCCTCAGCACACATGAATGATTATTTCGTAACCCATTTTATGGAAGTGTGAGTGTTTTTATGTCATATGATTTAAATAAAAAAATATCAGTATAATTATAATACTATTTTTATTATATAATAATTTTATAAGTATAATTTAAGTGGGTGGATAAGGAGAAAAAACACAAATGCACATTGATGAATGTTACATATTCTTTGGGTAACTCCATTTAGTTTGCACCAAAGGACCTCCTTGGTTGGATTTATGACCAAATAGAGGATTATAGAATGAGGGGAGGAAAGTTTTTAATTGATTTTGTTAGGGGTTTGTTGACAAAAATGGCTTGGTAAGTGTGAATAAGTGGGGATATTGAATTCCCTTTTATAGTGGAGGAGTGACATTCTTGTAAATACCAAAAAGTAAACACTATTGGGAGGTCTCTCTTACCTAATGTGTCTCCAATAGTGAAAAACATTATATGTAATATGGTATATGGTCTAAATATTTATATATAATAGGGTTTAGAAACGTTTTTGGTAAATTACACACCTTATCTTTTAATATTAACAACTAAGTAAACTCGTTTTTACAATAATAACTATAATTAAATTTAAACGATTTCACTAATTTTATTGGTAAAAAAAATTAAACTTAATATAAAATATAAAATTTTTATTTTTAAAAATATTTAATTAATTTTTAGAAATTAAAAAAAGATAAGTGGCTAAAATTGATTTAAAATCAATTTAAAATTAATCCCACATACGGTATGAGAAAGCATTTTTTAAAGTTCAAAAGTTCAAAAGTTTACAATGTTTTTATATCTAATTTCAGAATGAAATTGATCTCTATGACATAAATTGTATTAATATATATATAATTTATCTTATTTAACTTTAAAAACAATTTAAAATATAATTTAACATTATAAATTATTTAGATGAAAAGACCATTGTAAATTAATTTTTTTTTATTTTTCAATATTCATCAAAAGATGAAAATTTTCCAAAAAAAAACCAAAATTCACCCTATTATAATTTTGAATTTTTTATTTCAAAAAATTATATTATCTAAATATAATAAATTTTTTAAAAACATTTTTTTAAAAATAGAACACTATTAAAAGGTGGAAAAAATTCCTTTTAGAAACAAATAGTTTTTTCTCCCGTAAAATTAGATTTATTCTTATCTCTCATCTAGAAAACATATAAGATGAATGTTAAAAATTTGAATGAATATATAATATAAAAATTTCACTAAAATTAGTAATAAAAAGTGATTTGGTAAATTTATTGATATAAAACACATTGGGGTGCATTAAAATAGTTTTTCAGAAAAATATTTATTTAATTTTAAAAAGGGTTTTATTTTAATTTATAATTAGTTGGTCACTATAGAATTCATTATAAGTACATGTTTAAACCATAATTTCATAATTCAGTTATTTCCTTTTATACCTTCCATTCAAATGTATAGGTGACAACTATCATAAAAATAAAAATATTAATAATGTGTTTTGTTTAGACTCAGTGTTGCATGTAACATAAGCTAAAATGTGTGATGCGTGTTATGCAAGATAAAATGAGTGTTGAGTGTAATGCAAGTTGAACACAGTGATGTGTTTCGTTCACGCTATCAAATATAATTTTATTACTTTAAAAATATTGGGATATTACATGATATGTATTTATGATGATTTTTTTCATGTCTGAAGCACTGAAATCAACTTTATAATCAACAAAAGTATATTATGATATTCTTACTATATTTAAATATTAACCAAAAATAATTATTAGACCAAGGTAAGATAATATCCAAAGTTTATAAAACGTCCTATTTAACTCCACAATTTCTACAATAACAATAAATTCTACATGTAGATCATCTTATAAATAACCCTACATCAAAATTACCTCAATAAACTCAATATTAATGAATGTTTTTACCGAAAATTTGATCTCATACCTTTCAGATTATATCCCCAAAAATTTAATTGCATTATTCCTAAATAATATTTTTTGTTAAATTACATGTTAAGCCTAAGGGTTACGTATAACCCAGCCCAATAAATCATGTACCAAAGTATCATTCGTCACCATGATAAATCATATAATATAGTGAAATGCACCAAAATATCATGAATCAGATTTAGATACTATCCAAAAAGGAAATCCTTAGCTTGACCATAAATATCTTAAAAAATATTTCCTTCTAAATGGATCACTTTTCAACCAATCTGTAACGCCCCGACCCCAGCTACCCAGAGTCGGTGCATTACTTCGTAACATTGGCATGATCACAAGAAAGATCAAATCTCGAAAGACCGATTGGTTTAGTAGCCTTGGAAACAATAGATATATTCATAAGTTTTACATTACATCATAAATTGAAAAACTACTACAACAACATAATGTCTCCATAAACCACACTCATACATAAAATCCCTGCAGGTCATTCATAATTTACTTCTTCACTTCCTGGGAAAAATAAAACATAGAAAAGGGGTGAGCTCAAATGCCCAGTAAGGATAACAATATAGCGGAAACTTTCATAAATAAGAATAAACATTTAAGGCAATGTATAACTAAAACAAAATCCTTTCAAACTTGAACTTCAACATAGTATGGAAAAAGTAAAATGAAATAATGCCATTTACTTATTCACATGGATATTCTACTAATCGAATAATCACATGCAAAACCAATAACCACTTTCATAATTATGGAATGCATAATGTCAAACGTTAATTTCATTGTCTAGGCCTCATCCCAAGACCTAGGGGTTACTTCTAACCGGAACCCAACCCGGAGTGCCTCTAATAACCGGACACCAACCCGGAGTGCCTCTAATAACCGGACACCAACCCGGAGTACCTCTAATAACCGGAGACCAAACCGGAGGGCTTACTTTTACCAGTCCCTAACCTGGAGGGCTTACTTTAACCAGTACCCAACCTGGAGGGCTTACTTTTACCGGTCCCCAACCCGGAACATACTTGTTTAGCACATTCATCTGAAGAAAAGTTTGAAATATAACATAAACATTCAGATTAAAAATAACTTCTGAAATGTCAACACTTTAAACATAAACCATGAGTGATATAAAAATAGCACATCCACAGTCAAACATAACTCATTCGATACAATATGGAAGATTGTATTGTATCACATTGACCTCAATCAAGAATAATGGAGGATGTTGACATAGATGAAATCAAAATTCTTTTTAAAGAAATATCTCCTTTTACTTTTGAAATCATTTAAGATCCATATAAAATAAAACATTTTCTTGAAAATATTCTTATAAGCTTGTAAGGAAAGATTTGAATATTTTATAATGGAAAAAAATAACCGCACCCGCCGTATAAGTTAAAAAAAACATTCTTACCTTAATTTTGTCGAAAAGGTTATAAATGACCTTGTTTCGAAAACGACGGAAAGATTCCTTTATAAACCTCTTATAAAAAGTCAAACAAGGGTATAAATGACTTTAACCCATATTCTTGTAAATAGTAAAAATGTTTTGAAATACATTTTTAAGAAACATGGATGTGGATGATAATGAGATCCCAGTAGATTATTACGTATAAATAACCTCGGATAATGAAGAGATTGTGAAATAACCCTTACCAATTTGGTAACTTATGAAACATAAAACCCATGAAAGAGGTATCATAAAATGAATATGTAAATACACATAAATTAGAGTGTATTACACAAAGAATATAATTATGGGCAGTACATACACCACACAAAAGGTAATGGTGGCAATATGGCATGAATCTCACGGGAATAAGGAGTGAGATGAAAACCCCTTACCTTGTACTTTTCCTTGGTTGGGGTAGGTTAACCTCCTGTATAATGGTGAAATAATTGTTATTAAATTATACAAGAATCATATACATTAATATGATATCATATATGATCTTTTAATATTGATTTGATAATAATATCTTAGTATTATCGTTGTTTCGGGTGTTAACTTACTCGTTTGCTTTTGTATGTTTTGTTACGTAAGACATGTTTGTAAAGGATAGGTTGTATATTATTCAAATCCAGAATGGTATCAAGTCCTTAAACATCATTTTTAAATCATCAAATGATAATTATACTTGAATGGATACGATGGAGAATGAATCTCATCGCGTTCGTGGAGACGGTAGTCCGTACGTACGCACGAACGCTACTTCCATTTAATTTTTATTTTAAAAGAATCGAATCCAAATGATACATAGGTATATTACTATTCCAGTATAATATAATATTTTATATATGTTACTTAAGTTCATTAACACCATCCTTTATACGTTCCATGTGTGGTATGAACGAGTCATATCATTTTAAGGGGGCGGTAGTCCGCACTTCCTCAAATGAAATTATCGTATGTATATACAACATGAAACGAATAATGATATGAAATAAAATGGAATTACAGAAGCTTATATATAAAATATATATCATTAATATCATATTTAATTACAGTGCCATCATAATGGCCACCATGAGAGGCGGTAAGATGTATTTGAACAATCATCGTTTCGTGAGGCGTTAGTTTGCCATCCACAGAAACATTATGTTCATCATCCATTAGATGGAGTTGTGTGTATGTGTAGTTTGAATCCGTATTATAACAACATCCTAGTATATTGAGGATACTGGTGTTGTTACAAAAGAAAAAAAATAAAAAGAGTTTGGGGGTTGAAGAAGCAAAATAAATGAAAATAATTTAAGAGAAAACGTTACCTTTAATTTAGGTAACTCACTTTGGTTGGAACCAAAGGACTTGTTGAAATGCTTTCTGCCTAAGGGGAAGCTTCAAGGAGGAGGAGAGGGACGTGGGGAGCTTATTTTGGCAGAGTTTGGACAAGCCAAGTGGCTTGAGAGGTGTGAGGAATGAGTAGAAGTGGTATCCTTTTATAAGGGAGAGGAGGGGCTCTTTAGGAAAGTGTGAAAGTATTACTTTATAATATAATTATATTCGGTTTATAATGGTCCAAAAATCATTGAGGTCGAAGATAAGATGACTCATATTTTAAATAACATCAACCAATAAGAATTGGACAGGTTTTAGATAATATTTTAATCATTATAATCTTATTTATTTAAATGATTTATTAATGAGGTAAACATTGCATCATTATTGTGTCATTAATAATTTAAATTATTTGATGTCTAAAAATTATAAATAAAATATCATTATGTAGGAAATCTTTTTAGCTTTCTAATGAATATTTATAATCGAAAATCCAACATGTATAACCCTATGTAAAAATTGTTCTTCTAAAATATGTAAGCTTATGCCATTTTTATTTTTATTTTAACTTTATTAATATAAAGTGTCATTATCACTTACAAGTGGATCAATGGGGTCCCAAAATTGACCCAAAGATGCCCATGGTCGACCATGTATCAACCAATAGGGTTAAGACACGTTTTAGGGTAATTTAGTATTATTATAATATTATTTTTTAACCCTTATTTACCGGATTTACCCTTAACCATGGTAAATAAAATATTTACCGCAGTAATTATTCAAAATGTCTAAAAATAAAAGTTACCTATTTACACAATTTGAACATCCTGATTCCAAATATGGAATCCATTTTCCTAAATTCAAAACACAGAAGTGGCAGAAATTAATTTAAAATTAAATCCCGCTGTCAAAACAAAAAGCGTGTTTTTAAGAGATAATAACTATCAAAAGATTGACACTCGTTTATGTTCGGTTTAATTGTAAAATTATGTCCAATGACCAAAATTATATTAAATGGTAAAAATATATTCTAAATATACTCTAAAACCACTCAAATTCATAATTTATCACTATTAATTATTTTGATTAAAAAAGTTGTTTTTAATTAAAATTTAGTAATTTTCACTATTCATCAAAATATGAAAGTTATCCGAAATGTACCAAAATTTCACCTTAGGCTAAATTCGATATTTCGAATCCAAAAATGAAGTCCATTTTGAAATATAAAATATATATGATTTCAAAAAGTAGGTATTACTATTCATAACGACTAGTTTGATTGGTTGTGGTGTGTGTTAGAACTCGAAGTTGCGTACAACACACGCTACTGTATTACTCAAAGGAAAGCGTACCGTGGAAGCTTGGAATGTTTTATTTTAAATTTTTTGATGTCCCCATTTAGTCAAAAGGTTTATAATATTGTATCTAAAAAGGGTTCACTATTAAAATTTGGTAAAAGTGCAATATTGAAAATGAATTTGTTCTTACATTATGTCTAAGAAACTCATAATATGGATTCTAAAATTATAAGGATTATATAAAGTTTAAAATTTAGTTAACACTATTCATAACCTCTTTTGAACAGCTTGTTTGGTAAGTCATGGTGCGATTGAACTTGGTGTTGCGTGTAGTGAAAGTTATTGAATTATTTTGAAGAAATAACACACTATAAAATCTTGGGGTGTTACATTCTCCCCTCCTTCAATAAATTGCGTCCTCGCAATTTGAAATTGTTCTTCGAAAATAAAAGGTTGAAAGTAGAAAATATATTTGTGGGAAAACCCACATCGGAAATTGGTTTACTAAAATTTAGTCTTAATATGAGGAAAAGAGAAATGAAAGGGTCACCACCAAATTATGATCTCGATTAGGAGAACATTGGTGGCAATTAGAGACATATAATTGGAGGAAAAACGTAAATATTTATAGGTAGTGGTTGAGGTCATCAATCACAAACAAGTATAAAATTGAGGTCCTTAAACTCATCAATCTATGATGATTTGAAGTACCATCGGTTCAACAAAATATTGGGTATTGGGATCACACATTTTTGACATTTCAAAATATCTTAGTTGAAATCCCACATCAAAAAAATGAATTAATGAGGCCTCTATTTAAAATAAAGAGTGGAAAGTATGAAGATTACCGAAATCAACACATACTAGGGTTCCATGTAGGAAAATATGGATATGGAGGAGAAATCTAACCATCAATTATCTGATGGAGAGTGGTAGAGAACATGGCTATGAATAGGCCAACAATCCCAAAGCCATAAATTAGTGATGATTTAAGGTACCATCTAGGAAAACATTTTTTTTCTAAGTTGCTTTTCTTAATATTGAGAAATTTATTTATGACATTGGCTAAGATCATAAGGAGATATACTTACTTTATAATTAGAGTTTTATCCATTAATAAATTTCTACCACAAACTCATCTTTCACTCTAAAAGATAATAGAATGTAAAAAAAATTCTATTTACACTATTCGTATAGGGTTCCAAAATAAACGAATTTATAATTCATCTACATGATCTTTTAATAAATACTACATTATTTAATCCAGGACATCTCATGGGCTAGTGGTAGGTGATACACCCTTGTCTCCCTTCGATTGCGGGTTCAAGTCTCGCAGCCTTGCCGGACGTGACGGGTTGCCGCCCGACCTCCGGGTTGTCCTTTTATGGTAATCCAAAATAATCCAAACTAGAACTATCCAAAATACTTCTGTCCAAACTCACAGTCCAACATTTATAAGGAAGGTAAACATAATATAGATCCTTTTTACCCCGTAATAGCATATGAATACCTTCATCATGTATTCTTTTAATACACTGAAACATCCCGAATTACCATATTCCTTATTGATTACATTCATGCTCCCTTATTCCATATAGAAAGCTGGATATACTTCATTAATCCAAAAATGTTTTAAACCCCAAATCATTAATCAGTTCCAGGGTAGTCAAGAATATCCAATATAATTTATCCAAAACAATCACATATTATTCCAAAATCACTACCTCAGTATCAGAACTATATTATGATTTATCATTCTCTCAACCATATATTTTCCAAAAATTTATTCTGCTATTGAGTCACTTTTCTTTGTTCCACACAATCTCAAGTCCTTAATGAAATAGTACTGCAGTACAATCCTTATATACTCCATAATTATTATAACAAGTACATTGTTGATACAACACTCAATTCCTCTTCATCTGTGGTAGTATCATAACTTGATTATTATCCAATAACATCATTTGCGGCATAGTCTGATGACTGGGACATAGGTTTGCGTAGTGTCCAAACTCCTTGCAAATGAAGCATTGTACATTTAAAACCATTTTCTTACCCTTGTAGTCACGTACTTTGTGCCCTTTTCCTCCACACTTATAACAAACTCCCATTCCTTTCAGCCAAGTTCCAGGGTGTTTCTTTCAACAGTTACCACATATGGGAAAATTCTTCTTTTCCCTCTTCCCTTTATCCATCTTTATCTCTTCCATCCTTTTCTTCTCTTGCTTCCCTTCAAAGCCATAGGACTCAGTAAACTCTTTACTTATCTTATCAACAAATGATGTTATTTCTTCATATGATGATAATACATGGGAGACTATTTCTCTTATAAATTCTAGCTTAAGACCATGAAAGATATGATCCTTCCTTCTCTTTGGATCATGTGCATTTATGGAGTTCTCATTCCTTCTACTGGTCGCCATTTCTAAACAATGGCATACACTAGATCAGTTTATGAATCAAAATACATAATCCCATACTTATAAAACACTTAACATAAATTGAACTATTTATGGATATAATCCATAATCATAAAAATGTTTTCTTTGAGGAAGTATATACTCATAAAACCTTCATAATGATTTGTAAAGAAAATGAGAGTTATCCTAAGCATATCCCCCGGGAGTGTCGTAACCAAGAGTGCAGCAAGGCCCGTTGTCGTGCACCAGTTCCCGTTCGAGTCTAGCTCAAAGCGGTGTTTTCGGGTTTTACCCCTAGGTACATCTGTGCCAGAGCCGCCTCTACCTGCTCGTATCCAGACAGGGATGTATTGCTCGGAAAACTCACAAAATCTCTACAATACCAAAATTCTAGGAAATTCTTCTATACTAATCCTCAAAGTTCATCTTGGGTCTACATGCTCTAATCAGAGTTTATCTAAATCTAGCTTCCAAGGTTTGTACTAAACTTCCTCTGATACCAACTGTAACGCCCCGACCCCAGCTACCCAGAGTCGGTGCATTACTTCGTAACATTGGCATGATCACAAGAAAGATCAAATCTCGAAAGACCGATTGGTTTAGTAGCCTTGGAAACACTAGATATATTCATAAGTTTTACATTACATCATAAATTGAAAAACTACTACAACAACATAATGTCTCCATAAACCACACTCATACATAAAATCCCTGCAGGTCATTCATAATTTACTTCTTCACTTCCTGGGAAAAATAAAACATAGAAAAGGGGTGAGCTCAAATGCCCAGTAAGGATAACAATATAGCGGAAACTTTCATAAATAAGAATAAACATTTAAGGCAATGTATAACTAAAACAAAAGCCTTTCAAACTTGAACTTCAACATAGTATGGAAAAAGTAAAATGAAATAATGCCATTTACTTATTCACATGGATATTCTACTAATCGAATAATCACATGCAAAACCAATAACCACTTTCATAATTATGGAATGCATAATGTCAAACGTTAATTTCATTGTCTAGGCCTCATCCCAAGACCTAGGGGTTACTTCTAACCGGAACCCAACCCGGAGTGCCTCTAATAACCGGACACCAACCCGGAGTGCCTCTAATAACCGGACACCAACCCGGAGTACCTCTAATAACCGGAGACCAAACCGGAGGGCTTACTTTTACCAGTCCCTAACCTGGAGGGCTTACTTTAACCAGTCCCCAACCTGGAGGGCTTACTTTTACCGGTCCCCAACCCGGAACATACTTGTTTAGCACATTCATCTGAAGAAAAGTTTGAAATATAACATAAACATTCGGATTAAAAATAACTTCTGAAATGTCAACACTTTAAACATAAACCATGAGTGATATAAAAATAGCACATCCACAGTCAAACATAACTCATTCGATACAATATGGAAGATTGTATTGTATCACATTGACCTCAATCAAGAATAATGAAGGATGTTGACATAGATGAAATCAAAATTCTTTTTAAAGAAATATCTCCTTTTACTTTTGAAATCATTTAAGATCCATATAAAATAAAACATTTTCTTGAAAATATTCTTATAAGCTTGTAAGGAAAGCTTTGAATATTTTATAATGGAAAAAAATAACCGCACCCGCCGTATAAGTTAAAAAAAACATTCTTACCTTAATTTTGTCGAAAAGGTTATAAATGACCTTGTTTCGAAAACGACGGAAAGATTCCTTTATAAACCTCTTATAAAAAGTCAAACAAGGGTATAAATGACTTTAACCCATATTCTTGTAAATAGTAAAAATGTTTTGAAATACATTTTTAAGAAACATGGATGTGGATGATAATGAGATCCCAGTAGATTATTACGTATAAATAACCTCGGATAATGAAGAGATTGTGAAATAACCCTTACCAATTTGGTAACTTATGAAACATAAAACCCATGAAAGAGGTATCATAAAATGAATATGTAAATACACATAAATTAGAGTGTATTACACAAAGAATATAATTATGGGCAGTACATACACCACACAAAAGGTAATGGTGGCAATATGGCATGAATCTCACGGGAATAAGGAGTGAGATGAAAACCCCTTACCTTGTACTTTTCCTTGGTTGGGGTAGGTTAACCTCCTGTATAATGGTGAAATAATTGTTATTAAATTATAAAAGAATCATATACATTAATATGATATCATATATGATCTTTTAATATTGATTTGATAATAATATCTTAGTATTATCGTTGTTTCGGGTGTTAACTTACTCGTTTGCTTTTGTATGTTTTGTTACGTAAGACATGTTTGTAAAGGATAGGTTGTATATTATTCAAATCCAGAATGGTATCAAGTCCTTGAACATCATTTTTAAATCATCAAATGATAATTATACTTGAATGGATACGATGGAGAATGAATCTCATCGCGTTCGTGGAGACGGTAGTCCGTACGTACGCACGAACGCTACTTCCATTTAATTTTTATTTTAAAAGAATCGAATCCAAATGATACATAGGTATATTACTATTCCAGTATAATATAATATTTTATATATGTTACTTAAGTTCATTAACACAATCCTTTATACGTTCCATGTGTGGTATGAACGAGTCATATCATTTTAAGGGGGCGGTAGTCCGCACTTCCTCAAATGAAATTATCGTATGTATATACAACATGAAACGAATAATGATATGAAATAAAATGGAATTACAGAAGCTTATATATAAAATATATATCATTAATATCATATTTAATTACAGTGCCATCATAATGGCCACCATGAGAGGCGGTAAGATGTATTTGAACAATCATCGTTTCGTGAGGCGTTAGTTTGCCATCCACAGAAACATTATGTTCATCATCCATTAGATGGAGTTGTGTGTATGTGTAGTTTGAATCCGTATTATAACAACATCCTAGTATATTGAGGATACTGGTGTTGTTACAAAAGAAAAAAAATAAAAAGAGTTTGGGGGTTGAAGAAGCAAAATAAATGAAAATAATTTAAGAGAAAACGTTACCTTTAATTTAGGTAACTCACTTTGGTTGGAACCAAAGGACTTGTTGAAATGCTTTCTGCCTAAGGGGAAGCTTCAAGGAGGAGGAGAGGGATGTGGGGAGCTTATTTTGGCAGAGTTTGGACAAGCCAAGTGGCTTGAGAGGTGTGAGGAATGAGTAGAAGTGGTCTCCTTTTATAAGGGAGAGGAGGGGCTCTTTAGGAAAGTGTGAAAGTATTACTTTATAATATAATTATATTCGGTTTATAATGGTCCAAAAATCATTGAGGTCGAAGATAAGATGACTCATATTTTAAATAACATCAACCAATAAGAATTGGACAGGTTTTAGATAATATTTTAATCATTATAATCTTATTTATTTAAATGATTTATTAATGAGGTAAACATTGCATCATTATTGTGTCATTAATAATTTAAATTATTTGATGTCTAAAAATTATAAATAAAATATCATTATGTAGGAAATCTTTTTAGCTTTCTAATGAATATTTATAATCGAAAATCCAACATGTATAACCCTATGTAAAAATTGTTCTTCTAAAAGATGTAAGCTTATGCCATTTTTATTTTTATTTTAACTTTATTAATATAAAGTGTCATTATCACTTACAAGTGGATCAATGGGGTCCCAAAATTGACCCAAAGATGCCCATGGTCGACCATGTATCAACCAATAGGGTTAAGACACGTTTTAGGGTAATTTAGTATTATTATAATATTATTTTTTAACCCTTATTTACCGGATTTACCCTTAACCATGGTAAATAAAATATTTACCGCAGTAATTATTCAAAATGTCTAAAAATAAAAGTTACCTATTTACACAATTTGAACATCCTGATTCCAAATATGGAATCCATTTTCCTAAATTCAAAACACAGAAGTGGCAGAAATTAATTTAAAATTAAATCCCGCTGTCAAAACAAAAAGCGTGTTTTTAAGAGATAATAACTATCAAAAGATTGACACTCGTTTATGTTCGGTTTAATTGTAAAATTATGTCCAATGACCAAAATTATATTAAATGGTAAAAATATATTCTAAATATACTCTAAAACCACTCAAATTCATAATTTATCACTATTAATTATTTTGATTAAAAAAGTTGTTTTTAATTAAAATTTAGTAATTTTCACTATTCATCAAAATATGAAAGTTATCCGAAATGTACCAAAATTTCACCTTAGGCTAAATTCGATATTTCGAATCCAAAAATGAAGTCCATTTTGAAATATAAAATATATATGATTTCAAAAAGTAGGTATTACTATTCATAACGACTAGTTTGATTGGTTGTGGTGTGTGTTAGAACTCGAAGTTGCGTACAACACACGCTACTGTATTACTCAAAGGAAAGCGTACCGTGGAAGCTTGGAATGTTTTATTTTAAATTTTTTGATGTCCCCATTTAGTCAAAAGGTTTATAATATTGTATCTAAAAAGGGTTCACTATTAAAATTTGGTAAAAGTGCAATATTGAAAATGAATTTGTTCTTACATTATGTCTAAGAAACTCATAATATGGATTCTAAAATTATAAGGATTATATAAAGTTTAAAATTTAGTTAACACTATTCATAACCTCTTTTGAACAGCTTGTTTGGTAAGTCATGGTGCGATTGAACTTGGTGTTGCGTGTAGTGAAAGTTATTGAATTATTTTGAAGAAATAACACACTATAAAATCTTGGGGTGTTACACAATCAATATTATCTAATATACCACTATCAAATAGACCATACTTAACTTAACATCAAATCATATACCAACCCAATGGATTATTTAAAACTAAATAGTGAATTTTTCTTAAAACTCATAAAATTATCAAATCCCATCAAAATCCCATCACTTAAAAAAATAAAAAGGTGTATCTATGATTTGGAACTTATGATAAACCTTAAACTTATAAACCCATGATTTTTTACATAACTATTACCTTATACTTACATGAAAACATATATTCTTTCAAATATTAACACAATTCTTATTCCTCAAATAAAATAAATACTATTTCTATAAATCAAAAAATAAATCAAAATATATCAAATATGACCTAATTATCTTTTTCATCAAATTACTAACCAATTTAAAGGTTACTAATACTGTCCCATCTACTTAATCAATATTAATCATTTCTATATCCCAACTAAAAATTATTGAACTACCACTATATAAATTTTATTGGTTATCGATGCTTTTCTACAGATGTGTTCAAATTATTAACAAAAATATATTATGAAATAGTTCTTAGATGTATCAATATTTTTATATCCAGAACATCATTGATATAACAATTATAAAATATAATTCTCAAATCTTTATATATAAACACTTCAATCCATCCACTTTAATTATTTTCATAACATAAGTCCTTATTTGGTCTAGAATTTAAACCTTGGATTTAGGAATTGGATTGAATAATTCCCAAATTCACCACACATAAGAAATTCAACTATAAATGGTACATTAATATAAACATAATTTATCTCTATCAAAATCTTAATTTTTTCCTTGGAAATTAATTTCTCTATACCCTTTGTTACCACATCAAAATCATCTTCCCATTCCTTTGATACGTCCCCTTAAGTGATTCTTCCCACATTATCAAAATATATGAACCTGAATCTTATTTCCTCTATGGTATTCATGAAACTCCATTTTTATTATATTAGGTGTGTTTGTAAACTCACTCATGTTAAGTTTTTTAATCATATAACGAGATATATAATTAGGCATAATCACAAGGTTTTTCCTTCCATATCCTATTTCATTTGATTTATCATGAGTAAAATCATTCCATTATCTACAACAATTTTTATTTACACGAATCCTCATAGTTCTAAACATTGAATAAAACAATGTATAACATGATAAATGATAGTCATAGTGAGGAATCATATAATCAAAAAAAATATTTATAGGATGTATAAATCATGAAACTTTATTTTCAATCTATGACACTATAGGTTTAACCTATATCATCCATGATCATCATGTATTCAAATATTTTATGATAGTTCACAATGAAAGTGTGAATTAACCCAAGCATAATCCTTGAGTGCATCTAACTAGGTTTAAAATAAGGGAACACTCACTATGCACCAAAATGATGGATGAGATGTACTCAACCAAATATTTCTAGATTTATTACCCCTAGATGCATCTATGCCAAAACCACATTCATTTATAGTATCCAGACAAGGAAGTATTTCTAGAAAAATCACATAATATATTCCTTAAAAAAATTTAGGATGTTATCTTATATATAAAACTGTCCCCTGGGTTCTCACTAATGTTTTCTCATCCTAGTTTCAAATATTAACTAAACCCTTCACTTATACCAACTATAATAACCCAAAATTTTCATACATAAAAACAATAACATATTAGATGAATATTCATTACATAAAATTTTGATCTACACCATAACTGTATAGGTCTATTGTATTTAGGATGTTGAATATAAAAATAACTAGTTCATAGAATATATACATCATATCGTACTTAGTTATTTATAACTATCACCCTTCTTAGTCATATCATACTTAAAACATTTCTTCATAACCTAGGGAAAGGAATCATAAGAAAGGGAGATATTTGATGCTTAATAAGTGTAAACAAGAGAGATATAAATGATCACTTAGACATAATAAGAGAATTAGGGTATTAGAACATTATCTTAACATTTTAAAACCATACCCTTCATATCATCGTTCATAATCTAGAGTCATGGTATAAATCATTGTAGTTCATAAGACATGAATAAAAAAGTTATCATAGAATCATGAGAAATGAGAGCATAACATTAGCATAAGACGTATGTTTGTGGCATACACATAAGCATAGAAAATATTTCCTTAGTAGTCAAGGATCACTTCCAAGACTATCAAAGTGGATTGGGTTCACTCCCTAAACCATCATATCCTTTGTCAAGGTTCACTACCAAGTCTATAATAGTGAAAAAGTCCATTACTGAACCGGGTTCACTCACAATTATTTCCATGTTTATCTCATATGATATCTATCATTACCTAATGCATTTAAGGGATATATTGTGATGTACCGGACCTGGATTCCACTTAATAGGTGCTTAGAGACCGGTAGGCCACATTGCCTCAAGAGCATCTCCCCGAACACAAGAGGCTTCCAACTACCCGCAAGGGCCTAGGCTATGTCTGTGGGGAGATTATTCCCTCATTAGAAGATTATTGCACAATGGAAGGAATATAAATGAATAGTAAACAATAGAAGAAATATAAATAATCAGAAGAAGAAAAATGATGCAATAAATTAATGATAATAATAATAACTATTTCCACTAGAGCAATGATTATGTAATTTCATATTACTAGAAAATTGAAAAAACATGGATACAAGATAATATCCATAAAATATTCTACAAATTAAAAGAAAACAAAGACTACTACAAGCATCTTGAGATCCAAATCGATCATCTACTATCAAGATTCATCCTATTAGCATGAAATCAAGTGTTTAAAGATGTATTATTACCTTTTTCAGCACCTGTAGTCATGTAATATACTATGGGTACCAAATGACACCCATAGAGAGTTTTAGATAAATCTCAGTGGGATACCACCAATGATGTATATAACCTACGACTTGTTTAATGGAATATAGTAGTGTAAATTCATACATATATAAAGTAAAGAAAGCAGTACAATATAACGAAATACCCAAGTACTTGATTCAACCCTCAACTGATGTCTGAACATGTAACCAGTTCATTAATTAAGTAATTAACATTTAATGTTAATAGGTCTCATGAGTCATAGCTAGCACTAACATCACCTCTTGATATTATAAGTAGCAAAGGTCCCAAGACATAACAAGGAAACCCAAAAATGATATCCAATGAGGGAGTTTTAGGGTAATAACTGAGGTAACATAGATCTCATAGAATGCTAACTCAGTAGTATTTGAGTCTAGATAAGGGTTAAGAGTGTAATCCAATGAGCATAATCAAAGGAAGTATACAATAAGGAACCTACCAAGTTTAAGGTGATCAACCAAGGTATAATGGGGCTAATAAAGGAAAGTCCCTATGGGATTTACCAAGTAACCTACTAGTCAATGCTGGATCCAAGGAGTGTATCTGAGGTATCCTGTAATAATTTAAAGGACCCTATGGTAGTATACTAGACATATAAGGAATAAACAAGAACCAGAGTCTAGGTGGTGTTGGGCGGAGAAAGAAGGGAAGGATGGCAAGGGGGGGGGGTGAATTGCCTTTTAAAAAATGATTAACAAATTAAAATCAAAGTGAAAGTGCAGCGGAAATAAAGAGGCAAGACACAAGAATTGATAACGGAGTTCGGCCAAAAACCCGGCCTACGTCTCCGCTCCCAACTAAACCGTTGAGAGATTCTACCGCTTGTTTTTCAATGGTTTTAGCAAGAAACCCACTAGCCTTTTTACAGGTGAAGGTTAGCTCACCTATTACAGCTTGCTTTCAATGGTTGAGCAAGAACCCACTAGCCTTTTTACGGGTGAAGGCTATCTCACCTTTGATTCAAGCCTTTTACAAGGTAAGGCTTGACCAACCTCTTCACACCTTGAAGGTGGTGTGAGAACCCAAAGAAGAGAGGATGAGAGAATTGGGAGTTTGTAGGAAAAAACTCAAATTTAAGCTCAAAATGAATAAAACAATAAAAACCGTATTTGGAGAAGCCTTGGGCGCCAATGGATGATTGGAGTTGAAGACGTGCACTCCCAAGCTTCTTTGGTGATGCTCCTTGGATGTGGAATTGAGTTGGAGCTATTGGGGTTCCCTTGGAGGAATGCGCCGGAGGTACGCCAAATGATCAACAAGGTGTCCGTGGGCTTCCGTATAGTTCCGACATTGATACTTGGCTTCCTAGTCCTTTATTTATAGAGGGGGAACCCTCATATGGCCGTTAGAGGCCTTTGGAGCCGTTGGAAGGGGCTTCAGAGCCGTTGGAGGCCAAGTGGACAGGCTGGTCAACAGCCCAACGGCTAGTTTGACTGCCTCCACCGGCTGACCGGTACAGGGCCACCGGTTGGCCGGTGCCTTGGAGATGGGTGGATGCTTCTATCCAGACTCCACCGGCTGGCCGGTGGTGAGGCCACCGGTTGGCCGGTGGCAAGACAGTAGCAAACACTGTTCTGCTGGGTGCCACCGGCTGGCCGGTGCTGAGGCCACCGGTTGGCCGGTGACGAGGCAGTGGGTCTACCTTCTGCCCAGGGTCCATCGGTCGACCGGTGGTGAAGCCACCGGTTGGCCGGTGGACTGAATTTCAGTCCAGTTTTGCTTCTTGCTTTCTTGGCCTAATTCCTTGGCCACCTGAACTTATGCCTATCATCCAAAAACACTTGAAACAAGGTTAAACACATATGAAAGTGATTGTGATCATGAAAATCAAAGAGCGAGGGGAACGAGAGGTACAACAATCTCCCCCTATTTTGATGATCACAATCACCAAAACAAAAAAAGTAAAAAAAACTTAAATTAAAGGCATGATTTAATGAATAAAATGAAATGTAAAGCAAAGCATGATCAAAAAGGTTTCTCCCCCAATCAATCAAGAAATTTCTCCCCCTTTGTGATTATCAAAATAGCACGGGGCATAAAACTTGATTGAGGGAAATTTGAAAAACAAGATAGAGATTTTAAATCAATTGAAATTTGAATTGAAAGTCTTGAATCAAAAAAAAAAAAATTGAAATGAAAAATTTGAATTGAAAATTTTGAAATGAAAATTTGATACCAAGAGTTGAAAATGAAAGTTTGAATTGAAAGTAAAAATACTAAAACGATCCTAACTCCCCCTAAATAAAAACAACAAATCACCGGGGAGAGGGATTTTGAAAAGAGACAATTTTAGGCCCGGAGAGACTTGCTAGAAGGGATTTTTCAATCCATACTTGTCTCATGGCGGGTCTTCTCCTATAGAACTCATCGGAAAAGAAAATAGACTTGGGTTGGCCGTACCGGGCATTTTTGCAATCACACTCAAAAATGAGGTGCCCGGGTTTTTTACAATAATTGCAAAATTTATAACGAGAGATCCCCCTTACAAAAACAGTGGGTGCATGGGAGGAGGAAGCTTGCTTGGAATAGCCAAGCCCTTCGGTGGTTCTAGAAATGCGTTGGGAACCAAGGAGATTGTTCAAATTTTGTTCACCTTGGGTGAACTTGGCTAAGGATTCTCTAAGGTCCTTGATGGTTGATTCCAAAGAATCAACATTGGGAAAATTTTGGATTTTAAGGGAGAGTTCCTCCTTCTCTTTGAGAAGTTGTTCTTTTTCGGAGGAGAGTTTTTTGAAATTCTTTTTTAAAGAAACAAATTTTGATGATAATTCATGAAAACCTTTTTCTAGTTGGTCTCTAGCGTGTGAGAGTTCTTCATAAGATAGATGATTAAATGAATTAGAAGAACTAGAGGAGGAAGAAGAGGAAGAGGAGGAAGATACCTCATGTTTTTCCATTAGGCAATTATTACCATTGTCGCTCGAGGAGAAAGAAGAGAAGGAGGAGCTATCACTCCAAGTTTTCTTTAAAGCCTTCTTCTTCTTCTTCTTGGCCCTTTTCTTGTGAGGTGGGCAAACGGGCTTGATCTTTTCGTCGGGTTCTTGCTTTTGATCAGATTCTTGCTTTGGAGCCTCGATAGTACCTTCATAGGTTAATTCTAAAAATTTCCAAAGATCGTAAGAAGTAGAGCAAGTAGAAATACAATTAAATACATTTCGGTCTAGCCCACAATGTAGAGCATTCATGGCTTTGCCATCAAGCTCGAAATTTGCAATGTCGGCGGGGGTCCATTTAGACTCATCGGGAGAAGAGAGCGTAAAACCATGCATAACAATTCTAAAAATAGGATAGCTAATGCTTTTAAGAAAAGTTGACATGCGGGTTTTCCAAAAAGTATAATCGGCTCCATCAAAGAATGGAGCACGATCCAAAGAATGTCCTTCGGGGGATTGAGAGGAAGAAGCGGTAGAAGCCATCAAAAAATAGGATCTTTAATTTGAAACCGGTTAAGGAATTATTCAAAATACCGCTCTGATACCAATTGTTGGCCGGAGAAAGAAGGGAAGGATGGCAAGAGGGGGGGTGAATTGCCTTTTAAAAAATGATTAACAAATTAAAATCAAAGTGAAAGTGCATCGGAAATAAAGAGGCAAGACACAAGAATTGATAACGGAGTTCGGCCAAAAACCCGGCCTACGTCTCCGCTCCCAACTAAACCGTTGAGAGATTCTACCGCTTGCTTTTCAATGGTTTTAGCAAGAAACCCACTATCCTTTTTACGGGTGAAGGCTAGCTCACCTTTGATTCAAGCCTTTTACAAGGTAAGGCTTGACCAACCTCTTCACACCTTGAAGGTGGTGTGAGAACCCAAAGAAGAGAGGATGAGAGAATTGGGAGTTTGTGGGCACAAACTCAAATTTAAGCTCAAAATGAATAAAACAATAAAAACCGTATTTGGAGAAGCCTTGGGCGCCAATGGATGATTGGAGTTGAAGACGTGCACTCCCAAGCTTCTTTGGTGATGCTCCTTGGATGTGGAATTGAGTTGGAGCTATTGGGGTTCCCTTGGAGGAATGCACCGGAGGTACGCCAAATGATCAACAAGGTGTCCGTGGGCTTCCGTATAGTTCCGACATTGATCCTTGGCTTCCTAGTCCTTTATTTATAGAGGGGGAACCCTCATATGGCCGTTAGAGGCCTTTGGAGCCGTTGGAAGGGGCTTCGGAGCCGTTGGAGGCCAAGTGGACAGGCTGGTCAACAGCCCAACGACTAGTTTGACTGCCTCCACCGGCTGACCGGTACAGGGCCACCGGTTGGCCGGTGCCTTGGAGATGGGTGGATGCTTCTGTCCAGACTCCACCGGCTGGCCGGTGGTGAGGCCACCGGTTGGCCGGTGGCAAGACAGTAGCAAAAACTGTTCTGCTGGGTGTCACCGGCTGGCCGGTGCTGAGGCCACCGGTTGGCCGGTGATGAGGCAGTGGGTCTGCCTTCTGCCCAGGGTCCATCGGTCGACCGGTGGTGAAGCCACCGGTTGGCCGGTGGACTGAATTTCAGTCCAGTTTTTCTTCTTGCTTTCTTGGCCTAATTCCTTGGCCACCTGAACTTATGCCTATCATCCAAAAACACTTGAAACAAGGTTAAACACATATGAAAGTGATTGTGATCATGAAAATCAAAGAGCGAGGGGAACGAGAGGTACAACAGGTGGGTGTCAACCTAATAAAAACACATCCTTGAATCAGAATGGGGTTCCCGAGACCCCAGGTATTCTCCTCTAAAAATCCTAGGCAAGCTTGAGTTAGTCCATTACTATTTGATATTGTAATCATGTAATCATTCATTAGGTTCAGGCTTTGTCTTCCATTAGTGTGGATATTCCAAGTAGTATTTCAACCATTAAATCAATTCTTAATTAACCATTAAGGAATATTCAATTATAGGGGTTCAATTAGATACCTTCCATTAATATGGAAAGGGGTGCTACACACATGTAACCTTTATTCAATATCATTTTATAAGGCCATGTTATATACTTGGTATATTTTCCATTTCACATTTCACATTTAATAATCAATTCGAAGAACTTACCTTAGGCGGGTCAAGTGGTGAGCATACATGGTATATTCCATTATGCAATTATTATTAATAAAAATACATTTATTATAGAGAGTCTCACCTTTAGGAAGTTCAAGAGAATTCACACCCGAACGGTGGCTCAAACGTGCCAAAACACTAAAACCCAAATATGGAATAACCTTCAGCATATGGTGGATTGATTTGTGGGTATAACTACTAACAACTAATCACATATTTGTAAAGATAATAACCATATGATTCTAACAACTATAATCATGGAATGTAAATTTAAGAGACATCTTATGATGGAATCGGTGGGCCCCACATGAATATTCCAAAATCAATAAACTTTAGGGATGAGTTATAGGCCACCCACCTTAGGCTTATTGGACTCTCCTCCTCCGGTATCAGCCCTTGATTTTCTTTAGATCAGAGTAGATCTAACAAAAGGTAAAAAATTCTCACATGACAATATCTAGGTTGAGAGAAAGAGAGAAGAATAACAAATAAAGAGGAATCAAGTACTTTCAGTTGCACATCCAATGTGACAAACATGAGCTTAATCAGATACTGGATGAATAAGATCTCTTGATCCCTAGCTTTGGCCTTCAAAAAGCTCTAAATTGGGAGGAAAAGGGCTCAATCCTACTGGTTTATGAGTTAGGGAAGAAGAGGGGAGTAAATAGATCATTAAGGGAATTTTGGACATTTTACCTAGAATTTTAGGCTATACATGATTTGTCTTCAGGGTTTTTCAAACCGTGCAAGATTGTTCTACCTGAAAAAACACAATCTACATGGTTAAGAAAATCGTGCGCTAACCGTGTGCAAACCACGCGACTTGGAATGTTTTCCCAAAAAGAGGTGTTCCAAGTTCCAAACAAGACTCGTGAACCCTCAAAACCTTTTATAACTCATTAGTCATCCATATTAGGTCTAAAGTAAAGATTTAAAATGAAATTTAAAGGATACATACTTGAGTGAAAAATCATGTTCTTACATATATAATCCTGGGCTCAACCATTACAAAATAAAAAACATATATATTTGTGCCACAAAATCATAAATCATTCATCATAGCATAGCCCCTTAAAAGTAAATAGGTTTCAAAAAAATTTAATTATAACATTATAGCATAACCCGTGTAAAAGTAATTGATTTTATAAAGGTTTCATCATAAAATAATTAACCTATAGGAAAGAAATGAGTTTCATAGAATCATCCTAAAATAATAATCATCATAAAATATCCAAATAATGAAATTTTATGGTATCATTAGACGATATCCCCAATAAATTATAATAAATTTCAAATTATTTCATCTTATATAAAGATTCCTTTAATAGGTATCTTGAATATTTATTGTATAAAATAACCTTTTCATTTTTAAATCAATTATTTAAAATATAAAAATTTAAAATTAGTAAGGAAAAAATTTTATTTCAAAAGAAACTTGTAAAATTTTAAAGTAAGCTTCAAATCATTGATTTTTCCATGATGTCAAAAAATTCCATTCATGGAGTGTATGTTAAAACAAATATTCCTTTCACATTTTTAGTAAAAACTCAATAGTACCTCATTAAGATGAAATAAAGAAGATTCATTTAAAACATTTTGAAAAGTAAATAATGTAAAAAATGAATTTAAACAGTCATTAATAATAAAAACATTCTTTAATTTATTTTTTAGAAAACATTGACATGGATGAAAAAGGATTGTCGACTGAAAAGAGAAATAAAATAGATTTTACTCAAAAATATTCTTTCAGCATATTGAGGACTTAAAGTGAGAAAAATTAAAGGAAACAAAGTAATATCTAGAAATAACTAAATGAGAATAAAATTCTAGTAAATATTGAGAGATATTTCATAAAATTTCATCATTGGAAACTTAATCACAAACAATATCAATAAATAATTAGATTATAAAATAAATCTTTTACCACTTTGGTAAATTTTGAATCACAAGCCCCATGAAAGAAAAATTTTTATATGAATATGTGTATCCCATAATTTTCATATAATCATCATAAGATAAATTTATTTGTAGTATATACACCACATAAAAGATATAAGTAGTGAAAATGACATGTGTCTCACAGTAATAAAAGTGAGACAAAAATGCTATACCTTGAGTTTGACTTTCTTTGAAAGAAGATTAACCTCATTTATAATAATTTTAATTTATTATAATCCTATAATAGGTTAATTTATATACTTGTGTTTCATATATGATACACCTATAAAAGCTTAACACCCATTTAATAATAACTCACTAAAATCCTTGTTTCTGCGTGTTTACTATTTTGTTTTTCATGAGAATTTCAGTTTGATAGTTCTATTCACTAAATATTGATTATTATTACATAATTTATAGAATTTTAATAATGATATAAATATCACACACATATATATACACATAATCATTACATATATTTTTATAGTCATACATAAGTTTAAGGATAAAAAAATAAATTACACCGTTTATGGAGATGGTTGGTCATATGTACTCATGAAAGATGTTTTCACTTTTCAATAAATGGAATGAAATAAAGGTAAATAATAATTAAACTTAAAAAAATCATTATTATATCATATATATCATATATATTCATTAAATATAACCATAATTTAACCCATGTAAAGTGTAATCGAAAAACAAATCACATCGCTTCATAGAGGTGGTAGTCCTCAAATACCCATGCACAACCCTATCATTTTTAATAGGATTGGAAGGTAAGAATGTAGATATGGTATTATAATTATAGAGTAATAATTGTGTCATAATTTTCATGTATAGATATTAAACCTATTATAATACCCATCCATGAAATATAGTTATGAAAAATGAATTTTATTGCTACGTGGAGATGGTAACCCACACGTACTCATTAACAATACTTTAACTTACCATTTGATGGAAAATTGGGTAGATAATAGGGGTTTCGTGAGCATAATAACATTTAAGTCCATATATGATACTAAATTTATTATTTTATAATGAATAACAAAGAACTAGAGGAGGTATAAGAATAAATAAATTGGAAGAGGTTGGGTAAGACAATTACATATTCTTCGAGAGACCTCATTTAGATCCTTTCTTCAAGACTATTGGAATGGTATTTGAAGAATTAAATCACATATAATTTGTGGATATATAAGTTTATTAGAGAACTTGATAGGCATTGGTTGATCTAAATAGCTCAAAGTGGTGTAAAGAAAAGAGAGAAGAGGTTTCCTTTTATAAGGAAGGGAAATGACACACTTGGAATTACCAAAAATATTAAAATATAACTAAGTTATTCTCAATTAAAATGCTTCCAAATAGAAACATATTCAAATAAAAAGAGTATAATGTCTATCTTTAATCATAAAATGAAATTTAGATAGGTTTTTTGTCATTTTAAAATTTATCTTTTGGTTTAACCCCTTGGTAAACCAATTTAAATCTTAACAGTGGTAAGGAAATGTTTAATAGTAAATGGTTATAAATGTACTTATAAGGTAAAAATTTTCTCATAAATGAAAAAATTATAAACTTTTAGACCATTTATAATCATACTTGTTACATGGAATTATTTATATTATTTTTAATAATTTAATAAAATATTTGTTATCATAAAATATTATTAATGTAATTTTACGAAATATTCCCATAATTTGACTTTTGAAAACCACATGATAGAAATTAAATTAAAATATAATCCTTTCACAAATCTTTAATATGTTTCAAAATAAGTTATTTAAAATTTATCACTTTTAATATTTTTAAAATAATTTATTTTATTTTCTATTATTTGAAAAAATATTGTGTCGGCATTGGATAAACATTTAAGATGATTATTAAATCACTAAAATTTAAAAATAAATTACTATGAAAAAAATTAATTCAAATTTAAATTAAAAATTTATAACCAAACTTATCCACTTTTATCCTTATGTAAAAATTTTAGAGATATTAATGTAAATAGATTGACATTTTTTATTTATTCTTTTTTTAAATTAATATAAAGGTCATAATCAAAGAAATATAAAACCAATTGGCCATAAATTTGTGACATCGATGTACATGGCCCTAATAAACCAATAAAATAGGATAAATAAAAGTGTTGGGTTGATTTTGAGACCTTATCTCATTTTAATCCCATTCTACCCTTACCAAGGTAATAAATATTTACCAAGGATATTATTCATAATGGAGAAAAATAAAAAAGAAACCTATTTACCAAATTAGATCCTATTGATTCAAAATATGAAATAATTTTTTTAGTATTTAATTAAAACAAGTCTCAAAAATCAATTTTAATATAAATGTGAAAAAAATAATGAAAAATAATTTGAAGAAAAAATGTGTTTTTAAGCATATAAATTAACTTATATCAAAATCATCTGTATTATTGATTCAAATATAAATAATTATATTATTATAAATCAAATGGATCATATTTTACTTTAAGATCAAATCCAATATATAATGGGGCTTTTAAATTACAAGATTTGATTAAATGAAATTACTATATTTGAAATATATATATATTTTTCTATTCACTAAAAAATATGTCAATAAAAAAACTCCAAAAATTTCACCGTAGGATAATTTTGATATTATGATTTAAAAAATAAATTTTATTTAATCAAATAAAATTTCTAATAGTGTTAAAAATTAAATATAATATTTTCTCACAAAAAGTAATAAAAATAATTTTTGAAGGAAATGTATTTTTTAAGTATAGTTTGACTTTAATGTAAATAAAATTCTTAATATGTTTGAATTAATTTATTATTAAATTTTTAAATATTTTATAAAATTGTTATTATTATTCATACTCACCAATTCAACGACTAAGTTGTAATGGTCATTTTTAAATAATAATATTTTGTGGTTCGTTTAAGCTCAGTGTTGCATGTCGTATACACTATCAAATATAATGTTATTATTTTAAAATCTTTGGGTGTAATAAAATATATTTTTATTCTCAACCAAATCAAGAAAAAATATTTATTATATTATTTTTACTTGTTTTACCTTGTGGAAGCGCAGGGTAATCATTTGAATAATTAACTTTTTGTATAATTTTAAATTTTATAAATATACATAAAAAAATTTAATTGTTATTATATGTATCATTAAATTTTATATTAGTATTATATATTCTTAAATATAATAGCAAATACACTAATCTAGAATTTTCCAATACTGTACAAGCACTATGTCAGGACCAAAGAATGTTTTCATATTTATCTTAACATAAAAATTAATTTATACGAATAGGATATTATTTATATGATATTTTAATTATATTATAATTTAATATATATTATATAGGATACTATAATTGTTATATCATTTTATATAAATAAGTAATAATATGAAGTAAAATTTAACTTGAATTTAAACTATTATTTTGAAAGGAATTTAAATTCAAATGTATCACTCAACATATAACCACATTAAATTAAAATAATGAAATTAAAAATAACAATTCTAAAACATTAAAAAACATAAATAGAATTAAAAATATAATTTATAATATTTATAGAAAATTTTAACAAAAAAACTGTGAATATACATCAAATTTATTATTTACTATCATATCACGTTTATATATATATATTTTTAGTAAAATATAATCCACCTAATTTTAACAAGAATATGTAAATATATATTTAGTTTAATAAAATAAATTTTAATTTATTGAGTAATAAATTTTAAAAATTAAACTAATTATATATTAAAATAATATATATTTTTGAACAAGAGATATTTATTTTTCAAATGAAAAACCATATTCTTGTTTCATACATTGATAAAACTATTTATAAGACTATTATACTAAAAAATATTAATCTAAATTCATATAATTAACATAAATATCCATTTATAAATTATATAATCATTAAATAATTATTTAAATATATCAAAATAATAAATTATGTTAAGGAAAATAACTTAACATTTAAATACAACATTTCTTTATAACATGAAGTAAAAAAATAATAATTTTACTTGAATAATGGTGTCTAATTAATCATTTACCAGATAATATGATGTGAAATAATTATATTTGCATTTTAAAATAGATATTTCTTCCATAAATATAAATTTATAACATGAGTATTAGTAAAACATAAAAATGATATACTATTGAAAATAACTGGGTTTCCACATTCTCCCCCATTAAATAGATTGTTTCCTCTCAATTTTTGATCTTCAACTGACTCCCAATTCTCATTTTTTCATCAGTTATGAAGATAAATGGTACATGAATTACAAAAATATTTTAAGGTATTTTCAAAGTCTTTCACTTAGTTTTTCTAAGTATAGATTGTATAAATAAGTCTTAATTGGTAAAAACAATGATATAACTTTGGAAAAGTTTCATTTTCAATGCATAATTACAAAAAATATTAATGGAAATGTTTTTAATAGATAATATGATAGAATCAGATTTAAAATTTTCAAAATGTGTTTTTTCTAGAACATAAAAAATATTTCTAAAAAGGATTTTTTATATTAAATGCATATAGGTTGCTCAGAAATCCCCTTAATCTGTATTAATTTTGAAATTATTATGTGCTTCATAGTTTTTTTATAGTGTGAGTTTTTTTAAAAACCTTGGTAATAACGTCTATTTTGAGAACAATGAGAAAGTAGGGATTTAAATTTTTTATCATGAATAATCCATGATCCATGGAAATTTCAAGGTATGATAGAGGTTTTTGATAAATCATATAGTTTTTTAAAATTGAATTGAATGCTATAAAATGTTTCAAAATCATTTGGACATGATTTCACAATAATTATTATGATTAGATCATTAGGGAGGGGAAAAAGGTTGTGTAAGATTTTACTTCTTTACTAATAATCGATATTTAATTTGATAAATCAATACAATGTGATTCAAGTTATGAATTACTAGTTTATAACATGATCAATTGCCTCATAACTTTAGTAATCATATAATATATAAATACATTAATTATTATGACTTGGTTCTCTAATTTAATCCTCAATTAATACTATGAAGATTAAAGAAGATAATTACATAATAAAATCTTAAGAACCCATCCTATAGAAAAGTAATTCTATAAATTTAAAGATAATAACACCAAAATGTCAACCAAATTTAATCCACGTTTTATCTACCAACTATTACTTATCTAATACTTAAAATAACTAAACTCTATAAATTCATTGGAATTATCCTTAGTAAATCTGAAACCTAAAAATCATAAAAATATAGATCACATGTTGTCTCCAAAAATCAATCTAACCAAAATTCAAATATTATTGAACCACAATTATTTTAAAAAATATTCCCTACTATTTTTTAAACCCAAAACATACTAATCCATTCAAAAAATAAACTTAATAACCAAGACATAAAAGAATAAAATTATATATAATTCCAAAAATAAACTCAATCACTTTCTACCGAATAAAATTACACACTAGCCCCTTTTTCTAAATACATATTAATTATGTATATTCCCAACAATACTACAAAATCCTTTTAAAATGACTCAATAACCTTATCACCAAATAACTTTTCAATCCCCAATGGTTACTTATATCAATAAACCATTTATCCCAATTAACCACAATTTCCCAAACATTAAATTACATGCCAACCTTATAGGATATCTTTACCTTTTAGATTTTATTACCAAAATTATAATAAATTTATTCTTAATACCCTTTACACTAAATCAAAAACTAACCATAAGGGTTATATATTCCTCAATCTTAAATTATTCATAAAATCCAATAAACATATCTTAAAATATCATTAAACAAATTAAAATATAGTTATATATGGCGTCAAAAAAACTATATTCCATTTAATTATGATCACCCACAGACATATCAGCCCATGATGACACTTAAAACTCTTAAATTATTCTCAACTGATAACATCTTAACTCTAATGTTATCTAAACCTGACTATGATACCAATAATAAAGACCCAAACAAAATCATCCAATAATTACTTGATGTATAGAAAATATTGACTTAATTACATTACCACGACCATTTAGATTTATGATTTTAGAGAATCAAGAAAATACATTACATAATAACACCCATAAATTTCCTAATAAATTTAAAATTTTTCAACTAATCCAAAAATCTATAAATGATACACACACTTCAATCATGGATAAAAACTAAAAAAATTCAACTTTACAATCATTATAAATCATCCCCAGGGCTTATAAAAATCATGTTAAAATGTTGTATGAGCTCATAAACCTCAATAGTGTGTATAAAAGAAAAATAAAACATACAAGGCCATTAAAATACTTGAAAACCTTCAAAAAAGTATTTCCTTTACACAAAGAACTTTGATCTCGTATAAAATTTACTTTCAAATATGAAATACACTTCATTTTTAAAATCATTTCATAAAAAAATCTCATAACAATGTATAATGGAAATAGAGAAATCATGAAGGTTTCTTAGAAAATATATGAAACTCAAGAAATTATTTTCCTTGAAAATAAACCTTTAACATTCAAAAGTTAAAAAAGCCACCTTATATTATAAAATTAACCTATTATCACATAAAATTAAAATATTTCTATTAAAACACAAAATAAGTCATAGAGAATCCATAAAGGTATCATGGAACATCATATTCATTATCACCCTTACAATCACTATTTTAAATAGAATAACCTAACCTAATATTTTCAATAACTCAAGATGGAATTACTTTTCAACTAATTTTAACATCATTTTCTATATAGAATAAATCATCACCCAATACATTATAGATCTATAAAATTCCCCTCAACCCCAAACCACTCAACTAGTATCCAAATTCGGTGATATCTACTTGACTTTAGGTCACCTCACCATATTCCAAAGGCTACCGACTAGTAGTGAGGGTATGATTTGTTACTATAGGGAGACAATACACTTATATCAATTTAAAAAACAATAGAAAATAACTATGCATAATCCATACAAAATAATAAGGTTACATATAATAAATAAAAAATTCAATATAAAATATAATGTTTAAACATATAGTTATACATCACAACCGATCGCTCACCAATTTAACCACTTATACAAAACAAGTAGAAGAATAAATCATAGGAGGAACTACTACCATTAAAAATCCTCATCACATCCCAGTATCCAGAATCCATATAAGCTACCCACTTGATCATAAAAAATTAGGTCTCTTACCTACATGAACCCGATGTCTACTCAGGTACCCAAGTGCTATGGCCACCTGAGCAGGGTGTGAGTATATCTCTATAAGGAAACGCTAATGGGATCCCTACCATAACAAGTAAATATATTGTTCACACATGTTATATAATAATAATAAATAAAACAATAGATAAGAATAAATAAAATAAAATTCATCGATCCTTAGGTTCTAAGGTGTCACTTGGGATTAACCAAACCCACTTCACCCAGCACTAAATATCTCTGAGCATGTGAAAAAGCATGCCAAACATTATCAAACATAAATATGGATCATAGAAAGATTCCCCAGGATCATATGATCCATTAAGAATAATATAGATCCTAGGAAGTATCTTATGAATCCATTTAGTAGCAAACTCAATAGTTGGATCCAAGGGAGTAATCTAGGCATCCATAGTCATTAAGCATAAAAAGTTAGATACTGGGTGTACTATGGTCCATATTAATTAGGAATCAAATATAGATCCTAGGTTTTCTATGAATCTATAGTCACTAGGTGAATAATATATATCTTAGGAATTCTAGTCTTCTTTAGTCATTAGTCAGCAAAATTTGGATCCTAGGCATACTAGGAAGCCATAGGCATTAGGTGTAGAAACCAAATCCTAGGTGTACTAGGTATCCATAGTAGTTGGTGAAAATCATTGTATCCTTAGGATTATCCCAATCATCCCATATATTAAATATTAAAGTCCTAGATGATATCCTAGGAATTATAGATAGATATGAATCTTGAATCCTAGGTAATATCTTAGGTATTCCATATAGGCCTAACCATCGAATACTAGATAACTGAAGGTCCCTGGTGCCATAGAATCATTGAATGGGACATTCTAAACTTGTATTTTTTCTCATAAATTATGATTAATCCAAGATTTAAATGACTATAAAGGCCATGATCAACATAATTGAATCAAATATCAATTGATGATTGAATACTGAAACCAATATGATGGATGATCATATATTATTTTTAATTAATTTAAACAAATAAATAATAACATTATGACAAATTATTTCTTCATTGATGGATATTCCAATGTATCTATGTTGTACCATAAATTTGGTTATAATAATTAAGAGTATATTTACTCTATCAGTGATCCACATATGTTCCATAAACATTCGAACGCCGCCGTAGGAATTCTTAGGTGCTAGCACGGTAAATCTCGATGCTTGCATCATTCACCATTGATCATCCCAATAATCTCTTCAAGGAAGGTTTCTTTTAAAAATATCTAGAATTGATATTAGTGGTGTAGTATTATCACTCTCTATTCTTGATATTGTTCTTGGAGAGGGTTCCCTCTCGGATTCAATATAATTCCCCCATCGATGCCATTGTGCACAATAAAAGAAAATTTGAAACCTTAATAAAATAATATAATTGGGTTTATTACCTCTAGGGTTATAAAATAATAACTGCTCATGTTACCTTATTATTTTTCTTAATTACTATGGAACCTCATGTTAATAATAATAATATTATCACTTGACATGCACTAAACTTGACAAATAGATTAAATATTATTTATTCAAATAATATTCAATATATATATTATTTCTCCATAGACCATTAATCTTGGTTCACCATTTTCCATAATATTTATTAGATCTTGAAGAATAAATATTTATCTAATAAATAAGTATTGATGAATTATTATCCAATAAATAAATAAATATTATATTTATTAAATAGAAAATAAATATTTATTAAATATTCTTCTCACAAAATATTTCATTGAATAACTGGTGATGGAATATACGAGATCAAGAAAACATGAATAAGTATTGAACCACATGAGGGAATAATATTTATTCAAATTTTCAAATAATAAATAATAATATTATTTAACTTAGGTTCTTGGAAAATATAGTGTGTGACACTGTAGGCCTCTTTCGCAGTGGCATTAGGTGAAGTATCCCAATGTCCATGGTTAGTATCTAGAAACACAATGCAGAACCCTTATAGAAATAATTTAACATTTCAATGACATAAAACCACATACAGATTCTTGTTGTGTAATATAAATCCTTTATCTTCATATCTATAATCCAGAAGGTTGGATTCTTGCACCATCAACCAATGTTATCTATGTATCTTTCATTGACTTCCCAAAAATTGAACTTGAATATAGAACACCAATGACATGGATTTACTTAGGTAATATCATTTCCATCAATTTTCTTGAGATTTCAACTTATATTAAACAAATGTAGAGGAAAATAGTTTCTCTCATTATTAATTAATGAAATAATAATCATAATTCACCCAACATGTCCTACTTCACCAAAAATATATTTCATCATAGTTTTCATCAATACATAAAAGTGTGTGAATCATAATATCCATTTATAATAATATTAAAGTTTAAATAAAAATACACATGTCTGCAGATAGGAACATCCAATGACATATATAAATATGGATTTCCTATTGTGGTCCAAATCTTATAGTTTCATATTATGTAAATTACCTAGGGAATACTCCATAATAAGGTTCCTCAAAGTCTTATGGGTATCCACACTTGTAGAATATATAAATTGTTACCCTAAAATGGTTTCATACAACTATAGAACATATATTTAATAACACCTACATGGAACTTTAGGGTTATCATAATAGATGAGAACTACTGTGACCTTTTAGTGTGACAGCTACTCTTAGGACTTTTTCACATACAATGTCACGCAGAATAAAAATAATTATGTGATAAAGAGTTTATGAATATTAAAAAAATGAATACAAGTTATCATAAAGTACACAAAAGTTGGTTATAGGGTACCAAATCTAACAGACTCCAACTTTTACTAGATCCAACTGATACGACATTAGTCTTATAGCTCTAAAATGACACTCATGATTCTAATGGGATAGGCCTTTAGTCAAGTGGTCTACCATATGTTGTTCTATATACACTTTGATTACTGTAAATCCAACCTGTTGAGAAAAATCCCTCTAGAGATGATACTTTCGGAGAATGTTCTTTGTCCTTTGGTGTGGCCATGTATTTTTTGCAAGATCCACCACTTCATTATTATCATAATACAATGTGATAGGGTATTTACTTCTAGGTACAACATAAAGATATTAGAAAATTTTTCTTATCATGGTGACTTATTTGTTTATATAAGAAGCTGCTATATACTTAGAATCCACTATATAATTGGGAAAAACTGGCTACTTTGAACTCTTCCAACTCACAACTCTTCCATTGAGATTGAAAACATATCTTGATGGTGACTTTGGATCATTCTGATCAATTTAAAAACTATCATCAGTAAAACCCTAGATGTACATCTCATCACCCACTCTATACACCTGGAACATATCCTTAGTTATTCTCATATAATTATGGATATAGTTAATAAAAAACCAATGTTGTTCTCTTAGATTATCTTGATATATTCCTACTATGATCAATAAGTAGGAAACATAAATTCTTGTATATAACATGGAATACATGATTGTTCTTATCACTGAATCATATAAGATCTTACTCATTATCTCTTTCTCTTGTCATGTTTGCGGACACATTTTCTTAGAAATATGTATACCATGTGACACTTGAACAAACAAACTCTGGTATTGTTCCATACAATGTATATTTAGTATTTGGTCACTATATTTAACTTGAATTAGTCCAAGAAAACTCTTGGTTATATCATGAATGATCTTTATCCCTATAATGTAGTATGATTCCCCTATGAACTTCATAGAGAAACACTTACTTAACCTGCATTAACATATTGTAATACTGGTATATAATTTTCAATAAGTAATATGTTATATACATATAATACAAGGATAATGACTGTATTCCCACTGAAATGCATGTCAACATATGGATAACATTCACTCTTAATGAAACCAAAATCATTTATATCTTCCAAAAATTTAATGTTCTATAACCTATATTCTTGATTTAATCCATAAATGGATATATGAAACTTGCATATCTTTTTGGAATCACATGGAGTCAAAAAACCATCTCATTGTGTCATGTAGACATATTCATGAAGGTCCCCATTAAGGAAATCTATTTTGACATCCATATTCCAAATTTCTTAGTCATGGTAAGCTTCTATAGTAAGTAATATTATATTGGATTTAAAAATGGAAAATGTTGAAAACGTTTCATCATAGTCAATAACTTTATGTTTTTAAACCCTTTTAGCCACTAGAATTACTTTATAGGTACATACTCTACCTTCCATGTCCAGTTTTCTCTTAAATACTCATTTTCACCTATAGGGGTTTTCATCAAATGTCAGATCAACCAGAACCCAAAATTAGTTATAATATATTGAATCCATTTCATAATTCTTAGCATCTTTCCATCTTGTAACTTCTGATATATCTATTACCAATTTTTATGAGGGAGGTTAATTATTTTCAACCAATAATGAGTCACCATCTTCATATTATAGAAAACCATATCTCTCAATTTATCCCACCTCTTTAGTGCTTCTATATAGTACTTATTTTTAGGAAAAACTTCTTGCATGGGGACCTATAAAATATGTTCCTGTACTAACCCTTGTGTAACTTGTAATGCCTCGACCCAAGAAGCTCGGATCCAGTGCATTATTTTAATACATTGGCATGATTATATGGAATCAAGTCCCAATGGACCGATAAGTTTAGTATTCTTGGAAAATACATTACCTACATGAACATTACATTACACATTCAAAAATAAAACCCAATAAAAATAATCCTTTGATAATTCCATTATTCCCCTAGCTTAACCCTGCACATCAATCACAATACATTTTTTGGAATCCTGAGAAAATAAAACATATGGGGTGAGCTCAGATTCTTAGTAAGGGTAAATAATTTTGTGGAAGCTACAAACTTTTAAGGAAAGATGTGTAATAAAAACAACAGCCTTTTAAACATAAACTTCAACATAATATGGAAAAAATAAATCATACATTACAATATAAACAGGCACATGGATATTCTACCAGTTGAATAATAATATGTAAAAACTAATTTCATAATGAGGGAATGCATAATGCTGGACATCATAACCACATAGTCAAGGCCTCGTGACAAGAATACAAATAATTTTTTTTTCAAGGCCTTGTGCTAAGACACTAGTTTGTCTCATGAGACATACCGATGCATAGAGAAGCTATAGTGAGCTCCACCCATCACTTACTAATTCCAATTCATTCCTCATATGAAAATATTGAAACATAACATAAACATTTGTATTAAAACTAGAATAAGAAATGTCAACACTTTAACCATAAACCATGAATGGTATAAAAATAGCACATCCACAGTCAAACATACCATAAATCATTAAATACAATATGGAATATTGTATTATAATAAATCAACCTCAATTAAGAATAATATTCAGTAAAGTATGTTGACATAGTTGAAAATGATCAGTAAAACTCTTTGAGAGAAATATCCCTTTTTGTGAAATCATTTAAAAGCCACACATTTATAAGAAAAGTCATTTAAAATAGATTTTTGAATCAAAGTGTCCCATACCACTTGAAACTTTTAAAATTAATTAACATTTTAAAACATTCATGTCTATATAAATAAATTCTTAAAATCATTTTTAAAACATATACATTAATTAAAAAGATTTAGAAAAATAAATCATTAAAACATTTAAAATGATGATATTGATAAAGAGACCCTTCCTAAAAACCATAAAATATTCATTTTGAAATAATTTTTATGAAACATGGACATGGATGATAAGAATTTCCCAATAAATACTTACACATAAACAATCTCGGATAATAATGAGATTGAAAAATTAACACTTACCTTGTAATTTCCTTTGGACGAGGGTACATTTAACCTCTTGTATAATGAACATAGTATGTTATTAAATTATAACATAACAATATTCATATTTATGATATCATACTTGATTCGTTTATGTCTTTATACTACCCATTTAATAATAATTTATATCTTAAAATAACATTTCAGGTAATAATATCTTTCTTTATCATACGCGTTTTAACTTGTTATTCATGATCGTATAAATTATATCATGATTTAATTGATCCAGAATATAAAAAATTATTTATTTATCATATATATTTAGAATATATGTATATATAATAGATTTATATATGAAATGGAAAACACCGTTTGTGGAGACGGTAGGTCATACGTACGCATAAACCTCGTTTCTGTTTTCATATCGTATTGAACAGAAGTAAGTGAATGAGATATATGTAAATTTATATATATATATATACAGTATCATTATTATTTCATATATTAAATACTTATTAATAATATATATGTTTATAATCATTGTTGAATGGTGAGCGTGAATCTCATAGCGTCGTGGAGACGGTGATCCGTACGTACACACGAGTGATGATATCATTCTATTGATAGTGAAATCATATGTAATTGGATGGTATATTATATATAAAGAATAATTAACATGTTATATTTATTATTTAAATCAATTAAACTCATTATTATACCCATACAAATAATGAAGTGTTGAATAACAAACCACACCACAACGTGGAGATGATAAGCCGTACGTACCCATGTATGGGGACTTTGTCATTAATAGGATGGAAAGAATTATTAATATAGTTGTACCATATTTATAATAACATCTTAGTATGTATAAGGTACCGAAGTTATTATTTTATTATGGAAACAACAAAGAAAGAGGATGTGGAAGAAGAAAAGAACTTTGGAAGAGGTGATGAAGTAATTACCTATTCTTCGGGTTCTTCATTTTGATTTGATCAAAAGGGATCTTTAGGTTGGATTCTGAAAAATATAAGGCCTCTAGGTTGAAGTGGGGATATTTGGGAGGATATTTGAGAAGGTTTTTTACGATACAAATGGTTTTGGAGGTGTGAATTTAAGAAAAGTGGAAGTACCATTTTATAAGAGAGGTGATGGTCACTTTAGGAAAAGCTTGAAATATTATTATATTATAAAATCATTTTCATTTTATAATGATTCCAAATGGATTTATTTATAGGATAAGGTGGGGATAGGTCGAAAAACCCTCAACCAATAGGTTTTAGACAGGTTTAGGTCACCATTATAACCTTATCTTTTAGATTTTACTCTTAGTTAAATACTTTAACATTTACCATGTCTTCTTGTATTTTTATATTACATGGTTAATAAACTTACTATAAAATTACAAGAGAACAAAAAGTGGTTAATTAATGAAATATATATAATTATATAATTACTTTTCCCAAACCTTATATTTTTAGGATTATTATATCATTTAATAATATAGTATTTCTTTTAAAAACTCATTTATGTCATTTTGACACTATTTGGTATTTGGTTTTTGTGAAAGTCATAACAAGTTTATAACTTCAAAAAAATACATTAAATCAACCCTAACATTTCATATTCACCTAAAAATTCAATTATGTCATCAAAAGTCTCAATTTACATTTATTATGATATTTAAAATATCAATTATTTTAATCATTCATTAACAAGGTAATTACTGCATCATCATTGTGTCATAAATAAATTTAATTATTTAATGTCTAAAAATTATAAATAAAATAAAATTACATAAGAAATATTTTTAGATTTATAATAAATATTTATAGTCTAATTTATCTTATGTATAACCCAATATTAAAAATGTTTTATTTATGAAAATTTGAATTTAATACTTTTAACTATTCTTTAAATAAAATAATAATTAATGTTCTAATCTAATCCAAGTGGATCAAATAGGATCATATTTTATTCCAAAGGTTTATTTTGGTCAAAAAAAAATTATCCAATAGAATTAGGACATTTTTTAGGGTAATTATAATATCATTTTTTACCTTTAATTTCCCTATTTACTTTTAAATGTGGTAAATAAAATTCAAAAGTTACTATTCAGAAAAAATTATTTTCATCCTATTGAACCAAATTTTACTTACTATTATCAACCGTGTCTCTCTGATTTTTTAAATTCAACTCACAGAAGTGGTAAAATTATGTTTTATGCAAATTTGCAAATGTGCCTAGATGGGGGGTAAAAGACATTAAAAAGTTCAATAAAATTTTATACATCAAATTTTATTATAAAATTACTCTAATGAATTATATTGAGCTTATATAGGTATTATTTATATAATTTTACATAAAATAAATTTAAATAAACTAAATAATTATTTCAATAAAAAGTCGGTTTTAAACAATAACACAATGTTTTTCACTATTCATAAAAAATTGAATGTTTTTAGAAAAATACCAAACCCCCTAAGATAATTTTGATATTAAAAATTAAAAAATGATTTCTATTTTACCAAATTAAAAACATAAAAGTTTCATTAATTAATTTAAAATTAATTCCCGTTGTCAAAACCATAAAGTGAGTTTTTGAGAAGTAAAAACCATCAAAAGATTGATATGTGTTTATGTACAATTTAAATGTAAAATTACTTCCAATGAAAAACATTGGAATAAATGAAAAAAATATAATCTAATTATACTTCAAAATCATTCAAATGTATAATTTAACTATATAAATTATTTTGATTAAAAAAGTTGTTTTCAATTAAAATTTAGTATTTTTAACTATTCATCAAAATATGAAAGTTATCATAAAAACACAAAAAATTTATCAAAATTACATTTTTATGTCCATATTCTAAATAAGAAGTTTATTTTGTCAAATTGAATATGTAAAAGTGTCAAATATTGAATTAAAAAAAAGGGTTCGCCATTAAAAGGCATTAAAATTATATTTTTTTGAAAAATACTTCCTTTATATTAAAAATTAAATTTGTTATTATATTATGTCCAAGAAACACATAATATGAATGTAAAAATTATATGGAGTATATAAAATTCAAAAATGTTGTTAATACTATTCATAACCGCTTTTTGAACAGCTAGTTTGGTAAGGTGTGGTGCGCTCGAACTCGGTGTTGCGTGTAACGCAAGCTATTGAGTTAGTTTAAAGAGATAACATGCTATGAAATCCTAGGGTGTTACATTCTACCATCCTTCAATAACTTTATTCCTCAAAATTTGAAATTTTTCTTCGAAAATAAAAAGTTAAAAATAGTAAATACCATTTTGGAAAACCCACATCGGAAATAGGGTTAATAATATTTTGTCTTAATAAGAGGGGAAGGGAAATGAAAAAGTCACCACCAAATTATGATCTCGATAGGAGAACATTGGTGGTAATTAGAGGCACATAATTATAGAAAAAACATAAATATTTATTGTGAGCGATTGAGGTTATCAATCAAAAATAAGTGAACAATAAATGGGATATTGAGGGCCTTAAATCCATAAATCTATAATGATTTAAATATCATCAGTTCAAAAAAACATATGGTATTAGGATAACACATTTTTGGTTTTAAGATCCCTTCCCAAAAGTTCAAGAATTAATCTCTTTATAGAATAAGAAAAAAAAATTACTTGACTAGTAGAGTTACATCCTTCAACTAACTTCTACCACAAACTCATATTTTACTCAAAAGACAATATAATTCAAAAATACTATATTTATCCTAATATTATAGGGTTCCAAAAATAATGAATTTATAATTCATCTTCCAGACCATCAAAAAATAAAATTACATTATACAAACCAGGATATCACGTAGGCCAGTGGTAGATGATGCACCCTTGTCACCCTTCAGTTGTGGATTCAAGTCACCCGGCCTGGCCGGGCACAATGGGTTATCACCCGACCTCTAGGTTGTCCTTTTTATAAAAATACAAAATAATCTTAAGAAATTTTTTAACCTTAAACAATAGTATCAAATTTCCAACTTAATTCATTACAACTTTTAGACTTATCCAAAATAGTTCTATCTAAACTCATAGTCCAAAATTTATAAGGAAGGCAAACACAATGAAGATCTCTTTTTCCATGTAATAAAATGTGAATACCTTCATCATGTATTCTCTTAAAACATGGTAACACCCTGAATTACCATAAAACCTTTTTGATTACATTCACGCTCTATTATTCTTTATAGAATACTAGATATACTCCTTATATCCAAAAATGTTTTAAACTCCAACAATGATGGAATAAACAAATAATTAATTAGTTTCAAGGTACTCAAGAATATTGAATATAATTTATCCAAATCAATCATATCTTATTCCAAAATCATTATCTGAGTTCCAGAATTGTATGGTACCAATTAAAGTGACACAATTTCAAGTTAAAAATTTTGGAAACATATTAAGGGTTTTATTTCTACCAACCATATATTTTCCAAAATGTTTAACTTGAAACTATGTCACTTTACTTGGTACCATACAATCTCAAATCCTCAATGAAATAGTGCTGCAGTAAAATCCTTATATACTCTATAATTATTATAACTTGTACTCAAATGACACAATTCTTTAATAACAAATTAAGAATACTAATAATTCATCTTCATCTCTGGTAGTATCATAACTTGATTAATATCCAATAGAATCATTTGGGGTATACTATGATGATTGGGACATTTATTCTCATAGTGTACCAACTCCTTCAGATGATGCATTGTATATTTGAAACCTTTTTCTTACCCTTGAAATCATGAGCTTGGTGGCCTTTTTCTCCACACATATAAAAAACTTTCATTCCTTTCAAGAACTTACCAAGGTGATTCTTTCCACAGTTATCACATATGGGAAAATATTTCTTTCCCTTCTTCCCTTTATCAATCTTTTTCTCTACCATCCTTTTCTTCTATGGCTTCCCTTCAAAGACATATGACTCAGAGAATTCTTTACTTATCTTATTAACACACGATACTATTTTTTTATATGATGAGAATACTTGGGAGACTATTTACCTTCTAAATCTTGGATTAATACCATGAAGGATATGATCCTTATTACTCTTTGGAACATGCGTATTGATGGAGTTCTCATTCCTTCTAATGGGAACCATTTCTAAATAAAGAAATACACTAGGTTAGATCATATCATAATGTATAATACAAAAACTAGAAAAATTATCAACATTAATTGAATATTTAGTCTCATAATCATAAAAATGGTTTCTTTGATAACATATTTACTCATAAATCCTTCATATGGTTTGTAAATAAAATATGAATTATCATAAACATATCCCCGAGGAGTGTCATAACCAAGAGTACAGAAAGGTCCGTTGTCGTGCACCAGTTCCTGTTCGAGTCTAGATCAAAGTGGTCTTTTTGAGTTTTAACCCTAGATACATCTATGCCATAACTGCCTCTACCTGCTCGTATCCATACATGGATGCATTGCTTGGAAAATTCACAAAATCTCTACATTACCAAAATTTTAGGAAGTTATTCTATAATAATCCTCAAAGTCTATCTTAGGGAAATGTTTCCTAATCAGAGTTTATCTAAATCTAGTTTCCAAGATTTGTACTAAACTTCATCTAATACCAACTATAATGCCCTGACCCTAGAATCCTGGACTAGGTGCATTATTTTAATACATTGGCATCACGTCCCGAAGGACCGATCAATTTAGTAGTCTTGGAAAATAGATTATATACATGAATGTTACATTACACATTCAAACATAAAACAAAAAATAAATAATCTTTTGAGAGCATACTTATTACACTAGATTAACTCTGTATATCAATAACAATACACTTTTTGGAATCCTAGGAAAATAAAACATAAGAAAGGGGTGAGATCAGATGCTCAGTAAGGGTAAATAATTTAGCGGAAGCTATAAACTTTTAAGGCAAGATGTGCAATAAAAATAAAAACCTTATAAGCATAAACATGCACATAATATGGAAAAAATTAATCATACATTACCATATAAACATGCACGAGGATATTCTATTAGTCTAATAATCACATGTAAAAACTAATTTCATAATGAAGGAATGCATAATTCTGGACATCATAACCACATAGTCAAGGACTCATGCCAAGACTACAGATAAAATTTTTGTCAAGTCCTTGTTCCAAGACACTAGTTTGTCTCATGAGACCTACCGATGCATCTAGGAGCTATAGTGGGCTCCAACTGTCACTTATTAAGTCCAATGCATTCCTCATATGAAAATATTGAAACATAACATAAACATTCGTATAAAAACTAGAATACAAAATGTCAACACTTTAACCATAAACCATGAATGGTATAAAAATATAACATCCATAGTCAAACATACCATAACTCATTCAATACAATATGGAAGATTTTATTATAATAAATCAATCTCAATCAAAAATATTATCCAGTAAAGGATGTTGAAAAAGTTAAAAATGATCAGTAAAACTCTTTGAGAGAAATATCCATTTTTGAAAAAACATTTAAAAGTCACGAATTTATAAAGGAAATAATTTAAAATATATTTTTTAATCAAAGTGTCCAATACCACTTTGAAACTTTTTAAAGTAATTAACATTTTAAAACAATCATGTCCATATACATAAATCCTTAAAATCATTTTTAAAACATGTATATTAATTAAAAAAGATTTAGAAAAATAAATCATCAAAACATTTAAAATTATGATATTGATAAAGAGTCACTTCCAAAAAACCATAAAATATTTATTTTGAAAACATTTTTTTTGAAACATGTACATGGATGATAAAAATTACCTAGTAAATACTTACACATAATCAATCTCAGATAATAATGCGATTGATGAATTAACCCTTACCTTGTACTTTTATTTGGTCAATGGTACGTTTAAACTTCTGTATAATGACCATAGTATGTTATTAAATTATAATAGAACCATATTCATATTTATGATATCATACTTGATTCATTTATGTCTTTATACTACCCATTTAATAATAATTTCTTTGTTAAAATAACATTTCAGGTAATAATCTCTTTCTTTATCATACGTGTTTTAACTTGTTATTCATGATCTTATAAATTATATAATGATTTAATTGATCCATAATGTAAAAAATTATTTATGTATAATATATATTCATTATATAAGTATGTATAATATATTTATATATGAAATGGAAAACACCGTTTTTGGAGACGGTAGGTCGTACGCACGCATAAACGCCGTTTCCATTTTCATATCATTTTGAATAGAAGTAAGTGAATGAGATATATGTATATATATATATATTTCTAGTAGAATTATTATGTCATATACTACATACTTATTAATAATATATACGTTTATAATCATCAATGAATGGTGAACGTGAATCTCATCACGTTGTGGAGACGATAAGCCGTACGCACGCACGAGTGATGATATCATTCTATTGATGGTGAAATAGTAGATAATTGGATGTTATATTATATATAAAGAATAGTTAACATGTAATATTTATTATTTAAATAAATTATACTCATTATTATACCCATCCAAATAATGAAGTTTTGAATTACAAACTACACCACGATGTGGAGACGGTAAGCCATACGTACACACGTATGGTGACTTTGTAATTCATAGGATGGATAGAATAATGAATATTGTTGTACCATATTTATAAAAACATCTAATTATGTATAAGGTACTAGAGTTATTATTCTAGTATGGAAAAAACAAAGAAAGAGGAAGTGGAAGAAGAATAGAAATTTGAAGGAGGTGATGAAGTAATTACCTCTTCTTCGGGTTCTTCCTTTTGATTTGATCCAAATGGATCCGTAGGTTGGATTCTAATCAATGTAAGGCCTCTAGGTTGAAGTGGGAGTAGTTGGGAGGATATTTTATCATGGTTTGGCCGAACCAAATGGCTTTGTAGGTGTGAATTTAAGAGAAGGGGAAGTACCCTTTATAAGAGAGGTGAGTGTTACTTTAAGAAAAGATTGAAATATTATTATATTATAAAATCATTTTCAGTTTATAATGCCTCAAAATGGATTTATTTCTAGGATAAGGTGGGGCTAGGTCTAAAACCCCTCAACAAATAGGTTTTAGACAAGTTCACCATATTAACATTATCTTTTAGATTTAACTCTTAGTTAAATTAAATTTTACCATGTCTACTTGTATTTTTATATTACATGGTTAATAAAATTACTATAAATTTCCAAGAGAACATAAAGTGGTTAATTATTGAAATATATATATTATAAAAGTCTTTTGGCCGAACCTTATATTTTTAGGATTATTATATCATTTAATAATATATTATTTGTTTTAAAAAATCATTTATGTTAATTTTGAAACTATTTGGTATTTGTTTTTTGTGAAAGTCATAAAAAGTTTATTACTTCAAAAAAAATACTTTAAATCAACCCTAAAATGTCATATTCACCTTTATAATTCGTGGATGTCATCAAAAGTCTCAATTTAGATTTATTTTGATATTTATAATATCAATTATGTTAATCTTTCATTAACAAGGTAATTACTACATCATCATTGTGTCATAAATAAATATAATTATTTAATATCTAAAAATTATAAATAAAATAAAATTATGTAGGAAATATTTTTATCTTTCTAATGAATATTTATAGTCTAACATATTTTATGTATAACCATATATGAAAAATTTTTTAGTTATGAAAATTTTAATTTAATACTTATAACTCTTCTTTAAATAAAATAATAATAAATGTCCTAATCTAATTCAAGTGGATCAAAGAGTATCATATTTTTTTTCCTAAGGTTTATTTTTTTCAAAAAAAAAACTTATCCAATAGAACTAGGACATGTTTTAGGGTAATTATAATATCATTGTTTAACTTTAATTACCCTATTTACTTTTAACCGTGGTAAATAAAATTCAAAATTTACTATTCACTAGAAATTATTTTCATCATATTGAACTAAATTTTACTTACTGATATCAACCATTTCCCTCATATTTTTCAAATTCAACTCACAGAAGCAATAAAATTACGTTTTATGCAAATTTTTAAATGTTCATAGAAGGTGGGTAAAAGATGTTAAAAAGTTCAATAAAATTTTATACATCTAATTTTACTATAAAATGAATCTAATGAATGACATTGAACTTATATAGGTATTTTGTATCTATTTTGACTTAAAATAAATTTAAATAAAATAAATAATAGTTGAAATTAAAAGTCAGTTTTAAACAATAACGCAGTGTTTTTCACTATTTGTCAAAAATTGAATGTTTTTAGAAAAATACCAAAAATTAACCCTAAGATAATTTTGATGTTACAAATTAAAAAATTATGTCTATATTACAAAATTAAAAACATATATTTTTCATTAATTAATTTAAAATTAATTTCCATTGTCAAAACTATAAAGAGGGTTTTTTGAGAAGTTAAAACTATCAAAAGATTGATATGTGTCTATGTACAATTTAAATTTAAAATTACTTCCAATGAACAAAATTGGAATAAATCATAATAATATAATATAATTATACTTAAAAACAATTCAAATGTATAATTTAACACTATAAATTATTTTTATTAAAAAAGTTTTTTTCAATTAAAATTTAGTATTTTTCACTATTCGTCAAAATATAAAAGTTATCATAAAAACACCAAAAATTTATCGAAACTAAATTTTTATGTCTATACTCTAAAGTAGAAGTTTATTTTGTCAAATTGAATATATAAAGTTTAAAATTTTGGATTAAAAAAAAGGGTTCACCATTAAAAGGTGGTAAAATTTTCTTTTTTGAAAAATACATACTTTATCTGAAAAATTGAATTTTTTCTTATATTATGTATAAGAAACACATAATATAGATGTTAAAATTATATGGAGTATATAAAATTCAAAAATTTTGTTAATACTATTCATAACCTCCTTTTGAACAGCTAGATTGGTAAGTTGTGGTGTGCTCAAAATCAGTGTTGCGTGTAACACACGCTATTGAATTACTTTAAAGAGATAATGTGCTATGAAATCCTGGGGTGTTACATAACTTAATCATAAACATTATCAAAATCAATATTACTCCCAAAATCCTTTTTAGGGATGTGATCCCTCTCATGAAATTTGGTTTGTTTTCAAATATTCACTTTCATGTGAGAGGGGTTGTATATATAGCATATCTTTATTTCCTTAGGATACCCTATAAAGATACACTTAGTACATAGAGGTTCTAGTTTATTTCCTACGAAGGACGTAAAAATACCTCACAACCCCATGCATGTGTTTGTGAAAAGATTGGTTTCTTTCTAATCCATAATTCAAATGGAATTCTATTTGATGCCTTAGTTGGTACTTATTTTAATATGTATACCATAGTTTGTACTGCATATCCCCCAAAAAATAATGGCCGACCTGTATGACTCATCATCGTCTATACAATTTTTAGGAATGTATGGTTTCTCCTTTCACTAATACTATTACACTATGTTTTTTAAGTTGGAGTTAGTTGAGAAATAATCCTAAACTCCCCTAAAAAGTTGAAAAATATTGGTTAATATATTCACCACCTTGATCTGATTGAATCTTATTTATATTCTTTTCCAAGATGATTATCTACTTAATTATTGAATTATCTTAATTTCTCAAAGGACATATACTTATACCTCATCAATTAGATATATCCATATCTACTCAACTCATCAGTAAAAGTTATGAAGTAAGAATACTCAGCTCAATATTCTACTAGAAGTAGCCCACACAAATTAGTGTGTACCAATCATAGAAACACTATCGCCCTATTACCATGTCCACTAAATGGTGGTTCAGTCATTTTTCATAGTAAAAAATTAGGACATATGCTAAGTGGTTTTATATTAAAAGTGTCTAAATATCCTTATTTATAAATCTTTTTCAAATACTTCTAATTTAAATAAAAAGGATGGTGATTCCATTACTAGGTGTTATATGTGTCATACAAATATGATTTTTTATCAATTTATAATTTTTTTTGTAATTTAATAAAAAACGAAAATTATTTAATTGTTCTATACTATAACATATGTTTTCTTTATAAAATAAACAACTTTTATTTCAAAATTTTAAAATAAAATATATATATCTAGGAAGTATACATAAATTATGTTCTTGGTAACAGTCAGTACATAATAAAAATCTCTTAAAACCAATAATATTAATGCTAACAATGAGAGTTGGTAGTCTCTAATGGATATAGAATCCAACCTCACACCATTAGTAGCTTTAAAATCCACATCTACTTTAGAAATATTTTAGAATCTTCTTAATACCTTTATTTTGATATAGATGTGAGAACCACAACCTATATTTATTACCCAATTCATAGATAAAGAATCATTACACCTGATAACGAATGCGGCTTTAGTTTCAACTTAAATTTGGGTGAAATCCCTCTTCCAGTGTCCTTTCTTTCCATATGAAAAAATACACCTTCCTTTCATTTACTTACCTTTGGATCTTCCTCTTCTTGGAAGGATAGTGCTTGGGATCATTTTACTTGTTATGTTTATTTGGGACCTTTTTCTTGTTCTTCCTTTTCTTATTGACCTTAAAGACTACAGGTTTGTTACACCACTTATCTTTATACACTTATAAAATTGGGGTAAAAAGTTTCAAAATAATATTCTCATTGTTTCTCATGTTATAATTGACAATAAAACTATATAAGTTCTTGGGTAGTGAGGAAAGTATGAGATCTGTTTACAAATAATCCAGGAATTTAATCCCTAAGATATCTAAGCATTAAATGTTTATAATAATCTTGACTACATGAGGACCAACTAGAATAGACTCTATAATATTTGTTGTAAACATATAATTGAGGACCTCATATATCTTTTGTCTCACATTCTCTTAATAGACATCCTGAATATGAGACATCATGCTATATGTATCCATGTCATTATGTTTCTTTAGAATCTCATTGGTAATTGATGATAACATGAAACAATATACGTCTATGGAATTATTCAAATGTTTTTCATTGGGAGATAAATCTTCCTTAATATACTCTTTAAAAGGCACTTCAGGAATAGGTTCTTCAATCATAAACAATTTCTTTTCATGGCATATGATAACACATAAGTCTCTTTTCCACTCTTAGAAATTTGTGTTGGTGAGAAGGTTATCTTTATCAAGTATGGATCACAGTGTTATATTTGAAGTATTTATTTATTTATATTTATACAAATAAGATGAGTAGAATTTTAATACTTAATATTCTAAAAGGTATATAAAAAAATAAATATTATATTTTATTAATCTCCCACTATTTTATCGAAACACAATATCCCTCACTGTTGGCTTTGGAATATCCTATTTCTTGGATATTCTTGTTTTAAGGATAAATATTCCCCTTCCCATCACCCTAAATTTTTCCAGTCAAGAAATTTGAAGGGTTTTAGGTACACATTCAAAATTCAACTACATTAACTCACAGTTTCATGATCTATTGATTAGAATACCCAATCTGGAAATCCTTAAAACTCATATTTTGTCAACCTTTGCCTCTTATTTACACCAAGTATTGCTTTGGAAGTCAAACCTTTATGTGAACTAAGTTAAGACAACTAAAAACATCATGTTATAATTCCCTGATAATTGAAATCACCCTAACATTGGATGGTCAAAAATTTTATACTATGGTTCAATTTTAACTTATGTTGTGGTAGTAAATACCGACTTAATATGAATAATTTAAGTATTTTATTTTTATGTGTAAGATTCCCATTTTATCCTCGTTACATTCCGGTTAATATTAATTGAATTTACTTATGTTATTAACCATGAATTAAATATTAAGAATAATCCAGTTTATTTTAGTTCTATCTTGCATGATCGTTAATACATTAATTCATTTGATTGTAACAAAACATCCATATTGAAATAAACATGAAACTTGACAGAAATAAAATAATAAAGTGATATGATCATGAGCTTTTACTAATGGTTAGTTTATCTAGTGTATGATAAACTAACCATTGAACTAGGGAAAAAAACATCGAACCATTTTATGGGTTGTATTGCAGCTTCCATATAAGGACCTGACCTTAAACATTACTTATTATTGAATTAAATGAATAATTCACATTGAGGATCTTTTCAGGTTTATATTTTTAGAGAATTAGGACATAACTATTACATATCAAAAATTACAAAGTAGAAACATCTACTCAGCTTCCATTTTTTTCACAAAATAAAAACTCTTGAACACAAGAGTCATGTCTAGTTTCTTGTTTTAGACAGCCTGACATTTCCTTGATCCCATCCTTGACCCTATTCAACTTTATGTCCTGTGAAAAACATTTCAAAAACTTTGGATGAGCATAAAAAGCCCAGTAAAGGATACACAAAGATGGTAAACTTTTAGTTTTTCAAAACATCAAGTAAACCATGAATACTTTATCAAAGTAATACTTTTCACCTTTATGAAGTAGTAAAAACTATTCACTGAAAAAAAGATCATTACTTACCCTTTTGTAACCAAAATATTACCATAAAACCATAAAGAACACATAACATATAAAGGTAACTTGGGATATAAACATACTTAAATGGAATAACCATACGGTTGAATTCCACACATATCACTTAATGGAATAGCCATACGACCGACTTCCATACCCAATGCATTGGAGGTTATAACGTAACCACCCATCCTGGTATTCACGACACCACCCGTCATATGGTTTATCATGTAACCACCCATCAAATGTCCAAGTACCATTATAAAATCATAAGATATAAAACAAATATAATGAAAAGAAAACATTTCCACATTTCTATCAAAATATATCACTTAAATATATTGATATAAAAAATACATTATAAAAACCATTTTCAATACCAAAAGAGTATATGGTATTTATTTCATTTTAAAAACATTACGGCTTGTTGAGGAAGCCACATACCAAATAATACTCACGACAACGGAAAAGGTCGTTGTCGCCGCATACGTATGACAAAAACATTCCCTTTTTTCATTTAGTAAAACGCTTCATATAAAAAGGTTCCTTTTGAATAAAAGTAAAAGTCAAAGGGGTTTATACACCATATAAAAGAAAGTTGTGTATAAAACAAAATATACCTCAATGAAAAGAGATTGAGATGAAGTCCCTTACAAGTTCAGTATCCTTAGAGTAAGGATAAATCAATTACATGATTATGTGTGAAAAATATGAATACATCAAATATAAGTGGATATTAAGTGTATTACAATCATAGGTCATTCACACATAATCTTGGAAAAACAAAACCACTGACATAGATATTTAAATCAATGAAATGAGATTGAGTTATGATTTCCGATACAAGTTTGTCTAAATGGCGTAAGAATTTATCAATGAGATGATTATGTGTAGAAATAGTATATCCACACAAAGGTTTGTGGGAATTACAACCTAGAGATTACACACATAACCTTGGAATAATAAAATCAATAAGTAGAGGTTTAACCCAAAGAATTGAAAGTGGGTTAAGAAGTTCCCTTACAGCAATCCGACAACCTAACGACGTCACTTTAAAATTCAGAAAATGAGTTTATGAAAGAGAAAATGGTATCTCATCACTTGAACATAAAATTTACATCAATAAGGATATAAAAGAACATATCCCAACACAATATTATGTGAATTAAAAGACATAACAAAATAAGTCTTTTAAAAAGAGGAGGGTGAAAGGTTCCCTTACCGACTTGGGTAACTTTCGAAACGTACACCCCATGGAAGAAGGGCCATAAAATGAAGATGTAAATACCCATAATTTAAATTATACTACACAAAGAGTATAATAATGGTAAGTACATACACAACTCAAAGGAAATGGTGTCAAACATAGCATAAATGTCACGGGAATAAAAGTGAGATGAAAAACCCCTTACGAAAACTCGGCAGCCTAACGACGCCACTTAAAACTTCCAAAAATGGATTTACGAGATCAAATAGGGTCTCTCATAATATGAACATAAAAAATACAGTATGAGGAATATAAAGGAATATCCCCAAACATAATAAAGATTATCTTAAAAGAAATGAAATAAAAGAGAGTACTTAAAAAGAAAGAGAGAGGTAGGATCCATTACCTCAAGTCCGACTTGCCTTGTTCGTTTCTTTATATTCCTGAATAATAAACTTTGTTCAATTTATAATTTCTTAAGGACCTCCTTTAAATATTATTATTCAGTTCATATCACATATTATAGTGTTATAATAATTGGTTAATAATGTGAGTTCATATCAAACGTTTTTGTTGATGCTCGGTACATGAGTAAAAATTGAACTTGTTGGAAAAGAATTTTCCATGTAGTTATAAGTACATCATTTACAGAATAGTATTAATGATTTAAATATCATATATATCCAGTATATATTCATTTTATACTATTACATAACATTTGGAGATAATAAAAATGAAATTCACCGTTCATGGAGACGGCAAGCCGTACATACGCATGAACGCTACTTTCATTTTTTGTCATATTAGTGGAATTAAAAATAGATGAGAGATATATATATTATAATTCCAGAATGATATCAATCATTTAGATTTAATATGTGTAATATATATCCATTATATATATGTACTTATAATAGTACATAACATTTGGAGATAAAAAATGAAATGCATCGTTCATGGAGACGGTAAGCCGTACGCACGCATGAACGCTACTTTCATTTTTTTGTATTATATAGAATGAAATAATAATGATATAAAGGTATATTATAATTCCATTAGGATATAATATGTAATACCATTAATTCCATTCTTTATAAATCCCACATATGGTATTAATGAATCAAATCACTTTGAGGGGGCAGTAGTCCGCACTTCCTAAAATGAAGATATCGCGTTTACCCATAATGGAAACCATAAAGGTATTCCATAAATGAAAAATATTGAAGCTTAAGGAAACAATAAACATATTATATATCATATATAAGTATAGTGACATCTCAATGGCCACCTTTTAAGGTGTTAAATGAATATTGAACAACCATCGTTTCGTGAGGCAGTAATTCGCCATCCACAGAAATAGTATGTTCTTTAACCATTAGACGGAGGTGTGTGAAAGTGTAGCTAGAATCATTCATATAAAAACATCCTAGTATATTTAAGATACTGGTGTTGTTACAAAAAAAAAGTAATAAAAAGAGTTTAGGGGGTTTGAGAAGCAAAATAAAACAAAAGAACACAGGTGAAGACATTACCTTAAAATCGGGTAACTCCTCTTAGTTTGAACCAAAAGGATTTATTGAAGAGTATTCTTCGAAATGTGAGGCTTCAATGATGAATAGATGGATGTTTATAGATGTAATGGGCAGGTGTTGGCTGAGCCAAAGTCTTGAGAGGTGTGGGTAAGGTGGTAGAGTTGGGGGCCTTTTATAAGAGAAGAAGAGGGGCACTCTTGGAAAGTTATAAACTTTTACTTTATTATAAAATGATTTTCGGATTTTAAAGGTCCCAAAATTATATATTTCTAGGATAAGGTGATAAGAGTTATAAATAAACCCATCCAATAGGTTTTTTACAAGTGTTGGTCTTATATTTTACATTATCTTTTCATTTTATTTAAATCGTTAAATAATGAGGTAATCACTGCATCATCACGGTGTCATATATAAATTAATTTATTTAAGGTCTAAAAAATATAAGAAAACTATCATGATTTAGTAAATCGTTTTACCTTTCTAATGAATATTTATAGTAAAAAATATGACTTGTGTAACCCCATGTAAATGTTTTTTTAGTAAAACAGTACATGTTTGTGACATTTTAATTTTAACTTTAAATAAAAAATTATTAATGTCATTTTCCAACCAAAGTGGCTCCATGGGATCCCCAAGTTGACCCATTGATCGTCTTGGTCGGCCATGACTCATCCAATAAGGGTAGGACAAGTTTCAAGGTCATTTCATATTATTATAACATTATCTTTACCTTAAATTACACTAATTACCTTTAATCGCGATTAATAAAACTTAAAAGTTACTATTCAACAAAAAATTATTTTAATCTCATTGAATCAAATTTTACTTCCTAATGATAACCATGTATGTCATATTTTTGAAAATCAAATCACAGAAGTGGTAAAGTTTCATTTAAACGAAAAATCAGTTTCTTTAACTACCACTTAGTGGTTTCACTATTCATCAAAAATTGAAGTTTTTCAGAAAAATACAAAATATTCACCCTAAGATATATTTGATATTCCGAATTCAAAAATTATGTCTATTTTAAAAAATTAAAAATATATAATTTTCATTAATTAATTTAATAATTCATTCCCGCTGTCAAAACAAATAGCGTGTTTTTAAGAAACAATATCTATTAAAAGATTGACACTAGTTTAAGTCCAATTTCAAAGTGAAATTAATTATGATGACCACCATTGGATTAAATGGTAAAAATATATTCTAAATACACTTTAAACCCAATTAAAAAGATAATCTATCCATATAAATAAATCAGATTAAAACGAGGTTTTAAATTAAAATACATCATTTTACACTATTCATTAAAAAAAGAACTTTATCGGAAAAATATCAAAAATTTATACAAAGTAAATTTTGATCTCCCGATTATAAAAAAGAATTTTATTTTTCCAAATATAACATATAAAATTTTCAAAAAGTGGATTTAAAAAGGGTTCTCCATCAAAAGGTGGTTAATCGACCTTTTAAAGAATATTAGAATATTTACGCTTAAAATTGGATTAATTCACATTTTAAGCATCTAACATTAATTGGATAAAAGTAAAAATATTTGACAAACATATATAATCATTTTTTAGTTAGTTCTGTTCATTCCCTCCATTACAACGGCTAGGTGTTAACTACCATTTAAAATAATATTATTTTATTATTAGAGTGCAATGTAAGATTCCCAAGAAACTCGTTGTTGCGTATTGGGTACGCCATCGAGCATAGCGTCCCCTTTAAAGTAACATTAATATTTTATTCAAAAATATTAATAAATATGAAAGAGTAATATTCTTCATTTACCTGGGATGTTACATCCTTCCCCCCTTTTGGCAATTGCGTCCTTGCAATTTTAAAATTGGTCTTGGAAACGTCACTGAAAGTCCCGCATCGGAACAAGATTCAGTAAAAATATCATTTAAAATAAAGAAAGCGAAGTACAAAGGTCACCCGAGTTAACCCATACTAGGATTCCATGTAGGAAAACATGGATATGGAAGAAAAATAAAAGGGTCATGTTCTGAGGGAGAGTGATAGAAAACATGTTTAGGAGAAAGTTAACCACCAGAAAATCACAAACTGGTGATGGGTTAAACGGTATCTGATTCCCTAGTAGGAAAAGTTAATAGAAAACATTTTTGTTTTAAGATACTTTTAATTGAGGAATTTATTTTTGAGCATAAGGAAACATACTTACCTGTCATGTTGACTTTCAACTTTTACTACATTTCTTACACGAGCTCATATTTTCTCCAAAAGATGAGCATTTAGGATGACTTATTCACATTAAGAGCGCTATAATCAACTTCTAGAGAATCAACTAATCCACAAAAGAGAACTATATATTTCCCATGTCTTTAGACAAAAACCAAAACCAAAATTGTTAGTACGAGATCAGATAATCCACAAAAGGATAATCCTTTATAAAAAGAAAATCTATTCTTAATCTTCATAATTTTTCCGAAAAAACCCAAAGTTCAACGAAGACCATTCGATAAACAATTGTCCATAAAATTATTCAAAGTAAACCAAACTAATATTGAAACCCAAATATTTGAAGGATTTAATCACATAGTCTTCCAAGTTAAAAATTAACATTTATCTCCAAATAACATTAGTTTCTCTTAAAGTCTCATATTGAAAAGTAATTAACCTAATCACATATCCTCCATGATAGGTTAATCATTTCCATAGATAACCCAAAAGAAACTTACTCTTGATTCATAAAATCATCTAACTAAAAATAATTAGTCAAAATAACCAGGGACTTCACGTAGTCCAGTGGTAGGCGATAAATACCAATCACACTTTGGTTGTGGGTTCGATTCCCACAGCTTTGTCCGACGTGACGAGTTGTCACACGGTCTGCGTGTTGTTTGTTTTTCAAAACTATATAATTCTTCAAACATTCCCCAAAATGAGATAAAATCTTCAAAAATAATCATATCATATTTTAACCTCAAGTTTATCTCATGCCTTTCATTTTCCATCATAACATATAGTAACCATAATTACCTCAAAAGTAAGGATCATATAAACCCTAATGGTTACCTTTATAATTATTACCTGAAATTTCACATCGAGTTGGTCATCTCATACATGATGCATTATAGAACTTACCAAGGTTAAAGTGGTTGATCATGACTCCTTGATAGTTGGTTTTGAACAACCATGAGTTTCCTCATTGAATCCCCCATTTCATTTAGTCTCTTAATCAGAGAACGACCACAGTTTCCTTCAAACCCATTGTCACTTTGGTGCCTGCTAGATCCATCCATTTACTAAAACCAGAAATGTCAGTGTGAGTATATCAACAAAATTATCATGTACTAATGAGGAATATAAACACTAAGATGTACTTACTCATTCAATTTATCTAAAAACTGTGACTCTTTCAGAAATCCTAGCCATTATGGTAATGTCACTTATGCTTAGAGAGTACCTTAACCTCTAAAGTTATCTAAACAGACCTTTGATACCAACTATATGGACCCGACCTTAAAAATTACTTATTATTGAATGAAATGAATAATTCACATTGAGGATCTTTTCAGGTTTAGAGTTTTAGAGAATTAGGACATAACTATTACATATCAAAGATTACAAAGTAGACACATCTACTCATCTTCCATTTTTTTCACAAAATAAAAACTCTTGAACAAAAGATTCATGTCTAGTTTCTTGTTTTAGACAACCTGACATTTCCTTGATCCCATCTTTGACCCTATTCATCTTTATTTTCTGTGAAAAACATTTCAAAAACTTTGGATGAGCATAAAAATCCCCTTAAAGGATACACAAAGAAGGAAAACTGTTAGTTTTTCAAAACATCAAGTAAACCATGAATATTTTATTAAAGTAATACTTTTCACCTTTATGAAGTAGTAAAAACTATTCACTGAAAAAAAGATCATTACTTACCCTTTTTTAACCAAAAGATTACCATAAAACCCATATAAAGAACACATAACATATAAAGGTAACTTGGGACATAAACATACTTAAATGGAATAACCATACCTTCGACTTCCACACATATCACTTAATGGAATAGCCATACGGCTGACTTACATACCCAATGCATTGGAGGTTATAACGTAACCACCCATCCTGGTATTCACGACACCACCCATCATATGGTTTATCACGTAACTACCCGTCAAATGTCCAAGTACCATTATAAAATCATAAGACATAAAACAAATATAATGGAAAGAAAACATTTCCACATTTCGATCACAATATATCACTTAAATATATTGACAAAACTAATACATTATAAAAACCATTTTCAATACTAAAAGAGTATATGGTATTTATTTCATTTTAAAAACATTACGGCTTGTTGAGGAAGCCAAAGACCAAATAATACTCACGGTGGCGGAAAAGGTCATTGTCGCCGCATACGTACGACAAAAACATTCCATTTTGTTGTTTAGTAAAATGATTCGTATAAAAAGGTTCCTTTTGAATAAAAGTAAAAGTCAAAGGGGTTTATACACCATATAAAGGAAAGTTGGTATAAAACAAAATATGCCTCAATGAAAGGATATTGAGACGAAGTCTCTTACAAAGTCGGTATCCTTAGATTAAGGATAAATCAATTACATGATTATGTGTGACAAATATGAATACACCAAATATAAGTGGATATTAAGTGTAAAACAATCAGAGGTCATTCACACATAATCTTGGAAAAACAAAACCACTAACATAGATATTTAACTCAATGAAATGAGATTGAGTTATGATTTCCGATACAAGTTCGTCTAAATGACGTAAGAATTTATCAATGAGATGATTATGTGTAGAAATAGTATATCCACAAAAAGGTTTGTGGAAATTACAACATAGATATTCCAAACATAAACTTGGCATGATAAAATCAAGAAGTATAGGTTTAACGCAAAGAATTGAAAGTGGGTTAAGAAGTTCCCTCACAGCAATCTGACAGCCTAACGACGTCACTTTAAAATTCAGAAAATGAGTTGATGAGAGAGAAAATGGTATCTCATAACTTGGACATAAAATTTACATCAAAAAGGATATAGAAGAAAATATCCGAACATAATAGTATGTGAATTAAAAGACATAACAAAATAAGTCTTTTAAAAAGAGGAGGGTGAAAGGTTCCCTTACCGACTTGGGTAACTTTCGAAACGTACACCCCATGGAAGAAGGGTCATACAATGAAGATGTAAATACCCATAATTGAAATTATACTACACAAAGAGTATAATAATGGGTAGTACATACACCAATCAAAGGAAATGGTGGAAAACATAGAATAAATGTCACGAGAATAAAAGTGAGATGAAAAATCCCTTACGAAAACTCGACAGCCTAACGGTGCCACTTAAAATTTCCAAAAAATGGATTTACAAGATCAAATAGGGTCTCTCATAATATTAACATAAAAAGTACAGTATGAGGAATAGAAAATAACATCCCCAAACATAATAAAGATTATATTAAAAGAAATGAAATAAAAGAGAGTACTTAAAAAGAAAGAGAGAGGTAGGATCCCTTACCTCAAGTCCGACTTGCCTTGTTCATTTCTTTATATTCCTGAATAATAAACTTTGGTCAATAAATAATTGCTTAAGGACCTACTTTAAAGATTATTATTCAGTTAATATCACATATTATGGTGTTATAATAATTGGTTAATAATGTGAGTTCATATCAAACATTTTTTTCGATGTTCAGTACATGAGTAAAAATTGAAATTGTTGGAAAATAATTTTCCATGTAGTTATAAGTACATAATTTCCAGAATAGTATTAATGATTTAAATATCATATATATCCATTATATATTCATTTCATAATATTACATAACATTTGGAGATAATAAAAATGAAATGCACAGTTCATGGAGACGGTAGGCCGTACGTACGCATGAACGCTACTTTCATTTTTTTTGTCATATTAATGGAATTAAAACTAGATTAGAGAGATATATATATTATAATTCCAGAATGATATCCATAATTTATATGTAATATATGAAATATATATCCATTATATATATGTACTTATAATAGTACATAACATTTGGAGATAAGAAATGAAATGTACCGTTCATGGAGACGGTAAGCCGTACGTACGCATGAACACTACTTTCATTTTTTTTGTATTCAAAAGAATGAAATAATAATGATATAAAGGTATATTATAATTCAATTAGGATATAATATGTAATACCATTAATTCCATCCTTTATACGTCCAAAATATGGCATTAACGAATCAAATCACTTTAAGGGGGCGGTACTCTGGACTTCCTAAAATAAAGATATCGCCTTTACCCATAATGGAAATCACAAAGGTATGCCATAAATGAAAAATAAATAAGCTTAAAGAAAACATAAGCATATTATATATCATATATAAATATAGTGACATCTCAATGGACACCTTTTAAGGTGTTAAAAGAATATTGAACAACCATCGTTTCGTGAGGCAGTAATTCTCCATCCACAGAAAGAGTATGTTCTTTAACCATTAGACGAAGGCGTGTGAAAGTGAAAATAGAATCCTTATTATAAAAAAATACTAGTATATCTAAGATACTGGTGTTGTTACAAAAAAAAGTAATAAAAAGAGTTTAGGGGGTTGGAGAAGCAAAATAAAACAAAAGAACACAAGTGAAGACATTACCTTAAAATCAGGTAACTCCTCTTGGTTTGAACCAAAAGGATTTCTTGAAGAGAATTATGCCAACGGTGAGGCTTGAATGATGAAGATAGGGATGTTTAGAGATGAAATGGGTAGGGTTTGGCCGAGCCAAAGGCTTGATATGTGTGGGTAAGGTGGTAGAGGTGGGGGCCTTTTATAAGAGAAGAGGAGGGGCACTCTTGGAAAGTTATAAACTTTTACTTTATTATAAAATGCTATTCAGATTTTAAAGGTCCCAAAATTATATATTTCTAGGATAAGGTGATAAGAGTTCGAAATCCACCCATCCAATAGGTTTTTGAAAAGTGTAGGTCTTATATTTTACATTATCTTTTCATTTTATTTAAATCGTTAAATAATGAGGTAATCACTGCATCATCACAGTGTTATAAATAAATTAATTTATTTAATGTATAAAAATTATAAAAAAAATATCATGATGTAGGAACTATTTTTATCTTTCTAATGAATATTTATATTCAAAGATATGACTTGTATAACCCCATGTAAAAATTGTTTTAGTAAAACAATACATGTTTGTGACATTTTAATTTTAACTTTAAATAAAACGTTATTAATGTCATTTTCCAACCAAAGTGGCTCCATGGGGTCCCCAAGTTGACCCATGGATTATCTTGGTTGGCCATGAATCATCCAATAAGGTTATGACAAGTGTCAAGGTCATTTAATATTATTATAACATTATCTTTACCTTAAATTACACTAATTACCTTTAATCACGATTAATAAAACTTAAAAGTTACTATTCACAAAAAAATTATTTTAATCTCATTGAACCACATTTTACTTCCGAATGATAACCATGTATGTCGGATTTTTGAAAATAAAATCACAGAAGTGGTAAAATTTCATTTAAATGAATAATCAGTTTCTTTAACTACCACTTAGTGGTTTCACTATTCATCAAAAATTGAAGTTTTTCAGAAAAATACCAAAAATTCACCCTAAGCTATATTTGATATTCCAAATTCAAAAATGATGTCTATTTTACAAAATTAAAAATATATAAGTTGCATTAATTAATTTAATAATTCATTCCCGCTGTCAAAACAAATAGCGTGTTTTTAAGAAACAATATCTATTAAAAGATTGACACTAGTTTAAGTCCAATTTCAAAGTGAAATTAATTCCTATGACCACCATTGGATTAAATGGTAAAAATATATTCTAACTAAACTTTAAACCCAATTAAAAAGATAATCTATCCATATAAATAAATCAGATTAAAAGGAGGTTTTGAATTAAAATACATCATTTTACACTATTCATTAAAAAAAGAACTTTATCGGAAAAATATCAAAAATTTATACAAAGTAAATTTTATCTCCCGATCCTAAAAAAGAATTTTATTTTTCCAAATATAACATATAAAATTGTCAAAAAGTGTATTTAAAAAGGGTTCTCCATCAAAAGGCGGTTAATCAACCTTTTAAAGAATATTAGAATATTTACGCTTAAAATTGGATTCATTCACATTTTAAGCCTCTAACATTAATTGGATAAAAGTAAAAATATTTGACAAACATATATAATCATTTTGTAGTTAGTTTTGTTCATTCCCTCCATTACAACAACTAGGAGTTAACTACCATTTAAAATAATATTATTTTATTATTAGAGTGAAACGTAAGATTCCCAAGAAACTCGTTGTTGCGTATTGGGTACGCCATCGAGCATAGCATCCCCTTTAAAGTAACATTAATATTTTATTCACAAATATTAATAAATATGAAAAAGTAATATTATTTATTTACCTGGGATGTTACATCCCACCTATCCACATATGTATCTCTCTTTGATTTTTTTCACCTAAACTCCAAAACTGAACCACCTCCACTTTAATGGGATTTCCAACCATTACATATGATTTTACCCACTCAAAGGTGAGGGGAAAAAAATATTGGTCAAGGGGTTTAGATAAACGAAACAATGGGATTGCGAGACCTTACATAAGGAGAGGAGGGATGATGAACATGCCATAAATTTAATTTAATAATAATTAATTAAAAGAGAAAAAAATCACACATAATGGTCTTTTATATGATCATGATCATACGTATACATGAAACGAATTATGCATTTATGAAAAAAAACATTCAATTATAATTGTTCTTATTTAAGACAAATAGCCCTCGAATCAAATAATTATCTATTTTAATTAATGAATCCTCTTATCTTAATTATCATTATAATTATATTGATATTATCATACATCATAATTTTAAACAAATTAAATAAATTTATTGAAAATATAATGTGTACAAAAAAATGTACCTATGAGGCAACATGATGTATAAATGCTCAAACTACCCAGCGCATATTATATTAGTATACTGTTTATTAATTCAATATATAGAATACATGAATTATCATGTAATTTCATATAATGTATGTAAAATTAATGAACAAATGGAACATATGGAATTTATGTATCATGTTATGTTTTAATTCATGTAGAGTAATAACTGTATTATGATTTATACACAATAGGTAGTTTTGAACATTACATAGAAATTAATTAGACATTTATATATATATATAAACCATTAAATTAAATGTAATATAAAATTAATTAACATAATAATCACATGTTGAAAATTCTTAAGAAGTATAATAAATTAATACTCAATTCTATGTAATTTGGTAAAATACAGGATGTGTACATTCCAACTACATATTGTGTATCATTATCACAGTCTATCGGTGGAAAACACCTTGGGACTCAGTGTATAATCATGCGATAGAAAATAATGGATTACACAATGTGTACATGGGATACATGGAATGTGGTCTCTGAGATACATACTCACTAGTAATGTAGGCCTTGTAAGAGAATACACAACCAATCTTTGATTAATGCACTGCATGTCATGTATGTGTATTACACACTTTATAGCCTAGATGGCCATACACCAGGCTGAACCGATCAACATGTCGTGTCTTCTAAATTCAAACCATGTGTAATATATTAACATGGTTAGAATTAATTCCAATTTAACTTAGTATGCATTAATCATGGGTACACGATGTGTACCAGTGGGATACACAACATATACTCTTTTGTTATATATCTTGAATCCTCTAAACCTCAAGATGAGTTCTTAAAATTTATTTTAATCATAAAGTTAATTGATTTGATTATATTTTCAAGAATGAAGTGGAAGAAGAGGTGATCTCACAATTTAGATTGAATAATGATTTAAATATAATTGAAAACCAACAACAAATGTGTTAATCAATCAATGATATTTAAATAATTATAAATAATTATATGACCTCTCTCATACCACTTGAAGGCTACAAACATAGCATAAGTTGTAGATGGGACATGCCCAAATCGAATTTTTATCACAATCAGTGATTAATTTTAGATTTATATGATGATAAATGCTGTGATCAATGGAATTGAATCAAAGATCAATTGAAGATTGAACACTAGAACCTAGATGTAGGATCATCACATATTATTTATAATTAATTTAATCAATTTAAGAATTACCCTATGATGAATTATTTATTTTTGTATAGATCTTAAAATGTCTCTACATCATATGATTTCTACATTGTATGAATAAAGAGTAGATTCCATCCAGTGGTGATCCACACATGTTCCAAGAACCTTCAAACGTCACTGTAGGAATCTCTGGGTGCTAGCATGGTAGATCCTGTCGCTTGAATCATTATCCTTTGATAACCTCTTGAATATCTTAAAGGAAGGATTATCTTCAATATACCTATACTTTATAGTGGTTGTGGAGGAGGATCACTCTCCGTTCTTGAGAGATTATAGTGGGATCTCTCTAGGGCTTCAAGAGAATTCTCTTCGGATGTTTTTTTCACAATAAAAGGAAATCAGGAACCCTTAAAAAAATAATACAATAGGGTTCATTTATAACTAGGAATGGAAAATAATAATTATGCATGGGCCCTTATTATCTTTCTTATTTTCTAAATAACCTAATGTCTATAATATTTATAATAATATCTCTTAACATGAACGAAACTCAAAAAATAAATTAAATATTATTTATTCAAATAATACTCAATATATTATTTCTCAGTGGACCATTAATATTGGTCTGTCATTCCTACAAAATATTTACCAGACATTGAATAATGAACATTTATTTTTTAAATAAATATCGCTACATTATTTTCCAATAAATAACTAAATATTATATTCAATAAATAGAAAATAAATATTTATTAAATATTATGTTCACAAAATATTATCTCAAATAACTAGTGATGAAACATAAGTGTTAAAGAAAGCAATAATAATTATTAAACCACATGTGAGAAGAATATTTATTCACATTGTTAAATAATAAAAAATAATATTATTTAACCGAGGTTCTGGAAAACTTAACGTGTGAACCTCTAGGCCTCTTTCTCAATGGCATTAGGCGAAGTGGCCAATGTTCTAAGGTTAGCATCAAAAAACATTCCAAGGTACCCTTATAGAAATAAGTTAATGTCATAGTTAAATAAAACCATATACAAATGATTACTATGTAATGTAAAATATTTATATCGATATATCTAATCAAGTAAGTTGCATGATGGTGTCATCAAACAGTATGATCAATGCCTCTTTCTTTGACTTTCTAGAAATTGAACATTCCTATAGAACACCATGGAAATGGATTTATTTAAGATATATCATTTTCAACAAAGGTCTTGAGATATCAAATTTTGTTAAATAATAAAAGACTAGAATTCATTCTTGCATTATTCATTAATGAAATATTACTCCTGATGTACCCAATGTATCCTACTTCACCATGAACATACATCATCAAGATTTTTATCCATACATCAAAGTAAAAAACTCATGAAATCCATAAATAATAATATTAAGGTTTAAGGTCCAATACACATGTCTATAGGTAGGGACATCCAACGACACATATAAATGTGTATTTCCCACTAGTGGGCCCCATTAACATAATTTCATACATTGGAAAATACAAAGGGCATACACGATAAGAAGGTGCCTAAAAGTCTTATGAGTCTCCACCCTTGATATCATATATCATTTGTGTCCCTAAAATGATTTCATCCAACTATAGAACAAATATTTAAGAATACTATCATGGAACTTTAGGGTTCTCATCATAGGAGAAAACTGGTATGACCTTTCATCAAAATAACTAATCTTAGTACATTATCAAATACAATGTCATAAATAAGAACAATCATTATGTGATTAAAAGTTTATGAATATTAAAAAAAATGAATATAGGTTATCATAAAGTACAAAAAGGTTAGTTATAGGGAACTAACTCCTATAGTAAAACCCTAGAAATTCAATATATACATGAACACCGATTCCCAAGTGATCTACCATGTATTTTAGATTCTATATTCAGTCCAAAATCAATCTAGAAGAATCTCATATAAAATTTAATGGTTTGGACTCCAAAGTGAATAACCTATCATCATCAATGCAATCATACTAGGCTCACACCATCAATTTAGGTTCTAAGGTGAAAATCAAAAGTATTAATACCCATTCCAAAATTATCCCTCTCAAGGATAAACATAACATTGGGGAAACCACAAGGGTACCCTTGGTCCAATCATAACATAACCACCCTACATGGGTTCCTTGATCTCAATATCAGCTTTTCAGAAAAACCTATCATTTAGAGTGAAAACATCCCTCAATGTCATCATGATAATTATACAAACTCACTAACATCATATAATAATCTATACTAACACCACTATAAAGGGTTAAAATAAACCCCATCTCACTACCCAATCCATCATAGTTCGGCCCACTTACCAAACCTATAAAACTTACCTAGAGTATACCCACTAGAGTAATCATGTACTAGCATGAGTGGAACAATAAAACCACTATTTTTTCATATATTACAAATGTTAAAATGCATCCTTGGATGCCATCGTGACATACTTTTAGAATCTAAGGTGACACTTGAGGTTTTCCATGCCTACTCCATCACTAATCCCTACTCAAGGAAAATAATGGCACTTATCTCAAAGTCCACTATATCATTCTCATATTAGTGTCACCATTAGGGGTTCATGTATCTCATGGAACATATCTATAATAAATCCCTTACCCTTCGGTGACTGAGAGATCAAGATAGTTCTCAAGGGTCCTCCATGGACCTTGACACTTGTGTCCTTCCATATTCAACTTACCTAATTTAAGAAATTTATTTAATTAAATAGGCCAATCACTATAAATGGAGAGACCCCACATCACATACTCATAAAAATGTTTCATAATACTTTAGGAAATGTTCATGATATCACTTAATTTAAATGATGTATTTCACTTTTAGGAAAGCTCAACTACCCTCACTGAAGCCTATCCAAGCCCAATCAGCTACCTTCCATCAACATGAGGTCCTATATTAAGCCATAACATCTAATTAAATTAATTATAACAATTTAATATAATAATTTATAATTTTTTTAATTAAATTTAAATATAAATAAATTATTAGAATCCACCCAATGATGTATTCTTACTAAAACCTTGAGTAACGAGGTGTATTCCTCTCTTAAAACATACCCCGACCTAAACCACAAAAAATAAGCTATTTAAATTCATGATTTAATGGTTAATTTTATCTAATTTAATAAAAAACACTAGAAAAATATATAGGATTATAAACCCTCATCAAAATGGAAAGAAAAAATAGGTAGACATCATCTCGGTACACCATTTAGACACAATGATCAAAATCACCACTATAATGAGGTGATTCCACCCTGATCCAACAAAATAATCTACAAAAACCTAAACTAAAAAAATGAAATTCAAAGAATATGTAGGAGAAGTAGAAAGGAGGAATAAGTGGAGAGATATCACCTCAAACCATTATAGATACACCCAAGAAAACACCCCATTAAAAGATAAACTAAAGGAGGAGTAAGGGAGACCCCGAGGTCCATACATGAGGGAAATGTGAAAGAGGGGATAAAAGGTTAAATAATCTTAGAGGGAAAAAAGGTCCATTTTTTTAAATAATTCTGGGTAGCCACAAAGTGTGGATACATGGTCTACAAAACCATGCACCAACTATGTGTTTGGAATTGTCTGAAGCCCCCCAACTCACTCAGTTTAGCTTCATAGTATACTAAATCACAAAACAACATTGAAAATACCCATTGAGATGAAATTGTAAATTTCACATGGTTTATCTAAAATCATAAAAAAACTTTTAACCAACCTATAAGGAAAAATATTATTGAACTATTTTACATAAAAATCCACACTATTTTCCCATAACTATGTAGTATTTATGTATGCTTATCCTTCATGAAGAAAATAAAATTAAAATTCATAATATAAGAAGATTTAAACTATTTTCATCAAATCATGAAACCCAAACAATTAACCTAGAGAAAAATCTCTAAATTAAAACATGAATCTCACAATACTCACCTGAGAATGTAAAACACCTCCAGGGACTAGATCCATAAAAAAAACAGCTCATCGTGATGATCAAAATATTGAAATTATAACATGAATCCCAATTCTTAAAAAGAATACTACGTTGAATTAAAAAATTAAAATTTCCCTTGAAATTCACAACCAATAAAGGTATAGTTAATTAAAACCTCCCTACCATAGTAATTATTATCCCTGAGAAGTCTCGACTGTCATTTAACTATTATACTCAACCTATTACAGTCTTTAATTAACAATCAAATCACTACGCTCTATCCTCGAATGATGAAAAAGATTATTCTATGAAAATACAAACACAAAGTGAACTATTGATCAAAACCCGAGCACCTACTCATCACTATTACTAAATCATAGAGATTGTTCTTACCCATACCTATCTATATCAGGAAACCAAAGTGTCAGTAATCAATTCTTTCCTTGGTTCATAGTACTCCCCACCATAAGTCCCAGCTCATAAATTTTTATTCTGAGCCTTTGTGCTTCCCAACATCAGAATAAAATACCAAAAAATATCTCTAAGGGTCTAATGATACACTCGGTGTGGTTCTATCTCATCAAAAAAAATATCACATCACAATAGTGTTCTTTCCTACTCTAGAAAACCTATTCCAAAAATACTCGACCACACCCACTGATTTTCTATGAAATCACCTAATCCTAATTAATTAACTTTAAAAGGTAATATAACATCATCCAAAAAACCCAAAATGATCTATAAACATAACATTATATGTAATTCCATGTTTGGATCTTCAACCAACCTAATTAGTCATCATGCCATCACTACAAGAACCGACACATCTCTGATATGACTAACCTTCATATAACATCAACAACTATCTTGGGATCAATGATAGCACACACACTCCATCCAATAACTCATATCAATATTTTATATGGTACTTTATATAGAAACATAAAAAATCGTATTTACTTATACACTAGAATTATGATGTCATCTCGACTATCCATTGACCGGTACCATCGCACCTATGAACCTACCCACATGAGGGAGATAACCCCATGACCATTATAATAATTTTCAACATAATAGAACAATAGTTTTCACTAAAATAAATCAAAAAATCTAATCTCTATACCCCAAAATCCATCCATTACCACAAATAATAAATAGATGTTTCCATCCTAATCTTACCCAAGTGTCAACATTAATTATCAACCACTGCCTATTCATTGCTCAACATGAATGTTATCCTTGTCATCCACTAAATTTCATCCATAACAAGGTTCAAAACCTATAATAGAAAATGGTTTAATCACCACCATATATCTCCCCTTATATTAATCCTCAAGAATAACATCAACAGGTTCAGGAAACACTCCTTCCTGGCAATCTATGTCAAGGAACACACTTAGGCCAACCATACCATGACATATCGATCTTTCCCCTATGTCACCTTTCACCATAAGGGAATATTTTAAATTTCATAAAAAATATTAGGAAACCATTTACATAATTGTTTCATGAAATCCATATATCCTAGGAATGTACTTAACCATTCACTATTTTATAAATAATAGGAACCATGTGTAACTAGCATGCAATTTCCCTCATGCATCGTGACTTTACCCTTAAAATTCATGCAAGTACTCACTCAACTTAGTATAAAGAGAAGTTATATCCAAGAAATATCTCAAAAGTTCTCATCTACCATTTTTCATGATCTCAAATGAACCCAATAGGTGTACACTCATGTAATACTTATTCACAAAAATTGACTCATGCTCCCATGAGTCACACAATATCAATTTTAGGATAATGAACATATACCACTAACCATGATTCAAAACATGTCAATAAAATAGAACCATTATATTATCCATGATTTCTATTCAAAATCAAGGAATTTCACCCATTTCAAGTCTAATCGCATGATCAAACATCAACCAAGGGATTATTAACAAAACAAGAAGCATATAATCATGCTATATTCATCCAATATCTAATAATATAGTATTATAATTTACAAACTCATATGTAACTATGCTTTAAATAAATAGAGGCATTCATCCCACTTATCCTACCCTTCTACACCAAGCTTCAATACCAAGAACCTAATGTTATTTTAATCATAATAACTCAAGTAATATCCATGATTATACCATATATCCAATAATAAAACCCATGCACCAAACACATAAAAAAACCATAAACCCATGATCCCCATTAATAAGGAACTCACAAACCCTAGATAAACCCTCACCTAGTTTACTCTTGTATATCACTTAGCTCACCAATATCCTAAGACACTCAAAAGGGAACAAGGATTTCCCATATATCCCAAAACAATGTCTCACATTGGTCACAAATTATGAGGAAACATCCCTACTCCCATCCCAAATATCACTATGAAACTCACATGAAAAAAAATCTACCTTAGGGTTCTTATAAACATATATATCTTAGGCATCACATGCTTAGAAATCAAGCACTCCAATTAACTGATCCTCACCAGAAATTTTTATGGCTATCTATAAGGAGAATCCCTCTATAGAATCCACATGTCCTATAACTAGAAGAAATATACAATGGTTCAATTGTGTATAATTACACCAGTAAGTTATATGTAAAAATATCATATAAGTTGATTTAAAAAATTTAAACAACTAAACCCTCTATGCTCAGTAATATTAATCACAAAGAATCATGGATATATCATTTGAGTCCTACATCTAAAGAATGATTCATTTACCTGGTCCTATTTCCAATGAAACAAGATTTAAAACCATTTCAAAAACTCAAATACAGAAATCATCTTAAAATAAATATCTAAACCATAACCATGAAAACTAATGATAACAATACTAGATCCCCAGTAACATTGACTTCCTATCCCGAAACATGTTTTCAATACACTAGTATAAGGTACATCACAAGATTTGATACATTACTATATCTCATTTCTAGAATCTACCTAAATAATAAGACTATATAAATATTCTATTATACCAAATTGATATTCCTCACCACCTCAGACAACTCAATAGTTGTCCAAACTAGTAGTCTTTGGTTGATCTCAAGTGCACTTCCCCATACGATAGAGGCAACTGAATAGTAGTGAGGGTATAAGATGTTACCATGGGGAGAATATATCAATATATTACATGAAGAAACAATTAAAAAAATATTATTCATTATAATATATTTGAATATGTTGAATAAATAAATAAAATTCTACAAAAAAAATGTTATGCATAAGAATACATTCATACATAACAACCGGTCTCCCAATGGGTATGAAAAAATAAAAAATAAATAGAATAATGAAACATATGAGGCTCTACTACCATACCCAAGACTCAAAGAATCATTGTCTCCATACTCATTCTGAGATATCCTACTCAATCATGAAACACCTGACTTCTTCCCTACCCTAACTTATAGACATTGAAGTCTAATCGGGTACCCAAATTCCATATCTATCAAAGGAGGGTGTGAGAAAAAATAAGTATGGTATTACCAATGGGGTCTCAAACATGAAATGAAAATATAGTACATGAACATGTGATGTGCTTAGAATAAATAAAATAATAAGAAATCTTAAATTAAATTAACATCATCGATCCGCATGTTCTATGGTTATACCTCAAATAAACCAAAAGAAACTTAGTCTATCTTTTAATTTATATGAGAACAAGGAAACCAAGGTATTATAATATTAGGAATAAATCTAGATTGTAGGAATTATCCTAAGAATCCCATAAGTCATCAAGAATAAGAAAAATCCTATGAGGAATCCAAATCATCCATTTAGTAGCAGGCTCAATTGTTGGATCCTAAGAAGTATCGTGGGTATCCATAGTCATTAGGGATACAAAATTTATCTTAGGAATAATTGGAATCAATATTCATCAGGAATAGATTCTAGATCCTAGGTTTATGGGGAATATACAGTCATCAGTTTTAGAAGCTAAATACCATGCATTCTAGTAATCAATAGTCATGAAAAGTTAAAAAGTTGGATCATAGGAATACTAAGAATCCATAGTCATCAGGTATAATATATGGATGTTAGGATTATAGTGTATTTAAAATACCTAGTGAAAAGAACCAAATACTAAGTTATATCCAAGAAATCTTATATAATAAATTGATTAATCCCAGATGATATCCTAGGTATTCCATATAGAGTTGAATATTTAATTGTAGGTAACATCCCATGCATTCTATATAGGAATAATGAAAAAAAATACTAAGTGACACATTATCCATTAGATATAGGAATGAATACCAAATCCTAGGTGATCTTTTAGGCATTCCAGATTCAGAATCCAAGCTAATATATATGCAATAGAATCTCATAGAAAATAAAATGGGTTGGCCTCCCAAACGTATAACCCAGCATTATAACTATATCCATAATAGTCTCACAACAATGATTTAGGTTCTAAAGTGACACATAAAATCCTTGATGCTAATTCCTACACTAACCCTATTAGGGGTTAACATAACATTGGGGAAACTACCAAGGGCCCTTAGGTCACATTATAATAAAAATATTCTATATGGGTTCCTCTATATGAATCTAAAATCTTGGGCCTTTCCCATTATTTTGAGGGAATAACATCCCTAAGAATCATCATGATCATAATTTAAACTCACTATCCTTATAGGATAATATATTTAGGCACCACCCTATCTAACTTCACAAGACATCCTAGGTTGTTCCAGTTGACTAACCTATCAAACCTACCTAGGGTATACCCACCCTGGTAATCATATATTAGTGGGTGAGGAACACTCACCCAACTCATTTTTGATGTAGCCCAAAGGATATAAGGCATCTATAGGTCTTGTTATATCCAACTTATGGGTTCTAAGGTGACATTAAGGTTTTATATGCCTAGTCCATTACGACTCAACACTCAATTAAATAAACGTCACCTATATCAAGGTCTACTATAACATTATTATCTCACAGGTACCCCTTAGGGGTCTACATATCACAAGGATTTTATCTATAATTAAGTATTCATCCATCGATTATTGAGGCATAAAGCTAATTCCCAAGGGTATATCATGGAAATTGACACTTTTATCAATCTATATACATTTTAATTTCATAAAATAATTTATTTAATTAAATGGGTCAATCAAACTCAGTGAAGATACCCCATATAAAATTCTCATAAATAAGATGCCGAAACCATTAGGTCATGTTCATGGGAGCACTAACCTCAAACATCATTTTTCCTTTTATGAAAGCTCAACTACCCTCAATGAATCCCACCCAAGTCCAATCAACCACTATCTTTCAACAAGAGTCCCTATCCCAATCCATACATGAAATTAAATTAATCATTAATATTTAATATAAAAATTTATAATTAATTTCCAATTTAATTTCAGTAAGAATAAATACATGAAATATCACCAAATACATTAGATTATCGAAACCTTGAGCAATGATGTGTAGTCCAATCCCAACAATCATCAATTTTATAAAATTTAATAAAAAACCTTATAAAAATTCATAGGTAAATTTAAATTCATTGAAACAACATGAAATGGTGTATAGATATCATCTTAAGATGTCCTCCAAGCACATCGATAAAAATCCCTATCATAATGGGAAGATTACACCATGCTCTAGTGGAATATTTGAAAAAAATCCTAAACTGAAACAATGAAATCACTAGGCTATAAAGGATGAAGATAAATAAAGAAGAATAGGAGACATGCCATCATAAATATTTAGAGAATCACCCAAGAAAAAACTCCTTTCAATGGGATATTGAAGGAGGAATAATGGGAAGTGAGTCCCCCATGCCTGCACATGAGGGAGAAGAGAAAAATGTGTGTGTGTATTAAAGACTTATTAGGGGAAAATGGCCATTTAAATTTTTTTAAAGAATTATTTATATACAAATGGTTTGGCTGCATGATTTTCCACATTGTTTTCTAACCATGTGGTTAGTAATATCTTAATCCCCAAATTCACATAGTTTGGCCACATGTTCTCCCAAACTATATGCCAACCGTGAAAATCCCCACAGAGATGGAATTGTAGGTATCACATGGTTTGCCTACAACCATATGAAAACTATGAACTAACCCACACAAAAAATGAATCCAGCATAGTTTCCCTTGAAATCCACTTGGTTTTCCCTAAACCATGTGTTAGTCAAGTATTCTATCTGTGTATAAATAAATGAATTGAAAATTCATAAGGTAAGGGGATCCTCATGTTGTTTCCCAAACCATGAAACCCAAGTTGTTCACCATGAGAAATATATTCAAATTTCAACCCAAAGAACTTGACACTTAACCATATACTCAATAAACCTCCTAATAATTGATCTATATCCAAAAAAATCTCATTGAGATATTCAAACTATTAGAATTATAATCCAATTATCAATTCTTAAATTAAATCTTTCTCGAGAGTCAAAAATTTAAATTTACTCTGAAATTAAAAAACCCTAAAGAAATGGGTCTTTATAAGCTATATCCCTATTCAAATCAAATTTTATCTAAAGTGTCAAAGTACTATAACATGAATAAAACATTTAATCTCTCTCAATTTTCATCATAAATTTCATAAGACCAAATTTTCAATCCATATAATCAAAAACCCTTGGACCATCCCTAAAGTAATGTTAACTTTAAAATAATGAATTAAACATTATTAAATATCATATAGAAGCGAAATTATGAGATTTTTTTAAATAAGGTTGATATAAAGACATTAAAATATTTAATGTAATGGTTTAAAAGAGAACCCATTATATTTTTAATAAAATTTTTCAAAGGAAATAATTTATAAGAAAAATGAGATTAAACATTACTTTAAAAAACATTGAAAACTTGTAAAGGAATATTATTATATAAAAATAAATAAAATGGTAGGAGGAATAAATCATTTGAAAAGTGTTAAAAAATATTACTTTCACACTTTTATAAAGAAATTCAAAGTCAATAGAAAATGTCATGTGCAATTTTTTTTTAAAATAGATTCATTTAAAGTTATTATAAATATAGTCAAAGTATAAATAAAACAAACTTATTATTCATTTTAATTTATTTTTAATTATTTTTAATTCAATTAAAAATTTGGTAATGTTTACATCAATCATTTTGAGGTCCTGTGGTTCATAATTTCCAAAACTCCTTATGTATAATTATAAACATGAAAGTTATATTCCATTGTTTCCATTAGATCTATATAGGTAAAAGTATTTATTAAAAAATATTTATAGAAAAAAGTGATTTAGTAGGTCATGAAATAGTTACCATTCAGATAATCTTCCTCAATTAATAAGTTTTTGATATTTAAAAATAACTACAATTATTTAATTAATTTCATTATTATGATTAATATTTTACCATTCTTGAATCATAATGATGAAATTACTTGAATAATAATTTTATATTAAATTATTAAATAAATTTTAAATTATATTCATTAAAGATATAAGTTTATGATTTCATCATCATTTACTTAGGTATCGTAAAACCATCCTAGTGAGATGAGTTTTTCAAAAAAGTATAAAAGAAGGTTAACACAATTGTTTTTTAAGTTTTATTAAAAATATTTATCTTAAAATTAAATTAATATTTAATATTTAATTTTAAATATTACTTATATTGAAAATAATAAGTGGATATTTGGAACAGAATTGTAATGTTCTGGAAAAACCCATATTTGTTTCATAGTAATAACTTACGGAAAATATTTTCGTGAGAGTTAATGAGTACTCTGAGCTGTTCTCATGTGCTTCTGAATCAGCTGAACTTTTTCTGCCATCTCTTCTACCAATTCTGGTCCCATCAAATTCCTTTCACCCACTTCATCCCAGAAAGCTGGAGTTCGACACCGCTTCCCATATAATGCCTGAAATGGTGCCATCTGTATACTGGAATGAAAATTGTTATTATATGAAAATTCAACCAAAGAAATATGTTGGTCCCAACTTCCCTGATAATCCATAGAACATGCTCGTAGAATATCCTCCAAGGTCTGAATTGTTCGTTCTAACTGCCCATCTGATTGAGGATGAAAAGCTGTACTAAAATTTAATTCAGTACCCAACGACTTCTGAAGCCCTTTCCAAAAGTTAGAAGTAAACCTGGGATCACGATCCGATACAATGGAGAGAGGAACTCCATGTAACCTGACTATCTTTTTAAGATACAAACGGGAAAGTTGATCAAGAGAGAAAGTATCTCGTATAGCAAGGAAATGAGCAGATTTGGTCAAGCGATCAACAATAACCCAGATTGCATTATTACCTCGAGATGTCTTCGGTAATCCCACAACAAAGTCCATGGATATATTCTCCCATTTCCACTCTAACACTGGTAAAGGCTGAAGCATCCCTTTTGGTAACTGCCGCTCTGCTTTAACCTGTTGACATGTCAAACACTTCACAGTAAAATCAGCAATATCTCTTTTCATTTCATCCCACCAGTAATACTCCCGCAGATCTCTATACATCTTAGTACTGCCTGGATGAACTGAAAACGGAGAACTATGAGCTTCACATAACAAATATCTCTGCAACTGTGAATCACAAGGCACACACAATCTCTTCCCAAATCTCAAAACACAATCATTATCAATGTTGAATTCAGGAAACTTACCTTTCTGAACCAGCTATACATTTTTCTACAACTCACTGTCTTGCTTCTGTGCTTGCTTGATTCTGCCTGATAGAGAAGATCTCACTGATACCTGAAACAAAACAGAAGAACTTCTTACACCAACAACTTCTATGCCAAAGTTCATCAAATCCTTAACCAAAGGATCACGTTCCAAACACAACATTGCTAATGAAGCATTACTTTTTCGACTCAAAGCATCAACCACTTTATTTTCTTTTCCCGGATGGTAATGAATTGTACAATCATAATACTTGATTAATTCTAGCCATCTCCTTTGTCTCATGTTCAATTATTTCTGAGTGAATATATACTTTAAACTTTTGTGATCGGTATATATTTCACACTTTACTCCATACAAATGATGCCTCCAAATTTTTAAAGCGAAAACAACAGCAGCTAATTCCAAATCATGTGTAGGGTAATTTACCTCATGAGTTTTCAACTGGCGTGAAGCATAAACAATTACCTGATCATTCTGCATTAGGACGCAACCAAGTCCTTTCAATGAAGCATCACTGTATATAACAAACTCACCATTCCTGGAAGGTAGTGCCAAAACTAAAGCATTCACCAATCTTCTTTTCAATTCCTGAAAACAATCATCACACTCTTTTGTCCAGATAAACTTAACACCCTTCCGAGTTAGCTTAGTCATTGGACTAGATAATCGTGAAAAATTTCTAACAAACCTTCGGTAATAGCCTTCCAAAACAAGGAAGCTAAAAATCTCGGTTACATTTGTGGGTCTTGGCTATTCTTCCACAACTTTTGTTTTTGTAGGATCAACAATTATTCCATATTTAGAAACAATATGACCAAGGAAAGAAATTTGTTGCAACCAAAACTCACACTTGCTGAATTTTCCATACAGTTTCTTTTCTTTTAAGGTTTGCAAGATAACCCTTAAATGTCTTTCATGCTCCTCTTTACTTTTAGAAAACACCAAAATATCATCAATGAAAACCACCACAAACTTATCCAAGAACTCATGGAAAATTCTATTCATTAAGTCCATGAATACAACAGGTGCATTGGTTAGCCCAAAAGGCATTACTACAAATTCATAATGGCCATATCTCGTACGGAACGCGGTCTTCGGAATATCTGCCTCCTTTACCTTCAGCTGATGGTACCCCGATCTCAAGTTAATCTTTGAAAAAAACTGAGCTCCCTGGAGCTGATCAAACAAATCATCGATATGAGGCAAAGGATATTTGTTCTTAACAGTGATATTATTCAAGGCTCTATAATCAATGCAAAGTCTCATAGAACCATATTTCTTTTTAACAAATAAAACAGGAGCACCCCATGGTGATGTGCTAGGTCGAATGAAACCTTTCTCTAATAAATCTTGCAATTGCTCCTTCAACTCTAAAAGTTCAATTTGAGCCATTCGATAAGGGGGTTTTGAAATTGGCTTAGAATCAGGAACTAAGTCAACAGTAAACTCAACTTCCTGATCTGGTATTATTCCAGGCAACTCATCAAGAAAAACATCAGGATACTCATTTACCACTAGCACATCATTAATATGAACAGTTCCTTTATTTTCAACGATGTGTGCAAGGTAACATTCATTTCCATATTTTACAAGTTTCTCGGCCTCTTGATAAGTTATCAGCAGTAAGGGTTCATTCTTGTACACAAACTGAAAGTCTTTCTGAAAAGAAACTTCTTTAGCTCTACAGTCAATCTTATCATGGTAAATAGAGAGCGAATCCATACCCAGTATAACATCAAAATCTACTAGAGGTAGAACAATAAGGTTTGCAAGTAGGTTCTTTCCACAGATAAGGATAGGAAGATTCTTATAAATTCTTTTTGCCTCAACATTTCCCCCAGGTGTTTTTACCACAAGTTCAGGAGTCACTTCTTGAGATGGTATTCCCATTTTACTAGAAAAGTTTTCAGAGATGAAAGAATGTGTAGACCCCGAATCAAACAACACACTGGCATAATCTAAAAAAACAAAGTACCTGATACAACTTAATTTGATAGCCCGACGTCTGCCGATGTAGTTGCAAAATATTTCACCACCCCTTTCTGCTTGTATTCTAACTGCTTCCCATCACTCAAGCTCTTTGTCGGACACTCATTTTCATAGTGACCCATCTCATTGTACTTATAAAATTTCACTAACTGTAAATCAAATTTGGTCTTACCTTCACCTTGATCCTTTTCAGTGAAATCACGAGCCTTATGTCCCATCTTACCACATCGGTAGCACTTTACAGAATTCAGAAGACATTCCCCAGCATGCCTTTTTCCACATTTATCACAAACTGGAAACTTAGTTTTCTTACAATCAGAAATTTTTGAAGAATTCTTACCTTTCTCCTGCCACCTCGGTCTCTTCTTCTGTTGGTTGTTATAGAACACTTGCTCATCGGCAAACTCCATTTCTACCTTATCAGCACATCGAACAAGCTTTTCATAACTTTTAAACTCACGAGAAGCTAATTCCCTTCGATATTTTGGCTTTAATCCTGAGTAAAAATGATTCATTTTACTATCAATGTCTCGGATAAAATTTGGAGCATACCTTGCCAATCGAGTGAACCTTTCTTCATAGGCAGCCACCGAGTCTTCCTCTTGCCTCAATTCCAAGAATTGATTTTCCATCCTAAGTTGAACAGCCTTAGGAAAATACTTATCAAGAAACATACCTTTGAATTCCTCCCAGTCAAGAGCATCAATCTCATCAGCGTCCCTGATATTTTTAACCATCGACCACCACTGATCTGCCTCACCCTCCAAACGGTAAATAGAAAGACTAACATTTTGATTGTCTGAACACCCCATGACATCGAAAATCTTCTCCAGTGATTTAATCCACCCTTCAGCTAACACAGGGTCAGATGATCCTCTGAATGATGGGGGATGTTGCCTCATGAAATGTTCCACCACTGACATGTTCCTCTGCGGTTGATCTGGCTGATCTCGTGCATGGATACCACCACAATTTATAGCCTGAGTCAACTGTGCCATCACTGCAACAAACTGTTCAGTTCCAATTCTGACCATCTCAGGATGCTGATTCGGAAGGTTATTTCCTTCTGTATGCATTCCTAGCACTGCTTCCCTGTTTCCTCTGCGGAAAACCATTCTGAACAAACATGTCTTAGATGAGGCAACATGGTAATCTTCAAATGCTATATCACTTCAATTTGACCATGAAAAAAAATATTTTTGGATAATCATTTAATATAATTTCTAACTCCTAAAGTTATCTAAACCGACCTTTGATACCAACTATAAGGACCCAGCCTTAAACCTTACTTAATCTTGAGTTATTACAAGATTACACATTGATGATCTTTTCAGGTTTAGAGTTTTAGAGAATTAGACCGTAAAACATGCATTACATTCCACATATAAACAAAGTGGTTACATAAATATAGTATTATTCATTCCCATCAATAGAAACATATTTAAAATAAACATGGATTCTTTCTTGACACTTCCTTGACACTATCATCCTATCATGTACCTTTCCCTTGACCTGTGAAAAACATTTCAAAAAACTTGGGATGAGCATAAAAGGCTCAGTAAGGGATATAAAAATAAGGAAAGGAAACATGGGTACATATATACATAAGGATGAGATCCTACTTTACCCATAAAACATAAGCACTTTAACATACCTCATCAAATCATGAATAAATCATAGAAATCATAAGACATAAAGGTAACTTGAGGCATTCATAACATTCTTACATAGGGAGTAACCCTCTTGGTTACGTTTGGAATAACCATCACAGTATATTCCCTAAATCTCTTCGGAGAAACCATAACATTTCACTCCTTCGCGTTACCCAATGCATTGGAGAGCTATATCGGGCTCACCCTCCCTTAGTTTATCACAGAACCACCTGTCTTCATAATAATGCCCAAGAACCTCAACATAATCGTATCACATAAAACATGCATAAAGGAAACATAACATTCCCACCTTTCAATCACAAGATATCAATAGAAAACATTGATATAAAAACATTATGAAAACCATTTTCAATACCAAAATAAAAGAAAAGTAAAACATGGTATTTATTTTTCTTTTAAAAAGAAGATATGGCTTGTAGAGGAAGCCGAAACTCAAATAATGGTCACGACGGCGGAGAAGTCGTTGTCGCCGCATACGTACGACAAAAACATTACATTTTGTCATTTAGTAAATGCTTCGTATAAAAAATATTCCTTTTGGATAAATGTAAAATTCAAAGGGGTTTATACACTGTATAAAAGAAAGTTGTGTATAAAATAAAATATGCCTCAATGAAAGGAGATTGAGACGAAGTCCCATACCTCGGGTCCGACTTGACTCGGTCGTTCTTTAATCTCCTGAATAATAAACTTGAGTTAATTTCTAATTGTTTAAGAACCTTTTTCAAGTTCATTATTCCTTTTATATCACTTATTTCCATGTCATGAACACTATATAATTATTTAAGTTAATAACGGTCGTTTTAACGATCATTGGTACTTGAGTAAAAAATAAGCCCTTTATAATTACAAGTTGTTCATGTACCCATTATATCCAGAATGTTATTAATTATGTAGATATCATATATGTCATATATATCCAGTACATGCATGCATTTATAATATTACATAATCATTTAGCGGTAAGAAATGAAATGTACCGTTCATGGAGACGGTAAGCCGTACGTATGCATGAACGCTACTTTCATTTATATTTCATATTTTATAGAATGGAATCATAATTATATAAAGTTATATTATAATTACAGTATAATATCATATATAATATCATAGTTCCATCCTTTATACGTCCCACATATGGTATTTAACGAATCAACTCACTTTGAGGGGGCGGTAGTCCACACTTCCTTAAATGAAGATATCGCGTTTACCCAAAATGGAAACCATAAAGGTATGACCAAAAATAAAAATACAGAAGCTTAAGGAAAACATAAACATATTATATATCATATATAAATATAGTGACATCTTAATGTCCACCTTTGAAGGTGTTAAAGGGATGTTGAACAATCATCGTTTCGGGAGTCATAAATTCACCATCCACGTAAACAGTATGTTCATTAACCATTAGATGTATATGTGTGTAAGTGTAGCTTGAATACTTCTTATAACAACATCCTAGTATATTTAAGATACTGGAGTTGTTACAAAAGAAATAAATAAAAAGAGTTTAGGGGGTTGGAGAAGGAAAATAAAACAAAAGGACTCAAAAGAAGACATTACCTTAAAATCGGGTAACTCCCTTCGGTTTGAGCTCAAAGGCTTACTTGGGAAGACTTCTGCCCAAAGTGAGGCTTCAAGGAGTAAGATATGGAAGTGGAGAGACAAATTGGGCAGGGATTGGCCGAGCCAAAGGCTTTGGGAGTGTGGGTAAGGAGGTAGAGGTGGGGGCCTTTTATAAGAGGAGAGGAGGGGCACTCTTGGAAAGTAAAGATAAGTTACTTTATTTTAAAATGAGTTTCGGATTAAAAAGGTCCCACATTGATATAATTATAGGATAAGGTGATAAGGGTTCTAAATCCACTCATACAATAGGTTTTGGACATGTGTAGGTCTTAGATATTACATTATCTTTCCATTTTATTTAAATCGTTAATTAATGAGGTCATCGCTGCATCATCATGATGTCATAAATAATTTAATTTATTTAATGTCTAAAAATTATAAAAAAAATACTATTATGTAGGAAATCTTTTTATATTTACAATTAATATTTATAATAAAAAATCTGATCTTTATAACCCCATGAAAAAATTGTTTTAGTAAAATAACTCATGTTTGTGTCATTTTTACTTTAACATTAAATAAAAAGTTATTTATGTCATTTCCCAACCAAAGTGGCTCCATAGGGTCCCCAAGTTGACCCATGGATTTTCTTGGTCGGCCATGGCACATCCAATAAGGTTAGGACATGTTTCTAGGTCATTTCATATTATTAAAGCATTATTTTTACCTTAAACTACCCTAATTACCACTAATCGCGATTAAAAACTTAATAAGTTACTATTCACCAAAAAATTATTTTAATCTCATTGAACCACATTTTACTTCTTAATGACAACCATGTATGTTGGATTTTTGAAATTCAAAACACAAAGATGGCAAAGTTTCATTTAAACGAAAAATCAGTTTCTTTAACTACCACTTAGTGGTTTCACTATTCATCAAAAATTGAAGTTTTTCAGAAAATTACCAAAAATTCACCCTAAGCTATATTTGATATTCTGAATTCAAAAATGAAGTTTATTTTACAAAATTAAAAACATATAAGTCACATTAATTAATTTAATAATTAATTCCCGTTGTCAGAGCAAATAGCGTGTTTTTATGAAACAATAAGTATCAAAAGATTGACACCAGTTTAAGTCCAATTTCAAAGTGAAATTGATTCCAATGACCACCATTGGATTAAATGGTAAAAATATATTCAAATTTAACTTCAAAACCAATTCAAAACATAATCTAATCATATAAATAAATTAGATTAAAAAGCTGTTTTGATGTAAAATGCAGTATTTTTCACTATTCATTAAAAAATGAACATTGTCAGAAAAATACCAAAAATTCACACAAAGTAAATTTTTATGTCCCAATCATAGAGAATAAGTTTATTTTTACAAAAATAATTTATAAAATTGTCAAAAGATAGATTCAAAAATGGTTTTCCATCAAAAGGCAGTAAAACAATCTTTTAAAAAATATTAGTGTATTCCATGCTTAAGATTGGATTTATTTTCATTTTAAGCCTCTAAAACACTATCTAATTCATTAATAGGCATAGATAAAAATATCTATTATGCATTACTTACTTGTGATGTTACACAACTAGTATTTATAGAACATCTATATTTTACTTTATTCTAAATGGATATTAAAATTTGTTTTTAGCAGCTATGTACATGATGAATTTTATGTTTAAAAAACCTAGTTTTAAAGATTTTAATTTTACAAACCTGTATTTAAACCTAAAAGGATCAATAAAACTTTATATAATCTCCAAGATCCTGGTATTATTGGTAAAAACTATTTTTACTTAAATAATTTTGATAAAGGAATTGAATATTCAAATCTCTTTATTAATAATTTTTTTTAATGGTACAATCACTGTTCAAATATATAGAGATGACATAATTTTTGGTTCAACTCCAAAATCTCTTTTTGATGGATTTTTAGGACTCATGAAAAGTGATTTTGAAATGGTCATTATGGGTGATGTTAATTACTCTAATAATAACATTAACTAAACTTGATCGTGATAATTTTAGTTTTCTTTTTGTTAAAAAAATTTATAGATTTATGTTCAAAAGTTTACTAAACCTAATTTCTAGCCGAACAAAAAATATGTTTTCAATATGTTTGTGTGTGATATTTTAAAATAAATATAAAGGAATAACATTTAATAGCGAATAAGTGTATTTTACATTTTCTAAATGGTACTAAAAAATACTAACTATTTTATTCTTCTAGAACTAGTTTTTTACTCAATATTTACTATGTTCTAAATTTAGAGGTCGTAGGTTAGATATAAAGAATAATTTAAGAGAATTTAATTTCTAGAAGAAGTTTTAGTTTCTTGGTCTAACATGAAGAAACATTCAGTTTAACTCTCCACTATTGATGTTGAATATGTGGTAGTTGGAAGCTCTTGTACTCAAGTGTTGTGGATGCAATACACACTCATAGATTTTGGTTTGAGTTTCACTAAAACTCCAATTATTCTTGATATCACAAGTACCATTTATTGTTCTAGAAACACAATGCATTAATCACATGAAAATTTCATGTATTTGAAGAAACATTTCATATGGAATCACACATAGAAAGGAGATGTAATTCTCAAATATATTACAATTAAATATAAGCTTTATAATATTTTTCTTAAGTCTATAAATTCTAGTATACTTGAATATATTAAATAAAATTTATCTAGGATCAATTTATATAACAACCCTACACTTTATTTCACAATAATACACGATTTATTACATAATATTACACATAATACAACCTAGAAGATTGATAATTCTAGTGTATTTTGGAATTAGGTACATTACATGACAATTTAATACTGATAAAAAGGACATATTTATTGAAAAAATTCTTTACATTCCTGTACTTTAAACTATATAGGATAACATGGGGATATAAATAACAAAGGGGTGAGATATAAAGACCAGTAAGAGAATAAACATGAAATAACATGAATAAAATAATACATTTTAGACAATAGGCATATCAATGGGGAATAAAAGAAAAATGAATAACGACATGATATAACATGAAAATCATAAATGAGAAATTCATAAACAACTTAAAATGTTTCTTATAAACATAAGTAATGGATAAACTCCAAGACATAAATATGGAAAAATTCCTATAAAGGAATTAGGTTCACTCCCTGACCAACATAATGTCTCATTATAGTAAACATTACTCAATGAACCCTGATGGATCCTGCATTTTGGGTCAGATGAAGGGTGGAGGGGTGATACGGAATGAAAGAGGCTCTATGGTTATGGTTTTTTTCGATCACTTTGGCTCTATCAATGCCATTCAGGAGGAGGCGCAGACCCTTCTCACTGGGCTTAATTTGTGTAATCAGAAGAATATTCAACTTACGGCAGTGGAAACCGATTCGATGGATATCTTTAACATGCTTAGTGGTCATGAGTCTACACCATGGTCTATTGGGTAAAACATTTGAATATTCAAAGATTTTATGAACAAACATATGGATATCTCTCATACATGGTGTGACGGCAACACCGTGGCATACCTCCTAGCCTCCTATGCAACTCCAGAAGAACAAATTTCATGTTTCCTGAGCACTAGGTCTCTTCCCACAGATGTAGTGAATCCGGTGCATGCGGACACTCTAGGAAATCAAAACTTAGTCCCCCATAATTCCTGGTATTTTATTGTTTTCTTTATCCATTTTACCTGGATAAAATCAATAAAAAATTATTTTTCAGTCATTGGAGAGTTATATAATTCTGGCACACACATCAATTTCATTTCCCTCTCATGCTTAAGTTTTCCACATAGATCATAAAAAATGGGTTCATTAATCATCAAATTTTATTCTATGAACAAGGAGTTTAAAGTAAATACATGTAAGTACTAATTAAAATAAGCTTAAGTTTATATATGTGAACACCCTTGATAGGAAATGGGTATAGTAATCACTACACAACTGTTTTGGCATGGGAAATCATGGTGAAATTTCGACAGCATAACGATGCCACATAAAATTCATTAAATGGGGTTATGAGAGAGAAATGGGTCTATCATAATTTGGAAATAAAATGGATATTATTAGGTACTTTAAATACATATCCCAATAATATAAATTGTAAATATAAGGTGTAAGATAATAATGAAACTAGTTGAGGATCCCTTACTTGAGTGTATTACTCCAAATGCTTGGGAAGCGCTTCACGAGTGTTTGGAGGAACCTTGTGAGGAATCTATATAGGACATGGAAGAGTACGTATGTTCTCCAAGGAGTTTGAGTGAATATAAATTGAAGATTGGGTGGGGTTATATAGAAAATGTGTGGGGATTTCTTCATTATTTCTCAAACTTAGGTTTCAGACTCTATTTAATAAAATAACCAAAACCAAAAACCATACCATGGTTTTTTCCAAATGGGCGTGTTTTTAATTATTTGATAAGAACTAGGGCCAAACTTAATAAAATAATAAACTTTATTATGTGGAGGTGATTCATACTCTTAAAGAAATTATTTTAAAACCTTAAAATATGTTAATGGATTTGGAGGATTAATAATGGCTTTATAAAATTAATCAAATGGAATTAAAATTTTATTATTTTAAATATAAAACATAAATTTGGTCTTGGATACCTTTTATTGTATTTATTACATCACTTTTGGGTCATTATGGTGTCATAATACAGAAAGTATATTTAAATGATATTTAATTTTTACCTGAAAATTCCATTATCTTAGAAAAGTATGAAAACTTCACCATTGGATTATTTCTCCATTCTGATTAAAAAAATAATATCCATTTTATCTAAATAATATTTTAAATATTTGAATTTTTACTTTTAAAATAAAATTTAAATTTATTAAGAAAAGATGGGTTTTTTGACAATAATACTTTTCTAACCCCTATAAAATTACATTTGACTTCATAAAATTTATATGATAATTTATGTTTCATAAAAATTATTTAATAATAATATTTTATTAAAAATATTATTTAATTCAAAAGTCCATTAATTCATCAAAATAAGTTCCTTAATTTCATTTTAATTTTACCCAAGAATACTATTTGAATTTTATTGTATCAAAATAAAAAACATTTATAAAGTTACAATAGTTGGATAAAAATATATCCATTATTATATAAAGAACATAAATAATCATATATCTAGGTTCTTGATACACATACCTTTAATATAATATAAAATTATCTAAGAGTTATGTGTGTGACGATGAGGGTTTCATGGGGCTGTGCATTGTACATGGTTTGGGATGTGATTCCGATGAGCTTGAACTAACTCGTAAATAGTTTCACTCATGGTTAAGTTGTTGGATCTCTACTTGGTATTATTTAAGGGAAAATTACAATGATACTATATCCCTATAAATCTTTAATAAATGCACTTTATAGGGTACGACCCTATTGGTTGAGGCTATCACTTCCTTTTCCTATGTCAAATGGATTTTTTAAACCCTATATTTATTCTAATCATATGATCATTGTACAGTGGCTATATTATCAATGGTAAATATAATTAATGGTAATTTAAATATGATAGGATATAATAAAACCCAATAATTTCATGTGTTTTCTATATCCATATTTCTTAATAATACATTTAATTAAATTTAAAGGAGAATTTTATTTATAACATTTTAGGTCATTAAAATCTTTCCCATTTAAGAAATTTCAACCTTGAAACTTTATTTTCCCACATTAAAACATATGAGGGTAACTTTATTTCATTACCTTATCTGGTTCCCACATTTATTCTTCAAACTTGTACTTTCTCTATAACACTTTTACATGGTTCATTATCTTATTCCATAAAACATTGTATCTATGATAGAAGATCATCACTGGATAATCCTAATAGGAATTGTCATTCTTCAATGGTACCACCTATGGATTGATTAAATGATAGGGGTCTGGTAGGTATTTTCTCAAGAGTGATACTTGGAATACATCATGTACTTGAGATAGGTTATGTGGGAGTGAAATTCGGTATGCCACCACTTCAATGCAATCAAGGATCTCAAAAAGGGTAGATGTATCTTGGACTAAGAGTTCCATTCATTCAAAATATCATGATTTATTACATGGAGATATGTAGAGGAATAACATGTCCCTAACATCAAACTCAAGGTCACATTGATTATTGTTTGAATAACTCTTTTTTTGACTCTGATTTGACTCGATGTTCTAATGAATGGTCGTAAACCTTTCCACCATGTCCTCGATAATTTTAGGACCTAGAAGTTTTCATTCCCCAAATTCATCCCAATATGCAAGTGTTCTGCACCTTTTCCCATAAAGTGTTTCATAGGGATCCATTTAGATGATCGAGTGGAAACTGTTGTTGTAAGAGAACTTGACCAGAGATAGATATTGGAAACATCCTCCTTTGAAGTCGATATATAATTCTACCACCATGTATTCCAGTGTCTGAATAGTTTTCTCAGATTGGAAATAATTTTGAGTATTACAATCCATACAGAATTTCAAATCAATGTTTAGAGCATGTTGGATTCTTTTATAGATCTTGGAGGTGAATCTAAAATATCGATAAGATTCAATTGATAGTGGTAATCCATGAATAATTACCATTTAATAGATGTATATTCATGGAAGTTGCTACAGTGGGAAGTCCTCTCGAATTGTGATAATGTGATCTTTCTTTGTAAGACAATCCACAACAACCCATATAGAATTTTTTCCCCTGGATTTCTTCAAAAGTCCAGTGACAAAGTCCCTAGTGATGTTTTTCCATTTCATTGTCGGTATGGTTAATGGTTGCATCAACCCCTTATACTTCTTCGTTTTAGCCTTCACTTGCTGAAATACCAAGCACTTTGATGTATATTCAATGATATCCTTCTTCATATATCCCAAAATAGTGCTATCAAGGATCTCGATACATCTTTATGCTTCTTTGGTGAATGGAAAAAGTTGAACTATGTGTATCATCCAGCAATCACTTATTTGAATTAGGATTTGATGGTACACATAACGGGGACCCAAATCTCACAAATTCTTCTTCATTAATATTTAACTTTGAGGATTTCCCATTTCTTATAGTTTCCACTTTTTTTCTGAATTCCCACATAATCCCTTTGAGAATATTTTAACCACTCTAAAAGGGATGATCGAGAAATCATTTGGGAGAGGATTGATTATATTAATTTCTTTATGAATACCATGTCCATCATTTATAAATCTAAGAAGCTCAGATCCCTCTCAATTCTAATCAATGATAGAGTTACTACATACTTTCCACTTAGAGTGTCCACCACATTATTCGCTTTCCCAAGATGGTAGTAAATTGAGAAATAATAGTCCATAATCATATCTAACAATATTCATTGGAACATATTCATCTATTTTTGTGTGAATATATACTTAAATATTTTTTGATCCGTATATATTTCAAAATTCTCCCCAAATAGTTAATGCTGAAATATTTCCAAAGAAAAGATAACTATATCCAAATCCAGATAATGTTTTGGGTTGTTTTGTTCATGAACTTCCAATTACCTTGATACATAGGTTATGATTTTTTCATTTTTCATTAACACACAACCAAAGACCTTCTTCAAAGAATAACTAAATACCACAAAAAGTTCTCCACTTGTGGGTAGTGTGATCATAGGTTTAGTGATAAGCATCCTTTTTTAGTTCCTTGAATCTCATTTCAAATTCATCATTACAGTCAAACAAGACCCCCTTCTGAGTTAGCTTGGTTAGAGGGTTTGAAAGTCATGAGAAGTTTCTTGAAAATTGATGATAATACCCATGTAACCTAAGGAAACTAAAGATATCTGTCACATATGTTATCCTAATTCATTATTCAATTTCATCAATTTTTGAAGGGTCCATAGATATCCCATTTCTTATGATGATGTTACCTAAGAATGATACTTAATTCAACCAGAACTCATATTTTTTGTACTTTTCATAAATATTCTCCTTTTACAATGCCTTTAGCATAGTGCTTAGATGCTCCTCATGCTCCTCCTTGATTTTAGAGAATATTATAATATCATATATAAATAATAACAATTTTTTTAAAGGTATTATATAAGACTATTCATCAATTCCATGAATATGTCTAGAACATTAGTGAGTTTTAATGTAATTACTATGAAATCATATTTCGCATACCTTGTACAAAAATCAGTCTTGGGAAAAAATGCATACTTTACCCTAACTTAATAATATCCCAACCACCTATCCACCTTGGAGAAGTATCATTATCCATGCATCTTATCAAATAAGTCATCAATCCAATGAAGATGATAATTGTTCTTTATCATGATCTTGTTGATCTCATGATAGTCAATGCAAACATGCATTGACCCACCACTCTTCTTGACTAAGCGGACTGGTGCAGCCCATGGTGAAGAACTTGGGCATATGAACCCTTTATCCATATTCTCATATAGTTTTTTATTCATATCCTCAAGTTATATAATATCCATTCAATATGAAGTCTTGGATAATTGTAATGCTATAGGTATATTCTCAATTGAAAATTCAACCTCTCAGCTAGGAGGAAGACCATAAAATTCCTTAGGAAACACATCCGTGTATTCCCTCACAATAGGAATGTATTAAAGGATGGTTCATATAGTAAACTCAATTATTTGAGCTATATACAGTTTATTGTAGGGAAAGAATATATTTTCTTGAGATATTGGTCCTAAATAAGATTCATCCTCCTCATTCCACTTGTACTAAATCAGAGGTCGATTCATTATACAGAGAGTGATTTCCTTCTTGTGGAAATTTATATTGGCTCTATTTAAGGAAATATAATACATATCTATAATTTCACCAAATTCTACTAAAGTAAGTATGAAATGTTTTTTAGGGAAGTTCAAACCACAAATATTTATAGGGGAGGAGTTATATAATTGGGATACAATAATTTCCCAATTTTTCATTTTCACTGAAATTTCTACTACCATTATTTCTGGTGGTGTTTTAATAGTTATAATACATTTTCATGATATTAAGGAATGTGTAGAACCATAATAAAAATTATGTCATATATTATTGAAAGAATAACTCGTGTACTTATCACCACTTCGTTTTTGGGATCCACTTTAGTGGTTGTGATGGAAAAAATCTAACCTTGATTCCTTGGAGGTTGTTGGTTGTCTCTGAAAACCCTTGTATTACAGAATTGGTTTTCAAAGTTCCCCAATTCATTGAAGTTTAAGAAATGAAAAATGCGATGAGGGTTGATTAGAGAATTCCTTTCTTCTGTCAAATTAGTGGGTTTCTTCTATCGGTAATCGTTAGCTAAGTGTCCTTCCTACCCACATCTAAATAATTGCCTGGCCCCCTTAGGAAATTTCCATTGTGCTTATTTCCTCACCTTCAACAAGTGGGATGCCAAAAATTCTTGGCAATATTATATTAATTCATTGGACCGCCAAAATAAAACTCAAATTTTTGATTATTATTCCCGTGATACCCTTGGGATTTTCCGATCTCCATCTCGACTTTGAGGGCACATCATATAACTTCCTCATAGATACTAAGTCATGAATCAATAGGTATTTCTTTACACCAGGTCTTATCCCAAAAAATAAGTGATCAACCTTGAATTTGGGGGTAACGATAAAGTAAGAGGTTTATTGTGAAATTCTGGTGATGTATTCCTTGTACGCCCCAATATATTCATCATCATTTTTCTTAAGGGTAAGAAAATCCATTTACATTTTAATTCAAAGAGTGAGAGGAAAATATTTATCAAATTTGTTTTTCCAAAATTCATTCAACCCCATCACTTAGATCTCTTCCTCGGACTTTGTATTCTTGATCAATTACCACCATTGATAACATTCTCAATCCATATGATAAACAACTAGTAGAACCATATCTTGTTCATAACAATGAATGATGGAGAATATCTTCCCAGTGGAGCTGATCCATTGTTCCGTGATTAAGGGATTAGGTGACCCAATAAAAGTTTGAGGTCTTTGTCACATAAAGGAATAAATCAAAAATTGTTCTCTATTAGGGGTATTTTCACCCTCCTCTGGATCGAGGTTATTATTTAGAAACTAAGTCACCTGAGAGAGTAAGATTATAAAATTTGTGATTCCTCCTCCCATCGGGTTGGGTATCTAGTTGGGGTAGTCATCACATTGCTCGTCATATTGATTATTTACCTGATTCATCCTATTTAAGACCATTGTCTAGAATAAAGGGAAAATTAGGGACGAGTATTTTTAAACACATAAATGGGAATCCAATGAAATTAAATGGATAAATTATAAATTATATTTATTTCCTTAACTTGTGAATTTATAGGCTTCAATCAATGTTATCCATGATCTATTTACAAAGATATATTCGTATGGTAAATTTTTTCCCAAAAAATGGTTCATAACAAGATTATGAATTTAAAAAAGAATATCCACTGGTAGTGTTAAACTAGGTGCATTGTAAGGCCTATTTTCATTTACTATTTTACACTGAGTCAGGTTCGAAACACCTTGTCAGAGTTGTTACCCCTAGGTACATCTACTCCAGAATCAAACCTACTTATAATATCCAGATAGGGATGTATTTTCTTGATAAAACACTTAATATATACTTATAAAAATTTATGGATATTTTCTTATACTTATTCTAATCCAAAATTATTTCTCTAGAGTTTTCTAATCCTAATCTAAAAAATAAATTAACTTTTTCTCTGATACAAACTATAATAACACTACTCTTTATTTAACATTAATACATGATTTAATACATAATATTACACTTAATAAAACCTTTAATATTGATAATTATTGTGTATTTTGGAATTAGGTATATTACACAACAACTAAAATCTTAGAAAAACATCTTTATAGAAAACTTCCTTAATATGCTGGCACTTAAAACTGCCCGGGATAACATTGGGACATACACAAAAAAGGGGTGAGATATAAATCCCTATGAGGGAATAAAAATTGAATAACATGAATAAATTCATACATGTTATATAATAGGCATATCAATAATGAATAAAAGAAACATGAATAATATGACATGATATTTCATGATAATCATAACATGGAAAATGTGGAAACAACATAAAACACTACATCATAAACATAGGCCAAGGATAACTGTAAATACATCATGATGGAAAAAGTGCCATAAAGTAATTAGGTCCACTAACTAAAAAAACATGATATATCATGAGACTAAATATTACCTTATTCATTGGAGTGTTATATAATTCTGGGCGCACCCGTCACATTCATTTCATTATCATACTTAAGTGTTCCACATAGATCATACACTATGGGTTCATTCATCATTATATTTTATTCCATAATCAATTAGTTTGGAATACATAAATGTAATTCAAAATTCAAATAATTATAAGTGTATAAAGTTTAACACCCCTGATTGTAAATGGGTATCATATTCACTACATAATTATTTTGGCATTGAAAATCGTGGTGAAATTTTGGAAGCATAACGACGTGACATAAAGTTTTTCTAAAATGGGTTTATGAGAGAGAAAGGGGTACATAATAATTTTAAAATAAAATGGGAATTATTATGGACATGTAAATACATATACCAACAATATTAATTATAAATATATGGTGTAATATAATAAAGAAACTTTAATAAACAATAGAAGGTGAGGATCCATTACTTGGGTGTGTGACCCCAAATGCATTGGAGGAGCTTCCTGAGAGCTTGGATGAATCTTATGAGGGATCTAGAGTGAGGATTATAGATTAAGGACATTATAAAAAGAGTTTTAGTGAATTGAAATGGGAGTTTGTGTGGATTTACATAGGAAATGTGCAGGTATTTCTTTAATTTTTATCAAACTTAGGTTTTGGATTCAATATAATAAAATATCCAAAAACCACAAGCCTTCACCTAGTTTTTCCCAAAGTTTCTAAAAATGTGTCTGGTTTTAATAATTTTATATGTCCAATGGTCTAATATAATAAAATAATACACTTTATTATGTGAAGGTGAGGAAAACTCTTAAAGAAATGATTTTAAAACCTTAAAATATATTAATTGCTTTTGAGGATTCATAATGGATTTATAAAATTAATAAAATAAACTTAAAATATAATTATTTTGAAGATAAAAAATATATTTGGTCTTTTATACCTTTTATGGTATTTATTACATCATTTTTTGGTCTTTTTGATGTCATTATACACAAAGTATAGTTATACATTATTTAATTTTTAACCAAAAATTCAACTGTCTCAAAAAATTATGAAAAATTCCCCATTGGAAAATTTATGTTTTTTGATTTAAAAAAAATAATTTTATATAAATAAATTTCTAAATTTTTTAATATTCAATTTTAAAATAAAATTTATATTTATTAACAAATTTTTGGTTTTTTTAAAATAGCAGTTTTTGAACCCTTATTAAAATTACATTTGAATTAATTGAAATTATATGATCATTTATGTTTAATAAAAATTATTTAATGTAATTATTTTATTTGAAGATTAATTATTTCAAAAATGAATTAATTCATCAAAATATGTTCTTTAATTGAATTTGAATATTACCAAAAACAATATTTTAGTTTTATTCTATCAAAATCAAAATAATTTATAAAGTAACAATAATAGGATGAAAATATATCCATAATTATATAAAAAATAATGTAAATACTCATATATATATGGTATTGATACATATCCCTTTAATACACTAGAAAAATCCCCAAGAGTAAGGTGTGCGATGATGAGACTTTTATGGGGTTGTTCAGTGTATATTTCTTGGGTTGTGATATTGATGAGCTCAAACTTCTCCCATAAATGGTTTCTCACATTCTTATGTTATTTTATCTCATCTTGGGCTTGGTCAAGGGTAAATCCTAATGATTCAACCTACCTCAAAATCTTTGATAAATGGACTTCATAGGGTGCGATGCAACTGGTTGAGTCCATCACTTCCTTTTTCAGTGTCAATTGGATTTGTTAAGAACCTATATTTATACAAATTATGTGATCACTATTCAATGAACATTTTATCAATTATAAAGATGCTCTAAGTTCACTTAAATATGATAGGATATAACAAAAAAATAATTATATCTATTTTATATATCCATATTTCATAAGAATACATTTAATTAAATTGTAAGAGGAATTGTATTTATAATAGTTTGGGTCGATACAATGTTAAGTGACCATAACTTTTACTTTCTACTCTAAATATATCCTAACATTGAAAAATAATTCTAACAAATCACGGAAATTATTTGTCTATGAATTTTACTAACTATTTTTACAAGGAAATTTTATTTTTCCAAAAAATTAAATAGGTAAACTTTAATAAAATTAAATTTTCTTATTAAATTCAGAAGTTTTAAATTCTGATAAGTAATATTTACATAATTGAAAATTACTTTTTAAAAAGATCCAAAATATTTTCTCAGACATTTGATCAAAATCTTCCCATATAAGATATGACATTTTTCTTCACTTCAACGCTCACATAAAATCAAAAACTTTATATGAATTTTTTTCATAATATGATTCATTGAAATTTGATTAATATTTTATTTTATTTTATTTTATTTGATAATAATTAATTCAAATTATTTGATCTATGGTTTTATTTTTCTTCAATCTCTCAAGAAGAGATAAGTTTTTCTATGAATATTTTTTAAGAGTATACCTTCACACTTGGGGTGATAAGAAAATTATATTTGAAAATTATATAAAACAATCTTCATTAGAATAAAAACACACATATATATAAATAACTTATAAAAGGATTAAGTTTCTTATCTTTACAGTATATATACTTTTATTTTGACTCTCGTTATATTCCATCTTTTACTTTAATATTTATTACTTTATTAAAGGGGGGATTCTTATTAGAAAAATGTTTTGTTAATATTCTCTAATATTTTGTTGTTGTTCTTCGTTGAATTTTTTTTGAAAATAAAAAATAGAGATCAAATTGATAAATAAAATTTTCTTTTTGATAGGGGAGTTATTTTATTAAGGTGGGGAATTATTTTAGGTGAAAATACCTTACAGGGTAGAAATGTTTTTTGTATTTATTCTTTTTCAAATGAAATAGATTCAAAATGATGTCATTATTAACTTATTTTTTTCAAATAATTTCGATTTAATGTTCTTATAAAAATTGAGAGGAGTCAATTTCCTTCTGTATTGATAAAAGTATTTCTATATAAAATTAAGTTATCTCATCAGATTTATTTTTGTGTCTTGTGATTTTTTTCTGAGTGATTTTCTTAGAGAATATTCTTGTGAGGTTCTCATTTTAGTTTCTATATGTTTTATTATTTTAATATATATTTTTCTAATCACTCGGAAAAAGTGATTTTGGTTTGTGGAAGTGAGGTTTTTAGAATTCTATGTTGAGGAGTTTATGGGGATAGATAATATATTGTTTCCATTAGGTTAACAGTGATATTTTTTGGCAATGAATCCACTTCTGACCATACAATGGAAAAATATTCTAGTAGTTTAAATATCGGGGTTTTAGATAATTTTTTCAAGGACTTGTATTATATAAATGGGAAACCTATAGTTATGTAAAAGACTTCCTTATTGGCTTTGTTTAAAGAGAAAATCTAAGATTTTTTTGGTGTTATCCTTTAAAATATATTTTAAAGGTGTGTCTTTTTTGTTTACTAGTACTCAATGTTTTTTTCTTCAATTTATGAATTTTTAATTAAATATTTTTGTTATTTTATTTCTTATATGATTATACTAGTTTAATTACCTCCTTGGTGGTGATTCTAGGGGGGGGGGGTCATTGCGTGGCTCTAGCATCGTCTAACCCTCTCCTCCTTCTCCTTATGCTTCTCATCTAGCGCTAATTATTCCAATAATTCCTATTTTCTCCCAACATGAATTTTTATTCCTCTATAGGTTTTTATGCTCTAGGGTTTGCTGCAAGGGGATTTCCCCCACCGTTCCTTTGATCTTCCCAGCATCGACAGTTCACTGCGGAGGTCATCGGCTTCTCAAAACGCACTCGGACCCCATGTTCGCCATTACTATCCTAGTAGAATCAAGATCTTCGGTTCAAAGGGGTTTTGGGTCATGGGTTTCAGTGGCCGATGGTTTCCTAGTAACTCTCGACATTTTTACTACTTTTGTCCTATAATCTTCTAGTTTTTTGCTCCATAGTGTCACTTTCAAAGCCCCCATCCACTAAACCCTTCTATGACCTCGAGTTACTCGATGCCTATACTTGTAATATTTAGATTGGTGTAAGCTTTGAGGTGATGAGAAGTGTGGTTAGGTGGCATTAAGTTCTCCAGATACTTCATGAATCGGTTTTTCTTGTGAAACTGTTTTCATGTTTGTTATATTTTATTTGTGTTTCTTCTTCAAAAAATTAGTGATGACATGGCTATTCAGAATTGGTCCTTTTGGGTTAATTGTGTCATTTTTGTTTATTCTCATTGGGGACAGACACTGGAGTTTATGGTGAAGGTGAACGTGGAGTGATGATGATATGAGTTTTTGATGATAATGACTAGTTTCAAGAATCAGATAATGGTAGTGACGATGAAGATTTTACGATGATGATGATGAAATTTGGTGGAAGGTCTCATTGGTGATTTGGTTTGAAGCGATGATAAGGTTGTGATGTGACAAGGTGCACGAATCAAGGTGATCACGTGATGTTAGGTAGCAAATAGACCAAGAAATAATGATGGAGAATATTTGGGTTTGATTTTTGAATTTTAATTATGGTGTTTTGCTATGTGTTACCGATTATTTTGATGAGGGTTACCATTCATCCATATTGTGGGTTCAAAATTGAATAAAAATGAATTTTTAGTTAGTTATACTAGTTTAATAAATCATTTAATTATCTACTATATTTACTTACTATATATTATAAATTTATCAAAAAAATTTAACACTCCTTTAAAATAAATCCTTAGATGGGATGGAAAACAATAGTTTGTTATTTTAATAAAATTCACTCCCCTCTTGTCATTTTACTTTTATATTTATCTAGTATAACAAATTTTTTCCCAAAACTCCTCAAGGTGATTATCGTTTTAACTCTTATAACATGTATCCTTTAAAAAGGGTTCTAAAAATCCATGTATAAAAGGGATATATTTCATAATAATAAAGATATTTTCTTGATCTATAGATACCCTAAGAGGGAATAAGTAATTGTATTATCCTTAGTTTTCTGTATTAATTTATTTTTTGAAGCATAGATCAATTGGGATAGGGTATGTTTTTCTTTTCTTTTTTTTATTATTAAAAATAAACATATAAATAGATACTTGTTTTTTAGGTTCTGGTGCTATTATTTATCTTCATTTAAAACTATAGTAATCCCTTTATAAACATCCACTTTTGTGCTTTATTCAATCCACCCTTCCCCATACTATTTGAGAGCCCCATATTTAGGTACTTTTGGTTTCCTTCTACCCTCCTTTCAATCTCATTCAAAACATGGATTCCAAGTGAATTTATGATTTCTGATTCTATAGTAATCCTCTATTCTCTTAATATACTTCTATTAACTTGAATTTCGTATCTCCTTGGTTAGAGTATTCATTTATGATTTCATAATGACAAGGTTAAGTCACAATCTATCCTTAGGGTTATTGTATATAATGTAAAATTTTGTATCTTGTGTTTTGAAAATCAAAATACACTCATGTTGAATATTAATTTACTTGATGATTTTTGTTTCAGTTATTTTTTATATAATATAAATTATTATTATCTATTATTTATGTTATAATGAATTGATTCAATATACCTAAATTACTAACGATTGAGAAGCTATGTTAAACTAATTCACTAGATGCTAAACTAATTTATCAAAAGGTAGTGTGAATTTATGATGCTGCTATAACCGAACCTAAAAATATCATAATGTTACTATTGAATTTTGTTACAAAAACATCTAAAAATTGGAACATGAGTTTTAAGGAATGGAACATACCAATGCTGGTTCATTACATTGAGTTCTTATTCATCATCTCATTGTTTTTGAGAGATTTAAGTGTATTTGTTTTTAGTGTGTTTACTAAGAGATTAAATTATTTGATGTATCATTGTAAAAGCTATTATTTTTCTATTGTAATCAAAATTTTCAATCTCCATGATTAATTGGAATCTTGTGAGGATTTTTCTCCACCAAATCACTTGGATCAATGAGACTATGGTAAATGAGTCTATTACTTCTAATATTTTATTTAATCTAATACAGGGTGATCAGACTTACTATCAATTATTGATATTGAATAGGATCTTAGGGAAAGTTATTTATAATTTTATTAGTTTTTTTAAAGAAAATCTTAGTATAAAACATGGTTATCCCCACTGGCTTCATTGAATAATTTCCCATTTTTAAAAATTTTAGATACCCATAATTTGGTTTATAGAACCACCTCCCACATTGGTTTAACAATGAATACTTCCCGAGAATTGAAATTTTTGGTAATAATATCCTTTAAGGATTGTTTAAATTATTATAAAATACACCGCACATTATTTCTATAAATAAACTTTAAAATTCCAATTTGGTTACTTTGGTAATCAATTAAATCAATTTATTTCGGTTATTCTTACACTATTTTTTAATTTATTACACCAATTGATTGGAACTTATATCTTCTCATCCTTTAAATGTTTTTAATGGGAATAAAATTTTATTTCTCTTTAAGACCATGATTCATCAACCTTTTAGAAATTATATTTTGCTTACATATTGAGAGAACACTTGGTATCAGACAGGGACTCCATATTTTTATCTAATAAACTTGGTATCAGAGCTTTTTATTTCATTTCGTAACTAATCCAAACACGTTTTATCCAAGCATTCATATAAACTGTTTTATAAAAACATTGGTATTAGAGATAGTCTCTATATTTGATTTTTTATCTTTATTTTAGGATTTTTTATTTTTGGTTTTTTTATCATAACTTATATCGATTTTCTTACACTAATGTGTTGTATAAAAAAGATAATTTTTTTGATATGACAAGAGTTATTAAAGTTATAATTTTAGAAAATTTGACTCTTAATTGACCACCTATTTTTGATGGAGAAGATTATGAGTATTATCCTGATCGAATGGAAATATATGGCACCAATACTTGTATTGATGACATTCTTATTCTTATAATGAATTAAAACATTCTAGATAAATAAGTCCAATGTTTTATTAGTGATTAAAAAAATAAATTTAAACTCAATTTTTGAGTATGAAATATACTGTTGTGTATGATATAGAGGAATAATTACAATCAAGTTTCTTCATTCCAATAAATTAATGGAATTTGGATAAAGTTAGAGGTTACACATTTTAGAACATCAAAACATATATAGATGGAATGAGCAATGTTAAGAGAGTATTATCAGTGTTTTTTTACTTGGTGAATCTATTTCCCAAGTGCATCAATAGTTTATTATTAGTGTTAATAGCCTCTATTCACCATCCGTGCATCAGTTATTAGATGATAATCTTATAAAAAAAGGTTACTTCCATTCTTCTAAAAGAATTGGAATGAAAAATAATTAAGATCAATGACACTAATTATATGATTAAGGTTAGTCTAGAAGATTTAAAAAAAACTATCATTAAATAGAAGAACTAATTAAATATTGTTTCTAAAAAGGAGATAAAGAAAAATAGAGCTACATTTGTATCTACTTAAAAATAATTAATTTATTGAGATCAAATCATTAACTTCATAAGCTCAAATATTGAATTTGACTACATATATGAATAATTATAGGAATTATTATAATGATAGTTGTACTGAACCCATTGATGGTGAGACGTATCAATTTTCTAGAACAATGTTTTGGAAAATAAACTTCTGATGATATTAATAAAATGTTATAAATGTTGGGAATAAAGGAAAAGATTTCTCAAAACTCATATGTCATGAAAGTTTAAATCATGATCATATTTGAATATATTTTACAATATTAAAAAAAATAGAATCTATAAGTTCAAATAAAAGAAAAGGAAATGAGGTATTGAAGGTGGTAGATAATTGGAGTTATAGTAATGACCCATCTTCTGATAGTTCATCATATGATAGTAAATTCAATCTAAAAATCATTTGATTTTTTTTATAATTTTCCTTAAAATAGACTGTGTTTCATGTATATGGTAATAGCTAAATCCATTACCAATCAATCTATAGACCCTAATTATTATTTTTCACCAGATGATGAAGATAAAGAGAATAAGTATAAGGAACAATAATTATATGAATACGTGAAGGGTTATATTGAAAAATTTCAAGATAGATATCTAAATATTTTAAAAGAAATACATATGTCGATGTTGACATTTTTGAGAAAAACTATGCTATAATTAACTATAAAAAAGATATTTTAGGGTTAAATTTTGAGTTAAATTCCAATAATGTTTCAATTTATAATACTAATTCTGATATTTATGTGTCTGATAAGGGAATATAAGATTATCATTAAAAATTAAAGAAAACACTATTCCAAATTTTGATGAAAATGAAGTTTTCAAGATGAAATTAGAAGCTGAGATTCTTAAAAAATGGTTTTCCAATTATACTTCTAGATTTGTTTTTGAAAAATACTGAGGAAAATGATTCTTAATATTACAATATTTTTTTACAAGTTTTCCATTCTATATGAAGATTCCATTATTAATCAAATTACTTTATTCTTAAGTGTGAAATGATTTTTTTAAGTGTTAGAGAGATATGAACTGGACGAATAGGTATTCATTTAATAGAAATCAATCCTTCATAAGTCACTGATCATATAACTCAAATAAAATCATGGATATGGAACATAAAGGAGTTTATAGAATTTGGGTTCTAAAATTCATGTTTTCAAATGTATATAGACCTAAGAAGGTTCAGATACCAAGGAATAAAATCATGATTAAATAAAAATTATTACATACAGGAAACAGAGTTATAATATTAGTTTCTCAAAAAAGATTACTTTTTCATTTTATCTCTTTAACTTTTTATTTTTATTTTACTTTTATGTAGAATAGTTTTATATAGATTACACATTTACGTTTTCATGACTCTTATATTTCTTTAGTTTCTCTTATATAAGGTCTTTACATTAATTCAAACATTTTTATAATTTTAATGTTTTTATTTATATTTAAAATAATTAGTGGAGGGAGTGTTTGTTTTTGTTTTGGTAACTTTCATGCTGGTAATTTTAATCTATATTTAGATTCAAAAAAAAATTGGAAAATTATTTTAAAATCTATGTTAGAACTATCTTTTTTATAAGATGATCAACCACATGAACTAAAATATAACATCTAGAAGGTTCAGTTATCTTTTTATTACCATTAGAGGCATTTATTAGACTTGTTTATTACCTTAATTTTCATATTTTAGTAAATAATATTAATTTCATTCTATATTCCTGATCATTCATAAAATTTTTCTTGAAAATATTTAACATTTTATTTTCTATACTAAGGTCACTTTTATGAATCTTTTGGGATTAATTATGAGGAAAAATCCTTAATAAATGATTTTTTATCATTTCCAACCATTTTAATATAGAATATTTTTTTTGATAAATTTACATAAAAGAGAAAAAAATTATTGTTCATATCAAGATTGATAAAAAATTATGTGATGTATGAAACTATCAGGTAATAACTGAAGATATATCTTTATTCAAGGGGGGAGATCAACTGCTAATAAAATTTTAGGAATTATCTTTATATATATTTTGGAAGTAAGATTTACAGAAATCATAGGTATTTATAAAGTTTTATCAATTGAAATAAAAGGCTGAAAATTTGTTTCCATTTAATTTTTTTATAATGACCTCTATAAATTAGGATTAGATCTTTGAGGAATAGAACACTCTAATGATGATTAATTATATTGAATAATTTTAAATTATCTCACAAATTTTGAGAGATTAATTTTTTTTATTTCTTTTTTTTACTAAGAGATTATTTGGTGTGAGGTATCATTTTAAGAGTTCATATTTTTTCTTTTGAAATATCATTTTATGATCTTTATGATCGACCAGATTCCGGTGAGAAATATATTTCTTTTAATTGATTTAATCGATGAGACTTGTAGGATAATATTTTTTATCTTCGAATTTTTTTTCAATGAATTTAAGCTTATTAGTCCTACTACCAATCAATGATATTAATGAGGATCTTATAAAAAACACTACTAGAATATGGTACTTTTATCACATATGTTTTTTTGAAGAACATGCAACCATCTACTGAATTAGTCAAATAATATTTTTTGTTTGGAACTTATTGATACCTTATATTTTTTTATTGAACCACAAGTCTCTATTTTAATATTTAATAATTTTTATTTTTGGAATGGTTTGGTGATAATATCCTTTAAGGGATATTTATATTGTAATTTCATAATTTGCTCATTATTTATATAATTGAATTGTTAAATTCTAATTTGATTACAATGTTTAGCAGTTATGATCACTAACTTTTGACCACTTTATTTCCACTATTATTAATATATATTTACTTATTTCTATGATTTATTATAATTAATATCTTTTAATCATTTAACTTATTGAGTAAGTGTAAAATTTCTTGTTTGATTCGTGACTATAATTCTCCCCCTCCTGTAGTTTCCATATTGATTATATAATAGGAAAAAAGGGTTTCCTATTTTCTTGATTGAAGAAAGACCTAATAGGATGTTTCCCTTTTTTTGATCATTATTTTAAATCAAAGTGACCGAGATATGTTTTAAAATTGGTTTTAATGGGTTTAGGTTAAATCTGGATGATGATTAGGTTATTTTATTTTGGAATTTAGGTTTATATGCCTCATTATGGATTTTAAGACTGATTCACCTAGGGTTCTATTGAGATTAAGTTTTATTTGATTTCAGATATTAATTTATTGGGTTAATTTTTTATAGAAAATTTTTAATGTATATTTGGACATAATCAAGGAAATATTCATTGGGAAATCTTTTCTATTATCATGGAAGGTGGTTTAAACACTTAAAGTGATTTTTAGGTTATTCCTTGGATATGACTAAGAATTTATTTTCTAAAAAATAATAAATCCAAACTATTTTTTTGAATAATGAATAAATGGTTTTTAAACCAACTTTGGTATAAAGAGATATAATTTTTAAAATGTTAATTTATATAAAATCATGTATTTGTATCCTTTAAAATTATCTTAATTAGAACCTTCTCTTTAACACTTATGAAAGGTGGTTGTTGATAATGTTTTAAATGATCATGTTGAAATCTAACTAAACTACCAAAAATCAAGTATGTATTAAATGGTTTTCTTATATTGATTTTCTATAAAATCTAAGAATGTTCTTATAAGGAATATAACACTTTATATTTTATAATTTTTCTATTGTGGAATTTTTAGTTAAGTTTCCTTCCTTGTTACTTATGAAAGACATTGTTTTGATAGGTATACCCATTTTATAACCTTAATCTTATATTTATGAGAGGAATCAATCCTTTCCACCATAACATAAATGAATTATAAATAACTATCAAAACTTAATCTTTGTGTAAGTGATTACACTGATGATAATATAAGGACAGGTTAGATTAGTGGGTAGGAATGGATGGGTCCTTAAATTCTGTTTGGTTTCATAAACTATATATTTATTTATAAAAAAAATAAATTATAAAAATATGAAATTATTATTTTTATAATGTTCTGAGATAAAATGTTATTTTGTTTAAGATTTTATATTTTTATTCAATTACATGGAAACACTTCTTTTTCTCCAAGAACTTATACTTTAAAACATTTTAATATGTATATATTTAAAATTACATAATGTGTTCATATTTAACTTGGTAAATTTTTTAATGTTATAGATTTTTATTATTTAAATCAATATTTACTTAAATTTAGTTTTAATCTTGAAAGAATTATTTTTTAAAAATATTTTAGATATGAACTAGAAATTTAAAAATTAAAATTCATTCCTTTATATTATATATGGAATATGTTATTTTAGGTATGAATTAACCTTGAGTAATACCATGCTTCACCCCCTCAACTAGTATATTATTATAATACATTATCCATGAACCATGATACATTTTGTGCCACATTTGGGTTCATGTTAGTAAAATTAAATTATTTCCTTAAGTTTAGTTATTATGAACTATTCATTTTTGATTTTATTTATAGGCCAATTTTAATTAAGATATAATTAGTGTGTTTTTATCTTATTATATTATGCATCAAACTAATAGATATGTTGAGTGTGATGTTTCATTGTTATCATATCATGTATGTTATGGATATGATATATTGAACTTGTGATAGTTGTAGAGTTTTGAGCATGATCATGATTTATTATAACAGACATCTTGATCAGTGTAATTAGAAATTTTATATTGATCATGTATACTTCATTAATATTCATATGGGCATGCTTGAAGTGATATATTCTGACTATATGAAATTAAAAAAAGTATGTATTGTATGGGGGTATAATGAATAAGATGGGTTCAAAATGTTCTAACCCCACTATATTACCCTCTCCCTTTCCTGATGGGATATGCTGCAAGATTTCCCCGACTATGTATACCAATTTCCATTTTCATTGAATGGGATGGGTCTCTAAGAACATGACTTAGCTAGACATCATCTATATATATGTATCTGAGTGTATATAAATATAGAAGTTTATCCACCACCTTTTATTGAGGATAACACTCACCATATATAGAGAAAAAGATGATGATCATGGGTGGAAACTATGGTTTTAGAATAAAAAACCTTGGTTGTATCCTATGAACAAGTTTCTTAAACTATTGGGTGCTAAGGGTATGAAAGTATCCACACTCTCTATTTACATGGGTATGAACTGTGATAATAGACCATGTGGAAGTAACCGTACTAGATATTTTCATGAAAATAAACCATAGAAATAAACCATGTGGAATTATCCTAAGCTATAGATATGGGAAATTACCATGGAAATAGACCATATTATAGAATAAAGCATTAGAGAGACAAGATTTTCCACTTTATATAGGCCTTATAAAATTTTAAAAATTTTCACAACTAGGATTGGATTCGATAACCTCTTCATTATACCACATTATACTACAATATAGAGCATTTTATATTATTAAATAAGTAAATAAAATTATATATATATAAATAATTATATATATGTATATAATTTAATATTTATTATATAATAAATTTCCATGGGATAGGTTTCCCGTATCAGTAAGGGATCCCCAATATGACTAATTTCCAAGGGAAATGTGGCATGTGTTTGTAAGGGTTCCCTCATAGGCTCTATGTCTATAGGATTGGTATCCCATGGTAGAAAGGGGTCATCAATAGGACCTATTTCCATGGGAAAGGTATCCCATGGAGGTATCCCCCCCAAGAAGATCTATTACCATATAAAAGGTGTCTTATAGTGGTAGGGGATAACTAAAGGGACCTTTTACCATGGTAATGTTTTCTGATGGAAGTAGGGGGTCCCCTATGGGACCTATTTCAATGGGAAAGTTAGATATTTGTGATAGGGGTCCCCTACAGAATCTATTTCCATGTGCATGGGGGTTTGTGGAGGGAGGGGGTCTTCGGTGGGACATATTTCCAAGGGAAAGATGACATATGGTGGTATGGGGTCTCCGTGGGACCTATTTCCATAAGAAATGCATCCTATGGATGTAAGGGTACCATATATAATTTATTTACATGGGAAAGGTGACTAGTGGCGATATAATGGGAGCTATTTCCACAAGAATGTAAAAATACGGTGGAAGAGGCCCCTTGGAAAGTCTCACTTTTTCATGCTAGTAGGTCCACCCCAAACCCTTCCCATACCGTCACCATTCCAACCTTTCCTTTATTTTTTTCATTGTCCACTGATCATAGCCAATTTCTTCCTATGTCCATAGGTAGGGCTATCACCAAAGGTGACATTTATATTGGTGATATGTTTTCCTATGGCTAATAGTATAAATTTCATGTGTCCATATACTGACATATGACCACTATTCAACAGATCATGTTTATAGAAGAATGGTCATCAATCAATTTTATATCGTTGAGAGTTACATATCAGATACTGATTTGGGGTTCAAAAGTTGGTATGTACTAGTATGGAACCTCCCAAAATATGGAGTTATATTTTATAGCATTTAGTTCACCTTCTAGTTTCTTTTTTATTATAATTTATATCTTTTATTAATTTATTCTTGTAAAAAACTTTTTTTGTATATATAAAATAGAGTAGGCATGTTCATACATACACCTGTTTATCCACCATTATGTCATATCATGTTGGTGGTAAACTATAGAATATGTATAGTATCACACCCCATATGGACACTCTATTGGACATGAATCTTTACATGATATATATATATATAGGGACTGATGTATGTTCATAGAATGTTTGGGCTTGTTGCTCTTAGAAGTGGGATGAAATCTCCCCCAATGTCGAAGCTAGTGGTTGGGTTGGTTGGAAAAATATTTGGAACATCACTAACTTTTCCCCTGTTTTAAGAATATTAGGCTCTATTTTGACCAGACATTATCATTTGTATTGTTTTTTATAAATTTTCATTTACCTTTTACGATTAGGATTGTATTCTTATAGATACATCTTATTTATCCTTCATTGTTATAAAGTTATTGAAAAATGTGTATTTAGTTTTCCTAAAAAATTACCAAATTATATACGATTCATGATGGTTCCTTAGGGGAATCAGACCACAATATATTATGTCAACCAAAGTGAGTAAAATCTTCCCCATTAATACCTTAGACCCATGAAACTAGTCACTAACTTCTGGGGATATTTTATGCTCCTGAGGAAGAATCATACTAATTTGGAGCCATTTGTGTATTCGGGATGGGGTCTCTATAAAATTTTAAATCAGTTAAAATTTATGATGGTTTAGGTCGTTCAGGTCAAGGAGTTTGTAAAATATCAGAAACAAAAATGATCACTTTAGAATTAGTGAGATTTTTTTTTAATTTTTATCTGAATATCAAACCAAAAATTTAATATTGGGTGAACTACTGATATCAAAATAACATGTTTTTTAAAAAGTTAAATCTTATAAATAAATCATATATAAACCATTAAGGTACTAATATCTATCATATTTTTCTATAAAATCTTCTCCCTAACCCTAGGATATAAATCAATCAATCCTTGGATGACCAATGATGATGGAGGGAATTGATCAAAAATATAAAGTTATTTCATATCCTTCTCATAATAATCACTCAGTTAAACATGTTATCATGGATTATTTCAAATTTACACTTTAAATTTCATGTATTATATTTATAATATTTAAATATGAGATTTTGAATTAATAGATTAAAATTTAAAGGATTGTTTTTGAGTAAATTTCAAGAGAAATATTTTCATTGATTTTTTCCTTAATTTTTATCATTCGATCCATTTGTTATTTTTTTATAAAAATAGTCATTAGAAGGATTTTAATCCATAGAATATAATTATTAAATTTTAAAGTTACTAAAAAAAACCTATGATCAATTTTTTATTATTTATGATATCAAAAATTATTTATGTGAACATCTAAAAATTTTGTTTATTGAATATATGAAATTATAATGTTTATTTTTTATTATTCAACATTAAAATGTTATAATGGTGATTTTGAGTGTACCATTTTTCTCTAATGGGGTGTTTACCTTGGGTATGAGTTTTATGATAATTTGGGTCATATATGTATGCTAAGAGATATTTTTACAGAATGCATTGTTAGCATGCATGGTTAAACAACCATACAAAAACCATTTATTTTAGAAAAATCAATGTAGTAGGTAATGAAAGTTTATTTACATAGTTAAATAACCTTCATAGATAACTATTAATTTTATGAAATATTTTATAGTAATGAATTGTTGTTTAGGTTTACGGTTAAATAATCATACCACCTAACTATACACACAAATAAAAAATGTATTCTGATTCTAAGCTACACCATAACCCTAATTTGAACCTCCAAATCAAACTTAAACATTCTATTCACATTGTAGGGTATCTTCAAAGTGTACATAGAGGATATTTTGATTTTTTATGTTTCCCCGATGTTGTAGGTCGATAAAATTTAAAATAAATATATTTATTTCTAGACCTATTTGTTACATTGATATCCCTCTTCATCTCACTTGAAAATCCAGCATAAGGTATCTTGGATCTAGGGAAATATTAATTTAGTAAATTAATTTGAATAATTTTTTACTAATATTAATGGATTTATTTTCCCTATTTTTATATGAGAATATATAGTGACATAAGATGATAGATATTGGGTTTGAGTATCATTGGGATTCTGATTCCCAATTTATGATCTATTATATTCTAAGAATCTTAGTCAAGGATTCAAGGTAAGTGATAATAACTCTGATATTTTTATATTATTAAAATATCATTTTATATTTTAAATTTTTAATAGATAAGAATAAACTGAAGTTTATAAATTGAATTAGAAAAATGAGATAATTTGATATGGGGTTATTTGATTTTACAAGTTGAAAATAAAGAATGTGTAGATATTTGATGGTGGATTATGACTTGGGTTCAAGAATATGTGATTTTTATATGAATGATTATTAATATTAATTATGTGTAAAAAGGGAATATAATATATTATTTTATGTGATAAAATATGTTATTAATTTTTATTATAAAATAAAAAAGGTTTTTAATATTGAAATAAGAATGGTTTAAAGAAAATCAATATTCATGTAAACATGATAAAATAAGTATTTGTTTCAAAGAATGATAATGTCACAGTGATGATAATTTTATTTTAATATGATGTTTCTATTATTCGATAATTTTTGATTGAAAATGGATGATGGAATTTTCTTTGAATTATGATAATAATTGATTGTGATGTCTGAATATAATTCAAGTATTGGAAGATAATTGTAAAATACCCAAAATATAAGGGTGTTATATTGATTTTGATTATTATTAATTTTTTTATAATTATTACTATAAATGGATTTAAAGTTAATAAAAAGAATTTAGATAGTGGGAAAAATGAATTGAAATGTTCTTTTTGGTCCTCTTTTCTAATGTTGCGGGAACCAGTGGTGTTAATTAGAAATGAAGTTATTGTTATTATAGTAGTAAAAATACTTGTTTTTTCTTTTTTATATTATTGTCGACTTAGTTGTGTATTATTCGTAGTGTTTTTGTAATTGTTGTTATCATACAACTTTACAGTCATTGTGGGTGAAGGTGTATAGTTATTAATATGTGACTATTATGGTTATATTCTCATTTTCTACAATATTACTTCCGAATCATGTAAAAATAATACCTTATATATGATAATTTTTATTGAAACAATTAGATAGGTTTACATGAGACTTTCATGTTTAAAAAATATATGAATAATTTTATCAAAATTGATATATATTTTAATATATATATTTTAAAATCATCATATACACTTAAAACACAAAAGTCTTATGTAATGAATTATACGTGAAAATTCATTGTTAAAATAAAAATATATATGGTATATATATATAACGGTTATTTAAGAAACCATAAAAAATTATAAAATAAAAGCATATGAATGAATCAATCTTATTTCACTCACATATGCACATATTTGAGATAACCTTAGATAATCACATTTTCAATTATCCTTCAAACTCTATTGATTATTATTCCTCACTTATTTTTACCCTTTGGTCCTTAATATAAATTCCACTAGTCTATTTTATCAATATCAATGATAATTTCCCTACACTCATCAACCTCCGTCAATATCAACAACACCAGGGGTTGACTTACCACTATTTTGTGATGTTTTTATTTAAGTTGTTGTTTTTATCTTCATAATAAGATAATTATTATATGTTTTGGATTATGTATGTAGAATAAAAAATTATTTTTTCATGGATTAGAAATTTAATGAGATCAATTATTGACGATGAGTTGACAATTTTTTACCCTTTTCATCATCTATTATTTTATCCTTAAATATAGAACTTTAATAAGAAGAAAAAGCAGAATAAAGATGATTGTTTCATAATAATCATGAAACAATAACTGATAATTATACATATAAAAAATATAAAATAACATTTGTCTAATTTTATATTATATTTTTTATTAGAGAAATTGATATTAATTTTATATTAATAGTTAAATTATTGTGAAATTTTTTATGAAGTTATAAATGTTTATATATAGGTAATTTTTTTTACCTTTTTTGATAATATAATTTTTGATTTTATAATGTAATTTTTGTGATTTGTTAAATAATTTATTAATTGGTGCTACAATATTCTATTTTTATTTTTGTTAGTTGTACTAAATTATAAATTTTATGCCTAATTATTTTTCTTATTTCAATTAATGTACTCCACATACAAAGCCTTGAAGATATATTGAAATGTGGTGAAACTAATCTATTTTTTTGTTAAAAACCATTATTTTACCCAATAATTAATTTTGGTGTGCATTTTATATAACCATCAACATTATTTCGTCTTTATTTAACATGAATACCATTTTCATTTCCCATTTTTATTTATAATTTTTTTATATTAGAAATTATATTTTTATCACAGCTAAATTTGTAAGGAATAAAACAACATTGCATTTGATAAATCACATAGGAAACCCCCTAGTTTTTTCAAAACTCCAAAAACATGGAATTATAACCAATTCATTCATTCAAAAAATATTCATCATCATTTTCATAATACTTATTCTTAGTACAGTCTCTCTTATTTCCATAATCTTTGACAGATTATACCATCCGTGGTCAATACATTTAATATATTTCTATAAACATAAAAATATATATACATCTAAGGAAACATGTACAATAAATTTTAGTATTTTTTTTATTTCAACAAATTATTTATTATTTATATTAACTATTTTTTAGGATTTATTTTTTAACTTTTTATGTATCCATGCCATACATTTATGGACCCATGAAGACTTAATTCTATGTCTTCAACTTATGGGGTTTTATATAATTGTACGTAGTTGAAAATAATAAATTATTTTATTTTTAAAATTTTTATACAAATATAAGTATTTTTTATTATGTTAATAAATTACTTGTATATTCAAAATAAAGTAGATGGAATATTTCTTTTATTATAGTGAACTTCTTATTAAAAAGTGTATATGACTCTTATGTTTTCTAATGAATTATTGAAATGTAATGTTTATAAAACATTATTTTATTTATGTAAAAATGTATAGTACAAATAAGAAATCATATATTTGTAACAATTGTATTATTTTATATAAGTTAAAAAAACTATATTTATATATATATTAAAATTATTGTGTCTAATTATTTATTTATTTGATAATTTTGGGATTTTAATACAAAATAAGCTAGTTTCACCACATTTATGTGTAACTTAATTTTTTATATTAAGTGAATATTTCAAATTCAGATCTATATTCATATATTTAGTTCTATTGATATAATTTATAGAAAAAGATACACAAGACCATTTAGAATGATTCATGGTATTTTTTTGTAGACAACGTGTGATTATAAGGGGTCCTGGATCAAAAATCCGAGGGAACCGTTGAGTTTAGAACACAAGTTTTACCCTAGGTGTGAATTAACATTGTTGGACATTTGTGAAAATGTCATCGCAAGAATATATAAATGAAATAAATTAAATGATTAATTTATATTATTTATTTTTATGAAATAATTGTTTACTCTTTAAATATATGGTTATATGAATTCTTTAGGGCTGGTCACTCAAAACCTAGAGATTCATACAACCATTGGAGAGATTTTCTCGACGAATGATGAAACACCAAGGTCTCATCCTATATCGTTACACCAATAGAGTTAGAGGATCTCATAAATTATGGAAACACAACCGTTCTTTATCAACGATAGATCCAAACTCCAGGTAGGATTTTTTTTCTTGTTAATTCCATCCCGTTTCATAATCTTGGATGAACGCAGATCCATTACATGAACATGAATTTATACACTCATTTTTGGTAGATTTTAATTTGAGGTAAATTTTTATATTTCATTGATTTATCCATATTGTTTCATTATTTCTATGATAACAAATCAAGGTCAAATGAACCATGACCGAGGTTTATTCCTTAATATTGTGGAATATGTATTTCTCCCTCCATTATTTGTACATTCATCATAGATATTTTATTTTGGCCCATGGTTCAATGAATACCTAGTATTTGATCATTGTGAAAATATTCATTAGTGAAACAGATTGATTCCGTGGGTTTGGTTCATGATCGATGGTGTGATCGAGGTTCTAAGACGACGGTAGACGATCCGTGGCAGTTCAAATCAGATTTTTAGATCATGTTCATCCTGATTTCTTAATAACGGAGATGGATGGCTTGATGATGGGTATTTCCATGAATATTTGAACCCATGATCCATATATCTGGAAATTGGTGGCCTGTATGAACCCTGACCTATAGGTTTTGACGATATCAGAGGTTCCAGTGATGTGAAAATTGAGGCCCAAGAAGAGATAGGGATTCTGGAAAACCTTGAGCAATAAAACATGTAATCCGGTGATACCTTCCAAGTAGTCCCCCAAGCTATAGAGCTAGGGTTTTAGCTGAAGTTAAATATCACATTCCGTGTGACCCACATAATACACAGTGTGACCCCCATCTATGTGAGTTTATGTATACTTCAGAGGGGACATGGACATATGGTGGAGTACATAGGTTGCCTACAAGCCATGTGCTCAGCTACACTGACATTTCTTGGGAAAAGTATATAGGCTAATCTACATGCTGGCACATGGGTTGAGTACACGGGCAGCCACACATTGTACACTACCATACACACACGGCCACCCAGACATGGAAACGACCATGATACATGGACAAGATATGGTGTGTCCCAACACTCTGTGTACCCCCTTCTACACACAATGTATATGGAGGCTATATGCAGTGTGAGGATCATCCATATGGGTAGGCGGGGGGATATCTAGACACTCTCTGTACCCCCTAGGATACACCATGTACCTCCCCCTTAAATAGTACTTTTGGATCTTAATCTTATTAGTTTGGAACATTATATGTTGATCATGTTCCCTTAGTCCTTTTCCTTGAGTCTATAGTGTGACATTACATCCATATCACTATATTTTGATCCCCTCTAGAGGCCGAGTCTGAGATAGAGTTGTGTTGTCCCTCTGTGAAAAATAAAGTGTGATCCATTTCATCCTTTGTTCCATAGTTAGATTTTGTGGAATCATCATGACCTCCTTAAGTAGGAAGCTGACCCTCCATCTAGAGGGCCGTATCTATAGGGTTTTTGGAATTTTTGGAATAAGATCTCTTACGTAGAGGGTTGATCGAGATTGGGTTCATGGTGTCCCCCAATAGTTTTTGGTGTGACCACTATCTTTTTATTAGGGTCTTATTAGACCAGTGATATTTCTTTGGGTGGGTCACAATGAGATATAACTATTTTTCAATTGGCTCCAATGATAGCATGGATCATGGAGTGGGTTCTCCTAGAACACGCATTGCTTTGAGTTGAATCCTATGGATGATAGTGGGTTATGACCACCTAGTGGCATGGTGTCTATCCTAAGTATATCTGGATGTTTCTATTATAAATTTATTGTTATTTATTTTATTGGAGTTTCTATACTTATGCTTCATTTTTAATGTTTTCGGTGCGTCCTACTGAGTATTTTTATACTCAATCTTACATGGGTTTTTCCAGCACATGTCATGTCTTTTGAAAATGAAGACCCTTTTTATGGTTTCTTGGTTGGAAACAGAGAGGGTGCAGCATAGTTGGCACTATAAAAACCAAGGTGTTAACCAATAGATTTCATTTAACTTAGTTCATTCCCTTACTGCTGGTTGAACACTTTGTAGTTTTGGTTGGGCTTGTATTTGGATTTTTTTTAATAATTTTACTATTATACTCTATTTTTGGGATCTTATATGTATGCATTCATTTTTTTTAGTTTTTTTACATTTTATCATTCTTCAGGATTAGAGATGTGTGCTATTTTATAGGTACTTTAGGCTAATTACTCCCATTTGGGGGATATTCCTACTCGGCATTGGTCTCTAGCCCCTGAACTTTGGGAGGCAGGGTCAAGGTAGTCACAGGTTAGACATTAGTGGGTCGAGTCATAACAGAGTTGTATTAGAGTATTTGGTTCTGCCTTTGGACCATATTTTGGGATATTCTTTTGCGGAAATAGGGTTTAGTGTTTTGAGATCGGCTTTTTTAGGATAGGGAAAATAGTTTCGGGGTGGCGACTGACATATCCATACACTTGGAATCTGACCACCTACCTTTCTACTTGGTACATGTAAACATTGGTTGAAGGGAAAATATTTTGGTACATGATCTGTATAGGAATATGTGTGTTTTCCATGTCCTTCTTCATCCATCTACCCAGATATAAAATCTTTACCGTTTTATATCTTGTTTTATTTCAGAATACCTCCATAAATACATCCAACCAGGATTCCACTACGTGATCACAAGGATGATGCACACAGTGGAAATGCATTAACACACGGTCCTTTTCTAGTGATAGAACCTCAAGGTGGTTTACCAGATATGCCACTACCCATTGAGTAGCATCAAGTGGTGGAATTACCAGTTGAGGATGCACATATGTTGAGTGTGTGGACGAGTTCCAGAGGTAGCGACCCCCCCAAGTTTCAAGGCGATCAAAACCCCCAGGTGGCTGATGATTGGATATAGGATGTCACTCAAATTTTCTGCCTTGTGAATATTTTAGAAGATCAGATGACAATCCCCACATTGAGCCTTATTTAGGTATCTACTAGGAAATGGTGGAGCTTGGAGACTCAATCACATGATGATAAATCAATATCTTAGTCAGACTTCAAGCATATCATCATAGAGTAATTCTATAGGGCCATGTTGCGATCGACACACAAACATGATCTTATGCATCTGTTGTATGGAACTATGAATGTGACAAAGTATTCAACGAGGTATACTATTCTCTCATATTACTCCTTAGATATGGTTCATGATTAGTTCTTCAATATCATACCATTAATAATGGATTGAAACATGATATCATGGCATTAGTGGTATGTCTTTTCATCCCCACCTAAGCTAGAGTGTTTCAGTGAGACTTGTTGGTGAAGATATTTCTAGAAGAGTAGACAGCAGTTGTGAGATCTATTAGTGGGAAACCGGTAAATGATACCTCAACAATAGGTAGTCTACAATAGTCATAGGGATCCAATAATGTCAGACACTTTAGTAGGAGATACCATGACTCATGGTTAGCAGTGCACGAATCCCAGAGTGGATCAAATCAACAAAGTGATAGGCGGCGTTTCTCCTACGATGGTCAGGGACACGTACAACTATATTTCTTGACCCATATTACAAATAATTGTAAGATAGTCAAGGGACCATCATGACAATGGAAGAGACAAGATAAGGGTGGTCTACAGAGAGGCAGACATGGAAGAGGGGTTGATGGATAAGTAAGATGTGGTCTGAGGTTCAACCTATTACCACCACCACTCCTAGGTGGTCCATTCCAGGCCCAAGGAGCTAGTGGGCATGGTTGAGGCTAACTATAGGCTATGGTGGCCTATGAACTTAAGGATCCAAGGAAGATATGACCTACAATATATGTCTTTTCTACTTTATCTTCAATATTGATAGTCATAGGTTCTATCCATTCATTCATTTCCAATTCTGTTTTTTGAAACATAGAGATTCTAGTTGATCTTTTCTCTAAACCCTTACGATTGGAGACTCTGAAGGGTGGTAACTCAATGATTTTGTACTTATACCGACAGTGAGACCTAAAACTTAGAGGGCATAGTTTTGTATGTGATATATTTTTCATATAAATGAGGTATTATGATGTATTATTAGGTATGTATTGTTTATATATAGTTCATGCCATGATTAACTATTTTAGGAGGAGGATGTAGTGTGTCCACAATAAAAGAATGATGTTTTCCTTTATGGGTTAAAAGGAGTAATTGGTGGACCAGGAAGAGCTTAGGAATAAGAGAGTGTAGTCCATTACTCACCAATTGGATAGTATGACTCTTGGATAAGTGGATGATTTGGGTTATTAGTTTCCTACAGTGGCGGTGGAGTACGAGGACGTCCTTCCTGAGGATGTACTTGGCTTACCTCCCCAACGAGAGGTAAAATTATACATCGATGAGCATCCCTCGATGACACTGATATCTGCACCAGTATATTGGATTGATACCATAGTGCTAAAAGAGTCGAGGATGTAGTTGGAGGGCTTGTAGGAGAAGAGATTTGTGGCACCCAGTGTTTCCCCATGGGCAGCCCCATTGTTTTTCTAAAAAAGGTTTGATGAGAGATTGAGGTTATGTGTTGATTATTGGTGCTCGAATCAGGGGACTGTGAAGAAAAAATATCTTATTCTAAGGATTGAAGTCCTATTTGATCAGTTTATAGGGGAAAAATGGTACTTGAACATTTACCTCAGATCAGGCTATCACCAGGCGTGAGTGTGGGACACAGATATACCATAGGCGAACTTCAGATTTCGTTATGGTCACCATGAGTACTTGGTGGTGCTATTAATCATAAAGAATGAACCAAAATTTTTAATGGGACTCATGGATTGGATCTTTCATACTTTCTTAAACTTATTTGTGGTGTTCTTCATAAACAACATCCTAGTGTATTCAGCATCCAAGGAGGAGCCCACAAGACACTAGGTGATTGTCCTGGACAAACTCTAAGGGAACCAGATTTCCATGAATCTCTCGAAGTGTAATTTTTTTATTTGAGAGGTCCAATTACTAGGAAAACTTATCTCATAGTATGAATTTGTAGTGGATCTAGTAAAGTTTGAGGTAGTTCTTTCTTGGGAACCACCCAAGAGTGTTATCGAGGTGTGGAGTTTCTTTGGGTTGGTAGTGTACTATGAGTGGTTTGTACCCAACTTCTCCATAATGGTAGCATGCTTGATATAATTGACCAAAAAATGGAAACCTTTAATGTTGATGTAAAGGTTCCAGTAGTGCTTTATAGAGTTAAGTAAAATCTTGAAAAGCACTCCCATGAGGGGAGTAAATTCACATGGTGTAACAACCAACGGGGAGGGAGGCACACCTACTGTCGGCTTGATCAGTGACTTATGAATGAAGCTGCAATTTCTATGTTCCCAGACTCCAAAGTCATTCTTTAAGTGCACTGTATTTCTGATCATTCTCTGCTCAGAATTTCCATTGGTCAAGGCTCTCCATGGGAGGATCATGCTATTTTTTCCAAAACATGGATGGAGGGACCAGGTTTCTTCGAGTTTGTTATGGATGCTTGGAATATTTAGTGTCAGGGGAACCCGTGTAACACTCCTCATAATAAGTTAAGATGACTCAAAATACTCCTTCTCATCTGGAGAAACAAGACCCCTACTCATGATCAGGACTTGAATGAGATCAGTATGGAGGTGAAACACATGAATAATTTCTTTGAGAAGGAATGGGATGAGTATTTGTTTAGTAAGATTAGAATTAAAAAGGATAATCTCACTGATTGTATTCTGAGACAGGAATGGATGGTCAGAGAACGTGCAGTGGTTATATGGATTCACGAGGGGGACCCAAACTCTAGCTAATTCCAAGAATTCATTATAGAATGTCAACTCGTTAGGAGGCCTAATATTTTTAGGGATGATGTATCATATTCTAAGGATAGTGAGGAGGTATGGGCCACGATCAATGAAGCTGTACATTCTTTACAGGAAGCTCCCAATCCTGGGATGGCATGGGGTATTCAAGAGGCGTGGTTGAGATTTTTGAGGTAATTAGACATAGTGTCTCAGATGAAAATTATGATGGATTGATATGAACTCCGTATGAAGATGAAGTACATGAGGACTTCTGGAATTTGAATCTAGATAGTGCACCAGGGCCTGATGGGTTCCCTGGGTCTTTTTACCAGATGAATTGGGACATTGTCAAAGGGGACATGATGCGTGCTGTTCAAGATTTATTTAAGGTTGGGGATATGCTGCACATTGCATGAGCATCAGAGACGGTTCTCATCCATATGGTCTAAAATAATAAGTCTATTGATCATTATCAGCCCATCAGTATGTGAAATATACCATACAAGACTATGTACAGCATACTCAACAAAAGGATGACTATTCACCTGGATGTCAGGATGAATTCTGAACAGCATGGTTTCATTAAAGGGAGGTCAGTGTGGGGTGTGATAAGAGTGGTCCAAGAAATGGTTAGTGGTATAAACAATAAGTCCTTCATGGAAAGTTTTGTGGTTAAATTATACACGATCAAGGCTTATGACAAGCTGGACTGTGGGTTTGTTCATAGAGTCTTGGCTTTCTTGGGGTTATCCAATTAGACTAGAGAACTTATTTTCCATTGCTTCATCTCTGCGTGGATTGAAACGATGTTTATGGGTAAGTAGTTTGGGTCTTTCAAGGCTTTCTGAGGTCTCAGGCAAGGGGATCGTTTGTCCCCCACTCTTTTCATTCTCTCCCAAAGGGCTTTTAGATGGTATATAAATCATGGTCTCAACACGGGGAAAATTATTCCTTATCATAACAAGAATTCCACATGGGGTATTACACACTTGATGATCATAGATGACACAATTATATTTATAAATGGTAGTATAAAGTCAGTTCAAGGGCTAAATGGGATCCTAGGGGAATACTGCAAGTAGAGCGGGCAGGTGGTGAAAAAATATAAAAGTATTTTCTTTAAATCTAGTAGTATCTTAGAGAGAATGTAGACGGATTTGGGAGAAAACTTGAGTATGGGAAGAGGATACTTTCCAATGGAGTATCTCGGGGAACTGGTTAGTCCTCCCTCCCTCAGGATTCATCATTTTGACAAGCTTATAAGCAAAATCACGTGGCACATCTACAACTAGAAAAATAGATTTCCATCCTTAGGAGGTCACATGACTTTTGTTAAAAGTGTTTTAGTTTCCATTACAATGAACATTCTTTCCACCCTGAAGGTTCTGAAGAGTGTGATTTATAACATGGAGAGGATTATGGTGTCCTTCATATGGGATGGGCAGATGGAGGGAATACATAACTAGGATTCGGGGGGAAAAGTCTTACAAGTCCTCTCTCTGAAGGGGTATTAATCTGAGGAGTTTCTCCTCAAACATGCAAGGGATTCATGCTAATCTTGCATGGGAGGCTATGGAAGGTTGATATCTTTGGTGTAGAAAAATGAAAGATATTTTTGAAATGAATGTGAGTAACCAGAGAATTCTATATGTAACCTCACCCATCCATACCTGGAGACCCTGTATCACAACTATCGATGGCTCGTGGGAAGAGGGAATATCAAATTTTTGGAGAAGGATTGGGGGTGTGAAAGATGTGGTTTCTGGGCTACCCCATTCGAGAATTTTCTTTAAGTGAGGAAAGCCATCACCCCATGTTTATATAGGCTATTCTTGATGAGAGTCAACTTGATATTTTCAGCAACATATTTACCAGTGAAGATCATAATAGACGAATTTTCACAGATTCTACATCGGGTGTTTTCTCCACCAAAGATTTTGATCATGCGATGAGGGACATATCGAATAAAGACCTGTGGGGGGAGATTCTGTGGTGCAAGTAGATTCCATCCAAATTTAGTTTTATTCTATTGTGTATGTGGAACAAATCCCTTCATATGAATGAAAATATGAAACATATGGGAGTAAATATGGATTCTAGGTGTTGGTGCTGCAGGTACTCAAAATAAAAATCAGTGGTGAATCTCTTCTATGATAGTGAATAGGATAGAGGGGTGTGGTATGCATTGAAAAACTTATTCAGTTGGGATGGATATGATGGGGTGAATGATAATTTCCTTATTTCATGGTTCAGAGTTACTGGTACCCATGGGGCTAAGAGGAAAGAAAGTTCATTCATTTTAATCGCAGGGTCATGGACAATTAGGATGGCCAGAAATGAGTATCACCAAAAAAAAATCACAGGATCTCAGGTTATTATTATCTTCAAAATGAAAAATATACTTCTGGATCTAATAAGGAAGTGTCCCAAATGTCAATCTGCTCTATCTGGGAGTCTGATTGTTTCAAACCTGTTCTTTGACAATCAGGTCGGAAACATGGGGTATAGACAATGGGTTCGTTGGCGATATCCCAGCTTGGGGATTAACCTCAATTCAGATGGGTTGCTGCTTGCGGGGGACATGCATGAGGGTGGTGTTGTTAGAGACCAGGAGGGGTCTGTCCTTACTAATTTCATGGCCTTGTATGGAAGATGAAATTTTCTGTATGCGAAGGCACATGACTTGGTTATGGGACTTGAGATATGCAAACAAAGGTTGATCATCCTGAAGACCATGGAGAAAGATTCTATGGTTCATTACAAATCATTTCTCAGTCAAGGTAGATTTACTTGTAATATTGTTTATATTATCGGGAGATGTAATTTTATCATGGGGATCCATACAGAGATATCTCATGCGTGGCGAGAGGGAAATATGGTGGCCGAATTTCTAGTCTCGATGGAATCCTCTAATCGAACTATGGTTTTCTTCATTAACATGGGTTCTTTTCCTTGATAGGGGTTGATTTGTTTTATGAATGATGCTATAGAAATTCACTACTTTCGACCACCGTGATGTCCTTGATGTGTATTGTGTGGTTTTTAAAATTAATAAATATATTAATTTTTAGTCAACTACATAGTGTTCTGTGATGAATTAGGGACTGATCTTGGTTTTGTGCTGAAGTAGTGGAAGGAAATCATTACCTATGGTTTATGATACTAGATACCACAGGAGAATAACTATCAGACCCATGATCTTGAGTTCTCAATGGTATCCTTCGCTTTGAAGATTTGGTAACACTACCTGACGGGCGATCGATTTATCACCTACTCTGACCAGAAGAGTCTCAAGTATATCTTCTCATAGAAGGATATTAACTTGAGATTGAGGTGATGGCTAGAGTTCCTCCAAGAATATGGTATCAAAATTTTCTATGCTCTAGGTAATGGGAACGTGGTGGAATACATGCTCAGTGGGAGATCATGTCCTTTTTTGATGGCCGCGACGTCAGTGTAGTTAGCCTTGCCGTTTTCATCCTTTATAGAAAAGAATATTTCATTATATATTCAGTCGATGGTTGAACCTACCGATTCTAAAACATGTCATGGATTCTCATAATGGAGATATAGACTGTTAGACCTTATGTACTTTGATATCCACTGGACATGTTCCTGATGGATATTCTAAAGGTGGAGAGCATGCTATCCTTCTTAGTGGGTGGATGAAAATACCATTGAAATTACTGGAGGAGGTGTTGTTAGAGTTTCATACATCCACTTTTGTGGTACATATAGGTGTAGAAAAGATGTACAAGGAAATCCAATATCAGTTTTTGTGGCCTATATTTAAGAAAGAAGTTGTAGAGTTTTTCTCTCGATGCCTCACTTGTTAGCAAGTGAAGGCTGAGCACCAAGTTATAATGGGTTTAGCTCAACCCCTTGAGGTTCTATAGTGGAAGTGGGATGGGATATCCATGGAATTTTTGATAGCATTAATAGGTATATCCAGGAGACGTGATTCCATCTAGGTGATCATAGATTGACTCACTATGTCATCCCACTTCATAGACATTCGAGAGTAGAGTTCAGTAGAGAGCTTGGGATGCCTCTATGTGCTAGAGATAATATGAATCTAGGGAGTTCCCTCAATGATTATCTCTGTCCGCTATGATATATTCACATATTGGTTATGGATAGGATTACAGGAATACATTGGAACTTAGTTATACTTCAGCATAACGTTTGTCCCCCAGACCGACTGCCAAACAGAGCAGATCATTCAGGTATTGGGGGACATGCTTTGGGATTGCATGTTAGAACTTGTCCATAGTTGGGAAAATCACCTACCCTTATTGGAGTTTGTATACAACAATACCTACCAAAATACCATTATTATGAAACCATTGGAGGGGTTTTATGGGGGACCCTACTGGTGACCACTTTGTTAGTCTGATCTAGGAGAGTCATCACTCATGGTCCAAGAGTTGGAACATGATACTAAAAATAAGGTTAAGATCATCTATGAGTAGATGAAGAATACATTGGGATATCATAATTCATGTAAATACTGACAATGAAGGAATATGGAGTTTGAGGAGGGAGACCATGTGTTTTTGAGAGTCTCACCTCTGTAGAGATTGAAAAGATTTTTTCCACAACAAAAATTTGTATATGAGATTCATCGATCCTTTACAGATACTATGTAGAGTTGGTGAGGTGGCATACTGCTTTTCTCTTCCACCATAGTTAGACTGGGTACATGTTGTCTTCCATTTGTCACAACTGAAGTGGTACATGCACGAACCATCATACGTTATCAACTGGGATGATATGGATATCAAGGATGGATCTACCTTTGCAGAGTACCTAGTGGAGATTGAGGATCATTTAGATAAGATCCTTTTTGGGTGTCTGGTTACCCTTATACGTGTTCAGTGGCAACACAAGAATCTTCAGGAGAGAACATGGGAGAGGGAGACCCAGATGCGAGACCACTACCCCCATATCTTTGAGTAGGTTTTCTCTTCTTTGGACAAAAATCTCTAAGGTTGGTAGAATATAACGTATCCAATTTTCCATGTATTATTTTTGGATATTATATGGATTATTTTCGATACCTGGAGCTGAGATGTATGTGATTCCTAAGCCCTATGTTCCTAGAATTAATTTTGAAATATATTAAGTATATTAAAAAACATGTGCGTACATGTTTCCTGAAAAACTAAAATAACTCCCGAACTGGGGACCATATAATAAATCCAAGGGAAATTTTCTGTTCATAACATGAGTTTTACCCTAGGTGCAACTTAACCTTGGTCGGCACTGGCCATTTGTGAAAATTTAATCATGGGCGTAGTTAAATGAAATAAATTAAATGCTTAATTTATGCTATTTATTTTTCATGGAGCGAATTTTTCCTCTTTAAATATATGGTCATAATATTTCCTCATGGTTGGATGCTCAAACCCTATAGATTCAGAAAATTGTTAGAGATATTTTCTCGGTGAATGATGATGGATTGAGATCAGATCGTGGGTCATCATACCAATGGAGATGGATGATCTTGTCAATGAAATAAATGTAACCGTTATTGTAAATGATAGATCCAAACTTCTAGTAGGATTTTTTTTCTTGTGATTACCACCCCGTTTCCTAATTCCAGATGACGTGGATCAATTCCATGAATATTAATTGACACACGCATTGTTGTTAGATTTTAATTTGAGATAATTGTTTATGATTCATTGATTTATTCCTATTTATTCATACTTTATATGATAACTAATAATGGTAAAAAACAATGCACTAGGTTCTTTCCTCACTTTTATGGATTATGGATCACTCCCTCCATTATTCTCATGTTAATTATGGGCGTTTTCTTTTAAGACATCGTTTGATGAATAGATAGTATTTTATCGTTGCGTGATTGTTATTCGGCACAACAGATTGATACCTCAGGTGATGTTATTTATTGATGGTGTGTTCCATGTGAGACGACATTGGTGGGTGATCAGTGGTGGATCAGATCATATTTTTGGATCCTTTTCTTCCTAGATTTGGATGAATAGAGATAAATGGCTTGATAGTGGCAATTTATGAGTGGATTTGAACCTTGGATATATAGATATGAAAACTAGATGCCCAAAAAACCCCCAGGTCTATAGGTTCTGATGAGATCGTAGGTTTTGGTGATTAACAAATCAAGGTGGAATAGGATCTATATATTATATAAATCCATGTGGAACATGGTGTGAAATTCGACATTACATGCCATGTGGGTCCCCTTAGCTATGGTGCTAGGGTTATAGACAAAGTTAAATATCACAAACCGTGTGACCCCTGTCAAACGCTGTGTGACCCCCTTGGTGACTCGACATGTAATTCAGAGAGTAAAAATACATGGGATGGGGTACATGGTTTTACTACACACCATGTTCTCCCCAGCACAGACATGGGTTAGGCCAAGTACATGGGTTGAACCATGTGTTGGCACACGAGTAGAGTACAAGCATAACCTCATTCCGTGTACTACTACATGAACACGACCACCTAGACATGTAAAAAACCATGATACATGGAAAGGATACCATGTGTCTCTAATTTATGTAAACCCCCTTCTACACACCATGTATGTGGAGACTACATTCCATGTGAGGATCTTACACATAGAAATACAAGTGGATTACTAGATACACCATGTACCCATGGGACACACCATTTACTCCCACTTCAAGAGTGCTTGTTGATATTAAGTTTCTTAGTTAGGACTAGTATAGGTTGAGTACATTACATTGATCATTTTCCTTGGGGGTACAATGTGAAATTATGTCCATATCATTAGATTATGATCCCCTCTATAGGCTGAGTATCAGATAGAGTTCTGGTGTCCCTCCATGAGACTGGAGTACGATCCTCTGTCATCATTTGTTTCCTAGTTAGAGTTTTTGGAATCAATGTGAACTATTTGAGTAGGATGTTGATCCTATATCTAGTAGTCCATATCTATAGGTTTTTTTAAATAATTTGAATATAATACCCTACATAGTGGGTTGATCCAGGTTAGGTTCATGGTCTCCCCTAGTAGTCATGGTCGTGACTCCCTATCCATGTATCATAGTCAGATTAGACCAATGATATTTCTTTGGATGAGGCCCAATAATCTAGATATCTTCATTTAGAGTCTCTAATGTAGCATGGTTCCTGGAATGGGTTCTCCTACAATGAGTATTACTTCAAGATGAATCCCGTGGCTTACAGTTTGTTATGACCACTTAGTGGACTGGTGTATTTCCTAAGTACATCTAGTTGTTTCTTGTATACAATAATTGTTATATATTATGTGGAGCTAAATATTCATGGTTCTTCATGTTTAGTCTTTTCATGGTGCCTTACTTAGGATTGTTATACTCACACCTTCAGAATTTTATGGGCTTTGAGATGTTTATGTGTGTGTATAGGTACTTTAGGATAATGTATCCCATTTGTGGATATAACTACTCGCATTGGTCACCATACCCTGGCCTATTGGAGACAGGCTTGGGGTAGTCCCGGGTCGGACCTCAGTGGGTTGGGTTGTGATAAAAAATTACATAAAATTCTAAATGAATATATATATATCTTATATTGTAACTCATTTTAATAGAACACATTTCAAGTATTTAGGTATAAATTTGAAAGTTTCACTTTATTACATAAATGGTTCTTTACATGAAGGTAGTGAAACTAATTTATTTTTGAATTAAAACCCCTAAACTATCTATAGAACTAATTTATTGGACACATTAATTCAAATGTACATGAGAACATGGTTTTATTTTCCCCATATAACATATCAAAATGGTTATCAATATACATCTTTGTCATGTAATGAATATTTTTATATAAGAAATGTATTTTTACTAAACATCATATTTTAATAGTTTCTTAGAAAATAGATATATCATATTATTTTATCTAAGTGGTTTTTTTATTCCGAAAAAATGATTCCTACTATTTTATTTTAAAATTTAATATTTTTTATTAATGTAAAATAATTTGCATGTTTATTATAACAAATATATTATTTATTATCAAATACTATCTATTTATTTTAAATTAAAATCATAAAATACTTCATGACATCTTTGATCATAAATGTTATAGAAAATTACTATTTATTGATGGTATAGGGTGAAAAGTGACAATAGACTATATTTGATAATTTTTTAGATTAATTTAGAAGAAGTAAGTATGTAATATTTTTATTAGGGTCATCTGAATTTTATTTTTTAAAATTATAGGTACCTATACCCCACAATTATGATAATGTGAAGACCAAAATACGGACTTATTACTTATGATATATTATATTAGGGCATTTAGTTAATGAAAATACATTTTCTGAATTAAATATTAAATTTTAATATAAGGTAAAATATTTATAATATGTTAATAAATAGTTTATGATTTTAAAAAACCCTTTAAATCATTCTTTCACAATAGTATATTTTTTATAATATATAATATATGGCTCTTACATTTTTAAAGGAACTATTAAAATGTAAAATCTATTTAAAAAATGTATTTGTGAAACTGTATACTAGTTATAAAATTTCTTTTATATATGAAATATTTTCCTATTTTCATGGAATAAAAAAGAAAATTTCATATATATTTGAAATTTTGGGCCACATTAATTCTTTATGAGATAGAAAAATAACATTAATTCAAAATTAATTCTCTCACCACCTTCCAATGTAGCATTATAATATTTACATGGTGAAAATATAATTTTATGGTATAAATATTTGAATTAAATTCCTTTGATAATGAGTTATATTATGAGATATAAAATTCAATTTATATAGATTAATGAAATATTTAATGATAAAACACTGAAAAAGTATGACTAATATTTTCTTGAAAAACTCTAATACATGAAGATTCAATTGGATTTTCTATCACTATAGTTCGTAGAATTATTTTGAAAATCATGATAGGAGACCTCATTGCTTGATACAGTCTAAACATCATGGGTGGTTGTTTGAAATATATTGATCTATAGATTTCATAAATGGAAAATAATGAAAATGGGAAAAAAATATCAAGAAGGTATTTTGACATTACCAGATAACTTTTCATCACTTTCATAGTGTGACGCCCTGGAATCACACTCCTGGATCCAGTTCTCATAGACACATACTTTTTATAGTTTCTTTGATACGAGCTATAAAATCCTAGATATAATAATCCATAATTTCAAAATCATTAATGATTATTTAATCTCTTCCATATTAAGGATATTTTCTAGTTTATATCATTAGATAATTATGATAAAATAGTAACTATAAAAACCCATGTTATTTGTATACAATAGGTTTTTTTCTTTATATATAAAACCACATAATTTCTAATGTGTATTAAATATAAAAAATAAATTATTTCACATGTTTTATCCATATAAACATGTCACATGTATTATATTTCTTCATAAATAAAGGAAATATAAACATAAGAAGGGGTGACTCAGACACTCTATTAGGAAAAAATATAATTGAATAAATAACGGAATAAACAAGAAATAAATATTATAAAAGAAAAAGGTAAAAAATTATAATACAAAATAAACTTGAAACTAATAACAAATTGTATCTACGACAATAAATGAAAACATGGATATTAATAATACCGATCTTATATTGATTAAATTAAAAACCCTTGACACAAATAACATACCCTAAAGTCCTTGTTAAAAAACACATAATTTTTCATAAAAAAGTAGTTAAATAATCTTTCTAAATTTGGTAGGCATACAACAAATACCCAATACTATTTTTCCTCATGAGACCTATCAATGCAACAAAGGGCTATAAAATTTCAGGTGCCACACCTCAATATATTAACTCCAATGCATTGACCATAAGTTTCAATGATACCATTCATACCATTATATAAGGAACCTTGGATGAATAAAAAACATGGATATCCATATAATAAGGAATATAGAATATTTATACCTGATAAACCTACATTAATATCCAATACGCATCAAGAATGTAAATACTTTTTCCCTGTCGATAAAGGGATAACATAATCATAACCCATCCAAGGTAAGAAGGTTAATATTCAAACAATACATAGTAAGATTTTTGATATTCATCGATATTAGAATAATAATATACATAATTCCAAGAATTTTTCCCATTTCAACTAAAGGGAAAAAAAGATAATAACTCATAAAGAGGAAGAATGTGGATGATTAACGATAATTTTTCAAAATTCCAATTATCATCCATATTATTTGAAAGATATAAAAAATTACAATAGTTTTTCCATATTAATGGAATAAAATTCTCTCTAGGTGAACATAAAAAAACTAAGTTATGTATAAATGTGATGTTCACACTGTATAGAGCAATGAATATATGACTAATTAAATACTTGAATAACATGATTATAAGACATACAGAGAAATAAAGTGGATAATTTTGAAAGAATATATAATAAGAAGTGAGATATATTTATTAAATAGTTTATGTTGTATAAATTTATATAAAATAACAACTAAAAAATACAACATAATACAATAAAATGGAATGATGTACACAAATTATTTTAATAAGTTCAATATAATGATCATAACTCAATGAAGGAAAGTTGATTTACCCAAAATATTTACAATCAGGGAAACAACTAAATCAATAACAAAATAAATTTGGAAAAATTATTTGGCTAGTAAATCACATGAAATAAAAAGTGTATGATAATAATATAACCATTGGAAGTGAATACACCATACAAATAAAAAATGGTGTACACAATGCATTATATATCAAAGAATCATAATTGGGACAAAGAAAACCCTTACAACTTTTAAATCAATCAAATCAAAGCCCCATGAAAGATATAGATTGTAATTAAACTTATAATACTATAATTAAAATATAATTCAAGATATTTTTCTCAAATAGGTATTATATACACTACATAAATTAAATTAGGTGTTTGATACCAACCATGTCTCAAAAAGAGGAATTTGAGAAGAAAAACTCTTACCTCTTTTTTTGACATTCACAAATACAATTTAACCTCATGCACCAAAAACAATAAATATTAGTAAATAAATTTAGAACCTCACTAATATATATTTTCATTCATAAATTTCATAAATAATCATTAATTATATGAATTACACTAATTTCCACATTAGGTATTTATAGTTTTGATTATTTGTACTACTTACATAAGAACGATGTCCATGTTCATTCTTATTTCAAAGTTAATTATTAATTGATAATTAAAATTATTTTTTTATATTACTTATTATTTTTTATGGTGTTTCATATTCCTTTCATGAGTGTTTTAGTCTTTATCTTTGTATATAAAATCAATAAGAAGTATATTTTAGTGATTCTTGATAATCAGAGTATGTTTTCTTAATTAATGAATTAAATATTGATATAAAATATCCTTAAAAAAACAAAAAATATTATTTACACATTAAAATAATAAAATAATATTAATTTTTATCCCATATTAATTCATTATATAAATTCATAGTATTATTAAATTAGGTGGTTAAACCGACCATAATGTGACCATACCTTGATTTAATGAATGATCATGAGGTGATTTTGTTGTATTATCATTATACTAGAAGAATAATGATATTATTTAGTTTTTATCAGTTTCATATATCAGAATATTATAGAATTATAATAAGAGGTAATGGATATAGAAATGTAACCCTCTTTTAGTAAATTATTATCCTCTTAGTATTCTTATTTTAAATGATTAAATTAATGTTGATCCTTTTTTATAATATACTTAATAGATTATATAATTTTTTAAACCAATAATGTAGTGATATCATAAATGTTATATTTATAATTTAAAACATTTATTAGATGAAACCTTAAAGGTGGTGAATAAAAATGAAACACATTGCATTGTGGATGATATATTCCCCACAACGCATGGATAATAAATTTGTTTCATTATTGGATGGAGTAAATGAATTATCAATTTCAATACCCATAATATAGTAAAATCAACAATATAAAAGATAATAATATCATTATATTTGTGTTTTTAGAATATAATCTAAATAATTCAATTAAGAATAAAAACTAAGTAGTAGATAATAATCACATTAGGGACTTGATTTTTCCTCTAGATTTATCATTAGAAATGATGGACTTATGATAAATAATTTTGTCTAGAAGATTTTAAATGTGTGATAGGGTTTAATGAGGATCATAATTTCATATTTTCATGGTGTGATTATAATTAGCGGTGTTTCATGAAGTGTATGAAGTTTTACCCATTTATATATGAAGATAAGGGTAGTTTTGGGAGTAACCCTTATGGTTTTAATAATATATGGTTAGTATTCAAATAAAAATGGAAAAAATGGAAAAGTGAGGATAAAAAAAACGATTTTATTTTGGGCAAAAAACCACCTCAAACACTTCTTTTTTAGAAAACATTGAGCATTTTATGGCCTTTTGTTTTACTATTTTATCTTTTAAACTAACTTACTTTTACGCAATGATTAATTTTTAACTATAATAATTAATTTTAATGAAAATTATTAAGATTTAACTTATTAACAATGTTTATAATTTTAATTCGAAATTTGAAAATAATTTTTTAAAGAAAAATTATAAAGGTGTGAAAGTTTAATTTAAAAACAAATAAACTTAATTGTGTAAAAATAATTTTTAGAGAAATAAGATTTATGATTTAAATTTATATATAATATAATATTACTTTGGATACTATATTTAATGAAATAAATTTATTTATTACAAAAAAATTAGATGAGGATTATAAGGAAAGAAAAAAATTGAATCTACATTGAAAATAATTTATTTTAAGAAAAGACGAAAAGTAGTTTTTTATTGAAGTGTCATTTAAATTAGTTATAAAAATGTTGTATATATGATTTATAAGCTCAAAGAATATTTTAAAATTCCTAATTTGATTTAATATATTCATATTTGATCACCTAATAGGTTTTTTAATCTTATAGATCATTATTATAAAATGATAAAGTCTTAAAAATTACAAGTTTCTTGAAATTTTTTCTTTCAACCAAAACCCAAATTTTTATAAAACGATAATACAAGTAAACTTTGATTTGAGGAATTTAAAAATTAATTTAATTTTATCAATTTAATCTTATAAATTTTTTATATTCATTTCTTAATAATGTCACAATATATAATGATTTCTTTACTATAAATGATATTTTCAAATATAAACTATTATTATTCGTATTTCATATAATTTACCAACTAAATTGGTTCTAACCAATTATTATTATCAAACATAATTTTTCACCATTAATCATATGTTTATTTGAAATAGTAATTCACATCACATAAAAGGAAATATTTAGAGAAATAACATTCTAAATAATAAATTATCTTATCAGTCATTTTAGGTATGATAAGTTACCTTCATTCATATATAAGTATCCATTAATTTCTTTATACATATATTTCATAAATTGGTTACTATTATTAACTATTTCTAATTAAATTGATTGGTTTTAATGGTCATTCTTAAATATTTATATTTTATCTAAATATATCATGGTTTTCATTATGTTTAGGGTTGCATGCGGAGAAATATGTCACAAACAAAGTCTTATTTAATGGTAATCATATATTTAAATTTCATAGTGTTACATCACACCCCCTTAAATAAATTGGACCCATGTATATTTTCTCATAATATCATAGTAATTTCTATAAGGAAATCATAATTAAGCATACACTTCTACATGATCATGGGTTTATTAAAGAATTAGAATGAAGATTATATATATGAAAAATCAATATAATCACTTTATAAAGTGAGCTAACACATTATTAATTTCACATAGAATTCTACTAAGAGATATAGATCTATATACATATGGAATAACTTACCACAACCAATGAAAATAATTTTTATGATAATCATGACACTATGGGTTTTTATTTATAAATCAATCTCTAGTAGTTGGCGAAAACTTACAAGATGCAGAGAATTGAAAAATATAGAGAAAAAAATCACTATACAACTCCTCAGTAATAGTTTAATATGAATTCCTGGTTTTATGGTTGTTGGTGACTATCTACCTCATTCACCCTTGGAATGGTACATTGAGATGTATAACTCCCTACACTCATCCAATTTAAGCAATGGTTTTTTATAAGTTCTCTCTTTCCCATTACACTTGTGAGTCAGATAACCTTCATCTCCACACTTATAGAATTTTACTCTCCCTTTAATACAATTCCCCCAATGATTATTCACACATTTTTGACATATAAGAAATTTAATATTCTTTTATTCATTATATTAATTGCTTGATCTTTCATGAGACCCAATATTTTTCTTTATTAATGTGTTTGGGAGTTTTTCTTTGTTTAAATTGTTAATTATATTTCATGATTGATATTTTAGCACAATCACAAGCTTTCTCAGTTTATCTCCCATTTTGATGGGTTTTTCATTTAAGTAATATTTGTGTTATCCGTTACACTCATGGTTCCTTCTAGTTCATGAAATTATTAAAACCAAAAGTTTTTACATGAGTGGCGATCATTATAAGTGAATTATCCTAAATAACCACATGAAATATTTACCTCAAGATCTCTCACTTTATAAAACTATAAAGTTAGACTATAGTTCATTAAAATTAACAAGTATCATACATAGTTAAACTTATATAAATCTCAGTTTAACATATAATATTATTGGTTAAACCTATGTTACTTTGATTTGGGTTCTATCATATTTATTAACATAAGACTTAAAATAGAAACACTAAATTACCATGAAAATTATTAAAATATTCTAAACCGAATAATAATTAATATCAATGCTCTTAAAATCCAATATATCCTTAATCAAATAATATTATTAGTTTCTACAATCATATACCAAAGTATATATACAATCTAATAATATACACTCAGTAAAATATCCATCCCAAAACCAATTTTAACCTCCAAGACATTAATCCACAATGATATTATTTATTCCACCAAAAAGTGTATATATCTTTAACCCTAAAATGGTATAAACTTACATTTCATACACTAGTTACTGTATATCATAACCTAAAAAGTGAGATGAACTTCTCCAAAAATATCATTAATCAATAATCAATCCCATGGTTAAAAATACTAACGAACTTACTTATTCAAAATCAAACCACTCTTCATTATCTCATTATTATGACTATATTAATCTTAAGAGTTATCCATAAATCATTCAACTGTTCTATAATATTTACAAAAAAATATATTCTTTCCACACTTATTAACACCATGTAATATATATTTCTATACCTATAAAGTAAAACTATTGAATAATAATCAATATAAGTTCCACATAATCCTCTTAACATTTAGAATATACCCTATAATCATTGATAAATATCAATCACTATTTATAATTTCTAAGTGTTTAAAGAAAATATCAATGTCACTTCCATAGGTAAGACTACAAAACTCACCCTTTCCATCATAACAAGCATATAGAATGATTCTCAACTATTTATGTATTTTCCCTTATTATGTTATAAGAAACAGTGGTTTATAGGTACATACTTTTCTCATATTCATCTATGTGATCCTATTTCAACCAAATAATAAAGCCAAAATCATTATAATAATATCTAAAATATTAATATGAAAAGATCAATAAGAATATTTATTCCCTTATAAAACCTTTTTATTATATTTGATATTTTCAGATCAATCTATGACTCTCTTAATTCAATCCTTAGTTATCCATGGTCATTATTCTATGAGGTTATCTTACTAATTTAGTTAAAATTATTATTAAATCCATTATAATGGTTTATATAGATAATTAAATTAACCAAATGATATCCCTTGAGAGTGTATTTTCAGGTTTATGATCTTAGGCCCACACATTAAACATCAGAATGTTGATTGGGTTAATTCTCAAGTAACCATTTTTGTGGTGATTAAACCGAGGTGTATATGTGATGCAAACTCATCCACTTTCTAGTATAAAAACATGGATGCATTACTACTAAAAATTATATAATCTCTACCTTAGAAAATCATATTGATTTTATACAATACTTAGACTTATTCTTATGGGTTTCACTAAAGTTTTATTATCCTAATGCCCAAATAAATGTGCATTATTTCCTTAACATAAAATAATATACTTATCCTAAAGGGTTATCTATTATTATCAATCGTAAAATACTAAATGTTATATTATTATCAAAACATATCATTATATCAAAATTTATCTAAAAATTTCCTTTGATACCAATTATGATGTCCCATACCCGCACTCCTGGATTTGATGCTTATAAGATCATAATTTATAAATTTTCTTTGATATTAGCTATAAAAACATGGATATTACCATCCAATACTAAAAAAAATTAATGAGTATTTAATCTCTTAAATATAAAGTATATTTCAGGTTTAGAGATCTAGAGAATTAGGTAAGAATAATAACTTGAAAATACCATGTTATTTGTATCGAATATGCATTTTTTCATTACAAATGAATGAAATTAATCCATAAGGTTTCATCAACATCTCTGATAAATTCATTCACGTGTTCTATTCTTCTAAACATGTCATGTTTAGAACATTTATTCATAATATAAGGGAATTAAAATCTAATAATGGGATAGATAAAACACACAAAAATAGAAACATATAACTAAATAAGTAATGACATAAACATCACAAAACTATTGTGGAAATAATAGGTAAAAAGAATGAAACCAAAATCAACATGAAACTGAGAGAATGATATATCCATGACAATAAATTAAAATATATATATCAATAATATTGATATCATAACGATGAAATTCATATTTTTAGGCTTCAAAAACCTAATGTAAATGCCTTATTCTAAGAAAATTTACTTATTTATGAGACTAGAGTCAAGAGATCTTGCTAAATTGGGTATAAATACAAAAAATACCCAAACATGTTTTATCTCATGAGACTGTTCAATGCATCATGGGGATATATAATTCTAGGCCACACCAGTCAACTTATTAAGTCCAATATATTGACCATAGTAGTTAACATAAACTTTCATACCATTTCCTTTGTAACCATTGGATGAATAAATAAACTGAATATTTTTAAAATGAAGAAAAAATATCAATACACAATCAAACTATGATAGAAACAGATAATCATCAATAATTTCAATGCTTTTCTCTATGTCAATTAAAGGATTATGAGATCATAACCCATTTAGAGAAAGAAGGTGGATGGTCAAACAATATATAGTCAACTTGATGATAATTAACTATATTGTTAAAATAATATATGGTACACCAATACTATTCCCCATGACAGTAAAAGGGATAAATTTATTTCAACTCATTTGGAGGAATAAAGTGGATAGTTGAACAATACCTAATCAACATTCCAATAATCATACATATTGAAATAACAACATATAGAATGTCAAAGCATCCCCCCATGTAAACTTAATAACAATATTTCTAGGTTAAAATTATCCAATAATAATTATTGAGAAATTTTATGTTCACACAATATAGATAAATTAGTATACAATGAAATTAATACATGAATAACATGATCATAAGACATCTAGAGAAATAAAGTGGATGGGTTCAAAATAAAATATCCCAAGTAGTGAGAAATATTTTCCAAAGGTTATGTGGGGAAGGTATGTATATCCAAAAAGTGAGAGAATAACAAATAATATAATAAAATTATAGGATGTACCCAATTTATATAAAACTAGTTTAAGAGAATGATCATAACTCAATAAACAAAAGTTGAGTTATAAAAAATATTTATATAAGGGAAACAATTGAATAAATAGAAACATTAATAAAGTGACATTAATTGTCTATTAAATCCCATTAAATGTAAATATTATGAAAAAATATATCAATGGGCAGTGAATACATCATATAAATTAAACATGGTGCACAAAATGCATTATGTCTCAGAGAATCATAATTGACACCAATAAAACACTTATAGATTTAGAATCATTTGAATAAAAACCACATTAAAGATAGGGATTTCAATTTCAATTAAAATAACTTGATTAAAATATAATTTTGGATATTATTACTCAAATAGGTTGTATACACACCACATAAATGAAATTAGGTGAATAATAGCAAACATGTCTCAAATAAAGGAGTTTGGGACAAAAAATCCTTACCACTTTTATATAATTCAATGAACATAATTTAAACTCAAATATCCCAAACATATATATATTAATAACTTAATTAATAACCATAATAACATCCATTTTTGTTAATAATTTCCATATATAGTCATTATCAACATGAATTCTACTCATTTTCCACATCAGGTGTTTAAATTTTTAATCATATTTACTATATTCATAATAGATGTGTCCATATTCATTATTCTTTAAAAGTTGATCATTACTATATCATTAAAAATTATTTTAGGGATTTGTTATTTTTGTTTATGATATTTCAATTTCCCTTAATGAGTGTTTTAGTATTTATCCTTGAATATTTAATTGATAACAAACATGTTTCGATGATTCTTGATGATCAATGTGTGTTTTATGAATCATGAATTACATATTCATATAAAATATGAAGGGGAAAAATCCTTATTTACACATTTATATCATATTACTCCAATAATATTTTTCCAATAGTAGTTCATGATATAAATTCATAGTATTGTTAAATTTGGTGGATAAATCGACCCAAAAATGAACATGCCCGGATTTAATGAATGATTATAAGGTTGTTTTTATAATATCATTATACAAGAATCATGTGATATATAATAATTTTATTTAATTAATATTATAATTAAATAATTTTAAAACATTAAATTTTTTTAATGATATAATATCCTCTTAGTACACTTATTTTAAATGAATAAATTAATGATGAATGTTTATTGATCATATAATTTACTGGTTATCTAATTTTTTATCTGATAAAATTATTTATATAATAAAAACCATATATATCTATGAATACCATCCTTAGATCCATCCTTATAATACTGTGTAGGAAAATGAAACATGTTGCGTCTTGGAGGTAGTAGTAGTTAAATGCACATTCCATTATTTTTTTATTAATGGGTAAGGTATATGAATAAACAATGAAAATAATATTAATATAGTAATATTAAACTAATTAAATGATACTAATATCAATATATTAGTGTATTTAGAATAAATTTAAATGAAGATAATTAAGAATAAAAAATAAGTAGATGATAATACTCATGTCAGGGGTTTGAATTTTCTTTGGAAGTATCCTCAGAAATAAAGGCCTTATGCCAACTAGTTGTGATCATAATCTTTTGAACATGTGGAAGGGTTATATTATGAGTAAAATTTATGAGTTTCAAAGAGAAATTTTAAATAAATGTGTGGCTTGAAGTAGAGGAAGGGTTACATTTTTATAAGTTAGGAGAAGGGAATTTTTTTTGTAACACTTAAATTTTCAACAATGTAAGGTTACTATTCAAGTGAAAATAAAAAAGGGGAAGAAAAGAATAGGAAAATTTTTGATGGACAAAAATACCTAACAAACTCCGTCTTGGAAAATGTTTTGGCCATATTATGTTTTTTTAAATTTTTTTATCATTTACCACAATTTATTTTTACCCTGAAAATGATTTCTATTCATTGTAATTAATTTTAATAAAAAATATTAATATTGAAAATTTTAACTACGTTTATACATCTACTTAAATATTTGAAAATAATTTTATCAAATAAAATTTCTAAAGGTTTTAAAAGTAAATTTTAAAATAAATATACTTAAACCCATAAACATTGATTTTTAGAGAAATACCGTTTTGGCTTAAAATTTTTATATAAGATAAAATTATCTTATATACTGATTTTAATAACATAAATTTATTTATTAAAAAAATAATATGAAATTAGGATTCTAAGCCAATGAAAAATAGAATCAACCTTGAAAATAATTGATTCAATGAAAATTCCGAAAGTAGATATTTTACTAAAGTATTTTAATTAGTTTTAAAAATTTCGTGCATATGAATTATAAGTTCAAAAAATATTTTAAATTTTGGAATTTTATTTCATATATTCATATTTTACCACATGAAAGGCTTTTCTATTCTTATATAAGATCTTATGTAATGATAAATTCACTAAAAGTACAATATTTGTGAAAACGATATTTTTCGACTAAAACCCAACCATATTAAACAAATCTCAAATGATTATACTAAGTTAATTTTTATATAAGGAATTAAAAAATAGATTTAATTTTAATTAATTTCAAATTAAAAAATTTATAAATTTAAATATTCAATACAATCATAATATATAACGAAAACTGTCTTGATTGAAAAATGAAAATTTCCAAATATTAACTATTATTATTCATATTTAATATATTTTACTAATTAAATTGAAGATAATAAATTATTAATATAAAAACTAATTTATCACAGGTAACATTTTGTTTCTTTGAAATAAAAATTAATATCTCAAAAAAGAAATTTTTTAGAAAATATATATATATATATAATAAATAATATTATTTTACAATTCAGTTAAACTGATTTAATTTAATTAATATTAAAAGTATCCTTTATTTTATTTATAAATATATTTCATACAGCAGTTAAACCTGTTCATTCATACTAATTTAAGAGTTTTGTTTTAATGGTCAAACTTAAATATTTATATTTAATCTTAATATAGCGTTGTTTCATTTATGTTTAGTGTTGCATGTATAGAATGTTATCGAACACGTTGACCTTTTTAAAGGTAATCATATTTTTAAATTTGGGGGTATTACACTTAGTTTTCATCTTATTTAATTTGAAACATGAATATATAATGGTTATCAACTTATTTTTTATGACAATTCCATATTTTAGGAATATACGACGATTGTAGGTTTTATAAGATGACAATAATAAAAATGACCTAAATCTCTCAAGTTAGGATAAAAAATATTACCAATGGATTTTTAAGATTTTCATAGATTCCATCTTATAAATATATAAATTGATAATTTTTTTCCAATTTCACATGGTTAATAGATTTGATGATGCAATGTAATCTCTTATCACTATTGTTGAATTTGTTTTTAATTATAATTATGGGAAACAATATGAAATATTTGAGACAAATCACTTTTACTAAAACAATATTGATCACACTTGTTCAAATATGACATCCTCAAAATTTCATAATTAATTCTAAAAAATATATTATTTATCATATTCTAACTATTATCAAAATAATTTATTTCAAGTATATAGATAGAAAAAATTAAATTTCACTAATAAAAATATTTAAATTGCATAATAAGTCGGTGAAACAAGTCTATTTTTTCTTGAAAACATTCTTATATCATCTGGATTATTGATTAGACCCATAAATTCAATATTATATGAAGTCAATTATCTATATCCAAAATAAAATTTAAAATTGGTTATTATTATATGTTTTTTATAAACAATATACATTTTTACATAGAAAATTAATTCTTTAAGAGATATTAAATTACAATATCCATTCCTAAATAGAAGATTCAAATATACCTTGTTCTAAAATTGGTATTATTCTTTGAAAAATAGTTTATATTATTTTTTTTAAATTTTATTATTTATTTTATTAATATAAATAAGATTTATGTCAATTTTATAAACAATAAAATATTTATTTCAAATGTTTATTTAGTTATTTTTAAATATTAGTATAGAAACATTCATGACATAAATAAGTTGTCAAATTATTAATAGGAATCATATTTCATAGATAAATTGAAATATTTACCAAGGTGTGTGTGCATGTTTTTTTGTGTGATCATGTGTGTTTATTAAATTTATTAATTATATTTAGGAAATAATATGAATGAGGAAGGCATAATGTTTAATGATTCTAAAACTAAGAAAAAATGGGGAAAATAACGAAACATAAAATGTAAACATTGATTTGGATGGTTTAGGAAGGACCCCTACATCCATGGAGAGGTAAAAAAGTTATCATAATATCAAGGAGAATAATTACACAGTTTAAAATAAAATAAAAAACCCCATCATGATAATTAGATTATAAAGAAACATGGTTTTCAATACCTTGTGTTTATATAGAAATATTATTTTCTATAGTCCCAATATTGTTATAGTAGTTCATGATACTAAAATACTCACTATCTGTGTTATATGCTATCTCTTCATTAATAGAAAAAACACAGTTGTAAAAATACTATTTGAACGATTTGGATCCATAATTATTATAATATCCAACTTTGAGAGTGATCCAAAAAACGATCCTCCTTTTATACTCCCATAGTGTGCAATTTACATTCTTCCTATTAATATTAATTTATCAATGAAGTATGAACATTATAAAATGATGCTTCAAATTCTTAATGACCATCGATTTCATCCAAATATCTTCTAGATTATTAGTTCCATTAATGTATTGTAATTTCAATAGCCCATCATATATCCTAAATTTTATGAATTGGTACTTCAATTTTATATACTTTACCATGGAATAAAACATTGTATTCTTTTCAAGATGTAATTCCTTCAGACTCTCACTATGAAAAAAAATTTCACCTCAATTGTTATTTATCTCATCTAATAATTTCTTCAGAAAACAAATAATTATTAACTTTTTAAAGGAAAATATACCGAACCTCTATAGTATAATTGTTCACCCACTTCACGAAACCAAGATAACGTCTTTATAATCATCTCAACACAAGTAAACAGATAACCTATAATACTCCTCCTACTATTGTCAGTACCTATAAAGTTAGAATCCATGTATCCTTATAAAGAGTTTTTTATTGAAAAAAATTAATTTGATTAATTTGTTCCCTTCAAATATCTAATTACTAATTTATGGATTCCCAATGTTATTTTCCTGTGTACGCATGTAATTTCTCACAAATCCTACATGAAGAGAAATATAATGTCATATAAAAACCGTGGAATACATCATACCTAAAAACCAATGTTTTTTAAATAAGAAATTTATATTAATTAAATTTATATGTAATATATTAAATATAATTTTTAACAATAAAACTATGTGTTTTCTATACATTATATAAAAATTAATCAAATTTTTCACTTAAAACTATATATTTGTAAAAAGAAAATGTTTTCCACCTTTTTATGGCTCAATTTTTTAAAACTAATTTTTAAAACTTTTTTAGAATTTATTTGAAAAAAATAAACTTCATTTTTGGATGTGTAATATCAAAATTAACATTGGTTGAAATTTTTTGGTTTTTTTAGAAAATATTTATTTTTCAGTGAATAATGAAAATACAGATTTTTATAATTTTTTTATTTATAATAAATTAAGAAATTTAAAATTACAAATTTGTTATGAATAATTTATCAAGTAAAATAATTTATTTTTAACCCACTGAATTACTTTGATAAAATTTATATTGGTTTTTAGTATAAGTTTGATTTAGGTAAAAAAAACGAGGTTTTCTATAAACCATTTACAATGCATAATGTTTCTACTTTTTAATTTATTATAATAACCCCTAATATGGAATTTTTTAAATTAAATATATATACTATATATCAGTAAATATTAATTTATTTTAATAAAATTATTATTATTAGTCCTAGAGTTAATATAGAATAATCTTTTCAAAAAAATACTCGTCTTAAAAACCCGCTGTCACACCGCGCTCTTGAGATGAATGTTAAATTAAAATTTTCCAATTAGATTAATTTAGTTTTAAAAAATTTATTTCATATTTTTAATATGAATTATTTATAATGTATAATAAGGTAAGATTAATTTTTTTTTGAAATTTATTAGTGAAAAAAAGTTAAATTAATTAGAGTGATTATAGGGAAAAATGAGTTTAACAAGTGACTAAACATTAATTTTAAGTGTCCAAATGATGTATTAACTTGTAATGAACCCATTTTATGGAAATATTTATACCTTATACCTTCTATCATCATATATTTTAAATTATTTGAGCCACATGACATGGAAACAACGTGGGTAGAATTCAATCTTTAAAAATATTTGAAGAGTCCCACTCACCTACCTTTTAAAAGGCCTTCAGCTATCCTCCTATATTCACACCTATAAAGAAATTTATGTTGACCAAACCCTACAAAAATAACTTAAAACCATCACTTTTTTTTTGAAAAAAAGACAGATATCATTGATGATGAAGGTCGGAAGACGTATAAGTTCAAATCCATGAAGGAAAGTTGTCCAGCCAGAGCTGGTTGTCATCGAATGGGCCTGAGGCCGCAAGTTGATGGGCCACATTATTCCCTTCCCTTTTTGTGAAGAAGAAGGTGCAAAATGAGAAGCATTGGTGAAGTGTGAGATTTTTTCTGATGATGAGGCCAATGGACTGGAGTCCGCCGTCTTTATGATTAATAACATCGATTGCGGTGAGACAGTCAGACTCAATGATGATATCAACCCACCGATGGTCCATAGAGAGAATCATACTGAAAAGGATGGAAGAAATACAACCAAGGGAGTCCTTTAGGGGAAACCAAAAAGAGATACCCTAAGAAAAGGTAGCGTTCTCCAGTAAGAGTTTCTATTTTATTTTTTTCTCCACACCGTTAAATTTTTATTAAAAAATTATTATATAATAACCTAAGTATAATAAATATACTTATATGTTGTTATTTTATGGGTATTACCTACAAACACTAGCTCTTCCATCAACTAGTTTAGAAAATCATCATACGTGTGTACGACAGACTACCCCCTTGCGAAATGATGTTATTCATTTTTTTCCATTACCAACTCTCATGGCTTGTAATAATGATGTGAATAATATGTATATACTAAATTTATGATATTTATAATATAATTATACATATTTTTCCATTATATAAGATTTAACCTTTTTACATTCAGTTTCTTAATGGATACAATAACATCAATATATAAGGCGGAATACCGCTTCATAAAGTGTTGCGAATCATTTTTCACTAAGGTGTTACATATAACATAATAATGGTAACTATAATGAATATATATGTTATATATTACATCATTATGATATTAATTACATAATTATATCTCTTTAAATATAATATATCATTTTATTTGTACCATTTAACACTTTAAATAAGTTATAACTTCATTCATGGATTTGTGGACTACCGCCTCCTGGAATCAATGAAATTCATTTTACATCAAAATAATGATATATAAAAACAAATATAATTAAATATAATTTTAATTATTATATAATTATCATTCTATAAATATAAAATATTACTTAACTTTTTTTTCTAATGAGCATTTAAAAATGGAAATGTTACTCATGCATACGTACGATCTACCGTCTCCATGATTGCGACGTTGTTTCATTTTTCAAAATGATATTTTATAATTGTTTTTAAAATTAAAATTTTTGAATTAAAATTATAATTTTTTCAATATTATTATTCCAATTTCTTTAAAAAATGAGAATTTTGATCATATTCAACCTACATATGTATTTATTGACACATAAGACGAATATATTCAAAACATCTGACTTATATATTGATTAAGTAATTATATATAAATTATTTATAAGTGAAATAAAATAAATAATAAAGATATTAATGGTTATATGTCAATTAAATAATTAACCTAATTTTATTATTTTGTAAGATAATGAACAAGAGTTAGAAAACAAACCCAAGGTTTGGGGTTTTCACGTCTCACTTTTATTTCAGTGAGATATGTACTATATTCTCCACTTATGATTGTTTTGTGGTCTATATACTTCCCATAAATTTATTTTTTGATTTGAATAATTAAATTTATGTAAATATACATATCCATTTTAGTATATCACTTTCATCGGGTTTACTGTTTTAAAGTTAACAAAGTACTAGTGCATTTTTGTCACAATTTGCCTTCTTTGAGACTTATGCCATGTTAAAAACATATATTATTTTTAGGTGTATATAAATATATTTAAAAATTAATATAATGAATTTATTTATTATCATTTTATTCTACATTTCCTTTAAGTTATTCCTTCATTCGGATTACAATTCAATGTTACCAATGTGGTAAGAGTCTTTTTTTACAACCTCATTATTTATCGGGATTGTGTATGATAATGTCTCCGATGTAGAAATATTATAGTTTTCATAAAATATATTCTAATTTTGTTATGTTGGTTATTTTTATGTAATATTTCAATTTTACACTCTTCGGTACTTATAATTTTTGGGAAAATGTTTTTAAGAAAATACCACTTTTTTTCTCTCTTCGGTCGAAAATCTAATTTATTCTAAAACCATGTTTTCTAAAAATATTTTTATATATTTTAAAATGATTTTTTGAAGTATATTGAAACCAATTAATACTCTAAAAAATACATTTTAAAATGAATATTATTATCGATTTTTGATCAAGACAATCTTCTAACATTTTAAGAGTACAAAAGAAATATTATTTTAGCATATAAGAAATGTAAAAATTTAACCACCTTCATGACCACCATTTCTTTGAAAATTTATTTTCATTTTTATAAGGTTATTTTTAAGGAAAAATAATTTCCTAATATTATATAAATTAATATTTTTTAGAAGTGGGGTTTTTACAGAAATAGATTTTAAATTTTTTTTACAGTTTAAAACGTAATTTTCAAAATTTGAAAGATTTTTTCTTCAAGAATGATTTTAAAAATATTTTATTGGTATTTTCATTCATCAATTTCAATAACCATTACTGTTACTTCTTCTAAACTGGGGATATTTCTTATTGATACCATATTCTTTATTTATATGGATGAATTATTTTTGTTTCAAAGAGATTATTATAGAACCTATTTCTATTCCACAGGTTAATCATGTTCTGAAAATAAAAAGAGTTTTTTAAATGAGTAATGATGAAATAAAACATTTTTTTATTTAATAAATATTTTATATTCGATATTATAAATGATAGGTGCGATGCGATAGCGCCATGTGATCCCGTTATAGCTTATACGATGGGTGCTCCCAGATAGCGCTCCAATGCATTGGGTAATGATTTTGTTATTAATAACATTATATTGGAAGTTCACCGTAAGGTTATTTTAATTATAAAGGTTTGGTAAGGGTTCTAAGAGATGATATTAGAAAATACCAATATGTTTTATCTAAGATTGATATGAGATTATGATTTTTCATTTGATTAAGATTGATATCACATGGCTCACAATTTTTTTATTATGAACATTTCCATTATTAAATAATTTTTATATGTTTTCATATATTTTGATTCAGGTAGTGATGGGTATGAATATTCTTATATTATAATCATGAACTTTATTTATTTCATCACACCCTTATTATATTCTTATGCTCACTGACGAAATTAAATTGTTACTACTTACATTTTTGTAGATATTATTTGAGAGAATCCTTCTTATGTTACTTTTCCCCAAGGTTATAAATCATGATGTTTGATGAGTTATTCCAAGAAGAAATTTATTATTTATTATTTTTGTAAACTAATGTGAAATTAGAAAATATGGGTAATATGGGAGATGATGCACATAATTATGAATCAGTTGTTTATGAATCTATATTGATATGAGATGGTCCCAATTCTATAAAAATGTAATCCAAAATGTTACATGGGTATGTAAGTAAAAAAATATTTCTTTTTTATGCCGTAAGTTTTTATTAGAGAAAAATGGTTCATCTTATTCGGTATCAAAGATGAAAAATGTAATGTTTATAAATCTAGAAACAGATTTGGGTGTGTGGGTTATAGGATGTTATAGCTGGTATAAGAGTAGGGTTTTGATAACTTTTAATATTATGATGTTTTCATGTGATGTTATCTTAAGAGTTTAGGATACCATCATAGGTCTATAATCTTATGAGTTATCATAAGTTCAATGTCTAAGACACCCCATTTTAGGGTTTTAAGTAGTGAAAATTGTGAGGTTATTAATGGAATTTGGGATAACTTTTATCATTTTGGGTTATTAGTAATCCCTAGTATCAACATGATGTTTTATTTAGGGATGAAATATTTTTTTAATGTTTAAATAAATGAAGGGAAAACCTGATGGCCGGGTGATAACCCTTTGAATTAGGCATGACCACGAGGATGGAACCCACAACCAAAGGGAGACAAGAGTGTATCACCTACTGCTGGTCTACATGATGTCCTGGATCACTATGACATTTTTAGTGGCAATGAATAATTTTAATTTAGGATCATAAGGTATTTTATTATAGTAATAACGATTGATTTATCTTGGAAGAATACATGATCAATTACATCAAATCCTTGGTTTCTGAACTTAGTCAAGAAATTTTTGATGAATTTTAATGATAGTCATTTAATATTGGTTTAGTTTAAAATCTTGGTTTTACTATTTAATTTTTATTATTAATGTATCATATGAATTTTTACTCATTTTTGAAATTATCTTACTATGTACTAACCATTATTGTTTTTGCTAATTTATAAAGACAAGAGGAATATCTATTTATGATTTAGGGGAATATGTGTTCTATTAAAAGTTTATTTTAGTGCTTTATAAATGAAATAATTAATCTTGAATATATATTATCATGATAAAAATATGATATTATGGTGATAATTTATTAAAGTTTGAAATTATACTCATCAAGTAATTATATTTCCATATTCTTATAGTCTAAATGGAAAGAGAATTCATCAATTCTAGGAAAAGGATCTGGATTTTTTTATCCTATTACCATCATATCTAATGATATAAATGAACATTTTCAAAACTATTTGGTTGTGGTTTTATGATTTGGAACTTTCGATTGATCATTAACATTTTAGTGATCAATTATATTTGTTACTCTATATCCTCATATTGGATTTACATTTTTCTTCCATGTCCAAATATGTACTTCCCAAATATGTTATCATATTTAAAAACCTGGCTTGTTTAATGATATATTCCCCTTATTATATTATTTATATCTTATTATGGATATTTTTTATTAAACCATTTTACAATATGTATTTACAATATGTATTTTCAAATTTAAAACCTTTTATTACCAAGATAAAGATCAAATTATGAGGATACAATTTATTAAAGGGAGGGGGTATTTAATCAACCATGTTTTTAAAAGAATAAAATAATATTAATGAAATTTAGAAATAATATATTCAATCTTATTTTTAGCATTAATCCTATATGTTTCTATACATTATTTAAAAATAAATCCAAATTTACACATAAAACTGTATATAAAAAAAAACACATCTGTCACCTTTTATGGCACACTTATTTTTAAAAAGAAATTTTAATATTATTATATATATATTTTGAAAATATAAACAACATTATTGGAATTTTAATATCAAAATTTACTTTGGGTTGGATTTTGGTATTTTTTAGATAATATTAATTTTTCTAGTTAATAGTGAAAACTCCTATTTTTTGTAAAAAGTGTTTTATATTTAATAAATTTAGTAATTTAAAAGTCCCATTATGTTTTGAATTTGTTTTAAAGTAACCTAGGTTATATATAATAAACTTAATTACATTTAATTAACTTTATATTGGGTTTTAGTAAAAGTTTTTTTTGGGTTAAAAAATTGGGTTTTTTTAAAACTGTTTTAAAATGCATAACATTTCCCATTTTTTATTAATTAATAAAATAACTAATGGGTAATGTTTTAAATTAAATTTATATAATATATATTAATAAATATTAATTAATTTTCATATATTGATTATTATTTTTCAAGAAGTTAATATAGAATCATCTTTTTCTAAAAAAATACTCTTTTTAAAAACCCGTTGTCTCGCCACACCAATGAGATTAATAATAGATTAATATTTTCCAATTTTATAAATTTAATTTGAAAAATGGATTCCATATTTATAATAATAATAATTTATAATGAATAATAACTTTTAATTAATGTTTTTACAAATTTTATTTGTGAAAATAATTAAAATTAATCACAATGATTACGATAAAAAATGAGTTTTCCAAGTGACTAAACATTAAACTTAAGAGAAAAAATGACCTAGAAATATGTAAATAACAAATTATATATAAATATTTATAAATTATCACTTATATGATGTTTTTTTCATTATAGAACCCAGTTTTCAAGGAAACGATGTTGGTATAATTCACTCTTCCAAAAAATTACAAGAGTGCCACTCATCTCCCTTACAAAAGGCCTCCACCTATCCTCCTTTATTAACACCTATCAATACCATTTTATCATAAATTAAATGTCCCATTATATTCTAAATTTCTATACAATAAAAATATAATAATTAATTTTTCAATAAATCTAACCAAGAGAGTTATTTGGTGGAAACAAAAAAAAGAGATGCCTGAAGTAGAGGTAACATTCTACAACGAGAGTTTCAATTTTATTTATTTCGCCACGAAGTTAAATTATTATTATAATAATATTATATAATATAATAATTATCCTCAATATAATTAAATGTTTTTATTTTATGTTTATGACCTACAACCACACACAATTCCATCAACTGAGTTAAGAAATCATCAGTCGTGTATAGGGCAGACTGCCATCTCACGAAATGATGTCATTCATTTTTTACATTACAAAATATCATGGATGATAATAATTATTTAAATAATATTTTTATATGATATTTATGATATTTATAACATGATAAAATATTTGGAGTCATTAAATTATATACATCTTTTTTTATATTCCATTCTGTAAGGGATACGATTAGATCGCTTCTGTGTATGACAGACTATCACCTCGTGGAATAAGCTGCAACATTTTTCACTATAGCATTACATAGAAGGTAATAAGGGTAACTATAATGAATATATATGATATAAATAACATAAATATGATATTAATGACATAATTATCTATATATAAATATATTATATTATTTTCTTCTTACTATTTCACACACTAAAAAACTAATAACGTCGTTCATGGACGTGTGGAATACCGCCTCCTCAAAGAAATGTGAATCCCTTTAAATCATAAAAATGATATATATAATTATATAAAATTAACTATAATCTTACTTATGATATAATTATAATTATTTAATTATAATATATTACTTACTTTTTTCCATAATGATCACTCAAAAATAGAAATGTTACTCAAGCGTACGTATGACCTACCATCTCCATGATCGTAACGTTGGATCATTTTTCATAATTGCATTTCATGATTGGTTTTGAAAGTATAATTTATCTATAAATATTATAATTAGTTTATTATTATTATTTTTTATATGTTTAATTAATTTCCTTTTTACCATAGTCAACCTACCCAAGTAGCTTTTGAGACAAAATCAAAATATGGTAAAAACATCTGACTTAAGCATAATTAATTTAGTAATTATGTAAAACATGTTTATAAGTGAAATAAATGTGAAAATAAACTTTGAGAATATTAATAATAAATTTATTAATTAACATATGTGTATTATTCAAGAAGATAAATAACAAGCATGTTGAATCAGACTCAAGGTAAGGGTTTTTCCCATCTCACTTTTATTTATACGAGATATATGAAATATTCATGACTTATGTTTTTTGTGTTGTTTATATACTGAACATAAATATATTTTATGATTATTGTAATTAGATTTATTGGTATTTATACATCCATTTGATTTTATCTCTTTCACGGGGTTTACAATTCCAAATTTACCACACTGGTAATGGATTTTTGTCAGAATTTTCCTTCTTTGACACTTATGTCATGTTACAAACCTATATTACTTTATAAGGTGTGTATACATCCCCTTTTACATATAATATCATGGAATTATTAATATTTATGGTATTTTAAGTTTCATTTGATGTTATTCCTCTATGGATATTACGATTCAATGTTACCATAGTGGTAAGAGTCTTTTGTTATAATATCATGGTTTATCGGGATTTTGTACAATTAAGTCTCCATTGTTGAGATATTATGATTCTATTGAATTATTTTATCTTATAGTTATTCATAATATTTTTATGTAATATTACCAATTTTTCACACTTTAGTACTTAGAATAATTGAGAAATTTTCTTTTAAGGAAATTTGAATTCGTTTATCTCTTCAGTCCGAAATCTCTTTTCTTCTAAAACCATATTTTTTAAAAAAAATTTCAAAAAAGTTTTCAAAATTTATAAAATGGCTTATAAAATTCATTTTTCCCGAATTCTTCTATTTAAAAAAATGGGTTTGTCAAAGGAATGATCTTGTCACTTTCTGATCAAGCCACTTTTATATCCTTTTTACAGTGCAAAAGGAACATTCTTATAAGATGCGGGACATGTATAGATTTAACCAATTTCATGACCATAGTTTCTTTGAATATAAATTTTAAACTCTACAAGTTTTTTTAATGATTTTTTTCTTAATATTATGTAAATTTATATTTTTTAATAGTGGTGTTTTCGAAGAAAACTATTTTCAATATGTTTTATGGATTAAAAAGTGATTTTCAATTTTAAAGTATATTTCCTCAAGAATTGTTTTAATAATCTTTTAATTCTATTTCTATCCATCAATGTAAAAAAACTTGTTACTACTTATCCTCCACTGGGGATAATTTTTATTGATATGATCATCTTTCTCTCTCTAGATGGATTATGTTTGATTCAAAGATATTGTTATAGAACCCAATTCTTTTCTATGGGTTAATCATGCTTTGAAAAGATTATTATCGAACATGTTCCTTATCTATGGTCTATTAATGTTCTGAATAGAACAATAAATATTTCAATGAGTTTTGATGAAATCAATTCTCTTTGTTCTCTATTCATTATTCAGTTGCTGAAAATTATAAATGATGGGTACACCCAGATAGCACAGGGTGAGCCCTTTATAGCTTATATGATGGGTGTGCCTAGATACCACTCAAATGCATTGGATAATAATTTTTTTCTCTATATAATTATATTTCAAGTTATCTATATGTTTATTCCAATTTAAAGGGTTATATACGGGTTCTATGAGATGATGTTCTAACATAAAAATATATTTTATCTATGATTTTTATGGGTTTATGATGTTTAATTTGATCATAATTAATATCACATGGATCATGATTGTTGATTCTTAAGATCATTTCCTTTGTTAAATTCTTATTCTATATTTTCATTTTTTTTCATCCAGGTATTCATGGGTATGGATATTATTTTGTTATCATTATTCAATTTGATTATGTCATTGTACCATGATTCCCACAACTGGTACATATGGAACGTTTACAATTTACTCAATCTATTCATATATATCTAATTATTTATACTTAGATAATTTAAAATGAATTTCTAGAGGAATAGAAATTGTCTTTTAATTTAGAATAAGGAACCTTCTAAAAAATCTTCCAATATAGTGATCTACTAAAAACATAAATGTTTTAGATATACAGTCTCAAGTAATCTTCATCATAAAAATATATCCATATTTTATACAGCCTTTCTTCTTAAAGTCATTAGTCATTTTTCCTTTTAGCTCTTCAATCCTTTACTTTCATGATCCTACATTAAGAATAATATATATATATATATAATTCGTATTATGTATCCCTAATTAAATTACATTGATTATAAGAAATGATCTATGAAATAATTTTTATAATTCTTCTCAATTAAATAGAGTTTTTATTCAACTACATTGGTTCCAATTTTAATATAGAAAATATTTTATATAATTTTCAAACCAAAAATTTCCTTTATAAATCTACGAATCCTTCTAGTATCTTCATATATATTTCCTCCACCATGTTTTTATGTATGAAAAAAGCTTTCAAATCAAGGTTATAAGGATAGAAATCCTTTAATGAAAAAGAACAACAAGTCACATTGATGGTGGTGATCATTTTTAAAAAGATTTATTTTTTGAAATCGACACATTCATTTTCAAGAAATCCTTTCACCACCAATCAAGACTTGTATCTATTCTTATAATCATGTTCATGTTTAATATTATATATTCATTTATTATGAAATAATTTCTTTCTATGTGGAAATAAAATAATCTCCCATGTCTTATTAGTACGCAATGAGATGATTTTATAATTTATTAAAAAATCTTATTTTTTCGATTCCATTATTTTAATTATTTTTTTAAAAATTCATTTATCCAAAATCAATTAATAAAAAATATTACAAGGATGTTAAATACCTATACAAAGGTCCTATCACCCAAGTTTATCCCAATAATTTACATTATGAGTAGGCTATTCAAATTTTGTTTTTACATAATCAAGTCTATCTTTAATCTCAGCTTGCACCTAGCACCCCAATTCATCATTCCCATTGGTAGTTTAAACTATATTGTAGTACTTTTACATGAAAAAATTATTACTTATTAGATTATAATTTTTAATATCTTCTCATTCTCATTATCCCAGAACCAATATTCATACTTTTAATATGAATTTCCAACAATGAGTCATTCTTTATTCTAAGCATCATGTTTTTACCTTAAGAAAAAATATACATGAACATATTCCAAAAAATTTAAGACAGTTAAATGATATATTATTAAAAAATATCCTGATAATATATTCTCAATTATACATTCTCATTGGCATTAACATACTCAAATTGATAAGTTATAATGTCATATTTGTCGTCTATACCAAAAATGTCCTGGGTGGTTCTAAGTGAAACCTCATATTCCTAAAAAGTTTATTTAGTGTAATATATATCACATCATAAATACCCTTTTTATTGTGTTCCTATCATATTATTCCCAATTAAATTATATTCTTAATATAAAATTCTTTAAATTTTATACCATTAAACTCTGCTCCATACTCATAAATCAAGCATTCATAGATTTGGCCATGGATCATTCTCTACTAATGTTTTCGAATTCTAAAATATATTAAATATATCATGATAAAATTATAGAAATTAAAACCATATATTATTTATTTAAAATTTGATAAACTTTACAGAATATAGTGAACCACTAAGATAATGTTTCATTGAAAGTCCCTAAACATTAGTTTACACCTAGTTTAAGTCTCCAACCTTTTGTGGTTTTCCTCAACTTAAAAATGATTCCTTATTCCATTTTCCAAATATATGAAATTACCAATTAAAAATTTCCAATAAATTAATCACTAATATCATTAATTTTTTTCTAAAAATGTTTATTTACTTTTCACACATTCGGCCTAACCTTTACTTCCACAATCGTGAACCCATAAAAAACATTTTGTAATAAATTACATGATTTTTATTCATGTTTTACAAGGTTACATTCTTTATCATATGAGATTTGACTATACAATCATTTTTAATATTACAAGTATAACTAGTTAAAGTGGTTTTATATCCATCATTTTCATGATATTTTATTGGTATAAGATTCATGCTCAAACCAAGGATATACAACAAAATATTTAGAGACCTCAAACTCATACGGCTAGTTTTGATCTATGTTTATGAAAGGATTTATCAATAGAAAGATACACCATGAAAAAGTTTCTTGAAACATAAATTTTCAAGGAATAAGTATCATACATTTAATTGAATGATGTTCTTGAGTCTAAAATCCAAGACTAAATGGGATGGTCTATACCTAGTAAGAAAACATCATCACTACTTATAGAAAATATATTTTCTAATTTTTTTTTATAGGAATCTTCCTCTATCTCTTTAGTAATTTAAGACATAGCCCTTATTACTATAACTATAATACATTGGATAAAACCACTTTTTATTTTGTTAGCCATATTTACTTTATTTTTATATTCCTCATTGATTGTCTCACGTTATAAATATACACATTCCGTAGTTCTCTGAGAAAAACTAGAGAAAATACTAGAATAACATCTTTGAATATATTCACTGAGGATTAGATCACCCATACCCTATAAATTAAACATTTTATTTCTTTATGAATCAATCATGACTATTATGGTATCTATGAACTACCATGAAATATATAAAACAATACTAGTGCGTATAGTTCATCATATAACATAATAATTACCCATGTCAACGAACTTATGAGGGTGTTGTATTTATCTATCTGATCAGCAAGGATATTCTATTCAATAATACTTTTATTAAATAATCATCACATTATGTATAATTTTTTTGATGTTAATGGAATTTCATATAGTTCTTTTAGTTCTATAATTATCTTACCTATCATCATCTCCACCCTGATGTTGAAATCCATGTTTTTTGAGAATGTAAGTTATATAAATCCTAGCAATTTTTGATCTTAAACTCTCACTTAGTCATATCAATTTTATTTTTTTGAAACACATTAGTGTAAAGTGAATATTATTCTAATAAATATAGTCCCTGATATATATTCTTAAGAAACATAATATAGATCAATTAAAATGATTAACCTTTAACTTCAACTCTTCCATTGTTATAATTCGACACAACAAACATAACTTCAATCAATCAAACTGAATCTATAATACAGTTTATAATGAATATTAAATACATTTTCACGAACCATCCCCTAGGTCCTGTGCCATGACTACACTAAGCCCACCTACGATAGGCCAGGGGTTGGTGACTAGCACCCCGTAAAATATGAATGTAAACCACTAAGTATAACACAACTAGAGTGAAACAGAATGTAAAGTGAAAGGGTAAACTGGGCTAGAATACAAACCCAACAAAAGGACTGAAATCGGTAAACTACAAAAAGGAAACTCTGATGGACATCAATGGAAAACCCCACCTGGTCATGAGATTAGTGTAGCTACTGGAAGCTGAACTAGAATTTCCTGTCCATCGAGTCCTACTAGGACCGACCTGGTCCTAGGCCACCTGGTCCACTGCCGTAGCATCTGTCGGTCTCATCTCCCTAAGCACTATTATGTCCTGGTCCACCAAAGTCTCATTCTAAATGTCGATCGTCTGCACCGGACACAACACATGCGGGTAGATACCATGCGGGGGTGAGTAAAAAAAAATACTCAGTAGGGACCCTAAAAAAAAGGAAATACCACACAACAATACTAAAAGTAATGCACGAAACCAAAGACAGCTCACACCAGGTATAGGTTTAGGTCAGTGATAGTGGAAACATCAATCACAACATCGAACAGTTAAACTACCGGAGAACTCCTCCTATAACAAGTAAAATTTTTCTTCCAAGTCATAGAAGTGTCCCCCCCAACTTAGGAATACTTAGGTACACCTCCCCACTGCGTACCATTGGCCTGCAAAGTCCCAGAGAAGTGGTTCCCACCATGGCCCAGGAAAGTCACAGAGAAGTGTTTCCCACTAATCATTACCAAATAGGGTACTCCACCTCATCACGTACAATGCTTATAAAAAGTCACATAGAAGCTATTCTCACTATGGGCTTGAAAATTCATAGATAATTGATTCCCACTGGGGCATAGTGGAGTCATATAGAGTAGAAATTCAGTAGTCCTCAAGTCTCTGCCAACCGCAGGGTTATGTAAATAACGCGATTGGGAGAACTACTACTCAAGACATTAATCAAATATAAACATCCATGAAAGTAACCATATATATTGTCAAATGTTCCTCCTCGTCGAGAGGGTCCCAATTCCGCAAACATCTCATCAATAGGACACACAGTTTTCAAGATACAAACATTTTAGTAAAAAAGGGACAAGTTGGAAATGAGCTCGATCCAACCAGGCCATATGCAAACCCCTTAAAAAACTTATTTAGAGTATATCAGAAGGACAGAATCATCTCAAAGGTCCTCATTCCATAGATGGAATGTAAATTAGAAACCTTTTCTATGAGTTATTAGCGTATTAGTAACCAGGGTCCGGTTGTGTCCGGGCCCGGTCCGACCAGGTCGGAATAACCAGACCAAACTGACCCGGGGGTCCCACATACCTCGGTTTAATATCGACCAACTGAACCTGACCCGGTTCGGGTATGGGTAAGTCTGGTCTGATCTGGCCAATGGGCTAGACCCAATGAGACTCGCTGGACCCGACCGATTTGGCCGAGGGTCCAGCCCATTGGGTTGTCCAGCGACCCGGTCTAGTCTGAACTAGCCTGAAGGGAATGGGTCCAACCTTCCTGCACGATTCCATCCCGTCAGTACAAGACCAACCGGTCGGTTTGGGTCCGGCCCATTGGTGCTTCTCTGGTCGGTCGGAGTGAATCCGGCCCATCGGTGCGGTTCCGGCATGTCGGTGCGCGTCCGACTCGTCGGTGGGGGTCCAACCCATCGGTGCGGGTCCGGACCATTGGTGCGGGTCTGGTCCATCGGTGCGGGTCTGGACTGTCGGTGTGGGTTTGGCCCACTAGGTACGCGACCGGACAACCGGCCTGAGGCCCGACCAATGGGGCAGCTGGGGTGCACCGCCCGACCGGGACACGGAAGCCGCGCTGTGTTCGGTCCCATCTTCCCCATGGGACACCACGGTACCACCACCTCTAGCCATGGTCAATGGACTGTGGATTTTCTAGCAGAAACGGTTTGCCCGGACGTGGGTCACCCTCTTCCACGGGGTTCCCCGCCTAGCTCCGCCTCCTTCGTTGCTGTGGTCTCCAGCCTCCGCGGCGCACCGCTCTGGCATTCTTTGACAAACCCCAAAGAACGAAGTTAGACGCAAAGTCGACACCTTGAATCCCCGAGAATGACCTCTTTAGCATCGAAAGTCAAAGAGGTAGGGGATTTCTATGATTTTTATGTTCCTCCCCATTCTTTTCTAGAAACGACACACACTGATCAGTCCACAAATAGGTTGATCCCCACTTCATGCATTTATGCGAGAGGGTAAAACTATATGGTATTTGTTTATCCGAGATTAAGATTATTCTTTTATGAAAAAACAAATCCCCAAGACTCCCCATTGATTATAAACCTATAACACGGAGGGGCCGGGATGACACGAACAAGGTCCGAGCACCTCTACTTGTGCGTTCGTGAGGTCTTCATTCTCAAAACAACGACGAGGGTGGTTTAAAGCCTTCATAGTGAAAAAGGTGAACTCCAGAGGCCATATACGTAGGCGGAGTGAAGAAAAGACCACTAGTGCATTTCCGGTGGTTCACTGAAGGTTCTGCTGTGGCGGTTGCGACAATGACATGTGCTATCCTAGTGCGGGTTAGTAGGACAGAGGTCCTCTAGCCACGCTGGCATCCAGGTAATGCAGCACAACATGGATGCTGGAGACCGTGACCATCAGTCTGTGACAACGGAGTACACAGTGCTAGGTGGGGTGCCGCATGGAGGAGGGTGGACCACATACGGGACAGTCAGTTTTGCTGGATGAGCCGTGGTCCATCGACCACAACTAGAGGTTGAGGCCTCGCGGTGTCCCATGGAGTAGAGGAGACCGAAAGAGGCGGGACATCCACGTCCCGGTCGGGAGGCGCACTCCGGCCGCCTCATGATGCCGAGCCTCATGCTGGAGGGCCGGTCGAGTACCCAGCGGGCCGGACCCACACTGAGGGGCCGAACCCGCATCAATGGGTCATACCTGCACCAATAGGCGAGACCCACACCGACGGGCTAGACCCACACCGACAAGATGGACTTGTAAGAGTTTGTGTCATAGAACTAACTGGTTTTACATTGATTTCATGGATATTTAATGTATTATTACATATTGTTGATTTTACTTCATGACTATGATGTAATAATTTCCTGAAGTATTTTTCACATTGATAAAGTCATAGCAGTTCCCTGCTATGATGAGAACCTTGAAATACTATTCTTAAATATAGTTATATGGTTGGATGACATACTATGATGGGACACATAGCATGTAGACCGTCAGGGGTGAGTACTCGTAAGGAGATGAGAATTCCTCTCATGAAGTTCTCACTTGGTAATATGCAAGATAGAAGATTACGAGAACATGCCTGCTAGTAGGAATTCCAGATGTTTTAGTGTCATTAGATATTTTTATCTATGAGCATGTGTAATTATACATAGACATTAAGATTATCATTAATACATTCCACAACATACGCACTTTGATTTGCTGACAAAAAGCGTCACACAGACAGCTAGTAGAAAGTAGGGTAAGTTGGGTATGTCACGAGTGGCATGTTATTAATGGATAACTCAAGAAAGGATTTGTACCTTATATTTATGGAAGTTGATATCTTAGACCTTTGATGGAAATAGAACCGTCACACAAAATTACATGGCCATGGTGTAATGATGAGTTTACTTTAGGTAGTCAAAAAACGACATATCCAGCATAAAAGTTGATGAAAAAATCGTGAAACCTGCTTGATAAGACATTGAAACAAAGGTATTATATTACACAGTGAGCATTAATATGTAGATTTCATTGTTGTAACTTTACGTTATTTCTCTTGGGTGCCTTGACCCGTTCCTAGATAGTACTCTTGGACTTTAGGCGAGCCCGCCTAATGCCAATGAGAAATAATCCTAGAGGGTCACACACTAAGTGTTTTTGGTGGTCTTGGTTAAATTATATTTGTATTTAATTAATGAAATAAATATTATACTCAAGACCATGGAATAATTTTATTTTAGTTAAAATGGTCGCATAAATTAAATTAAATTAAATATATTTATTTATTATATGGAACATTTAATAAATATTTATTTACTAGATTGTAAATAAAATATTTATTAAATAGAATACATTATTTATTTATTTATTCGGGTGTTAAATGATTGGAAGTAGAGTTCGAGCAGACTAAGGTCGGTCCAATAGTAACATAATTATTTGCAAGATGGTAAATAATTATTTAACTAGTTGGCACAAATTAAAATAACCCTGCTATTATTTTGTGATGCATAATTTTATTTATAATTCCATTTTTCTCATATTGGTGCACCATAAATAATGATGCTATATTATTATTAAATTCATGGGTTTTCTCTAAATTAATGAAGATATTTAATTTTTTCTATGCAATTAAATATTGTAACTGAAATTCCATGTATATAAATAGGCAAGTACGCCTATTGTTCCAAACACCACACCACACCACACGCCTAGTGAATTGAGAATTGTTGAGAAAAAAAATTTATCTCTCAAATCCTCTTCTATCACCTCTCAAGAATGAGATACATTCTTGAAGGCCGAAGAACAAATGATAATGAACGACCGACACAAGACACTCGCTTCTCCGCACTAGCACCCGAAGAATGAGCAGTGTCGATCGGAGGCCATCAGATCACGTGTGGATCATCACTAGAGGTATTCTAGTTTGGATGCTTACAAGCACAACAAGATAATTCGGAAGGGTCATTATGGATGATCAACATCATCAATGATGAAAAATACCAAAGTTCCAGGCATTATTTTTCATTAATAAATTAATTAAATTAATTATAAAATTGATGTAAAAGATCCTCTCTAAAGGTTTCGGGCCATTTTATTCTTTATCTAAATCATTGATTATATTTTTTGGAGACTGGAGTTTATCATCGTATTGATACCAGATTAATCATTTATCATGGAAAAAATCAATGTTGGGTTCTGTCCCAACCACGATTCCACTGCGCCCGGAACCTACAAGACTTATGAGAGGGGTTAAATCACAGGTTATAATTATTTAAATATTTAGTTGATGACTTACCAATTTAATAATTTAGTTGTTTCAATTCATTTTAATCGTTCTGCAAATCCAAACCTTGAGATCTATTCCTCCTATTTTTTTTCTCATTCACCTTACAGAAATGATCTTTTCTTTTAATTTTGATTAAAATAAAATAGAGGATCTCATCCGGAGGTTCCAAAGCTTCCTTGTAATGACCCAAAGTTTAATTAATGGAAATCCCTCTTGATCTAATTAAATTTCTCTTTATGTTTATATAAAATTTCAACTTCTTTTGTTTTATGTTTTGAATTTTGACCGTTTTTAATATATCTGTTGAACAGTGATCACATGATTAGTATAAATATAGGGCTATAAAAAATCCAATTTACTCAGACAAAAGAAGCGATGGCCTCGTCCAGTAGAATTTCCCCATACGAAGCCCATTTATCAGAGCTCGGAAAAGAGGTGGCGTCTTTGGGATTCACTCTTGACCAAGCCCAAGCTGAGCTTCATCATGTCAAGCTCGAACGTGACCTTCTAAGGGAAAAGTAGAAGTTGATAGAGATTACCACTTGAACAATGTTAGCTGAGCCACCCCAAGAGTCTTTCACCATCGCACACCTTACCCTTTGGTCTTTCGTGTATGTTTTAAGGGGTTATGTAACTAATCGCTAGTACTATGTTCATGTACATTATTTTTGTATATAATAATGAATATAATTTCTAGCCATTATTGATACTTTTTAAATAGTTTATAAAGTAAAAATAGTGTTTTTAGTTATTATTTAATTAAGAATTCTATTTTATTAAATTAAGGGATTATTGAATTAAATAATATTTTAATAAAATAATAATATTATTATTAAATTAATTTTTATTAAATATAAATGATCTTATAATTTTATGAATGCAATTATAATTTTTATTAAGGTTTGAAAGCCATTTCTGTCAAAACCCATGAATTTTCGATAAATGTATGTTTTTATTTTAAAAGTAAAAATTATCATATTTGGAAAATTATTTAGGTAAAATAAATGTTATTTCTGGAATCAGGATGTCGAAATTATCCAATGGTGAATTTTTCATAATTTTTTGAGACAGTCAAATTTTTGGGTAAAAATTAAATACCGTTTAAATATATAATGTGTTTTATGACATCATAAGGACACAATAGTGATGTAATAAAATACTATAATCTTTATGTTTGGAAAACATATGTTTTACCATTAAAATAATGTGATTTTGGGTTTTTTTGACTTACTTTCCAAAGCTTTAATGGACCCATCAAGACTTATTCAACACCTTGCCTTTTTAAATTAATTTCCATGGGAGTGTGACTCACCTCCACATAAGCAACCCTAATATTTTAAGAAGTTCGGACTGTGTCCTTATAAAATATTGTTTTCCTCTTCCCTCTTCCAAAAACCATGGGCAAAAACCATGGGACTGTTTGTGGTTTGGATTAATTTAATATAAGGGGTCCCAAACCTAAATAATAAATAATTCCCTCACCTTTCCTATATAAACCCACCCAAGCTCCCCCTTCCTCATCACTCAAAGACTTTGGAGTTCATCCAACCTATACCATACTCTCTCTATAATCTTCCCAAGGTTCCCCAAACTCTCAAGAAGCCTCTCATAAGACTCTCTCTAGCCTTTGGAAGCACACTCCCAAGTAACGGTTTTTTCATCCTTTCTCATTTTTGTTAATTTTATTTAAGTTGTATTGCCCTTTAATTTCAATTATGAATGTTTGGGTATGGTTTTTCACCTCCCCCATAATTCCCTATTATTGTTTTAATGATGGGATACCCCTTTCTCTCTCATTAAATGCCTTCCATGTACACCAGTTACTATGCCGAAACTCCGAAAGGAACTTCTCTCTCTTCTTTTACATTCAAGCAATACTCTTGTATCATGAACCTAAATTCCATTTCAATTATTGGGACATGTATCTATATGAAATCCTTACTTTCCATTACATTTAAATATGACGAGGAACCCTTTTTTCTCTCATCAACCTTTTTTTATGAATTCCTACATCACGCCATTACGCTGCCGAAATCGCACCGATTCTTTAAGCCAATGCCATTATGTAGTGAATACCATGCCCATTTCTCCATCAAGGGTATTCACCTTTATTCCCATTTACTTATTTATTATAAAGTTTCATGTATGAATTCCAAATTCCTTTATCATGGAATAAATGATCATGTTTAATGAATCCATGTTTTATGATCCATGTGGCACACTTATGCATGAAATGAAATGTTTAAGAAGGGTGCACCCTTATAGCGCTCCAATGCATTGGGTAAAGTATAGTATCATGATACGTCATGTGCAATGAGTGTTGACTCATGCTAATTAAATTGTAATGAGGGTTTACTCGTGCTTTATGTGCAATGAAGATTTACTCATGCTCTATGTGCAATGAGCCTTGGCTCATGCTAATTCCATGTTAAGTGTTGTTTCCACATTTCCATGTTATGATTATCATGCTTTATCATGCCTTTGTGTTCATGTTTCTCTTACTATCTATTGATATTCTTATTGTTTAACATGTATTGTACTCCTCATGTTATTCCATTTGTACTCCCTTACTGGCCTTTATAGCTCACCCTTTTCTTATGCATGTCCACAGGTTATCCCATGCAATGCTAAGTACGAGGGAATGTAGTGGTCATGTAAAGGAAGTTTTCAATAAAGATGTTGTATTTCATGTTTTAAGTTTTTATGTAATGATACTAATCCCTAAAGACACTAAACCTCTCGATATTCTTTGTTTTATCAAGTGAAGTTTTATGTAATAAATCATGTTTAAGTTTGTAATAAAAAGCAGGGTTGTCATAGTTGGTATCAGAGGATAGGTATAGTTATTTTTGGGATTAGGATTAGAAAACCCTAGTAAAGCTTTAGATACAAGACTAAGTATAATAAAAACATCCCTAAGTTTTGGTAAGTAATTAGTAAGTGGTTTATCAAACAAATACATCCCTGTCTTGATACGAACAGGTAGAGGCGGCTCTGGCACAGATGTATCCTAGGGGTAAAACCCGAAAACACCGCTTTGAGCTAGACTCGAACGGGAACTGGTACGCGACAACGGGCCTTGCAGAACTCTTGGTTATGAAAATCCCAGGGGATATTCTTTGGTAAATTCACAAGCTTAGTATGAATCCTTATTAAGGGAATAGAAAAATTCCCCTAAGAATATATGTTAGAAAGTAGATCATGAAAAGCCTAGATTGAAGCCTATAGACTCATGAGTTAAGGAAATAAAAGTTTATTTATAAGTCATAAACTTTTTTCTTTGGATTACCCTTTATGTTTTACCCCTAACTTTCCTTTTATTTCAAACAATGGCCGGTAATAGGAGGACTCGGGCTAACAACCGTTGTGAAGATCAGTGTGATGACTGTACTAATGAGATGACCAATCCAATGGGAGCAGAAATCACGAACTTTCTCACACTTCTATCTTATCTAAGTAAAGTTTTTAATAGAAACATGGGTCAAGAGGAATGTTAAACCCCCCCTAAGAAAGAACAAGTTGCTATCGAGAGCTTCATGAGACAAAGGCCTCATACTTTTAGTAGATCATCCGATCCCTCCATCGCTGAAGAATGGATCAACTCCATTGAAAAGATCTTCTCCATCCTTCAATGTTATGAACAAGAGAAGGTTCTCCTGGCTTCTTATCGTATGGAGGGTGAAGCTGATCAATGGTGGATATTGATAAAAAATACGAAGCCTGAGGAGGATATTAAGGCATTGGAATAGAAGGATTTCCAGAAGATGTTTTTTGATAAATATTTTCCGCGCACCCTCTGGCTTAAGATGTAAAGGGACTTCCATTCCCTCAAGAAAAAAGATGAAGAATCTGTTGGAGCGTATGAGTTAAACTTCGAAAGTCTTGCATGATACGCTTCCAACTTTTTCGTTAACCTGAATGCAAGTTTGACCTCTTCTTTGGTGGGTTGAATCCTAGCTTGCGGAAAGAATTAGCGATCGATGACTCCGACAGCTATGAGGAAATTGTCCGATGTGCCCTCAAGGTCGAAATGGAGATCGAGGAATCACAAGGGTATCATGGGGACAATAAGCGTAAGGTGGAATTCAGTTCTGGTGGTTCAATGGATAAATCCAATGGTGCTAAGAAGACCCAGCACCCCACTTGCCAAAAGTGCAGAAAGAATCACCGTGGAAATTGCCTTAAGGGGACGAGAAAATACTTCAGGTGTGGAAGAGAAGGGAACCTAGCTGTTAACTTTCGGCAAGAAAGACCCGCAGCTGCGACAGAGGAGAGGAATGATCCATTCGAACCTCAACACATTGTTCAATGCTACAAATGCAAAGAACTGGGTCATTTTTCAAATCAATTCCCTAATCCAAGGGTTTTTGGAGACAACCAACAACCTCCAAGGCATCAAGGAAGATCTTTTTCCATCACTTCTGCCGAAGTGAACCCCGAAAACGAAGTGGTGATAGGTACTCTAGTTATTCATTCAAGAATAGCGAATGTAATTTTTGATTCAGGTTCTACGCATTCTTTTATATCTCAAAAGTTTAGTTGAACAATCCCAGCACCACCAAAAATCATGGAAGTGAAGATGTCGGTGAGTATGGAGAATGGGGCAATCATTGCATCCCATGAATATAAGTCCTCCCCTGTTTTAATATGTGGATTGAATTTTTTGGAGAACCTCGTCATACTCCCTCTAGTGGAATTTGATGTAATTTTTGGCATGGATTGTCTTTCCTTATATAGAGTCAACATAAATTGTTGGGAGAGGGAAATCACACTCCATATGTAGAATCGACCCCCGATTCTTTACATATGTAAGGAGGAAGATAAATCTACTTTAGCTCCATCATCTCAAGCATGTATATTACTACCTTATGAGCATGCGTATCTGGCTCAGATGATTGAGTCCAAGGAAGAAAGCATCCTTGAAGAAATGCCTATTGTGAGGGAATTCACTGAAGTGTTCCCGAGGAACTGCCTAGTCTTCCTCCTAGAAGAGATGTTGAGTTCTCAATTGAACTTATACCTGGGGCACTAACAATATCCAAGAATCCATATATAATGGCTGTTGTTAAACTTGAAGAGCTGAATAAACAACTACAAGAGAATCTGGATAAAGGGTTTATACGCCCAAGTGCTTCACCATGGGGTGCACCAGTCCTCTTCGTCAAGAAGAAGGATGGGTTAATGCGGATTTGCATTGATTATCGTGAACTTAACAAAATCATGATAAAGAACAAGTATCCTCTGCCATGAATTGATGACTTGTTTGATCAGCTGCGTGGAGCACAATACTTCTCCAAGTTGGACTTGCGGTCGGGATATTATCAAGTAAGGGTGAAGAAGGAAGATATCCCATAGACTACTTTTCGCACAAGATACGAGCACTATGAATTCATAGTAATGCCTTTCGGACTCACTAATTCTCGAGAAATCATCACGGACTTAATGAATAGAGTCTTTAGAGATTACCTAGACAAATTTGTGGTAGTCTTTATAGATGGAATTCTAATATACTCCAAAACCAAAGAGTATCATGAGGAGCATTTAAGAACTATACTAGAGACTTTGCGCAAGGATAAGCTCTATGAAAAGTAAAACAAGTGTGAGTTCTGGTTTATGGTGGTCCCATTCTTGGTCCATATCATCACAAGCAATGGGATATCGGTGGATCCCTCCAAAACAGATGCAATTGAGGGATGGATGAGGCCAACATCGGTAACAGATATCCGTAGCTTCTTGGGGTTAGCTGGATATTATTAATGATTTTTGAGAAATTTCTCATGATTTTACAACCCTCTTACCAAGCTAACTCGAAAGGGAGAAAAGTTTGCTTGGAGTGATGAATGCGAAGAAAGGTTCAAGGAGTTGAAAATGAGGTTTATCACTACGCCCGTGCTCACTTTACCCACAAGTGGGGAACTTTTTGTTGTTTTCAGTGATGCTTCAAAGAAGGTCTTAGGCTGTGTGCTGATGCATAATGATAAAGTTATATCCTATGCCTCAAGGCAGTTGAAAATCCATGAGCAAAACTATCCAATGCATGATCTGGAGTTGGCGGCTGTGATCTTTGCCTTGAAAATCTGGAGGCATTACCTCTATAGAGAGAAATGTGAGATATATACTGACCACAAGAGTATTAAATATATATTCAAATAGAAAGAGCTTAATATGCGCCATAGAAGATGGATAGAGCTCATCAAGGATTATGACTATTCAATACATTACTACCATGGGAAACCGAACAAGGTGGCAGATGCCCTAAGTAGAAAGGACCCATCAATTCTATCAATGATGAGAATTGAGAAGGATCCAATCTTCTTAGACTTGATGAAGATGGACATGGGAATCATAAAGAAGGGAACATCATCAATCCTTTCACAAATTATTGCTCAACCATCTCTTTTGGAAAGGTTAAAGGATGCTCAAAAGGATGATGTGGGAATTTAAGAAAAAGTGGAAGCTATCAAAAAGGGGAAATCCTCAGAGTTTAATGTTAATGAAGAAGGAATTGTGCGGTTTGGGAAAAGACCGTGTGTTCCATCATGTCAGGAGCTGAAGAAGGAACTTTTGGATGATGCACATAGTTCAAATTTCTCTATTCACCCAGGGAGTACAAAGATGTATCAAGATCTTTGAGAAAACTTTTCGTGGGATAATATGAAGAAGGAGATCGCTGAATATACATTAATGTGCCTGGTGTGTTAGAAAGTGAAGTTAGAGAGGTAGAAGTCTAAGGGGATGATGAAACCATTTCCCATACTAGAATGGAAATGGGAGAACATCACCATGGACATTGTCACCAGACTTCCAAGGACATCCAAAGGCAACAATGCAATCTGGGTTGTTGTGGATCGTCTTACAAAGACTGCACACTTAATTTCTATTTAGGAGGATTTCTCATTGGATCAACTGGCATGGATATATATCAGGGAAGTGGTAATGTTGCATGGAGTTCCACTATCTATTGTGTCTGATCGAGATCCAAGATTCACCTATAAGTTTTGGAAGAGTCTTCAACATGCTCTGAATACTGAACTGAACTTCAGTACAGCCTATCATCCTCAAACTGATGGCCAATCCGAGCGAACTATTCAAACACTTGAGCACATGTTGAGAGCGTGCTCAATGGACTTCAAAGGAGGATGAGATCAACATCTTCCTCTGGTTGAGTTCTCTTATAATAACAGTTTCCACTCGGGCATCCAAATTGAACCATATGAAGCCTTGTATGGGAAAAGGTGCAGAACATCGGAATGTTGGGATGAGGTTGGTGAACGTAAGTTTCTTGGACCAGAAATGGTTGAGGAAATGATGGAGAAGGTAAAAACCATTCAGCAGCATATCAAGGCAGCTCAGAGTCGACATAAGAGTTATGCAGATAATCGTCAATGAGACCCTGAGTTTAAAGTTGGAGACATGGTGTTTCTATGCATATCTCCATGGAAGAAGGTCATGAGGTTTTGAAGGAAAGGGAAGTTAAGTCCAAGGTACATCGGCCCCTTCGAGATTCTTGATCATGTCGGGGCTGTGGCCTATCGAATAACACTCCCACCTACCATGGCCAAAGTACATGATGTCTTTTGTGTATCCCTCTTAAGGAAGTACATACCAGACCCTTCATATGTACTCTCTTCTGAGGTGGTACAATTGGAAGATGATCTTTCTTATGAGGAGAAACCAGTGAAGATCTTAGATCGTAGAGAACAAGTTCTACGAAATAAGACAATGCCCCTTGTCAAGGTTTTGTGGAGAAACTACAAGTTTGAAGAAGCGACTTGGGAATCGGAGGAAATGATGAAGCTGAGTCACCCACATCTGTTTTAGTGTGGGAAAAGGAAAATTTCGAGGGCGAAATTTCTTAAGGGGGAATATTGTAACGACCCAAAGTTTAATTAATGGAAATCCCTCTTGATCTAATTAAATTTCTTTTTTATGTTTATATAAAATATCAAATTATTTGGTTTTATGTTAAGAATTTTGACCGTTGCTAATATATCCGTTGAATAGTGATCACTTGATTAGTATAAATATAGGGCTTTAAAAAATCCAATTTACTCAGAAAAAAGAAGCGATGGCCTCATCTAGTATAATTTCCCCATACGAAGCCCATTTTTCGGAGCTCAGAAAAGAGGTGGCGTCTTTGGGCTTCGCTGTTGACTAAGACCAAGGTGAGCTTCATCATGTCAAGCTCAAACGTGACTATCTACGGGAAAAGTGGAAGTTGATAGAGATTACCACTCGAGCAATATTAGCTGAGCCACCCCAAGAGTCTGTCACCATCACATACATTACCCTTAGGTCTTATGCGGCTGTTTTAAGGGGTTATGTAACGAATCTCTAGTATTATGTTCATGTACATTATTTTTTTATATAATAATGAATATAATTTCTAGCCATTATTGATACTTTGTAAATAGTTTTTAAAGTACAAATAATGTTTTTAATTATTATTTAATTAATAATTATATTTTATTAAATTAAGGGATTTTTGAATTAAATAATATTTTAATAAAATAATAATAATATTATTAAATTAATTTTTATTAAATATAAATTATCTTATAATTTTATGAATGCAATTATAATTTTTATTAAGGTTTGAAATCCATTTCTGTTAAAACCCGCGAATTTTAGATAAATGTTAGTTTTTATTTTAAAAGTGAAAATTAACATATTTAGAAAATTATTTAGATAAAATAAATGTTATTTCTGGAATCAGGATGTCAAAATTATCCAATGGTGAATTTTTCATAATTTTCTGAGACAGTCAAATGTTTGGGTAAAAATTAAATACCGTTTAAATATATAATGTGTTTTATGACATCATAATGACCCAATTGTGATGTAATAAAATACTATAATCTTTATGTTCTGCCAATATATGTTTTAACCATTAAAATAATGTGATTTTGGGTTTGTTTGAATTAATTTTAAAAGCTTTAATGGACCCCTCAAGACTTAATCAACACCTTGCCTTTTTAAATTAATTTCCATGGGAGTGTGACTCATCTCCACATAAGAAACCATAATATTTTAAGAAGTTATGACTTTGGCCTTATAAAATATTGTTTTCATCTTCCCTTTTCCAAAAACCATGGGCAAAAAACATGGGATGGTTTGTGGTTTGGATTAATTTAATATAAGGGGTCCCAAACCTAAATAATAAAGAATTCCCTCACCTTTCCTATATAAACCCACCCAAGCTCCCACTTCCTCCTCACTCAAAGCCTTTGGAGTTCATCCAACCTCTGCCCAACTCTCTCTAGAATCCTCCCAAGGTTCCCCAAGCTCCCAATAAGCCTCTCACAAGCCTCTCTCTAGCTTTGGAAGCACACTTCCAAGTAAGGGTTTTTTCTTCCTTTCTCATTTTTATCAATTTTCATTAAGTTGTATTGCCCATTTAATTTCAATTATGAATGTTGGGGTTTGGTTTTTTACCTCACCCATACTTCCCTCTTATTTTTTGAATGATGGGATACCCCTTTATCTCTCATTAAATTCCCCCCATGTACACCTGTTACTATGCCGAAACTCCGAAAGGAACTTCTCTCTCTTCTTTTACATTCAAGCAATACTCTTGTATCATGAACCTAAATTCCATTACAATTGTTGGGACATGTATCTATATAACCTCCTTACTATCCATTACATTTAAATATGATGAGGAACCCCTTTCTCTCTCATCAACCTTTTTTATGAATTCTTACGTCACGCCGTTACGCTGCCGAAATCGTACCGATTTTCTAAGCCAATGCCATTGTGTAGTGAATACAATGCACATCTCTCGATCAAGGGTATTCACCTTTATGCACATTTACTTATTGATTATAAAGATTCATGTATGAATTCCACATTCCTTTATTATGGAAGAAATGATTATGTTTAATGAATCCATGTTTTATGATCCATGTGGCACACTTATGAATGAAATGAATTGTTTTAGAAGGGTACGCCCTTATAGCACTCCAATGCATTGGGTAAAGTATAGTATCATGATACATCATGTTCAATGAGTGTTGAATCATGCTAATTATAGTGCAATGAGGGTTTACTCATTCTTTATGTGCAATGATGATTTACTCATGCTCTATGTGCAATGAGCCTTGGCTCATGCTAATTGCATGTTAAGTGTTGTTTCCACATTTCCATGTTATGATTATCATGATTTATCATTTTTTTATGTTCATGTTTCTCTTATGTTCTATTGATATGCTTATTATCTAACATGCATTGTACTCCTCATGTTATTCCATGTGTACTCTCTTACTGGGCTTTATATATCACCATTTTCTTATGCATGTCCTCAGGTTATCCCATGCAATGCTAAGTACGAAGGAATGTAGTGGTTATGTAAAGGAAGTTTTCAATAATGATGTTTTATTTCATGTTTTAAGTTTTTATGTAATGATCCTCAGCCCCAAAGACACTAAACCTCTCGATCTTCGTTGTTGTATCAAGTGATGTTTTATGTAATAAATCATGTTTATGTTTGTATTAAAAAGCAGGGTTGTCATATTCCTGGACGTACAACACTAGAACACACAATGTGTATTCGGCAGTACACACCATGTAGTCAAGATTCAATGCATTGGACAGGTCTGCCAAACCAAGCCATGGGTTGGAGTCTTTCTAAGTCTTAAATGACTCAGTGTGTCGACCAAGAACATGTGGAACACGGTTTTCGGATTTCATGCCATGTGGCCCAAGGGAAACAGTGTGTAGTCCCTTCGGGTTAAAACTGGACCATGTAACCCATACACGGCTTTCCCGACTGGTGACCATGTAATGAGGAACTACACGACGTGTGGCCCACTGGACACGTCGTGTACTCTGATGATTTCTGAAGTACACTCACATGCCATTTCCTTAGGCATGTACTTTGGATAGACGTTGAAAAATAGTACACACCATGTAGTTGGTACTACACGTCGTGTACTCATCCAAATTATGTAGATTTATTAAAATTTATTATTATATTATACAAACTCTTGAGATGTGTACCATCATGCAGGCTTAAAGCTGAGTCACAATATGTGATAGGTGTTATATAAATATGTTTTTAATTTAACATCTGCGTAATGTTCATTTACACACATTGAGTAGTTATGAATAGGAATTCACCGGGTTGCCTCCAAGGTACAAGTTACGTACAAATATAATTTTAATTGAATTTATTTGTTTAAAATTATGATGGATGAGAATCTCAAGGAAATTCAGGAAAGGGTTTAAGATTAAATGATTGATTAATTAAATATGACAATTAATTGATTCGAGCGTGATTTATCTTAAATAAGAACGATTAAAGAATTTATTTCTAGTTTTATTTAAGCATAAATATCGTTTCATGTATGGATGATCACGAGCTAGACCAAGACTTTTGTATGTGTATGGTTTCTTTTAATTTATTTATTTTAATTAAATCTGTTGGCCTACGAGCCTTCTACTCATTAATATGTATGGCATGTGTGCCCAAGGTTTATTTTATGTAAAACACCCTTTTACCACTCACCTACATGTGAGTTAAAAAAAGGTCATACGTAATAAATGGAACTCTAAAACTAGTGAAGGCGGTTCGAGCTGGAGCTAAGACAAAACCAATCCCTAGAGATACAGAGACAGACATGTGGAAGATGTAAACACGAAACCATAAGGTTCAAGGTGTTTCTACCCAAGAATATCGTTAACTTATCAACCTTTAGATAAACTAACCATTAGATAAGCTCCAGATCATTCCATTTATTTTATTTTGTTTCTTTCATTTTCATGGTTTATTATTATGGATGTGTTGTTACAATCACATAATTAATGAATTAAACAAGCATTCAGGATGGAACTAAAATAAACTAGACTTATGCGTAAATATTATCAAGACATGGTTAATCACATAAGTATATGCCACTTAATATTAAAAAGCATGTGATAATAAGAAATTCAATCATAAGAGATAAAAATACCTCAAATAAAATATTTAGTTAGACCAAGCCTTCCATTACTTAATTATGGAAAAAACACAATAAAACTATGTGTTTGACCAACCCTTTTTTGGGAAACTTAATTTTATACCGGAAGCCCTTATGAAAGGTTTCTGGTCGACTTAACCATATTTCATCAAGAGGAGTATCCCTTTCAAGACTTGGTGTAATATTGGAGGCAAGAGTTGAAGAAATACAAAGTCATTATTTCAAGATTTTGGAGTCCACTAAACAGATCAAGTAAATGTAATCCCATAGTTGGAAATGACCTTCCTACCTAAATACCTTCTAATAGCTTGACCAACCCTTATTGGGGTTATGTGAAGGGGAATATGGATCCTTTCCACTAGAATTTCATGGCAACTAGACATTCCTAGTTCAATGGTGAGGGCCATTAGGACTTGATAAAATAGAGGAAGACTTAATAAAATTTATTATTTATCATAAAATTTAATCAAGAAAGTACTAAAAATCTACACTTTTAATTGTAGAATAAAAATGACATGCTCATCAAAAAACACTGTCCTTGAGATAAATTATTGATAAAGGAAACATCCTCCCTAATAGTAACTTCCAATAATGGTTTATACTCCTTCGGATTATCCTACGTCATGAACAGAAGTCTTATGTGCTAGAGTCATCATTACCAAATCTTCCTTCCAAGGAGGCGAGTGATGAGGATTTCTTGGTCTATGGAAAACATATGAACAACGCGGTCGATGTTCAATGTTTGATGTTATCATCAATGTCTAGTGAACTCATGAAGCCTCATGAAAACATGGATTCTTATATCATGATTGATCACCTATCTGGTCTTTACCAAGAGAGATAAAGATAAGAAATGTTTGAGATATCTAAGGAACTCTTTCAGAGTAAGCTTGGATAAGGTGCCCTAGCTGGGTCTCATGTAGTAAATCTCATTGACTACATTGAGCGCTTGGAGGTTCCAGGGTTTAAACTTCCCAAATTACTGGGCACCGATCCCATTCTCGCATCACTCCCTCAGATCTTATCTAAGTTTTTTTGTCAATTTCAATACGAACAACATTGAGAAGTCTCTATCTGATCTTCTTATCATCATTTTCCAAGTGGAAATAGATATTAAGCACGAAAATCCTTCTGTCCTTATGGTGAATAAGAGGAATGGGAATGCTAAGAGATTTAAGCCCAAAGATTCTTCACCTCCTTTTAAGAAAATGAAGATCAAAGGGGAGGCAAGGGAACAGGAGGCTATTTGTTTCGCATGCGAAAAGAAGGGCCACTGGAAGAAGAACTGCACCCAGCCTAAGAAGCAAGGGAAAACTTCAGTTGCATTTGTTATTGAATGAAATATTTTTGTTTCTACAAATTTGGTATTAGATACAACTTGTGGTGATCACATATGTATCAAAATATAGGAACCAAGTAGATTTAGGAAGATTGATCGAGGGGCAGTAGATCTACGAGCATCCAATGAAGCCAGACTTGTTTTTGTAGATGTTGGGGAGTACCACCACACATTACCAACTGGGATGATATTGGTGTTAAAGGGTTGTTTTTATGTTCCATATGTAACCAAAAACATAATTTATGTATCCAGACTAGATATATATGGATTTTTTTTTCATGTTTGGAAATTAATGTTGCTTTTTTTATAAAGATATCATTTGTTTTTGTAGGGAAAATTTATACAATGGTCATTATGTGTTGGATTACACAAACCAAGTAATGGAAATCGATGACAAAGACACTTCACATGACTCATAACACACCCTACTTTGGCATCAATGACTAGGTCATGTGAACAAGAAATTCGTCGAAAAGTTACATCAATATGGATATTTAGATTCTTTTGAACTAAAACCACTTGGCGTATGTTATGCATGTTTACAAGGAAAAATGTCCAAAGCCCAATTTGGTGGAAAAGGTGAAAGGGATAAAGAGCTTCTTGAATTGGCTCATACCGATGTGTGTGGACCATTTCTAGTTGAAGAAAGGGGTGGGTACTCATACTTTATAACTTTAACTAATTGTATTAGTAGATATGGATATATCTACTTAATGAGGTATAAGTCAGATTTCTTTAAGGGATCCTGCTTGGCATCCAAGAGACCCGGGTTCAAAACCGGCTGGAGGCGAATTTCTGGGTACTGTAGCATTACTGTAGTAGTTACTATAGCAGTACTGTAGCAATTACTATAGTAGTTACTGTAGCAGTTACTGTTCGGGACTGTAGCAGCCTGAACTATTCACCCGATTTGGGCCTTCGGGCCACCTCTTTGGGTCTACGGGTCTCTAGAGCCTTCGTGTCATCAAAGGCCTTCAGGGAACAGGACCTTCAGGTCACGTAGACCATGGAGTAGCCAAGTTCACATAGAACAGGCCCCAGAAGAGGATCAGAGCAACAAGAGTAGCAGCCACCAGATGCAGAGCTAACCGAATTGGAAGAATGAGAGGGTATGGTAGCCGCCTTCGGGACCAGGCACCGTGAAGCTTTTTACGTGGAAATTCTAGTCGATCATCAATGCATGGTGGGGTGCTAGGATATCAATGACGCAGAAATCTAGGGAGGGGCAGTTCAAGTGGGCTGGGCCTACGAGTCATGTATTGGGCATGGTATGCCTCTGGGCCTTCGGGTCATCTATTGCGGTTTTGTCGGGCCTTGTGCCTTGGGCCTATGGGTCATGTATGGGTTCCCCTTCAACCCTTAAAAGGGGGATTATCCATAATAAAATAAAAAAGAAGGCCTTCGAGCCATTCAGGCAGTAAAAGGAATACAAGAATGAAGTTGAGAACCATCATGGTAAGAAGATTAAGAAAATCCACTCAGACTAAGGTGTGGAATATCTTATAATGACTTCATTTTTCAATTATGAGAGTTTGGGATCCTATCCTTACTCACCCCTCCTTAAAAGCCTCAATGAAATTGTGTATGAGAAAGGAGGAACATCACCTTGTTGGATATGGGGAGATCAATTAAGAGTCATACAAGTCTTCCATTATCCTTTTGAGGGTATGAGTTATAAAAAGAGACACACACACTAAACCAAGTACCAAATAAATCAAAAAATTGTATTCTATATGAGTTATGAAGTGGAAGAAAATCTATGTTATCGAATTTACATGTGTGGGGAAGTGAAGCTTTTGTTAAGGCCTCTTCAGGTAGGAAAATCGTACCCCAAGGCACAAAGTGTACCTTTATAGGATACCCCTATGAAACAAGGGTATATTAACTATAAAAAGCCTCAGAAAAAAAGGTTGTAGTGGCAGAAATTCCACAATCATTGAGAGGGAGAACATCTCCAAAAGAGATAGTGGGAGAAATATAGACTTCGATGAAGTCGAGGATCAAGATACACAAGAGTTGGTACATGAACAGATTCCACAAAGCCCCATGGAAGAAGAATCTATTCTAGAGACATAATTACTAAGTAGGAGTAAAAGAGAGGTTAGAGAACCGGAACAGTATGGTTTTCTAGTTACCGAGGATGGTGAATCATTATTTGTTGATAATAATGATCCTCTAACCTACAACGAAGTAGTAAGTGACACAGACGTTGCCAAGTGGGAAGAATCCATAAATTCTGAAATGGATTCCGTGTCCCAAATCCAAGTCTATATTTTAGTAGATTCTCCAATTGATGTAAAGATTGTTGTCTAAAAATTCATATTCAAGAAGAAACTGGACATGTAAGGACAAGTTAGTACCTATAAGGCACGACTGGTTTCAAAAGGTTTTAAACATCATCAAGGAATTGACTAAGATGAAACCTTCTCACCAGTTTAAATGCTGAAATACATCATAATTATACTTTACATTGCATCTTACCATGACTATGAGATTTGGAAAATGGATTTCAAAACAACATTCCTTAACGAGAACCATCAAGAAGATGTATACATGACACAACTTGATGGGTTTGTGACTCCAAAGGATTCCAATAAGGTATGCAAGTTGCTGAAATCCATTTATGGATTAAAGTAAGCATCCATGTCATGGAACATTCATTTTAATGAACCCATAAAATAATTTGGTTTTATCAAGAATGAATGTGTTCCTTGTGTCTACAAACAGTTTAGTGGGAGTAAATTTTTTTCTTAATACTATATGTTGATGACATATTAAGTATTGGAAATGAGATACCAGTTTTACAGTCTGTTAAGGAATTATTGAATTAATTCTTCTCCATGAAGGACTTGGGTGAGGCAGCACATATTCTTGGGATCAAGATCTATTGTGATAGATCTAAGATATTGTCGGACCCAAGTCAAAGTATATACCTTGATAAGATACTAAAGAGATTCAGTATGGAACAATCCAAGAGTGGATTATTGCCAGCGTCACATGGAATTCATCTTACCAAGAAAATGTGTCCTTAGACACATGAGGAAATAAAAATAATGGCAAGGGATCCATACAAATTAGCGATTGGAACAGTCATGTATGCCATGCTTTGTACTAGGCTGGATGTTGCCTATGCATTGAGTGCGGTAGGCAGATATCAAGATGACCTAGGTGACCACTATCAGATGATAGTCAAGACTATCCTAAAGTTTCAGAGGTGTACTAAGGATATATTCCTGGTTTAGGGAGGAGATGAGGAACTAGTCATTAGAGTATATGAAGATTCTAGTTTCCAGACTGATCAAGATGAAATGAAGTCGCAAATGGGATACATCTTCACTTTGAATAGAGGTGTAGTGAGCTGGAAGAGCTCAAAGAAGAGTGTGGTCACATATTCTTCTGTAGAGTCCACGTATATTACTACTTCTAAGGTAGATAAAGAAGTATTTTGGATGAAAAGATTCATCCAGGGGACAGATGTGATAACTAGCAGTAAAGATCCCATCACACTGTACTGTGATAATACTACAGAGGTGTCTCTCGTAGAGGATCCAAGGTCACATCAGTGGATAAAGAACATAATTCAGAAGTATCATCTTTTGAGGGATTTTTCTCAGAGAGGTGATGTTGTAGTGATAAGTATTTCCACGAAATAAAACATGGAGGACCCCTTGACTAAATCCTTGACTCAGCAGAAAAAGATAATCATGTGAGGTATAGCGAACTGAAAGTCGTAGTCAGTTGGCTCTAGTCCAAGTGGGAGTTTGTAAGTGTTGGTGTCCTAGATCCAAATGGTTTTACTTTGATTACATGGATATTTAATGCATTATTACATATTGTTCATTGTTCTATATGACTATGATGTAATAATGTCCTAGAGTATTTGTTACATTGATAAGGTCATGGAAATTCCCCTCTATTAGGATAACCTTGAAATGCTATAATAATATTCTTAAATATAGTTATGTGGTTGGATGAAATAATATGATTGGACACATAGCAGGAAGACTGTTAGGTGTGAGTACTCATAAAGAGATGAGACATCCTCTAATGAAATTCACACGTGGTAATCTCCAAGATAGGAGATTATGAGAACAGACCCACTAGTAGGAATTCCACATGTTTTAGTATCATAGGATATTTATATCTACGAGCGTGTGTAATAATCCTTAGACTTTAATATTATCATTAATATGTGTCACAACTCGTACTATTTGATTTACTGATGAAAGTTGTCATGTAGGCAGTTGGCGGGAAGTTGGGTACATTGGGTGGGTCACGAGTGGCATGTTATTAATGGATAAGTCGACGAAGGATTTTTATCTTCCATTTATGGAAGTTGATATCTCTGCCCTTTGATTGAAATAGAACTGTCACGTAATATTCAATGGACATGCTGTAACGCTGAGTTTATTTCAGGTATTCAAAGAACGATGTATCAAGAATAAAATTTATTGACACAATCATGAAACCTTCTTGATGAGATATTGCGACCAAGGGATTATATTATACAGTGAGAGTTTGTATGTGGATATCGTTGTTGAAACTTTATGTTCTTTCTCTTGGGTGCCTTGACCCATCACTAGACAGTATTCTTGGACTTTAGGCAAGCCCGCCTAATTCCCACAAGTGAGAATACTAGAGGGTCACAAACTAAGTGTTTTTGGTGGTCTCAGTTAAATTCTATGTGAATTTAATTAATGAAATAAATATTATTCCCAAGACCATGGAATAATTTTATTTAAGTTAAAATGATCGCCTAAATTAAATTAAATATATTTATTTATTTTATTAAATGTTTAAAAAATATTTATTTACTAGTTTGTAAATATAATATTTATTTAAGTGAATAAATTATTTATATATTTATTCGGGTGTTCAATAAATGGAAGTGGAGTTCGAGCGGGCCAAGGTCATTCTGGTAGTAAAATAATTATTTGCAAGACAGTAAATAATTATTTAACTCATTGGAACAAATTAAAATAACGCTGCTATTATTTTTTGATGCGGAATTTGATTTATAATTCCGTTTTCCACAATTCAGTGCACCATAAATAATGACGTCGTATTATTATTAAATGCATGGGTTTTATCTAGGTTCATAAATGTATTTAATTGTTTCTATGCAATTAAATATTATAACCGAAGTTCCATGTATATTAATAGGAAAGTACACATATTGTTCCATACATTACACCATACCACATGCCTGGTGAATTGAGAATTTTTGATCCAAACAATTTCTCTCTAGAATCCTCTTCTCTCCCCTCTCAAGAACAAGAGATGTTCTTCAAGGCCTAAGAACAGGCGATCAAGAACGACCAACATAAGACACTCGCTTCTCCGCGCTAGCACCCAGAGGAAGAGCGGTGTCGATCAGAGGCCATCAGAGCACATGTGGATCACCACCAGAGGGATTCTAGTTTGGATCCTTATAAGCACAATGAGATAATATGGAAGGGTATTTCCGGATGATCAATATCATAAATGATGAAAAATATCAATGATCCATGTATTATTATTCTTTATGAAATTAATTAAATTAATTATAAAAATGATGTACAAGATCCTCTCTAAGGGCTTCACGCCTCTTTCTTATTTATCTAAATCTTTGATTATATTCCATGGAGACTGGAATTCATCGTCGTATTGATCTCAGAATAATCATTGATCATTGTAAAAATCAAATTTGGGTTCTATCACAACCATGCTTCCATTGTTCCTGGAACCCACAGGACCTGCACCAATGGGCTAGACCCACGCCAGCTGGCCGGGCCCATGCCCTTTGGGCTGGACCAGACTAGACCTGGTCACCGGATGACCTGGAAGGCTGGACCCTCGGCCAAATAGGGCCGGGTATAGTGAGGCCCATTGGCCAGACCGGAAAAGCCAGACCCAGACCCAAACCGGGTCAGGTTGAGTCAATCAATTTTAAATAGGGGTATGTGGGACCCCTGGGTTGGGTTGGTCGGGTCGGTCCAATTGGCTTGGACCGGGCCCACACACAACCGTACCGAAGTTACTAAAATGATAATAACTCGTAGATCTGGTGTCCGATTGACGCTCCGTCTACAGCATGAGGACCATTGTTTTGAGGTGATCCTTCTGATATACTCTACAAGAGTTTTAGTAGGGGTTGACATATGTCTAGGTAGGATCAGACTCAAATCCAACTGGGCCATTTTTAATAAAACACCTCTATCTTGCAAAACAGCATCTGATTGACGATCCATTTGCAGAGTAGGGACCCTCTCGATGAGGCAGATCATTTATTATGCTATATGGTGACTTTCATGGAAGCTGATATGTGATTAATGACTTGATGAGTGTTTCTCCCAGGTGCGCTACATTCAGAACCCTGTGGTTGGCTAAGAGTTGGGGACAACTGAATTTCAACTCTATATGGCTTGAATTTGTCCCAGTGGGAAGCACTTATCTGTGACTCTTTAGTCCCATGGTACACGATGAGGAGGAGTACCTCAGTTGGTGAAGATTAGTGGGAAGAACTTCTCTATGACTTTGCAGGCCCACAGTGGGAAGCACTTCTCTATGATTTAGGAGGCCCATGGTACACAGTGAGGAGGTGTACCTAAGCAGTTTAACGTTAGTGGGAATCACTTATTCATGACTTGGATGACCCACTGTACTCATTAGAGGAGGCGTTCTTCAGCAGCCGAGGTAATCAATGTTGTGACTGATGTTTCGAGTATCACTACCCTAAATGTATACCTGGTATGAACTGCCTTTTATTTCATTCTTTATGTTGAGGATTATTGTGTGGTATTTCTTTTTTTGTTATGGGGTCCCTACTGAGTACTTTGTTACTCACCCCTACACGGGCTTCGCCCGTACGTGTTCTGTCTGGTGCAGATGATCGACATTTCGATAAAGACTTTGGTAGACCAGGACCTAAAGGTGCTCAGGGGGATGAGATCGACAAACACTATGACATTGGTTCAAGTGGCCTAGGACCAGTCGGGCCCCAGTAGAACTGGGTGGACAAGAAATTATATTTCAGATTCTAGTAGCTTCACTGCTCTCACGACCAGGTGGGGTTTTCCATGGATGGCCATCAGAGTTTCCTTTGTGCACTTTTTCGGTTTTAGTCCTTTTGTTGGGTTTGTATTCTGGCCCACTTTCTTTCAGCTATAATTTTTACTCAATATTGTTTTATTATAATGGTTTTTCTTTGGTCAATTTGGGGGACTTGGTTGGGCGTGTGCATGAGTACAAGTATTCAGTGAAATGCCTCCCACTTGCAGGTTGATGCCTTCGGCGCTAGTCGCTAACCCATGGCCTTCAGGAGGCGGGCTTGGGGGAATCATGACACATGCCCAGGGGTATGAGTCGTGACAACCATAAATATGAATAATTATAAAACCAGGATAAAAAAATAAAAAAATAAGGAAATAATTAAGACATATATATTAATGGTTTGGGAAATATCACTACCTCCACAGAGAGGTGGAAGAAATTTCATTATATCCACAAGTATAATTAGAGAGTTGACAATCATATATAATAACTCTAGTTTCAAAATAATATTATAAAGAAATATAAAACCACAATACAATACCTACTAAAAAAATGGTGAACTTTATATAGTATTAATATATAAATAGTAGTCCATGGTTCTATAATATTCTTTGTTGTTATTCTTGATAAAATCTACTATAATGGTAAAACATTTAGTTGGCCCAACTTTATCCAAGTGATCAGGCTCCATAATTACAAGTAATAAAAATCTTTATTAGATAAAAATTTAATTTTCTTTTATTTTTTATAATATATATTATATTTGGTTTATAATACAAAATTAAAAACATTATGACATCTTCATTTTAGATTAAGAACATTTATTTTTAAAAATTTCAAGTTTAAATTGTTTTTGTGTGTAAATTATGTGTTTTTTCTATTTTATTTTTATCTACTCAGTATAAATAGGTTATTCTTATCAATTTATTTATTATTTTATGATAATTATATTTATAAAAATTTCATTGTGTTTTTTTCATTCTTTGATTATTTTGTTTTATCATTTATTTGATTTTTAAGGTTTCTAGATATAACAAGTGCATTAAAAAAATCTCAAATATAAAATTATTATATATAATAATAAAAAAAATATTTCATTTACCAGTGTAATATTTAAATATATTTATGATGATTATATTAAATAACCATCATATCTACACTATATATAATGTTTATTTTTAATAACCACTATATATTGTTTGATATATATATATCTATATATTATATAGTGAAATAATATAAGACATTTTTAAAGCCATTATATTATCTATATGATTTTGATATGTATGATTGTTTATAAAAACTATGTATATTAAAATTTACTATATATATATATATATATTTCTATAGTAAGATAAGGTAGGTGATTGTTGTTTTTATGTTGTGGTGGTGGTTGATATGTATAGGTAGATTGAAAGATGAGTTGTCATGAATTAGGAATATAGAGGATTTTTTACTTGATATTTATGAAAAATTCATACTTTTAAATGATTAATGAGTAGAGATGGTGTTATGAATTTTTTATTTTATGTTTTTATTTTTCATTCTTTGTTTTTTGGTGAATTAACTTGCTCTACTAACTTGGAAACATGAGTTTTAAAGGATTAACCTACCGAGTATATTTATATGCCTTTTCCTATATATATACACACACACAATTATTCAGACTTAAAGGATAATATTTAATGTGGTTTTATGTTCTTATGCATAAGGAGACATAGTTTTAGTAAGAGTATCATATTGAAATATTTATTATCCTTTTTATAGTTAATCTATATTTTATTTATAGGATATTAAATAATTTTCTCTCTATTTTTCTATTGTATGACATTTCATGTATCTATTGTGCTTGTTTCTTATTAGTGGTGGTATAGAAAAATTATTTATATTCTTGAGTAATTTATATTAATTATCGGAATATTTTTTTAAAGTTATTCATCCCCTAATTAGGCATTTATACCCATAGAGTTTATTGAAAATTAAAGACATATTAGTAGTGGGCCTAGAGAATTACTCTCAATTTCATTATCGACTTCATATGAAGTTCAATTGGAACTAGGTTATGGGAAAATGATATATTCATGAGGTTTAGTATGTAGTATAAAGTAGGGTTTAGGGAGTATTTAATTATTATTTTTCAGATAGTAGTATTATTTAAAACAAGTAAGAAATGTATGCCACATAAATTGTCTTTGGACCTAGAGGTCCCATATATTTCTAATAAATAACTCTGATCAAGTATAATGGAATCACATTAATTTTTTTTGAAAATATAAATAAAATAGTCTTATTAAAATATTTAGGACTTGATTCATTATCATTGAGATAAAAAAATATGAATTATACAAAGAAACATTTATATAATCTTAATAGTTGAGTATAAATTAACATGTGGTGAGTTAAAAATATACCAAATGGAATTTTATAAGTGGGATGCATGACTCATCTACTAGTGCATGTGGTTCATGTTTATAGTGAATTACTTGATAAAAGACATCCAAATAATGTTTTATAATCTTTTAAATAACTTGAATATAGAGATACCATTATTTTATTATCTATCAGGACTTACTGTGATACAAATTATCCACTTTTGTTATATTTTTTTGTAATGTGATATGCTCATGTTTCTCTCTTGAAGGAACATCACAACTTAGGACAGTCATTGTCGATGCGTTCAATTTCTGGACTCTTGTGATTGTATCCCACATTATCTTCTTCTAGATCTTATAAGGTAATATGTTCTATTAAAACCTTGGTTTATCAAATGAGGGTAATATTAGAGCTTTTTTTGAAAATGGGTTGCGATTATTTTCAATTGGTTATATTGGATGAAATATGGATTTGATTATTATTATAATAATCTTTGAGAAATGTGGTTTTTGATTTGGTGAAGAAAGAAAAAACTACCTTGATGTATTATTGAACCAGATGTAATTAATTATAGAAATTTTAAATAAAATTTTAACCCAAAAAAATATATTAAAACACATTATAAAACTATCAAACCATGATTTTTTAATCTTAATAAATGAAATTTATCCCTTTAACATAACAAAGGAATCTGTTAACAATTTAATGTTTTAGTGTTAAATGAGTTCATGCTGTTTAATACATATTGTAGATTATGATATAAATTTATGTAGTGATTTATAGAGAAGATTTGTTAGTAAAATTCGATCCTGATGAGGAGCACAGTTGTGGAGATTATAGTATAGTTAGAATTTTTATTTAAGTGTATAATAAGTTCCTATGTTGTGGTATTATCCTTTACATTGTAATAAATTTATTTTATGGATTTAATAAAATTTTAGGTTAACGGTTGTGTAATAACATAGATTTTATTACGTAACTATTTTGATATATATGGTATTTTATGTTCATAAAACTACAATTCACTTCATTATGCCATAATTTTTTATATCAATATTATATATTTGAATGTTTTTTAATCAGATGATTTGTTAATTAATGGGAGATTTAACAAAAGAATTATATATGGTTTTGGAGACCAATAATGAGGTCACAATTGGTAAAAAAATGTTTGAGTTTTTTAGAGGTTTTATCAAAATAATAAAAGAGACTAATTAAAAAATTTGGAAATGATAAAAAATTTATATAAAACACAGCAAGGGAGAAGAGGTGTAAATACTGTATATCTATAATTATAAGGAAGTTATTCTTAAAGGATGTAAAATATTCATATAATTAAATATATGGACTTACTCATTAATATGGAGTTTTAGAGATATAAAAAAATCATATTGGTGAAATAAATTTCTACAATTCATTTAACATCATAAGCTGTGATTTAATTTTTTTTTTCATAACATCATCCGAAAGTTTTGGGTAGATAGAAATAAAAGGTTGGGCTCTTTAGGATTAGTAGTGAATCGATCCTAAAATTTTAATAATTAAATATTTCATTAGTGGGTTTTTGGGGCATATACATATCATTATTTCATGCTCCGTGGATGTAGACCATTTATGTTGACATAATAAAAAGCACCCAATCCATAAATCTTATTTTCATTATTTTGATACTGTGCATGTGTATACTGATTTGAAAGATTAAATAATTATTTCTAATATGAAAAAATATTTATTTTTTGATAATGTAAGAAGAAACTAACACACCAATCCTTTTAGTGAGATTGGGATCATGGTGATTATATCAAGTGATATTATAGCTGAAAGGTAATCATTCAAGAATCTACAATAATAATTTTCCAACATGAATAATGATTTGAATAAAAAGGTATTTAAACTATTTTATAGGAGAATTTATTATATATAGAAAAATAATATGAGATATCTTCTTTGGTAACTTGGATTAGATATATTCTTCTCTACAATACATTGAATTCTTGTAAGTGATTCTATAGATATAATGTGTGGACATACATGAGTGCTAGCCCCTATGATCCTGTATCCAAAAGTCCCAAGATCAAATTTGGTTAGGGGATTATTTTCTTGTTACTATAGATATAGAGTATTATAACTGTAACAGATACCATAGGTAAATTATAGTGGTGATACTATTCAATATAATTGGGATTTTAGTCTACTGAATTCGGGTTTGGTCTGTAGGGACTTTATGAAATCAATGATCTACAGGTAATATGGTCTTTGGGCCAAGATGGAATGGTCTAAAATACATTGGTCCTTTTATCCATCAATGGTAGGGCTTATGCATTTGTGAATATGCATTTTTAAATTAGCAGAGACTAAAAAGATGCCAATGTTGTCTTTAGGGATAAATCGAACATGAGGGTTCATTGATGGAGCAGTTAGGATGCACATGTTAAAGACCCGGATTAGGGAGGATATGATGAGAAGCCATATACATTGAAGTCAGGACATCAAAATGCTGGAGGAGATGGATATAGGAAGACATGGAGGTGTTGTACTAAGGTGGAGTCTAGGATTAGTACTTAAAGCATTTAGTGGACTCTATTCCATTGGGCCTTCAGTACATATAATCTAAGGACCTCCAATTCATGTAAGGGTTCTAACTCAACAAAGATAGAAAGTGGATTATCTAGAAAATAAAAAAACTGAACTTTTAGTTAGTCCTACTAATATTTAATTGAATGAAATATAAAACAAGATACCAAATGATAAATAAAAGGAATAACCTTGAATATTCCTTGAATAGTCCTATAACTATACAATTAAATATATATAAAGGTGATGATCTATACATTTTTAAAATTAATATTTTAAAAATTTCCAATATATATGAAGTTGGAAATAAAATTAAGGATGGAAGGCTTAATGTTTTTCATAATAAACATGATGTTTAAAAAATTCTCACCAATGAAATTATAAATATGTTCAATGAAATAATTGATTTTATTGTATCCATAGATGGACTATGTAAAAAAATGAAGGATGTGGGAATTGAGAAGAACATATTAAAGAGGCTCCCACCTCTGTATAATCTAATTGTTTTGTTTCTTTAATTTTTTGGGAAAATTTATTTCACAATAGTAAATAAACTATATTAGTGATAAGTAAAATGAAGTTGAATCGAGATGTAATAACAAGTCACTCATCTATGTAGATGGATATGATAGAAATATATAATCTTGAGACCTACCATAATGAAGGTGAAGATAAAGTGAGTGAAAAATTTATCTCACATATAGTTAGTAAGTTTAAAAGTCATAAATGTAAATTTGAGAGAAAATTTACATCAAGAGTATCAAGTGATGGAAAGTTGTTCACATAATTTGGAAACAAGCTTCAAAGGAATAAAATTATGAACAAGGGGGAAGAAAATGATCAGTTATATCTTCCCAAAGAAGAAACCAAATTTATATCTAATTTGGAAGATACCATGATAGAGAAGGTAGAAAAATGATCAAATTGTGAACAAAGAAGATTATGTTCAATCTGAAGGAGAGTAGAACATAAAGTTAAAATTTATGGAATACTTGAGTAAGAATATATTTAGACGAAGAAAAATAAAAATATCATTGTATTAGTAAAATATTTATATGATTATGTTGATAAAAATAAATCCAAAATCACTTATTTAGAGAAGCAAGTAGAATATTGAACTAATGTGTAAGAAAATATTAGATAATCAATTGACATCAACCTAAAAATCGAGGAACCATAAAAGATAATTAATGATTTTATTAATGAATTGAAGAGAATTGAAAAGGGATTTAATAATTAAAAAATTAGTATAAAATTTTAATAAAATATAATAATATGATGTATAATATGAAAACACTAAGAAGAAAATTCTACTAAAGAATGTTTAAAATGATAATGTCAAAGAGTGCGTTGAAAGCGGAATTTTTTTTGGGGATTACATTAATGATAATAGTCTAAAATATATGTCAAATATTATACTTGGATAAAATGGAAAATAATACTATGCCTGAAATAAAATTAAATGTACAAATTAAATAAAATTTTTTGAGGAGATTCTTGAACTTAATCATTAGGCATTATCCAAAAATCTAAAATCTACCCAGTTTATTTGAATATGGAATTTAAGAGTAAAATTCTTTCCAATTATTGAAGTATAAAATTAGTTGTTAATTATATCACACTTTATCATAGTGTAATAAATGAATAATTTATTTACAAATAATTGACCAGGGATAACACAATGAAGGATGTAAACATATCCAACACAATAATGGATAAATTATTTTTATCAACATTATTTTTATTTCAATAACTTTAGGAATAAAGATTATGAATATAGTAAATGGGGGGATATGAGTAAATATATTAATTACTCAATGAAAATGGAGATTCAAACCATAAACCCATATCATTAGAGAATAAATTATCTATATTATAATTTATAAACTATTGCATTATTTCTTTTTCATTAAGTAAACTGGTGATACATACTCATATCTCAACCCAACTAGGGATTTCATGAAAGAGGAATAAAGAGTAGAAAAAGGACATCTTATCATAAATTTAACTAAAATATTTATAAATATTAGAATATATATACTTGATAGTGGATGTTCATCCCAAATGATGTGTAGTGCATGTTTTCCACGGAATATAAAAATCATGTGGATGAAGTAGTTTTATTTGGAAATGATGGTGAATTGAATATAAAAGTAATTGATAAGTTGATGTTGGCTAGAGAAGAATGAGTAGATATGTATTTACTCATTTCATATAAACTGCACCACAATATCTTAAATTTATATCAATTTTTTAACTCATGAATTGAAGTTAAATTCATTTGTAAGGCCTATTTGATCAAGGGAAAGGATGGAGATTCCTTGATGCAATAAAGTAGAACCAAATGGAAATATATATCACATGGATAAAAAATAATTCAAATGTTTCTTTTTTATTGAAGAGTATAACACCTTATTAATTAAATGGAATAGAAATATACATAAATAAATCATGTATAATATTTCATAGCTTAAATAGGTAATTGATATTCTTAATATGAAAAAGATAGAGAAAAGACCAATGATGCTTATATAAGAATGAATATGGTATGAAATTTCAAAAATATGAAGAAGAATAGGTATCAACTTTTTTTTGACTTGATCTACACTGATACATGCAACATAATGAATAAGTAAACTGTATGAGAATTGTAATTTATCATTTTTTTGTGGATGAACAAAATAAGATGATAGAAACTATACTCAGGAAAATAAATAAATAGTTAGTATAATATATCATAATATAAATGAAGTGATATTAAAATTAATCTGTAAGGATGATCAAAACTTTATTGTGATACAATTATATAAAATAATAATCTATTTAAGTTAAGAATTACTTGGATAAATGTAGTGCTCAAATTGAGTTGTTAAGATAATTTTGTATTTTTTGTAGTCCCCAAATAGATTTCTGAAGATGAAGATATATTTATTATCAATATCATTTATGAAAATTCAATGTATGATGGGTAACATGAAACCATCTTAAATGGAAAAAGAAACATTTTTATACTACTCAAAGAACTTGGCTAGAAATATTCAATGTGGAAACCTTTATTTTAAATGAATTTAAAACTATTATTTATGTTAGAAAAAATTACTAAAGGATGTAAAGTTATATCCAAAATATCTTATAATAATAGGTATAAGTTTATTATAAACATGGAGATATTTAAGACCTAAATATTAAAGGTTAATTCTATGTTGGATTTGATGATGTTTTGAGATGATTTTTGAGTGATTGAAAAGATATCAGTTTACATTGAAGAAAATATTTTATTTAATAAATCTTGAAAAACTATGATTTAGTAGATTTGATAATGGATACGACCCATTGAACTCCATGTGAACAATTTTATAACACTATTATAGTCATTTTGACTCTAATTTGAAAATTGAAAAATAATTTAGACCATGTATGAGTAATTAATATATTCATAAGAGTAAATTAATTATTTTCGAAGATTAATTATCCATTTCATAAAATAATCCAGGGACTTTGGAAGATTATAGGGTGAATTTAATAGAGTACTTGGGTAATTCATATGTTTGACTTGATATATCAGAAATTTCAAGAGGGAATTCATAATAGTAGCACTAGTTTTATAAGATTTTACCTTTAATGATTTTGAGAAATGTGAAAAATGAAGGAACTCTATAATATGGACAGTTCATAAGATAAATATTTTGTATAATATTTCTACTATATAAGATTATGAGATCCTCTAAGAATACAACATGTTATAAGGGGGTGATTTTTTGTAATATAACTCTCTTTAAGTGGAAGGGATCTCATAAGATAAGTAAATAATGAATTATATTAGGCTTTATATGACCTGTTTTTTCATAAAAATTGAGTATGATTCAGAAATCCTATGAATTCCAAAATGAATTATTCTCAAGAATGAGAATAAAATCTGATGATGTTTCTGTTGTGGTCTTCTTTAATTCAAATATTATAATAACATTTAAAATGTTTCCAATTTAAGATGAAATTATAGAGAGACCAGATATGAAAGTTGGTGGGGTCTAAAATGAGTTCCATGTCATAAGGATTAAATAACCTATTATAATTACATGAGCATAAGGAGATTAAAAAATAATTAATTTTCATGAATTCTATGGAAATATAAATATGGATATGTTCTCAAGTATTTTAGATATTCAAAATGAAATCCTAACATGGAATTCAAATGAGTTTGAATAAGAAAAGATGATCATGATTTTTTGTTAATCGATTCCAAAAGATGAATTATCTCCTATGGAAGATAATGGAGTTTCCATAGTTCTATTATAGAAACTAATATTCATGATTACATTATAAATATATATTTTTTAAGAATATGAAGAAAAATGTGTTTTTAAATAATTTGAGAATCTGAGAGAACCATATATAATGCTATATTAAGGAGGGAAGAAGAAGATCAAATTCATGATCCATTCTAGATGAATGTTACCTATTATACTCAAGCATTAAAGGAACTAAGTAATATCAAAATCATCAAAGATATTGATAAGGCAACCAAAAATATTAGTTCTGATCATACTCATTAGTTGCAGGAGTTCTTAAAGAAGGGGCACATGATGAAATTCTAATCTAAGAGGCTTTAATATTAAGATAATTATCATGTAGTTGTGAAGTAACTAGATGAAAATTGAATACCTATATTATTCTAATATGAAAATTTTTGTAGTGGTAAGTTCCATTTTACAATGGTACATTGGAGTAGGAGAAAAGCAGCACTCTATTTTTATAGGATTTGAAAATTCCTTAGTGTAACCACTAACATCTAGAGTAGATATTTTTTGAATTGAGAGACTAAACAATCTCATAAAGAAGTAGGATTTCGTGGACAAAAATTCTATATCCTTTGGGGGCATTCTTTATATATTTATATTTCATAAGTGGTGAGGTTGAGTGATTGAATTTGAGTAGATATTTAATTTAATAGACTATAGATATTAATTATAAAAGAAAGAATTATAAAAAGAGTACCATTGATCCACCCCCTCTCAGTGGCACCAATTGACCAGGGAACTAGTATCAGGAAAAATCCAAATTCCCATTGAATGATCCAAGAATTTCATGCACATAGAGAATATAAAATATATTTTGAGAAATTGTGGGACTATATTTAATTAAAATACTATTGTATTTGGGGAAATATGATGTTTGATATCCTACTATCACTTGGTCTGGAAGTGGGAGATGATTTAATAGTGGGGTTTCTACCCATTCCCAAGGGTGCCTCTATAAATCTTTTTGGCAACATAAATATAAAAGTATAGGGAGAATCTCAACATTCCATTTTAAGGTCTATTTTAGAAAATAAGTTCACAAATATTATTGGAATTAAAACTAAATATAAATTCTAGATAAACTAAAGAGTAGTTATGAAGGAAATCATAAAGTCAAGGATGTAAAATAATAAGTTTGAGTAAGTTGTCTTGGGGGTATAAAGATAAATTATTGTTAAAATCCTGTTGAATACTTTTTATTTTTGAATCAAACTATTAGAAATGTTAGGGTGATTGATGTGAATAAGAATTATTCTTTTTTTGTTAAAATGTTGATGAGAAACATTCTAGATAAGTTGACTATATGATTTTATCTTTTGAGGATAGAGATGATATTTCCTTGCATGAACTTTATAATCTTCTCATTACATTTTAAATAAGGAAAACTCCAGTATTCAAAAAGAGATTAATAGGTGATATGGACATTGAATCTATGATAAATATTAAAATAAATTAAATAATGAGGAGGAAAAATATATTGATTCTAACAATGAGGAGTATGATGAAGACTACAACATAATTATATACCTTATTTAAACACTATTCCAAATGTTCAAGTGGAAAGGAAATAGAAAAATCCAACCAAGGTGATACAATTGTAATGGTATTGAAACTGTTTCCATTAATTCTCTAAATAAGAAGGCTACTGGATTAGAATATGATATTAAATAAGAAAAACCACAAAAAATATAAACCAAGAAAAAAAAATCAATTAGTAATTAAAAGAGTTTGATGATAAAGAAGGAATAAGAAAACTCATATTAAATAATTTTATTAGAAGATTAAATCAATTTTATGGCTCATGTTGAAAGAGGTTTTGATACCTCAAGTAGTTAAGATGGAAAAGGAAAAAACTTCAATACATGCTCAAAGTTGAGTTGGAATCCTATATTGAGTAGAACACATAACATAAGAAAGAAAAATAAAATTTAAGAAAAATAATAATTTGATAACTATTTAAAAGGATAAGTACGTAATGAAATATGTGAAATACATTGATGATATTGATAAAAAAAATTTAAGGTGGAACTGATAGAGAAGATGCTGAGAAATCTAATAAAAATTCACTCAGAAAGAAGAAGAGCTGGTTATGTCATAATATACATGCCCAAAAATAGAAAATAAGTTGAATAATATCATAGAATACTTCACTAAGTTATCTAGGGTTAAAGGTAAATCATTTTAAGAATGATTTTTTCAAAAATTCATGTTACATATGTTCCTAATAAATCTTAAAATGTATATGTTATTCCTAAAAGTGTATGTTTTAAAAAGAGTCTATACCTAGTTGGATCAACAAAATAAATAATAAGTCCTTTTCTATATTAAAGTAAGAGAGAAATATTTCAAAAAAACTACTACCCCATGGAAAAAATAGGATTTGTTTAAAGAAGGACATCGACAACAATCATTTGGATAAATTTATTATCAATGTAAAAGATCAATGTTTATTGGTTTTTTAGTTATGTGGAAGTCATGTAAACAAATACTATAATTTCATATAAAGACACATACATTTTATACAATTATATTACATCCCGAAAGACCAATATTCATTACATAGAATAACGATCCACGCCAGAATTATTTAGGTCTATTGCCTTTGGAAACTTGGATACCAAAATAACCAGATCATAAGTGAGCTATATTATCTCCCACTAAGTTATTCAAAAATAATAAACCCTCTTAAACATATCATAAAAAATACCTTACATCATACCCTAGGAATAGAAACTTAAAAAAGGGATAGGTTATATGCTTAGTATAGGTAAACAAGGGATATATCAACATATCATTAGTATAAGGGTAGGAGAACATGAGAATAGCATTTTAAAACCACACCCTGCATATCATTGATATTAAATTTTTTTCATATCATAAATCATGATAGTTCATAATCCATGAATCATAATATAATTAAAGAATATGATACATGAGAACATAAAATTTTCTTAATACATGTATTTTTGGTATACACATAATCATATAAAATCATTTCAATAATAGTCAAGGATCATTTAAAAAGCCATCATAGTGGAATAGTTTCACTCCCAAAACTATTATTGTGGTCAAGTTTCACTCTGAAGACTATCAAAGTAGAAAAATTCCCTTACTGAACTAAATTGACTCCCCAATATATTCATGTTTATCTCCTGAGGTATAAATATTTACCAAATTAATTGTAGAGAGATATAAGTCCCACCCATCATGTAATTAAAAGAATATATATGTGTGCCAAACATTCATCATGTAATAAACCTTTACAATAAATGGGTTTCATAAAACATTTGATCATAACATATTCAATAAAAAAGAAATGGATTACATAAAAATATTGTCATCTCTAAAATAAACCATACATAAAAATAATAAGGATGGTATCATTGGACCATATTCCCCGTATATCTTAAATAACGTCAAAGGATTTCATCTTATATGGGAAATTATTTTAAAATATAACTTGGATTAATTCTTATGGAAGAAACCATTTTCACATGAACTCATTTTTTTAAAATACAAAAAAATTTGAAATATTAAATAAAAAAATTTGTTTGGAAATAAAATTGGAAAATGGTAATGTAAGATTTAAATCATTGATCAGTCACAGAGGTGAGAAATAATGTTCATGCCTTACATGTTAAAACAAATATTACATTCAAATTTTTAGTAAAATACCAAAATACATTATTTGGAAAATGACATGAATATTAATTTTAAATTTTTTTGTAAAAATTCAAAAAAGGGTAAAAATTAATTTAAACAATACAAAAGAACATTAAAATATTATTAAAAACATTTTTCTAAAACATGGATATAGAAGACATTGGTTTTTAGACTGAATAGAGAAATAAATTCGATTTTATTTAAAAAATTATTTTGGAATCTTTGGAACAAAAAGAGAGGAAACTGATGGTAAAAATTGTATTCTCATGGAATAATTAGTGGACAAGAAAATTAATGATGTTATTAAGAAATACATTATAATATTTTATCATCTAAAGCATAATCATAAATGATCATGATAAACAATGAGATTGTAACATCAAACCCTTACAACTTTGGTTACTTTTGAATTGTAAGCCCCATTAAAGAATAACATTAAATTATACGTTTAATATCAGAAATAGAATGAGATTCATGATATTACCTATCAAAGGGGAAATATATAAATCCTATAAAATATAAAATCCCTTAACCCTCACTCTCATATATTTTGCTAAAATCATAAAATTAACATTTCTGCCCTTGATATAGATGAAGTTGACTTAATTTTATCCATCTAAAACGCACAAGAACAAAATGAAATATTCCCCTTACATACCCATGGAACTTTATGGGTTAATGTTTTAGATAATTTTTATAAATTCACACATACATAACACTCATGACTTCAAGAGATTATGTTTCCCACTATATGCATATTTTCATATTCAATATTAGTTCATCAACATCATCCATATGAAACCCTTATAAAAATAATTCACACATAATATTTCTTGATAACATGGGAAAAAATTAACATAATAAGGGTGATATAAGGTTTTAGTAAGGATAAAAATAAGAATATAAAAATGATTTTCATCAGAAGATGACGAGCATAAACGTATGAGGAAATAATCAAATTCCATGAGAAGAACATATGAAAATTCATACCCATCAATACTTGGATCACCAATCATTAAACATAGAATAAATCTTTATCAATATAAATAATCATAATAATCAATAATCATGATCCATGTGGTTAAAATATTGATCGATGGAATCATAAAAACCCATTGAAATCTAAAGAAAATTTATTAATATCTTGGAACTTTATCTTTATAACCTATTTTAAACCCATTTTAGATGTAACTGGATCCATGTTAAATCTATAGGAGAAACCTTCCAAAAAATCCCTCCAAATTGTTTCAAAGGGTAGGGAACATTAGTCAATTAATTGGAGTGCAATTTGGATAAAATCAACAGTTATGTTATAATGGGATAACCTAACACTATTTTGGAATACCCATTATATAAGATATAACAAGATCACCTAGAAAATTATGTTTTCACTGATTATATAAGCTATATGAGGCTCACTTGTGAGATATAATGGGGATAAACCCTTTATATAAATTGTATCAGGCTCACAATTTCATCATATATAATTTCCATGTATTGTTCATGTATAAATCATTCAGAGTCCTTCACTTTTCAATCATAACAAAAATCAATGTTCTTTAATAGCTCAATTAACCTATGAAAAAGAAATGGGTTCCACAAAAATTTTATAATACATATTGAGAAAGAATAATTATGATATCAAAAAAACATTTCCCAAGTGTTATGTAGGTACATTCAAGGGATTATATCATTGATGATAGGAAATAAAATTAAAAGCTCATTAAAAACATTCCTAAAGAAATTACCAATTTTTCACATTGAAAACAAAATTTTAAAAAATAAAATTTTAAAAATATTATAAAAATCATTTTATTCGTAAAAAAACAAAGAAATATAAAAAGGAGATTTTATGGTAAATAATTGATATAATGTTAGGAAAATACATTCAGGTGGTAAATGTTAAAATAGATATTCTTTTACAAAATTTATAAAGGGATTCTAAAGTGATCCATTTGGAAAATGTTGATAAATTTACTTATTAATTTTTTTAAAAAGAAAATGAAAGATCATGAAAAAAATATATAGGAAAAAAAATTTGGTTTAGAAAATAACACTTTTGAAAACATTTTATAAAACATTTATATAGAAGAGAACTAATCCTGATCTAAAAGAAAGATACATGATCATTATTACTAATAAACAAATTTCTTGATATTTCTTCAATATATAAGGGAGGAAATTGAAATAAAAAATTTCATGTAATTTCATAAAAAGTGTATAATAAACATTTTTTGTTCAAGAAAATAAGATAAATATATTTTCTCTAAAGGAAACATTAATATGAACAATCCTAAATGAATGAAGATTATAAAATAAAGCCTTTGCTTCATTGGTAACTCTTGAATCGTAATCCCAAAGAAAGAATAACACTAAATGAAACATTAAAAATAATGTGAATAAGGATATTAATGATATAACATATAAAATTAGTATTATATATACACCATAAAATAAGATATGTATATAACATAACATCTGTCCCAAAGAAGAAAATTTGAGTTGTGCAACCCATATATTATCATAATATTGAAGATATAATTAATCAATGAATAAATTATGTGTATCAAATGTATGTACACTTAAAAAAGTTTAAATAAAACATAATATAATCAAAATTCATTACAAATATAATATTATAATATAAAATATAACGAATAAGTAATATAACCCAATGAAAAGAAATTGAGTTTTGAAAATTTTTACAACTTGGTAACTTTCAAGTAAAATCCCCTCGGTTGACATAATTTAAATAGAAACATAAATATAATTATGTATTAGTGAATCATGATAATAAATGTAAAATTGGTAGTATAAAAATATTTTAAATTAAATTATGTTCATAAAAATAAAACATTCCTTAATTATAGTAAATTCATACAAACGCCCTTACATCGAGTCTCGAATTTCAATGTTTGTACTTTAACTACTATATAATAATATTACATAAATTATTTTATTAATTAATAATATTTTATAGTTTTAATAACTTAATCTTGAATAATTTAATTTATTTATTTTAATATAATATTTATACACTTAATCACTTAAGTCTAAATAATTTGTTTTGAGGGTGTTCAGTTCATTGTTTCAAAATGGAATTGGTGTGTTGAACATGGTTAAATAGGTTATTTTTAAACATCTTCAGAATAATAATCATGAAATTATTATAATTTTTATACAAAATTTCTACTTTTTAAACCAATTAAAAAATATGGTTATGATAAATGAACTATGTTATAATCATGAAGATGGTAGACCATACATCCGCATGAGTAACATTTCCATTTTTCAATGATCACTAGGATAATAAGGAAAGTATTATTTTTTATTTATATAATGATAATAACATGATAAATAAAATATTATATAATTATATATATCATTCATGATATTTAGTGATGAGAATAATAATCACATTGCTTTGTAGTGGGGTTAGTCCACATATATGCACGAACGCCGTTTTCATTTCTCAGTGAATGGAAAGGTAATTAGTAAATTGTATATGATTATTTATGAATGATTAATTAGTCATTAATATAATAAATATTTAATATATATCATATCTATTCATTAAATATTTCCTTATTACCTTTTTTGTAAATCATTAGTTAAAAATGAACCACATCGCTTCGTGAGGCAGTAATCCACCGTACACACGAGCGATGTTATTGTATCCCCCACTGAATGGAAAGTAAAAAGTTACATGTGATATAATAACAATATATGTATGAATATGATAAAGATATAATATATATACTTTAAAACCATCATTATATAAAGTCTTTATAGGAAATGATGGAAAAATGATATTGGTTTGTAATGCAGTAGTCCTCCGTACGCATGAATGATGATTTCATATCCCATTTGATCGAAGAGAAGATGGATTTAATTTATTTAATTAAAATAATAAAATATCAGTATATTTTATATTATGGTGTTATAATATAATAATAATTTAAATTTTTTTAATGAGGTTAGGAAGAAATTAAATAAAAATTCTCAATTAATCACATTACATTTTATTTGGACAACCTCCTTAGGTTAGGCCCACAATCCTTATTCGGATGGAATTATGATTAGAAAAATGATTCTAGTATGTGTATATGGTATTAAGGAATATTTTTGGGTAGTTATTATCTGATAAAAATGTATTTCAAGGTGTGATGGGGAGTGGAGAGTGGGTGGCCATTAATAAGGGAAGTGAGTGGAACACATGAAAGTTTTGAAACGAAAAAGGTGTAATCATGTTTTTTAAATGATAAAAGGATAAGAAATGGACAAAACATGATAATTAAATAGTATAAGTTCTAAATATATACATAAAAAATATTTTATACATGTTTTTAGTTCATTTTAACCCTTATCAATTTAGATTAACCCACAATAAATTTATTTTTATCTTAACCATAATAAACTATTTTTACAGTTTTCACTATTTATTATGACCAAAGATTAAGTTGAACTTATTAGATTATATAAATAATAATTATTATAAATATATACTCTATTTTAAAATATTAGATTTCCAAAATTAATATAATTTAAATAAATAAGAAAACCTGAAGGCGCGATGAAAGAGCTATTTTTTAAGAAATATTGTTTTTCATGAATATGACAATTTTATTCAAAATATATAATTAATGGTAATAATAAAATGAATTTAATTATATAAATATTTAAAAATTATAATTCTCATTTACATAATTACACCTTAGGGTTTAGTTTAATTAATTAAAATGATGAAACATTATGGACTTTAAAACATCTTTGAGAAAAAAACCGTTTTAAACCCAAAAATAAAAGTACACTAAAATCTAATATAAGTTGATTCAAAATTAATTAAGTGAAATAAATTTAATATAATAATAATAATGTTAATTTATAACATATTAAAACATGAGGATACTTTTATATTACTTAATTTATTGAAAATAAATATCATTTTAAAAAAGTGGTATTTTCACAATTCATTATAAAATCAATATTTTCCTAAAAATCCAAATATTTCACCCAAAAATAATTTTTATATGGTGAATTAAAATATAATTCCCATATTTTAGAATATATTTTTTAAATGAGGAAAAATTAATTTTAATATATTTTTCCAAAGCACGAAGATACCGCCTTTTATAAAAAATTGGTTTTTTTCAGATTTTTTTTCTTTTTAAAGAATATTATTTTATTTTTTTAATAAATAGATTACCATTGAATTTATTTTATATGAGTTTAAACCATATAATTTTCATAATTTATTTAGTACAATTCATATAAACCAATTTAATGGAAAGTTTATAATGATATACTATATTATGGGTTATTTGTACTCAAGGTTTCATGTACCATGAGAAATTTAAAGAAATATATTTCATGGGTCATTTAGGATCAGTGTTTTATGTCGAATAAACTGTCGAACATAAATTAATTTTTTGAAAATCTCTGTGTTCTACATTCTCTAAAAATTAATAAGTTACATCCTCACAATATGAAATTGATCTCTATAATGAAGTGTTTTACATTTGAAGATAATTTTGTTGAAAACACTCATCATAAAATGGTTAATAAAACAAACTCATTGTAAGAGAGAGGTAAGTATAAATGTCTTCTAGAAGAACACAAAACTGGGTTCACAAGTAGGAAAAAATTGGTGGTAAGTAACGATATGGCCATGGATGAAAAGTTTAATACCATAATAATTATTGAGAGTGATAGAGATCATTGATCATAATAATGTTAATGATCATGGAAAAGTAAAAAAACCAGGAAACCAAAAATAAGAGAGGTTAAAAAGATCAATGGTGTCATTAGAAATGATGATAATAGGATAACATCTTGTTTCAAGATCCTTTTCTTAGAGTTTAGGAGTTAATTTACAATAAATACAAAAAATAATAAGTAAATATACCCACTTGATGATTATAATTTCATCCTTTAATAAATGTACACCATAATATCATCATTTTAATCAAATTATGAATATTCAATATGTTTTTCTTGATGACCAAATCACTAAAATCACATTTCAATGTATAAAATTACCATAAAAGTTATAATCTAATTATTCCACTTATTTTATACATTAATAAAAAAATGGTTATAATATGTTAATATGTTTCAAAAAATGAATAGATATTCATATGATGAAATTATAAGTTAGTCTTTGAAATTCATTAGTAATACCCAATGTTTAAACAAAATCAGTCACCAAATAAATAACCTTATATTTGAAACAACCTCAATAACCACAATATTAAAGTGTGTTTTAAACTCAAGGGTTATCTCATACCATTTATATTACATAAAAAACATAGTGATATTATTATTAAATAACATTAATCACATAGCCACTAAATTAATTTTTATTCCCAATTTTATCTATACAATAAAACTTATATTCCAATAATTACATCAATATCAAAGACTACATAAACTATAAAGGTTATAAATACCATAAAATATATTTCCCAAAAAAGATAATGGAATACATCATTTTGAACCAAATATTTACTTATACATAACCCTAATAAAATGTCACAAAAAATTTCATTAATCACTTTAAGATATCGTCACTCAAAACCTCAAAAGGGGTATCTAAGACTTTGAACATATGATCAAACTTAATCATATAAACATATTACGGTATCCATAAATCTTAACATAAACTCACATAAAACCATACTAATATATAAATTTATATAAACTCTACTCTAATACTAACTATAATAGTCTGGACTGAACTAGTGAGCTATAATGGATACCTATGAGAGTACTCCATGAGAAGCTACACTTCCTGGGTGGGATAAACCACCATCCCTAGTTAAAGCTATTTCCTCATGAATACATTAAGAATAGATTCAATATTATACCAATGTTAACACCTTACATTTACCATGGATCAAAATCACCCGTTTTCCTTGGACAACAACTATAACAGCTCTGAACCTTCACTCTTGGATCTAGTGCTAAAATCATAAACATTACATTTTTTTCTATATTCTGATGAAGGTGAGCCAATTTTCACCATCGAAAACATTCAATATAAAAATAAAATATTGGATCAGTTATATAACATGGTAACTTTTTGGATTATATTTTTATTTAATTAATACAACCTCTTACATACAAAACACTTATCACTTAAAGAGAGTATATTTCCCACTATATTCAACTTCTAATTTTCCATATTATGTCATGAAACAATTATAGTCATAATTCATGCATCATATTTATTATTAACCTTGAGAAAAGGAAACATAATACTTGTGAGCTCTAATTCTTAATAAGGGTAAACATAATCATTTTCATTAGTGAGAAAAATTTACACAGAAATATATGATGACATAATTAAAGTATATGAGTATGACCTAAGAAAATTCATATCCATCAATACCTTTAATATCAATTATGAAACATGGAATAATGATTTTTTAATGCAAATATTTATAATAATAAATAATCATGAGCCATGTGATTTCAATCTTGATTAAAGGAATCATTAAAACCTACACAAGTTATAGAAAAACATGTTGGTATCTTGGGAAATCATAATAATAATCCATTTTAAACCTACATCAAAATTAATAGGATTGAAATTAAATATTTATTATAATAAATAAATAAATTCCCTCCACCATTACATAATGGTTAATGAAAATTACCCATTTCATTATATTTATTTTGAGTACAGCCATCATTTAAGCTACAAAGGGCTCAACCCGTGAAATCTGAATACACCCATTATATAAGCCATAATGGGATCACCCATCGCTGTCTGGTTACACCCATTTTATAAGATATAGTAGTCTCAACCATGAGATATAATATGTCACAAACCCTTATATATGATGTATTGGGATCACATATTCATCATCAATGTTTAAGTACAACTCACAAATAAAACATTTTTAAACCTTCACTTTTCAATCATAATAAAAATCAATGTTCTTTAAAATCTTGATTAACCCGTGGAAAAGAAATAGGTTACCTGAAAATATTATAATCTATGTAGATAAATAATAAGGATGGTATCAAAAACTCATATCCCTAATGTATTTTATGTAACATCAATGGTTTCTGACATTTATGAAGCGAAATACCATTAAAAGTTCCTTAAAAACATTCTTAAGGAAAATACCCTTTTTTACATTGATTTTTTTAAACTAAATAATTAAAATATATTTTGAAAATATATTTTTTTTAAAAAAAATTGGAAATATATAAAGGTAACATTAAGTAAAATAATAGACATAATATAGGGAATATCTATTTAGGTTTTAAATACTAAAATAAACATTCTTTTAAAACATTTTGTAAAGGTAGTCAAAAGTGAACTATTTGGAAAATGCTGAGAAATTTATTTTTTAATATTTTTTGTAGGAAGGTAAAAGTCATGAAAAAATATATTTATGAAACCAATGAGGTTTAGAAAATAACACTTTTGATTTTTTTAGAAAGTATTGATACATAAGAGAGGGATTTATGATCTAAATGAAAGGGAAAAGATAGGTATCACCTATAAATAACTAACATGAAATTTCTTCAATAAATAAGGGAGTAATTAGAAATAAAAAATATTAAACAAATTAATAACCAGTAGATAAGAATGATCTGTAGTTAATTAATATAATATTATATTAATTACTCTAAAGGAACCTTGAACTTAAACAATCCTAAAGGAAATGAGATCATAAGATAAATCCACTGCATCTTTAGAAACTCTTAAATAAGAAGACCCATGAAAGAATAAATTCAAATGATAATTTAAATATCATGAAAATAAAAATATTAATTATTTAAAAATAAAACTTTAATTAGATACACCTTATTAAATAATACTGGAGTATAACATAACATATGTCTCAAAGAAGACAATTTGAGATAAAAAACCCTTAAAAAGAACATAATGTTTACGAGAGAATTAACAAATGAATAAATTAAGTATATAAAATATAAATTCATATAAAAAACTTAAAATAAATAATTATATAATCAAAATTATTCACACACATAATCTTAGAATATCAAAGAAAATGAAGAAGTAATATAACCCAATAACAAGAAATTGAGGTATGAAATTCATTACCACTTTCTAACTTTTAAGATGAATCCCCTAGGATGAAATAATTCAAATTTAAACATAAATACCATGAAATACTAATGATTAATGATATTACATGTAAATAATGGAATTATATGAACCATATAAAATAAATTAGGGGCATAATAATTAAATATTATTCAATGGAAGTAAATAGAGACAAAATCCCTTACCTAGAGTCACAACATTACAAGTATGTACTTTAAATCCTACATAATATTATTATATAAATTATTTTTTTAAGTAATAAACATTAAAACATTTAATAAATTATAATTAAGTAATTTATTAAATTTATTTTTAATGTAATATTTATATATATAATCAGCTATATCCAAGTCACGTGTCTTGAGGATGTTTGGTTAATTATTTCAAAATGGTTTCGGTGTATTGATTTTGGTAAAACAGGTCCCTGTTTAAACATATAAAAAAACATAATCATGAAATAATTATATTTTTTATATATTATTTATACTTTCAAAACCAATATTAAAAGAAGGTTATGAATAATGAACTATGTTACAATCATAGAGACGGCAGGACGTACGTACGCATGATTAATGTTTCCCTTATCAATGATCATTATGGAAAGAACGTATGTATAATTTTCTCTTTAATGATAATAATATCATAAATACCATATTATATAATTATATATATATATATTATCCATGTGATGTAGTGATTAATATAAGATCACATCACTTCATGGTGGTGGTAGTCCACACATACACTTGAATGGCATTAGAATTTCTTAGTTAATAGAAAGGTAAATAGTAAATGATATGTTATCTTTTTAGTAAGGAAAATATTTCATGAATATAATAATTATTTCATTTATATCAAATATATTTATCAAATTTATCCTTATTACATTCCATGTAAATCATTACTGAAAAAAGAACCACATCACTTCATGATGTGTTTTTCGGCCGTACACACAAGCGATGTTGTCATATCCACCAATAATTGAAGAATAAGAAGTTATATATGATATAATAACCAAAATAGTAAAAATTTGTTAAAAATATCATCTATATACTTAAAATATAACATTATAATAATCATTTAGATGTGATGATGGAAAACTAAAGTAATCGGTTGGTGAGCCAACAACCCTCTGTACACACGAATGATGATTTCATATCAAATTTGAGGGATGATGAGATGTATTTTTATTATCCCATTTAAAAAAATATAATTATATGGTGTATAATAGTGTTATTATGTAATCATAATGGAATAATACTTGAAATATATGAAGGTATAAATAAAATAAAAAGGCTCAATTAAGTATGATACCTCTTGATGAGACAACCTGAATAGGATAGAAGCAAAATTATTCCTATGATGAATTTATAATAAACCCAAGGATTATAGAGGATTTAAAAAAATAAATAATTAATATACTTAGTTAGGGATTGTCTAATCCAAATTTATTTTAATGTGTGAAGATGAGTGGAGAGGGGCCATAATTTTATATGTGAGGTGGTGGTGTTTAAAAAGTAAGGTGATTGGATAACATATAATTATATAGTGTATACTGGTGTTATTATGAAATCATAATTGAATAATAATTGTAATAGGTTAAGGGAGAAATAAAACAAAAATGATTAATTAATCACAATACCTCTTAATTAGTCAACCTCATTAGGTTATAACCAAAACGATTCCTAGGATGAATTTATAATAAACCCAAGGATTATAGGATTTGAAAAAAATAAAAAATGAATATATCTAGTTAGGGATTGGATAATTAGAAAACCTCATTATGTTAAGCCAAAAGGATTACTAGGATGAATTTATAATAAACCCAAGGATTATAGGATTTTAAAAAAGAAATAATGAATATATTTTGTTAAGGATTGGCTAATACAAATACATTTTAAAGAGTGAAGATGATTAGGGTGCGGGTGGAATTTTACAAGTGAGTTGATAGAACACTTAAATTATTAGAAAATATGCATCCATGTTTTTCACCAGAAACAAGGTTCCAAAATGGGATATTATGAAGAATTTGACATTAAAATTTTGAAGTATTTACAAAAAATAGATTTTAGAAAAGTTTTTACGTCATTTTAGCCCTTATATTTTTATTTCATCTAATGGTAAATCTTTTTTTACCATAACTACTGTAAAATATTTTTACAGTTGTCACTATTAATTATGAAAAAATTAAGTTAAAAATATTTGATAATATAAGTAATAATTATTTAAAATATTAAATGCATTTTAATAAATTCAATTAATTGAAATGGTATAATTTAATTTAAAATTAAAACCCCCAGACATGATGAAGAAGTTGGTTTTTAAGGAATGTATTTTTTAATAAAATAATGATTTTTTATAAATTCTATGACTAGTGGTAATCATAATCTGAATTTCATTTCACACAAACACACAAAAACACACACATAGAAACAAATATATATATATATATATATATATTCTACAAATTTCATGTAAATTATTAATCATTATTTGTTATTTTAATTAATTAATAGGGCTATCATTATGCACTTTAAAATAGTTTTAAGGGAAAAGTCAGATTTTAAACAAAAGACCTTATAATAGAATCAAATATTAATATGATTAAAAAGTAATTAAGGGGATTAAATATAACTAAATTTTACTTATTTTTATTTAAATAATGTTAAAAACTTAATGGTAATTTTAAATAAAATATTTTTTTTGAAAAGAAATAACATTTTTACAACATTACTTACTTTATACTATTCACTGAAAAATAAATAATTTCTGAAAAATAACAAAATTTCTCTCTATGATAATTTTTATATTATGAATTACAAAATGAACTCCATTTTTTAACATAATTTTTCAAAAATTGGTATAATTAATTTTAATGGATGTGCCCAATGCATGAAGAAACCACCTTTTATAAAAAATAATGTTTTATTCTAGAAAAAATTTACTTTTTTCATTAAAATGAATATTATTTTAAATTATAATTCATATACAAATATTTAATTTTTTATAAATTTATAAACCATATAATTTTTATAATTTATTTAGTTCTATTCATAATGTCTAAATTAACAGTTAGGTAATAATAGTATACTATATTACGAATCATTTATACTCAGGGTTGCGTGTACAAAAATATTTTTAAAGAAATATATTTCATTGGTTGTTTAATGGTATTGTTACATTTTTAATACAATATCAAACATATCATCTTTTTTTAAATCTTAGTGTGTTACATAATAGTAGATAGGTTCATAACTTAACATATGCCACAAAGATGGTAAATTGATACAGAAATTGCTTACCTTAAGTATCGACTTCATTCATACACATTTGAAAATAAATTAAAATAATTAAAAGTATATTATATATATATATATATATTATAGAACCATAATCATATGTATCTTACCATATATTATTTAATTATGAACATTTATTACATGTTTATTAACAATTCCTTGTTAAAATAACGTCTTGGGAAATAAATACTTCATTTTTCATATATGTTTTGGTTTGGTATCAGTCATTTCATTTTGACCATGGTTACATAACATAAATAATTTTATACATGATATAAATATCCTATATTTTCATTATATAAGTATTTATAGTAATCTGTTAAATTTTGAGAAAGCAAAAGAATTACACCGCTCATGGAGATGATAGGTTATACGTACAATGAATGTTGTTTTGACTTTATTGATAGATAAAAAAGGTAAATAATATATTAAACTTATAGAATAATTTTTTATGTCATATATATCACATATTTTTATTAAATAAATCTTTTTTACCTTCCATATAAAAGCATATGTGAATAATGAATCACTTCTCTTTATGATGCGATAGTCTGCCATACACCCGAGCGACATTATAATATTCCCATGAGATGGGAAGATAGAACATTTCTGTTATATTATAAATTAATAAATATAGTAATTTCATAAATATCATATATAAAAATTAAATCCATCACTATATCTAGTCACGAGAGGTGGTTATGGAAAACGAATAACATCGGTTTACGAGGAGGTTGTCCTCCGTAAATACGATCGATGATTTCATTTCACATTTGATAAAAGAGGAGATATATTTAAGTTAAAAAATTAAACTAATAAAGTCTTAGTATATTATATATACTAGTGTTATTATATTAACATTTTTAAAAAATATTTTAATGAGGTGTAAGAATAAATAAAACAAAAACACAAGTTTAATAATTTTACCTCGTCTTCAGAGAACCTCATTAGGTTTATACCTAAATAATTATTAGGATGGTTTAATAGTAAAAATAAGTCTTATAGGATATGTGGAGAGAATTAAGAAATAAATTTGGGCAATTAATTTCTGATCCAAATGGGTTTGGATGTATAAAGAGGAGATGATAGGGGTGGCCATTTACAAGTGGGAAGATGAAACACAAGGACTTTTTGAAAAGAATAATATGTATTGGTGTATTTCACATGAAAAATGTTTTATTGTAAGGACCCGACCCTAGTTTCCCGGAGCTGGTACCATATTTTATTACCTTAAAATAAAAACAAGGAATATATATCCCTAAAGACCAAGTAGTTTAGTAGCTTTTGGAATCAAGATACATATATAAGTTTAACATTTCACCATGATGGGAAAATACAACTTAATTTATTCCATTATAAACATCCAAGCCTTCTAGATTATGCCTACAAGTCACTCATAACTAAATTCTTAATATCCTAGAAAAAATAAACATAATAAATTGGTGAGCTCAAATTATCATTAAGAGTAATAAATACAATGAAAGATAACATAAACATAAACATTAGGCAAAGTGAATAATTTAAAACACACGCCTTTATAAACAATAAACATTAACATATTATGGCAGGAATATGAGATGAGTAAATAATGCCATAATAAATCATAATCATGGGTATTATAATAGTTTAATAAGCACATAAAATTTATATTTCCAGCTTCATAATAAGGTATGTGCATATTCGAGACATTCTGAAACATTTTTTCAAGGCCTCGGCCAAGACGTCTAAAAATGATTTAGGCCTCAGCCAAAACCATATATCAAATTGGGAAAGGCCTCGACCAATTCCATGTCTATTTGTCTCATGAGATGAACCAATTCATCAAGGGGCTATAGAAGGAACCACCCATCACATAATAATAACAATTCATTCCTCATATTATTGGGGATAAACATAAAAAACATATACATTCATATTTAAACTAACATATGAAATGTAAATAACTTTTCACGAAAATTAAATTTAAACACTAAACATTCAAAGTAAAATGGAGAATGGTTTTAGGATAGCACATACACAATAAAACTATTAATAGTAAATCAAATAAATATGGTATATTACATAATAAATGATTAATCCCAATAATACATAATAATCAACAAGAGTGTTGAAACAGACGAAAATACTCTTATAAAATCATTAAGCAATTCTTGAGATAAATACACTTTTATTTTAAAAAGAAGAGTTATTTTGGAAAAATATTTCTATAAAACTATTAGTGAAGTAATATAGTAATTTCATAATAAAATTAGTTTTTTATAAAGATAATGGTTTCTAAAAACTGATTATATAGTTCCCTTGAAAGTAGGTAAGAATTTGAGAAATCCCTTGAACCGGGCATTTATTTCAGAAATAAATTTGAATGTTACTTTTAAAAAATGTAACTCCCAAAAAAATAAGGAAGTATTCTGGTTGGTAAAAATATGTTGATCAATCAAAAATAATTTTTTAGGAGTAAATAATAATACAAAATAATTCCATTTAGGTAATTAGACAATAAAATTAACCTGAATGAAAATTGATGTTCTTGTGGAAAACCGTTACCTTAAGTACGATTCTGTTTCACTCTTGAACTTAAGGTCCTGGAATATGAAATTAGACTTATTAATAACTTTTTTTAGAAACTATTATACATTTATTTAGTTTATAATAATTATGTTTAGTTAATTTATACCCTTATTGGTAAGTTATTATATTGAATTTCGACGTTCTGGGGTGTTCGTTTTCTTTATTTTCATAACCGGTTCACTTGTTCTTAAGTAATGAAGTTCATGTGGAATGGATGTAAATATCAAAAATTTAAATTACATATAATTTATGAACATAAATAAGTTTTAAGGGTCATTTATATCATTTTGTTACATGGAAAGAGGATGAATCATTAGATGAAATATTTATAACATTCACAAAGATTATTTTAGCGTTATTTTGATTATTAGGAACTGGTTTGGTAACATGATTTTATAATATGTATGTATACTGGTTCCTGAATATTAATTAGGTTATAATACATATATTAATGTCTGGTTAAACCATCAAAATGGTTTCATTACTAGTAATTATGGAGAAATTGAAGAACAAAACTTCATCATCCACGAAGGTTATATATTGGAACCTCATGGACGTTGCATTCATTTATAAAGGGGGGGGGGGGAGATTAAGGATATTGATGATGGTTCCTACATTAAATTTATACAATACCTGTATATAAATGATACTGAATCTATCATGGTCATTTTAACAGAGGAGGTGAGGATAGGAAAACAAAATAAGATAAATTGAAATGAAACTAAATGAAAAAGAAGGGTGCATTACCACTTGAAATAACATCCTTGAGAAACTCATTAAAGGAAAGGGATTTGGTGTTTTGGAATGGAAAAGAGTTTCCTGGAATTGGGGAGTGACTAGGGAAGGGTAATTGGGAAGAACATTGAGGATCTTTAAGGCTCATAGGAGTGAAGAGAAGAGGGAGTGAGTGGGGGGATATAGTGGAGGAGAGGAGTGAATTTTGAATATTTTATTCATTATTTTATTAATTCCATCAAGACAAGTAATAGAGTTGGTTCCTGGGACCCCTAATAGTAATAAGTTCATGTTATTTCTAACCAAGTATCCTTGCATCACTCATGATGTCATAAAAGTGTATTTAACTGATAATTTTGATATACGGTATTTTACCGTATTTCCCTAGTCATAAAAAATTAAAGAATTTTAGAAACATACCAAAAATTCACACATACCATTTTATACATGTAGAATTCAAAAATTACCTCCATTTTTCAAAAATAATTTTATAAATATTATTAATTTAATTTTTATATAAAATCATAGTAAATTTAAAAATAACAATTTTAAAGGTATAATAAGTTTTATATCACATCGAGAAATTAATTTAGATCTCATTATCTCATTACCTTAATAATATAAAATAATATCATTATTTACTATTCATAATGTTCATATTACTATTCATATTACTATTCATAAGGGTATGTTACTATTCACTAAAAATCAAGTTTGTTCTATCAGACTCCAAATGACTTACGGATCAGAAATCTAGATTTCCGCTTTTAAAAATTGAAAACATAGTAGAGGAAAATTTGTGTTTAACAGATACATTATAAAATATGTTGTTTTGTAGGGACTTAGTGTTTCATGCATTCAATATTTATTTTCAAAACCTTGGCGTGTTATATTCTCCCCTCCATATAAATATTTCATCCTCTAAATTTGCAAAATGTTTCCTAAAAACATTTGGGTATGTATTCAAAATAAGCTCCTCAGGGTCCTATGTTGCTTCCTCCATCTTATAGTTCCTCTAAAGAACCTTTACCAGATGTGTCATCCGATTTCTCAATACTTGTTCTCTGGTATCAAGAATCTTGATAGGCTCTTCACAATAAGAGAGATGAGTCTCACGTTCTATTTCTTCATATGTGAGTACATGTGTTGGGTCTGGGATGTATTTCCTTAACATTGACACATGGAACACATTGTGAACTTTGGAGAGACTTAGAGACATTTCCAAATGGTAAGATATGACTCCAATTCGAACTAGAATTTCAAAAAGTCCAATGTACTTGACATTTAACTTTTTCTTCTTACCAAATCATATAATACCCTTCCATATAGATAAATTTTAATAAAACATGTTATCCTTATTGAAGTTACAAATCCTTCCTTTGGTTATCAACATAGATATTTTGCATACTTTGAGCTATTTTGATGTGGCTTTGGATATTCTTCACCTTTTCCATTGTTTCCTAAACAAGTTCCAAGACAATGAGATTTCCTTCACTAAAATCCTTCCATCATGATGGTGTACAATATCTCTTTCCATATAATCCTTTATTTGGTTCCATATGAATACTTGAAGGGAAGCTATTGTTATAAGAAAATTCTATGAGAGGTAAATACTGATCCCACATACCTTGAATGTAAATTGAACAAGACCTCAACATGTCTCCAAAAGTTTGAAAAGTCTGTTCTGAATGTCCATCAGTTTATAGTTGGTAGGCAGTGCTCAAATGAAGATTAGTATCTAGGGCCTTCTGAAGACTTTTCCAGATTTTTGATGTAAAACGGGGATCATGATCAGAAAAAATTGATAAGGGTACAACATGAAGTCTTACCACTTCATTAATATATAGTTTTGTTAATCAGTCAAGCATTATATCTTCTCCCACAATAAGAAAATGTGGTGATTTTGTAAGATAGACAACAACAGCCAATTTCACATCATTCGTTCTTGGAGTCTTTTATACCCCCATGACAAAGTCCATTGTAATATCATCCCACTTCCAGAAAGGAATAGGAATGGGTTTCATGACTCCTCCAGGATATTATCTTCCAGCCTTCACCTATTGACAAACCAAACATCTTGACACATAATCTATAATCTCCCTCTTCATGTTTTCCCACCAAAAATATAACTTTATATCTCTATACATTTTTGTGATACTAGGGTGTATAGACAAATTAGAGCTATGAGTATCATCCAATAGTTCCATCTATAGCTTAGGAATAGTGGGAACACAAAACCTCTTTCTGAATTTCAAAATTCCAGGTTCATATACGAAGTCAATCAACGTACCATCATTCAAAACTTTCATTTTCTTTTGAAACTACTCATCATAAGCCTGAGAACTTTTTATCCTTTACAGTAAAGAAGATTTGGAAAACATTTGAAATATTAGTGGTGTTTTACCTTCATTGATAATTACCATATCCAAATTTATTAGATCCATGAAAAAAGGACCCCTTTAAACTCTCATCTTCTTATGAATTCTGTTGTTCTTTCTACTCAAAGCATCTTCCACCTTATTTTCCTTCTCTGGGTGGTAGTGTATTGTGAAATCATAATCATTGAGTAGCTCAATCCATATCCTTTATCTCATGTTGAGTTATTTTTGTGATAATAAATATTTCAACCTCTTATGATTTGTATATATCTCAAATTTTTTCCATAGAGGTAATGTCTTCAAATATTCATAAAAAATATTACCACTGCTAACTGAAGATCATGAGTTAGATAGTTTTGTTTATGAATCCTTAGGTGCCTAGATGCATAGGCAATTACTCTATCATTCTTCATAATGACATATCCATTCCCTTTCCTTGATGCATCACTAAAGATCACAAATCCATCATTCCATGATGGTGGAGTCAATATTAGAACATTCACTAATCTTCTCTTCAATTGTTTAAAAGATTATTCACATTACTCTATCCATATGAACTTAACACCTTTTTTTTAAGCTTGGTCATTGGGTTGGATAAATGGGCGGAGTTCTAAATGAAACTATGATAATAACCTGCTAAAAAAATAAATCTACGTACCTCATTTATGTTCATTAGAGTAGTCCATTCTTGCACATCCTTTTTCTTCGAAGTATCTACATATATTACATCTTTAGAGACAATGTGGCCTAGAAAGGAAACTTATTGAAGCCAAAAATCAAACTTGTTAAACTTCCCATATAATTTATTTCTTATCATAGTCTTTAGAATAGTGCAAAAGTGTATTTCATGATCTTCATAGATTTTTGAGTATACTAAGAAATCATCAATAAACACCACCACAAATTCCTCATGAAATTCCTTGAATCACTATTCATTAGATCCATGAAAACAGATGGTTCATTTGTTAGTCCAAAAGTCATTATTGTAAACTCGTAATGCCCATACCTAGTTCAAAATGTTGTTTTTGAAATTTCTTCCTTCCTCACAAACAACTAATGTTATCCCGATCGAAGATCAATATTAAATAAATATAGGGCTCCATGAAGTTGATAAAATAAATCATCAATGTGAGGTATGAGATACTGGTTCTCTATTGTTATAGCATTGATCTCCCTATAGTCAATGAACAACCTCATAGACCCATATTTCTTCTTAATGAAAAGAACTGGGGCTCCCCATGGTGAAACTCTAGGGAGAATAAATCCTTTAACACTCAATTACTCTACTTGTTTCTTTAGTTCCACTAATTCCATAGTGGACATTATATAATGAGTCTTTGATTTGGTCCTTGAACTAGGAATTAAGTCAATGGAAAACTAAATTTCCCACTCTGGAGGATGTCCAGGTAAATCCTCTGGAAAGGCGTCAATATATTCTTTCATAATAGGTACATATTCTATTTTAACATTATTTTTCTTACCCATAGTTATTGCTTTCCCTTCCTCCCAAATAATTGAATTTAGTAGAGATACAAGGGGTGGATCTTGATGAATATCAGATGGAATGGTTTCTTCTCTAAAGATAATGGATTCTACACCATTATAAAAAATTGAAATTCATTCTTCTTGCAATAAATATTTGCATCATATTTTGATATCTAATTAATACCTAGAATTATATCAAAGTAAATCATTGGTATGATGATAAGTTTGGAAACTAAATAAATTTTATGTGACATGGGGGGGACTGATCAAAATGCCTTTGTTGTAATGATATATCCAGTAGGAGTTTTGGCTGATAAATCCTTTATTAAATCAAATTGTACGTGTATAATTTTCTTGGAAAAATGGGAAGATATAAACGAATTCGATGGTCTAGAATGAAATAAAGCATTGGCTAAGTTTGATTAAATGAATAATATACCTACCACCACTTCATTAGGAACTTCAATATTAGCAGTTGAGATCTCAAAAGCTTGTCCCTTCTCCCTTGTCCTTATCTGTTGCATGTTTCCTTGATGATTTGGACAACCATTATCATAACGTCCCATATCCCGAAAATTATAATATTGAACATTAATGAAATTTTTTCTTTCCCTTACAATCAATTTCTAGATGGCCTTTCTTCCCACATTTTTAGCAAACTCCTTTTCTCTTTAATCAGGCACCATAGTGTTTCCTTCCACAATTATCACATGGTGGAAATTCAACTCTTCCCTTATTACATATTTCCTTATTTCCTTTTCTAGAGTTTTTAGCAGCCCTATTCTTCACTTTCTTTCCCTTTAAGTCATAAGACTGGGAATATTAATTTTCCATCTTGATAGCTCATGAAACTATATCTTCATATGATGAGAACCTCTTGGAGACCAGAGCCCACTAGAGGAATGGGTTTAGTGCATCAAATAATCGATCAATATTGCTCCTCATATTTCATATGTAGACAAAAACATGCCTTGATAACCTTGTGAAGTTAGCTTCATATATTGAAACATTATCATCTTTATTTTTCTTAAAATTTAGAAACTTTCTTTCCATATCCGCTCAATATTCATGAGGAAAGTATTTCTCTAGGAAGATTTCCTTAAATTCCCTATATTCCATCTCTTCTATCTCTTAATCCTCCTCTGTGTTTTGGATTAACAACCACCACTAATCGACATCTCCCGATAGATGGTAAACATCAATGAAGACCTTATCTTTTTTGTTACAACCCAAAGTGAGAAATATATTTTATAGGGAAATTATCCACTAATAGGAAACAAATGGGTTTGTAGTACCATTTAATGATAGAGGTTATTGTCGCATAAAGCGATCCTATAATGCTCCTCCACATGGAGGATCCGGATGCTCTATATGGGTAAGGTTATTGTTCATAACCTAAGTAAGTTTTCCCAGTATAGTTATAAGCTACTCTGCACCAGTCACAGAACCAGTGCCTATATCATTATCTTGCATCGGAGGGTAGTCCCTACATGGGATACACGTGTTCATGCGGTTTCCATTTCTTTCAATATGTTCCATTTCTAGATGATGGAATATACTAGATTAGGTTATGAATCATAATGTATAATCTTAACATAAAAAAATACTTATCATGAATTGAGATCCTATGAATGGATAATCCCATAATCACAAAAATGGTTTCTTTGAGGAAAAATTGACATTTAAATCATTCATAATGGATTGTAATGAAAATGTGAATTATCCTAAGAATATCCTTCAAGAGTGTCAATACCAAGAGTGCTGTAAGGCCCATTGTCACGTACTAGGATACCCTAGGTCAAGCCCAACAATCATTTTTGGAGATTTCACTCCTAGGTACATCTGTGCCAGATCCACCACTACCTTTTCTATCGAGATATGGACGTATTTTCTAGAAATATCCACATAATATATTCCTTACCAAAATATAGGGTTGTTCTTGTACGCTTATCCTCAAAGTCTATCTTAGTGATTTGTTCCCAAATCAACATTTTCTCAATGCAGCTTCCAAGTTTTCTACTAAACATCCTCTGATACCAACTATAAGGACCCGAACCTTTTTGCCCAAATTCAGTGCCTTATTTTATTACATTGGTATAAAAACAAGGAATATGTATCCCGATGGACTAAGTAGTTCAGTAGCTTTTGGAAACAAGATACATGTATATGTTTAACATTACATCATGAATGGAAAATACAACACTAATTTATTCCATTAGAATCATCCAAACCTCTTAGATTATGCCTACAAGTCACTCATAACTAACTTATTCATATCCTAGAAAAAAGAAGCATAAGAAAGGGGTGAGATCAAACACTCATTAAGAGTAAGAAATAAAATGGAAGATAACATAAACAAAAACATTAGGAAACATGAATAATTGAAAACACATGCCTTTATAAATAATAAACTTGAATACATTATGGTAGGAATATGATTTGAGTAAATAATTCCAAAATAAATCATAATCATGAGTATTATACAAGTTGAATAACCACATGAACTTTCAATTTCTAGCATCATAATGAAGTAAGTTCATATGCCGGACATTCTGAAACAATTTTTCAAGGCCTCATCCAAGATGTCTAAAAATGATTAAGGCCTTAGGAAAAACCATATATCAAATTGGGAAAGGCATATTCCAATTCCATGTCTATTTGTCTCATGAGACCTCCTAATGCATCGAGGGGCTATATTGGGCCCCACCAATCACATAATATGTCTAACAAATTCATCATATGGGCGGGGACAAACATTAACAACATAGACATTCATATTGAAACTCACATATGAAATGTAAATAACTTTACCCAAACATTAAGCTTAAACACTAACCATTCAGAGTAAATTGGTGAATGGTTTTAGGATAACACGTCCACAAAAAAAACATTTTATCTTGGTCATTCCTTGATCATCTCTATCCCAAAACATTTTGGAAATAACTACATAGTAATAAATTCTTCAGAAGAGTGTCATCGATATATTCACAAAAGTTTATATAATCATTTAGAGAATCCCATACTTGAAAACCATATATAAATCAAGAACCATAATTTATAGAAACTTTGATTAAATGCATACAGGATCTCATATTGCTAATAATGTTTTGAATGATCTAGGTCATGTATGTCACGAAAGGTGATGAAGATGCATGTACACCATATAAACAAGGAATATGTATCACGAAGGACCAAGTAGTTTAGTATCTTTTGGAAACAAGATACATATATAAGTTTAACATTATATCATGAACGTAAAATACAACACTAATTTATTACATTAGAAACATCAAATAATACACGATTATTCCTACAAGTCACTCAAAAATAACTTCTTTATATCCTGGGATAAAGAAACATAAGAAAGTGGTGAGCTCAAACACTCAGTAAGAGTAAGAAATACAATGGAAGATAACATAAACATAAACATTAGGAAAGCTGAATAATTGAAAACACACACCTTTATAAATAATAAACATGAACACATTATGGTAGGAATATGAGCTGAGTAAATAATGCCATAATAAATCATAATCATGGGTATTATACTAGTCAAATAATCACATGAACATTCAATTACTAGATTTATAATGAGGGTAGTGCATATTCCAGAAATGCTAAAACAATTTTTCAAGGCCTCAACAAAGATGTCTAAAAATGATTAAGGCCTCGACCAAAACCATATATCAAATTGGGAAAGGCCTCGGAAAATTCCACGTCTATTTGTATCATGAGACCTAATGATGCATTGAGGGGATATAGAGGGACCCTTTTGTCACATAATAAGTCCAATTAATTCGTCACATGAGTGAGGATGATCATAAACAATATATACATTCATATTGAAACTCACATATGAAATTTTAATAACCTTCCCCAAATATTAAGCTTAACCATTAACCATTCAGAGTAAATTTGGTGAATTGTTTTAGGATAGCACATATACAATCAAAATATTCATAAAACATACAATTAAATATGGTATATGATATCATGAAATATTACTCCAAATAATACATTATAATCAACAAGAGTGTTGAGACAGATGAAAATACTCTTATAAAATCATTGAGTAATTCATTAGATAAATAATGTTTTATTTTGAAAATAAGAGTTCTTTTGGGAAAGTATTTATATAAAACTAGAAGTCAAGTAATATAGTATTTTCACTATAAAACAAGTTTTTTATAAAGATAATTATTTCCAAAAAACATATTATAGAGTTCCCTTGAAAATAATTAAGAATTTTAGAAATTCCCTTGAAACAAGCATGTGTTTCAGAAATAATTTTGAATGTTCCTTTTTTAAATGTGTAACTCCCCATAAAATAAGGAAGATTTCTGTTTGGTAAACATATATAGAACAATCAAATAGAATTTATGAGGATTAAATCATAATATAAAAGAATTTAATTGAGGTAATTATACAATAAAATTAACCTGAATGAAATCAGAGGTTTGGGAGAAAAAACCCTTACCATAAGTCTGATTGTGTTCTGCTGTTGAACTTTAGGTATTGGAATATAAAATTATACTAATTAATAACTTATTTCAGAACCTATTAGTCATTTATTTAGTATATCATAATTTTTTTAAGTTAATTTATTCCCTTATTTATAAGTTATTATATTGAATTCTATCGTTCCAGGGTGTTCGTTTTCTTTATTTTCATAATCGGTTCACTTGTTCTTAAGTAATGGAGTCATGTGGAATGGATGTAAATATCTATAATTGAAATTAAATAATATTTATGAAGATAAATAAGTGTTAATGGTCATTTATATAATTTGTTTACATGTAAATAGGATAAATCATTATATGAAATATTTATATCATTCACTTGGATTATTTTAGAGGTATTTTGATTATTAGGAACTAGTTTGGTCATACAATTTAATAATATATACATATACTAGTTCCTGAATATTAATTAGGTTATAATAAATACATTAATGACTTTTTCAAACATCAAAATGGTTTCATGACCAGTAATAAAGGAGAAATTGATGACCGAAACTTTGTCATCCACGATGGTTATAAATTGGAACCTCATAGATGTTGATTTCATTTATAAAAGAGAGAGAGAGTAAGTATATTGATGATGGTTATTACATTCACATGATATAATCCCAGTATATATATGATACTGGATATATCATGATCATTCTAATAGAGGGGGTGAAGATATGATAACAAAATATGATAAATTGAAATGAAACTAAATGAAAAAGAAGGGTTCTTTACCTCTTGAAATAATCTCCCTGAGAAACATCTTAAGGGAAGGAGTTTTGGTATTTGGGAAAGCCTAAGAGCTTCCTGGACATGGTTAGTGACTAAGGAATGGTATTTGGGCATAACATTTAGGAGATTCAAGGCTAATAGGAGTGAAGATAAGAGGGAGTGAGGGGCGGGGGGGGGGGGGGGGGTTATAGTTGAGGAGAGGAGTGAATTTTTAATATTTTATTCATTATTTTATTAATTACATCATGGAAACCAATAGTGTTGGTTCATGTGACCTATAATAGTAATAGGTGCATGTTATTTCAAACCAAGTGGCCTTTAATCACTCATGATGTCTTAAATAGTGTATTTAACTAACAATTTGTATATACATTATTTTACCATATTTCACTATTCATAAAAAATTCAAGAGTTTCTGAAAAATACCAAAAATTCACCCCAACCATTTTCAGATATGTAGAATTAAAAAATGAACTCCCTTTTTTAGAAAATAATTTTCTATGTAATATAAATTTAATTTTTAAATAAAATCATAGTTAATTCGAAAAATAAAAAATTTAAATGTATAACAAGTTTTATATCACATTGAAAAATTAATTAAGATCTCATTATATTATTACCTTAAGAAAATAAAATAATATCATTATTTACTATTCATAATTTTCATATTACTAGTCATATTACTATTCATAAGGGTATGTTACTATTCACCAAAAATTAAGTTTGTTCTATCAGACACCAAATGACTTACTGATCAAAACTCTCGATGAAAATTTTTCAAAATTTAAAACGTAGAAGAGGAAAAGTTGTGTTTAATGATTACCCAATAAAATGTTTTTTTGTAGGGAATCAATGTTTCATGAATTCAATATTTATTTTCAAAACCTTGGGGTGTTACATTCTCCCCTCCTCACAAAATGTTTTTCCTATAAATTCACAAAATTTTACCTAAAAAGACTGGGGTATGTCTTCAACATAATATCCTCAGGATCCCATGTTGCTTCCTCTATCTTATGGTTCCTAGAAAGAACCTTTACTAGATGAGTCATTCAATTTCTCAATACTTGTTCTTTGGTATCAAGAATCTTGATAGGCTCTTCACAATAAGACAGATCCGGCTCACGTTGTATTTCTTCATAGGTGAGTACATTTGTTGGGTATGACATGAATTTCCTTAACATTGACATATAGAACCCATTTTGAACTTTAGAGAGACGTGAAAGAATTGGCAAAATATAAGCTATGAGTCCGATTTCTTCCATATTTTCAAAAGGTCCGATGTACATGGGACTTAATTTTTCCTTCTTACTGAATCTTATAATACCCTTCCATGGAGATACCTTTAAGAAAACATGTTCTCCATACTGAAATTAAAAATCCCTCCTATAGTTATCAACAAAGATATTTTTCATACTTTGAGTTGATTTGATATGGGTTTGGATAATCTTCAACATTTCTGTTGTTTACTCGACAAGTTATGGGCCTAAGATCTTTATTTCACCGACATCATCCCAACAAGTTGGGGTATGAAATATCTTTCCACATAATGCTTCATATGTGCCATATTAATACTTGAATGAAATATATTATTATGGGAAAATTCTACGATAGCTAAATACTGATCCCACATACCTTGAAATTCAAGTGAACAAGACCTCAAAATGTCTTACAAAGTTTGAATAGTCTGTTCTGATGGTCCATCAGTTTGTGGGTGGTAGGTAGTGCTCAAACGAAGATCAATATATAGATCCTTCTAAAGACTTTTCCATAATTTTGATGTAAAATAGGGATCATGATTAGGAATAATTGATAAGGGTACACCATGAAGTCTTAATACTTCATTAATATATAGTCTTGCTAAACGTTCAAGTGGTAAATATTCTCTTTTAGAAAGAAAATGTTCTGATTTTATAAGAGGGTCAACAATGAACCATATCGTATCATTATTTCTTGGAGTCATTGGTATCCCCAAGAAAAATTCCACTGTAATATCATCCCATTTACACATAATAATAGGAAGTGGTTACATTACTCCTTTAGGAAATTGTCTTCTATCCTTCACCTAATGACAAACCAAACATCTCGACACATAATCCACAATCTCCCTCTTCATGATTTCCCACCAAAAATTTTCCATTCGATCTCTATAAATCTTTTTTCTACCAGTGTGTATTGAGAAATTAGAGCTATGATCATCTTCCAATTGTTATCTCTTTAGACCAGGAATAACAGGAACACAAATCCTCTTTCCGAATTTCAAAATTCCACCTTCATATACAATGTCAATAAACTTCCCATCATTTACAGCTTTAATTTTATTTTGAAACTCCTCATCATCAGCATGAAACCTTTTTATCCTTTCTAGTAAATAAGGGTTGGAAACCATTTGTAAAAGTAGTGATGTGTTAACTTCCTCGATAATTACCATATCCATATTTACTAGATCCATGATCAAAGGATCCCTTTCAGCTCTCATCTAGTTCATAATTCCGTGGTCCTTTCTACTCAAATGGACTTCCACCATATTTGCCTTCCCTAGGTGATAGTGTATTGTTAAATCATAATCCTTGATTAGATCAATCCATATCCTTTGTATCATGTTGAGTTAATTTTATGAGAATATATATTTCAAACTCTTATGATCTGTATATATATTACATTTTCTGCCAAAGAGGTAATGTATCCAAATATTTAGAGAAACTATTACGGCTGCTAACTCAAGATCATGGGTTGTATCGTTTTTTTTTCATAAATTTGTAGCTACCTAGAATCATAAGAAATCACTCTATCATTCTGTAGGACACACCCAAGTCCTATATTTGATTCATCGCTAAAGATCATAATTCCATCATTTCATGATGGTAGAGTAAAGATCATAGAATTAACTAATCTTCTCTTAAATTATTTAAAACATTATTCACATCCCTTTGTCTATATGAACTTAGCCTCTTTTCGTGTAAGCTGGGTCATTGGGTTGGATAAATGGGAGAAGTTTTGAAAAAAACATTGATAAAAACCTACTAAATTAATAAAACTACATACCTCAGTTATGTTTGTTGGAGTAGTTCCATTCTTGCACAGCCTTCGACTTCATATCATCTATAGATATTACATCATAAGATACAATGTGTCCCAGAAAGGAAACCGATTGAAGCCAAAAATCACATTTTCTAAACTTCTCATATAATTAATTTATTCTAAGAGTGTTTAGAATAGTTCGCAAGTGATTTTCATGATATTCCTAGCTTTTATAGTGTACTAGGATATAATCAATAAACAGAACCAAAAAGTCATCAAGACATTCCTTGAAAACTCTATATTTTATTTCATTAGAAACATACAAGCCTCTTAGATTATGCCTGCAAGTCACTCATAACTAACATCTTCATATCTTAGAAAAATTAATCATAAGAAAGGGGTGAGATCAAACGACTAGTAAGATTAAGAAATAAAGAAAAATATAACATAAAAATAAATATTAGGCCAGGTGAATAATTGAAAACACACACCTTTATAAATAATTAATTTGAACACATTATGGCAAGAATATGATCTGAGTAAATAATAACATAATAAATCATAATCACAGATAATCTACTTTTCGAATAACCACATGAAATTTAAATTACTAGCTCGGTAATGAAGGATGTTCACATGCCTAACATTTTGAAACATTTTGTCAAGGCTTCGGCCAAGACGTTTAAAAATGATTAAGGCCTCAACTAAAACCATATATTATATTGGGAAACGCCTTGGCTAATTCCACGTCTATTTGTATCATGATACCTATATATGCATAGAGGGGCTATAATGGCCCCCACACATCACATAATAAGTCTAATTAAAGAATCATATGAGTAGGGATAAACATAAATGAGATATAAAATCATATTGAAACTCACATATGAAATGTAAATAACTTTCCTTGAACATTAAGCTTAAACACTAACCATTTAGAGTAAATTGGTGAATGATTTTAGGATAGCATGTTCAAAATAAAACTAGAAATATACCATCAAATAAATATGGTAGATGACATAATAAATTATTAATCCTAATAATACAAAATACTCAACAAGAGTGTTGAAACATACAAACATAGTCTTATAAAATCATTAAGTAATTCTTGAGATAAACACACTTTTATTTTGAAAAGAAGAGTTATTTTGGAAAAATATTTTTATAAAACCGAAAGTGAAATAAGATAGAAATTTAATAATAAACTAAGTTATTTTATAAAGATAATGGGTTCCAAAAATAGATTATATATTTCCCTTGAAAATAGGTAAGAATTTGAGTAATTCCCTTGAACCGGGCTTGTATTTTGAAAATAATTTTTAAAGTTCCTTTTAAAACATGTAACTCCCCATAAAATAAAGAAGGATTATGGTTATTAAAAATATGTAGAACACACAAAAATATTTTATGAGGAGTAAATAATAATACATAATAATTCCATTGAGGTAATTAGTCAATAAAAGTAAGCCGAATAAAAATGGAGGTTCAGGTGGAAAACCCTTACATTAAGCCCGATTGTGTTTCACTCTTGAACTTAAGGTCATAGAATATGGAATTAGAAAAATTAATAACTTATTTCAGAACCTATTAGACATGTATTTATTTTATCATAATACTACTTTGTTCAATTATTCCCTTATTTATAAGTTATTATATTGAATTCCATCATTCCACAATGTTCATTTTCTTTATTTTCATAATCAATTCACTTGTTATTAGGTAATGGAGTTCATGTGGACTGGATTTAAATCTCTAGAATTTAAATTACATTTTATTTATGAAAATACAGATGTTATAATGGTAATATATATCATTTTTTACATGTAAAGAGCATGAATCACTAGATGAAATATTTATCACATTCACTTAGATTATTTTCGTGGTATTTTGATTATTAAGAATAGTTTTGTCATATGATTTAAAAATATGTATGTATACTCATTCATGAATATTAATTAGATTATGATACATATATTAATTTCTAATTCAACCATAAAAATGATTTCATGACCATTAATGAAGGAGAAATTGAAGAACAAAACTTCGTCGACCACGAAGGTTATAAATTTCAACCTCATGGATATTGATTTCGATTATAAAAATGAGAGAGAGAGAGTAAGGATATTGATTATTATTCTTACATTCACATGATAAAATCCCATTATATATATGATAATGGATCTTTTGTGGTCATTTGGATAGAGGAGGTGAGGATAGGATAACAAAAGGAGATAAATTGAAATGAAACTAATTGAAAAAGAAGGGTGTTTTACCCCTTGAAAGAAACTCCTTGAGAAACTCATTAAGGAAAGGGGTTTGGTCTTTTGTAAATACCAAGAGATTATTGGACGTGGGAAGTTACTAGGAAAGGGTAATTGGTCATAATTTTTAGGATCTTAAAGGTTTATAGGAGTAAAGAGAAGATGGAGTGGGGGGGGGGGGATTATAGTGGGGGAGAGGAGTGAATTTTGAATATTTTATTCATTATTTTATTAATTCCCTCAAGAAAACCAATAGTGTTGGTTAATGTGACCAATAATAGTAATAAGTACACATGAGTTCAATACAAGTGTCCTTGAATCACTCATGATGTCATAAATAGTGTATTCAACATATAATTTCTATATACGATATATTACCGTACTTCACTATTCATAAAAAATTAAAGAATTTCAGAAAAATCCCAAAATTCACCCCTATCATTTTTCGACATGTATAATTCCAAAATGAACTCAATTTTTCAAAAATAATTTTCAAAATTTATTAATTTAATTTTTAAAGAAAATCATAGTTAATTTTAATAGTATCAAATTTAAAGGTATAATAAGTTTTATATCACATTGAAAAATTAATTAAGATTACATTATCTTATTACCTTAAGAAAATAAAATAATATCATGATTTAATATTTATAAGGGACATAATACTATTCATATTACTATTCATAAGGGTATGTTAGTATTTACCAACAATCAGGTTTGTTTTATCAGACTCCAAATGACTTATCGATCACAAATCTAGATGACCATTTTTAGAAATTCAAAACATAGAAGATGAAAATTTGTGTTTAATGGATACATTATAAAATGTGTTATTTTTTAGGGACTTAGTGTTTCATGAATTCAATATTTATTTTTCAAAACCTTGGGGTGTTACATTCTCCCCTCCTTAGAAAAAATTCATCATTAAATTCACAAAATGTTACCTAAAAAGATTCATGTGTCTATTCAACAAAAGCTCCTTAGGATCCCATGTTGCTTCCTCCATATTATGGTTTCTCCAAAGAACCGTTACCAGATGATTCATCCGATTTATCAATTATTCTTCTGTAGTATCAATAATCATGATAAACTCTTCATAATAAGACAGATCGATCTGAAGTTCTATTTCTTTATTGGTGAGTACATTTGTTGGGTCTGGCATGTATTTCCTTAACATTGACACGTGGAACAAATTGTGAAATTTGGAGATACATAGTGTAATTTCCAAATGGTAAGCTACGACTCCAATTTGGTCCATAATTTCAAAAGATCCTATGTACCTGAGACTTAATTTTCCCTTCTTAACGAATCATATAATACCCTTCCATGGGGATACCTTTAAGAAAACATTTTCTCCTTCTTGAAATTCCAAATCCCTCCTTTAGTTAACAACATATAGATTTTTTTCCTAAGTTGAGATGTTTTGATATGGGTTCGAATAATCTTCAACTTTTCCGTTGTTTCCTCAATAAGTTATAGACCTACGAGCTTTCTTTTACCAACATCATCCCAGGAAGTTGGTGTATGGAATCTCTTTCCATATAATGCTTCATATGGTTCCATCTGAATAATTGAATGGAATCTATTATTATAGGAAAATTCTATGAGAGGTAAATACCGATCCCACATACCTTGAATGTCAGGTGAACAAGACCTCAACATGTATTCCAAAGTTAGAATAGTCCATTCTAATTTTTCATCAATTTGTGGGTGGTAGGAAGTGCTTAAACAAAGATCAGTATCTAGGTCCTTGTAAATATTTTTCCAAAAATGTGATGTAAAATGGGGATAACAATTATAAATAATTGATAAGTGTCCACCATTAAGTCTTAAAACTTCATTAATATATTGTCTTGCTAAATTTTTAAGTGGAAAATCTTCTCTTATTTAAAGAAAATCTGATCATTTTTAAAATGGTCAACAATAAACCATATCACATCAATACTCCATGTAGCCCCATGACAAATTCCATTGTAATATCATCCACTTTCCACATTAAAATAGGAAGGGGTTTCATGACTCTTCCAAGACTTTGTCTTCCATCCTTCAACTATTGACAAACCAAACATCTTGACACATAATCAGATAATCCCCCTCTTCATGTTTTTCCACAAAAGGATCCTTTAGATCTCCATACATCTTTGTTATACTAGGGTGTATATAGGAATTAGAGTTATGATAATCATCTAATAGTTCACTCTTTAGCTCAGGAATAGAGGGAACAAAAAACCTATTTCCGAATTTCAAAATACCACCTTCATATATGAAGTCAATCAACTTTCCATCATTTACAACTTTAATTTTCTATTGATAATCCTCATCAGCAGCCTGCTAATTTTTTTCCTTTCCAGTAAATAAGTTTTTGAAGAAATTTGAAAGTGTAGTGATGTGTTACCTTCCTTGATAATTCCCATATCCATCTTTACTAGTTCCATGAACAGAGGATCCCTTTCAACTCTCATCTTGTTCAAAATTCTAGGGTCCTTGCTACTCAATGCGTCTGCCACCTTATTTTCCTTCCTCAGGTGGTAGTGTATTCTGGAATCATAATCCTTGAGTATCTCAATCCATCTCCTTTGCCTCATGTTGAGTTCTTTCTGTGAGAATATATATTTCAAACTCTTATGATATGTATATATCTCAAAATTTTCACCTTATAGGTAATATATCCAAATATCCAGAGCAAAGATTACCGCTGTTAACTCAAGATCATGAGTTTGATAGTTTTGTTTATGAATTTTTAGCTTCCTAGATTCATAGGAAATCAATCTATCATTCTTCATAAAGAAACAACCAAGTCCATTCTTTTATGAATTGCTAAAGATCACAAATCCATCATTACATGATGGTAGAGTCATGTTTAGATAATTCACTAATCTTCTCCTCAATTATTTAAAACATTCTTCACATTACTTTTTCCACATGAACTTAACCACTTTTTGTGTAAGCTTGGTCATTGTGTTGGATAAACATGAAAATTTATGATTTAAACACGGGTAATAACCTGCTAAACCAATAAACCCTCATACCTCAATTATGTTCGTTGGAGTAGTCCATTATTGAACAACCTTTGTCTTCACAGGATCTAAAGATATTCCATCCTTTGAGACAATGTGGCCTATAAAGGAAACTAATTGAAGCCAAAAATCACACTTACTAAACATCTCATATAATTCATTTCTTTTAAGAGTCTTTAGAATAATGCGCAAGTGATTTTTATAATCTTAATAGCTTTTAGAGTATAACAGAATATCATCAATAGACACCACCAAAAAATCAACTAGATATTCCTTGAAAACTATATTCATTAGATCCATGAAAACATATGGTGCATTAGTTAGTCCAAAAGACATTACTGTAAACTCGTAATTCCCATACTGGTTCAGAATGCTCTTTTTGGATTGTATTCCATCCTCATAAGCAACTGATTATATCTATATTGAAGATCAATATTCGAAAAATATCGGGCTCCATGAAGTTGATAAAATAAATCATCAATGAGAGGTAGGAGATACTTGTTCTTTATTGTTATAGAATTTATATCCCTATAATCAATTCCTAACCTCATAGACCCATATTTCTTCTTAACAAAATGAATAGGGGCTCTCCATGGATAAACGCTAGGGTGAATAAATACTTTATCACTCAATTATTCTATTTTTTTTCTTTTGTTACACTAACTCCAAAATTTTCATTCTATGAGGGGTATTTTATATGATCCTTGAACTAGGAATTAAGTCAATGGAAAACTTAATTTCCCACTCTAGAGGATGTCTAGGTAAATCTTATGGAACGAGGTCAATATATTCTTGCACAACAGGTACATCTTCTATTTTAACATTTTTTTCCTCACCAATAGTTATTTAATTCACTTCATCCCCATTAATTGAATTTTGTAGAGCTACTGGGGGTAGATCTAGATGGGAATAAAATGACATGGTTTCTTCTCTAAAGATAAGGGATTCTACACCATTATTTAAAGTTTCAACTTCCTTCTTCTTGAAATAGATCATTGCATCATATTTTGATAGCCAATTCATACTAATAATTATATCAAAGTCAATAATTGGCATGATGATAAGGTTAGAAACTAAATCAAGTTTATGTGACATGAGGGGGACTAATCGACACACCTTTGTTGCAATGATACATCCACTATGAGTTTTTACTGATAACTCCTTTATTATATAAAATTGGACATGTCTAATTTTCTTGGAAAACTGGAAAGATATAAATGAATGCGATGATCCCTAATAAAATTAATAATTGACTAAGTTTGATGAAACGATTAATGTAACTTCCACCAATTCATTAGGAACTTCAATATCAGCGGTTGTGATCGTATTATCTTGTCCCTGATCCCTTGGCCTTTTCTATTGCATGTTTCCTTTACGCGTTGGACAATCATTAGTATAGCATCCCATATCCCGAAAATCATAGAATTAAAAATTAATGGCTTATTTATTCTCCTTAAAATCACAAATAAGATGGACTTTCTGCCCACATTTTTAGCATAGTCATTTTCCCTTTAAAAAGGCATGAAGGTGTTTCCCTCCACAGTTATCAGAGGGTGGAAATTCAACTCTTCCCTTTATCTCTATTTCCTTATTTTGTTTTCCATCATTTTTAGTAGCTCTATTATTCTCTTTCTTTCCCTTCAAGTCATAAGACATGTAAAATTACTTTTCCATATTGATATCACATGAAACTATATCTTCATATGAAGAGAAACTCTGGGAGACCATAGCCCGCCAGAGGAATGGCTTTAGTCCATCAAATAATCGATCAATATTGCTCCTTAGATTTCGTATATAGTCAACAACATTCCTTTATATCCTTGGAAAGTTAGCTTCATACTTTGAAACATTATCATCTTCATTTTTCTTTAAATTCAGGAACTACCTTTACATATCTGCTCACTGTTCACGAGGAAATTATTTCTCTTCGAATATTTCCTTAAATTCCCTCTATTACCTTTCTCCAAATCTCTTCCTAATACTTTGTGTTTTGTATTAACGACCACCACGGATCCACATATCCTGATAGAAGGTAAAATTACATGACAATCTTCCCTCTTTCATTACTTCCCAAAGCGAGAAATATCTTCTTTAGCGAACTTATCCACCATTCAGCAACAAATGGGTTTGTAGTCCCATTGAATGATGGAGGTTGTTGTCGCATAAAGAAATGAAAAAATGTTCCTCCACGTGGAGGATCCAGATTCTCTATATGGGTAAGGTTATTGTTCATAACCGGAGTATGTTGTCCCAGTATAGTTATAAGATTATCTTCACTAGTCGCAACACTAGAGCCTATATCATTATCTTGTATCGGAGGGCAATCCCTACATGGGATACACATGTTCATTTGGTTTCCATTTCTTCTACTAGGCGCCATTTCAAGATGATGGAATACACTAGATGAGGTTATGAACCAAAATTTATAATCTTATCTTAACAAACTAATTAGCATAAATTGAGATCCTACGCATGGTTTTATCCATAATCACAAAAATGGTTTCTTTAAGGAAAAATTCACATTTAAATCATTCATAATGTCTTTTATAGAAAATGTGAACTATATTAAGAATATCCCCCTAGAGTGTCAATACTAAGGGTTTAGTGAGCCCTGTTTTTGTGTACCAGGATACCCCGGGTCAAGACCGAAACTCCTTATTGGACCTTTCACTCCTAGGTACATCTGTGCTAGATCTACCTCTACATGTTTGTATCCCAATAGGGATATATTTTCATGAAAGATCCAAATAATATATTCCTTTCCAAAATACCAGGATGTTCTTATATTATTATACTTTAATACTATCTTAGAGATTTGTTCCCTAATCTATGTTTTTGAAATATAGTTTCCAAGTTTTCTATTAAAATTCCTCTGATACCAATTGTAAGGACCCAACCCTAGTTTCCTATAGCCAGTGCCTTATTTTATTACATTGTCATATAAACAAGGAATATGTATCCCGAAGGACCAAGTAGTTTATTAGCTTTTGGAAACAAGATACATATATAAGTTTAACATTATATCATGAAGGGAAAATAATACACTAATTTATTCTATTATAAACATCCAAGACTCCTATATTATGCCTCCAAGTCACTCATAACTAACTTTTTCATATCCTAGGAAAAAAAACATAATAAAGGGGTGATCTCAATCTCTTAGTAAGTGTAAGCACTATAGTGGAAGATAACATAAATATAAACATTATGCAAAGTGAATAGTTGAAAAAACTATACATTATAAATAATAAACTTGAACACATTATGGAAGAAATATGGGATGAGTAAATAATGCCATAATAAATCATAATGATGGGTATTATACTAGTCTCATAACTACATGAACTTTCAATTTCTAGATTCATAATGAGGATAGTGAATATGCCAAAAATTCTGAATCTTTTTGTCAAGGCCTTGGCCAAGACGTCTAAAATTTATTAAGGCCTCGGCCAAAACCATATACCAAATTGGGAAATGCCCAGCCAATTCCACAACTATTTGTCTAATGAGACCTATCAATGTATCAAGGGGATATAGCATGACCCACCCATCACACAATAAGTCCAATAAATTTCTCTTATGAGTGTGGATAATCTTAAACAACATATACATTCATATTGAATCTCACATATCAAATGTAAATAAATTTCCTCAAACATTAAGCTTAAACACTAACCATTCAGAGTAAATTGGTGAACGGTTTTAGGATAACACGTCCAAAATAAAACTACTCATAGAAAATACAATAAATATGGTAGATGAAATCATAAAATATTAATTCCAATAATACATAAGAATCAAAAATAGTGTTGAAATAGATTAAAATACTCTTATAAAATCATTAAGCTATTCTTGAGATAAATACTCTTTTATTTTCAAAAAATGACTTCTTTTGGAAAAATATTAGTATAAAACCAGAATTTAAGTATGATAGTATTTTAATAATAAAATTATTCATTTTTTAAATATTATGGTTTGAAAAAAATAGATTATAGAGTACCCTTTAAAATAGGTATGAAATTTTGAAATTCCCTTGAAACAGGCATGTATTTCAGAAATAATTTTTAAAGTTCCCTTTGAAATGTGTAACTACCCCTAATATAAGTAAGGGTTCTGGTTGGTAAATATATATATAACACTCACACAGAATTTATTGGGATTAAATAATAATAAACAAGAATTTCATTGAGTTAATTAGACAATAAAAGTATCCCAAATGAAAACGGAGGTTCGGGTTAAAAAAATCATACCTTAAGTCCGATTGTGTTCCCCTCTTGAACTTAAGGTCCTGGAATATGAAATTAGACTTATTAATAACTTATTTAAGAAACCATTAGACATTTATTTAGTTTATAATAGTTTTATTTAGTTCATTTATTCCCTCTTTATAAGTTTTTATATTGAATTCCGTCGTCCCGAGGTGTTCATTTTCTTTATTTTCATAATCGGTTCATGTGTTCTTAAGTAATGGAGTTCTTGTGGAATGGATGTAAATCTCCTGAATTAAAATTAAATATTATTTATGATCATACATAAGTTTTAATGTTAATTTTTATCATTTTGTTACATGGAAAGAGGATTAATCAAGAGATTAAATATTTATAGCATTCACTTAGATTATTTTAGTGGTATTTTGATTATTAGGAACTAGTTTGGTCATACGATTTAATAATATGTACATAAACTGGTTCCTAAATATTAATTAGGATATAATACATATATTATTGTCTATTTCAACCATGAAAATGGATTAATTACTATTAATGAAGGATAAATTGAAGAATGAAACTTCATCGTCCAAAAATGTTATAAATTGGAACATCATGAACATTGATTTCGTTTATTAAAAGAGAGAGAGAGTAAGGAAATTGATGATGGTTCTTCCATTTACATGATATAATACTAGTATATAGATGATAGTGGATCCTTCATGGTCATTTTTATAGAGGAGGTGAGGATGGGACTAAAAAAGAAGATAAATTGGAATGAAACTAAATGAAAAAGAAGGGTGCTTTACCTTTTGAAATAACCTCATAGAGAAAATTTTTAAGGGAAGGGGTTTTTATATTTTGGAAAGAACAAGAGATTCCTGGATGTGGGGAGTGACTAGTTTTGGTTAATTGGGCTTAAATTTGAGGAGTTTCAAGGATTAGAGGAGTGGAGATAAGAGGGAGTGATGGGGGGGGGGTTTATAGTGGGGGAGAGGAGTGAATTTTGATTATTTTATTCATTATTTTATTAATTCTCTCAAGACAACCAATATTGTTGGTTTATGTTACCCCAAATAGTAATAAGTGAATGTGAGTTCAAACCAAGTGGCCTTGTATTACTCATGATGTCATAAGTAGTGTATTTAACTGATAATTTGTATATACGGTATTCTAAAGTATTTCACTATTTATAAAAATTCAAGAATATTAAAAAAACCCCATAACTTTACCCTTACCATTATTCGACATATTGGATTCAAAAATGAACTAAATTTTTCAAAAATAATTTTCTAAATATTATTAATTTAATTTTTAAATAAAATAATAATTAATTCAAAAAATGAAAAATTTAATGGTACAATAAGTTTTATATCACATTGAAAAATTAATATATATCTCATTATCTTCTTACCTTACGAAAATAAAATAATATCAATATTTACTATTCATTAGGGTCATATTACTATTCATAAGGGTATGTTACAATTCACCAAAAAATCATGTTTGTTCTATCAGACTCTAAATGACTTACCGATCACAACTCTAGATGACCGTATTTCAAAATTCAAAACATGGAATAGACAAAGTTGTGTTTAAAGACTACATTATAAAATGTGTTGTTTTGTAGGGACTCAATTTTTTATGCATTCAATATTTATTTTCAAAACCTTAGGATGTAACATTCTCCCCTCCTTACAATAATTTCATCTTCAAAATTCACAAAATGTTACCTAAAAAGATTCGGGTATATCTTTTTCATTACATCATGAAGGGAAAATAAAATTCTAATTTATTCCATTAGAAACATCCAAGCCTCCTAGATTATGCCTGCAAGTTTCTCATAACTAACTTCTTCATATCTGGGGAAAAAGAAACACAAGAAATGGTTTAGCTCAAACTCTCAGTAAAAGCAAGTAATATGGAAGAAGATAACATAAATATAAACATCATGCAATGAAGAATAATTAAAAACACACACCTTTATAAATAATAAACTTGAACACATTATGGAACAAATATGAACTATGTAAATAATGCTATAATAAATCATAATCATGGGTATTATAATAGTCGAATAACCACATGAAATTTCAATTACTAGATTCATAATGAGGGAAGTTCAAATGCCAGACATTCTAAATTTTTTTTTCAATGCCTCAGCCAAGATTTCTAAAAATGATTAAGGCCTCACACAAAACCATATATCAAATTGTGAAAGGGCTCGACCAATTCCACATATATTTGTCTCATAAGACCTACTGATGCATAGAGGGGCTATAACAGTCCCTGATAATCACAAAATAAGTTCATATTAGTTGGGATAAGAATAAACAACATATACATTAATATTGAAAGTCACAAATGAAATGTAAATAACATTCCATGAAAATTAAGCATAAACACTAAACATTCAGAGTAAATTGGTGAATTGTTTTAGGATAGCATTCCCACCATAAAAATAGTCATAGAACATACAATAGGTATGGTATATGAAATCATAAATGATTAATACCAATAATACATAAGAATCAACAAGAGTGTTGAAACAGACGAAAATACTCTTATAAAATCATTAAGAAATTCTCGAGACAAATATTTTTATATTTTCAAAAGAAGATTTCTTTTGGAAAAAAGTCTTATAAAACAAAAAGTGAAGTAATATATAACTTTCCTAAAAAAATGAGTGATTTCATAAGGATAATTGTTTTCAAAAACTGATTCAATAATGCCCTTGAAAATAGGTAAAAAATTAAAAAATTAGGTGATAATTTGAGTAATTACCTTGAATCGAGATTATATTTCAGAAATAATTTTGAAATTTTCTTTTTAAAACATGTATGACCTTATTGTTAAGTTATCATATTGAATACCTTCATTCCGGGGTGTTTGTTTTCTTTATTTTCATAATCAGTTCACTTGTTCTTAAGTAATGGAGTTCATGTGGAGTGGATGTAAATCTACAGAATTGAAATTACATATTATTTATGAACATCCAAAAGTTTTATTGGTCATTTTAATAATTTTGTTACATGTAAAGAGGATGAATCATCAGATGAAATATTTATAACATCCACTTAGATTATTATAGCGGTATTTTGATTATTAGGAACTAGTTTGGTCATACGATATAAAAATATGTATGTATACTGGTTCCTAAATATTAATCAGGTTAGAATATATATATTTATGTCTTGTTCAACCATAAAAATGGTTTCATGTCCAGTAATTATGGATAAATTGAATAAAAAAACGTCTTCATCAACGAAGGTTATAAATTGTAACCTCATGGACGTTGATTTCGTTTATAAAAGGGAGAGAGAGAGAGTAAGGATATTGATGATGGTTCATCCATTCACATGATATAATCCCAGTATATAGATGATATTGGATATATCATAGTCATTTGGATGGAGGAGGTGAGGATATGATAACAAATGATGATAAATTGAAATGAAACTAAATGAAAAAGAAGTGTGCTTTACCTCTTGGAATAACCTTCTTGAGAAATTCCTTAAGGAAAGGGGTTTTGGTCTTTTGAAGAAACTAAGAGCTTATTGGATGTGTGGAGTGACTAGGGAAGGGTAATTGGGAAGATATTTTAGGATCTTCAAGGCTTAGAAGAGTGAAGAGAAGAGGGAGTGGGGTGGGGGGGGGTATAGTGGAGGCGAGGAGAGAATTTTGAATATTTTAATCATTATTTTATTAATTCCCTCAAGACAACCAATAGTGTTGGTTCACATTACCCCTAATAGTAATAAGTGCGTGTTAGTTAGAACCAAGTGAACTTGAATCACTCATGATGTCATGAATAGTGTATTTAACTGATAATTTGTATATACGTTATTTTACTTTATTTAACTATTCAAAAAAAAATTCACCAATTTCAGAAAAATCTAAAAAATTCACCCCAACCATTTTTCAACATGTAGAATTTAAATTGAACTCCATTTTTCAAAAATAATTTTCTAAATATTATTAATTAAAAATTTAAATAAAATCGTATTTATTTAAAAAATATCAAATTTAAAGGTATTATAAGTTTTATATTACATTGAAAAATCAATTAAGATTACATTATCTTATTACCTTAAGAAAATAAAATAATATCATTCTTTACTATTTATAAGGGTCGTATTACTATTCATAAGAGTATGTTACCATTCACCAAAAATCATGTTTGTTCTATCAGACTCCAAATGACCTACTTATCACAAGTCTAGATGATCGTTTTTTGAAATTCAAAACATATAATATGCAAAGTTGTGTTTAACGGATAAATAATAAAATTTGTTGTTTTGTAGGATCTCAGTGTTTCATGCATTATATATTTATTTTCAAAACCTTGGGGTGTTACATATATAATTGGTAATTATAAATCCTTATAGTCGATAAGGATAAAATATGTCCATCCAATGGGTGATGTACAAGTCTCTAGGTCATTTTACCACGAATTGTTTTATCTTAACCCAAGTTAAACATGTTTTAAAATTAACCACAATAATTAATTTTTTTTATTTACCATTTATTTTGACCAAAAAATTAAGTTGAAATTATTATAGAATATTAATTATGATGATTAAAAATATGGAATCCATTTTTTATAAATATGTTCATATAATATTTAAAATATAATTGAAAAATAAACCCGTAGATGGGTTGAAAAAGTGGGTTTTCAAAGAGAAAATATTTATAAGCAGAAAGTTTTATTATTAATATGAAATTGACTACAATTAAATAAATGGTATTCATCAATATAAAAATTAAATTAATGTTACACTTATTTTTTTAAACTAGATGAAACTTTTTGAATACATTAATCTAAAAAGAAATTTTAACAATAATCATTAGTTTTATTTACTATTCATAAAAAAAATATGTTCAAAAAATGATAAAAAATAAACTCAAAGATAATTATGTCATGCAGATTTCATAAATAAAGTTTCTTTTTATCAAATATTTTTTCTAAAAGTGTAAAATATTATATTTTTTATTTTTTCACAAAATGAAATAAAAACATAATTTGAGAAAATAACATTTTCAAAGAACATAAATACATTTCAAAATATTATGTACATTTTTATTAATATTTTTTAAACATATAATGTTATTATAATTAATTTATTAAAATTTGTTTTTACTATTCGTAGAACTGATTTTAACGTAATATTTATACTGGTTTTAAAAAAAATATTCATAAAATATTATGGGTTTTGAAAAACTCAGTTTTTTATATAAATAAAGCTATCGAAGAAATTAAATTTATTAGAAAACAATATTTCAAAAAATCTCTAGGTGTTATTTTATAAGCCCGTTAAAATTAATTTTTCCATTCAAGTTCCATCTCTTTGGTTAAAAAAATTAGGATATTATTTCCCATTATCCTTAGGTTCCCATGCAAATTCCTCAAACTAGTGGTTTTTCCAAAAAACATTTACCAGGTGAGTGGTCTTGTTTCATAAAAATATATCCATAGGATCTAGAATATCCATTGGTTATTCCTGATAAGAAAATTATTCTTGAGTGGTATAAAATCTATATCTATTACATTTTATATATAAGGATTGTACTTCCCCAGGAGAGATATAAGGAACACATTGTGGATTTGAGAGACGTTTCGTGGATGTTTCAGTTGATATGCTAACGTCCTAATACGATCAAGAAGTTCAAAGGGGCCGATATACCTAGGGATTAGTTTCCATTTATTCCCAAATATTATCACCTTTCACTAAATATTACAACCTTATTATATGAATTAATTCTTACAAAAAAAATGTCATGAAAATCAAATTCAATATCACACTGTCAATTTTCAACATGAATTTTGTACTTACTTTGTTCTATATTTATGTAATTATGAATATATATAACCTTATCTATAATTTATTAAACTATCTCAGGTCCCAGTAGAATTATTTTTCCAACTACATCCCATTTCATTTGATTTAAAAACTTATCTCCATATAGAGATTCATCAAGGACCATCTGAAATAATGAGTGAAAACTATTTTTGTAAGAAAACTTGACTAGAGGAAAGTGTTGATCCCAACCACCTTATAAATACATAGAACTAGATCTCAGAATATCCTTTAGGGTATTAATTGTTCTCTCATACTTTACATCTATTTTAGGATGACACACAATTTTTAAACTCAAATTTATATCAAGATATTGTCGAAGACTTCACTAGAACATAATGGTAAACCTTGAATTCCTATTAGATATAATGGAATGTTGTACTCCATGAAACCTTTCCAATTAATTAATGTATATCCCGGAAAGATAATCTAGGGAAAAATATTATCTGATAGCTATAAAGTGTGATGAATTTGTAAGGAGATTGACAACAACCCATATATAATTAATCCCTTTAGAAGTTTAGGGGAGTCTAACAAAAAAATCCATGGTGATGGTTTCACATATCCATTTTGTAATTCTTAATGTTTGTAACATACCCTTAGACTTTTTTCTCATATCCTTAAATTTTTGACATACCTAGCATCAATATACAAAAATTTCAATATCTCTCTTCATTCCATCTAATTAAAAATACTATTTCAGATCTCTAGACATCTTTATACTTCCTAGATGAATAATAAAAAAAAATTATTATCTTATTATAACAGATAATTATTTAAATATGGTATTTATGGAACACCTATACCATTCGATAACTTTATCATTCTATCACGATCAAGGTCAAACATAAGAACATTTATCCCCATGTTTTAAAACTCTTTATCTCCCTTCAATTCCTCTTTTATCCTTACATGGACAGATGGTTGAATACTTATTTGAGAAAGATAATACTTCTCCCATTAAATAAATATTTCAGGATCCATCCTTTCAAAATACATAAATATTAGATCTTTTTTTTATCCTTAAAATATATAAAGTAGTATGATCCTTTAAACTTAAAGTATCTACCACCTTGTTTTCTTTCCATGGGTCGTAATGTATTGACATCTCTTAATCTTTAATCAAATCCAACCATCTTTTCTGGTGCATATTGAACTCTTTATGTGTGAATATATACTTATTATTTTGAACTATATATATATCACACTTTTCTACACAAATATAAAAACTTCATATGTTTAATGAGAATATTACCATAGCTAAATCCAAATCATGAGTTAAGAAATTTTTCTCCTGAACTATTAATTATCATGAGGTATTATCTATAACCATGTCATTATATATTATAAAACAATCCAATCCCTTCTTGGATGTGTCACTATATATTACAAACCCTTCTCTACTATATGGTAATGTAAGCATAGGTGAACTAACTAATATTCTACCTAGTTCGTTGAAATTTACCTCACATTCATATGTCCAGTGGAACTTGGATCCCTTAAAATTTACTTGGTGAGTGTATTAGATAATAGTAAGAAATTATTCACAAACCATCATTAATATCCAAATAAACCAAGAAATATATGGATCTTAGTCACCATTCTTGATCTGGGGAAAATTTTAATAGTCTCTTTATTTGATGAATCTATATATATAAACTATCATGAGATTATATGACCCCAAAATGAAACATTTTGTAGACAAAATTCATACTTGGAATTTTTTTCATATGGTTTCTATTTCCTTTAGATCTTTAGTATAATTATCATGTGGTCTTAAATATATTCTTTTATATTTGAATAAAAGATAATATCATCAATAAATACTTTGAAAAACATAACTAGGAAATCTATAAATACTCTATTCATTAATTCCATGAAGATAATGGGGGAACTAGAATGACCAAATGGTATTAATATATAATCATAGTTTCCATTTATTATATATAATGATATATTGAGAAAACAAAACTTCTTGATCCTCAATTGATGATATCAATATTGAAGGTCAATCTTGGAAAAGCATTGAGCTTCATATAGTCGATCAAATGTGCCATCAATATGAGGTAGAGGATATTTTTTCTTGATCATGATCATGACCATATCCTGATAATCAACAAAGAGTTACATCGATCCATATTTTTTTAACAAATAGAACAGGTGCACCCTAATGTGACACAATTGGCTAAATTAATCACTTTTAAGTATTATCTTGGAGTTTATTCTTCATTTCCTTCATCTCAATCAGTACCATTCTATAGGGATCCTCTCAAGTAGGTGTGGGATGATATATGAGATTTATTAAGAACTCAACTTCATGTTTCAATGGGATACTAAGAAAATATTCCAAAAAACATCAATAAAATCATGTACAATAGGAATATCATCGATGTTAAGTTTCTCCCAAACCATTTTCTATAATAACTAATTTTTAATAGAAATAAAAAACCCATGTAATGAATTTTATTTCCACCAGAAGTTCATATTTATCATTGCATTGATAGAAAATAATATGTTGGATTCGAATATAAAATAAGACTTCTCTTCCCTAGTGATTAAAATGGTAATTTTTTAGTTTAATACAATATAAGACTAGAATAACATTTAATTTAACAATAAGAAGAATAACAAGGTTTTCAGAAGGCATATTCCCAAAAACATCAACTGGAGAAGACTCAATGACTTGTGATCCGATCATTGTACCATTAAAGGTTTTTACAACTAATTCATCATATAATCTTTAGGGTGTAATTTTTATACCATTAAAAAAATATTTAGATATAAAATAGTGGGTATCTCTATAGTCAAATTACAGTTTATCAATTCTAGTGTGGATGACATGCATTCCTTCCCCCACATTGTTATTCACCCCTCGTTTGAACTAGCGATCAGATGATATTTCCATTTGACTATCAACTTAAGAGGTTTCTAATTTAAATCTTCATAATTCACCATTATCATTTTTCATTAGATAAAATAATACCCATAATACTTTCATTTGATACATCGATGTGTAGGTGGTGAATTCCACTGATCTTTCTCTCTATTCACATCATTAGATAACATCTTCCCAATACTTCAATATCCAATTTTCTGAAAACCTTCCTTACCAAACTAGAAAATTTACCATTAACCTTAATAATAATTCCTCCATTTTTCCTTACACACTTTGAGAATAAAGAAATGTTCATCTTTATTTATCTAGTTCTTTAGAGTTTCATATGAATTATATCCTTTTTTTCTTATCAAAAATATGAAATTGATGGGTAACCGCAATATCCATTTCTACCTTTATTTCATAATTGATGATTTCTTCATAGCCACTTATGTCCCTTATGGATAATTCCCTTTGGATACTTGGTTTTAATCCATTTGATAATCAATCAACCTTACTTTTAGCATGGATGATAAAACCAGAAGAGTACCTTGTATGCCTTGTAAATTTCTCCTCATAGGTAAAAAATGATTCATCATACTTATGATTTAATTAAAGGAATTATTTCTCTATTTTATGTGAAGAATATTTGGAAATTAATCATTGAAAAATATTTTCTTAAACTTATCCTATTACTTGGAGTCAATTTCATCTTGTTGACTAATATACTTGATAAGAGTACAACATTGATCCACTTAGCCTTCCAAACAATAGACATCCAAAATGAAATTTTCATGCTCCCAACACTAGAGAACAAAAAATGTATTTTCAATTATATTGATACATATATCATTAACTAGGGTATCAACAGAACCACTAAAATAATATGAAAATTGCCTCATTAAGGACTCAACAGACCATTATAACTTCCACTCATTTGGATGTTCAACATAATTCATAGATTGATAATGTTGCGTGAGCATAGTATTGAGACTTTTCATTCTGTATCTCATAAATGTTTGTTTCATAGGAGGAAAAAATTTCTTTTTCCATAAAAATAACCATTAACATAGCTCTTTTGGGTTTCCACCATTGAATAAAACTAGAAATCACAGTGTAATAAATAATAATCATTTTCAAAAAAAAAATCATGAAACATTCTTGTAAATCTATAAAACCCTATAATTAACCAAATTCATTCATCTTCATTATTGAAATCCTTCTTGATGCTTTGTAAAGAGTTTGTGAATTTATAAATCATATCCCCTAGGATTCTCAAAACAAGTCATAGTAAGACCCATTATCATGTACTAGGTAATGCTTGAGTCATACCAGGTGTACATTTTTTCAGAGTTATTACCCTATGGTACATTTATTCCAAAACCACATCCACAAGAAGCTCCCAAAAAGTAAGGTAATTTATTAGAAACCACTCTCTCTATCCCTGTCCACTTATTAAAAACAAACCCAGGAAGATCTCAAACTGGTCACCTGAGCTATCCCACTAAAAGGCCCGAGAGGCATACCAGATCCTCTCTAGTTGGAAACTAGTTACAGATATCTAAATAAAACCAATGGTAATGAATTGGAACAAAAAAGATGATAAATAACATAGTATAAAATAAAAAATAAAAATATACCCATATAGTGGAAATTAATAAAACTTCACATACCTCTAGGCGACCCTGCGAGTCGCTACTAACCACCAAACCAATATTTCCCCACGATGACTGAGTCCAAGATGGGAACTATACCAGAAGCTAAAAAAAGATACAACTTTATGCTTGAGTATTAAAACTATTTAGGAATTCCTAACTAATCCATGACTATTTTAATTTCATTTAAATAAAATATCAATCAATTTCGAGTTTAGAATACAATATATAAACATGGGGTTTTTACATATTTTACCTTTAAATAAAATCATGTCCAATTAACCATTTTACATAAAATTGATTTTTTTCGAAGAAAAATTCCTCATAATTTAAAGAAAGAAGAGGTATATTGGAAATGATTATGTTTTTTTTAGAAATGGGAAATAAAAGTTTATAAAATTTTCAAAACATTTTCCATAAACATTTGAAAATCAAACAAATACTTTTCACAAAGAGAGACACCACATGGAAGTAGGAACAAAAAGAATAGAAAGGGAAATGGAAAATAGAACATAAGAGTAACTAACCAAACAAGGCTCCTTAATAATCACCCACAGACAACTAAGTGCTAAAGTACATGGGAGAATCTAGAATATCATAGGATAATCAAGATCACACTAAAACACGACACATCCTATAGGCTTGGGTCACTATATATAATAAAATCCCCTACAGGATCGGTTTTACCCTAACTAGCCTAAATGGGGGGAATAATATCCAAGTAGAGAATTGTACATAATAAGGGACACTAGCCAGTGGATAATCTAAACCAGTGGGACAACTATTCCTGGAAAATCCTCTATCTATGAAAGGTTCCCATGTCATGTCTAAATAGGTGGTGTGGAAGACAAAACCAAATAAGAAACCAACCACACACACACATATATATATAGCATAATAACGATCCATCACATGATTCACAAAGACTATTACCACCCTATCCACCTTAAGAAATAGTCCCTTACCTTCAAATCACCAACACATGAGGAAATTCCCAAACTAGGGATGTTCAAATATCTTCATCAATGAATAAGGTGAAGGACCCATTCCATGGAGTGTTTTATAAAGAAATCATTCGATAGTTCCAACTAAGCCTTGAACAACCTATGAGTATCCAACCAGTTCAAAAAGCATTAACACACACTACTTTCAAATCCAAAAGTATACTTGAAAACCCATTTAAGAAACCCAAATCACAATTTTAAAAATGCGACACATTTATAAAGTCCAAAGAATAATTTCATCAATCACTTTCTATAAAAACCAAATACTACCATTTCAAACAATTAAAACCAAGAAATGATCAACTCATTACACATCAAAAATTGTTTATAAAAATAAAACATAACTTAATAACATTAAAAAATGATATGAAAGGAAATCAATCAATTCATTCTTAAATTTGAATTCCAAATTCCAAAGGTTCCTATATCAGGCATTCCTCATTTTGAAAATGAAAACTCCAATAATTTATTTTATCTTACACACACATGAATTTGTACGTATACATATAAATACCCATATATATATTATACATTTCCCCTAACCATGAGGGAATATGTAAAAATAGGTTATATATATATATATTAGTTACCCATGAATATGCATGAAAGTCACCCTCATGAATAGTGGTCTAAAAATCATTAAATAGAATCACCAGAAACTCAAAAACTATAAAATCACCAATAAAAATTGATTCATACAATTAAAATGGATTAAAACATACCCTAAACCCATGGTCATCTCACGGATCTTAACAGTGGTGGATATAACTGTCTTAATTGGACTAAATATACCTAAAAATAAACATTCAATAAATAAAATACCAAAAAATTGATTTAGGGTTCGACCAAGGTGTTCAAAACCCACATAGAAGGAGGAAAAAAAGAAATAGATGGAGGATGAGAGGAGGAAAACCTTACTAAAAATTATTGCACACTGAATCAGGAGAAGAAACGATGACCATAGGAGAAGGAGAGGGGAGTTATAGAGCATGAGGGAGCCCCATCGGTGTGGGTGTCACACGAGATATGGATAGCTGGGGATCACATGGGGGGGGGGTTACCCTTTAGTTATGTTTTTAATAATAATAATAATATTTATAATAATAATAATAATAATAATAATAATATTAAAACATATTATTTTTATTCTATTTAATTTTTAACTTATTTTATTTTCATTTTATTTTTTGAAATCTTGGAATACCACATGGGTTGGCCACAGAGTATTCTAGATCATTCACTAACCGTGCACACCCTACCAGATATATGGGAACCTCGCATGGGTTGACCACATGATATGAGAAACCATGCATCAAATATGTCGGTCAACTATATCATTTAATAGATCCATTTAGAACGCTTGTCTCGTGGTTCCATCTAACTATGTGAAAGACGTAATCCACTATAAGAAGGGGGCATGATCACTACCAGGCCTCTTATAAATTGAAATAAACAATGATCAAACCGTAAAAGGTCCAAAACCAACCAGAGAGTCTAAAACTAAAAATTTTCAATGAAAACTCAACCCGAACCTCAACCAAAAGATAAACATCAAGATAAGGATCAAAGTAATGATAATATGTGGGTAGTATGTGAAAATTTTTCCAACCATATAATCTTTCATCATCTATAAAGTCCCCAATCTAAAAGAGGAGAAAAGATAAATTTAAAATCTAATCAAGACCAAATGAAACCACATAACACGATGTGACATTTCGACTCTACAGGTCACACCCAACCAAATACAGATAAAATTACATGGATATATGTGAGGGAAAGAGAGAGGTCTACCCACCATTAAGGAAGTAACAAGAATAATGAAAACCACATGGGAACTACCATCTCAGTCCAAACAACAAAGAATACAACTCCCATCATGAACCAACCAATATGGGCCGAACCCCAACACAAGGGGTCCACATGAAAGGAGATAAAATGAAACACCGATTCATATTTAATAATTTCCTCAATATATGAGCATATCCATGAAAAAAACAACACAAACCAAGATCAATCCAAAAGAACGATAACCACACATGTTCCAAAACACTAGGAACTACCAATAAAATTTTACAATAAATATAATTTCAAAAGTGAAGAAAAATAAAACAAATAATCATTACCTATTCCCACTACCACATCAGAGAAAACTGATTGATTGAGGCCCTCAACATAACTATGATTCATTACTTCATGCCAGATTTAGTCTGGGACCTATGGCTAGAGCCTGATGTCTTAAATAAATAATCTCTTCATGACTGGGAGCTAACAAACTCTAGAAAATAATTAATATTATGATGATGCAACCTATAAAACTTGTTTTAGTGACCCAAATGTTCAGATGGACAAAAATCCTTTAGAGGATAATGACAAGATGACATCTTGTTTCCCAACCATCCGTAGTAGGAGAAATCCCATGAGTGTTCCAATGAATAAAATACATGAACTGATATATAGACACTCTCAAAATAGGTTCCCCCAGTTAAAACTCCTCATTGGTTGGGGAATAGTATAAAACCATTGGGAATGATTTTTCCAATAAAAATTAAAAATAAATCAATATAAAATAAATAATAAAAATAAACACAATAAGGAGAAATAATTAAAACTTCAAGTGACTCCATGTGATCCTATGGGTCACCACTAAACAATAACCCAATATCGCCTCATGATGACCAAGTTCAAGATAGAAACCACACCATAAGATAAAGACAAACAGTGAACTATAGACATGAGTATTAAAACTCTGTTGGAATTCACAAATAATCTATTCCTCCATGATTGGAGGAACCTATGGGTATAATCTGACTCAAGTACAGCGGTGCATATTCTGCAGGCAAGGTCCAGGGATGTTCCTTGGAGGATTCTCTCATCATGGACTGCATGCCTGCGTCTCCTTGAGGGTCTTCAACTGGAATTCAGTCATGTTTATAGAGAAGCAAACCAGGTTGCTGATTCTCTTTCCGAGAGGGCGGTCATGGAGGTCTCCTCATAATGGTCCTTTGTCATCTCGAAATTTTGATCACATCTTGTTGATTTGGACGCACATGGTATGATCTATTATCACCTTTATAAACCACCTTGCACTACCACTTTTTCAGTTTTTTAATTTTTTTGGAAGGGGAAGGCTTTGTCCGGATCCTAGACCTGCTTTTATATATAAACATATTTATTTCACACAATTTCTCTTTAAATAAAATTACAGTCCATTTACCTTTTTTATATAAAACTATTTACTTTTCCAAGAATAAGTCCTTAACATTTAATAAAAAAAGTGGTAGAGTGGAAAAGAATATTTTTTACTTAAAAATGGGAAAAGAAGGTGTAGAGTTTTTTTAAAAACAATTTCCCTAAACATTTGAAAAACAAAAATCCAGTTTTTTCAAGGGGGAAACCACACAAGGAAGTAGGAACAAAAATCACACTACAAGGGAAGTTGAAAATAGCATACAAGAGTAACTAACCAAAAAAGGCACCTCAATCATCAGTCACAAACAACTAAGTGCTGAAGTACATGGGATAACCTATGAGCTCATGGGATAATGTAAAACATACTAAAACCCGATTCATCATATAGGCATGCTTTACCCGATGACATCATTTTTTCCACATGCTCGGTCTTACCGTACATAGCCTAACTGAGGGGCACAATCCCAAATCAGAGCAATGTCTATAGTAAGGGACACTAGATAGTGGATAATATAAACTAATACAAAAAAAATTCCTTTTTAATCCTTTAACTGTTATAGGTTCCCATTTATTGTCTAAATAAGGGGTGTTCCAAACCAAACCAAATAAGTAACTAACCATGTATATTTATATTGCACAAGGCCGATCCATCACATGAGTGACACAAACCAACACCACCCCCATCGACCCAAAGAAATGATCCCTTGCCTCAAAACCATAAACACATGAGGGAATCCCCAAACCAATGATGTTCCCACCTCTTTGTCAAAACACATGGTGATGGACCCATTCTATAGATGGTTTTCAATAAAAACTATTAAAAAGTGCCAATCAGGCCTCACACAACTATTGAATGTCAAAACAGTTTAAAAAAACTAACACATGCTACTTTCAAAACAAAAAGAGCATTTGAAAATACATTAAAGAAACCGAAATCAACATTTTAAATCAAACACACTGTTTTAAAGGGCAATGAGGAATTTCATCATGCACTTAGTGTGAAAAAACAAACACAACAATTTCAAAAAATTAAAACCAATAATAGATCACCTCATTTCACATAAAAAATTTATTTTAAAAATCATACATCACTAACTATTAATAAATAATGGTGAAAATGTAATACATTAATTCATTCACCAATTTAATGTAAAAATGAAATGGGATACTACCTAGAAAATGCCCTTTTTTGATAAAGACCACTCAAATATCCTTTTTTTACATACATAAACATGAATTTATACACACACATATTTGAATACACCAAGCTTCATTTTACATATTTCCCTCACCATGAGGGAATATGTACAAAGCATGTTTATATATATATTACCCATGAATATGTGTGGAGGTCAACATCACAAACAATAGTTTAAAACACATAGAAGAGAATTACTAGAAACTAAAAAACTACAAAATACCCTATTCAAATTGAGGAAAATAATTAAAAGAGAATAAAAAATACCCCAAACTAATAGAGAACCTATTGACCTTGATGGAATTGTCTAGAATCAGTCTCAAAGTGACTCAAGACCCATAAACGACAACATTTAACAAATAAAATACCTAAAAATAATTTATCTTTCAACCAATGTGTGACAAATCCATGGACAAGGAGTAAAAGTAACAAATCGAAGGATGAAGAGTGAATGAAAAGCTTACTAGAGATGATTTCACACTAAATTGGTAGTAGAAACGATGACTGGAGGAGGGGGGGAGGGAGCCCCCAGGGCATGGTTGTCATGTGAGACTTGGGGAGAGGAGGGGGTGGGATCGTGTGGGTAAGGAGGGAGGTTTCCCCTTTAGTTATGTTGTTAATAATAACGAAAATAATCTTAATAATAATAATAAAAATAATAAATAATTTACATTTTATTATATTTTATTTTTATCTTATTTTATTTTCAGTTTTTTACCTTTGGGAATACCGCATGATTTGGCCACACATCTTTCAAAACCATACACAAATCATTCACACCCTACTGGACAAAAGGGACTCTAGCATGGACTGGACACACAATTTGAGAAATAGTGTTCCAACCATGAAACTCAACATTATCATTTGACATACCCATTTCACAAACTTATCACATAGTTTACTCTAACCATGAACAAGTTGTGCTTCACCAAGATAAGGGAGAATAATTACATCTGGGAATTTCATGGTTTGAACTAAACCATGATCAAACCATTAAATGGGCCAAAAACCAGCCAAATACATCAAAACACAAAAATATTATTCAAAAACAAGACCCGAACCTCGACCAAAAGATCAAACATTAAGAAAAGTATAAAAATAAATAGAAATAGTAGATGGGGTGTGACACCACTGTTATGGTATATTTTCATAAGAATTATCTATATACTTATCCTAACACATATCCCAAGGGATCTCACTAAATATTTCTCATCCTACTCTCCAAATGTTTATCTAATCCTTTCTCTTATACTAACCATAAAGACCCATACATTTCATATATAGATATTATATATGAATAAAAAAATATTAATTTCATAATAATCTATTCTAGAATCATTTAGGTCTACTACAGTTGAAAACTAAAAAACATAAAAAACTTTTTCATAAGTGAGATATATCATCTCCCACTAAGTTCATCAACACTTTAACCCATCTTTTAAATATCAGACTTAATACCTTTCTTCATAACCTAAGAAGGGAAATATGAAAAATGGTTAGATTAAATGCTAAAAAATGGTAAATAATGGATATATAAAAATTTCATGAGCATAACTATATAATAACATGAGAAAAAAAAATTAAAACTACACCCTTCATTTAAAAGATCATAAACATAAGTCATGTTATTAATCATAGGAGTTGGTAAGACATGAATCATAATGGAATCAAATAACATGATCAATGAGAAGATAACATTATCATAAGAAATGAATTTTTTTAATACACATAAGAATTGAAAATCCTGTCCTTATTTTTCATGGATCATTTACAAAACTTTCATAGAGGAATGAGTTCACTCTCTAATCCATCATAGTATTCAATTTTGACTTCAAACACTTTTGTAGTGAAAAAATACCATTATTGAACAAGGATCACCCCCATTTCTATCATGTTTATCTAATGTGATATCAATAATTACCTAATGAATTAGAGGGATATATTGGTATCACCCCTCACATAAATAATTTGTCATCATAAACATAAACAATCATAGAATTTTTTGTGGAAAAGTAAAGAGTTTCATAAAAATATTTCCATCATAAACATAAACTATATATATAAATAATACAGATGGTATAATTGGTCCACATCCCAATTAAATCCTATGTAAAATTAAAGGATATCATCTTTGTTGGAAAAGTTTTTTGAAATATTACTTGGAACATTTCTTGTGTAAAATACTATTTTTAAAATGAATTAGTTTATTTAAAATATATCTCTTTTACAAATATTAAAGAAATAACTTCCTTTGAAAAGATCCTTGTAAAATTTTATGGGAATATTTAAACCATTTATTTTTCATGGTAGTGGTAACTACCATTCATTACATACATATTAAGACAATGTTTCCTTTCACATTTTTCATAAAATCAAAATGGGCCTTATTTGGAAAATGACATAAATATTCCTTTTATTTTTTTAAAATTTATAATGAGGTAAAAATGCCTTTAAAAAATCATATAGTAATATTAAAACATTATTTATTTTTTTAAGAAAACATGGATATGGAAGAAAATGTGTTTTTTACTAAAGAGAGAAATAAATTTTGTTTTATTTAAAAAACAATTTGATAATATTGGGTACATGAAAGAAGAAAATGAAGGGAAAAATATGTATTATTAAGGAATAATTATAGAAATAAAATCCAGGATGTTAATGAGAAATATATCATAGGATTTATTCATCAAATGTAGAATCATAAACAATCTCGATAAACAATGAGATTTTAACATCAAACCCCTACCACTTTGGTAACTTTTGAGTCGTAATTCCCATTAAAAAATAATAGAAAATAAAACATTAAATTTCATAAATAGAAATATTTTGATGATATAGTTTTTCAAATGTGAATTATAAAAACCTCATAAAATAATATAGGTACATAATATAACATATGTCTCAAAGAGGGAAAATTGAGAAAAAAATCTCTTTCCTTAAGTCTCGACATCCTTTGTACATATTCGAACCTCTTATATAATAAATACAGGTTTATTATACATCTATTATAGAACACTAATTATATGTATCATACCATATATGTTTTAGATATGATATTTTATTTATTTTTTATTAAAAATCCCATGTTAAAATCCCATTTCGGGAAAGAATTTCTTAGTTTTTCATCTATGTTTTGGTTCAATATCTTCAGTCCTTTAGTTCTAGTCATAGACATATATTATCCAGAATTTTCAAAATGATGAAATATCAAAAAAAAAAAATTATATGTATTTAATGTAATATATTAATTTTGGATATAGAAAAAGGATTACACCATTCATGGAGACAATAAGCCGCACATACATATGAACAATGTTTCTATTTTATCATAATATGAAAAAAAGTTAAATAATATATTAACTCTAATAAATAATTTTTATGTCATATATATCAAATATGTTCATTAAATTAAACTTTACTACATTACATGTAAAAGCGTAATTGAAAAATGAATCACATCACCTCATGAGACGATAGTATGTCGTACACCCGAGCGGAATTATTGAATTCCAACATAATTAAATTTAATAAGGTATAAGTGATATTGTAATTACATAAGAAAAATAATTTAATAAATATTATAAATAAAAATTAAATTCATCATTATATCCATTCATGTTCAGTGGTGATGGAAAATGAATAACAACAGTTCAAGAGGAGATATTCCACCAAACATACAATAAACAGTTTCATTTCCCATTTTTTAGATAAGGAGATATATGTATGTAATAAAAGTAACATAATAAAATATTTTTATATTTTATATTATGGTTTTATTATATTATATTTATTTAATAATATCTTAAATAAAACCAAAACACAATTTTAATAATTTAACATCTTCATCGGTTTAATCTTTATACCTAAAATCTTCTTAGGAGGGATTAATAATAAAACTAAGGGCTATTAGATGTGTATAGGAAATTGAGGAATATGTTTTGGAAGGTATTTTATAAAATAAATTAATTTCTATGTGTGAATAGGATAGAAGAGGGGGTGGCCTTTTATAAGTAGGGGATAGGATAAACATAAAAGTTTTGAATAGAATTATGTGTACCTACATTTTTCACATGTCAAAAGGATCCAAAATTGTATATTGTTGAAACTTATAGGTTATAATGTCAATATATTGGGATAATATGTGGTTTAGAAATGTTTCTAGTTCATTTTACCCCTTATCATTTTAGTTTAATCTCCAATAAACCTGTTTTAACCTCAATCATTGTAATTAATTTTTATTATTTTACTATTTTGTTTGAGATTTTTTTTTGAATTTATAAAATAAAATTAATTATTCTTATTAAAAATAAGGAATAAATTCTTTCAAATTCATTTCACATAATTTTAAAAATCTAATCCAATATTTACAAGATATATATGATGAAAAAGAAATTTTCCAACAAGAAAATTTTAACAAGTAAAAGGTTATAATATCAAAATTCAAAATTTAATTGATTTACATGACAAAAATTATATTTATTAATATATAATTCAAATAATTATATTTGAAAAACATTTTTAAGCATGATTAAACTTTTTAAATTCATTAAATGAAAAGGTAGTTGTTAATTAAAGTTAGTATTGTTTACTATTCATAGAAAAATTAATCTTTTTAGAAAGTTATGAAAAAATTACCAAAAGATAATTTGGATAAGTATATTTAGAAAATAAATCTTGTTTTTTCATTTTTATAAAATATAAAAAAATTTCTCTTTTTAATTGTCTTCAAAAAAAGGAATAAACACACATTTTGAAAAAATAGTATTTTCAAAACATATAATTAATTTACTAAAAAATTAGTAGTTTTTTATCAATATTTTTTACATATGTAAAAATATTATAAAAATTATATAATTTTTTTTATTTCTATTCATACCACCGTGTTTAAAATCTATGTTATGAAATACTTATTTAAATAATAATACAATTAATAGATGAGGATTCATTAAAAAATCGGTGATGCATGTAATGTAAGCTGTCAAAGAAATTAAATTTAGTTGAAAAAATATTTCATAAGATATCAGGGTATTACATTTTTTGTTTACCATTTCAGTTAAAGAAAATATTTTTTAACTAAAGGGGAACTATGGTGGGAAGAAGAAAATATATTCTCATAAGAGACAAGTTGTGACCAAAAATTAAATTAATATGTCAAACCCAAAATGATTTGGTACATTAAAAGAAATATTTTGAATATGTGAAAAATATGGTAATAGGGTTAAGTAATTCATGAATATATTTTCTCTATAAGATCCCAATGGTGTGAATGGGAATCTATTTCAGTAGGTAAATGTTTTAATGCAATAATCTAATGAGATTACATAAAAGTCATATGAATAATCTAAAGATGTTTATCATGTCATGATCGAATTACTAACAGTCTATCCAGATTAGTTAGAAATATCTAAAAATAGATAATGAAAAAATTAATGATAATTCCAAAGGAAATAAATTGATTTTACACAAACAGGTTTATATTCATGAGGATATTTATGAATGTGTAAACCTATAGATTCAAGGAAATATACATGATATTTGTAATAAATATGGACATGGAATGAATTAATATATAACCAACCTTCCATTTTAAGAAATATTTATGTGAAATATAGTGTATGAAAAAGAAAATTAATTTTATGTGATAACTTATGTGAAGAAAACTCCTCCACACAAGGTTGTAGTTCAAGGGAATAAAAACAAAATAAATCTACTAAGACTCATAATAAGAAAATTTAAATAGAGAAATATTCCAATTTTAATATTAAAAACATTGATAAGTCTTATTTTATAGGAAACTATCACCCATTCTTATTTAACTGAAGAATTATGAGTTTTCTTCTTATTACCATATTTCTTGTTATTTTCTACTAACATGCAGGGTATTCAAAGAGGTGGATATGACTATTTCTTTTGGATAGGAAATATGATTATCTTCATGTAATTTTATAATATCCAAGATGAAGTAGTATTGATTACACCCTTTGATGGAGGGAAAACAAGAGGTTTCTCTATTAAAACAACATAAAATGTATGAAAGTATAATTTCCAAACATGCCCAAGAAAATTGATAAGGAGTTATGATAATCATACATAAATACCATGTTTTTGATTATATCAAGAATTTTCTTAAAGGGGGATCATTTATTGATTAAAATATAATAAAAATGGGGAGTTATTCATCAAAAACTTAAAATATTCTAATGTATTATTCTAAGATGAGTACATGATACAATCTCTTATTAAAACTGGGTGGTTTTCCCCTAAAGAGAGTTATATTGAATTAATATCATAATCATAACAGTTAATGGAAAATTTTTATCCCTATGGTTATTAATTTTAATTTATACTTTGGGTTATCCCATATAAACTTATTTTTGATTGGATAATATCTCATTTATAAAGAATCTTGTGAATTCATACTTATATTAATAAGTGGACCAGTTTTTCATTAAGAAAAAAGTGGGGAGAAAAAGAAGTTGTTTAAAACATATTGAAGAATATTAGAGATTATATAAGTAATATTCTTCCCTGATAGACCTTTTCATTTATTTTCAATATGGGGGAGATGATATCATTAACATTTGGTAGAAGTTAGATGATGTTGGGTATTATTAAAAAATAAAAAGGTGAAGTTTGAAGTGAAAAAATGTAGTTCTAAAGATGACGTTATATTTAGGTTAGTTCACAACTAGAATTTTGAAGACGAAGTAATATTTTTTCAACCAATTTTATGAAAATTTAATGACTGTTCGATCATTAATTGAAATGGATAAGTTATGATGTGTCTTGAAGAAATTTCCTAGAAAGTTTCAATGTGGCAGAATTTATTTGTGAATAGTTTTGAACTCTTCTTTATGTTAGATAAAATTACTAAATGGTGGGGAGTACTATATATAAAATTTTATACAAATAGGTACAATTTGGATGAACACATGGGGAGATTAAGGACTTGAATCTAAGTGGTCAAGACTATCTTGGAGTGAATGATGTTTTAAGTTGAGTTTCAGGTGATTTAAAATATCATATAATGAATTGATGAAAATATATGATAATTTTGAAGAATATGTAAATCCAATGTTTGATTAGATTTTTAAAATGCGGAAAACCCACTGAACATTCTACGATTCATTTTTGGCCATTGTAAGGGTAATTTTAACTTTGAAATGAAAACTAGAAAAGGAACTATTACCATGAATGAGTAATATTCAACATCATAAGAGTAAATTCTATAATTGAGAAGAGACTTTTTGGACTTAATAAGATTCATCAACCATATCATAAAAGTAATTAAGTACTTTAAAATTTTCATTGGAGACATTGGAAGAGTAAATGGACACTTCATAAGAGTAACTTAATAATTGAAAAAATATAATAAGGGACTTCAAAATGGTATTACTAACTTTGGTAGAGAAATTATTTTTTATATGTTTAGGGGATTGAAGAATAAAGGAACTTACTAGGATATCCACATAATAATATAAGGAAACCATTTAAGATGTCTTCTATAAAATATGTGGAGATCTCATAAGAATCCAATGTGTAAGATAAATACGGATTTCATAAGATACATCTATGTATGACGAAGGGATCACATAAGATATGTGATCCATGTATGATATGAGGATTTATAATATATCTTTTATCTTACAAAATTAATGATATTTGAAAATAATTATAATTTAAAAAAATTCTTTTAGATATTGAGAATAAAATATAATGATGTTTCTATTGTGATCTTTTGGGATTCAAATTTAATAATAAAATTTATAATGATTTTGGTTAATCTAAAATAAAAGTGAGGCTAGTTGTGGAAGATTTTAGATTTTGAGATGATTTGCAAATCATAATGATGATGTACCACACCATAGTTCCATACAGACAGAGAGAGTTAAAATTTATTCAATCCCACTGATTTTTAGAGGTTTAGAGATGGAAATAATATTGAGTATTTCTGAAAATTACAAAGAAATATTTATTGAGGATTCAAATAAATTTGATTGAGAAAATAATGTTTGAATTTTTTTGACCGATTTAGAAAGATGATATTATTACAAAAAATATAACGGATTTTACATAATTCTATTATGGACACTAATAACAATTATTACACAACAAATATATATTTTTAGAAAAAAAATATGGTGTGCATAAAAAATTTGATATTTTGAGAGAACCAGATACAATACTATATCGAGGATGGAAGAATAAGATCAATGTTTGAGAGACATTCTATATAGAAGAGACCATCTGTACCCAAACATTTAAGGAACTAACAATGATCAAATAACTCTCAATTTGGAGAAGATAGTACTGATCAGAAGACCTGATCGTACTCATCAGTTACTAATGTTCTTGATGAAGGAACATGGGATGAATTTCTAATTTATCATGATTAAGGAGGATTATCGGTCTCATTTGGTTATAAGAAACCATGAGTAATGTGAAGATATTTGTTGTTCTAATATGAACATTTTTATAATGGGATGTGGTAGTATTTATTCTCTGGTAGGACTCTGGTGTAGGAGAGCAGTGGGACTCTATGCTAATAGGATTGTCATGGTCCCGGATTAAACAACATTTATATATATTGTAAAGTCTATTATTAGGGGGACTAACCAATAATGGAAATAAGTACAGTTGTATGGCTGATGTTTGTAAATTATTATGTGTTTTTCTCTATTTATTTATTATATGAGGCAATGTTTAGTGATTAAATTTGAGAGGATCTAGATACTAACTTTTCACATTGGTTAATACTAAAATAAAGAGATATAAAAAGTATACCATTAATTTATCCCTCTTCTCAATGGTACCAAATGATGTAAGCACTATAAGTGATATAATGGAAAATTCAAGTTCACCTTAAAAGAGCAAATAATTTTTCAAGAATGGAGAATCTAAATAATTTTAACAGTAGTGGTATTACTATATTTTATGGTTATAAATATCAATGTTATAGGAATATGACACTCCCCTACCACTTTTCACTTGGCCTAAAGGTGAGAGACGCGAAATATGTGGGGTTTCCACCCATTCCAGAGGGAGTTTCTATGACTATTTGTAAGAAGATAATTATAGAGGTATATGGAAAAGGATAAAATTCCATTTTGATGTCTCTTTATAAAAATATATAAAACAATGGTCATAGAACTCCAAACAATAAAGAATATTTGGTATAAATTGAAGAGTAGTTATGAAGGTAATCTTAAAGTTAATGAAATTAAATTTTTAGAGAAGTGGGTTTGATGATATGAAGATAGTTAGTGATAAAATCATTGATGAATAATTCAAAATAGTCAATGATATTCAAAAAAATATTTTGGGTCTTGATGTGATGCTGGGTGATTATATTATTATTAAAAATTTCATAAAAATATTTCCATATATTTTTGAACAATTGATTTAATTTTTTTTTGTATTGAGAGGCTATTTTCTATAATGAAATTTATAATATTTTAATTTATTATAAAATGAATAATATTATAGTTTTCAAGAATAAAATTAAATATTTTATTAAAATTTAGGATATGAGAAACATCAAAATCAAAGATGATGACGAGATAAAATCTAGTGATTCTAATAATGAGCAAGCTTGTGTAGACTCCGAAAAATTTATATCCCTTATTTAAAAAGGGATAAAAAATAATAAGTAAAAATTAAAAATGAAACAAAACAAAAAATTTATATGAATACAGTGATATTGGAATATTTTTTTATTAATTTAAAAAATAATAAGGATGCTGAATCTAAATGAGACATTAAGGAAGAAAAATTCTAAAAACAAATGGGGTAAATACATTAAGATATGTTCAAGAAGCAAGAGAAAGTTTTCTATGATATAAAGGGACAATTAAACTCAACATAAATTAGATACTAAAAATAGGAATTTAATTTTATATCTCATACAAAGGGAGGTTTTGATACCTCATGTAATTTTTATGGAAAATAATGGAATGTACCAGAACACATGATAAAAGATGAGTTGAATGCCTGTTTGAGAAGCACACACAAATCAAGAAAGAAAATAGAAAACTGATGAATGAAAATAATAATATAGATACAAATATGTATGGATATATTATGATATATGTTAAATACATTGGTGAAATTAATAAAACAATTGAAGGTGTTTGAATAATAGAAGCTGCTAAGAATTCTTAAAAAAACAATATGGGAAAGAAGATGATATGGTTGACATATAATCCATGAATTTATAAACTAAAAATAAAATTAAGAATAATATATAAGTATTTATTAATTATAATTTATTTAAGGGTTAATATTCTCAAAAAAAAGAAAATATGGTTCAAAAATTTCATGTTACTTATATTCTTAATAAATTATAATAAAAATCTATTAAACCCAGCATTATTGGTTCTAAAAACAAGTATGATCCTAGAAAGACTATGAAAATAATGAGAGAACATATCATATATTAAATGAAAAAATAAAGGTTTTTAAAGGACACTTTACCCTAGGAAAAAGAAATATATTTTTGAAGAAGAAAATAAAGAACAAAATTACGGATATATTTATTATCAAGGTGTAAGATAAAATTTTATAGGTTTTTGTTGGTGCTGTGGAAGGTATGGACACAAATCACAATATTTCTCATTTAACATATCATTTATAAAGATGTGTTATGAACTTATGGGGATCTATAGCTAATATAAGACTCTATATTCTAAAAACAGAGATATTATGACCAGAAATTAAATAAATTTATTAATCCAAAATAGCTTTAGTTCATTAAACAAAATATCAGGTACATGTGAAAGATAAGGTAACTGGGTTTAAGAATTCGTTATAATATTATGAAGAGAAGTTCTTTATTGTGTGGAAGTTAATTAGGTTAAAAGGGAAAAAGTTCGCATGTTATATTATGCTGAGACTACAAAGAAGTCATGTAAAATCTGAAAATAAGCTAAGCATGTCAAGAAAAAATATCTAAAAATTTAAACAAATATATTTGAAATAATTAAAAAAAATTGATAATGCATAAACGTATGTATGTTCCAAATAAAGGAAATTGATTTAACATGAATAGGTTCAAGTTCAAGAGGAATTGTATAAAAGTGAGAACATAAAGTTCCATGGAGATCTATGTGAGAGATGGAATCACACTGACCATGGAATGAAGGATTGTATGACCATACTCCTAGATCACGAAAAATTGATGTAAAATATAGTGCTAGATTTGGGAAATGAATTAATGTTGATGATGTAAGAGAATAATATTTCTACACATAAGGATGAAGATAAAAAGAAGAAAAATATGATTCATTTTTTAAGACTCAAAACAGGTAAAAAATCATATAGAAATATTATTATAATAAAATTATAATAAATTAGAAGTATCGGTTGAGAGGAAAATATCATCCATTTGGTTTAATTAATGAATTAAGAGGTAACTCCTTATTACTTTATGTCTATTTTTTCTTTGCTAACATGCAAGGATTTAAAAGAGATGGATAAGGTCATCACTATTGGTGAAAAGACAATAAGAGATTTATGTATTGTTCTAACTTCCATGAGGTAGAGTAAGTGATTTCATTACTTTAGGCGGGATAAAACATTAGGTAGATCTATAAAAAATTCAACAACTTTGTAAATCTATAATTTCATGATAGTCTTATGAAAATTGAGAAGGAGGTATGAAAATAACACATACATACCTTACATATTATCATATAAATAATATTTAAAATGGGATAGTGTTTATTGATAACAATTTTAGAAAACTAAAGAGTTATTCATCATTAACATGAAAGTTTCAAATGATTTTGTTGAAAATTACCACATGTTACTATTTCTTGTTAAAACTAGTTAAAAACCCATAAAATGTCTTGTGTTGAATTGGTATCACATTAATAAAAGTTTATATAATTCTTTGGTAACCTTGGGTAGCCAATCTTCATTTATACCTTGGGCTAGTACACATAAACCTAGAGTGGAATAGTTAAAGGATTATTTAAGAGGGTGTATTTGAATCCATCCTTCTCTAAACAAACAGATCAATCTGTGACTAAGAATAAATAGGATAAAAGATGAATCTATTTGAGAACTGGTGAAGATGATTTAAGTTAATATAAATGAGATTCATCCCCTATATTACTTTTCATTTATTATAAATAAGGTGTAGAAGATAACATTTAATTTTGGATGAAGTTGGTTATTGATAATAGAAAAACATAGAGTGATTGAAGCGACCAAATGAAATTGTGATGATAAAGTTTCATTTTTTAGTTCCCGAATGGTATTTTAAATATGAATATGGTTTATGAAAAGTCATATTTGGATGTGTAAGATACCACTATCATAAATATAAAAGTATAACTTGTGATTATTTATGAATACATGGATTGAAATTTTTAATGAGGTAGCCTTTTTTTTATGATTTTTATTTAACTTTTCTTATATCTAGTGATATGTATTAAATGGTGAAGAGTACTACCCAAAAAATCATATATTAAGAGGCAGAAGTTGGTCAACCACATGTGAAAATTGAAGACCTGAATCTAAATGGTGAATTATATGATGTATTTGTTTATTTTTTGTGGTGAGTTTTTATTTATTGATAATATATAGAGTTATGTTGAAGAAGTTATGTGATTATTTTGTAAAATCCAGAAATCCTATGTTTAAGTGGATTTATTAAAGGAGGAAGACCCACTGAACTTCATATGATCTATTTGGGGGCTCTATAAGTGTAATTTTGGCTATATGATATAAATCTAAAAGGGAACTAGTAATGTATATGAATAAATTCATACTTATAAGAGTAAATTAAATACTTCTGAAGAGTTTTTGTAGACTTTATAAGAGTCATCAACCGCTTTATGCAAGTAACCTATGACTTAATAAGAGTCCTTAGATACTTCATTAGAGTAGTTGGGTACTTAATAAGAGTAACTTGATATTTCCTAAATATAAATATGGAATTAAGAAGATATGTACTAGCACTAGAAGGGTTACTGCTTCATAAATTTGGAAAGAGTAAAAATTGATGCAATTTTATAAAATAGTTAGTTAATAAGGTAAGGATGCTCCGTAAGATGTATTTCTGTCTATTATGAGGGAAACATTTATGAATTTAGAACATTATATGAGATTAATTTTTTGTAAGATAACTCTGTGTAAGAGGAAGGGATCATGTAAGATAAGTTAAGATCATAAAATATGGGGATTAATAATATCTGTTTTATATTTTTATATGAATGAGAATAAAAAATACTTCGAATTCGAGAATGAATTATTATAGATAAGGAGAATCAAATCTAATGATTATTTTCTTATAATATTCATGGATTCAAATGTAATAATCACATTTATAATTTTTTGATTCAAGATGAAATAAAATAGATACTAGTCTAGGAATATTATTGAGTCTGAGTGGAGTTTCACACTACAAAGATGAATTTTCATGTCACAGTTCCAAACACACATGAAGAACTCAAACTAATATAATTCCATAAATTATTTGGATTTTTGATGATGGATATTATCCAAAATAGTTTATATAATCCAAATGAAATAATGGATGTGTATTCAAATGTGTTTTAATGAGAAATTAAGATTAAGCTTTCTAAAAATTGATTTAACATATAAGATTAATTCTATTAAAGATAATGGATTTTCCATAATTCTATTATTGAAACAAACACCCATGATTACATAGGGATAATATATTTGAAAAATAAAAGTAATAATATGTGTGTGAAAAATTTAAAAAGTTCAGAGAACCTAATAAATTGTTATATTGAGGAGTGAGGAATAAGATCGAAGGTGGGATCCATTCTAGAAGGTGGAGACCTGATATACACAATAATTAATATAACTAAGGAAGATATAGATAATAGAATATCTTAAAATTAAAATAAACACCAATATACATGATCATACTCATTATATACTGATGTTCATGAAGAAGGTTCATATTTTTGACTGCCAACCCATAAAGATTGAAGAGAGACCATTCTTCTATGGTGCTAAGAAAGAAGGAGAAAATTGAAGATCTTTCTTATTCTAATATGATGCATTTTATAGTTTTCAACGGGAATATATATTAACTAGTGGGAATATGGAGTGGGAGAATAATGGGAGTCTATGATGATTGTATTGGGAAGGTCCTTGGTGTAACAAATTGAATTTATAGCAGATAATCAATGAATGGGGTGAATAACCAATGATGGAAAGAAGTAGTATTTTACAGACGAAACATGTAAATCCTAATATGTTATGATCTCTTTATTTTTGTTTTTTATGAGGTAAGGCTTAGTGATTATAACTGGGAGGACTAATACTATAATTGTTTACATTGGTTAATTATAAAAAATGTAATGTTTACCCTCGATTCAGCCCATCCTCATTATTACCAACCTTCCAGGGCACTAAAAGTAGTAAAAAATCAAACCTGCTGTGTCCTAAGTAACAAATCCAATGAAAAACAATGTTTTTAAAGGAAAAATCCTTTATTTTAGAATTATGAAAAAACAAAACTCATTGAGAATGAAATTTAAAGTAATTGTTGCAATTATTAATTTAAAATTATGATCTATACTCAAAATAGTCCTTTATTAAGTTTTGATGGGAAGACAACATCATATGAAATGTGGAACTAGAGAAAACCAATATTTTGAAGAATTAATTTCACTAAAAATAATTAAGGTATATAAAAAATGGCGATTCTACTGATGAAGGAATGTTTATAGGCTACTTAGCTAAAATTAAAGCCTAAAACTATTTTAAGAAGAGATTCAATAAATTTTTCTAGAGTAATGTTGATAATGTTATCGATGAAAAATATGAACATAATGATGAAGTTTCAAATCTATAATAATTATATGAAAAATATGATGTTAATTAATTTGTTTTAGGAGAACCACAATATATTTCAAATGATAAAGAAATATAGGCTGATTCAGAATAAGAATAATGGGTTGATGTGTTTTTTATTGATACCCCTATAGGGGGGGGGGGTGAGTAGTGAATCGGGGTGTATCCTGAATAAAAATATTTATTTAACTTGATTATTTGACTTTTATAGTCTTTTAATCTTGTTTAATAGTCACAAAAAACATGTAATAATGTAAAGAATTCATGGAACATAAATATTTTACATAGTTCACCACAATGGGATTTTTCCAAGGAGCACACATAAATGGTGTGTTAATGTGCCAAAATCAACTAGCTTTTCTAAATCTATGGATACAAAATTTTGATTGAGGTCACTCCACACCAAAGAACCCTTCCTTATAATTTTTTGGGTTTCTTCACTCCTCACCCAATTCAAAATACCTTTTCTATACCTTCATGCTATTATATAGGAATATCTTTAAATTTTTATAAACCTTTAAGTACCTATTTTATAATCAAAAGGTGAATAAATTTGTGTATCTTCACCTCAAGGTAGATGATCTATTGATCTTCGATGTTTTCTGATTTATAATTACAAAATATAGATGTAATTAATTTATCTGTGGTTAGGGTTGAGTTTATATGTCCCCCATATTATATAAGCACTTTCACGTCTCTTAGTTAATGAAATTTACTCACTGAAGCTACCATATAATCTTATTTTTCTTCAAACTGAATGTGCCAGTACTTTATTTCTCCTCTTGATTCTCTATTTCATGAATTTTACTAGATTTTACAATGGTATAATACTATAGTTTGAATCAAATATGGGATATTGTTCTTTTATATTTGATATAACTTAGTATAACTTCTTTTTTCAATCTGAACTATATTTATACAGTATAATACATGAACAAGAATCCCAATATTTCTTTGCATACACAAACCTTCGTCATATACTTACAATTACATGGTACTGGTTTCATGAAAATATAAATGATTTTTTTATCATATTTTCCCCATAGACTCACTTTCTAAAATTTATTCTAGTAACTTTAATCTTTCTTCACACAACACCTACTATGTGGAATTTTTAGAATTTTTGATTTCTAGTGCATGTGATTCACATATATTTTCTTGTATGTGGAATAAAAATCATACAGAATAATATTCATTCCAGGTTCTTCACATATCACATTGATACTTTGTGTGTTTCATGATCTTCATATTTCTAAAATCTCATAGATCTTTTGTGAAAACAAAGAGACAGTCTCTGTTCAGCCACCCTTCCTCTTAGCTTTAATTCCAATATCTCTCAAGTTCTCATCTATATCTCTTAGAGATAATGAAATAAAAAGTATTTATAGACATTGTACACCTCCATAAAGGCTTAAAAGTTATATTTTACCATTATTTTCAATTGAATTACTTCATAGATTATCATTCACACTACTCAATCCATCAAGTTCACAAACCCTTCACATTCATTTGAGACATCAAAAATTACAGTTCTTTACTATCATAAATGAATCAATTTTTCTTAATAAGTCATATATTATCCGATAAAAATTTGGATGTTCAGTCTTCTCATATTTATGGAATCATTATATTATAGGAATAAACTTCAACAACATCTATGTTAAACATGAAAACATACATGAATTTGTTTTTTATGCCCTTCATCAATTTTTACATAATCATAAAGCTGATAGTTTTTTGTAATGTAATCCATTTTAAGAACTAAAAAACTTATTGTAACCATGATGTAAATAATATACTCATCAATTTTATAGTCCTAGTAATTTCAATTCAATGGAACAGAACAATATTATAAAATATAGAATGATATTTCAATGATCTCACACAAAAGATCACATAACTATCATGGGATTTACATAAACACCTTAGGTTTGACAAAATAACTCCTTTCTTGTAAAAAACCTAAGAGATCAAGGTAAGATATGATCCCCATGATATTTTTTCTATTATGTATTTCATGTACTCATATTTTTTTTAAAGAGATGAATTGTGTGTTATTTTTTGTATGTCACATAGAAACCATGGTAGCCATGCCACTTTTTTGTTAACCAGGATATGATGGGAGAACTCTAATAAACCTCTTAGGGATTTATTACATTGAAATGCACTATATAAACTTATATGGGGTCTTCAAGAAACACCCCATGATCATTTCTTTATGTGCTGACCCACAACAGACCTTGTCACTCACACTCTACTATTTACCTTAAAGAGTGAATGACTTATTTACCCATATATCCGTGGTTCGATATATTTTTAATAGATTGAAAAGTAATCCCCTTTTCTAAATTCCAATATCCTTCAAAAAAGTCAAAAAATTCTAAATTCACAACACCTCTACTCATTTAAAAATAATAATTCACAAAAATATTTCCCTCAAGGAATCTCAATATATATTTTAAACAAATCCAACATTTTAACTTATGTTTATAAAATGAAGTCAGTTGACCACAAAATTAGAGGTGACAAATACATGTTAAAATTTATAAACAAAATATCATTGGTGATACAACCTATCAAATATAAACTCAGTGAATGATAAATGCCATCAAAACAATTCTTCTTTAACTACTATATTTTAAAGAAGAGGTAAATGATAAGTAATGGATTAATGTAATGAGTGAATAATTAATTCAAATAAAAAATAATCATATTATAGAGATTATAAATAGGATGAAAGGAAATAATGTTATTTGAATATAATTAGTGTTAAATAACAATAATTACAAGCATGATAATTTGATCTAAAATAAATAAATATTGGTTTTCAAATTCTGTGATAAAATTTAAGGCATGAAAATTGATATGAAAATTTTAATTATGGTGGGAATTGAATATTAAATTTTCTTAGTGATAAAAATTAAAATTTTATTCAAGATCCACCAAATTGATTTGAAGATGATAATATCAAACATATGTCTAAATAAGGTCTATTTTGAAAAATGGGTATATTTTCCACTTAGTGATGAAGGTTTTTTGGTTTTTTGTCCCAAAAAATATTTTTATGTATTAAAGAAATAAAAATAATAATTGGATGATCATTTTTCTGCATGATTATGGAAATTTTTGTTTATGATAGGTAGTTTAGGTAACAAACTACATGTGAAATGATCAAAGAAAAAAATTTCATCGTACTGTTATATACTTATAATATCAATTTATTGATAAATAATATGAAACTATTAGTGGAATTTGAAAATGTGGTGAGGTCAAATTTTGAAATTTCTGGAATTAGAGAGCTCATATATTTTATTATTCTATTTATAAATAAAAAAGCAGGTGAAATTATATGTCCCTAGATAAATATTACATAGAATTACTAGAAAAGGTTTATTTAAAAGATTGTAAATCCATTTTAAATCCAATAATCATTGGAACTAAAATTATAAATCATGAGAATGGAAAATCTATAGATCAAATATTTTTAAAAGAATTAGTGGAAGCATAATTAGATAAAAAGATACAAGACAATAAATTGTTTATTAAATATTCTTTACTAAAATATTTGAAGGAAATATAAAGGAGAATAATCTTAATGATGTAAAAAATAATTTTGGAAAATTGAATGGTACTCATAATTAGGTTTTGATTTACGATTTAGAAAATAAGAGAGATTTAGTAGCCTATTAAGATGTGAATTTTGATGGATACATTGGAGATATAAAATTCACAAGTAGTGAAGAAATATCGAAGTGAATAAATAAAATTCGATATATTTTCAAGAAGTAACAAAATAAATTAACATATTATATCTTGATAAAAGTATACATCATCAACAAAGCCATGTACGCAAATGATTTTGATGAAGAAAAAATTGTAATATCATAAAGATGGAGTGAATACAACTATGGTGATATTGTATGAAAATAAAAGTACAATTAGTATTACAAAGAATTTGGTACAACATTCATGTGAGTATATTATGATCAAGCTCCCCTTGGTTAAAGTAATGGGGGATTAAAAGGATGTTAATGTCGATTAAATTAGATCACATCAATAAGTGATCAATATTTTTCTAAAATCATTATCCACATCTATATTTGGGAACATTTGGTTGAATATTTATTTTTAACCACCTCCCACAACTTAATGAGGTTTGGGAAATAACAACTCCCAATACATGCGTATTACATAAAAATATTTTTAATCTAGTAAATGATAAAAAAATTACCCTTTCTGTACCACCACAAGCTTCTATGGTACGCTTATCCTTGAATAATAGAGCATCGTGTGTTGTATGCAACCTCGAGTTCTAACACACCACGACCAATCAAAGTAGCCGTTATGAATATTAATACCCAATTTTTGAAATTATATAAATTTTATATTTCAAAATGGACTTCATTTTTTTATTCGTAATATCGAAATTATCCTAAGTTGAATTTTTTGTAATTTTCTGAGAACTTCCAATTTTCTAGGAATAGAAAAAATAATTAAAAAAACTATTTTAATAAAAATCATTTATAGTGATAAATTATAATATTGAGAGGTTTTAAAGTATAATTAGAATACATTTTCACCATTTTATCCACTGGTGGTCATTAGAATTAATTTCACCTTGACATTGGATATAAACAATTTTCAATCTTTTGATATATATTGTTTCTTAAAAACACGCTATTTGTTTTGACAATGGGAATTAATTATAAAATAAATTAATGAAACTTATATGTTTGGAATTTTTTAAAATATACATCATTTCTGAATTTGGAATATCAATTATATCTTAGGGTGAATTTTTGGTATTGTTCTGAGAAACTTCAAATTTTGATGAATAGTGAAACCACTAAGTGGTAGTTAAAAAACTAATTTTTCATTTAAATGAAACTTTACCACTTCTGTGAGTTGAATTTCAAAAATATGACATAAATGGTTGTCATTATTAAGTAAAATGTGGTTCAATGGGATGAAAATAATTTTTGGTGGATAGTAACTTTTATGTTTTATTAATCGCGATTAAAGTTAATTAGTGCAATTTAAGGTAAATATAATGTTATAATAATATGAAATTACCTTTACACTGGTATTTCCCTTATTGTATGACTCATGGACGACTAGGAGAATCCATGGGTCAACTTGGGGACCCCATGGAGCCACTTGTGTAAGAAAATGACATTAATAACTTTTTATTTAAAGTAAAAATAAAATTGTCACAAACATGTGTTGTTTTACTAAAAAAATTATTACATGGGGTTATATAAGGTAACTTTTATAATATAAATATTAATTGGAAATATAAAAAGATTTCCTACATCATGATAATTTTTTTTTAATTTTTAGTCATTAAATAAATAAATTTATTTATGACACCATGATGATGTAGTGATTACCTCATTAATGAACAATTTAAATAAAATGAAAAGATAAGGTAGAATATAAGACATAAACTTCTCTAAAGCCTATTGGATTGGTGGATTCCAAACCCTTATCACCATATACTCTAAATATATCATTTTGGGACCTTTAAAATCCGGAAATCATTTCATAATAATGTAATATTTCATGACTTTCCAAGAGTGCCCCTCCTCTCCTCTTATAAAAGGACCCCACCTCTACCAACTTATTCACACTATCAAAGCCATTTGTCTCGGCCAAACTCTGCCCAAATACACTATAAACTTCCCTATATTACTCCTAGAAGCCTCAATTTTGGAAGAAGTATTCCCAAGGAAGCCTTTGGCTCAAATCAAAAAGAGTTACCCGATTGTAAGGTAATGTCTTCTCTTATGTTCTTTTGTATTATTTTTCTTCTCCAACACCTTAAGATCTTTTTATTACTTTATTTTGTAACAAAACCAGTATATTTAATATACTAGGATTTTTTAATGAGAATTATTTGATTTAAAATTACACACACCTTCGTCTAATGGTTAAAGAACATATTGTTTCCGTGGGTAGCGAATTACTGCTTCACGAAACGATGATTGTTCAATCTTCTTTTAACACCTATCATGGTGGCCATTAAGATGTCACTATATTTATATATGATATATATTATGTTTATGTTTTCCTTGTTCTTTTGTATTTTTCATTTACAGAATAACTTTATGATTTCCATTATGCGTAAACGCGATAATTTCATTTTAGGAAGTGCGAACTACCGCCCCCTCAAAGTGATTTGAATCGTTAATGCCATATGTGGGACGTATAAAGGATGGAGTAAATGATATTATATATTATATTATACTGAAATCATAATATACCTTTATATCATTATGATTTCATTCCATTAAATATGAAATAGAAATGAAAGTATCATTCATGCGTACGTACGACTTGTTGTCTCCATGAACGGTGCATTTCATTTCTTACCTCTAAATGTTATGTAATATTCTAAATGAATGTATATACTGGATATGTATGATATATATGATATCTAAATCATGAATATAATTCTGGATATAATTGATATTTTACCACATGAACGACTTGTAATTATAAGAAGTTTATTTTTGACTCAAGTACCAAAGATCGAAAAAACGAACGTTGTTAACTTAAATAATTAAATAATGTTCATAATATGGTAATAAGTGATATAAAAGGAATAATGAACATTAAAATGGTTCTTAAGCAAGTATAAATTAACTCTAGTTTATTATTCAGGAGATTAAAGAACGATCGAGTCAAGTCAGACACGAGGTAAGGGACTTCGTCTCAATCTCTTTTCATTGAGGCATATTTTGGTTTATACACAACTTTCTATTATACGGTGTATAAACCCCTTTGAATTTTAATTTTATTCAAAATGAATCTTTTTATATGAAGTGTTTTTACAAAATGACAAAAGTAATGTTCTGTCTTACGTATGTGGCGACAACGACTTCTCCGCCTCCATGACCATTATTTGAGTTTTGGCTTCCTCTACAAGCCATAACTTTTTTTAAAGGAAAAATAAATACCAAGATTTAATTTTCTTTTATTTTGGTATTGAAAATGGTTTTGATAATGTTTTCATTACATCAATGTGTTGTATTGATACCTTGTTATTGAAATGTGGAAATGTTATGTTTCCTTTATTCATGTTTGATGTGATACAATTATGTTATGGTTTATGATATGTTTAAACATGTTCATATGAGGAATGAATTGGACTTAATAAGTGACGGGTGGAGCCTGCTAAAGCTCCTCGATGAATTGGTAGGTCTAATGAGACAAACTAGTGTCTTGGAAGGAGGCCTTGACAAAATCTTATTTATATTGTTGGCACGAGGCCTTGGCTACGTGGTTCTGATAGTCTGACATTATGCATTCCATCATTATGAAAGTGGTTATTGATATTAAATGTGATTATTCGACTAGTATAATATCAATGTGAATAAGTAAATGGAATTACTTCATTTTATTTTTTCTATATTATGCTAAAGTTCAAGTTTAAAAGGCTTGTGTTTTAGTTATACATTGCCTTAAATTTTTATGTTTATTTATGAAAGTTTCGGCTGTATTGTTATCATTACTGAGTATCTGAGCTCACCCCTTTCTATGTTTTATTTTTCCCAGGATGTGAAGAAATATTTTATGACTGACCTGTAGGGATAGTCTAAAGGGGATATGAGTGTGGACTATGGAGACTATGTTATTGTGCCTTTTAACTTTATGTTATAATGTAATACTTATGAATGTATCTAGTGTTTCCAAGGCTACTAAAATAATCAGTTTTCGAGACTTGATATTTTGTGATCATGCCAAATGTTAAGTAATAATGCACCAACCCTAGGTAACTAGGGTCAGGGCATTATACTTTAGGTTTATTATCAATGGGGAAAAATAGTTGTAGAATTTTCTGTAGAAATTGAATAATTTTATACACATGTTAACAGAAAAAATACTACTCTTGAGGGGATATTTTGTAATAACAAAACTAAACATCATGGGAGATATGATACTTGGGTAGTAGTTTAATGAATACCAAGGAAGACCTTGATATGGATATAATAGCAATGAAATACTTCTCAAACTGTTGTTTTATAAACCAATCATATATCACATAGACATAGAGTTATATATGAGATTTTTTATTTATCTTTGGAGTTTTGGATATTATGAGGATTATCGAAGACACATTATAGATAAGTGAAAAAAATGTGAATTTTCAAAAAATAAAAATTGGTGGGTTGATGACAAAACATGGATTAATTATACGTGGTTAGTGTTGAAATTCATTATAAATATCTAGATTTTCTTTCAAATAGTTTTATTAGATGAAATATGTCTATGATAATAGTTGAAAAATGTTTAGAGAAGTTTGTGTCTAATATTATTAATAATTCAACAACCATACCTGAATATTTACAACATGTTTTAATTATTTTATATTGATTTTGGAAAATTATGTTGATAAAAAAATTAAATGCGTCCATTTTAGTGGGAAGTTATCTAATTGTGATTTTTTATGTGAAAGAAAGTAATTTAACTATACAACATAACATAGAAAACCATTTCATTATCAAAAGTTAGAACATAAAAGGTGTTTTGAAAGTCCAACATAATTTTTGGATTTCAATTTAATGTCAAGACTCAATTTTTTCAGAATATATTTGTAAATAAAAGTCAACATGGATGATTAATAATTATAAGGGGTTACACTATAGTTGGATTCCATAATTAAGTGAAAAAAGGTACAACATCATATAATTTTCCATCATTAAATAAAATATTTTCTAGATAAATTTCCTAAAATTTTAAATTTATGTTTCTTGAGAAGTGGAAGATCTTATATTAATGATTTTAGAGATATTTGGTGTATGCATATTATTACACAATAATTTACATTATTATGAATTGATGTTAGAGAAATATATATTTATTTTATTTCAATGTTTTTAAAAAATGGGAAGATTTAGTTGAATAATGTGTGATTTAACTTGACCATTATATGTTGTTTTCGAGACTAATATGTTGGTGAAACTTGGAAAAATAAGAAATATTTTTTTTAGACAGACTTTGATTGTATTAAAGGAACATAATTGATTAATATGGAAAAATATGTAAATTTAGATAAAATATAGCATAATAAGAGAGTATAAATAATAAATATATAAAATTATGATAATGATATAATGTCATAGTTTAAGAGCACACATATCATTTAATATTTAGGTCTATTAATTGAGATAGAGTTAAAGAGGAACATTTACATCTCATTGGTGTAATAAATTACTCTGATTCATTCATTGTAATGGCCTACAAATTGATTTTTTCATAGCCATATCTTGAGAATATAATATTATAGGGTTTAAATAATACTAACCCAAATTTAAAACCTCTTAGAATTATTTGGAATTTGTGATTGAAACATTTTCATATCATTTTACATGGTAACTAAAATCAATAGGATGATATTTATCTTGTGAAAAAAACTAGTTCTATGGACTTTATTTTAGAATTTCAGAATGATATATCCCTATAATATTTGGTGATACAAATCATGACCTCTGATATTAATCATTTCCATCAGTGATAACTTATAACATGTTCATTATATAAAATAAATTCTATATTTTGTATAGTTATATCACTATGTCACCTACTGTGACATACACTAGGTTTTTTCTTTCTTTAACACTATTTTTCAAGATACCCCCAAATGATTTCCAAAACTCTACAACATATCTCCACTACATATCCAAACCGTGTATCTATTTTTCTCATCATTGTTCCCAACAAATATAATTGAAATATAAGGAATTCCCAAAATCAACCATAAAAAGTTTTCTCATTTTAATTAAAAATCTGAATCAACTTAGAGTTATTTTAATTTAAAATATTAAATATTTTGATTAATTTCATATGTGTTCATTTTTTTTAAATTAAGATTAATTTATTATTTATTTATATTCTACCGAATTAAATGAAAATTAAGTTTATTTATAAAAATTATATATTACAAAATATTAAATTGTAAATTTTTTGAAACGTTATTTTAGTGATTTGAACATGAAGTTTTTACATTTTTTATTATTGGTTAAACAGTTTAATAACTTTGATAAGTGTTATAAATATGTTTTGAACATTGATTTTTTATAAATGATGTTGAATGTTATTTACCAAATTTTTTAATGTAATGATTAGTATTAAATCCTATTTTTATAATGGCTAAAATTAAAAATAACCGGTATATATATTTTTTAAATTAACTAACATGACATAAAATATTTATCATTGTTATTATAAAAACCCTATGTAAAATGATATATTTTTTTAAAAGAAATTTACTTTCATCATTCACCTTCATTATTTTAGGAACTAATATGAAATTAAATTCTATAAATTATTTGAAAATGGTTATTAAAATAATTGAAGTGAAACATATGTTTTTTAATAATTTTTTATATATATGAAACCATTATATATATATTATAATAAATAATTACAGAAAAAAATCAACTTCATCCATCAAATATATACTTTTATCATTCATAAACATGTAAATTGACGTAAGATTTACAACGATGAATAGAAAAATGAATCAATGTTGCACATTACAAATTTGAAAACATACATTGAAAGAAAATAACAAAAATTTAATTAATATAGTAATATAATATGTTCACTATACTCTTAGTTTATTTAATTCAATTTAAAAATATAAGGAATTGTCATAATCAAGTTACACATATTTCCAAAATTATTACAATATTAACAACACAATATATTATGTTGAAGACACTACTTTCGATGAAACCAACCATGTAAAATAATGTAGTTATTCTATTTGTGATAATTATATATATAAATATCTACCAATAAGAAAATAAAATTTTATATTTATACGTTGACATAGAAACTACATTTTAAAAATAATATGTTTAAATTTAGAAACAAATTACACCTATGCCTAAAAATATTTTTTGTCTTCTTCTCTTAAAAATGTATATTGTATATCTATTTCCGTGACCTGTTAAATATGATATTAAAATATAAAATTAAATAATAATTTATGAAATTATTAAATGAATAAAATTATAAATGTTTTTTTATAATATAACTTTATATTGTTCATGTGTGTCACTTACTCTAACATAACATAAAGCAGTTATTTCTTAATAAAATAAAACAAATAACATGTAGTGTTGATTGAGATAAAAATAATACAACATGAATGGAAATATAATTAAAAGTGATTTATATAAAATATGTTTTCATGGATATGATGATATCGAAAAACCCATCATCATATATGTTCTTCCATAAAGGATTGAGGAACATATTTAATTCAGTTACACTGTTTAAAATTTAACATTGTCAATGAAATGTAATATGAGGTTATAAATCCATAAATGATATTTTTTTCATTTTTGATTTAAATAGTGTGAATATTTATAATAAATAAATAATATTTCTATATTATAACATTAATTTAATTATTTATAACTTAATGAAATTTAACAAGCCGACTTACAAGGAAAATATTTTTTATACTACAAATCCTAGTATATTATCTAAAAAATCTCCATAATATCCTTCACCATTAGATTCATTGTGTAATATTTTTTTAAAAAATGTAAAAAAAATCTAAAACTAAAAATAGTACTATAATATAATATAATTCATTGATATTTTAGATTCCCCTCTAGATACATCATAAGTAGTATATTAAGGAATTAGAGTATGAGGCTATTGCCTATTTTATAGTAACTCTATTAATTTTTTATATTCTTTAATTTTATGTTATAATATTATTAAAAAAATTAAAAAACAATTCAAAAATATATATAATCTATACCTCATTCATCAGTTCCTCTAACAGTGTATCTATATGAAAAATGTTTGATACTCTATTAAACTATTTTCATCTGATTAGCATATAAAAACACTATAACCGATGCATCTATATTATCATATATCATCACCTTAATTTGATCTGAACATATATTCCAATGATTCCTAATATGCTTCATACAATGTATCATCTCTTATATTAAAATAAATTTATTTGGATGCTTAGATTATAAATCATATTAAATGAATAGATCTAAAGAATGAGGTAAAGGATATAGATGTAAAGACAATAATTATCCATTTAACTAAATAATAATTGATTTTATCATCAATATAATTCAATCATCCTTTGAATAAACCATCACTTAAATTCATGAATTTGAAATATTAATTTTTCTATATATTTTTATTTTATAATATAACTATTAAGAAACTGAAAAAATTTTATTATACTTACCCCTACTACATATTCTAATATTAATCCTGAGTGTTAATCCATTACTAATGCTTCTAAAAGGATTCACTTACAACCTTTAAGTATGAAGGTCACTAGTGTAGCTTTATAAAGAAGTTCATAATGTAATAAGTTTAAATAATTATTATAAAAACATGGTAATTAATAAACATTAATTAAAAATAAATGAAAAATAATTTCTTATACTATTATTTGATACCTACCTTGCTTTATTGATAAGGTATCACCACATTTAATTAATCTATATCATTTCTATTTCTCATGGAAATATGGAGGGGGTTACAGTGACATATTTTAATCTATTTGATTCATCTTTAAATTACTCTAACTTTTTCTGATCATTTTATCTTATATTAATATATGGAACATATAGAAAACATATGAGGTTATACATTATTCACATAGATATCCTGGTGATATATACTCAATGAACAATAATTATTAATTTGTGAAATAATAATTATATTTTTAATAAATAATGTGTAAAATTCTCACATTTCAGTAATAATATTAAATATATAATATATTCATCTTGATATCCATGAGTAGTAAACCTTTCAAAAAATTTTATCATCTATAAATATACTTTTTTTCATATATTCTTCTCCCTCCCCGATTTTTTTAGTGAAACTAGATTTTAAATATATCCATCACTTTTTTATAAAAGACATCCACCACAACCTAATCTGTTTCATATATCATTTTTAAAATTTCATATGTAAGTAAATATTGAAAATCCAGGTTATATGAAATTGGAAATAATTATTACTATGAATAAAAAATTTAATATATGAAATATTTAAAAAATATACTATCCCATAATTGATATTGTATCATTTGACTGATACTCATCTGGTCAAAATAATAGATTCCAATTTTTTCCTCTCTATAGAACCTTGAAATTCATAATTTTTTTAGACTTAAGACTAATAGGGATATAATTATCATAATAAGAAATAGGTTTTCTATCATCATTTATAGTAGGAATTGAAATACTTAGTAAAAATGTACCGCTACATGTATTAAATCTTGACATATTCTCCCATACATAGGAAGAAGGTTCAACATTCTAATCTAACGTATCCATAAAAATCAATTAAACAAAAAAATAGTATATAAATTTAAGTAAAAGTAAATTAATATTTATATATATTTTAATTAAAATAATTATAATGAATATCTAATGGTATATAGATTGAAAACTAAATATAAGTAAAATTAATGATGATACAAAATAAAATTTTAATATTGATATATATAAATGTTTAAATTTCCACTTTTTTGAAACATATAAAATATATTTAGAACATGAAAACTACTTATAAGTGAAATTAATGTTTATAAATAATGTAATTTTTAGATATATATCAATAAATATTCAAATGACTCTACAATCAATTGTTCATAGTTAATAAAATTGTTAATTTAACTAATTTTTTAAAAAATTATTATATATAAAATATTTCTTAATTTGTAAATTAATTTTAAACACCTATAAATTACCCAAACAATTAGGTGATTAATGAAGGATTGTTTCCCAATATCCCTTCTTCATGATAATTTAGTTTAACATGATTTATGTCTATGATTTAATCATTATTATCGTCTTTCAATCTTGTTATATATTGACGACTATCATTTAAACAGATAACAACATAAATATTCCCACCAATATAATATATTTTCTCTCTTGGTAATATAATATAATAGAATCCATTTGATAGTTCCATAAAATAAACTATTTATTTTTTAGTTTTTTCTTGTTAAAAGGGTCATATATGTACTGTAATGTTTTTGAATATATATGTGAAAATTCAAGTTTAATGAGTTTAACACCACTATAGCCACAAATCGATTCAAATTTGAAAACTCAAACTAATAATTTCTTGTAATCAATCTCCTATATATCATGAATAATTAAAAATAATATAATTTATGGATATATATCAGATTTCTATTTTATCGACTAAAAAAATTAATCAATTCAATATAAAATCACTGAATAATTTTAAACTGAACTTTTTTTGTCTTTTTATTTATTATAATATTTATAATCATTAATTTTAAACTTATAACATGTTTCTACATTGAATCATGCCCTAAAATCTAGCAATATCAAAGGTTTTTGATGTAGTTTTTTTCTTTTACCATTTTCTCCTTAAACCATGAAGCAAATTTATTTAATAATGTTGACGCTACTTTCTGTCATAGGGTTTAACGAATGAAAAGGGAAATACCATAAACACAAAGTGATTTATCCTTTGAAGAAACAAAAAAAATTGACAAAGGCATGAACATGGATTTCTTTAAACATGTGCCGCGCAAGTTCCAAGATGGTCGCGCAGGTATACCTACGCACCCTATTTTATTTTCTCCCAAGGTCTTCAATAGCTTATAAATACCCCTTGTGGGCCCCCCATTTCGAGGATTAAAAATCTAGAAACTCAGATTTCAGATCTCGGTGCCCTAGTCTCTTATTGAAGTCTTCCGAACACTTCTAAGGTAACTTTTTACCTAGAATGGAAGATCTAAGGAGGGGGAATAAGGTCTAAGTGTTGAAAATAATCAACACATACGTGCCTAAGTGTCTAACCTTTAAGGGAAATAAAGAAACTTGTGCGCCGCCTTATTCCTTTAACAAAAACTTCCCACCACTCTTTTATACGCCTTCAGGGATAATACTAAGGGCTTGAGACAAGTCTCGCCCAAGTATTACCCTATGGGCTGACCGTCACACAAGTATCTATGTGTCGCACATGTATATGTGCACGACCAGTACCTGTGTGACCCAACAGGACCTGCGCACCTACCTCTTTTTGGGTTCCCCTTCTGCATATTCAAATTTCTTCTTCAAATCCACCTCTCCTATTCAAGATTTAGCCTTCAAAATCCTCTTCAAATCCATTTTTGGCATGGCTCTCTTGTTGGCTTCCTTATCTGAATGAAATTATGCGAAACATCTCTTAAATCCAAGTGATTTTCATATGTTTATGTCACTAAGGTTAGAGATTTTATTCATTCAACCTCATCCTTTAAGATGAGAGGATCTTTAACCCAGGAATCCTTTTTAGAAGTAAGCCCCAATCATGATTTTCCTTAACTTGGGACTCTTTTTCAGGAGTATGTCCCAATCTCAAATTCCCAAATATGGACATCCTCCTTATGAGTAAGCCCTAAGTCCCCTATTCCTGGTCCTCCTTCTTAGGAATAATCCCAAGTTCTCAAGTCCCTTAACCAGGACCTCCTTTTCAGGAGTAATCCCCAGTCCAAGTTCTCTTAACCTGAGCCTCCTTCTTTGGAATAAGCCCCAGTTCTCATGTACCTTTAACCTGGGCCTCCTTATTAGGAATAAGCCCCAGTCATAATTTCTCTTAAACAGTCTTAATTTCCCCTAATTTGGGAATCCTTCTCAGGGTTAATTCCTAAGTTAAGTATCCAATCCGGTCAGGAAATTTTGGAAGAGTATTACAGGTAGGAATATACACATGTTTATAACTCATCATCTAGTCAGCAGTCTCGTCTGACTACAACCAAAGAAGATAACCAATTTGATATGGTGGAAACTCATAAGAAGGAACATACACCTATTTACAATCAACAATTCTATCAACAGTCTCATCTTCCAGTATTGAAGGAAAACATCAACCATACTTGACGAGGAATACAAAACAGGCCCATGCACCTACCAATGTTCATCAATCCTACCAACAATCTCATTTGGTAGCACTTGGAGAAGTCAGTCAGAAAGCTCCGATGACAAATTTGGGGCAGACTCAACTCTCTGCCCCCACACTTGAGTACTGTTTGAATTCACTGATAGGAAAAGGAGGAAAAGAGCAGGAATAGACACCTACTCCAAACACAGAATGGACGTATATTCCTGTTTCGATAGCTGATGCCACCAATAACATTTTGACAATGGTGAAAGAGTAGAAGAAAATCCATGCTCATATTCTATATGCATGTCATGATATTATAACAGCTTCAGCCACATCAAATTAAATGAAATTCAAATCTATCCCTACTCGTGGAGTGACATATCAACATATCACTCCTGAATAGACACACACCTCTTTTCCAGTCCAAGAGGGTTTGTGGGGAATACTTCCCCTTGTCATACGGACAACCAAGTCAGGCACATACACCTGATTTGAGTGGAGATAATCATCCTAACTCGACTATTTCTCCTAAGCAGGCACATTCACCTACCCATAATAACCACTTTTGTCAAAAAATGGTTCTTAAAGTGAGTAAGAAGGCGTCCAAGAAGAAGACTTGTCTAACACAATCAAGAAATCAAGGGCCAATCCGTAATAAGACCTTACTCGATGCTGGAGTTCTTGAAGCCCTCAGAAAATTATTTGTTTGAATTCAAGATTTTACTCTCTCATATCACAATAGTGTCAACATTAATTCTGAAGGTCTTCATCAAATAATTCCTCATGAAGGCTTGCTTCATGATAATTTGGTCGATCTCAAAGTATCATCTTCAGATGAGTGCCACAAGAACACTCTGTGTGGCCAGAAGATCAAGGAGAAAAATGTTTCATCTTTTGTTGTAACCCATCATGGACGTCCTCCTCATGATGATGAATTTAGATATTAAATTTCTCTCCATAGTAGTAATACACATTTCCTGGAAAATTATTCAGAGGAAAATGCAGTGACGAGAAAGCCATATTATCTTGAGGCACTTACAAATGTGAAGCCAGTCATGTCTGATGCTTTACCGCTAGGAGGTGAAATACTTTCTCAATCAGAAGATAGCCCGGGGTGTAAGTCATTCTTTGAACCACCCCTGGGTCATTTATCTTCTAGACTGGTAAATGAATTCTCTACCAATCTTGTTGAATCTGATGAAGCAACAAGGAAGAACCACCTATGGTCTAATCAGGTAGAATAATCTTCATTGAATGATAAAGAAGAAGTGTTGAATATGAGAAAACAACTGGTGAAAGGTGAAGTGCCAGTCTTGTTTTGGACTTTGGTTGACCCTCGGTATGACATTCCAGAGATGTTGACGGAAGATGGAATTCATGATATTCGTCTCAAAATATGAAAAAATCATTGTCAGTTGAAAAAGAAAATATTATCATATGATGAATATGAAAATAATGTCAAGATAATAGAAGGGTTAAAACGCCAAATTGATTTGGCCCCTCTCTTAATTTCTTGATATCTGAAGGCTGAAAAGCAGTAGAGAGACCTTCTGTGTTCATGCCTTAGCGCACTAAGAATATTACGCTAGTTAATTGCAAATGCCCCATCTGGTATTCATATCAGGGGATGGGGTGTTCATGGATCACTGCATTTCACTGTACTCTCCAGTCAAAAAATCCCACCAAAGGTTGTTTCATGCAATGTTATCTCCCAGAATTGGCCACATCTAGCAGGTTTTCTGCATAATCAAAGGCTTTCCTAAGAACATGCCTCAACTAGTTCTTCTCAAATTCAGGCATACAAAGAACAAGTTGTTGATGTACTCCTGAATCAAGAAAATAAGAATATTGAACATGCTTCTAGTTTAGAGCGTGCACATCATCAAGTGATAGAAGTGTCAGAAATCATCCAACAGTTATTTGAGCCGGGTGATTTGAGTGGATGTCGGTTGATGCATCTAGCCAATTTCTGGACTAAAGTCCACAAGATGAGGAGATATTTTAAGAAATTCTCAGATATAGCAACTCAAGAACCACCCCAGCTTACCAAACTGGGGAATCTTTTATCCCAACCCTCAGAATCAACAAATAGGATTAGAGGAGTTGACCAAGAACAACATGAATAGCCCCAGTCCACCAGACTGGGGACTTTTTCAAATCCTCAATCTCTCCCTCAGAAAAATTTAGTCTTCTCTCGATTAGGGAAGAAGCCACAAGAGGAACGAAGAGACAAATTATCAGGAGATTCTCTCCAAATTACGGTTCATCAAGAAGTTCCTGAGGAATCAAATCAACAAAACGAAATGTCTCATCAAGGACATGGAAGAAAACAATATCACAGAAATGCTGATTGAAGGGAGGCAATGCATTATGCATCAATTAATGTAATAAATACTGTTGTTGCTGATCCCCTAGATGATGCTCACTCAGAGGGATCAGATTAAGAAGTTCCTGCTTAGGAGGCTGTACACACAGAGTCAAATGAAGAAGGTGTGTGTACACGAAATCAAAGGCTTACCCAAAATCTAGGTATTCCTTCAAGTAACCAACTTCCCCCTCTCCGAATGGCGTCCAACAAGGGGAAAGGAAAGAATCAGGTTACATTCCACCCTCCCTCGGGAGAAGGACAATCAATCTCACTAGAGAAATTATTTTCACAACAAGAGGATGAAATGAAGGAATTAAGGAGGTTGAATATAGAACTACTTCAAGGTAGTCTTCCTTCTAAGTGTGCTAGACTCAGTCAGCTAAGGGAATTTGTTTCAGTTACTGAGATAGATCAAGAATATCCTCCCCTACCAGTACACCCTCATAGGTCTAATCCTACAGGTCATGTGCCAAAACAATTGGTGGCGCTACCATCAGTTGCAGTACCAGGCACCACACCTATCCAAGCTCCACTTATTGTACCTACTCAGGTCCAAGTTCAACTGGATGTTACTCAAAAGTTAATAACTACCATTGTGTCATTAACTGGTCGGTTGGAAGCTATGGAAGGAAAGCGTGCACAAATTCAACCAGAAAAGAGAGGTTACCCTGAATGAGTTGATGCGATTTCTCCCCCATAAAATTTTTCAAATACCACATTCCCAATATTTAATGGTTTGGGAGAGCCAGAGAAAAACTTAACACATTTTGTTTCTCTTTGTGATCCTATGATGGGAACCCCTCTGCAACAAGAATTAGTTAAGCTCAGGTGTTTTGTATAGTCATTACAAGGACCTTATTTTGTTTGGTTCACAAGCTTGCAATCTCGTTCAATTATTGGATGGGAAGATCTTCATCAATGTTTTCTTCTCTAATTCATATCAACTTTTCTAAAGACAATAGTTTTTGATATTACAAATTGTATGCAAAGGGATAATAAAAAAGTTTCATATTTCAATGCTCGCTGGACTATATTAACATATTCCCTAAGTTTAGCACTCCTTCGAGAAAAATTGTTTCCAATCCCTGTGGAAAATCTACATGATGAATTACGCACACCATTGATCCCTGTGAAATACATAGGAGGGTTTTGAGACCTTAATTCAATCACTCAAAAGATTGAAGATTCTCTCTTGAAGACTAAGGATAAAACTTGTGTACTTCCACCAGCTCTAGGAAGGATAATGGGCAGATCAAAGACTGCTACAATTGTGATTAAACAAGAACCTGTACCTTCTTCAACTTCAAAACATTAATCTTACCGAAGGGCTCTGCCTCCTGAGCATCAAAAATAGAGACTGTTTCGTCAAGATGATCAAAGAGATCAAAGAGGAAAACAATTTTATGAGTTGAAGAACAAATTTTATTCTTTCCAAAATGAAGAAGTTCATAGTTACTTCATTTCGGATTTGGAGAATAATTTGGTTCAATTTCTGAGGCCCAAAAGGCCAAACAATAAAGGAGATGAATACCATCACAACTATTTCCCATTTCATCAGATGTTGGGGCATCCCATTCAAGAGTGTTTTGTCTTCAAAGAACTCTTGCGGAAAATGGTGGACTCGGGACAAGTCAAATTGTAAGGTTCTTTAGCTCAGGTAGCATTTGTTACCGCTACAGATCCAGAGGAAGAAGGCGAGTGGCAAGAAGTCAAAAACAAAAATGCGTAGAAATATGATGATTGTATGGTCAGGAAAATGATCAACAGAACTCATGACATTTTTCGAACGCAATTGAAGAAACCAATTCTATCTTCTACTATGAATGCCACAAAAAATCCTCCTTCATCCAAAGAAAAATCCTCAAAGGGGCGGCATAATTCAAAGAAAGAGGAAAAATATGAAGAAGATGAAATCATGTCAAAGCCCAAGTTGTATTTGACTCTGGAAAATTTTATGACATCTACATTAAAATCACGGGAACCATCCCACCAAACGGCACATCCTAAATTGGCTAATCAGGAAGAGTATTCATCAGATGGAGAGTTGATCTTTGGTTCTGTTAACATGATTCACATAACATATCCATATGCCAGTCGCAGTATCAATTTTGATGAGCCCAAGTTCCCTTTATCAAAAACGGGAATCAGAGGGAATTCCAGAGGTCTAGGATACAAAGGAAGACATGGATATCCCAGAAGCCACTATTCCAATTATACCCATACTAGAACTTTGTATGCTGCAGAAACTCATGGCAGACCTCTTCAGCGAGCTCAACAGGAACACGACAGTTCTTCCATGCATGATAGATTCAGTCCTGGCACAACTATTTTGGAGGATCGGTTGAAGGTTCCACCTTCTTCCTCTCAACATGTAAATAGACATAGTCAATCTTATTTCCCAAAGCCAGGTGTATTTTCAACTCCTACCCCGATACAAGATGCATCTACTTCCAAAGAATCAACTTCTTAGGTACCTGCGAAACCACATGTTCTTTTTGGGAAACACAAACCTTTGGATCAAAAGTATTATATGTAAATACATTTGGCCCAAGTACCGGAAAAGTTATCAATTCTGGAAGCCTTGAATTTATCAAAGGATCATTGGGAGGCAATCATTGAGGCATTGTCAAGTCCTTAGAAATTTGAAACCAAAATTGCTGTGGCTGAAGTTTATCATATAGAGAATGATCTTGCAGAATTCCATGCAGTGAATTCTTTTACTGATGAAGATGAAGATGATGTCGTGCATGGAAATATTAGACCTTTGTATTTATCTGGAAAGGTCAATGATGTAGACATCCAACGAGCTTTCATTGATAATGGTTCAGGAGTCAACCTCATCCCCATTCGTACACTACGTCGATTGGGCCTCACTGAATCTGATTTATCTACTTCTACATTGATGTTTCAAGGATATGATAAAAATGAACAAGAACCTCAGGGTGAGATCACACTCAGAACCGAGTTTGGGGAACTTGTATCCAATTCAGATTTCATGGTTGTTCGTCATGACATGACCTTCAACATCCTGCTTGGAAGACCTTGGCTACATCAACATGCGGCTATCCCTTCATCATACCATCAATATCTCAAATATTGTTTCAATGGTCAAATTGGGACATTGTATGGTGACAAAGCCCCATTCAAGACATGTGAATCTCAATACATTGAGGCGGAATTCTATCACATGGAGGGAAAGGATAAATCCACAGTAAGGGAGGTTACCAAGGGTAATTCTCCATATGGTTTGGAAAAGATTCCAGTAAACCCATTCATACATGTTAGTACAGATTAAGAGTTTTCTATCAGTCAAATTGACAAGATAGACCCAAATCCAAATAATCTTATGGAAACTTACATAATTTTATTTACGGTAATCAAGGCAGACATCATGGGAGAAATTAGTGATTCACCAAGCAATGATGAAAGCCCAAATGGAGATGTCTTCATTTCATCCACTGAAATCCCGCAAGTCTATACATTTCCAACCAGTCCATAAGAAGTTATAACAATGTCAGAGGTGAACGATGATGTCAATTCTCAATCCATTATCTCCTATTTATTACCGAAGGAAGACCCTTCATCATCAATGGGGGAAAAAATGGAAGCTTCTTCTTCTAGATGTTCAGATTCTAACATCTTTTCTGATCATTTAAATTCAAATTCATCATCTAATATGCAAGTAGAAATAGAAGAAATAACACATGTTGAAGAAGAAGACGTATATCCCAGGGATGCTCCTCCATCATTTGAAGAGGTTATCTCTACCACTGTGGATGAACTCATAGAAATATATCTAGGTACAAAAGAAGATCCACATCCTACTTTAATTAGTACGGCCATGACTCTTGAAGAGGAAGAGATGTATATTTCATTTTTAAGGAAAAATCGAGATATATGTTCCTGGAACTATAAAGAGATGCCAGGCCTTGATCCTGATGTTTCTACTCATCGTTTGGGTTTTCCAGAAGAACATCTAGGATTTAAGCAAGCCTCTAGAAGAACACACCGAAATTATGCTTCCAAAATTGAAGCTGAAGTGGATAAGCTTATCGAAGCTAACTTCATCAGATAAGTTCAATATCCCAAGTGGTTGGCTAATATTGTCCTTGTGAAAAAGAAGAATGTAAAAATTAGAGTTTGCATTGATTTCAGAAATCATAATCGGCATTGTCCTTTGGATGATTTTCTAGTTCTGATCCCAAAACTTTTAATTGATGCAACAGCTGGTTATGAAGCACTTTCCTTCATGGATGGATATTTCGGGTATAATAAAATCTAAATGGCTCATGAAGATGAAGAATCTACAGCCTTCAGAGCCCCTCAGGGTGTGTTTTGCAATCAGGTAATTCCCTTTGTCCTTAAGAATGCAGGTGCAACATATCAGTGTGCCATGCATCGTTTATTCAAACCCCTTTTAGGGATGTTTCTTGAACGTTATGTGGATGATTTGGTGGTTAAATCTAGACAACGTTCTAATCAGTTGGATGAATTGGAAATCATATTCCACAAACTTTGAAAACATAATTTGAAGATGAACCCCATAAAATGTGCTTTTGGGGTAACCTCAGGAAACTTTTTAGGCTTTGTTGTACACCATCATGGTATCGAACTCGATCCTGAGAAGGCAAAGCCAATCCTTGGTATGTCACCTCCTCAAGATTTAATGGAATTGAGAGAACTTCAAGGAAACTTAGCCTATATTCGGCGTTTCATTTCCAATTTGGCAGGAAAAAGTTTACCCTTCACCAAATTGATGACGAAGGGAGTCACTTACCAGTGGATTGAAGAATTCCAAGAGGCATTCAATATTCTCAAGATGTATCTCTTAATTCCACTGGTATTAATGCCATCTATTGAAGGAAGTCCACTTATTCTTTATGTGACAGCTTTAGAGTGATCATCGGGTACCTTCCTTTCCCAGAAGAATGATGCTGGGAATGAAAACAGCGTCTACTATCTCAGTCAGACTATGCTTGATGCAGAAAACTGATATTTAGGTATTGAAAAGTGCTTCTTATCATTAATATTTGCTGTTCAGAATTTGAGACACTACCTGCAACATCACGAGGTCCAATTGGCATCTCGCAATAACCCACTCAAATTTATCCTTAGCCGTCCAATGCTTACAGGACGTCTGGAAAGGTGGGAAGTTATTTTGTAGCAATTTGATATCTAGTATGTGTCTCTAAAGGCAATAAATGGTCATGCTCTGGATTATTTCCTTTCTAAACATCCTTCAATAGAAGATACATATTTAGATACTGAACTTCCTGATGAAGAAGTATTCTCTATTCAAGTTAATCTTCAAACACGGGAAATTTACTTTGATGGTGCTTCCGATAGTCCAACAGGGAAGAAAATGGAAGATCCTAAATTCAACAAAGTTGGGTTAGGAATTGTACTTATTTTCTTGGAAAAGGTAGTGCTACCCTATTCCTTCTTATTGTGGGAAGGTGGTACAAATAATGAAGAAGAATAATAAGCTCTAATCGCTGGCTTGGAGTTGGCACTTCAAGCACATGTGAATCAATTAAAGGTGAAAGGTGATTCACACCTAGTAATTAAACAAGTCAATGGGGAATATGACATCAGAAAATAAGAGTTAATCCCTTTGTATGATTACGTCAGAGAGTTAATGGCAGAATTTCCTTCGGAACTGACATTTTTTTATGTCCCGCGATCACAAAATGCTCATGCTGATGCAATGGCTATTATAGTCACAACTCTGGAATATCCAAATTGGGATGAGAAAATCATCAGTATTTCCCACCGTCATACAATTTCACCTTATGTTCAAACCAGAACAGAGGAAATCAATGAAATTAGTCCCATTTCTGAACCATACAGTCCTACTATGGGATGGATGACACCTATTAGGCAATATCTTCAAAATAGAACACTCCCACCTAATAGAGCAGAGAAAGAACAAGTCTGGAGATTTGTGGTCAATTTTACTCTTTATGATAGCCCAGATCACCTGGAGAAAATTATCTATAAAAGAGGTTTTGATGGAATTCTATTTAGATGCATTGACGGTGAAGAGAAAATGGTTGTCATGAAATAAGTGCATGAAGGAGTCTGTGGTGCCCATCAGTCCGGACATAGACTATCTGATCAAATTCAAAGGCATGGATACTTTAGGCCTTCAATGATACAAGATTATGTTGATTTAAAAAAGAAGTGTCATTTTTTCCAAGTATGTGCTAACTTCATTCATCATCCCCCAGAGTTGCTTCATACAGCTAAGTACTCATGGCCATTTTCCACATGGGGAATGGATGTATTAGGACCTTATCCTTCAGCTACAGCAAAACAGTTTAAGTATATTCTTACTAATACTGACTTCTTTTCAAAATTGGAAGAGGTAATACCCCTTAAAGAAGTCAGTTCTAGAAGCATTGTTAGCTTTATCAAGTCTAACATCATTACCAGATTTGGTGTCCCTAATTCCGTATTGACAGACAATGGAACCAACTTTTGTTCATCTGAGGTAAGGAAGTTGTATCAAGAATACAACATCAAATCCAATAATTCATCTCGGTATCATGCAGCGACCAATGGCCAAATAGAAGCATTAAATAAGACTCTTTCAAACATATTGCAAAAGATGGTGGATGAAGATAAAAAATAATGGCCTGATAAACTCTTTCATGCTTTATGGGCTTATCAGACTACCACCCTCACTACAACGCGGTCAACTCCATATTCATTGGTATATGGAACAGAAGGAGTCTTTCCCATTGAGGTTAAATTAACCTCGCTCAGAGTAGCCATTCGTGATCATTCATCTACAGAAGAACAATCTCAGAAGAGATTGGATGAATTGGAATGATTAGATGAAAAACGATTGTGCACCCTGTCCCACTTTGAAGTCTATCAGAACCGAATAACACGAGCTTTCAACAAAAAATTTCTTCTTCGTTCATTCATTTAGGGAGAATTGGTATTGGTTTTCGGAACTCCAATGATACCAGGAAAGAAAACACACAAGCTTGAGCCAAAATGGGAAGGACCTTACTCAATAGATAAGGTCTACTCCAATGGAGCTTATTGTTTAATCTCAATATATGGATAACTCATCACGACTCCAACCAATTCCATATTTCTAAAGAAGTATTTTGTAAAACACAAATAAATCATTCCGGTCTATGCATATGACCTTAAACTATTCTCACCATCCTCCAACATGACATTAAACTATATTGTTTCCCAACATCCAACATGAAGTTAAACTGTATTGTCCCTCATACGTCCTAGCTACATGACGCTAAATTGTACAGCACCCCAGCGTCCAAAATGACATTAAACTGTGAAAAAAATCCCTAATACGTCCAACATGACGTTAAACTGTGTCCCCATTGTCCTCACTACAAGACATTAAACTGCATAGCCATACGTCCTGGCTACATGACGCTAAAATGTACAACACCCGTCCTTGCTATATGACATTAAACTATTCAACCCATTTTTTTGTCTTTATTGCATGACATTAAACTGCATAGTCCCCCCTATGTCCTTACTGCATGCCATTAATATTCACAGTCCCTTATTCATCCAACATGACATTAAACTGTGCATCGTTAAGGTTGTTGCTACCTCTTGTTTCTCACACCGAGTATGACTCACGTGAGCTTAGAGTAAACTTCAACCATAACACCCTCTCTGATCCACTAACCATGTGTAAGTCCCGACACTAATTTCTAGGTCATTGTCCTTAAGAACAACTTGATTAGCAATTAATTCATTTAATCTAACTATGAAGACTTTGATCCTTGCCTTCTAGGCTGGGTACATAGGCAACCTCCTGAGGTTCAAGCCCAAAATCAATCTCTTCACATCGGTTCACCTTCATCTCATACGATATTGAATCATGAAACCGCCCCCAGAACCAATATTTTTTACATTGGTTCACCATCATCCTTGCTATATGATGTTAAACTATCTGCACTTTTGTCTTGTACGACAATAAACTACAACATTTTTTTGACACCCTCACCTGAGAGGGAATCATTATTTACATTGATTTCCAATCATGTTATATTCTAAAGACTATGTGCATACATGGAAATCCCTTAACCTTTTATCTTTGGTCAAACTATCATTTCACTAAATTCCCCTTTAACCGTTCACTGGTACGACCCAAATCTGTATAGAGGGTATTTCAAGAACTACATAAGGCTTGATTCCCATACTTATGGGATACATAGGAACATTCGAGCGTCCCTCGAATCCAGCCCCAAGTCTTTGGGCCTAACCCCAAATTCCATTTTCAGTCCCTTGACTGAAAATTCCCCTTGTGAAAACATGAATGTGGTATGAAAACTCTGGCCTTCATTCAAATCAGGTTTATAAAACACACACTGTGTATTCATTATTATGGTCCGAGATCTATGACCCTAAACTAATATTTCCTATACTCTCATCCCACATTATGTTAAACTGTACTTCAAGAACTACATTTGGATTGATTCTCATTCTAATGAGATATTTAGTGAAGTCCAACATCATAATTCAGGAACCAACCACAACATTATTATGGTTAGCGTTGGTCTATGCATCTCTACATGCATTGAACAATTCCCATTTTGATGTGTCATACTCCTAACTTTAAATACTTCCAAATTCACTATAATCCTTTTTTCTTGACTTCTGGTCACAAAATACCTGATACCCGAGAGTTCGTTTGGTCTACTATACAACACCTGCCCTTAGGCGGCCTTGCATAAACAGTCTGTATAATGGACCAGTCTGCCAAAAGATGCTATTATTTGACTATGAAGCAAATTCCCTTAAGCGGCCCTGCATAATTCAACCCCCTAACAGGTTTTTCAAATAGTGGTAACTTCATTCTTGGGAGGAAAACCTCTTTTGTCTTTATTTGTCTTAACAACAATATGTAGGGATCTGCAAAAAATAGCCATCCTTAACATATTTGTCCCATACTCTTTTTCATGATTTGAAAGTATTCAAGTCTATGGTTTGTATTTCCCTTCCCTACGTTTGGGTCAAACCGTCGCAAGAGTGACATTAATCCAATTCTTTGATAATATTGATTGTCAATATTTTCTCTATATTCAAGTACCTCTCTCCATACAGCAGACTCCATGATTTGGAAAATTTGAATCTCTATAAACTTTCACAAGATTTTATCAATAGAAAATTAAAAATTTTGAGAGTTCTTTTGCCTGAAAATGCATCACGTCCCTTAGGCGGCCTTACATAAGTAGTCTACATAACAGACCTGTCAGCAAAAAATGCTATTATTTGACTATGAAGCCAATGACCTTAAGAAACCCTATATAATTCAACCCCCTAAAAGGTTTGTTAAGTAGTGGTAACTTCATTCTTGGGAAATACTTCTTCTAATGCCTTTTAGCCCTTTTTCATGTCATTCCTCAGATTCAAAATTTATAAAGTCATAGTTTACATGTTTTACCACATACTTGAATATGGTAATATGTTTTTAGATAAATTATCAAGTAATAGAGTCAATTTTAATCCATTCAGTCCAAGCTATTTCAACCTTCAATATTATCCTTTTTATGTCCGACGAGAATGACTTTAAACTGCTCACAAAAGACAAGGGAAGTCTGAATAAAATTCAAGTCCCAGCTCACCAAACAAACATTTTGTTTGATTTAGGTAATATTGAGCAATAAAAAGATTCAAATTTTGTAGGGTTATTTAAAATAATCCTAGAAAAAATCAAAATATTCTTACTAGGCCCATTGGCTTAGGTAAAAATTTAATGTAGGTAGAAAAAGAAGGCATGCACAAATGATTGAAGATAAAAGTGTTTTTCATTTGCTGCACAAAAGATAGAAGGACATCCACAGACTGGAGCCTCTTCTCTTTTTTTTCAGGGATTACAAGATACTTTAAACATAAGTATTCATTTGGTTTACAGAATCCCAAGCTTCATTAGCAGCCACCTGGAATTCATTCATTCAACTAGACACAATAATAGATGTAGTGATACTAGATCTTTAGGGAACAATTGTAAAAGAATGTTTTTTAGCGCGGTTTGAGAAATTTTTTTGCTGATAAAATAGTGACTCTATTTCTAACCAAGAGACTTGGAAGATGTGTACATGGATTTGAGAATGGAGCATTGGAAGTAAAGATCCATTTGGAGAGAGTAGTATTTTCAGATATTGTTCTGATTTCATGATAGTCTTCTCTTCAGCAACCAGCAGCGGAAAACATTTCAACCCATGGGTTTGACATTTTTATATATGCAAGAAAATGGAATAGAGGAGAAATTTGAAAGTTCACATCATTGTTGTTGCTCTTAATGCATAGAATAACCGAAATAGAGGAGTAGTAGTGCGACTTCATCTCAGACATATAGTTCTTAGGATCTCAAATGTTGACTTCATGTAGATGACCATGCCCATAGAGAGGCAAGTAGATGTTCTATGGAAAATTAAGATGATACTTCTTCAAGTACTTGGCCAAATCTGGGAGCGTACTGTCGCAGATATTATAATAATCATAGCCAACGATGCTCATCATGTCATCAATTCTCATGCTAGCCATTTCATCAGCTGTTACAGTTCTTCTAGGAGCTATTGAATCTGCAAAAAGGTCGAATAATTAACTCTTAAGTGATTTGATTTTTCATAAAATTTTTGAAGATAAGTGAAAAAATGGATAAGTCATTAAGGCGCGCAAGTCCAATATTGGTGCGCAGGTTTTCGCACAAAGGTATCTCCACGTAAGTCCAAATACCCTTGCAGTAGCACGACACGAACAAAAGTAATGAAACTGCGGAAAACTAGCAACCTGTGCGACGAGAGCAACCTGCGTGGCGAGAGCTCAGAAGCATTCAAAATTGAGGGCTTTGCGCGATAATGATTTGCATATTTATAGGCAAGGCCACAGACCTGCGCGCTGAGGCCTCTATGGCTTGCACCTGCGTGCCGCTACCTGCTCACTCAAAATCTACGCGCCACCCTTACTTGGTTTTCTTCTTTACCTTAGAGTCACATCCTCCTTCCTTTCGGATCCAACTTTAAGGGGGCACTTTTGTTGACTCTCCTTTCCGTCACAAGGTCTAATGAATGAAAAGGGAAATACCTTAAACACAAAGTGATTTATCCTTTTAAGAAACATCAAAAATTGATAAAGGCATGAACACGGATTTATTTAAACATGCACTGCGCAAGTTTTAAGATGGTCGCCCAGGTATACCTGTGCACCACATTTTGGGCGCGCAGGTGACTTGTGCGCTATATTTTATTTTCACCCAAGGTCTTCACCAGCCTATAAATACCCCTTGTGGGACCCCCATTTCAAGGACAAAAAATCCAGAAACTCATATTTCAGCTCTCGATGCCCTAGTCTCTTCTTGAATTCTTCCGAACACTACTAAGGTAATTTCTTACCTAGAATGGAAGATCTAAGGAGGGGGAACGAGGCCTAAGTGTTTAAATTCATCAACACCTGCAGGCCTAAGTGTCTAACCCTTAAGGGAAATAAAGACACTTGTGTGCCACCTTATTCCTTCAACAAAACCTGTGTTCCACTCTTTTATAATCCTTTAGGGATAATACTAAGGGCTTGAGCCAAGTATCACCCAAGTATTACCCTATGGATTGACCGTCACACAGGTACCTATGTGTCGCGCATGTATACTTGCATGACCAATACCTGCGCACCCCAACAGGACCTGCGCGCCTACCTCTTTTTGGGTGGTCCTCCTGCCTATTCAACTTTCTTCTCTAAATCCACCTCTCCTATTCAAGATTTAGCCTTCAAAACCCTCTTCAAAGCCATTTTTGACATGGCTCCCTTGTTGGCTTCCTTATCTGAAAGGAATTATGTGGAACATATCTTAGAACCTAGTGATTTACTTATCTTTATGTCACTAAGGTTAGAGATTTTATTCAATCAACCTCATCCGTTAAGATGAGAGGATCTTTATCCCAGGCCTCCTTTTCAGAAGTAAGACCCAGTCATAAGTTTCCATAACTTGGGTCTCCTTCTCAGGAGTAAGTCTCAATATCAAATTCCCAAATATGGGCATCCTTGTTAGGAGTAAGCCCCAATTCTCCAACTCCTGGGCCTCCTTCCTAGGAATAAGCCCCAGTTCTCAAGTCCCTTAAACTGGGCGTCCTTTTCAAGAGTAATCCCAGTCCAGGTTCTCTTAACCAGTGCCTCCTTCTTAGGAATATGACCCAGTTCTCAAGTCCCTTTAACATGGGCCTCCTTCTTAGGAATAAGGCCCAGTCATAATTTCTCTTAACCAGTCTTCATTTCCTCTAATTTGGGCACCCTTCTCAGGGTTAAGTCCTAATTTAAGTATCCAAATCACCATAAAACACATATACCTTTATGGACCATGTTCCTGGGTTTCTTCCCTGAATTAAATCCCAGTCCTCATCTATCTTGGGCAGTCATACATACATAATCCCCACATTATTCCTCGTGATTGCATCTGTCATGGTACAATCGTCAGGTATTACTGATACCTCTTATTTCTCACACCGAGCATGACTCACGTGAGCTTAGAGCGTAAAAGTAATTATGACATATTTTCTTTGGGCCATCAACCATACATAAAATTAATACTTCTTCACTTGAACTATGTGGGTTCTGATTCCTTTTCTAAACAAGGATTTGTAGGTAGCCCATTTTCAGGTACGATCCCAACTCTGAAATAATCCATGTCCTTCTGAATGACAATAAACATCAAGTGCCCTGCTGAGTGGCTTTAAAACTAGTATGGTTATCATAATGACCAAGATATTTCTATATAATGTGTTTAAGGATACCATTGACAAATAATCTCTAACAAATAAAGATGATTCTCTATCGATGAAGAACCACAAATACATATAAAAGATTATCTAAATCTCTTACATACTAATCATTGATTGTAAAATCTAATGTAAAAATCATTTTCATACTTGGTAATTTAATAAGGATTCATGAACACAACTCAAATCTATAAATAGAGTCCCGGAGTAGACAATAATTCCCCTAAAAAAGGTGTAATGAGTCCGACCTCCCGTCCTCTCGACCAATGAAATTTTTTAAGCCTCATCAGTTCACAACTAATGAGCACCTACCTTTGGAAAGTAGGTCCAAATGGATATAGGATCATTGGATGTTTCTGGTTCTATGAAAAAACCCATTAAAAACTTATTGGAATGTTTGAACTTTAAACCAAAAAGGTCATCCCCATTTCCAGAGGAAACAAATACCTATTTATCACTCAAAAAAAATTTCTTCAAATATCATAGTTTTAGTTTATTAATATTTTTTATATGGTTTAACCTCATATGTGTTTTTCTAAATTTATAAATGTTTCCTCATACTATGATTAAGTATCCTTCACATTGATTTTAAGTCATATATGCTATTTCTTCTGATGCCAATTCCCAAATTCTGATGTATAGAGTAGCTGTCCTAGTCTATTTAAAACATGTACTCAATTGAAAACTCTATAACCTACTAATATATCTAAATTTCGATGATATAGGTATCTATTTAATGTAAATTCTTATTATATTTCATTAAATTATGAATATATCATTCAAAAAGATACATTGAACATAAATATATGGGTTGAAATTGAAGGTTATGGGCGCAGTGGAAGCGTGGGTGGGGCAAATCCCAAACTTGATTTTTACCATGATCAATGATTATTATGGGATCAATACGACGATAAACACCAGTCTCCAAATAATATAATCAAAGATTTAGATAACAAAGAAATAGGCCTGAAACCTCTAGAGAGGATCTTGCACATGATGTTTATAATTAATTTAATTAATATCATAGAGAAAAATAATACCTGGATATTTGGTATTTTTCTTCGTTGATGATGTTGATCATCTGGATTTACCCTTCCAGATTATCTCATTTCACTTGTAAGGATCCAAAATAGAATCCCTCTAGCGGTGATCCACACATGCTCTGATGGCCTCTGATCGACACTACTACTTCTCTAGGTGCTAGCGCGGCGAAGCGGGTGTCTTGTGTCAGTCGTTCTTGATCGGTTATTCTTCATCCTTGAAGAACATATCTGATTCTTGAGAGGGGAGAGAATATGATTTGAGATAGAAATGTTTTGGCTCAACAATTATCAATTCACCAGGTGTGGGGTGTGGTCATCGGCACAATAGGTGTACTTGCCTATTTATATCAATGGAATTTCAGTTACAATAATTAATTGCATAACAACAATTAAATACATTCATGAACATAGAGAAAGCCCCTGAATTTAACAATAATACCACTTCATTATTTATGGTGTTCCAACTTGTGCATAATAGAATTATAAATAAAATTCTGTGTCATAAAATAATAGCCACATTATTTTAATTTGTGCCAATTAGTTAAATAATTATTTACTATCTTGAAAATAATTATTTTAATACCGGACTGAACTTGGTCTGCTCGAACTCCACTAATATTTATTGAACACCTGAATAAATAAATAAATAATTTAGCCTCTTAAATAAATATTTTATTTAAAACTAGTATATAAAAATTTATTAAATGATCAATAAAATAAATAAATATATTTTATTTAATTTATGAAATCATTGTAACATGAATAAAATTATTCCATGGTCTTGAGAATAATATGAATTTAATTAATTAAATTCAAATAAAATTTAACTGAGACCACCAAAAACACTTAGTGTGTGACCCTCTAGGATTATTTCTTGTTGGCATTAGGCAGGCTTGCCTAAAGTCCAAGAGTACTGTATAGAAACAGGTCAAAGAACCCAAGATAAAGAATGTAAACTTGCAACAACGACATCCACATATGAATGCTCACTGTGTAATATAATCCCTTTGTCAAAATATCTCATCAAGCATGTTTAATCATTGTGCCATCAAATTTTATTCTTGATACGTCGTTCATTGACTACCTGAAATAAACTTGTCGTTACACCATGTCCATGGAATTTTGCGCGGTGGTTCTATTTAAATCAAAGAGACGAGATATCAACTTCGATAAATGGAAGAGACAAATCCTTCCTCGAATTATCTATTAATAACATGCCACTCGTGACACATCCAACGTACCCTACTTCCCGCCAACTATCTACATGACAGTTTTCGTCAGTAAATCAAAGTGCGTAAGCCGTGACATGTATTAATAATAATCTCAAGGTCTAAGGATCATTACACATGATCACAGATAGAAATAACTTATGAAACCAAAACATGCAGAATTCCTACTGGTGGGTCTATTCTCAAAATATTCTATCTTGGAGATTACCAAGTGCGATGTTCATGAGAAGAAGTCTCATCTACTTACGAGTACTCACACTTAACAGTCTTCATGCTATGTGTCCCATCAGATCAAGTCATCCAACCACAAAACTATATTTAAGAATATTATTACAGCAATTCAAGGTTCTCATCATTGTAGGGAATATCCATGACCTTATTAATGAAACAAATAATCTAGGACATTATTACATCATAATCATGCAGAATAATGAATAATATGTAATAATACATTAAAAATTCTTGCAATCAAAGTAAAACTAGTTAGATTTAGGATATTAACTCTTAAAAACCCCCACTTCGACTAGAGACAACTGCCTATATCTTTCAGTGTGCTAGACCTCACATGATGATAATTTTCTTGCTGAGTCAAGGTTTTAGTCATCAGATCCTCCATGTTGTCTTCCGTGGAAATACTTCTCACTGCAACTTCACCTCTATGAGAAAAATCCCTCAATAGATGATACTTCCAAAGCATATTCTTCATCCGCTTATGTGACCTTGGCTATTTTGCAAGAGCAACCAATGCAGTATTATCACAGTACAATGTGATGGGATCTTTACTACTAGGTATCACATCTAGCTCTTGGATGAAGCTTTGCATCCAAAATTCTTATTTATCTGCCTCAGAAGCTACAATATACTAGGACTCTGCTGTAGAATCTACGACCACACTCTTCTCTGTGCTCTTCTAGCTCACTGCACCTTCATTCAAAGTGAATATGTATCCCGTTTGTGACTTCATGTCATGTTGATTAGTCTGAAAACTAGAATATGAATATCCTTGGATGACTAGTTTTTTATCTCCTCCATAAACCAGGAACATATCCTTAGTACGCCTTAGATACTTTAGGATAGTCTTGACTCCCATCTAATGGAGGTCACCTGGGTTATCTTGATATCTTCATACCACACTCAATGCATATGTGACATCCATCCTAGTACATAGCATGACATACATGACTGACCCAATCACTGATGCGTATGGATTCCCTGCCATTATCTTTCTTTCGTCATGAGTACGAGAACACATTTTCTTGGAAAGATGAATTCCATGTGACACTGGTAACAATCCCCTCTTGGATTATTCCATAAAAAATCTCTTTAGTATCTTATCAATGTATGTACTTTGAGTTAGGCCCAACAATATCTTGGATCTATCACGATGGATCTTGATTCCAAGAATATACGCTTCCTTGCCCAGGTCTTTTATGGAGAAGCATTGATTCAACCCTATCTTAACAGACTGTTAGACTGGTATCTCATTTATTATAAGTAATATGTCATCAACATAAACTATTAGGAAAATGACTGCACTCACACCAAACTCTTTTAAGACACAAGGCTCAAATTCATTCTGGATAAATCCAAATTATTTTATGGCTTCATCAAAACATATGTTCCATGACCTGGATGCTTTATTTAATCGATAAATGGATTTTGGAAACTTTCATACTTTATTGGCATCCCTTGGAGTCACAAACCCTTCAGGTTGTGTCATGTAGACAACTTCATAAAGGTTCCCATTAAGTATTTCTGTTTTGAAATCCATTTAAAAAATCTCATAGTAAATGTAAGTCACAATAGCCAGTAGAATTATGATGTATTTCAGCACTGTAATTGGTAATAAGGTTTCATCATAGTCAATTCCTTGTCGCTGTTTATATCCTTTTGCAACCAGTCGTGCCTTTTAGGTACTGAATTGTCCTTCCATGTCCAGTTTCTTCTTGAATACACATTTACAACAAACATGCTTTACATCAACTATTGGATCTACCAAAATCTAGACTTGGTTTTTGTACATTGAATCTATTTCATAATTCTTGGATTCTTTCCAATTGGAAACGTCTATTCCACTTACTGATTACTTCTAGGTTATAGGATCATTTTTATCAACAAATAAGGAGTCACCATCCTCGGTAACTAGAAAACTGTACCATTCTGGTTCTCTAACATCTCTCATACTGTTACGCAGTACTTGTGTATCTAGAATAGATTCTTATTCCATGGGGCTTTGTGGAATCTATTCTTGCACCCACTCTTGTGTACCGTGAGCCTCGACTTCAACAAAGTCTATCTCGCTCCGACTATCTCTTTTAGAGATGTTCTCCCTCTCAAAGAATATGGAATGTCTTACCACTATAACCTTTTTTTTCTAAGGGTTTGTATAGGTAATATCCCCTTTTTTCCTTGGGGTATCTTATAAAGGTACACTATGTGCCTCAGGGTGTGAGTTTGTTACCTGATGAGACCTTAACAAATGTTTTGCTACCCCACACATGTAAATTCAATAACATGGCTTTTCTTCCACTCCAGAACTTGTATGTAATACCATTTATTGATTTAGTTGGTACTTGGTTTAGTATATGTTTAGAATGATACCTTCATGGATGTTGACACACTTGTTTAGAAGCCCAATATCAAGGGACATTTTTTTTCTATGGATTTTTATAGGGTCATAACTGAATGCTCCAGCATAATTTCATCTTGGATTGCAGAGTTCAAGGTCAGTTTCATTCAACCATCTCACTTTATTATGTTATGGAAATTGTGGAAGGGGATGTTTCCCACTTGTGATCAGCTGAGAAGAAATGGGCTGTGCATTTCCACTGTTTGTTGCCTATGCATGAGGGATGGTGAGGATATCGATCACCTATTTTTTGAATGAACCTTCTCAAGATACTTTTGGGAGTATGCATGGGTTATATTTGAGGTGGATTTCAGCACTAGGTGCTCGCTGGAGGGGCTACTGTCCATAATTGGTAGCATTGGGAAGAGTGATCAAGTGCATCACCTACTACTTGTGACCATTGCAGCGATCTTTACTACTATCTGGAGGGCTCAGAATATCAGGTTATTCAAGGAGAAAAGTCCTTCTTATGCCAGCATCCTGTCCATGCATCAGGAGGTCCATGCTACTGCAAACGTTCAGTTTGGTGTGATGCATAACAACATGCGTGATCTGAACATCCTCCGAAGAATAGGAGTGGTGGGCCAGTCCAAGACACCCATGGTTCTTAAATTTGTTCGATGTATTCCTCGTATTGATACATGGATCAATGTGAATATTGAATGTGCAACATTGGGTGCGTAGGGACCTTCGGGTTTTGGAGGTACTTTCCATACACATCGCGGGTTTTTCAAGGGATGCTTTCATCATTATATTGGAATAGAGACTGCCTATGAAGATGAGTTGTGGGCCATCATTTATGTGGTTAAGTATGCTGTGATTCATAATTTTCATGAACTATAGCTTGAATTGGACTCCCAGAATACGGTCTCTACCCTGAATTTGAAAACTAGGAATGTTCCATGGAAGCCCTTACCACATTGGGTTGAATGCTTGAGGCTTGTCCATCGCCTCAACCTGCATGCCACACATGCGTATAGGGAATCCAATCAAGTGGTGGACACTTTTTCAAAGAGGTAGATTCTGGATTCAATCTCTATGTGGTCTTTTAGAACCCCTGATCATTATAATACTCTTGTATTTGATGATATGTGTGGGGTTTTTCACTCCCGGATGTGCAAGTTTCATTGTAACGCCTGACTTTCTACTCTATTTTTCTTCTATTAATTTCTTGGATTAGGCTTGCCCGAGTCATGGGCTCTTCATTGGTACTTGGATCAGTATATGTGATTCTGTTTGTAATTCATATCCCCAAAAGGATAATGGAAGACTCACATGACTCATCATTGATCTCACCATGTCCAACAGGGTGCAGTTCCTCCTTTATCTCACACTATTCCACTGGGGAGTTTTTGGAGGAACGAGTTGGGATAAGATCCCAAACTCTTATATGTAATCAATGAAGTCCTGATTCAGATATTCTCAACCTCAGTCTAAGCAGAGTTTCTTAATCTTTTTACCAATCTGGTTCTCAACTTCATTCTTGTATTCTTTGAACTTATCAAAAGAATCCTACTTATACTTCATTAAGTAGATATACCCATATCTTCTAAAAGCATCATTAAAAGTTATGAAGTATGATTACCCTATCCTTGATTCAATTGGAAATTGTCCAAAAATCTTGGTATGATCTAATTAAATAATTTATTTAGCCCTTTAACCTTTCCATCTAAATACGGATTTGGTAACTTTTCCTTAAAAACATGCATGACATACGCTAAGTGGGTTTAGTTCGAAAGAATCTAAATAACCATCTTGATGTAAATTTATCAAGAGTTTATCATTTACATGAACTATTCGGTGATGACAATGTTGGGTGTAGTATGATTCATGTGAAGTATCTTTGCTATCGATTTCCATTACTTGGTTTGTGTAATCCAACAAGTAAATTCTGTTGTATAAACATTCCCTACCAAAACAAATTCTATATCTGTAAAAAATAAAAAATTAATTTCCAAAATTGAATAAAAATCCATCTGTATCTAATCTAGATACAAAAATAATGTTTTTAGTATAATTAGGCACATAATAACGACCCATTAACACCGACATCATCCCAGTTGGCAACGTGAGGTGGTAGTCCCCGACAGCTATAACAACAAGTATGGATCTGTTGGCTGCTCATAGATCTACCTCCCCTCAATCAATCTTCTAGAATCTAATTTTTTCTTGTATTTGGATACATATGGGATCACCGAATGCTGTATCTAATACCCAATTTGTAGAAACAAATAGATTTCATTCGATAAAAATCACACATGAAGCTTCCCCTTGCTTCTTATGTTGCGTGCAGTTCTTCTTTCAGTAGCCCTTCTTGCCACATGTGAAATAAACAACCTCCTGTTCTCTTGCCTCCCCTTTGATATTCCTTTTCTTGAAAGACTGTGAAGAATCTTCAGACTTAAATCTCTTCTCATTCCCTTTCCTCTTATTCACCATATGGGTAGAAGGATTTTTTTACTTCATATCTTTGACAACTTGGAGAATGAGGATAAGAAGACTAGATAGAGACTTCTCAATGTTGTTCATATTGAAATTGACAACAAAGTTAGAGAACCTCTGAGGTAGTGATGAGAGAACAAGATAGATGACCAGTTCTTCGAGGATTTTAAACCCTAGAACCTCTAGGTGCTCAATGTACCCAATGAGCTTGACTATATGAGGCACAGCTAGGGCCCCTTCCCCATGCTTACTTGGTAAGAGTTCCTTAGAGAACTCAAACCTATCCTGTATTGCTCTCTCAGGGTAAAGACCATGGAGGTGCTCGTGCATGCTATAAGTATCCTTGTTTTCTTGAGACTTCATGAACTCACTAGACATTGATGATAACATCAAACCTTGAACGTCGACTATGTCATTCATATGTTTCTCATAGACCAAGAAATCCACATCACTCGCCTGTTTGGTAGGCATATCAGGTAATGATGAGTCCAGCACATAAGATTTTCATTCATGGCGTAGGATAACTTGAATGCACCTAAACCATTCGTGGAAGTTACTGTAGTTGAGGATGTTGTCTTTATCAAGAATTGATCATATTGACAGTGTGGTTGACGAGTTTTTCATTTTTATTCTACAATTAAAAAGAGAATATTATTGATACTTTCTTGATTACATTTTATAAGATATAATAAATTTTATTAAATCTCCCACTATTTTATCAAGTCCCAATAGCCCAGACCATTGAACTTGGAATGTCCAGTTTCCATTATATTTTAGTGGCAAGGATCCATATCCCCCTTTGCATAACCCCAACAAGGGTTGGTCAAGATATTAGAAGGTATTTAGGTAGGAAGGTCTTTTCCAACTGTGGTCTTGAAACCCCCTGATATGTTGAGTGGACTCCCCAATCCTGAAATCATGACTTTGGATTTCCTTAACTCTTGCATCCAATATTATACCAAGTCCATAAATGTCTACTCCTCATGATGTAATATTATTAAGTCAACCTGAAACCTTTCATAATGGTTTCTTGTATAAAAGTATGTGTCCCAGAAAGGTTTTGTCAAATACATAGTTTTATTGAGTTTTTCACTTAATCAAGTAACTGAAGGGTTTTTTTGACTTAATATTTTATTTGATGGATTTTTATCTCTTATGCGTGAATTTCATATTATCATTATCACACACTTTTTAATAGTAAGGTGAACATACTTAAGTGATTAACCATGTCTTGATAATATTTATGTATATGTATGGTTTACTTTAGTTCCATCTTTCATGCTTGTTAAATTCATTAATTATGTGATCGTGACAACACATCCATAATGATAAACCCTGAATCTCACAGAAATAAAATAAATTAAATGGCATGATCATGAGCTTTTATAATGGTTAGTCTATCTAGTAGTTGCTAAACTAACCCTGACATAGGGGAGAAACACATTTAACCTTTTGGGTTCGTGTTTACAGCTTCAACATGTCCACCTTTGTATCTCCTGGGATTGGTTTCATCTCGGCTTCATCTTGAACATCCTCCACTAGCTTGGTAGTTTAATCCATTACATATTCCTTTTTTAACTCACATTTAGGTGAGGGGTAAAAAGGGGTTTTACATAAAAGAAACCTTGGGAACACATTCCCTACATATAAAATAGGAGAAGGATAGTAGGACAAAAAATTTAATTCATATAAATAAATTAAAAGAAACCATCCACATACAAAGGTCTTGGTCTAGCTCATGATCATTCGTACATGAAATGATATTTATGCATAAATAAAACTAGAAATAAATTCTTTAATCGTTCTTGTTTAAGATAATTTATGCTTGAATTAATTAATTATAATCTTTAATTAATCAATACTTTTATCTTAATCCCTTTTATGAATTTTCTTTGAGATTATCATCCATTATTAATTTAAACAAATAAATTAATTTAAAATTATATTTTTACGTAACATGTACCTTGGAGGAAACCAGGTGAATTCCTTTTCATAACCACCCAATGAGTAAAAATTAACATCACACAAATCTAAAATTAAACACACATATATAAAACACATATCACGTGTTGTGCCTCAGCTTTATTCCCCAATGATGGTACATGTCTCAAGGGTTTGTTTAATAATTATGCGTAATTTGGTTGAGTACAGAATGTGTAGTTCCAACTACACAATGTGTATTATTTTTCACCATCTATATTAAGTACACGCCCAGGGAAACGATGTGGGAGTATACTTCAGAAATCGTCTGAGTACACAGTGTGTGCAGTGGGACACACGCCATGTAGTTCCTCATTACACGGTCTCCATCCAGGCAGGCCTTGTACAGGTTACACGATCCAACCATAACCTGAAGGGACTACACGCCGTGTCTATTGGGCCACAAGGCATGTAATCCAGAAATTACATGACACCTATTATTAGTTAACACACAGAGTTATTTAAGTCTTAGAAAGACTCCAACACATGGATTGGTTTAGTGGACCGGTCCGATGCATTGAATCTTGAATACATGGCATGTACTGCCGAATACACGCCGTGTGTTCTGGTGTTGTATGTCCAGGAATCTTTGGAACCTTTGGATGAGATACACTATTTTATTTTAATCAAAATTAAGTGAAATGATCATTTATGTAAGGTGAACGACAAACTAAAGAGGGTGAATAGATCTCGAGATTCAGATTTGTAGAAATATTAACTTGAATTGAAGAAACTAAATTATTAAATACGTAATTCATCAATGAAATATTTAAATAATTATAAACTACGATGTAATCTCTCTTATTGCACTTGATGGTTTTGGGCATAGTGAAATTGTGTTTGGGAAAACACCCAACCTTGATTTTTACCATGATAAATGATTATTCAGAGATCAATATGATGATGAACACCAGTCTCCACGGAATATAATCAATGGTTTAGATAAATAAGAAAGAGGCCTGAAACCTTTAGAGAGGATATTTCACATCATGTTTATAATTAATTTAATTAATTTCAGATAGAAAAATAATACATGGATCTTTGGTATTTTTCTTCATTGATGATGTTGATCGTCCGTATTGACCCTTCCAAATTATCTCGTTGTGCTTGTATGGATCCAAACTAGAACCCCTCTAGTAGTGATCTACATGTGCTCTGATGGCCTCCGATCAACATCACTCGTTCTATGAGTTTTAGCACGGCGAAGTGAGTTTATTGTGTCCATCATTGTTGATCTGTTGTTATTCGACGTCGAAGAATGTCTCTAATTATTGAGAGGGTAGAGAAGAGGATTCGATAGAGAAATTGTTTGGATCAACAATTCACAATTCAGCAGGAGTGTGGTATGGTCTTTGGCACAATGGGTGTACTTGCATATTTATATACATGAAATTTTAGTTACAGTATTTAATTTAATAGAAACAATTAAACACATTCATGAACATAGATAAAAACCATGAATTTAATAATAATACAACATCATTATTTATGGTGCACCAACTTACTCAGAACGGAATAATAAATAAAACTCCGCGTCATAACATTATAGCAACATTATTTTAATTTGTACCCATTAGTTAAATAATTATTTATGGTCTTGCAAATATTTATTTTACTACCAGATAGACCATGTTCCGCTTGAACTCCACTTACATTTATTGAACACATTAATAAATAAATAAATAATTAATTATATTAAATAAATATTTTATTTATAAACTATAAATAAATATTTACTAAATGTTCAATAAAATAAATAATTCTTTTTAATTTATGCGATCATTGTAACTTGAATAAAATTATTCCATGGTATTTAGAATAATATTTATTTCATTAACTAAATTAAAATGAAATTTAACCGAGACCACCAAAAACACTTAGTGCGTGACCCTCTAGGATTCTTTCACATTGGAATTAGGCGGGCTTGCCTAAAGTCCAAGTGTACCATCTAGAATCGGGTCAAGGAACCCAAGAGAAAGAATGTAAAGTCACAACAGTGACATCCATATAAGAACGATCACAATGTAATATAATCCCTTTGTCGCAATATTTCATCAAGAAGGTTTCATGGTTGTGTCACCAAATTTTATACTTGATACGTCGTTCTTTGACTACCTGAAATAAACTCAACGTTACACCATGGCCATGGAATTTTGCATGATGGTTCTATTTCAATCAAAAGGCCGAGATATTAACTTTCATAAATGGAAGGGACAAATCCTTCCTCAACATATCCATTAATAACATGCCACTCATGATGCACCCAACGTACCCAATGTCCCACCAACTGTATATGTGATAGGTTTCTTCAGTTAGTCAACATGTGTAAGTCGTGACACATATTAATGATAATATTAAAGTCTAAGGATCATTACACACACTCACAAATATAAATATCCAATGACACCAAAACATGTGGAATTCTTACTAGCGGGTCTGTTCTCATAATCTCATATCTTGGAGATTACCATGTGTGAACCTCATGAGAGGAAGTCTCATCTACTTATGAGTACTCGCACCTGATGGTCTGCATGCTATGTGTCCCATTGTAGAATGTCATCCAACTGTAGAACTATATTTAAGAATATTATTATAGAATTTCAAGGTTCTAATCATAGTGGGGAGTTGCCATGATGGTATTAATGGAAAAAATACTCTAGGACATTATTAAATTATATTCATGTAGAACAACGAACAACATGTAATAATACATTAAATATCCATGTAATCAAAGTAAAACCATTTGGTTCTAGGACAAAAAATCATACAAAAATATCTTTATTTCTCATAACAAATATATAATTATATATAAAATTTTATGAAAATAAGATTGTTGTAAATTCATATCATGTTAAGAAAAGAATTAAATGATTGATTCTATAACAAAATTTACAATTTTGGATCCATGAATTTCCAAAAAATATAATTGGAAAATTAATACACTTTAATTATATTCATTCTGATATAAATTGTTAATATTCCCAGAAGTGTAACCAATTAACCTCTAATATTTTAACAACTTAACATTTTTTATATTCAAATAATACACATGTGATACTTTAATACTATGTAAAAATTGAAAAAATAAAAATTTAATATATTTTAGTTAAAATATAACGATATGAATGTTCATATTCTAGGTTTTCATTAGTTTTATGAGATAACTCCATATTTATTACCATTTATAGTGAGGATAATCCAATATTCAATCTATGCATAATATTTACTTTTATGTTTAAAAATTTTGAAAATGAACCGTCACATATAGTTTCTCTCATATGCATGTAAGAAGTAATATGTTTTACCTCTAGATATCTCTAATAAGGGATTTAAAATAAAATTGATTTTTTCTTCCATATATTTTTGCCTTTACCCTATGTTACATCTTTGAAAGTGTAATATCAGTGTTATCCACCCTTTCAAAATAATAATTTATTAAAAAAGAAGAAATATTTATATTTTTTTAATCTTAATAAGTGTGATATATAAGTATAAATATTCTATGACCCATATATATTAATCTTATTCCATGTTTTGTTGCTGATAAGAATTATCTAATTTGAAATTTAGTCTTGATTTATATCCTTTTACAATAAAAATAGGAAAATTTCCAAGTATAAGTGAATAATTTATAATAAATGATGTCCGAATGTGCAATTAAAAATAGTTATATACACTAAATACTCTGAATCCTTCCTCATATAACATTTAAAAAACATAAATAAATATTTATAAATAAAAAATTAATATTTTTATAGACTATTTTAGTGTAAAAATAGTTATGATTAAGTTTTTAAAATCAAAAACGTACATTGGGAGAAAATGTAAATTATCAACATAACAAGAAAAGAATTATATTGGATATTAAGGCTCCAATATAGATTCACAATTTCTATTTATAGTCATAAACTAATATTTATAACTTCATTTCCAAGAAATAAAATTTGATCAAATATCTTCAATTATAGGGAATGTTTTGGAAATAATGACTCTCTAGAGGTTATTATCTCTCTTACATGTCACATAATATTTTTGATTATTATAAATGGAAAAGAAATTCTTCAAATAAATAATGATAGGAAGAGACCTAATTTTTTTATTAGGAGGTGTGGTACTACACCTAAGAGATTAATTAAAATGGTACATTTATTTCATTTTATACTACGACATCCTGGATAAGGGGAACTCTAAAAAACCATAATATTTTTCTCCTTAAAATCACAGTCATTAGGGGAAATTTTGTATCTTATAATACCCTATTATTATAAGGAAAAATATTTTTTCGAGTCATAATTTATATCCTGAAGATTTTTACTTTATATAATTAACTCTTTCAATAAATCAAGTAATTCAATGAGTTCTTGACCCACTATCAATTTCTTGATTTCAAAATTAGTAATCTCAACACCATTCATAAAATTAATATTCTAATAAATGCTATATATAAGGGGTTTTTATCATCATCCTATAAAATATCATCCATTGATGTTTTATTAATGGTTTTAACTCTAATATCATGAATTAATTAATTTATCTAGTTTTATTTCTTAAATTGAAAATATCCACTAGTAAGAGATATTGAATTTTTTCCTCTCCCCATGCTAGATCCAATAGATTTAAAAGAAATCAGAAATTAAAAATTAATTGATCATTTATTTATTAAATCATAATTTTATATTATTAAAACACTATATACATGGCCATCAAAACATTTATTTGTTTTCATATAGAGACTTGGAAATTTTAAATTTGGTGTTTGTGAAATTTTGAGGATTTTATCCTATAAAGGGTATTATAATAACTTTATTAGTCTTGAAATGATATTTGAAGACTGTTATTGGATTTAGTATGAAAATATTACACATGAATGGAATTTTTTAGTTCTAGTTTGTGATTATAATTTTTAGTAAGTGTTGGATGTGATTAGAATTTATTTATATATTCATTTGAGAAATAAATTTTTAATAGAATTTTTTTATAAAATAAATAATATTATTTATGTGGTTTAATTTAATAGGGAATATAATAGGAATCAATAAATAAATATTTTATTAAGTCAATGACATGACATGTCGTCCATTGAGAAGATTTAATGTGAGTTATTTTGAATGGGGTAGTCAAATAGAGAATTAATATGCAGTTATGTCATAGTTTTATGGGATAAATACATATTCGAATCATTTTGGGATTTGTATTACCAAAAAGTTAATTTTTTTTAAATTTATATATTATGGTAAAAAATAAAATATTTTGAATCCATGTATCATGGATGTTTAGAGAATAGTTGGAAAAAATTGTAATAGATGAATGATCAATGGTGGTTAAGGAATTACAATAATTGTGGATAATGAAGTAGGAAATTCAAGATTATTATCATTTTATTATTTATATAAATATATCATGATTTGTTTATTTATTTGGGGTAGATAATTCATGATAACATTAGTTTAGGATTATGTGGAAAATTGAAAAATTTGAATATGATGGAATTAACGTTATTTGAATAATTGGAATAATTAATAAATTGGAATATATCAGTTTTTATGTAAATTGGGTAATTATTTAATTGGAATATGTTAATTTCAAGAAAAAACATACAGTAGGAATTTTTTTTTTGTGATTTTCAATGGTTTAAAAATTGAGCCTGCAAATTTATAGATAATTATGAAATTATCCATTGAAAGGAATTATCAATATATATTTGTATTGATGTTGAAAATTTTTATGGATAATATATGAAAATTATAATTAGTTATGGTGGAGTCTTTGAGTGCAAATAGTATAAAGGGGTGAGAAATTCATTTTGGATGTGAATGGTGTTTTTAATAATCTTTCGAATGATCCATAAAAATAAACATGGGGACCATACCACATTTTTGAAATTTTCACCACAGCAATGTTATGGAATTGGGTGATAAGGTGGAGAGTTAAATAAGTGGTGTATGGTATCATGGGTGATATTATAAATTCTAGTAAATAAATATTTTCCCAAATATTTACATTGTGATTGGTTAGATTTTATATGGGACCTTCCATATTTATCAAGAGTCTATACCATACCCCGCATGAGTCACATCACCATCTCTTTTATTATAATTTTCTTGATGAGTATAATAAAGAGTGTGAGATGAGTTGAAAATGGATATGATATAAAAATATTAAATAAACTCATATATAGGACTCTCATGGGTTCTTAAATTGAGGTTTAAACATGGAAGCGTTTGTTAGAAATAGATTTTATTATGAATTGTGGTTTTATAAATTGAGATGTCTTATGATAAATTCATAAAACTTGTAGATTATAGAGTCCTTTATTCTCATATTCCCATAATTGTTTTGGAGGTTTTGAGAGTTAGAGGTGGGTTAAAGAATGGAAGTGGAGATTAAATTGATATTAATAAGAGGAAAAATGTCCTGAATGATTTTTTATTACATAGTGATTTTCTGCACATTGGTGTAGAGATAGAAGTATTTCCATTATACATTATGACCTAATTGAACAATATAGTTTTTTAAATTGTGGTGTTATGAGTTACATTAAACCTTGAATAATTATGTGAAAATAATTTCACATTCCTTATATTGTGAGTGTTTTTTCATGATAATTATCATTATTACATGATATATTTTTGTGAGAATTTAACTTGAAGAGGAATTTTAGTTGGGGAATTAAATAGGAGGAAAGGATTTCAACTTTTTTCCTCTTTAAAACTTAATGGGAACTATCCAAGTTACAGGTGAGAGAGAAGAGTTACTTTATTCCCTGTTTTTTTGTGGTCCAGTTGACAGATATAAATTATGAAATAACATGGGATTTTATACCATGATATAGTTAGTGTAAATTTTAATTATAAAATAAAGTTATTTATGAAGTTCTATATCGTAAAATTCACTTCCATCAAACCATAGTTGTATTCGAGGCTTGGATTTAGTTACTTTGAATATCATTTTTGGTATCTCATGTCATTGGATTTGTAAAATACAATCATTATCATCCAAGAAACTTATATCATCCTTTTATTGTATACCTAGTTTTGTATTCTTTCCTAGGGTGGCTATGGTAGTAATAGTGTTTGGTTTTTATGGAGATATATCAAAGGATTTATGTATAAATGGTTTCCCATGTATTGGTTCAGAAATTGATAATGGATGTGTGTGGCTATCACTGGTTCCCTCCTTTTTTGTTATTTAATGTTGTTTGAGTTTCATTCATGTTAAGTGATTCAAAATATCTCTAATTTATTTATATTTTATGTTGGATAATTCATACTTTTATTTTTAAGGTAAAAGATTTAATATTATCCTAATAAATATAAGGAATTTGATTAAGTAATGTGAATTTAAAAGTGAATTTTGTATTCTATATATTGTTTATTTGATTTCCATATTATTTTTATATTGTAGTTGATTGACTATTGTGATAACATGAAGTTATGATGTAAAAATGTTGTTGATATGATGCAACATGTTTTAAACCATCTAATCAATTTAAATATATTAATGGAATGAATAAGTGGAAATATGTAATTTTTTGATGATATTTTTATATTGATACTGGCCAATATATTTATGAATATAGATAAAAAATATATATTTGTTTTATTTTTGTTGTTTCTAATTTTTTTTTCTACTGACATATGATTTTATATAATTTTTTCCTATGGTATAAGGAAGCGTGTTGACGTGATTTAATATCATGTTATATTAGTATGCTTGATGTTATTAGTTTTTTTATAGAGACCCATACTCTTCATAAACATATTTCTTGTAACAACCTTATATTTTCAGAGATATTGTATTTAAAATTAATTTAACCTTTTTTATATTTCTCATTTCCTGAAATAGTGAATTTTTTTATGTTATATGAAATCAAGTTGTTATTCTTCATTTATATGCTACACTAAGGGAATATTGAAATAAACACAATACATATAGTATCTTGTGGTACACTAAACAAAATTATTGTCTTGTGTTACATAGAATAAATATTCCCTTAGAAATCTTGGGGTACACATAATACCAAGTTTTACCTAAAGACCATGTTTTACCGAACTAAAAGATACATTTAATATTGTTATTAAAATATTATTATAGTTACCACCAAGATATTGGAATATAAGTTAAAAATAATATTAACTAATTTGTGAATATATTATTTACCCCCACATATAAAATTAATCATTTGGTTATCAATTTTTAGAAATGAATTATAGACCAATTTGAAAATAAAAAATTCCTTTTCTAAGAAAACTATTTTTCTATGTACAAAGACAATTGTATCTTAATAAATTTAAAAAAAAACTTTTGATAATTTTTTAATAAAGTTTTTATATTATATATTAAATGAATATTTTTATATTCATCCAATAGATTTTATAGGTTTAAGATAATAATAAATCCAAATTTATGAATTAAATGGTTTATTTTGCTAAGGTAATTTTATGATCTTTTAATGGTGAACCAATTTTAAATATTATTTTGAATATTTTATAACTTTTATTTGAAAAAATTAACTTATTTTTTTAAATTAGAATATCAAAATTTATTTTTGGGTGGGTTTTTGTATTTTTCTGAGAATTTTTTTTTTTTTTTTGAATAGTGAAAAATAATGAATTATAATTCAAAACTGCTTTTTATTCTAATTTATTGACTTAGTAAAATTATATTATAATTTGGTTTTAAAATTTAATTAGAAAAATTATACCTAAATTAAAAAAATTTAGTTCATTGGAACCAATTTAAAATTGAAATTGGATATACTGACATTTCAAAATTTTGGACTTTCTCACTTTAAAAACTCGTCGTCACATCTTGTTTGTGGGATTAATTTTAAAATAATTTCTACCATTTAATTTATTATAATTTGTATGTATAGATTAAATATTTTTATTCAGAATAATTTATAATTTATAATAATGTAAACTTATTTTTTTACCAAAAATATTAGTGAAAGTGGTCAAAATTAATTACAATGATTAAGAGAAAAATTAGCATAACAAAGGACTAAGCCTTATTATTAATGCCCAAAATGACCTATAAAGTAGTGAAAAACCCATTTTATGTTTATATTTCGGTAATATACTCTAATGTATAGATTTTTTACATTTATTTGAGCCACTTTACTTAAGAAAAATGTGGGTGGAATTTCTTTTTATAATATTTATAAGAATTTCACTCCTCCTCCACTATAAAAGGTACTAACCCCTCCCACCTATTCACATATAAAAACAACTTTGGCTTAGAAACACTATATGAAAATATCCTCCAAAATTCCCTCACCTCATCCTAGAGGTATCCATTTGGGAATAATGCAATCCAAGAAATCCCTTTGGTGAAAACCAAAAGGAACTACCAAAATAATAAGTGACATCCTTCTTCAAGCTCTTTTGTTTTATTTTCATTATACACCCCTACACTCTTATAATTACATTATTATATAATAAAATAAATATTGTAAATATATTTATATTTTTTTATTATATTTTTCAACCTTTACCTATACAATCTTTTATCAAATGTGTAACAAACTTACATTAATTGGGTATGGTGAACTACCACCTCACGAAAGGACATTGTTAATTTTCCACTAAACACATATCATGGATGGTTATTATGATGAAAAGTATGTTTTTATATGATATATATTATTTTTACGGTGCATTTATGAGTTTTTACTTATTATATAAAACATTCCTTCATAATTTCCATTTTGTGAAAATACGATAACTTCGATTGAGGATGTGTAGACTACCGTCTCCTCAAAGCGATGTGATTCGTTCACACTTTACATTGAGTGTATTAAGGATGAATTTAGTAAAATTATATGGCATATATGACAAAATAATGTTAATATAATTATATTATATATATTTTTTATATATGTCATTTAATATATTTCATTCCATATGCAATAAAATGGAAATAAAGTTTATACATATGTACGGACTACCGTCTCCATAAACGGTGTATTCCAATTAATATTTATATAAATTTTATGTTATTATAAATATTTATACAATGAATATGTATAATATTTTCATCATGTTTTACATTCTTGAAATAATTATCGATGTAATAGGATCAAGAATAAAATGTCAAAACACTGATGAAAAACAAAGTAGATATTACCCAAAACGTACCAATGATATGAAATTATTAATGAAAATTTATTTTAAAGTCATAATAAAATTATATATTGTTTTATATATAAGAATATGTATCTATGTTATATTTATAATAAACTTATATTTATTATACACGAGGTTTGTTTGTGTATGAAGAGAGTCAAGATATAAGGTAAGGGTTTTCTAGTCTCACTTTTATTTATGTGAGACTTATGACTCATTCACCACTCATTTTTTGGGTGTGGTGTATATAAGGACCACGAATGTATTATATTATTCTTGTCCTAAAATTTATGGGTATTTCAATATCTATTTTATGATATCTCTTTCATGTGTTTTATATTTCAAAAGTTATCAAATCAGGAAAGTAATTTTGTCTGAATTTTTCTTCATCGATCCACATATTTTTTTTATGAACCTATTTTATTTTACGAGGTGTATATAATTCCATTTTACATGTCATATCACAAATATCCTTATTTTAATTATTTTTGAGCCTCATTTAATGTTATTTTTTTACATGGGTAGTATTATTCAAAGTTACCTTGTGGTAAGACTTTATTATAATAATTTCATAGATTATCAGGATAATTTATGTTTATGATTTCATTGATGAAATATTATTATCATTATCTTAAGATATCTAATGAATTTTCTTAACATTGGTTTAGTAATTATATCTTAAATTATTAGTACCATTAATCCACTCATTAGTACATAAGATAATTAAGGAAATATTTTTAGAAAAATCTGATTTCATTTCTCACCTTAGTCGAAAATCTATGTTTTTTAAAAACTATGTTTTATAAAAATGATTGAAAAATGTTATACAATTATCCTATGATATTTAAAAGAAAATTTTACCCATTATTTAACTTTTAATTTTTTTTAAGTAAACTTCATTTTTCAGATCAATGAACATTTATAAGTGTTTTACATTGCATAAGGAATGATCATAATATACGAATTTATCCATCATCATGAACTATATTTCTTGGAAACAACCCTGGAAAGTTTACAAAATTAATTTCTAAGAATTTTTTTTCCTAATATTATGTCCATTCACTAATTTAAAAGTGGATTTCAAAGAAAATGGTTTTGAAAAATGTTTTATGTTCAAGAAGCGTTTTAAATCATTTTCAAAGATTCCTTTAAATATTTTTAATGATATTTCAATTAAAAAGGTTGTATAAAATTTTTTATTTTTAAAAAGTGTTTAAAATGTTTTGAATATTATATTTTATGTTTTCATGGAGAATGGTTTTGAAATTTTTTTGAAGGTTATTTTATATGTTTCCATGGAAATAGTATTTCAAAATGTTTTCACGATTATTTTATATTTTTTCTTGGAAAAATATTTTAATAAATTCTATAATATTATTTTATAAGTTTTCAAGGAAGAAGGTTTTCAAAAAAATTTCATGTTACCTTTATTAATTTTCAATAAAAAGTTTTCCAAAAAAATTTCAACATTACTTTATAAGTTTTCAAAGTTATTTTAGAATAAAATGGTTTTAAATTTTTTTTATGTTTTAAAAATCATTTTTAAGAAAAAATGATATTTTACTCAAGAAATGAATTTAAACAATTTTTGAAAAATTATATTCTATATAAGATGAAATCTGTTGGAAATAATCATGGCTTACCAAGGATATTATCTAAGGGTTACATTAATATTATTTCTCTGAATGGTTTATATTTTGATGGAATGTTTTTTATGAAACCTGTTTCTATTTCATTAGTTATATGTTTAGGAAACCAATTTCTCTTTCACAAGTTATATGTTTATGAAACCTGTTTTCCTTTCATGGGATATATTATTATAGAACCAAATTAATTTCATGTATTATATTCTTATGAAAATACTATATTTTCATGGGTTATATTCTTATGAAACCAGTTTCTCTTCATAGGTTATGCTATGATGAAATGCTTATGTAAACTATCTCTTTTCTAAAGGTTAAGATACGACTTCATGTTGATGATACCCTTTTCATTTCATGGTTTATGATATGATGAGTGTTATTATATAGTGGAACACATATATAATATTTCATTATTATATGGTAAATACCTATATCTCTCTATAATGAATTGGGTAAAGATTTATATTGCATGAGATATACATGGTTGGAATGGGAAGTGAACTCATTTTAGCAAAATACTTTGTCTTCTACAATGGTTTTTGGAGTGAGCCTTAACTACTAAGATGGTTATGGAGTGAACCATGATTACAAAAATAGAATGGTGAGTGAAACCATACTACTAATATAGACTAGGATGTGATTACTTAACTACTATGGAAAAAATTTTATATTCTTATGTGTCAACCACAATTCCATATCTTATTCCCCGATTTTGATTTTATGGATTACTCTCTTGATTCCATTATGAATCATGTATTAAATAATTCCAATCTTTATCCCATGATTCATGTTTATAATATTTAATATTTGGGGTATGATATTCTAATGTTATGTCCAAATTCATATACCTTTATTCTCTTTTTATTCATACTTATCTCATTTCTTACCATTACTAATAAACTAATCTCACCCCATTATTATGTTTCCCTTCCCTAGGTAATGAATAAAGGTTTTAAGTATAATACTAGAGGGGAAGATCTATTTTGGAATAATTTAAGATCTTTCACCATGTTAGATGATTTTTCCATGTTTCTAATGAATATAAAATATTATGGTCCTCAGAAATATATTTTTATAATATTTATAATATTTATCTAAAATTATGTAATTTTTATTTATGTTAATCCTGGGACTCTATAGTTGGTATCAAAGTAAAGTCCTAGTCGACCTTTGGAAAGTATAGTGATAAAAATTTATTGATAACCATAGGGTTATTTATAAGTATATGAACATAAATATCTCTAAGGATAATCATAAGGTTCCATAAATTAAATATCTAGGTGTTATGATTTATAAATCATATAATTAATTTTTCACTACTGTGCTGTTTTTTGCGATGACAAGTGTTGGTCGCACTCTGATTTCTAGTATTAGTAAATACTAAGAATTAGAAGTAACTCGGTTAGCATTATATGTTTCAGAGACTAAAAGAAGGGTAAATATGAAAATCTATATCCTAAATGGAAACCTCGTGAAGTGAATCAAGAATGTGGTATAAATACTGGTTATACTGCTGAAGAAAAAGAGACTCTGAATTACATGCTAAAGGTATGGGATGTTTTAACATTTTTGTACATTAAACATAAATATCTTGATTAAATTTAAATTGAATAACCATAAGATAGGATTAATATTTTATATTATAGGAATGGGTATTAAGGAATAAGATGACTAAACCCAAGTAATGGATTATGACTAAAGTTGGATGTTTGAAGGGTATACGTATTGGAATTAAAGAATTATATTATATAAATTGTGATGTATATATTATTCATTCAGTATTAAAAAGGATATTTTGTATGGTGATAATGACATAGGAAAGTGATTTAAGGGGAAAATAATATTCTGATCAAGGGAATGTAATGTTTACCATGTTCCTGAGGATGATAAAATGATATTAAATACGGATAAAGAGATGATGATATGGATAATTTTAATTGGAGAGTATTTATGACCTTATAACTAGTAAAAGATTTGGTGAAAAAGTATTTTATGATATCATTTATTAAGTTTAAAGAATTTTTTATTTAATTAATTTATCCAATAATCTTTGGAATAAGAAAGCACAAATTTTTTCCAAAGGGTTTTATAGAAATTTAGGTAATTATCATGTTATGAGAGAATATATGATGATGCTATTCACATGATTGGTATGTGAAAACCAAGAAAAATTTTATGTTATATAAGAGATCAATATCAAGCTAATTTTGATAGATTTAGTGACCTTCTTTCTAAATTTTTTGATTTTAATCTTTCGAAAGAGTTACAAGGTTAACTATTTATGAAAAATTTTAAGTTAATATTTTGATGTTGTTTCAAATATTAATGTATTGTCTTGCGATATGAGGATTTATGCATATTGGATAACTTTTTATAACAATTTTGTTCTGAGGTTAACTAAAGACAGATGTAATGAATTATAATTTTATTTATGGATCTCATGATTTATTGGTTCTCTTGGAATGAAAAATTTAGTTTCATTTTTTTGTGTAAGATATGAAGTTGAAACTGGTAAAGGAACAACCAAAGGGTGTGATTGTGATATAATCATGAAATTATATCTTCTTGTAAAAGTTATTAAACTTTAGGAAAAGTATCTTTAAACCAAAAATGTTATCCAAGTACTTTCATTTCTAATGAATCAAATGGCCCCTAAGATAATCTTAGATTTATGGTTTCATCACCATTAACTTTCCCCTGACCATTTTATTTATCACCCTCCATCATAACTGGATAGATTTTTCTTCTATGTCCATTTTTTCATTTTCCACCTATGTTATCCTATGTATGAGTCACTTTGGGTGACTTGTTACAACCCATGTACTTATGAAATAATTTGTCTTAATTCTGTAATTAAATAGATAAATTAATTATAAATTTATAAGAAAATAATTTGTATTAATAGAAATCAATGAGTCTAAACTAACAAAATAGTAACCTCATTTATGATAGTATAAATAAAATTTATATATCTTATAAGTGAAAATATGATATAATTATATCATGGATTATGTAAATTAATGTTTCAAAAATGATAAACTAATTGTTTGTATTTTTGAGACAAATAAATATTTATATAATATTTTGTAATTAATATAATGATATAAAAGCAAATTTATTTTCATCAAATATAATCATAAATGAATATTATTTTTTCAAATGATCAAAAGAAAATTTTATGAGAACATAATTATGTTTTCAACATGTTATAAAACCAGTTATAATTTTAGAATTGATATTTTTTGAATGACTAATATTTTAATTAAAAATGAAATTTCTCAAATTTATGAAATTAATTTCATAAAATGGAACTCATTTTATCATTCTATAGATCAATAAATGGTTAGGATGATTTTTTATGATTTTTATGAAAAAGTTGATTTTTTGGTGAATAGTGAAATACAATAATTTAATATATAAGCTAAATACATGTATTATTAAGTAATAAATAATTTCTGGGATATGTAAGACCATAATCTCAAACTATACTTCATTATTTTAATATATTTAGTGATTATTTTCAATTTTTTCATATTATTGAGCTAAAATAATAAACTAATGAATTTAATAATGAGAAAACACACCTCTACTCCACTATAAATACCACCCTCACCAACGATTCTCCTCAAACCAAAAATATGTGTATTTGTTTAATTTATATCATATTAACATCCCAATACTCTTCCCTATGTCCAAGACCTAATGGTCTCACCAAAATTCCAAAATAAAGTGTCTTAAGGAGGTTTTTAAGGAGAAGAATTCAAGTGGTAAAAGCTCTTTCATTTTCTTTTAAATTTATTACCTTTTATTATTCTATCCTCAACTACCCTAAACAAGTTAAATGATAAATAAAGTATATTAAATACAATGAAATTTTATTTTGTTAAATATATATACCCCATACACCTCTCATAATCTCTTCTTATTGTAAAAAATTAAGTCATTGTCTGTGATGTGTCGATTTACAGTTACCGTGGAAAATGTATTTTCATTTTCTTCTACCACCATAAAAGATAGTCATAAATAAATTTTATTATAAAATTAGATTTTATTTTACATATTATAAGTTATATATATATATATATATTCTGTAACTAATATATAATATTTGTGTTAAATAAAATTATATAAGTTCAGGACACTTGTAAGAAAATCCAAAATAAATTAAATCATTTTAAAAAAAGTTTTATTTAATGAATCATCCTCATATCAAAAAACAAAATGATATATATTATAATTTAAAATTATGGAAACATATTAACACCATTTAATTCCACTTTTAGAGTTTTTATACTATTCAGCATGAAAATCTATAATGAACCAACCATGGAAACCATGAAATAAATACACCCAAAATAATGAAAATAACAAAATATTATCTATAAATTGATGAAATGTTGTTATAAAAATATTATATATGGTATTTTGGATATGAATATAGTTATATAATATATTAATATTAGTATTTAAGCCATTACAATAGAGGTTTTAACATGTTTTAAGTAAGAAAAACCCAAGGTAAGGAGACTTTCTTTAAAAACCCTCATTTAAATTTCTATTTTTTTTTCACAAAATTCAAGCAGAATGTTTTTATGATGAAATTATTCCTTAATTTATGATATTGTTCTGGTTACTAGGAAGTTTTTATGATTAAGTGTGGGACCTATATGACCCCAAATGCATTGGGTATTTTTATTTTGGAGGTTGACTGTATGGTAACTCCAAGTGTAACTATGATGGTTACACCATAATGTACCCATAAGGGTTACATTATAAGATAGCTGTGAGGATTACATTATAAGGTATACATGAGGGTTAAAAATCATATGATTACTATGAGGTTTACAGTCTTATGTAAGTAATACCCCATTTTACTTTTATGTTTTTATTTATTTTTTCTTTGTTTTATGGAAATCACTTATTTTAAAAAATTTAGAATATGATACTTTATGGGAATACATTATGTCCTTGTGAAAACTATTTCATATGTTTTTAAGTATTCATGGAATAATAGTTTATTTCATTATTTTATGTACCTTATTTAGATTTTTTACTCATACCATGTTTTAAAATGTTTTTCAAAGAGTTTAAGGATGGGTATGATAAAATAATAAGGAAATTTGAATGTTATAAAGAATTTTCATTAAAAGATATCATGCTGTATTAAAATATTTTTTATTTTAGTAGAAATGAATACTATTTTATTAGTACCAAATTTTTATTATTATGGGTTGATATTTATTAATTATGTATTAATTATCTAAAACTCTAAACATGAAATATATTTAGGTATGTAAGAAAGTGAATTCAGAAAACAATTTACTGGAATATGTAATGTTTAAGGCTGGGTACTTATATAATTATTATGGTTCAAAATTTACCCCCTTTAAAATTATTTTCTGTATTCATTTATATGATGCTGGTTTATATGAAAGTAACATTCATGTATTAAAACTTTTATATCCCAAATTAATTTCAAGGGGAGAAATCATTTGGGGGGGGGGGTAGAATGTAACACCGTGAGATTCTTTGAAATATATAGTTTTCTAGTTAATTTAACATGTTTGATATTTCTCATTTCAGGGAACACTTTATATTTTTTAACATGAAATCACTATGTTATTATTTATTTTGATGAAACATCAAGTAGTTATTGCAATATATGAAACACATAACTAGATTGTGGTACACGAAATACAATTCATGAATTGTGTTAAAAACAATACTCAGTCCCATCGATATCATGGGTTACATGAAATGCAATGTTTTACTTGACAAAAATATTATTTTAACATTTTTATTAAAATTTTATTATAGTTTCCACCTAGCCATTAGAATGGAAGTTTCTAATAATATTTAATAATTGTAAAATTTTTATTTACACACATATATAAAATGAAATATTTGGTTACGAATTAGTAGAAAGGAATGTAAGTAATATTTGAAAATAAAGAAATTACTTTTCTATGAAAACTATTTCTTTGTAAAAACACAATTTTACCTCAATTAATTAAATAAAAAACTTCATATGAATGTTTTTATTAAATTTTTATAACATATTCAATCAATATTTTCATACCAATCCAATATATTTGATATGTATAAGATATGAATAAATCCAATTTTATGATTAAAAGGATGTATTTTTTCTAAAAAATAATTTTACTGCATTTTATTGTAGAACCCATTATAAATATATATTTTGACACTTTTATAATCTTTTATAAAAAATAAGCTTCAATTTTTAAATAATAATATAAAAATTTAATTTGGGTGATTTTTTGTATTTTTTTGAGAAGTTCCATTTTTGATGAATAGTGAAAGATACTGAATATTAATTCAAAACTGATTTTTAACTAACTTGTGTATGTAGATAAATTATATTTTAATTTATTTTAAATATTTAATTTCTCTAATTTTACATCAATTAGAAAAAGTTATTTCATTTTAACCAATTTCTCATTGAAATTAGTTATAAAAACATTTCAATCTTTTGGATTTTATTCATTTTAGAAACACATCATCTCGTCCTGTCCAAAAGATTAATTTTTAATTAATTTATACCACTTCAGTAATTAGAATATATAAAAATGGATTCCATATTTGGAACCATAATAATTTATAATATCTAATAAGGTCAACATAGTTTTTTTCCATAAGTATTATTGAGAGTGATTAAAATTAATTAGATTTATGAAGTGAAAAATTAGCTTAACAAAGGAATAAACATTAAACATAAGACCCAAAATGACATAGAAACTTTTCTAAAAGTTGTTTGATGTTCATATTTCAACCCATTACTCCATTATATCATATTTGTACAATTATTTGAGCCTATATAAGTGGAAAAAACGAGGGTGGAACTCCCTTTTCAAAAATTTAAAAATTTACACTCTTCCACTATAAAAAAGAACTTATTCTCCCAACATATTCACACCCCTCAAGACCTTTTATCGGAAAAATATATCCATATTTCAGACCAAATTTCCGTCATTCATCCTAGAATAATCACTTTGGTATTGAATCCATCTAAAGAATCCCTTTGTTGAAAACCAAAAGGAGTTACCCAAAGAAGATGTAACATCCTTCCTCAAGATATTTTGTTTTATTTTTAATATCCACCCCCTAAAAATTATGATTACATGATAATATAATATCTTAAATATCTTTCATATACTTATATGTTTATATGGGATTCACATATACCTCCACACACTCAATCAAATGGGTAAAAAACTTACCATTCTTGTGCACATCGAACTATCGCCTCACGAAATGATGTTGTTAGTTTTTTCCTTTAACACATCTCATAGTTGGTAATTATTATGGAAACTATATTTTTATATGATATAAATTATTTTTAGGGTCTATTTATGATTCTTTAATTATTATATAACATATAACTTCAAACTTTACATTTCTTTTAAATATGATAACTTTGTTTGTGGATGTGTGGACTACCGCTTACTCAAAGAGATGTGATTCATTCACAATTTACATTGAATAAATTAAGGATGAGTTTAGTAAAATTAAATGATATATATGAAATAATAATTTAAATATAATTATGTTATATATATGTATAAATTTATTTCATTTACGTTCTTTCATTCAATACAAAGTAAAATGAGAATTACATTCATGTGTACGTACGGATGACCACCTCAATGAACAATGTATTCCATTTCATATTTCTATATTTTGAAAATCGTTATAAATATTAATATAATTAATAAATATGAAATATAAATAATGTTTTAAATTCTTTAAATAATTAAATTTTTATCTATATAAGAGGATCAATAATAACAAATCAAAACATATATGAAAAACAAAGTAGATATTACCCGAAACGTATCATTAACATGGAATTGTTAATAAACATGAAATATAATGTCATAATAAAATAATATGTGGTATTATATATAATAATATTATGTTTATATATTATATTTATAATAAACATATATTTATTATATAGGTGGTTTGAATTTGTATGAATAGAGTCAAGATGTAAGGTAAGGGTTTTCTAGCCTCACTTTTATTTCTTTGAGATTTATGCCTCATTCACCTATCTTTTAATTTATGTAGTGTATATACTAACCATTAATGCATTATATGATTATTATACTTAAATTTATAGTCATTTTCATATCCATTTTATTATCACTCTTTATTGGGGTTTATGTTTCAAAAGTTACCAAATTGATAATTTAATTTTGTCTCAATTTTTTTCCTTTGAGACATAACTTTTGTTATGCACCTATATTATTTTAGAAGGATTATATAATGTAAATTGGAATATTATATCATGAATATAATTAGTTTAATGATATTTTAATCTTCACATAATTTTAATTTCTGACATTGTTAGTATGATTCAAAGTTACCAAGTGTTAAGAGTTTATTGCAACAATCTCATCGTCTATCATGATTGTTTGTGATTATTATTTACTTAATTCAATAATATGATCAATATTTCATGAAAACACATAAATTTTGTTATCCTATAGTTATTAAAGATATTATCATGTATCAGTGCCAATTTTCCACCCTTTGTTACTTAATATAATTAAGAAACTTTTTTTAATAAAATCTGACATCATTACTCTCTTTAGTCAAGAATCCATCATATTTTAAAACAATATTTTATAAAAATGTTTTAAAAAATCTTCTTCAATTATCCTGAGTTATTTAAAATATTTTTTTACTCATGTTTTACCATTAATTTTTTTTTTAAAAATGAATCTTATTATCATTTTTAAATTGAGGCATTTTCCTAAATTTTTTATGACGTAAATGTAATTTTTGGAGTAAATATATTTATCCTCCATCCAGACCATTATTATTTTGAATATTCCTTTGAAATTTTACAATATTTATTTTCAAGAATTTTTTCCCTAATATTTTGATCACTTGTTTTTTTTAATAAAATGGTTTTTAAAAAATGTTTTTGTTCAAGATGTGTTTTAAATAAATTTAGAAGATTATATTATATGTTTTTAAAGTTATTTTAAAATAAAAATATTATAAATTTTATTTATGTATATAAAGTGTTTAAAAAATTTTCAAGATCCTTTCTTAATTTTTTATGGAAACGGGTTTTTATCATGTTTTCAAGCTTCCTTTATAAGTTTACAAGAATTTTTTTTTGTCATAATGATTTCAGGATTATATTATATGTTTTCAAGGAAAAATACGTTAAAAATGTTTTCAAACATCATTTATATATTATTAAGTAAAATGATTATCAAAATGTTGTCGAGATTATGTAATATGTTTTAAAGGATAATGATTTTCAACATGTTTTCAATATTAAATTATTATTTTTCAAGGTTATATTCAACGAAAATGGTTCTCAAATTATTTTATATTTAAAAAAATTTCGAAGAAAAATGATTTTTTCTTCAAGAAATTATTTTAAACGATTTATAAAAAATTATATTTCATCTAATATGAAATCCATTGGTGTTACACATGTGTTACCCTGGATATTATCCAAGGGTTAAATTCATATTATTTCTTTGAATGATTTATGTTTTGATGGTATGATGTTTATAAAACCCGCTTCATTTCCATATTTATATATTTATGAAAATTGTTTCCCTTTCACATTATATATGTTTATGAATCCCATTTATCTTTAATGGGTTATATGATTATGAAACACGATTCTTCTCATGGGTTATATTCTTATGAATCCTTCATATTTTCATGGGTTATATTCTTATGAAACTTATTACTCTGCATAGATTATGAATTGATGAAATGATTACGAAACCTGTCTCTTTTCCACAGGTTATAATATGATTAATTATTTATGATACTTATTTCATTTCATGTGTTTTGATATGATGAATATTAATGATCTGGTAGAACACATATGTGTGATTCCATTATGATATAGGTAGTACCTATATCTCATTCTAATTCATTGGGTAAATATTTTTATCTCATAAGTGAGACATGGCTAGAACGGTAAGTGAACTCAGTTCAGTAAAGTAATTTTTCCTCTAAGATAGTATTGGGAGTTAACCTTGACTACAAATATATTCATTTGAGTGAAACATGACTACCAATATGGTATGGGTAGTGAACCCATACTACTAATATGTCCTTGACATCGATGCCTTGAATATTATAGAAATCATTTTATATGATCATCTGTCTTCCAAAATTCTATGTCTTATTCTTATTTTATTATTTCACAGATTATTCTCTTGATTAAAATATGATTCATGTCTTGTGAACTGAAAATATTTATTCCCTGATTCATATTAATTATCTTTGATATGTATGGTATGATCTTCTAATTTTATGTTTATGTTATTATACCCATATGCTCATGTTTAGGGTCACTTATCTCCGTTTTTTACCCTTACTGAGCATATGAGCTCACCCATGTCTTGTGTTTCCTTTACCATAGTTATGAAGAAATGTTATAAGTATAAGCAATAAATGAGATGATATTTTTTTTGAATAAATTAATGATCATTAATTGATTTATAATTTTTTGTTCAATGTTTTCAAATACACTAAACTATTACGATCCTGAGGCATGTATTTTTTTAATGACATGAATATTCATCTAAAATGATGTAATATATATGTATTTGAAGACCTATTCACTATATTTCAAATAATAATTGATGAATATTAATTTTATAACATAACTATTCATTCCATAATAATATACGTCCAGTATCCTTAGAAACATGGTTACATGAACAATTAGTTCGTAAGTGAACAACATCATTACCCACTAAGTTTTTCATAAGTCGAAGTCTTCATAGACATATCATACTTAAGAACTATATCGATTACCTTAGGAAAATATTAATAATAAAGTGTTATCTTGAATGGTCAATAAGGGTAAACATGGGATATATCGATGATCACTTAATCATAACATGACCACTAGGGTATGAGAACATGATCATAACATTTGGAAACCATGACCTACACATCATAGATCATAGTATTGTGTCAGGACATAATTCATGGAAGTTCGTAAGACACAAATCATAATGGAATAATAGAACATGATCCATGAGAGAATAAAAATTTCAAAATACATAAGTTTTTTTCATGTATATAAGAATATAAAATCATTTACTTAGTATTCAAGGATTACTGCTGAAATTATCACAGTGGATTGGGTTCACTTCCCAAACCATTATAGTAGTCGAGGTTTACTCTGAAGAATATCATAGTGGATATATTCCATTACTAAACTATGTTCAATATCAATTCAAGTCCTATTTATCTCATGAGATATCTATATTTACCCAATTAATTATAGGGATATATAATTCTAATCGCACACATCACATTATTAAATCCATACATATGTGTGACACAAGATCATAAAGAGCTTATAATATCATCCTAACATAGAAGGTGGAATTAAAATGCGTTTCATAAAAATATTATCATCATAATAATAAACCATACAAAAAAATAATAAGGGAGGTATTATTAGATCATATCTATATTACAGATTAGGTACCATCAAAGAATAAAACCATAGATTAAAAAATCTGTTTAAAAGATCACTTAGACCATTTCTTGTAGAAAACTAAATTTTCACTTTGAAATCACTTATTTAAAATATAAAAATTTTCTAAATATTAATGAAAAATTGTTATTTTAATGTAACCTTAGAAAATTTTAATGTATATTTCAAATAATTTAACATTCATGGTGGTAGAAATTCAATTCATACCGTATATTTAAAAAAAATCCTTTCAAACTTCTGTAAAATTGATAAAAATTACCTCATTTAGAAAATCACATGAATATTTATTTTAAACCAATTTTTTTAAAAGTAAATCATGGGAACAAATTTCTTTAATCAACCATAGAAGAATATTAAAAACAGTCTTTAATTTTTTTATAAAACATGGACATGAACGAAATTTGTTTTTGAGAAAAGAGAGAAATATACATGGGTTTCCTTAAAAACATTCTTTTGATTTATAGAGTTATTAAAGAGTGTAAAATGAAAAGAAGACACATAATATCCATAAATATAAATAGTAGTTAAAAAATGATGATTTTATTTAGAAATAAGCCATATTATTTCACCAACATAACATAATAAAAAACAATACCAATAAACAATGTGATTGTAAAAAAACCCATACCACGTGTCTAACTACCCGTATACATGTTCCAAATTTATTTATAATAAATATTCATGTATTTAACATATATATAAGAAACATACTCATATATGTTATAAAATATGTGATTAATTGTTATAGTTACCCAAATATTTATTACATTATTATTATATCATTTTTTAGATAAAAACATAATAGTGATACAAATCAAGGATCCAAAGTTTAGTATCAGGGGAAAATTATTCTCATAAAAAATCACAAATAATTAAACTTAAACATTAGTAAAATTATTCTTATTTATCCTTATAAACCTTTAATTATATCCTTAGTAAATGTTGTCTCCTATGGATATACATAAAAAAAGTGTGTGCTAAAATCCCAATTAGTGGAGGAATAAGGGACATGAATCAGTAGTAAATAGGTGAGAATAATTGACATCATCATATAATAAGAATCATAGAAATATTTTATAGTGTCATGAAATTTTAAATACGAATAATAATGAAACATCATAACATTTCTGTCAAATACTACCCCTAGTTGTGAACGAAACTAAAAACATGTTCACACATAACATATGTGCATAATAATAACATCATAATTTGGAAAAAATATAACATTATGTTCACACATAATATGAATTATATCATGATATATACAACATTACCCAATTAAATGGAGGGCGATATAATACAATTCCAACCCATCACATTATAGAATTCTCATAATCAGAAATACTATAAAGATGGATAACAATTATAGTAATGAGATATCTGATGAAAAGGATAGAGTTTCATAAAATATTTCACAAATATTACTTAATAATGTGAAATTTACAATTGAAAAATAAATAAGTCAGATAATTGTTTGGAATAAAATATCATTTTATTAATTGAAAGTAGAAACAACTCAGGAGGATTGAAGAGATGTTTTTCAAATTGAAGCCTTTTTGAAAAAAAATTTTAAATTCATTAGAAAACATTTTTTAAGGTTAGAAAAAATTATATAATAAAAATAAAACATAAATAATATTAAAATAAAATCTTTTAAATATTAAAAGTAACGTTCATACTGAATATAATTTGAAATAGGTGATAACACAAAATAAATATTTTGGGATTGAGAATCCCCTTACCTTAAATCCCACTTTATTTCATCTCTTCTCACCACATGAATATTAAATATAGGTTTATTAATAAATTTAAATAGAAGGGAATTATTTTCATATTTTTAAATATTTTTCAACAATAATTTTATTTTATTTCTTAATTACCTTGGTTAAGGAGAAAATTCCTTGATATAATGTTTTCCTTAAAGGTTTCTTGTTTTTCTTTTATTTTACTATTTATGTTCAAGGACATTTATAAATTAGTAATATTAATTAAAGAAGGATAAAATACATATATTTATTAATTTTTATATCATAAATTATATACTATAACCATCCATAAGGGTTTTGATAAAGAATGAATTATATTTTTCCTCATTGGCAGGTAACTAGCCGTTAATGGGACATTGTTCGAAGAGGAAGTGTGATATGTATAATATATTATTAAATTAAACATAATATTATTATAGTTTATTAACATGAAAAATAATATTTTAAGGTACTTTATAATTCGTTTAGTATGTTTGGAATTAGAAAAATATATTGATTATATGAAATATTAAAATGTATATAAAATAAAAGGATGAAAGAACATTACCTATTTCTTGATGTGGTTCCTTCTCTACATCCATTAAATTATTGAAATATAGGATTTTGATTACTACATATTATTCATAATGATAATAAGAGTCTTAATAGAGGATATTTGGTCGATTTATAGCTATCATAAGTGAGGGTGGAGTGGTTTTTCAAGGAGAGGGAGAGGGGTTATTTATACTTGAAGAGCGGGGTTATTTTTAGAATAAAATATTGAATAAAACATTATCTCATTGGTAAGCCCTGTAAATATGATATTAATGAAATTATTGATAATATATCAAAAAAATAAAATGTTTTTTGGACATAAAACCGCTTTATAAAACGAATTAAATATTTTATTAAAAATGAAACAGGACAAAATAAAAAATTGTTCTTTTAATGGAATATATTAGACTTTAGAATTTTAAAAACATTATTTAGGTTTGGAAACCAAGTTTATTGTATTTAAATGATTCATTTATCGAATTTTATACGTACTTGGTTGATATAAAATTTTTATAATTTATTAGGTAATTATTACATCATGATTGATTTAATTTGAAATTCATTGGTTACAAAAAAAATTATATTTTAACTATTCCCAAGAAAATTGAAGTATTTCTAAAAAAGAACAAAATAAAAACCTTAAAAAATGTTTTTGTGATGAATTGAAAAAATAACTTCATTTTATCAGAATAAGTTTCTAACATAGGTTATTATAAATTTTAATAATAAAATTATGATTTTTATGAAATACATTAAAATATATTTATTAACAACATGCTTATATTTTAATTGTGTTGTAAAACATGATATTTTTTGTGTCTATATAATATTAATATTTACTTGAAATTACTCATTATTAATGTTATATATATTAAATTTTATTATTTTGAGGTCCAATTACTCTTCCAATGATCAACTTACTATTCCCAATGATCAGGTTACTATTCCAATAGTCACATTACCTCATATAAATACTACTTCATTACTTCATTAAAAATTCACTAAAATTTATCCAAATGTTATTTATTTTCATTTAATAATATTTTTATTGGTTTTATACTTTTCTTTAATTTATATAATGTTGTTAATAGGGGTGATGGTTCTAGAAAATTGGAATGATCCGAATTTTCCCATCATTACTTTAATTAATTTATATTTTTATCCCATTTTAATGTTTGGTATTTTCATGGGATTAGTTTATGATTAATGTAACGATATCTATTAACTAAATAGATTGTTTTTAGTTTCAGGATATGATAAAGGTAAATAATAATATATAATATAATATAACACATTTATTTAGGAAACAAATATCATTTATCAACTCTATGTTGTTACTATATTACACCCTTTATAAAATTCAACCTTGAAATTTCAACTCATATTCTCAGTTGAGAATAGGTGAGTGAACTAATATTTTAATTTTTCATCTGGTTCAAACATCTTCTCTTCATATTTATAGTTCTTTCATAACACATTGAAAATGAAAATTATCTTTTTTCATAGAACGTTGTCTCTACAACCCAATATCTACAACAAATACTCTTCATACATGAGGTCATTATCCAATTATACAACCTTCAGATTCAATACATGAGAGGGATTGGTTATGTACTTCCTCAAGAGAGATATGTGGAACACATCATGAACATGAGCCATATTTGGTGGAAGTGAAAGCTGATATAACACTATTACTATGTGGCCAGGGATCTCAAAGGGGCTAATGTATATAGGGCTAACATTCCATTTAAATCCAAAACACATGACTCTATTCCATTATGATTTTAAAATGAAAAATTCATCTCCAAATTAAAACTCAAATTCACATTTGAAGGTTGTTAGTATAACTCATTTTCTAACTCTAACAATCTTTTAAATATTTTTTTAATGGATTGAACCTTTTATGTCTTATCTTATACAAGGTCAGGTCCAAGTGGATTTCATTCAAAATCTGCATCCCAAGAAGTTGGAGTTCTACGTCACTTCCTATACAAGTCCTTATATATATCCATTTTAATACTTTAGTGGAAGAATATGTAATATGAGAACTCAACAATGCGATATGTTGATCTTATCCTCCTTTACATTCCATTGATAAGACTCTCAACATATCCTCAAGTGTCAGAATGGTCCTTTCATCTTCACTATCATTTATTGGGAGATATTCCATACTGAAATTTAATTTTATATTCAGAGTATGATAAAACATTATCCAAAATTTAGGAGTGAACAATGGATCAAAATTATTGATGATCGAAATTGGTACCACATGTTTCCTCACCACTTATTTTACATATATCATGGAAATTTATTATAGTGAGAAATATTCCTCAAATTATATAGACTGGATAGTCTTTATATTTCAATACACCATAGCCCATATAACATATTTTCCTTTGGATGTCTTTGGGAGAATAGTGACAAAGTCTATAGTGATATTCTCCCATTTCCATGTGGGTATACAAAATGGTTGAATCAACCCATTGGACTTTATCCAATCTGATTTAACTTGTTAAAATAACAATAATTTTGAGGTTTACTCAACATTATACATCATCATGTTGTCCCCATATAAGTGGTCTAATAGATTGACATACAACTTGGTGCTTCGAGGATGGATGAAAAAATATGATCTCTGCACATTATCCAATTGGTACTTCATTATCTCATGTGATGATGCAACAAAAAGACTCATTCAAAATGGAATCACAACATGATCATCAATGTATAATTTATGAATATTCTATTCCATTAAATATTTCACCCTTTTTTGAAGCTCCTAATCATCCATTTATTCCCCAGATCTTCTCTTAGATAGATGCTTGGGAAATTATTTTTGGATGTTTGGATGTTCTTCCTACCATTTTGATTTATTAATATATATTTTTTGTATCCCTGATGATTTGGTATTTATTAATCTAAATCTTGGATAATAATGTAGGTTACTTTCTTTTAAAATCATTTACTACATTTTTCTCCTTTCCTAGATGTTAGCGAATAGAGTAATCATAGTTATTGATCAACTCTAACCATATTCATTGATTCATGTTGAGCTCATTTAGTGTGAATATAAATTTTTTAATCTTTTTATGGGTATATATGTGACAATTCTATCTATTGAGGTAGTGCTTTAAAATCATCAAGGTAAAGATCAGAGCTAATAACTCCAGATCATGCATCTAGTAGTTCTTCTCATGGATGATTCGTTTTCATGTGACATAAGTTATCAATTTTTTATTCTTTAGGACTACACAACACATGACTTTCTATAAAGAATCAATATATATTAAAAACACTTTAAAGTTTATTATACTGTCAGCATGGGTGAATTTATTATCCTCTTTTAGAGATTCTTAAAAATTCCTCCACATTCATCTATCTAGGCATACATTACCCAATTATGTGTTAATTATCCAAAATTCTAGATAATCATGATAAATTTATTTCAAAAAATTGTCGTTCCCTACTAATACATGAAAAAGGTATATTTTGTTTTACCACTAGTGGGTTTAGGAAATTACAAATGAACCTTTTCCTTTTAAGGTTCATCATAAATTTTCCCACATACGATAACGTTCCCTTTTAATGAGAATTGTTGCCTTAAAAAGTCCCCCTTCTAAACTTATCATACATTTCCCCTAATCCAATGATTCTATTCAATTACTTACATGATATTAATATTATTATTTGAAATTAGTGTAAATTATAATACCATCGATAAATACTGAAACAAATTTTTCAGGTACCAACTAGAGACTACATTCATTAAATCCAGGAATATTACACGAGCATTAGAAAGTCCTAAGGGAATAACTATGAACTCATAGTGCCCAAAAATTATATATATGGATATATTACATATATATATATATTACTTCTTCACCTTAAACTTGTGATATTCTTATTGAAGATCCACCTTTAAGAAGCACTGATAATCTATTAGTTGGCCGAACAAGTCATCAATCAATGGTACACGATACTTTTTCTATATGGTGATCCTGTTGATATCCCAATAATCTATAAAAAACCAAATTGATTCATAATTTTTCTTTGCAAATAGAACTGTAAAACCACAAGGTGATTCACTAGGGTGTATAATCCCTTTTTAAAAACAATCTTGCAACTTCTTCTTTAACTCCTCTAGCTCTATTAGGTCCATCATATAGGGGAATTTTGAGGTAGAAGTGGCTCCGAGAATAAGATCTATTAAGGAAAATACTTCATGATCTACTGAATGTTTGTGTAACTAATTTGGAAATACATCATTTTATTCATTAATAGTGGTAATTTCTTCAAGGTTGAAACATTACTTTGATTCAACCATTTTGGAATGGTATAAATCTTCACAATGTATCATCAACTACAACATTAAGGGATGATATAAAGACTATTCATTATCTTACTTGAATTTTAATAAGAGAATGATATTGTTCAGAATATAAAAGGAGATTTTGTAAAACCACCATAATTTTAAAGGGTTAAACAGATAAATTATATGACCCATGTTAACAAGGTGAAACTTTGTTTTCAGGAGCCTACCAAATTAGTAATCCATAAGTATTATTTCTTGGCATTGAGTAGTGATCAGAATAGGTGACCTCCTTGGATGCAATGACCCATGTTTTTTTAAATGATATTATTTTTCTAATAAAATAATTTTTAAATTATATTATAAAAAAAAACTACATATATTTAATAAAATTCAAGAGATTATTCTATAAAGAAACCAATTAATATTCCAAACTATCCAACTGGTCAAAAATATAAATTAAAAAATCAAAAAAGGAAAAATATGGATTGCTCCAATCCATTAGAATCATAGACCTAAATGAAAACTCAATAATAATGAATCAACATATTTTTAAACTAATAAAAATCTTATAAAATTATTTTAGCAAATAATGAATTAAGTAATGAAGTGTTATTTATAGAGTATAAAGGGAAATATGACCATTTGGATTTGATAGTTATATGACCATTCATAAAATACGATAAATGGTTAATATAACATTTGGAAAACTTAACCATTGAGAACTATATCCTTTGTAATTATATTAATAATATAATTAGTGTTTATAAGTAGAAATGGAAAACGATAATTAATGTATAATAGAGAAGAGATGACCTTCACTAGTAGCGTTATATTGTATGAATCCCATTTGTCAGAACATGGGAGTGAGGTAGATTCACTAGGATTCACCATTGACCAAACCCAAGATGAGATTCAACATGTGGAGATTAAATGAGATTTCTTATGGGAGAAGTTCAATTTAGTGGAAATTACCAATCAGTTGAGGTTAGTCAAGCCGCTTCATGAATCTGTCCACATCACACACTTTACCCTTAGGTTGTATTCGAGGGTTATATTGGGTTATATGCCTAGGTATTAGTTACATAAAGTGTAATTAATTTTTATAAATAACATTATTTAATTAATTCATTTTTAATATTATTTTTTCTTAATAAAAAATAGCTTTAATTTAGGTGAAACTTAATAAAATAAAATTTTCATAGCTAAATTGTAATTTTAATAAAAGATATAAATTTTTATGATAATAAAATTTATTCTCAATAATATTATATTAATTAAATATTATATGAAAAACAATCTTATTTAAATATAAATGATAAAATAATTCTTTTATGTCATTGTAAATTTTGAAGTGTCAAATATTTGACTACACCTTACTACCCAATAATTATTTTTAATAAATAAGGTTTTTTATATTTAAAAGATAAAATTATCATATTTCCATAATTATTTTGTTAAAAAAAATAATATGTGAAATTATCATTTCAAAATTAGGTTAGGGTGTGTTTATTAGAATTTTCTAAAACACTTTAATTTCTCTACGAATAGTAAAAATAAAGTTTTGTGTTTTCAGTATGATTAATGAATTTATAATTATTTTATATTGATGTAATAATTAATTAACCATAATAAACACCCTAAAATATGTTATTTTATTAATATTAAGTATTTTAATGGATTATAAACAAATTCAAACCTATAAATGACTATCCAAAGTATAAAAGGGAATAATTGATTTAAAAACATTACCTTGTCGGAAATTTAATTTTACATGCCAAATAGAGTAGTAAAAAACATTTTTGGGTTTTTTTGGGTCAAAATAACTTAACATTTGACCCAAAGTTCCAAAAATATTGGAAGAAATAATGGTATACACAATGGTTTTTCATTTTCCATAACCTATATTTCCTAGGCATATTTTTGGAAATTATTAAACAAATCCTCTACTTATGCTATAAATACCCATCCATTTCTCCATTTACATCCACTCCCAATCCATCATATACAAAATTTAGGTAGTTTTTCCTCCCAAGGTTTCCCTCCATGTTATCCTCAAGATACCAAGGTTTCATTCCTCAATATTTATGAGTAACTCTAAAAGGTAAAATAATTATCCTCCTCTTCACTTCATTTCAATAACATCTTTTTTATTTTGTCTTCTAAATTTTATATTTACTCACATAATGACATTTTTATTATACCCTAAATATAAAATTATGTTTTATGAATGGGGTAAACTTATACCATCACATTTTACATTTTTTTGAAACCATACCCATCATTCTATGAAATTTACTCCTCAAAATTTCACTCTATACATAAGAAATTTTGTCTTATTTTCTTTTTGGAAATACCCAAACCTCATTATTTTACAGCGATATTCACATAGATTTAAATATTATTTATTTTATTTTAGGATTAAAATACATGAATACCACATTCCATTTTTTGGGATAAAAATGACATAATGATATTGTATTTAAGATCTTTTGGAATTCCATGTTTTTTATAAAAAATCTATTCTTTACATGTTATTTATGAATTGGTTGATTATGATATATGTGGATAAAATTAATTAATACAAATGAAGGGTATGACATGATAGTTCTCCATTGCATTGGGTGAATATTTTAATCTCTAGATATGACATGATTTACTATACCCTAGTGAGTAACCTTGGTAATTTTCATTTATGACACCTTGGTTAAAAACCTTGGTGATATGATTATGAATGTATCATTTTAATTTTATATCCACATTTACTAGTATTGATTTATATTTATTATTATAATATTCATTATCTCATTATCATTTTATAATTATATTCCTCTTTTTTATTGATATTCCTCAATATCACATGTAAATTCTTTCTCTTTTGGATTCCATTAATAGGACTTATACACACCCCTTTCATTTGATGTATGTAACCATGATAAGAGTTATACTAAATGTACATAGTATTAACCAACATGTTTTGTAAATAAATATGGATTTTTTATTTTAAAGTTAAAATTAACATATTTATAGAATTATTATAATAAAATTAACATCATCTTTGAAGCCAACATGTTGAAATTCAGATTTTATGAATTTATAAGAATCTTCTAAAATACTTTAATTTGTCCATGAATTGTAAAAATATAATTTTGGATTTTTTATATGTTTAATGACAAAAGAAGTATTTATGAATGATTTAGTAATTAATTAACTATATTCCACGACCTAAAATATGTTATTTTATTATTATTTTTTATTTGAATTTATTACAATAAATTTCCAAACCTATAAATTACTTTACAAAATATAAAATGGAAACATTGATTTTAAAAAAATTAGCTTGTGAATAATTTAATTTTCCATGAAAAAATAATTATTAAAATTGATTATTGGTTATTATTATTTAAAATAACTTAAAAGTTTACCCAAATTTCCAAAACCATGTGACAAAAACATGTGTAATCCAATAATTTTTCATTTTCCACAACCTAGATTTATAAGGCCTATATTAAAAAATTATTAAACAAATCCTCCAATTTTTATATAAATACCCACCAATTTATCTATTTACATTCACTCCCAATAAATCATACATAAAGTTCTAGTTTCCCCCCAAAGTATCCCCTAAGGTATCTTGAATCCCCCAAGGTTTCATTCCTCAGGATTGAGGAGTAACACTTCAATGTAAGGGAATTATCCTAATTTTCTATTCAATTCAAGAAAAAATTTTATTTCTTAAAAATGTAATTGTAACTCTCTTTTATTACCCTTTTGATCATACCCTAACTTCTAAATTATTTCTTATCAATGTGATATCCTTTTCCCCTATCATTTTACTCTTTTATAAAACCATATTTTATACCCATAATTCCATAGAATTTACTCATCAAAATTTCTCTCTACTTAATAAATTATCTCTTTTTTTTATTTTTTTGAATACCCATTCCTCATTAATATATAGTGTATCCATCTAGATGTAAAAATTATTTATTTAATTCAAGGATTAAAATACAGGACACTATCATTACCTTTATATTGGTTATAAATGACACAATGATCATGTCTTTAAGATCTTTAATAACACCATAATTTTGATAATAAATCCATTATTTATAGGTTATTTAAAAATCGTTTTATTATGATATATATGTATCATATAATATAATAGATATTAAGGGTGAACTCTGGTAGCTCTCTAATTCATTGGGTAATTAATTTAATCTCTATAGGTGGCATTTTTTAGGATACATTAGTGAATAACCTTGGTAACTTCCATTTATGACACCTTGGAGAAAAACCTTGGTGATATGATTCTAAATGTATCATTTAATGATGTAGCCATATTTTCATGTTTTGGTATATGTTTTTTTATTATGATATTCCTCATTATATATTTCTCATTGCATAATTATATTCATCATTTTTATTGATATTCGTCAAATTCAAATGTAAACTGTTTCGTTTTCTTATTTCATTACTAGGCCTCATGATCACCCCTTTTATTTGATGTATGTCCCCAAGATTTTAGATTTAGTAAATGTAAATTGGATGAACCCATGATGAATTTTTTCAAGTGTATTAGAATAATGTTTTAGGTTTTCTTGTATTTTCTTCCTAATTTCCACGAAACTAAACATTAAATGGTCCTCTATTAAGTACCATGTAATAACAATATTACATAATAAAAAAGTGGGATTCCATATTGGAGATTTTCTAGGGTATATGTGAGTGAGGTAAAAGGAAAATAAAAGAAAACATTTTGGCATATGGGGATAATCATTAGTCTGATGATACATTTGGGAACATTGGTGGGACCTAGGTAGGGGACCAAGTTTCTATCGGGAAACTAGTGGTTCCTGGTGGGACAAGACTTGATAACCATGTTAAGGTAGGGTGTTAGTGATATCAGCAAGGCCCAATTGTTAAATAATATTTCTTTTTCTAGATAGTTTACATGTGCTCTATATAATGGGAACAAATCCATGCCCAATACAACATCAAATTACACCAAGGGAATCATTACAATATTTTCTAAAACAATATTCCCACATACATTGGCATTAGAAGAGTCAAATAATTAGGTTAAAATGACCATACCATTGAGGGTTTTTACTGATATCTATACTTCAAGGTATATGGGCTTCAATTTAAAAGTTTAAGAAAACATTTTTGGATATGTTGGAATCTATAGAACCATAATCAAATGAAACTTTTAACACTATCGAGTGAATTCAAAGAATGACTCGACATCATTTACATCCCCACTTCAGCAGAAGTAATGGAATAATATTCCATTTAATTGAATTTGGTTGTTTATATAGATGATTACCCTTAAGGACTCATGCTTTTGTACATTTTCATTCATAGTTCCCTTACTCCCTACAGTTGAAGCATTGAACCATGGGTGGTTCAATATGATGTTCCCTTTCTTCCTCCATCATCTTGGTATATTTTTTTGTGTCTCTTCAACATTAATGGGATTACAATCCTTATCTCCTGTAATTTAAGTATTTACCAGTCCCTCTGAGGTAATTCCCATGATTCTTCTTCCCATATTTTTGACATGGGGGTGGTTCGATCCTGTTTTATCCTTTGTTATTTTACCCAAAACTTTGAAACTTCATTATTCAACAATGATATCAATAACTAGGATACTATTTTCCAAAATCCATATCTACTTTGTGATCTCATCAAATTTATTTTTCATAGCTATCAAATCCTGACATAGCTAAAACCGTTTTATGGTGTGGTGTTAAACCACTAAATAATCTATCTATTTTTCTATCAATTTTTATAAAAAAACCCTCGGTATGTCTTGAGTGCCCTGTGAAGTTTTCTTCATTGTCCATGATAGGTTTAACCTCATTTTTCTTCATGTATAATAATTCTCGCTCTATATTTTTTTGAACTATTATATAAAAATACTTATTAAGAAATAATCATAAAGTCTTCTCACTCAATTTCTTTCATTTAAACCATTGATTTCTATTATTTTTTCAAAAACAACCATTGAATAAATTATCCATAAATATGACATACGACAAGATTGAACTTCTACATCTTAGAATAATGGATTATATAAAAGATCATTTCCATTGAGTTAACCCACTATTCCATGACAAGTGGATTAGAAGATCCATTAAACCTCAGAGGTCATTTTTATAAAAATATTATGATATCTAATTACTTCATCTTGGGTAAAGGTGGAAATTATACATGGTTTAGGTTCTTTTTCTTAGCCTAAGACATCTAGTTAATCATCATCAAGAAGTATTGAACTTTATCTCCCATTTATTTGGGATTGCTGTTTGGAAAAGAATGTCATTTTACCTCACATGTGTTGTATTCTTATATTCTCATGGATTCTAGAACTTTTAAAATAGCAATTTTGTGAAAAACATTATGTAAAAAAAGCATGAATAAATAATATATTTGTGAAAATAAATTCTAAATTCATATCATAAATGATCCATTTGTTTAGACTTATTTGAAAACAATTCTTCTAGTATGTTTACCTATACTCAAACATATCCTATGGTTTTTCAAAAATGTTCTCTAATAATTATTCAAAAATTAACTAAATCTTATCTTTGATACAAAATATAGTGGGAAATATTTTTCCTACTTTTCTATTAAATAATTTTTAAGATAAATAACATAATTTTGATACAAATCCTAGATCCAAATGTTAAGTGTATTCTAAAAATTATGCTTATAAAACATTTATACATAACAGAACTTAAACATTATTAAAATTATTTATATTTATCCTTATAAATATCTCATGATCTCCTTAGAACATATAGTTTTTTGAAGATATATATCAAATAAATGGTTGAGATAAAATCCTAGCAAGAGGATAAATAAGGTACATCAATCAATAGTGCATGGGCGAGCATAATTGACATTATCATATCATAAGCATAAGATCATCAACATAATCATGAGGGAAACATGTGATAAAGGCATGGAATGTGGCACATTCATAAAATGAAACATCATAACATAGTGGTCAAATACCATACATTGTTTTAAACAATTTTAACATCATGTTCATGCATAAAACAAGTTCATAATCCAAACATAATAATTATAAACCAATCTAGTATCATGTCCATTACTAATACACATTATCTCATGAGACATATCAGATTAACCAATTAATTTTAGGACTATATTATTATGTTCCCACCCATCACATCATAAAATTATCATAATCATTCATGCCATATGGAAGGATAACAACCATTTTCATAAAATTAACCATGGAAAGGAATGGGTTTTAGAAAATTATTTCACATATCATACAACATGAAATGAAATTTAGAATTTACATATTAATAAAGGAGATTATTATCTGGAATAAAAGGAAATTTTCTTCTTTGAAATAAGAAACAACTCAAGAGAATTCAAGATATGTTTTTCAAATTGAAGTCTTTTTGAAAAATAATTATAAATGGACTATAAAACATTTTTGAAGGGAAGAAACATGAAATGCCTAAAATAAATAAGAAAAAGTTTTTAAAGGACCTAATTTGGATATTATATGACCATTCACACTGAATTTAATTTTATATATGATATAAGAAAAAATAAAGATTGTGGGTTTAAGAATCCCCTACCAAAAAATGACTTTATTTCATCATTTTTTTGTTGGAGTTGGAGCCCTAGAACCAACTTCTATGTACAATATGATAACGTTTTCTAATTTTGTTGAATATTAATAAATATATTATCACATAAAGATTGTTATTCTATGTAATATAGTACGTGATAATGTCCCTAGAGTATTTGTCACACAAAAAGGTCATTGAAGCTCCCCGCTATGATGAGATCCTAGAAGTGATATGACACTATTCTTAAATATTTGTTGTATATCTGGATGATATCATTTGAGGGAGAAAAATGATACAATATATCAATGATGGAGACTTATAGTTCTTTGAGACACCTTCTCATGGTGTACGCCCTTGGTAATATCCAATATTATATTATGAGAATGATACCCGCCAACAGAAAATACAAATTTATATGTTTCATTTTATGTTCATATCTATAGATGTGCATATTGGTCCTTAGACATTAATATAATTATTAATGAGTATTTTGATTCACGTACTTTTATTTGTTGGGAATAATCATGATGAAAGTAGTTCATTTTGAGGTAGGATATGTTGTGTGCATCATGAATAATATTTCATTAATAAATAATATGTGAAATGATTTATCCCTTATATTATTTAACTAAAGTTAATATCTAAGTCCCTTTGATGGAAATGATATAGCTAAAATAAATTAATGGTCATGGTGTTCTATAGGCAAGATCTATTTCTAGAAACACAAATAAAGAGACATCGAGCACATAGGTTTATCACACCAACATGTAACCTTCTTGATTTGATATATTAAGATAAAGGGGTTAAATTACACAGTAAGAATGAGTATGAGGTATTATGTTGTTGCAGAATTATATTCTTTCTCTATGTGTTCCTTGTTATGTTGCTAGATGCTAACCTTAGAATTTAGGCTGTTTCACCTAATGCGACTGAGAATGAGGGAGAGAGGGTCACACAATATGTGTATCCATAATTTTAGTTAAATAATATATATTATTATTTATTATTAAAAAAGATGAATAAATATTATTTTTGCATGTGGTTTAATAATTATTCATGTTTTCTTGATCATATTTATTCGGTTAGTAGTTCTTCATGAGAATATAATATGAGTAGAATATTTAATAAATAATTATTTTCTATTTAGTGAATATAATATTTATTCATTTATTCGTGAATAATAAAATTATTTTAATTTAATAATGAATGGAAATTGTTCAAGGTCTAATAAATATTATAGAGGAATGAGAGATCATGATTTTATGTCGAGTTAGAAAATAATAAATATTTAATATTATTTGAATAAAGAACATATAATTTTAATCCAAAAGTTATAAAAATATTGATAAATAAAAATAATATTATAAATATTTTACATGGGGTTTTCTCTACGATTAAATAAATAATTAAGGGTACTTTTTAAATTATTTGATTTTAACTCTAGCGATATATAAAACCAATTATGTTATTTTATAAAATAAAAACCAATTCATTTGTGTGGGTTGTGCACAACATAATTAGAGACTTATCTCAATCCATTTGGAGCTCTCGTCTCCAAGATTTCCCCTAAGAATGGAGAGCAATAATCCGCTACAAGATCAATAAGAATTCGTTGGAAGAAATTCTTATAGTGATCAAAGGCAGACAACATAGGCACACAGATCAATCATGCTAGTACCCAGAGATTCATTTGACGAAGTCTAGAGATTCATGGAACACAGGTGGATCACCAATAGAGGAAATATTTACATTATTTCTTGAAATCTATAACAGTGTATCAAAGATCTGTTACCATATCCATCAGTGAATTAATAATTTCATCAATTTAATTGTTATTTAATAACATTAATTATAAATAAATTTTTTTGAACCTCCCTCCTTGGTTCTAGTGTGATTAATGTCATTTTTCTTCTTTGATTCAATTCCATTAAACAAAACAATTATCATTGTGTAGATTTTGGATTGATCATTGAACATGGAAAATATCAATGTTGGGCACTGCCTACTGCATACTTTCACTGTGCCTATAACCTATTAGTGGTATCAGAGTGGGTCACATGACTATTCATAATTATCTAAATATCATTGGTGATTTAGGCATTTTAATTTTGTTTTCAATTCTAGTTTAATCATTTTTTAGTCCGAATCATGATACATGCTTCTTCTTCCTTCATTTCTCAAATATCTGATAGAAAATATTAATTTTATGATTAAAATTAATTCATGGAACTCATCCAGAGGATCCAAGGATTCTACCCAAACAATACAGGAGTACATGTTGTGTAACTGAAGTTACAAGTTATGTACTTGTGTTCAAGGAAAATGGAGATAATTTGGAAATTAATCAATACATGTTCATTGATGAAACACGATGTTATTAATTATTACACCACATGTAGAATGGGATGGAGTGGTACACGGTCAGCTGGATTACATTCTGTCTAGCCCACGTACACGGCCTATAGTCCCTTTGAGTCACAAATGAGCCATGTATTCCATAAAAAACCTACATGATTGGTGATCATGAAACTTATAGATAACATGCCGTGTAGTCCATTATTTATGTTGTGTGCTCAAATTTTATAAGGCATGGTTTAAATGACTATTCCCAAGGCATGTTCCTCAAACACATGGTGATAGGTTTACATGTCGTGTAGATCATCTGTACATGCTATGTACTTTTACCAAATTACACATATTTATAATTTATTTATCATACTACGTAAACCTTATCGACATGTTAATGTGTGTGTTCGTTAAGTTTATATTACATTCCATGTGATATTATATATGTATATATGTATATATATAAATGTTTAATTATTATTTTCATAATGTTCAGATTTTCATATCTTGTACGAGTCGTATTATAATTGTTTCTATACAAGAATTTAAGATTAAAACATTACTGAAAATCATGTAATTCATGTAATCATTAAGCTGATAATACACATCATTAATGTACTTGAGAGGTTTTGTATTCATTATTTTGAAAAAGGAAAAATTATACACATGTACAATATATGTATGGTATATTTAGAAGGGTATTAAATTTGATGCCTCCAAGTTAAATTTATCTACACAATTAATTTAAATGAAATTATTTAATTTGTTTAAAATTATAATGTGTGAGAATATCAAGGAAATTCTAATTAGAATGAAGATAACTGAATTTATTAAATAAAGATTTTAATTAATTTATTCGATCATGATTTATGTCAAATAATAATGATTAAGAGTTGAATCATAGTTTTAATAAATTAATAATTTATTTCATGCATGTTGATGATCATGAGAAAAGACCAGACCTATGTATGATATTAATTTCCTTTTAATTTACTATGATATATAATTTTTGTCCAGTTTTCCATCTCTCTTATTATACAGGGCCAACATGCCTATGGTTTCTTTTATGTGACCCTGTTTCCCCTCACTTATGTGTGAGTTATAGTATATGTAATGGATGGATCTCCCATGTTAGTGGACGTGGTTCATGTTAGGATCTCGGGATAAACCAATCCAAGAGAGATACATTGGTTCATATGTGGAAGGTTATAACATGAACCTTAAATGGTTCAAGATTTTTTTCCCCTACGTCTATCATTTGTTTTTCAACCACTAGAGAAACTAAGATCTAGTAAAATATCATTATCATATATCTTGATTATTTTATTTCTATTAATTACATGGTTATTTCATTTTGTATTTTTCATGATAAAAATAAATTAATGAAATTAACAAGCATGAAAAATAGAAGTAAAATAAATTTTCTTATGTGTAAATATTATATAAGAAATGGTTAATAAATTATTTATATCCACTTAATATAAAAAAGATTAAAATAAAGATATTAATTTAAAATTAATGCATACAAGATTAATCCCTTAATAATATATATTATGTCGGTATAGCCTTCAACTATATCAATTACAATCGAACCATAGTTAAAAGTTCTTGCCCATCCAAATTGGGGGTGCTTTTAATTATCGTGGAATTATAACAAGATTTTTTGGGTTGACATAGATTTTTTCACATCAAGGATTGATTTCAAAATATATAATTCGAGTAACTAATAAGAAAGGGTTAATGAAATCAAAATTAACGACTTCACGATTGGGGATTCCACGTAATAGATAAAGGAGCTATGAGTTAATGCAATTGGCATTTGGAATTCCTAGCTAAAACCATTCAAGTTTCTTAAACAACCAATGTTGGGGTAATAAAAAGGGGAATATGGATCATTACCACTATAATGTACAAGAAAAATTATATTCCAAATCTAATGGTGATGGACATTATGTTTCAATAAAACAGTGCAATCCTAATATATAAAATTTATTTATTTTTCTAAATTTTAATAGGATAAAGTACTAAAGTTATACTAATATTATTTTAAAGAAACAATATTAAAATGAATTAAAAAATTTCTTTGTGATACATAGATGAGAAGAATAACATTCTCAAAGAATAAAAATTACAGTGATTAGAAAAGGTTCATACAAATTATACTTTTCTATGAAAGGAAATTGTATGCACTGGAAGAAAATTTTCATGTTTTTCCTAACAATGAGGTATGTGATGAAGAGATGTCTCTCTAGGATACACATCTAGATGATGTTATAGATTTTTAGTGTTTCATGCTTTTATCCATGCCCACTGATATTTTGAAGTAGCATGAAGACATGGATGCATATTTTAGGATGTCCATCCTTTCAGATCTCTATCAAGAGAAGGTAAGACAAGAGAGGTATGGAATTTGTAACTATTTGTTTAAAACTAAGCATGAAGAGTCATTATCAGCTGGGCCTCATGTACTCAGTATTATTGGCTAGATTGAACTCTCATACATATTTGGAATAAAATTATTGAATTATTTGCATATAAATATCATAATTTCATCACTACCCAATACCTTCTCCTGTATTCATATTTATTACAATATGATAAAAAATGATAAGAGTCTTTTAGAACTTCTGACTTGGATTGTCCATGTGGATAAAGACATTCGGTGTGATAAACTTATGGTTATCATGGTGAAAAAGAAAATGAATAACACGAAAAAGGTCCCAAAGACCTATAAATAGTATAAATCTCTCAATCACCGTCCTTCCAAGAAGAGGAATATCTAGAGGCAAGGAAAAGAAAAGGAGGTAGTATATTTTTCATGTGGAATGTCAGGCCACTGGAAGATAAACTGTACCCAGAAGCAAGGGGAAGCTAAAGGTACATTAATTATTGAGTATCATATTTCAATATATATCTACACATTGGTATTAGTTGAAACATGTGTTTCCCACATCTATAAACAAAATTAATGATTTTGGTTTTCAAATATTTTTATTACATACATATGGTTACCAAGAACATAACTTTTTTATCAAGCATAGATATAGATGGGTTTATTTTTATGCTTTAATATAAAAGTTTTTTCTTTCATAAGGAAACAAATGTTATGATGTGGAACATTTAAATGAAAATAATTATTTATTAAATTACATAGACCGAGTGTCGGAAATTGATAATGAATCATGCTCACATGACTCATATGACACCCAGCTATGTAATCACTATCTTGGCTATATAAATGTGAAGTGTTTGACAATGCTATATCAAGATGGTTATTTAGAATCTTATAAGCTAAAACCACTTGAAAGATGTCATTATTGTTTACAAGATAAAATATATAAACCACTATTTGGTGGACAATGTGAAAGGGGGAAATATCTTCTAGGATTAGTACACACTAAAGTGTGTAGACCATTTCTAAAAAAATATATAGGTAGAAAGATGTTCTCACCTTATAATGTTTACTAGTGATTCGATTAGATTTAGATATATCTAGTTGATGAGATATAATTATGAGTGCTTTGATTAATTCAAGGAAATCATGAAATAATTAGAGAATAAACTTGGATAGAATATAAATATGCTTTGATAAGATCAAGGTGGTGAATATATTAACCAAGAGTTCATTATATTTTTATGGTTGTTTGGGATTGTTTCTCAACTCACACCACCTTACACATGATAGTGGAATAGAGCCAGTGAAAGGGGGAACCGTACCTCGGAAGACATGGTAAGGTTGACGATGAGTCATTTAGATATTTTTTCATCCTTTTGGGGATATGTATTACAAACTAAAACATGCACATTAAACCAATTATGAAATAAAGGAGCAAATGGAATTTCCATCGAGTTATGGTGTAGAAGGAATATTTTTTTGTTGAATACATGTGTATGGGGTTGCGAGGCATTTTTAAGGCCTTCTAAGGAAAACAACTAGAACCCTAGGGAAAATAGTGTATCTTTATAGGGTATCACAAGGAAACAAATGGATACTACCCATAAAACCCATTGGACAATAAATTGATTGTCACGCAAAAATATATCTTTCTCGAGAGGGAGAACATTTTGAAAAAAGATATAGTAAGAAATATTGAATTCAATGAAGTTGATGCTCAAGATACACAAGAGTTGGTACATTAACAGATTCCATAGGTCCTTATGTAATAAGTTCTCCTAAAACACAAGTACTACGTAGGAGTGTAAAAGAGGTAAGAGAACCAGAGTGATATGGTTATCTAGTCATCGAGGATGGTGGATCATAATTAGTTTAAAATGATGAATCTATATCCTAAAAGGATGAAGTAGAAAGATCAGATGATGAAATATTACAAGAATCCATGAATTCTAACATGGTTTCCATGTATCAGAACCAAGTTTGGGTTCTATTCGAGGATCCTATTGATAGGAATCCTGTTGGATGTAAATCGGTATTCAAGAGGAAACTAGACATGCAAGGTAACGTAAATACCTATTATGAAAGGATAGTGACTAAAAGTATTAAAAAGATTCAAGGATTTTACTATTACGAAACACTTTCACTAGTTTCCATGTTTAAACCCCTCATAAATACACTTTTAATATTAGCTTACCATGAAAATGAGATTTGAAAGATGGATGTAAAAACTGCATTACTTAATAGTAACCTTCAGGAATATGTCTTTATGAAACAACCATAGGGGTTTGTGACTCTAGGTAATGCCAATAGAATTTACAAGTTTCAAAGATCCATTAATTGATTAAATAAAGTATCGAGTTCATTGAACATTCGATTCAATGAATCCATAAAATAATTCGGTTTTATTAAGATTGAATGTGATTAATGTCTTTACAGGAGGTTTAGTAGGAATTTAGTTGTTGTCCTAATAGTCTATGTTTATCATATATTACTTATCGAAAATGACATATGTGTTTTATAATCTATTAAGGACTAGTTAAAAAAGTGTTTATCCATGATGGAATTAAGTGAAGAAACCTAAATTCTAAGGATTAATATCATTCATGATAGATCCAAGATTCTACAAGGACTAGGTAAAAGTATATATATTGATCAGATTCTAAATATATATAGTGTAGAATAATCTAGTATGGGATTGGTTCCAGGATTACATGGTTTACATCTTTCTAGGAGAATAATTCCTTAGATAGAACAAGAGAAATATAAAATAAGTAAGATCACATAATCATCAGTGATAATATCAACCATTTATTCTATTCTATATAATACTCATGATGTTGCCTATTCATTGAGCACGATAGGAAGATATCAAGAAGATCCATGAGAACAACATTGGAAAACTATTAAGGATTTTATTATGTATATGAGAAGAACTAAGGATATGTTCCTAGTGTATAAATGAGACAAGAAACTTATCATCAATGGTTATATTGTTCTATTTTTTAGATAGATCAACAGGATATGATGTCATGGTTAGGATATGTCTATCTCAAAAGAGGAGTTGTGAACTGGAAGAGTTCAATGTAGCTAGTTGTCACAAATTCTATAGAGGAGTTTGAGTATATAGAATCTTATGATGCAGAAACAAAATCCATTTGGATTCAGAACTTTTTCCAGGAGCTTGATGTGGTACCTAGTAGTAAGGACCCTATCACATTTTATTGTGACAACACTTCAATAGTGGCTCTTACAAAAGATCCAAGGACACACCAACAGCTAAAGCACATACTATAGAAGTATCACATCTTTAGGGATTTTTATCAGAGGGGTGTAGTTGTAGTGAGAAGTGTATCAAAAGAAGATAATTTGGTGGACCACTTGACTAAAGGTCTACCTCAATATAAGAATGATTATAGTTTTAGAGATAGAAGACTGAAGGTTTTTTACAGCTTCCTTTAGTTAAAGTTAGAGTTTGTTGGGGCTGTTTACATAGAACTGACTTCTGTGTAATTTATGATAACCTGAATTCATAGTTTTTATTATTAATTAAATTATTATTACATCATTATGGTTCTTCTTGGTCACATATTACGTGACAATGTCCCTAGAGTAGCTATCACACTAAATGGTCACAACAGTTTCCCACTGTGATGATAACCCTGATGTTCTACGACACTATTATTAAAAAACAATCTATAGTTGGAAGATATTATTTTATGTACACAAATGATATATGCTATCAAGGGTGGAGACTCATAGGACTACAATATAACTTGTCATGGTGTACTCCATTTATAATATGAAGTGGGATATTATGAGAATGAGACCCTCCAGTAGAAAATACACATTTATATGTGTCATTGAATTTTCCAATCTGAGGACACGAATATTGGTCCTTGTACTTTACGATTATTATTTATGAGTATTTCTATTTTCATATATTGATTTATTAATGAAAAATATGACGAAATATGTTTACAACATGGTAGGATACATTTGGTGCGTTATGAGTAATATTACATTAATGAATAATGTGATAAATGATTTATAACTTCACTTCTTTAATGAAAGTTAACGTCTCAGGCCCTTTAATGGAAAATGATATAAATTAAATAAATCCATGGCCATGGTGTTCTATAAGAAAGTTATGTATCTTGAAATTAAAAGAAAAATACATCGGGAACATAGGTTGATGGAACTTGAATGCAACCTATTTGATTTTAGATATTTGGAAAAAAGGATTATATTACAAATTAAGCATATCTATGAGTTATTATTTCATTACGACATTTAATTATTTCTCTATAGGTTCCATAGTGAGTTCCTAGATGCTAACTTTAGATTATAGGCTGCTTCACCTAAGGCCCGTAAGAAAGAGACCTAGAGGGTCACACACTAAGTGTATTCATAATCTCAGTTAAATAATATATATTATTATTTTTTATTAAACAAGTTGAATAAATATTACTCCTACATGTGGTTTAATAATTTTGAATGTTTTCTTGATCACATTTATTCCATCACTGGTTATTCGAGAGAATATAATATGAGAGGAATATATAATAAGTATTTATTTACTATTTAGTGAATATAATATTCACTTTTTTGGTGAATAATGTGGTGATATTTATTTTAATAAATGAATAGACATTATTCAAGGTCCAAAAAATATTATAAAGAAATAACAGACTGTGATTTCAGCTTCTGTGAGAAAAAAATAAATATATAATATTATTTTTTTGAATAATATTTAATTTTAATTCAAAAGTAAGTCCTAGTTGAGACATAATAATATAAATATTTTTATTTGACAAGTGGTTTTCACTAGGATTAAATAAACAGTTTAGGTCACTTGAGAAAGTATTTTATTATTTGACATGTTTTGGTTTTGAACAAAAAAATTGAAGAATTCTCTCAATCCCTTGAGATATTTCTTCTCCTATATCACTCCCAACAACAGGGAGCAATCTTACTCCACCAGCTCATGGAGAACACTTTGGAAGGAATTATCATATAAATCAAAGGTAGATGACACAAGTGAAAGGATCTCTTATGCTAGAACCTAGAGATTCGTTTAACGACTTCTGAAGATTTTTTGAACACATATGGATCACAACTAGAGGGAATATTCACTTGATTGCTACAATGAAATGATGGTTCATCACAGATCTGTACCAAATCAATCAAAGAACAAATAATTCCATCAAGGTAATTCATAATTAATTAAATTAGTTATAAATAATATGTGATGATCCTCACTCTCTGGTTCTAGTTTGATTCATACTTTCTATCTTATTTTATTCCATTCCATTGAACATTGAATTTATTACTGTGTAGATCTCAAATTGATCATTTAACATGGAAAAATAAATATTTGGCATTGCCCATCTGTAATGAACCAAAACATTTATCAATGAAATTAAATTCTTATAATTATTTCATATAGTGTAATCTCATAAAATCACATTAAGAACTCAAAACAAAAATTATCAAGGAATAATTAATAAAATAAAAGTAATTTCTAGGAGTTAAGGAACATATACAAAATGAATAGTAACATGAAATTTGGAATAGTAACATGGCCCTTATGAATAGTAAACTAGACAATTGAATAGTAACCTCAATGATGAAAGTATATGTAAAATTTATCCATCTTATAAGAGACAATAAGAAATAATTATATCATAATATAAGTAAATAAACATTTCAAAAAATTATTAAATAATTGTTGGTATTTTTGTAAGTAAAAAATATTTAATTATATTTTTATGTCTAATTTGATAATTTTTAAGAAAACATATTTTCATTAAATGTATTCCTAAATTATTATTTTAATGACTTACAATTATTATATAATTTTATTTTACCTTATTTGATTCTACAAAATAATATAAAATCTCTTATAATTTTAAAATCTGTATTTTTTATGTAAATTTGGATTTTAATTAAAAATTAAATTTCCCAAATTTAGAAAATTATTTTCATAAAATTGATTTAGTTTTTTAATTCTATACATAAAAAAATGGTCAATATAGTTTATTTGGGATTTTCCTAAAATACATAAGTTTTTAGTGAATAGTGAAATACGACACTTTATAATATAAGTAAATAAATGATTTTTTAGGAATGGTTGTGTCATTAATGATATAAATGACCATTTTTTTGAATTAAAATGAACTATTTAATCTATTTAGTCTGAACAATCTTCACTATTTATTTCATTGAGAAAAATAATAAAATATTGAGTTAAATAATCACAAAACACCCATTTCCTCCACTATAAATATCACCCCTCACCACAAATTATCCTCACACATCTCAATCATTATTCCTTGTCAAAATTAATCTCAAATATCCTCCCACTACCCTAACCCATACCTAGGAGATGCTTTTCTTAATTAAAGACAAAAACATGTTCCATAAGGCGGTTCTCAAGAAGAAGGAATCAAGAGAAAAAAATCCTCTACCTTATCTTTTAATTTATTTTCAAATTACTTTATTTTATTTTTCTCTCCTTAACTACCCTCATCCAAATGGTATGATAAATCATGTACCTTATATATAATTGAAATTTTTATGCTAATATAATAATTCATCCTCATCTCTCTTTCCCACTCCTTCTATACTAAAAATGAAAACCTCATATGTGATGTGTTAATTTATGACATTCAAGGACGATAAAGTTTTCAATTTCCATTACCATATTCAAGTATGTACATGAAACAATTTTTATGGATGAAATATATTATAATATATGTATTATATCTTATGTAATTTTTTGGAATCATTTTTACACATGATATTAATTTAAAAAAAATGACTTTGCTATGATCGAAAACCACCAAAATAATCCCAAATGATTATCATTAACTATTTATGTAATGATTCAACCTCATTCCACAAAAAAATGATATATATGAAAAAATTAACCTTTTTAGGATAATTAATAACATATAAGTTCAATGATGGATAATTAACCCCACTTTATATGATCTTTTGTACATGTATAAAAGTAAACCGATCATGAAAACCAAGGAAACTAACACCCCTAAACGATGAAATTGGATCTCTTAACCCTTAAAAATTCCCATAAAATGGACTAAATAAAGTTATAATAAATTAAATAAATATATAATGGGTTCTATAGTTTTTAATTAATGAATCTATTCTTATTATCAATAACATAAATATCAAGTGAAGTACACCATTGGACTTAAGGTATGGGATTCTATGCAAATCTCCATTATTCCTCCGGGATACTTTATCTATTTTTACCCAAATTGAATTATCTTTTATTTCTATGTAAATATTCTAAAATTTGTTTATATTTTCCAAAATCTTGTGTCATGATCCATTCATCTTTCTTTTTTGTGGATATACGTGTTTTGAAAAGGATCCATACTCGATTCTTCCCGATAAATAAGCCCGATTTGAGGGAACTTCCCAAATTCTTACCCAATTTCAACTGAACACTACATTATATTTTAATAATCCATTATTTTTATAAAATATATCATGTTATTATGAAAAAAATTGGTCCACTTCTAGTTTTATATAAAATGTTATTCTATTTTCTACGTTAAATGCTCTTTAATATTTTCCCTTAAACCACACAAAAATGTTATAATTATAATGTTTCTTAAATAATATATTAACATGTTATAATTTTAGTTTGAAATAAATAATCCTGATCTATTCCTATTTTATTTTATTAATGTCCATGTATTATTTAATTCCTTTCTTTCATGGACAATTTTATCATATTCCCATTTATTATGCTTTATGGCATGATTATGATACCAAATTTTTTCCATGGGAAAAAGTATGTTTATGTTAAATTTATTATTTAGGATTATTTATGTCAAGAATATATTCACTACACATATTATAATGGGTGTTCCTAGATATCACTCCAATGCATTGGGTAATGTTTAGTCTCAGGAGATGTTCTGTGAAACGGTCTTGGGGGTTAGCCTTGACTCGTGCTCCTCATTGTGGAAAGACCCTTGACTCATGCTAAAGTCATGTTTTATGTTTCTTACACATTAATATGATTCCATGATTGCATGATCCCATGTTCTATATGTTATTTTTTCATATGTTTAATCATGTTCCATGACTTTTTATATCATTTTTCTATTCCTTCAAACCCATGTGCTAAGCTATATTTTGATGTTTATTCCCTTACTGGGATTTTTTTTCTCATACCTTATTTATGTTATCCCTAGGATATCCTATAAAGTTATAGGATCTCAATAGAATTTAGAATCTAATTATGGATATTAAATAAAATATATTCTTTTTTGGAATCAGGTTGTTTAATTATGTACCTAATCTCCAAGACACTTGACTTTACCATCCATGGCATGTAATTTGATGTTTAATTATGTATAAAATCATGTAAGGATATTTTTCAGAGGATAGGGTCTCTTTTCTAGAAATTGGAAGATGGTATAGGTATTTTTGGAGACTAATAATTGATAACATTAGTAATAAACTTTGGGATAATAATAATTCTTGGAAAACAACCCAAAATTTTAGAAAGTACAGAGTAAGTGGTTTATAATGAAAATACATCCCTATATAGATAGTATAAGTGGGTGTGGTTTTGATACATATCTACCTAGGTGTTAAAACTCTGAAAAGGTGTTTCAGGCCTAACTCAGGGTTACCTAGTATACGACAATGAGCCTTAATGTACACCTAGTTTAACACTCATGGGGGGATATGCTCTGGTAAATTCAAAAGCTCATTATAAACCATTATTAAGGGAAAAGTCTTTATGAATATATATAAGGAAAGAGATCATCGATAATCTAGATTGAAAGATAGGTAATCAAAAGTTAGGATATATATTTCTTTTTAGTGTTTATCCTTTAAATATAATGCTTCTTTTTTATGATTATTATCTAAGTATTTACGCCCTCCAATTCAAATTTCCCTTTCATATTTAATAGTGAGAAATAGAATAAAATGTGGAAAAAATCAATGTGATAGGAAATGTGACAATTTCCCTAATGATATTCCAAATATGATAGAGTTGGTTATGAAAATATTATGATGGTTCTTGATTAGATGGATTGAATTATAAATAATAACTTGAATTGCATGGATTGCCCGAATTCTCTATGGAAAGAGAATATTGTCATGGAATCCTTCATGTGGTGAAGGACTCCCATTTTTAGTGGATATTCAGATCCCGTCCTTGTAGAATATTTTATTAACTCCATTGAATTGATATTCTCTTACCTCTAGTGCTAAAAAAGAGAAAGTTGTGCTGGCTGTATATCATTTTTATGGGGAAGATGATCAGCGGTTAACATTGATAAAATATATGAAGTCCATGGATGAAATTGATTCCATGGATTGGGAGGAATTCAATAAAATGGTTTCCAATTAATGTTTTCCTTGATCCCTCCATCTTAATATGGAAAGAGAGTTCCTCATAAGTAAGGAGTAGGAAGATGATTCTATTAGGGTATATGAAGCAAAGTTTACAAGGCTTGAAAGATACACCTTATGCATTTTCATAAACAAAGAAATTACAGTGGATCACGCATTTAGAAGACTAAAGATGAGTCTACAAAAAGTTTGAGAAATTCAAGACTTTGAAAGTTATGAGGATATTATCCCTTCTGGACTCAATGTTGAAATGGAGATCAGAAAATCTCATTGGTCAAATGGGCCTGATGAAAAAAAGTCAAAAATGGAATCTAATATGGGTGTTTTAGAAAGTAATTCCCATAATGGAATTATGAAAAAATATCCCATGTATCAAAATTGTGGGAAGAAGCATGCTAAGAAATTTCTAATGGGAACCATGAAATTAATCAAATGTGGAATAGTGGGGCATCTGGTTATAAACCGTTGAAGGTACTTGAAGGATCCTCAAACGTGGAAGAAACAATGAAGGTTCAGACCAACACTCAGCTAGTAGTGCAGTGTTTCAACCTTAAAAACATGATAATTTTCCAACCAATTCCTTAAGACCAGGGATGTTATAGGAAATCAACAACAACCTCCAAGGAAACAAGGAAGGGAATATTCTATCACTACTAATGAGGTGGATCCGGACAAGGTTGTGGTGATAGGTATAGTGGTTATTCATTCAATAATAGTGAACACACTATTTGATTATAGTTCTACAAATTATTTCATAACTTTCAAGTTTAGTATAACTATTTAAAGGAAACCTCAAAATACAGAGGCTGATTTATCTATGAGAACAACCAATAGAAAAACCATTACATCCAAAGTACATACCTCCCCTGGATAATGTTTGGGGGTTGAACCTCCCATATAATATTTTCTAACTTCCTTTGGTGGATTTTGATTAAATTTTGTGAATGGATTGACTATCAATATAAAAATACAACATTAACTACAAGGAAAGGTAGAAAAATATTCACATCCTAAAGAATCCTCGAATTTTCTATAAGTGTAAATAGGAAAAAGAATCTCCTTGAGAATCAATATCTCATGTGTGGAAATTACTACCTTATAATCAAGCATATCTCACTTAAATGATTGAGGTAAAGGATATGATCATGATTAAAGACATGCACATTGTAATGGACTACACTAATGTATTACTTAAAGAGTTTCATGGTCTTCCTCATGACCGAGAGGATGAGATATCAATTGAACTTATTTTGGGATCTCTTACAATATGAAATAAACCTTATATAATGGATATATTTGAGCTATAAGAATGGAAGAAGCAATTATAGGAGAATCTAGAAATGGTTTTTATATGCCTGAGTGCTTCTCCATGGGGTGCACCAGTCCTCTCCATTAAGACGGAGGATGTATCAATGTCCCTATGCATTTAATATCACAAGATCAATAAAATAATGATAAAGAAAAAGTATCCACCTCTTTAGATAGATGACTTGTTCGATTAGCTATGTGGGGTCAGTTATTAACTAAGGAGGACCATCAGTCAGGATATCACTATTTAAAGGATAGGAAATAATAAATTCATAATATTTCCTTTAGAATGTGGTATGGACACTATGAATTCATAGTGATGCCCTTGGGACTCACTAATTCTTTATAAATTATCATGAAATTAATGAATAAAGTCTTTAGAGATTACCATGACATATTTTTGGTAGTCATTATTAATGATATTCTGATATACTTCAAGAGAAAAGAGGAACATGATGAGCATTTTAATACCATGCTAATGACTTTGTGAAGGGAGAAACATTATGGAAAGTACAATAAATGCGATTTATGGATTGAGGAAGGATCATTATTGGGGAATGTTATCACCAGAAAAGGAGTATCTACAGACCCTTCCAAGACAAAAGCAATTGAAGAGTGGCCCAGGGAAATATCAATAACAAAGATACATAGTTTTCTTACCTTTCTAGGTATTACTAACAATTTGTAATGAACTTAACATGATCATCAAACCTAATAACCAATATGACACGGAAGAGATTAAATTTTTTCTAGACTAAATAATTTGAGGAAATATTTAAGGCTATCAAAAAGTGGCTTATCAGTACCCTGATACTCACACTGTCGACAAATGGGGAAATAATTATGGTGTAAAATGATGCTTGAAAAATGGGACCAGGGTGTGTAATGATGAAAAATGATAAAATGATAACCTACTCCTCAATGAAGATTAAAATACAATATAAAAAATATCCCACGCAAGATCTGGAATTAGAAGCTGTTATCATTGTGTTGAAAATCTGGCGGTATTACCTCTATGGGGATAAGTGTGAGATATATATGGATCAAAAGAGTGTCAAATATATATTCACACAGAAGGTGCTAAATATGATCCCTTGAATATGGTTGGATCTCATTAAAGATTATAACTGCTCTATCCACTACCATCATCGTAAAAAAAAAATAAGGTAGCATATGCTCTAATTAGAAAGGATTCTACATATATATCAATGATGAGAATTGAGAATGTTCTAATCTTCTTATACTTACAAAGGATGGACATGGGAATAATTATGCGAGGAAAATAATCAATCATTTTTCAAATGACTTCACAAGGATCCCTTATGGATAAAATAAGGGATGCTCAAAAAAATGATGTGGAAATTTAGAAGAAACTGTAAGATATCAAGAATAAGAAATCCTCTGAGTTCTAGATAGATGGGGATGGAGTTATATGATTTAGGTCACAAATTTGTGTACCGTCCAATCTATATATAAATAAATATAATTTTATTTACCCACATAGCTCAACTTTCTTTATTCATACAGGGTGCAGAAGGATGTATCAAGATATCTGGGAGAACTGTTTGTGGGAACATATGAAAAAGGAGGTTGTTGAATGTATAATAAAGTGCATAGTATGTGGGAAAGTGAAGAATGAAAGAGAAAGGTCTAATGAGATGATGAAACCACTACCCATACCATCATGGAAGTGGGAGAAAATTTCCATAGAGTTTTTCACTAGACATCCAAATATGTCTAGATGGAACAATTCTCTATGCGTCATTGTGGATCATCATACAAAGACAACTCACTTTATCACAATTCTAATGGACTTCTCACTGGATCAACATACATGTATATACATCAAAAAAGTGTAAAGGCTTTAGGGATTACTACTATTGATTTTATCTGATCGAGATTCGAGATTCACCTAAATGTTTTGGAAAATACTCCAACACACTCTCAGAACTGAAATGAACTTCAGTAAGGCCTATCACTCTCAAACTAATGGTTGATCTGGTACGACAATTTAGACATTAGAAGAAAAGTTGGGAGCATGTTCTATGGACATCAAAGGAGGATATGACCCCCATCTCCACCTGGTTTAGTTCACATCAACAATAGTTTCCATCCGAGCATCTGAATGGATCTATAGGAAGAACTTTAATGGAAAAGGTGCAGAACCTCAGCATGATGACATGAAGTTGGTGAAAGTAAGCTTCTAGGACCAGAAATAGTCGAAGAAATGGTGGAGTTGAAAACTATTCAACATCACATCAAGGTATCCCGTGGTCAATAGAAGATTTATGCAGAAAATCATCAAAAGGTCATTGATTTTAAAGTTGGAGATAAGGTGTTCCTCCACATAGCACCATTAAAGATAATCTTGGGATTTGTGAAGAAAGGGAAGCTATGTCCTAGGTATATATTCCCCTTGAAGATCCTTGATCGTGTCTGACCTGTGGCCTTTCAACTGTAGCTTCCATCAACTATGTCTCATGTACATGATATATTCCATATATCCTTATTAAGGAAGTATATACTAGAACCTTTATACATACTAAATTTAGAGGTGGTACAGTTTGAGAACGATGTTTCCTACGAGGGGAATCCAAAGATGTTCTTGGATCATAGAGACAAATTTCTATGCAACAAGTCTAATTGTAACGCCCCGACCCCAGCTACCCAGAGCCGGTGCATTACTTCGTAACATTGGCATGATCACAAAAGATCAAGTCTCGAAAGACCGATTAGTTTAGTAGCCTTGGAAACACTAGATACATTCGTAAACGTTACATTACATCATAAAGTGAAAAACTACAATAACAAAGTCTCCATAGTCCACACTCATATCCTCTTCTCACAATCCCTGCAGGTCATTCATAAAATACTTCTTCACATCCTGGAAAATATTAAAACATTGAAAGGGGTGAGCTCAGATGCTCAGTAAGGATAACAATAATGCGGAAGCTTTCATAAATAAACATTAACATTTAAGGCAATGTATAACTAAAACAAAATCCTTTTAAACATGAACATCATCATAATATGGAAAAAATAAAATTAGATAATGCCATTTACTTACTCGTATGGATATTCTACTAGTCGAATAATCACATGCAATATCAATAACCACTTTCATAATGAGGGAATGTATAATGCCAAACATTCTGAAACATTTTGTCAAGGCCTCGGCCAAGACGTCTAAAATGATTAAGGCCTCGGCCAAAACCATAAATCAAATTGGGAAAGGGCCTCAGCCAATTCCACGTCTAGTTGTCTCATGAGACCTACCGATGCATCGAGGAGCTATAGCGGGCTCCACCCGTCACTTATTAAGTCCAATACATTCCTCATATGAATAGGTTTAAACATATCATAAACCATAACATAATCGTATCACATAAAACATGCATAAAGGAAACATAACATTTCCATATTTCAATCACAAGATATCAATACAACACATTGATATAATAAAAACGCTTTCAAAAACATTTTCAATACCAAAATAAAAGAAAGTTAAAACTTTGTATTTATTTTTCATTAAAAAAAGATAGCTTGTAGAGGAAGCCGAAACTCAAATAATGGTCACGGCGGCAGAGAAGTCGTTGTCGCCGCATAAGTACGGAAAGAAAAACATTCCCTTTTGTCGTTTAGTAAAACACTTCATATAAAAAGATTCCTTTTGAATAAACGTAAAAGTCAAAGGGGTTTATACACCGTATAAAAGAAAGTTGTGTATAAAACCAAATATGCCTCAATGAAAGGGGATTGAGACGAAGTCCTTAAAAGGATCATTTTTTTTATAAATTAGGTCAATTATGTGTATTCACTATAAGTACACATAAATAATGTAAAAATACAATATAAGACATAATAATGACATAATTTGAAAGTAGGAGATTAACCCAAAGAATAGAAATTGGGTTAAGAAGTTCCCTTACCTTGCGTCTTGTCCTGACTCGACCATTCTTTAACTTCCTGAATAATAAACTAGAGTCAATTTATATTTACTTAAGAACCTTTTTCATGTTAATTATTCCATTTATATCACTTATTACCATGTTATGAACATTATTTAATTATTTAAGTTAATAACAGTTGTTTTGTCGATCTTTGGTACTTGAGTCAAAAATAAACTTCTTATAATTACAAGTTGTTCATGTGGTGAAATATCCATTATATCCAGAATTATATTCATGATGTATATATCATATATATCATATATATACATTATATACATTCATTAATAATGTCACGTAAGATTTCGAGGTAAGAAATGAAATGCACCGTTCATGGAGACGGTAAGCCGTACGTACGCATGAACGCTACTTTCATTTCTATTTCGTATTTAATGGAATGAAATCATAATGATATAAATTTATAATATAATTCCAGTATAATATAGTGTATAATACCATTTACTCCATCCTTTATACATCCCACATATGGCATTAACGATTCAAATCACCTTGAGGGGGCGGTAGTCCGCACTTCCTAAAATGAAATTATCGCATTTACCCATAATGGAAATCATAAAGTATGCCATAAATGAGAAATACAGAAGAATAATTAAAACATAAACATATTATATATCATATATAAAAATAGTGACATCTTAATGGCCACCTTTGAAGGTGTTATATGAGTGTTGAACAATCATCGTTTCGTGAGGCAGAAATTCGCCATCCACAGAAACTGTATGTTCTTTAACCATTAGATGTAAGTGTGTGTAAGTTTAGCTAGAATCCTTCTTATAACAACATCCTAGAATATTGAGGATACTGGTGTTGTTACAAAAGAAATGAATAAAAAGAGTTTAGGGGGTTGGAGAAGAAAAATGAAACAAAACAACATTAGAGAAGACATTACCTCAAAATCGGGTAACTCTTTTTGATTTGAGCCAAAGGCTTCCTTGGGAAGAGTTATGCCCAAAGTGAGGCTTCTAGGAGTAATAGGTGGAAGTTGGGAGAGTATTTGGGCAGAGGTTGGCCGATCCAAATGGCTTGAAGTTGTGAATAAGGTGGGAGAGGTGGGGGCCTTTTATAAGTGGAGAGGAGGGGCTCTTTTGGAAAGATTGAAATGTTACATTATTATACAATGCTTTTAGGATTCTAAAGGTCCCACACTTATATAATTCGTGGCTAAGGTGATAAGGGTTCGAAATAGCTTCATCCAATAGGCTTTGGACAAGTGTAAGCCTTGGATTTTTCATTATCTTCTCATTTTATTTAAATCGTTAAATAATGAGGTCATCGCTGCATCATAATGATGTCATAAATAATTTAATTTATTTAATGTCTAAAAATTATAAAAAAAATACTATGATGTATGAAATCTTTTTAGCTTTCTAATGAATATTTATAATCAAAATATGGACTTGTGTAACCCCACTTAAAAACTGTTTTAGTAAAACAACTCATGTTTGTGTCATTTTTTACTTTAACATTAAATAAAAGGTATTTATGTCATTTTCCAACTAAAGTGGCTCCATGGGGTCCCCAAGTTGAGCCATGGATTGTCTTGGTCGGCCATGACTCATCCAATAGGAGTAGGAAAAGTTTCAAGCTCATATCATATTATTAAAACATTATTTTTACCTTAAACTATACTAATTACCTCTAATCGCGATTAAGAACTTAAAAGTTACTATTCACCAAAAAATTATTTTAATCTCATTGAACCACATTTTACTTCTTAATGAAAACCATGTATGTCGGATTTTTGAAAATCAAATCACAGAAATGGTAATATTTCATTTTAACGAAAAATCAGTTTTTAACAACCACTTAGTGGTTTCACTATTCATCAAAAATTGAAGTTTTTCAGAATAAGGCCAAAACGTCACCCTAAGCTATAATTGATATTCCGAATTCAAAAATGATGTCTATTTTAAAAAATTAAAAACATATAAGTTGCATTAATTAATTTTATAATTAATTCCCGCTGTTACAAAAAATAGCGTGTTTTTAAGAAACAATTTATATCAAAAGATTGGCAATTGTTTATGTCCAATTTCAATGTTAAATTAATTCTAATGACCACCATTGGATAAAATGGTAAAAATATATTCTAATTATACTTTAAAACCACTAAACAGTATAATTTATCACTATAAATTATTTTGATTAAAAAAGTTGTTTTTAAGTATTTTTCACTATTCATAAAAAATTAGAAGTTCTCAGAAAAATACAAAAATTTCAACATAGGCTAATTTCGATATTCCGAATCCAAAAATGAAGTCCATTTTGAAATATAAAATTTCTATAATTTTAAAAAGTGGTTATTACTATTCATAACGGCTACTTTGATTAGTCGCGGTGTTTTAGAACTCGAAGTTGCGTACAATGCAAGCTATTGCATTATTGAATGAGAAGCGTATCGTGGAAGCTCGGGGTGTTACACTAATCCCATGATCAATTTACTATAGAGTAACCATTAATATGAAGAGGCAACATGGGAACTAAATGGAGCGATAAATGAAAAGTACCTACACATGTTTTCAATGTATAATGTAAAATGAAATTTTGATAGTGAAATTTCATAAGGGGGAAGAATGTAATGACCAGAAAACATTTATCAATGAAATTTACTTCTTATAATTAAGTCACATATTATAATCACTTAAAATCACATTAATAACACAATAAAAACTATATGAATTATGAATTAATGAAATAAAAGGCATTTCTAGAAGTTAACGAAAAAATACCAAAGGAATAGTAACTTGACCTTTGGAATAGTAACATGACCCTTATGAATAGTAAACTAGACAATTAAATAGTAACCTCACCAATGAAATTATAAATAAAACTTACCCATATTATAAGTGAAAATATGATATAATTATATCATAGTATAAGTAAATAAATATTTTAAAAAATTATTAATTAACTGTTCATATTTTTATAAGTCATAAATATTTAATTACAATTTTTATGACTAATTTAATATTTGAAAAGAAAATTTTGTTTCTTAAAATTTATTCATAAATTCTTATTTTTATATCTTATGAATATAATATAATTTTATAAGAGCTTATTTAATTTTACAATGTGTTATAAAATCTGTTATAAATTTAAAATTTATATATTTCTAGTAAGTTTTTATTTTTATTAAAAATTAAATTTATCATATTTATAAAATTATTTTAAAAAAATGAGTTCATTTTCTAATTCTACACATAAAAAAATGGTTAGTTTTAATTTTTGGTATTTTTCTAAAATTCTTGAATTTTTGGGTTATAGTGAAATACTATAATTTACTATATAATTAAATAAATGAATTTTTGAGTCATGCTTGAGTCATGGATGATGTAAGTGACAATTGGATCAAGTAACAATTCACTAATTACTGTATTTACCCTCAAGAATCATCACTATTTCTTGTATTGAGAAAAATAATAAAATATTGGGTAAAATAACGAGAAACGACCCCTCTCATCTACTATAAATACCACCTCTCACCACCTCTTCTCTTCACAACTCTCAAGCCTTGATAATTTTTCTAATTAAGCTAAAATATCCTCAGAATATCCTATCGCATTTATATAATCTTTTTGTCTTAATAAAATTCTAAAACCAATTCTCTGAGGATTTTCTTAAGAAGAAGGAATCAAGAGGAAAACCCCTCTTTCTTTTCTTTTAATTTCTTTTCAAGATCCTTTATTTTCTATTTATCTCCTCATCTAACCTTATCCAAATGTAATGATAACTCAATTAAATTAAATAAAATTTATTTATTTTATTCTAATGCAATAATTCATCTTCATCTCTATTTCCCCCTCATTTTATACTAAAAATGAAAACATCATCCGTGATGTGTTAATTTATCACATTCAAGGACAAAAAAGTTTTCAATTTCCATTACCATATACAAGGATGGTCATGAAAAAAATTTTATAATTGAAACAGATTATAATATATGTATTATATATTATTTAGTGTTCTATAATTATTTTGGGCACATTATATTAATTTATAAAACAAAATGAGTTCATTGTGATTGAAAACCACTAGAATAAACAAAAACGATTTTCATTAACTATTTATCTAATTCTTTATCCTAATGCCATAAAACCAAATGATATATAAGACCAATTTAACCTATTTATGATCATTAATGACATATTATTTCAATTCTGGATAATTTATCCACTTTATATGACCTTTCAGACATGTATACAAGTAAACCGATCAAGAAAACCCAGGAAACCAACACTCCTAAATGATGAAATTGAACCTCTTAACCCATCAAAAAAGACATAAATGAATTTAATAAAATTATAATAAATAATATGAATATTTTAATGTTTCTGTGCTTATTAATTAATGAATCTAATTTGATTTTCCGAGACATTAAGATCAATTGAAGAACACATTCTGACTTAAAGAAAGGGATTCTACACGAACCTGCATTATTCCATCAGGTTACAATTTCTCTATTTTTAGGAATATAAAACTATGTTTTATTTTTATGTACATGTTCTAAATTCTGTTTATATGTTCCAAACTGATGTATCATGATCCAATTATCCTTTTTTAGGGATATACATGTTTTTAAAAGCTTCCATACTCGATTCTTCCTGATAAACAAGCCCATTTTAAGGGAAATTCCCAAATTCATACCCAATTTCAAGTCCACTATATACTCTATTTTATTCCACCATTTGTTTTCTAAAATCCCTCATTTTTGTATCAAAAATTTCTTGGCTCACTTATTGTTTTATATAGAATATTTTTCTTATTACTTCTTTAAATGCTCTTTAATATTTTTCCTTAAACTGCACTAAAATGTTTTAATTACAAAGGTTATTAAATAATATTTTTAAATGTTATCACTTTAGTTTGAAAACACTAATCATGTACTATGACTATTTTACTTAATAAATTTCCATGTACTATTTAATTCCTTTCTTTCAAGGATGCTTTTATAATACACCAATTTCTTGTCATTTATAACATGATTATGATACTGAATTCTTTCCAGGGGTAACCATTATGTTAATGTTTGATAGCTCAATATGACTGTTAATGTGGAAAACATCTTTATGAACACGTTACGATGGGGTTTCTCAGATGGTGCTCCAATTTAATGGGTAATTTTTAGTCTCCTGAGATGTTATCTGCAGTGTTCTTGGTGGTTAGCCTTGACTCGTACTCCATGTGAAACAGTCTTGATGGTTATTGTTTACTCATGATCCTATATGTGAAATGATCCTTGAATCATGATAAATTCACATTTCATGTTGCGGACACATTAGTATGATTCCATGATTACATGATCCAATGTTATATATGTAATGATTCTATATGTTTAATAATGTTCCATTACTTTTTATATCATTATGTTAGGCCTTCAAACCCATGTGATAAATAATATTTTAATGTTTATTCCATTACTATGATTTTTATCTCACCCCATTGTTTATGTTATCCCTATGTTTTCTATGAAATTATAGGAGCTAAATGGATGTTATGATACCATTATGGTGATTAAATAAAATATGTTCTTATTTTTATAATCACTTTGTTTAATTAGGTACCTAATCTCCAAGACACTAGAATTTATTATCCATGTCTTGTAGTTAGATATTTAATTATTTATAAAATAATGTAAGAATATGTGTAAAATTCTAAGGTCACTACACATCGCATGCTTTCATTGTGCCCGAAACATAAATTTTCCTCCTCTAAAAAAATAATTGTAGGTTTATTAAAACATTAAATCAGTTATTTTCACAATTTATCAATTATGATAATTGGATTATATTTTTTAATTCCCATAGCTAGGAAGATTTTTTTTGATAATATCTTCTCCTTAAATTTATACCATTTTTCTACAATATTTTTAATTTTTTCAAGGTTATATATTATTAGAATTAATTATGTAATGTTAGAATATATTTAGTTATAAATTTATATATCTTAAATAATGTATTTCAACCAGCCATAATGTATTTGGTAAGGAAAGAATTGTCAACGTCCTCATTGGTAGTTAACCGACAGTTAAAGTGTCATTATTCGAAGAGGAGGCGTGAGATATATAATATATTCTTATGTGAAAAAGAGCATTTTTATACTTTATTAAAATTATCCAGATGATTTTAATATAGTTTTTAATTAGTTTAAAAATGTTTTAATTATAAGTATAAAACGAGGATATGAAATTAGAAAAAGAAAAAGAAATAAAATGATGAAAATAAATTACCTCTTTCATTAGTGGTTCATTCTATACAATCATAGTATTATTGAGCATTTGGTTTTTGATTACACCATTACCCCCAAAGGATTATAAGATGATTAATATTAGAGATTTGGTAGAGTTTTGGATTTGGTAAGTGATTAAGGATTGGTTTTCCCAATGGAGGGAAATGGGTTATTTATACTTATAGAGAGGGGTATTTTTAGAATAAAATATTATATCAAAGTTAAACATTGTAATAGTTATATTAATGAATTTATAGATCATATATAAATACAATATAATTTTTTATGAGTTTAAACCCATTTATTATGATAATTAAATAGTTTATTAAAAATTAAAGTGAAAAAATTGAAAATTGTTATTTTAATGTAATACCTTTGACTTTAGACTTTAGAAAATAATTTGTAGGATTGGAAAAATAATTTATTGTTATTAAAATGACTCACTTTTAAAATTTAATATGTTATTGTTTATGATAACTTTTATATACTGGATAATCTTATTATCACATCATGAATAATCTATTTTGAAATAGATCGATTATGGAAAACTCTATTTCCACTTTTCCCTATGAAATTGAAGCATTCTGAAAATTACTAAAAACATTACCCTTGGAAAATTTAAATGTGATAATTTCAAATAATAAATTAATTTTATACAAAAAAATTTCTAACATACTCAATTTTAAATTTTAATACAAAAATCATGTTTTATACAAAATACCTTAAAATTAAATTTATCAAAAAATTTCTTAATTTTTTTTGTGTTTTTAATCCATATATTTTATTATAGAATTATGATATTTTTATTTACTTAAATTAAAAATGAAAAATATTATTTATATTAAATTTTAGTATTTTGAGGTCAAATTACTATTCCAATGGTCATTTTACTATTTCCAATGTTTAGATTACTATTCAAATGGTCACATTACTATTCCATCATCCACATTACCTCTTATAAATAATACTTCATTCCTTTATTGATGATTTAATAAATTATTCATAAGGTTCTATATTTTCATTTTCTAAGATGTTTATTGGTTAAATAATATTTTTCTTCATTTATATAATGTTTTCCATATAGGAGATAATTCTAGTGGATTGGAAAGATCAAAATTTTCCCATTCTACTTTTATTTATATATATTTCTTCCCCATTTTATTTATTTTTTGAATTTTCATGGGTTTTGTTACGGATGAAAATAGTGATATTTATTAATGAAATATATATTTTTAGTTTCATTATATGTCATATGTATATAATGATATATTTTACAATATAATATAAATTTATCTATGAAAAAAATATCAATTACCAAATCTGTTTTGTTACACGTTTAACTTTTTATTACCCGTTTATTTATAATTCTTTATTAAAAACACTGTTCTCAGTTGCAACTACTTCTTTTTCATGTATGTTTTGGTTTAATAGTTTTGGTCCGTTTACTTTTTCATGGATCCATAATTTTTAGAATGATAATCATGATTTAAGTATCATATATACTCATTATAATCATATTTTGAGTCATCCATAAAAGTTTGATATATAAAACATAATTACATCATTCAAGGAGATGGTTTACTGTACGCACTCATGGACGTTGTTTTAATTCGTCAAACGCTGGAATTAAATAAAGGTAAATAATAATTCTGATTTAAATAACCATTATTATATCATATAAATCATATATATTTATCAAATCCATCCTTACTACTATACATGTAAAATAGAAATGAAAAACAAAATCACATCACTATGTAGAGGTGGCAGTTTACACATACGCATGAGCAACATTATCGTTTTCCAATAGGTAGGAAGGTAATAAGGTTTGTGTGATATTATAAATAAAGAAGTATAATTATTATATATATATATATCATATATATTTAATAAATCCATCATTATATCTTACCTTGAGAGTTTTTCATGGAAGAAAAGATACATCATTTCATGAGATGGTAGTTATCCGTACAAATGATCAACAAATGGAATGAAAACATATTGTTAAGAGTTATACCTATTCTTAGGACAACCAAATTATGTTTACAACAAATGGATTCCTAGAATTATTTTATGATCAAAAAAGGAATCTATGACATGGTTAGGGACCTAAGTAAGAGGTTTGGATAAGTATTTATTTAATTAATTTTTAATTTAATTACAGATATGAGAAGAGAGTGGGTGTCCTTTTAGAAGTGTAGGAGATTTCCCTCTTGGATTTTTTGAAAAGAATAGAATATATTAATATGTTACTCACACTAAATGAATCTAAAATGGATCATTACTGAATCTTAGATGGTACTGGGTCTAACTAAGGCTATAAAATATAATTTATAAAACAGTTTTGGTTATTTTAACAATTATCTCTTTAGTTTAACACCCATTATAATGTTTTTAAACATAACTACGGTAACAAATTTTTATTGTTTTTAATATTAGTTATGAATAAAAATTATGGTGAAATTTTAGAAAATATTAATTATTATTCTTCAAAATATGATATCAATTTTACAAAATTAATTTCACATAAGTGGTGGGATTTGATTTAAAATCAAACCCACAAACGTGGTGAAAAAAATGATTTTCCAATGAAAATGTTTCTCAATTATAGAATGTTTGTATTTAGAAACTCCATGTAAAATTGATTCTAATGATTAAAATTGTATTAAAAATAATACGATATAAAAAAAATTTATGTTTAAAAAATTTTAATGTAAAATTTAACTTCTTAAATTCTAAAAAAAGAAATTCTTATATAAGAATTAGTGTTTTCAATATTCATCGGAAAACTAATCTTTTGAGAAAATTTTCAAATTCACATTAAGATAATATTGACATGTTTTTTTTAAAAACCAATTTAATTTTTTGAATTTTTTTTAAACTTGAAAAAATACATTATATTATTTTATCATTAAAGTAGATGAAAAATATTTTAAGGAAAATATATATTTTTTAAATCATATAAAGAATAAAAATATCTATATTTTTTATCTAAAACCATTATATTTTTTTTAAAATGTTGTTAATAAAATTCATAACACCAATTTAATGGATAGTTTATTATGGTATACAATATTATAGTTCATTTAGAATCAGAGTTATGTGTATTTTATGATTTCAAAAAAAATATTAGAAAAGAAGTATATCATAAGATCTGAGGGTGTTACAATATACGCCCCATAAAATGGATTTAGCCCTTGAAATTTTTCCAATTTGATACAAAAAATGACTTTATATTTGTTTCATTACATCCTCAGGTTCCCATGTAGCTTCATCAAATTTTTTATTCCTCTAGAGAACATTCACTAGGTTAGTAGTCTTGTTCCATTGTACTCTATCGATATGGTCTAAGATTTATACCAGATTTTCTTCTTAGAAAATATCATACTCCAGTTGTGTTAACTAATAGTTTAGTACGGGCGGAGGATTACTTATGTATCTCCTAAGAGAGATATATGGAAGAAAACATCAAATATTGAATTTTTATTTGGAATCTCCAAGAGGTAATCTACCATCCATAATCGATCAAGAATCATAAAGTTCCAATATAAGTAGGGATTAAGTCTAATTCCTTCTTGAATATCATAATCATTGTTAATAGAAAAATTCATAGAAAAACATCTCACTAAATTTAGAATCCAAATCTCATTGATGGTTATCAGTATAACTTTTAAATTAAATCTGAGCTTCCTTGACATGATCTTGAATGATTCTAACATTATTTTCCATTTTAATAGCTTGATCAAGTCATATTAGATTTCATTATCCAACTTTCTCCCAAAATATTGGAGTTATACACCTCATTCCATATAGGTCTTCAAAAAAGATCCATTTGAATGATCAAGTGAAATCTATTGTTGTAGTAAAAATAGACTAGAGTAAGATGATTATTCTATCCACCTTTGAATCCCGTAGAATAATATATCAATATATCCTCCATGGTTTGAACGGTTTTCACAGAATGACCATCTTTCTGAGGATGATAACAATTGTTGAAACATAACTCTATATCTAGAGCCCAATGAATATTTCACTAGAACTTCTAGGTAAAACTTGGATCCCAATAAGACACAACATAATTTCCTACTAAGTGAAACCTCACCACTTAATGTATATTATAGAAATATGATCAAAAGATAAATATTATAAAATAGAAAATAAGTGTGCCGGATTTTTTGAGTAGATAATCTATAACACAAATAACATTATGGCCTTTATAAATTTTGGGGAGTAAAATTACAAAATCAATGAAGATATTTTCACATTTGCATTCTAGTATGGGGAATGGTTGTAACAAACCCTTATAATTTTGTTTCTTAACAAAAAAATAATTACATACCAAGAACTGAGATACATACTATAAAATAACCCAATTCATGTTGTCCTACTATAAATAAATTTAAAAAAATAAATAGATGATTTCAGTTCAAGGATTAATAGAAAATATCAACTATTTGCATCATCTCATTATTTAAATATAGTATGGAAGGAACAAATTCATGGTTACTGAAACTTATCATTATATCAAAATCAAGGTTATACATAGGAATATTTATCACCTTCTACTATTATTTCACATCTTACTTCAACAACTACTTAATCCTCAAATAGATAGATGTTTGAACAATCCTTTGAGAAAGGTTATATTTATCCACAGACTTCAAGATATCCAGGACCATACTTTTAAAATCAATACATATTTGTTCTTTTATGATCCTTATCAGATATATTCTATCAGAATCATTTAAACTTAGAGATTCATCCATCTTGAAAGCTTTCCCAATGTGGTGATATATTGAGTAGTTATAACATTTATTAATCTCTAACCTATTATTCAGAAAAAATTAGACTATTTTAATTGAATATATATTTTTATCTTTTATGATGAGTATATATATCAAGTACTTCAATTAAAATATACTACCTTTATGTATTTAATGGAAAATTTTACGAAAGTAAATTCAAATCTTGAGATGGGTAATGTTTCTAAAGATCCTTTCATTTTCACAAGGCATGACATATCACCATATCTTTTTTCATGATAACACATGCTAATCCACACTTCAATGAATCAATATAGATTATAAAAGATTCTCTATTACATGGTAATGTAATAATGGGTTCGCTGACTAACAATCACTTTAGTTCATTGATTTTTTTCTCATTTATCTTTCCAAAGAAAATTGTACCCCTTAGAAGTTAACTTGGTGAGAGGATTAGATATCCATAAGGAATTATCCAAAAAGAACTAATAATATGCAAATAAACAATGAAAAATACATATGTTAGTCACAATTTCTGGTCTTGTATCACCCTTGGATTTTGGTGAATTTTTTTTGAATTAATTTAATATTTTATTATTTTTCACTTTACGAAAAACTGAAAATATCATTTCATTAAGTCAAACATTCCATTCACACAGAGACAACTTGGCGTATATTACATGAAATCCTAACTTGGGATATGATACATGAAATGAAAACATGGTGTATGTTACATCCAATATAAAATTGGTTTATTTTATACAAAACAACAAGGTTGGAATACGTTACACATAAGATTGACCTTCCTTGATGTATTGTGTAAAACGCAAGACTAAGTGTAACATAAGTATAATATATTATTAATTTTTTTTAAAATGGAATTTAACCTAGACGTTAATTTTATGGATATTAATATTAGTATCTAAATTATGAAAATATGTCATGTATACAAATATATGATTAATTCATAGCTTACCAATTAATGAATATGAAAACTGAATGAATATACGGGAAAATAGTGTCATAGTCACAAAGCTATTTTAACCAAGTAAAATTAAACTAATAATAATTGGTATGTGATAAAAATGTAACACTTATGTTATATGTTCAATAAATGTTTTTTTGATATTTATCCAATATATTCAATAGATGTAAGATATTTACAAACAATATTTTATGCTTAATATATTTTTATTAAGGCAATTTTTACTGCCTTTTAATGGTGAACCAATTATAAATCCAATTTTTTTAACTTTTATAAATTTAATATTTAAAAATAAACATTATATTTGGAATAAAAACATAAAAATTAGGGTAGGATATTTTTTTGGTATTTATATATAATTTGTAATCTTTTAATGAATATTAAAAAATGGATTTTATTTCAAAACTACATTTTCATATTATTTATTTATAAGGTAAAATTATATTTTTAAATCATTTAATATTTTATTTAGATAATATTTGTACCAATTAATCCAATTTAGTTCATTGGAACCACATTCAAATTGAAATTGGATGTGAAAACATATCAAACTTTTGATCATTTTAACTTTACAATCTTGTAGTGACGTCCCATCGGTGAGATTAATTTTAAATTAATTTCTTCCACTTATGTTAACAGAATTGTTAAAAATTGATTCCATATTTGGAAGAATAAAAATTTATAATGTATAATAAGGTCAAATTAGTTTTTTACCAAAATGATTAGTCCACGAAGGCAACCGAAGGCGGATGAGGAAAGATTACTCCACTCTTCCAAAGCTGATGTCCACTAGTTCATTGATAACAAAGGGAGGCGGGGCAGGTCTAAGTAAAGGAATGCAATCTCCTAATACATTTATTTCTTTGGAGTGGTTGAATTTGAGGAAGAAGTATGCTAAAATCCTGAAGCATTATAAAATCTCGGAATGGGAATCAGCCACTGTAGAGGAAGATTTCCATCACGGGTGTGGTGATTGGTATGGTTCTGATGGTTTCTAGTTGTTGTTTTTGGTCTTGTGTTATTCTGTACTAAACTTTTCTTTTTATTTTAATAAATGGTTGGAGGTTAGCCTCTGACTGACTTTGTGGGTAAGTTAATTAAGTACTAAACCTTAAATTTAATGCCCAAAAAGATCTATAAACATGCGTAAAAACCATTATATGTCCACATTTATACCTTGTAATAAATTTGATATACCTTGGAACATTATTTTATCCACTTGAAAAATGAAAAAAAGGGTGGAATTCTTTATTACAGTATTTACAAGAGTACCACTCCTCCTCCAATATAAAAGGCCACCACCTCTACCCATTCCCCAGACATCTAAAAACTATTATATTTATCCAATATCTAATAAGGTATCCTCCAAAAAGTACTAAATTATACCTTGAAGTAATCCTTTTGTCATAAATATTCTCAATCAAGCATTTTGGAATAAATAAAAGGAGATACCCTATTAATAGGCAACGTCTTCTCCTAAGATCCTTTCATTTATTTTCCCTCTTTACCCATAAACTATCTTTATTACATTATTGTTTAAAAAACAGTATATTAAATATAATTTAATGTTTTTTTGAAAACATTTCTACTTAAACATACACACACCTTCATCGAATGGATATTGAACATACTGTTTCTATGTACGATGAACTACTGCCTCACAAAATAATGATTGTTCGTTTATCTTTTAAAAATAATCATGGTTGAAACTAAGACGGAATCTATATTTATATTTGTAATATATTATAATTATTATGTATTTAATATATTTATTAGTTATACAAAAAAATCTCTTTACATTCCATTTTGTTTTAATACAATAATCTCGTTTGAGTAAGTGTGGACTACCGCCCCCTCAAAGTGACGTGATTGTTTCACACACCACATGGAATGTATTAATGATGGGGTCAATGACATTATATGATATATATGATATATTAATAATAATGGGATGATTATATATATATACATATATATATAAGTAATTTACATACTTTCTTTCAACACGACAAAAACATGGAAATATTGTTCATGCGTACGTACGGCTTACCGGCTCCCTGAACGGTGTATTCCATTTATAATTCGTTATTCTATAGATTATTATAATATACACATACAATATACACCTGATACTTATATCATGGTATACATTCTCTAATCATAATATATGTATAAGGATCAATGATATAAAAAATTAAGATGCATGCGAAGAACAAAGAAAATATTACCCAAAGTGAAACTTTAACATAGAATTATTGACAAGTAGGTAATATAAGGTCATAATCAAACCATATCTGGTACAATGTATTAGAATATGTTTTATTAAAATATTTATAATAAACTTATATATATTAAAAAATAATATTTTACGGGTATGGAGAGAGTCAAGACACAAGGTAAGGGAATTTCATCTCACTTTTAATTTTCGTGATATACAAGTTATGTTCACCACCCAATTGTTTTGTGTGGTTTATGTACTTAAAACAAATTATTTATATGTAAATTATAATTATATTTATTGGTATTCACATGTACATATTATTATCCTTATTTCATGGGGTCTAAGATTAAAAATCTACCAAATTGGTAAAATGATTTTTTTTAATTTTCCTTCATTGAGACTCATGTTTTGTTATGCACCTTAACTCTTTTTCAAGGTGTATATATTTAAATTTTACATGTTATATCATTAATATTATTATTTTCATCATATATTAGGGTTCATTTAATTTATTTTTTACATGGGGACTATGATCCCATGTTACCATGTTATAATAATTTATTGAGACAATCTCACCTCTTTTCGAGATTGTTTATGTTTATGCTTCCTATGATTAAATATTATGATCAATCTCCCAAGAAAACTTATGAGATTACATATCATATGTTATTTCACGATATATTCACATATTGGTACATTTTTCTACTCTTTGGTACATAATATTGTTAAGAAAGTGTTTTTAAGAAACCCTGAATTTATCCTCTCTTTGGTCGGAGATCAAGGTTTTATAAAAAGGGTTTCCATGAATATTATTCCATTATCCTATAATATCTAAAAGAACTTTTTCCCATTTTATTCATTTAAAAATATATTAAAAGGAATAATATTATTTATTTCTAAACATTTAACACCCCAAGCTTCCCCAATGCACTTCTTTTTAAATAATTCAATAGCTTGCGTTGTACGCAACCCTGAGTTCAATCACACCATGACCTATCATTGTAGTTGTTTAAAAAGCAATGATAAATAGTAATAACCACATTTTAAAATTTTATAAAATTAATTTTTCAAAATAGGCTTCATTTATGAATTCAGAATACCAAAATTATTTTAGGGTGAAATTTTGGTAATTTTTTGAAAAGATTTAATTTTTGATGAATAGTGAAAAATACTGCATTATAATTCAAAAATGACATTTCATATAATTTAATAATATTGTTATATTTTTTTTAATTAGTTTTAAATTTTAATTAGATTAATATTTTATCATTTAATACAATTATGTTCATTTCATGTAATTTTACACTTATATTGTACATAAACACATGTCAAGCTTTGGATTGATATTACATCATAAAAATCGGCTTTTTGGTCTTGACAACGAGAATTAATTTTAAATTAATTACTACAACATCTATGTTTTGAATTTGGAAAAATTGATTCTATATTTGGAATCAAGTTATCCAAATTCCTTAAATAGGTACCTTTTATTTTTGGACATTATGAAGGGTAACTTCAGTAATTATTTTATTTACCATGGTAGAAAGATAAATCTGGTAAGTAAGGGTAACAAAATAAAATTATAATAATATTAAACTACCCTTAAAAATGTCATAATACTATGTTATGAGATATGTCAGACCATGGACATCACTGGGTCAATTCGGTTACCCCATGGAGCCACTTTGGTGTTAAATTGACATTTTATAAGAATTAATTTAATGTATATAAAATACAACATAAACATGTATCTTTTACCAAAAAAAATTATAAGGGGGGTTTTAAATGATATTCTCAACTATAAATATTCACATGAACTCTAAAAAATTCCACACTTCATGGTATTTTATTTATAATTTGAAGACATTAAATAAAAAAATTTATTAATGACACATTAACAATGCATTATTTTCCTTATTCATGAAAGAATCAAATAAATGATATTATAAATATTAAAATAAATATAATTTGAATGTTTTGATGCAATTCAAGAATTTTATGGATGAAATTTACATATTTGGAATTTTTTACTGCCTTTTTTTTGAAATAATCAAGTTATTATGACTTTAACCAAACTCAATTCCTTAATAGTGTCAAAATTAACATAAATGCATTTTTAAAACAAATACAATTTTATTAAATGATATAATAGTCCTAAAAATCTATGATTTGGAAAAATTAATTATAAAATTTTAAAAATGACATTAATTATCCACTTATGGTTCTCTTGTCATTTTACAGTAAATATAGTTACCATATATTATGAAAATTAAAAAATACATGGTAAGAGTTAATGTTTTTAACTAATGGTTAATGCTAAAAGATAAGGTTAATTTTGTGACCAAAACATGTGTAAAACATATTGGATGAAATTATTTCAACCTAAAATAATATAACGTTGGAATAAATGACTTTCAGATCATTTGAAACTGAAAATAAATGTATAATAAAATTATATTTCAATACCTTCATAAAGTGACCCTCCCCCATATTATAAAAGGGAACCCCTAATACACACTCATTCACACCTAAAAATACCTTTGACTCAGCCAAAACCTACCTATATATCCTCCAAAATTCCTTCAATTAATCTAAGAGGCAACCCTTTCAGCAGAAATCCAACTTAAGGAGTCCTTCTGTGAAAATCAAAAAGAGACACCCGAAGAAGAGGTAATCGATTTATCCCTTATTTCAAAGATCACTTTTTCTTCAACTTCCTCTTACTAACTTGTTACCACAATACAATAATAACTTCAGAATCTTAAATATGATTATATTTTTTTATCATTATGGGACAACCATATTCCTCTTTTACCCATCCTATGAAAAATAATATCACCATGTGTGCATACATATGGCTTACCGTCTCCATGCCGCAGTGTAAATGTTTTTCATATATTCTTCATTTTGATGGGTATAATGATGAATAAAAATATATTAAATAATAAATATAACATGATATTATTTATTTAAAATTCATATTAAATATAAATAAGAACCATTAAACCATTAAGTAAGTGATATCATCGCTCGTGCATATGTACGACTTACCGTCTCTAGGACGCGATGAGGCACATCTTCCATGTTCACCATCCTCCAATGATTAGAAAGATATATATTATCAATAATTATGAAATCTATAACATAATAATTCTACTATAATAATATATATATATATGTGTGTGTGTGTACATATATGTTATTCACTTACTTCATTCAATATAATAAGAAAATGGAAACATCGTTCATGGGTACGTTCGACTTACCGTCTCCATGAATGGTGTATTCCATGTAATACATATATCTATTTTATATATTTACATTATAAATATATATAATATATAAATAATATTATACATTTTTTAAGTAAGCTAATCATGATCTTTGTAATATGATCAAGAATAAAAAGTCAAAACACGTATGATAAAACAAAGCAATTATTACATGAAACGTTGCATTAACATGGAATTGTTAATAAATGGGTAATATAAAGTCATAAAATAATTAATATATGATATCATAAATATTATTATGATTCTAATATAATTTTATATTACCATCATACATGAATTTTAGACAAATACAGAGAGTATCAGACTTAAGGTAAGATATTTAGTCTCAATTTCATTTCATTGAGGCATATTGTAATGTTAAGCACCGAGTAACTTTTATAGGGTGTATATTATATATTTTGACTTATTATATCATGAATATATTTATTTTCATGCTAATATATTATTTACTTCACTGTAATTATTAATATATCCATATTACTCATTCAATATGGTTATTTGATAAGGCATATTATTCATTTTGGTTATTAAATACGAGAAATACTTTAGACTGGAAATACCAGATGGAGAACGGACATTATATAGCTCCTAGATGCATCAATAGGTTCTCATGAGATGTATAAGTTGTCGAAATGGGTTTCTAAAGTTAATTTTAAACCATGCTGTAAACGGTCTTGACGAAAATATATTTTCATGTGCCTCAAACAAGACGTCCTTAAATAAATCATTTCCCTCAATTAATATTAGTTACTATTTATCCATGAGATTTTGTGTCAATATATATTTGGAAGTAGTTCATTCTCAGTTTATTGATTAATGGAATATGTTTCAGTTCCCTAATTTCCATATTATTTGTTCCTTATCAAGTTTTATAAATGGAAATTGTTCATTGAAATTTACTTTCCCATATAGATTGATTATTGCTTCAACTGTACATACCCTTACTGATCTTTTGAGCTCACCCTTATTAGGTTTCTCTCACTTGGTTTTTAAGAAGAGAACATTGATCAAGATTTCAAGGATGCAGTTTATTTCAGTTATTGTGTGGAATGTTTTATTTTGTTTTCCCAACGTAATATAGGTATCTTGTATGTAATCTGGATTTCTAAGACTGCTAAACTATACAGTCCTTTGGGATTTGATTCATTGTAATAATTCCAATGAAATGTAATAATGAAATTTATTCAGGTGATCTAAGGTTGGGGAATCACCGTTGGCATCAGTGGAAGTTTAGCAGCAACCTAGGAAACTAGATTTAGATAACATATAGTAGGGAACATGTAGAGACCCGGAGCCTGACGTACATGTACATTACATTACTTTTTCGGAATACTTAGTACATTACAAAAACACACACACAAGGACCGTAATAGTTTAGTGTCTTTGGAAACTCGGAATATAATCTTCTAATCGTGGTGAAAGATCTTCAACATCTCCCATAAAGATCTTCCTTTTTTTACCTAAAACCTTTCTTTATATCCTGGGGTAAAGAAAACATAAAAGGGTGAGATCAAATGCTCAGTAAGGGTAAAAAAAAGAAATATCAATCACATCATATTCATAAGAACATAGCATTTTGGAAATCATAACCTGCAAAAGAGAGCATAATTTCATAACATGGGATAAATCATGGCAGTGAAATGTAATCACAATAATCATAACTTAAAACATGAAACTTTGTGGCACTCACACATAATCATAGAGAATCATTTCTTATTAGTCAAGACTCATTTCCAAGACTATCTTAGTGGACAAAGTCCCTTTCTGAATTGAGTAACCCTCGTTTTAGTCCTGTTTCACTGAACCGGTATAACCTACCATTCCAGCCATGTCTATCCCATGAGATATAAAATCTTTAACCAATGCATTGGAGGGAGATATAGGTCCCACCCATCTCATAATGATACCATTCTTATGTGTGCCACAAAATCATAAATCATACATCATTGCATAACCCATGTAATACAAATGGGAATCTTAAACATCATGACATCATAAAACAATTCATATAAGATAAAGGAATTCATAAAAATAATTCCATCACAACATAATAAAATCAATTTAATAATAGGGATAAAAACAGAACCCTTTATTATCTTAGATGGAAAATAATTTTGATAAAACACATGAACTCCATTCTTGAGGAAAATATCTTTTCTGCTTCAAAAACACTTTTGCTTTCTTAACATGTCGTACAATTCTAAACTAAAAGAAGTTGATTAAAAATAAACATGAAAACTTGTAAAGGAAGCTTCTTGGAAATAATGTTTTAAAAATTCATTCATGCCGTATAAGTTAAAAAAAACATTCTTCGTACTTTTGTCGGAAAAGTCAAAAAGTACCTCGTACGAAAAAAACAAAAGATTCCTTTCATAAATTTTACTAAAAACTCACCGAAGGGTAAAAATGAATTTAAACAATTGTAGGTGGATGGAAATAATATTACATATTGATGAAACATGGATGTGGATGATAAAATACACCCTAGTAAATACTTTTGAATAAACAATCTCGGATAAAAATGAGATTGTGATATTTCCCTTACCTTAGGTCCGACTTGCTTTGTAAGTGTCCGAACCTCCTGTATAATGATTTAAATCATGTTATTGACTTATTCCAGAATCATATTCATTGTTATTATGTCATATATGGTCCACTTATGACTTTATATTACCTGTTCTTTTGTAAATTAATGTTAAAGTAGCGTTTTGGGTAAAATCGTCTCATTTGTCGTTCGTGTTTTTAACTTGTAATTATTCATATGATTACTTAGATCATGATTACTTAATTCCAAAATATAAAACATGATATATATATATATATATATATTCAGAATATACATATATAATAAATCAGTAAATGGAAGGAAATACACCGTTCATGGAGACGGTAGTCCGTACGTACGCATGAACGCTGTTTTCGTTTCCTTATTGAATTGAATGGAATTAAGTAGATGACATACATATAAATATAAATAATTCCAGTATCATTATTAGGTAATATATTTCATTAGTACTTATTATATATACTTTATAATCATTCATGAATGGTTAATCATTGAGAATGAATCTCATCGCGTCGTGGAGACGGTAGTCCGTACGTACGCACGAGCGATGATATCGTTCCCATGGTCGTGGAATTGTGTTGAAGTGTATGTATAATATTTCAGTATCAATATCATTTTATAATAATCCTATATAGTTACTCATTACACCATTATACCCATCCAATTAAGGTGGTGACGGAAAATAGATTACACCACGACGTGGAGACGGTATTCCGTACGTACGCACGCGCGGTGATTTCATTTTTCCGTAGGATGGATAGAAGATGAATTATGGTTGTTTAATATTTATAATAACATATCAGTATGTAAGTAATACTGAGGTTATTAATTTATCATGAAACAACTAAAGAAGAAGAAGTTGAAGAAAAAAGAAATTGAAAAGATCGGTAATGGATATTACCTCTTCTTTGAAACGCCTCTTTGAATCCTCCACTTAGGGAACTAATATTGGTCTTTGAAGAAGACCAGGACCTCTAGGATTATTCTAGGGAAGTGGAGAAGGAATTTTGGCAGGGGTTGGCCGAGATTGAGTGCTCCAATTGGTGTGAGGAGGAGGAGGAGGAGGTGTCCTTTTATAAAGGAGGAGAGCGGCACCTTAGGAATATCTCAAAATATTATTTTATATTAAAGTCAAAATCGGTTTATAATGGTTCCAAATGGTCTTATTTCGAAGCTAAAGTGGGGATGGGTCGAAATCCTATCAACCAATAGGATTTAGACAAGTTTAGGTTATTATTTTAACCTTATCAATTAGATTTAACTCTAAGTTAAATAATTTAACTTTTACCGTGTCTTTTTGTTTTCTTACACTATATGGTTAATACACTTACTATAACATGCCAAACGAACCCCAAATTGTTTATTATTAATATATATATCCTTATCTAAGTCATTTGGCCGAACCTTAGATTTTTAGGAATAAAATAAAAATTAATAATATAATATTTGATTTAAAAACTATTTTGTGTCAATTTTGACACTATTTGATATATGATTTTTGTGAAAGTCATAACAGAATTATATGTTCGAACCAAGTTGATTAAATCAACACTAATATATCATATTAACCTATAAAATTAGTGGAATTCATAAAAAGTCTCAAATTATATTTATTTTGGTATTTATAACATCAATTATGTCAATATTTCATTAATAAGATAATTACTACATCATCTTTGTGTCATAAATAAATTAAATTATTTAATGTCTAAAAATTACAAATAAAATACCATTATGTAGGAAATCTTTTTATCTTTCTAATGAATATTTATAGTCGAGTTTATCTTATTAATAACCCCATATTAAAAATGTTTTAGTAAATAAACTTTGATTTTAACTCTTTTAACCCTTCTTTAAATAAATTAATAATAAATGTCCTAATCTAATCCAAGTGGGCCTAAATGGTCATATTTTATTCCTAAGTTTGTTTTTGATCGAATTTCACTTATCCAATAGAATTAGGACATGTGTTAGGGTAATAATAATATAATCTTTACCCTTAATTACCCTATTTACTTTTAACCGTGGTAAAAAAAAGTAAAAAGTTACTATTCACCAAAAATTATTTTCATCTCATTGAACCACATTTTAGTCCTTGATATTAACCGTGTCTCTCGGATTTTCGAAATTCCATTCACAGAAGCGGTAAAATTAAGTTTTATGCAAAATTCAGTTTTTAACCTACCACTTAGTGGTTTCACTATTCATCGAAAATTGAAAGTTTTTAGAAAAATACCAAAAATTAGCCCTAAGCTATATTTGATATCATGAACTCAAAAATGATGTCTATTTTACCAAATTCAAAACATATCAGTTGCATTAACTAAATTAAAAATTAATTCCCGTCATCAAAACAAATAGCGTGTTTTTAAGAGATAATAACTATCAAAAGATTGAAACTTGTTTATAACTGGTTTAAATGTGAAATTACATCCAATGACCATCATTGTATTAAATTGTAAAAATATATTCTAAATATACTTTAAAACCACTAAAATTAATAATTTATCACTATTAATTATTTCGATTAAAAAAGTTGTTTTTAATTAAAATTTAGTAATTTTCACTATTCATTAGAATATGAAAGTTATCCGAAAAGTACCAAAATTTCACCCTAAGCTAATTTCGATATTACGAATCCAAAAATGAATTCCATTTTGAAAAATAAAATTTACACTATTTCAAAAAGTGGTTATTACTATTCATAACGGCTAGTTTTAATAATATTTTAATAGCATATTGTTGTTTAGTGAAACTCGTTATTGCGTACTATACACCCTATCGAGGAAGGTCGCGATTGCGTGTAATGCAAGGCAAGTCAAGGATGCGTGTTGTGCAAGCTCCTTTTGGTGTATCGTACAACACAAGACATTAATGAAATTAAAAAGAATATTTTTCATAAAATTTCGGGGTGTTACAGAACATACCCTAAGTTAGACTTTTGGGAGACACCTACAATAATTCACCCAAACTGAAAAAAGTTTATGATTTAGGATGAAAAAATATTTTTCAAGAATAAGGATGTTACGATTTGTGAGGAAGATGTAGAATCTGTTTTCATTATAGAAGAATATTCATCACAAGATTCTTATCAAAATCCACCCCTGTAGCTGTACTGAATGAGATTATTGTGGAGGAAGAGAAATAAACATATAGGGATGAAGGATGTAATCTTCAAATTGGGAAGTACCTATTTTAAATGAATACAATGAGTTTTTTCCTAATAATTTACCTGGAGACCCCTCAGAGCATTAAGTTGAGTCTTGTATTCATTTAATCTCTAATGTATGGACAGTATCAAAAAGTCCCTATAGAATGGACACTTTTGAATTAGTGGAGATAAAAAAACAACTTAAAGAGTGGTTCAAAAGGGATTTATCTTCCCTAGTGTATCTCTACGGGGCACCCCTATTCTCGTTGTCAAGAAAGAGAGATGGATCCATGAGGCTGCGTATTGATTATAGAGAAATAAATGAGATTACAATAAATAACAAGTCACCTTTACCTCGTATCGATGATTTATTTTATCAAATTAAATGACCTCAATTATTTTTGAAGATTGATCTTCCTTTGTGATATCATCAATTATGAGTGAAGAAGGAAGAAATTCTAAAGGCAACTTTTTAGACGAGGTATGTTCATTAGGAATTTATAGTAATTCCTTTTGGATTGATTAATTCACCTTCAACTTTAATGGAAATCATGAATAGAGTATTCAAGGAATATCTTGTTCATTTTTTTGTAGTATTCATTGACGATATTCTGATATATTCTAAATGATTTGTAGACCATGGGTATCACTTGAGAATAATTCTTTAGACTCCCATGAGAGAATAACTATTTGGTAATTTTTTCAAGTGTGAATTCCAGCCTAAAGAATTTTCTTTACTTGTACATATAGTCTCCAAGGATGGAATATCTGTGGATCCTTCAATGACAAAGGCAATTCAAAAATCACTAGCACCGACATGTATAACTGAGGTATGCAGTTTTATTGGTTTAGAAGGTTACTATCGGCATTTATTCCATAATTTCACCCGATTGGCTAACCCATTAACCAAGGTCACATGTAAAGGTATTAAATTCATTTGGAAAAAAGAGTTTGAAGAATGTTTTGATGAATTGAAGGGAATATTAGTGAATTTTCCTAGCTTGACTTTACCATATGGGAATGATGAGTTTTTTATTTATAGTGATGCACCAGGGAAAGGACTTGGTGGTGTCCTTATGTAGAATAACAGGGTTATTTCCTATACATAAAGTCAATTAAAAAACCACGAAGAAAACTATCTAACTCATGTTCTTGAGTTAGTTGCGGTAATATTTTCTATAAAGATATAGAGGCACTTTATCTGTGGTGAAAAATGTGAAATATATACTGATAACAAGAGCTTGAAATATATTTTCTCAGAGAAAGAACTCAACATGAGACAAAGGAGATTACTTGAGCTACTCAAGGATTATGACTGCACAATACACTACCACCTAGAGAGGAAAAATAAGGAGGCATATTCCTTGAGAAGAATGTACCATGGTGTTCTAAACAAGATGAGAGTTAAAATGGATCCTATGTTCACGGATCTAGTAAACATGGATATTGGAATTATCATTGAGGTTAAAACATCACTACTTTTTCAAATGGTTGTCAAACCATAATTACTAGAAAGGATCAAAAGTTCTCAGACTAATGATGAGGAGTATCAAAAGAAAATTAAAGGTGGGAATTATGTGAGATTGATTGATTTCATATTGGATGATGATTTATGTTCCCAATATACCTGATCTAAAAAGGGAATTATTAGATGATGCTCATAGATCTAATTTTTCTATAAACCTCTATGGCACTAAGATGTATATATATTTGAAGGAACATTTTTGGTGGGACAACATAAAGAGGGAAATTTCTTGATTATGTGTCAAAATGTTTGGTTTGTCAAAAATTGAAGGATGGAAGACAACATCCAAGAGAAATCATGAAACCTATTCCAATACCTATGTAGAAATGGGATGATATTATGATGGATTTTTTCATGGGTCTAAAAAAGACACCTAGATGGAATGATGCGATATGGGTTATTATTGAACATCTTACTAAGTCCCCACATTTTCCTACGGTAAGAGAAGATTCACCACATGAATGTTTATAAATAATATATATTAATGAAGTTGTAAGACTTCTTGGTGTACCCATATGAATTGTTTCTGATCGTGATCCCCATTTTACGTCAAGATTCTTGAAAAGACCATGAAAGGCCCTAGATACCGAACATCATTTGAGCACCGCATACCACCCTCAAACTGATGGAAAATCAGAACAAACTATTCAAAATCTAGAAACTTTTTTGAGATCCTTCTCACATGACTTTCATGTAATGTGGTATCAGTATTTACCTATAGTATACTTTTTGTATAACAATATATTGAATTCAAGTATTCATATGGAACCATATGAAGAGTTATATGGAAAGATAATCCATACACTGACTTGTTTGGAAGATTTTTGTGGAAGAAAACTTGTAGGTCCATAAATTGTTGAAGAAGGAATGGAGAATGTGAATATTATACAAACACTTATCAAAACAACTCAAAGTAGGAAAATGATATATTCTAATAACTGAATGAAGGGTTAGGAATTTGAAGTAGGAGATCATGTTTTCTTGAAGGTATCTCCATGGAAGGGTGTCACACATTTTGGTAAGAAGTGTAAATTAAATCCCAGGTACATCACACCTTTTGAAATTATATAATGAATATGAGATTTATCCTACCATACTGTAATGCCTCCAAGTTTCTCAAAACTTCATGATGTGTTCCAAATATCACTCTTAAGAAAAAACATGCCAGACCCAACACATGTACTCACCTATAAAGAAATAGAACTAGAACCTGATTTATCTTATTGGGAAGAGCTTATCAAGATTATTGATAACAGAGAACAAGTGTAGAGAACAAGTGTTGATAAATCAGACAACTCATATGCTAAATGTTCTTTAGAGAATGCATAAAATGGAAGAGGTGATGCGGGATCCTGAAGAACATATGATGAAGAACCACCCGAATCGTTTTTATGTCATGATATTCTGGAAATTTCTAGGATGAAATTATTTGAAAGGGGAATAAGTTAACACACCAGGCTTCAACAGTACACTTCTTTTTAAATACTTCAACAGCTTGCGTTGTACGCAACCCTAAATTCAAGAACACCACGACCCATCAAAGTAGCCGTTTAAAAAGTAGTTATGAATATTTCTAACCACATTTTAAAATTTTATAAAATTAGTTTTTCAAAATATAATTATTTTTTGAATTTATAATATCTAAATTATCATGGGGTAATATTTGGGTAATATTCTGAAAAGATTCAATTTTTGATGAATAGTGAAAAATACCTCATTTTAATTCAAAACTACCTTTTCATTTAATTTTTTAATATTGTTATATTATCATTTTAATTGGGTTTAAAGTGTAATTAGAATAATATTTTTTAATTGAATCCAATTATATTCATTGGTTGTAATTTCACACTAAAATTGTACATAAACACATTTTAATCTATTGATTGATATCACTTCTTTATAACCCACTTTTTAATTTTGACTATGAGAATTAATATTAAATTTATTTCTACAACTTTTTTGTATTGAATTTGGAAAAATGGATTCCATATTTTTAATCAAAAGGACCAAATTGTGTAAATAGGTACCATTAATTTTGGAAATTATGAATAGTAACATCAGTAATTATTTTATTTATTATGGTAAAAGGGTAAATCTGGTAAATAAGGGTAATAAAATAATATTATAATAATATTAAACTACCCTAACACATGTCTGAATCCTATTAGATGAGATATGTATGACCATGGACATCCTTGGATATATTTTTTGACCCCATGTAGCCACTTGGGTGTGAAAATAAAATTTTATAAGAATAAATTTAAAGTATAGAAAAATATAACATAAACATGTATCTTTTACTAAAATAGTTTTTATATGGGGTTTTATACATGATATTTTTAACCATAAATATTAATTTGAAATAAAAAACTATTTCTTACATCAAGGTATTTTAATTGTAATTTTTATACATTAAATAAATAAATTTATTTATGACCCAATAACGATGAAGTCTTTTACTTATCAATGAAATAATCAAATAACTGATATTATAAATATTAAAATAATTATAATTTTAATGTTTTGATACCATACATGAATTTTATGGATGAAATTGACATATTAGGTATGAGTTAATTTCTTTTTAAAGAATTAAGTAGTTATAAATTTTAAAAAATCAATTCGTAAAGAGTGTCAAAATTGACATAAATGGGGTTTTAAAACAAATACTATTTTATTAAATGATATAACAGTACTAAACATTTAAGATTCTATAAATGACTTATATAATGTTATAAATACCATTAAGTATCCATATGTGGTTTTATTTCCATTTTATATTAAATATAGGTACAATATATTTTGAAAATTCAAGAAGACATGGTAAGAGTTAATGTTTTCAACTAAGGGTTAAAGCTAAATGATAAAGTTAATTTTTGACCTAAACTTGTCTAAAACCTATTGGTTGAGCGGATTTAGACCCAAAAAAATATAATCATTGGAAGAAATTATTTTGGTACCACTGGATACCTAAAATAAATAAATAATAAAATAATATTTAAATACCTTCCAAAAGTGTCCCTCCTCCCTTTTATTAAAGGGAACCACCTCTACCCACTTATTACCACCTCCAAATACCTTTGGCTAGGAAAAAACCCACCCAAATATCCTTCCAACGTCCTTAAATTCATCCTAGAGGCCACCTTTTTGGATGAAAACCACCTTAAGGAGTCCTTTTGTGAAAATCAAAAGGAGACACCCGAATAAGAGGTAATCGTTTTATTCCTTCTTTCAAAGTTCATTTCTTCTTCTACTTCCTCTTAGAAATTTGTTACCATACTAAAATAATAACTCCAGAATCAGATATATGATGAGATATTTTTATGATTATGTTACAACCATATTCATCCTTTACCCATCCTATAAAAAAAATATCACCATGCATGGGTATGTACTATTGACCGTCTCCATGCTGTGGTGTAAACTAGTTTAATCTATACTTCATTTAAATGGGGATAATGATGAATAAAAATGAATTAAATAATAAAAATAACATGGTATTGTTTCTTTAAATTAATATTAAATCCAAATATATACCATTAAACCGTTAAGAAAATTATATCGTAGCTCATGCATATGTATGACCCACCATCTCCACGACGCGATCAGGCTCATCCTCCATGTTCACCATCCAACAATGATTCTAAAGATATATATTATGAATAATTACAAAATATATTACATCATAATTCTACTGGAATAATATATATATAAATATAAATTTATATATATGTGTGTGTTTGTGGGGTGTATGTATATGTCATTCACTTACTTCCATTCAATACGATATGAAAACGGAAACATCGTTCATGCATACATATGACTTACCATCTCCATGAATAGTTTATTCCATCTAATACATATATCTATTATATATATTTATATAATAAATTTATATGATATATAAATCTTATTATACATTTTTGAAGTAAGTACATCATGATATAAGTAATATGATGAAGATTAACAAGTCAAAACACATAAGATAAAACGAAGCGATTATTACCCGAAATGTTGCATTAACTTAGAATTGTTTATAAATGGGTAACATAAAGTCATAAAAGAATAATATATGATATCATAAATATTATTATGATTCTAATATATGTTAATAACGCCATCATATTGGAGTTTTGGACAAATACATAGATTATCAGACTTACGGTAATGGATTTCATCTCAATTTCATTTCATTGAGTCATATTGAAATGTTATGAACCTAGTTCTTTTTATGTGGTGTATATTATTCCTTTAAACTTATTATATCATAAATATAATTATTTTTATGATAATATATTATTTACTTCATTGGAATTATTTATAGATCAATATTACTCAATCAATATGTTTATTTGACAAGGGATATTATTCATTTTGGTTATTCAATATGAGAAATAATTTGGACTTGAAATGACAGGTTAAGGCTAGACATTATATAGTGCCTCCAGGCATTGATAGGTTCTCATGAGATGAATAATTTGGCAAAATGAGTTTCTACCCTTAATTTTAAACCGTCTTGTGAATGGTCTTGACGGTAATAGGTTTGCATGTGCCCGAGACATGACATCCTTAAATAAATTATTTCCCTCATTTAATGTTAGTTATTATTTATTTTCGATATTTTGTGTTGACATATCTATTGAATTCTTTGATTCTCAATTTATTTACTTATGGAATATGTTTTAGTTCCTTACTTTCCATATTATTTTTTCTTTATCTTGTTTTGTAAATGGAAAGTGTTCTCTGAAATTTACCTTTCCACATGGATTGATTATTGCTTCCAATGTGCGTACCCTTACTAAGAATTTGAGCTCACCATTATTATCTTCCTCTCCCCAGGTTATGTAGACATGAAATTTGATTAAGCTTCCAAGGAGGAAGTATATTTCAGTTGTTGTGTGGAATGTTTCATTTTGTTTTCCCAGTGTATTATGGGTATTATGTATGTAATCTAGATTTCAAAGACTGCTAAACTATACAGTCCTTCGGGATTTTTTTACTCATAATAATGCCAATTAATTGTAATAATTCACCATTTTTAGGTTACTTGAGTTCGGGGGGTTACATAACAAGGAATTTTTTTAACCTTTTTATTGTGAAAAAGGGATTTTCTTTTAACCTCATACGACATGTATGGATTTTACCACCATCATTTATTTGAATCTTCCTTTTAATTTTTAAAGTTAATATTTATTAAAATGTTTTTAAAATAAATATTAAATTAAAATTGTTTTCAAAATGATTTCAATTATTTTTTATATGTTTTCAAGTTATTTTATAAAAAAATGAATTTCTATGGTATTATGTATTGAAAATCTTAATTTGAAGAAGAAAGGATATTTTCCTCAAGAAATGTTTTGAAAGATTTTTAAAAATTATTTTAAATATAAGATAGTATCTGTTGGTGTTACTCCTTCCCTTCTAGGAAATGATATAATGGTTTCATTTATATTATTTCTTAAATGGTTTACGTTTTTAGGGAGGGATTCATACAACACCCATTTCACTTCTACTAATTAAATGATTTTGGAACCCAGTTTTATTCAAAGGATATGATTTAATGAAATAATTATGGAACCTATATTTTTTCCATAGGTTTTGATGTTATGAAATGTTAATGATGCCCATTTCATTTCATTGGTTATGATTTGATGTTTAAATTTCCTGTCTTTTTATGAGTCCTGATATGATGAATGTTTTATTATCTTTTGGAACATATATTGTAACACCCCATGCTTCTGTAGTACATTTCCCTTTGAATAATGTAATAGCTTGCATTGTATGCAACTTCGAGATTCTAACACACCGCGACCAATCGAACTAGCCGTTATGAATAGTAATACCAAATTTTGGAAACATTATAAATCTTAACTTTCAAAATGGAATTCATTTTTGCGATCATAATATCTAAATTAGTTTAGGTTGAATTTTTGGAACTTTTCTGAAAAAATCAATTTTTGATGAATAGTGAAAAATACAAAATTTTAATTAAAAAAAACTTTTTAAATCAAAATAATTTATACTTATAATTTATATTATTTAGGGTTTTTAAAGTATAATTAGATCATATTTTTAGCATATAATCTAATGTTGGTCATTAGATGTAATTTCTCATTTAAACTGGACATAAATGAGTGTCAATCTTTTGATTGTTATTATTTCTTAAAAACACTTTTTTTTGTTTTGACAACGGAAATTAATTTTACATTAATTTCTGCCACTTCTGTGTTTTGAATTTAGAAAAATGGATTCCATATTTAGAATCAGGAGGTCAAAATTATGTAAATAATTAACTTTTCTTTACATACATTTTGAATAATTATTTCGGTATGTATTTTATTTACCATGGTAAAAGGGTAAATCTGGTAAATAAGGGTAAACAAATAATATTATAATAATATTAAATTATCCTAACACATTTCCTAATACTATTTTGTGGTACATTTCCGAACATGGGCATCCTTCGGTCGATTTTGGGACTCCATGGTGCCACTTGTAAGTGATAATGACACATTATATTAATTAAGTTAAAGTAAATAATAAAATGACATAAGAAAATATCAATTATTAAAACAATTATTACATAAGGTTATACAGGTTATCTCTTAGACTATAAATATTAATTAGAAAGCTAAAAGGATTTCCTACATAATGGTATTTTAGGTATAATTTTTAGACATTTAATAATTAAATTTATTTATGACACAATGATGATACATTATTTTCTTTATTAATGAGGGAATCAAATAAATGGAATTATAAATTTCAACATAAATATAATTTGAAAGTTTTGATTCGATCCATAGATTTTATTGGTTAATATGACATGTTAGTATTGATTAATTTTTTTTTTGAATTAATAATTTTTTTAGGAATTTAACAAAAATCAATTATTAAATAGTGTCAAAATTTACATAAAAGTGTTTCTAAAACAAATATTATATTATTAATTTATATTCCATGCATAAAAATCTAAATTTCTCCCAAAAGACATATATAATGACATGTGTGTCATTAATGAACCACATGGGGTTTTCATGGCAGTTTATAGTAAGTTTATTAACCAAATAATATAAAAATACAAAGAGACATGGTAAATGTCAAACTGATTAACTAAGAGTTAAATCTCAATGTTAAGGATTATATAGTGACCCAAACCTATCTAAAACCTATTGGTTGAGTTTTTTTGACCCATCACCACCTTAAACACGAAATAAATCATTTTGGAGTCATTAGAAACCAAAAATGATTTTATTATAAAATAATATTTTAGGTTTTTCCTAAGGTGACCCTCACCCCTCTTATAAAAGGGCACTCCCCCTTCCCTCAAATTCACAGCTTCAAAGCCATTTTTCTCATCCAAAAACTGCCCAAATACCATCTCAACTATCCACCCTTCATCATAGAGGCCTTACTTTTGTCGTAAAGCCAACTTAAGGATCTCTTTTGATCAAATCAAAAGGAAGAACCTGAAGAAGAGGTAAATATTTCATCACCTCTTTCAAGTTCCTTTCTTCTTCCACTTACTATTTCATTGTTGTTTCCATTATATAATAATAACTCTAGTATGTTCTATATACTATGATTTTATTATAAATATGTTACAACCTTATTCACTATTCTATCCATCGTTTGAATGACATGTCACCATATGTGTGTACGTACGACTTACCGTCTTCACCTCGTGGTGTAATTGTTATTCAATACATTATTATTTGGATGGGTATAATTATGATGTGTAATTTATAAAAAATAATAATATAACATGATAATGATTCTGTATATATGATATACCATCCAATTATATATTATTTTAATATCAAAAGAATGATATTGTCACTCATGCATATATACATATTACCGTCTCCACGAACATGATGAGATTCATTCTCCGTCATATCCATTAAATTCTAATTTTAATTTGATGATTAAAAATAATTTTTAAAGACATGATATCATTCTGGATATGAATAAGATACATACCATCCATAAAAAAACATGACTTACGTAACAAAGCATATAAAGGAAAATGATTCAGTCAACACCCGAAACGATTATAATACTAATATATTATTAACAAAGCAATGTTAGAAGTTTATATATGATATCATATTAATGTATATGATTCTTGAATAATTTAATAAAAATTATTTCCCAATTATACAGGAGGTTAACCTACCCTTGACCAAGAAAATGTACAAGGTAAGGGATAATTTCACAATCGCTTCATTATCTGAGGTTGTTTATATATAATTATCTAATGGGATCTCTTTAGCATCCACATCCATGTTTCTTAAAAATGTATTTCAAATCATTTTAGTATTTACTAGACTATGGGATAAATTCATATATACCATTTTTTGACTTTTATGAGATGTTTATAAAGGAATCTTTCTGTCTTTTTCCAAACAAGGTACTTTATGACCATTTCAACAAAATTAAGGAAATAATGATCTTTTAAACTTATACGAAGGGTGTGGATATTTTCCGCCATTATAACATCGTTGAAGCTTCACTTGCATTCTTATATGTATATTTTAAAATATAACTATTTTATTTTAGAATTATGGGACTTTTAAATGATTTCAAAATAGAAAGAGATATTTCTCTAAAAAGGTTTTGATTTCTTCTATGTAAGTATCCTTTGATGGATATTAAGTTTGTTTGAAGATCATTTATTATGACCAAAAACATCCATATTTTGTTGCAGGTTTTGTGATATGTTTGATTGTGGATGTGCTATTTCATACCATTAATGGTTTATTGATAAAGTATTGACATTTCGTATGCCAGTTTTAATACGAACGTTTATGTTATGTTTAAACATTTTGATATGAGGAATGCATTGGACTTAGTAAGTTACGGGTGGAGCCAACTATAGATCCTCGATGCATCGATAGGTATCATGAGAAAAACTAGTGTCTTGGCACATGGTCTTGACAAAATATTATTTGTAGTCTTGGAACAAGGCCTTGACTATGTGGTTATGAAAGTATGGAATTATGCATTCCATCATTATGAAAGTGGCTATTGATATTGAATTTGATTATTTGACTAGTAGAATATTCATGTGAGTAAGTAAATATAATTATTATGATTTTATCTCTTCCATATTATGCTGAAGCTCATGTTTAAAAGGCTTTTGTTTTCGTCTTATACATTGCCTTAAATGTTTATGCTTATTTATAAAAGATTCCGCTATATTGTTATACTGATTAAGCATATAAGATCACCCCTTTATATGTTTTATTATTCCCAGGATGTAGGAAACTATATTATGACTGACCTGCAGGGATAGTTTATGGGATCTCAGTGTTGTCTATGGGAAAAATGTTGTTGTATTTTTCTATTTTATGATGTAATGTAAACCTTATGAATGTATCTATTACTACCAAGGCTACTAAACTAATCGATCTTTCAAGACATGATCATTTGTGATCATTCCAATGATACATAATAATGCACTGACTCTGGGTAACTGGGGCTAGGGCATTATAGTTGGTATCAGAGGAAGTTTAGTACAATCCTTGAAAACTAGATTTAGATAAATTCTGATTAGAGAACATAACCCTAACATAGACTTTAAGGATTAGTAAAGAATAAATTCCTAGAATTTCGGTATTGTAGAGATTTTATGAGTATTCCAAGAAATACATCCATGTCTGGATACAAGCTGATAGAGCTGGCTCTAGCACAGATGTACCTAGGGGTAAAACAAGAAAACACCGCTTTGAGCTAGACTCGAACGGGAACCAGTGCCCAACAATGGGTCTTGATGCACTATTGGTTACGACACTCCTGGTAGATATGTTTAGGATAATTATCATATTCTTTACAAACCATTACGAAGAGTTTATGAGTATATACTTCCTCAATGAAAACATTTATATGATTTCAGATTTTATCCCTAAACTTTTCAGTGTATGTTAAGTGTTTTACAAATTTGGAATTATGTATTATGATTCATAAACTAATGTAGTTTATTCCATTGTTTAGAAAGGGATCCTAGTGGAAGGAATGGAAACCTTATCAATGCACGTAATCCATGTAGGGATTTAACTCCTTCTTAAGGTAATTGTAGTGGATATGGTGATACAAATGGTGTTGATTAACTAATCACCATACTGGAACAACTCACTCATGTTATGAATAATAACCTTACCCATATGGAGCACCCTGATCCACAGTGTGGAAGAGAAATTCTAGATTGCTTCATGAGGAAATAGTCACCAACATTTAATGGGGGTACAAATCCACTAGTATCTGAACAATGTACAAATTCCATATAGAAAATATTTCACGCCTTGGGGTGTAGCGAAAGAGAAAAAGTTTTCATGGTAGTTTACTGCCTCACTAGAGATGGTGATCAATGGTGGTCATCGATTCAAACACAAAGGAATATGATGAAGTATCAAATATGGAATGGATAGAGTTTAAAGAAATTTTCATAGAAAAATAATTTCCTCATGATCATCGAGCAGATATGGAAAGGCAATTTCTGAGTCTGAGGCAAAAGGAGGATGGGAATGTTGAAAAGCATGAGGCTAACTTTATAAGGTTAGAAAGGCATGCAGAAGATTATATAAATTACCCAAGGAGTAAGATTGATCATTTCATTAATGGGATAAAACAATTTCTCCATCGATCACTATTCTTGAAATCTTTCTCAACGTATAAAGATATAGTCTCATGTGCTATTAAGATAGAAAAAACAATTCTCCAAATCTTATGACATTAATGTAAAGTAAGATAATAAGAGAGAAGTGGAGCAAGGGACTGATAAAGGGAAAAAGGGAAAGAAGGAATTCAAATTTTGTGATAGTTTTTGGAAGAAACACCCTAGTACTTTCCTTAAACGAATGGGAGATTGTTACAAATGTGGAGAAAAAGGTCACCAGGCTCGCAATTACAAGGGAAAGAAAGAGTCTTTCAATATTGAATGATATAATTGGAGAGGAATGGGGAATTATGGAAATAATGTCCTATGAATCATGGAAACCTACCTCAAAAGGGCCAAGGGATCAAGGCCAAGCTTATTCTATTACTACAGTTGAAGTGGAATAATTAATGTATTTGATTTTTTGGACTCAAGGATTATATTATGGTTATAAGTATAATGTGATAAATATTAGGATTGTACTGCAGTACTTTTTGTTTTCATTAAGTTTTTAATATGACTAATGTAATCATATTTTCAGCATGTTAAAATGAGAGAAACTTTACTTTTATTGGGGAATCTAATGTTACAATTGATTTTGGAATTTAGATACCTTTTACAGAGAGTCTGGACAGAGGTATTTAGAATAACTATAATGTTTGGAATAAGTTGAACATTGAATAGTGTTGTTTAAGGATAAAACATTTCTTATCGTTATTTTTGGAATATTATGAAACTATTGTTTTAGTAAAATGAAAACCTGTAGGATGGACGATAACTCGTCACGTCAGACAAAGCTTCAGGAATCGAACCCACAATCATAGTGCGACAGACCGTTATTACCTACCACTAGCTTATAGGATGTCCCTGTTTATTAAATATTTTTCATCATTTAAATGGTATTTGTTAATATTTGGAACCTTATACGATTAAGATAAATATAATATTTTTTAGTTCTATTATCTTTTGGAGTGAAAGATGAGTTTGTGGTAGAAATTAGTTGAAGGATGAATCTATACTTGTTAAGTATATATATATATATACATACATATATATATATATTTCCCTTTTTCTATGAAGAAATTAATTCTTAAACTTTAGGGAAGGGATATTGAAACCAAAAATGTGTTATCGTAATACCTCATGTTTTGTTGAAATGATGATATTTTAAATCATCATAGATTGATGGCTTTGAGACCCTCAATTTTACACTTGTTTGTTATTAATGACCTCAATCACTCACCATAAGTATTTACGTTTTCCTCTTTTTACATGTTTATAATTTCGATCAATGTTCTCCTATTCGAAACGGTAATTTGGTGGTGGAATTCTTATTTCCCTTTCCCTCTTATTAAAACTAAATTTTATTAACCCTATTTCTGATATGTGTTTTCCACAAAGGTATTTTCGATTTTCAAACCATTATTTTCAAAGAAAAATTTCAAATTGAGAGGATTCAATTTATTTACGGATGGGAGAATGTAACACCCCAAGCTTTTGTAGTACGTTTCCCTTTTAATAATGCAATAGCTTCCATTGTATGCAACTTCGAGATTCTAACACACCACAACCAATCAAACCAGCCATTATGAATATTAATACCCACTTTTTGAAATTTTATAAATTTTAAATTTCAAAATGGACTTCATTTTTGGGTTTGGAATAACAAAATTTGTTTAGGGTGAATTTTTGGTATTTTTATGAAAACTTTCAATTTTTGATGAATAGTGAAAAATACTAAATTTTAATTAAAAACAAGTTTTTTAATCAAAATACTTTATTGTGCTAAATTATACTATTGAGGGTTTTTATGAATAATTAGATTCTATTTTTACCATATAATCCAATGTTGTTCATTTGAGGTAATTTCACATTTAAACTGCACATAAATGAGTGTTAATCTTTTGATATTTATTATTTCTTAAAAACACGCTTTTTTGTTTTGACAACGAGAATTAATTTTAAATTAATTTCTTCCAATTATGTGTTTTGAATTTTGAAAAATTGATTCCATATTTAGAATCAGGAGGTTCAAATTGTGTAAATATGTAACTTTCATTTATAGAAATTTTGAATAATCGGTAAATATTTTATTAACCATGGTTAAAGGGTAAATCTAGTAAATAAGGGTAAAAAAATAATATTATAACAATATTAAATTACCCTAACACGTGTCCTAAACCTATTGGATAATACATTTCCGACCATTGTCATACTTGGGTTGATTTTGGGACCCCATGGAGCCACTTTTAACTGATAATGTCACTTTATATTTATTAAGTTAAAGTAAGTACAAAAATGACATATGAATATATCATTTAGTAAAAACTTTTTTATATAGGGTTATACATATTATCAATTTCAATATAAATATTCATTAGAAATCGAAAAAATTTCCTACGTAATGGTATTTTATTTATAATTTTTAGACATTGAATAATTAAATTTATTTATGGCACAATGATGATGTAGTATGTTCCTAATCAATGAAGGATTCCAATAAATGGTATTATAAATTTTAAAATAAATATCATTTGAATGTTTTGATACCATCCATGAATTTTATTGGTTAATATGACATGTTAGGATTTATTAAATGAATTTAGTTTGAATTAATAAAGTTGTTAGGACTTTATCAAAAATCCATTTTTAAATAGTGTCAAAATTGACATAAAAACGTTTTTAAAACAAATATTATATTATTAATTGATATTCTATTCATAAAAATCTAATGATTGGCTAAAAGAATTATATAATGATAGGTGTATCATTAATTAACCACTTAGGGTTCTCTTGGCAGTTTACAGTAAGTTTTATAAACAAATAATATAAAAATACAAAGAGACATGGTAAATGTCAAATTAATTAAGTGTTAGATCTAAAAGATAAGGTTAATATAGTGACACAAACCTGTCTAACCTTTTGGTTGAGTGGTGTTTGAGCCATAAAAACCTTATCCTCAAAATAAATCATTTGGGATTCATTAGAAACTGAAACTTATTTTGTTATAAAATAATATTTTAGGTTTTTCCTAAGGTGCCTCTCACCCCTCTTATAAAAGGGCACTCCCCCGCCCCCAAATTCACACCTTCAAAGCCTTTTGGATCGGCCAAATCCATCCCAAATACCCTCTCAACTATCCTCCCTTCATCTTAAAGTCCATAATTTAGTCAAAAATTAAAACCTAAGGAGCCCTTTTGATCAAATCAAAAAGAAGAACCTGAAGGAGGGGTAAATATTTCATCACCTCTTTCAAGTTCCTTTCTTCTTCCACTTCCTCTTTCTTTACTGTTTCCATTAAAAAATAATAACTATAGAATCTTCTATATACTGTGATGTTTTTATAATTATGGTACAACCATATTCATTATTTTATCCATCTTTTGAGTGACATTTCACCATACGTGCGTACGTACGACTTACCGTCTCCATGTCATGGTGTAATTGTTATTCAATACATTATTATTTGTATGGGTATAATAATGATATGTAATTGATATAAATAATAAATATAACATTATAATGATTTTTTATATATGATATACCATCAAATTATGTATTATTTTAATATCAAAAGAATGATATTGACGCTCGTGCGTACGTACGGATTACCGTCTCCACGAACGCGATGAGATTCCTTCCCCATCATATTCATTCAAGTAAAATTTTCATTTGATGATTAAAAATAATGTTTAAAGACTTGATACCATTACAGATAATAATAATATATATACCATCCATAAAAAAATATTACTTATGTAACAAAGCATATAAAGGAAAACAAATCAGTTAACACCTGAAATGACGATAATACTAGGATATTATTAACAAAACAATGTTAAAAGATAATATATGATATCATATAAATGTATATGATTCTTGTATAATTTAATAACAATTAGTTCACCATTATACAAGATGTTATCCTACCCTCGACCAAGGAAAAGTACAAGGTAAGAGTTAATTTTACAATCTCTTCATTATACGAGGTTGTTTTTACATACTTATATAATGTGATATCTTTTTCATCCACATCCATGTTTATTAAAAATTTATTTCAAAACATTTTTACTCTTTACTAGACTATGAGTTAAAGTCATTTATACCCTTTTTGACTTTTATAAGATTTTTATAAAGGAATCTTTCTATCATTTTCTAAATAAGGTACTTTATGACCTTTTACACAAAATTAAGGTAAGAATGTTTTTTAACTTATACGGTGGGTGCGGCTATTTTCTACCATTATAACATTGTCGAAGCATCCCTTACAAGTTTATAAGAATATTTTAAAATATAAATGTTTCTTTTCTAATTACCTTACTTTTAAATGATTTCCAAATAGAAAAAGATATTTCTCTAAAAAGGTTTTGATTTCATCTATGTCAACATCCCTTGAAGGATTTTAAGTTTGTTTGAAGTTGATTTATTATGATACAAAACTTCCATATTATGTTGATGGTTTTGTAATTTGTTTGACTGTGGATGTGTTATTTCATACCATTCATGGTTTATGGATAATGTATTGACATTTCATATGCCAATTTTAATACAAATGCTTCTATTATGTTTGAGCCTTTTCATATGAGGAATGTAATGGACTTTGTAAATGATGGGTGGAGCATACTATAGCTCCAAGATGCATATGTAGGTCTCATGAGAAAAAATGGTGTCTGGGCACAATGCCTTGACGAAATCTTATTTGTAGACATGGCACAAGGCCTTGACAATGTGGTTTTGAAAGTCTGGAATTATGCATTCCATCATTATGAAAGTGGCTGTTCAAATTGCATGTGATTATTAGACTAGTAGAATTTCTATGTGAGTAAGTAAATGGTATTATTATGATTTTATCTTATCCATATTATGCTGATGTTCATGTTTAAAAGGATTTTTCTTAGTCTTATACATTGCCTTAAATGTTTATGCTTATTTATGAAAGAATCCGCTATATTTTTATCCTTACTAAACATCTAAGATCACCCCTTTCTATGTTTTATTTTTCCAAGGATACATAAAAGTATATTATGATTGACCTGCTGGGATAGTCTATGGGATTTAAGTGTTTTCTATTGAAAAAATATTTTCGTAGTTTTCCATTTTATGATGTAATGCAATCCTTATGAATATATCTAGTACTTCCAAGGCTACTAAACTAATCGGTATTTCGAGACTTGACCTTGTGTGATCATGCCAATGATACGTAATAATGCACCGACACTAGGTAACTGGGTTTGGGGCATTACAGTTGGTATCATAGGATGTTTACTACAAACCTTGGGAACTAGATTTTGATCAACTCTAATTAGAGAACATATCCATAAGATAGACTTGGAGGATTAGTATAGAATAAATTCGTAGAATTTTGGTATTTTATAGATTTTGTGATTTTTCCAAAAAATACATCCCTGTTTTGATACGACAAGGTAGAGGCGGCTCTGGCACAAATGTACCTAGGGGTAAAACCCGAAAACCCCTCTTTGAGCTAGACTCGAACGGGAACTAGTGCACCACAACGAGCCTTGTTGCCCTCTTGGTTATGAAACACTCAGGGGATATGCTCAAGATAATTCTCATTTTCTTTACAAACCATAATGAAGGGTTTATGAGTATATACTTCCTCATAGAAACCATTTATATGATTTTGGATTATATCCATAAACTGTTCTGTTTATGTTAAGTGTTTTAAAGGTTTTGAATTATGTATTACGATTCATAAACTACTCTAGTATATTCCATTGTTTAGAAATTGCACCTAGTGGAAGGAATGGAAACCGTATCAATGCACATAATACATGTAGGGATTTACCTCCTACTAAAGATAATTATAGTAAAGCTGGTGGTGAAACTGGTGCTGATAAACTAATTACCATACTGGGACAACTCACTCAGGTTATGAATAATAACCTTACGCGTATGGAGCACCTTGATCCACAGCGAGGAGGATCAATGTAATATCGCTTCATGAGGAAACAACCACCAAAATTAAATGGGGGTACAAATCCACTAGTATCTGAGCAATGGATAAATTCCTTAGAGAAAATATTTCATACCTTGGGGAGTAGTGAAAGAGAAAAAGTTGTCATGGCAGTTTACTGCCTCACTAGAGATGATCATCGAGCAGATATGGAAAGGAAATTTCTGAGTTTGAGGGAAAAAAAGGTTGAGAATGTCATAATGTATGAGGATAACATTCAAGGTTAGCAAGGTATGGTTCGGATTATATACATAACCCAAGGATAATATTGATCGTTTCATTGATGGGTTAAAAAAATTTCTCCATCAAACATTATTCTCATAATTTCTCTCAGTGTACGAAGATATAGGCTCGTGTGCTATCAAGACAGAAACTGGAATTCTCTAAATATTATGAAAATAAAGTAAAGAAAGAGAAAAAGATAATGGTCGAGCAAGAGACAGAAAAAGGGAAAGAATTATTTTCCATTATGTGATAATTGTTTGATGAAACCCCCCAGTACTTGCCTAAAAGGAAAGGGAGGTTGTTACAAATGTGGAGAAAATGGTCACCAGGCTCGTGATTTCTAGGGAATGGAAGAGGCTTTCAATGTTGAATGCTACAATTGTAGACAATTGGTCATTATGAAATGAATTTCCTAAATGCTAGGGAAACCTACCTCGAAAAATGTCCAAGTGATCAAGGACAAGTTTATGCTATTAATATAGTTGAAGTGGAATAATTAATGTATCTGTGTTTTTAGACTCAAGGATTATATTCTAGTTAAAAGAATAATGTGATATATATAAGGATTGTACTAAAATACTTTCTGTTTTCATTAAAGTTTTAACATGACTAATGTAATCATATTTTCAGTATGTGGAAATTAGAGATACATTACTTTGATTGTGGAATCTGATGTTACAATTGATATTGGAATTTAGATACCTTTTACAGAGAGTCTGGAATGAGGTACATTGGATAACTATAATGTTTGGAATAAGTTGAACTTTGGATAGTGCTGTTCAAGGTTAAAACATTTCATATGGTTATCTTTGGAATATTATGATTCTATAGTTTTAGGAAAATTACAACCCGCATGTTGGCCGATAACCCGTCACGTCGGAAAAAGCTGCAGGAATCGAACCCACAACCATAGTGCGACATGCCTTTATTACCTACGACTATACTACTGGAAGTCCCCGGTTTTTAAATATTTTTCTTCATTTAAATGGTATGTGTTAATATTTGTAACCTTATACGATTAGGATAAATATAATATTTTTGAGTTCTATTATCTTTTGGTGTGAAAGATGAGTTTGTGGTAGAAATTAGTTGAAGGATGATACTCTACTTGACAAGTATATATATATATATATAATTCTCTTATTCTATGAAGAAATTAATTCTTAAAATTTAGGGAAGGGATTTTAGAACAAAAAATGTGTTATCATAATACCTTATGTTTTGTTGAACTGATGATATTTTAAATCATCATAGATTGATGGCATTGAGGCCCTCAATTTTACACTTGTTTGTGATTGATGACCCAAATCACTCCATATAAATATTTATGTTTTCCTACTATTTACATGTCTATAATTTCGGTCAATGATCACCTATTCCAAACCCAAATTTGGTGGCAACTTTCTCATATCCCTTTCCCTCTTATTAATACTAATTTTTATTAACCCTATTTCTGATATGGTTTTTCACAAAGGTATTTTCTATTTTCAAACTATTATTTTCAAAAAACTGTTTCAATTTATGAGTAAATAGTTTATTAGTAGAGGGGAAAATATAACAGCCCAAGCTTCTATAGTATGTTTCCCTTTGAATAATGCAATAGCTTGCATTGTACACAACTTTGAGATTCCAACACAAATCGACCAATCAAACTAGCTGTTATGAATAGAAATACCCACCTTTTGAAATTTTATAAATTTTACCTTTTAAAATGGACTTAATTTTTTGTTTTGGAAAATCTAAATTAGTTTTGGGTGATTTTTTGGTATTTTTATGAAAACATTCAATTTTTGATGAATAGTGGAAAATACTAAATTTTAATTAAAAAAAACTTTTTTAATCGAAATAATTTATAGTGATAAATTATAATATTTAGGGTTTTTAAATTATAATTATATATATTTTTTCCATATAATCCAATGTTGTTCATTGGACATAATTTCACATTTAAACTGGTCATAAACGAGTGTCAATCTATTGATAGTTATTATTTCTTAAAAACATGTTTTTTGTTTGGACAACAAGGAATTAATTTAAAATAAATTTCTGCCAATTATATCTTTTGAAATTAGAAAAATGGATTCCATATTCATAATCAATAGGTTAAAATTGAGTAAATAGGTAACTTTTATTTATAGACATTTTGAATAATTACTTCGGTAAATATTTTATTTACCATGGTTAAAGCGTAGATCCGGTAAATAAGGGTAAAAAAATAATATTATAATAATATTAAATTACACTAACACATTTCCTAACCCTATTGGCTCTTACATGTCCAACCATGGGCATCCTTGGGTCGATTTTCGGACCCCATGGAGCCACCTTTTAGTGATAATGACACTTTATATTAATTAAATTATAGTAAATAAAAAAATTACATAAGCATATATCTTTTAGTAAAAAAAGTTTTACATAGGGTTATACATGTTATATCTTCGACTATAAATATTCATTATAAATATAAAACTATTTCCTACATAATTTTATTTATTTATAATTTTTAGATATATAATAATTAAATTTATTTATGACACAATGATGATGCAATATTTTCTTTATTAAGGAAAGAATCAAATAAATGGATTTATAAATGTTAAAATAAATATAATTTGAATGTTTTGATGCCATACACGAATTTTATAGGTAAATATGACTTGTTAGGATTTATTAAATAAATTTATTTCTAATTAATAATGTTTTTAGGACTATAAAAAAATCAATTATTAAATAGTTTCAAAATTGACATAAAAGAGTTTTTAAAACCAATATTATATTATTAATTAATATTCTATTCCTAAAAATCTGAGGATTGACTAAAAGACTTATATAATGATAGGTGTATCATCTAGTAACCACTTGGGGATATCTGGAAAATTTATAGTAATTTTATTACTCAAATAATATAAAAATACAAAGAGACATGGTAAATGTCAAACTAATTAACTAAGAGTTAAATCTAAAAGATAATGTTAATATAGTGACCCAAACCTGTCTAAAACCTATTGGTTCAGTGGTTTTCAACCCATTCCCACCGTAAAATTGAACCAAATTATTTTTGAGTCATTATAAATAGAAAATGATTTTATTATAAAATAATATTTTAGGTTTTTCTGAAGGTGCCCCTCACCCCTCTTATAAAATGGCACTACCCCTCCCTCAAATTCACACCTTCAAAGAATTTTGGATCAGAAAAAACCTACCCAAATACCCTCTTAAATGTACTCCCTTCATCCTAAAGGCCTTAATTTAGTTATAAAGCCATCATATGGAGCCCTTTTGATCAAATCAAAAGAAAGTACCCAAAGAAGTGGTAAATATTTCATCACCTCTTTCTAGTTCCTTTCTTCTTCCATTGCCTCATTCATTGTTGTTTCCATTCTAAAACTAATAAATCCAGTATCTTCTATAAACTGTGATTTTATTATAAATAAGGTACAACCATATTCATTATTCTATCCATCATTTTAATGACATGTCACCATACATGCATATGTACAGATTACCGTCTCCACGTCGTGGATTAATTGTTATTCAATACATTATTATTAAGATGGTTATAATAATTATGTGCAATTGATGTAAATAATAAATAAAACATGATAATGATTCTGTATATATGATATAATATCTAATTATAAATTATTTTAATATCAAAGTAATGATATTGTCGCTCGTGCATACGTACGGATTACCCTCTCCACGAACACGATGATATTCATTCCCCATCGTATCCATTCAAGACTAATTTTTATTTGATGATTAAAAATAATCTTTAATGACTTGATATCATTATAGATATTAATAAGAAACATCCCATCCATAAAAAAAATATGACTTCCGTAACAAACCATATAAAGGAAAACAAATCAGTTAACACCCAAAACGATGATAATACTAAGATATTATTAACAGTGAAATGTTAAAAGATCATATATTATATCATATTAATGTATATGATTCATGTATAATTTAATAACAATTATTTAACCATTATACAAGAGGTTAACTAACCCTCGACCAAGGAAAAGTACAAGGTAATGGTTAATTTCACAATCTCTTCATTATTCGAGGTTGTTTATACGTAATTATCTAATGGGATCTCTTTATCATCCATATCCATGTTTCTTAAAAATTTATTTCAATTTTTTTTACTATTTACTAGACTATGGTCTAATGTCATTTATACCTTTGTTTTAATTTTATAAGATGTTTATAAAGGAATATACTTGTCGTTTTCCAAACAAGGTACTTTGTGACCTTTTCGACAAAAATAAGGTTAGAATGTTTTTTAACTTATAAGGTGGGTGAGGTTATTTTCCACTGTTATAACATTTTCAAAGCTTCCCTTACTAGAATATAAGATGATTTTCCAATATAAATTTTTTCTTATATAATTACGTTACTGTTAAATGATTTGAAAATAGAAAGAGATATTTCTCTAAAAAGGTTTTGATTTCATCTATGTCAACATCCTTTGATAAGGTTTATGTCTTTTTGAAGTTGATATATTATGATACAAAACATCCATATTGTTCTGAAGGTTTTCTGATATGTTTGGATGTGGATGTGTTATTTCATACCATTCACGGTTTATGGATAAAGTATTGACATTTCGTATGCTAGTTTTAATACGAATGTTTATGTTATGTTTAAACCTTTTCATATGACAAATACATTGGACTTTGTAAGTGACCAGTGGAGCCTACTATAACTCCTCGATGCATCAGTAGGTATCATGAGACAAATTAGTGTCTTGGCACAAGGCCTTGACAAAATGTTATTTTTATTCTTTGGAAAAGGCCTTGACTATGTGGTTATAAAAGTATGGAATTATACATTCCATCATTATGAAAGTGGCTATTGATATACAATGTGATTATTCGATTAGTAGAATATCCATGTGAGTAATTAAATGGAATTATTATGATTTTATATTTTCCATATTATGCTGATGTTCAAGTTTAAAAGGATTTTGTTTTAGTCTTATAGATTTACTTAAATGTTTATTCTTATTTATGAAATCTTTCGCTATATTTTTATCGTTACTGAGCATCTTAGCTCACCCCTTTCTATGTTTTATTTTTCCCAGGATGTGGAGAAGTATATTATGACTGACTTGTAGGGATAGTATATGGGATATCAGTGTTGTCTATGGAAACAATGTTGTTGTACTTTTCCATTTTATGATGTAATTTGAACCTTATTAATGTATCTAGTGCTTCCAAGGCTACTGAAATAATCGGTATTTCGAGACATGATCTTTTGTGATCATGCCAATGATACGTAATAATGCACCTACTCTGTGTAACTAGGGTCGAGTCATTACATGTATGAATGATTTTATTAAGAGATGGTTGGACTTATATCTCTCTACAAATAAAAGGGTATTGATGGATGACCCATGAGTATAAATTTTATATGTGAAGCTGATTACATGTCCACAATATTATGCATGGAATAGGATGCATGTCTACAAGATTATGTGTGAACCTAATTACATGTTCCCAATGTTATGGGTGAACCTTATTTCATGTTGAAAATGTTAGGCATGGACCTGGTTCCAAGTCCATAAGTTTATGCATGAACCTAATTACATGTTCACAATTTTATGCATGAAACCGATTGCATGTTCACAATGTTATGAATGGACCAGGTTTCATGTTTGTTAGGTAATGCGTGAACCTAATTGCGCATTAACATTTTTTTAATGGACTTTTTTTCACATCCATAAGGTTATGAGTGAACCTAATTATATGTTAACAATTTCATGCATGGACCAGGTTGCATGTACAAAAGTTGATTTTGGGTCTTGATTTCATGTCATTAACTTAATGAGAGAACATGTCTCAACTTATACATGTTCACAATGTTGTAAACCAACATACATGCCACAAATACCATGTATTTTCCTATGTTATGATTCCTTGTCCTATATTCTTTATTTCTTTGTGTTTCATGTCTTATGAAGTACAATTCTATATTATGCACTCTAATGTGAAATAAATGATATTAAAATGTTATTCTCAAGTTCCACACCATTTTTGTTTATGTAATGATTATGGATTTCCTTTATTTACCCTTACTAACCATCTAACCCCACCCATTTCTTATGTTTTCTTTCCCCATGACATGAATAAGGGTTTTTGGTAAAAGTACTAAAGCTATAGATATTTATGGGAGATGTTTAAGATCGTTCACCGGGATAAAAGATTTTTTAAAGTTTCCAAAATACTAAACCATTACAGTAACCAGGAATGTATTTTTGGAATGCACTAAATATTCATCTAAAATTTTGTAATATCCATGTATGCTAAGCCTAAGTCGCTATAGTCGGTATTAGAGGAAAGGTCTGGTCAACCTTTGGAAACTTGGATGAGAAAACCTTAGTGATAACCCTAATTATATTGCTACTAATATGTATAGATATGTCTCTATGGATAAGTATAAGGATGAGTTCATGTTTAGGAAAATTCCCTAGAATATTGGTAAAGAATAGAGTGAGTGGTTTCCAAGAAAATACATCCCTCTCTTGATACTACATGTTGATGTGGCTCTGCTACCAATGTACCTAGGGATAAAAACTCAGATAATATGTCCCAATCTTTACTTGGGGTAATATGGTACACGACAATGGGCCTTGCTACACACCTTGTTTGACACTCCTAGAGGATATTATTTAGGAATTCACACAATTTCCATGAACCATCATAAATTATTTAGATATAATTTAGCTATAAATAACATAGTATAAATTGAAGGTGTCATAAATTATGGTACGTGTCATGATTTAGATATCCTATAAGAAATTATTTTCATGAATATATGGATCCCTTATATGATTATAATGCTCAGACTATGCTTATAGTTTTAGTTGGTGGTAGGAATCAGAAGGAACTGGATTAATGTTGAATGTGATGGAAGATTTTATGATAAGAAGTCATGTGAGATGATCACTGGAGTGAAAGAGGGTGTGATCATGCCAAAATAGTTTTAATGGAACATGATTGAAATTTTTTTCCTTAACCAACTCTCAGACTCACCATGGAATAAAAAGAAGTAGTTCATTGAGATTTCATGTAATGGAGACCATGGAGAAATGAAGATTTTAATTCCTTTACGTCAAGAATATGGAAATAATCACCTATGTGAATTTATTTGAGAAATAAGAATGTGTTTTGACTTTGGAAATGAATGACACAAAGAAAGTGACTTCAAGGTAAAAATGAAGAGTCTAGTTAATGATATGGATTTGAATTTTTTCCTTCCTAAGTAATCATTGAAGGTTATGTGTTTTATGTGTGGAAAAAATGTTCATTATATGAACCAATGTCCTAAGAAGAATGTTCTAAACGACAATCAGCAAGGTGGTGTGAGGAATGATTACATTTTAGATGATGAAGAGACTACAAATGAAATGTTAATGGAAAGAATTATTATTGTTAATGGATCATGTGTGATGTAATCAAAGTATTTATATATTTCGATTAAAAAGATAGGAATGATGAAATATACAAGGATTGTTATACTTATGTTTTTTACATAGTATTTACAATTTTATGTTGGATTGGGGAAGTGATTTAATAACAGGATGATATTTTGACTAAGGGAAGGTAACCTATAACATGTTCTTTATGATAAGATATTGTTTTAATTGATAAAGATACATGGTATTTGAATAAGTAAATTGGAAAGTATTTATTACCTTGTAACTAAGTAAGGACTTGTTTATAGGTGCTTTATGCAATCACTAATGAAGCTTATAAAATTTTTGGGAGTAAGAAGTAAATCCAAAATACTTTGGAATAGGGAATAATTCATGTTTTCCAAAAGTATTTATGGTAATTCAGGAGAATATATTATGAGGTTATTCACATGTTTGGAATGTGACATTCAAGAGATAATTTTTTGATATACATGAGAATCAATGTAAAACTGATTTCGTTACACTATTTCTAAAGTTCTAGATGTTCATCTTTGAGAAGGGTTATATGGTTAACCATTCATGAAATGTTTAAGTTAAAATTTGGAGTAAGTATTCGGGCAATGAGTTTCTATTGAAATCATGTGATAAAAGGATATTTAAGGATTGAACATATTTCAAGGATGTTCAACCTTTATATTTTGTAGAAATGTCATCATGTATGTCAGGTGAAAACATATCCAGCACGGAAACGTTGTGGGTCTTGACCTATGACTAAAGGATGATATGATTTCATGCATACCATTGGCCTACATGATGTCTTGGATAATGTATAATTATTTTTAATGAATAAATATTTATGATGAACCCATACAGTTACTTTTTATTTTTATGCATGTTTATTTTTATAGGAAAATAGTTATAAATTTTCATTCTTTTATGGACCTAAAGATCAATTAAAAGATTATTATAGTGATTTATGCATCGAAGAAAATTTCTGGACATTCATTCCATGAGGAAATAGATGTTTTAAAAAATTTTCAAACATAACCCAAGAATGAAATTTTGATTATTGAAATTTATAAAGAATAACTCAATGTTATTAAAGTGAAAAAATGATTTCCTTAATACCATAATTTTCATTGAGTTGATGGTCTTTTAAATCATAACATATTTATGACTTTGAGGCACTCAACATTATGTTGACCATTCACTTGTTTGTTTTTGATGACCTCAAACACTCCGTATAAATATTTAGGCTTTTCCCCCCATGTCCAATCTTCACTCACAACCTATGTTATCTTATGTGGAAACCCAATTATATGTTACTTTGTGTAAACCTTATCGTTCCAAATATACCATTTTATGTGAAGTTTTAGTAACCATTTTTTATGATGTGGTTTTCTATGTATAAAACATTCAAGTATTAAACCTTTGATAATCCAAAAAAATTTTCAAGGGTGGAATTCATTTTAAGGGGGTGGAATGTAACACCTTGATATTTTGGTGAAACTGTTTTTTTAATTAATCTAATCTTTTGATATTTTTCACTTCACGTAACAATGAAAATAGATTTTCACCAAGTCAAACATTCCATTCACACTGAGCCAACTTGGTGTAACTTACACGCAATCCCAACTTGGAACTTTTTATATGCAATGCCAAGTTAGAATATATAGCCTGTAATCCTAACATGGAATACATTACACGGAACATCATGGTTATCATACGCTACACACAAGATTGACCTTCCTCGATGGCTTGCGTAACATGCAAGAATAAGGGTAACCTAAGTATAATATATTATTAAAAATATTATTATAATGGAATATAACCTAGACATTATGTTTATGGATATGAATAGTATTATCTACTTTATGATAATATGTGGTGTACACAAATATAATATGAATTAATAGGTTACCAATTAATGAATATGAAAACTGATTGAATATAAGGGAAAATATTTGCATAGTCATAAAGATGTTTTAAAAAAGTAAAATTAAACTAATTACAATTGGTAAGTGATATTAATTTTATAATTATGTTATATATTCAATAAAATATTTATGATAAATATACAATATATTTGATAGATGTATGATAAGAAGAAACCAACTTGTATGCTTAAAAACCCTATATTTTTATTAATCCATTTTTTACATCCAATTAGTTGTGAACACATTTTAAATCAAATTTTTGGTACATTTATAGATTTAATTTTTCAGAATAAAAATTATATTTGGAAGCGAAATATAAAAAATAGGTTAGGATAATTTTTTCTTATTTTTATGTAAGTTTTCATATCTTAAGGAATAGTTAAAAAATCAAGATTTTATTTCAAAACACCTTTTTAATTAAATTTATTTATCATGTCAAATTATATTATTAAATGGTTTAATAGTTTATTTAGATATTGTTTTTATAAATTAATCCAATTTATGTCATTGGAACCAATTGCACATAGAAATTTGATGGAAAAAAGTTATCTAACTTTTGATAATTTTTACATTAAAAACTCGTAGTGTCGTCCCATCATTGAGATTAATTTTAAATTAATTTATGCCAGCTATATGATAATAATTTTTAATGATATATTATATATATGTAATACTCATAATTTATAATTTCTAATAATGGAAAATTGGTTTGTGATAAAAAATATTAGTGAAAGTGATTAAAATTAATTACACCGGTTAAGTGAAAAAATAGGTTAATAAAGTACTAAACCATATATTTAAGGACCATGAAGACCTAGAAACGTGTCCAAGACCCATTTTATTTTATATTTATACGTTATAATCAATTGTATCGGCCTTGGGACATTATTGGATCCACAATCAACTTGAATAAATGTGGGTGAAATTCTCTCTTCAAATATTTAAAAGAGTGTCACTCCTCCTCCACTATAAAAGACCACAACCTTTACCCATTCCTCACACATATCAAACCAATTATGTTCAAAAAATATCTACCAAATTAGAATAAAAAAATACTGTCATTATAAATTTAATCCTCATTTTTTTCATAAATATTCTCTATGAATCCTTTTGGAATAAACCAAATGGAGTTACCTGATTAAGATGTAACGTCTTCTCTCAAGCTTCTTTCCTTCATTTTACCTCTTCACCCCTACACTATTTTTAATAAATTATTGTTTTAAAAAACCAGTATCATAAATATAAGAGTATCTTTTTATACAAATATTTAGACCTACACTTACAGACACCTACATCTAACGGATATTGAACATACTGTTTCTAGGTACGGCGAACAACTGCCTCACAAAACAATGATTGATCATTTCTATTTTACCACCAACAATGTTGGACATTATGATGGAAATATATTTATATATGTAATATATTATATTTAATACTTTTATAAAACACATATTTTTACATTTCATTTTGTGTTAGTACGGTAATCTCGTTTGAGGAAGTGTGGACTACCACCCCTCAGAGTTATGTGATTCGTTCACAAACAACATGGAATGTATTAAGGATGATTTTAATGAAAATTTATGATATATATGATATAGTAATTATAATTTAATTATGATATATATATATATATTATTTAAATACTTTCATTCAAGACAAGAAAAAACATAAACAATGTTTATTCATACTTACGGCTTACCATATCCATGAACTATGTATGCCATTTCACTAGTCATTATTATATAGATTATTATAATATTAAAATAATGTATATAACTGATACTTATATCACTTTCTTCATTCTTGAATGATTATATAATTATAAGTATAATTGATATAACAAATTAAGATGCATGCGAATAACAAAGTGAATATTACCCAAAGTGAAACTCTAACATCAGATCATTAAGAAGTAGGTAATATAAGGTCACAATAAGAACATATATGATATTATGTATAAGAATATTATTGTTTAAAATATTTATAATAAACCTCTGTTTATTATACAATAATCTTTTATGAGTACAGAGTGACTCAAAACTTAAGGTAAGGGTATTTCATCTAACATTTAATTTCTATGAGATACATGTTATGTTCACCAACCACTTTTTTTGTTTGGTGTATATAATTACCATGATTTTATTCTATTTAACATATACATATATTTATGAATATTCATATTTCCAGCTTATGATCTTTTTTTCTTTTGGTTTAAGTGTCAATAGTTACTAAATCAATAAAATGTTTTGTCTCAATTTTCCATCTTTGAGACTCATGGTTTATTATGAACCTAAACTCTTTTTCGAGGTGTATATAATTAAATTTTAAATGTTATATAATGAATATAATTCTTATCATGATATTTTATATGTTATTTAATTTAATTTTCTTACATGGAGAGTATGATCCCAAGTTAACAGAGTTATAAGAGTATATTGAGACAATCTCATCTCTTCTCAAGATTTTTTATATTTCTGCTTCGTTCGACTAAATCATATGATATATCTCTCAATAATATTCATGATTTTACTTCTCCTATATTATTTCATGATATATTTATGTATTGGTAGCATGTTTTACACTTTGGTATATAACGTAGTTTTGAAAGTGTTTTTAAGAAAGATTACCTTTATCCTCTCTTTGGTTGGAAATTTTTTATTTATAAAAAGGGTTTCCAAAAATATTATACCATTATCATATAATATATAACATAACCTTTTACCATTTTCTACCAATATATTCAATGTAATATTCTTGTTACTTTCCAAACAAATCAACTTTTTTAACAATTTTACCATGTAAAATAGATGGTCTTTCTACCTCATACGACATGTACGGATTTACCTGTTGTCATTTCCTTGAAACTTCATTTTCATTTTTAAAAGAATAATAATTACAAAAATGTTTTAAAAATTAATTTTAAAGGAAAATTATTTTATCAATGATTTCAAGTCATATTTTTATGTTTTCAATGTATTTTCTAAGATAATCATTTTAAAAGGTTTTATGTATTAAAAATACTTTTTCAAATAAGAATGAAATTTTACTTAAGACCTTTTTTGAAAGATATTTATAAATTATTTTTCATATAAGATGAAAACCATTGATGTTACTCCTTCCCTTTTGTGAAATTATCTAAATGTTCTATAAATATTATTTCTTCAATGGTTTAGGTTTCTATGGAGGGATTCTTATGACACCTGTTTCACTTCAATGAGTTATATTCTTTTGGAACCCGATTCTATTCAAGGTTTATAGTTTGATAAAATGATTATGAAATCAACCAATATCCATATATTTTATGTGATTAAATGTTAATGATACCCATTTCATTTCATGGGTTTTGATTTTAAGTTTATAAAGCCTATGCCTTTTTATGTGTCATGATATGATGAATGTTTTATTATCTTGTGGGGAATGTATGAAAGATTTTATTATGAAATGGGTGGGACCTATATGTCCATCCAATTCATTGGGTAATTATGGATGACTCGTGAGTATAAATGTTATGCATAAACATAATTACATGTTCACTATGCTATACATTGACCTGGTAGCATGCCCATAAGTTTATGTATGAACCTGATTACATGTTCAAAATGTTATGAGTGAACTTCATTACATGTTAACAATGTTATGAATGAAATTTTTTACATGTAAATATGTTAATGAGTGAACCTAATTACATGTTCACTATTTTATGCATGAACCTAATTAAATGTTCCCAATGTTATGCATGGATCTGGTTTCATGTTCATTAGGTAATGCGTGAACCTGATTACGTGTTCACAATATTATGAATAGACATGGTTTCACATCTATAAGGTTATGCAGGATCCTAATTACAATTTCAAAATGCTATGGATGGACATAGTTTCATGTACATAAGTCAATTATGGGGCCTTATTTAATGTCCTTAACTTAATGAGTGACCCTGTCTATACTTATACATGTTCACAATTTTATAAACCAATGTGTTTTCCAAAAATTCCACTTATTTTATTATGTTATGTTTCATTGGAATATATTATTTATTTTCTTATGATTCTTTTATTATAATATTCCATTCTATATTATGTTCTATAATATATAGGGAATGAGATTCAAATGGTATGCTAATGTTACTTACCCTTTTGTTTTGTTACGCTTTTGAATTTCACTTATTTACCCTTAGTAAGCATATGGGATCACCCATTTCTTTGGTTTCCATTACCCAAGATATGAAGAATGGTTTAAGGTATAAGTAAAATAGGTAGATAACATTATGTTAGATGATGAATATCTTTCAACAGGATATAAGATTTTGTTTCCATGTTTCCAAAGATACTAAACTATTACTCTCCCCAAGCATGTATTTTTTTGTAATGTACTCAATAATCATATAAAATATTGTAATACCCATGTATGTACAATCTGGGTCACTATAGGTATATTCCAACATTTAATAACTTCCACATTTAATAGATAAACAAATATACACTCTCTTGAGATTATATGACCCAAAAATCAAACCATGTAAATCAAATATGCATACTTTGAAAATTTTTCACACTACGTATTATTCATTAGGGTATTTCATATAATCCTCATCTGATATTCATATTCCTCCTTTCTCTTTAAATATATAAGAATATCATATATAAAGACTACATAAAACTAATAAAGGTAATCTATAATGACTCTATAATTAAATCCAAGAAGATCGTGGGGGCATTAGAAGGAACAAATTGAATCTCTATATGTTCATATTATCTATACATTTTATAGAATAATGTCTTGGGTATACCTTAAAAAAACTAAAGTGATGATATAAAGAATGAAGGTTAATATTAAAAAAGTATTGAGATCTACATAGTTGATTGAACAAGTCATCAATAGAAGGTAGAGGATAATTATTCTTGACTTTTTTGCATGTTTATTTCTCCATAATCATTGTAGAGTCACATCATCCATCTCTATTTTGAAGAAAAATAACTTGTTCAGCTCAAGGTGACACAATTGTATGAACAATACCTTTGTATGTTTCTTCTAGAGTTTCTTCTTCACTTCCTACAACTCAATCAAGGCTATTATATATGGATTCTTTGAAATAGGTATACAACCATGTATAAGTTCTATTGATAACAAAACATCATGATTCAATGGAAGACTAGAGAACTCTTCTAGGAAGACATTAAAAATATCTGGAACATTAATAATATCATTGATGTTGAGTGAATCCTCAACCATATGAGATGGATACCCCCTTTGAATAGGAATCAAGACACATAAAATGGATTTTATTTCCATAGGATGTTGATTTTTATCATCACATTGATAGTCCATAATAAGTGAGTTTTGAATATAAAATGTGACTTCCCAAACGTGTAAATTGATGTGGGATTTAGATTAAGAAATACAATCAAAGCCTATGATAACATGAGTGTCAACCATATGGAGAATAATAATATTTGTAGTAAGAACATTCCCGCAAACATAAACTGGAGGAAAATCATATACTTGAGATGAGATCACCCAAAAATTATAGGTTTTGAATGCTAATTTAACATACAATTATGGGGATGGGATTTTGATACACTAATAAACGTATTTAGTTATAAAAAAGAGGGTATTCCAAAGGCAAATAAGATATTATTAGTTCTAGAGTGGATGGTATGTTTACATTTCATCAAATATTTATCATACCGAACATCATAAATAGTGGTCGCAAAATATTTCCCTTTCTTTATGGGATTAAGATGTTTCTAAAGTCAATAATCATAATTTAACTTCATATTTGATTATTTATTATCATAATTCCCATAAGCCTCACATTTTAAATGCTAGAGTGTGGGTGGTGAATTATTGGGAGGTTTCCCTCTATTATCATCATCAGTAAGATTCTTATTATCAATTAATTATTCAATTTCATTATGACCATCCTTTCCACACATAAAAAATTTCAATGTCCCCCTAAAAAAATTTCCTCTATCTTTACATCTACACATTGATCATATAAGAATCCTAATCTTCTTATTTCTATGGTTTTTGGAATGTTATTTGAATTACATCGTTATTTGTATCAAACCCATGATATTTATGGGTATCTAAAATCATTATTTACACCTTGATATCACCTCAAAAGATTTATTTATATCTAATTAAGTACCCATAGAAAATATATATCATATAAATTTTTTTAATTCAATAAATTATTGATCAACCTTACATTCTAGTTGGATGATAATACTAGAATCATACCATGTAATTCTTTAAAAAACATTCCGCATTGGTATGAAAGGATTCATCATCCTTTGGATTTATCTCCAAGAATTACTTCTCTATTTTCACATGAAGAACAAAAATAATGTACTTATTGAAATAAAATCTCTTAAAAGCATCCCACTCCATGGAGCTAATTTCATCTCATTACCTCATATTTTTTATAAGAGCGCACCATTGATCTACTTCACCTTCCAAATGATAAACAACTAAAATGAATTTTTCATTATATGAAATAATGTGATTGGAAATAGAATTCAAATGGTAGAGATCCATATATAAAAAACAAGTGTACTAATGGACCCACTAAAATAAAGTTGATGTTATCGCATGAAGGGATCAATAGAATGTTTTTATATCCTTTTCTAGTTGATATGTTCAACATAATTCATATCTAGATAATGTTATGTAACTATAAAAACATGATTTTTAATTCTAGATCCAATAATATTGGTTTCTTCTAGAGGACAACCATTTAACATTTTATGAAATTCAACATTAACATGGTTTCTTCATGTTCCATCCATTGATTAAAACTAAAAATCATAGTGTGATAATTAATAATCATAGTATAAGACCATTTAATCATGAAATATTATTTATAGGATGTCTGAATCAGGACACCTTCTTCTCAAACTATGACACAATAGGTTTTACCAATTTCATTCATAATCATTATCTGTTGATAGAATTCATTATGATTTTAAAATAAATCTTAATTAGTGTAATCATATCCCTCAGGAGTGTCAAACCAATTTCAAAATAAGGGAACATTCACTATGCACTAGAATAATGGATGAGATATAGTAATCCTACTATTTTAAGGTTATTACTCGAGATGTATATATGCAAAAATCACATCCACCTATAGTAACCATAAAAAGATGTTTTTAAAGGAAATCCACTCTCATTTATAAACCATAACTGTGGAAATTCTCTTATACTTAGTATTATCTTAAGGGTTCATACTATTTTATTCTCATCCTAGTTTTCAATGGAAGATAAACCAATCTATGATAACAACTATAGTGCAACCACTTTTCATACATCAATATAGAAGCTTAATAGATGAATATTCATTACATATCACAATGATCAATTAGAGAATTATATAGGTCTAGTATCACTCCAAACAATGATAAACGTAACATTTGTTCATAGGTGAACAACATCATCACACAGTAATTTCTTCATAACTATAACCCTTCTTAGACATATCATATTTATTACCATTCTTGATAACATAGGTAAATGAAACATAATAAAGGATGACATCATATGCTCAGTAAGGGTAAATGAGGAGTTATTATTTTAATGAAATTAAATTTACATCCCATGACTATCATAGTACATTACATTCACTTACTAAACCATCATAATAGTTGAGGTTCACTGCCACGACTATCATAGTAAGATGATTACCACACTAAACAATGTTTTCCCCCATTCTAGTCATATTTATCTATTGAGATACCCACATTTTACCAATTTATTAGATGGATATATAATTATTAGCCCACCCATAACATAATAAAAACCATATATGTAATGTCATGAGTTTTTTCTAGTAAGACATTTAAATATTTCAACGGATATTTCAGAAGCGAGGCACTATGTCAGTTTGAAATAATGGGCACTAGAGAGCCTCAACACAATGATATTAAGAATATTAAGTATAAATCTTTCAAATGTATTCAATTTTTCTTGATGTGTGGAATAAATATTGATCATATTCACAGATCTTAATTCTGAGACCATGGTTGGGTTCATAACGTCGTTTTTACCATTGTTGTGACATAAGATTTGTTAGCACTGAGTTTTCGGTCAAGGGCGAGTTGGCGGTGGGGTGATAAATGAGGAGTTATTATTTTAATGAAATTAAATTTATAACCCATTTACCCCCTACCCACCCCTTTTTTCACACAACTTAGGATTGGAGAAACCACACCGTTCCCCCTTTACAGTGATGATGAACTATGTTCAAATTGAGGTGAGGTGGTGATACCGATCTGCATTTCTAATGTTGCTCATCATAAAAACAAGGATAAGAATGATCTGGGAACTGATTTGGAAAAACTATTTATTGTTTCACCATTAGGTAATAAAATTATAGTTTTTTTCAAGATCCACATTGTTATGTGTTGTTTTAAGGTTGTAGATCCATATTATGATTTCTATAGATCCCTTCTAGGGCCATCTATATATTATGAGGGAAAATGGGGTGAATTGGGTTGATCATAAGAAAATTCAAATATGAATTACCATTTAAAAATGATTCAACCAATGAGACACACCCTGGGTTATTCCCATTCCGGAAGATGATGTTTGGGGACTAAAAGTTGTGTAATGATGTTAAACACCATGTAATGACCCAATATCATTTGGCTAGGGGACATGGATTGGGTAGACGCATGATAATCCTTGGCCGTGTAGAAATAACATACAATGTACATGGAAATGGGGTGCTGAACATGGGCAATGGAAAATGAAACTACCAAGTGGTAGTTTAGTCAGGACACACCTAGTACCTAGGGTACACACTATGTGTTATACATAGCTAGCTAAGCCATGTGAGAAAATCCCCCGCCTAGGGGGCAAGGTGGGGTAGGTAACACCATGTAAAGACCATACATGCCATGTGTGCCTACTTGTCCATCCAAGCTGTGTACGAAGATGACATGTCTAAGGGATCATAAATTTTTACAAAACATGTGGACACCAGTGCACATCGTGTACTTTCTTGGGATATTCTTAGGATCTTCCGCCTTATGTATCTCTTTCTTTAGGGATCTGGATTTGTCTTGTAATCAGACTATAAAAAGATGTTTTTCACATGGAATGTGATAATTTCCTATGTATTGGACATTGAGATACAATTTGTAATGATTCAATAATGAACCAATATTATCATTCATTAATCATGGGTAATGATCATGGTGGATCACTAGGTTGACATCGGGGTCAGTACCCTTCCATATCACCATAGGATGTGCATATCCTAGACACATTTGGTCGGTAGATTGGTTCTCACGTACTCAATTAGGGTACCGGTCTCCTACTCTGGGATGTGTTGCAATGTGAGGAATGATGAGTGTGATGCTTCTATCAGTGGGCCTGACCAATGTTGGAGATCAATGTGGTTTTTAGAGAGAGAAACTAGGATTAGTAATCCCTTATGGCATCGGGGTATGGGTTTCCCTTAGATCTCTTCTTTGGTTTAAATGTAACTCCCCACATCATGTGTGAAGGTTCTATACCCATGGGGTAGCTCTTTTGGGTTAGGTACCAACCTTATGGACCAAGGTGTGGGTTCAAAATTTCATTCATGTAGATGGAGACAAGGCTCCCCACCCATGTCAAGGTGGGAGAACTTTATAAAAACTAGCTATATAGAGTAGGTAATATCTAGTTGGACAATATTTTATGTTCTATATTTGTGTATTCAGTACTCCCCTTCAGTTTTAGGTCATAGTTCTTGTATATGTGACCCATAGACAGAGTGTCTACTCCCCTAAAATGTTAGGGTGTAGGGACTTTATCCATGGAGTTGGAACTCCCCTTTCGTTCCAATGTGTGGGTCCTCCATGTGAATTATTCTAGTAGAGTTGGTAATACCCTATCATATCCAGAAGAAGTTACACTATCCCAGGGTCAGTACTCCCCTATCGTCTTATGGTGAAGGTCCCCCATTGTGATCATACTGGTTGGGTTGTACTCCCATATCATACGAAGGTTTGGGTCCTCTATCCATAGAGTGGTACTCCACTGTTGTTCTAGCATGTTGGTCCTCTATCTATTGAGTGTTACTTCCCTATCATACCAAAGAATAGGTCCCCATATGAAGAGTAGTACTCCCCTACAGTTTCAGGGTGAAAGTCTTGTATCTTTTGAGTTGTACTCCCCCATCTTCATGTATAAATGGGGAGTGGGTCCCTCACTAGAGCCAGATCTCCCTTGACTATGGAGAAAAGTCATCATGAGTGGCCATATCCATTAGTTTTATGTGATACCTTGTTAGGAGTTAGTTCTCCCTCAATAGAGAGAGGTGTGGGGAACTCCATAAAGTAGAGACATAGGTTTCACAATTTAGTAGGGAGATATTACTCCTTAAACTATTGGGAAGTGGAGTGGTATGAGTCCCTCTATTATCTATCATTAGAGAGGATACATGTGATGCATAAACCTGGAGTAGTTCTCCCTCAACTATGTGTAGTGGTTGGAAAGTGTTGAAATCGCCTCCTTTCAACTTGATAATGATGAATCTCCCACTACTATAAAATATACCTATACCCATGGTATTGCCCAAAACTGTGGGTATAGGTGTACTATGGGTACCTATACCCACATTTTTGGAAACAACTATGGGTATAGTTTGTTTCGAAGGCCTATTCCTACGAGTTTCCATAACCATGGTAAAAAACAACTATATCCATGCATTTGACCAAAACCGTGGGTATATGTGTTTTTTTCAAAGCCTATACAAATAGTTTTGGAAAAACCGTGGGCATATGTTTTTTTCTAATACCTATACCCATGATTTTGTAAAACTGTGGGTTTAGCTTTCCCATGTTATGGCAGGAAAATAATTCTTCAAGACATAAAAAATATTTAGTGGGAAAACCAATACACATGGTTTTCCATCAAATACCCATGATTTTGATTAATATATTTATGTAGATAAAAATATATAAACATATTAACTTCATAGGTTGGTTGATGATGAGGTGTTTATATTCCGTACGGTCGCGGGATCAAATCACACTGTCTATTTTTTTTTTCTAATATAGGAACCCTGATTAATATATTATAATAAATGTAGATATATTTTTATAGAAGTGAGTTTGCTTGGTTGGTTAGGCATTGGAAGGATTAAGATATAGACACGAGATCGAAACCCATGGCATGCATTTTTTCTAATATGGATGTGCATTAATATATTTAGATATATATATATATATTGTAAATTGACATAGCTTGAGTGGTGAGGCACCTCGAATATGAAAGGCAGGTCAATGGATCAACACTGTCCGCTTGGTTTTTTGACTATTTATACCCATGGTTTGAAACCATGGGTATAAGGCTTTGATAGAATGGAAATTGGGTGTGATAATTTGACACGGTGGAAAAAAAATCTATACCCATGGTTTGGAAAATTGTGGCTATAGGTTGGGGTCCTATCCTAACGCCTTGGTTTTCCACGGTTCCCAAAACCGTGTGTATATTCTTTACCCACGGTTTTGGGGGGCTATACCCATGGTTTTGGACCGTGGGTATAGGTAATTTTTCTAGTAGTGTCCTTCATTCTACGATTTCTCTCAACCATGGATTATTATGATCTAGAATGGGAATGACCTTTCACATCTCCTCAGAATGAAAGTGGGGAATTCTCTGACTCCTATTCTCTCCTCCATAAATCTATTTCATTTGTGGAGGATCTTGTTTGACCTTCTGATGTATTTTCTGAACCTAAAAAATAGCCTGTTCTCAAGCATTTGGGGGATGTATCCTTCCCAATGGCTATAGTTCGAGATGTGCTTAAACAAAGATTGGATATTTTCAAGTTTTCACTGCTCGACCAATTTTCATATGAAAATCCCATGAATCCCTGGTCTTATGTGGATCTAAAGAACATAATCTCTCATTTTTTGGGTTATTTGAGGTGGAAACTCATCTCAATTGGAATGTGATACTTCAATGTCATTCTAGAATGAAAATATGATCTTGACACATTTTGGTGAGTTAGAAATCTCAATCTTAATCCAGGGATCTTTAGGATCTTGGATTGGGATGCGAATTTCAACCCTTTTAACCAGAAATACTCCACTGCATAGGTATGGACAAGGATCCATAGACATCCAGAGATTTACTAGAATCCCAAAATTCTCAGTGATATAGCTTCCAAAATTGGTACCCCCCTGAAGATTGACCATCACACTATAAATGGAGATATTGATCTTTTTGAAAGGGATATAATTTAGATCAATATGAGTATTCCACCAACTAAAAATATCTACATGGCTACAAATGGTCACCAACAAGAGATTAACTAGGCATCTGAGAACCATTCAATTTTTTTTGAGGACCATAAGATGGTAGGAGATGAATTTAACAACTATCATGTGGTTTAATAGATATTCAAGACAGATTCTACCACCAAATCATGGAAAGAAGATTCAAGAAGCAAGAAAACCAGCTTGGTGGGTAATGGGAGAATATACCTCTCTAACCCAATGAAATATGTTAATACTGACAAGCTGTATAATTCTATTTCTTTTTAGGAAATATTTTTTTTTAGGAATAGGAGTAGAAAAATGGTAATATTGTGAACCAAATCAATACAAATATGATCAAAAAAGTGAAATCATTTAGATGAACCCACTGATCAATTCTTGGAGTTCCCTTTAGATATTTTCTAAATTTATATTTCTTTATAAGATGAAGTTTATTTTCCTGATATTATTTCATATGACCTAAATATACTCACACAATGTGGCATGAACTGACTTGCTTCATAAGAATTCCAAAAAACCCCAAAAATGGGAAGGGTCCAGAAAAACAAGAATTTCTATACAATAGATGAAATCCTAGTTGATGACACTTCTATTCAGAATCATGTGAAAGATGAATCCAAGAATTATAATCAGATAAAATCTGATGATGTTACAATGGGATCATGATCTTCGATAACCCTCACAAAGTTAGGGACTTCCAAAAAAACCCAAATTCAAATAGAGATGACAGAAAATGGGGTACTCACTCCCAAAAAAAAATCATAATGATGATACATTTATGGAACTATCGGGGAATAGTCAACCTGATCACATAAGGTTCCCTCAGGCTCATTACAGGTAGATAAATCCTGACAGTATTAGTATCTCTGATCCAATGATTGATTCTTCTAATAAGAGAATACTATTTAGTATTAGATAATATTCAATGTTGAGATCCAATCTTGGAGGAAAGATAGGATATTTTGCAAAAATATAGCCTCTTTCTACATGAATCTCTTTAATGGACCATCGATGAATTAAATGATAACAGATAAAGTCACTCCTAAATTGATATGCAAAGGGATATAGAATTTTATAACCTTGATCCCACTGGATTTTGAAATCAATTAGGTAGTCTTTAGACTCAAAAAATAATGTTCTCCAGGACCCAATGGGTTCACAAATCACTTCATCCAATCCTATTGAAATATTATACAGAATGAGGTATTTAATCTGATAAATAAAATTTTCAATCATAGGTCATTTACTCAAGGTGTTAATGCTCAGTTTAATTCTCCAATTATATAATTGGATAACTCTAGTGAGATATGTCAATTTAGTCCACTTTCCCTCATCAACACAATTCATAAAATTTTAAAAAAATACTTTCCAACAGACTTATTCGGGACTCAGATAAAATTATATCCCAGAATAAATTTGGATTTGTGAAAGGAAGGAACATCCAAGATTACTTTATCACTACCTCAGAGTGTGTTATCCTCCATATAAATTCGACTAAGGGTGGAAATATAGAATTTAAAATTTACATCAAAAACTCCTTTGAAATAATGGACTGGGGATTCATATGAATTATGCTACATAGATTTGGCTTTATTATGGAGTTAATACATTGGATTAAGGTTCGTATTGAATTATAACATTTATATGTTATCATTAATGGGTCCCCATAATGATACATCAAATGTTCTTGGGGGTGATATTGGCGGATCCCTTTTCTGGAATTATCTTTTCTATCGTAGAGGACTATCTAAGCAAGATTATTCATAATATGGTGGACATGAGTGAATTGTGAACTATCAAAGCAGGAGGAATTATATATTCACCCATATTATTTTTGTGACGATATTTTTATATTTACTCTGGGCTACAGAAGGAATATCAATGATATAAACAACTACTTCATCATTTGAAAGTGTTTCAGGACATGACGTTAATTTGAGGAATTCCTTTATATACTTTGGTATAAATATTCCAGATTCAAGGAATATTGTTCCCATCAACGACCTGGGAATAAGGTAATTATCACTTCCTTTAGTATACCAAAGAGATCCAATGTTTCTAGGAAGACCTCTTTCCTTACACTTTTGAGATTCATTAATTCAAATTAGAAGATCACATTCCTGATAGAATGGAAATTCACTCTCAATGGATGGATATATTTTCCTTCTAAAGCATGTGGTGGTATCAAAGATAGTCTATTCATTCATGGTGTATTTTGGACATTCTATTTCATAGAAAAATAAACACTATGATGAAATTTTTTGAATTTAAGGAAGCATGTTGGATATAAACTCATCAAAGATTTATGGAAGTGGTGCTGTATACCCCATGTGATATGAGGTCTTGGAATTAAACACATGAAATTTTTCAACAAGTAATTGCAGGAAAAGATCATGTTGTGATTAATTGAAAAAAATATACCTAGCTATAATCGATCATATCATGATTTATTGAAATATTGATAGAAGGGAAATTGATAAACATTTAATCCTCCATCTCATCTGTCTTGTGATCTATTTCCAATAAAATTATTAGGAAATCCCATTGGATGGCCTGTATGAGTTATTCTATTCTCTTTTTCCATTATAATTGGACTTTATTCCCCCTAATTGAACAAGTCACCACCTCATATCATACAATTTACCATAATATATTGATCAAGGATCAACAAGAAAATGTGTACATGCTTTCAGATGACATTGCCTCAACGGTTTCCATCTATGGATTCATTAACTAGGAGGGTATTCTCAAGTAGAAGTAGTCTCCAAATGGAATACTTAACTTCAAGAGATTCTAAAAAACATGCTTCAAGGTGATCACAATGTCTTTTAGACCTAAATAAAGAGTGGATTCACCTCTCAAGGTTCACCTTTATCTAGAGTATTTCTATTAACAATTTTCCAATGGATTCTAATCTTCAACGAATTGAAATTTAATTGTTCTCTAAATGTGTCCTACACCACGAAAACTGAGAATACACACATCACATATTGTTATTATATAAAAATGCCTCATAGTTATGGAATAATGTCCTAAATATTTTTGAGATTCATCCACCTCAAACAGATTTCTTCCAACAATTCTTGGTTGCTATTTTTTGCATCCACCTTTCCAAGAAGATCACTGTTATCTTCCGAGAGGCCTGTGGAAAATTGATCAACATTATATAGAGAGGCAAGAAGAAGAAAAAACATAGCTAGGTATGATTCATTGATCAGAATTTTGTTACAGATATCATTACAGCAATGCACAATTCCAATACATTGCACACAAAAAACTACAACAACTTGGTGAGGTAATCCATGGTCCTGACACACCTAAACATTTCATGTAATTTTACCAAACCCCATGGAACTCTTGAAGTCTATTGGATTCCCCAAATATTATGGTTGGATGAAATGAAACACTGATGGGGCCTCTAGGGGTTATCTAGGGCCAACAGGATATGATGCCATCTTTATAGACTTTAATGAGGATATTAGGGAATATATTCATGGTTCTTATGTCCTTTTCACTGCCTTGGAAGTGGAAATGATGAGCCTAATCAGAGCGATTGATACTTCATGTAAAAGAAATTACAAGAAAATATGGTTCTATTGTGATTACACCAATATTTTGAAAGCCATTAGAGTGGGATAAATTCACCTATCTTGAAAAATTCTTACAAAACAGGCCAATTTTTTTGATATAATTTCATATATGAGCTACATTATCATTCACACCTTTCGGGAAGACACCTAAATTTATGATGATCTTAAAAATGGTGGGGTTACTAAAGAAAGGTTTATCAAATTATGTACTCTTCCTGGTGACATGATCTCTTTTTTTATTCAAGAAAAATGTTAAATACCTTATTTTAGACTCTTGTAACTTTCTTTGTTTTAATACAAGAGCCAATGAGCTCATTTTTCTCAAAACAATATTGTCATTGGTGAGGATTGAGATCATCCACTTGGGATTCTCTAAGCTTTTATTGGGTGTAAGGTAGTGATGATAATGCCTCTAGAGTGGGGAACAAGAGTTCGAACTATTGGGTCATTCCCAAGGGGGCGCGTTCGCTCGTATGTACCATTAGGATTGGAAAAGATATACCAAATGTATTATGTCACTCATATGGTTCCAATATAGGATGGAATAGATCATGAAGTGTGCCCTCCTCATTAGGTGTTACCATCAAGACTTGAGTAAAATCATGTACCTTGAATTGAGGTTAGATCCTCATGAGACTTGGAGTCAAAGATGACTATATTTGGGTGATTATAGAAGCTTTTACAGTGTTTTCATGTGGCTGGGTTAACCCCCCTTGATCAATGATCTAACTAGCCATGTATAGTCAATGAGGGTTTGATATGGAGTTTATCTCCCATTTTTGTTCCCTCTAGATGATTCGAGTGGAATGATGAATTTTAGTTTCTCCATTTTTTGGGGTTTTAAGGATCCTACTGAGTATTGTTATACTCCCCTTCCATGAGATTTTCCCACACGTGTAATGTCCAGTGCAGACCACATGTCTTTCGATGGAGTCCCTAGAGGACCTGAGGAAGGAAAATATTAGTGATATATTAACAAAGAAGTTTTTTACATAATTTGGGATGAGGTTCTTTCCAAAAATTTTATTTGAGAATGATCACCTCCTTCTGAACAGGTTGTACACATTTACAGTTTTTTGGTGTGTGTTTTTCCATTTTTATACTTTTATTACTTCTTTTGTACTCTAGTTTGGGATACATGTATGTATTCATTTTGTCTTATAGAATTATATAAATTTTCATTATTTCCTGGAGGTGTTATTGGGTGTGTCTGTATGGGTACCTAAGGAATATGCCTCTCATCGGTGTGATATCTATACATGGTTCTAGTCACCAACCCCTGGACTTTTGGAGGGGGGATTCTGAATTTAGGGATTGGGACCCATTTGGTGGGGTCATGATAGACTTGTATCTGAGAGGGTTCCACTTTGGGAATGAAGTTTCATGAGCTTCGTTTGGGTTCTATAGTAAAAATGTTACAATATTTGATGTTTGGATCTCAGGCTATAGGTTCGCATTTTCAGGCAATGAATGACATATCCAATCACTAGGAATTTGATAACCTATCTTTTAACTAAGTAGAATTGGACACTAGTATCATGAAAATAATATTTCATTTATCATATAGGTCTAGGTTTAGGTTTTATATATTTGGTAAGACATCTACCCAGATATACTCTTTTACTGTGGAATGCGTTGATTCTATTTCGGGATAGAAGAAAGAAAATAGCCTGATATGATTCTATGATAAGATTATGATCAAGATTCTTCCCATGAAGAGGCATTAATTAAGGGAACTATTTCTAATATGGTACCTCAAGCAATTACACCTATCGATTCAACACTTGGGGAATAGCTGGTTGTGACAGAAATTTAGGCGTCAGATGTGCGTAGACTGAGTTCATTGCTTGAGGTGTAGAGGTAGCATCCTTTAAGGTATTAGGGTGATATAAAACCCCAGGTGGGTGAGGACTAGATTTCGGTAGCAACACATGTTTTACCCATGTTAGGTCATCTCCCAATAATATTGTGTTCCAATACACAAGAGTTATATAGGTTTCAACCAAAATATAGCCAAGCCTAGTGATGCATACCACAGTGAGGTGATGCTCACTTTGGAAGAGTTTCTGAGGTACTTTAGGGAATTTGTTTAACTATAAATGATGATATTCTAACATTTCCATGATATTTATCAACTTTGGAAGGGTAGAATAACCATTGAAGAGTACAATACATGGTTCATGGACCTATCCCATTACTCCCTGGATATGGTTCAAGACCATTTATTCAGATCTCAAACCATTAAGGATGGCCTCCGTAGAGACATCTAAGAAGGTGTGGTCTTGTTGTGGATTCCCTATTATATAGGGATACTAGTGAGTTATAGTATTATAGAGATTCCTGGAAGTGGGATAGACAGATGTGTCCTATTGTGGAGGTCACGGGGATGATACATCTGCTGTAGTTAGCGTACAGTGCATGCCATGATCATAGTGTTTGAGGCAACCCATGCTCAGACTTAGGGACACATGCATATAACGTATGATCCAATCCAAAGATGAGCTCATCAATAAGAGATGCGGTGTTACAATTATGATGAATTGGGGCATATTACTAGAGATTGTCTTAATTTCCATATTAATGAGAGGGTGTCGGTCAATGGACCACCATGTCCGAGGGAATACATGGAGAAGATATTTATGGATGACGAAAAATGTTAAAGAGGAGTAGGTGGAGAAGTAGGATAAGGAAGATGGATTTAGGTGTTTCCACCACCACCTACAGGTGGTCCACGCTATGCTCAGGGATCTAGAGGATGAGGGCATGGTCAGTTGTAGGATATTATGGCCATTTAATTGTAATCTCTAAGGATGAATAAAGGTACACTCATTATCATTCTTAGTTTCTATTGTTGTAATTATTAGAAAATGTTGTGAGGTAATATTTTCATTTTAATTATTTCTTTCTAATTAACCGCGGTGACATAGGGTGTCGGTAGGACCCAGTGTTGGTGTTGTTGATTTATCTTTATACTCAAGAGGAAGAGGGATTTTTCCCCACCAAGAAACATTTTTCATATGTGATTAAATCCAAGTGGAAAAGTCAGAGACTCCCAAATAGGATAGTGTCAAGGTGTGGTGGATGGGTTCATTTGAATTGGGTGTTTATGAAAAGGTTGTGTGTTAGTGTGATATATTAGGTACTATCATTTCTAGTGGTGATTTTCTACTTGTCTTTTATACTTGTCATCCCTGGCAGAGGGAGATCCTTGCATAGAACTATTCTTTAGTGGTAGAATTATATCCTATGATTTATCTACTATGTGTGTCGGTTTTCGACCATTTATACTCAGCTGGGATGACACTAGTGTGTGTTACAGTGTTTCTAGTTTGGTGAGATATGTTATAGTTGGAGGTTCAGGGATTAAGGGACTAGTAAGACCTGATTATTACACTTGGAAAGCCTTGTTTAGTTCATGGGTACCGCCACATGCTTGATTTTAACCCTTTACAAATGATAGTTACGAATTTAATGGGGTAGTTCATCCAAGGGTGGATGTGAACTATGAGGTTATGGAGGTGTATACATCATGTTAGTGATATGGTGTGATACAAGACCCTACGATAGTATATGGACCATGATTATTGGTTTTGTTTTCCACCTATCATAGTTAAGGAGACACATACTTCGTGTTTCATAATGTCGAACAAGTTTGAGATGGATGTGGGTGTGAATTTTCTTTGGTGGTCCCCATGAGTTCTCTCTTGTTTGAAACACGTCAACCCATGTTGATCTCATTGGTGTGGGCATTCCAGTGGAGATATAAGTTTCTTTCCGTTAGGCCTTGGATTTCAATTTTTAAGGAAGAAAATCCTTATGGTGTGGAAAATTTAATGATTCTAGTTTTGACCTGTATGACTTTGTAATATTTATATGAATATTTCTTAAGTCGGGTGCTAAGTCGGAATGAGATTCCATGGTCCATAGAGTTTCAATGTTGTGATATTAAAAGTATTAAATATATTTATTTCACATGAATGTAGTTTTTATTGAATGATGTAATAACTCTTGATTAGAGGCTTATAACATAATTTTGAGACTGTGGTTGGGTTTCAATCATAATTTTTACCCTATTCATGACATAAAACTTATTGGTTTTTTTTAATCTTCGATGAGATGAAAATGTGGAGTTAATTGAGGAGTTATCAATTTAATGAAATTAAATTAATAACCTGTTTCCCCCAACCACCCCTTTGGTGAACCTAAAACATGAGAAGAAAACCCACCCCCTTTCTTCTTTGGAGGGACACCAGACCAAGGCCAGAAAGATAAAAATATGTGATACCAATTTCCATTTATGATACTTATCATTATAAAATTGAGTATTATCTTGATGTGGGTGTTGTTTTAGAACAAATTTTTGATGATTCACTAATAGGTATGAATATTTTTGTTTCAGTCCTAATCCCCATCTCTATTCTTTTATAAGGTTTTAGAGCCCTATTATGATTTAAAAAGATTCCTTCTAAGTCAATATGTAGGTTTTGGAGGAGACCAAGGTGAATCAGGAGACCCACAAAGAAATTCATGATGGAATTCACATGTACACATTGTGTCAACTAGTAAGACACACTACATGTTATTTCTTTTAAAGGAAGATTCCTTTTGGGGACTACACACTGTGTTCTGGTGTTATGCACTTTTTAGTGACCCCGTGTCATGTGGCTATAGAACATGGGAAGGGAATCTATGTGATACTGAATAGTCATGTAGATATACTTGACCAAATTACAATGACATGGGATTCCAACCAATAGAATAGGAAAAATAACACATAAGTTTCCATTTAGCCAGGAAACAATGTGAACCTGGGATACATGTCGTGTGTGAGAGACAACTAGCTAAATTGTGTGAGTAAGTACATGGCTGGGGAATGGGGTGAGGTAGGATATGCTGCATATAGCCAATAAACACAGTGTGTTCCTACATGGCCATCCACACTAAGAAAGTAGAGGACACATGATGTGTGGACCCTAGTGCACATCATGTTCTTTCCTGAGATATTCATGAGAGATTGTGAGTAGCCAATCATGAGTAGTTTATCATGTAGAATTAATTATTGGACTCCATAGTTTCAATTGATATATGATGTTGTGTGATTCAAGAACACTGTTTTAGTAGCAGTACTTATCCAAGGATAGTAATCAAGATAAATAACTGGGTTGATTTAGGGGTCTATAACATTACCTATCACCTTAGGACATGGGTCCCTAGACTCTTCATGCCGGGAGAGCGGTGATACCCTACTATATCATGATGACGATCCCCTACCCCGTGGTATTTTTATGACGTCAGGTATGATGATTGTTAAACTCCTTTCAATGGAACTTGATTGATGCTGTAGATCAGTGTTGTTATTAGAGAGAGATGATGGGACTAGTATTCCCCTATGTAATTAAGGTGTGGGTTTCCCATACCTCTCTTATTTGGTAGAAATGAACTCCCCACAACATGAGTGTCGGTTCTATACTCATGAGTTAGTTCTTCTGGGGTTGGTACTCCATTGATGGACTAGGGCATGGGTTACCCATTTTGTTCATATTGTGGAGACAATTCTCCCCTTCTATGTCAGGGTGCAGACCCTCCGTACTCATTAGAAAGATAGAGTAGGTACTCCCCTATTGGATTAGGGTGCGGGTCCTCTATCCATGGAGTCAATACTACCCTGCCATTTCAGGCCTCATGTACTCCATACATGATATATATATAGAGTGGATACTCTCCTACCATGTTAAGGTTTGATTCCTCTATCATTGGATTTCAAACTATCCTATCGTTATAGAGTACAAGTCCTCCATAATTCTTTGATGGAAGTGTTAGTACTACCCTATCGTATCAAGGAGTGGGTCCTCCAGCCCGAGGTCGGTACTCCCTTATCATGCCAGGGTGTGGGTCCACCGCAGTGATCATACTAGTAGAGTGGTACTCTCCTCTCATACCAGGGTGCAGGTCCTCTAGTCCCAAGGTTCTACTCCCCGTTATATATAGTGTGTGGGTCGGCTATCTATTGAGTTTTACTCCTTTTTCATAGAAGTATTTGTGTCCTCTTATGCATATTATTACTCCCATACTCTGTTAGGGTGAATTTCCGCTATCTATGGAGTTGTAATACCCTGTATTCGAGTAGCGACAGGGAGTGGGTCCTTCATTGGAGTAGGTTCTCTCTCAAATTTGGAGAATAGTCATGAGAAACTGACCCCTCCAGTAGTTAGGTGTGAGGCTTGGTTATGAGATAGTTCTCCCTTGATAGAGATTGGTGTAGGGCACTCCATATAGGAGCAACAAAGGTTTCAAAGGTTAGTTTGGATCTAGTACTCCCTTGACTACAGTGAAGTGGTGTGGTGTGGGTACCTACATTAGATATCATTAGATTGGATGAATGTAGTGCATATTATAAGGAATCTCAGCCTAAATTGGTTGTAGTGGTGAGTAGGGTCCTTCTCCACATGGGATTCTGTTAGAGTGGGTTGGGTAAAAGGTGACGATGACATGACCTCTGGTATTGTGAATAAGATTTTGACTTAGTAAGTTGTTCCTAATGGTGAGTGTTCTCTCATTCATACCATTAGGAATTGTAGATATGATCTCTATGGAGTTTATTTATCATTAGTATACCTTCTAGGATAGATGATCTTGTGGATTGTGTTCTCTAGGTTGTGTGTTACCTTCGAGCCTCGGGTAGAATCCTATAAATGGATATGAGCTTGGTACTTCATGAGACATGGAGTATGAGATAAGTATATCTGAGTTATTTTGAGATTCCCTGTTGTTTTTTCAAAAGTATGGGTTGATACCCCATAATGACTAAGCTGACTAGTCATGTATAACTGAGGATGGTTTGAGATAGAGTTTCTCTCTCACTTGCATTCCCTCTGGCTAGGTCAAGCGGACTGGTACCTTTCAGTTGATCTCTTTCCTTTTTGGTTTGTGGGGTACCTACTGAGTATTATTATGCTCACTACTGCATAGGATTTTCTTAATCCTATTGTGTGTTGTGAAGAACATAGGACTTTCAACAGATTCCCTATTGGTTCTGAGACAAGTAATGCTTAGTGATCTAGGCTGACCGAGGTGTTTACCAGAGCTTGGCCGAGGATATTTCTGGTTGTTTAATTTGGTAGTGATCCTCTCTTTCAGAGTAGGTTGTATGATTTTATAGTTTTTGTTAGGCATGTGTAATAAATTTATTTTCTTTTATTACTTATTTTTTTCTCTTGTTTTGGGTTTTATTTATGAAATAATTTTAGTATATAATTTTTTATATATCTGTATTATTTCATACAAGTGTTTGTGGGTGCATGCATAAAGGTGATTTAAGAATAGGTCTCTCATATGTGTGATATTGCCACTCAATTCTAATGGATAGACCCTATACTATTGTAGGTGGTCTTGGGGACATGGTTCTTGGGTCCCATTGGTTCAGGTAGTGAAAATACATATATATGGAATAAGATTTGAAAACATATATCAAATCAACATAACATAACCCATGAAACGAAAAAAAGTTTCATAATCATAATATCATTATAATAATTATGTATATAAGGGATAAATAAGAATGGTATCATTGGATTATATCCCCATGAAATATTAGGTACCATCAAAGGATGTCATCTTAAAAGAAAAAATTCCATTAAATGGTCACTTTGAAATTTTTTAGGAATATAACTGTTTCAAATTGAAAAAACTTTTCTAAAATATAATAATTTCCCAAATATGAAAGAAAATAGCCAATATGAAATATCCTTGTAAACTATTAATGTAAGATTAAATGAATTTAATGGAAATTATGACATGAAATTCCATTCATGCATTATATGTTAACCTAAAACATTTCATACACACTTTTGTCAAAAAATGTTAAAAATAATATCATTCTGAAATCAATAGAAAATTTCTTTTAAATTTTTTTATAAAATGTCAATTGTGGGTAAAAATGACAAAAATATTCATTGTAAAATATTAAAAACACACTTGAAAACATTTTTAAAAAACATAGACATTGAAGAAAAAATAATTTTGAAAGAAGAGAGTAAAAATTTTGGTTTTACTAAAAAACTACTCCTTCGGGCTATTGAATTATTAAAGAGAGTAAAATGAAAGTAAAACATGTAATATCTAGAAATATCATGCAAGAATAAAATTCACGAGTTTCTTGATAGAAAGACCATTATATTTCATCAGCACAACTTAAACATATACAATCCAAATAAACAATGATATTGTAGCATAAAACCCTTACCTCAAGTCCTATGGAAACCTTGGTATTTATTAAACATCAATTCATGATCTATTACATATGAATAGACGTAATAAAACCTAGATGAAAAATAAGTGTAGTGTCTTTGTGTATATTGTTACATTAAAAAAAACTTAAAACATAAGGAACATCAGTATTATTGAAAACATCCTTAACATGCTCCTGATATTCCTTCATTCTTAAAACTTCATGGGATAACCTGGGGACATACATAAGAAAGGTGTGATTTATAAATACCAGTAAGGGAATAAATAGATAATAACACAAATAAAGCATAATATGTTAGAAAATATGTATTTTAATGGGACACAAAAGTGGTGATAATCGTAAACATGAAAAATGAGGCATGATGTAACATGATAATATAATGGAAACATGGGAATTTTGAGATAACTTTGAACTTTACATAACAAGAATAGGTAAAGGATAACACATTTCATGTATGTATTGGTTTGGAAGTTTTGGTCATTGTACATTGATCATTGTTCCATAATATTCATAATTTTAATCATGATATAATACCTTATATATTCATTAATAAAATTTCGATATAAAAAAATTACACAGTTCATGGAGATGGTTGGTTTTACGTAGACAGGAAAAGTGTCTTCATTTTTTGAAGGATATAACTAAATAATGTTAAACAAAAATTCACATTTAAAAAATTATTATTAAACCATAAAAGTCATATATATATATATATATCAAATTAAATCCATCTTAAAATTCATGTAAAATAGAAATAAAAAATGAATCACATCACTTCGTAGAGGTGGTGGTCTACACGTATACACAGGGGATGTAATCATTTTGCAATGAACTGGAAGGAAAAAACTAAGATGTAATATTATAATTATAAAATTATAATTGTTTAGTAAATATGATATATATATATATGTATATATTTTAAATATACCATTATATCTATCTATGAGTGGTTTTGATGGAAAAATAATTACATTTGTTTGCGAGGCAGCAGTCCACCACACACAGGATCCAAAATTCCATTTTATATTTGATGGAATAGGAGATATATATATATAATAAAATAAATTTATATAAAATATAATGGTGTTATTATTTCATAATTTTCAAATAATATTTAATTTATGTAGAAGAATAAATAAAACATAAGAACATGGTTAAGAACTATATCTCTCCATTTTACAAACTCTTTAAATTCATACCTACAACCTTTCTAGGATAGTCTTTTGATAAAATCAGGAACTCATGTTTATGGTGCTGAATTTAATTAATGTTTTTGGGTAGGTATTGACTAAAACAAATGGATCTTTAAGTGTGGATAGGGGGTAGGGGTTTCCTTTTATATGTGGGAGAGGGACCCACTAGAATTTTAAAAAAAGAGTAAAATATATTAATATGATATTTAAACCAAATGGATCTAAAATATACCATTCATTAATCCTAGATGATATAGGGTTGGAATATGGTCATATAATATAATTTATACAATGTTAATGTTACTTTATACCTTATATATTTAGTTTAACTCCCGATAAACCTGTTTTAACATTAACTATGGTAACAAATTTCTACTATTCTTACTATTCATTATGAAAAAAATTACGTTAATATTATTACCTAATACTAATTATTTTAATTAAAAATATGGAATCCATTTTATTAAAATAAATTTACAGAATTGATTGAATTTAATTTTAAAATATACCTGTAAGTGTGGGAAAAAGAGGTTTCCCAAAGAATTTTTTTTCTTATGTATAAATTCTTTTTATATCAAAATAAAACACAAATATTGATTAAAATGACCGAAATTGAATAAATAAATATATAATTTTACTAGTTTAACATTTAAAACCATTTTTAAACAAAATATAACTTTTAAAATGCTTTAAAAGAAAAGAAAATTCTCAATAGAAGTCAGTATTTTTCACTATTCATAAAAAATTTAACCTTTTCATAAAATTATAAAACATTCACTATAATATAATTTTATAATGTTTATTTAAAACATTAAGTTCATTTTGTAAAATAATGTTTCAAAAAGTAGAAAAAAATTATTTATTTCAATATCCTACAAAAATAAATAAAAACTATTTTATGGAAAATGAATATTTTTTAAATCTTATAAACAATTTAGATATATTTCATTTATTATAATGGTTTATAATTGTTTTTTATAATGTGGTTATTACTATTCATACCTCAAATTTGATGGGATGGGTATAATGTTATACTATATTATAGTTCATTTGGACTCGGGGTTTCATGTATCATATTCCAACAAAAAATTAAATTTATTTGAAAAGAAATATATCATAAAACCAAGTGGTGATAAAGTATTTTACTATCCTTGGATGATAAGGTAATGAGAAAATAACCTAGAAGCATAATGGATCAAATATATTAATTTATTAATATGGAATGATAATGGATCATGATAAATGATAGGAGTGGAAAATAATTTCTAATGGACTAGCGGAAAAAATGTGGAAAATATTAAATGACGAATTAGAAAATGAAAATGAATTAATGGGAATAATTTTGGTTTTGGTTTGGTTATTGTAAAATTATAGTGGTTTCTTATTTTTGTTTAAAAGTTTTAATGATTTATTATATGTGGCTGTGATAGCATAACAACGAGCGGTGTTAGTGGAGGCATTTTAAAATGATGTGGGCCTTTGGTTGGGCTTCTATATTACTATATATGTATCATAGTTTTTTATTTCATATGTACCTCCACCTATGTTGAGTAAAAATAATGATTCCCATATGAGGTATTGGGTTCCATTTTTATTCCCAATATCCAGGATGTATGTTATATAGATGAAAGATTTACCCTTCTTATATCTCATATTAATATAACATTGTTATGTGGTGATGGTATATGGAACTGATAACGACATTTAGTAGTGATTTGGTTATATATATGTGATCTGGTTTATGGTTTTGGTTCTTTGGTTTCCATTGTGTTGTGGTTTAAGGTTCTGATATGTATATATTTAATGTATAAGAGCATCAAGATGTATATTATTGGGATATAAAGGTGACTAGATCAGTGGGAAAGCATCTCTTGTGAACATTATTAACATATTTTCATGAATAATATATTACTTTTCACGACCCCCTCCTCCCAAGGGTACCCCTCCAGGGGAAAACATGATTCAAGGGAGATAACTATTCACAAATATCACCTCCAATAGGACATGGTTTATAGATAAGCACCAAGGGTATATCACATTAACAAATTGGAGGAATTCTATATAAGTGAACATGAGGAACATGAGATAATATAAAACCACTAATCAAATCCTTATCAAAGGTGAGATAAGTGATACCAATATATGCATGTAATTTCATATTAACTAAATGAATGTGGAAAAAAACAATCATGTACTAAAAGAGAATCTTTGGAAATGACCATGAATTCCAAAAAACTCTTCAACAACTCCAAAATCTATTAATGTCCATCCAGATCCCCAACCATCTCCAATGATCCAAAATAAATTTTTTCATATATGTCGGGTGGGAATAACATTAATACTTAGTATGATCCTCCCAGTATCATTTCATGAAAAAGATAATGAAATAATAGTATAGCCTAATGAATAAGTATGTAAGGAAAACTCATCACGTAATCAGGTATGATAAGTTCTTAACCTCACCATGAATCTCTCACAAAGTGTCATATATAAGTAAAAATTTAATATCAAATATAATTTCAAATTAAGGTACCCTACAACCACTTCCCCATTAGTTTTACACTCTATCCTAACATCATATGACATGATCCATCTCTCCACAAATAAATTTTTATACCTAAAAACATTTGGTAAACATTAAAATACCATGTACCCTGTATATCAAATCATTTTACTTCGATACCCACATATCTAGATTATAAATGGGTAGTTTCTCGGAGCCAAAACATCATGAACTTAATTTATTATACCTCAACCCATCACATATCATACACAATATATATATATATATACAATAACCCTTAGGATACTATATATAGAGATAAATGTGTGAGATAATAATAAGACATTACAAACCTTAACACACATATATGGGAAAAGTAACCACCATGCATACCAACACATAATACCACTAGATGAATCAAGTAGGGAAATATGGGTTAGTAATATATTCACTCCTCACCAAATTGGTAATCAGGGAAAAAAACCTCTAGATTCTACGAGTTTCAGTTCCCCTACTAACATGGGTGGCATGTTATATAAAATCGAAAAAAATATAAGGGTATATATCTGAAAAACACCACAATGAGAAATTAACTAGACTGGAACTCTACTAAAATTATTGTCACTCGGACAGACGGTTACCACCGCTAATTATAAAATATCATACAATCACACAATGATTATAAAATATTTTCAATTAATTATTTCTTTTAAAATTTATCCAAAAAATTAATTTCCTTTTAAATAATATTTTATCTAGGAATAAAAAAATCACTTCTATGGTGCCTCATGAATTATTATCATTTATATATTCCATTAAGCCTCCAACCCCTGAGGTTAATTTATTTTACTCTACTATTATCCTTCTATAGTTCATTGTACACTTGAAATTACCCTACAACACCATAAAAGACTTATTGACCACCCACTTCTTTTGCTGTTAAGTAGTGGGGAAGAAAATAAGAAAACAAATATCCTATCTATCTAGATTTTCATGAAAATTCATTATCAAGTAATCATATAAGATTTCATCACAATAATCAAGGTAAAAAATATCTTCAATCCATTCCATTAGTCCACATTCTATCAACAACACTACTATGCATATCATTATCCATCCCTCCATTATAGGTGTTATTCGATGCCACATACATAGGCCTCCCCATCCACTTACCATCAAAAGTTCATCCATCCTAGGCTCATGAGACATCACATAGAAATTATCCTCATCAAGAGTAATCACACAAGGTATCAAAGGAAATAACAAATAATATATTGGGAAACTATGACCTAAAAGCAATGAATATATCCTTTATAAGAAAATCGGATCATAAAGCCAAAAAATTACCTTTATCAATAAATCTATTGTCTATAGTTTTGAAGTAAAATATTTATTTATCAAAGTTTAAAACCACAAGGAACCAAAATACTTTTCTATGAATGGAAACAATTTAATTAAACATTATTGACGAATCACCCTAATTACCATAAAACTATATGGATGAATATATTCTATTAAACATGCATCATTAGTATTTTCCCAACATGAATTACAATATTTAAACTCTTTATCAAAATTCCTAGTATAATAATCATGCTAAACCGTATCATAAGTAATGATACAACACTATCTTGAAAAATAAAAGGAAAACCATTATCATGGTGGAAACACATGCCATGACAACAACCAAAAACCAATTCTTTTCTCAAATCCAATTTAATATTCCTCCAGTGTAATTTTTCCATTACCTAATGAGATAAATCATGATCACTTTGTTATTTCATGTAAAAATAATGGTAATCCACAAATCGCATACCCTAATTTAAAAGTTCAGCATTTTCTTCTCAAGAATGGATAACTGAGGATCATACAACACAAGAAGAAACACCACAAGGTAGATGAAAGAATATCTAGAACCAAAAATATGAAATCCAAAAAAGAAAGATTAGATATTATCTCTAAAAACAAGGGAACTAACACAACTAACACAAGATAAAAATAAGAACACACGGTGAATGAAGATAGATGATTGTATGTTGAACCAAGGGTGATTGATTATCTATAAACCAATAGGATGGAATACTTAAGGAGTTGATCACATTTCAGCAACAGAAGTCCAAACCATCATGTTCTTAGTGAAAAATTATATCAACATATTATAAATATGGGAATCATCTCAACCATACTGTAGGTTTTATGAAGTGTCAATAAATTGAAGGAATGGAAGACCTGAATCATGGATCAATTAATAAAGGGGAAGAATCAAATTAAACATACATTTAAGAACCCTTGTTTAATATGAATGCACTTCCATTTTGAAATGGTCAATATCTATGAAGAATAATGTTGATTTTGTTTATTTAAAAGTAAGACCAATCACCAATATATCTTCCACCACAACAGTAGTGGTCTTTAGAATACCTTCCTTAAAAGACTTTTTCCATGTGATGTTAACGACACCTTGCTATTTTTCCCATTTCCATAACCTCCAATATGTTCAAAAAATTCACTTCCCTATCCTCATTTTAGATAACAGATCTTCCAAGATCCAACTCTCAATGCCATAAACTATCTAGGTGTCTCCATTTTGTTTGTTTAGGATAGGAGGACACAATAACCAATACGACCACCAAAATGGGTTGAAAAGACATGTCACTATCAATAATGTAAAATATAGTACACGTGGATCCTAAAATGGATAATCCATGTACTAAACATCAACATGACCATCACCAAACCCCCACCAGGGCTTAGTGACCCCCATAATAGCCAATACATCTCCCCTAGCTCCCAAAATAACTGTAAACTCCCACTCAGCACCACCAATCCTTAATAAAACATAAATGAAAGGCTGAGAATGTCCATACCATTATATTATATTTATCTCATATAATTAGCATCATTAATAATTTAAAATCAAACCCAAATAAAAATTAAAGAAAATGGACATCAAATTGACCACCTTGGGAGATACCTCTCACAAATATCACCTTCATAAGAGAAAAAAACTCACATTAAGGAATAAGAAAAAAATATAAAAAAAAGAAAACCAACCCCCGAATGAACTCACAAGGGATATACTTCTCCAATAAGTTTGAAGATGAAAACATGGCATCAAGTAAGAGAAAACCATCCCAAAAACTAGAAAATGGTCAATAAAGTCAAAAAAATAAGCAATGAAAAAGATGAGGTAACCATTAAATATATTTGGATGATATATGATAATATATGACTAACATTATTATGTGCTATCAATTATGCCAATGTGTCTCCTCAGGATATAAAATATAATAATATTACACATACACAACAACTTCTATTGGTGATCCTGGACCTTGACAGGATGATCCACATAGGTCTCTTCATCATTAATAATGATATCTTCCCAACCAATGATGTGATAATCTTCATTAATATAGTGGTTAATATGTGACACATGAAAGACATCATGAATCATGATTATTCTCGAGGTATGTGCTATCTATTTCACAATGGATCCAATCCGAGATAAAACCTTGAAAGTCACATCAAACTAGGGAGAAAGCTTACTCCTACTACCAAAAATTTACTTTCATTGATGAGTAGTTACCTTTAAGAAGAATTAATCTCCAATTTCAAACTCTAGATGCATCCTCATATGTTCAAAGTAAGGCTTTTGATGATTCTATGATTCCTTAACCATCATATGAATAACCTAAATCATATATTTTATGGTTTTCACATGTAATGATTTAAGAATTGATAAATATATGACCATAATCTAGAACAACATAGAATATTAAGGTTGTAAATACAATGTTTCAATCAATGCCTTACCAATGGTGGAGTGGAAATTATTATTGTAAGAGAACTCGACTAAGGGTAGGTGAAGCACCCATGAACCACGAAAATCCATGGAACATGTGCGAAACATGTCTTCAAGAGTCTGGATAGTTCGATCTATATGACTATCCATCCAAGGATGAAAATTAGTGCTAAGGAACAACTGAGATCAAAAATATTTATGGAGACCTCTCAACAGCCGAAAGGCAAAATGAGGATAAAAACAAATATGATCATCAATTGGAAATCATGGAGAATCACCACCTCCTCCATATACAACATTGAAAAAAACTCCACCAAGATCAAATCCTTGATTGCTAAAAAGTGAGATGACTTTTTTAAAGTGGTCCACTATCACCTAGATCGCATTATATATTACCATAAAATTAATGTAAAATAGTGATAGAGTCCATCAAATCCCACCATTTATATTGAGTAATATATAATGGTTGTAGAAAACCATTAGAATAATGGCATTAACCCTTCACATTCTGGGAGAATAAACATCAAGACATTATCTCTAAAACTGAATGCTTTGACCTTGGACACCCAAACTAGCCTCTCAGAGAATGATACATATTTATCAAACTACGATGTACTAACATGGGTAATATATGGAACTCACAGAGTACTACCTAATGTATCACCGCATTAATGAAAAACCACCTCTAGAAAAATTGGTTCTAATATACCTTAAAACATCCATTAGGGTAATCACCATGGACAACTCAACCTCTCAAGAACACTAGACCAGAATCCCCCAACTTGGAATCCTATACATTTTCCACCAATGATGATTAAATTGTCATCTAAAAATGGAATACTCTACCACCAACCTCTACCATATGAAGATTCTTCATATAGTTTTCTTCTATTACCCTCAAAGAATATCCAAAATCACATAGAAAATCACAGAAAGACATACTAAATAGCATATCAGAGAAAAAAATTTGGTTTCCCATGGTGAATAAAATATCAAAGTAACTATATTGGAATAATTCCATCCAAAATTGACATTTAAAATTAAATTCATAATGGGATAATACATGCCTTTGGATATTATTATCTATCAAAAACACAAAACCTTAACAGATGTGGTAGTACCACCACAACCTCAAGGAAGACATAGTCACAGCCAAATTGAGATAATTGGTGGAATAGAAACATTCATGGCGTCATAACTATCGAGACAAATAAGAAACATCTACTCTATAGTACATGAGGACACTACTCAAAAAAATATGTTAATAATATTATAAGAATTTAAAATGGTCTCTATTTTCTAATAAATGTTAAAATGAGGCAGAAACAAAATTCTTCTTTAGATAATTATATTTATCCTGACACTAATTAGTCCTCATGAATTCCAGATCCTTTCTAGTCAAGGATGTTAGAGGAGTCACAATTATAGATAACATGGGTAGAAAACATCTATTATATCCTTCAAGGATAAGAAAACTCTACACCTCAATAACATTCATGGGGGGTTCCTAAGAATAAACCACATAGATATTCGAATTATCCATGACTACTACATGCTAGGAAATTAAATACACCATAAAAAACTAATGATCCCAAAACTAACACTTTGATTACTTCCCGAATTAATAATGATGATACATAACTCCCAAAACAACTAACTGATTCTCTATGGGATCATTATTAGATATGATCTACATATGAATGTTATAGATTTAAACAACCAAAAATGGTACAAAAACTCCTCAAGTACGTTTTTCACCAACCCATGATCCTATATCGAGAGTTCATAACAATGAATAACATTATAAAGAACTCATAATTCCCATAATGATATCATAAAATAGTGTTTGGAATATAATCATCCTTTACCAACATATGATGATATGTTTTTTGATGATCTATCTTTGGGAACCAAATACCTCTATTCAACTGATTTAATATATCTCGGATCTATGGAAGAGGGTAACAGTTCTTCACTATCACCTAATAAAAGTGATGATACTTGATATATGAAATAGAATACCATAAACCTTAATTGTGAATAAAACAAGTGCACCCTAAGGTTACATGCTCGGATGAAAAAAAAACTCACCTAAAAATATCTTTAATCAATATCCAAAGATCTCACAACATTGAATCCTTCATCTAATATGGAGGAATAAAACTCAAGGAATTATCTACTTGTAGCTCCATAATAAACTCAATCTACCCTCAATGGGATAATTCCACAACCACCTCAGGAATGACATAAAGGTTCTCTTAAATAACCTTGTAGACCTCCAAAACACTCCACATCAACTCAACCATTTATGATGAAAAGACACAACATGACTATGAACCATATGACGTTATCACTCACCAATTGACATGACATACACTCCATTACTATAAGAGAACATAATTATACTCTGGATGAAATCCATGATAATGTGAACCTAATATAAAAATTCAATGCTGAGGATGATGTCGTATGGATATATCAACAGACATAGGAAGTTTCCCCATGAGTGATTCTTCCCAATTATGAGTAAAAGGTCACTATAAACATCACATAGATAATATCTACATCCAAATATAATAGTTAATTCTGAGGGAATAAGAAGTATCTCTACCTCATGTCCAAAAAAATATATGAGGTTAGGTGATATGAATGAGTATGAATCTATTTCTAAAAAACAATAAACAAAGAAGAAAATAAGAAGGGGTTCCTCGAATAACATCTGAATCACGTATTTTTAGAAATTATAAAGTATGAAACTATCCACAACCTAATCCATAAACTATTTGGCCTAGTAATGTACACCATTATGGAAATGCTATGCTATTTGAGGGAGAGTATCATTATAGGACTATCCTCGATACACCCTAACATTTGTCTTTGAATGAAGGGTTGGAACATCCTTATACTAATTACTTGTTTGAAAGTACTACCATGGTGGGAATTGAAGTGGAACACCATATATATTATCCATTCTCAGAAAGTTCATATAATCTAACTGATGATTACAATGACCTCCATATAAAAACATATTTTTTCCCATGGTAGGGACCTGGGATCTGCCACCACTAGAGATTCATGATGAATACGGCATAGACATACTCCCAACTATCCAAAATATCTTCTACCCATGAAAATAGAAACCCTATAACATATATCTACAATATTGGGAATCCTAACGACTCCAATATCAAGAAAATATAGTTATGAAAAGTGGCCTCTCAATGGTATCTTTTTTCACATATACGTCATTATATGTCATTAATATATATGGGGTAACCTAAGAATAGGTCTATGGATATAAATCCTCTTCAATATGCCTCCCCATGTTCTCTTGATTTCTAAATAAGTCTGAATCATATTAGAGAATGGTCTTGAAATGTATCCCAAACTCATGCATTATTGAACTCCCCAATAAAAGGGTAAATAGATCTGGGTGAATATAATCCTTCATAGTTGAAGAAAGAAAAATGGATCTAAAAAGATATTAGAACTTCTCTCATGATAGAACTGACTCCGTGGGTTCCCTAAGGTTTGTGAACCACCACTTCCTGGATGTCCCTCAAAACATTGTTATCACCAATAATACCCAGTGCTACTTTCCAGCATGGATTGAAATGAAGGATATCCCTAACTCCTCATAAAAATCCACTAACATTGAATCTATAATATATCCCTCATCATTTTGTAGATTATACCACAAAAATTTTCAAAACTCTCATCTTCAAAGTGTCAATATTTTCAAACTCAACCCTGTGATGATCTGCTAAAATTTCTTGGTTAACGCATTCAATAAAAAAATAATTAGAATGTATACCTTAAGCCATACCAAAAAAAAAGAAAGAATGATCAGGGGCTCAGAAAAGTATAATATGTAATACTTATGTCTAACAATTTTATTGAGGTTCAACCTGATCACATGTATTTTAAATTAAAAACACAAGCACAAACAGTAAAGGTAAACGTTTTTTTCCTAGGTCTTTACCCCACAACCAGAATTACTTCTCTTAGTAGGAATAATAAACATATAGTTCCTATAATAGAGTCATAGGAATCTCTAAATACCCATTCCCTATCATGTCACAATTTTTACATCATATAATAAAATCATATGACACCATTTTTCTACAAAACTAAAATAACCCAAACATTGATAAATGAAATTTTATTTTGAAATAAATAAATTATTTATTAAGTAATGAATTTATAAAAATCACATACACCACTTTTCAGTTCTAGGAATTGAAGATATAGCCACACTTATATAGCCACATCTTAAAAAACTGTGGCTATAGAATAAGGTAATGCCACGGGTCATAAAATACCTGTGGCTTTACCCATGTTATTCATATACGTTCCCAATCCCCACCGCCTTCCTCCCATGTGCTCGCGATCCCCGCCCCATTTCTTCCCTACTCCCTGCTCGCGATCCCCACCTCCCTCCCTATTCATCCTATACATTCGCAACCCCCACCGCCTTCCTCTCGTGCGCTCGTGATCCCCACCCCATTTCTGCCCTACTCATCGCCTGGCGCTGTTACCCAAAACTTCTATCATTCTACTCCAACGACGTGGCCACCCACCTTGGGATGATTCTCCTCCGATGATGCGATCACCCCACCTCCCCATCGGCATTCCTCTTCCTCTTTCAACGCTTCGCCACAGCCAGCCCACCTCCCAGCCGACGTGGCTCCGATGCGGCCTCCCCACCTCCCTGCTGATGCATTTCCGACATTGTGGTGTGAGTTTGACCGAACCCTAAGGTACTCATATGGTCCGATTTTTGTGGGTTCTTTTTACAAGATAGGCTTTCTTCCATATTGTTGGCTTCCTTGGACCAGATTGAGGCCAGATTAGGTCTCACTAGGACCCGCAACAACAATAAATTTAACATATCATGCTCTTATTGTGAATTAATATGCTGATTGTAATGGGTTATCTGCATTTGTGTTTCAGAAATAATCTGATTCTAAGGTTTGTGCACTGTTTTTTTTTCATTAAGATTATTTCTGACAATAGATTTTTTATTCAACATTTCACATCATATTCCTGTTAATAATACATCTGATTATTTTTTTTCTTCCATTTCTTTTGGCTGCTCTGGTGTCTGGTTTTTTGTGGGTTACTGTTTGATCCTTTCATTTGATATCATGAACTAATTGATATTTTTGTAATTATATTATAGCTTTTAGGAAGGTTTTTTAATATTCCTTGAGAAAATAATCCAGAGCTTGCCGGAGATAGACGTCGGACCGTCATGAGGCATCCACAAGTGCTCCGCGAAGGAACAAAGAAAACTTTTTTTTGTCAATTTCATGGATCTTTGTAGGACGTATGCTCTACTACCGTTTGTTTCTTATAATTTTTAAAACACATGAATTTGAATGTCGTGGTTCCTTTGGCCACATAATTTCATTTGAAATTTTCATTTTTCAGAATTCATAGACACCCAGAGCATGTCATGACTTTCTTGCTGGAAGAGTTGGGGACAAGCAGTTCACTTGATGGGCAGAAAAGATTAGTGGTGAAGGGTAGATTTGCGCCCAATCATTTTGAAGGGATTCTACGCCGATATGTCAGTAATTATTCAGGATTTATTTATGAAGTTCTTATATAGTATACATACTTTTCAATGATTAGGCTATGTTTTGTTTTTAAAAGCAATTTATGTTTTCATTTTTAACATTATTTTCAATAATATGTTGGTGCTGTCTTTTATTGTTAGCACATTGATCACATTCAATCTCAAGTGATGTCAAGTGATTCAATTATGTTGGAAGTGTTTGGTGGCGCTATAAAAGTATTGGGATTGTTTAGATGCGTTTGAGATGATTTTGATGATGTTTTTGGTTCTACAGAAGAAATCTCACTGTAATATATAGCATTATGCTACAATATTTTTTTGGGTGGTTGAATAAATTGATCCGCCACAATCTATAAATAGTGTTTTGATTTGTTGGATAGAAATTGAAGTTTATTGAACTATTCTTCAAGACATATGTGTGACGCCGCAGTGAAGGAGGGTGTGATTTGCATGTGTTTGCGCTGGTCGTTGTGAGGAGTTGGTTGCACTGTGAAGGAAGGTGGTTGTGAAACCATGATTTGTATGAGATGAAGTTTCTAGGCATTACAACATTGCATTATGCCGCAATACAAACGGTGTAATAACAGTGGTATTTTGCTGGTCCTTGCTAGCATGTTGTTGCACCGTGATACGAAGGCACAATATTGGAGATGAAGAAATCACGCCGTAACAATCAATATTACGACACAATGAGTTTAAATGGTCTATCAGTTTCAAAGGGAATGTAGCATAACCGTTTGATAACTGCATACATTATGCCGTAATGGACACCATTTCACCGCGATTTTTGAAAGTTGCTAGATTTGTTGTGGATATTGATGATGTGGCTTGGTGAATTCTACATGGGTCTACCCCATCTCGACCCTCAACATATATAGATCACATCTTAGGTGAAATGAAGGACTGATTAAGGATGAAGTTGACGTAAAGGTCAATGGTGTTGGATGTTTGTTGTTGAATTTGAATTTCAAATTCAAACATGAATAGTGTGTTTTGATGCTGCTGGAGAATTTAGGACGAAATTTATTGGAGTAAGGGGGCAGGTGTTGGGGGGAGGGGGGCTAGAATAAAAGAAGGAAAATTCTCTACATTGTATAATTGATAAACCTATATAAACTAAGAATAAAGGAGAATTCCAGAAGAAAAACATGCTAAAAAACGAGGTTTCAATCTAGAATATTAAGACGGTTATAGGAATGAAGATTTTTATGTATTTTATACATTCAAGGAATGGATTTTCTAGGTTAAGAACAATGTCTAATCCCTATTTCTCGCATTTAAGTGATGATGGAGGGTTTCTTTATCTCATATTTTGGTGATTTTTTATTTTTGAATAGGCAATTTAAGGTGATGTTTGAAAAATAAAGAGCTTTATTAATGATCATGTTATTTAGTATTGGGGTGTACATATCAATTTAAAGATTATTTGTTCATTGTTGGTTATTGATTCAAGTATCCTTTATCATGTACAGTTGACACACTGATAAAATATATATAAGAAGTTGTTATATCTCATTTCTTTTCCCACTATTTTCTTATATGTGGTTTCTTATGATAAGACCGGTTCTATCCACCACCATCTAAGACAATGAGTTCAAGATTTGGGTAAGGTTTATTCCATTTTTATTCTGTGGCCCAATTTTAATTAGGGATTTTTTGATTTTTGGGTTCCTTATATTTATGTTGTGTGTTTTGGATTTCATTGAGGTGGATTCGAGTCACCGTTGATGAAGGATTACATGTGTATGCATAGGTAGGAATATGCATATATAAGTTCCCCCTTTATATATATTCACTCATGGCAGTATGAATATATACATTGGGGATAGGTGTGCTTATATATAAATATAAAAAATTCATACGCGTGTATGTGTAAAGGGGTATATTCAAGTATAAACATATATATAAGGACTCCCTTGTGCATATTTGGCCATGAAAATATGTACATAGGGGCTAGGTGTCCTTATATAAATATGTTAAGTTGCATATGCATGCAAGAGGAAAAAAGGAAGATTTGAGTTGTTGTCGTCAAAAGAAAACGCGCCTTGAGGTTGAGGTAGGGTCCCTCTCTTAGCCTATTTAATTCAAGAATGTTTTAAATTGCATTTAGTTGCCTTCTTAATTTTTCATGTTTATATTAAATTGCATTTCTTGAATATGTGTTAGTTAAGATAATTGTTTTGTTTGATAAATAAGTCATGGTTTTGTAATAAAACCCCTCCAACGGAGCTGCGCTATCTGCGAAAACTCACAGTGGTATACCTTGCTTAACATTATTGCATTGATGTTTTCCTTATACTTGATGTTGTTTTTAGTCATAAAGCACACATCGTACTTGAACCTTTTTATATCCCTATAGGGGGTTTCCCTCTTTTTATAAAAATGGTTGTTTGAACCAAGACACTCTTTAAGTGTCGTTAGAATTTTAAGATGGGTCGCATGTTGTGTGACCATGTCACATGGCATGTGATATTTAAATCCAACCAAAATCCCAGTTCCACAACGCATGGGTCCCATAGTACCAGTAATGTCAGATTACATGTTATGTAACCTGTGATTTTCCTAATCCCAAGGGGTATTCCTCTAGGTATTCCTACACATTGCTAGATCTCCAAACCTCAATGAATTAGGTATATCAGGGGTCATCCAATCTTCTAATCATCATAGATTAGCATTAATTTCTTTAAATCTTCTGAGAAAAAATCCTCTCATGCCATCCATATCATCCTATTTGAAACTAAGTGGAAGATGCTGCCCCGCAGATGTCGCTGGACCGGGCCAACACGCTGCGGTCACGCCACGGTCATGTCTCGGTCACACCTCGGTCACGCCGCGGTCACGTCGCGGTCATGCTGCGGTCACGCCGTGGTAATGTCGTGATTTGACCCTACTCCAGCCACATCCATCCCACACCAGCCCCCCTACCACTTTCATTTTAGCCTGCTGCCACCAGCATTCCAGCCCACAACATCCCCCCTGCCACCTTCGAATCAGCCCGCACCACCCCCCCATCACTTGCAACCAGCCCCCTTCCACCAGCATTCCATCCCCCTTCCACCTGCATTCGAGCCCTCACCGAATTAGGTATATCAGGGGTCATCCAATCCTCTAGTCATTACAGACAAGAATTCATTTCTTTAAATCTTCTGAGAAATCATCCTCTCATTCCATCCATATCATCCTATTTAAAAATAAGTGGAAGATGTTGACCCACGAATGTCGCTGGACCAGGCCAACATGCTGCGATCACGCCGCGGTCAGGCCGCGGTCACGCTGCGGTAATGCCATGATTTGGCCCTGCTCCAGCCACATCCATCCCACACCATCCCCCTTCCACCTTCATTTCAGCCCTCTTCCACTAGCATTCCTACCCGCAACACCCCCTGCCACCTTCGAATCAGCTCGTACCATCCCCCCAACACCTGCAACCAGCCCCCTTCCACCAGCATTACAACCCCTTCCACCTGCATTCGAGCCCGCACCAGCCCCCAGCCACCTGCAATCCAACCCGCACCATATTTAGGTCATGCCCTTTGGATTAATTAATGATGACAATACATACCAACACTACACACATTATATCATTAATACCTTCTTAGAAAGAATAGATGAATGATTTTGTTAATGAAATGGTTATAAAATCTTAATAGAGATGTGATAATTTCGAAGATCTTTAAACAATATTTAACAAGTTGCAGTAGCACAACCTAAACATGAATCTGGTCAAATGTGTTTTCAGGGTAACTCTAGGGAAATTTCATAGATTTGTGGTGTCATGCCATTAAATTGAGTTTGAATCTAAGAAAACAAGTTCAGTTTTATCAATTTCACTCCCTTAGATTCTTAAATAGTTTTGTGTCTATGTAATCATTTAGGATAGAAATTGATTGGATTTGGACTATCATTTTAGTGTCAAAGACTACTAGTTTATCTTGATGATTTATTTTATCATTGTCTTTAACTTGTTATTCAGTAAAAGACCTTTGATTCTTATTTTCATCATGATTGATAATAAAAGCCTCTTTCTATTCTCTATTCTATGGTTGAGTAATTTCACTAGATACTGAAACCACTACATTTTCTACAAGAACTGTAGTACCCTAAAATGTAGGTTTGTTCCTCTGACTATGCCATATTACAAGGGTCTCAAACTATGTTTACCCCAAATGTTATTCTATATATTGAGATAATATATTTCAAGTTCTATATTAGAGATATTGTACCTAATTCTTTTTCTCTTTTCTTGAACATGGAAATCTATTATGGACATTGAATTATCTTATTCTTGAATATGCACTGAAGGTGCAGATCCAAAAATCCCTCACCCCTATTATGAAATATGACCCAATATTTTTTGGTATTGTTCACCAATAGTTAAATGTTTCAGAATCACAGAATCCCTACAACAGACCACTCAACTCACCTACAATAATCACCATCAATCAAACCCACCTTCCTATACCATTACAAAACCACAAACCATCCACCTACCACCCAACCACAACACTGCTCCCCTAAACACCAATAATTACAGTCATCCCACCCAACACAAAAAAAACCCAACCCTCCTAGCCACTGACACCAGAATAGCTACTGTAACCCAAAAGACTGTTGGAAAGAACCCATCCAATAAAGAAAACCTTCCTCTAGGAATAAAAACACTAGTACAGCAGGGGGGAGGGGTGTCCAGGAGGGAGGGGGCTGTCCAGGAAAGGGGGTGATGTCCAGGCAGGGGGGGGGGTGTCTAGTAGGGGTGGTGTTGTCCAGGCAGGGAGAAGGGGTGTCCATGAGGGAGGGAGGGGGGGTGCTGTCCAGGCAGGGGGGAGGGGGGTGCTGTCCAGGGTGGGGGAGAAGTGTCCAGGAGGGAGGGGGTGCTCTCCAGGCAGGGGGGTGCTGTCCAAGAGGGGGGGTGTCCAGGCAGGGGGGAGAGGTGTCCAACAGGTAGGGGGGGTGCTGTCTAGGAAGGGGGGGTGTCCAGGGGGAGAGGTGTCCAGGATGGGGAGGGGGGGTGCTGTCTAGGCAGGGGGAGAGGTGTCCAGCAGGGATGGGGGTTGTCCAGGCAGGGGGGAGGTGTCCAGGAGGGGGGTGGGGGCGGGGGGTGCTTTCTAGACAGGGGGAGGGGGTGCTGTCCAGGGATGGGGAGAGGTGTCCAGTAGGGGTGGGGGGGGGGGGTGCTGTCCAGGCAGGGGGGAGGGGTGTCCAGCAGAGGGGTTCTGTCCAGGAAGGGGGGAGAGGTGTCCAGTAGATGGGGGGGGTGCTGTCAAGGAAGGGGGAGGGGTGTCCAGCAGGGGGGGTGCTGTCTAGGAAGGGGGGAGAGGTGTCCTGCAGGGAGGGAGGGTGCTATCCAGGAAGGGGGGTGTCCAGGGGGAGAGGTGTCAAGGAGGGGGAGGGGTGCTGTCCAGGCAGGGGGCGAGGTGTCCAGGAGAGAGGGGGGGCTGTACAAGAAGGGGGGGTGTCCAGAAGGGAGGGGGTGTTGTCCAGTGATCCACTGTGACTGTTTACGGAGGGAGGACAGATGGATGCGAAGAGATCTCTATAGAGGGGAGGGCTTCTTGTCATTCTTCCTTATACTGAAACCATACTTACCTCTTATAAACTTGCTCTACAACTTTCGGCCCTCAATAACTTCTCAAGACATCTTACCTTGTAGAAAAAACATAGACCCACTCAAGATTCTCACATTAATACCATCGTGCTCTAGAGGCCTCACCAGTTTTCTCCAAGAGTCCCACTTATATCTCCCCTCACCATGGGAATCCCACAAGAAATATTTTAGAATAGACTCCTATCGGCAGATGATAGACTTGGGAACCATCCAGAAATAAATAATGGGCATAGGTATTGAATAAAACAAACTATTTATGTGGTTGATCCTCCAACCAAAAGAGATGAAGCGATTTTTTAGTTGTTAATGCAGTTAATGACTCTTTTGGACAGGTCCTCGAAATAGTGAACCAGGATTCACCTAGCGGCAACAGGATCCCCTAGGTAGGTCATGGGGAAATGTTTTTCATGAATACTGAGGATGGTTTCAATGGAATCCTTATATTGTCTTCGACATTTAAATGGAAAAAATACCCCAATCTTCTCCCAGTTGATCACTTGGCCAATCCTTCTGGCATACACATCCACAATCGAAAAAACATCTAATGGAGGAACTCTTCCCATTAATGAAAAAAAATAATTCATATGCAAAGAGGATGTGAAAAACAATGGGAATCTGGGAGCTGAAATGGATGGGATGAACATTGATGTGTTTTAGGGAAATGGATAAGTGTCTGCTAAAAGAATCATGGGCCAGGATAAAAATATTTGCAGACCGGGGGTCCCCCTACCGTAATCCTCTTATAGACTTAATAAAACCACACAGCTTCCCTAAAAAATGATATTGAACCATGAAGATTTGTAGAATCATTATAAAATGTCAATGAAATCCCTTAAAAATACCAAGCACCTCATGGTATGAATGATGAAGTTCCACTCCAAAAGAGCATACACCTTACTCATGTCCTGTTTAACCACCACATTCGAACACACCACTTTTCTATTGATATCCAAGAAAATCTTTTGATCGACCCCAATAGCCCCTTAGATATATTGGCCTCTAATAAAGGCATGATTCTCATTTAAAACCCACTGGTGGGTGAAGCCACCATGTATATAATCCATGATGGCATCTAAGAAATTTTATGTGAAATTACACAAGCTAATAGGTTGATATTGAGAGATTGATAAATGATAATTTACCTTGGGAATAAAAATCATGGTAGTATCACTAGACATTCAAGGGAGAGAGCCTCCACGGAATAATTCAAATATATCCTCACAAAGATTAGAGTTGATGATATTCCAATCACAGATATAGAACGAGTTCAAGAATCCGTCCTGTCCAAGCACACTATCCTGGTTAAGAGAATGCACAGCTTCTCAAACATCCTTCTCATTGGGAACACAATAAAGGAGCTCAGTAACATCTCGAGGAACACTGTAGGGGGGTTGTCTATTACAACAGGAGTGGGGGGGGGGGGCTTTACAGGGGGTGGGGGCTGCAGGGGGGAGGGGGCTGCAAGGGGAGTGGGGGGTGGGGGCTGTGTAGTGGGGTTGGGGGGGGGTTATTTTTTATATGGATTTTTAGACCCTATAGCCATAGTTTTAAACTGTGTATATTGGTGAATTTCCACGGTTTTTAACCATGGATAGAGGTCTAATGCCACAGTTTTAAACCATGGCAATAAAATATTTATATCCTCTTGTATAGCCACAGTTCTAAACCGTGGCTATAGGTGTAGGCGTATAGCCACGCCAAACTTATCCATGGTTCCTGAAATCGTGGCTATTACCTATAGCCACGGTTTGAGGGCCTATAGCCACGATTTTAAACCTTGGCTATATCCCGAATTTCCAGCAGTGTTGGTAATTTTAAGCATAATTTTACTCTAACCTTACCTCTATAGATCCATCCCATGTTGTCCCCAATCACTTAAGAAGCTATTCTAATGCTTTTAGAAGTTCCCTCTCAATGTAAGGGATTCCCTCTTTGTACTATTTATTCAAGAACCTTAATTATATAATTCCATATGATTTTAAATTTTTTATTTAAGGATATGTTTCTATACAACCCCCTTACATTAATTATTAATCCAAGTAATGATATACCCCATTCACTCTCATTAAAAAATTTCACGAATCATTACATACCCCGAATATGCTGCTTAAATTATCCTATAATTTTCATGCCAAACATTTTGTAGTGAGAAAACATCGCCATATCTACTCAAGGGTGTTAACCTATATGTACATATGCTTAATTTATTGGGAACATCCATATTTGTAACCAAAACTCTATAATCATGGGGTTGAAATTGATGAAACACATCTTTATGTTGTATAATCTATGCGGCACACTTATGACTGTACATGATATGAATGTGAAGAGTGGTCCAAAATTTATTTATCTATACAATTATTTAGGTAATGTTTTTACCTCAAGAGATACCTAGTATTTTCATGAGAGTTTATCCTAATAATACTATTTTAGGATGTCTCAATGGTTATCATTGACTTTTGTTTATGATGTCTTGTTTTATTTTTTTTCCTCATTCCTATGTTACCATTATGTTTCACCATATTTCATAATTAAATTTTCAAGTTTATGAATATAAAACCTATTATGTTACCTTGATATTACTCTTGACTGAAATGCACTACTTCACCTAATTATATTCTTTTATTATTACATTATTATTAGGATTTATAGCTTTCCCCTTTCTTATGCACATCTCGAGCTATACCATACAAATTTAGAAGAGAAATAAAATTTCAAGGGTTTGTTATGGAGTTTTCAAATAATGTTATTATATTATTGTTTTATGTTATTATGATATGTATCTAACTTCCCAAAGACACAAGACCTCAAGATCTTATGGGATTTTATTATGTCTACACTATGAAATAAATCATGAATTAATGTGTTTGAAAATATGGGTTGTCATAATTGGTATTAGAGGAATGAAAAATATATGTATGTATATATATATATACATTAGAAACCCTAGGTAAGGACTTAGGGATAATACTAAACATAGGAGGGAATCCCTCAATTTTGGTAATGTTTTGAGTTAGATGTTTCTAAGAAAATACATCACCTTTTTGATGCTGCAAGTGTATATTGGTCTTCCACAGTCGTACCTAGTGGTAAAAAACTTAAAATGGGAATATTGGGGTATGAAAAAATCATCACCTAGTGGATGATAAAGAGTATATTCTTCATACCTCGTTTGACACTCATGAGGGATATGCTTCCAATAATGAATAATCTTCTTATGAACCACTATAAAGGGAAAAGTCCATTAAGATTTCAGGTTAGGAAATAGATCATCGATAAATTATATTAAATCCCAGAAATTTATATTTTAAGGAATATATGTCATTTATGAGTTGTCCATTCAAGTTTCAAAGATTCCATTTTATTTATTTCACAGTTTTAAAATTCAAATCGCTAATTCTAACTTAATTTTAGTTATTGGCTAGAAATATGAGGAACAAGGTCAATAGCCAAAGGGATGGAAAATATAATTTCCTCCAAATTAGTTTCCCCGCCCACTGGGAGAAGGCGTAGAAATATTCATGATAATAAATTCTTAATTAAGACATGTTCTGAATACAAACATGAATCTAGAGGAAAACCCACACCCCCCTAAGAAGAGAATGTTCTAATTGAGAATATTATCTGATAATGAAATCCATAATTTAGTGGATCTATTGATCATATAATAAAGGAAAAATGGGTGAACTATGTTTAAAATATCTTCCATATCATCCAATTCTCTAAAAACGATAGGTTTATACTAGTTGTCTATCACATAGGGGGAGATACTAATCAATGAAGGAAATTGATAGAAAATATGAATCCTGAGGAGAAGATCAAAGTGATGGAGTGTAAATAATTATGGAATTTGTTTTTGATAAATAATTTACTCTCACTCGCCAAATAAAAATGCAGATATATTTCCTTGTCTTCAAAAAAATGGAATATTAATCCATTAGGGTTTTTGAGGTTAAATTAATAGGTATTCCATGATATTTTTTCTTAAATTATCATTGACAATGAATGGAAAGGTGGATTTTAATTTTATGGGATAAAGATGAATTTATGAAAATATTAGGTGATTTTAGACTTGGAATGCTACGAATAAATTTTATGACATTTCCTCAAAGTCGAAGTGCAGATCAGAGAATCTAAAGTGTCTCACAGGTATAGAGATAAGAAGAACATGATGTATTTTAATTATAGTGGAATGATAGATAAATATCATGGGGAAATAAATTCCGAAATCCAATTGTTAAAAGTTTGGGTATAAGAATCCTAGAAATTACCTATATTAGAAAAGGAAATACTTTTGGTGTAGGGATAAAGGGTACCTAGCTATAGATTTCTAACGGGGAAAACATTAATGTGATGGAAGAAAAGAATTATCCAGTCAACCCTCAACCTATTTTTCAATGTTTCAAATCATGTAACAAAGAGACTATATCAATAAATGAACCAATCAAAGGGATTTGGAGTAAACCTAAGAACAACGACCACTAATTAAGGCCTAGAGAGCAAGGGAGAGCTTGTCTGTAACGGACCCAAAGCCTGATGTACATGAAAATTACATTACTTTTGTGGAATACTTAATACATAACAAAAATAGACACACAAGGATCGTAATAGTTTAGTTTCTGTAGAAACTCGGAATATAATCTTCTTATCATGGTGAAAGATCTTCAACATCTCCCATAAGATCTTCCCCTTTTTGTTTTCTTTCCTAAAACATTTCTTTAAATCTTGGGGAAAAGAAAACATATAAAGGGTGATATCAAATGCTCAGTAAGGGTACGCATGGATAAAATAAAACAAATCATATACATTTGAAGATCAAAACATGAACATAATATTTAAACATCAGAATCTTGAGCAATGACATAAATCATGGATGTACGTAAGGCATAGATCATACAGAAACATTAATCATGATAAAATAGCATGGGAATTAAACATGTAATTGTGGAAAACCATTAAGCACATGATATGATTTCCATAGTAGCTAAGGCATTGCTGCCAAGACCATCTTAGTGGATAAAGTCCCTTTCTGAATCGAGTTCACTCCTTGTTCCCGTCCTATATTACCGAACCAGTTTAACTTTCCGTTCCAGCCATGTCTATCTCATGAGATATAAATCTATACCAAATGCATTGGAGGGAGATATAGGTCCCACACATCTCATAATGAAATCATTCTTTCGTGTGCCACAAAATCATAAATCATACATCATAGCATAACCCATGTAATAAAATGGGATTCTTAAACATCATGCCATCATAACATAATCCATAAAAATTTGATATAATTTCATCATAAGAAAATTGAAACCATTTAAATCATAAAGACATCTTTTTTGAAACATACACATATGATATAATGTCATCTTAGATGGAAAATAGTTTCGACAAAACACTTGAAATGAATTTTGGAGGAAAATATCCTTTCTTCTTTAAAATAATTTTCTCTACACAAAATTCCATGCAATTTTAAAAGATAAGGGTTTTGTTGAAAATAATCATTCAATATTGTAGAGGAAGCTTCTTGAAAATGAGGTGTTATGAAACCGTAAAAATCCGTTCACGCCGTATAAGTTAAAAATAATATTCTCCTCGTACTTTTGTCGGAAAAGTCAAAAAGTACCTTATATGGTAACCAAAGGAAAGATTCCATTCATACAATGTGTTAAAAAGTCAATAAAGGGTAAAAATTACTTTAAACATTCATGGAAGAATGGTAAAAATTTTATGAAAACATTTTTAGAAAACATGGTCATGGATGATAAACATAACCACAGTCAATACATACGTATAAGTAATCTCGGATAAAAATGAGATTGAAAATTTATCCCTTACCTTAGGTCCGATATGCATCATACGTATCTGATCCTCCTGTATAATGATTTAAATAATGTCATTGAATTATTATAGAATCATATTAATTGTTAAAATATCATATATGTTTCACTTATGACTTTATATTACCCGTTCTTTTGTAAATTCCATGTCAAAGCAGTGTTTTGGGTAAAATCATTTCATTTATCGTATGTGTTTCGACTTGTCGTTCTTGATATTATTACTTATATCCTAATTTACATAATTCCAGAATGTAAAACATGATTTATATATAATATATATTCATCATATACATATATATATATTATATTTATAAAAGGAATGAAATACACCGTTCATGGAGATGGTAGGTCGTACGTACGCATGAACGCTGTTTTCATTTCCTTATTGAATTGAATTAAACTAAATAGATGACATACATATATATATACATAAATCCAGGAGAATTATTATTTCATATATTTAATTATTATTAATTATATAATCTTTATGATCACTCATGTATGGTTAACATGGAGAATGAATCTCATCGCGTCGTAGAGATTGTAGTCCCTACGTACGCCCGAGCGATGATATCGTTCCCATAATTATTGAATAGAATTGGAGTGGATGGTATAATATATCAGAATCAGTATTATGTAATAATAACCATATATAGTTATTTTTTACACCATTATACCCATCCATGTAAGGTGTTGGTGGAAAAACATATTTCACCACTGCGTGGAGACGGTATTCCGTACGTACGCACGCGTGGTGATTTCATTTTCTGTAGGATGGATAGATAGTGAAATAGGGTTGTTTCATACTTATAATAACATATCCGTATATGTGTTATACTGATGTTATTACTTCATAATGAAACAACTAAAGAAGAATAAGTGGAGGAAGAAATAGAGTTGAAAGAATCGGTAACAGACATTACCTCTTCCTTGAAGTGCCTCTTTGAGACCTCTTCTTAGGGAACTAAAATTTGTTTTTGAAGAAGACCCGAACCTCTAGAACGTTTATATGGAAGTGTAGAAGAGAATTTTTCAGGGGTTGTCCGAGATTGAAGGCTCAAAGTGGTGTGAGGAAGAGAGGGAGGAGGTGCCCTTTTATAAGGGAGGAGAGGGGCACCTTTGGAAAAAAAATATTATTTTATTATAAAGTCATATTCGATTTTTAATAGCTCCAAATTGATTTATTTCGAAGCTAATGAAGGGATGGGTCGAAATAATCTCATCCAATAGAATTTATACAAGTTTAGGTTTCTATTTTAACCTTATCATTTAGATTTATCCTTAAGTTAAATAATTTTACTTTTACCGTGTCTTCTTCTTTTCTTACACTATAAGGTTAATAAAATTAATATAAAAAGCCAAAAGAACCCCAAGTTGTTTATTATTAATATATATAACCTTATCTAAGTCATTTGACTGAACCTTAGATTTTTAGGAAAAAAATATCAATTACTAATATAATATTTGTTTTAAAAACTATTTTATGTCAATTTTGACACTATTTGGTAATTGATTTTTGTGAAAATCATAAAAAAATGATTAGTTATAAAGACGTTAATTAAATCAATACTAACATGTCATATTAACCTATAAATTTATTGGAATTCATAAAAAGCCTCAAATTAAATTTATTTGGGTATTTATAACATCAATTATATCAATATTTCATTAATAAGATAATTACTTCATCATCTTTGTGTCATTAATAAATTAAATTATTTAATGTCTAAAAATTATAAATAAAATACCATTTTGTAGGAAATCGTTTTAGATTTATAATGAATAATTATAGTCTAATTTATCTTATGTATAAACCTATATTAAAAATGATTTACTTCTAAAACATTGATTTTAACTATTTTAACCCTTCTTTAAATAAATTAATAATAAATTTCCTAATCTAATCCAAGTGGACCTAAATGGTCATATTTTATTCCTAAGGTTGTTTTGGGTCGAATTAAACTTATCCAACAGAATTAGGACATGTGTTAGGGAAATAATAATATCATTGTTATCCTTAATTACCCTATTTACTTTTAACCGTGGTAAAAAAAGTAAAAAGTTACTATTCACCAAAAATTATTTTCATCTCATTGAACCACATTTTAGTCCTTGATATTAACCGTGTCTCTCGGATTTTCTAAATTCCACTCACAGAAGCGGTAAAATTATGTTTTATGAAAACTTCAGTTTTTTAACTACCACTTAGTGGTTTCACTATTCATCAAAAAATGAAAGTTTCCAGAAAAATACCAAAAATTAGGCCTAAGCTATATTTTATATAATGAATTCAAAAATTATGTCTATTTTACCAAATTCAAAACATATCAGTTGCATTAATTAATTTAAAAATTAATTCCTGTCGTCAAAACAAATCGCGTGTTTTTAAGAAACAATAACTATCAAAAGATTGATACTTGTTTATATCCAATTTCAAAGTGAAATTAATTCCAATGACTAACATTGGAATAAATGGTGAAATTATATTCTAATTACACTTTAAAACCAATTAAAAAGATAATATAACCATATAAATTATTGTGATGAAAAAAGTTGTTTTTAATTAAAATATAGCGTGTTTTGACTATTCATTAAAATATGAAAGTTATCAGAATAATATGAAAAATTTATCCCAAGTAAATTTTTATACCCTGATTCCAATGAAGAATTTAATTTTGTCAAATTGAACTTATATACATTTCAAAAACAAGATTTAAGGTGGGTGCGCCATCAAAAGGCGGCAAAACTACATTTTTTTTAAAAATACTTATTTTACTCGAAAAATTGATTTTGTTCTCATACCATGTTCTAGAAAATATGTAAGATGAATAATAATGTTATAAAATTAAAAATGTAGTTGATACTATTCATAACAGCTAGTTCATAATAATATTATAACCATATATCGTTGTTTAGTGAAACCTGGTATTGCGTACAACACACGCTATCGAAGAAAGTCGCAATTGCGTGTAATGCAAGACAAGTCAGGGTTGCGTGTTGTGCATGACTCCTCAGTTGTTTCGTAAAATAGAATCCAACTATATTTCATTTATACATTGAATATATATATTTATATATATACACTCAATGTTTCGTAGAATAACTACTATCAAAATTGTGTGTAACATGATCCCAGAATAGTGTTGTGTATACTGAAGCTCATACAGTGTTGTGTGTAGCGCAAGGTAATCTTGTTGTAGCATAAAACACAAGACATCAATGATATTAAAAGAATATTTTTCATAAAATCTCAGGGTCTTACATTCTACCCCCCATAAAATGAATTTCGCCCACGAAATTCATCAGGGTTATAAATGGTTTACTACTCGAAAGTTTGTTTAATAGAAATCGACATCATAAAAAGGAATACCAAAACTTGGCATTAAAAACTAAAGTATGGAATGTAACGGTTACTAAAATTAACTCATCACTGGGTTTCCACGTTGGAGAACATAGGTGAAAATATGGATATGGAAGAAAAATCTAACCATCAAGTTCTGATGGAGAGTGGTAGAGAACATGGCTATGAAAAAGCCATCAATAACAAAGCCATAGATTTGTGATGATGTAAGGTACCATCTGATTCATCGGATATAAGAGCACTAGGACAAAATTTTTGGTTTTCAAGATCATTTTCCTAAAGTTTATGAAATTGGAAATAGAAGAAATACTTTCGTGATTTTGGTACAGTCTCATTGTTGTTCGTTCTTTGGACAATTTCCACTTCATCTCTTAAAGAAATGAAGTTGAATTTGTCATTCGTGAAGTGTTAGAAAATCATGTGATAGAATGATGGGTGATTCCATCTATCTCAAACAAAAGGTTATAAAAGTTATAAAAAATACATAAGTCCATCTATAGTGAGATTAATCATATATGGTTCTTAAAATGGACTTATACTTCATATATCATACTGCTTAATATAATAAAACTAGTTTCTACTAAACAGGGACTTCCTGTAGGCCAGTGGTAGGCGATAAAGGCCAGTCGCACTTCGGTTGTGGGTTCGATTCCCACAGCCCTGTCCGACGCGATGGGCTGTCTCCCGTCCTGCAGGTTGTCCTTTTTCTAAAACTACATTACTATAACATCCCATCAATAATATCAACAAACGTTCTATCCTTAAATAATACTAACTTATGTCCAACATAATCCATTCCAATCTTTAGGCTTATCTAAAATACTCCAGTACAATCTCATAGTATAAAGAAAACGATTACTTGAAATGTCATCAACCAAGCATGTGAATACCATCATTTATCCCCCATATATCTTGTTGGTCACATTCCAATCATGTGAATACCTTAATCATGTATTCTCTTGAAAAATGAATACCCATTAAACATTAGTGAAAACATGAATGCTGTCAAAAGGTAACTCTTTCCACATAACAAAATCCAAAAATTCTATATACTAAAACCATGATATAACCTTCTCCTTATATCAGTCATGAGCTCATGAATACTATCAAACATTTAATTTTCTCCTCATCCCTTCATTATGCGCATATCATCTACTTTCCAAAAATATTTGAATAACCTTTCATGGTTACTGGTACCATTAATCATACACTTTCAAAACTTAAGGAAAGACAATAGTGTAACAATCCTTAGATGTCTCTTTATTCCATAGTACCATGAGATTACTTATACAACATTACACTTGATAAACATGTAATCATTCAAATACCTTCTTAAACCATTGATCGAGCTTCAAAAATTCTTTCATCTCACATATCATTTGTTGTCTCTTCATCATCATCAACATAAATACTACCCATACGACCATACTGATTCTCTTCATGAGACATTCCCTTAGGGAATTGGTTTGCATAATTCCTGTACATTCCACATTTAGAACATTTAACCATTGTTGATGTCATAGAAATACCATTATCCTTATCCATGGTGTTAACTAAACCTTTTCCTTTGCACTTATTGGCTTTGTGTCCTTCTTTTCCACACCCAATGCATCTTCCAGTTCCCTTGAAACAATCTCCCCGATGCCTCTTCCCACATGATTTACATGAGAGAAATTGAACTTTCTTTCCTCCATGATCATCATGAAACTCCATCTTTCTCTTATTATCTGAGTCAGGAAACTTACCAAAGTTCAGATTATTGATCATATTATGAGATTGCTGATTAGGCATAATAACAATTTTTGGACTTCCAAATCCCATTTCATTTGGTTTCTCATGAGGAATATCATTCCATTTTCCGTCATATCCTCCATTATCAGGAATCTTCCTATTTCCAACCATTTTTTAAAACCCAAAAAGAATAGTGTGAGAGGAAAAAATCATGCTAGGGAAAACAACATAGTAAAGGGGGTTCACCCTAAATATCTAACATATTAGGTTAAATTCTAAGATCATTACTGTAGTTCTAGGACTATATCCTATACATATACTTATCCTTAGGGACATCCCTAGACATACCTTAGAAATATCTCTAGGGATCTCACTAACGTTTTCACATCCTAGTTTCCAAAGGTTGTCTAAACCTTTCCTTTGATACCAACTGTAACAGACCCGAAGCTTGATGTACATGGACATTACATTACTTTTTCGGAATACATAATACATAACAAAAACAGACACACAAGGATCGTAATAGTTCAGTGTCTTTGGAAACTCGGAATATAATCTTCTAATCATGGTGAAAGATCTTTAATATCTCCCATAAGATCTTCCCCTTTTTGTTTTCTTACCAAAAACCTTTCTTTTTATCCTGGGGAAAAAAAAAATAAAAAGGGTGAGCTCAAATTCTCAGTAAGGGTAAGCATGGATAAAATAAAACAAATCATATACATTTGAAGATCAAAACATGAACATAATATTTAAACATCAGAATCTTGAGAAATGACATAAATCAAGGAAGTACGTAAGGCATAGATCATAAAGAAACATTAATCATGATACAATAGCATGGGAATTAAACATGTAATTGTGGAAAACCATTAAGCACATGATATGATTTCCATAGTAGCCAAGGCATTGCTGCCAAGACCATCTTAGTGGACAAAGTCCATTTTTGAATCGAGTTCACTCCTTGTTCCAGTACTGTATTACAGAACTAGTTTAACTTGCCGTTCCAGCCATGTCTATCTCATGAGATATAAATCTTTACCCAATTCATTGGAGGGATATATAGGTCCCACCCATCTCATAATGAAATCATTCTTTTGTGTGCCACAAAATCATAAATGCTACATCATAGCATAACCCATGTAATAAAATGGGATTCTTAAACATCATTCCATCATAACATAATCCATAAAAATTTGATATCATTTCATAATAAGAAAATTGAAACCATTTAAATCATAGAGACATTTTTCTTGAAACATACAAATATGAAATAATGTCATCTTATATGGAAAACAGTTTTGACAAAACACTTGAAATGAATTCTGGAGAAAAATATCCTTTCTTCTTTAAAATCATTTTCTCTTCAAAAATTCCATGCAATTTTAAAAGATAATGGTTTTTTTGAAAATAATCATGCAATCTTGTAGAGTAAGATTCATGAAAATGAGGCTTTATGAAACCGTAAAAATCCTTTCATGCCGTATAAGTTAAAAATAACATTCTCCTCGTACTTTTTTCCGAAAAGTAAAAAAGTACCTTATATGGTAACCAAAGGAAAGATTCCATTCATACAATGTGGTAAAAAGTCAATAAAGGGTAAAAATGACTTTAAACATTCATGGAAGAATGGTAAACATTTTATGAAAACATTTTTAGAAAACATGGTCATGGATGATAAACGTAACCCCAGTAAATACTTACGTATAAGCAATCTCAGATAAAAATGAGATTGAAAACTTATCCCTTACCTTAGGTCCGATATGCTTCGTACATATCCGAACCTCCTGTATAATGATTTAAATAATTTCATTGACTTATTACAGAATCATATTAATTGTTATGATATCATATATGTTTCACTTATGACTTTATGTTACTCGTGCTTTTGTAAATTCCATGTTAAAGCAGCGTTTTGGGTAAAATTATTTCATTTATCGTATGTGTTTCGACTTGTCGTTTTTGATATTATTACTTATATCCTGATTTAAATAATTTTAGAATGTAAAAAATGATTTATATATAATATATATTCATCATATACATATATATATATATTATAGATTGATAAAAGGAATGAAATACACTGTTCATGGAGACGGTAGGCCGTACGTACGCATGAACACTGTTTTCGTTTCCTTATTGAATTGAATGAAACTAAAAAGATGACATACATATATATATATACATAAATCCAGTAGAATTATTATTTCATATATTTCAATATTATTCATTATATAAACTTTATGATCATTCATGTATGGTTAACATGGAGAATGACTCTCATCGCGTCGTGGAGACGGTAGTCCGTACGTACACACGAGCGATGATATCGTTCCCATATTTATTGAATAGAATTGGAGTGGATGGTATAATATATCAGAATTAGTATGATGTTATAATAACCATATATAGTTATTCTTTACACCATTATACCCATCCATGTAAGGTGTTGGTGGAAAAACAGAATTCACCACGGCGTGGAGACGGTATTCCGTACGTACGCACGCGTGGTGATTTCGTTTTCCGTAGGATGGATAGATGGTGAAATAAGGTTTTTTCATAATTATAATAACATATCAGTATATGAGTTATACTGATGTTATTACATCACAATTAAACAACTAATGATGAAGAAGTGTAAGAAGAAATAGAGTTGAAAGAATCGGTAACGGACGTTACCTCTTCTTTGAAGCGCCTCTTTGAGACCTCTTCCTAGGGCACTAAAATGGGTCTTTGAATAAGAACAGAAACTCTAGGATGTTTATATGGATGTGGAGAAGATAATTTTTCAGGGGTTGGCCGAGATTGAAGGCTCAAAGTGGTGTGAGGAAGAGAGGGAGGAGGTGCCCTTTTATAAGGGAGGAGATGGGCACCTTTGGAAAAACTAAAATTATTATTTTATTATAAAGTCATATTCGATTTTTAATAGCTCCAAATTGATTTATTTTGAAGATAATGTGGGGATGGGTCGAAATACACTCATACAATAGAATTTAGATAAGTTTAGGTTTCTATTTTAACCTTATCATTTAGATTTAACCTTAAGTTAAATAATTTTACGTTTACCGTGTCTTCTTGTTTTCTTACACTATAAGGTTAATAAACTTACTATAAAAATCCAAAATAACCCCAAGTTGTTTATTATTAATATATATAACCTAACTAAGTCATTTGACCGAACCTCAGATTTTTAGGAATAAGATTACAATTAATAATATAATATTTGTTTTAAAAACTATTTTATGTCTATTTAGACACTATTTGGTAATTGATTATTGTGAAAATTATAACATAATGTTTAGTTCGAAAAATGTTAATTAAATCAATACTAACATGTCATATTAACCTTGAAAATTAGTGGAATTCATAAAAAGCCTCAAATTAAATTTATTTGGGTATTTATAACATCAATTATATCAATATTTCATTAATAAAATAATTACTGCATCATCTTTGTGTCATAAATAAATTAAAATATTTAATGTCTAAAAATTATAAATAAAATATAATTATGTAGGAAATCTTTATATATTTCTAATGAATATTTATAGTCGAATTTTTCATATGTATAACTCTATATTAAAAATTATTTACTTATAAAACTTTGATTTTAACAATTTTAACCCTTTTTAAATAAATTAATAATAAATGTCCTAATCTAATCCAAGTGGACCTAAATGGTCATATTTTATTCCTAAGGTTGTTTTTGGTCGAATTACACTTATAAAATAGAATTAGGACATGTGTTAGGGTAATAATAATATCATTTTTACCCTTAATTACCCTATTTACTTTTAACCGTGGTAAAAAAGTAAAAAGTTACTATTCACCAAAAATTATTTTGATCTCATTGAACCACATTTTAGTCCTTGATATTAACAGTATCTTTTGGATTTTCGAAATTCCACTCATAGAAGCGGTAAAATTATGTTTTATGAAAAATTCAGTTTTTTAACTACCACTTAGTGGTTTCACTATTCATCAAAAAATGAAAGTTTCCAGAAAAATAACAAAAATTAAGCCTAAGCTATATTTGATATTATGAATTCAAAAATTATGTCTATTTTAACAAATTCAAAACATATCAGTTGCATTAATTCATTTATAAATTAATTCCCGTCGTCAAAACAAATCGCGTGATTTTAAGAAACAATAACTATCAAAATATTGATACTTGTTTATATCCAATTTCAAAGTAAAATTAATTCCAATGACCAAAATTGGATTAAATGGTAAAAATATATTCTAATTACACTTTAAAACCAATTAAAAATATAATATAACCATAAAAATTATTGCGATGAAAAAAGTTGTTTTTAATTAAAATATACCGTGTTTTTACTATTCATTAAAATATGAAAGTTATCAGAAGAATATGAAAAATTTATCCAAAGTAAAATTTTATACCCTGATTCCAAAGAAAAATTTTATTTTTTCAAATTGAACTTATAGACATGTCAAAAATAGAATTTAAGGTGGGTCCGCCATCAAAAGGCGACAGAACTACATTTTTTGAAAAATAATTATTTTACTCGAAAAATTGATTTTGTTCTCATACCATTTTCTAGAAAATGTGTAAGATGAATAATAATGTTATAAAATTTAAAATATAGTTGATACTATTCATAACGGCTAGTTCATAATAATATTATAACCATATATCGTTGTTTAGGGAAACCTGATATTGTGTACAACACACGCTATCAAGGAAAGTCGCGATTGCGTGTAATGCAAGCCAAGTCAGTGTTGCTTGTTGTGCAAGACTCTTCTGTTGTTTCGTATAACAGAATCCAACCATATTTCATTTATACATTGAATATATATATATATATATATATACACTCAATGTTTCGTAGAATAACTACTATCAAAATTGTGTGTAACATGATCCAAGAATAGTGTTGTGTATACTACAAGCTCATACGGTGTTGCGTGTAGTGCAAGGTAATCTTGTTGTAGCATACAACACAAGATATCAATGATATTAAAAGAATATTTTTCATAAAATCTCGGGGTGTTACACTGTCCCATCACAACTATTGAGGAGGATCTCGATAATTAAGTGGTGATATATACACTAGTTATTAATTAAAATATAGTGAATATAAAATTTTATTATAGTTATATGTCCTCATCCATATAATTTAAGTTTATTATAAATACTCAAACTCCACATCCAATCATGGAATTCTCTTTATCCGTGATGATGGAAAATATGTCGATTATTGTATCCCAAGCATATAACTCATCCACTATCAAACATTGTGGGTTTGAATTCCCAAAAGATGATGTGATATTCACTTTTTTGAAATTAAACATTATTTTGGACATATATTGAATTGTATTTTATATATACAACAGAAATTATCGATAGAATAATATAACCCACCTTTGAAAAATCTCCCACTGAATCTATACAAGTAAACAAAATAGGATGCGACCCCTTCAGTACCATCACCTCAAGAATAGAGGTTATTTCCTAATTAAAAAGGGTAACTTTCTCAAATTATTAATATTTCATCATTGGTGATATTCCCATTGTAATGGAATTCAATGATGTTTTCACAAAGAATTATATAGTATTATTCTTAGTCATGAGGATGAGTTCTCAATCAAACATATACTGTGAGTGTCTCCAATTTCCAAAAATACATATATAATGACCACTATTTAACTTAAATAATAGATAAAGAAACTATAGTAGAATATAAATAAAGGGTTTATATACAATATCACTTAACCACATTGTGTGACAGTCCTCTTCATAAAAAAATAAGGATGTACCAAAGTGTCACTGCATTGATTATTGTGAGATCAAGAAGATAATGACAAAGAAAAAGTATCATCTAACATAGATTTATGACTTGTTTGATCAGATATTTGGACATAAATACTTCTCTAATGAGGATCTTCGATTAGGGTGTTAACAAGTAAAGTTAAAGAAGGATATATCTAAAAGAATTATTTTCCTATAATGTAGGACAACTATGAGTTCATTGTGATTCCATTTGAACTCACTAACAACCTGTCTTTCTTTATGGACTCAACGAATCAAGCCTTTAGGGATTCCCTCATAAAAATTGGTAGTCTATATGGACTAAATTCTTATCTAATCCAAAATAAGGGAGGAATATTAGATGAAATTTATTTTTGTACTAAAGACCTTGTGCAGAGTAATAATGCATTTAATGTATAGTAAATGTGTGTTTTTGATTGAAAAATTAACATTATTAGTTCATGTTATCACCAATAAAGGGATATATTTGTATCCTTCAAAAATAGGGGAATTTGGAGTATGGTCGAGACCAATATATATGAAAACAAATCATAGTTTCCATTAATTAGCTAGGTACTATCTTCAATTTTTTAGAAACTTATTATGATTTTAAAGTCCACTAACAAAGATACCTATGAATAAAGTCATGTTTTTCTTTATTGTTGAAGGTTAAAATATATTTAAAGAGATAAATAATAGGCTAATCACTACAATTTACTCACATTTACCACAAGTGGGAAGGATTTGGGATCTACAATGATGTTTAAAAAATGGATTGGTATTTGTACTCATGCAAGATACAAAAGTGACAGATCATACCTCTTTACAATTAAAGATCCATGTGAATAAATTCCATTCACATTATCTATTATTGGATGCATTTATATCCACATTAATGATTTGTATACATTATCTCGATAATAATAATTGTGAAATATATATGGATCATAAAATCCTAAAGTATATAATCTCACAAAAGGTGATCAATATGTGCTAATGGAGGTGATTAGAGATGATGAAGGATTTTATTAACTAATCCATTACATTCATAGAAATGTGAATGATGTTGAATATGTTCTGAGTAGAAAGGATCCCATAACCCTATCCATGTTGAGGTTTGAAGGGGATAAAATCTTCTAGGAAAAATAGTATGGAAATGAGAATAATAAATGTAATTTTATTATACATTGCTCAAATAAGTACCCAGTAAACCATTCTCAAGAGGATAAAGAAGTCCCATAAAGAAGATGAGGCAATACCAAATAAATTTAATATTCTTGAATTCATTTTAAAAAAATGGATTTATATAGTTCGGAACTTTGATATATGTTTCAAAAGAACTACACCTGAAAATGGAAATTTTAAAAAAATAGATTTATATGATTTGGAACTTTGATATATGTCCCAAAATAACTACAACTGAAAATGGAAAATATTTATCATGTGGATAGCTCATCCTACAAAATTTTCCAAGAATCTGTAATATATATAGTGATTTGAAAAAAAATCTAGTGGGATAACATGTAATGGGAGATCTTATAATTTTTTTATGTAATGTACCTTCCTCAGATCAATGAAAGTCGATGCATTGTTACATTTCATTGGAATTATTATGAGGAAACAAATCTTTATAGACTGTACAGTTTATCAGTATTGGAAATCCAGATTACATACATGATACACATATTTCATTGGGAAAACAAAATAAATAATTCCAAAAAATAACTGAAATAAATTTCTTCCTTGAATTATTAATAAAAATTATATTCTTCTTAACCATTGGAGAGAAACATAATAAAGGTGAGATCAAATGCTAAGTAAGGGTATGTACAGTGGGAGAAATAATCAATCCATATGGAAAGGTAAATTTCAGAGAATAATTTCAATTTACAAAACTAGATAATGAAAAAATAATATAGAATGTAAGGAAATGAAACATATGAAATAAAACAATAAACTGAGAATGAATAACATTCATAAATATTTCGATGCTAAATCTCATAGATAAATAATAACTTAAATTAAATGAGGGAAATAATTTATTTAATGATTTCATGTCTCAAGAACATGAAAACGTATTATAGTCAAGACGTTCCACAAGACAGTTTAAAATTAAGTGTAGAAACCCATTTGGACAAATTATTCATCTCATGAGAACCTGTCAATTAATATAGGAGGTATATAATATATAATCTCCACCTGTCATTTCCATTCCAAATTATTTTACATATTGAATAATAGAAATAAAAAATATGTCCTAGCAAATAACCATATTGAATGAGTAATATGGATATATCAATAATTTCCAGAATAGAAATAATATAATATCATGAAATTAATGAGGTTCATAATATAACTAGTAAAAAGGTAGAATATACACTTTATAAAAGGAACTAGGTGTATAACATTACAATATGCCTCAATGAAATGAAATTGAGACAAAATCCCTTACCTTAAGTCCGATACTCTCTAAATTTGTCCAAAAATCCTATATGATTGTATTATTCACTTATATTAGAATCATAATAAAATTTATGATATCATATATTATTCTTTCATGACTTTATATTACCCGTTATTAATAATTCCAATTTAATGAATATTTTGGGTAATAATCGCTTCGTCTTATCGTACGTGTTTTTACTTGCTATTCTTGATCATTTTACTTAGATAAGGATTTATATAATTCTAGAATGTATAATATGATTTATATATCATATATATTCATAATATAATGATATATAATATATAGATATATTACATGGAAGACATTATTCATGGAGACAGTAACTTGTACGTACGCATGAACGTTGTTTATGTTTTCTTATCCTATTGAATAGACGTAAGTGAATAATGTATATGTACGCGCGCACACTAACACACTCTCTCACACACACATATATATTACATTATCATTATTATGTCATATATTTCATAATTATTCATTATATATATCTTTATAATCATTCTTGGATGGTGATCATGGAAGATGAGTCACATAGTGTCGTGGAGACGGTAAGCCGTACGCACGCACGAGCGAAGACATCATTTCCATAATGTTTTAATAGTATGTATTTGGATTTAATATTAATTTTAATGAAATAATATCATGCCATATTTATTATTTAATTCATTTTTATTCATCATTATACCCATCTAAATGAAGTATAGATGAAAAGCTCTTTACACGACGGGATGGAGATGGTAAGCTATACGTACGCATGCATGATGATATTGTTTTTCATAGGATTGGTAAAAGTGGAATATGGTTTCCTCATAATCATAAAAACATCTCATTATATATTAGATGATAGAGTTAATATTTTAGTATGGTAACAAGTTAGTAAGAGGAAGTAGAAGAAGAAATGAACTTTGAAAGAAGGGATAAAATGATTTTCTCTTCTTCGGATGTCTTTTTTTGATTTGCACAAAAGGACTCCTTATGTTGGGTTTCATGAAAAAGGGGTGCCTCTAGGATGAAGTAAAGGACTTTTGGAGGATATTTGTGTAGGTATTGGTTGATCCAAAGGGCTTTGGAGGTGTGAATAAGTGTGTAGAGGTGGTTTCCTTTTAAAAGAGGGAGGAGGATCACTTTAGGTTGGTATTGGAATATTATTTTATTATACATTGATTTTAGGTTTCCAATGGTCCAAATGTAATTTATTAAAAATATAAGATTTTTTTGGGTCGAAATGAACTCAACCAGTAGGTTTTAGATAATTTTAGGTCACAAAATTACCCTTGTATTTGAGCTTTAACCATTAGTTAAAAACGTTAACTCTTACCATGTCTTCTTGAATTTTCATAATATATGCTAAATAAATTTACTATAAAATGCCAATAAATATGATTAAAATATTATTTTCTTACTATTACTTACTAGATTTACCCTTTTAACATGGTAAGTAAAATAATTACTCAAGTTACTATTCATAATGTCCAAAAAATAAAAGGTACCTATTCAAAAAATTTATACCTTATCATTAAAAATATGGAATCCATTTTTAAAAAAAAAAATAAGTTTCATTTATTTATTTAAAATTAATTCCCACTGTCAAAACCAAAAAGCGGGGGTTTAAGAAGTAATATCTATCAAAATATTGATATGTGTTTATGAACAGTTTTGAAGTGTATAATTACATCCAATGTAAATAATTGGATTAAATGATAAAATATTAATCTAATTACACTTTAAAACTAATTTAAAATACAATCTAACGATATTAATAAATTAGATGAAAATGATGTTTTGAATTAAAATGCAATATTTTTAACTATTCACCAAAAATTGAATATTTTCAAAAAATTACAAAAATATCAACCTATGATAATTTTGATATTATCAATTCAAATATGAAGTCTATTTTTAAAAATAAATTTTATAAAATTTCAAAATGTGGTTATTACTATTCATAAATACTTTATAACCGGATACTTTGATAGGTCGTTGTGTGCTTGAACTCGGGGTTACGTACAACACAAGATATTGAATTATTTAAAAAGAAGCATAAAACGAAAACATAGAGTGTTATATTATATAAATTCTTTTTATGAAAGAAATTTTGGATTGAATGAAATAGGTTTATGGGTATGATGCAACCATTTCCCATACCGTAATTTAAATGGGAAAAAACCATGAATATCATTATAAGAATCCACCAAACATCAAAAGGAAATAAATCTAACTGGGTGTTAGTCAATCTCTTTACAAAGTCAGTATCATTAAATGATATCAAAGAATATGTATCTCTTAAACAAGTCACCATGATATATATATATATAAGATAATTTTTAAGATTGCGTGTAGTGAAACTTTCCATTTTGTCTGATCATGATTCAAGGTTTACCATGAGTTTTTGGAGATTCCATCAGGAAGTATTAGACATAATGTTGAGTTTAAAAATTATTCGTCACCCTTAAATGGATGGTCAGTCCAAAAGAAAAATTTAAACAATATATTATATTTTTAGAACATGTTGTATATATTTCTATTTATTTGAGGATTAGAAACTTCTCCTAGTATATTTAATATATAAATTTTTTTTTCATCATATCATTAAAATGGCACCTTATGAGGCTCTACATGGGATGAGGTGGTAGACTGCAACATGTTGGGATGATTTAGGATATAATAAAATGATAGAGATTGATATTTGCTCAGAGATGAACATGAAGGTTAAAACTATTCACCCCCATATGAAATCCACACAATGTTCATAAAAATATATGTAGAAAATTATTGGTAAGACATGTAGTTTTAGGTCAGAGATAAGGTGTTTCATCATATATCACCTTGAAGAAAGTCACGAGGTTTAGGAAAAAGGTAAATCTCAATCCAATATACATAATCCCCTTTTATATTCTTAATCACATCATATCTTTGGCCCATAGACTATTAGTCATACAGACCATAGGTCAATAACATGACATGTTATATATATATATATATCCCTTTTGAGGAAGTACATAAAAAACCCCTTACATGTACTAAATTATACAGTGGTACCGTTATGGAATGATATTTCTTATGAGAAGCATATAGTGATGATCTTAGATCATAGAATGAATGTTTTAATAAATATGACTACTCACCTGACCAATGTGCTGTGGAGGAACCATAAGTTTGAGAAAGCATCTAGGGAATTGAACGATTTGATGAAACAAAAGCACCAACATCCATTATACTTTATGAAATTAGATTTCTTGGAAGAAATTTATGAAGGGTGGAGAATGTAAGTACCATAAGTTTTATAAATGAAATTATATTTTCATGTCAATAAATTTCATATCATGTAAGGAAGCTGTTGATAAAAAATGCACTAAGCTGGTTATTTTGGACCATTATATGTTGTATCCTATCAAAATTATAAGATTTATAAGCATCATAAGCATTGGTAATATAATATTTTATAATGAAATTTATGATTATTATATACTAAGAGTTATGATTAAGACAATTGACATAGATAGAAGAATTGATGGAATCAACCAGTAGTACCATATCCATTGATTCCCAATTATTAGAGATTCCAAGGTAGATAGAATCACTCAGATTTTCCCTTGACCAAGATTAAGCTGACATGTAACAAAAGAAAGAAAAAAAACCGTTTATGTGATAATTTCAAGATTTTCGAGATCCCAACCAAAACAATATTATCCAAACCACACCAATAAAGTTTCACCATAAGGCAGATTACCTGTAGGGTAAATGACGGATTAATAAGTGCTTATGCATCTATACCCTAGTGGTATAAATTATTTATTTTTTTATTTTTAAATCCATAATTATTATATTTATCTTTATTATCATTAATTTAATAATGATTAAATAACGAGTTTTATAAAAATTATAATTAGAAATAATGAAACTAATGTTTTATATTTGGAAAATATATAGTTCAATCAAAACTACAATTTTTATTATTTAAAAATTCCATAAAATAAATTTGATTTTAATAAAATGTTATAATTAAATAATATATTTTAATATTAATGATAATATAGTTATATGATGTCAAATATATTTTTTATATGGGTCAAATACTATTATAATCATAAAAACCATATTTCCCAATAAATGTGTATATTTAATTTAAAAATTCAAATTTTTATATTTAGAGAATTATGATTGTAAAATGATTATAATTTTGATATTAGTTCATTTAAATTAGTCCACTATGAATTTTTCATAATTTTATGAGATAAGATATTTTTTGGTAAAAATTAAGTATGATATAAATATACGCTATGTATTATGACATCATAATAGCCTATAAAGAGTATCCCTGACCAAAATTATGTCTCTTATTTATGATAATGTGTTTTCATGTTATTTTATTACTTTTATAAACCCTTAATGGAAAAAGTTGTTATTTTATTTTAATGTTCTAAAATTAACTTTTTATAAACATGACTAATTTCCACATCCTCAATGGAAATATTTTAATGATTTTAGGTTCCTAGAGGGATACAATATTGAAAAACCCACCTAATTTTTAGAAAAAATGATTAATAACCATGGAATGTTTTGTGGGTTTGTTTATTTAATCACATATTGTCCAAAACCAATGGTTATAAATTAACAAATAATTCCCATATATTTTTATAAAAAGTCAACCCAGTCTCTCAGTCCTATTCACTGAAAACCCTTTCAACAGAAATTTACAATACCTTTACCTCTTTATAAGTCCCCTCTCAAGGTAAGGGATCCTCTCATTCTTTTCTTTACTAAAAACATTCCTTATATTAGGCCTTTAAAATTTCAGTTGTTCTTGTTGGGATATGATTTTACAAACCCCTCTTACCATCCTTAAGATTTAAAAGTGTTGAGACACCCCTACCACAATAATTAAACCATTCTACGATGCTTTAAAAACCCCTGTTATTCTATAGAAATTATCCTTTGATTTTCCTTGAATAACATTTATGTAGTGAATAACCACCCTCATCTCAACTCAAGTGTGATAAAATAGAAAATCCAATAATTAATTTTTTGGTGTATTCCATGTATATAACCCATACTCCTATATCACAATGTTAAAATTTATGAAATATATCCACAGGTTGTATGATATAAGTGGCACATTTATTCATTTATTTGACATAAATGTAATGGGTGGGACCAAAATTATTTAGAGCTTCAATGTATTGGGTAATGGATTTATCTCCTAAAATTGCATGTATAGTGCATGTGAGGTCATCATAGAAATATATGTTATGATGATTTGTCCATTATATTTGACTTGTTATTATAATGTCATGTTTTATATTGTTTCCACATTCCATGGTTTCCTTAATGTTTCATATTATAACATGATTTGATGTTCAAGTTTAAGATTCTCAACCCTATTATGTAACCTTGATATGACTCTTGACACACATGTACTAATTCACATTATTATACTCTTTAATTATTCCCTTTCCATTCTTTATCGCTCTCCCCTTTCTTATTTACATCCCGAGGGTATGCCATTATTTTTTATAAGAGAAATGTAATTTTAAGGGATTCTTATGGAGTTTTTAAATAACGTGATTGTAATCAAGTTTCAAGTTATTTTTATATGTACCTAATTTTACAATGAAAATAGGCCTCACACTCTGATGAGATTTTATTATTTTACCTTTATGTAATAAATAATGAATTAATGCGTACTTAAATATAGATTGTCATATAAACCATGCAATCCACACCTATGCCTACCTCCAAAATCTGTCAAGTCCATCAAAGTGAGCCTCTGATACAATTCTTTCAGAACCCCCTCCACCCAAAGGTAAACCTACTAGGTTGACAATGAGTGAAGGGAGATAATGGCCACTAAATTGTGCCTCCAATTTTCCACAGTCTGATGATAGGCACTAATGGTATATCTGTAGAGACCCAAAGCTTGAAACACATAGAAATTACATTAAATTTTCAGAATAATTAATACATAAAAAAGACTCCCAAAGACTGTATTAGTTTAGTGTCTTTGGAAACTCAGAACATAATCTTCTAATCATAGCGAATGATCTCCAACATCTCCCATAAATATCTTCCCCTTTTTTTTTCTTACCTAAAACCATTATTTAAATCATGTGGAATAGAAAACATAAAAAGGGTGATCTCAAATGCCTCGTAAGGGTAGGCATGGAGAACATAAAACAATCCATAAACATTTGAACATAAAAACATGAACATACAACATCTTAATCATGAGTAATGACATAAATATTGGAAGTACATAAGGAATAGATCATAAAAGAACATTAATCATGATAAAATAACATGGGAATAAAATATTTAATTGTGGTAAACCATTAAGAAAATGATATGATTTCCATAGTAGCCAAGGCATTGCTGCCAAGACCATCATAGTGGGCAAAGTCCATTACTGAACCGGGTTTACTTGTCCTTCCATACCTGTATTACTGAACCAGATTTTACTTTCCATTCCAGCCATGTCTATCTCATGAGATATAAATAATTACCCAATGCATTGGATGGAAATTTAGGTCCCACCCATTTCATAATGAAACCATTCTTATGTGAGCCACAAAATAATAAATCATACATCATAGCATAACCCATGTAATAAAAATAGGATTCTTAAACATCATGCCGTCATAACCTAATCCTTATAAGATAAAAGGAATTCATAAAAATAATTCCATCATAGGACAAGAAAATCAATTTAATAATAGGTATAGATACAGAACCCTATATTTTCTTAGATGGAAAATAATTTTGATAAAACACTTGAACTTAGTTCTTGAGAAAAATATCCTTTCTTATTCAAAAACATTTTTCCTTTCTCAACATGTCATAAAATTTTAAACTAAAAGAAGTTAATTGAAAATAAACATGATATATTGTAAAGAAATATTCATGTAAATAATATTCTATGAAATCATAAAAATCCATTCATGTCTTATAATTTAAAAAACAATATTCTCGTATTTTTTCCAGAAAAGTCAAAAAGTACCTTGTATGGTAAATAAGAGAAATATTCCTTCCATACCATGTGGTAAAAGTAAAAAAGGTTAAAAATTAATTTAAACATACATGGAAGAATAGTAAACATTTTATGAAATTTTTTTGTGAAAACATGGACATTGATGATAAATATATCACCAATAAATACTTGCGAATAAACAATCTCAGATAAGAACGAGATTGGAATAATTATCCCCTATTTTATGTCCAATTTAATCCATATGTGTCTAAAACTATGGTATAGTGGGTTTAATCAAATTATTAACTTGTAACAGAAACACAATAATATTTATGTTATCATATATGAATCACTTAGGTCTTTATATTACCTGTTTATTTGTCAATTCCACGTTAAAGGAACTTTTTGTGTAATAATCATTTCCTTTATCGTACGTGTTTGGAATTTTTGTTCTTAATATCATTACTTATATCATGATTTAATTACTTCCAGAATTTAAATCATGATTTATATATAATTAACATTCAGAAAATAATAAATATAATTGATCGAATAATGGAATGAAATACACCATTCATGGAGAGAGTAGGCCGTATGTACGCATGAGCGTTGTTTTTGTTTCCTTAGTAAATTGAATGAAAGTAAGTAAATAATATATACATAAATCCAGTATAATTATTATGTCATATATTTTATTATTAGTCATTATATTTTCTTTATAATAATTATTTAATTGTTAAAATGGGGAGTGAATCTCATCGTGTCGTGGAGACGGTAATCCGTACGTACGCACGAGCGATGATATCGTTCCCATAATTATTGAATGGAATTGGAGTGGATGATATAATATATCAATATCAGTACGATTTTATAATAATCATATATTGTTATTATTTCCCCCATTATACCCATCCATGTATAGTGGTGCTGGAAAAACAGATTACACCATGGCGTGGAGACGGTATTCCATACGTACGCACGCACGATGATTTCGTTTTCCATAGTAGGGATTGAAGGTGAAATAGGGTTGTTACATATTTATAATAAGACATATATATATATATGAGTGATACTGATGTTATTACTTTATAATGAAACAAACAATGAAGAGAATGTAGAAGAAGAAATTAATTTAAAAGAATCAGTAAAAGGATATTACCTCTTCTTCGACGCGCCTTTTCTTAACCTTCTTTTTATGCACTAAAGTTGGTCTTTGAAGAAGTCCAGAACCTCTATTATGTTTCTAGGGAATCATAGAATAGAAATGGGTAGGTTTGGGCTGATCTTGAATGATCAAAGTGTTGTGAAGAGAAGAGGGAGGAGGTGCCCTTTTATATGGGATGAGAGGGGCACTTTTGGAAACCTTTAAAATATTAATTTTTAATAAATTCAAACCCAACTTAAAAAACACCAAAAATCACTCAATGATAAGTTGGGATGATATAGGGTTGAAATCCCATCAACAATCAAAATTTAGTCATGTTTTATGTTTATTTTGAACCTTATAAGTTTTGATTTATCCTTATTTAATCTATTTAATTTTATTTGTGGTAATAATATTCTAAATTTTAAATTGTTATAAATACATACTTATATGTTGTAAATTTCCAATAACTGGTTACTTTATAAACTTTTAGACCATATAATTTTCAACTTTTAATTTTTATATATTTTTGTTATTTTTAAATAATTTAATAATATGATATTTTTATAAAATATCAATACTGTAAATTTTGACACTATTAATTTATTTGAATTTAAATAAAATATATACAGAGAATATAAACGAAAAAAATATTAAATAGGTTCCTAAAATATCATATTAATCTAGAAAGTTCATGGGGCATATTAATTAGTTCATATAATGTTTTTTTAATATTTTTAAAACCATTTATTTGATATTTTTCTTAATAAAATAATTACTACAACATTTTTGTATAATTATTTAATATACATATCTGTTGAATAAAAAATAAAACTAAAATACAAAGATGAAGATAAATCTAATATATTTCATAAAAATACTTTGAGTCGAATTTATCTTCAAAAATACCCAACTTTTAAAATGATATGTTTATTAAAATTTAAAGTTGACAACTTTGACATCATTAAAAATAAAATAATATAAATGCTTTAATCGGTTTTATAAGGCTCCAAATGGTCCACAAGTCGACCCTTGGATGCCTAGGGTATAGATATACTCTACCAATAATGTTTCATCATGTTTATGGTCCTCTGGATGGGTATTATTGTTTTAATAAAAACTATATTTTTTATTTTCCACTAAATAAATAATTTATGCATCATTAATGTATAAGCTATTTAGGTAATTAAATATTTTTTAAAAATTACAAATAAATTACTATAACAAATAAAAAAAATTTATCTTTCAAATTATTAATTATAACTAAATTTATATTCTGTATTACCTTATATAGAAAATAATTTAATTATTAATGTTTGAGTGGGACATATTTCACTATCATTTAAATAAAATAAATTAAAAAGTTTCAATCACATACAAGTGGGTTCTAATAGATACCATTTATACCGAAGTATATTTTAGGACGATATATAATCATCAAAATAATAAAATATTCAGAAAAATATCAAAATGTTATCCAATGTAAATATTTATATCCTGATTCAAATGAAGAAGTTTATTTTGTAAAATCAAACTTACAAACTTGTCAAAAAATAGATTTAAATGGGTGCACCATCAAAAGGTGGCAAAAATGAAGTTTTTTTAAAAATAACTTTTTTATCTGAAAAAATAAATCTTGTTCTCATACCTCATTCTAGAAAATGTGTAAGATGAATTATAATGTTATAAAATCAAAATTTGGTCAATACTATTCATAATGGCTAGTTCATAACAATATTATAACAATATATCATTGTTTAGTGAAACCCAGTATTGTGTACAACACACGCTATTGAGGATGGTCACTCTTGCATGCAACACAAGCCAAGAATAGTGTTTGCGTATACTACAAGATAATACAGTGTTGCGTATAGCGCAACCAAATCATGGTGTAGCGTATAACACAAGATATCAAAGAAATTAAAAATAATATTTCTAAAAAAATCTCGGGGTGTTACAATATCATACAAACAAATGGGATGCATTACCATCTATGTGAACATGAAGAACATGAAATAAGATAAACCCACGAAATAACTCCAACTTAAAAATATATAAAATACATCAATACATGCATGTAATTTCATACAAAATAAACAACTTTAAATAAAACTACATGTACCAAAAGAAAAATCTAAAATGTTACCTCAGTGCTAAAAAAACACATGACCAACTCCAAAAGCTAATAATGTCCATCCAATTCATCAACTAGCTCTTACAACCCATAAAAAATTTATATATATATATATATATATATTCTGCATAAAAATTATAATTAGCATGATACGCTCACGTAAAAGATAAATAAACCATACTAAAGCTCAATGAACAACCAAGTGGATTTAACTCATCACCTAAACATGTATACTATGTTTACAGCCTCACCATGGATCTCTCATCAAGTATCTCATAAAATTAATAATATAATATCCAAAATTATATAAAATGAAGGTACATTGCTTCAACTTCTCCACCATTATTACTCTTTCCCTCCAATGCCACATGTCATGATCCATCTCTCTCAAAATAAATAATCCATGTGGACATATATCATACCTAACAAAAATTCCATAACATTATATAATAATAAAAATATAGATGTACTAATAGTAATTGAGTATTTAATAGGAGCTACCATATCCCGTACATCATGTATTACACCTCACCCCATCATAACAAATAAAAAACATGCCTTTAATAATCTATAGGATAATATATATGGAGTTAAATGTTTTTAAAATAATGACAGGCTATTACAACTCTTTAAAAAAATACATGTGAAAGGTAACCACCATGAATAACAACACATAATACTAATAAGATAAGAGAGTGAAGAAATAAGGGATAGTTAACCATCTATTCCTAACCAAACCAGATTCTAGGAAAAACAAGCTCTAGAGTTCAGCAGTTTTAGTAACCAAATCGATATGTGTGGGGGTATTGTATAAAATAAAAAACATACTAATTTGTATAGATCAAAATCTATAATAGGGTCAATTAACATTCCATAAAATCAATAGCATCTACCATCACTAGGACACCCAAAATCCACCACTAATGACTAGATATCCTATAATCACATATGAAATGCATGTGTATTTCAGTTATTTATTTCTTTTAAAATTTAATATCAAAAATCAATTACCATTCTAATTCTATAACCTCCAAGAATAAACCTACACCTTCCATGGTTCCTCATGATTTATCATTAAATATGATTTATGTTTTGCCTATAAACCCTTTGGGTTAAATGATTTAACACTACCATTATCATTCCAAAATTTATGGAACTCTAGGACTCATCCTAAGAAACCATAAAAGATACCCAAACTACGCACTTCCTGCTATGTGAAGAAGTGGGTAAAGAAAAGAAGTAAAAAATATCCCAACCATCTAACTTTTAATGTTGATTTATTATCAAACAATCAGCCTTGACTTCAAGATAAAATACAAAAGGTGATCCTAGTTTGAACCCATTCAACCTCTCCTAGTTCCATACCAAATGAAATAATATATATTTTTATTCATACCACCATCTCAAGAACTATATACAACCACAAACTAGATCCTCATAGAATAATTTGTGTAAAACTATCGACCATATAAATATGACAATCACATTGCATACTAGGGATCCTAATCCAAATAAATCATTGAAGTATGTTAGAAAAAAATAGTTAATAGGTTAAATACACTCAAGAATAAATAAATTAATACTTAAAAAGAAAAGAGGGTATACAGTCCCTAAAAAATTATCATTATCAATAAACTGATTATTTAAGGACTTTAATTAACCAATTCACTTATCAAAGGTTACTACCATAGGTAACCTAAATCAACACATATAAAAATAATTTTTTTTACTAAACATGCTTCAAGAATCACTTTTATTATCATAAACATATAGGTAAGAAAAAAATCAATTACACATGACTATTTTTTATTTACAAAAAAATTACCATCATTACATTATTCATCCAATTTCCAAGCCTAAAAAACATGATAAACTTTTTTATAATAAATGATATATCACTATCCAGAAAAATCGAAGGTAAACACTTATAATTATGAAAACAGATGTGATCAATACATCCAAAAACTGATTCTTTTAATTAATCTGGTTTAATATTCATTATGGTTATGTACACCATTACATAATGTGATAAAGTAAGACTAAATTACGATTGAAAATAGAAACCATGGGAATAAAGGAAACCATTTACTTGATTTATAAGTTCAATGTTATTTGATAAAAAATTTATGATCAAGGATCAATCACCACCAGAAGAAAAACCACCAGGTCGAATGAAGACATGTGATAACCTAAACTCTACATACCACTAAAAAACCAATCCCATGTATTATCCCCCAAACTAAGGGAATGTTCACAATTAACACCCATTAAAAATAATAACAAAGGGTGAAAGAAGAGGGAATATCATAACTTAAACCCAGGGTGGTAGACTCTCCACAATCTAATATTTTATAATCCCCATGGAGGTGATCATAGTGTTCCATGGGAAGGTATAACCAACACATTAAAAGTTACCTTTTTTTCAATTATACTTAACATGTGAAATGTCTCAACCAATCCCTAGGTTCAACAAAGCATCTAGAAATCGAAATAATTCAAGAGGAGAAGCACATATTGGAAAATAAAGGGGAATAATTGTATAAAAATGATTTAAGAACCCTTATTAAATGTCCACACATTTTCAATTTTATATTGATAATATCTACAAAGAGAATTTATGATTTAACACTTTTCAAAATAATCCTGACCGCTACCATAACTTCTACCATTTCCTCCCACACAACTATGGTGTTCATCTACCACCTTCCTAAAACGACTTACTCTAGAGTATCCTTTTCAAACCAATAACATTTTACAATAAAAAAACCCCAAAATGATAAAGAATACATTTTCCATCCCTTTTTTGGTTAATAGATACCCAAGGAGCCACTCATGGTTCCACACCCTAATCAAGAATTTCCAAGTTTTCTATCTCAAACAGGAGGACACTATGGCCAACATAGCCTCCAAAATGGATTGAGAGGCCATGTTTCTATATATGGTTCACAATAAACTAGAATAATATCCCAAAAATAATTTTAACACCATCATATCTAACAAAACCTTAACCACAACCACTTCCTGGGTGTGGTGACCCCCAAAATGGACAAGACCACTTTCCTTACCTTCGGAACACCGCCAAACTCCCTCTTGAATGCACCAAGACTCATGAAAAAACAAAGTAAATGTTGGGAAGGTCCAAAAAATTGAATTTATATACCTATATATAGATATAATTATTATTCCATGATGAGGAATGTTGTAGTTTACCTTAATATAGATCAGAAACCAATTTTTTTGTTTATCCAATTTGAATTTATTATGATTCTTCCACATTTTCTTGATAGTTTCTTCCAAGGAACCTATAGATAAATAAGATAAACACACATTTATTTTAAATAATCCACATAATATTAACATTATATGTCACAAAATAATATCCAAATTCTATATATAGAAGGTTTAGGGTCTTAGAGGACCATTTACGTATGCAAACTCATTCACCAACAGGTGAAAATTTCTCTATAATGAAAACATAAAAGACTGACATATATATTTCCCATAAGATATACCCATATTGGTAACATATTGATGGAAAAAATAAGAAAGGGGAGAGGTAAAACAATCATTAAGGAAACCAAAAAAATATGTCATCAATGGTGAGATCATTCTGATATGAGAAAACCTGATGACGAGAAAAATGATTTACTAAAAAGAATATGGAAACACATGAGTTATCTATTAGTTCTAATGTAAGGGAATGTAATGTAGAAATAAAAACATATATCATAATAAGGGAGTCTGTAAAACATGATATAATAATCATGTTACATAGATAATGAATTAATGATATAACATAGAATAATGGCATTGGAATAAGTAAATGAATTTATAGCTTCGTGAACATAACTAACTGTATCGAGTAATGGATCATTATTGTCAACAATGATAATCCGTGTTGTGTTCAAACTAAATATTGTAAACATAGAAAATATTTTTCATGTTCACACTTAATCATGTAATCATAACTAAAAAAATTTGTTTTTCACTTAATCTTGTGAATGCAGCTAATATGTTTCATGTTCACACCCAATATCATTATGTCATGTGGCATAAAACACTAACAAATGAATTAGAGAGAGATATAGTACACCAAAATTTATCAAACATAAATATCTAAGATTAAAATACTATAACATATTATGAAAACCCATGTGGAAGAAAATAAATTTCATTAATCACATTATAAAACACCCATGATAAAAACAATTTGTTTCCCAGACGTTCAAGATTATATCATAGAAATTAACAATAAGCATATAGAAAATGATAAAAAACACAATAAAACTAATATATAACCTAATAATCACATTGATAAGGTTATCATTCATATATAATTTCCAAAAAATAAATACATTACAGATTATAATTAAAATGGTGGTCAAATGGTTATAGATGTTTTAGAAAAAAACCCTTTATCTTTGGCATAAAATAAGAAGTTATAATGACATTGAAATTCCATTTTTCGAAAGGTTAAGAAAAAAAAATTTCAAAATTAAACATTTAAATATACTATACGAAAATAGATCTTTGAAAATACATAAAGTATAAAAAAAAATTAATGTGTAATATAAGATAAAACCTTTGATTTTGATAGATTGAAATAAAAACCTTTTCACTATTTTGAAGAACCCTTATTCAAAACTCATATTGTAAAAAGAGAAAGTAATTTTCTTTAAAGTATATGGGGAATATGACGATAAAATGAAATAAATCATAATCAGGTTTATATTTATAAATGATAACATTTGGGAATTTCAAAACATGGATATAGAGGGAAAATCCATTAAAAGGGATGTAAATTATTCTTAACAAAATTACGATTATTTATGAAATAATATATACATAATGGAAGAATAATTTCGTGTGAAACATGATTTACCTATAAAATAATATTATAATGTAACATAGTATCATCATATGGTAGAATAATTCAATATTGAATGATCAAAATCAATGTGGATCCATAATTTCTCAAGAAAATATTTTATCCAAGAAATCCCCTTACCATTATTCCTACTTAGTCAAAAGTACTCTAACCTCATGTAAAAAAATAACTATAATAATAATATATTTAATAAACTTATTAATACAAATTAATTTTTTATTCTATTAATTAATGATCATTTATTGTGAATATATCAGTTAGTTGTCACTTATTTTTACAATCAGGTGTTAGTAACATTAATAATTTCAGACATACTTCGTGATGTCGATTTATATACTCATTATTGGATTAAAATTTTATAATTATAAGTTAATATGAGAAGAAATAATTGATTTTTTATAGTAAAATATTATTTTATATTCCCATTATATGAGGGTTTTATCTTGTTTCATTAAAATGTGATCGACGATGAATTAATTTAGGGTTATTTATCTATATTAAGGGATTACCTAATAAAAATAAATTAGTTTTTATTTAATCATCATGAATTATATTAATTATATCTGTTAATCCTATATATAATATATGATAATCTATTATTATTTATTACTACATATAAAGGTGGTAGTTAAAAGTGGAATATACTGTGCCATGGAGGCTATTGTATGCACTTACACATGGATAATTATTTCTATTTCCAGAGAACTGTAGAAAGGGGTAATATTATTTATTAATTTTAAAAACCAATAACATGTTATAAATATCATATATAGTTATTAAAATCCTTATTATGACCAAGCTTCTGAGGTGGATAAGGATAATAGAACCCATTATGTTATGGGAGTGGTAGTCCACACATCCACATGATAAACATTTTCACTATTCTTAGGGGGAAGGGGAAAGGTGGTTATTGTTTTTTGCTAGAATTTAAAAATTTAAATATACTATAAATACGAAATTCATAATATTATATTGGGAAAAATTAATTTGAAATAAATATATAAATGGAAATGATGTTAGTGAAAAGATTGAACTTATATTGAGAACTTTTGGTTTCTCTTGGATGATTACTTATAAAGGAAGGGATTAGCCTAAATCATTGTGAATAAAAGATAATTAGAGTGAAATAAGATTCTAGGGGATGTAAAAGGTAAATATTTTCATGAGTAATCATAGTTTTTATATTTTTGTAGGGTTGGTGAGAAGCCCCTTTTATATGTTGCAAGAAAGACCTTTTTGTAAATATTTCGACATAATATAATGTGAGCACATGTTAAACATGAAAAGTTTCTCAAAAAATAAAAACTAATTTAGTGGACAGTGAGATAAGGATGATAATATCTCAAACAATAAATTATAAACATATTTTTAACATGTTTCTATCACTTTACCATTGAATTATTATTTTTTTATTTAATCTTTTACCACAATTACAAGTTGTTCCCAAAGGTAAATTAATATTTATGTTTAAAGGTAAAGTAATACTTATTAGATAATTCTTAATAAATAATTATATATTTTAAATCAATTTATTCTAAGTCAATTTCCAAATTAGATTAAAATTAATCTTAATATAATATATGTATAATGTATAAATTGTTTTTAAGAAGACCCATTATTGAATTTTAATTTATCAAATATAGGATTGAAAACTATAATAATATTTTTAAAACATATAATTTTATTTTTAAAATATAAATTTTTTCAATAAAATTGTATCATAATTTTATAAGTCACATATATATAGTATTAATTTCTTAAAATTCACAGTATCGGTATATTCAATTATTCATCGAAAATCATTTTTTTGTATACATATAAACAATTTTTGCTAATATAATAATGAAATTATGAATTATAAAATTATTAGACGTTTGTATAATTAAGAATACAAATTTATGAAATTTTACTTCAAAATAAAAAAAATATAAAGTAGAAATGATTTCACTATAACAATGACATTTTGAAACATTAAGTGTTCTTCATATTATATCATTTGAATTTATAATTTAAAATATGTTAATATTATAGATCATATATATTACTATTTAATTTTTTTCTTAAATTTAATATATTAATAGTAAATATAAAATACTAAAAAATGATTCTTTGAAAAAAACGAAATCTCACTTTTATTGTAAATAACCTTTGAAAAAAAGAATTAAAATAGTGATTTATATTCTCAAATTTAATTTTACAAATTTCTTGAAATTAAAATATTTATTTTAATTATATACATATATTATATCTTATTTTAATTATAATAGGAATATTTATATGTAAGACATATATATATATATATATATTATTTTAATATCATGTTTTAATTTCATTGTATGTAATATTATTTTAAATTTACTACTGTACAATATAGGATTTAATGGGCTTTGAGCCGTTGGATAGACTAAACCTATGTGATATATGGAAATCAACCATATCTATAATGACAATGTTTATAACTACTATAATTTCAATGACTATATTTACAATGTCCATTTTTAAATAGCATGATTTCATTCATATATATATATATATCCTTACAAAATATATTCCATCCACACTTCTTAGTTCCATAATTTTTATATTAGATCTCACAACATTATTTCTACTATCATGGTAATATTTCTCACTATATGATTTTTTGTACTAATGGTGATTCATAAATGTGATGATGGTCATGTAGAGATTCTAGTTTTAATGATATTATCATTTTTATTTTACAATCCCCTTTTATTTTTTGTAGTTTTAATGGATGCAGTAATCAATGATGTTCAATAATCTATTATATGAGTTACATGATTTCATGTCCCTTCATTGTAACATTAAACTATAATTAAATAAATGTTCATTATATTAATTAAAATATTGAATTTCCTAAACTCTAATCATGTATTAATTATTTTGAAAGAATAATTAAATTTTATTTATAATTATAAGAAAAATATTAATTTTATATAAAACACAGGGGTCCATATTCCATCCCTTAAATAAATTTTGGCCTAAAACGTTTAATTATAATATACTAATGAAAATATCTATGAGTATCTAAAATGTTTATGCAACTCAAGTCACAATTTCTTGAGAGATATAAACCTTACAAACACAAGAAACATTTTTCCCTCAGTATGGGATTATCCCTAATATGAAGTTTTTCTCTTACTGTTTTCTCCACGAGGCTATCGTTATTAGGTATCAAGAACCACATTATAAAATTTCAACTAATGGGTGTTCAGAATCATCATTTCACTGATAAGATACAATGGGATAAAGTTATTTCCTTATTTCAAATAATTGTTCATCCATTTTAAGTAGATAGAAAAACGAATTTATTAAATCCACATAATGAAATGATAATAAAATTTTCACTATGCACATTACAATAATATTCAACTTGGGATACAATACAAAAATAATATTTCTTCCATAATAAAATCTTTGGGGTGGTTATTTAATTCTATTATAAAAATTCCAACATATACTAGAGTCCTTATAATTAAAAACAAATAATACATAAAGGATTTCAGAGTAGATAATTATTTTAATTTAATTATCATTATCCAATTCATCAATAGTGATTATAGAAGTTGTTCATTTTTACTATGGTATTTATGGAATCTCTTATCTACTATACTCATTATCCATTGGTTGGGGAATTTATTTTAATAATACCCAATCCCCATTTATTTGATTCATTGAATATTCTTTCTCTCTATTGAATTTTTTTGACCTCTTCACCCCTTCTCAAAAATCTTGAGCATGATGGACACCGTTTAAAAACATGAAACATTTCCTAGATCATTCAATGAATTTTCTTGGGTAATTACTCACCCATTTTTTGTACATAGGGGTTTGGAATTTCAATCCTATGTGAGATTTTACATTTTATTTTTCATTAAATTAAATATTATTTTTCTTTCTCTAAAATAATGAGAGTACCTAAATGAAATTTTCACCTTAAGTTCACATAAAATAACATCTTTATATCTATAAAATTCTATTATAACGAATTTATTCTATATACTTAGATTTAGGAAACTAAATAACCATTCAATGTTACACTCAGGGTTAATAATAAAGCAGTATAAATGCCTTCTGGGTCTCTAAAAGATTGATTCGTTGTTACTCACTGATTCATATTCATTTTGTTTAAGGCCAAATAATTATTTCTATACATTTTGGATAAGATTATAGGGAAAATATTTAGTAAAAATATTTTTTTGAACTCCTTACACTCTACAGTTTCAACTTCTTCCATATTTTTTTATTCTTCAGGAGTGTCAAACCTTGGTCTTCCCCACCTTCTATATAATATAAAACTATGATAATATTTTACAATTTGATAATTAAGGGATATAAAATATCTTCACTATCTCATTAATACATTGATAACAAATTATAGGGTTGGAAGATTCTCTAAAATACAGTGGATATTGACACATAAAATACTCGATACATTGCTATTTCTCCATTATCATGTTCAGTAACTCTACTATGTGTTTGTTGTTACTCAAAAACTAGAATAAAATGGTCATAATGGTTTTCACTCTATTTTCATTCCCATTATGTTTCTATTTGTGATAATAATTGCTGATTTCCATTTCATCCATTGGTATCTTAGTTTCGCATTTCGTTTTCCATAACTCAAATAAAGTTATGTTTACTTATAATAAATTTTTAAATGCATAATAAAGAATCTATAAACATAAATAATCTCATAAATAAAGTGTATATCCTAACTTATAAATCTATAAGATTTTAATGTAGTATATATATTGTTTGTTTTCAAATTGAAATATTTATATATTCAATTACTTTTTAATTATTCAAAATGATAATTTGAATTAATCAAATCTTATCCCTAATTAGTCTTAAATAGGTCATCCGTTATCGTACTTCACCATTCACTAGGTGAATATTTATTTAATACCCAAAAAATCCTTTTTAGGGTTATTATCCCTAAGTAAATATATTCGGGAGCCTATATCCACTTGTAGTATTTGGATTGTGGTGAAATTTCTAAGAGAAACATATAATGACCCAATTTATTATTAATGTAAATTACCTTCTTGTAGTTGTGTCCTATTTTATAAACAGACATGTGAACTCAATAAAATATATATAAATGATGAATGAATGAATTAGTAAGTGTTTATAGAAGTTAAGGAACCTATACCGATGAAATATTAATGTAAAATTTGGGAATGTAATACAAGCCTTATGAATAGAAAACTGACCAATCGAATAATACCTTCACCAAAAAAATCATAAATAAAATTTATCAATTTTATAAGTGAGAATATGATATAGTTATGTCATATTATATGTAAATAAATATTTTAAAATTATTAATTAAGTGTTCGTAGTTTTAGTTTTCATAGAAATTAACATTAAATTTTAATGATTATTTTAATAATTTATATAAGGCCCCAGCATTAAACCTTACTTAATCTTGAGTTATTACAAGATTACACATTGAGGATCTTTTCGGGTTTAGAGTTTTAGAGAATTAGATCATAAAAATTTCATTACATTACACATATAAACAAAGTGGTTACATAAAGATAGTATTCTTCATTCCCATCAATGGAAACATATTTAAAATAAACATGGATTCTTTCTTGACACTTCCTTGACACTATCATAATATCAAGTACCTTTCCCTTGACCTGTGAAAAAAATTTCAAAAAAAACTTGGGATGAGCATAAAAAGCTCAGTAAGGGATATAAAAATATGGAAAGGAAACATGGGTAAATATATACATAGGAATGAGATCATACTTTACCCATAAAACATAAGCACTTTAACATACCTCATCAAATCATGAATAAATCATAGAAATCTTAAGACATAAAGGTAACTTGAGGCATTCATAACATTCTTACGTAGGGAGTAACCCTCTTGGTTACGTTTAGAATACCCATCACAGTATATTCCCTAAATCTCTTCGGAGAAACCTTAACGTTTCACTCCTTCACGTTACCCAATGCATTGGAGAGCTATATCGGGCTCACCCGCCATTAGTTTATCACGAAACCACCCATCTTCATAATAATTCCCAAGAACCTCAACATAATCGTATCATATAAAACATGCATAAAGGAAACATAACATTTCCACCTTTCAATCACAAGATATCAATACAACACATTGATAAAAAAACATCATGAAAACCTTTTTCAATACCAAAATAAAAGAAAAGTAAAACGTGGTATTTATTTTTCTTTTAAAAAGAAGGTATGGCTTGTAGAGGAAGCCGAAACTCAAATAATGGTCACGAAGGCGGAGAAGTCGTTATCGCCGCATACGTACGACAAAAACATTCCCTTTTGTCGTTTATTAAATGCTTCATATAAAAAATATTCCTTTTGGATAAACGTAAAATTCAAAGGGGTTTATACACCGTATAAAAGAAAGTTGTGTATAAAATAAAATATGCCTCAATGAAAGGAGATTGAGACGAAGTCCCATACCTCGGGTCCGACTTGACTCGGTCATTCTTTAATCTCCTGAATAATAAACATGAGTTAATTTCTACTTGTTTAAGAACCTTTTTCAAGTTCATTATTCCTTTTATATCACTTATTGCCATGTCATTAACACTATGTAATTATTTAAGTTAATAACGGTCGTTTTAACGATCATTGGTACTTGAGTAAAAAATAAGCCCTTTATAATTACAAGTTGTTCATGTACCCATTATATCCAGAATGGTATGAATGATGTAGATATCATATATGTCATATATATCCAGTAAATGCATGCATTTATAATATTACATAATCATTTAGAGGTAAGAAATGAAATGCACCGTTCATGGAGACGGTAAGTCGTACGTACGCATGAACGCTACTTTCATTTCTATTTCGTATTTTATAGAATGGAATCATAATGATATAAAGTTATATTATAATTCCAGTATAATATCATATATAATATCATAGTTCCATCCTTTATATGTCCCACATATGGTATTTAACGAATCAACTCACTTTGAGGGGGCGGTAGTCCGCACTTCCTTAAATGAAGATATCGCGTTTACCCATAATGGAAACCATAAAGGTATGACCAAAAAGAAAAATACAGAAGCTTAAGTAAAACATAAACGTATTATATATCATATATAAATATAGTGACATCTTAATGGACACCTTTAAAGGTGTTAAAGGAATGTTGAACAATCATCATTTCGGGAGGCATAAATTCACCATCCACGGAAACAGTATGTTCGTTAACCAGTAGATGTAGGTGTGTGTAAGTGTAGATTGAATCCTTCTTATAACAAAATCCTAGTATATTGAAGATACTGGAGTTGGTACAAAAGAAATAAATAAAAATAGATTATGGGGTTGGAGAAGCAAAATAAAACAAAAGGACTCAAGTGAAGAAATTACCTTAAAATCAGGTAACTCCCTTTGGTTTGAGCTCAAAGGCTTCCTTGGGAAGACTTATGCCCAAATTGAGGCTTCAAGGAGTAATAGAGGGAAGTGTAGAGACAAAATGGGCAGGGGTTGGCCGAGCCAAAGGCTTTGGGAGTGTGGGTAAGGAGGTAGAGGTGGGGGCCTTTTATAAGAGGAGAGGAGGGGCACTCTTGGAAAGTAAAGATAAGTTACTTTATTTTAAAAATGAGTTTCGGATTCAAAAGGTCCCACGTTGATATATTTCTAGGATAAGGTGATAAGGATTCAAAATCCACTCATTCAATAGGTTTTGGACATGTGTAGGTCTTAGATTTTACATTATCATTCCTTTTTATTTAAATCGTTAAATAATGAGGTCATCGCTGCATCATCATGATGTCATAAATAATTTAGTTTATTTAATGTCTAAAAATTATAAAAAAATACTATGATGAAGTAAATATTTTTATCTTTCCAATGACTATTTATAGTCAAATATCTGACCTATATAACCCCATATAAATGTTTTTTAGTAAAACATTTCATGTGTGTGTCATTTTTACTTTAACATTAAATAAAAAGTTATTTATTTCATTTCCCAACAAAAGTGGCTCCATGGGGTCCCCAAGTTGACCCATGGCTTGTCTTGGTCGGCCATGACACATAAAATAAGGTTAGGACATGTGTCTAGGTCATTTCATATTATTAATGCATTATTTTTACCATAAACTACACTAATTACCACTAATCGCGATTAAAAACTTAATAAGTTACTATTCACCAAAAAATTATTTTAATCTCATTGAACCACATTTTACTTCTTAATGACAACCATGTATGTCAGATTTTTGAAATTCAAAACACAAAGGTGGCAAAATTTCATTTAAACGAAAAATCAGTTTCTTTAACTACCACTTAGTGATTTCACTATTCATAAAAAATTGACGTTTTTCAGAAAAATACCAAAACTTCACCCAAAGCTATATTTGATATTCTGAATTCGAAAATGAAGTCTATTTTGAAAAATTCAATACACATAAGTCACATTAATTAATTTAATAATTAATTCTCGCTGTCAGAGCAAATAGCGTGTTTTTATGAAACAATAAGTATCAAAAGATTGGCACCAGTTTAAGTCCAATTTCAAAGTGAAATTGATTCCAATGACCCCCATTGGATTAAATGGTAAAAATATATTCTAATTTCACTTCAAAACCAATTCAAAACATAATATAATCATATAAATAAATTAGATTATAAAGCTGTTTTGATGTAAAATGCAGTATTTTTCACTATTCATTAAAAAATGAACATTGTCAGAAAAATACCAAAAATTCACACAAAGTAAATTTTGATGTCCCAATCATAAAGAATAAGTTTATTTTGACAAACATAGTTTATAAAATTGTCAAAAGATAGATTCAAAAGTGGTTTTCCATCAAAAGGCAGTAAAACTATCTTTTAAAAATATTAGTGTATTCCATGCTTAAGATTGGATTTATTTTCATTTTAAGCCTCTATAACACTATCCAATTCATAAATAGACATAGATAAAAATATCTATTATTCATTACTTACTTGGGATGTTACATCCTTCCCCCCTTTAGAAAATTGCGTCCCCACAATTTATTTACTTATCGAATAAATGGGGGTACTTATCCCTCATTGCATTTTCAGATTCCCATGTTCCCTCTTCAATCATGTGGTTTTTCCACAAAACCTTTAACTAGTGAATCACCTTATTCCGTAACACTTGATCCATGTGGTCAAGAATCTGGACCGGTTGTTCCTCATAAGATAGGTTCTCTTCCAGCTGAACTACCTCTGGACTCAAAACATGAGATGGATCTGGCATGTACATCCTTAACATTAAAACATGAAAAAGATTGTGTACCTGAGATAAACTCGGAGGTAAATCCACTCGGTAAGCAACTGATCCAACTCTCTCCAGAATTTCATATGGTCCAATGAACCTTGGACTCAGCTTTCCTTTCTTACCAAACCGCATCACACTTTTCCATGGTGATACTTTGAGAAAAACATGATCTCCTACCTCAAAAGAGAGATCCTTCCTCCTGTTGTCCGCATAACTATTCTGCCTGCTCTGAGCTGTTCTCATGTGTTTCTGAATCAGCTGAACTTTTTCTGCCAACTCTTCTACCAATTCCGGTCCCATAAACTTCCTTTCACCCACTTCATCCCAGAAAGCTAGAGTTCGACACCGCTTCCCATATAATGCCTGAAATGGTGCAATCTGTATACTGAAATGAAAACTGTTATTATATGAAAATTAAACCAAAGAAAGGTGTTGGTACCAACTTCCCTGATAATCCATCGAACAAGCTCGTAGCATATCCTCCAAGGTCTGAATTGTTCGTTCTGACTGCCCATCTGATTGAGGATGAAATGTTGTACTAACATTTAATTAAGTACCCAACGACTTCTGAAGGCCTTTCCAAAAGTTAGAAGTGAACCTGGGATCACGGTCAGATACAATGGAGAGAGGAACTCCATATAACCTAACTATCTATTTAAGATACAAACGGGAAAGTTGATCTAGGGAAAAATTATCTCATATAGCAAGGAAATGAGCAGATTTGGTCAAGCGATCAACAATAACCCAGATTGCATTATTACCTCGAGATGTCTTTGGTAATCCCACAACAAAGTCCATGGATATATTCTCCCATTTCCACTCTAGAACTGGTAAAGGCTGACGCATCCCTTTCAGTAACAGCCCCTCTTCTTTAACCTATTGACATGTCAAACACTTCACAGTAAAATCAGCAATATCTTTTTCATTCCATCCGACCAGTAATACTCCCGAAGATCTTTGTACATCTTAGTACTGCCAGGATGAACTGAAAATGGAGAACTATGAGCTTCACATAACAACTCTCTCTTCAAATGTGAATCACAAGGCACACACAATATCTTCCCAAATCTGAAAACACAATCATTATCAATGTTGAATTCAGGCAACTTACCTTTCTGAACCAGCTCTACCTTTTTCTGCAACTCACTGTCTTGCTTCTGTGCTTGCTTGATTCTATCTGATAGAGATGATCTCACTGATACCTGAAACAAAACAGAAGCACTTCCTTCACCAACAACTTCTATGCCAAAGTTCATCAAATCCTTAACCAAAGGATCACGTTCCAAATGCAACATTGCTAATGAAGCACTACTTTTTCGACTCAAAGCATCAGCCACTTTATTTGCTTTTCCCGGATGGTAATGAATTGTAAAATCATAATCCTTGATTAATTATAGCCATATCCTTTGTCTCATGATCAATTCTTTCTGAGTGAATATATACTTTAAACTTTTGTGATCGGTATATATTTCACACTTTACTCCCTACAGATGATGGCTCCAAATTTTTAAATCAAAAACAACAGCAGCTAATTCCAAATCATGTGTAGGGTAATTTACCTCATGAGTTTTCAACTGTCGTGAAGCATAAGCAATTACCTGATCATTCTGCATTAGGACGCAACCAAGTCCTTTCAATGAAGAATCACTATATATAACAAACTCACCATTCCTGGAAGGTAGTGCCAAAACTGGAGCATTCACAAATCTTCTTTTCAATTCCTGAAAACAATCATCACATTCTTTTGTCCCGATAAACTTAGCACCCTTCCGAGTTAGCTTTGTCATTGGACTAGATAACCGTGAAAAATTTCTAACAAACCTTCGGTAATAGCCTGCCAAACCAAGGAAGCTACGAATCTCGGTTACATTTGTGGGTCGTGGCCATTGTTCCACAACTTTTGTTTTTACAGGATCAACAGTTATTCCATCTTTATAAACAATATGACCAAGGAAAGAAATTTGTTGTAACCAAAACTCACACTTGCTGAATTTTCCATACAGTTTCTTTTCTTTTAAGGTTTGAAAGATAACCCTTAAATGTCTTTCATGCTCTTCTTTACTCTTAGAAAACACCAAAATATCATCAATGAAAACCACCACAAACTTATCCAAGAACTCATGGAAAATTCTATTCATTAAGTCCATGAATATAGCAGGTGCATTGGTTAGCCCAAAAGGCATTACTACACATTCATAATGGCAATATCTTGTACGAAACGCAGTCTTAGGAATATCTTCCTCCTTTACCTTCAGCTGATGGTACCCCGATCTCAAGTCAATCTTTGAAAAAAACTGAGCTCCCTGGAGCTGATCAAAAAAATCATCGATATGAGGCAAAGGATATTTGTTCTTAACAGTGATGTTATTCAAGGCTCTATAATCAATGAAAAGTCTCATAGAACCATCTTTCTTTTTAACAAATAAAACATAAGAACCCCATGGTGATGTTCTAGGTCGAATGAAACCTTTCTCCAATAAATCTTTCAATTTATCCTTCAACTCTAAAAGTTCAATTTGAGCCATTCGATAAGGGGGTTTTGAAATTAGCTTAGCATCAGGAACTAAGTCAACAGTAAACTCAACTTCTCGATCTGGTATTATTCCAGGCAACTCATCAGGAAAAACATCAAGATACTCATTTACCACTGGCACATCATTAATCTGAACAGTTCCTTTATTTTCAACGATGTGTGCATGGTAACATTCATTTCCATCTTTTACAAGTTTCTTGGCCTCTTGATAAGTTATCAACAGTAAGGGTTCATTCTTGTACACAAACTGAAAGTCTTTCTGAAAAGAAACTTCTTTAGCTCTACAGTCAATCTTAGCATGGTAAATAGAGTTCCAATCCATACCCAGTATAACATCAAACTCTACTAGAGGTAGAACAATAAGGTTTGCAAGTAGGTTCTTTCCACAGATAAGGATAGGAAGATTCTTATAAATTCTTTTTGCCTCAACATTTCCCCCAGGTGTTTTTACCACAAGTTCAGGAGTCACTTCTTGAGATGGTATTCCCATTTTACTAGAAAAGTTTTCAGAGATGAAAGAATGTGTAGACCCCGAATCAAACAACACACTGGCATAATCTAAAAAAACAAACAAAGTACCTGATACAACTTCATTTGATGGCCCGACGTCGGCCAAAGTAGTTGCAAAAGATTTCACCACCCCTTTCTACTTGTAGTCTAACTGCTTCCCATCACTCAAGCTCTTTGTCGGACACTCGTTTGCATAGTGACCCATCTCATTGCACTTATAACATTTCACTAACTGTAAATCAAATTTGGTCTTACCTTCACCTTGATACTTTTCAGTGCAATCACGAGACTTATGTCCCATCTTACCACATCGGTAGCACTTTCCAGAATTCAGAAGACATTCCCCAGCATGCCTTTTTCCACATTTATCACAAACTGGTAACTTAGTTTTCTTACCATTAGACTTTTTTGAAGAATTCTTACCTTTCTCCTGCCACCTCAGACTCTTCTTCTGCTGGTTGATATAGAACACATGGTCATCGACAAACTCAATTTCCACCTTATCAGCACATCGAACAAGATTTTCATAACTTTTAAACTCACGAGAAGCTAATTACCTTTGATATTTTGGCTTTAATCATGAGTAAAAACGATTGATTTTACTATCAAGGTCTCGGATAAAATTTGGAGCATACCTTGCCAATCGAGTGAACCTTTCTTCATAGGTAGCCATAGAGTCTTCCTCTTGCCTAAATTCCAAGAATTGCTTTTCCATCCTAAGTCGAACAACCTTAGGAAAATACTTCTCAAGAAACATACCTTTGAATTCCTCCCAGTCGAGAGCATCAATCTCATCAGCATCCCTGATATTTTTAACCATCAACCACCACTGATCTGCCTCACCTTCCAAATGGTAAATAGAAAGACTAACCTTTTGATTGTTTGAACACCCCATGACTTAAAAAATCTTCTCCAGTGCATTAATCCACCCTTCAGCTAACACAGTGTCAGATGATCCTCTGAATGAAGGGGGATGTTGCCTCATGAAATGTTCCACCACTGACATGTTCCTCTGCGGTTGATCTGGCTGATCTCGTGCATGGATACCACCACCATTTATAGCCTGAGTCAACTGTGCCATCACTGTAACAAACTGTTTAGTTCCAATTCCGACCATCTCGAGATGCTAATTTGGAAGGTTATTTCCTTCTGTATGTCTTCCTAGCACTGCTTCCCTGTTTCCTCTGCGGAAAACCATTCTGAACAAACATGTCTTAGATGAAGCAACAAGGAAATCTTCAAATGCTATATCATTTCAAAAAAAAATATTTTTGGATAATCATTTAATAGAATTCTAACTCCTAAAGTTATCTAAACCGACCTTTGATACCAACTATAAGGCCCCAGCCTTAAACCTCACATAATCTTGAGTTATTACAAGATTACACATTGAGGATCTTTTTGGGTTTAGAGTTTTAGATAATTAGATCATAAAACTTGCATTACATTCCATATATAAACAAAGTGGTTACATAAAGATAGTATTCTTCATTCCCATCGATGGAAACATATTTAAAATAAACATGGATAATTTCTTGCACTTCCTTGACACTATCATCATATCATGTACCTTTCCCTTGACCTGTGAAAAAATTTTAAAAAAAAACTTGGGATGAGCATAAAAAGCTCAGTAAGGGATATAAAAATATGGAAAGGAAACATGGGTACATATATACATAGGAATGAGATCATACTTTACACATAAAACATAAGCACTTTAACATACCTCATCAAATCATGAATAAATCATAGAAATCATAAGACATAAAGGTAACTTGAGGCATTCATAAAATTCTTACGTAGGGAGTAACCCTCTTGGTTACGTTTGGAATAACCATCACAGTATATTACCTAAATCTCTTCATAGAAACCTTAACGTTTCACTCCTTCACGTTACCCAATGCATTGGAGAGCTATATCGGGCTCACCCGCCCTTAGTTTCTCACGGAACCACCCGTCTTCATAATAATGCCCAAGAACCTCAACATAATCGTATCATATAAAACATGAATAAAGGAAACATAACATTTCCACCTTTGAATCACAAGATATCAATACAACACATTGATATAAAAACATCATGAAAACCATTTTCAATACCAAAATAAAATAAAAGTAAAACATGGTATTTACTTTTCTTTTAAAAAGAAGGTATGGCTTGTAGAGGAAGCTGAAACTCAAATAATGGTCACGACGGCGGAGAAGTCGTTGTCGCCGCATACGTACGACAAAAAAATTCCCTTTTGTCGTTTAGTAAACGCTTCGTATAAAAAATATTCCTTTTGGATAAACGTAAAAGTCATAGGGGTTTATACACCGTATAAAAGAAAGTTGTGTATAAAATAAAATATGCCTCAATGAAAGGAGATTGAGACGAAGTCCCATACCTCGGGTCCGACTTGACTCGGTCGTTCTTTAATCTCCTGAATAATAAACTTGAGTTAATTTCTACTTGTTTAAGAACCTTTTTCACGTTCATTATTCCTTTTATATCACTTATTTCCATGTCATGAACACTATGTAATTATTTAAGTTAATAACGGTCGTTTTAACGATCATTGGTACTTGAGTAAAAAATAAGCCCTTTATAATTACAAGTTGTTCATGTACCCATTATATCCAGAATGGTATTAATGATGTAGATATCATATATGTCATATATATCCAGTACATTCATGCATTTATAATATTACATAATCATTTATAGGTAAGAAATGAAATGCACCGTTCATGGAGACGGTAAGCCGTACGTACGCATGAACGCTACTTTCATTTCTATTTCGTATTTTATAGAATGGAATCATAATGATATAAAGTTATATTATAATTCCAGTATAATATCATATATAATATCATAGTTCCATCCTTTATACATCCCACATATGGTATTTAACGAATCAACTCACTTTGAGGGGGCAGTAGTCCGCACTTCCTTAAATGAAGATATCGCGTTTACCCATAATGGAAACCATAAAGGTATGACCAAAAAGAAAAATACAGATGCTTAAGGAAAACATAAAAATATTATATATCATATATAAATATATTGACATCTTAATGGCCACCTTCAAAGGTGTTAATGGAATGTTGAACAATCATCGTTTCGGGAGGCATAAATTCACCATCCATGGAAACAGTATGTTCGTTAACCATTGGATGTAGGTGTGTGTAAGTGTAGCTTGAATCCTTCTTATAAAAACATACTAGTATATTGAAGATACTGGAGTTGTTACAAATGAAATAAATCAAAAGATTTTATGGGGTTGGAGAAGCAAAATAAAACAAAAGGACTCAAGTGAAGACATTACCTTAAAATCGGGTAACTCCCTTTGGTTTGAGCTCAAAGGCTTAAATGGGAAGACTTCTGCCCAAATTGAGGCTTCAAGGAGTAAGAGAGGGAAGTGGAGAGACAAAATGGGCAGGGCTTGGACGAGCCAAAGGCTTTGGGAGTGTGGGTAAGGAGGTAGAGGTGGGGGCCTTTTATAGGAGGAGAGGAGGGGCACTCTTGGAAAGTAAAGATAAGTTACTTTATTTTAAAAATGAGTTTCGGATTCAAAAGGTCCCACATTGATATAATTCGAGGATAAGGTGATAAGGATTAGAAATCCACTCATCCAATAGGTTTTGGACATGTGTAGGTCTTAGATTTTACATTATCATTCCATTTTATTTAAATCGTTAAATAATGAGGTCATCGCTGCATCATCATGATGTCATAAATAATTTAGTTTATTTAATGTCTAAAAATTCTAAAAAAAATACTATTATGAAGGATATCTTTTTAGATTTCCAATGAATATTTATAGTCAAAACGATGACTTGTATAACCCCATATAAAAATTGTTTTATTAAAACATTTCATGTGTGTGTCATTTTTACTTTAACATTAAATAAAAAGTTATTTATGTCATTTCCCAACAAAAGTGGCTCCATGGGGTCCCTAAGTTGACCCATGGCTTTTCTTGGTCTGACATGACACATAAAATATGGTTAGGAAATGTTTCTAGGTCATTTCATATTATTAAATCATTATTTTTACCTTAAACTACACTAATTACCACTAATCGCGATTAAAAACTTAATAAGTTACTATTCACCAAAAAATTATTTTAATCTCATTGAACCACATTTTACTTCTTAATGAAAACCATGTATGTCGGATTTTTGAAATTCAAAACACAAAGGTGGCAAAATATTATTTAAACGAAAAATCAGTTTCTTTAACTACCACTTAGTGATTTCACTATTCATCAAAAAATTGACGTTTTTCAGAAAAATACCAAAACATCACCCAAAGTTATATTTGATATTCTGAATTCAAAAATAAAGTCTATTTTACAAAATTCAATACATATAAGTCACATTAATTAATTTAATAATTAATTCCCACTATCAGAGCAAATAGCATGTTTTTATGAAACAATAAGTATCAAAAGATTGACACCAGTTTAAGTCCAATTTCAAAGTGAAATTGATTCCAATGACCACCATTGGATTAAATGGTAAAAATATATTCTAATTTCACTTCAAAACCAATTCAAAACATAATCTAATCATATAAATAAATTAGATTAAAAAGCTGTTTTGATGTAAAATGCAGTATTTTTCACTATTCATTAAAAAATGAACATTGTCAGAAAAATACCAAAAATTCACACAAAGTAAATTTTGAGGTCCCAACCATAAAGAATAAGTTTATTTTGACAAACATAGGTTATAAAATTGTCAAAAGATAGATTAAAAAATGGTTTGCCATCAAAAGGCAGTAAAACTATCTTTAAAAAATATTAGTGTATTCCATGCTTAAGATTGGATTTATTTTCATTTTAAGCCTCTATAACACTATCCAATTCATAAATAGACATAGATAAAAATATATATTATTCATTACTTACTTGGGATGTTACAATTTAATAGAAAATTTATTTTCATAAAAGGTATCCATAAATTAATATTCTCATGTCTTAATATTAAAATATAATTTTTAGACCTTAATTAATTTTTCAAAATGATAGAAAAGCTATTTTAATGTTAAAACATATATTTTCCATTTTATGATGATTTTAATTAAAATTTACATTTCCCATATTTATAAAATTAGTTTCATAAAATGGAGATCATTTTTCAAGTCTACAAATTGGAATGTGTCTAATGTTAATTTTTTTTTGATTTCTCTGAAATACTTGAATTTTTGGTGAATAGTAAAATACAATAATTTACAATAAATTGTAAATACTGGAATTATAGAGTGATAGGTGTTTTAGTGTTGATTTAAGACCATTATCTCAAACTCACATAATAGATTTAAAATATTTAGTTTGAATAATCAATACTATTTCTTGTCTTGAGAAAAGTAATAAAGAAATTAATTAAATAATGAGAAAACACCACTTTCCTCCACTATAAATACCACAATTAACCACCTCTTCTCCTCACACATTTTAATACATGATCCTTATCTAAATTCTTTCCAATAATCTTTAAAATATTATACTGAAATTTATGGAGATTTTTTCCTCACAAAATACCAAAACCAATCACCTAAGGAGGCACTCAAGAACAAGGAATTAAGTGGTCAAACCCTTTTCCTTTTCTTTTAATTTCTTTTCATGTTACATTATTTTATTATATTATTCTCACTTCCCATTTTCCAAGTGGAATTTAAACTAAATTATCTTACATATAATATAATGTTATCGTGGTTGAAGATTAATTATTTATCAAATCTCTTACCCTCTCTATTTTAATTTATGAATTAAAACATCGTCTCTGAGGTGCCGATTTACCACCTTAATGGATGACGTTCTTTCATATTTCAATTATTTATTCAAGGATGGTCATAAACCATTTTTATTGTCTAAATAGATTATAATATATATAATATATCTTATGTAATGTTATGGAATCATTTTTTAACATGGTATCAATTTATAAAACAAAATAAGTTTGTTGTGATAAAAAATGATAAATTTATCTATATGATTATCATTAATTTATTATATAATGAGTCATCCTAAATTTTGAAAAAAGGTATTTTAAAATTATATATTTTCATTAATAACATATATTTTCAGCTATGGAAAACTATTCTCATTCTACATGATTTTCGGTACACATATATAAGTAAATCGATCATGAAAAACAAGGAAATCAACGCTCCCAAACGATGAAAATGGAAATTAATGAACTTAATAAAGTTATAATAATTAAATACATGTATAAATGGTTAAATAATTATTATTTATTTAATCTAAGTTCCTTCAAGACATTAATATCAGGAGTATCATCGTTTCCAACATAAGTTTGGGAATTCTACCCGAACCACCATTATTTCATCGCGTTCTTTATCTTTTTTTAACCATAATTAAATTCTCTTTTATTCTTATGTACATATTATAAATGATATTTATATGTATAAAACTCATGTATCATGATCCATTCATCATTTATTTGGGGATATAAATGTTTTTAAAAGGATCCTTACTCAATTCTTTCAGGTAAGCAAGCCCGATTTAAGGGAACTTCCCAAATTCTTACCCAATTTCAAGTGAACTCTATAATATATTTTAAGAAACCATTATTTTGGATAAAATAAATAATTTTATTATGAAAACATTATTGGTTCACTTATGGTTTATATAACATACTATTCCCTTTTTCTATATTAAATTTTCTTTAATATGTTCCTTAAACCGCATGAAATTGATTTAAATATAACGTTTCTTAAATACTCTGTTTACTTGTTATCTATTCAGTTTGACATTGATAATCATGATATATGACTATTATACTTTTTTAATTTCCATTTATTATTTAATTACCTTATTTCATAGACACTATTATGATACACCCATTGTTTATGCTTTTAACATGGTTATGATACCCGATTCATTCCATCAGTAACCCCTAGGTTTATGTTTAATTTCTTATATATGATTATTTATGTGGAAAACATATTAATGAACATATTTATATTATTTATCACAGAAATTACTCTAATTCAATTGGAAATGTTTAGTCTCATGAGTTGTTATGTGCAATTGTCTTAGTGGTTAGCCTTGACTGGTGATCCATGATCAACAGTCTTGATAGTTAGCCTTGACACTTGCCCGTATATGTGAAAGAAGCCCTAAATATCACTCTTATATGTAAAATGATACTTTAATAATTATAAATCCTTATTTTATGTTGCTTCCACATAACAATTTATCCATAATTATATGATCTCATGTTATGATTCTTTATGTTTAATCATGTACCATGCCTTTTTATATCATTATGGTATTCCTTATAACTGATGTTATAAGCATTATTTTAATTTTTATCCCTTAATTTAGTTTTTAACTCATTTATTTGTTTATGTTATCCCCAAGATATCCTTAAATATGTATGGTTTCCATGTCAGTTTGGATCTCATAATAGATAAAAAAATATAGAAATATTTATTTATTCCCACATTTTTTGTTTTATTTACCTAATATTTTATGAAACTAGACTTTATGATCCTTGTATTTTAATTTGATGTTTAATTAAGATCAAAATCATGTAATTATATTAGAAAAAACATTTTTGTTATAGTTGGTATCATTGGAAATGTTTAGTTATTTTTGGAGAATAGGAATAGAGAACTTTAGTAAGAACCCTAGGGATATGACTAAGTATGATAAATCATCTATAACTTTTGGATGGTATAGTGTAAGTGTCCGATCAATAAAATACGTCCTTGTTTAGATACTACAAGTGGAAGTAGATTAGGAATAAATGTGCCAAGTGGTAAAAACTCTGATAAGTTGTATCGGCCTAGAGTCGAGGTAACCTAGTATATGACAATGGACTCTACTATGTATCTTATTTGACACTCCAAGTGGATTTGATTTTGTAAATTCATAAGCTCATTCCAAACCATTATTAAAGGGAATAAAGATAATGACCATAAAAATATATATTAATAAATAGATCATTTGAAATATAGTGAATCACAAGTTATGATATACTTTTTTTAAATATTTTATCCTTTTAGGTTTAAATTTTCCTTTTTAAAGCTTATTAGCTAAGTATTCAAGACCTCTAATTGTACATTATTTTTCTTAGTTAATGGTTGAAAATATAATAACATGTTCCAAAAATAAATGTGATAAGAAATGTAATATTTTACCTAATGAAAAAAATATGTTGGAAATAGGTGATTAAAACATTATGATATCACTTTATCAACTTACTCAGGTTATGAAAAATAACTTGAATCGCATGGAACACACTCCTTACCCATGGAAATTGTAAGTTAACATAAAATACATCATGAGTAAAAGGTCTCCCATGTTTATTAGATCTTCCAATTCCGTCCTCTTGTAACAGTATATTAACTCCATTGAAAAGATATTCTATGTACTTTAGTTCTCAGAAGAAGATAAAGTTCTACCGGTGGTGTGTAATTTTTATGGAAAGTTGATCAGTGATGGAAACTGATCAAAAATATGAATTCCAAGGTGGAAATTGATTCCATGTATTGGTAGTAATTCATGAAATAGTTTTTTAATAAATATTTTTCCTGAACCCTCCTTATGAATATGGAAAGATAGTTCTTCGAACTTAAACAAAATAATGATTATTCTACGAGGGTGTATGAAGCAATATTTACTAGGCTTTGAAGATAGACCTCCATATTTCTCATGAACATAAAAAGAAATGTGGATTTTTTCTTAAGTGGCTTAATAAAAAAATTTAGGTGGTTCATACAATGAGGGAGGGGAATAAAGGTTATGACTACTTGGCTTCAGTAGAGGTTTCCAGCATGACAGAGGTGTTTCTTCACAAAGTAGTCAGCATCAAGGAAGAGGGGCTCAAATTTATTAAAGGGGATCCGCTCGATCTACATTATTTTAGGCCTCCTTAGCTAAGGCTGGGACAATAGGGGGGAGGAGATGGGCCTTCTTGCATATTTTATGTTTCCTTATATGTTTCTTCTTGTCATTAATAAATAAAACAATATATGATGAAGAAGAAGAAATGTACTTGCAATTTGACACTTTGACAGTTTTGGGGAGATTGTATGTTGTGACCTCAAGGTTGAAATGGAGATCACTGACTCTCAATGGTCTCATAGACTCAGTTAAAATAAGAGAAAAAATGAGTCTAATATGGATGGATAAGAAAATAAGTCCCAGGATGGAAAAAATAACAAATATCCCACCTTTCAAAATTTTGGGGAGAAGCATATTGGGAACTTTTTAAAGGGAACCATGAAATGGTTCAATTGTGGAAGAATGGGGAATCTATCTAATAAATGTCAAAGGGATATGAAGAATCCCACTATGTTTGATGAATAATGGAAGGATCATATCAATGATCATCTAGTGGTGTAGTGTTTAAAGTATAATGAACATGATAATTTTGTGACGAAATGAACAAATTTGCGTGTTGTTGGAGGCAATCAAAAACAAACTCCAAGGAAAAAATGTAGGGAATTTTCTATCACTATTGATAATGTATAGTTGGACAATGATGTGGTAAAAGCTTGCTAATTATTCATTCAAGAATAGAGAATTTACTATTTAATTCTGGTTCTATGAATTATTACATATCATTCAAGTTTAGTAGAACTATTCAAACAACATATAAACATTTAGAGGTTAAGTTATCTATGAGGACAATTAATGAGAAAATTATTGCATCAAAAGAACATAACTCCTCCCTCGTTAATGTTTATAGACTGAACCTCCCATTAAATCATGCATTACATCATTTGGTAGCGTTTTAGGATATTTTGGGAATGATTTTGATATCTTCATACAAATCCAACATCAACTACCAGGAGAGGGAGATCACTATTCACATCCCAAAGCATCCTCCAATTCATTACAATTGTAAGGTTGAAGAAAAATCTCCATCATAATCATCATCTCTCAAGTGGATATTACTTCCTTATGAGAAATCACATCTATCTCAAATGATTGAGACAAAATATATGGTAATGATTGAAGATATTCCCATTGTGATGGATTGCACTGAATTATTCCCCCAAAGAGTTTCCTAGTCTCCCACTGATCGTGAAGATGAGTTCTCAATTGAACATATTCATGGATATTTTCCTATATCAAAGAAAACATATAGAGTGAACACCGTTGAGCTATAATATATTAATAAGTAGTTACAAGAGAATCTGGATAAGGGTTATATATGTCTGAGTGCTTCTCCATGGGACACGCCAGTCCTCTTAATCAAGAAGGAGGATGAATAAATTCACCTCAGAATCAATTATGACGATATTAATAAAACCATGGTAAAGAACATGTATCCCCTACCACAAATAGTGTAATTTTTTGATCAGCTATATGGGCCCTGTTATTTCTAAACGGTGGACGTTCAGTCTAGATATCAACAATTAATAGAGAGGAAGGGAGATATTATGAAGACCACCTATCGAATGAGGCATGGACACTATGATTTCATCATTATTCCCTTCGAAATCATTAATTATCTAGAAATTTTCATGTATTTAATTAATATAGTGTTTAGATATTACCTCTAAAAAAATTTCGTAGTCTTTATCAATGATATTATGATATACACCAAGATCAATGGGGAACACGAGGAGCATTTTAATACTGTACTGAAGACTTTTTGAAGGGAGAAAATATGTTAAATGTATAGAAAATGTGTGTTCTAGATAGAGGATGTATCCTTCTTAGGTAATGTTTTCCGCAACAAAGAAATATCTATGTACCCTTCCAATAGAAAGGGGATTGAAATGTGGCCCCAGCCAGAATCTGTAATGGTGATCCATAGATTTCCTGGTCTAGCTGGGTATTACTAATGATTTGTGGAGAACTTATCACGATTCACAAAACCAATAAACTATATGAAACAGAAGAATGTAATTTTTTTCTGAACTCGATAATGTTAATAAATAATTAAAGATCTCAAAAAGAGGTTTATCACTGCTCCAATACTCACACTCCCGACAAGTGGAGAACATATTGTGGTGTACCACAATTATTTAGAGAAATGGTAATAATTTGTACTGAATAAAAATGATTAATTGATAGCCTACACTTCAAGGAAGTTGAAATAACATGAGCCAAACTATGTTACACATGATTTGGAGTTGGCAGCTATGAATGTTGTGTTGAAAATACGGTGGCATTATCTCTATGGGGAGAAGTGCGAGATATATACTTCTCATAAGAGTCTCAAATATATATTCCCATCTAGGGATAATAATTTGTTCTAGTGAAGATGGTTAGAGATCGTCATGGATTACGACTGATCAATCTATTAACTTCTTAGTAAGGAAAATAAGGTGGCAGGTGCTCTATGTTGAAAGAATCATTCATCTTTATCAACGATGTGAATTGAGAAGGATCATTTCTTCTTATAATTTAAAAGGGTGGAAAAGGGAGTCACTAATGGAGGAAGATAAGAAATCCTTTATCAAATTATTTCTCAACCTTCCCATGTGGATCAAATAAATTTTTCTCCAAGAATTGATTTTGAAATTCTTAGAAGGATGGAAGCTAACCGAAATGGGAAATCCTCCGAGCTCAAGATCGATGAGGATGGAGTTAGAAGGTTTGGTCAAAACTATGTTTACAATACAATAAAATTTTAGGTATTTAACTTTTAAATGATGCCCATAGATCAACCATTTCTATTCACATGGGGAGCACAAATATGTATTGAGATCTTCGAGTGAAATTTTGGTTAGACACTATGAAAAATGATATCATTGAACATACATCAAAGATCCAAGTATGTTAACAAGTTAAGGATGAATGAAAAATTCCAAATAGATGATGAAACCACTAACCATACCAATTTTTAAATTGGAAAACATCACTATGGACTTTTTTTACTGCATGTCCAAAAAAATCTAGACTAACCAATGTTGTACGGGTAGTTGTGGATCATCTTACAAAGGAATCTTACTTTTTCACAATTCGAGAGGACTTCTCACTGGAGAAAATTTAATGGATATACATCAAAGAAGTGGTAGGGATGGATGGAGTACCAATATATATTTTATTTGGCTGAGATTTTAGATTTAGCTCTATGTTTTGGAAAATTCACCAACATTCTCTAAGAACTAAGATAAAATTTATTACGACCTATCATGCTCAAACTGATGGAAAATTTAAGCAGGCTATTCAGAACCTAGAAGAATTGTTGATAGAATGATCTATGAATTTAAAGGGAGGATGAGAACAACATCTTCCAACAGTTTAATGGTCCTACAACAAATAGTTTCCACTAGAGCATCCAAATGGATAAATATTAAGCCCTTTATGAAAAAATGTTAAGGACAATGACATGCTAGGATAATGTTGGTGAACGTGAGATGCTAGGACTTCAAATAGTCGATGAAATGGTAGAGAAGGTGAAAAACATACAGAGACCCATCAAGCTATCCCAAATTTGAAAAATGATCTATTTAGACAATCATCAATGGGACATAGAGTTTATGGTTGGATATATGGTATTCCTCCACATATCTCTAGGGAAGAGGATTATGATATTCAAAAAGAAATGGAAGCTATTTCCATGTTACATAAACCCCTTAGAGATCCTTGATCATGTCAGAGTTGTGGCCTATGAACTAGAAATTCTATAAACCTTGTCTCAATTACATGATGTATTCGATGTACCACACATAAGGAAGTAAATACCAAATCATTTTCATGTATTGACTTAATAGGTTGTACATTTGGAGAATGATCTTTCTTACACAGAGAAAACATTAAAGATCTTGGATTATAGAGGTAAATTTCTATGCAATAAAAATAATCACCTGGTCAAATTACTATGGAAGAACCATAAGTATGAATATGCAATATGGGTGATAGAGGAAGTGATGAAGGAAAAGAACCCACAGATGTTTTCAACATAGTATGTAAAACAAAATATCAAGGGAGAAAATTTGTTGGCGGGGTGGGGGGAGAACATAATGACCCAAAGTTTTCTATGTAGAAATTCAATTATTTTAATTATTTTACATGGTATAACCACATATTATAACAAAATAAAATATTTATAAAAAATGAACAAATGAAATAAAAGCATTTCTTGATGTTAAGAAACCTATACCGATGAAATATTAACTTAACCTTCATAACAGTAATGTAACCCTTATGAATAAATAATAGATAGTTGAATAATAACCTCATAAATGAAATTAAAAATAACTTTTATCGATATTTTAAGTGAAAATATAATATAATTATATCATAATACATGTAAATAAATATTTTAAAATTATTAATTATGTGTTGGAAGTTTTATAGGTCATAAATATTCAATTACATTTTTGATAAATTTAATAATTTAAAGGAGAATTTAATTTCATAAAATATATTCATACATTAATATTTTTATGTATTAATATTATAAGATAATTTTATTAGAACCTAATTAAATTTTCAATGTATTATACACGTAGTTTTAATTTTAAAATTTGTATTTTTCAAATAAATGTCGATTTTAATTAAAAATTAAATTTAAGATATTTAGAAAATTATTTTCATATATTGGACTTAATTTTTTAATTCTACACATTTATGAAATTGATAGGGTGTTTTTTTGGGATTTTTTTAAAATACTTAATTTTTTGGTGAATAGTAAAATATGACAATTTACAAAAAATACTAAATACTTAAATTATGGATTCATTGGTGATTTAGTGTTATTTAAAGCTATTCTATCATACTAAAATTATCATGTTACTTTATTTATTCTCATGAATCAATATTATTTCTTTTGATGAGAATAATAATAAACTAATGAATTAAATAATGAGAAAACACTCATCTCATCTGCTATAAATACCACCCTCACCACCTCTTTTACTCACACATATCAAGCCTTTTACCTTGTCCAAATTATGTCCAATACTATTCCCAAACCTCTCCCTCACATATTGGAGAATTATTTCTTAACAAAATAAAAAAACCAATCTCCTAATGAGGATCTCTAGAAAATGGAATGAAGAGGTAAAACCCTCTTCCATTTGTTTAAAATTATTTTCACATTCCTTTATTTTATTATATTCTCATCACTCCCCCATATCCACATGGAATGAAAAGTCAATTATCTGAAATATAATTTATTTTTACCATGTTTATGTAGTAATTCTTCATCAAATATCTTCCCCTCTCTCTTTTACATTAGAAATAAAAATAACCTCCATGAGGTGCTGATTTACAACCTTCATGGACGACATGATTTCATCATTGAACTCCATATTCAAGGATGGCCATGAAAATATTTAAATGGTCGATACAGATTAAAATATATGTATTATATCTTATTTATTGTTCTAGAATCTATTTTCATACATGATATTAATTTATAAAGAAAAATGAATTTATTGTGGTAAAAATGCTAAATTAATCAAAACTATATTCTTTAATGATTTATCTTATGAATCATCACCAATTCTAGAGAAAATGTTATTTTATTAATATAAAAGATAATTATAAAATATAAGTTCTTATCTTGACAACTATCCTAATTTGACATGATTTCCCATACACATATACAAGTTACTATATCATGAAATCCAAGGAAATCAATGCACCGAAATGATGAAATTAAATATCATAACACATCAAAAATTCCCTAAATGTACTTAACAATGTCATAATAAATATAATACATGTATAACTGGTTCTTCAATTATTAATTAATGAATCTATTTTTATTATTCTGGACATTAAGATCAAGTGCAAAATCATTTCAGATATTAGGTAAGTGATTCTACACGAACCTCTATTACTCATTTGGGTTATTATTTCTCTCTATCTACCCAAATGAAATTATTTTTTATTTTTATGTACATGTTATGTGTATATGTCAAAAACTCATGTATCAAGATCCACTTATACTTATTTTTGTGGATATATATGTTTTAAAAGTCTCCCTACTCAATTATTCTCGATAAGAAAGCCCAATTTAAGGGAACTTCCTGAATTTTCACCCAATTTCAAGTGAACTCCATAATATATTTTAAGACACCATTATTTCCGGATAAAATTAATCATTTTATTATGAAAAATTTCATGGTTCACATAATTTTTTTATAAAAATTATTATTCCCATTTCTGCTTTAAATTTTCTTTTATATTTTCCTTAAACAACACTAAAATGTTTTAATTCTATATTTTCTTAAATACTCTATTTACATGTTATCTATTTATTTTTACATCAATAATAATGATATAGTCTTATTCTTATATATTAATGTGTATTTTTTAATTCCTTTCTTTCATTGAAAATTTTATGATATAACCATTTGTTATAGTTTTAACATGGTTATGATACCCGATTCTTTACATGGATAACCCTTTTTTTATGTTTGATTCCTTATGTATGATTATTTATGTGGAAAAAATATTAATAAACATGCTAATATGGGATCATGTATATGGAAGTCCAATTAATTTGGTAATATTTATTCTCATGAGATGTTTTGTGCAATATTCATCGTGGTTAACCTTGACTCATGCTTTATGTGTAATTGTCTTTGTGGTTATACATGACTCGTGCTTCCCAGTGTGCAACAATACTTGACTCATGTTCCCCAATATGCAATGAACATTTAATCATCATAAATTAAAGTTTTATATTTCTTTAAGACTACTATGAATCCATGATTATATGGTCCCGTGTTATGATTCCTTATATTTAACCATGTTCCATGCCTTTTTATATCCTTATGTTATGCCTTCCAACACATGTGCCAAGATTTATTTTAATTTTTAATCCCTTATTGGGATTTTTAGCTCATCCCTTTTTTCACATTATCCCCAAGTTATCCTATGTAGATGTATGGTCTCAAAGGAACTTAAGAACTAATAATGTATGATTAATAAATAAATGTTTATTTAGTCCCATGTTTTCAGTTTAATGTACCTAGTCTTCCAAGACCCTAGACTATAGAATCCTTATATTGTAATTTGATGTATAATTATGATTAATATAATATAATTATAGGTGAAAAATACTAAGATATATATAAAACACATAGTCTTTATATTACCAAAACATCTGAATGTTATCTTATATATAGATGTACCCTTTAGACTTCTCCCTAGAGTTTTCACTAATGATATCAAATATTATTCCCCCAAAATAACTAAAATATTCCTAAAAAATAAATAAACTATAATCGGAAACCAAATATAATTACCCAAGATATACATATACTTATTTTGCCTCATTTTCAAAAGATAAACATTAAAACCCAAAAACAAATCTCACATTCCCTGGAATGGAAGGTTTAATTTTCTAGAGTAAATTTTAAAAAGGAAACTTATTTTACCAACTTGTAAACATTTCCCCATAATAAAAAAATTTCTAAATCCATTATATACATATCAGATGATACAATAATCTTCATATACTAGGTATGTTAAATGTAAGAAATGGGTGAGCTAAAAATGCTCTGTATATGATAGATACCAACATTTCATCAACGGCTGTATCATAATAATTTCATAACACCTGATAAGGGTAGAAATATATTATTAAAAACAACATATAATAATAATATTTAGCCAAAATTTATGAAAAAATGGAATGTAATCTTAAAATAACAACATATACTAAGGGAAAAGAGTATGTAAAATGAAATAATAATAATTTTTTATGGATCATAGCGTAAACATGTAGCATTGAAGTATGGAATTGGAATAATCATATCTATTCATTGAATTGTATAAATATCTAACCACATTAATAAAAAAACTCATTCTTCTGAATATAAATAATCAAAATATTTTTCACACTTAATAAAGTGACGATAGATAATATTCATTGTGTTCACATTTAATCTTGTGAACATAGAAAATCAATAATTTGTTCCGAATTAATCTTGTGAGTGTATCTAATCTATATCATGTTCATGCAAAAACTAATTACCACATGAGGTATAAATCCTTAACAAATACATTATATGTGTGAATCCTTGAACTCTCACTTTCGAGTTCAGCACTTAAAATAAGCTATTTACCCAATAAATAAGAAAAATTTGAAACACATTGAGAATTTTACATATCATGACCTTTTTGAATTTAGGATTTGGGGAATTATACAATCATATTACAATTTAATAACTATGTAGAGGAATTTAAACAAATTTATTTTGGTGTGATGTAACCTTATATGAAATACTCAAGAAATTGAAATTATATTAATCATGTGGAAAAAAATTTAAAAAATTGGTTGCGCATTAATTTTCCCTATAAGGGGTTTTGAAAATTATATGAAATACTTTTATTGGAAACAATAAATCTCTTTGAAAAAGTAATCGAATAAAAAATTGATAAAATATATAATTATAAATGTTTTTTTCAAAATATTTTATATAAATAAATATTGTTATATAGTTTATATTATTTTGAAAAAAATATAATTTAAAAATAATAATTCTTTTTAATCATTTCATTGGATTTATACATTTAGAGAATAATAATTTTCGAGGATTAATCATGATACTCAATAGGCTATAAGAAAAACCATAAGTCCACTTAGCCATATTACATGTAAGACAATATCTTCTTGAGGTCATGATTTTACTCCACATACCACATTATACCTTTCGATAATATATTTCCAATTTTATGAAAAAAATTCAATGACCCTTCCATTCTCACTCATAACAAAAATACATTTCAAACACCATACTTAAATTATTTCCTTATAATAAAATAATCATATATATTTCTTTACATTCCATAATCATATTTTAAATAATTTCCAAAAATAATTAGGAGAAATATATAATTATAAGGAATTTATTTTATTTAAAATACATAAATACAATTTCGTTATTAATTAAATGAATTATTGAATTAAAGTTCATTGAAATTGAAAAACATTTTTGTTGATGGGCATATCTAAATTATTAATGACATACATGGATGACAAAGGGTACTTATACTATAAAATGTTAACTTTTATTTAAAAATATTTTAAATGGAAACCACACATAAAAAGATAATTTCTATTTACAAAAAATCACAACTATAACAATAAAATTTTAATGAAATAAAATTACCCTTTTAAAGTTTTCTATCAATAAATAAAAAAACATGGTTTAGTTAATTTTTTACATTGTAGATCAAAATAAACTTTGAAAATAAAATTATTATTATATAAAACATAAAAATATTTTATAAAACTAATTACATTATAAGGGTATAAAATAAATATTAGTATATATATATATATATAATTTTAAAAAAAATTACATCCTGTATAAAAAACAATTGTACATAAAAATCATATATAAATAAATAATTAATTCTTTAACTAAAATGGATAAATCAAAGTCCTGTTGGCATCTGGACACTAAGAAAAATAAATTCAATAAATTTGGGGAGGATGTGTTCAGGTATTTTTGATGATTAGAAGGAGATTCACACAAACACAAACACACACCCACACACACAAATATTATTTTCAGATTCTGGTGGAATCAGAATGAGAAATAGAAGATGTTTTAAGGGTAGAGTTCAAACATATAATTTTATATAATTAATTGATTTTTATTTTTTTAATTACAAATGAAACACACATTTTATTGTATATATTATTAATATATATGAATTATAGGTAAGATAACATCAAAAGGTTAAGGGTGTAACTTTTTCTTTCAAGTGAGTCATTTTTTATTTCTCTTTTTTATTTTCATTGAAATATTTTTTCTTGTTTAATGTTTTATTATTCTTATTTTTTTTGTAATTTATTAGACTATCTAAAAGAATTACATATACTGTTTTTATTAGGTTTAGATGTTTTTTCAAAACCATCATATATTTATTTCTTATTATTTTTATTATTATTATTATTTTTTATTTTTGTTTATTATCTCATGATTTTCCCATTATATTCATGTCATCATTATTATTATTATACATTATCATTTCACTATCTTAGTTATCGCATCTCTATGATTTTTATTATATCCTATTATTATATTATATCATCTCTTTTAACTTTTAGACATGTTATTCCTATTATTATTATAACCCATTATTATATATTATCATCATTATTCCCATATATATATATATATATTAAATTTATATATTAGTTCTTATATATTTATATCTTATAACATATATACTTTTTTATTATATTTTATTATCAAAATTTATATTTCAATCATCATTATCATCATCATTATCATCATCAATATTATTATTACCTATATAATTCATTTAATATTGATAAATAATTTTTGTAAAAGAAATTAAAATTATAAGAAAACATATCGAATTTTATTTATTTCAAAAAATTATAAAGGTTTAATTGGTACACTGAAATTATAATTTAATTTATAAATATAATTTATATTGTTTAAAGTTAATGTCATATTATTTCAATTTTCAAATTATATTAATTTTTTTATTCAAATCCTTAATTTTCCAAAAAAAATAAGTCAGTAAATAAATTAATTCATCATTTATAGAAAAAATAATTTTTTTATAATATGAAATAAAAAATAGTTTTCATGGAAAATAGTAGTATATAAAAAACATTAAATATTAAAACATAATTTTAAAAAAGTAATATATATTAACTTATTATAAAAAATATATTTATTTTTAAATATATTTTTTATTGAAAAGTTATATTTTATAATTTTAATCATTTAGTATAATGATTATAGAAAATATCTTAGTTTTATTAAATATTTTACTAAAACCTTTGTTAGTAGTATTTAAATTACAAAAAAACTACTAAATTAATACTAAATTAAAATAAAAATACTTTTTATGATTATAGGGATATTTCATTATACCCCCAGAAAATAATTTCACCCTAGAAATTAGTTCATTATAGTAATTGTTTTTTCACAATTTCCATATTCATAAATTAGAATAACTAGAATTGATAATCAAAGATACTCTACTTCTTAGACATCATATAATATGCAATTGTTTCAAGATTGTCACAATGATATCAACTTAGAAGCTCGAAAACCATGCTTCTAGGGTCAACACATAAACAATGCTTTATTGTTTATTAAAAAACTACAGATGAAAAATAAATAGACAATTTTACATTCCAAGACCTTTTTCAGTATAGGTTTTGGTGAATTAGAAAATTACATTATCATTTAAGAATGTTTTACAAGAAGTAAAATAAACATCTTTGTATGAACTTCCTCCTCATTTGAAATACCAATCAAATAGAAATTATACTAAACTAAAGAAAATGAAATTTAAAACATAGGTGAGAATTAATTTTCCCAAGAAAGGGGTTTGAAAATTATTTTGAATACAGTTTTTGAATATAATAAATCTCTTTGAGACATTTATCAAAAAAACCATTAGATAAAATGAAAACATAGAAAAGGGTTTTATAAAAATGAAACAATTTTCCATATATCCTTATATAATGTTTATTATTTGTAAAACCATATAATTTCCAAATAATAATAATTTTGAAATATTTATTTAGATATCTCCATTCTGAAAATAATAATTTATAAGGGTCAATCATGAACCTCTACAGGTAAAAAGAAGAACTATAAGGGAATATAGCTATAGCGCATGTCAGACAACGTCCCCTTGAGGTCATGAGTTTACTCCCCACACCACATCATACCTTTCAATACTATAAATTGTTTTTTAATAAAACATCATAATATCCCCTCATTTATCTGTCATAACCCAAAAAAATTTAAAAAACTGAAAATAAATTATTTTATTAAAGAAAATAATTTTATATACTTCATTACATGACATAATCATATTTTGTTGAATTTATTAAGATAAATAGGATAAATAAATAATCATAACAAAATTATATTTTTAAAATAAATAAATAGTAATACTTAATGAATTAAACTAATACTTGAATTAAATTGCATGCAATGAAAACAATATTTTTGATGATGGACATATCTAAATTTTTTATGCAAAACACGAATGAGAATGAAAATTTCTCATATAAAATGATAAATTTTGTTTAAAAATGTTGAAAATGGAAAGCACACAGATAATGATAATTTTCATTTACATAAAATCATTACTGTAACTATAATCTATTAACAATATAACTTAATCATTGTATATTTTCAAGTCAAATAATATAAAAACATGGTTTTGTTATCATTTTAAATTATAGATCAAAATAAAATATTAAAATATAATTACTAATATATAAAATCATAGAAATTTTATTTAATACTAATTCCTTTATAAGGGTTTAATAGAAATAATTGTATATATAGAAATTTTCTAATAACAAATTCATCCCTTATAAATAAATTCAAACACAAAAAAATAAATAATATCTTACCTAAAATGGAATAATAAAATGTCTGTTGACTTTGTGACACCAAGCAAATGAAATGGAATGAATTTGGGGTGGAGATGCTCAGGTATTTTGGTTGAGCATAATGAATTTCACACACACACATGTGTATATATATATATATTATTAAAAGCCTACGGTTCTAGTTGAAATATGAATAAGTTATTTTAAAAGGGTTTAGATCATACAAATTGTTTTATATAATTCATTGACTTTTATTTCATACGTTACACATCACACAAACTTTTTATTTTAAAAATAATTATTATGTCTAAATTATAGGTGTGAGAACTTCAAAACGTTGGGGCTTCAAATTTTACATTCATGTGAGTCAGTTATGTTTTTATCTTTTTTTTATTTTCTTTGGTGTTTTTTCTTGTTTCATTTCTTATTATTATTTTATTTGTTATTTGTTTTAACCCTTTTTATTAAAACAATACATATATCTTTTTTATTGGTTTTCCTTTTTTTAAACAATTCATATATCATTTTTTATTGGTTTTAGTATCTTTATTCTTTGTTTTATCATTTTTTTGTTTTATATTTCAAAAGTTTTTCTTTTTTTGTAATGTCAAGATAATTATAGTAATATATTATCATTTCAGCATTCTTTTATTTGTCACGTTTCTACCACTACTATTATAGCTTGATATAATATTTTATAATCTCTTTTCCTTTTTTTACATTTTTTCATTATTATTATTCTAATGCATTATTATATATTATCACAATTATTCCCATATATGTATATATATATAAATGTATTAAATTTATATATTATGAATTGTATAACTGTATCCTATAACACTTATATTTATGACTTATATTTTATTATTGTAATTATATATCATGATCATCTTGATCATTAAAATTATTATTATTATTATTATTATTAAAATTACTTATATGATATATTTAATATTCATAATTAAAATTTATAATGAAATTAATGACTATAAGAAAATATAGTTAACATTATTTACTTAAAATAATGACAAAATATTAATTAGTATCATCAATTTCTAATTAAATTTATAATGATAATTTATCAGGTTTTTATTTGATTTCCTATTATTTTACTTTTCAAAGATGATTAAGGTTTTTTAGAATTCTTAATTTTATGAAAAAATAATGAAGTAAGTAAATTAATTATACTTTTATTGAAATACTATTTTATTATAATTTTAAATCATAAATTTTTTTGTTGAAATATAATAATATATTCAAAACATTAAATATTAAAAAATAATTCAAAATAAATAATATATTTAAACTTATGTTGTTAAAAATAATTTTATTTAAAGACAATTGTTTTAATTAAAATTTTATATTTTATAATTATAATCTTATCATATTTTTATTGTATAAAATATCTATGTTTTATAATATTTTTTTATTGAAACCATACTTAATTATTATTAAATTATAAACAAACTATTAAATAAATACTTAATTAAAATAGAATTACTATTTAAATTTCTTAGTATATTACATGAGATTCATATAGGATGACACTCTTCATAATCCATATATATATATGATTATAAAAATTCAACATATCCTGAAATCCCATGATATAAAAATGGGTTTCATTCATCACATAATGAAGAACCCAAGGGAAATTAAACTGGGATTCACAACACTTCAAGATGGTGTCATCGAAATTGGAATTAAGGTAGTAAATGGTTGCTTCCCAGAATATAATCACCCCATTAGATTATTTCATATAAACATTTATAATATTATTCATCAAAAATATTTTTCAATGAAATAATGCCTTGAGTGATAAATATGAAAATGGTAGTGAATTCTTAAAACCATTTTTAGAAAATGAATTTATCATCAGCAAAAAATGTAATTAAATTTACATTTAAAAAATTTATAAAAGGGTGAAGTGAATATAATAATAAAAATATTAAATTAAAAAATATTTTTTAATAATATTTTTTTTAAATACATAATAGTCATCAAATTGGAATGTGGCGTGGAAGAAGAAACCAATGATTTTTAAATGATGGAAAAAAATTATACTATTTGGAAATAACTTCATGGAAAGTACACATAAAAAGTGAGTAACCAAAAAATCCATTTAAAAATAGGAAAGCGGAAATATTATGGTCAAATGTGATAACACATTTTTAGTATTCAAATTATAATGGATAATATTCATGGGATGTAAAAACATGGATAGAGGGAAAATATCCATTAAAAGAGATGGGAATTATTCATGACAAAATTACATTGTTTTATGAAGAAATGGATTAATCACCTAAGAATAATTCCATGGGAAACATGATTTACCCATAAATAATATGAAAATATTACAAAAACCTCACTTTAAGTTACAATAATTCAATTCGAAAAATCATAATCGATGTCCAATGATTATGACTTAAGAAATGATTTGGGTCAAGAATATACCATACCTTTAATCTCTATTATCCAAAAGTCATAAAATATCTTCTAAAAAAAACATAAATAACTTTATAATACAATTCAAAAAATATCCATATACATTACCCTTTTATATACTCTATTTATGATCATTTTTTATTAATATATTAATTAGTTATCACTTATTTTTACCATCATTTGTTAGTAAGTTTAATTGTTTCACAAATGATTTAGATGTAAATTTGAGTACCCATTAGTTGGTACGATGTTATAATTTATGTTTTATAATGAACTGCAATTTTATTATCCCATTATATGATAGTTTGTTTTTAAAATTTAATGAAAACAATGTTTGTGATGAATTTGTTTCATGTTATTTATTGATATTAATGTATTAAATGATTATGATTGTTAATTTGTTTTGTTTTACAATAAGAATATTACTAATAATATTTATTAGTTATATATAACATATATATTCATCAATTATAATTTATAACCACCAATAAAGGTGGTAGAAAAAAAAGAAAATATCGTTACATGGAGGCGGTAGTCCGCACATATTCATGTACCCTGATCTCCTATCCCAGAGAGATGGTGAAAGGTGTGATATGGTTTATTATTTAAAGAATCTAAAAATGTTATAAATATCATAATTATATTTTAATTTTTTTATTAGTACCATCCATTTATGGTGGTGAAGGAAAATTAAACATGTTACGTTGTTGAGTCGGAAATCAACAAATACCTGTGATTAATGTTTTCACATTTATTATGGTGTCGGGGAGAGGAGGTTAATGATTATTAAAACAATATAAAAACATTAATTATACTAAAAATGATTAATTAGTCATATTATTTTGGGGAAAATAAAATTTAAATGTAATGATAAAAGGCAAAGATGTTTGTGAAAAATCTAAACATACCATGGGAGCATTGGGTTTCTTTTGGAGGATTCATTGGAAAAGAAAGGATAAGGGTAAAATCCAATGAATATAATATTATAGGTATAAAATATTTTTTTTAGGGGAAAAAATATTTTATATTTGCATGAGGTAAAAAAAAATTTGATTGGTTTTGGTGTGGTGGTGAGAGGCCCCTTTTATTAGTGGTGAGTGGAATTTTTTTTAATACATCAACATGATATAAAGAGAGCACAAGTTGAACATGTAAAGTATCTCAAAAAATAGGAAATAATTTATTTGAGGGTTATATAATGTATATAATAAATTATAAACTCAATTATAAATATGTTTTATAAATTTTTCATTCCCTTTATCCGCTAAATTATTTTATTTTCCATTTAATCATTTTCTATAGTAACTTATTTTTACATAAGGTTACACAATATTTATTCCTAATAATAGAGTGTATATTTCTATATAATTTATAAAAATTGATTATAAATATGAAATATATTTATTTTTAATCAATTTATTAAAGTCTTGAAAATTTATTTTTATATAAAAAATGTATATTGTATTAAACAAATTTTGGAGAAAATTACTTGATTTCAAAATATAAAATGTAGGTTTGAAAAAAATAAAAAATATTTCAAAATGTATAATTTAATTTATCAAATAAATATTTTATCATTAAAAAGGATTCATATTTTTATAATTCAAAGTTATATACTAATAATGACATAAAACTAATAATATTGGTATATTTGACTATTAACCTAAAATTATTTTTTTAGAAAAAATATAAAAATTCATAATAAGATAACATTGAAATTATAAATCATTTTATCATATTTAACTTAATAAAATTATAAAATTATAAAATTTAGTTTTTAACTAAAATTCAAAATATTAAGAAAAAATACTTTTATTTTTATAGACATTAATCATTCATAATATTAATTCATATCAATTACTAATTGAAATAATTTGAATATATTAGTTTATATATAATAATATTTTAGAATTCATGAATTGAATCTATTAGGAAAAAATATACAATACATAACAAATTTTTATTTAAAAAAAATAAAATTTTTATAATAAACACACATTAACAAATACCATTAATTTTTTTATTTATATTGTAAATTTTAATTCACCACTTCGTTGAGGTTAAAATATTTATTTGAATTTTATAAATTCATTATATAATAATTTAATGAAAACATAATCATTTTTCTATAATGAATATATAAATATATATTTTTAATAATTGAATATCATATTTTTTTCCTTGTGAGATATATTATTTTAAATTTAATAAAAAATACACGATCTTGGTATAACTGTTGGATACATAAAAAAACCAAACCTGAAATGATCATATTTGCAATGACCATATTTATAATGACCATATTTGGAATGACCATATTCATAATCATCATATTTCGTTCATATATATATATATAATATTATTAATCTTATTCCATCCACACTTAAAATTTCTATATTTTTCAATTAATATATAACAACATGATTTCTCCTTTAATGGTATTCTTTCTCATTTTATGTTTTTTATAAAAATGGCGATTCTTAAAGGTGTTGGTGGCCCATTAGAGTTTCTAGTTCTAAATATATTATTCTTTTCAATTTATTGTCCACTTTTACTTTTTTCAGTTTTAATTGATGTAATCATCCATGATATGTGATAATACATTATGTGACACACATGGTTTCATTTACTATTGTTTTAATGTTACATTTTAAAGGATTAAATTGTTATTATCTTTATTGATATATTTTATAACTAAATCTTCAATCAAGTGTTAATTATTTTGAAATAATAGAGATATATTCATTTGAATTATTATAAAAACAATTAAATTATCCTAAAACCTAGGTAGTTATATAACTTAGGATGTATAATTGTGATCTATACCAAATAATATACATCCCATTTATAAATTTTTAATATAAATTTAGTGATTGGGTGAGACATTACTAGAAAATGGGGAGATGGTTTTCTTGAGTCGGTGTAACTTCCATATGAGTTTCTCTTTTTATATATATCTTTGAGGCTTTGATTATGTATACAATTTCTTGAGTTATCTAGTGTGATGGGTTTTTTATTTACCTTAGATTAATGTAATTAGTGGTTTCTTTTATTTTGTTTCAAAGGTAATGAATACAATGGAACTAATAATATTTGTTTATACCCTTTGTATTAGTCACCAATACTTGACCAATTGGAGGAGGGATTTTGGAGTTACCATTATCTCAAATTCCATCCCCAAAGGATTTATAGTGAGGATTGGTCATGACAGATTGCTGTTAATGATTTTTTTTATAGTTAGGATGAAATTTACCCTTCTCATTAGTGAAGACTGTATTAGTTTGATTAAGAAACAAAATCATTCATGTTTATCATGTGATACATGTAAAGGGGGTATGAAATAATATATAAATACTCTTATGATATAATTTGAGGTCCTTAAGGTTACTATATATAGTAAATTGATATTATAAGAATTGAAGGGAAGATAACCAAGTGTAGTGTATGATTCAATCTTTTCCACACCTATGTCTTTTGAGATGATGTTTATGTATTTTAAACAAATAATTTAATATTTTTTAATTAAATCCATATCCAAATCCTAGGAGATCATATTTGAATTATAGAGATTGATGGGGGTCAAAATCAATTTGTTGTTAAGGATGTATAAGTAGAAAAATATACTTTAGTTGATCATATATAGGTTGAACAAATGTTGGATATTTTTTTGTAGAATGTGTTTCATGAGTTTAACGGTTAATGTTTTCTAAAGTATGAGGGTATAATATCTTATTTTTAGACCGATAGTTAGCCAGTGTAGGTTAATATTTTCAAGGAAATATTTCAGAATAGTATGAGCATTGGAATTTGTGGAATGTTAAATTTTTATGAAATGAATTTAGATAGTGGAGGACCAATTATATCAATTATTTAGAGGATTCAAAGACAATATGGGATAACTTCATTAGTTAGTTCTATGATCTATACCTAACTCTGACCATGGAGGAGGTAATATTATAATTATTTTTCACTATCCATCATAGGATATTGAGTGTGTGATAGATTGTAGTTAGGTTTATGAATATTCTCTACTATGGACATGGTATTATTTTTGATGAGGAGGAAAGGAATGAAATTTTATAAAGGAATTATATATTGAGATCCTATTTCTTGTCACCACTTTAACAATGCCAATGTATCTTAAGCTGTTGATGAAGCTTGTGGTGATTAAGATGATTTTGGTATAGATATGTCCATATAGTGAGAAATGGAATTATAATTTCTCCAGTAGTAATGCTATGAAAGGATTCTATTATTCATTTGGGGAGTTCATATTTTATATGGTGAGGAGTTGGTATCAAAATTATTATTCTTTTTTCTATTTCAGTGATAGTTTTAATATTTCATTGAAAAATATAGTGTGATTTATATGTTTTTCAAGGTTGAGGAAATCCAAAATTATAATTTTTTACCCTTAATGGTGTTCCATGTGGGATACATAGCTAGTTTAATAAATATTTCCAATATCATGTTCCAATAAGTTTGTTTTAGTAACAAGCATGGTCAGGGAGGTGGATTCCATCAGGGGTAGTGGGATAGAAGGGTATGTAAAAGTCTATTGTATACCACTGAGGTTTTGATGCAAAGAGGTCCAAATAACATTTGTGGGACTATTTGTGTCTATTATACCATGGTTTATTCTTCAATTATTTATTTGATATTTTCAATCCTTCAATTAACCTTACTTAGCCCAAGTGATGGGACATAAGGTCCATAAAATTCCATTTCCCTTTTAGTTTATTATGATAATTTTGAATCATTAACTCTTGTTATAGGCATGTCAAGAAAATGAGTTTACGATGCGGAAAAATCAGTTAGTGGGATATTTATTTGACTCACATAAAACTATATCATTTTAGCGTTATCAGGTGTTGGTTGTGTTCTATATGGAATTTTATCTATTTCCATCAATGTAGTGTGGTTTTATTTTATTTATATGGTGAAAAAATCATATTTTTTTGTGAGTGGTGTTATTGAATATACAAATTTTTAGATCGTATTTATTCTCAATTGGTATATTTAATATTTATTTGTGTGTAATTATAGGTTATTATGTTTGTAGATGTTATTTATAAATAATGTTTGACAATACACACTTCAGACGACATACATTTATGATAAAATCAAAACCCATAATATATTGCATTTCTAAATACCTGAATTTGATGTAGCCTTAAGTGTTGTCATATTTTTGGGTTAAAATAGTTTATATGTAATAAAAGGGTTCCATATGGCCATGTATACCACCTATGTTATCTATTGTGATTTTTTTTAAGATTAAATATGGTACTTCCACAATTTTTACTGATTATCATTAGTTGAACTATGTGAAAATAAAGAACCACTCTTATTTTCAGAGGATTGAAAACATATTTTATTAATTTAAGGAAGATAATATGTTTAAGATGATTTATTCGAAGTATGAATATAATTAGATGATGTCTATAAAGAATAATATTCTGAAGAATAAATTTAGGAATAACAATGGACATTTTGAGTTCTTGGTGATGCCTTATGGTGTCATGAATTTCCCAAATGTTTTTATGGGACTGATAAAAATAGTGTTTCAAGAGTTTCTAGATTAATTTTTTTTGTTCTCATATAATATATATTGGTGTATTTGAGATCATAGGATGATCATTTAGGGAATTTTAGGGCTATTTCGGTGGTCGTGTGATGACATAAACAACATTGGAGTCTATCAGAGTTATTGTTCTGGATGTGTGATTTGAATTTCCTTGGACATGTTGTGTCTAATACTAGTGGGTTGGTTGATACCTTGAATATTTTAGTGACTATATCTTGGGTATCTCCCATTAATATCATGTATATGACTAACATAATTGGTATTATAGGTTATCAGTTGAGGTTTTCCCAAATTTGTCTCTAATTATGGTATGTTTAATAGCTGTGACCAAGAAAGACCATGATTTGTTATTACAAGATCAGTTTCTGGTATCCTTGGAGTATTTTAAAAAGAAGCCGAGTAGTCCTATTATACTTCATTTTTTGAAGAAAAAAGTGTTATTTATGATATATATTGTGATACTTTTGTTTCTTAGTAAAAGTTATTTCCTAATGAAAATTTAAGTTTTTATGTCTTAGAGATTCTAAAAGATATATATCCTTGAGCATAATTATACTACACCTGATTTCTAGTTGGTGAAAGTTATTTTTGATCTCAATTTGTGGAAATTTTTTTCATTGGATGAAACTTTTTTCCCTTAAAATATCTCTAAATTGGGATATATTTCCTTTCTCAGTGGGATTCAAATTTTCATCATTATAGGTGGTTGTAGTTAATCCTAGATTATGAATTTGAGATCTATTGTGAATAGTGTAAATGGAATGAAATATATAATTCTCTAAGTAGGACATTATGTGGTTATTCTCTCTATATGTTAGAAATTAGTGGATCGTGGTGGGATAGATTGTGGGTTTTCATATGGGTGTAGAGAATGTTAATGGTGGAATTTTTCTATTTCATATAACAATTCGTTAGCCTATTTTCTAGAATATTTATGAATCTAGATACATATATTATGAGGATCAGGTATAGGGAGATCATTTTATTTTTGGAGATTATTATGAGTGATGGTCAAAGGATGGTATATAAAAGTTTTAGTTTAATGAGATGTTTTTTGTTTTTTCATTGATATGAAAAGTAGTTCTATATACGTATAACACTTCACATTTAGTAGGATATCCATGTATATACTATATGTATAATTCTAGATGGATCAATTATTATGGTAATTGATGAAGTGGTTGGTGGTATATTTCATACCTTTAGGTTTTGTTAATTAGTTGGTGAAACCTAATCAAAGATTTCCAGTGCATCTACAACAGTAATCAGATGTTTCATAGTGGGATTAATATGATATATTTATGGATTTCATTTTTAATTTTCATTGATCTTTAAGTGGTAGTAATGAAAAATGGGAGGGGTTGGTTTGATAGACTAAGACCACATTGGTTGGATCCCACATATGTTTATTCTTAAAATCCCACATACAATAAGAATAAATAATATGAACTCTAATGTTCCTCAAATAAGAATTCGGGTTGTCTGTGGTCTTGTCACATATTTTTTTCATATAAAATTAAGAATTATTTTCATTTAAATATTTTATTTTTTTAATTTTATATGGTAGTTGTGAGGATAAGTGTGGATTATTCATAATTAGTATTTTGGGGGCTATGGAGAAGTGTTCTTTAGTGGTTCGACAAAGGAATGTGGGGTTGACGATGTAGTGGTAAACAATTGTGATAAAGAGTAAGTGAGTGATCAGTAATTTGAAAAAAATAATGATAATGGTGGTTTAGTGAGGAAAATTGCTAAACATGTGACTGAATGATTACTCTCCAAGTGGTGACCAGTTTTAGATGAATTGTTTAGGGTTACCAAGAGTAAAGTGGCCATTTATTAATTTTTATAAAGAAAAAATACAATGATAACTATAAAATATAATTCCTAAAAAATATTATGATTATAATAACTATTCAATCATTGAAATAATGTGAATGCGAGATATGTTTTTTTCAGGATGTCTAATGACCACCCATTTCAATACAGCCAAATATTATAATAATATCATAACAAAACAATAAATATAGACCATTTCAAACTTCTCATGTGAATGAATAATGAATTTATATATCCGTTATAGTGAATAGCCATATTATATAATTTAATAATGATTTTTTAATGAAAAATAATATTTTAAGAATAATATATTATAAAAAATCATTATTTTTTAAATTCAGTCCGTTGGAAAGGCCACATATCATGCGTTCAACATGACATGGCCTGCACCCATTTAGGCTCAAGTCACCTCTACCCACTCTCTTATCATTAAAAATTATTAGGCCCACCCCAACCCACATCCACCCCATACCCACAAATCCCATGAGTCATTGAATTGTTTACATTACTACCCAGTAAATGGGATTCCAAATGGGTAGTTATTAATTAGTTGATAAAGTATTAAATTTTATAGAAAATAAATAGACTATTTTAACCACACCATAACCATAGTTTTCCTATTTTATATTTTTATTTAATTTTTTCCCTTTTCTTTGATTTAAAGGAAAAAATGGATAAAATTTTATTGTTTTTTCATTTTTACACTAGAACACAGTGAGCGCATAGTTAGTGTAAACCATATGAATCATTTTTGGATGCCTCTATAATTTTACAAAGAAAAAAATAATGTATGAATCATTTTTAGAATTTATCATTCCCAAATGTGGTGTTTATAACCTCTATATAGAGGAGTCAATTGGAACACATTTTGACTAATCAAGCGACTAAACCATATGCATTTTTCAATTTATTAATAATGTCAAAATATTTTAATTTATAATTTTATTTTTAACTGAAAATCATGATCATCCTTCTCTCTTATCCCCTTTACATGAAACAAAATCCCTAGGGTTGCTCAACAAAACCTCATTCCCTATGATTATATTTTTTAATGGAATTCACATGATCTGTTTTCATAATCTCTGTTTGGTTCTTCAAGGTACGCCATCCCTTATCTTCTCCCTTCCCCTTCATCTCAATTACTACTATTATCTTTTATCTTAGGCACTAAAGGGAAAACATAACATAGATCTTGATGATTAGTTTTTATATTTATTTGTTCCTAGTGTTTCTGAAGCTCAATTTGATCCTCATTAGTGTTATTTTCATAGAAGGTGATGGGTTCCTATTAAATTATATATAGGTATTCCTTTAGAACAACCTTTAAATTTTGAAAACTTAACTTATTTTGGATTCATGACTGTTTTCTAAAAAATGATGTTATTAAATATATTTTTTATTTTTATTCAGAATAAAATTTAGATTTCCATTTAAATCATATAAAATTCTATGGTTTCTCCTATTGTTTTAAATGCTAGAAATTTGTTTTATTTAATATCACACATCAAATGGTTGATGAACATTATAGAAAGAATTTTAAAATTTTTTATATGGTATCAAATGGTATTTTTAATTTTAAAATATAATCTCAAATGGATTTTAATTTTACCCATAATTTCAAGTATGTAAATAAAATTTCATTTAGTATTAGAATATTTCATAGTGATTTTTATTAAAAATGTAATCCTAGTAAATGTTTTTTTGATATATTTGGGTTTAATAAATAAACAAATATATATATATATATGTAAAATTTCAAATGAGAATATGTGACTTTTTTTCATTTAGATACAAACAGATATTTATATTTTTTCTTAATTATATATTGGATAATGGTAAAGTGAATCCTTAGTGATTCAAATAGAAACTCAACTCAATTTACGAATAAGATTTGATGTGAACTTTTGAAATGATTTATAAAGGCCCAATTGTAATGATTTCATTGACCTAAAATATTTTATAAATTTTTTTTTGATTAGATACCTTATCAATGATTTGAATGGTTTCCATAATTTTTATATAAGGAAATTGGGGTTAAAAAGACATGTATGTTTTAATAACTGATATATCCCATGATATATTGATGAAAAAAAATTTAAATGGAATATAATAAATTATAATTTGGGTAATAATGTGGTAAAATCAGTATCTAATATCGAATGACTATATTTCATATCACTTTCAATTATTCCACATTTCCAACTAAACTAAACTAGATAATGGTTGTGGTGTGGCGGACGGATGAAACAACACCACTATGCTATAAAATTCACTCCATATACAATGAATTAGATATGGTATCATATAAATAGGGAACCATACCACCAGTACAAGGTTGGAACAACTTATTAGTGCATTTTAAGTGTATTGAATATACTCCCTAGTGGATTAGATGTGGTACCATGAAAGGACTTCCCCTTGCAATTTTTCCAGGACATGTTATCCTTAGAAACATACACTTGCATTGGATATTGATTGATTAGACCATGATATGATACATTGATCTTGGGTTTCCACAATACTTAAGTGACCTAGGTATTTTTCCTATAGTTCTAGGTTATATTATGGTTATTTTGTGGTACATTCCTTTCTTTTTTAATTTTATTAAATCATTGCCCATTTTTTAATAATTTTTTCAATGTACGAAATCTATTTTATTTGTAATTGTTAAAAAATTTCATTGGATTTAATTAAATAAATTTATTATATATCACATATTTTTCTACCTTATTTAGTTTTTTAATCTTTTATGAATGAGGTGTTTTTAAATTGGGATTTGAAAAACCATTTATAAATTGATTTTCAAATAAAAATGGTTTTGGTCGATGAAACAGTTTTTAAGTAATTTTTTTTTAATTTAAGGAAAAAAAGTGGATGTTTAATAAAATAATTTACAAAATTATTATGCTTATTATATTATTATGTAGTAAACTATTATTCCAAATAACTTGTTTTAAACTAACATGAAACATATATTCTATTTAAAGACTGGGCATGGGGTGTGGTTTCTGTTTAGAATTACTAATAATTTATTTTACTCATTCCTATTTTTAAATATCAATTTGAGGTTCTTGTTTTGTATTACCGCTCATGGTTCATTGAGATTTTGTTTCTGGATAGTGACTGGAAATGTAAAATGAGTCTTGTTAGTGTTAATGTTTTTACTTTACTTTATCAAATCATATAAGTGTTCCTTTTAAATGATTTGGTAGGTTTTAATTTTAATTTTTTAAAATGTGTATCTTGTCTACCATTAAATTATATACTTGATCTAAATATAACTTTTGTTATTTCATTTATTATTTTGGAGGTGAACCATATATTTTGTGACTATATGAGAATAATCTAGTGGTGAAAGTTTCAAAAGGTTAGGGAGTTTGTGGTCAGGGGAGGGATTATTTAGACCATATTATTTTCCTTATTTTAATTTTTCTAAACTTGAATTGTATATATATCATTTCTAGGTTTTTAATGGTTCATGGACATCCAATTAATGAAGTTTTCATGCTCATTTCTCTAATATAACATCACATAGATTATTGGTTTAATCCAATATAACTAGATTTAGTTTAGTTCCCTAGAACTATATTCCAGCATAGGGAAATCGAGAATGTTCCACTGGTTTTTTCATCGGCTAGATCAGGGGCCTGATAGAGGTAAAAATTATGTTGGTTCATGAAAACATTCAATGTAATATTTCCTTTTTTATTTTCATTCACCAGTATATGAGATATAGGCCTATCAGAAATCATGAGGTAGGGGAAGGAAGATTATCATGATAACTACTGTTTATCAAACATTCTTTCACTAGGGAAATTTGAGTTTTGAGTTTTCTTTATTTATTTTTTGTATTTTGGTATAATTTTGTATTTGGGGGATGGAAAAGGGAGAAAATGGATAGCTCCCAATGAGCTCACAGGGGTTGAAAAGACATATTAAGCATGATTTAATGGTTCAATTAGACTCACAGTGGATGTTGTGTAGTTGGAACATGGTCTACTAATACATGTGTTTAAGATCCACACATACATCATTCCTCGTTTTAAATTGTTTTTTAGACAACTTTTGTTTTCAATCTGTTTTTTATTGTGTAATGACACATTTTTTAGGTAAATAAAGAGTGTTAAAATATTAAATTAGGGATTTACAATTATGATGTTTTCATTTTTATGATTTATAAATGTGCTCTAATTAATTATATAATGAATAAAATAGTTTTTGGATTTAATATAAATGAATGTCAAATGAAAAAGGTTTTTTTATTGAAAATTGATGATGGTAGGTTTGGAAAATATAAAATTTAATTCTATAAAGGTAAATATAATTAAATTTTGACTTGATTTCAAAATATTGATGTTTTCAAGAAGGTTTTATTTCTAAATTTGGAAAAAAAATTAATGGTTCACTTTTTTCTTATAAGAGGGAAATCATTTTTGAGGGAATTTTATTTTATGAATAAAATTTAAAACATGGTAAATTTATTTTTGGTGATTTCCTTTATTTTATTTTAATCCATTTATTTTGAATTGCGGGTTAATGAAAAATTTAGACCCATGTATTTGGTTATTTTGCTTCCCCATAAAATGGTCTAAAATAAGCAGGAAAGTGTCATCGTATTAGGGAATCTTCTTCTGGTCGTTTAGATGGAGACCCCATTTAAGATAGTGATGGTTCTATATTTGGGACATATTATGGATAAGTTCATTTGTACATCAAATATAATTTGTGCGTATTGGTTGGGAGAATGATTTGGATTCTATTTGAGTTTCCTCATGTAGTATTTGATCGGTGTGTCTCCTCAGGTGATTATGTGCTAAATTGTTATTGAATATAGTCTATTTGGGAAATTACTTTACCCTAATTTATTTTTGATCCATTTTTGTATTCAATGTGATATTATAAAAATGATGAGTTAATTCATTTTAGGGGATGTAGATGAGACAATTTGGGTATTTTTGTTAGTGATTGGGATGAGAGAGGTGTTATATTTGATTTATTGCTTTCATGGTGACTTGATATTCTAAAAAAAAATCCTAGGTTAATCTCAGTATCTTGAACTATGTCGCGGACTTTAATATTTTTTAAAGGTAGATTTTATTTAATGTTATTATAGTATTTCCTACCTTCTATAATATGAATTTTCATGGTTGAATCTCTTTTAGGTGTCTCTATAATGACCAAAACTTTTGCAAATGAAGTTCCTTTTTAATGAATAGATGCATTATTTAGTAATGTAGTTATAGAATATCCATGCTCTAATTTTGTTATTTTAGACTAGTATATGGTTTTTTATATTTAAAATACCTTTAATCATCATAACCATTGATAATATATCCTTTTTAAAATGAAAATTAATATTAGTATATCTTGGTTTATGATAAAGTCCAATTGACATATAATGAAGGAGCGATGGACTCAATCAGAAGGATTGTACCCTATGAAGGCCATTTATCAGAGCTTAAAAGGGACACACCATCACTGGTATTCTTACATGACCAAACCCAATCATGGATTTTGTAAATGAGGAATGGTTGATACCATTTAAAAGTGAAGGTCAATCTAATCGAGATTATGACCCAAACCATGTTTTATGAACCACCCCTAGAAAATACCATCATCGCACACCTTACCCTTAAGGAATTCACTGGTGTAATAATGGGATTTGTATCTAGATACTACTAGTATGAATTTTTATATTTTCTTTCAATAAATTAATTATTATAATTATTATTTTTTATTATTAATTTTTAATTGAATAGATAACGATTTTGATAAAAAAATTTATAATATTAGACATAAATTATAATTTTTTAAAATATATCATTTCAATCAAGACACTATTTTTTAGTAATTGATGAATTTTCGAAATAAATGATACATTAGTTATGAAATTTTATTTAATAATAGTAATCAAACATAAATTATATTATAATTTCAAATAGTAAAAATTAACTTCTGTAATTTTCGGAGAACTATTATTTTAAAACAAATAGTGTTTTTCAATAAATGAGGATTTATAAATTAAAAGTAAAATTATCACATTTAGAGAATAAGTTGTATAAATAAAAATTATATTTCAAATAATAAAACAAAAATTATCCACGAATTATTTTTTTATAATATTATGTGACAGTCATTTTTTTGTTCAAAATTAAATAACGTATAAATATATAGTATCTGTTTAGGAAACATAAAATTACATAAGGTATGTGACAAATTCTATAAAGAGTATCAAAGACCCAAATTATTTTCCATATTTAAAATAATGTGTTTTTGATGTTATTTTGTGAATTTTATACTTCCCTGATGAATCTTCCAAATCATATATTATATTTTATGGTTTTAAAATAAATTAATTATAAACATTACTCACTTACATATAACCAAGGGGACTATTTTAATGTGTTCACTTTATACACTTATAAAATAATGAAAATCACTCCAATTTGGAAGAAACAATGGGAAGGTTTGTAATTATGATTAATTTTTCATATAGATTCTAAAACCTATGTTGAGAAATTAATAATGAATTCCCCCCCATGTTTTCTATATAAACCCATAAAAACACCTTATTATTCACTAAAAACTTCTTTAACATGAATTTACACTTCATTCACCTCTCTATATCATTCCCAAGGTACCATCATGATATTATGAAGTTCATGATAAGGTTTAAGAAGAACCCTCTCAAAGTAAGGGATCCTTTCCTTCTCCTCTTTATTCAAGAACGTTCTTTTTGTCATGCCTTTCGATTTCAAATTTTTCATGTTGGGATATTTTTTTTTCAAACCCCCCTTAATTTACTAATGATTAAGAAGTAATGAGACACCCCCTTCACATTCATTTACCTCTCCTATAAACCATTATGTTCACCCATTGTAACGACCTGAAATTTTTAAAATTAAATTCTCCTTAAATTTTAATCAAATGTATCGTTATATATTATAGATATATAAAAAATGAAATTATTTGGTTTTTATTATATACATTCATATTTAAAATACTATAATGAATCATTACCATTGATATTATAGCCATTGAATAGTGATCATATGATTTTTATAAATATATGGCTTGAACAAATCCAATTTACACAGACAAGGGAAAATATCAGTAATGGTATCTACCCAAAAGTGATGTAAAAAATACTATAAATTGTATCCATGAACAAATATATATTTTTACTTTAAAAAATATTATTTTATATTAACTTTAATAATTTTATAAAGCCATTATGAATCATCTAAAACCATTAATATATTGTATGGTTTTAAAATCATTTCTTTAAGAGTACAACTCACTTGTACATAATCAAGGATATTATTTTATTAATTTCGGAACATGGAATTATATAATATTGAAAAACCCACCTTTTACAAAAAAACACCGGCAATAACTTTGGTAATATATTTGGGTTTGGTTATTTTATTATATAGATTCCGAAACCAATGTCTGGGAAATAATAAAGAATTACCATCACTTTTCCTTTTTAACCCCACCCAAGAACCCATTTCTGTTCTCTCAAAATCCATGGATCACATAATTACTCTTCTCTTCCATCACTATAGACCTACCAAGGTTTCACTATTCTTTCAATAATCTTCTTCCAAGCATTTCGAGTCACACAGTCAAGGTAATGGATCATTTCATTCTCCTCTCTCTTCATGTTTCTTCATTATCTTATGCCTTTTAATTCTAATTCCCATGATTTAAATATGTTTTTACATATCCCAGTTACTATCTATTTTTTTTCAAATTATTATTTACCATTTATCCCTTATTACCCATTTTTTGAATTTTTATGTGATATCTCTATGCATTCTAAATTCCATCATGATTTTCCATGACATTTAATTTTATAGTGAATACCCGTACCGATTTCAAATAAATGGTGTTCAAATTTGTGAACTTATAATTATTTATTGTGAATTATATTTATGTTTTAAAAAATCTATTATCATGGAGTAAAATATTATTATTAATGAATCCATGTTTTAAGATCTATGTGGAATACACACTCAGAATTATATAATTCTCAAATGCATTGGGTAGTGTCTTAGTCACATGAGACATCATGAAAGTGTTTAAAGAGTGAACCTAATCCATTACGTGTGTTTTTCATCATTAATTCTTTGTCGTTATCCTTGAACTATAATTTTGATGCCATGTATGAAATTGTTTCCTCATTTCCCATGTTCCATATACATTGTCGTTCTATATCATGTCTTATTGTTCATGTTTATGATTCTCAACACTTTTCTTCACCATTGATGAAAATATTGTCTAATTTTTAATACCATTTTTATGTTGTGGCATGTTTATTGCCTTATAGATCTATATAAATCACCCCTTTATTATGTATCCCCCATGTTATCCCATGTATTTTTATATACGATGTAATAATAAGATAATTCTAATGAAGTTTTCAATAATGTTTTGATATCCCATTTTAACGTTGTTATGTAATGTATATAATTTTAAAATACACTATACTTCTCGATATTTCAGTTTTTAATACGTGTAATCTTATGTAATAAATCATGAATTTATGTTTAATAAAGTTATGGGTTCTGATAGTTGGTATCAAAGCAGAAGTTTATTTATTTTCGGGATTAAGATTAGAAAACTATAAAGAAAGCTTTCGGGATAGAACTATGTATAATAAAACATCCCTAAATTTTGGTAAATTATAGATTAATTGATTTACCAATTAAATATACCCCTTTATGGATATTACATGTGGATATGGATCTGGTACATATGTACATAAAGGTAAAACCTAAAAACACAATGTTAATCTATACTAGACTGGGAACTAGTGCATGACAATGAGCCTTGTTCCACAACGGGTTTGATGCTCCAAGGGGATATGATTTGGTAAATTAAAAATCTTAGTACAATCCATTATTAGTGGAAAAAGTTAATATAAGATTCTTTGTCAGGAAATAGATCATGGATAATATAGATTCAATCCTTGAAATTCATAAATCATGGAAATATATGCAATTTATATGCTATATTTTTAATTTTATTGGATTCATTTTTATGGGTTTAATATTTAAAAAATTCTAAACCCTAATTTTCCCTTCATCCCTACCAATGGAAAGAAATAAGAATAATTGGGTAAATAATAAATGATATGGATAATGTGATGACTACCCCAAAGAGATGCCCAACCTAATGGAACCTGGAATTGTGAACATTATGAAGATAAAATCTCAATTGAATCATGTTATGAATAGAATCCTAGATCGTAAGAAGCACCAAAATCCCACTAAAAAACAATATATAATAGAAAGAATTATAAAAAAAAGTCCTTTTACTTTAATTGGTTCATCTGATCCCTTAATCATAGTATGATGGATAAACCCCATTGAGAAGATATTCTCCATCCTATAATGTCCTAGGTAAGATAAAGCTCTACTGGTGATTTAACATATGGAGGGAGAATATGATCAATGGTAGCCATTGATCAAGAATAGAAAACATGATGAAGAGATCAATGGTATGCAGTTTAAGGAATTATAGAAATTGTTTTGATAAATATTTTCCTTGAACCTTAAAATATAAATTTATTACCTTGTCTTAAAGAAAAAAAGATGATGAATATAAAAGGAAGTATAGGTAAAAAATCACAATGCATGAATGACAATCATTTGGATTTTTCGCTACCCGGGAATACAAGGATGGACACTTATTTAGTGTGATAAAACTTAGTCTACAAAAGGACCTAGGAACCTAACACTTTGATAACTATGATGAAATTTTCCAATGTTCTCTAAATGTAAAGATAGAGGTCGGAAAATCCCGAAGGTGTCGTAGGGAAAAGAATCAGGAATTGGTGTCTAATTCTGGAAGTTTGATAAAAATGTCTAATAGTTCCATGAAATTTTAACATCCCACATGTCAAAGTTGAGGAAAGAATAACCTAAAAAAATATTCCTCAGGGAGATAGAGAAATACTTTAGGTGCATGAAGAAAGGGAACCTAGATAGCGGTTACGAACATGAGAAACCCACCAATGCAATGGAGGAATGGAATGCACATGTAAAACCTTAGAAGATGGTTAATTGATTAAACTAGAAAGAACTAGGGAACTTTTAAGACCAATACACTATGAACTGGGGTTTCAGAGACAACCTACCACATCCAAAGTTGAAGGGATAAACTTTATCTATCACAACAATTGATTTGGATCCTGATAATGAAGTGGTGGTTGGTACGCTCGTTATTCATTCAAGATTAGATTTTTTTTGTTCTGGCTCATTGTCATCTTTTATATCATGAATTTTTAGTGGACAATTCGAAAACCACCACAAAGCATTGAATTAGAGTAATCGATGAAAATTAAAAATGGGGAAATTATTGCATCCCAAATATGTAACAACTACCCTTTAAAAATTTGTGGGCTGAACTTCCCAATGAACCTTGTGATCCTTAATCTAGTGGAATTTTATTTAATTCAGGACAGGGATTATGTTCCCCTATATGGAGACAATAAAAATTTCAAGGAGAATGAAATCACTCTCTTTATTGTGAATATTCCTCTGATTCTATATAGCTAAAAGGAGGATGATGAATCTTAATTAGAACCAATATCTAAAACATGGATATTATTTCCCTATAGGAATGAATATCTATCTCAAATGATTAAATATAAGGAAGTAATGATCCTTGAATACATTCCCATTTTGAGGGAATATGCTAATGTGTTTCCTAAATAATTTCCTGGTCTTATTTTTAACTACGATGTTGGATTTTTAATTGAGCTTATATGTAGAGAATTACCATTATCCAAGACTCCATATAAAATGGTGGTTGTGGAAGTTGAGGATATGAAGAAGCAACTATATAAGAATACAGATAAAGGGTTTATACACCCATGTGCATCACCATGGGGTGTGATAGTCATCTTTTTCAAGAAGAAGATTGGGTTATTGCACCTTTTCATTGATTAGTGAGATAAAAAAGATCACTGTAAATAACAAGTATCATATTCCCTAGATTTATGAATTTTTCAACATGATACATGGAATACAATACTTCTACAAGTTGGATCTATTTCCTAGATATTACATAGTTTGGGTGAAGAAGGAGGATATCCCGAAGACTAATTTCTATACAATGTACTTGTAATATTATTTCACAGTAATTCCATTCAGACTCACTAATGCTCCATAAATATTTATGTTCTTGATGAATAGAGTCTTTAGTGATTTCCTTTAAGATTGTTTCTTAGTCTTTATAGATGATATTCTAATAAACTCCAAAATCATGGAGGATCATGAGGATAATTCGAGAACTTTACTAAAAACCTTATGAAATGAGAGTCTTTATTCCAAGTTTTAAAAATGTGATTTATGGTTTAAGTAAGTCTCATTATTGGGGGAAACCTTCACAAGTAATGGGGTAGATATGGACCCTTAATAAATATAAGCAACTGAGGGATATCTGAGGTCAATATATGTGATAGATATTCATAGTTTCCTTGGATTGGCTGGGTACTATAAACTATTCCAGAGAAATTTATCATGATTTTCAAAACTCTAACCAGGATAAATTAGAAGGCAGTCAAATTTACTTAGAATGATGAATGTGAAGAGATATCCGAGGAGTTAAAAAGGAGTATAATCACTGAACCTGTACTCACACCACCCACAAGTGGAGAAATTTTCATAGTATTTCAAAATACATTGAAGAAGGTATTTGGATGTTTGTTAATGCATAATCACGCAGTTATAGAATATGATTCAAGGTAGTTGAATGTTCATGAATAGAACTTCTCAATAAATGATCTAGAGTTGGAATTAGTGATCTTATCTTTGAGAATATGGTAGAATTATATCTTTGGGGAGAAGTGTGAAATATATATAGTTCATGAAAGGCTCAAGTATATATTCACATATAAAGTTCTAAATATGCACCAAAGAAGATGGTTATAGAAAATCAAGGACTATGACATCTCATTTCACCACCATCTAGGGAAAGGGAATAAGGTATCATACACTCGATGAATAAATAATCGAACAATTCTATCATTGATGATAATTAAGAGTGATACGATCTTCTTAGATTTGGAAAGGATGTATATAGGAATCATAAAGGATAAAACATCATCAATAATTACAAAAATTATTTCCCAATCATCCCCTATGGAAAAGATAAAGTATTATGAATGAGAAGATGTAGGAATTAAGAAGAAAGTGGAAACTATAAGAAATGGAAAATCCTTAGGGATAAATTTTAATAAATAAGGGGTTGTAATATTTGGGTCACAACTATGCGTACGATAAAATCTAGAGTAAAAGAATGAGTTGTTGGATGATGCACATAGTTCAACATTCTCTATCCATCATGGAAGCACAAAGATTTTTCAAGATCTCTAATAGGACTATTAGTGGGAAAATATGAAAAAGGATATTAGGGAATATACATAAATATGTCTTGTATTTCAAAAAGGGGTGGTGGAAAGGAAGAAATCTAAGGGAAGGGTGTAATAATTACCCATACCTACATGGAAATGGGAAAAAATCCCCACAAACATTGTCACTGGTCTTTCAAATACATCATGATGAAATAATTTTATCTAGGATGTGGTTCATCATTTTATAAAGAATTCACACTTCATTTCAACTTGAGAGGATTTCTCACTCGAACAACTTTCAAGGACATACATTAAAAATGTGGGGAGGATAGAAGGAACACCAAATCTAAATAAAAAATAATATTATTTAATTAAATGGTTTGTTGTTATGATTTTGTGATATTTACAGAAGCTGTTTTTTAATAGGTTATGGTATAATGATACTCAAAATGATGCAGACCATGGGTGGAATGTTTTATGCTCTTATGGTACAAATATATATGCTATTAATTATTTTATGGGTAATACTTGAACTATATAGACCACTAATTAATTGGTTAAAACCATATATTTCATGAGATAATTATGGGAAATGAGTTTTTGTGATCTATCTACTATGGGAAACATGTTGGTATGTAAGATCCACTATGATATGCGAAACATGTAATAATATATGATCCTATATGATATGATGGTCACAATTTGTAACCATGAAATATGATATTTCCTCTATACCTATAATGGGGAAGCACTCTTATGACATGTTATAAGATTATGATTTGAACTCATAGCTCATCATTGTTTTTTATTATTCTCCAATATTATGACATACAAATTTATTATTCCATGACTAATGATTATGATTTCGGAATTCTTGGTTATGATTTTCTATTGATAATTACATGATATAATTCCATTATTCTAATGATAATCTTATATATGACCATTGATTGATATATCCCTTTTTACCCTTATTATGATTTTTAGATCACACTTACTTATGTTTTAATTTCCCCAAGGTTATGAAGAAGGTTAATTAGTATAATGATCCTATAAGGGTAAATTATCTAAAACATATGTTATAGATAATTATAAATGCATTTAAATAAGACATTTAGGTATCTAGTGTCCATGAACACAAACCTTTGTGGTTCTCTAGCATGTTTATTTGTGAGATATATTGAATATTCAAAAAAAAATGTAATATCTATGTACGTTATCTTTTAGACGCTATAAAAATAAGTTTGAAAAGCATATAAACATGGATTCCTCATCATCCATCCATAAATATTTTTTAATAAACCCCAATTTGTGTGCCACGTGACTCCTGACCCTACTTCATGAACCATAATCACTATCATTTGATTATTTTTTTTACCTCTTTTAGTTTATTTGTTTTCTCCCTTACACCCCTCACCTTTTTCTTGATTCTAACCAACATTATCAATTCTATTTATCTTTTTTGAGTATATAAATAATAGGTTTTCATATGTATTTTGAGTGATTTTATTTCATTTATTTTAATACTAATTTCCCCAATAATTATTTTGCATCGCTTTTTCTGATATTCTCTACCGCAATATCATTATTATGCAAGATTAGTCTTTCTTGTTTATTTTTAAAATTTTTATGTAGTATTTATTTGTTAAATATTATATTCAATATTTTAATACATATATATATATATATATCAATTAATTCTTTTTGATTTTATAATTATTTTGAGTATAATATATTTTCTATTATAAATTTTTTTGTTGTTGTGATATAATTTCTTCATAACTAGAATTATTTTCAATTATAATTTTTTATATTTATAAAATTTTTATAGCTAATGTTTTATAATTGACCTTATTAATAATTAGATAGTGAAGGATAAAAATTTTAAGATTTTTTGGATGTTTTGATATTATGTATTAGTAGATCATAAAGATAACTAATATTGAGATTACAAGAGCCAGATATTTTACAATTAATATAAATGATTTAATATTAGAGTTTGGTTGATCATTTTGATAGTTAATATAATTTTTATCACATATTTTACTTTTAGAAACCCATATAAGGTATCTGTATATAATACATTCCTATTATATTTTATAATTGTTTATTTTTATTAAACATATACTGATAAATGACTAATAAAATTTTTTATGACATATTTTAATGTTTTAAAATTTTTGTTTATAAATATTTTCAAATTTGTATATGATTTAATATTTACACCATTTATATTGTGATATTAGGTAATTAGTGAGTTTTATTTAGTTAAATTCATAAAGAACCACATATTAATATGATGATTTTGAATAATACTTCATGTAATTTTCAAATAGAAATATTGAAAAGAGAACTGATTTTATCACCACACAGGAAGTGTTTATATATGAGAAATATAAATTCTATATAAATCAAGGACCATAAAATTACCTATGGTGTTAACCATAATTATACATTTTGTATATGGAATAATGAAATAATATAAAATTAACAATCCAATGTTGATGGATATATTCAACATGAGATATTGTATCATGTTGAAGAATTAATTATTTCTGTTTTTATTAACATGAATGAAAATAAAAATAGTTAAACAATTATTTGGAGATAATTAGAAACCACTATTATCATGTTACCCTAAAACTAGACAATTTTAAATAGTGTTGATTTTATTTTTCATAAAATAAAATAATGGTTGGATTGAAAAATATTTCATTGACCTTATGGGTCACTTGAAAAATATTCTTCCAGAAGGAAACAAGCTTATGGAATCAATTAACAACTCAATAAAATATTCTGCCAATGGTTATTGGGGTATACAAATATACCTAATTTACACAATTATTGTGTGCTTTAATGGAAGTAATATCAATGTTTATTATAATTTACTAACTATGGGAAATCCTGATATAAGATGCATGGAAAATTTGACTCTGATTCACTCTCAAGTACATGCACCAAATAAACCTCTAAATAAATTTGGTATCTTATAATAATTCCTTGTTTCAATTATTAATTTTAAGATTAAAAAGATATAATGATTACCAAGATGGAAAATATATGGGTCCATATCTAATGTAAACATATGTCACCATGATGATTATCTATATTGGAATAGATTTGAAAACAAATTACTGTTTTTTAGAGTAAAGCTAAAAATAAAAAAAATGGGGTAGTGAACCGATAGAATGAGTCCATATCAGATCCTCAATATCCAACATAGTTCATGGAATATTATATAGGAATTTTTTTAAATTTTTAGAATGGATATATGTAGGGAAAAAATATATTATAATGAGATTAATGATTACATAACCAAACATCTAGAAAATAAAATTGATGTGTATCTTTCACCATTTATTAACGATTCAAAATTTATATGGGGGAGAAGTTTTTTAAAATTTTATGAAAATAATAATGAATATTTTTATTTATGAGTAATTATAATACTCACTATAATAAACATTTATTTATTTGGTAAATTATCTAGATGTAGTTTTAAGAAATATATATCTTGCTTAATTTGTGAAGAAGATACTTTATATAAAAAATTACATAATGGAACAATGGAAGTGTACACGGGTCATTAAATATTTTTAAAAATGGATCATACGTATTGAAGTTTAAAAAATTAATTTAATGGTTTACAAGAGTATAATCTCCACCAATACCATTATTAGATGATGAATATTTGGACATGGAGAAAAATATTGATTTAAAATTTGGAAATATGGGATTTTCTTGGTGATCATATATATACATAGAAAAAATGGTTTAACTTCTTTGAGCTATATGATTGTATATTTGTAGGTAAAAATATATTATTGTTGTTATTCATGTTGAGAAAAAAAACTTCTGGTAATTTTGTTGGATTTTTTTAAAACATGAATTTAAATAAAAATGTTAGATGGAATATAAGAGTGATCTCCATATCAATTTGAATAAATTTAGAGTTACCTCCTACTATGAAACGAAATAGAATATATCTAGCTTTGTCTTTTCACACCTAAACTAAGAGTCCGAATATGATTTTTTGTCAATTTTTATGTTTTATAAATGTACCCTATAGATATTTTTTAAATGTGAAGAACTCAGTTTCATTGAAGGATTTGAAACTCATAGGTTTGAAGAATAATGACCATCATATATTGAGGCACAAATACTATCCATTTTATTATGTAGTATATTGGCGATATCTATAAAAAACTATGTCATTAGGTTATGATAATTTTATGAATCCATTTGTAGAATATTCTTGGATATAAATTATTTAGATGTACTAGTGAATAAAGATTCCCTCATACTTTTTTCAACTAGAAATATATTTCACACAAATGTTCCTTTGATATAATGGTTCACATGGTGATTATTTTTATTGTGAGAGATAAGAATATGTGGTGGGACTTCTTATTTATATTGCATATATCATTCAGAATGATATATGAATATTTTAATCAAATATATTAAAAATAATCATCAACCAGAGCCTTATATTGTTAAAATCTATATATATATAGTAAAAGGGTATTGAGTTTTTTACCGATTATTTAAATAAATAGGGTCACATTGTTCTTATATATCTGTATATTTGATAGTGGATAATGAAGGTAGAGAGATTTATGGCTTAATGTAAATGTAAATTCCACACGATGAAGTGATGCAGACACATTTATTCATTTTGGAAAACTCAAAAAAGGTTAAATTATATATATAATCACATATTTCCAGGTTGAAGGTATGATATATAGAGAGAAATAAAAATTGGTTCGTGATTGAGCGTAAATATACAATATTTCCCGATTTAAAGAGAAATTCAAAACTTCTTTATATTCATTGGAATCATTTAATTTTTTTAGGGGGAAATGTCTCAATGTGATCATAGTTTAATGTTATGATATTAATGACTAAATATTTTACACAAAAAAAATCAAGATGATAATAGTATTGTTCAATATAGTGGGAAAATGGTTACAATAGAAGCACTAAATTTTTCATGTGAAAATTTTCAAAATCCTATTTCTATGTCAATGAAATATTTTAGAGTATTGAAAGATATATGGTAAATTTATTATATTACATTTCATTAAAATAAATTCATCTATAAATGGATTGAGTGTAACAGTGGTGTAAAACAGGATGATTATGGATATAAAAATTTTGATTTGAAAAGATTTGGTTGTAAAGAGGAACCATTTATCTTGGTGAAACATGTGATGAATATCTTTTTTTTATATACCCATGAAATGAACATTACACCATTATTTTATAATGGAAAATATATCATTTTGTGTGATGACGATAATGATTAGTTTATTAATTCATTTAAGGTTTATTCATCAATTATTTGACATCCTGATGATAACAATGAATATATTATAGACATATTCCATGCTACCTAAAACGATCATGATGGAGAGATATGAGATGCACTCAGTTTCTCCCAAACTTAATTTAGTAAATATTAATATTTAATTTCCTTAATAAATTAATACATGTAAAAAATATATTTTTCAAATATATAATTTTAAATATATATATTTATATAGATTAAATATCTAATTTTTTATTAATGTTTTTTCAATAGTTTTGTTTTAATATTTCAGATTTTAGAACCTAACATCATTAGGTTTTGGTAAAATGTACACATATAAAAACAATTTTTTTATTATAGTAACATTTATATATATACCCTGAAAAGAAAATTTTCATTTTATAAATAACAAAAAACTTGTATGGTTGAGTGGAAAGCTCAAAACATCCAACACATCAAAGTTACATACATTATACCAAAACAAAAATAAGCATCAACACATTCAAATTTAAAGAAGGCATTCAAATTCAAAAACGATTTCAAAGTCATCACACATTCTCATCGTCATGGAATATGGGACACCTCATGTTTCATTCCCTACTAACCAGAAACTAATATAATTATCAATACCCCATCACTAGAGAGGAGCTCAATAGAATCATTGATTCAATCCACGAACTTACTGAAACACATACACTGGAAACAATTGTCACTAATTGAAAAACTTAACCACCATTAAGAATCATCCACAATAGGAATCAACCATTGAACCAGACCTTTATAACCCCAAACCATTGAAACCACCACCACCATCCATTGAAATCATCCAATTCAAGAATAAACTGATCAAAAAACCCAAATGAGAAAACCAAACAAGGGGATTGATACTGGCATCATCTATGAGGATGAACCACCTCAATCCTAAAATGTTGAAACCCCAAAAAAATCATGAATGAAGTGCTATCAGAAATATAAAGTGAACCAGATGATGGTAGCGATCACAAGATGCCATAAACCACCCAAAAAAGCCTCCCAAAGCCTCTAAAAGGACCACTGAACAAAAAAATAGATTAGGAGCGCTGGATAAGGAAGATTAAGTAGAATTTGAGTAGGATAGGGCCCTAACATTCATCCAAAACCAAAACCAGGAATAAGAATCACCGCCAAAGAGAACCAAAAAAACAACATAGGAAGGAGACATCCCTGAGTCATGCAATAGGAATCCAAATCTCACTCATCCAACACACCTCAAACTGCCCTAATGGAACAAAATCTCCAGATCATGATGGAGTCAGAAACATGGTAATCTAGTTGTAAGAGCTATTGAAGAACCAGTGAGGGAATCGACAGAGAGAAGAAACCATTAAAAAAGACAAAAGAAATTCATTGATGAAGTGAGTAAAATAAAGGTATCCAGGGAGGGAAGTCTATCAGATGGGAATAATTAGGAGGAGAGAGGAAAGAAAGGAGATATGATACTGAGGACATCGCATATATCACCCGCATTTGAATCACCTTCTCAGAAGAAAACATAACCTAAGAGTTTAATATACAAATTTATAAATTTTGAACATTTATATCATTTATTAATTAATGTTCATATTTATTAGTTTATGTGAAATATTTTTTTATGTAAGAATCATGAATTTTTTTTCTGAAGCATAAACCATTATTGACACTATTATCTTATTTGGATATTTATTTATTCATTATTTTTAGATATTCACTTATCTAAAAATATGAAGGTATATAGAATAACATTAAATTCATCTTTTAAATGACCAGAACAAAAGATGTGAAAAATTTACCGAGGTATGTGAATGTTATTTCCCTATTAATAAATATTAAATATTTTAAATTATATAATAAATGTAATATTTTAATATGTAAAAATTATTAATATCACTACCATTGAGCCTCTAATGATGAAGTCTTCTTATTCATCTCTAGATAATAAAATTAATATATTTATTAGACATGGGATTACATGTTTATCAAAACATTCACTTTATCATGGATAACCGACAATACACATCTAATTTAACTGTAATAATAACCCAACTAGACCAAATGTAATGAATTTTATCAGTTATATCTTCAAATAGAGTGGTTGTAGGGTTAATATTTTATATTATAATAGGAAGTACATTGAAAATATGATGAAAGAGTATATGCGGGGGTCCATAAAGGTAAAATATACCAGTAAAGTTTTTCATCACACTCTTCAAGTAATATATATGTATTGTATATGGAAAATATTTAATATATTCAACTAGAAATGAAAGTTTTCATTCATGAAATGAATGGAATTATGAAAATGAAACTATACTAAATGATATTTTTATGAATATAGTTTTTGAATTTTTTTTAAAAAATTTATGTTTTTTGTGAATTTATAAAATAAAAACTCATTCTTTATGTATGAGTTTTTATATGTAGTGAAATAGACTAATTATTTTTTCCAACCAACATGATGATGTAATTTTTTAAGATAATTATTGTATATTATACTTTTATTAATTATGATATTACATATTCAATTCATTTTATGTAATAGGCCTCTTGGAGATCTCCCCAAGATATCTAATTACAGAATGAATAACATGATGATTTATCACATGGAGCGTATCATTTACTTGATGGGAAAATGATTATAGAAAATTAATTCATTGAGACCCAAATCATATAAAAAGTTAGATGGGGTGTAGTTCTGTCATCCATCTCCCCCACCATCTGTAAAAAGTGGAAAAAGTCGAAAAAGGTAAAAAAATTAAAGTTTCCCAAAGATGCATATAAAGAAATATTAGATAAAATAGTAATAAATTATTTTTTTATTTTTAGTAAATTTTATTATTTATTAAATTTATTTATCTAATATTCCATTTTAATATATTATTTTTGGATGAATTTCTAGAGTTATTTATGTATGTAAATCTTATCCTAGATGTTATGATGTACAATATAGTTATTTCTTTAGGAATTCTCGAACACCTAGGATGTGTCACATGATAGGTGTTGGGTTCTAATATAAGTATTATTTTTGGTTATCTAAGTATGAAATATAGGGAAACTGAAATTTATTCTATAAAATATAATGTGAAAGAAATTAAAAAGTTTACGAACAATCAAATTCAATATTTTTTTATGTAATTCATGAGAAAAGTAAGATATAGTTAAAACATGCATAGCCTTCATAGCATGATGACTCATAACCTCAACCTTTATTTCTAGACCCACACATGTACTATGAGATATTTATTAGAAATCCCCATAATGATATTATATTGTATTGAGTAGTATATATTTTGTGGTATTTTTACATCACCAACATATGAATTTGGGTCAGCTATGAGTAATAGTAAAATAAATTAGATTTCTAAAAACTCTATTATAATTTCATATAGATAAGGTTAACAGAGTTGGAAGTTGAGTTTTTTTTCTCATGCATGTTTTTTTTCTCATCACCCAAAATACATGGTATTTACTTATTTTTTTAATATTTTATTTATGTTTTATTGATAATTACTTATAATTTTTTAAAATATTTAATTTATACCGGAGTATATAAAATAAGAAGAATTAGTTTAAAGTGGAAAAATGTTCCGGATCTAACACCTTTAGATTATTCTAGAATTTATAATGGAATAAATAGATTATCCCATATTTCTTCATTCTTGGGATCATTTCACGAGTTTCTAATTATGAATAAAGTATGTGGAAGAGACTATAAAGTAATAATATTTTGGAAATATATCATGGATTTTGTTTTTTATCTTACATCACCTTTGTTGTTGTTATTTTTTATGTGTGTAATTTTAAATTTAGTTTATTTTTCATTAAATAAATATGACTTTTAGTGAATTAAATTTCAACTTTTTTAACTAGGAATTTCAATACTATTTTCATTCATAATGAGAGCACTTTCATTTATAGTTTTATGTATTGAGAATAAATTTCCACGGTTGTGACATTTAATAATTATGATTCTAGAGTTACATATATAGATAAAAGATTAGTAAACAAAAATATTCATGGTTGGGGTTTTCCATTCATTAAAATATAAAAATATTATTTTAGTTATGAAATAATGTTCACTAAAATTTCATTAATTTTTTAATTTTTATTGGTCGTTGGATGATACGTGTATTCATTTGAAACGAATGCACAATATCATTATTTTTCTCTTTATTTTTTGGATTTTATAAAATATTTTAAAAATTGTTGAAAAGAAAAGTTCTCTTTTTTATATTTTATTTAGTATTAAATATTATTTATATATGTGATTTTTATTGATATATAAAAATACAGGTTAGGGGAATGCTAATATGATTTACAGTTGTCGATACATAAGAAAAATAAAATTAACAATATAAAAGAAAATGTTATTTCTTTATATTAGGAAAACATTTTTAAATCTCATATATATATATATATATATCTGTGGGGGGGTGTGGAGTTGGTTATTTTTTTATTGTTAATGTTTAATAATTACAGTATCATCATCAAAAATAAGATGTGGTACGTGGTTACTATGTTTTAATATTCACATTAGAGATCATGATAACCATGATCATAATTGAATTTTATAATGTTAGTTCTATTAAAAATTTCATTTTTTATATAAAAATATTACATTTTAAATCATATTATTTTAATTGTAATTATATCCTTTCCATGATGATTTGTCGTATATATATGGAGATCTTTCCCACCATTGAAATTGGGTTGAAACTATTTTTTATGTATGTTGAATTTGGAGATTGTTTATCATGTAATGAATTATCTTTAAATAAATTCATTAACAATGAGTATTTACAAAACTTCATACTGATTTATGTTGTACTATAAAAAATATCATATGTTTTTGCGATGTTTATTTATTGGTATTTTCTAAATATGTATTGTTTCTACATTGGTTTATAAAAAAACTACATGGAATGTGAAGAAATCTAGATTTTAACATCATTTTCTAAAAAAATCCATTTTCGAATGCTTTTCTCACATCAATTATTATAAATATTTAATATGGAAGGATTATAGTTTTCCAACATATTTCTACACCAGTTTGTTCTGAAACCAATAGGGAGACATAATTGGCTTTTTTTTATTTCTAAGCATCTTTTTATCCATAACCCACATGGAAATATTTTTCATTGTAATTTTATCTAAAAAAATGAGATGATAAGTCCACGTTATTTATATTTATTTTCAATTTTTGACGTTAAATTTCAAAATATAACTATTCAAACTATTATTTTTATTATATTCGACATCAATGTCCGTTAAAATCCAATATTAATTGTTTTAATAAACCAACATAATTTCCCACAATAGTGGAATCATTGAGAATGATTATGTCCTTATTGTTTTAATTAAAAAAAATTTATGTTACTCATCATTGGATATAATTAGTTGTTAAAAAATACATCAAGGAGTATCCTTGTGAGATCATTAAGGGTTCTTTGGAGTCCATATTTGTATCACCATATTGTATGGATTGATTTGAAATGATGTTTTTGTCTGATAGGTTATTTGTTATACCTTAATGGTGGGAACCATAACCCCCTGAAGCAAGTATCATTATCCAAAATATATTATAAACTTGATGTTTAATTATGATATTTTTTTCTAAATTCTTTGGGGAAGGGTGATATGAGGTGTGGATTGTCTACGATATGATTTCTTTTGAATGTTGGAAGGGAAATTATAAATATTTAATAGGAATGTGTTTTATTTTATAGTATGGTTGTATCCCAGGATCATTTATAATATAAACCTCTAGAGTATCAATATTTATTCATAAAAATATATTATTTTACATTTTTGGGGTTTCAATAATATTCTATGTTTTATAGATCAAGTTGCTTAATTTTTTATTATTGAAATGTTTAAAGTTGGGGGAATATAGTGACTCAAATTTTTCCTCATTTAGGCATAATTGATTTTCGAGTGCCCAAGACTCTAGTCCCTTATAGGGATAAAATATTATATTTTTTATATCACAATACTATGTATTTTTTTATGGTTTTATTTAACATAGAATGTGGTGGTTACCCTTGGGTTGAATTTTAGACTAATTATCTACTAGATGATTTAATGGTTATTTAATAATTATTAAATAAATAAATTTTTATCTCATGAATGTAATAATTTTTATATTTTTGAATTTTTGAGGAGAAGGAAATTATGACCCTATGGTTGGGTCTGAAATGATGGGTTTTCCTTTGGCGAGGTATAAGTTAAATTATTTTTCATTGGTCCTTAGACCTCATATTTTCATGTTTTTAAATAAAATATATTATATGAGAAGCCTTTAAACTATCCCATGATTACTAAAAATTATTTTCAATTAATTTTTCATAGATGGTTAACATTCATCATATGTTAAATATAGAGAAGACACATCCAAATTTTCTCTAATCGGAATGGTTTTCTTCTTGTTCATTAGGTTCTTTAAAATGGTTGTGTCAAAATTGAAGATTGGTTTGAAAAACATAATTCTAATACATTTTATAAAATAAGGAAGATTTTTTTATTTCTCTAGAAATAATCCTTTACATGAATAATTCCATCCTAATGATAATATATATATTTAAAAATACTGAGATAATTTCATTAAATATTATAAATTTGAGTTATTGATTGACTTTTAATTTTTATTTTTCAATCCTCAAACTTCACACCATTTTCATTATAAAATTTTTATTGGCATAAAATAATCATTAAAAAGGTTACAATTATCAAATAATGTTATTCATGGAATGATTTTGATAACTCGTCTTCAATAAGACCTTAATTATGTGTTTTCACTCAGGAAGAATTTATGATTGATGCCAATTTTTTTAATCATCAATTGATCAATAATAATAATATAGTTGGGGGATTTATTGAGTTGTAAACTAATTCCATAATCATGAATCTGAATAGGGCTCAAATCCCTTGATCTCTTTATCACGGGATATATCCATAGGTACTATAGTAGTAATATATTAGGAAATGTATATGTATTAAAACATTTTAGTAATGTAAGGTACTCTTAAAATTATTATTATTATAGTATGTACCATAAAATGTATGTACGGTTGCATTACTATTCACAAATGGGGTTTTAGGCTTGAAAATTATGCCTTTGGGGATTGAAATGGAATTTCAGTTCATTGGGTTTTCAAGCCATAAAATTGCAATGACATTAGAAGGTTGTTTCTAATCCTTATGGGGAGGTATGAGGCTTGTCCGAATCAGGTGAATGAGTTTGTTTTCTATGCTATATAATCCACTCAAAAGAATAAATATCGTCATATTTTTTATTTAAATAATTAATGGGTTGAAAGTATTTTTTTTAAACGGTGATATATGGTGATGAGTTAAAACAATAACAAGATGATTTAATCCCTTAAAGTATTTATTTCACTTCCCAACTCCTATATTCTTATATGTGCTTGAAGATAAATTATATTTAGTGGTCAGAACATTTATTGACCACCATCATTCATTTTTTGCATTCTTTTATTTCCAACATCGTGTAATTTAGAGTTATGCGTTGCAATAATATTGGAAACTAGGAAAATTTATTTCACGCAAGTAAATAATAAAATGATGAGACTTCAAAGATGCAATGGTGATAATGGGTTACATTGGGGGTCTTCGCGAGCAGCTTTATTCCACATAAAGAAATGTTATGATTATTATAGGATCACTTCTCATAATGGGTGGATTAGAAATATATATAGGTTGTATTGGAATACATCGATCACGGTGAATGGTAGGGATGATTTCATGAATAGTTATGTAAAGAGTGATAAAAAATAGAATAAACATTATATATATAAAATATAGGAATAAATGTTGTATTTTCTTACAAGTATCACCAGATGTATATAAGTATCTCGGAGGATTCAGATTATGAACAATATCAACCCAATTCTTTATTAAACCATAATTAGTGATTTATTTTATAAAATTAGTAATAATAAAATATGAATATTGACAAGACAAGTTTCATTAGGAATTATGTACATAAAATAATATCTGTAACATGGGATACAAAAACATTATCGAAAACTTCCTTAACGTGATTCTAAAATTTCCATGTATTTTAAAACAGAGCCATATAACTTGGGGACGTAGATAATAAAGGGGTGACCCATAAATCCTAATATGGAAATAAACATGGCAAATAATTAAGGGAAAAATATATATTGGTTAATAGGAACATCAATGGGGTGTAAAAATATTTGTAATAAAAAACGTGAAAAATGAAACATGATATATAATGACAATCATAACATGGTAAATGTGGAAACAACTTCAAGCTATGTATCATGATCAATGTTCAAGGCTAAACCACTAAGACTTTGTGGTGGAAAAAGACCCATAAAGGAATCAGGTTCACTCCATGTCCCTATATGACATCTCTTGAGAATAAAAATAACCCATTAATTGTAAAACTATATAATTCTAAGAAAACCCATCAATTTTTATTTCAGCCTCATACGTAGGTGTGCCACAGAGTTTATAAAACATGGATTCATTCATTATAATATGTTTTTCAAAAATCAAGGAATTTGTAATAATTACAATTAATTCCCATGAAAAATATCTTAATGTGTATAATGTTTAATAAACTTGATAGGAAATGGGTTTGGTATACACTATATAATTTGTTTGGCATGAAAAAACATGGGGAAATTTCAGCAGTATAACGATGTCGCTCAAAAATCCATAACATGAGTTAATGAGATGAAAAAGGGACTCTAATAAAACTTAAATCAGTTTTAAATTAATGGTAAAATGAATAAGTCATCTCATCATTAGGAAATTAAGATAAAAACCATAAGGTAAAAAATATACTTGAATAAACAGGAGAAAGGGAATGAAACCCTTACAAAATATGGGCATGGTAAGGGGTGTACATAATGGATCATGGGAGGGATTAATGGGAGTTAAAGGGGACTATAATCATATATAAACACAATTTACAGTAACAGGGGTATAGAAGAACATATCACAACATGAGAAAATTGAAATTGATAGATATATCCCAAAAGACGTGCTTGAATTGAAATGAGAAGAGAGAAATCCCTTACACAATTTTGGCACAAAAAATAGTGTTAATAATAGTTAATTGGAAGTATTATTGAGATTGTAAGGTGTATATCATCTTTTAGAAACAGAAAAGGATAGACTGTGGGTTATGGGAGAACATATTCTAAAATGAAAAAATTGAAATTAAGAACCATAACACAAAATAAAAGCTTGAATTAAAAGTAGTTGAAGATACCTTAATTGAGTTTGTGACTCCAAATTCTTGGTTCGAGATTATTTAGAGCTTGTGGGAACCATGGGATGACTTTACATAGTGGAGGGATGAGTTTGGACGTGATAAAAAGAGTTTGAGTTAAAAAATGGAGCTTCAGGGGCTTTATGAATGAAAAATGGTGGATTAAATTATTATTTAGGTTTTAGGATCTATATAATAAAATTAAAAAAACAATAAATCATCCCACAGTTTCATACAAATGGTATTTTGTATTTTATTAGTTCAAGGTCTGGACATAATAAAATAATTACCTTCTTTATGTGGATGAGATTCATACTCTTAAAAAAATAGTTTGAAAACCATAAAATATATTACATGTTTTGGAGGATTAATAATGGATTCATGAACTAAATAAAATAAACATAAAATAAGATTATTTTAAAAGGATATATATATATTTTTTATCCAATTTAGTGTATTTATTACGTCGCCTTTGGCTCATTTTGATGTCATAATACACAAACTATATTTTTATGGTATTTAATTTTTACCCAAAAATATAACTACAATAGAAATATATTAGAAATTAACAATTGGAAAATTTCAATGTTATTGTTTCAAAAATAATATTAATTTTATATAAATAATTTTTTCAATATGTTAATTTTAACTTTTAAAATAAAATACACATTTATTAAGAAATGACAGGTTTTTGACAATAATAGTTTTTAAATTGTTATTAAGCTTACATTTGACTTATTAGAAGATATATGACCATTTATATTTGATAAATAATATTGAAAAATAATATTTTATTAAAATATTATTTCTTACAAAAATCCATTGATTCATTAAAATAAATTCCTTAATTTAATTTTAATATTATCCAAAAGTACTATTTTTGTTTTATTGAATAAAAAATCATTTATAATGTTACAATAATAAGATGGAAATATATTACTTATTCTATAAAATATTAATATATATACTCATATTGTGGTGGTTTTGATAAATATCCCTTTAATACACTTGAAAACACCTTAAGGGTAAGATGCACAATGGTGGGACTTTCAAGGGGTGGTTCTATGAACATGCTTTGGTCTGTGATATCTATGAGATTCAACTTCTCACATAAATTTTTTTTACCCTGCTTATGTTTCTGGATCTCATTTTTGGTTTGGTTAAGGGAAAATACTAGCGATCATATCTCCCTTGGAAGCTCTGATAAATGGGATTCAAATGATGTGATACTACTAGATGAGGTCATCATTTTTTCTATGTCAATTGTATTGGTTGAAATGTTATATTTATATTAATCATGTGATCACTCTTCAGTGAATATATTATCAATTGTATTGATTTATAATGGTCTATTAAATCTGATAGGGTATAATAAAATTGAATGAGTTTATGGGGTTTCTATACTCATATTATATAAAAAAATTCCAATAAATTGAATGGAGAATTTGATTTATAATAGTTCGGGTTGTAACAATCTCCCCCCATTAAAAATTTCAATCTCATAATTTTATTTACCTATTATAAACCAGATGAGGGTGACTCTTTTTCATCAAATCCTCTAATTCCCACATTGATTATTCAAACATTTGGTTTCTCCAAAACAGTTTTACGATGTGCATTGTCTTATTTAATATAAAATTTTATCTCTGATCAATGATCTTCACCGACTTGTCTTTATAAGAGATATCACCTTCAAATGGTACCACCTATTGATTGAGTACATGGGTCAAGAATGGTATATACTTCCTGATGAGGTATACATGGAATACATCATATACTTGATATAAGTTCGGTGGGAGTTCTAGTCGAAAGGCCACCACTCTGATGTGATCATGAATCTCAATGATGAAAAAGTATCTTGGACTAATATTTCTATTCTTACTAAATCTCATTAATTTATTCCATGGAGATATAAAAAGGAATAACATGTGTCCAAAATCAAAATCACAACCTCATTGATGATTTTCATTATAACACTTTTATCGACTGTAAGTATTCTTGATGTACAAATGAATTTTATTAACCTTTTCCACCATTTCCTCAAATTTTTTTGGAACTAGAATATTGTGTTCCCCATGTTGATCATATAATGTAGGTGTTCTCCACCTCTTCCCATAAATTCCTTCATATGGATCTGTTTGGATTCTTGGGTGGAAACTATTATTGTTTGAGAACTCGACCAGAAGAAGATGTTGCTGCCATACTCATTTGATGTTATTTGAGAATGCTCTCAACATTCCCTCAGGGGTTTGGATATTCTTCTCAAATTGGCCATTATTTTGAGGGTGATAAGATGTGGTAATGTTAAAATTAGTATTCAGAGTGTGTCAGGGATTCTTCCAGAACATAATGGTGAATATTTGATCTCGATAGGATTCAATCAATAGTAATACTACATGTATTCTTACCACATCCATGATGTATATCTATGGAATTTGACATAGCAAAAAGTCCTCTAAAATTCCAATAAATCGATCTGTCATTGTAAGATGACCCACACCAAACCATATATCATTGTTTCCCCTAGATGTTTTCGGATGTCTGGTGACAAAGTCTATGGTTAATTTTTTACCAATTCCTTGTTGGTATGGGTAATGGCTTCATCATACCATTAAAATTATCCCTTTTATCCTTCTCTTAATGACATACCATGCACATTGATGTATATTCAGTGATCTACTTCTTCATATTGTCCCCACAATAGTTCTCTCATATATCTTGAAACATCATTGTGCTTCTTGGGTGAATGTAGAAATTCTAACTATGTACATCATCCAATAGTTCCTTCTTTAACTTAGGATTTGATGGAACACATATACTTGAACCAAAAATCATGAATACTTCCTCATTAACATTGAACTATGTGTATTTCCATTTCTTTATAGTTTCCACCTTCTTCTATATTCCCATATCATCTCTTTGAGATCCATTATATTTTTTAGAAGGGATGGTAGGGTGATTATTTGTGAAAGGATTGATGATGTTTCTTCTTTTATGATTACCATGGCCATACTTTCCAAATCTATAATGATCGGATCCCTATAAATTCTCATAAATGATAGAATTTCTAGAAAATTTATACTTAGATCATCTTCTACTTTATTCTCTTTACTCAAATGGTAGTGGATTGATCAGTCATTTTCCTTGATCAGCTTTAACAATCTTCTATAGAGCATATTCATCACTCTTTATATGAATATATACTTGTGGATTTTATTGATCCATATATATATCATAATTCTCTCTAAAGATCTATTGTCTCCATTTTTTCAAATATATGATCACTTCATCCAACTCCAAGTGTTTTATTAGATATTTCTATTCATCAACTTTTAACTTCCTTGAAAAATATGCTATGAATTTGTCATTAGTCATAAAAAGAGAGCCTAATTTATTCTTTTAAGAATCATTGAATACTTATAAAAGTTATCCAACTATGGGTGGTGTGAGAATAGGTGCAGTGATAAGCCTCTTTTTAATTCCTATAATCTCTCTTCACATTCACCATTCGATGAAAACATTAATTAATTCTATGTTATCTTTGTTAGAGTGTTTGATAATTTTGGGTCATTTCTCAAATATTTATGATTTTACCCACATAATACTAGAAAACTAAAGATATATCTCATAGATATTTGTATCGACCATCCTTTAATTACTTATGTCTTTTATGGGTCCATATATATCCTATTTCATGTGATTATATTCCTGAATAATGATACTTCCTTCAATAATAACTCACAATTTCAATACATGGAATAAATATTCTCATTTCACAAGGTCGTTAGAATAGTTCCTATATGCTCCTTATACTCCTCCATTGTTTTCTAGATCATTAGAATATCATCTATAAATACTACCTCAAAAATTTATAGGTAATCTCTAGAGAGGATATTAATCATTTCCATGAATGTTTTTGGAGCATTAGTGAGTCTGAATGGAATTACTAAATGCTCATATTGTTTGTTCCAAGTATGAAATGAAGTCATAAGGATATCCTCATTCTCCACCATAGCTTTGTAATACCCTGGCTAAATACCCGCATTGGGGAGGAATGGTGATCCATGCATCTGATCAAACATGTAATCAATTAGTGTTATATCCTACTTGTTCTTTATCATAAACTTGTTGATCTCACGATAATCAATGAAAAGGTACATTGAATAGTCCTTCTTTATGAAGTGGACCGGTTCACCCATATTGAAGCACTTGAACGTATGAACCCTTTATCTATATTCTTCTATATTTGTTTCTCCAACCCCTTATGTTCCACATTAACCATTCTATATGGAGTCTTGGATAATGGTAACTACCCAAGAATATGATCAATTGAAAATTCAAACTCTTTGATAGGAGGAAGAACCAAATAATTCCTCCGAAAACAAAAACGTGTATTCCCTCAATATAGGCATGTCTTAAAGAATGGTTCTTTCCGTAGACTCAATCATTTTATAAATATACAATTTCCCATACGGAATTAAAATCTTTGCTTGAGATGATAGTTCAAAAAAATATTCATCCTCCTCCTTGTACTTGTACAGAGTCAGGGGTCGATTCTCAATACAGAGAGTGATTTACTTCTCATTGAAATTTCATTTTTACCTATATAGGGGAATCCAATCAATGCCAATAATTTCATAAAATTCTTCCAGATGGAGTATAAGAAGGTTCTTTGGAATGTGCTTCTCACAAAATATGATAGTGGATGAGTTATATACTTGGGATATAGTAATTACCCCATTTTTCTTTTTCACCGATAACTCAACTTCAACGCTTAGTGGTGGTGTTTGAATAGCTAAAATAAATTTTAGTGATATGAAGGAGTGGGTATAAACAATATTAAAAATCATATTTTTTATCATTGAATGAATAACTATAGTACCTTTCATAACTTCATTTTTGAGATCCACCTCGGTATTTGTGATGGGAAATGAACTCCCCTACTGCTTTAGAGTTTCTTGGTTGTCTCCAAAAAACCATATCTTAGTGTATTGCTTTGGAAAGTTTCATGGTTCTTTGTATTTATAGCAATGAGAAATATGACGAGGCTTGACTAGAGAATTACTTTCCTCCATCTCATTAGTGTGTTTCACATTTCGACAATCGTTAGCTAGGCGCCCTTCTTTCTTGCACCTAAATTATTTCTCAATCCCACATAGAAAATTTCTAAGGTGATTATTTAGAAACATTTGACTAGTTGGATACTGAAATTTGTTATCACCATTAGGTTTCACTATTTGAATGCTAGAAATAAACTCCAATTTATTCTTCTTATCCTTGTGATACCCATTGTATTCACCAATCCCCATTTTGACTTTGAGGAAAGATCATACAATTTTTTTATAGCTATATATGTAATGGATCTCTAGGGATTTTTATAGACTATAATTTATCCCACAAAATAACCAATCAAACTTTCATTCAGGGGTAATGAAAAAGTTGGAGGTGTATTGTGAAAGTCTTGTGATTTTTTCCTCACATGCCCCAATAAATTCATTTTCTTTTGTCATGTGGGAAATGAAATATCTTTCTATTTTAATATGAAGAGTGTGAGGAAAATATTTATCAATTTGTTTGGGAATTCCATCCACTCCATCGTGTTAATTTACACCACTAATCTTTTTATCCCTCATTATGATAAATAGCCCGAAGATCCTTCAAGTTTTTTATAACATTGAAATATAGAGAATATCTTCTCATTTAAGTTGATCCAGTATTCTATGATGAAGTGATAAAATTATCCATTAACATTTGAGGAATTATTTTCATAAAGTGAAAATTATATCTTGTTCTCTCTTAGGGGGATTTTTACGCTAATTCTGATATAGGTTTCAATTTGTAACCGGAGCCAGCTGAGAGTCTATCATCATCTTGTTCGTGACTCCTACTCCCATCAGGTTGTGAATCTTGTTGGGGCAGTCATCACATTGCATGTTTCATTTATTATTTACTCTATTCCATTTATATTTTTCCATTTCCTAGGATAAAAGGAAAATTTGGTATGAATATTTTTAAATTATTTAACACGTAAAGGGGGAATTCAATGATATTAAAGGGATAAATTATAAATAAAATTTTATTCATTAACAAGTGAATTTCTAGGCTATAATATATGTTATCTATGATTTATTTATTAACATATAATATTATGGGTATTTTTTATTCTATTAATAACATCCCATAATGAGATTTTGGATTTATCAAAGTCTATCCCCAAGGAGTGTCAAACCTAGGTGTGTAGTAAGGCCTATTTTCATATACAAAATTACACCGAGTCATGCCTGACATACCTTGTCAGTGTTGTTACCCCAAGGTAAATCTATTCTACAACCACATACAATTTTAGTATCACGACATGGATGGATTTTTTTGATAGAATAATTAATATATACATGTAAAAATTTATGGATTTTTTGTTATACTTAGTCCAATCTATAAGTCTGTCACTAGAGTTTTCTAATACTATTTCCAATGATAACTAAATTTGATATATGATACCAACAATAACAACCCTATTATATATTAAAAATTAATTAATGATTTATTTCATTACTGTACACCTAAAACAACCAAAAAGATATAGATGTTTACAATATTTTCGAATTAGGTACATAGCATATCATCTTTAACATGGGATAAAAAAATATTATCAAAAAAAATCCTTAAATTTATTTTAAAATTTATATGGATTTTAAAACTACAAATGATAACCTTGGGATATAAAAAAACTTATCAATCTATATAACCCTATAAGGGAATAAACATGGCATTACAAGAAGAGAATAATACATTTTAGACAACAGGCTTATCAATGGGGCATAAAAATAGTAGGAATTATAAACATTAACAATGACACATTATATATCATGATAATCAAAACATGGGAAATGTGGAAACAACCTAAAAACATTGCACCACAAACATAAGTCAAGTCTAAACTTCCATGAAGTCATGGTGTAAAATGTTCCATAAAGTAATCATGTTCAATACCTTTCACATAAAGTCATCTCATGAGACTAAACATTACCCAATTCATTATTGCACTATATAATTATAGGCACACATGAAAATTTAATTTTATTCTCATTTTTTAATGTTCCACATAGATCATACAACATGGATTCATTCATCATCATTTTTATTAGAAGAGTGAGTAGTGTATAATAAATAAACAAAACACCCAAGATAAAGAGGTATAATTATATAAATATGAATATAGTTAATAGTCAATGGGTATTTTATTCACTACACAATTTTTTTGTCATGGAATATCTCAGTGAAATTTCAACTGCTTGACTACGTCACTAAAAAATACATAAAATTGGTATGTGAGAGATAGAGGTCTCTCATCATTAAAAAAACATTGGATAGAAAATGTAGATATATAATTACAAATATCATCATAAGGATGTGAATACAAAAAAAATGTTAATTAAGATACATGAGTTAATAGGATAAAGTAAAATACCCCTTAAAAGAGTTCGGTAGGGTAATGGGTTTACATAAAGGATCATGAGAGGGATTAATAATAGTGAAAGGTTCCTCTAATCATATATAAATATAATTTAAGGTAATGGGGATACGTAATAACATATCCCAATATGAAAAAATTGAAATTGTTAAAAATAACATAAAAATTGGTGCTTGAATGTAAATTAAAAGAGAGAAATCCCTTACTACATTTCCGCATGGTAATAGGTGTTCGTAATGGTTCATTGAAAGGATTAAAGAGAGTGGAATGTTTATCGAATCATATAAAAATAAAAATTATAGTATGTGGGTTATGGAAGAACATATCCCTACATGATCAAAAGAAAATTAATAAGTGTACCATAAAAAAAGTTTTTGAATACAAATTACTGTGGAAGATGCATTACATGAGTGTGTGGATTCAAATACAAGGGAGGGGATTATTTAGAGCACGGTAGAATATTTTGAGGACTTTATTGAGTGGAAGGGTGAGTAAAAAATGCTACAAAAATTTTCACTGGTGAGAAATGGGATCTTGTGTGGGTTTATATTGAAAAGGAGGGGGATTTCTTTATTATTTAGGTTTTGGACTCTATATAATAAAATTAAATAAAACCACAAACCATACAACAATTTTTTATCATGGATTATACTAAATGAGAGTGAATTATATTACTTTATAAGCCCATGGGTCAAATTTAATAAAATAATTCCCTTGCATATGTGGAGGTGAGTCATACTCTTAAACAAATGATTTTAAAACCTTAAAATATATTTCATGTTTTCGAGGATTCATAATGGATTTATAAAATAAATCATATAAAACTAAAATACAATTATAGTAGATTGAAAATAATATTTGGTCTTGGATCCAATTTATAGTATTTATTATATCAATTTTGGGTCATTATGATGTCATAACACACAATATGTATATATATATAGTATTTCAATTTTACCACATAAAATGACTATCTCAGAAAATTATGAAAAAATCACCGTCGGATAATTTTGACATTCTGGTTCAAAGAATAATGTCCATCTTATCTTAATAATTTTCTAAATATGTTAATATTCACTTTTCAAATAAAATTGATTTTTATTAAGAAATGCTAGGTTTTTGTCAATAATAGTTTTTAAACCCTTATAAAAATTACATTTGAATTATTAAAAATTATATGATCATTTATATTTTATAAAAATAAATTAATAATTATATTTTATTAAAATATCATTAATTGCAAAAATCAAATAATTCATATAAATAAATTCCTTAATTGAATTTTAATATTACCCAAAAATACTATTTGTGTTTTGTTGTGTCAAAATAAAAATCAGTTATATGGTAACAATAATATGATAAAATATATTCATTATTATATAGAAAATAATATAAATACTCATATTTTATGTTCTTGATACATATATCTTTAATAAACCTTCAAATGACTTAATGGTAAATTTTGTGATGGTGGGACTTTCATGGGGTGGTTTAGGGAACATGGTTTGGTATGTGGTAATGATGAGTTTGAACTTACATTATAAATAGTTTTTATGTTCATTAAGTAGTTTTCTATTATCTTAAGCATGGTAAAGGGAAAATTCTAGAGAAGCTATCTCCCATATAAGCTTTGATAAACAAGCTTCATAGGGTATGATCCTACTGGTTGAGGCCATCACTTCATTTGTGTGTGTCAATTGGATTGTTAAAACCCTATATTTATACTAATCATGTGATCACTACTCAATGAAGATATTATCAATGTTGATGATTGTTAATGATCAATTAAATATGCTACAATATAATAAAACCAAATACATGCACGTGTTTTCTATAACCATATTACATACTAATAATCTTAAATAAATTTCAAGGGTGATTTTATTTATAATAGTTATGGTATTTGCATAAATAATTATAAATATTAAATGGTATGTATCATGGGGATAAAAAAATTTCTTTGATAATGACTGCCTTATTATATAATATATGTGCATGTTATAACACCATATCATTCACATATTATGTGTTATGTAGTAGATTCACTGTGTATTATGGAAGGGGTAGATTGGAATGTACCAGAAGTATTCGCCATATTATTGTCTGGATCTAAAAATCATGTATCTCATTGAACACATAATATAATCCTAGAATAGAACCTTAGTGTATATCAAGATTTCATGTCATCCATCCTTTGTGGATGAAAACACTATGTATTATAAATTACTTCTTGTGTACTTTTTTTGATAATGTAGACTCATGAAAAAGTATACATTTATCTATCCTCAGGGAACCACATGCAATACACCCAATAGGGACACATTGTGTATATAATATTTGGATTAGTTAGAGTGTGTAATAATATAATAAACAATTATCTAGGAATACATATTTTATACTTCAATTTCCATGTTTTTACTGGATCTATTATAGTATTCTTCATAATTTATCAACTAGGAGTCATCCTTGAATGAATGAATAACTTATTATAATTGTTTATGATATTTATAATGAAGTTGTGCATATCTTCATTATCTGGGTATTATTTATTAGGAAATTGAGAATATTATGTTCCATAAAAATATAAATATTAAGTTAAATATTGTGAGAGAGAAGGTTATAGTAGACATAGAGTTGGTAACTCCCATGTAGACACATTTAATCCTGGGTGTGGGTATTCTATTCGTCAATGGAGTAGGTAACACACTTGGTCGATGCTCATTTCACCTGATGATGTGTGTGTACTCTATCCCCTCAATCACAATGAGGTGCAATTAAACCATACTATAGGTGTGATTGATACTCTACCATCTGATAGGGCATAGGTCCTACACATAGAGAGTTTACTTTTTTCCTTTTATGTAAGTTATTGTTTTATCCCCTATTAGTGTTTGTACCCCTTAATTTATGTGTTCCCAAAACTAGTTATGGGGATCTTTTTCCAAATTTAGTGAGGTTGAATAGGAGTATAGGGTTTTAGTAGTTGTGGATATAGATTATATATATACATTTTTATACATTTTTTATTTTATTATTGTCTTTTTTATGGTGATATGACCCATACTAGGCACTACTATGAAAAATAGATATTTCCAAGGACCTATGGCCACATGAAAAATCATCTCATAGATACTAGAAATAAATCACCATAGTAGACTCTACCCATAGCCATAGGGTGTAGTAGTAATGAAATGAAACCATGAGATTGTGTGTGGAAATGGAAACAATACACGAGAATGGACATTATAGAAATAATCAAAAATTCATGTCTCTATATCTCACCTATAACCACGGGATCCCACAATTTGTGGATATATATATTGGAAAAATCATATGTACTTTATAATAAATTACTATGGAAATATCCGATGATCCAAGACCCTTTAGAAAAGTTTGAAATTTCAATGTTTATTTCCATTTAAAAACACCTTATATACATTAATACTAAATTAGAAAGTCTATATACGTTGAATGAATACGATATATACATGTGCATGTAATTTTTGTGGATATGAACTTCTAATTAACAACTTATTCCATGAGAATTTAATGCCCACAACTACAGTCTTTGAAATAATACCCTATAAAAAATTCACTCAATTCCCATGGATAAGGGGCCATAATTAAAATTTATTTTAAATATATGTAGAAGTATATTAAAAAAACCAAATATCTAAGTGATTGTTTAAGCATTGTGGATTATTCCTTCATACTTTCTTTGTGATTTCCGTGTTTGATTCATACACACCAATTTATTCTATATACCTTTTATTATAAATTTATATAATGAATACTGTAGGTAAATATTAAAAATCCATTTTTTCATCGTTAAATATATGTAAATTAAGAATGAACATTTAGACATTGTAAATGTATTATTTTTAAAATTTTAAATCCCTATATATGTATATAGAAACTTCTACATATATAATAACAATACCATTTCACTTAGAGTGGAAGGAGTGCGTGATGAATATGTAGAGGTGTAGATTCGAATCATGGAACATCATTTTTTTTTTCAAATTCAATATTTCAATGGTAAAAATTACCACTGTAGAACATTGTTCTATATGTCCCTTATTCTATAGGTAAGTGATTATAGATCTTTATATACCTTTTGAAATTGACTATTGCCACCTGAACCTTTCTAATGGTTATAGTTATATAATGATTCTTGTTATACATTAGGGAAACCATAGCAATGATATATAGTTATCGGCATTGATCGTGGCTATAACACTAATGACATATCCAGAACATCTATAGTCACATATGCCTTGTTCATGGCTACAACACTCTATTCTATATATGTGGGATAAAAAATTCAGTATTTTTGAGACATTATTTACTCTAGGAATATCTAGATTACCATGAGATATTGTTTTCAAAATATTATCGTTAATGAAATAAATTATTAATTTCTCAACAGTGAATTTTCATTACATTATATCGATTTCCTTTACATTTTACTTCTTATCATAAACATGTGTTTTTGCTAATTTATTTTCCTTTATTTACTAATTTTTTCTAGGGTGTCTTTTTTTGGTGCATTTACAATCTATCATTCCTGGGATTTATTACCACACATGTTGTGTCTATGTAGGTATTGCATAACTTGGATTTTTAGTGGTAGAAAAGGAGGTGGAGTTGATGCAAAGTAGTAGACATTGGTGATGCATTATTATTAAAGGATTCTATAATATATAAGATCTCGTATATATTTTTAGAACTATTTTACTTACATTCTAGTACCTAACAAATTAGATGCAAACTTGGTTTGGCACACATGGCCAACAACTGGCCTAGTTGAGGTTCCAGTGGTCCAGGTCATGTTATGTGAGATGAAAAATATTAATAGTTTTGTATGTCCATTTAGACACCTTGTTTCTCATAGTGATAAACATGATCTTAAAAAACTTTTGTAGATGATTTTACTCAATCAATCTTTATTTTTTTTAGAATGGGATTGGTTAATGGAAAACCATTGTAAGAAAACATTCTTTTAAACCTAGAACAAATTTTCTTTGTAAGGAATAATTATACTATTGATGTCATAGATTTTCAGTTTCCAAAAAAATTCATAATTCAATTTTTTATATTAATAATTACCATATCAACAACTAAATTATAATTTTAACATATGATAATTTATTTAATTTTTGTCCAATATTTTTTAACATTTTTATAGTAATATAATTTATTTCATTATTTATTATTATATCCAAGGAATGCATATTGAAAACAACTATATATTATCAATTACCATATATATATTGGTTCTATAATGGTCATATTAACCTTCAAAATCCATTATATTACCTAAAATAATTATATGAAATCATTAATAAAATTTCCTTCTTCAACATGTCTATGATTTCTCAGACTCAGATGCCACTGAAGGTTCTACGAGCCTTGTTGAAAAAATGACCTCAAGAACATAACCCCAAATTATAAAGGGTTGTGACTAGGATTTGGGGCCTAGGTTTTGTATTTGGGTATAATATACCATCATTACCAGATTTTATCATAATAGTTGCATATACTATAATATCAGACTAGTAGAAAATAAAAAAAAGTAAAATGATAGCACATCAGAAGTAGATAGGTGTAATAAATAACGGAGAAACTAATAATGATATGAAAAAGATGATTATGATATATGTCATGTGTTTTTAATCTTGAGCTCCTGCTCAGTAATCTACTACAAGCATTATCCTATAAAACAAGGAAATGAAGTGTCCTAAGTGACACCCTTAACTTTTTCAATACCTACATACATATATTCTTCCCAAGTGCCAACATATCCTAGATCGGGTGTCATAAAAATCTCAATAGGCCACCACCAATGGAGTCTATTACATCATTTATCTTTAATATAAATTTATACTTTGAGCTATAATTAATATATAAAAGAAAAATAGTATGGTGATGTAAATTCTGGAGTAAATAATTTAGACCTCGGTTGGTGTCTAAACATGTAACAATTTCATTTATTAATTATGATTCAATTTTTATAATTAAGTCATGTGAGGCATATCTAGAACTTAAATCACCTTGTTATAGTAATAGTAGATGATCCAAGAAGTAATAAGGAAACTCTTATTGAAATTAATTATAAAATGGATAACAGGTAGTAACTGAAGCATCCAACACCTTAAGGGTCACCAATCCAGTAGTTACTTCATCCTGGATAATCGGTAAGAGTGTAAACCAAGGACTTCCATTTATGTTATTCCACAATAGTATGATATAATCGATTCCATGGAATACATACAAGGTAAAATGAGATAATAAATGGCCAGATCTAAGGATATAACTAAGGCATCTCATGTCTACAAAATACATGTTGGATCCAAGGAGTCTGTAAAATTAGTCCTGTATAGTAAAGGATAGATCCTATGATGTCATATCGGGAATCCAAGGATAGAATGGCCTTGGGTCAAAAGGTGGGTATCAAAAAAGGAAACCAACATCCTTGAATTATAATGGTTTCCATGAGTACTCACGACATTCCCCTGGGAATCCAAAAACTAAATCTAGTTTTTACACTCAAAGAGTAATGGTGTAGAGGTCGAGATACAACTAGGCACCTCACAATTCATTCATTTAATAAATCAAACCATGTGATGTTCATACCATTTGGTAATCTTAGTTGGTTTAATTCTTTCTATTAATTTGGGTAAAAATGCCAATGGACATTCATCCATTTAAGTCAATTCAAATATAATTACATAGTTATCTCCTTTAACATTCCAAACATGAAAAGGCTGGGCTATGGATGAAAAACCTCATGTAATTAATTTAATATAAATTAGGACAAGTCTTATATATACTATATACTTTCCAATTTACCATTTAACAATAATTATTCATGTTTATGAACTTACCATAGTCAGTTAAAGTGATAATAATACTTGGTATTATCCATTTATCAATTCAAAATTCAATATAAATTTAATTAGAGAGCCTAACCATTAGTAGGGTCTTGCGGGATCACACCTAAATGTTGGATTAGACAAATATGTCAAACCAATAAAATCCATCATATAGAAATTACCCTACATGTGGTGGATGGTGTTGTGGATGTAACAACAATTGATGGTTATAATTTATAGAAAGGGTCCTAGAACATGGTTATAATGACTATAAGAATTTCATATAAACAAGACAATGAAATTGGAATTCCCACACAATAAATTATAAAATGATGAATCTTGAGAATTGATTTATAGACCACCTACATCGTAATAATATGACAATCATCGTCTAATACTAGCCTATATTTTTGTGTAGATTGTAAGAGATCTGTAGAATGGTCCTATTCCCTAAAAATCAAGAATATGATTCTATGTCTAAATGAATTCTTCAATTGAAAGAGGAATGGAGATGGATTAATAAAGAATCAATATATGACTGGCACAAATCCAAGGAAGGATAATTGGTGTAGGTCTTATGGGTATTCCTGAATAACAGCATGGGAATCACGGGGAAAGGTGACATAGTGACTGATTTTATGGAAAGCTAGTTTTTAGATGCTAGAAAGAGGGAGGAGGAGTCATCTACTTGAGGGATAGTTCTTTCTTTGGTTTCATTGGTAATATGGGATTAATGAAACAAGGTACATAAAGGAAAAATCACTCCCTTCTTTGGATTCATGTATGCATGATGGACCTTATGGCGGATCCTACAGGTGTCTTGTAGGGTGGGTGAGCATAAACATCAATTTGTAGACTCATTCCAAGAGAGGATTTGGCTATTAAGAAAAAAAGGTGCAAAAATGGGAGGGGTGGTCTGGATTCCACCAACAGTCATTCTGAAACATAATGTAGATGGATATTTCGTACATGGTGAAATTATAGGAGGATTTATGGTGCGTGACAATATATAGGGGTCTATTATTTTTTTGGATTTATTGGTTTTTATGGGAAGGTCAACTATAGAGGAGCATAAGCGAGAGTGATGGACATTGGAATCATACTGTGTTGATATTACAATTTTATAATTACAGATTTGGCCTTAGATTTTAACATTTTAATTGAGATAACACATATCAACTCCATCCCTCCAGGGGAGACTTCCTATTTTATCAGGATGTTCATGATTGATATCCCTCAAAATATTAAAATAAAATTTACTTTGAAGGAATATAACTTTTCCGCAGATGCCTTGGAGGAAAAAGGGGATCCTAGGAATACCATTATATTATTCTTCCATACATATACTTACCGAAAATTTTTAATCTCATTATTAAGTGGGATTACCTAGGACTTCATCATTTTCCCCCTGACCAATTTATGGATTCTTTCTCATGAAAATATATTTAATGAATGATTATGACGATGATTAAGAGAATTTTCATAAAATAACCCCAAATAATCCTTATCAAGGATTGGATGAAAAATTATCCAAACCATGCACCAACCATGCATAATAAACTATAGAGAAGGTCATACCACATTGGTGGGTTTCACAGTTAGGGAAACCATCCACAAACAATTTGTAATGACATTGTAATTTTTCTATTTTATTTTTCATGTTCATCCATCCAAAATCCAATGGTTTGGGAAATACATGGCCACATATCACCCCAATTTCCATCCTAAAATGGTTAAAACTACCCATATAGCCTACCTCTGATGGTTTATCCTAATCATGAAACAAGCCCAAAATATCCATGAGAAAGGGCTTTGACATCCAAACATATATCACCCCTAATCATTATTACATACATAAACATAATTTATTACATAAAATATTCACTTGATACCATATAGAAAATTGAGAGTTCTAGTGTCTTTGGGGCTTAGGTAAATTAAATAACAACTTAAAACATGAAATACACATCCTTATTGAAGACATCTTTTACATGACCAAACACATTCTTTCGTACCTAGCATTGAATGGGACAACCTAAGTACATTTGTAAGTAAAGGGTGAGATATAAATCCTAGTAATGGAGTAAACAAGGAATAACATGAATATTACAACACATGTTAGGAAATAATAATGTCAATAGATCATAAGAGAACATGAACATAAAGGCATGATATAACATGATTATCCTGACATGGAAATGTGGAAACAACACATAACATGGTATTAGCATGATCCAAGGGTCATTGAACATGGAGGATGATTAAACCCACATTTCACTTGAATTAGCATGAGTAAAACCTCATTTCACTTGATGTATCATGATACTAATCTTTACCCAATTCATTAGAGTGCTACTAGGGGACACCCTTCTTAATCATTTCCTTTCTTGCATAAGTGTACCACATAAATCATAAAACATAGATGCATTAAACATCATAATTTATTCCATGATAAAGTAATGCAGAATTAATACATTAAAATATATAATCGATAAGTAAATGTGAATAAAGATGAATACCCTTGATAGAGAAATGGACATGATATTCACTACACAATGACTTTGGCTTGGAGAATCATGATGCAATTTCAACAGCATAACGGCGTGACATAAGAATTCATAAAACGGTTGATGAGAGAGATAGGGGTATCTCATCATAAGTAAATTAAATGTATTTTATGGGGGTCATATATATACATGTCCTAACATATATAATGGAATTTATATGTATAATATAAAATAATTTCTTGAATGTAAATGAGAAGAGAGAAACTCCTTACAGAATTTCCGCATGGTAATAGTTTTGAATAGGAAGAATTAATGAAAGAGAAAGAGGTATATCATCATAAAAACCTATGTATGGCAGTATGGGGAGGTTAAAAATCATACGCCAAAAATTTTAATTGATAAAAGGGTACGAAAATAAAAAGAAATTTGGACAAAAATGCGAAAGGAAGAAATCCCTTACTTTGAAGTGTGATCCCAAAGGCTTCAGAGGGGAATCAGAGAGGCTTCTTTGGAGCATGGAGATCCTTGGGATAATAATAAAGAGAGGAAGGTAGAGGTGTTTTTAAGATCTTTAGGATTTTAGTAAAGTGAATGTGGGATCTTTAGTGTTTTTATATAGGAAAAGGGAGGAAATTCTTTATTATTTACGTTTTGGGCACAACAAAATAAACTAATCAAAACCAAAAATCATACCATGGTTTTTGCCCACAATTTTTTCTAAAGGGGGGTGGAAAAAATTATTTTATAAGGACAATGGCTGAACTTATTAAAATATTAGGCTTGCTTCTATGGAGGTGAGTTATATGCTTAAGGAAATCAATTTAAAAAGTTAAAATGTATTATAAGTATTGAAGGGTCCAATGATGATTTTTAAAATAAATGAAACAAACCTAAAATCACATTATATTAATTTTAAAACATATATTCTCATAAAAAAAATTTATATTGTTATATTAAATCACTATTGGGTCATTATGATGTCATAAAAAATATTATTTCTTTAAACAGTGTTTAATTTTTTACCAAAAATTCGACTGTCTATGAAAATTTTGATAAACTCAAAGTTGTATAATTTTGAAATCCTCATACAAAAAAATATATTCATTTTATCAAAAATTCTAAATATATGAATTTTTTCTTTCAAAAATTAACACTGACATTTATCGAAAACTCACGGGTTTTGTTAAAAATAGCTTTCAAAACATAATAAAAATTACAACTGTATTCCTATAAATTATATGATCAATTATATTTAATAAAAATCATTTTAATAAAAATAATTTATTGAAATAACATTTAATTCATCAACATAGATTTATTAATTGAATATTAATTAAAATTAATAAATGTTATTTTTATAAAAATTTAGACGGTAAAAATAATAAAATGAATGTATATTATTTATTATATACAAAAATAATGCACATAAACATAGTGCTAATGCCAATAATGCCACCTTTTTTCTATGCTCTGAAAAATGGGATTTGTATAGTTAAATTCTACTAGATCAGGCCATCACTTCCTTGTTTCTGTGTAAATTTGATTTTTTTTAAATCTATATTTTTATACTAATCATGTGATCATTGTTCAACTACTATATTAGCAATGGTAACAATTATTAACAACATATTAATATCCAAAAACATAATACTGAATAAGTTCATATGTTATATAACCATTTTACATAATAATAAATTTAATTAGATCAAGATGAATTTTCATTAATAAAAGTTTGGGTTGTTTCAATCTTCTACACTTAATCATTCATACCCTTGAAATTTTCTTTTCCCACACTAAAATAAATGTGGGTAACTCTACTTCATCACTTCCTATGATTCCAACATTGCTTCTTCAAACTTTTGGTTTCTATACAACACTTTCACGAGGGGAATTGTCCTATTTCATTGAATATTTTCTCTATGTTCTAAGATCCTCAACAGCTTCTCTTCCTAGGAGAGGTCATTATCCAATGGTACCAACTCTAGATTGAGGACATGTTATGGGTCAGGTATGTACTTCCTCAAGAGTGATACATGGGATACATCATGTACTTTAGATAGGTTTGGTGGGAGTTCTAGTCGATAGGCCGCTACACCAATGCGATCAAGGATTTCAAAAGTGATGATGTACCTTGGACTAATATTTAACTTCTTCCCAAATCTCATAACCATATTACACGAGGATTTTCATAGGAATACAATGTCTCTGACATAAAACTCTAGGTATCATCTATGATTATCAACTTAGCTCTTTTGTCGACTCTAAGAAGTTTTAATGTGTTGTTGGATGGTCTTAACCATCTCCACCATTTATTCAACCATTTCTAGACTTTAGATTTTTCGCACCCCAACTTCATCCAAACATGTCAGTGTTATGAACCTCTTCCAAAAAAGGGCTTCATAAGGATCTGTTTGGATTCTTGAGAGAAAACGGTTGTTGTAAGAGAACTCAACTAGAGGATGATGTTGATCCCATCCTACTTTGATGTGTATTGAGAATTATCTCAATATTTACTCAGCTGTTTAGATATTCCACTTATATTAGCCATTAGTTTGAGGATGATAAGACATACTAAAGTTCACATCAGTATCCATAGCATGTTGAAGACTCTTCCAAAACATAGAGGTGAATCTTGGATCTCGATCGGATTCAATTGATAGTGATACTCCATAAATACTTACCACTTTTATGATATATATATGTGCCATGTGATCCAATGATAAATCCACTCAAATTTCAATGATGTGTGTAGTCTTTTTAAGACGATCCACATCAACCGAGATACCATTTTTTCTTTTTGATGTCTTAGGAAGTCCGGTGAAAAAGTCCATGGTAATGTTCTCCCATTTACATGATAGTATGGGTAATGGTTGCATCATCCCCTTAAACATCTGCCTATTAGGATTCACATTCGAACATACGAATCACTTTGATGTATACTCAGTGATCTCCTTTTTCATGTTATCCCACCAATATTGTTCTCGAAGATCTAGATACATATTTGTTTTCCCTAGGTGAATGGAGAAATTTGAACTATCTAGACCATCCAAAAGTTATTTCTTTAACACTATATTTGATGGAACACATAGTCTTGTCCCAAATCTCACATTTCCTCCTTCATTAACACTGAACAATAAGGAATTACTTTTTCTGATAGTTTCCACTTTTCTTTAATTCCCACATGATCTTTTTGATCATACTTCAAACTTTCCAAAAATAAGGTTGAGAAATCATTTGTGAAAGGATTGAATATTTTCCCTTGTATATGATTCCCATGTCAATATTCATAAAATATAAGATCAATTCTCATAAATGATAGAATTTATGGGTCCTTTATATGTATAGCATCCACCACCATATTCACTTTCCAAGGGTGGTAATGGATTGTCAATTCATAGTCTTTAATCATCTCAAGCCATATTCATTGACACATGTTCATCTCTTTATGTTTGAATATATTCTTGAGGCTTTTGTGGTCTATAAATATTTCCCACTTCCCCCCAAAGAGGTAATGCCACAATATTTTCAAATTGAAGAATACTACAACCAACTCAAGATCATGTGTAGGATATTTGTTCCCATGAACATTCAATTTTCTTGAAGCATAGGCAACAAATTTTTCATTTTTCATCAACCCACATCCCATGACCTTCTTTAATGAATCTCTAAATACCATAGAATGTTCTCCACTTGTGGTTAGTGTGAGCATGTGCACAATGATAAGCCTCCCTATCAACACCATGAAGCTATTTTCTCATTCATCACTCAAATAAAACATTACTCCATTCCAAGTTATATAGGTAATAGGGTTTCAAAATTGTGAGGAATTTCTCAAAAATCGACGATAACATCCAACTAACCCAAGAAAGCTATGGATATCTATTATCGATGTTGGCCTCATCCATCCCTCAATTGTAGTTTTCTTGGAGGGATCCATAGATATCCAATTTCCTGTTATGATATGACCTCATAATGAGACATCCTCAACCAAAAATCACACTTTTTGTACTTTTCATAGATATTTTCCTTTCACAAGGTGTCTAGTACAGTGATTCGATTCTCCTCATGCTCTTACTTGGTTTTGGATTATATTAGAATATCATATATAAATACTACCTTAATTTTTTCAAGGTAATATTTAAAGGCTACATTCCTCAATTACATGAAGATTTCTAGAGCCTTAGTGTGTATCAAATTCATTACTATGGATTCATAGTCCTGTATCTTGTGCGAAAACCAATCTTGGGGATATCCTCCTTCACCCTTACATGGTAATATCCTAACCAAAAATATTATAAGAGCTGGTGTCCGAGAACCAACTGGTTTTACTTTGATTACATGAATATTTAATGTGTTTAAATATTCAAAATCTTATTACATATTGTTAATTGTTTGGAATTACTAGGATGTAATAATGTCCTTGAAAATTTTCATCATTAATATGTTCGTGGATGTGCCCCTTTATAATGAGTACCATTAAATGATATAAAAATATTCTTAAATATAGTTCTACAGTTGGATGACATGCTATCAAGGTACACATAGCATGTAGACCGTCAAGTGTGAGTACTCAAAACAAGATGAGACATCCTCTCATGAAGTTCTCACTTGGTAATCTCCAAGATAAGAGACTATGATAACAGACCCGCTAGTAGGAAGAGTTTATCTCAGGTAGTTTATTTCTTGTAGTCAAGGAACGACATATCAAGCATAAAGGTTGATGATACTATCATGAAACCTTATTTGATAAGATATTGAGACAAAGGGATTATATTACACAATGAGCATTCGTATGTGGATGTATTTGTTGCGATTTTACATTATTTCTCTTGGGTGGATTGACCCATTTCTAAACGGTACTCTTGGAGTTTATGCAAGGCCACCTAATGCCAAAGAGAAAGAAACTTAGAGGGTCACGCACTATGTGTTCTTGGTGGTCTTGGTTAAATTATATTTTAATTTAATTAATTAATTAAATATTATTCTCAATACCAAGGAATAATTTTATTCATGTTAAGATGATCGAATAAATTAAATTAAATATATTTATTTATTTTATTGAACATTTAATAAATATTTATTTACTAGTTTGTAAATAAAATATTTATTTAAGAGAATAATTTATTTCTTTATTTTTTCAGTTTTTCAATAAATGATATTGTAGTTCGAGCGGACCAAGGCCAATTAAGTAGTAAAATAATTATTTGCAATACTGTAAATAATTATTAGTTATCACATGATAAATAATAATGACACTACTATTATTTTTTAATGCATAATTTTATTCATCATTCCATTTTGTGCATGTTGGCGCACCATAAACAATGATGCAATATTATTATTATTATATTATGTTTTCTCAATGTTCCTAAATGTATTTAATTGCTGTTGTGCAATTAAATATTGTAACAGAAGTTACATGCATATAAAGAGACAAGTGCATATATTAAGCTATAGTGAACACATCGCACGCTTAATGAATTGAGAGTTGCTGAGCTAAAAAATTTCTCTTAGAAATCCCCTTCCTGCCCCTCTCATGAATGATAGACATTCTTCAAGGCCAAGGAACAAGTGATCAAGAATTACCAGAACAAGAAGCTCGCTTCTCCATGCTAGCACCCATAGAATGAGTGGTGTCGATCGGAGGCCATCAGAGCACGTGTGGATCACCGCTAGAGGGATTTATGTTTGGATCATCCCAACCGCAACTAGATAATCCGGAATGGTAATTCTTAATTAACAACATCATCAAAGAAGAAAATACGAATGATCCATGTATTATTTTCTTTATGAAGTTAATTAGATTAATTATAAACATGATGTGAAAGATACTCTCTAAAGGATTAGGTCATATTCCTTTTTATTTTAAATCATTGATTCTATTCTGTGGAGATTGGCTTTCAACGTCTTATTGGTCCTGAAATAATCGTTGATCATGGGTAAAATTAAAGGCAGGAAACATCCCAACCACGCATCTGCTACGCTTGGATCCTTCAAGTGGTATCAGAGCAGTTAAATCATAGTTTATAATTATTTAAATTTATTTTTGATGAATTACGTATTTAATTATTTACTTGTTTCAATTCATGTTAAACGTTATGAAAATATGAATCTCGACATCCATTCCCCCTTTTTTGTTTCTTGTTCTCCTTACATAAACAAACGTTTCTTTTAATTTTGATTAAAATAAAAAAGAGGTTATCATTTGATGGTTCCAATGGTTCCTGGCTGTACAACACCAGAACACACAACATGTATTTAGTAATACACACCATATAAGAAAGGTTCAATGCACCGGGTCTGGTTCACCAAACAAAGCCGTGTCATTGGAGTTTGACTAAGTCTTAACGACTCTGTGTGTTGAACATGAACAGTTGGCACGTGTTTTCTAGATTATGTGCCATGTGGCCAATTGAAAAAGACATGTAGTCCCTTAGACTTAGGGTTGGACTGTGTACCTCGTACATGGATTTCTCGGTTAGAGACCGTGTAACGAGGGAATACATGACATGTGTCCCACTGGACATGCCGTGTAGTCTGAATATTTCTGAAGTACACTCATATCATGTTTCCCTGGTCATGTACTCTGGATGGATGGTGACTAATAGTACACACCATGTAATTGGAACTACATGTCGTGTACTCATCTAAATTATGCATATTTATTAAAATTTATTATTATATTATAGAAACCCTTGATACATGTACTATAGTGTGGGCATAAAGCTGCGGCACAACACTTGATATGGTTTTTATATATATGTGTTTAATTTAACGTCTGCATAATGTTCATATCTACTGATTGGGTAGTTATGAATATTAATTCACTAGGTTTTATCAACGGTATAAGTTACGTACAAAGATAATTTTAAATGAATTTATTTGTTTAAAATTATGATGGATTAGAATCGCATGGAAATTCAGAAAGTGTTTGAAGATAAAAGGATTCATTAATTAATGATAATAATTAATTGATTCGAGTTTGATTTATCTTAAACAATAACATTTAAAGAATTAAATTCTAGTTTTATTTATGTGTATATATTGTTGCATGTATGGATGATCATGTTCTAGACCAAGACCTTTATACGTGGATGGTTTCTTTTAATTTATTTATTTAAATAATATTTGTTGGCCAACGAGCCTTCTCTTGATTAATATGTAGGGCCTGCGTGCCCACAGTTTCTTTTATGTAAAACATATTTTTACCCCTCACCTTCATGTGAGTTAAAAATGCATATGTAATAGATGGAACTCAGAAGCTTGTGGAGGTGGTTCACGCTAGAGCCGAGATGAAACCAATCCCAGGAGATATAGAGGTGGACATGTGGAAAGTTATACACACGAACCCAAAAGGTTCAAGATGTTTCTCCCTTAGGACAGGGTTAGTTGGTCAACTACAAGATAAAATAACCATTATAAAAGTTCATGATCATGACCTTTAATTTATTTATGCACGTTGTATGGTTTATCATTATGGATATGTTTTCACAATCACATAATTAATGAATTAAACAAGCATGCTAGATGGAACTAATATAAATCAGCCTTATACATAAATATTATGAAGACATGGTTATTCACTTAAATAAGTTCCACATAATATTAACCATCATGTGATAATGATAATAAGCAAATCACACATATTAGATAAAAATTACTCAAATAAAATACTAAGTCATACAAAGGCTTCCGTTACATTATTAAGGGAAAACTCAATAAAACTATGTGTTTGGAAAACTCTTGTTGGGACACTTAATTTTATACAGGAATCCCATATGATAGGTTTCGGGTTGACAAAACAATATTACATCAAAAGAATTATCCCTGTCTATACATGTTGTAATATTGGAGAAAAGAGTTGAGTAAATCCAAAAGTCATGATTTCAGGATTGGGGAGTCCACTCAACAGATCAAGGAGCTACAATCCCATAGTTGGTAAAGAACATCCTACCAAAATAACTTCAAATATCTTGACAATCCCTTATTGGGTTTATGTGAATGGGAATATGGATCCTTTCCATTAGAATATTGTGGCAACATGAAATTCTAAGTTAAATGGTGATGGCCATTGGGACCGGATAAAATTGTGGGAGACTTAATAAAAATTTATTATTTATCATAAAATTTAGTCAAGAAATTACTAATGATATTCTCTTTTAATTATATAATAAAAATAAAAATATCCTAAACCACACTATCTCTACAATCAAATTTGGATAAAGATAACATCATCACCGGCATTAACTTCCAGGAATGATTTATACGCCATCGGATTATCATATGCCATGAACATAAGTCTTACATGCTGGAGTCAACATTACCTATACCACTTGCCAAAGAGGCGAGTGATGAGGATTTCCTGGTCTATGAGAACCATATGAACGATGTGGTTGACATTCAATTTCTGATGCTACCATCAATGTCTATTGAGCTCATGAATTCTCATGAAAGCATTTATGCTTAGAGCATGCTCTAGAACCTACATGGTCTTTACCAAGAGAGAGAATTAAATGAAAGGTTTGAGATATCTAAGGAACTCATTCAGAGTATGTTTGGAGAAGGTTCCACAGTTGGTCCTCATTTAGTCAAGCTAATTGGTTACATTGAGTGCCTGGAGGTTCTACGGTTTAAAATCCCTCAAGATCTAGGAACTGATATCATTCTTGTATCACTCCCTCAGAGCTTATCTAACTTTGTTGTCAATTTCAATATAAACAATATTGAAAAGCCTCTATCTGAACTTATTATCCCGATTCTCCAAGTGGATAAAGATAGGAAGTGAGGAAAGCCTTCTATCATTGTGGGGGAATAAGAGGAAAGGGAAGGAAAAGAGATTTATGGCCAAAGAATCTTCCTGACAATCGAATAAATTTAATATCAAAGGGGAGACAAGGGAATATGATTCTGTTTGTTTCACATGTGGCAAGAAGGGCCTATGGAAGAAGAACTACACCCAGGCTAAGAAGAAAGGGGAAGCTTCAGGTGTGTTTGTTATCAAATGAAATATACCTATTTCTACAAATTGGGTATTAGATACAGCATGTGGTGCTAACATATGCATCCAAATATAAGAACCAACTAGATTTAGGAAGATTGATCGAGGGGAGGTAAATATAAGATCATCCAACGAAGCCAAACATTCTCTTGTAGTAGTCAGGAATTACCTCCTTGCGTAGCCAACTATAATTATCTTAGTGTTAAAGGGTTTTTAATATGTGACTTATGTTACAAAAAAAATTATTTCTGTATCCATATTCGATACAGATGGATTTTAATTCGTGTTTGGAAATGAATTTTGCTTATTTTATAAAGATATCATTTTTGTTGGTAGGGAACATTTATAAAATGGTCTTTATGTGTTAGATGACACATTCCATGTAATGGAAATCGATAATAAAGATACATCACATGACTCATACCACACCCAACATTGGCAACAAAGGTTAGGTCATGTAAATGAGAAATGCATGACAAAGTTACATCAAGATGGATATTTAGATTCTTTCAAACTAATACCACGTGGTGTATGTCATTCATGTTTATAAGGAAAATTGACCAATGTCCCATTTAGTGGGAAGGGTGAAAGGGCTAAAGAACATCTTGAATTGGTTCATACCGATGTGTGTGGACCATTTCCAGTTGAAGTAAATGGAGCGTACTCATACTTCATAACTTTTACTAATGATTTTAGTTGGTATGAATACATCTAATTAATGAGTTATTAGTCAGATTCTTTTGATAAGTTCATATAATACAAGAATGAAGTTGAGAACCAGCTTGGTAATAAGACTAAGAAATGCATCTCAGACTGAGGTGGATAATATCTTAACCAAGACTTCATTGATTACATACGGGAGTTTGGGATCCCATACCAACTCACTCTTCTATTAACACCACAATGGAATGGTGTGACCAAAAGGAGGAACCGCACCCTATTGGACATGGTGAGATCAATGATGAGCCATCCGATTCATCCATTATACTTTGGGAATAAGAGTTACAAACAGCGGCACACATACTGAACCAAGTACCAACTAAATAGAAAAATGGTATTCCATAAAAGTTATAGAGTTTAAATAAAGCTATATTATCTAATTTACATGTATGGGGAAGTAATGCGTATGTTAAGGACTCTCCAGGTAACAAAATTGCACCCCGAGGCACAAATTGTACCTTTATAGGATCCCTGAAGGAAACAAGGTGATATTACCTATACAGACCCTCAGAAAAAAATGTTATAGTGGAAAGACAACCCATATTCCTTGAGAGGGATAACATATCCAAAATATACTATGGGAGTGAGATATACTTCGATGAATTTGAGGATCATGGTAAACATGAGTTGGTACATGAATAGATTTCACAAAGCCCTGTGGAAGAAAGAACTATTCTTGAGGCATAGGAGCTTTGTAGAAGTGAAAGAGAGGTTAGAGAACCAGAATTGTATGGTTTTCTAGTAATAGAGGATATTGACTCATTATTAGTTGATAATAATAATCCTCTAACCTACACGAAAGTAGTATGTAGCACAGATTTTGCCGAGTGGAAATTATCCATGAATTAGGGAATAGATTCTGTGCACCAAAAAAAGTCTCGATCTTGATGGATCCTCCAGTTGATGTAAATACTATTGGTTGAAAATGGGTATTCAAGAAGAAACTAGACATGGAAGGACAAGTCAGCACTTATAAGGCATGACTGGTTTCAAAATGGTTCAAATGGCATTAGGGCATTGACTACGATGAAGCATTTTCATAGGTTGAAATGATGAAATCAATTAGAATTGTATTGGCCATTGTCGCTTACCATGACAATGTGATTTTTGAAATGGATGTTAAAACCTCATTCCTTAATGGGAACATTCAGGAAGATGTCTACATGACACAACCTGATGGGTTTATGACTCCAATGGATACCAATATGGTAAGCATGTTGAAGAAATCCATTTATGGATTAAACAAAGCATCCTGGTCATGGAACATTAATTTTGATAAAGCCATTACAAAAAGTGGATTTATCAAGAACGAATGAGAACCTTGGGTCTACAAAACGTTTAGTGGGAGTGGAGTCATTTTCTTAATAATATATGTTGATGACACATTACATATTGGAAATGAGAAACCAGTCTTAAAATTTTTTATGGAATGGGTGAATCAATGCTTTTCCATGAAGGACATGGGCGAGGAAACATATTTTCATGGGATCAAGATCCATCATGATAGATCCCAAGGATTTTTTGTCATAAGTCAAACTACATACATTGATAAGATACTGAAGAGATTCAGTATGGTACAATCCAAGAGGGGATTGTTGCTAACATCACATGGATTTCATCTTTCCAAGAAATACTGCCCTAAGATACATGAAGAAATAAATATAATGGAAAGAACTCCATAATCATCAGCGATTAGATCAGTCATGTATGGAATTATATGTACTAGGATGGATTTTTCCAATGCATTGAGTGAATTAAGAAGTTATCAAGCTGACCCAGGTGACTGTCATTGGATGGAATTCAAGACTATCCAAAAGTATTCAAGGCATACTAAGGATATTTTCCTAGTTTATGGAGGAGATGAGGAACTATTCATCAGAGGATATGAAGATTCTATTTTCCAAAATGATCAAGATGAAAAGAAATCGCAAACATGATAAATCTTCACTTTGAATGGAGGTACAATGAGTAGTTCATTCTTAATGCATCATGTGGTCAAAGATTATACAGTAGAGTCCAAGTATATCACAACTTTTGAGGCAGTGAATGAAGTATTTTGGATGCAAAACATTGTTCAAGAGCTGGATGTGATACCTAGAAGTAATGATCCCATCACATTGTACTGTGATAATACTGCAGTAGTGGCTCTCACAAAAGATCCAAGGTTACATCAGTTGATGAAGCACATACTTCAAAAGTATCATCCCTTGAGTAATTTTTCTCTAGGAGTGGAAGCTTCCATGAGCATTTTTTCAATGGAGGACAATGTGGCAGACCCCTTGACTAAATCCATGAATTCGTAGAAATATGATCACCACGTGAGGTCTAGAGGACTGAAAGTCATAGGAAGTTGGATCTAGTCCAAGTGAGAGTTTGTAAGAGTTGGTTTCATAGAACCAACTAGTTTTACTTTGATTACATGTATATTTAATGTATTTAATCATTCAACATCTTATTACATATTGTTCATTGTTCTGAATGACAATGATGTAATAATTTCCTAGAGTATTTTTTGTATTGATAAGATAATGGAAGTTCCTTGCTATGATGATAACATTGAAATTATAGAACAATATTCTAAAATATACATATACGATTGGATGACATATTGTGAACATGCACATAGAATGAAGAACATATAGTCAGAGTACTCTTAAGCAGATGAGACTTCCTCTCATGAAGTTCTCACTTGGTAATCTCCAAGATAAGATATTATGAGAACATACCCTCTAGTAAAAATGTCATGACCCGCCTTCACCATAAGGAGGGAAGGGTGAGAAGATTGCTAGGACATTCCTTCTTTATGTTGAGGGAGAGATAATGACCCCCGAAACCTGCCTTCAATTGGTCCCGGAGTGGCGACTAGCACCAAGGGTATAGAATCACACACTAAATGGAAGGCATTACCCTTTGCCTGTTAATAGGATTGGGAGATAAGATGGTAAGTCCCAACAACACCAAAAGCGAAAAGTGAATGTAAATCCAAGAACCATTCCAAATGCATGTTACAAAAGTAAAAACCACAATTTAAAAAGTGTCTACAAGGGTAAAGTACCAAATAAAGAAAAACAACAACTGCAACTGCCCCAAAGGTCTGAGCTAATATGGTCCCAAGAGATCCTCAAATTCCTCCTAGAAACCTGAAAGAAGATTTATATACATAGGGTGAGCATACAAGTACACTTAGTAGAGAAAACCAAAGACTCTCGTGCACAAGTGGGGGAACTTACTAATGACCCGTGATAAAAAGAGTAAAGCAAACACCTAACACGGTAAACTATCCACCCAAGCCTCACCAAGGCACACTCCCCAAATAACGAAAGTCAAGTAATGTATAGTAATAGAAAAACGATGTTTCGGTACCCCACGCCACTTCCCCACTGGTTATTGAAGACATCCTACACATCGAACCAATCCCGCCATTCTCACCGCAGTCCCATTGCCACACCCCGCCCACACAAACCTGGGCCAAAACCGTACGTATTCCCACTGCCGAATCCCGCCTGCACACACCTGGGCCACAATTGTAACACGTAACCATGCCTTCAAACACCTAGTCCAGAACAACCACCACCACGCCGAAAGACACCTGGGGTAGAAGATCCACTGCCATACCCGTAGACACCTGGGCCTCATCCCAAAGATAACTAGGAAACTACCTGGCCACACACACCTGGGCCATAACCACCACACTACCCCGCCCGAAGGTTCTTGGGCTAATAATGGACCTCATGCCATCAGAGTCTACCCGAAAATACTTGGGCTATCCGAGAAAGGGAGGAGAAAATGAGCTAATAGCCAACCACTAATACTAATGTTGGGGAAAACACCATCCCCCATGAATTGGGGGTGTTCGGCACTATGTGCTCAACTTGGGTGGGGCGCGAATAAGAAACACAAAACTACAAGTATATGTATAAGTAACAAGCACTCACCCAAAGATTAGGTTTTTCTTCAGCTCACCTATAGAACACAAACAACACTACGTCCAAGTCAGAACTCACGCCAAACCAAAACCCACTTGTCCCATCCTGGTTTGCATGTTGAGTAATAATGTTTAAATAAGTTTATGCACCTACTTGGGAAAATTTTAAGCATAGGAACAAGTCCTGGAAAGCAAACGGTCAAGCATTAACCACAACATCCCCGGTTCTCTCGTAAATCCATGACAACTAAGGAAAACCCCAAGATACAACCCTATGTTCAATATCCAAGAGCCAAAAGGTTTCTCAACAATAGAGGATCCCACCCCAATTCGTGATATAAAAAGGAAACCACCCGGTCTTAAAATTCACAACCACTGAAAGCATAACATAGGGGATCCCATACCCAATTTCACAACCACCGAGAGTATAAAAACAAGGGATCCCATCCCCTCCCACATCTCCCAACAACCGGACCATGAAAGAAGAACAATCAGGCTACTACCACCAAGCAAAGCAGGCCCATGCCGGTATTTTCAGATTTATAAGATTTAACACACTCCATGATTTCAAGTTTTGTGCCTTAACCAGGGTTATCACAGAAGGGATTGATCCTAGTGCTTTTAATTTATTTAGCTGGATATACGTGATTAACCAAATTCCTTTACACAACATGGGTTCACAAACATGATCCATTTAAACATCACCAGAGGTAAGGGTTCATTAGTGTACAGAGAAAATACCCCCAACGACCACGATTTTCAGCAGGCGTAAGCCCGCACAATTCAGAAATAATATCACAAAACAAAGCAGCATCATCGATCACAGCCCCCCCCTTCGTTCTTAATAGAATCTGTTCATTATATTTATTTAGGTTTGGTTCATCCAATTATATGGAATCAAAAGCATGCCCACCAACAATGATACACAAAAAGGGAGAGATGAAGGAGAAATTACCTACTTGTTGATTAACGATCGACGCTGATCCTGGCCGCAGAACTTTTAGGATACCGATATGGATCGCTTGAACTGAAATCCGTTTGTCTAAATGAAGGGTACTACTAGCACAGGGTGATCGAGAAAAGAAGGAACCATGGCTAACCCTTTAGTTTATAAGGGTCGGGGATGGTTGAGATAAGAACGTGAAACCGCGTAAGGAGCAGGGGTCATGGGTCGACCACGTGGCCCCACACATTATTAAAGGGGTTTAAATAGATGCACACACCATGGTAACTCATTAAATTTTTAATTAAAAAATTTATGGGCGTTACCAGGATTTAAAACAAGATTAAACGGGTCAAAATAGGGTTTAAAACCCAATTCGCGCAAAAGGCGTGCTACTAGAAAGACCCTGCAGGGTTTGGCAAGAGCCACCGATAGACTGAGATACCGGTAAGCTACAGATACCAGTAGACCGAGCTACCGGTAGACAGAGCTACCCGTAGCTGCAACTACAGGTAGACCGAGCTATCAGTAGAAAGAGCTACTGGTAGGCTGCGGGTACCGGTAGACCAAGCTACCGGTAGGCCTTCTACCGGTAGGCTTAGGCTACCTGTAGGCCTACTGTTTGGCCAAACTTCACCGAGATTCCCAACACAAGATTTACACAACATAATGGACCCCAAAAACCTGGGCCATTACACCAGATACCTCTTAAACGATTCTCATCCTCGAGAATCAAAATAAACCAGAAGGAAAGAGAGGGTCTGAACAACCACCTTGAAAGATACCTCTTAAGAGTGAACCTCATTGTTAACTAAGAACACTTTCCTGTCAAGAACCAAGAAACATACAATGTCAAACTGCCCTGGCATGTGGGTTGGGGAGTCTCCTTTCCCATGTCAAGATATTATCCTCTTTGGGCGGCACTGACTCACTCGCATGGGTTTAATCACATCCACGTTAATGCGTCTTGATTAGGGGTCGGGTTCTCTTCCCCCCATAGCCAGGGCTCTTCACACACATTCAGAGGAAAGAAAACAAGTATTTCATAGAAAACAATGTAAAACTTTCTACCACAACTGATATAATAAATAGAACATCACAAACTCAAAACAACTCTAGGTACTGGGCACACATTTTTGCTTCCCTCTACCATGTACTCTCCTCAATCCCACCATGTCTCCATAACACACGGACCAAGGGAATGGTTCTCCCATAAAGCACCTTATCCTTGCAATCCTCAATCATCACTGGTCTCTCCACAAAAGTCACGTCGTCCTAGATGCCCAGCTCTCCCCAGCCGAGGACACGTGAATCGTCGTGCACATACTGACGGAGCTGGGACACATGGAAGACATCATTTATCCTCAGTAGCAGCAGTGGTAACGCTAGCTGATAAGCCACTTCGCCGACCCGCTGCAACACTTCGAAGGGCCCGATGAAGCTGGGAGAATGCTTAATCCCCTTGCCAATCCTCCGTTGTTCATGTCGAGGAGAGACCTTCAAGAAAATGTGGTCTCCAACCTCAAACTCCAAGGGTCTCCTCCTGGTATTAGCATACGACTTTATTCGGTCCTAGGCCACTTTCATCTTTTCTCGTATGAGTTGAACCTTCTCTGTTGTGCCCTGCACCACCTCCGGGCCAAGGATGGCCACCTCTCCGACTTCGGTCCAACACACAGGTGAGAGGCATGGCCTCCCGTACAAGGCTTCAAATGAGGCCATACCAATGGAAGAGTGACAACTATTATTGTAGGCAAACACTACTAGAGGCAGGTATCGCACCCATGATCCTCCTGAGTCCATAACACACACCCACCACATATCCTCCAAGGTCTAGATGGTGCTCTCTGTCTGTCCATCTGTCTGGGGATGGAAAGCAGTACTAAGACGTAGCTGGGTTCCAAAAGCATGTTGCAATCCTTTCCAGACTCACAAGGTAAACTGTGCATCCCAATCAAAGACTATAGACCTCGTAACTCCATGAAATCGCACCACCTCATCCACGTACCTTCGTTCCAATGCATCCACTACACTCGACTCCCTGATCGCCAGAAAGTGAGCTGATTTTGTCAACCGGTCTACTACCACCCAGATGGCGTCATTTCCCCCTTGGACCTTGGGTAGTCCCATGCCGAAATCCATCGAGATGTCATCCCACTTCCACTTGGGGACATCTAGAGACTGCAGTAGTCCGCCTCGAGCTCAGTGTTCGGCCTTCACTTGCTGACACACTAAGCACTTGGCCACAAACTATGCCACTGCTCTCTTAAATCCGGGCCACCAAAACTGTTTCTTCAGTCCCCGGTACATCTTGGAAACCCGTGCGTGTACCGCCAGGGGTGAGTTATGGAACTCACTGAGAACCTTTCCGCACATCACTTATGGAACAAAAAACCTTCCCTGCAAAAGCATCCAGTTCTGACCATCTTATGTCCATCCTTCCAGAGCATTGACCTGGTCAACTCGGTCACGCATCACTTAGCACTCTGGGTCTCCCCACTAAGACTCCTCCACTTTCTGCAACAGAGAAGACTACAATGTCATCTGATACAGGCAGCCTCTACCGCTATCCATCCTCGCATCCAGGTGTAAGGCAGCCAACTCCTCCATTGCCTTCCAGGTGTCTGCCGACTCTCGGACCACATCCTTTTGTGGTCTCCTGCTCAAGGCATCAGCCACTACATTCCCCTTCCTTGAAGTGTAGGAGATCTCGAAGTCGTAATCTTGGAGGAACTCCATCCACCTTCGCTGCCACATGTTTAGGTCCCGATTGGAGAAGATATACCTCAAGATTTTCTGATCTGTGAAGACCACAAAGTGTTCTCCGATTAGGTAGTGCCGCCATAACTTCAGCGCGAAAACGACCGCTGCAAGCTCCAGTTCATGGGTGGCATAATTACGCTCATGAGGGCGTAGCTGCCTAGACCCATAAGAGATCACCCCTTGTCGCTGCATGAACACACATCCTAGGCCGTGTACTGAAGCATCACAGAACACCTCATACGCTGCCCATTCTTCTTGTAATCTCTCCAATAGGGCACTAACCAACTTCTCCTTCAGATAGATGAAGGCTGACTGGCACTTCTCACTCCACACGAAAACGTAGTCTTTCTTTGTCAGGGCTGTTAAAGGGGCTGCTACTCAGGAGAAGTTGGGAACGAACCTCTGATAGTTACCTGCTATCCTGAGGAAACTACATACCTCTACCACATTCTTGGGTGCTGCCCAAGAAACAACAGCCTCAACCATTGATGGGTCCACCATTACCCCCAGCTCGGACACCACGTGCCCGAGGAAGTTCACTTATCGTGTCCAGAATTTGCATTTTGACAACTTCCCATCGAGTTGTTGCTGTCGGAGGACCTCCAAAACCATCCTCAGGTGCTCCCCATGGTCCTCCTATGATCTCAAATAGATCAGGATGTCATCGATGAACACAACTATGAACCAATATAGGTACTCCAGGAAGATGGAGTTCATAAGCCCCATGAACACAGCCGGGGCGTTCGTAACACTGAAGGGCATGACTACGAACTCGAAGTGTCCATATATACACCTAAAGGCCGTCTTCAGGATGTCACTCTCCTTTACTCTCATCTAGTGGTACCCAGACCGCAGGTCGATCTTCGAGAACCACCATTCCCCTTTCAGTTGGTCGAAAAGATTGTCTATCCTCAGTAGAGGATAGCGATTCTTGATCATCACCTGATTCAGGCTCCTGTAGTCTATGCACAACTTGAGACCACCATCTTCCTTCTTTGAGAACAAGACTAGAGCACCCCACGGTGACCCACTCAGCCGAACATAACCCTTCATCATCATATCATCAATCTGAATATGTGACTCCCATAGCTGTGAAGGATCCATCCGGTAAGGAGCCATCAAAATCGGATGAGTGCTGGGCTTCAGGTCTATCCCGAACTCGATATCATGTCGAGGGCGTAGAGTCATCACCTTCTCAGGGAAGATGTCCATAAACTCACAGGAGATCATTGGAACCTCCACCATCTCAGCATCTATTGACTCTACTGACAGCTCAGCTAACAAGGAGAGGAGGGGTTTCTCTCGCCTGCTGCCCTTCTGACTGCTCCGCTCGCCGATGAATGTAACATGCCGGTCGCCCATGTCTGAGAACACAAAACTTCCTAAGAAGCAGTCGATGACGGCACACACAGAGAATAGCCAGTCGATGCCTAGGATGACATCGTATGGTTGTATCTGTAGCAGAAGAAGATCCCTAACAGACTGATGTGGCCCTATCATGAGTCTGCATCCTTGACAAACAAATAACAAGTCTGTCTGACCTCCGACTGGTGTTCTCAACACTAGGGGAACTGGAATTATCTCGGCATCTAGACCCAAGGCACGAGCTAGATTGGGTGAAACAAAGGAGTGCGAAGCTCCGGTATCGAACAAGCCAAAAGCAAGGTTACTGAACAAACTGATCGTACCTCGAACAACCTCCGACCCTGTTGGAACTGCTACCTTCGCGGCGTATAACTGTCCCCACCCAGCTCCACTGCCCCTCGGCTTTCGGCCACCTCCCCAACCATGCCTCAGTCGAGGTCCCTGAGGAGAACCCTGAGGTCAGCCTCCTCCTCCTATGTCTGCCCTCGAAGGAGAGGGAGCTCGCTGTCACTACTTCTGCTGTTGGAAAGGCCTGGCTGGAAGCTGCTGCTGGGGCAGGTGCTGGGGTTGTCCGCCACCACTGTACTGTACCTAGTCCGGGAAATGACTCTGGATAAGTCCACGACTCCCATAGACGAAGCACCGCCGTCCCGGGCCCGAAGGAAATGGGTGAGGACCAGGGGATCATAACTGAAACTGTTGCGGCCTACTCCCTGCTGGTCGGAACCTGGAGGGTCCTGACGCTGGAGGCCTGGTACTGATGGCCTTCCCCTTCGATGGCCATATATGGATCCCCTCTTGTGAAACACCTCCTAGAGCGTGCATCCTCTCCACCACTTCAGCCTTCTTCTGGATCTCCATGTACGTCGGGAGGGTATAGGGGGTAACAGTATACTGGAGGGAGGGTCGGAGCGCCTCCTCCAAACGTCTTGCCCAAGACTCCTCTTCGGGAAAGAGGTCCAAAAAAATGTAGGAGGTCCATGAACTTGATTCCTAGCTCCCTCACTGACATACTCCCATGTTGGAGGGAGAGTATCTCCTATCTCTTTTTCGCCTTCATCGTCGAAGAGAGGAATTCCGCCCGGAACTCCCTCTCGAAATCATCTCATGACACCTCAGCCTCTCTCCTCTCCCCCATGTAAAGAGTCCACCACTGACACGCCGCTCCCCGCATCTGGATGATGGCCAGAGGAACCCAGTACTCAATCGGATCCCAGATCAAGCCGAAGGCTATCACCAGATCCTCTAGCCAGCCCTTCGTCTTTATATCAAAGGTGTTTCCCTCATACTTCTCGAGGGTCTGTCGCTGGAAGTCCCGAAGTGTCTTCTGTCACTGGTCATCCTCCTCCTCTCGATCATCTCTCTGCTGATCGTTCAAGGTAGTCTCTCGGGCCTCGATCGCCCACACTGAACCATGTCACCTTCCAGGTGCCATAACTTCAAGGTAAACAAGGAATGCCTAAGCCCAAGTAGTGCATAATATTGTTCTTAAAACTTCATAAACATTATATTTATTCTTAATTCCCAAGACACCCCATAAACATGAGAACACAAGTCTTTATGATGCATATACCATTCCTAGGGTCTCTACCCTACAATCAGCATGGCCTCACCTGGTCGTTCAGTAGGTCCAGAGTCCTTGCATCGGATCATGGGGGGCCCTAAAATCTCGTGTCCTAGCCTGTCTTCCCTGGACTAATTAACACATCAAGGTCACCCAACACTGTTTCCCTACAATCCCATGCAATCCTCACTCTGACTAACTCCAGAATCCATCCTATCTCTCAACCTAGCTCTGATACCATTCTGTCTCGACCCGCCTTCACCAGAAGGAGGGAAGAGTCAGCAGATTTCCAGGCCCTTCCTTCTTTATGTTGAGGGAGAGATAATTACCCCTGAAACTCGCCTTGAATAGGTCCTGGAGTGGAGACTATCACCAAGGGTATATAATCACACAATAAATGTAAGGAATTACCCTTTTTTGTTAATAGGATCGGTAGATAAGATGGTAAATCCCAACAAAACCAAAAGAGGAAAGTAAAAGTAAATCCATGAACCATTCCAAATGCATGTCACAAAAGTAAAAAACACAAGGTACAATGTGACTACAAGGGTAAAGTACCAAAGAAAGAAAAACAGTAACTGCAACTGCCCCAAAGGTCTGAGCTAGTATGGTCCCGCACGATCCCCAATGTCCTTCTGGAAACCTGAAAGCAGGTTTATATACGTAAGGTGAGAATACAAGTACAATCAGTAGGGAAAACCAAAGACTGTCGTGCACAAGTGGGGGAACGTACTAAAGTCCCGTGAGAAAAAGTGTAAACCAAATACCGAACAAGGTAAACTATCCACCCAAGCCTCACCAAGGCACACTACCCAAATAACGCAAGTCAAGTAATGTATAGTAATAGAACATCCATGTTTGGGTACCCCGCGCCACTTCCCCACTGGTTATTGAAGACATCGTACACATCGGACCAATCCCGCCATTCTCACCTCAATCCCATTGCCACACCCGGCTCGCACACACCTGGGCCATAACCATACACAGTCCCACTGTCGAATCCCGCCCACACACACATGGGCCACAACTGTCATACGTAACTATGGCTCCAAACACCTAGGCCAGAACAACCACCACCACGCCCAAAGACACCTGGGATAGAAGATCCATTGCCATGCCCGTAGTCACCTGGGCCTCATCCCAAAGATACTTGGGAAACTACCTGCCCGCACACACTTGGGCCATAACCACCACACTACCCCGCCCGAAGGTTCTTGGGATAATAATGGACCTCAGGCCATCACAGCCTACCCGATGATACTTGGGCAATCCGGGAAAGGGAGCAGAAAAGGAGCTAATAACCAGCCACTGATACTAGTGTTGGGAAAAACACCCTCCCCCATGAATTGGGGGTGTCTGGAACTAAGTTCTCAACATGGATGGGGCGTGAATAAGAAACAAAAAACTACAAGTATATGTATAGGTAACAAGCACTCACCCTAAGTTTAGGATTTTCTTTCGCCTGACTAAAGAACACAAACATCACTACGTCCAAGTCACAACTCACACCAACCCAAAATACATTTGTCCCATCCTGGTTTACATGTTCAGTAATAATGTTTAAATAAGTTTATGCACCTACTTGGGAAACAAGTAAGAATAGGCACAAGTCCCAGAAAGCAAACAGTCAAGCATTAACTACAACATCCACACCATGTTCTCTTGTAAATATATGAAAACCAAGGATAAAACCAAGATACAGACCCATGTTCAATATCCAGAAGCCAAAAGGTTTCCAAAACACAGAGGATCCCTCCCCAATTCTTGATATAACAAGGTAACCACCCGGTCATAAAATTCACAACCACTGAAAGCATAACATAGGGGATCCCATCCCCAATTTCACAACCACCGAGAGTATAAAAACATGGGATCCCATCCCCTCCCACATCTCCCAACAACCGGACTATGAAAGAAGAACAATCAAACCACCACCACCAAGCAAAGCAGGACCATGCCGGTATTTTCATATTTATAAGATTTAACACACTCCATGATTTCAATTTCCGTGCCTTAACCGGGGTTATCACAAAAGGGATTGATCCTGGTGCTTTCAATTTATTTATCCTGTTATAAATGATTAACCAAATTACTTTACAAAGTAAGGGTTCACAAACACGATCCATTTAAACATCACCAGAGGTAAGGGATCATTAGTGCATAGAGAAAACACCACCAACGTCCATGATTTTCAGTAGGCGTAAGCCCGCACAATTCAGAAATAAGATCATAAAACAAAACATCATCATCGATCACACCCCCCCTCTTTCTTTATATAATTCATTCATTATATTTATTTAGGTTTGGTTCATCCACTTATATGGATTCAAAATCATGCCCACCCCACATGATACACAAAAAGGGAGAGAAGAAAGAGAAATTCCCTACTTGTTGATCAACGATCGACATTGAGCCTGGCCACAAAACTTCACAGAAAGCGATGTGGCTCGCCTGAATAGAAATCCGTTCGTCTGAACGAAGGGTAATACTAGCATATGGTGATCGAGAAAACAAGGAACCATGACTAACCCTTTAGTTTATAAGGTCCGGGGACAGTTGAGATAAGAATGTGAAACTGCGTAAAGGGCGGGGGTCATGGGTTCACCACCAGGCCCCACACGATATTAAAGGGGTTTAAACAGACGCACACACCAGGTTAACTCATTAAATATTTAATTAAAACATTTATAGGCATTACTGGGATTTTAAACAAGCTTAAAAGGGTCAAAATAAAGTTTAAAACCCAATTCGCGCAAACGTAGTGCTACTGGAAAGACCCCATGGGGGTAGGCGAGAGACAGTGGAAGATGAGAGCTATCGATGGCTGACAGTGACGGGTAGCCGAGCTACCGGTGGGATGAAGCCACTAGTAGACCAAGCTACAGGTAGACCGAGGTACCGGTAGACTGAGCTACCAGTAGGCCTGCTACCGATAGGATAATGCTACCGTTAGGCCTACCGTTAGGCCAAACTTCACCGAGATTCCCAACAAGAGATTTTCACAAAGTAATGGACACCAAAAACCTGGGCTATTACAAAACATTCCACACGTTTTGGTTTCATCAGATATTTAAATTATCAAGCATGTTTAATGATCATTAGACTTTAATATTATCAATAATACATGTCATGAATCATGCACTTTTATTTTCTGATGAAAATTGTTACGCAGATAGCTGGTGGGAAGTAGGGTACGTTGGGAGCATCATTGGTGACATGATATTAATTGATATGTCAAGGAAGGATGTGTCCCTTCCATTTATGGAAGTTGATATCTCAGAACATCGATTGAAATGTAACTGTCGCATGAAATTCCATGGTCATGGAGTAATGAAAAGTTTATTTCTGGTAGTCAAATAATGACGTATCAAGAATAAAGGTTGATGATACTATCATGAAACCTACTTGATGAGATATTGAGACAAAGGTAGTATATTACATAGTGAGTGTTCAAATGTGGATTTTGTTTTTTCAAATTTATATCAATTCTCTTGGGTCCCTTGACACGTTTCTATAAAGTAATCTTGGACTTTAGGAAAGCCCACCTAATTCCATCAAGAAAGAATCCTAGAGGGTTACACACTAAGTAATTTTGGTGGTCTCGATTATATTCTATTTGAATTTAATTTATGAAATAAATATTATTTCTAAGACGATGGAATAATTTTATTCAAGTTAAGATGATCACATAAATAAAATAAAATATATTTATTTACTTTCTTAAACATTTAACAAATATTTATTTACTATTTTTTAAATAAAATTTTTATTTAAGAGAATAAGTTTTTATTTTTTTATTTGGGTGTTCAATAAATGGAAGTGGAGTTTGAGCAGACCAAGGTCTGTCTGGTAGTAAAAGTATTATTTTCAAGATGGTAATTAATTATTAGTTGTCACAAGTTAAAATTATAATGAGGCTACTATTATTTTGTGATGTGGAATTTTATTTGCGTGTGTTGTACGCAATACCGGGATTCACTAAAAAATGATATATGGTTATAATATTATCATGAACTAGCCTTTATGAATAATATTAACTACATTTTTAATTTTATAACATTGTTATTCATCTTACAAATTTTCTGGAACATGGTATGAGAACAAAATAAATTTTTCGTGTAAAATAAGTATTTTTCAGAAAATGAAGATTTGCCGCCTTGTGATGGCACACCCACATTAAATCTAGTTTTTGATATGTTTATAAGTTAAATTTTACAAAATAAAATTATAATTTTGAATCAGGATATAAAAATTTACATTGGATAAAGTTTTGATATTTTTCTGATAACTTTCATATTTTAATGAATAGTAAAAACACGCTATATTTTAATTAAAATGAACTTTTTTTCATCGTAAGAATTTATATAGTTAAATTATAATATTGAATGGTTTTAAAGTATAAATAAAATATATTTTTACCATTTAATATAATTTATGTCATTATCATTGATTTTACCTTGATTTCGTAGGATAAATCAATTCAATCTTTTACAATATTTTAAAGAAAAACCCATTTTCTTTCGACAACGGGATTAATTTTAATTTAATTTCTGCAACTTTTGTGTATTGAATTTGGAAAAATGGATTCCATATTTGGAATCATTGGATCCAAATTATGTTAAGAAGCTACTTTTTATTTTTGGGGATTATGAATAGTAAATACGGTAAATTTTATTCACTATAGTTAAAGGTAAATCGGGTAATTAAGGGTAAATATAAGATTATAAAATTACCCTAACACCTGACAAAATTCAATTATATGGATAAAAGTAGACCCATATCACCTAAGGGTCGGATTAGATTCATTTTGTGGATTTTGTACAATAAAAATAGTCTAATTATTATTAAAACCAAAGAAAGTGACAACATGTCACTCTCTTAAATCTTATAAGTATATTAATTTTAATTTAGTGATAAACTTCATGAAACTTAGAACATGAATAGTCTACAGAAATATAATAAAATTATCTACATCATATGAATTTATTTATAATTTTTAGAGATTAAATAATTATCATTAATTGTGACACAATAGTGATGCATAAATTGTTTATCTAGTGAAAAATCAAGAATATAGTTTTTATTAAAATAATAGTGATCTTAAAAGGCACCAAAACCTGACCAAAACATATTGGTCATGTAAAGATAAACCATAATCATCCAATGGTCGAATATTTGACCATTTGGAGCCTTATAAAAGTGATTATGACTCTTATATTATTTTATTTTAAATGATTCCAAAGTTTTCACCTTCATAATTTAATAAATATAACAATTTAAATATTATGATTTTAAGATTATAAATTCCAGTAAAAGTATTATTGTGAAATTTAATATATTTATCTGCATTAAAGGATTTTATTTTTAATTTTTATGCAACAAATAAGTATATTAAATAATTATACAGAAATGTTGTAGTATTTATTTTATTAAGAGATAAACCAAATAAATGGTTTTAAAAATAATAAAATAAATATTATATGAACTATTTAATGTGATCCACTAACTTTCTAGATACATATGACCTTTTATGAATCTATAAAAGCTTTTATTTCGAACTTATCTTCTCTATATATTTTATTTAAATTCAAATAAATGAATAGTGTGAAAATTGACACTATTGTTATTTTATAAAAGTAACATATTATAAAATTTTTTAAAAATAAATAAAATATTTACAAATTATAAATTTAAATTTATATGGTCTAAAATGTTATATTGTATCCAATTATTGAAAATTCACAACAAATAAGTAATTATTTTTTATAATTTAAAATTTAGAATTTTATTACCACAAATAAAATAAAATTAATTAAATAAGGATAAATCAAGTTGATAATGTTTAAAATAATTTCCTACCGTGTATAAATTTTATTGGTTGATGATATTACAACACTATCTCATATAATATTCGAATATGAGTCACTTTTTGAGGTTTTTATGTGGGGTTAGATTTATTATAAATTAATATGTTTAATATTTCCAAAGGTGCCCCTCCCCTCCCTTATAAAAGGGCACTTCCCCCCTCTCATCTTTACACAACTATGCGCCTTAAAGCTCGGCCAACCCCTTACCATTTCACTTCTAAACTTCCCTAAAAATATTCTTTAGTTCCTGTTCTTCTTCAAAGACCAATTTTAGTGCCCTAAGAGGAGGTTTCAAAGAGGCATGTTGAAGAAGATGTAATATCCGTTACCGATTCATTAAAATTTATTTCTTCTTATACTTCCTCTTATTTAGTTGTTTCATTATGAAGTAATTGTTGAGCAATGTATTGTTTTCAAACAATTCAAAATAATGTTTTTTAAAGGGGGAGATTATTTTAAATAATACTCTGTCTCTTTATGATGATTTTGATGCTCACAAATACCCTTGATTATTTACTAATTATTTCGTTGAGTATTTTGCAGGAATTTATTTTATTTATTTATTTCATATAACGAGATTTCATACTTCATTTATTCCGAGATCAATTTTAGCGTGTTCTGGAATCACTGTAGCGCGAGATCAATTTTAGCGCGTTCTGGAATCACTGTAGCGCGAGATCAGTTTTAGCGCGTACTGGAATCACTGTTCATACCCTACGTTGATGAACGTAACGTATGGATGAAAAAGTTTACTTTTTATGTTAAAAGAAACGTATGGTTAAGGAACCTTACGTTATTTTGAAACGTATGGTTAATGAACCTTACGTTGTTGAAAAGTATGGAAGAAGAACATTACGTTTGGAAGGAACCTTACGTTTTTGTTATTGGACAAGTATGGAAGAGAAACCGTACGTTAGTTTTTAGTGTTGAGTTTGTTTCTCAAAAGTATGGATCATCAACCTTACTTTTATAATCAACCATACGTTCTTTGGAGAGTTGAAGCAAGACAAAGTATGGATGATCAACCCTACGTTTGAATGCTGAAGAGAAAGCGGATTATTAAGCGGATTTCGAGCAGATTCTTAAGTACGACTTTGACTGAATTAAAGACGATTTTCAACGGATTAACGATTGATTTAAATGGAGCTTTTTATGCCGATTCTTCAGGGGAGTTACAACGGCTCTGTTATTTATATCGCGAATCTAAAGGAGATTTTCATGGATCTATTTATACGGATGATTTTCTCAGATTTGAATATATGTTCTATCTTGGAAACTTCGGAGATATATATATACACAGGGAAGTGTATGAAATATATAGATTGATCTTTTAACGAGCAAGAAATAGAGACTGTGTGAAGGCGTTCTTTTCTGGTGATCAAGAAGAAGTGTAAAACCTTTATTACCAAAGGAAGATCTTGATAGCAGATTCACGTGTTCTACATCGACTATCTGTTGTGAATCTACTGCTGCTGAAGTTGTGAAGTTTCTTATAATATCTATTGCAACTGGATCGACTCAGAACTGTTATGATTACAGATCTTTTATTTTCTGAAGACGACGATCTATCTACTGTCAATTGCATTCTGTTGCAATTGTGAAGAACAACTGGAGAAGTGTTTTCTTTATCGAAACCCTTTTTTATTTTTGAGTGATCAGCTTCTCGTTCTAAGCTGTGTGGATTCGTGTTTGAACCAGGAAGGCTGTGTTTGCCTGAAACTTGTAAAGGTATCAACTGCCTGTACTCAGTTGTGAACAGGTCTGTGGAAACGAGGACCAGATAGTGAAAATCGCCAAGCTCGTAGATTTGAGCGTTGGTGGAGTGGACTAGGGGCCTTCTGTTCCCCGAACCACTATACATCCGTGTGTTCATGCTTTTACTTTTTCCGCTGCATATTTAATCGTGCTAAAGCATAGTGGACAGAATTTTTCTAAATTGAAGAGATTGTAATAATTTCGAAATGACACAATTCACCCCCCTCTTCTGTGTAATCCGTAGATTCAGATCCAACAATTGGTATCAGAGGAGGAGCTTCTTATTTTTAAAGTCTTGTCAAGCTAGAAGTATTTAAATATTATACATAGTGTATCATGGCAGATACGAGAGAGGGAATGTCAATGCTCAGAGCACCTTACTTTAATGGAGATAATTATGGCTGCTGGAAATCACGTATGATTATTTATCTGAAAAATCTTGGTTACAGAGTCTATTCAAAGATTCTGACTCCCTATGAAATTCCTAAAAATCCCGATACATGGAGTGCTGCTACAGAGGCTGAGTATGACATGAATTCAAAAGCTATGAATGCAATCATCTGTGGTCTAGGACCGGATGAATTTAACAGAGTATATCAATGCCCGACTGCATATGAAATGTGGCAAACAATAGCTGTTGCTTATGAAGGAACAGATAATGTAAGACAGATGAGATATGCAACTGCTAAATTAAAATTCGATACTTTCAGAATGATTGAAGGAGAAAGCATCACTCATATGAATGGAAGATTGACAGAAATTGTCAATAATATAACAGCTCTAGGAGAACCAATCAAGCAGGCTGATCAAGCGTTAAAGGTACTGAGAGTACTTCCTACTCGATGGAATGGAATCTCTGCAGCAATCAGACAATCAACTTCTGTTAAAGATCTAACTATGAGAGAGCTGATTGGTACATTGATGATGTACGAGGCTGAAATGCAAGATGAGGTAAATGAGCATAAAGTCTACATAAAAAGGGAAAATACTGCTTTGAAAGTGACTTCTCAACAAAAGGATAGAAAGATGAAGAACATAGAAGTAAGTGCTAAATCAGAAAGCTCTGATTCTTCAAATTCGGATGAAGAACTGGCTCAGCTAGCCAGAAAATTCAGAAAGTTCTATAGTAAGAAGAAAGACTTCAAGAAATCCTTCAAAAAGGATAGCAAGGAAGTGAGATGTTATGAATGCAAAAAGATGGGACATATCAGACCGGATTGCCCAAAATTGAAAGATGAAAAGAAGAAGAAATTCTTCAAAAGAGATGGTTATGAGCAGAAAGACAAGAAAGCTATGAAAGCTATTTGGAGTGTTTCTGAAGACTCAAGTAATTCTTCTGAATCAAGCTCAGAGAAGGAGGAAGCCAATTTAAAAGCAAATATGTGTTTCATGGCTGAAACTGATGAGGTACACTCATACTACTCCTCTGACTCAAATAATGAATCAAACTCTGAAACAAGATTCTCAAATAAAAAACTTGCAGCTTACTGCAATATGCTTGAAGAAAGGTATGACTCATTATTTAAAAAATATAAATCTATAAAGAACTTGAATAAAGCTATTTCAGATGAGAGAAATACTTTGCTAAAACAACATAAGGAATTAATTGACAAATACAACTCTGCTGACTCAAATAAAATTAATTTTGAATCAAAAATAAAAACTCTACAGGATGAAGTAGAATCTTATAAAAAGGCTGCATTAGTTTTTACAAAAGGAGAAAACGTCTTAAATGAGATACTTGGAAAAACTGTAATTAAAAAGGAAAGGTTTGGAATTGGAAGTAAAGGAGAAAAACCTAAGTTATACAAAAATTATTTTGTTCCTAGCACTAAACAGGTTATTTGTAACTTCTGTGGAACAAAAGGTCATATAGCTAAAAACTGTTTTCTAAGACAACCTCAAATATGTGAAATTAAGAAAGCTTATATTTCCAATGATCTATATGATTCAATCAATTTTAAGAAAACAAAGAAAATCTGGATACCCAGATCACTGCTTGCTAACACTCCTGGACCCAACAAAATATGGGTACCAAAGCAATTTGTTTGAATGTCTTTGCAGGTAGCAGGTCACCAATGAAAGAAAGAAATATGGTATATGGACAGTGGCTGCTCAAGACACATGAGTGGAACTTCAGCTAATTTCTCTTCTCTTACTCGAAAGGAAGGAGGACTTGTCACCTTCGGTGACAATGCCAAAGGAAAGATTATTGGTATTGGAACAGTTGGAGATCCAAAGACAGTCTCAATCAACAAAGTACTTTATGTACAAGGGTTAAAACACAATCTGATAAGTATCTCTCAACTCTGTGATGATGGATACACTGTTAATTTTACTAACAATAGTTGTACTATTTCTAAAGATAAACTGTTTAAGTTTAGAGCACCCAGAACTGATAATGTTTATACTTTGGATTTGTATTCCTTGTGTAAACAACAAGTAAACTGCTTAACTGCTAATATAAGTGATTCCTGGATCTGGCATAGAAAACTTGGTCATTGCAATATATATGCTTTACATAAATTATCTAAGAAACATCTAGTTTCTGATTTCCCTAGTCTCGAATTTGAAAATGACAGATTCTGTGATGCATGTTAGCTTGGCAAGCAACACAAATCATCATTCAAATCTGTTAATAAAGTTGCTACAACTAAACCTCTAGAACTTATCCATATGGATTTGTTTGGACCTTCAAGAGTAGCAAGTTTAGCCGGTAAATTATATGTTTATGTATTAGTTGATGATTATTCTAGATTTACTTGGATTTTCTTTTTGAAATTTAAAAGTGAAGCTTTTAGTTTATTTGAAGGTTTTTGTACATCTATTCAAAATGAAAAAGGTTTTAATATAATCTCATTGAGAAGTGATCATGGTGGAGAATTTGAGAACCAGGAATTTAATTCCTTTTGCTCAAACATGGGTATTAAACACACCTTCTCTGATCCAAGAACACCTCAACAGAATGGGATTGTAGAAAGAAGAAATAGAACTATTCAAGAAATGGCTAGAACTATGTTAAATGAATATAGCCTACCTATATATTTCTGGGCAGAAGCTGCTAATACAGCTTGTTATATAATGAATAGAATTTTAATAAGACCTATTTTGAAAAAGACACCCTATGAACTATGGAATAACAGAAAACCTAAAGTAAATTACTTTAAAGTTTTTGGATGCAAGGTTTACATCTTGAATACCAAAGATAATCTTGGTAAATTTGATCCAAAATCTGATAAAGGTATTTTCTTAGGATATTCTGCAACCTCCAAAGCTTATAGAGTCTATAATAAAAAGTCAAGGATTGTTGAAGAATCAGTTCATGTGAAATTTGATGAATCTGATCCTTTTGAGAAAAGGATAGAACAAATAGATGAACATGATTCTAATGAAAACATGAGACTTGAGAATTTAAAGAATGATTTTGAAAATGATATAAAAGAAATTCAGTCCAGTTCAGAAGAACATGACACTGAAGAACCTTTGAATGTAATGCCTAGACAGTCTAGAACCTTAAAGAATCACCCTTTAGAATCTGTGATAGGTGACTTAGAAACTGGTATTCAAACTAGAAGAAACCTTGGAAACATAGTTGAATTCTCTGCTTTCCTATCCCAACAAGAACCTAAGACCATAGAAGAAGCCTTAGATGATGAGAGCTGGGTAATAGCAATGCAGGATGAATTGAACCAGTTCAAGAGAAATAAGGTTTGGTAATTAGTTGAAAGACCACATGATTATCCAGTAATAGGAACTAAATGGGTCTTTAGGAATAAACAGGATGATCAAGGGATAATAACTAGAAATAAAGCAAGATTAGTAGCTAAAGGATATAATCAAGAAGAAGGAATAGATTATGATGAGACCTTTGCACCTGTAGCCAGGTTAGAAGCCATTAGAATCCTTTTAGCCTATGCATCTTATATGAATTTTAAATTATTTCAGATGGATGTTAAATCTGCCTTTTTAAATGGTTTTTTAATGGAGGAAGTTTATGTTGAGCAACCTCCTGGTTTTGAAAATTCTCAAAAACCAGATTCTGTTTTCAAACATACTAAAGCTCTTTATGGCCTTAAACAAGCACCTAGAGCTTGGTATGAAAGACTAAGTTCTTTTCTTTTGAAAAATGATTTTACTGTTGGACTGGCAGATCCAACACTCTTTAAGAAAACTGTGAAAAATAATGTTTTGTTGGTTCAAATTTATGTTGATGATGTAATTTTTGGATCAACCAATAAAATTCTATGTCATGAATTTTCAGAATTAATGCAAAAAGAATTTGAAATGAGTATGATGGGAGAATTAAATTTCTTTTTGGGTCTTCAAATATTTCAAAAAGATTTTGGAAATGTTTTAAATCAATGCAAATACATTACTGATTTACTTAAGAAATTTGGACTTGAAAACAGCAAGCCATTTACAACTCCTATGTGTACTAATATAAAACTTGATATGGATGAAACTAGAAAATCAGTGGACAACAAGTTATATAGAGGTATGATTGGTAGTTTGTTATATCTTACTGCTAGTAGACCAGATATAATGTATTCAGTATGTCTTTGTGCTCGATTTCAATCAAATCCCAAAGAATCCCATTTAACTGCTATTAAAAGAATTTTTAGATATTTAAAAGGTACTATTTATCAATCTCTGCTTTATCCAAAAACATCTGATTTTAATTTAATTTCATATTCAGATTCTGACTTTGGAAGCTGTAGATTAGATAGGAAGAGTACTTCAGGAACATGTCACTTTTTAGGGAAGTCCTTAGTATCATGGTCTAGTAAGAAACAACACTCAGTTGCCCTGTCAACAGCCGAGGCAGAATATGTGTCTGCAGGTAGTTGCTGTGCACAGGTGTTGTGGATGAAAAACACTCTTATGGACTTTGGATTAAATTTCAATAATACACCTATTTTATGTGATAATACTAGTGCAATTAATATTTCAAAAAATCCTATTAGTCATTCTAGAACTAAGCACATTGATATAAGACATCACTTTTTAAAAGATCATGTGTTTAAAAAGGATATATTTTTAGAATTTGTAAATACAGAAAATCAATTAGCAGATATTTTTACTAAACCACTTCCCACGGCAAGGTTTGAATTTATTAAGGGGGAGTTAGGTTTATTTAATTTTAAATAGTTTTTTTTATTCTGTTTTCGAATTCTGCTTAATTTCTGTTTTCCGCTATTAGTAATTTTATTTTGTTTTAAATAAAAGTAATGATTAGTGATTACACGGGAATCAAGGCTGTCAGAACCGTTTCACCTTCTAAACTGCTTCACTTTTTTCGGAAACCCTTTCGAAAACCTAAAACCGCACATCTGCTCCAAAACCCTTTTCTGAATCTTCAAACCCTAAACTTACGAACCTTCAGAAATCGTTGTTGGAATGGCAAAGACTAAGCGTCCAGATGAAGCCGAGAGCAGTGCTGCAAAGAAACCTAAGGTAGTTGGTCGGAAAATACTGCAAGGTAAAGTCATAGATTTAGAGTGGCTGTTTGAAACTAATTTACTGTTGAAGCAAGCGTTGTCGTTTCAAAGCCTTGAGCAAGCTTTTAATAGTGAAAATTCTGAGTTTCTATATGAGGCAGAAATGAGAAAATTCTTTAGAACTGTTCAGTTTAGCCTTGGAGATACAGAGGATAGCTTATTGGCTCAAATAGAGGATAAGGACTTTTCAATATCATCTGTAGAGATAAGTCAAATTCTTAATTGCCCTCATGAAGGAGTTTTTCATTTCGATTTACAGAATATTGGAGATTCTGTACATAAGTCTGAAGACATTATGTCTTTTCTGTTTGGAACCAGAGTGATAAAGAAAATGTTTATTAAGGATTTGGAGCCCGATCAGAAAATCTTGGTAAAATTTGTTCAGACTGGTTTAGCACCAAGAATGGCTGAGATGGAGAAAATCCTATACCCGGACATGTACATAATGTATCTTCTGATGTGTGATATTAAGTTTAATTTTCCTCGGTTTATGATAAGATATCTGAGTTACTGCTGTCAGAGTGAAGCAAGAATGGCCTTTTTCCCTTATGGAAGGTTCATTTCTTTGTTTTTGTTTAAAAGAGGAATGATCAGATTGGTAGATGCTGGGGTGAAATGTCACCACAGTAATGTTTTTAATGCTGGAACTTTGAGGAAAGTAGGATACTTCTGGAGCACAATTAAAGGAAAACTCTTACCTGTTGGAGCTGAGGAAAGCTCGGAGAGTGCTCAGGCTCAACCGGCTAAGTCCAAGGAGGGACAAGCAGAATCAAGAGTTAGTACATTGGCAAGGAGAATTCATTTTGAGATGGAGGAAGTTGAGGAAGAGAGAAGTCAAGAAGGACTTCAATCTAGAAGGAAGAGGTCAATTAATGAAGAAATTATCTCTCCTGCCTTGAAATCCTCTGAACCGTTTTTGTCTTACTCATTTGTGAGAGAAGATGTTGTGGAGCAGACTGCATCAATAGAGGAACCGGCAGCTCAAACAGAAACTCAAAAAGAACCTCAATCTGCTGCTGTGGCTGTGGAAAAAGTAATTCAACAAGAACAACTTATGGAGGCAGTGCCTGGTGAAGAAGTGGCCCGACCTCAAGATTTACATGAAAATATTGTTCTTGACCAATCAGTAGAAGTCAGAGAGACTACTGCTCGTGATGAACATACTTCTGAAGCTCATACAGAGGTACTTCAGGAAGATTTTTCAGTGGAAGAATTTCAGGTTTCAAAAGATAGTTCAGTGGATCAACATTGTCAGGACAAGGACAAAGAACAGTCAGATGCAGATTCTTTACCACTTGCCCTGCTTCATCAACCTAATTCTGGACATGATAATCGAGCACAGGGTGCCCCTGATTCGAGAAAAGAAGAAGTTGTTGAGTTGTACAAGCGTATCTCTCAGTTAGAATCTGAGAATGTTAGTCTCAGAAATTCTCTGAACTTAGAGCAGTTGAAGTTTCAGAAGCTGAAAGAATGTACTGTTTCAAGACAGGAAGTAGATTTATTTAAGACTGATATGCTGCATGCTGTTGATCAGTTAAAATCAGAGATGGTAAAGAAAGATTATTTGTCTGAGTTGAAGATTTACA